>OY728165.1:1302569576-1307569576 GCA_963277665.1 Viscum album
CTGGAAATTGAGAGGAAAACCAAGATACAAAATTGAATGGAGACAACGATTTAAAACAAAAACATGGGTGTGACAGAGAATGTAACAATTATTGAAATTTTAATTGAAAATAATTTTCATTCCTTATTAAAGATCATGAATTTGATTATATATAGTTATATTCATTATAATAATATTAAATAATTTTAAAATAAAAAAGTAAATAATTTTATTCTAATTAAATTTATTTTTATATGGTTTTATTTAAAAGAGTAATTTCTAAATTTTTGAATTTGAATTTGAAAAAATGACCATCAATTTTAAAATTGGAATATAAAAACGAGATTAGTGTTATATTTTGTAATTTTATAAAAATATTTATTTTTAGTGAATATTGAAAAATTATGTTTCATTTTGTAAAACTGTCATTTATTTTCATTAAATAAAGTAATTTTAAAGTTTCATTTGATATTAAATTAATATAATTCTCATTTTATTAGATATAATATAATTAATTACATATGAATCATCATTATACTTAATTTTAGTATAAGTTCATATTTGAGCTTAAAAACACATTTCAAAAAAAAATTGTTTTTCATTTAATTTTTCATTTTAATATTAAATTAATATCTACCACTTCCATAAATTGATTATTAAAAAATGGATTCTATATTTGAAATCATGGGATCTATTTTTTTAAATATTAACCTTTTTTTGTTATTATAAATAATAACAGTTGTAAATATTTGTCACCGCAATAAGGGTAAATCGAATAATTACGTTTTAAAATAACGTGACAAGGCCTAAAACTCTCCCAAAAAATATTACATATTTTATTGGATATGTTTTTTTCTAAACAAAAAAATAAAATTATCGAACATTTAGCTATTTATTTAAAAAATTCTTTTATAATGCACTTAATATAATTTTAACAAAAGAATAAAAATAAAATTTCACTCTCTATTTTAGTATCTCTAAATATTTTCAATAGGGATAAGAAAAGGTTATGTCTGGTTATAAATGTTTAGTTGAAATATAAATTATTTTTTTCCTTTTTATTTTTTAAAATTTTTAGGGATTGTGCAATTCTGTTAAATTATTATGTAATAATGACAAAGTCTTTGTGAAAGTAGTGGAAAAATCATGTAAATGTTTTAAAAAATTCTCTAAAAATAATTTTTTTTGGGTGAGTTATAGTATCCAACGATTTTTGTAGATAAATATAAAATATTAGAGATGTTTGAAAGATTTATATTCAAATTCTATCATTATATTTTTGACTTCAAAGTCAAATTAAAATAATTGTTTCAAAAATGACACTAATTATACTTTATAATAAAAAATATTTTTTTTAAATCATTTAAAATTTAAAAAATTATTTTTTCCAATGGAATAGGTTGATGTTTATAATATCAACCACTATCTATTTATGGGACAAATTTTCTTATATTTTAAATTTATTGGATCCTATATAGAAAAAATTTATATTGTAGTAATCATCAAAAGGGTGAACAATGTCACCACCCATCCCAATGGGGCCTGTGTCATGACTACCCAAGCCCACCTCCAATAGGCTAGGGTATGACGATTAGCACCAATTAGGCATATTACTGTCATGGTAGTCCTTATCCGAATTACCTTTATAGACACACTCATCTCCATTCCCATACAATGTTGAAATGTAAAAGAAGTTAAAGAATACATGTATGCATACATATAATCCCACAACCAGAGTACAATAAGAAGTAAAGGAAAGAAAATAGGGGAAAACACAAGTACAACACAAGGAGTATGAAAAAAATTCCAACTTGAATGTAAATTGGGGACTACTATCAAGATACCATAAAAATACACCTTGGACTATCAGATCTCACTAAACACCACATGGTCCAATTCCTTCTAGAACAGTATCACTACTTTAAAAACAGGAAAAGGAAGCGCCATCTTTTTTTATTGCTAGGAAAAAATCACTGATAAAGGTAAATCTTTATCAGTGATAATTAAAAGTGATGATAAAGGATCCCTTTATTAGCTATCTTCTAGAACAGAAAAACAATCCCTTTATTAGTGCTAAGAAGGAACTGATAAAGGAACCATTTATAGGCACTAAAATTTTAGCACAGATAAAGGTCTTCTTTATTAGAGCCAAAAAAGTGATAATAAAGGCTCCCTTTATCGATGCTAAAATTTTAGAGCTGATAAAGGGATTCTTTATCATCACTTTTTTAGCACTGATAAAACCATAGTCTCATATTTTATAAAATTTGGTGCATAGTATCCTCTGTTTATCGCGCCCTCAAGCTCTCACAGTATTGTACCCCTGCGACAACTCCCCTCCCCCTTGATCTTCTCTTTGTTGGACCTCTACCGCTAGCCCTACTCCTCTGCTAACTCCACTCCATATCCTCCCCCTCGAACCCCTTTCATGGATCCTTCTCCGAGCGAACCCTACCTCTCCTCTTCCCCACTAGAACCTACACCCCATGAACCCTACTTCTCTATTTTTCAACGGTTAGTATCTCCTCCCATGAACCTCCCCCTCTGGCGGTTGCGCCTTCCCCTCCTGACGTAGCACAGAAGGCTCCCTGACTGTTCGACACTTCTTCTCTCCCTCCATCGCGGGTGTGATCTACTCTAGGTAAGTCTGCCACTTCTCCTTTTAGGTTTCTTTTTCATAATTTCTCTCCCTTCTCTTCATGTGTTCGTCTTTTTAATTCTCATTTGGCCAATGATTCATTGAATAATTGGTGAATGGTATTTGCACATTCCATAGTTGGAATCACGGATCACTACATGTGAAAATGAGACATGGGCAGTGCTAGCCTTTTTTAGACACACTGTATACCCCTAGGGACACATCATGACCTCCTTTGAGGATAGTTTTGATCTCTATTTCCTTTTATTTCAGTTTTTTTGTTAGATTTTTGAGCTTACATGGACTATTATTGGTGGATTGTGTTCCCCTTGTCCATTCCTATATGGGCTTGATGTAGCTTCATGACCACGTCCAAGGATTTCGGCCCCTCTGTATCTTTTTAATGATCAGAATAGTGTTGTTGTGTTGCATTATTCTTGATTTAGTTTTATTAGTCCACTTATACAAGGGTTATTATGCAATTAGGTCTCCTTCATTGGAACTCTTATCCCTCAGTGACTTGGAACATTTATCAATTCAAGGGACCCGAAGCGATCCTCATTTCATTCATGTTGTCCCAATATTGGGTTTGTAGAATTGGAATCACCAAAACTTACATGGGCATTGATCCCCTATATAGGATGATGTTTCAAGTAGGATCTCTTGTCCCGCAGCAAGCCTTTGGAATTGACCCCCTATTTTTATAGAGATCTGATATTTCAGATGGTGTATTAGTCTAATAAAGCATGTATCTCAGACGAACCCTATTAGTTTTCAATATACTTATTCTATAGTGAGTGGTCTCAGCTCACTTTTATGTGGGTTAGTATGGAATATGATCCTTAGTAATGGACCATAGGTCACTTAGTGACCTGGGGCTTGTATCCTTCTTAGAGGCCTGAAGCAAACCTTATTTCCAATTTGTTTTCCCTATGTTGGGTTTGTTGAATTGGAATGACCAAAACCTACACCAGTGTCTATCCCCTATCTTGGAGTATTATTGTAGTAGACTCTAGGATCCCCCAATCAACCCTTGGGCATTGACCACCTATATTTATATCTTGAGCTGATATTTCTGATGGGGTATTAGTCTTATGGAGTGTATATCTCGAGTGAACACTCTCAGTTTCCTATGTGATTATTCTTGGTTAGATCAGATAAGTGGGACCTCTAAGATGAGTGTCATCATTGTAATTATAGCTTGGGGAGCATTTCCTCTCAGAGGAGTGTTACCTTGAAACCCTGAGTGGATCTACAACTAGAAGTGGTTGAGACATTTTTTGACTAAGAGTCTTTTATGAGTATATTTGGGATATCCTTGGTTATCATTTTGTCTCATATCTTGTTTAGAATACCAATGTTTAGTGACATGAATACTCTCAATGATTTATGTATGGTGTTTTTGGGGTGTCCTATTTGGTATTGTAATACTCATCCCTACAAGGGATCTTCCCATAAATGTCATGTCTTATACAGATGATGGAAAATTTCCCAAAGTCCTTGGTGGACTAGGATAAGGTAGAGATTAGTTTGGGATAGATATGCTGAGGTGTATACTAATGGTGAATTTACATTTGTCCCCTCCTTCTATGTAGGTTATACATTATTTTACATTTTTTGGTTGGATTGTATATCATCTCTTTTTATTAAATCCATAAATTTATGTTGTTCAATTCATAGACTAACCTCTAGTGGTTTGGGGAAAATCAACATGTAATACTAAGCTTTAGATGTCTATATTAGTGTCCTATGATTATGTCTATGGTTTGAGTTCATATCATAATCTTTTAAGGTAGTGATCTTATAGGATGTAGGGATATCAACACCGACCCACTATAGGTGTGTGATGCAAGTCTCATCTCAGGAGGCACTTTCATTCATAGGTACCTCAAGGATATCCCATTAATCCATGGAATTTAATATGATTGTGATAGATATAGATATATCACATTGAATTTTCTTAACATTCATGCTATATTTAGGGAGGCAGTCGACAAATAGACTAGGTAGAGGAAGGAACTGGAGAAAGGGGGTCTGTACAACACTAATGGGATGGAGGAGATCAGGGAGCAACATGAGGTGGATGGAACTTTGGTTTGATTCTACTAATACTACTCCTAAGTATAACACTCATATATTGGGAAGTTAGTGGTTAGAATCTTGGATAGTTGTAGTCACTAGAGTCTTTTTACCAGGAGGCTCTAGGAGTGTTTAGAGGTACGATCTATGTTTGTTATACTTTTCTTGTAGTACTATTAGAAATAGGTACAAGAAAATATTTTTCCTAATTTTTTCAATTATTTTCCATTTATATGATAGGCATTGGTAATGCCCCATGTTAGTGATGTTTGGTATGAATTTGGACTTTCAAGAAAGATGAAAAATTCCCCCATCAAGATGTGTTATTCAGAGGCAATCCAAAAACTTGTGGGCAAGTCAGTGACTCCTTAAGTGGTTACTATATCGGTGTTGTAGATAGGGTCCTTTTAATTGTATTTTTAGGCCCTTTTTATGTGCTAAGGTGTCATACAAATCAATATTTTTAGTGAACTTGTGTGAAATGAAAAGGGTGTGTTCCAAGCAATAGGATCTCAGAGAGGCTTCAAGTTCGATTATAGGTACATGTTTGGGAAGGTGAGGGAAGAGTTATTACATATCCTTTAGATGTTCACGATATAATTTATGTTCACTAACCTTAATTTTCTATTTCTTATGTTAATTTGGGTAACAAAATCTATGATATTCAATATTAATTTTGGATAAACCTAAGTTATGTAATCTAAATTGACTATTCAACCACTTTTGCAGATAATGAATTCTGTACATTCTGGTGTTCTAACCTTGAGGCTGAACAAGTCTCTCATTTAGCAACAGCTGCTGCTACTCACAGTGCAGAGCAACAACAAGTTTCTAAACCTGTTTCTTCCCCTAGTGTTGAGGTTCAAAATCCATCAACACATGCCATTGCTACCATTTCAAATAAACATATTTATGATGTTGATATCAATGAAATAGTCAGGGATGAAGGACTGAAGTCTCTGAAAACACAGGTGCGACGTAGTTTGACGGTGTTAGCCAAAGTTCTTATGGTGAAAAGAAAAGGCATCCAATTTTATGTCGGATGGAATGCACAAGTCCAACATGTGAATCCCAACAAGGATATGTTTAGTAGTTACATAAGAATTTTCAGCCGGCAACACATGCTGATTGACAATGATTCATGGCACGATGTTGTGTCCGGGAAGAAGGCTGTGATCTGAGAAGAAATTAACATAACATTATGATATTATTTATTTAATATACAAGAAATTAAAATAATGAAACCATGTCTTACACTTTTCAATCTCTTGCAGAGTACATTTATAGTAGATGATTCACACAATATTTATGTACTAAGGCTTGCAGGAAGGATTCATCGAGGTTTTCACACTATTCTAAAAAACTATCACCTAAAATATTCGAAAGGTAAAATAAACCCGCATGAACCCATTATCTACACCCACCTGATAACCAAGAAGCATGGGATGCATTTATTGGCCGTGGGGATGAGGAGTTTCAAGTACATTGTGGCTGATAATAACTTGTTTGAGGATATGTATATTCATCACTTTTATTTTCAATATTTAATTTATGAAACAAGAACTCAGTATGAAAAATAAAGAATGTGCATCAAAACCAACATAACCCTATCGTAAAAAAGGATGGGGTACGCTTCACTAGAAATTAAAATGGTATGTATTTTAGATTTACAGTAATATTATTATGTGCTAGGAAACAACATCATAATTATCTATCTATATTTATATGTAGATTAATGAGTCTAAATCCAAGGACAATTCCATCCCACGTCTTGTGCTGTGGAAGGAGGCACGTGTGAATATAGAAGGGAAGATTAAAGATGAAAATACATAAAAAGTGTGTGAAATATGTGTAAGTATGACCTGATAAAATTTTTTGTTTTAAATTTCTATTACATAATAATAATTACTTATTTCCCTATATCTGAAAGTCACAGGAATCAGCTACTCCTGTAGTAGATGCAGACCTATTATCGACGGATTTAAAGTGGCCATAATAATACAGTCGTGTTTGAGGTGTGGGGTTTTAGGGTGACACCCCAAGTATATTTTTAGAAAAAAAACAAACGGATGATAGAGATGAAGAAATGAAATGAATGAAGGAAAGAATAGAAAATCTTTAAGAACAATTTCAATGGTAGGGAGAGTTTCTAGCTACTTTTATGGATGGGAAGCAAGGAGAAGACACAAATCAGGAACAACCAGCATGTGAAGATCCCTCCCCACCCACACCATCTTGGAGGAGATCCATTCCCCTCAAAGAGATATTTTAGCCATGGTGATCAATATTCTAATAATTGTTCCCATGAAATGTGAATCAGACAAACACTAATAATTTTAATGTACTGATCTTCTATAGGGTGATAATGACTATGATTTATATCTATCAACACCCACCTATCACCTTGTAGTGAGGGATATAGTTTTCAACATCCCAGAGGAAAAGATTCATAATAGATCACTACCAAAAGATCATTAGAAAGTGATGATCACTATAGCTCATGAGCCAAATTTTGAGCTACCTATTCGACTTGATGATGACGATATTCCTACGGTCGAAAAGGCTATTGGGACATTCATTGCATGGCTATCACAACTTGTAAGAGTACATGTGGACAAAAAGGTATTTATTTCCATTTTTTTCAAGATAAACCTTTATCAATTAATGAAAAAAGGTCTGAACCAATGAATGTTATTATAGATGGAGAAAGGGAAAGGGGTAACAAGAAAAGTGGGCTCAAAAGAATCTAAATGACCAACCAACTAATCCCAAAGAGATACTGAAAGCACAATAACACCACTTTTTCTCTATCCACATTTACTAGCATTGAAGAATCATGTGGATACAAAGCTAAAAAATGGTAGTAGTCATATAGTTTTTAAAAAAAAATTCATGAAGAGGAAATTCAATATTTTATTGCTGTTAAAAATGTAAAGGAGATCATTGAATATGGTTGGCTAGGAACCAAACTTGTAAATTTATATATGAGTTATGTTTTGTTGAATTGATTTTCTATAATCTGATATAATGTGTTAATTATGAATAAATGAATTTTATATTATTGGAAGGAATATATATGAAAAATAGTTGAATGGATTTTCTCGTGAGCCAAAATTCAGACTCGTTAGTCCTCATAACACATCAACACAACTAAAGAAATTAGATCCATAAAAAAGGATGAAATAGTGAAAGTTTTTCTGAAAACATTTGAAAGAAAGATTAAAGATAACATACTCTCCCTAATACCAACCATGCAGTGGTAAAACACTATGATTAAAGCAAATAAATTATATTTTCACTAATTTTATTAATTATTCCTTTTTGTTTTTTAGGAAACATTGGCTGATAATTACGATGATCTTGGATACTCCAAAGATTTATTTTCTGGATTCAATGCAAGGATATCCAACAAAACGACCACACATGATGGATTTTGTGAATCTGTAAGACACTATATCCTACTTTTTATGTCTAACCATCAGGTTATATAATTTATATTATCTTTTACTAAGGATTATGTTATGATAGAGTGGTGTATCAATATCTTCTAAAACAAGGAACGAGGATTGGGGCTAAGCATAAGGGGGTGAGAAAATACTATGTATGGACCAGTATCAGGGTATATATAATAAAATTTCTCCATCCAAACACATATGAAAACAAGTTACTTATTATCCCAATGATCAATATTTTTTCAGTGTCAAAAACAAACATACTATAATGATTGCAGTTATTATGTTTGTAAATTAATGAGAGAGATCATTTTACATCAACAAACTAGCATCCCTAAAGAGGTATTTTAAAAAACAACAACTATTTCATTTAAATTATTTATTAAATCTTTAATTACATATTTCTAAGTACTACTATGACTTCCAAAAAGCCTCATATTCACAAGACAATATATATTTGTTCAAAAATGAGTGGGCTGCATACCTAATGGATGATTTTACAGAAATAACATGAAGATCTGAATTGGGGATGTGTACAATCGGTGGCCATTTTTGAGAGTGGTTAAAAAGATAAAAAGATGAAACATTGTTTTATGTAAATGTTAATAGGAAAATTTTAATAATTATTAAATAAATCATCCTTTCTCAAATGAGTCATTTTTCATTTTGAAATATGAAATGCACCAACAACATGTAAGAACAATGAACCACTTTTCTTTGGGATTTGGAGAAGAAAAAAATAGTAAAATATATAAAATACCTTCATATCAGACCAAACACATTCATATTGTGTTTATACTTTATGAGAAAGATCCATGGGTCATTTTTGACATGTACAAGTCAACCCTGACTCAATCTGAGGCACGGTGTAGCCGGTATCACTCAAAGTGTCTCTCTTTTATTTAAAATGGACATAATTTTAAGTGAAAAAAACAACTGAAGTATGGAAAACTAACCAAAAACATTTGGATGGTGTTGTTACTTTAGGATAATGATCCATGGGTATTTTTGGATGTCTATGAGTCAACTCCTCCTCAATCTGAGGCACGATGTGGCTGGTATCACTCAAAGTGTCTCTCTTTTGTTTAAAATGGACAAAATTTTACGTGAAAACAACAACTGACATATGGAAAACTGACCAAAAACATTATTATTCTGTTGATAATTTTGGAGAATGATCCATGGGTCATGTGTGATGAGTACGAGTCAACCTCGCCTCAATCCAAGGCACGGTGTGGCTAGTATCACTCAAAGTGTCTCTCTTTTGTTTAAAATGGACAGAATTTTAAGTGAAAACAACAACAAACGTAGGAAAAAACAACAAAAAACATTCGTATTGTGGTTATACTTTATGAGAACAATCTATGGGTAATGTTTGATATGTAAGAGTCAACCCTGCCTCCATCCGAGGCACAGTGTTGTGGGTATCACTAAAAGTGTCTCTCTCTTTTGTATAAAATGGACAAAAGTTTTAGTGAAAAAAACAAATAACATACCAATAACCTACTAAACACATTTGGATTATGTTGATACTTTAGGAGAAAGATCCATGGGTCATTTTTTATGTGTATTATTCAACCCCTCATCAATATAAGGCACCGTGTGGCCAGTATCACTCAAAGTGTATCTCTTTAGTTAAAAGGGACATGATTTTATGTGAAAACAATAACTGACGTATAGATTACCAACCAAACGAATTTGGATTGTGTTGATACTTTAGGAGAATGATCCATGAGTCATTTGTGATGTGTATGAGTAAAACCTGCCTCAATATGAGGCACAATGAGTGTGTTATCACTCAATTTTCTCTCTTTTGTTTAAAATGGACAAAATTTTAAGTGAAAACAACAACTAACATACGAAAAACCAAAAAAACACATTCTTATTTTGTTTATACTTTAGGATAATGATAAATGGGTCTTTTGTGACGTTTATGAGTCAACCTCACCTCAATCCAAGGCACAGTGAGGCCAGTATCACTCAAAGTGTCTCTCTTTTGTTTAAAATGGACCGAATTTTAAGTAAAAACAAAAACTACCATATGGAAAACTGACCAAATGAATTATAATTGTGTTTATACATTAGGAGAATTATCCATGGGTCATTTGTGATGTATAAGTGTCAACCCCACCTCAATAAAAGGCACAGTGTGGCTGGTATCACACAAAGTGTCTATCTTTTGTTTAAAATGGACAGAATTTTAAGTGAAAACAACAACTGATGTAATGAAAACTGACCAAACACATTCAGATTGTGTGGATACTATATTATAATGATCTATTGGTCATTTATGATGTGTATGAGTCACCCTTTCCATAATTTGAGGCATGGTGTGGCTGGTATCACTCACAGTGTCTCCCTTTTGTTTAAAATAGGTAGAATTTAAAGTGAAAACAACAATTGACGTGTGGAAAACCAACCAAACACATTTGGATTGTGTTAATACTTTCAGATAACTATCCATGGGTCATTTTTGATATGTAACAGTCAACACTTCTTCAATACAAGGCATGGGGTGGCCGGTATCACTCAAAGTGTCTCTCTTTTGTTTAAAAGGGACAAAATTTTAAGTGAAAACAACAACTGATGTATGGAAAACCAACCAAATGCATTTGGATTGTGTCTATACTTTATGAGAAAGATCAATAGGAAATTTTTGATGTGGATGAGTCAAACCTGCTTCAATATGAGGCACAGTGTGGTCGGTATCACTCAAAATGTCTCTCTTTCATTTAAAATGCACAATATTTTAAGTGAAAACAACAACTGAAGTACGAAAAACCAACCAAACGCATTTATATTGTATTTATACTTTATTATAACGTCCCATGGGTTGTTTTTTAAGTTTAAGAGTCAACTTTTCCCCAATAAGAGGCATGGTTTGGCTGGAATCACTCAAAGTGTCACACTTTTTTTTAAATGGACAAAATTTTAAGTGAAAACAACAACTGATGTATGGAATAACAACCAAAAGTATTAGGATTGTGTTGATACATTTGTAGAATGATCCATGGGTCATGTGTGATGTTTAAGATTCAACCTTACCTCAATATGAGTCATGGTGTGACTGATATCACTCAAAGTGTCTCTCTTTTGTTTAAAATGGACACAATTTTAAGTGAAAACAACAACTAACGTACAGAAAACCAACCAAACGCATTTGGACTGTGTTTATACTTTTTTAGAAACAACAATGGGTTATTTTTAATGTGTAAGAGTCAACCCCGACTCAATCCGAGGCACGATGTGGACAATATCACTCAAATTGTCTCGATTTTGTTTAAATTGGACTGAATTTTAAGTGAAAACAACAACTGAAGTACAGAAAACTGACCAAATGCATTAGGATTTTGTTGATACTTTAGGATAAAGATAAATGGGTCATTTTTGATGTGTAAGAGTCAACCTTGCCTCAATTCGTGGCACAGTGTGGTCGATATCACTCAAAGTGTCTCTCTTTTGTTTAAAATGGATAGTATTTTAAGTGAAAACAGCAACTGACGTACGAAAATCCCCCTTACTACCATACACACCAAAAGAATTCATTTTTTATTAAAGAAACACATACTGTTGAAATAAAAACTATTCTAAAAGCATATTAAAAATACTAATGATCTTAAAATCCATGAAATTCATTCCATTAAAACCATTAAAGCCCCCCACCCCCTGGACACCACCCCACCTCCCCTGGACACCACCCCACCCCCTGGATACCTCCCCATACCCTGGAAACCCCCATGGATAGCCAACCCATCCCATGGACAACCCAACCCCCTAGATCCCTCCCACCCTTTGGACAGCCCCCACCCCTCCTAGACACCACCCAACCCCCTGGACAACCCCCAACCCCCTGGACCGCCCCACCTCCCTGGATGCCACCCCACCCTCTGGACACCCCCACCCCCTAGAAACCCCCACCCATGGACACCCCCATTCCCTAGAAATCCCCCAACCCCCCTGGGCACCACTCCACCCTCCAAGACACCCCCACGGATATCCCCAACCCCTGAGACCCCCCCCATGCCTCCTCGACACCCCCACCCCCATGTACAGCCACCCCCACCCCCTGGACACCACCCCACCCCCTGGACACTGCCCCCACCTCCCTGCACACCACCCCAACCCTATACATCACCACCCCCTAGACACCCCCTCCCCATGGACACCCCAACCCCCTAGAAAGACCCCCCCAACCCCTGGACACCCAACCCCCTGGACACCCCCAATCCTCTAGACGACCCCCACCCCCTGGATGTCCCCCCACCCCTCCTAGAACCCACCCCGCCACCTGGACACCCCTCCCCCTAGACTCCACCCACCCCCTTGGACAACCCCCAGCCTCCCGGACCGCCCCACCCCCCTGGACACCACCCCACCCCCTGGACACCCCCAACCACTGGACACCACCACCCCCTAGAAAGCCCCCCAACCCCTGGACAACACACCACCCCCCTGGGAACCACCATGGAAAGCCACCCCAAACCACCCTAGATAGACCCCGCCCCACTGGACACCCCCGACCCCCTTGGACAGCCACCCCATACCCCTGAACAGACCCAAACCCCCTGAATTCTAAAATGAATTCCTTATGTAATTAATTAAATTATGAATTTTGTGTTATTGGTGTATACGTATACTTTTTGTATGGGTATACTTGTTGTATGTGTATTTTAACTGTAATTACTTTATGAAATATGTATTAATTATGTATGGGTATACTTGTTCATAGGCTCATTTTTTTGCAGGTCTTGTTTGGATGTGCTGCTGCAGAATTTTATGTTACAGCAGGCAGGGAATTTATTAGTGCATTTTTAGTGCTAATAAAGATGCCCTTTATTTGCACCATTTTAGCACTGATTAAGGGGACCCCCCTTATCAGTTTTGAGCTTTAGAACTCTTTTGTAGCGCTGTTAAAGCCCATTTTGAGTGCTGATAAAGCCCGTTTTTGTTTTAGTGTATCAAATGGTCAATCATCTTCATAAGACACAACACGTGTGGGAAACGCCAATGCCAGGTTGAATATAACAATACTCAATAGGACACCCTAATACCAAAAAGCATATAACATCATAATAAAAGTCATCTCTACATAGGTATAAGTCTATAACACGTATAATAAGAATATCTAGATGTACTCCAGAAAGACCCACAATCTAAAGGTAATGTCAAAACCGTAATACCAGCATAGGATCTGAGCATGAAAGTTCCAAAAAAAAACTCATTTAGAAGAACACACTCTCTGAGACGGATAACATTGATGTCATCATTTCGAGAGGTAATGATCATCAGTTATCATCATTATAATTATATTCTAGAAGTATGAAGATATACAATACATCGATGAGGATCACTCCCATGGCCATGGGGTATACCAACAACTTGATCTGGATTAACTCACTAATTAGAGGATCAATGACCGCATAGTGTTAGCCACGAAGATACCATGAATTCCTCACAGGGAAAGAAGATGGTATAGGATCTCAATCTAGGCCTCATAGATGGATTCCAAATACTCTATCGAATAAGTCTTACAGAAGGGATCATTGTTATATATAAAGGTGGAGATTCCATATTAACCCTCAGGGAATGGATATAGGGAACAAACAATGAATGAACATTTTCTAAGATACATTGGATAATGCCTCTAAGACAATAGTTAAATATTATAATACATGTAGTAGAAGTATGCGATGTTCCTCTTTGGACCCAGGTCCTTCCCGTGTAAAACAGCCTATGCCCATGTCCCTACATAAGTACATGACGTGTTGTTTCCTATGTGCTTCTTCACACATGTTGGTATATGGATTATCTAATGTACGACATGGCTGGGAATTTCCATGTAGGGTACACAATGTTCCCATGGACATGTACCTCAATCCATGCCCATGTACCCTCTAAGGTAAAACCCGAGTTAACAAAAATGGGACCACATGTTGTTTGATAAGGTCACATACAATATGATACTTAACTCCACTCTAAAACTCTAGCCACCACCAGAAGGGTCCCAAATGGAATGTAACACCATAGTAAATTTCATTTAGATTTGAAATTTATAGATTTCTAGATCTACAACCACATGTCTTCTCTGCTTCCCTATCGACCGATCTATTCGTGCCTTGTGTTGGAACCAAGGAGCATCATTAGCCAAGACTTTCCATCAATGAATCATCAAAATTAATCCATCAAATCCATTCCGAAAATGAATTTGAAAATTTTTCTTCAACGAAAACTGAAGAACACAATATCCAGGTATCTACACCTTCTAATTTTCTACCACTTCAATCATCCCACAAGTATCATGTCATGCCGATCCCGAATATATGATATCGAATCTTATGCCAAGAAATGAGTGTATAAAATTTTAGCTTCTTGTATATGTCGAACCATGGTTCAAGGGGTATCTACCAAGATGAATGAAGAGAAGGGGAGGTATGCACAACCATAAACATTAGGAACAAACATCATCTAATGTTTTTGTTGGCCTCAGTCCTTCTCTATTAGAATGAATGTGAAGAAAAAAATAATAACAATGAAATTATCCTTATTAATAAATAAATCTAACCCATCCTACAATATGCATGATCTGTAGATCAACCTGTTGGATGATTGATTTGATTTTGTCACAAAATATAAAATGGATAAGGAATTAAAATCAAAACAATGTTTTACCTTGAGATAAATCAATCACTAATGAATAAAGAGCCTGTGTTATTGTCATTGGTGAGATCTAAGAATCTCAATGCACACCAACTACCGATCTACGATCTGGTTAATGATATTTTAATATATCTCTTCCAACGATCTCTACAATGGTTCTCCAATGGCTCCAGGGTTATGCCGATAACCCTAAGGATTTTATGTAACTGTATAATTATAGTAAAATTTATGTTTTTTCAACAACAGTTTAAATAAAATAAATTATTTTATTATTTTATTTGTTTTACAGAAGCAATGAATTTTCTACAAATTCCCCATGCCGAAAAATGATATGTCATGCCCTAAGTAAAACCCACATTCTTGAACTCAATGGTTCCCTTAGATTTATTATCTGGGGCCTGTTCAGAATTTATTCCATTTTTTAGGAAAACTACATGTGAATTCTATTTAATATATTTCAAAAATTTATTCTGGTCACACAAGGCCCCTAGAATCACACTCCATCTCATCTCGTGTTCTAAACAATAATCCATAAAATATCCAATAATAATTCATGGAAAATACATGTCATTAAATTCTCCCCACCAAGGTACCTTATATCCAAAAATCCAAAACAAGGGCTAAATAAAGAGATGTGTATACTGCGTATGAATTTGAGCCTCCCTCTTCTAGGTGCTCTATTAAAGATTTTTATGCTTCCACTAGACACATACTGAAGGAATTTCTAATTCAAGAAGGATCCTCTACCACTGATCCTTGATATCTACCAGGTACTCAACAAAGGAAGCTCCATCCTAGATGTCCAGCCTTCCCCAGTCGATAATGTGTGATGATTCATGCATGTACCTCCTAAACTGTGACATGTGGAAGACTTCATTTATCTTTTATAACTATGAAAGAAAATCTAAGAGGTAAACCACCTTTCGAACTATACATTTTATCTATCAAGTGTAAATGAATCTCAGAGATAGCTTACTTCCCTGGCCAAAACTATATAATCCACCTTGAGGTGAAAGCTGCCGAAACACAGAGTCTTCTTCCTCGAACTCCAAAATCCCGTATCATATTTTTTTTCATAAGACTTATAATTTCTATTCATAGTCCTCATCCACATCTGTATGATTTTTACATTCTCGTTAGTGGCTCGTACCAACTCGGGGCTTATGAGAGTTAACTCTCCTGTGTTAGTCCAGCAATGTGGTGACCTACATGGTCTTTCATAAACATACTCAAATAATACCATACCAATGGTGGAATGGTAGTTTGTGTTGTTTGAAAATTCTTCCAGAGGTAGTTGTTCCTCCTAGTTGTGGTCATAGTCCCACATGAAATCCCACAACATTTCCTCAAAGACCTAAATAGTCCACTCAGTCTGGCTGTCCTTCTGGAGGTGAAACATTGCACCCAAGTGTAATTAAGTCCAAAATCCTTATATAATCCTTTCCATAACTGAGATGTGGAGTGAGAATCTTGGTCAGAAATGATCATCAAGGGAACTTCAAGGAGTTTGACTATCTCCTTCATGTGGAGGCTTCCCAAGCTTCCTACTAAACTCTACTCTCAAATAGCTAGGAATTTGGAAGACTTGGTGAGTCGATATACGATCACCTAGATGGAATCATGTCCTCGAGATATACATTGTAATCCCGTAATTAATTACATAGATATCTAATCCCTCTTATAACATGTCACCTCAAGGGTTTGAGCTAAAACCATAGGAACTTGGTGGCCAGCCTTCACTTGGTGACAATTAAGGCATCGAGAGACAAACTCTGCTATTCCCTTCTTCATTATTAGCCACCAAAACTGATATCAGAGGTCCTTATACATCTTTTACACGCATATATGAACCACAAAAGGATATGTATTTAACTCTCTCAGAACATCCTCTTACAATGTCATTGGTACCATCATGTGTCCCATGAAAATAATAAAATTCTCCCCACCAACAAAAAATTCATCAGGAGCACGTTCAGGGGATACCCGAGTCTGTAGGGTCACACAGTTGATATCCCCAAGCTGTGCCTCCCTAAATCACTATAAAATATGAAGGGTAACAAATTTATAATGGGGGTAAGCTTCTCCATAACCATCCATAAAGGATAACGTCAATGAGGCCAACTAATCCAAAACCTCACTCAATCACTACAAATAAGATCTCTTGCTGAGAGAATAAGACACCACGTTCCCTTTCCTAGGAGTATAGATAATATTGAAGTCATAATCTTGGAGGAACTCTATCCATTGTCTTGGTCACATTTAATTTTTTTAAGAGAAGATATACTTATGACTCTTAGTGTTATAATAGATGAATAACTCCTTTTGCATTAGGTAGTATCGTCACATATTTAATGAGAAGACTACCACTAGTAAATCAAGATAGTGATGTGTGTAGTTCTTTTCATGTGGTCTCAGTTGAATTGAACCTTAATAAATCACATCGTAACCCTATATCAAAATAGAACCATGTTTGGTCTCGGATGCATCGAAGAACACTATGCACTCAACACCCTCGTATGTAAATATCAATATGGGATCACTCATCAATCTCTACCTCAACTCTGGAAATTACTACTAGAACCTATATGTCCACATGAATGGTTGTCTCTTTTAGGGAAACTATTTCAGGGTTTCTGATATCCTGGAGAATTCAGGTATGATTCTTCTATAATAACTAACCAATCCATGGAAGCTCCACACCTCCATCATTCTCTTCAGTGGTTCCCAAGTTAACATTTCCTTGACATTGGTCAGTTCCACTATCACTCTATCTACCGAGATAACACGCCCCATAGAGTGGACCTCATGAATCCAGAAATGTCATTTTGAAGCATTCAGTAAAAATGGTTCTCTTAGAGTATGTCTATAACCATCCTCAAGTTTCTCAAGTGTTTCTTCTTGGACCCCGAGTACACAAGGATATCATAGATGAATACAACCATGAAGTAGTATAATAAGGACTAAAATATCTAGTTCATGTGTCCCATGAACATTTCTAGGGTGTTATTCACACCAAAGTGCATCCCAAGTACTCATAGTGACCATAGAAACATCGAAATATAGTCTTCATTATATCATCGTCCCATACTCGAAACTCATGATAGTCTGACTTGAGGTCAAACATTGAGAACCATTGTACCACTCTTAACTGATCAATGAGGTCATTGATACTTAGTAGTGGATAATATTTATTCATGTTTACCTAGTTCAAGCACTATTTGTCCATACATAACCTCATGATCTTTTCCACTTTTTGGTGAACAAAATTGGGGCTGCCAAGGGTTAAACAATAGGTCTAACAAATCACTTCATCTACATGTACTCAAAATACACCTCCAAATATATAATATCTATGAGACCATCCAATATGTAGGAATAAATATAAGGCTCATTATGGGGTGTAGATCAATGCATAAGTCTGTATCTTTGTGGAGAGGTAATCTAGGAACATCCTTGAGAAATAATTCCTCATATTCCACCACCACAACAGGGAACTAGAAACACATAACATCCACTACACCTGGGTTTAGGATATCCAACGGATGAGAAATCAGCTACACCATCCTATAAATGAGTCTATCTTGCACTAATTGTGTTTCCAATTCCATCATAAAAGAAAACTGGGTCCCATCACTACAAACAAACTGTTTTCTCTACCAAAAACATTTAATATGGGCATGAACTATGGATAAATAATCCACACCTGAGATGAATTCCTAAGGACTCATAATTGATATAGAGAGGTAATAATAGAAACTATTGCCTCCAAGAGTTAGGTCACCCTATTTACAAAAGTGTGTGATCATTGAGTCATCTCTAGTAGGAGTCTCTTAGGAAAAGGGTCAAGCCAAGGGCTTAACCAGAATATCTAAGTCTCAAAAAAGATATAGGAAAAGAAAGGAATGATTAGAACCTATGTCTATCAGTATTGAATCTAAGGTAGAAAAGACATAGATAATACCATATATAATTCATGGAGCCTCTAGGTCATAATCCTCAATTTCCTGTAGCTTCCCCCACCCCAATCCTCCAACTCCCAGATCCTAGCTTGGGCCACCTAAGGGTGGTGGTTGTAATAAGTCAAAGCATCTACCACCTTTAGCTTCTCTCCCATCTCATCTTACTTGAATGTTTCCCTATTGAACTATTTACATCTTCCACTACCTATTCCTTGGTCTCCCATCCTTGGTCTCCCAATTATCCATAAAACATGTTAGTCAATGTTATGAAATTTGTCCCCATCTATCACACATGTAGCACCACCTCTCCCAAGGATGACAGGACCCATCATATGAGCCATGAAAAATATAACCTCTATCATGGGACCTCCTCTTGAAATGCCTCACAAGTTCAAGTCCTTGATACTGATGTCATCTCCCTGCTTCCTAAGTCTCTACTCTTACTATCCCACTGTCATCAACCACTATCTACACCTACTCATCCAGAAAACTCTCAACCACCAATTCTCTCTCTAGAAACCCATCATAAGTAGGAAATTATAAATTTATAACACTAGATTAGATATCTATATGAATTACTCATTCAAAGGTTTCATCCCTGATGAACATATCCTAAACTATATCCATAGAGTACCTATAGAGGATGGTGAACCATGATGAATACTTAACTACTATCATGCCTCCCTACTAGATATTTAGAAGCTATTGGATATATACATCCACAACTTAGATAGAGAGAACTCCTCTATGATAATTAACTCAAACTATGACTACGCTAGAGTTACCTCAGTGTAAGACTCGGTCAATAACCCCACCACCATCCTACTAAATCATGAAGAAGGGTCTCCATTAAGAGAACCATCAGCTATAATGGTGTTCCGACCCGACGAAAAACTCACATCACCATCTCAATCCAGTCCTCAGCTTCCTGTGGGCCAGGCTTGCCTTGGAACTTGAGTGGTCATTACCACCGGAACTCATGAAGTGAACTTAGCTTGTGAACCTTATACGCTAGAACTGCAGGTACCATATTCTGATCTACTGGTGTTGGTATAGCTAGGACACCACATTGGAGGTAACATCCTAGGAAATGGTCCCTATATAAATGCCTAATCAGTAAGGGGACCATTCTCATGATCCTGATGTAGGATCCTAGCTAGCATATATTGCAAAGGCATCATGAAATAAACAATATGTATCATGGTTAATGAGTTTATCTGGAGAGCTGACTCAAGAAGTAAATAAAAACCACAACCCATTATAATATGATACATGTACCATTTTTTTCCATGAAACCATTATTCTCATATACTAAGTCAAAAAGTAGCTGATCAGAGTATTGTTGTATTGATACATTGGCTATCACACCAACACTAGATTTCCTACCCTTAATGTCGAACTAGAAATAGTTAACACTATTTTCCCAAACCAATCTCACAGACTCTGATCCTAAGGTAGAACTAACTCCTATGATACAAATCTATCATTACCCATCATAATGGGTCCCATTTTCTGACTCCCAATCCCGCCTCCAATAGACCAAGGGATGGAGACTAGCATCGAGTAAGCATATCACTACCATGAGAAGCACTATCGAAGTACCTATACACATGAACACATCTCCAATCCCATATAATGATGAAATGTAAAAAAAATTGGAAAAAACATTCATGAATACATATAATCCCAAAACTAGAGTACAAAAGGATGTAAAGGAAAGTAAATAAGTTCAAATAAAATCCCACTACAAAGATTCTGAAAGTGAGTCCAACCTAAAAGTAAATTGGGGATTTCTATCAAGATAGCACAGGAACACACCTCATTCTATCTGGTTTCACTAAGAACGTTCTTGTCCTGGTCCCCAGAGGACTGTATCAAAGGTCCGACCATCTACACAAGACACGACATGTGTGGTCAAATCCCATGAATGGGTGAGTACAAAAATATTTTCAGGAATCCCCAAAACCAAAAATAATATAAAAAAATAATAACACTCATATCTACAAAGGTACATGTCTACATCACATATAAGAAGAATATTTAGATATAATAAAAAAAGACATATAGTCTATAGGTAAAGTTGCAATAATAATAATTTTATAGGATCCCATATCAAAAGTTCCACAAAGCACTTGTTTAGGAGAACAAATTCAATGAGTTTGACAACACTAATGATGTCTAACCGACAGGTACTACTCGTCGGGTCTCATCATTAGAAATATAATCTGGAAGTATGAAGTGATATGAAACATATATGAGGATCCCTATTAAGTCCATGGGGGTATACCAACAAGTAAATATGAATTAATCTAGTAAGTATAGGATTAGTTCTCACGTACTTTTTGTCATTATGACACCAAGAACTCCACCTAGGGAAAGAAATTGGTAGATGACCCCACTATAGTTCTCATAAAAGAATTCCAACACCTTTATCAAAAATGTCCTACTAAAGGAATCATTGTCCAATATGTTTGAGGTGATTCCATACAAACCCTTAGGGAATAGATATAAGTAAGGAACCATGAGAGAAAAAATTTCTAAGATACAGAGGAAAAGGTCTATAAGGCAATATTTAAGGAGTACATAGCATGTACTAGAAGTACACAACATGCTTCTTTGGACATGGGTATTGCCAGTGTAAAATTACCCATTACCATGTATGTGTAGAAGTAGATGACGTGTTTCTACCCAAGTACTTCTACCCATGTGGCACTACATGACTTAATCCCTATACTACTTGGATAGTCGTTCCCACATAGGGGCACATAGTGTTCTCTTTCCCATGTACCTAAATCAACGGCCTTGTACTCTCTGAGGTACATGCTGAGCTACCAAAAAGGGACCTCATGTCATATGACAAGGTATCATGACCTATGATACGTAACTCCCATCCAAAATCCAACCCACCACTAGAAGGATCCCAGATGACATGTATCTCCATAGTACTTGTCGGGTAGACCAGAAATTTCCAGATTTCTAGATCTATATCAGTGTATCTTCTTCATTTCTCTGATGACCTCTCCGGCCACGCCCCATGCTAGAACCACAAAGATTCATCGGCTGTGACTTTCTATTTCTTAAACATCATAATACAACCATAAAATACCATGGAAATTCCTTTGTACATTGTTCTTCATTGCACACCAAAGAACATGAAAACAGGGTATCTAAATCATTCAGTTCGCTACCGCTTCCATCATTACACCATGTTCATGTTAGTCCATGCATGGATCTATGATATTGAATTGTTGTAACATGAAAAGGGTGTGAAATGTTTGATTTCTCAGTATACATAAAACTATGTTCCAAAGAGAATCTCCCATGATGAACAAAGAAAATAGGATATATATACAAGCACAAACATGAGAAAAAAACCTTGGACAATGATCATGTTGGCCTCAATCCATCATTTTTAGAATGAAAAAAAGAATAAAATAATTACATATTAATTCTACCAAATCCCAAATAAAACTAACCCGACCCACAATACGCATGTAATGTGAATCAATTTATTGGTTAATTGATTCATGTTCATCAAAAAATATAAAATTGGGAAAGAATCCAAATCAAAACAACATCTTACCTTGATGTGGACCAATCACTGAAAAAGAAAAATCGTGTGTCATTTTCATTGTCAAGATCTCTGAATCCCATTACATAACTATCATTCATCCATAATCTGGTTGGAGTTTTTCTAAGAGAGATCCTCCTATACTTTCTCCAATAGTTCTCTAATAGCTCCATGGTTATGAATATAACCATAAGGATTTGTAATAATCATATAATTAGAGATGAATTGTGTTTTCTATATAAAGAGATGAAATAAAATAATTTATTTAATTATTTTATTCATTTTATTCCTGCGATGAACTTTCCAAAAAATGCCCTATACCAACAAATTGTTTTTCACACTTAAGGAAAACATATATTTTGAACTCAATGGTGCCCTTAGATTTATGATCTAGGACACTGTTTAGAATTTATTCCACTTTTTCATGGAAACTTCATTCATATTATATTTAATATAAATAACATAATTCAAAAATTTATTATGAGAACATGAGGATTCAAAATTGCATGTATTCTCAGCACCTGGTCTCTAAAATCATCCATACAATATCCCAAAATAATACATGTAAAATCTAAGTAATTACAAATAGGGGTTACAATTAAGAGACAATGGTTAAAACATAACATAATCCTGTATAAATTTTATTGGATTAGATTAATTTGACTTATAATACTCCTATATTAAATTAATATATCATTTTTGGCTCTTTTCCATGAAAATTAATTTATATTAATTTAATAATTTTAATAAATTTAAAGAGTGCCCCTCCCCTCAGTTATTGAAGGGAACATATTATCCTCTTTTCCTCACAAATTTTGAGAACTATTGTTCAAAAAGTCATACCCAAATCACTTAGATAATTTATTATAAAAAACCAAGAGGATTTTTCTCATCAAAAATCCAACATAGAAGTCTTTTTTTGTAATCCAAAATGTTTTTCTAAAGAATACGTATAACTATTAATTGTGAAATTTCATTATACTTGTTCTAACTGATTCAGATATTCTTAAAACAAGATGATATAATAATATTAGTATCTTATATATAATTAAATTTTATTATGACTATGTTAAAACCCTTTTTCATATCTTTATCCGTCAAATGGGGAATAAAAATATCATTCGAGCATATGTGTGGACTACCACCTCCATGATGTAATGAATTTCATTTTTCATCACCACCTATAAAGGATGGTTATAATGATGGATTTAGTATATATATATATATACATGATATTCATGACATAATTATCATTCCTTAAAGACAATAGATCATATATTTTCTTACCATTCCACCCATTGAAAAATAATAATTTCATTCATGCACACATGTGGATTAGCACATCTATGATGCAATGTGATTCATTTGTCATCGCCAACTCACATTATGGTATATATAAGTGTACTTAAAGAGATAATACTATAATTATGATATAATAATTATTATTCAAAGATAAAATACTACTTACCTTCTTTCCCTCATTTTTTATGGAAAATAGAAACATTATTCATGCATACATATGACCTATCGTCTCTATGATTGTAACATAATTCATTTTTCATAACCATTTTAGTATAACTAATGTATAAAAATGATAATTATGTCATTATTATTATTATGGAGATGATGTAACAATAAACCCTTTGACAATAGTCACCCTACAAAGGTCATTTAGGAAATATGAGCTTGATATTATTACAATGCCTAACATCAATTAAAATGATTAAGTAATTGAATATAACATGGTAATAAATTGAATAAATGAAAAAATTAAATTAAAAAATATTAATAATGTGTGTAATTAACATAATTTTAGTATTAAAAAAAATAAAGAATTCATGTGATGAGCTGGACTTGAGGAAAGAGACACTCACTGTTGGAGTTTTAAGCTTTTACGACAGGACATCAGTGAAAAATTCATGCCGCTAAGAACATTTGTGGTGGGAGTCTGTAGATAATGTTTCATCATAGAAAATGGTGAAACAATTATGGGTTTTTGAGATGGTAAATAAAAAATTATTATTATTTACGATGAATTAATCGTCAGTATAAAAGAATAGCATTAGGAATTTTTAAATAATATATTTGATGGATCGTCATAAATAATTATTATTTGAGATGGATTTAGAACCCATATTAAATAACAAAAATAATTTTTTAATAAAAAAATCATAATATATATAATAATCTATTAATATTAATATTTATTAAAAAAAGACTAAAAATTACAAAAACATATTAAAAATAAAAAATCTAATTTTTAAAAAAAATTAAGTATAAAAAATAAACATAACATTATTACATCATTTCACACAAAATATGTTTATCATCCCAAAATATATAAAAATCATAAAAAAATGAGCATCAACTGGTATTAGATGGAGTAGGATCACTCAAAGGGTCAGAGGAGGGAAACTCCATACCAACACCACATGGAAGATGTCACATATACACCAAAATATACTCATCTCTCTGATTATGAAACTCATTATCCTCCTACCACTATCTCTGCAACAAATGTATCATCTCATCTTGAGCTATTAGAATCTCCTCATATCATGTAAAATATGTGGAAGATGACTCTCCATGAGATCTCATCTAGATGACCGATGACATCATAAATGTACCACAATAAGTAGTAAGTTTCAGTGATAAACAAATACAAGTCACCTTGTCTTTCTCAACACCATGAAATGTTGCTTGTATTTTAGGACCCCCATCAAAACCTGACTCACATGTGGAATCTGCTTCACTCTTGGATTGAATCTCATGAATGAGAAGTTGTAGACCCATACATTTCCTTTATATTTAATTATAAATTAGAATAAAAAAAATAATATCAGTAATTTTTTCTTAAAAATTTAATAACCACAATATGGCACAGTCAGTCACTAAAAAGATGTCCTGTATAGGGATCAATGTACATCTTCCTGTAAATTTCAAACTCTTTAAGAGAGGGATCTGCAAAGACCTATATAATATAACAAACACTCTTCAATGAAATTATATATACAATAATAAATAATATTACTTACCATATTTCATCATTTTATACCAAATGAATGACTCTTGACCCTATGTGATACCTCCTGCCTCTCCTGGTTCTGACATCCAGATGATGATCTCCTCTTAAAAGTCTCTCATATCTTGTAGGAGAAAAATCCATCCCATACCTCAACAAATATATAGTATGGTTTATAGAAGATGATAGATGTGTATAAAATAGTAACAAAAGATCTATCCATGGATCGATTTTTAAGATTGTGTAAATATTAAAGAAAACATTCATGTATACAAATCCCACATGCCTCATGGATAGGTTCTTCTAGGCTATCATTAATAGAAGACCATAAATTCTACAAGAAAATTAAAAAACCATGTTACTAATGAAATAAATATGAAATAAATTATATTATTTAATAATGTATAATGTAGTGGTAGAACATATTCTGATGAATGACATTGGGAACCAAATCCCATGACACTCATGGCTCAGAAAAATAATTTAATAGAATTGAACTGGCCTCCATAATTGATAAATTCCAAAGCTATGCTAATAAAAATAAATAATATGAAAAATATTAATAAAATTAATACAAAAAATTATTATAAAATAAAAACCTTAAACAATTGAACATACCTCTTAAATGTGGATCAACATCATAATGACTCGACCCAGTGGGGATCGAGCTACAACTAACCCAAGCCCACCTCCATAGGCTAGGGGATGTAAAAAAGTGTTGAAATACATATGTAATATGGGAGGAATTTTCCAAGTATATATATACAAACTTATCCAACCATCTACATACAAAAGTGAAGAGGAATAATAAAAAAAGATGAAACACCTAGAGAATAAACCATACATGTAAATACTATAGGGAACACAATATTATGATAGAGTAAATTTAAAAGGAAAAAGAGGAAAATACATGACCAAATAGAAAGATTTCACAATCTGAACACAACTAGAATGTAAATACTGATAGAGCCTAGCTCGGAATATTTATGATCTGACCACCATACGTGGTCTAATGCACCATATATCCCCATGATTTTATGTAATAATCTCTAACCTTTATTTAATCTGCAAAATACATGACATGTGCGGGAACATCCAATGAAAAGTTTAGTACATACATACCCAGTAGAATGACAAAAAAGTGTAAGGGGAAGTAAGAGACATGATATGAATAGATAGCTCAACCCATAGAGAGTAAAAAATACAACAACATATATATATATATATATATATATATATATATATATATGACCAACAAAAGAAACCCAAATGAGAGAGAAATGGGATCTCAATCTCACAACCTAGCCCTGAGAGGAGTCTACCATCAGTTCTAAAGGGGTCCATTAATGATTTACATCATCTCTCATGTATGTCTGAAGAGACATCCATATGGAACTAGGGCTCACCACTATAGGACATAGTAATGTAGCCAAAATCTATAAGTAGAGGAACCATGCCATTGTACAATAGGAGGGTTCCCCTTTAGTAGTGGAGGACCCATTCCCTAACTCCGTAGGAGGGTTCCACTCTGGTTGTGAGGACCCATTCCATATACCCACAGGAGGGATCCACTATAGTTGTGGTGGACCAATTCCCTGAATCCGCAAGAGGGCACCACACTAATAGTAGATAGATTACACATTCCCTACCTAGTATGAGGGTACCACTCTAATGGTCGATAGATGAGTCATGCCCCACCTAGTAGGAGGGTGCCTCTCTTATAGTCAAGGACCCATGCCATAACTAGAAGAAGGATTCCATTCTAATAGTTAATATAGAACCCATTCCATGACCATAATGAGGGTGCCAGTCTAATAGTCAATAGAGGACCCATGCCCTACCCAGTAGGAGGGTGTCACTCTAATAGTCTATGGTGATCCTCATTGATCCTTTCCATCTTCGAGCACTACCTAATAAAGATTAAATATTGGAATATCTCATATCATATTGAAAAATCCATCATGATGGACACCATAACGTTCTGTGAAGAAATACAATCAGGATGGGCTATGCATGCGTCAAAATCCAAGTCTAAATGAAGGAGATATTAGAGGTAGAAGTTTCTTCAAAAGAACATGGCACATGACATGTAAGGGGACCTATATGACATGTGGTCTTTCCCTGATGCCTGGCTATGTCCCTATAGGTACATGTTTCACTACCCATGTTTACCTACACAACATTTAAATGGACCTCATGACATTCCTCAACAACATGTGGACCTTCTTGTTCTTTTGACCATGTCTAAGTAATCTTGCTTATGCCTGTGTATTCTAATACATGTTGTGTATTCCATCAAGGGGTCGTACTCATGCTCTTCAGTCCATTTCCATGTACCCTAGACATGTTCTAGTACATGGAACATTATTGGCCATTCCCATGTCCTTACACACCCAGAGTACACGTCGGGTTGCTAGAACTAAGTCACATGGGGTGGGGGAGACCTACACATCATGTAATATTTAACTCACCCAAAACCCTCGAAACCACAACAAGGGGAAACACACCGTGTGTTCTTTAGAATACATGGAATATAGTTGGGTTATTCATAGAAATTATATATATTATCTATAATTTCAAATATGACTCCTCCATAATTAATCTCACATCTTTCTCACTAGAAATAAAAGGGGGAATCCTCTGGTCATCAATTTCTTCCATCCAGTGCCTGGATATCAGATTTTTGATGGTCCATCCAAAGCCTATACACACCTCATGTCCCTCCCATACCATCACCTTATTTTTATTGGATCCCATATTCATGAAACAATCACCCACATCAAAAAATTCATCCCCTTTCATCCATATATTGCAAAACCATCTACCACACTAAAATTCATCAGGAATCTGGGGGTTCGACCGAGCACAGTCTTGTTCAAAAATGTCAAACCATGGCCTAGTATGCCTTTGATGAAGAAAAAAAATAATGGTAGGGGGAAGCTAAAAAATTAAGGTGTAAAAATCATTGGCAAAACATATTTTTACAATGGATATAAATTGGGATTCCTGAGGTAAGAAACATGGCCTAAATGGAATAAAAAAATTTAAATAGATACATGGGATCATGAAAAGGATCAAAATAAATGAATATCAAAGAAAAAGAATTTATTATGCTAAATATTTTAATAATATAAAAGGAATCAAAAAATTATGCGTAATACCTTGATATTAAATCATTTATTGATGAATAACATGATCACAAATGAATGAAGAAGATCTCTTACATTTGATGCATACAGATTCTGCTTGACCCAAAGGCTCGTTGTCATATAATATCAAATTTCCAATGATGAACATGTAGTTCTCCTTTCAATAGTATTAGGTTAATGTGTATCAACCTAGAAAACCACTATAATTATTGTTAAATATATAAAATTTGGTTTAGGTGTTTAACGAATGAATTAAATTTTTAATTAATTAATATACTGAATGCACTCACCTACATCCATTTTACCAAAATTCCTCATACTGACCAACATTAGGTCACACATAGGGTTAAAATTGTGTTACCAATTCAACTATGATCTCATATTTTTGATCCAAGACAATGTTTATGTGTTATCCACTTTTTTATGAAAAAATGTGTATACACAACATAAAATATATTTAATTTTCTTATGAAATTAAATATGGACACACCAGGCCCTTGAATATCCCTCCATATTAGAACCTGAATTTGAAAATATTTCTAACTATATTTCAATTTTATAAAATGAAAAAAGGGTCTCTAAATTATCCCATCATTCATGCTATATATCCTTGAAAAAGTAACTAAACAAAAAAGTCAGGATAATTAGCCTTCATTTGGATGTCCCACTCACAGAAGCTCTCCTACTCGATCCTGTGATGCCACAACACCCAAATTTAGAGGGATAGTCTATCCATACAGGTTTCTCTCCTACCAATACTTGGTCACCCTTGGGTGATCTGCAAATGTTTCTCCATCCTCGATGTCCATCTCACCCTAGTAATTAACATTCATAGGGTCATGCACGTATCTCATGAGCTGTGACACATAAAAGATGTTGTGAAGCTTCTCCAGCTCTTAAACATGGATTAAAGTGATGATTGAATGACTCGAAACTATTTCTACTAGAACTAAATAATGATTATTGTAAATATAGATCATACCTATAATATTCTCATGTTCTTCTTGGTTATACACACTTATATCCTATAGCTATCAACGACCCTGACTGATAGCTCACTGAGCTTCACATGGGCCACATAGTGGTGGGGGTAGAAAGATATCATAATTTTTACTTCAAACCAAAACTCCTCCTTTTATATATCCACCTACACCTCTATATCTCCGCCCACCTGGGGGGAACCCTACCCTTTCCTGGGAGATCCATGATAACGGTGCTGCCTCTACTGTGGCAGTCTATCCACTATATTTCTTTCCTCCTCATCATGTCGAGTCAGGAAATCACATGCCATGTGACCTCAACCATAACATGCATAACACCACCCCTCTTAGGGCTTCCCTGGTCCTCTATGTGGTCCATGTTCCTCCTAACCATTCACTCGAGTATAATTTTAGGAATATCTCTAATGCTAATAACCTACATACAAGCACCTTCTATCTATTTCAGACGACTCAACCATATAATTACCATAGCTATCCCTAGCTTCCTAGATTACCTTTAACAGGAAAATATCCCTCTAGACCACCCTCTCCAATAATTTGTAATAACTTGGAATGTATAGGGGTACCACACTAGAACAAATGTATTTATAAAGACCCTACAAAAACTTCCACAGTCAGAAGTAGTCACCCCAAATCATGTCAAGGGAGTACCATATTATATATGTGGACATCACAGAATAATCATACACTATCATCCCTCCTAGTTGTTTCTCCATATGTTCCTAAATCTAAACTACGTGTAATGAAGAGGGGTAGTACTACTCATGGAACAACAACTGGAAGTCATTCCAAGAGAGTGTCAACACCTCATGCAACTATCTGAGTAAACTCCACAAGTTCCGAACTAGTATGTGGAAAAGACTGGCTACCAGTGCAACTAACTGATCATTCTATGTCTGGATATGCATGAAAACATAGACCACTAACTCTATCCAGTCTTTTAATACCTAAGGATATGTATTACCATGATACCTCTATGGACTCTAGCGTTGGAAATCATGATGAATTCTAAGTCCACATGCACCCACAAACTCTTCTATTGGTACTATCTACTACTAAAAGGGTGGGTGTAATGCTACCATTCCTTTTAGAGGAAGGATCTCATGGGATAACCCTTAAACTAAGGCCTAATCACTCATGAGGTAGCCATTACAATCTTTAAAAAGTAACTTGGATATATTTATTCATAGAGGCATATTGAATTTTTTTTTCAAGACGTACCACAATCATATGAGAATATATATATATATATATATATATAGATCTGACTCAACGATAACCAAAACACTCAATCCAATATGATGCATGTACCGTTGATCCCTATAACCAATGTATCAATATACCAAGTCTATCTGAAGGTGTTTTGAGTCATGGTTTACAGATACATCGGACACTACAGTAGAACTGGTTTCCCTATCCTTAAATCCATGCTTGAGACAGTAAGAAAATATTTCCCTAAATCTCTACCAAATCCTTATAAGGGGAAAATTAAAAATTCCATCCCAAGTAATGAACTGATCTGATACCAATCAGTCATGACTCAACCATTAGGTCTCGAGATGTAATGACCCCAATCATACCTCCAGAAGCCAGAGGGTGACTACATGCACCAAAATGTATAACTAATATGGGTGTCCTTTTCTTAGTTTACCTATATGCACACATCGAACCATATACAAGAAGAATTGAAGAGGAGTAATAATAAAATAAACAACATTAAAAGAATACACCATGCTTGTAAAGCCTCTAGGCAATTCAAGAGTATGATAGTGTAAACAAAAAATGAAAAGGGGAAAATAAACACCAAACCAGCAGGATATCCCAACCTCTCCATAAATGGAATGTAATTACTGGTGGAAACCATATATAAATCTCTAATATTTGACCACCATATGCAGTTTAACTCACCAGGTATCCCTATGCTCCTCTGTAATCACTTCTGACCTATCCATCAACTAAATAAGACCTGACATGTGAAACTAAATCCCATGCAGGGGTGAGTATATACATACATAGCAATATTCCACAAAAATATGGGGGCGGGGTAAGAGACATGACATAAATATACAACTTAACCCATAACAATAAAGTAAAAATATACCACAACATAGATACATACGTATATTGTTTCAATAAAAGAAACCCAATTTAGAGAGGAAGTAGATCTCTATATCATAGCCTATCTGAATTAAATATTATTCCATTAGTTCTAAATGGGTATATCAATGATTACTTGTATCTCACACATCTTTTTGAAGAATAATCCATGTAGAGTCATGCCTCACCATTGTGCCACACTGTTGAGGGACCACAATCTCTTGATAGAGGACCCATGCTTGGGTATAATAGGAGGGTGCCACTTTGATAGTAGAGGACAAATTCCCTAACTCCACATGAGGGTTCCAATATAGTGTTAGAAGACCCATTCCCTAACTCCATGGGAGGTTTCTATTCTCATGGTAGAGGACCCATTCCTTGACTCTATAGTAGTGTGTCACATTGGTAGTCGATAGATGCACCATGCCATACCTAGCAGAAGGGTGCCACTATAATGGTCGATAGAGGACTCATGCCCTACCTAGTAGAAGGGTTCCACTCTAATGGAAGAGAACCCAGTACCTACTCAGTAGGAGGGTGCCAATCTTATAGTCAACAGATGACCGATTCCCTTCCCAAAAGGAGGGTGCCACTCTAACAGTCGACAGAGGACCCATTTCCTGCCCAAAAGGAAGGTTCCACAATAATAGTGTTTGATGATCTTACTTGATTAGTTCCATAGTTAGACATACCCTAAAGAAGTGTTACACACAAAACATCCTGCATCATATCTCAAATTCCACCATCAAGGCCACCATCTCTTTCAACATGAAAAAATCAGGTTAGGTTGATCATGTGACAAAATCTAATTCTAAACGAAGAAGATATGAGAAGTAGATATTTCATAAAAAGAAGAGGGTACACAGTGTATAAGGGGACCCACCCGATGTGTGCTCCCACCCTACTGCCTAGCCATGTCCAAGCCGATACATGACTCACTTCCCCTGTATATATACATGACATGACTAATTTACCTGATATCCCCACTTATGATCTTGATTATGTTCAAGTAATCTTGATCGTGCCCGTGTACTATGATACATGACATGTAATCCTACACGGGTTTCTGCCTGTGGTATTTAGGACGTGTTTGTGTACCCTGATTGTGTGCTATTACACAACATGTTCTTGATCATTTCCTTTTCATTGTAACCCTAATGTACATGTCGAGTCACCAACACTGAGTCACATGGTATGTTGGATCCCCACACATTGTCTGATATTTAACACACCAAAAACCTTATCCACCATATCGCGGGGCCTACATGTCATTTCTTCTTATGACTACATGGTATATAGTCATGTTATTTTTTCAAAAATTCTATATGTGCTTTGGAATTCTAGATCCGAATACTCTTATATGAATCTCATCAGTTGCTTGCCAGAAATCGAATCTCTAATGGTCTATCTGAAATCAGTACACACCTTGTGTGCCTCCTGTGTCATCAAATTAATTTTTGTTGGATCTAATATCCTGGAAATAATCAAATTCATCCCATGATTCCAACCCTTTCATCAATAGATTGGAAAACCTTTCACTGCATGCAAATCCATCATGAATTTTGGGGTTCAATTGAGCTGGATCCCACCTAGAAATGTTGAACTTTGGCACCATAGGTCTATGGTGATGAAAGTAAATAAATGTAGGGATAAAATTAGAAATTTTTTAAAAAGTATTGTACCAGCAATATTTTCCAAAAATTGGGATTCCCATAGTGAAAACATGACATAAATTGATTAAAAACATTAAATTGATACATGGCCCCCCAGAATTGATCATAATAAACATAGATACAATAAAAAGAAATTATCGTGCTCAATATTTTAATTATATGGGGTAGAATACATAAATGAAGAGCCCTTCCTTGATATTGGTTAATTTTTTGATGAATAATATGATCACCAACTAAGGAGGAAGATCTATTGTGTTTGCTACATCGTAATTTGCAGGATCAATATCATCTGATCTCAAAATTCCAATAAAGAATGTGGAACTCTCCTCTCCATGGTACTAAATTTATGTGGATAACCTTGGATATACACAATAATGATTCTTAAATAGAGGAAATTAGATTTTAGGGGGTTCATTAGTTAATTAAATAAATAAATAATTAATTCAAATGAACACACCTCCCAATAACCATTTTATCTGAACACCTAGTGAGGACCAACATTAGGTCACACCATGGTTAAAACTCATGTTTTGAATTCAGTTATGGTCTGCAATTTTTGATTCAAGACTCGATTTAATAGGTATCCCATTATTACTAAAAAACCATGTGCATGTGGTCTAAAATATTTTTAATATTTTTATAAAATTAATTCTAGGATCACTGGGCCCTGTAATTTCACAATATCTTAGTTATTAAATAGAAAAATATTTATAAAAATATTTAAATTTATTAAGAGGTAAAAATGGGTCTCTAAAAAATTCAAGAGATGGATGAATCTTTGGAACATGGTCGTGAATCATCATTTGGGCAAGGTAGTGACCCCTCTAAAAAGATGCAGCATCCTATAGATCAGATGAATCAATATCATCATCGATAAGAATGAAATCAAAGAGAGAATAGAATCGATCTTCAGGAGAATCTACATGTCTCTAAAATAAATAACCTACATATAATTTTTTTAAATATATATATCAAATAAAAAAAAAATAAATTTAATAATATTTCTTGCAAATAATTGTTAATACATATATCAAATATAAAAACCTAAAAAATACTAGAATATAAAAAATACATGTAAAAAAATATAAGAATACAATAATCTAACATGTAAATAATTGTTAATATAGTTAGAAAATATAAAAATAATAATTAATACCATGTATAATATAATATTCTTACCTATAAATAATTGTGAATACATATATCAAATAAAAAAAATTAATGAAATCATTGAAGGAATAGAATAAATCATCTTTTCTAGCCATGCAAATTTTTTTCCAATAAATAATTTTTAATACAAATATAAAACATAGAAAACTAATAAATACCAAAATATAATACATCAATTATCATCTTCTTCCTTATCTCTATTAAGGATAATTCCAACATCTTTATCTTTATCATCATCAACTTACATATGACTTTTAGTTTCATAATCCCTTATTATTTTTTCAACATTATTAATATCATCAACCCTTAACTAGGGGGTTTCATCATTGGTATTTATATATCAATGGGAAATAAATATATTTGGGGTTGTTTCTTGAAAAATTCAATATTTTTTACATATACAAGACCATTTTTATTTTCGAGAAACTGATTTTCATGAGATCTCAATTTTATTACACTCCACCAGTCATTCAAATATCTCAAAACATTATAGTAATTTTTATAATAACATGATGTGCTTGATGTTCCAAAAAATGATTTATTTGATGCAAGATGACTATAACATTTAATTTAAATGACCCAATGTCATAGATAAACTTGTAACAGTCAACTAGTATCAAATAAATGGAATTTTTGAATTGTTACAAACTTAGGTCCTAGATAACATAAGTCAATTATTTCATTTATGATACCAAAAAAATACACTTCACTTTTTTTAGGATGGTATCCTTTTAAATTAAAATCATTATTCATTGATTTCTTTTATTGACCATATATTCTTGTATGGAATAGAAATCTATTAACCATATACCCATTATAAGATTTTAAAAAATTTAATGGAGGGTTTTTCAGAAAACATAATAGACTATCAATTTTAACTTCATTTTTTTGTTTCCTACAAACAATAAAAATAATTAATAATATATATAATTATAAAATTGATTTAATGTTCCATAAAAAAAACTTTACTTTTAAGTCTTTGAATCAAATATTAATTTTTTTTGTTGAAGACATTCTTCAATAGTAGTAATAGAAATTTGTATAAATTTATTTGATAGGGTTTTCATATAGTCCACAAAACGAATAATGTAAATAAATGTTTCTATTATAAAAATTTAATATGATAATTAAAAGTAGTACATTCTATACAAATCGTGTCATTTATTCATGTTTCAGTAGAGAATATATATTAGGTCTATGTGGTTATTTATCTAAAACCCATCATTAATGATAACCATCAAAACCAAGATCGAGTTGATTAATAAATGAATGTTGATAGTCTGTGAAATCATCAACATTTTCCTCATTGATACGGTTATGATTCAGGATTTTGAATATAATTATGATTTTTTTCCTCTTAAATAGATTGGCCAACAACCTCCTTTACTAAATTATGAAATGATGTGTTCTGATTTTGTTTTATTTTATACTAAATTATTTTCAACATGTTGATATCAAAAAATATAATTTTTTGGAATACCAAAATACATTTGATTAATTCCAACATTGTGAAACATTTCTAATCTCCTAAGATCACATTTCATGCATGGACATTTAATTATTCATTCAGAAAAAAATTCTGAATTGGATGATGCAAATGAAATAATTGTGTCAACAGCCTCAATGTATATAGGATTTATACCCAATTCATTGGGATTTTTGTGAATATTTATCTGATCATGATCTTGTAATAGAAACGGGTGTCTACTACCTGAATCCATAATTATGTAAAAAAATAGAAATAAGAATAATTATTACTCATTTTTACAAATTAAAAATTATTGTTATATTTTTAAAACATGGAATATGATACAGAATATATTTGACATGAGGCACTGAATTTGCATGGGATTCAAGGTCCTGTAGAGGCTCTAAAAAGATAGAATCAAAATATTAAATATATTATTTAATGAGCATAATATTATCAAAAAATAATGAAATATCTCTTGAATAGTGTATTATATATGAAATTTGGGACTACCATTGTATACAGGATGTGGGATTTACCCTAGGAACAAAATATCATTTGTGTGTGTTGAGTGTTTGGTAACATTGAACGTGATGGTAAACCATTTACTATTGTTATTAATTTTATTTAAAAAGTTGATGTATCTCTTAAATGATGTATTGCATGCGAAATATTAGACCACCATTAGGCTTGAGATTTAGGGTTTACCGTATGTAATACATAACATTTGTGTGCATTGGGTGTTTGGTAACATCACATGCATGGGAAATTCATTTAATATTTTTATTAAAAAATATTACAACAAATTGATGTATCTTTAAAATATTGTATAATAGAAGAAATTGGAGACCACCCTTAGGTATGGGATGTAGTGTCTAGCATAGACATAACAAATATTTTGTGCATATCAGGTCTTTGATAGCATTACAAAAGAAGGTATCCTTTTTAATATTTTATTAATATTATATATACACACACAAATTACCTTAATTTAATAATAATGGATAATTATCACAAATTTTTTTAATTATTAAAATCAATTTAATAATTAATACTATTTTTTAATTATTATTACATTTTTACCAATCATTGTAAATTTTTAAAAAAATTTGGTATTTTTTTATAATTTTGTACCAGTAATTAATTTTTTACTAAGTGTTACATTTATTTATTATCTAATACTAATTATTTATAAATTGTAAAAAAATTTATCTACACATATATATTATTACTATTATTTTTGTTCATTTTAATGAATCCCAAAAAAGTGTATACATTAACAAAAAATTTCCAAAACATTTATGAACCTCCATACTTTTTTTAATGCCTAAATATATCATTTATTAACCAGTAATCATTTTACCTACATTTTTTATTATATATTGTTCTCTCATTAACAAAAATTCATAATTTTATTTTTATTAAAATTCATTTTCTTAAAAAAAATTTATTCAAACATTTCATATAAATTGATTTTCTCAACATTTTTATAAAACACTCATTTCTTATTTCTTTTATAAATTATATATATATAAACTTATATATATGTCTGTATATATATAGATATATTACATGATTTATTAATGAAATTTATTTTTATGTGTTTTTTTAACAAATATACATATCAAAACTATACATACATACATACATACATAAGTTTATATATATATACACATAAAAAATGGAACACGTTCTTTTCAAAAAGTTTATATATGTATATACACATGTTAATATATATATATATACATATCCAAAATTTCAAAAAATCTATTTTCATAGGTTTTAAATAAGTTAAAATCAATCATAATATAAATATCAAATATGGTTTAACATCATAGCTATAATCTGAGTATTATCACAATTCATAAAAAATTATATCGCCATAAGCACGATTTTAAAATAATCAAAACAATGCATAGAATTTGACAATCTATTTAAAATAATAAATTCTAAATTATTTTGATGCAACTAAAAATACACACATTACACAAAATTATATATATATATATACAACATTCACTACATTTCAATCATATATATATATATATAACTTTCAATACCTTTTAATCACACACACACATATATATATTATGGATAGATATATCTATATATATTTGTAATTATATATATTTACAAACACACACACACAGATACACACACCCACCCACACGAACACACACATATTTATATATATGAAGTGTGCGATGTTAGTAGACACATGTGCATTGAGAGTTAGTGTAAAGTCCAAATAATTAAAAATAAGAAAAGGAGAACATAAAAATTGATAAACCCGTTAAATATAAATGTTAAATATTAGAAAAAATACGTCAAATCAATTATAATCCACTCATGTGTGGCTGAAACATGTTTTATTCAATTTTCAACACCCAAATAGGGATGATTAATTTTGTAGTAACCCTAAATATGAAATAAACTATAAAATCGATTAAATTTATTGACATAGGGTTTGACCAAACAAAGTTTTTCAATATTGAATGGAAAATTGATAAAATAATGAAGTGGGAGGGAAGATGAGTCTGTACCTAGGGGGTTAGAACCTAAATCTATAAGAGAACTTGTTCGATAGTTGATTTTGGGTGTGAGCCATTCGAGGGTTTCACAATCTAAATGAATATGTAAAGGGGAGGACGAATCAGGGTGGGGGGAGAAAGGGGTCATTGTTTTTAATAAATTTTTATTTGTGATTGTTTAATAGCGGTATATGTTTAGTTTCAAAAAATAACCACTAAAACCTTTTGTGATGGATAATTAAATTAGTCACTATTAGTCTTGGGAGAAATAATTATAGCAACATATTATATAGTTCGTCACTATTAATCTGTTTACCTCGACTACTATCAGTGGACTACATGGACTTTCTGAAAAATGTTTTCAGTTATTTATTTTGAGCTATCAAAGATAAACCTCCCTAAAGAATTTCTAAAAGTTGTGCCAAAATCATTTGCAATGGTGACTATGATCCATTGAAAATACCATAATATTAAAGGTTATTCAAGATAGAATATAATTTTTCACAAATAACCCATAACAAATAATGATTTTTTGTAGTACCTTTACATTAAAAACCACTTTTTAACCCCTTTAATTATTTTTTTCTAAATATTTTTTCCCATGAACATATTATTAATTTTTTTTATTAATGTATTTTTATGGAAATAAATTAATTATAAATAACATTTTATGTCTATTTTTTATTTATTTCAATGTTTTTCAAAAGGACTCTTTTTATATATTTTATATGAAACGTTTTGAATTTCTTTACAAAAAGGAAAATTATTTTTTATTATAATGAAAATGGAATCAATGGATATTCCTTCCACTATAATCATTATTTTATGTTTTTCTTTCTTTATAGGATTCCATGTTTTCTTCAAAGAAAAAACCTCCTTCACTTTGTCCAAGGAATTTTAGTTTTGAACATTTTTTTATTGGAACCAGATATGGGAATATATGAATTTTTTTCAATATGAGTTAAAAGGTATATTTTTATGATTTTGGTGATGGAAATGTTAGATTAAATGAATTTTATACATTTTATAGACCTTGTAAATTTTTTATGACATGGGGATCCCTATATATCTCTCCAATTTAGTGGTTAATGATTATGTTCTCTAAATAATTTTATTGTAAGTTAACCATATTGGTTATTCCACATAACATGGTTTTTGTAAGGGTTATATGAATATGATGTCCCAAGGTAACTATATGAAATTTCAATTATTTGTAATGGGTTTTCAGAGAAATAATTTGATTTTAAAAGGTATGCTAATGATATTTTGTTTTAAAGGAATGATTGTTCCCTTTTTGGGTAAAAATGTCTCTTTATAATAAAAATGTTTTTTCAAGGGTTATCATGATTTTTTAAGAAACATCCATTATTATTATTTTATATTTATGTTTTAATATAATGTATTTTATGAAAAACATTGGATAGTAAAGCTGATTTCAGGAGAAATCAAATAATTATTTGAGTTGAAATTTTATTTTGTTAAAAGAAAAATATATTTTATGATCACATGGTTTAAAAATGGACACACAGGTTTACCCCTTACTGATATTTTTGTGAACATACCATATTTGAAATTTTTTTATAGGGTTTTAGGATAACTAAGAACAAATAAGAAGTCATGTTGAAAGTCATAAATAATTTTCAAGAATCTAAAATGTGTTTCATTTTAAAATTTTTGTATTGTTGAAAAAATGGACATTGAGTAGAAGTGGACACATTAAAATATATGGATTTTTATGTATTATTTATTAACTAATTATCTAAAAATCTAAACCATAATGATCCATGAAAAGTAAGAAAGTGTATTCTTAATTAAAATCTCAATATTATGTAATGTTTTAAGGTTATGTAATAATATCGACTGCAAGAGAAATTGGAGAGAAACAATACTAGGATAACCATAATTTCACTAGTTTAGAATGTTCAACCCATGTATTCAGGAACAGATCATATTCCTTCATAGTAGTGAGAACCCAGATAAATGATAGTAAACAGATCTTTCTTAGAATTATTCAAAATCAAGAATGCAACATAATTCGATGATTCTAAAATTACCTATCTTCAATATTGAAGATAATTGACCACTATAAAAAATTAATTCATTATCACAATTTCTTTATTTTAAAATTTTACACTCCTTAATGAATACAATAAAATATATTTCCAAAAATTTTAATGAAATTTCCTATGAAGTTTGGATGCACTGAGATTCCTAGAAAACTTCTTTTATTTTTTACTTAAGAATCATTAAAAGAGTTATTTAAAATGTTTGAATTGAAGTCACTAATAATACCTAAAAATAATCTTCATTAAAACTTGTCTTTAGTGTTAACTTAGATGATTTGAATATAATGATGGAAACCACACTCTTAATCAATTGGAAGAAATCCTTGAGTACTTAATGTATCAACTCTAACACATGGCTCTGGTTCTTGTGGCATGGAACTCTTCCCAATTCACAAAATAAACAATAGTTTTATTATAAAGTCACAAAATGAATCAAAATCTCTTCAAGATATAAAATCAATGAAGGATAACATATTAAGAACCATATAGTTTAATTCTAATTATTTCCTTAGAATTTAAATCCATGATTCTCAACATACCTCGAGTAGGTTATGATTCTTTTTATGAAATTTAAATATCTCCTTGTTTACCTTCATATAGAATTTATATGTTGTGAGTTACCTTTGTATAAGTGTGGGTTAATTTTATAAAGCCATATGATATTCTGAGTTACCTTTACATTGAACTTGATGACCTTACCCTACCCTATAGACAATCTAAGTTTTCTTTATCAGGGATTAAATGTATTCATAGATTGTTTTATAAGAGATTCATCATAAGTACATTAAGTGAATATAAAAAAAACACATAGTGGTTTCACACCTATAAGGAGACCTTGACTCATACACTCAATCTTTTGAATATATGATGGTAGCTCAGATCACACTACACTGATCTCAATAGAAATTACATTCAATAGATACATAGATACATTGAGAAGAAACATGAGTACCCTGACTACCTTTAACACATATGAAGTTTACAATAACACATACACTGGAAATGCTTTGTGATAATTTCATCAGCATTCTAGACATTATTTAATTAATATTAACCCATCTTTAACTCATCTCCATGTCTTATGAACCTCTAAACAAAATTCTAAAGAATCTCAATAAGTTTATCATATCTGGTTGAAAACAAAGACAAGTTATCCAATAATTATAAGGGAACTTCAAAATATTTAAAGTACATACCAATAAAACACTTAATAAAACATAAAATTCATGCTCACTAAGAATGAAATAAATTATAGATTATAGTTCATGATAGTATACCAGATAATAAAATATAAACGGTATTAGTGATGGATGATCAAAATATACATAGTTTGGAATAAATAATGACTTAGGTCCAATCAAATTAAAAAAGGACCTTAGAAAAGCATGTTGATGAAGGGTTAAAATATTTAACCAGAGAAATAGATTCTAAAATAAACGATTTTTTTGAAACAAATATTGAGAAAACATTAAATAGAAGTCACTTTCATATTGACCATAAAAATTATAACTAAAATAAGTAACATAATTAATACCTTTAGTTTTACATTTGAAAAAGTGGTTCATATAAAATTATTGAAATCTTTAATAAAAACCATGTAAATTACTATTTTTCTTTATTTTGTAATTTTTTTTCTATATCATAAAGTCAGATAGAGTTTCAATACTAATAGTAAACATAATACATTATTTTCTTATACTTTCCACCTTAGCCTTGAGCTTCCCATTTTTATATTTATAACTTAAAAATCATCATATATTTTATATTTTTTAATAATTTTTCAAATTTCCAATGTATTTTTTCAGTTTAGAAATATTATATTTCATAACAATTAATTTATCCTTCTTATTTTCATAATTTGAAATATAATCCTTTAAATTTTCATTTTCTATATTGAGATTCTATTTTTTTCATAGCATTCTTGGGATCATTTCTTTACTTTTTATAAATATTTGAAATATTTTAAATTTCTTCATGATATTTAATACAAATTTAACTCAAACCTTCAATATTAGGTTTATAACAACTATAATTATCAGAGGAATAGGAATCATAATTAAATAATTTTTCACAAATGTTAATCATATCTATAGTGATGAGAGAAAGGTTTTCAATATCCTTAGCACTTCCAAACTCTTCCCTTGAATCAGAGTTGTGGGAAACTACAACCTAAAACCAATGTTTTATTCATTTTCTTATCCCTATTCATTCCATATTTTTTATTTTTTATCCCCATACATTCATATTTTTCAGGACCCTTTATCTTTCATTAAAATATTCTAATATTAGAATTTGGATTACATTTCTTACATTTTCTTTTTAAAATCCTTAATATTATTCATCTTACTTTGATTCTTGAATATTTATTTTTTATTCATAATTTCTTATATAGATTTTGAATGCAAAATTTCATAAAAACCTTTCTCACGACTATAATAACCTTCATTATCCTCAAAATAATCATAAGATACATGTTTAGTTTATTTCAATGGAACCATATTTTTTATTGTTGAAAACAATTATCAATTTTTTTCAACTCAAGATAATGCTAAATTAATGATTAAACATGTTCATCCATGGTATATATAGAAACTGTCTTGATTTATCCAATTGTGACCTTCATGTAATTCCACTTATTTGGTAGTAATAAAAGAATTATTTTAATCGACACTTTATTCATCATGGTCACACTAAGAGTAGTCATGTCATTCACAATCTATGTAATAATTTTGTACATATCACTGATGATTTGATGTTAAAATATTAAAAACTCTATAAATTAGTTCATATGGATATCTATTTTGGTTCTATGGAATTCTTATGTACATTGATGTATGAATTTTAAAGTCCACTAAAATTCAGAAGTCGTTTTACAAGAAAATATATGACTATAAAAACTTCAAATAAAATAATAAAAAAGATAATTCATAATTTTTTTAACTAAAATAAATTTATTAGTATCATTATATACCAATGTATCAATCCAAACGACTAGTAATTTTTAATTTATAACAATAATTTTCAAGTATTTAGTATAAATATTATTCATGAAAACATCCCTTCTATTCTTCCAATAACTATAATAACTACTATTGAAATGTGATTGTCTAATAGGATTCAAATTATCCACCTAATATTTTTTTATAATGAAAATATATCTTTAATTTATATTTTTATGTCTAGGATATAGGTTATTAATATAAATATATCAAAAATCCAATGTTCAGAAAGTAACAAAGCATAAAAATCCTGATAAGGTCAAAATTTGATACTAATTGGTAGGTCCCAACCATGTAGATAAAAGTGACCTTGAGGTTAGGGGTGAATTTACTATCCTTAAAAACAACAAGATTATAATATCTATAGAGTATAATTTGGTGGATATAAGTAATATACAATTCATGAAAAAATTATATGACTAGTGTGTGAGAAGTGTGAGAAGAAAATAATGGAATTAAAGTGAGTTATAGTTTATATACTAATGATCCTATATATATTATTTACAATCTAAACACAAGATCATTGATAGAAACCATGATATATTATTTTATAAATGATTCATACCAAGTATATTCATTTCTATTAGGTTTTGTTGTAACCCAAAACATTACAATGGGTGAAGCTCTAACCTGGTCTATTCCGAGGATAAATTAAACATATAACATTTTGAAATGTGTTAAAATGGAACCAAGGATTTAAAAATAAGGAAATATAACCTAGTACATTTTAACTGATTAGAGAAAACCAATGAAAAATTACCTTTTAGTTTGGTGGGAAGAACCAACGGTACCTTTTGATTTTGTTGTATAACTATGTAAGTGATATAATGATGCATGGAAAACTCCAAAAAATAAAAACATACAAATATAACTAGTTTAAGTTGTTGATAGAAATTTTGGTGTAGTAAAGTGATCCTTGGAACTTCATATAAGTAATGAAATAATTTACATTGGGGGATCTGGTAATGCCTCAAAAATTCAACAGTAGTGGAACAAGGTAACTTATTAATGTTATAGAACTTTAATATCCAGTAATTAATTCTTATATATATATATGATTATTTCGTCCTTTATTAATTAACAAATTATATAGGTTTAATTAATTCAACAAAATCTATAGGATGTTTATCAAGTTGGTGTTTACAAAATTCACTTCACATTCTATATTGGTTAGAATAATACATACATGGGAATATGATTGTTACCTCTATATTGAAATATTGTTCATATTTTGACTATAAAAATATTTAATTTCCATTTCATATTTCATTATGATTCTTAATTTATTCTTGAAAAAAACATGATAATATGTTCATCATATCATATGATCACAGTAACACTTAATAGTATATTCTACTAAGCAACGTAACCTTGCACTGGTTCTTAATAATAAATTTACTTCATAATGATACATTAAAACCATTCAAACAATACATTTATATACCATAGCCTTAAAATTTTCAAAACAAAATTGGACTTCTTACCAATAACTCACTCAATCCTACATAAAACATAAAAGAATCTTAAAACAGAGTGTCACAACACCAATTATCTTGGTGAGACCTCATATTCTCATAGAGATGCTCAAGATTAAATTTCACTTCCTAACATCAAGGTTAATTTTGAAATGGTGTACTCTGGTCGATGATATATAGAGTAACACCAATTCATATGATATTATACAATTGTAATCTTAAGTAAAAATACCTCATTTATTCTAATACCATAAATTCATGACCAGGTGCATAAAATCCATATCTACTGATTATATAAGAATCATATTGCATATTTGGATTATATCATACTACTCGTTTTCTATTTAGTCATAGAAAGAAATTTTACATGAGTTTATATACTTCAAATACTAAATATTATAAACAGTTTATATCTTCCATTTCTATATGAGGTACTATAAGTCATAGATAAGAATTATATAAAATAAATATCATAGTATAGATTCTATATTCTAAATATAACTAGTGTATTGTCTGATTTATAGAAATCCAAGATCATAATTTGTATTTCTTTACATGTCTTGATTCATTGTGTATATCATATCCTTCTTCCTATATGAATCAATAAGTATGATTAATGAAGGCATGCATAAATAAATCTATAATAACATTTATTCCGACTAATATTATATTATAAAAATCACGTATAAATCTGAAACATAAAAGAAACTTCTAACTTCCCTATCAATATTTAGAGAAATGTTTAAATACTTCTTAATAGTAAACCAAAATTTTAAAATTTTCACTTCCTAAACTAAAAAATTAAAATATATTAAGCATAAGAGTGAATTTCTAAAAAAAATTTAGGGTTATTACAGAAATCGTAAGTGTCATTAAAAAGCTAAAAAATAGATCATAAAAGTGAAATAAATTATAAAATGATGAATAATGATAATAAAAAATAAAAATAATAAAAATAATGACAAATAAATAAAAATAATAAACAGAGGTATTATAATTATCAAAACATAAGAAAAGATAAGTGGAAAGGATACACTCAATAATTTCTTCTATCAACTTAATTTTAATAATCAATTAGTGTTATTTCAAGATTTATAGTTTGAAATCCAATTCAAGACACATCATGTCGAAGGAATTATTTTAATCCTCACCTAATTTCAAACTTCCATTCCATTATTTCATTATTGTTTTAATTTTATCTGTATGTATCTTGTTGTTATCTTGAAAGGAATCTTCATGATCTTTTCTTCTTTTATCATTGTTATTCAACTGATCATTTTTTACATCCCTGGGATTTGATTATGTTTTCCAAGTTCGTAGATATTTTATTCATATTATTTTCTTATCCTATATTTCAAATAACTGTTTAATTAAAATTAAAACCCACAAAATGAATATTTTTTGGAAGGTATCATCCTTTACCATAAGGATATCTTAAAAAAATCCTATATTATCTCTCGATTTGTTATGTCTCCACTTTTGGATTTCACTGCATCAAATGATAAGATCTTCATTCTCAACAAAGGTCCCTAACTGCCAATATGAATTCTTCTATAAGATCATGGAAGTCTACCTTGTAATCTTTATCTCAATTTCATAATTATCAATGACTAAATATAATAGTAACCATCATGTTTAGAAATTCTATCGTCTTCATCTTCTAAAGTCTAAGTACATAGGATATGTAATAACAATAACATTATTGTATTACCTCAATTATTTTTTTTCTTTTTTATACTTATTCATTATATTATTTCATTATAGTATATGGGTATAATTGGATAGTTATTCACCCACTCTTCTTATTATTCCTCATCACACCTAATCTTTTTTCTAGAATATCATATGCTTCTCTCACTCTTTAATTCCTCAATACATAGAATTTATAAGAATTATAGTATTGATATCTTCTGTATCACACAACCCTTCTATTATTATTCTTCTTATTCTCTTTTTTATACACATTATCTCAATAGATCATATAGGTTTTATCCCAAAAATTTGTATTCAATAATTAATCACATGGAACTATTTCACATGATCCCAACTCCTTATTATTCAATTAATATTATTCTCTTAATCTCTTAAAAGTACCCAACCCATTTATCATCATCCAAGTTTATAAGATCATATACAGAGTATTATTTAGTAATTTTTCTTTAAAACCAGTCAAATATTTCTATCAACAAAAGTCAAAATTTTATCTTTAAAATTACATTCAAATAATCATATTTGAAAAAATAAAATAACTAGGTAGTGGTCTTATCAATTAATTCACATTCAATTCCCTTAGAGACTCAGCTAATTATTCCCCTCTTCTAACTTAGTTTGGATGATTAAAAAGTGGCCATATTCTCCCTAGAATATCCTTATTATTCAAAGAATATAAACTTGAATAATAAATGAAATCACTTATAATCACTATATTAATTTCAATGAAGATCAAAAAATAAGAATATGATAAATTCACTCGAATTCATAGATTTTTTAAAACAGATAAACCTTATTTAAAAATAAATGATCATAGATATCACTCCAGTGAGATCAAAATTATAATCCATATAACATGAAATTCAATGTAGATCTTAAACATGGTAATTTTCATTTTACACATACTCTATAAAATATTACTTATGTAGATGAAATTTAGAGTAAATATTATTTACCATCAATAAAATGTTATGTATCACTTTTAAAATATTTTCATGAACTTATTTATCTTATGTATGATAGTGAAGCTTTTAATATACCACATTTCAGTATGAACTTCAATGTATATCTTTTGTATATACTTGGATATATTACATATTAGTTGGAAAATATGACAACCCTGCTTTTTTATTACAACTTAAACATGATTTATTACATAAAACATCACTTGATACAACAAAGAAGATCGAGAGGTTTAGTATCTTTTGGGATTAGGATCATTACATAAAAACTTAAAACATGAAATACAACATCTTTATTGAAAACTTCTTTTACATGACCACTACATTCCCTCATACTTAGCATTGCATGGGATAACCTAAGGACATGAATAAGAAAAGGGTGAGCTATAAAGCCCAGTAAGGGAGTACACATGGAATAACATGAGGAGTACAATACATGTTAGACAATAGGCATATAAATAGAGCATAAAAGAAACATGAACATAAAGGCATGATAAAGCATGATAATCATAACATGGAAATGTGGCAACAACACTTAACATGGATTTAGCATGAGCCAAGGCTCTTTTCACATAAAGCATGAGTAAACCCTCATTGCACATGAAGCATGAGTAAACCCTCGTTGCACTTGAATTATAATGAGTCAACACTCATTGCACATGACGTGTCATGATACTATACTTTACCCAATGCATTGGAGTGCTATAAGGGCGCACCCTTCTTAAACATTTCATTTCATGCATAAGTGTGCCACATGGATCATAAAACATGGGTTCATAAAACATAATCATTTATTCCATGATAAAGGAATTTGGAATTCATACATGAAACTTTACAATCAATAAGTAAATATGCATAAATGTTAATACCCTTGATGGAGAAATGGGCATGGTATTCACTACTCAATGACATTGGCTTAGAAAATCGATGTGATTTCAGCAGCGTAACGGCGTGACATAAGAATTCATAAAAAAGGTTGATGAGAGAGAAAGGGGTTCCTCATCATATTTACATGTAATGTATAGTAAGGAGGTCAAATAGATACATGTCCCAACAATTTCAATGGAATTTAGATTCATGATACAAATGTATTGCTTGAATGTAAAAGAGGAGAGATAAGTTCCTTTCAGAATTTCGGCATAGTAATGGGTGTACATGGGAGGAATTTAATGAGAGAGAAAGGGGTCTCCCATCATTCAAACAATAAGAGGGAAGTATGGGGGAGGTGAGAAACCATACCCCAACATTCATAATTGAAATTAAAAGGGCAATACAACTTAATGAAAATTTGCAAAAATGAGAAAGGAAGAAAAAACCCTTACTTGGAAGTGTGCTTCCAATGGCTAGAGAGAGGCTTGTGAGAGGCTTCTTGGGATCTTGGGGCACCTTGGGAGGATTCTAGAGAGAGTAGGGTAGAGGTTGGATGAACTCCAAGGGATTTTAGTGAGGAGGAAGTGGAAGCTTGGGTGGGTTTATATAGGAAAGGTGAGGGAATTCTTTATTATTTAGGTTTGGGTCCCCTTACATTAAATTAATCCAAACCACAAACCATCCCATGGTTTTTTCCCATGGTTTTTGGCAAAGAGAATAGGAAACAAATATTTTATAAGGCCCAAGTCCGAACTTCTTAAAATAATAATGTTGTTTATGTGGAGGTGAGTCACACTCCCATGGAAATTAATTTAAAAAGGAAAAGTGTTGAATATGTCTTGAGGGGTCCATTAATGCATTTAAAAGTAAGTCAAAAAAACCTAAAATCACATTATTTTAATGATAAAACATATATTGGTATAAAATAAGGATTATGGTATTTTATTACATCACCATTGGGTCATTATGATGTCATAAAACACATTATATATTTAAACGGTATTTAATTTTTACCCAAAAATTTGACTGTCTCAGGAAAGTATGAAAAAATCACCATTGGATAATTTCGACGTCCTGATTCTAGAAATGACATTTATTTTATCTATTTTTTTGAAATATGTTAATTTTCACTTTTAAAATAAAAGCCAAAATTTATAAAAAATTCATGGGTTTTGACAGAAATGGCTTTCAAACCTTAATAAAAATTTTAATTGCATTCATAAAATTATAAAATTATTTATATTTAATAAAAATTAATTTAATAATAATACTATTATTTTATTAAAATATTATTTAATTCAAAAAATCCTTTAATTTAATAAAATAGAATTCTTAATTAAATAATAACTAAAAACACCATTTGTACTTTAAAAACTATTTACAATGTTGCAAAAATGACTAGAAATTATATTCATTATTATATACAAAAAAACAATGTACATGAACATAGTACAACTTATTTGTTACATAACCCCTTCAAACAGCCGCATAAGTCCTAAGGGTAAGGTGTGCGATGTTGACAGACTCTTGGGGTGGCTCGGATAACATCACTTGAGTGGTAATTTCAATCAACTTCCAGTTTTCCCATAGACGGTCACATTAGAGCTTGACCTGATGAAGCTCAGCTTGGGCTTGGTCAAGGGCGAAGCCCAAGGATGCCACCTCTTTTCCGAGCTCCGACAAATGGGCTTCATATGGAGCAATTCTACTGGATGAGGCCATCTCTTCTTTTGTCTGAGTAAAATTGGGTTTGTTAAAGCCTTATATTTATACTAATCATGTGATCACTGTTCAATGGCTATAAAAGTAACGATCACAACTCTTAACATAAAACCAGAGAAGTTGACATCTTATAAAAACATTTTTCATAAAGAGATATTTAACTGGATCAAGAGGGATTTTCCATTAATGAAATTTTGGGTCGTTACAGAAAACATTACGTAACTACTAAATGATGTAACATATCACAATGTCACTCTTATATTTCCTTACATATCACTTAAATAATGGTAAATATCTCATTGATATCTATTTATTTCTTGACATTCTATTCTAATAAAAAATTATATATGCCTTTTCTAATTTTTTATTCGTATCCTAGAAATCCAAAACTTCTAAAAATCAATTAAAAACTTCTTGAAACATCATCATGGCATTTCTAATAATTCAAATTCCTCGAAAACCAACATAAATGAAATTAGAATTATATTAAAACCCTCCTAAAATTATTTTTTCACAATTAACGAATCATCATGTATCATATAACTATGATTCTTGAGTATTTAAGTAAATACCCACAAATTCAATTACTGCATCATTATTTTATATCAAATATTCTTAATAATTATTTAATGAATTAATTTATTAATGAATTCAACAAGAAATAAAACACTTACCTAGTATTTAAACTAAAAATTCTCTAACCATAATCTAAGTATTTTAATCAACATATTTAGTATCCTTAATTCTTTGAAACAAAAGTACTAATGCACACTTCAACTCATAACTATATTCACTCAATTTATCTAAAACCCATCTTCTTAACTGCATAAATATGTGGTAGTTGTTGTCTTAATATTACACCTTTAGTTTTCATATATTTACATAATTTTCCATTCAACAATAATAATATATTAACAATTATTTTTTAAATCTTCATGTACCCAAATTCCAATCGACATCAACCTTCTCTGAATTGCTCATCTCTTCAAGAAAACCCATCATTCTTATTTTCCTAATTATGGATGGGTCTCTAGTGGTATATATTTAATCTTCTTTCCTACAATATCCCAACATATTGTATCCTTTAATCTCAATCAACCTATATTTATGTTACAAGCTTCTCGATCACTTTATCATTTATTGATAAGAAATATATCACTTACAATCCACTAGGTACTTCACTCTTTAACATTTTGACCTACTTCCTCAAGGATGCATCCAATTCAATTCCCACTACAAGAACTTCATGGGGAAATATTAGGGGAAACCACCTAAATGACAACACATGGAGACTTAACACACAATATCACATCATCATGAAGGAACCAATCGGTACTCCATAGGCCTGATCCTTTATACAACTCATGACCCAAATCACATGGCGTCATTTTCCTCTATTTTCCAAACTCTAATGGTGACAAACCTAGTATCACATGGAGGAGAACCCATGATCCTTCCGACGATGTCTCCTAAAGATTTCATTCGACAACCATAAAACCAAATGCCACTCAACTCTTTTGGGTACTCGACCAACTAACTCAATCCAAGGCTCTCTACAAGGGATAACCCACCTGAACAACAACCACTTGAGTCCTTCCAACCTGAATCCCAGCTTATGTCATCAACCAATAATTTATCTAGTATGGTCATCTCCACCATTTCTGGTTACTTGGAACCTCCTTCATTAATAAAGGACCACAATAACTCAACTCTACATTCCCATCACCAAAACATGTTCCAAAAAACCGCGCCCAAGAATCCATAGTGCATTTCCCTACATTGGAATCTAGTAGCACCATTGAAAACATTCGGGAGGACATTCATACACCTTCCATTTAAGGACTAAGATCAACACGACCTCACTAGAGTACATCTTCATTTAAAAAAAGCTACTTTCCACCACAATATAAACCTGGAGGTGGTTCACTCTCACCACAGCCCTTAAAGTTAAACATCTCAGGTCTAAACATACCCGACTGGCTAATCCCAGAACACCCACCTTCCACTGATGGTATGCTATCCCCTTCTCACCTTTCCAAAGTTCTTGCTAAATTGAAGGCTATCATTATCATCCCACACACCCACTGAGTTCGTTTCTTGAATTATAGTATAATTCCATCATCCCAATGTTATCACCCTCCAGATTGTCACCAACTTCAACTTTGGAAAGACACCACATCACATGGCCTAGGTTCACCCAGATTCAAGATGTTCTAAACCACCCAAGGGATAATTTCCAGAGTCTAACCCCCAATCATTAGTGGAGTTATAGAACCCAACCTCTCATTCCACAACCTGTTGTCATATCTCGCCACACCCTTCTACGACTTTAGCACAGACATCACAAGTTTCACACCGAACCACCCTAAAACTGAAGCCGACACTTGGCTCATCAGTCACCACATCTAAGTTCCACATTTCCTCTCTGAGGAAGTTAACAAGAACCTCAAAGGTTCCTCATTGGAACCCTAGTTCCACTAGATCATCTCTATGATCTCCTCACCACATCTAGGAATGACTCATCACTCCCCACCTTAGGAGTTTCATTAAAATTGCTCACCATGAGGGATTACAACCACCTCTTCATACACTCATCACAATCGAAACCTCAACCTTAGAGATGACCATCCAGATTTTTCCATAACAAGGAAATGAGCATCACCCAGTTCCCATTCTCAGCTTCTATGAACAAAACCAATAGAGTTTGTCGTCATTCAGTCCATCACGGGGACCCCACCCAAATCCATTGAGGGTGTACATCCCATCCTTAGGCTTTACACATAATTTTTCCATGATAAAAAAATCCAAGATGTACCTCATCCAACCAAAAAACTTTATGTATCTTGGTGTGAGCCAAAGATTCTAAACATACCTGGGATGATGTCAAGATATTGAGCAGGATAATCACTAGCTGAGGTATGATAAGAATTCTTCAAAGTACACCACCACTGACTTATCTGTTTCTGATGTCAAGCTATGGGACACCACAACCTTCCAGGGATCTCGAGCTTCCCTGTTGAATGTGTCACATCAACACTTAACCCATACTACTCAGGTGTGATTGCCAACCAGGTTCAACCATCGCTCCAAAACCATACCATTCATACAAACAAGTTCATCTACATGACCACCCTTACCTCTGGTGTCACTACTAGTGAAAGCATATAACCACACTTCATCCAGCTTCATCTCTTCCACTCGAAAACAAAAAAAATACTCTATTAATCATCATCCAAAAAGGTGAGTTAGAAATCAATATAATAAAACCCTTAAAAACAAACCTTACCTCTTATAACAAACACTATGGTCCCCTTATAAATGAACCAGGCACAACTATACCATCAACGTTCCCACTTAGCCCTCAAGGCCAATCTTTCCCCATGGAACACTCGGAGTGCCACTATCATGTCCAAACTTCTACATGTGTGAGACACACCCAAAGGCACTAGAGACTACATTTGACCTCTCTAATAGGTCACCTTGAAGGTTGAACGATACCAACTCTTAAACTGGAGTCACAACCAAAAAAAGGCATTGGCCCTCTCTCTAAACCACACTTATCATGACACGAACAAAGCAAAGATAATGAATGAAACTCTCACTCCCATTATGGAGAACACTATTCTTAACGCACCAATAACAATCTACTCTAGCTTCCCCACTATGGATGTAAACATTCATCGACACTAGAAGAAAAACATCCTCTTTGGGATTCAAGATTCAACTCTCAAGGTCTCTATATACATGGTCACCCAGACACAAGCACCATCTTTAGGGTCCCACATATACTCTATATGGTCATGAACCATGAGAGTTCTCCCACTCACATTACCGAATGATGACTCACAACACAAAGGTGATGACCCTATGAAGGGTTCCTTAAACACACCACCTAGGCCATATCACAATCGGTAAGGCCTTACAATCCAAACCCAAAGTCTCAAACTTGATAAATCTCACTACCCCAACCCACACATACAAATGTCCAACTTACTACAAAAGGGATACCCACTATTGAACTCAATCATTATCATTCTAAACTTATCATCAACTTGACACTTCGAAGAATGACTGATAGAATTTATCCACAGATAGAAAGATCACAAGCGATCAACTTTAAACAAAACATTCTTCATACTCTACCACAACGGTCAACATCTCACTTTGATAACTACCCTCCACCATACCTACCATGGGTCATGGTCAACATGGGGGTAACAAATTTACTTAATCACAAGTATTTTGTCATCACCTCTTCAAACACATTCTTCTTTTACAACACGATCCCTTTCCCTCAGGAACATTTCCCATTTCACATATTGTTAAAATAATCATTTTAAATCATTTACACATTTCATTAAGAAAAATACGTTAACAATTTTACGATCATTTTGCACCCATTTTTCATTTAGACACCAAGACATCATTTAGAATTTATCACAACCCAAAATTTTAACTCGATCACAAAATTTCATTATACACAAAATTTATTAATTATTAATTTTTATTATTTTCATTCAACCACTTTAATTAGCATTATTAGGAATCATTTTCTTTATATTTATCAGGATAGTGAAATGAATTATACTCTCTATACCCTTCACAAGCATCCTGTGTGTTCCTATAATGATGCATGCCACCTATATCATTAGCTGCCTAAAATGATTCATGAATGCACAACCTCTTGTCATTCCAATAATGAGAAAATATCATAAATCAGACAAACCACACAACATGTGCATCACCCAATGGTGAAATATCATCCAACTGTAACAAAACACTTTAAGAACAACAATTCTCACTAAGGGTGACATGGGTTTTTTCTCATATATGGGTTAGCTAATCCTAAGAACGAGCACATTACCAAGGCCCAACACATACTAATCTCATGTATACCATCCCCAAATAATAATAAAGTGAAATTAATGCCTCTGATAGCAATTTGTAACGTCCTTGACCCAGAAGCCACTAAACGGGTGCTCCGAGCTAGGTCGTCACATGACCTCAAGCGCGCCTCCCCGTATGCCAGAGTTTGTCGACTTGTAGCGAGGGTCTAATAAGTCACATGGGAATACAATACCCCCTTTACCAGAGTAATCCACAATAGATAATAATTTAATCAATGGAAATAATAGACAACCATCAACAACATGAATAAATAACCCATTCCCAAAAACTGGGTACAATCATATACAATAATAAATATGTCATTCCATGCTACAATGAATGTGAAAGAAACCCAAAATAAAATAATGGAAAAAACTCTCGATGGGTCCCAACTCTATGTCTGAATGCTTCTCCATGAACATTCTGATCCCAACTCAACATGTTAGTGTAGGGCCCTTGACCTTTCCTTGACCGGCAACCAAGAAGTCTGCTCGGGTACCCTATGGTAGTCCGAGCAAGGTGGGAGTAAAAAACTCTATAGGGACCCCCTAATGATTTCCACAAAATATCCAGTCCATTTAGTAGTTCATGTAAGTACAAAATGAAATGAAAGTAAACAAGGTAAGGTTCAGGTTCCATTAGTTAACATGGTTCATTTAGCTCATGACTAGAGTTTATCCCAATCTCTTTTCTTATACAATTTTCACACATAATCCATTTCAACATATTCTCTTTGGGATATTCATATATATCATTCATACATGTGTCTAAGGAAATAAATCACAATGCATAGCAGAAATCAATCTAGTATCTATCTCACCAGGGACACACATATCACATCAAACCATTATCCTCCCCTTGAATCCTCAGTCTGGGTGGAATAAAATTATTAGGGGAATAGAGCCTCTGTCTCCTTCCCTAACATGTGCATTTTCGGGTGGAGTTTAGAGCTTTAGTCTATAACTCAACCCATGGGTGTAGAACCTCAAGTCAATACCCCACACTAACAAGCCACGTGCACATGATTATTTATCAAATGACAACAACCATACCATAACACAACCAATCATATTCATTTCCAGTGGTTATCACAATTCATAACAACAACATGAGAATTAATACTATGCCATAATCCATTAAAAAATTTACCAATTAAAATTTATATCAATTTATCCAAATTCCCATTCCCATGCCTTAACCCATTAAAAGAATTCTGCAATCCATATGGCTTATCCAAAATAATTCTTGACCATTAATTAACTCATTTATCCCATTTATCTTTCCACAATCATTTACCCACATATGAATTTCCAACAAAGTTCTCATATAACATATCACAATCCCTTCATTAAATTCAATCATTTAGGTGTACCACCTAATTCTCATGTATTAACCCATTTGACAATTCATCCATTCCCTTATTACAATCCATTAACACATTCCCAATTTTCCATTATATTACCCAATTATATATTCATCTTTTAACATGCCCTAATACCCTTAGGAATTTATAACCATATTCATGAACCAATAGACATAATCTCTTTCAACCCAATTACCCATTTTCATGTCATTCTAGCAACACCTTATGACTTTATCAAACAGGTCATATTTTTCATTATTAAATTTATAACTTAATCAACCATTAAGAAACACTCTTCATGGATTCCAAATTATTGTCCTAAAACCCATTGTTTAACCCAACCCCACTCAAGGTCTGGGTTTGCCGGCGCACCCTATGGGTGGCTGTAAAATGGTCAAGTCATCCTCAAGGAATCCCATGTGGATTGTAAGGGTTTAAATTGGTCACTTAGACACTAATTTATATCAAACACTTCAATAGAACCAAGAACAAAAAAGGGGAACCAAGAGCACCAACTCTCATGGAAAATTCCAAAATAAAACTTTGGGATAATATTTTTAGACCACCTAACTTGAATCCGTTGTTGAAAACACACTTAATCATGGACTTAGATCCATATTCAAACATAAAATGAACTCTAAACCTAAAAATCACTCAAAAAATAGGGATTTAGAGCTTTCAAAAAATATGGGAGAATGATGAAAACCCTAATCAAAAAGAGGAAGAAATAGTTGGATTAGGATTACCTAGAGAATTGATCTGCAACCAACGACTTCCATAATGATGAAGAAATGAGTGAGATTGATCCATGGGAGCTCTTGAGATTCTTGGGGTGTCACTAGGGATGGAGAGGGTGAAATTAAGGAGAAACCCTAATTGGGTTTTAAAATCACATGGTTGCATTTTTTGTAATTTTTGCAAGTTTTCTGGGCCACACGGTTTACCTGCATGGTTTTCCAAACCGTGCACAAAATCACATGGAAGCTACTACCTGAAGACAATCAATTCACGTAGTTACCAAGGATTTCTACATGATTTGTATAACCGTGTGAAAACTGTGCTAAATCATCTGTCTAAGGCTGCATGGTTACCTGGGATGATCCGCTTGGTTTCCACTAACAATGCACAAATCATGTAACAAGCCCAAAGATTCTTTTTTCTTTCTCTTTCATGTCCTGAACCCCTAAAACACCCTCATATTTTTACATGAACATGGAGAAACATGAATCTAGATAAAAATAAGAGGCTAATCCTAAACAAAAACAAAAACATACCTTATGAAGATCCGGGATCTTACCACCTCCTAACATTAAAATAACTCTTCCTCAAGCCGCTCTTCCAAGTATCACTAATCATCTGAAACTAATAGTATTTCCACTATGTTTGTATATCCATTCTCATCCCCCATATTTCTGGTTTGACATCAAAAATACCCTCAAACATGAATCAAGGGCATTAACTTTCCCCACAAGCCTTCCTCACTACAACCACAACAAGAGCTGAAAACTCCTTAAGGATGCATCCACTTCAATTACCACCATGGGAACTCCAAGGCGGAAATATTAGTTGACAACAACTAACTCACAACACATAGAGACTTAACACACAACATCACATCATCATGAAGGATCCAATCGGTACCCAACAGGATTGATCCTCTATAAAACTCATGACCCAAATCACTTGGCATCATTTTCCTCTATTTTCAAAACTCTAATGGTGAATACCCTGATATCACCATGAAGGGAAAACATGATCCTTACAACGATGTCTCCTAAAGATATGATTCCATAACCATAAAACCAAAATCAATTCAATAATTTTGGGTCCTCGACCAACTAACTCGCGCCAAGGTTCTCTATCAGGGCTAACCCATTCGAATGGTGACCACTCAAGTCCTTCCAACCTGAATCCCTACTCATGTCATCAACCAATCATTTATCCATTATGGTCATCTCCACAATTTCTGGTTTCATGGAACCTCCTACATTAACAAAGGACCACTACAACTCAACCCAACTTTCCCATCACCTAACATGTTCCAACTCAATGCGCCCAAACATCTATATGGGGTTACCCTACATTGGCATCCAGATGCACCGTTGAAACCATTTAGGAGGACATTCCTACAACATCCATTCAAGGACTAAGATCAACATGACCTCAATCAGGTAAAACTTCATTTCAAAAAGGTACTTTTCACCACAAAATAAACCTGTAGGTGGTTCACTCTCAGCACAACCATTCAGGTTTAACAACTCAGGTCTAACTACACTAGACTGGCTTATCCCAGAGCACCCACCTTCCGCTGATGGTATGATATCCCCTTCTCACCTTTCCAAGGTGATTGCTAACTTGAAGCCTATCATTATCATCCCATGTACCCACTAAGGGTTTTTCTTGAATTCTAATAGAATTCCATCATTGCACCCTTACCACCCTCTAGAATGTTGCCAACTTCACCTTTGGCGTGACACCACATCACATGGACAAGGTTCACCTAGCTTCAAGATGCTCTAAAACCACCCAAGGGTAAATTTCCAGAGTGTAACCCTCGATCTTCATTGGAGTTATAGAACCCAACCTCTCTAGCCACAACCTATTGTCATACCCCGCCACACCCTTCTACGACTTCAGCATAGACATCACAAGCATCACATAGAACCACCCTGAACCCAAAGCTAACACTTGGCTCATCACTCACCAAATCCAAGTTCCACATTGCCTCTATGAGGAACCTAACAAGCACCTCACAGGTTCCTCATTGGCATCCTGGTACCACCACATCTGCTTGATGTTCTCCTCACTCCATCTAGGACTGACTCATAACTCTCCACCTTAAGAGTTTCATTACCATTTCTCACCATGAGGGATTCCAACCACCACTTCTTACATTCAACACAAGCTAATCCTCAAACGTAGACATGGCCATCCAAATTTTACCATAATAAGGAAATTAAAATCTCCTAGTCCCCGTTCTTAGAATCAGTGAACATCACCCATGGCATTTTTCGTCATTCAGTCTATCCCGAGGATCCCACCCAAAGCCATTGAGGGTGTACATCCCATCCTCAGGATTTAAGAAAATGATTTCCATGAGTGTAAACTCTATGATGTTCCTCATCCAACCAAACAACTTCATGTCTTTTGGCATGATACAGAGCTTCTCAACATACCTGGGATGATGTCAAGATATTGGGTAGGATAGTTACTAGCTGAGGTATGCTGATAAGTTATCCAAGAACACCACCATCAGCATATCTATTTTGGATGTCAAATTATGGGACAACACAACCTTACAGGGATCTCAGGCTTCCCTGTCGATCATATCTCATCAAAACTTAACCACCACTACTCAGGAGTGATTTCCAACCAGGTTCAACCATCAATCCACAACCAAACCATTCATTCAAACAAGTTCAGCCACATGACCACCCTTACCTCAGGTGTCACCATCAAGTGAAATCATATAACCACACTCTATCCACCTTCATCTCTTCCACTCAAAAACAACCTAAAGCCTCTATTAATCATCATCCAAATAGGTGAGTCCAGAATACATACAATACAACCCTCATAAACAAACCATAACTCTAACAACAAACACTAGGGTGCACTTATGTAGGAACTGGGCACAACTATACCATCAACGTTCCCACTTAGCCCTTGAGGACAATCCTACACCATGAAACACTTAGAGTCCCACTATCATGTCCAAAATTCTACATGTGCTAGACACACCCAAAGGTAATAGAGACTTTGTACAACCTCTCTCATAGGTCACCTTGAAGGTAGAATGATACAAAATCCCTAGACTGGAGTCACAACTAGTAAAATCCATTGTCCCTTTATCCAAACTACACTTATCATGACACGAACAAAGAAAAGTACGTGAATGGAACTCTCACTCTCATTACAATTCACACTATTCTTAGCGCACCAACAACCATCTACTCTATGTTCCCCTCCATGGGTGTACACATTCATCGGCACTACGAGAAAAACACCCTCTCGGGGATTCAAGACACTACTCTCAAGGTCTCTACTCACAAGGTCACCAAGACCCAGATGCCATCCTTAGGGTCCAACATGTACACCATATGGTCATGAACTAAGAGATTTCTCTCACTCAAATTACCGAATTATTCCTCACAACCCAAAGGCGATAACCGTGTGAAGGGTTCCCTAAACACACCACCTAGGCCATATCAAAACTGAAAAGGCCTCGCAATCCAAATCCAATGTCTCAAACTAGTGCAGTCTCACTACCCCAACACACAATACAAAGGTCCAACTGAAAATAAAAGGGATACCCACTATTGAACTCAATCATTCTCTTTCCAAACTTGTCATCCACTCAAAAATTCGAAGAATGACCGACAAAATTTAACCATAGATGGAAATATCCCACACGATCAACCTTAAACAAACCATTATTCATACTCTACCCCAATGGTCAACATCACACTTTGAGCACTACCCTCCACCATACATACTATGTGTCATGGTCAACATGGGGGTAACAGATTTACTTAATCACAAGTCTTTTATCAACACCTATTGAGTCCCGTTCTCCTTTTATGACACAATCCCTTCCCCTCAGGAACATTTCCCATTTCACATCTCATTAAAATCATCATTTTAACACATTTACACCTTTCATTAAGAAAAATCTGTTAACAATTTTACCATCATTATGCACCCCTTTTTCTTTTAGACACAAAAACAATATTAACAATTTATCACAACCCAAAATTTTAACTCGGTCACAGAATTTCTATGTACATGATATTTCTTAACTCTTCATTTTTATTCATTTCATTAAACCAATTTAGTTACCCTTATTAGGCATCATTTTCATCATATTTATCAGGAATGTAAAGATGCATTCTACTATCTATGCCCCACACATGCATCCCGGGTGTTCCTATAATGATACATGCCACCTATATCCTTAGCTTCCTAAAATGATGCATGAATGAACAACCTCATGTCATTACGACAATGAGAAAATATCATAAATAAGTCAGACCACACAACATGTGCATCAACTAATAATGAAATATCACCCAATTGTAAAAACACACATCAAGAACAACAATTCCCACCGAGGGTGACTTGTGTTTTCCCTTGTACATGGGTTAGCTACTCCCAAGAATGAGCTAATTCTGAAGGCCCAACACATCCTAATATACTTTATACCAACCCTAAATAATAATAAAGAGACTCTAATAACAATTTTTAACGTCCTTGAACCAGAAGGCACTAAACGGGTTCTCTGAGCCTAGTCGTCACATGACCTCAAGCGCGCCTTCCTGAATGCCAGAGGTTGCGACTAGCGACGAGGGTCTAATAAGTCACACGTGGAGACTAAACCCCCTTTATCAGAATAAAACACAACATATAATAATTTAAACAATAGAAACAATAGTCAATAATAACCAACATGAATAATGACCCATTCCCAAAAATTGGGTACAATCATATACAATAGTAAATATGTCATGCCATGCTACAGTTAAAGTAAAAGAAACCCAAAATAAGAAAATGACCAAAAAACCAACGGGTCCCGAATCTATGTCTAGAACCTTCTTCATGAAAATCTCAATCCCAACTGATAATCTTAGTGTAGGGCCCTTTCCCTTTCCATGACCTGCAACCAAGATGTCTGCTCGGGTACCCAATGGCGGCCCGAGAAGGGTGTGAGTACAAAACGCAGTAGTCCACCCCCGACGAAGTCTAAAAAATATCCAGTAAAATAGATAGTTCATGAAATTATAATAATTAAAGGTTACTAATCAAGGGGTAGTTTGGGTTCCATTAGTTAACAATGATCATTTAGCTCATGACTAGAGTTCATCCCAATCTTTTTTCTTATACCATTTTCCCACATAATCCAGTTGAACATATTCTCTTTGGGTTCTACATACATATCATTCATACTTGGTTCTAAGGAAATCAATCACAATGCATAGGGGAAATCAATCTAGTCCTTATCACACTGGGGACACACATATCACATCATTCCATTATCCTCACCTTCAATCCTCAATCTGGGTGGAAAGCTACCATTAGTGGAATACAACCTTCATCACCTGCCAGAACCATGCATTTTGGGGTGGAATTTAGATCATCAGTCTATAAATCCACCTATGGGCGTAGAACCTCAAGTCAATACCCCATTTTTCCAATCCATGTGCACATGCTTATTTATCAAATCACCACAACAATAACATTACACATCCAAGAATATTCAATGCCATTGGTTATCACAATTCATAACAACAACATGGTAATTAATTCTATTGCATAAACCATTAACACATTTACCAGTTACAATTTATATCCATTTATCCAAATTCACATTCCATGCCTTAACCCATTCGGTTCATTCTATAACCCCTATGACTTAGACAAATTCATTCTTTACCATTCATTAAACCATTTATCCCATTTATCATTCCACAAGAATTTACCCACTTATGCTTTTCAAACACAATTCTCATATCACATAAAACTATCCCTTTATTAAATTCAATAATTTAGGTGTACCATATAATTATCATGTATTAAACCATTTCACAATTCAACCATTCCCTTATTACAACCCATTAACATATTCCCCATTTACCATTCCATTACCCAATTGTAAGTTCACCATTTAACATGCCCTAATCCCCTTTGGTATTTCTAACCAAATTCATGAAACAATCTACATAATCTCTTTCAACCCAATTACCCATTTTAATGTCATTCCAACAACACGTTATGAATTTATCACTCTAGAAATATTTATCATTATTGTATTTATAACCTAAAAATCCATTAAGACACACTCTTCAGGGATTCCACATTATTGTTTGGAAACCCATCATTTATCCCTACCCCACTCTAGGTCAAGGTTTGCCGATGCACCCCATGGGTGGCCCTAAAATGGTCAAGTCATCCTCAACGCATCCCATAAGGATCATGAGGGTTTCAAATGGTCACTTAGACACTCTTTTATATCAAACACTTTAACCGAACCAAGAACACAAAAAGGGGATAACATGAACACAAACTCTCATGCACAACTCAAAAATAAAACTATGGGATAATACTTTTAGACCAACTACCTAGAATATATTAATGAATGGACACTTAATCAAGTCCTTATATCTGGATTCAAACATCCCTTTTAGCCTCAACCTAAAACTCAACCAAAAAAGAAGGTTTTAGAGCTTTAGAAAGAGATGGGAGAAATATGAAAACCCTAATCGAAAAGATGAATCAAGAGGAGCATTAGGCTTACCTGAAGCTTCGATCCCAACAAACAGCATCCAAAATGGCCAAGAAATGAGTGATATTGATCCACAGGAGATCTTGAAGTTCTTGGGGCGTCACTAGGGCTGGAGAGGGTGGAATGGAGGAGAAACCCAATTGGGTTTAAAATAATAGGGTGGCATTTCGGTAATTTTTACAAATTTTCTAGGCTGCACGGTTTACACATAGAATTTTCCAAATAGTGTGCAAACCCTGTGGAAGCTACTACCGAAAAACAGTCAATTCACACTATTACTTGGAATTTTCGCACAGTTTCTAAATGTGTGATAACCGTGCAAAAGCCTATGTCCAAGGCTGCACAGTTACCTGTGATGCTCTGAATGGTTTGCACTAACCATGTACAAACTGTGAAACAGGCGCAAAGATTCTTTTTTTTTTCCTATTTCTTGTCCCGAACCCCCGAAACACCATCGGGTTTTCACATGAACATGGTGAAACACTCATCTAGCCAAAGAGAAGTGGCCAATCCAAAACATAAAACCTTAAGATGATCTGGGGTCTTACATATACTATCCATAGTGCTTATGGTCATGGACATTTTTTTGAACCTCAGGAATGAACATGAATTTTATTATTTAATTATTTATTATTTTAGTTTTGAAATAATTTCATGTTTAGTATTCTTGGAAATTGTTATTATTATGGAATTCCATGTTAGACCACCTTGGATTCCTTTTGATTGATATTACCATGGAATTCCATCTACGATATTAGGATTCCATTTGGGGATGATTTTGAATGATGGTGTGTGAATAATTCCCTAGATTTGATGAGGTCCTATGCTATGGAATTCCATAATCATGTCATTGGATTCTATATAGATTCATTTCTGTGAATTCCATGGGGTGGATCCCCAAGATTTAGGAAATTTATATATTCATTGAATTACATGGAATGATAATACAAATTATTAGGGTATATCCTTATTAAATTTCATGGTATGAGATCCCAATATTTATTTTGATTAATATTGGTATGTAATTCCTTAGGTTTTTCCTTGGATTCAAATTGAGTTGTGCCTCTAAAAATCACAGGTGCTCTCTTGAGTTCAAACCTAATTAGTAAATTATATTAGAAATTAGTGGAAAGGAATATTTATTGATCCTCATGGATTAATTTGGGTTATATTATAGTGGTTACCATAATGAAGCACCTTAGAACTAGATTATTCCATGAAGCCTCCTATGAGATCAAAGACTGACATTGGATGTCACATCTCTAACCCCAATTTTCATTTATTTGTTTTATTTTTATTTATTTATTGATGGTGGATATTTTGGTTGAACTTTGGATTGAGTTCATGATGATATTTTTTTGAATTTTAAAGGGTATTTTGTTTTTTTCCCTGTGCATGGTTGGTGTGAACAGTTTTGGGAGAAACCATGAAGATGGTGAAGGAAGAGGCTATTTCTAGTTCATTTTTTTCTTGTATAGTTTAAATTGCATAGTTTGATAAAGGTGTGGCCCAAAATATATGATCCAAATGAGTAAACATGTAGAATTTAGATGGTGTCTCAGGAAAGGTGCATGAATTTTTCTTAGTTAGTAGAAACCGGGAAGAAGGTGTGTAGGGTTATCTTTCCTTTTGACTGAACTGTTTTTCAAGGTTGGTGTATTATTTCCCAAATCATGCGTCTTTATCATGAGACTGACCCTTATTTTTTATAGGATTCATAGGTTTGGTGTATGGTTTGGGAAATTGTATGACAGAACCATATGACATACCCAAAATATTGGTAATTTTAAATTTGAACTTTCCCCTCTTAAGTTTTAAAACCATTTTCGGTTTCTCATCCCGCAATCAACCTAGGTGCACTAGGGGGTCTCCCAACCCACTCCTCTCTTGGATATTCTTCCCCCATTGTTTCTCTTCTTTGTTTTTAGAAAAGATCATCATATTTTTGGTCAATTTTATCCTATTATTATCTTCCACTCTTTTTTATGGTTATTTCTTGGTTGGGTTACCTCTTAGCCAGACCCTAGTGTGGGGGTTGGATAATATCAATTGTTCTCATTGATGTTTTTGTGTTGATTTTACTCTTTGGGGCTCCTTATTGTTCCTCTTAACGTTTCTTCACATTCACACATTTTTGAGGTACGTGTTTCTATCTATTTCCATTATAGAATATTCTATTTGTTCCTTGATAATTTTTAATAAATTTCTAAATGTTTTACACATACTTGTGATGAGTTAGTTTGATTTATTATGGTGTTTTTGTGTTGGAAAATGGGTGAAAATAAGTTTTCAAGGGATTTATCTAATTATTCTAATATGTATATGCAAGGATGGTGTTTAAAAAAAATTCCATTTGATCTTTTAAAATGAATTTGAAAACTATGGCACTGTGTTTGGCTATTTTTGGGTTTTGTTAAATGGGTGACTAGTTAAAATGGGATTTATGCATGGGTTTGGTTCTTCTTTATGGCTTGGTATTTTTGTGTGAACCTTTTGGTGGTGGTGTGCTTATACCTTATTGGATTAACTCTTTTTAATATTTATTGTTTTCCACTTATATACTGGTAGATCTAGGAATATCCATATGTTCACTAGGTGCTCCTATGGATAATCACACATGCATGTAATTTGTATTCCATAAAAGTGTCCATTTTGAAACCCCAGTTTTTGAAACACCCTTACAACATTTTCCTTCTCTTCTAAACCTTACACCAAAATGGTTTCTCTAAAACTATAAATGTTTCCAAATATGGATATTTTATTTTTCAAATTACATCAAATGTGGTTCCTATGTGTGTTTTCAAAATCACAGCCTTCTTGGCACCTTGAGTTTCAATTTGGTAACTAAATGACAAAAAAGGACTATATGACACCTTCTAAGCATGATATATGTTTTCACATTGGTTTTGGGAAATGAAATTGATAGGAAATTTATTTTCACTAAATATGATGGGATTTTTGAGTGTTAAGGCCTGATTGGTACATTGTGATATTTTGGAAATTGATTTTTAAATTCTTATGACATGTAGGAATGATTGGAAGTTTTAAATGGTTCTATGTATGATGAGAAACCATATGGTTGTCCTTTCAATTAGAGGGCCTTCACAAAGTTGGTGTCAGGGACTGGGCAAGGCATGCATGGAAGAATCTATGAGTTATTCTTATTTCCAAGTATTTGATGACCTCCACATTCCTCCTTTTACAATTATAATGGTATTCCTAGACGTCAACCAGAGGGTTGAGTGATGATTAATTTATAGTCCCAATTAGATAGATGAGATCCCCCCAAGATAGAGGATACACTAGATGGGATTTTCCGTTGGTGAGTCTAGTTTAGAGAATATAGGTTGGTTATTGGAAATAGAGTTGAACCGTGTGCCAGTAGGTGGGCCAGAACAAAGTGCATCCTGAGATTTATTCTAGAGATTTTTAGGAAATTCCAGGGATTACATAATTGTATGATCTTTTTTTACATTTTAGTATTTTGTTAACTTGATCTAGTTGTATTTGATTGCTTGTATTTGTATTGTTTCCTTTATTTCTAGGCTTTTTTGGTTTTACACTATTTCTTGTTCAAAATTATGATTTTAATTTCATTCATGTATTATTTGGTTGTGTTTCCTTCTATTATTCAGGTTTCAAATTATATTTTAAAAAGGGGATATTTATCTGGGATTTTAAAATGATAAAAAAATATTTTATTAAATATATTACAAAACTAGTTTGTATGGATTTTTATGGGAAAGGACATGCATGTATTCTATGGAGCCTACCTAATACATTATTGTTTGATCCCATCCTACTTGTGACACTCAATTTTGGTAGACCTGATCTATTTGTCAAGTTCATCTTTTCTCCATGTTTTCTTATGGAGAAGACTGTTTTTGAGGATTTTGGTGACCATGAGTTCACATGGTTATCATTGATGTTTCCGGTTTGGTTTCAATTTTGTTTTGGTTTTTTATTTTTGTTCTGCTATGACTATATTTAGGATTTATCTATAAATTTAATTTATTCAGAGGTTCAGTTTCTCCTATTTTCACCGAATGCTTTGTCTTATTTTATTTATCAATTATTTAAGGGAAAAAATCATTCCCAAGTGTATTATCATTGATCCTGACACATGTTGTCAGCCTCCGAGAATCCGGAAAGCCTATTGAGCCTTATCACGGGCCATATCGGGTGACCGGTTTGGGGATAACCTAGGTTGGTTCATGACAAAATGGTATTAAAGAAGGCCCGTGTTATTTAGGGAATTATATAGTTTGTATATAAGACTGTCTGGACTTGGGAGGTGGTGCTGGAAGAGAATCACAAATTCTTACTTGTTATGAGCCTCAAGTTACTAGGGGTAGTTTGGGACTTGAGTATTTTATTTTGAATTCTAGGTTTATGCTATTGGTAATAGTTCGGTCTTTTTGGTAAGGGAATTACAATGGAGGAGATCTTGTGTAATACAGTAGGATTACATGGAGTAGCGACCCATGTGAAACCCCCATACATAGTTAGAGATACTTCCAATGGATGGTGATTTCTTGGGTAATGGAATACTAAACCATATGGCTAGGTTGTGTATGTCCACTTTTTTTTTATTTATAGAGTTGTTGTGTGATTTATTCTTTAGACTGATTTTAGATGGAATTAGTGTGTTTTTTAAAAAGAATTTTTTTTTGGAAAAGGATTTTCAAAAGGAAAATGATTTCAAAATATTTTTCTATTGTGAAAGGGGGATAATGTGTCTAAATTATATTTGGAAGTAGGTTATGGTATTTTGAAATTACTTTTAGAATAAAGTGGTTTTGGAATTTAGAGTGGAATTTTTTTTTGAAAGAGTATTTTCATTTCAATTTGTGGTGTTTAGTTTATGATATTGGTGTTTGGCTTGGGATTTTCTTTCAGTTGAATTTTTATTAGATGCTGATTAGGATTTTTGTCTTTACATAATTTGGATTATACCCTCTGGAGGGATCCCAGTGGTTTCTTAGTGAGTCTATTCCTATATATTACCCTACCATGAATCCTATAAGGGTTGAATAGTTGAGTTATTTATTATTGTTCCTAGTTTTATAGAGAAATTGAGTTCCGTTAGAGGTTGTGGAATGGATTTATGAAGAAGGAAGTGTTTTTAGGTCCTTAAAAACACCCAATGTTGTGAGTGTGTGAGCTGTTATAGGTTTGTTTGAGGGTAAGGTCTTGGATTTGTGGAAGGTGATCATTCTATTTTCATTTCATGTTGGGATGTCTTGGGAAGTCTTTATGACCACTTTAATCTAATAGTTTATACCCTAGGAGTTGATGGTTAAGAAAGTGAAAGTTATTGGGTGTACAATAAGGTCAAGGGATAGTGAAGGCCTATATTGATAACTGTATAGAGATTGTTTATTTTTTCCTAGATACTTAATCAAAGGATCATCTAAAATCTCTTATTTTTATTTAGGGTCTTCATACAAAGATAAAGGAACATGTCCTCTCATTTAGGGAAATTATATTTTCGAAAATAGTGGGTGAGGTGTTTCTAGTCAAGTTGGTTCCTAGAGCATAATCTGTAGAAGTTGGAAATCCATTTTCCCTTAATTATTGTGAAGGTTACCCATCAAGAGAGAGGTGTGTTCTAGGGGATCCCACTTTTTGATAATCCTCATTGTTTAAATCATGCTCTTGATTTGTTATAATATTATCACATGTGCATACAATGTGGTTAGTTTAGGCATTCGAATCCATATTGTCATAATCCTCCAAGGGTATATCGATAATGTTTCCATTCAGTCCACTTGGAGAGTTTCTTTATGTTCTGTTTATAGAATAGGAAGTCTCATTTAGATTATATAGACTCTTGAATACAGTGAAACTAATTCATAAAGGGACTGTGGATCCAACCATAGGCCCCAGAGGGGAGCTCTTCCTGTAGTTTGGAATTTTTGGTTAGGTGGGGGTTTCTAGCCTATTTTTGTTTCTTTTGTTAGAGTTGGAATGGTTTATGTTATCCATATTTATTTTTAAATTCTTTTTCTCTAAGGATTTTGATATCCTTATTTACCTACGAATTTCTATAGTGGTGATTTTCAAATGTGAATATTTGAATGTTAATCCTTCCCGTGGAATGGTTTTTAATTTTGGGTTGTTCTCATTATAAGGATTCTGGTGTTTTGTAGGAATGATGAATAATGGTTTGGTTTGATGTTTGGGTTTCGTTGGGTTCCCCTAATTTTTAGAGTTATGGAGTGGGTGTTTTGTGATCGTCGATTTTAAATTGGTTGTGATACCCACCGTGGATATACTTTTAGTTTACTATAGAGTTTTTTTGTATGAATTAGGTAATTTAAAGTTCACCCTAATGTTCATGGTTTCGTTTGGACTCCTTTATTTTTGGATCCTAGTTTTATTCCACATTTGGGTTGGTCAATTTCTAAGGATATAAATATTGTTTTGAGTGAATTTCCACACCCTCACCTTGGGTTTATTTTATTTATTTTTTATTTATTTAATCAATGATTTTGGTTCTTTTTCATGATGTTTAGGTTGAGTTACCAATTATATTTTTTGTGTTTTGGTGGGTTCATGTTGTTTTAGGTCATATGCATGATTAGTGTGAACATTTTGGGTAGAAATCATGTAGACGGTTAAAGAAAAGGGTGTTTACAGTTAATTTATTTCATTCATATTTTTACTTTTAGGTTCTCAGCATAGTTTGGACCAAAATTTGAGATCCAATGAAGTAACTGTGTGGTATGTAGGTGGTGCCTTAGGTAAGGTTCATGACTTTCACATGGTTAGTAGAAACTCTATGTCAATCATGTGTAAGGATCTGTCATTTTGATAAAACCATTTTGCGCAGTAGGCACATTGTTTCCCAAACCATGTAGATATCCTATGCGAGTGCCCCAATTTCTAGTAGGGTTAACATTGATGGCACATAATTTGGAAAACCGTGTGGCCGAACTTTGTGTTATAACCAATACTTTGAAAATTTCAAAATTCAAAACCTTCTCCTCTTAAATTTTAAACTGATTTCAGGTTTCTCCTCTCCCACATGACCTTGGAGCACCATGGGAGATTGAAAACCCCTCTATTTTTGGTTTTCCTTCCCCCATTGATGTTCCTCCATGGTTATAATGTAAATTTCTCTCGATTTTTGGTCAACTTATTCTCTTATTCTCTTCCTCTATTTTTTCTTGGTTATTTATTAGTTGGGTTCCCTCTTGGATGAACCCTAGATCAAGGGTTGGATAATTTGTGTTTTTTATTTGATGTTAGGGTGGTTTATTTTCTCTTTAGTCCCTATACTTCATTCTCGCAAAGTTTAATATGGTTCATACGTTGTTGAGGTATGTATTTCAATCAATTTCTTACCCGGAATATTCCATTTGATTCTTAAGATATTTTAATAAATTTATAAATTTGTTATTCATGCTTAGGCTGTGTTCGTTTAATTTATTATGTGTTTATATGAAGGAAGATTCATAAAAAATGGGGGTTTTAAGGGATTTATATAATTATTCCTATATGTATATGCATGAAATCTGTTTGATAAAATGCCATTTGGTATTTAAAAATGAGATTGAACACTATAGGATTGAGTTTGGTGACGTTTTGGTTGTTGTAAATGGGTGATAAGTGAAAATGGGATTCATTTATGGGTTGGGAGCCTCTTTGTGGCTTAGTATTTGTGTGTGAACCCTTGTGTGGTGGTGTGTCACTCCTTATACTATTTTGGTTGGACTCTTGAATTGTTTATCATTGTACACTTATATTCTGGTAGATGTGTTCAAATCCATATGTACACTAGGTGCACCAATGGATAGAAACACATGAATGTAATTGGTATTCCCATAAAATTTTCCATTTTTAATCTACAGTTTTCAAAACACCCTTCCCCCACTTTCTATTTCTTCTCCACCCATCTCACATATAGTTTCTCTAAAACTCTAAATGTTTCCTAAATGGCTATTTGATTTGAAAATTACTTTAAATGTGGTTCCTAAGTGTGTTTTCTAAATCAATGCCCATTTGGAATCGTGAGAAGTAATTTGGTAACTAACTGATATAAAAGGACCATATTAAATATTTTTGGAATGATTTTTGTTTTCACCTTCGTTTTATCTAATGTCTTTGAGATGAAAGATATTTTCACTAAAAATGGTGGATTTTGTGAATTTTACTGCCCTATTGGTACATTATGATGTTTTGAAAATTGGTTTTAAAAATACCACGAAATTTATCCCTAGTTAGAACTTTTTAATGGTTATATGTATAACATGAACCCTTATAGTTTTCCTTTTTATGATAGGGCCTTTACATAGTTGGTTTCAAGGATTGGGAAAGGCATGTATGGTGGCATCTGTGAGTTATGTTTAATACCAAGTGTATGATTAACTCCTCATTCTCCTTTTTTACTATTATCAAAGGATTCATGGACACCATTTAGAGGGTTATGTGATGACTTATTCCTAGTCCCAACTAGGTATATTATAACCCCTGGATAGAGGAACGGATTTGTGGGATTTTACAATATTGAGGAAATTTTAGGGCATCTTGGTTGGTTATTTACTATGGTGGGACATCATATTCTAGTAGGTGGGTTTAAACTGAGTGCATCTAGGGATTTATTGTAGGGATTTTTAAGAAATACTCATGATTAAAAAAATTTATTCTCTTGTTTTACTTTGTAGTATTTTGGTCATTGATGTACTTGCACTTGTACTAATTCCTTTATTTCTAGGATTTATTGGATATACCCTGCTGCTTATTCAAATTTTGGATTTTACTTTATTTCATACATTATATGAGTTGTGTTTCTAATTGGTTTTTGGGGTTTTAATTGGGATTTAAAAAGGGAATGTTGTTCTTGGATTTTAAATCAATAAAAATATATTTTCTTAAATGTATGTAAAACTAGAATTTATGTATTTTTGAATGAAAATACATGTATGGATTATGTGGTGATTACCTTTTGAGATGTTTTATACTCACAACCTACTTATTCCACTCACTGTGGGACAACCAGAGCTATTTGGAAGGTTCATATTTTTTTCAAGTGTGCCTACAGATCATTCAAGTTTTATTGATGGCGGTGACCAAGAGGTCACATTGAGATCACGTCTAGTTCTTGTTTTATTTTAGTTTTCTTTTGGTTTTCTTTTTATTCTACTTCCATTGTATTATATATCTGGTTATGTTTTTATTTTATTCAAAGGTTTAGTTTCTCCTATTCTTGTTTCATGATCTATATTTTTTTATTTATGGGTTCCTTATGGGAAAAAATCATTCCTATGTTTATTATCTTTGATATCTGACACTAGTTTCTAGCTCTGGAGGATTGGGAACTCCTCTGGATCCTTATTTCTACTCAGATCAGGTGATCATTTTGAGTTCGACCCAGATTGGTTCGTGACATGGTCCGAAGTAGGTGGCATCAGCCTTGGTTATCCCCTTGTGACCTTAATCTTGACTTAATTTCTTTTATTTCTATAGTTTATGATATATAATTACCACCTCACTTATTAATTTCACACATTTATGATTTACATTCTATAATAGCTTCCATTAGACACATTTTATAGTTTCTTAACCAAATAGACTTCATAGATACAGGTAGGGATAAATGAAGGAGAAGTGAAATAGATTCTTGATGTTATGGATAAGAATAGATTTTGAATCCAAGATCCAAGATAGAGGTTAATAATTATAGGTTTTGTGGTATTTTTTGGATTTTCATTTTTTTTACTTTTGGGGATTAATGTACTAGACCTAACTATTGTGTATTCTTAATTTTTGTATGTCGTGTTAGTGTGTTATTGCATGGGTTAAAATTTGGCATCGAGAAGCAATTTATTTTATCTTGGTATGATCTGTATGATATTGAATTTATTTTAATTTATGTTTCTATTATGATATGTAGGTATAGTCTCCCAAGTATAACAAATTAGCCACATACTGCTAGTTTGTAGCCTATAGTGTATGGGGAGGTGTGCCTGAGGCCAAATGGTGCACCGAATTGGGGAACCAGTTTAGCGGATTCCTGGCCAGGGCATTTAAAAATGGTACTATAGGATATTTTTATTTATTTCTAGAACACATGATATAATACATTTGATTACATTGTAATGATCTTGTTTATATGAGTAGTTAACCAATGTACAAAGAAAAATCCAAGTTTCTAGGGGAGGTAATTTCTATTCATGGAACTCATTGTTACAGTTGATATATTTTCACTTTGAGTGAAGAATTCGTTTTATGAGGTTATATTTTATGGGATTTTCACACCTAGGCTAGCATGGTAAGGGAGATTTTATAAGGGATCATAGCAGGCATGTAGGTATTTACATGCCATTACCATGCCTTCTAGAGTGATTTCCTTGATTGTTTTCTTGGGGTAGTTAATTATGATATGGTTTGGTTAGTTAAAATTATATAATTAACATAAATAATTATATCTTGTATAGGTTAATGGTGGAAATATTTCTAACCAATCCTTACATGACTAATAGTTTCAAATTATGACATCTTGTTTGGAATTTACATTAGCAGCTATTAAATGGGGTGCCAAGTGAAAATTAAAGAGTGTTATCCTCTATAAATTGCATTTTACACTTCAGATATTAACAACATGATAATATATTTTTAAATTATAAGTATATATATTAGAATAATTTTTTGGATCTTGTTTAATGAAAATAATGGTTCGGGTTAAATAATATGTTAGTAAGAATCCTATAAGAAGTTTTCCCTCATAGCTTGTGAATGTAATCTTATTTAACAAATCATTATGAAATGATGCTTCTTGGTATATGTGAAATGACCATAGAGTAAGTAGTGGGGGATAGTGAGATCACTAGAGTTGTGAGATATGAACACATTCTTATTAGTACTATCCTTTTTTTGATATTAATATCTATGATGATAATGTGTTCTAAGTTATTCCTTTAAAGTTTTTAGATATATGTCCTCTCATTGACCACTAGTTGAGTGTCAGTAGGGAACATCAGAGTATTAAAATGTGGTCAAAATTTCTATGCCACTTGAGACACAAGGCTAGGTAATGTATTCTCAACATAGGGAGAGTCTCCTTCATGGGATTTAGTATATAGATAGAGACACACCTTTAGTTTCACAAATGATGTATGAGATAACCTAGAAATTTTAGTTGTAGAATCCTCCTACATTCTCTAGGGAGGGTGGTCCTTGGGTGACTGAGACTTACCTCGAGGTGATGTATACTATCTTTAATCATCTATAAATGCCTCTAAGATGGGGGTGAAGCTTTCCACCAATATTGTATGAGGCTAGGCTAGGCTATTGTGGGATATTGTGATCCAAAATAATCAATATGTGGGTTTAACTAGAAGGATTTATAGTTTAGTTTATTTGAACACTTCTTTCCCATGTCACTGTGATCCGATTGGGCTAATGTGATTACCCACCTGGAGTAGGAGAGTTTATCTATTATGGTTTATGCTACTAGTTTTATTGAGTAATAGTGGTTTATCCCTTCTAAGGATAATAATGAGTTATCCAAGGTAAGAAACTTCATGTATGGACTTATAAAGTAGATAAAGGCATAGATGAATGTCTTTTGTCTAACCAAAGTCTGTAAGATAGTGATTTAGGTATTAATTTCTGAGAATAATTTGAGAGGGGACATTGTTCAAGGGTGGGAAACACTAGTTGGTGGGTGATATTATAGAGGAAAGAAGTCCCTTTTTAATGCATTCCAATAGAGTTGTGCTTTATAGACAAGTCATGAAGGTATCATGATCATATGTTACCAACATGGAAGGGAAGGTGACTACAATTGGCTCTCTGATAGGCTTCTAGTCAAGTGATGATCATGTAGGAAGATATGATGTATCCAAATATTTTTAGGATATCATTGGTATCAAGTGATATATCCTTAATGCTAGTTAATGGATTTAGTACTAGATCTATTACTCCATGGAATGTTGGTAGTTGGAGTTTTATTGGCCTCAAAGGTTGAAGTGGTAGAAATACTGAAAAGAGTCAAATTCATTTATGATATTAGGGTAGTACAGTAATGAGTTGTCAGGATGGAATTCATTGATGAGGATCAGGGAAGATACACATAGTACCGAATGGTCTGAAAAATCATGATGTTGGGCCTTCTACAATGACTGGAAATTTTTTTTGTGTATTTTTCTTTATATTATACTATTTTTGACATGGTGGTTTCATGCTATTTCATGTACACTACATCCATGGAAGGAATGGTTTTGGATATTGAGTAAGTCTCTGGGGTGATATCTATGAAAACCCCATTGGAAAGATTTCCTTTCTATAAGGATTGTGTTCCTAGGATCAGAGCTTAACCATTTTGTGGGAAATTTTCATACTAGATGTGAATAGGTTTTAACTTATTCCTAGAATATATTATATGGTTCCTTTTTGAGATCATATAGACTGATATCATTGATGAGTGTCCCTCATATGGCTCGAAGGTTTCTGTTATGCACAAAGGGGAGAGTGGAACTGGTAGAAAAGTCAAGCAGGTCCTGTTTAAGAAAATATCAATGGGGTTTTAGCCTAGTTTGTCAACCATATGTTGAATGATGGAGGGGAGAAACCAGTATTTTACCCTCATTTGGTGGGCCGGTTTGTATATTTTTTCCTTGATGGTTTCTTGAGTTTTCTTCCCAATAAGGAGTTGGAGTTTACTATTGAACTCATGCTAGGCACTTAGAATATTTCTATTATACGATGTATGATGGATCCAACAATGCTTCATTAATTGAAAAAACCATCTATAGGACTTATATGATAAAGAGTTTATCAACCCTATTACACCCCCTTGGGTCTCTGTTATCCTCATTGATAAGAAATATGATAATACTTTATAGTTTTTTTGGATTATCTATAGTTGAATTAAGTAAATATTCAGAACTGAGATCCACTACAATTCATCAATGATCTCTTTGATAGCCTTAGAGGTGATTAGATACTATCTAAGATTGAATTGAAATCCTTATATCACCATTTGAGGGTGAGATAATCTAATATATAACATACAACTTTTCAAATTCGGAACTTCCTCTACAAGTAGTCAGTGATATCATTTGTCCTAATGAAAGTAATGATAAGGTTTATAGAATTGTTAAATAGAGTTTTACATCTATACCTAAATGATTTAATGGTGGATTTTTGTGGATTATATCCTCATGTATTCTTAGATTATGGAGGAGCATGAACAACACATGGATATTGTTTTCTTCACACTATGAGAGAATCTGTTTTACACTAATCACTTAAAGATTCATTTTTGGATCGACATCAGAAGTGGGAATGTCTATTGAACCTAATAAAGTTATAAAATTTAATTTATTGGGATAAACTAGAGAATTTATTTTATGTTTAGTTCTTCGTAGGATTCGTAAGATATTAAAAACATCTTATACAAGACTTTTCCCATTTGATGATGTCTCTAACATGAAAACCAATATGGTGGTAAAGTTAATTTGGTTAGAATGTCATGATAATTACATCCATCAGTTAAAGAAGATACTGAACATAGTACTGATTTTGATCTTTCTAAAGATATACATGGAGTTTTTTGTGTACTATGACGCATTTGGTTTTGGGATAGGTGTAGTTTTGATGTTGGAGGATCGAGTCATGGATAATGGGTCTTTATTTTAATGACCCAAACTTTTACCAAATGAAAATTACTCCTGATCCAATTAAATGTTTTAATGTGTGAAATGGTTATATAACATATGCACTTCAGTTTTTTATCTTTCTGGATTTTAAAATACCATTAATAATGGTGATCATTTCTAATATAGCTGTCGAACAATGATCATATGATTATTGTGAATATAAGGATTTAAAAAATACAATTTACTCAGACAAAGGAAGTGATGACCTCATCCAGTGGAATATCCCCATACAAATCCCATTTTTCAGAGCTTAGAAAGGAGGTGGTGTCATTGGGCTTCACTCTTGACCAAGCCCACGACAAGCTTGAACACGTTAAGCTTGAGTAGAACCGACTACGGTAGAAGTGGATGTTAATAGAGATTAACACCCGAGCGATGTTATCTGAGCCACCCCAATAGTCTGTCACCATCGCACACATTAACCTTTGGTCTTATGTGGGTGTTTTAAGGGGTTATGTAACAAGTCCCTATAACTATTACTATGTAAAATATTATTGAATAAAGAATACACATTCCCATTATTATTATTGATTTTTAAATAGTTTTTAATGCACAAATAGAATTTTTAGTTAATATTCAACTAAGAAATCTATTTTGATGAATTAATGGATTTTTGAATTAGAAAGTATTTTAATAAAATATTATCATTAAATTACTTTTTATTAAATATAAATGATTGTATAATTTTTATGAATACAATTGTAATTTTTATTAAGGTTTGAAAGCTGTTTTTGTCCAAACCCATGAATTTTCGATAAATATCTATTTTTATTTTAAAAGTAAAAATTCACATATTTATAAAATTATTTTTATAAAATGAATATTATTTCTGGAATCATGACTTTGAAATTATCCAAGGGTGAATTTTTTATAATTTTCTGAGACAGTCGAATATTTGGGTAAAAATTAATTACCATTTAAATATATAATGTGTTTTATGACCTCATAATGACCCAATAGTGATGTAATAAAATATTATAAACATTATTTTCATCCAATATATTTTTTACCATTAAAATAATGTGATTTTAGGTTTTTCTGGTTTATTTTACAAAGCTTTAGTGGACCCTCCAAGACTTGAGAAGCATTTTATCCTTTTAAATTGATTTCCTAGAGAGTGTGACTCACCTCCACATAAGAAACCCTATTATTTTAATAATTTTGGACCTTAGCCTTATAAAATGTTTTTTTCCACTCCCCTTTGAAAAAAACCAATGGAAAACCATAGGCTGGTTTGTGGTTTTGATTAGTTTAATGTGTGGTGTCCCAAACCTAAATAATAAAGAATTCCCCCTCTTTTCCTTTATAAACCCACACAAGCTCCCACTTCCGCTTAACTCAAAGCCTATGGAGTTCATCCAGAAGCTTCCCTATTCTCTCTATAATCCTACCAATGTGCCCCAAGCTCCCAATAATCCTCTCTTAAACGTCTCCCAAGCCTTTCGAATCACACTTCCAAATAAGGGGTTCTTTCCTTTCTCATTTTATCCAAGTTTCTTAATATTGATATGTCCTTTTATTTTCAATTACAAATGTTAGGTTATGATTTCTCAAATCCCTCATACTGACCTATTTATGTTTTAATGATGATATACCCCCTTTATCTCTCATTAAATCCTCCCATGTACACTTGTTACCATGCCGAAATTATGTAAGGAATTTCTCTCTCCTCATTTACATTCAAGAAATTCTTCGGTATTATGTATCTAAATTATATTAAATTTGTTTGGAAATGTATATATATGAAACCTTTACATTCTATTTCATGTACATATGATGAGACATCAATTTCTCTCTCGTTAACCATTTTTATGAATTCTTATGTCATGACGTTATGTTGCCGAAATTACACCGTGATTTTCCAAGCCAAAATAATTGTGTAGTAAATACCATGCCCATTTCTCTATCAAGGGTATTCAACTTTATGAACATTTACTTTTTGATGGAGTAGTCTCATGTTTTAATTCCACATTCCTTTATCATGGAATAAATTATGATGTTAAATGAATCCATGTTGTATGATCTTATGGCACACTTGTGCATGAAATGAAATGTTTAAGAAGGGTGCGCCCTGATAGTGCTCTAATGCAATGGGTATAGTATAGTATCATTATATGTCATATGAAATGAGTGTTGAATCATGGTAATTCAAGTTCAATTATGGTTTACTCTTGCTTCATGTTCAATGTGGGTTTACTCATGCTCCATGTGAAGTGATCCTTGGATCATGCTAATTCCATGTTAAGTGTTGTTGCCACATTTCCATGTTATGATAATCATGCTCTATCATGAATTTTTGTTCATGTTTCCTTTAAGATCCATTGATATTAATATTCCCTAACATGTATTTTATTCTCCATTTAATATGTTTTTACTCCCTTACTGGGATTTATAGCTCACCCTTTTCTTATACATGTCCTCAGGTTATCTCATGCAATGCTAAGTATGAGGGAATGAAGTGGTCATGTAAAGGAATTTTTCAATAAGATGTTCCATTCTATGTTTTAAGTTGTTATGTAATGTTGATAATCCCCAAAGAAACTATACCTCTCGATATTATATATTTTATCATGTGAAGGTTTTGTGTAATAAATAATGATTAAGTATGTAATAAAGAGTAGGGTTGTTATAGTTGGTATCAGAAAAAAAAGTTTAGTTATTTTTGGGATTAGGATTAGAAAATCCTTGTGAAGTCTTAGGAATAAAAATAAGTATAATAAAAACATCCATAAATTTTGGTGAGTATTGAGTACATGGTTTATCAGGAAAATACATCCCTGTCTGGATACAAGTAGGTTGAGGTGGCTTTGACACAAATGTACCAAAGAGTGAATACTTCGACAAGGAGTTTCGGGTTTGACCCGGGGTATTTTAGTATATGAAAATGAGGCTTTCTTCACTCTTGGTTATGACACTCCCACTTGACATGCTTTGGTAAATTCATAAGCTTAGTATGAACCATTTTTAAGGGAATCTGAAAAAATTCCCCTAAGAATATATGTTGGAATGTAGATCATAGATAACATAGATTGAAGCCTATAGATTCCTATGTTAAGAAAATGAAAGTAACTTATATGTCATCCATTTTTTTCTTTGAATTACCCTTTATGTGTTACTCCTAACTTTCCTTTTATTCCAGCCAATGGCCACTAATAGGAGGACTTGGGCTAACAACTGATGCGAAGATCAATGTAATGATTGTTCTAATGAGATTCCCAATCCAATGGGAGTGGGAATCACGAACTTTGTCATGATAATATATTAGCTAACTCAAGTTTGGAATAAAATACTGGGTCCAGATGAATGTTCAACCCCCCATGAATGAACAAGTCGCTATCAAGATCTTCATGTGACAAAGGCCTGATGCTTTTAACGGATCATCTGATTCCTCAATTTCCGAACAATGGATAAACTCCATTGAAATGATCTTCTCCATACATTAATGTTCCAAACTAGAGATGGTTATTATGGATTCTTATAATATAGAGGGTGAAGAAAATCAATTGTGGTCATTGATAAAAAATACTAAGCCTAAGGAGGAGATCTAGGCATTTTAAATGAAGTATTTTTGGATGTTGTTTTTTGATAAATATTTTCCATGCACCCTCTGACTTAAGATAGAAAGGGACTTATTTGACCTAAAAAAGATGAAAAATCCATAAAAGTGTACAAGGAAAACATCAAAAGTCTTGCATGATATGCCTATGACTTCTTCATTACCCCCGAATGCAAGGTTGACCGCTTCTTTGGTGGGCTAAAACTTATCCTGGAGAAAGCCCTGGTGATCCGTGACTTCGACAGCTATGAGAAAATTGTCTGATGTTCCCTCAAGGTCGAAATGGATGTTTGGTAATCTTAGGGGTATAATGGAGATAAGAAGAATAAGTTGGAATTCATTTCTGGTAGTCCAATGGATAAATCCAATAGTGCAAAGATGATACAGCACCCCACATGCCAAAGGTGCGGAAAGAAGCACCCCGAAAATTGAATGAAGGGGATGAGGAAATGCCCTAGGTGTGGAAGGGAAGGGAACCAAGTTGTTAACTACTGAACAGAAAACCTCGCAGCTGCGACAGAGGAGAGGAACACTCCGTTTGACTCTCAATGCATTTTTCATTTCTTCAACTGCAATGAACTAGTGCACCTTGCAAATCAGTTACCTAAGCCAAGGTTTTTTAGATGAAACCAACAACCTCCAAGGAAGAAAGGGTGAACTCTTTCCATCACTACCGCTGAAGTGAACCCTAACAATGATGTAGTGATAGGTACACTAGTTATTCATTCATGAATAGTGAACATGCTTTTTGATTCTAGTTCTATACATTATTTTATATCCCAAAAGTCTAGTAGAACAATCCCCACCCCACCACAAATCATGGAAGTAATGATGTCAGTGAGTACGAAAAATGGGGAAATCATTGCATCTCTTAAATACAACTTCCCCCCTGTCCCAATCTATGGATTGAACTTCCTAGAGAACCTCTTCATACTCCCTTTGGTGGAATTTGATGCAATATTTGGCATGTATTGGATTTCCATATATAGAGACAACATAAATTACTGTGAGAAGGAAATCACTCTCCATGTGGTGAATCGACCCCCAATTCATTACAAGTGCAAGGAGGAGAATGAATCTTCTTTAGATCCATCATAAAAAACCTAGATATTACTTCCTTATGAGCATGAATATCTTGCTCAGATGATAATGAAGAAACCATCCTTGACGATATGCCTATTGTGAAGGAATTCACTGAGGTGTTTCTCGAGGAATTGTATGGTCTTCCTCCTAGAAGATATGTTGAATTTTCAATTGATCTTATACCTGGGGCATTGCCAATATCCAAGAATCCGTATTGAATGGATGTTTTGGAGCTTGAGGGGATGAAGATACAACTATAGGAGAATCTAGATGAAGAGTTTATATGCCCATGTTCTTCACCATGGTGTTCTTCAGTCCTTTTCATCAATAAGACGGATGGGTCAATTTGCCTTTGCATTGATTATCATGAGCTCAACAAAATCACAATAAAGAAAAAATATCCTATTCCCTGAATTGATGAGTTGTTTGATCAGCTACATGGATCCCAATGTATCTCCAAGGTGGATTTTCGGTTGGGATATTACCATGTAAGGGTGAAGAAGGAGGATATCGCCAAGACTGATTTTCGTACAAGATGTGGGAACTATGAAATTATAGTAATGCCTTTCAGACTCACTGATGCTCAAAAAATCTTCATGGAAATGGTGAATAGATTCCATAGATATTACCTCAGAATTTTTTTTAGTATTTATAGGTAATATTCTAATATACTCCCAAACCAAGGAGGAGCATGTGGAACATATAAGAACTATACTAGAGACCATGAAGAAGGATAAGATCTATGGAAAGTATAGCAAGTGTGAGTTCTGTTTGAAGGAGGTCTCATTATTGCGACATATCATCACAAGCAATGGGATATCTGTGGATACCTCTAAGACAACTGAAATAGAGGGATGACTGAGGAAAACATCAGTAACAGATATCCATAGTTCCTTAAGGTTAGCTAGATATTATTGACTATTTGTGAGTAATTTCTCATGATTTTCCAACCCTCTTACCAAGATAAATCGGAAGGGAGTGAAGTTTTCAGGGAGTGATGAATTCCAAGAAATCTTCAAGGAATTGAAAAGGAGGCTTATCACTATGCCTGTGATCACACTACCAAAAAGTGGAGAATGTTTTGATGTATTTAGTGATGGTTTGATGAATGGAATGGGTTGTGTGTTGATGTAAAATTACAAAGTCATTTCCTATGCTTCAAGGAAATTGAGTGTTCATTAGATGAACCATCCAACACATGAACTGGATTTGGTTTTAGTGATCTTCACTTTGAAAATTTGGAGATGTTTTCTTTTTGGGTGAAATGTGAAATATATACAGACCATAAAAGCCTCAAGTATATATTCACACAGAAAGAGTTGAATATGCGCCAACGAATATGGTTAGATATGATCAAAGACAATGAATTCTCAATCCATTACCACATTGGGAAATCGAACAAGTTGGAGGATTCTCTAAGTAGAAAGGATCCAGAAATTCTATCATTAATGATAATTGAAAAGGATCCAATCTTCTTGGATTTGATGAAAATGTACATGGGAATCATAGTGAAGGTTACATCATCAATCCTTTCACAAATGATTGCTCATCCATATCTTTTTGAAAGGTTAATGGATGCTCAAAAGGATGAGGTGGAAATTCAGAAGAAGGAGAAAACTATAAGAATAAAAAATCCTTAGAGTTCAATGTCAATAAAAAAGGAATTTTGAGATTTGGAAAAAGACTATGGGTCCCATCAAGTCTGAACCTAAAGAGGGATCTTTTGAATGAATCATATAGTTCAAATTTTTCCATCCACCCAGGAAAGACAAAGATGTATCGAGATCTCCAAGAGAATTATTGGTGGGATAACATGAAGAAGGGGATCACAGAATATATATCAATGTTCCTGGTGTGTTTGCATGTGAAGGCCGAGAGATAGAAGTCCAAGAGGATGATGAAACCATTTCCCATACTAGCATGGAAATGGAAGAATATCACCATATAATTTGTCACTAAACTTCCAAAGACTTCCAAAGGAAACAATTCTATCTGAGTTATTGTGGATCATCTTACAAAGAATTCACACTTCATTATGATTTTGGAGGATTTCTCACTGGATCAACTTGGATAGATATACATCAGAAAAGTTGAAGGCTTCATGGAGTACCACTATCTATTATATCCGATCGAGATCCAAGATTCACCTCTATGTTTTAGAAGATTCTTCAACATGCTCTGGATACTAATATGAACTTTAGTATAAATTATCATCCTCAAATTGATGGCCAATCTGAGAAGACTATCCAGAAACTTGGGGACATATTGATGGAATTCTCAATTGACTTCAAAGGAGGATGGGATCAACATCTTCCCCTAGTTGAGTTATGTTATAACATCAGTTTCTACCCAAGCATCCAAATGGATCCTTATGAAGCTCTATATAGGAAGATGTGTAGAACAACAACATGTTGGGATGAAGTTGGGGAGAGAAAAATCCTAGGTCTGGAAGTGGTAGAAGAAATAATGGATAAGGTTAAGACCATCCACCAGCACATTGAAGCTTCTCAGAGTCGAAAAAAGAGCTATGATGATAATCATTGACGAGACATAGATTTTGATGTCAGAGACATGGTATTCCTGCAAATATCATCGTGGAAGAGAGTTATGAGATATTAGATGAATGGATAGCTTAGTCCAAGGTACATTGGCCCTTTTGATATCCTTGATCACATCGGAGTAGTGGCCTATCGACTAGAACTCTCACTAAACCTATCTCAAGGACCTGATATATTCCATGTATCACTCTTGATGAAGTAAATACCTATCCCATCACATGTACTCAATCCATAGGTGATACCATTGGATAATGACTTCTTCTATAAAGAGAATCTAGTGAAGATCATAGATCATAGGGAAAAAGTTCTATGAAATAAGACAATTCCCCCCGTGAAATTATTGTAGAGAAACCACAAGTATGAAGAAGTGACATGGGAATTGGAGGAAGTGATGAAAAAATTTACCCACATATGTTTTAGTGTGGGAAAAGAAAATTTTGAGGGGGAAATTTCTTAAGGGGGGAAGATTGTAATGACCCAAACTTTTATCAAATTAAAATTCCTCTTGATCCAATTTAATTTCATAATATGTGAAATTATTATATAATATATGTAATTATATTTTTTTCTAGATTTTAAAATATCATTAAGAATTGTAACTATTTCTAATATAGCCGTTGAAGAGTTGTCACATGATTAGTATAAATATAGAGCTTTAAAAAATCTAATTTACTCATACAAAGGAAGCAATGGCCCCATCCAGTAGACTTTACCCTTAAAAAGACCATTTGTTGGATCTCAGAAAGGAGGTGGCTTCATTGGACTTCACTCTTGACCATGCCCAAGTCGAGCTTGAACACATTAAGCATGATCAGAACCGACTACGGGAGAAGTAGAAGTTAATAGAGATACCACCCGAGCGTTGTTATCCGAGCCACCCCAAGAGTCTGTCACCATCACACACCTTACCCTTTGGTCTTATGGAGGTTTTTTAAGGGGTAATGTAAAAGACCCTAACACTATTACTGTGTACATTATTTTTTTATAATGAATATATATTCATTTTATTATTGTTACTTTGTAAACAGTTTTAAAGCACAAATAGTATTTTTAGTTAATATTAAACTAAGAAATATATTTTTATGAAATAATGGATTTTTAAATTAAATAATATTTAAATAAAATAATATCATTAAATTAATTTTTATTAAATATAAATTATCATATGATTTCAATGAATAAAATTGTAATTTTTATTAAGGTTCGAAAGCTGTTTTTGTCAAAACCCATGAATTTTTTATAAATGTCGGTTTTTATTTTAAAAGTAAAAATTCACATATTTAGTAAATTATTTAGATAAAATGAATATTATTTTTGGAATCTGGATGTCTAAATTATCCAACGGTGAATTTTTCATAATTTTCCAAGACAATTGAATTTTGGGGTAAAAATTAAATACCGTTTAAATATATAATGTGTTTTATGACATCGTAATGACACAATAGTGATGTACTAAAATACTATAAACATTATGTTCGTTCAATATATGTTTTACCATTAAAATAATGTGATTTTAGTTTTGTTTGATTTATTTTACAAAGCTTTAGTGGACCCTCCAAGACTTATAAAACATTTTAGCTTTTTAAATTGATTTCCTTGAGAGTGTGACTCATCTCCACATAATCAACCCTATTATTTTATTTAGTTAGGCCATAGGAATTATAAAATATTGTTTTACACTCCCCTTTGGAAAAAACCATGGGCTGGTTTGTGGTTATGATTAGTTTACTGTGTTTTGTCCCAAACCTAAATAATAAAGAATTCCCCCTTTTTCCCAATATAATCCCATCCAAGATCCCATTTCCTCTTCACTAAAAGCCATTGGAGTTCTTACAACCTCTGACCTCCTCTCTCTAGAATCCTCCCAAGGTGCCCCAATCTCCCAAGAAGCCTCTCTCAAGCCTCTTCCAAGCATTTTGGATCACACTTCCAATTAAGGGTTTCCTTCCTTTCTCATTTTATCCTAGTTTTTTAATATTGTTATTTCCTTTTATTTTCAATGAAAGATATTAGGGTATGATTTTTCACCTACATAATACTCCCATATTCATATTTTAATGATTATATAACCCCTATCTCTCTCATTAATGCCTCCCATGTACACCTTTTACCATGCTGAAATTCCGTAAGGAATTTCTCTCTCATCATTTACATTCAAGAAATTATTTTGTATTATGTGTCTAAATTCAATTAAAATTGATGGGACATGTATCTATATGAACCCATCACTTTCCATTTAATGTAATTATTAGTATACACCCATTTATCTCTCATCACCAATTTTAATGAATTCTTATGTCTCGCTGTTATGCTGCCGAAATTTTACTGCAATTTTCGATGCCAAAATCACTGTGTAGTGAATACCATGCCCATTTTTTCTACCAAGGTTATTCAACATTATGCACATTTAATTATTTATGGAATAGTTTCATGTATTAATTCCACATTATTTTATCGTGGAATAAATTATGATGTTTATTGAATCCATGTTGTATGATCTTGTGGCACACTTATGCATGAAATGAAATGTTGAAGAAGGGTGCACCCTGATAGCACTCCAATGTGTTGGGTAAAGTATAGTATCATTATATTTCATGTTAAATGAGTGTTTACTCATGATAATTCAAGTGAAATGAGGGTTTACTCATTATTCATGTGTAATGAGGGTTTACTCCTGCTCGATGTGCAACGAGCATTGGCTCTTGCGAATTCCATGTTAAGTGTTGTTGTAACATTTCCATGTTATGATAATCATGCTATATCAAGACTTTATGTTCATGTTTCTTTTATTCTCCATTTATATTCCTATTTACTAACATGTATTGTATTCTTCATGTTATACCTTGTTTAATCCTTTATAGGGCTTTATAGATTACCTTTTTCTTATGCATGTCCTCAGGTTATCCCATGAAATGCTAATTACGAGTGAATGTAGTGGTCATGTAAAGGATATTATCAATAAGATACTGTGTTCTATGTTTTGAGTTGTCATGTAAGGTTTCTAAGCCCCAAAACACTAGACCTATCGGTATTCTATGTTGTATCAAGTGATGATTTTATGTAATAAATGATGTTTAATTATGTAATAAAGAGTAGGGTTGTTATATTGATAGTTGATTCCACAAGAATGTAATTACTGTGTACATGATATCAAGTTAGTTGTTTTAGCTCATTTATTGAAGTGTTAGAAACATTATATCGTGAGAGATTTTTTTGTCTATATGGAACTGAAGAGTTTGAGGAACATTTTTACTTAGAATGACCCCAAACTTCGATTGGGAAGGTTGGTTGAGTACACAATTATTTATACATTGAGATAGCCTATAAACTATGGAATATAAATATAGTTTCCAATGATATGAGCCATAAGATATAGCCTTATATTGTCGCAGAGTTTTGTAGTGAGTTGAAAATTTTGAAACATTTTCTAAAATACATCTGGATATCCAAAAGGACCATGATTGAGAAGTTATGAAATATTTATCTGTTGTTTCATTACTTATATATCAGATCTTGATAAGGAGGATTTCAGATCTAGAGTTCCTCACCCTTAGGAAAAAATTTGATGGTGGGTAGCTACCACTCCCCTAGACTATAAATGAGAACATGATCATCTGTTTTCATAGAGACGTGTTAATGCCTACTAACATGCGAGAGGTATTAATGAGGGAGTATTATTCTTCTAAGAGATAAGATCACCCATATTAGACAATGTTTTATCATGGTATACATTTCTAATATTTTTATCTAAGTGGGAGGAATGTTACATTAGGTTTCATTAAATGGAGATTCACCTATCAATAGGTGAACACTAAGAATTAGTGGCTTGTTATTCTCCTGTGGTCCTTTCCCACTTGAAATTTGAAATGATATGACATAACCATGGAATTTTTTATGTTTTTACCAAATAAACAAGGGGGAATGATATATTATGGATCATCATGGGTTGGAAGAAGGTGTTTTCCCATTTTCTACTGATATGACCGACCTTTAAGATCGATGGACTAAGATGTTTGTATTTTCATGAAATCATATAGATACATGAGATACCTCATAGAATCATTTATGATAAAGACACTCAATTTATTTTATAGTTCTAGTAGGGGTTTGGTAATTGTTTTGAACTTAGGTTCTTTTAAGCACATCTTACCACCGTTAGACTAATAGACAGTCTGAGAAGACAATTTAGGTGTTGGAGGACATGTCGAGGGAATGTTTCAATGATTTTGTTAGTTCTTGGGATAACCATATAGAGATCATGAAATTATCTTATAAAAATAGTTACTAGGTGAATATTTAGATTGATATGTATGAGGTTTTGTATAAAAGGCCATTATATTCACCCTTGTGTTGGATGGAGAAAGGCAGGATAGTGATGGTTGAACTGAGTATTTTTCAAGGGATTATAAAGCCTATCTAGTTGATTTGAAAGAGGGCAACTATGAAGTAGATCAGAAAAAATCATATATGGATCAAGGTAACCAATAATTTTACTTTGAGATAGGTGATCGAGTGTTTTTTCATGTGTTAAATTGATTGGGAAACCACCATATATAGAGGTAGGGAATGTTGGTACCCAGGTATATGTGGTTGTTCAATATTATAGAGAGGGTTTTCATAGAGGCATACCAATCCGATCTTCAAAAAAAATATTTTGTTCCTTTCATGAAATATTTTTTGTATCTTATCTTCAATGATAATATCATGATTGATACCATAATATTGATGCTAATTATATTTACCTTGGAAATGATGAACCCTTCTAGGGGAATCTGGTTCATATTGTGGGACGAAGGGAGAATGTGGGTGTGTTATGGACAAATGGGTGTGTCCAAGATGAAATGTGTGATCAAGAATTAGACATGAGGTCCCAATGTATGGGAATTTAATTGATGAGTCTGAGAAAATATTAGGGTTATAGCTCAAGGACAAGCTATCCTAAGGTAGGGAAGTTGTAAGACCCAACTATTATATTAAGGTTTTTACCCTTTAATTTTATCCAAACCCCCTATTTTAGTCATTTAAGAAGATTTCAAGTGGCTTTAGGGGTTATCGTATGTTTTTAGTTGGACTATAAATAGTTTGAGGCATGAAGCCTAAATTTTGTAAGGCAACCAACAAGTCGGTGGGATTCTTATAAGCTGTCAGAGCCACTGGAAGTCCCATAATCTATTTTATGGGTTATGTCCTTTTTTTTAAAAAGGGAAAAAGGGTTTTTTACCCCATCACATTATTTTATTTTATTACCTAATTTTTACCCTATTTTGGGATAATAGAAGTGAAGCAGGAATATATTTCTCCTCCCCATAGTGGTTGAGTGGACCTTCTTCATGCCACGTATGTTTGCATTTCTGTTCGTTATGTGGAAAGGATATTTGTAATTATACCACTCATTATGCTTCTAATCTCAATTTCTGTTCTATCTACTGTCTCTCCCACCATGTTTAACATAAATACCGTATTTTTAATTATTTTTTCTTATTTCTCTATTTCTCTCATTTTCTCTAAAATCAATGCCTCATACTGGATAATTCGAATGATCTAAACCTATGGTAGGTGGTATCATGATTTTCCAACACAGTATCACCATTTTATTACATCATTTGAATATGTGGTTTCATAATCCCATTATTCTTCTACCCTAAAAGTAGTCTAATTTATTTTAATGCCTTTTTTTGTCTTAGAACCTCTACTGGAATAAGAAATGTGGCTTGTGTAGGGTAGACCCATGTTGAGATTATTATATTCATGGGTTATTCCTTATTCCATGCTAGTGGGTGAACTAAAAGGGTATTTATGGTTTACCTTAGTGGCATAATTATTTAATATGGGAATTTATATTCCTAGGAAACCCATAAGACCCATTATGTCTTATATACATGTAAATGAGATTTGAACATCATTAATGTAATTGTAATGTACTGTTAATTTTTTATTGTTTGAGTTTTGGAATAATTTCATGTTTAGAATTCATGGAAATGTTTATTATTATGTAATTCCATGGTGGACCAAATTGGATTCCGTATGACTGGTATTTATATGGAATTCCATGCATGAAACCAGGATTCCATTATTGGATGAATGCAAATATTATTGTGCAAAGACACTTTTGGATTTAATATTGTCCAATTATTGAGAATTACAAGAGTAATCTATTGCATTCTATATAGATTCAAATCTACAAATTAAATATTGAATCTCCTACATGGATTCAGGAGAATTTTAATTTTTTTAATTCTATATTTTATTCCATGGATTCTTGAGGGATATCCTTGTTGAATTAAATAGGATGATTTCCCCATATTTAGATCAATTAACATTGTTATGGGATTACATTTGTGTGATCCTTGGAATCTAATCAATATTATCCTCTAAATGTTAAGAGAATGACCTTGAGTACATTCCCGATTAGTGTATTTTATTTTCATTTATAGGAAATGAATTTCTTTATAAGGAACTTGTATTACATTGTGTTATACAACCTTGGTTTCTTCAGTAACACACCATAGAACCAGATTAGTCCATGACACCTCCTATATGACCAGAGTCTAACATGGTCCAAAATAGGAATCCATGTCCTGAGTCATCCCCTTAAGACCTGAGGCTCTACTTGGTTCCATTTATTTTTGTAGTTTATGATTTATTCCTACCACCACACATTAATATTTCATACCATTATGCCTTACATGATGAATTGGATTTTCAGTAGACACTATTGGTGGTGGCCTACTATGTTTTACTTGTATCCAATTTGAGTTGACTTTTAGTACCCAAAGTGACTTTTTGGATTCATATTGGGATAAAGAAAATCAACCTAAAGATGATGCCTGATGTTATGAATATGACTAGAGTTGGGATACAGGTTCCAGTCTAGAGATTAGGACATCTAGGATTTGTTGTCTTGTTGGTTTTTATACCTTTTTTTACTTTTGTGTCTTGATATACTAGACCATACCATTGTGCATGCTTTCTTGATTTTATATGGAATCAATTCATTATTTAATTAGTTGTGTTTTGGTATCTAGAACATGTTGATTTTATATGGATATGATGTTTATGGAATTTCCATTATTTTTTTTGATGTTGCTACTATGATAAGTGGATATAGTATCCAAACTATACCAACTTAGACCCATGTTAAAATTTGGAAGCCTATAAAATATTTGGGGTCTAACATGAGGCTATGTAGCCCATTATACAAGGGAACCAATTTAGTGGATTCTGGTTTAGTGTATTATAGTAGCCATACCCCCTTAGTATAATATCTAGTTTGGGACATAGTTTTATACCAATGCCCCTCTAATCTTTATGGATCCTTATTAGATAGATCATTTTAGGCTCAAGAGTTGAGGATCCATATTGATGATTTGATTCAGAAGGGTTTCATCCTACCTAGTGTGTCATTATGAGGTGTGTTGGTGTTAATTTCTATAATGAAATATAGTTATATAAGGTTGTTCATTGACAACTAGAAGTCTAATTAAGTGAAAGATAGAAACAATTACACCCTTATAAAGGTTGATTAATTTTCAACTAATTTAAGGGGTCTAACTAGTTTTTGAAGATTAATATGTGGTCTAGGTATAACTAAATGTGGTTCAAGGAGTAGGATATCCCATAGAATATATTCAATTATTTTTATGGGGAATTAATATTTAATTTATTAAATTATGTGTCATAAACATCCCATATATTTTCATAGTAATCATAAACATCATTTTTTTGAGTTTATGGATCATATTATTGTAGTGCTTGTCAACAAAATTATTATATACATAAAGTCAGAGTTGGAGCATATCAGTAATATTAGATATATTTTATAGGTTCTTCAACTCTATAATATCCAACTAAATTTTTCTACATTAGAAATTTGTATGTAATATGTTCATTTAATGAGAATGTGTCATCCTAGTTGGGAGTGATAGTTGATACTTTGATGATTGAGGTACTTGTTTATTGGGTTGCAACCAGGAATGTTATAGAGGTCCATAGTTTCCTTGGTCTAATGATATATTATTATAGGTTTATGTATAAATTATATCATACTCTATACCTATTAAATCCATGACCAACAAGAAGTAATTTTATAAATATACTGATTAGTGTTAGGAAACTTTCATCTACTTCACGAGAAAGTTGATTAGTGATCTAGTCCTTTTGAATATCTGAGGAGGGGGTGATATTTTGGGATTTATATAACACATACCTTATTTATTTTGGTTGAATATTAATGTAGATAATGGTTTTTATATCATAATTATCTAGGATATTACATCCCTATTAGTTTAACTCTGCCACCACAATCTCAAATTGCTGATAATAGTGCTTTATTTTAATCAATGGTGGAATTAACTCATCCAAAAGTGATTTTTGGTATTCAATGATCACAAGATCTTGAGGTATATTCCCACTTTGTAGGATTTGAATCCTCATCAGCATAGGTGGATGGAATTCTGAAAGGACTGGGATTTCGATTTCTCTTACACCACATGTAAATGGAATATAGTTACAAACATTCTTAGAAAGAATTCATGAAGAGACACCATTTAAGAGTCTAGATATTCTTGGAGATTTATGAATGAGCACAAAACGATGTATCTAGATATGTATAAGGCTAGTATTAGAGGTTTCCTATACTAGATGAAAGTTAAAGCATCCATTTTAATATGGAAAAATTAATCTCAATGGGAAGAATCAGAGGTATAGGTGACGTGGGATGACATATTCCATGTTGAAACTCATAAGGTATGGATGGAGGATAGTGGGAATCATGTTTTACTCCATGGAATGTTGTATATTTTTTATGTGATGTGCAAGGAGGTTATCTATGAGTTCCATGGATCAAATTTGGTAGTGAATCCTAGTGTATCCAATATGTATTATTCCTCGAGGAGTTAAATTTAGTGTCCTATGTTTATTTGATTAGTATTATATTTTATATCATCATGTTTTTTATTCCAGTAGGTAATGTAAAAGAATCATGTTGCTAGTGAATTTTTCAAAAATATTGGATGTACTTGAGTAGAATTGTGAGGAAATATCAATGAATTTATTTTCATGTTTTACATGATCTTAAGGAGGGTATGATTCTATCTAGGTGACCGTGGATCAGTTGATGAAGTAAAATAGTTTTCTAAAGACCAAGGATTTGAGTGTTATAGAAATTCTAGCGGGGAAGTATATTGATGACATTTGGAGGTTTCAGAGGACAATGAAGACTATTACCTCTAATTGGAATCCTCATTTTACCACCTTATTCTAGGGGGTGATTTGTGTTTTTTTGTATCTTAGTTATACCATATCTTTTTTTTCCATCATCAAATAGATGATCATATTAAAAAAACCATTTAGATATTGAGGAAAATGATGAAATCTTGTAAATTGGATTTTGGTAGATCATGGATGAATCATGTGACCTTGGTTGAGTTTTATTATAACAATAATTATCACTCTTCCATTAGCGTGGCTTTATTATTATTTTTTATCACCAATAAGATATAGATTATCCATGATTGAGGTTGGGGAGTCAGTGATCCTTGGACAATATGTGGTGATGATCACAAATAATAAGGTTCATATGATTTAGTAGAAGAAAATGAAAAAAATACTATCATAAGTCTTATACTGATTGAAGGAAGATACCTATAGAGTTTGAGTTCTACGATCATGTGTTTCTAAAGGTTTTCCCTCATCATGGATATTGAAGGTTCAATTAAAAGAGTAATATTTCTACTATATTTATTGGAACTTTCAATGTTTTGGGGTGTGTTGGAAAGGTGTTGTTTCAGATAGTGATCCCTTCATAGCTTCACATGGTCCATAATATCTCCCACATGACATAACCTCATTAATAATACAAAATTCATGGAGAGAATATTATAGAACCAAGATCATCAGGAGAAGGGGATGTGAAAGTGAGATATTTCTTTGGATTTGGTTTTGTGTAGGAATGGTGGGTCAGAGGAAATTACTTAAGAACATGGGTAGAATCTGAACTCATAATATCCAGACATTTTCGAACTTTTTTCATTTGTATAAGAGAAATTTATTATATTTAATTGAAATATATTATCACTTATGGCTATTTTTTTGTAATAGATTCTTTTAGTCCTATTTTGTGCTATGGTGAGGGCATTAGGGTCATTTGAGAGGTATAACTGATGGAGTTTTTTTGTTTCTATTTCATTACTAGTTAAATTTTTATTTTAATGGATGGTAATAATTTGAGAATTATGTGATGTACTGAATGATTCCATCCCACCCTGTTACTTTAATTCTGGATGGTGTTAGAGGTAGAGATGTGTTATTAGAGTTGAGATTTCTGTTGGGAGAAAGTGTTTACATCTTGGCCATACAAGTTACGATGTAAAGGGATGGAAACAATAGAGGTTATTTATATAATTGGTTAGTTGAATCATGTGGGATTTTTTATATAATAATCGAGAACCTCCTATACCTAGTAAACACTATATCCTAAAACCTATTTCATAATGTGCATTCTAAACAAACTTTATTCCTAACTATAATTAAAAGTTAAATTTCTAAAATTTAATAATTTTTATTTTATTTAATTTTTTTCATCCTTGGATTAATGATGTCAAAATTATCTCACGGATAATTTTGGGTGTTTTTCTAAAATAATTGATTTTTAGGTGAATAGTGGACAATAAAATTTTTACTAATACCATAGCTTTTATGACATTATCATAAAATACGTATGACTTTAAAACATGTAAAAAATATTTCCTGACTGTAATGTATTTAATGGAAAAAATTATGCATTTGAAAATATTATGTTGAATTTATAAAACCCATGATTAACTTTATATAACTTAACTACTCTTTTCTTCCAATAAAATATGTTTACTTCCTTTATTTTAATTATGTTTTTCACATGATTTTTTTATGAATTTATTAGAGATACACATTAATATTTATTATTTGATAATAAACTAGTTTATTTAATTAATAATAAAACATGAATAATTTTATCATAAACATAATTTTAATGCTTAAAAATTCAGTTTTCTTAAATATGGGTTTTCATCTTACATGTGCTAATATTAAAATTAAGTTCCCTATAAAATAGAAATTTTATTTGATAAAATAGTTTCAATATTTTAAATCAAAAAATTCAAATTAGGGAATGAGTCTAATTAAATTTTTAGGCATAATTTTTTTTACCATTATTAAAGAATAATTAACATGGTAAATGTAACATGGTAGTTTCTAAAGAATTAATTTTATAAGAGTTATATAAATTTAATATAAAAAATTATACTGATATATTTTAGATAATTACAATATAATTAATTTTAAATATAATATATATATATATATATAATTTAGTAAATCATTAGTAGGAAATCAGAAAAAAAATACATAATGTATAAAAATACATTTTCCTATAAAAAGAGTTATTTCTATATCTTATGTTTTAATTTAAAAAATTATTTTTTTAAATTTAGAAAATGAGTTAGGTTAAATGGAGATAAAATATTAATTTATCATGTGAAAAATTGGTAAGATGGTTCATCAAATAATTTTTTAAAAAAGGTAATTACCATTGTTAATATTTAATCAAGATAAATATGGGTTTAAATGGTAACTTAAAGAGACAAGAAATTTTCTTAATTATATTGAACCTTAGAACTTATAGAATACCTTTTTTAGGTTGGAAGTTAAATACCATGCATTGTAACAACATTTACTCACAAAAATAACATAAATCCCATGCAATTCAATTCTTACCCCTTACCTAAAATATGTTTCCAAAGAAAAGCCCTTCTTTTTCATCTATAAAAGGATCTCACTTCCACCCACTATCTCATCCATATCAACTCATAAGGTCATTTATCCGGATGTTTCTCTCCCTTTCCCTCTTAGTAGTATTTTTTATGTATTTTATAAGGTTTGAAGGAGGTCTTATCTATATTTAAAAATATACCATACGAGTATGGGTTTACAATATTTCTCTTTCGTTTTTAATAGAAATTTTCTTATTATAATAGAATTTCCACTTATTAACATGATTTTAATTTCATGTAATTATATCTCACTTGATATGTTTTTAATGATATAATACTTATAATCTCTAATTAAATATTTTTTATTAAGCTTTTATTTTTCCTGAAAAATGGTTCTCATTCTATTCCATCCATTTTCAATTAAATATATTTATTATAATGTCATCATGCTTATAGCTCCATTTAATTTTCATCCATTTGATTTAATGATAATGGGAAATTACTTATTTCATCTCACTATAACATTTTTCCTAAGATTTCATATTTCCCAAAAATCTTATACTTGGGAATGTAATGAGTGTGTCATTTTCCAAAAAATTACATCCCTATCAAGAAACTGGAAAGTTGATGAAACTATAAAAAACATTCACCTAGGGGTAATCACCCTAAAAAGGATGCTTGAGTATCAAATAAATCATCAATTGGTGTATGATGAGTGTGCCTAAGATTTCACACATATATAGATACTAACAAAGGATATTATTTGGGTTATTCAAACACTCATTATGAACCTAGGGGTAATGAAGAGTGTGTGGTTTTCCTAGAAATTACCTAACTATCTGGATATTGGAAAGTTATTGTCTCTGTGACAAAAATGAACCTAGTGGAAATCACCCTAAAAAGGATGGTTGAGTATCAAATAAATCTTCACTCGGTGTATAATGAGTGGGCCTAATATTACACACTTGGATCGACACTCATAGAGGATATCCTCTGGATTATTCACAGACTCATTATGAACCATAATGAAGGATTTTCTTACAATTTATCTGGTCTCCAACCATTGAAATCTATTCACTATCTCTTATTAACAACCCAACAATTTGAAAGTACCCTTATATACTACATTATATTTATTTATTTTATAAGGGTAATTATTATTATATTTAGAATATGCATTATTTTCTAAATTTTTTATGAGATATTCTCCTAGATAGTCACATTATTAAATTTAATGGTGAAATATTTATTTAACATATTTCTATTTTAAAGATATCCATTATTTTATTTTTCCACGGACAAGTAATAGGTTCCATAATGAAAATATGGATTGTATTTTTATTTCATATGGTGAGTTTAATGTACTTAATTTATGATTATTGGGGACTAGAATAATACATCCCCTTGATGCATAAGTTGGTCTCATGAGTTGAACCGGCTAGATTATTGGTATATGACTTACGATTCACATATGATGTCTTTCTATAAGGCCTTGAATATATATTTTGGTTGTATATAATTATTCATTCCATCAATATGAGATCAGAAATTAATAACCACATTTTCATTATTAATTATCAAGTACATATTATGTTATCAGTTTCATTTGACTATAGAATTATTATGAAAATTTATTTCTTCCATAATATTAATTTGATGATAGATTTCATTATACTTTAATCATTACTAAGAATCTGATGTAACCCTTATTTTTTATTTTCCCTTATAAATACGTGATAGAACAATGATTTAAACTTCATGGATTTTTCAGGAGGGATAATAATGTACTCATGGAGTTATTATGTTCTATTTGATATTTTCAAGATCCAAATGAAAAACCTGCATGTATCTTGTATTACAAGACTTATAAGCTATTATATCCTATGGAAAACCTTGTATTATTTACCAATAACATAATATTAATAAATTATGTAGGTTTTTAGAGACTATGTTGTTACATGATGTGACATTGGAACTTAGGCCATGAGATTTAGAGTTTGTTCCATTTCAAGGATGATGATTTTTTGCGGTGTGGTGGAAGTGTGTCATGAAATGAAGTGTTTTAAGTTTTATTTCTAATAATGTTTAGAACCTTATGTTATGTTAAATTTCAGTTATATAATTTTTTTACTCTGATTATTTTACTTTGGCATTTATTAGGCTGTGATATGAATGGTTTGATCACATTTTCAATTTAGGATGATCTTATTTTTATAAAATTTCATTTGGGATTCATCATAGAATGATGAATTATCGCATCACAGTCTATGTTTTGGGGGATTATTTATGCAACATAACCATTTGGTTAGGGATTCAAATTCCTTATTTGTATTAGATTAAAAATAACTTGATGGATTTTAAGAGGGGAGAGAGAATGGGGATTCATGATATTATTTCTAAAGGTCTAGTGGTTTTATCCCCATTGTGGTGTAACCATTTCCTGTCATGATGAGATACTACAGTTTATTGTATGTATATAAATTCTTAAGAACATATTAATTCATCTATTTTCCTTCATTCTCTTAGACCTTAAGAACCTAGAAATGCATCCTTAGAAACCCTTGGGCACCCAACGATTGGATCTTTTCCTTTGGATTCAATATATAGACTTTTTGTAATTGGTGATGAGTTTCTATTATGTTCTTCTAGCTTCCTTCTATATTACTCATCCTCAGTGTGGATATATCTATTGTTTGGTGTTGTTTTTGGTGGAATTTTGTTTTGATATCTATGGGGTTTGTTATGTTTTGGGTTGTGCGGGATTCTCTTATGTGATTTGGGTACGGTGATCATCTCTTTCTCACATTTTCCTTATTTAGTGATTGTAATGATTTTGTTAAGGTATGTGATTTGAAAAATATCTTACATTTTTTGTATAATATATAATTAAAATTCTATTTCGTACTTTCGGTGGATGGTAACGATAAAACTAATTAATATAATGAAATATACTAAAAGGAAATTGATGAGAATGGGTGATTATCATGTGGTTATATGTTTATAATGATAGTACTTATATGATTACTGGATTATCAATAGTTCGTGGATTTTTGTGGTAAAATTTGATATTTTTAGATTTTGTTTTTTGAATTATTATATATAAAATTTTAATCATTTTAATATGTCAATGAATCAGCTGTGTGAAATTTTAAATTGATGTGAAATCTCCCCTATGAGGGATTCTAAATGAATATATTGACATGTTTTAAAAGTGAATTATAGAGGTGATTTGTTTTTAGAATTTGATATTGTGTTTGAATAGTATTTTTTCGATTGTTTCCATAATTTTTTGGTAGTAGTGGGGTATTTATATTGGTTGCATGCATTGGAATGTTTTTGGTAGTGGGATTATGGATGGATTAAATTGGTTGAAATGGTTTCTAGTATAGAGTTGATTTTATAGTACTAGTGGGAGATGTCTCTTTGAGGTGTATAGTGGTTTGTGATACTAGAATCCATTGCTTTCGTTGGATGTGTTGTGAGTATTGTATTATATTTTCTCAATGGAAATTATATATAACTGTTAATAATGAATATGAATTGGGAAGTGGTCAAAACATGAATAAACCCTGAGGTTATAACACAATTTTTATGCTTTAAGTGAATATATAATGATTGTAAATAGATTTGGATGATGGATAAAGAATGGATTATTGTTAAATTATGATATTAATTGAATAATAAAGGTTATATAGTTGATAAAAGGTAAATCTATAATTGTTATATTATGTGATTAAAATGGTATAATATGTCATTATTGTGTTTATTTCATATAGGGAAGTGTGATGATTGGTGATTTAAATGTGGTAATAGTTATTAGTGGAATATTGAGAGAATATAGTAATGGGAATGGTCTATGTTGGAACTATTTTGGTGAGAAAATTTTTGGTTGGTCTATTCTATGCTGTATTATATAATTTATTTTCTTATGACTTCATATACACACCACCCATGTTATATAACCTTGTTGATGTACAACTGTTTTGTGTTTTAGATGTCTTCCCCAAACATCCAGGATAATGAGAGAATATATAGATGAATTCAGCTTATTCCTCATGGCCTCCTATATACATGGTATATATGTGATGGATATAGGTCAAATATGTGATTTATGTTATGATAGTGTGATGTATATATTGGTGGTCATGCATTGTAAGAGGAGAGAAAGAGGTTAATATCCATGTTCATGATTCCTTACTATGATGTAAATATGATATGGGTATGAGTTATTGATAAAAGATATAAAAATATAGTTATATTTTGGTTGTTACTGGTTCAGATGAGAAAATAGGATGCCAAATGGGTTGGGGAAGGTAGGGTTATGGTCTGTCCCACATCAAGTGTGGCATGATTGTTATGCTTTTATGGATATCGAAGACATGGGATCTCCATTATGTTTTCTAATGGGGTGTGAAAGTGATAAACTTGTGGGAGAGTGGTGTATAGTACCATATTTATAAATTATTTGATATTATTTTGTTTATATTTGGATGAAATATTTGGTGAGTGATCCTTAAAGAGGCTAAGTAATAGTTGAACTAGTACGTGCGTGTTGATTCTTCTATTTATTCACTGACACATTAGTATTATTCATCCACACTTACTAGATATTTATTGAGGATTATCCTACTGATTATATATATATTCTTACCCATATATATATATATATATATATTATTTTTCAATTTATTAGTGTGTGTTTGGAGATCAATATGAACTCTACTTCTTGATGTTCAGAGCTATGGTAGGAGTTACTGCCTAAGAGTTTATTTTGGTACCTTATCTTTAAATATTTCCATTTTTATAAAATTTTATGGATTTCGTTATATTATAGAATAATTATTTTATTTTATATTATGTTTTCTTAGTAAATATCTTATTATGTTTCTATGATTTATGAGGTTAATGCCTCCCATTTTCTTTTTTATACCGTCGGTGCTAGTCACTATTCCAAGGCCTATCAAAGGCAGGCCATGAGGGTCACTCTCATCTTCACTATAGGCCAAAAATGGTTTCTATGTCTGGGATGGTTGTGATAAAAATATATAATGACACAAATGAGATAAAATCCTCATTTCATGACATCGTTCATAAAAAATACAGTATTTTATTAATTTGATTCCTTGCATCTTTAATTATCCAAAAAAATTCACTCAATAAAATTTCATACATATAAATTTAGGATCATTATTTCTATTTGATTACATCATATTCATGTCATTATTCAATTAAGACAACATTGATCAAAAATATAAATTATATAATTGGTAAAGTTTACTATTTGTCATATAGTATTATATAATATCACTATGATGATGACATGAATATCAAATAACAAACATAATTTTTTTATTTCTATAAACACTAGTATCAAATCACCATTTTGAAATTATAAAAATATGAATATAAGTATTTAACTACATGGAACACATAATCATCATGACCTATTACTATGTGATGCATGAACACACACCTATGTAATTACCCTGTAATGAATATACATTTCCATATTAATGATTCGTTGGTGACCAGAGTCCATATTAAGAATCATCGAGGCCCTCTATGGATAAAAATGGTTTCCATGAACAACATAACCCACTCTCTTCCAATAATAATACTGTACTAAAAAACTAATGTGATAATTACCAATGTTTACTCTAAACTATATCCTAAACCTTTCTCTAATACTATTCTATTATATCCCAACTCTGTTTGGACCCTAATGTTAGTTAGTGAAGAAACCAAGAATGGACTTTAAAGACCACCTAAAATAGGCTACATTTTATTGACTAACCCTGTTAGTAAACTCATAAGTTGGGATATGTTAGCCTATAAACATATTTTGATAGCAAATCTAAAAGAAATTTTTTTTAATAAAATCATAAATAGTTAGGTGGTTATAAAAGTATTCCTTATAGGTTACTCCTCCATCCTCTCCTATATTAAATGAATAAGAATAATATTTCCTTAGTGAATGAAACACACCCACCTGCACAACAAATTATTTTTATGAACAATAAAAACTAAATAGAAATAATTAATTCATGAAAACCTCTATTGTATTTCATACATTATCCACCAATCCATAACAACATCCATATCATTTTCATCACCATTACCAACATCGACATCATCCACATCAGCAAAAAAATAACTAACATCATCCACTTATCCAATAATGGAATGAATGAAACCCCAAAAACCATATATCACTATAACAATAGAAACAAAAATTATATACAAAAAATATAAAATTATTAAGAAAATATTTTTATAGTGAAAAAATAATATCCACACCTATTTTTCCAATTTAAAATCCTATAATCACAAATCATCCTCAAATAATATAATATCCCTTTATACCACATCACCATTAATGAATACAAAAACCTGTATGGAATACAATGTCCCTCTACGCCACATTAATATCATGAAATTTCACATCATTGATTCAAGAACCATATTGAAAACATAAATTATCATATAATCATGTAAAATAAAAAAACCTAATTATAAAAATTATATAATACCATAAATTAAGTCACAAGATCATTTAAACATTTTATTTCAACATTTCACATCACCATTATTAACAAAAATATCACATAATACAATTCCTCTTCAAACCACATAATTTAGGTGAATTTATTCAATTAACCCCATTCATCCCTTTCTATAAATGTAAATATTATATATAATCACCATCATCATCACCTACATAACATTTACATGTCCTTCAGAAAATAATATAATTAAATCATATTCCTTCTAATAATTCCAATTTATTATTCCATCCCATCACATCAAACTCTACTTATTTATCTCATGTAATTTATTAAATTTGTAATTACGAAAAATTGTCACAATAAAAATTATACATATAATATAATTGAATCACACTATACAACATCATAATTTAATAAATAATACCAAATTCTATATAGAAAAATCATGATATCTAATATTCATTATATAAAAAATTTCATTAATTTTCTTAATTTATTTAAACATTTCATTCAAATATTATTTAAAAACAAAAACACTTACAAACCATGCATTTAAATTAATTAATTAATTTAATTCAACTAACAATTAATGAATAACCATAATTAATTAAGTCAACCAACATATCATCATTTTTATTAAATAATATATTTCCCATTATTTCCATTTATCTCATTATTCCAGGAAAATATTTTTTCACAAAATTAAAATGAAAACATAAATCTAAACCATGAACCATATAAATTATTCTTCTATCATTATAAATCCACACATATTAAACTCTTTATTCTCATAATAAAAAATTCCCCAATTTCATTAATTTATAAAATTATTCATACATATGATTTTCTATAAAATCAATACATCACATATATTTCTTAACTAACATATTTACAATTTTTAATTATATTTAATTATAATATTTGACAACCAATAGAATAAAAATATTATATAAATTCCTGTAAAATGGTAAAATAGGAAATTCAAAATTCTCTATCATGTCAAGATCCAAGATCCCTTACATAGGAACTGTTATTAAACTCACCCCTTAAATCCCCAAATTCCATATCCATGATAAAAAAATTAATAAATCATTCAATTGAATAAATTTATATAACATAATAAAAATAAAAAAGGATCAGATAAGAGTCCATTGATAAATCATTAAGAAAAATAACTTGTTATTTTACATATCATTGATCCATAGTTTGACCAACTTAATTTTAAAAATAAACTCATCAACAAAATTTATTGAACAATAGAAGTAACAAAAGATTCACTCTAAAATAAATAAAAAAGTTAAAATAGGATATATGAGGGATAAATGGGGGAGCGAGAGGGGGGACATGATGTTTTAAAATCAAATCATGTATCATTAAATCATGAGAATGGTTGAATACATGATTTGGTTCCCAAAAATGTTTTGGTTTAATGATTTTATGATGTTTTATAATAAAATACCTTACCATAAATTAACAATAGTACCCAAAATTTTAAAATTTATGGTTTGGAAGAATGGTTTAGTTAATCTTGCACCAAACCTTACTTCATTCAAAAACCCCTCCCATCATCTCTCTACACCCAATATTTACACTAAAATTATACCTCAAGGTAAAAAAACTATTTTAGACCCAATGATGTAGTTGAAATTTGTAAGAACCCGGTTTTTATTTTTGATGTACAAGTTTCTTCTTTTCTCTTTTCATTAAGTGTTTTTTAGAAAATACTGAAAATGGGGAAAAATCCTAAATTTTGGGACTACACATTGTGTACTATTCCACACACCTTGTACTTTGGCCATGTGGGATGAGTACACAGGGTGTGTGGCCCTGTCGGTGACCAAAGGTTTGAAAACCGACTACATGCCGTGTAGTGGCTATTTAAATGCCATGTGTTCAGTAGGAAGGCAAACAATAAGGTGGTGGAAGAAGCCGCCAGTAAAGCGACAGTACATGCCGTGTAATCGTAAATACATGTCGTGTACTCATGTCGATATATGAATAGTGCGGAGGTACCGCCAAAGGAACTGTTTAATGAGAAAAGTACACGTTGTGTAGTCAATAGTACATGCCGTATAGTTTGTTAGTTTTTCTTGAAATGGGAAGTAGCCAACCATGTACACATGATTGTATTAGAACTGGAGGAAGGTGTTGGGAGAGGAGGCCAGACCTTCAAGGATCTCCAGATCGAGCGTCAGGAATCTGTTTTCACCTCTGACAATTTGGTTGAAACCGCATGGGTAATCTATCCACTCTCCTTAAGTCGTTCTTGAAAATTCTTCTTCTAAGGGAAGTTATTTAGGTTTGAATGAGGTTTTCTTTCACCTCAGATCTACGTCGTTCATGGACGATTCGAGTATCATCGTTCGCGTATACCGTTCAGAGGTGTTTAAGGTAGGTGGCTTGGTGTTTAATTTCCAACTTTTGTGCGTTTGTGTGAATTTTTGAGCTAAGAACCCATGTTGGGGTGTCGTGTGGCTGAGGCCTTGGCTATTTTAAATACCTAGAATTGTATAGGTAATTAAATGTGATAATAAACTGCTGTTTGGGATCGATGCTTGGATCCAGGACCATCCCGGGGGTGTGTTCCTCTGTTTAGCCATTTGGCTAGGATACCAAAGGGTATGGCATGTTTATTTTGCACATTAATTTTTCCTTGAGAGGAATTTCATGTGTATTTCTTGTATATATGTTGGGCATGGCCATATTACTTGTTTAGTCCGAGGGCAGAGTTTTACTTAACCTGAGGGCAGTGCATTCTTTAGCCTGAGGGAAACTTCTTCCATGCCTGTTTGTGATAGACTCTATGCCTGAGGGAGACACTTTGTACGCCTGAGGGAAATATCTGTTATGCCTGTGGGAAATTACCTATGGGTTACGTTTCTGATTACCTGAGGGTAAGGGTTTTCGTGTTTGAGGTCACTGACTATTTACATAGAAATTCACTGTGGTGGTTTCATTATAATGAATGATTAAATGAATAATAAAATTGAAATACAACTGTAATGTTAGTTACTTTTGAGTACTGCTTAGTTTATTGAATTTTACTACTCCACACTGTTGTTGCATATTTTCACACAGTTGGTCATGGGCCTTTGGTGGGTGCCTACTGGGATTTATTTTTCACACCTTATTTGGGTCATGTCTTCAGCAGAAACATATTATATTTCTATAGGTGTGGATAAGGTCAAGGGTCCCTATACAAGTACTTGATTGCTGCTGAGGAGTAGGGGAATATGGGACTGGGCTTAAGCTCGCGATGCTACCGACTGTTTAGTTTAGTTTTGGATTTGTTGTACTCTTTATTGTACTGTACGGTATTGTTTTGTAACATTTTTTGGTTGTTTTATTAGAACTTGAGAAATGTTGAATCATTATCTATATAACTGTTGGTTAGCCTTTACTGTAGTTTTTCATTTTAAATGTGTATGGTTTATTACTTCCGCTGTTTTTGCATGTTTTATTTAGTATTTCCGATGTGCTACACTCTGACAAATGCGGGAATAGTTTCCCCACTATCAGACCTAGGCCCTCGCTACTAGTCGGCATCCTCTGGTGTTTGGGGAAATGCGCTTGAGGTAATGTGGCGAACCAGGTTCGGGGCATCTGTTGAGTGGCACCTGGAACCGGGACGTTATAAAGTGGTATTAGCAGATTTCTTTTTTTGGCATACTATTTGGAGCCTTATTTAGGGATAGGAAAGGAAAGGTAATTGGTAATAAGCTGTGCCCAGGCATAGCTAACCCGTGTACAGGGAAAAGCCAGTCTACCTTGTATTATTTTTTGCAATTTTTCTGATTTTGCAAATTGTATAGTTGACTTGATTTTCACAATTGGGTGAAACACTTGTGATTGTGCTGTATATATTTTATCCATGGGTTCTATTTAGTTGAAACCCAATGAGATGAGGGTATTCCATCTCTTGCATCATTTAGGAACATTCTAGAAATCACATTCCATGCATAGTTCCATGCCACATAGGTGCATTTGAAATTGCATGTTGTTGTGATAGGTGTTGTGCTAGAAAAGTATATTGTTGTGATAGCTGCTGTGACAAATACCTGCTATGTGATAGGGTATTTTTGTGTGAGCTATTGATAGAATGGGCACCAAACTTTGGTTTTTGGGGAGTATGGGGCCTCATTGACTGTTTATTTTTTATAACACATATAAGATGCCAAGCTTTGATTCGCAGGGAGTATGGGCACTCACAGATCAGAATTTGACACTTAGGTGTTGTTTTTAAGTATTTTCTGGGTTCCAGAATAGTATCTGAGCTCTAATATCCGGAAAACCCAAGATACACGCCATGTAGTTCCTCGGACACACGACGTGCATTCTTCTATTTGGGAAGAAAAGAAAAATCTTCAAGTACATGCCGTGTAACCTAAGTACACGTCATGTAGTATCTTCCTGTGTCATAGACAGTGTGGGCGAGGACACTGGAAAGGGAAATTCATGGGGAAGACATGCCGTGTAGCGGATTTATATGCCATGTAGTGTTGACCCAGAGTCCTCCTGTGTAACTAACAAACATAGACGAAGGGGATCTTAATAAATACACATCGTGTCCACTATGGAACATGCCATGTCGTCTGACCTGGGGACCTGACTGTGTAACTAACAACACGGTTCGGTGTAATCCTTTTATGTACACGCTGTGGGTATATGGAACACACCGTGTAGTTTGATCAGTGTATCCGGCCATGTAACTAACAACCCGGGTCGGCGAAGATCTTCTAGTACACACCGTGTACCTATGAGACATGTCGTGTAGTCTTTTCTGAGGACAGACCATGTGGTTTTAGCCATGTGGATGGGGATAATGGGGTAGTGTACACGCCGCGTGCGGGTGTAACACGCCGTGTAGTATCAAGACGAGTAGTCGTCCATGTCATGAATGACACGGGTAGTTGGAAAAATTACACCATACACGCCGTGTAGATTATATACACGCTGTGTAGTTTTGTTCAATGGGAGTCGTGTGTCTTAAGCCGTGTAGAAGGACCCCGGCTGGGGAAGAGAAGTTAGGTACATGCCGTGTAGTCAGTATACATGCCATGTAGTCTTGTTTTGAAAATCTAGAATGCCTTCTTATCCTATTCCCTTTTTGGTCTCTTCGTTTACAGTCTGGATTATCTGGATCTAAGGTGTGTGTTTGACCTTGTAGAGTCATTCTACCGAGACAACCACACGTTGTTTTCCAGGAGGGCGGAAACGATTATACTCCAGATATAGTGGGTCATGGGATACTAGTAGATCCTCTAGTAGAGATAGTTGCGGCGCAAGATTTTATACTTGACACAGGCGCGGAGGCATAGTCCTGTGAAGGATTTATGCGGTTCATGCAGAACTTTCAGGGAGCACCGTCGGCTGCCACATCTATGGCTGAGTTGACTCATATATTCCAGCAGCAGCATCAATCAATGTTTTTAGGGGATGGAAGAACATAGCCTATGGATTCTTGGATGGGGTCTATGCAGACTATCTTCGAGCATCTTGAGATGCCTCAAGGGTGGAGGGTCAAGATCACGACTTATATGCTGCATGATTCCGCCAAGAGGTGGTGGGATGTCACCACCCAGTCAGAGCATCATAGAGACATGGCGTGGGAAGATTTTCAGGCAGTCTTCTATGACTTATTCTTTCCAGAGATGCTGAGGGTAGATAGATCTTGAGAGTTCATGAACCTGTAGTAGGGCGCTATGTCAGTGATGGATTATTCTACTCGTTTCACTGAGCTTCGATGTTTTTCACCTGTTCTAGTGGGTGATGAGATGTTGAGGGCCAAACGCTTTTAGGATGGTCTTTGATATGATATCCGAGCACTTGTGAATGTTTTCAGGTTGCCTACAATACATACTATTGTGAACCAGTCCCTGATTACATAGAGGAACCTGCGGGAAGCGAGTGGTGTGGTCCAGGACAGTTTAGCACCAGTTTCTGGTACTATTTCCACTGGCAAGAGGAAGAGACGATGAAATTCTCTCAGGGTGGCAGTACCAGCCCAAAGTATGTTTCTAGTGGCCACGTCAGGTGCTACCAGTGTGGTAAGGATGGGAACAAGATACCTCAGTGTCCACGAGACCTAGTGGAGTGCTGGGTTTGTGGCAAGATGGGTCATGTGCAATGCTTCTGCAGGGCGTTTCCATCATTTGATAGTGAGAGTTGTTCTGTGTAGAATCTGCGTGCAGGAGCAGGACCAGTATATTCTTACCAGTCGAGGAACTGGAATACATTAGGGCGTGAAGGCAGGGATGGTGGTCGTGGCCGTGGTAGCCAGACACTGGGATCTCAGAGGCAGTAGGGCAGGACAACTCAGGGTAGCCAGGCTGTGTTATATGGCCGTGACACTAGGCATGCATATACAGTGTAACAGACCCAGCAGGAGTAGGATCCCAGACCTTCTACAGTAAGAGGTACTATTATAGTAGCTTCTGTCTTATCTTCAGTACTTTTTGATACTGTTTCTATGCATAGTTTCATATCTGTGCCTGTTGTGGAGATCCATGGGATTTGTGTTTCTTCTTCTTCTGCTTTTATGACACTAGACACTCCGTTGGGGATGAGAATGGCATGTGTGCGTCCATGAAAGGAGTTCCCCCTTGAGTTTGGTGGGTGTCACATTCTTTTGAACCTCTATGTCTTAGAGATGATAACTTATGATGTCATTATCTAGATAGACTGGTTGGTTCCCTTTCGAGCATTTGTAGATTGCTATCATTGCAGGGTGAGTTTCATGTCACCAGAGGGCAGAGAGTTTCTATACAAGGGTGAATGGGATATTCAGGTGAGTCGAACTGGACCAGATCATCATGGGTGAGGCGGAGTCATAGCCCAGATTGCAAGTTTATATCTGGATGATCAGGGGACTTGTCAGTAGGATTTCCCTCCAGTGGTTGATCATTTTAGGGATGTCTTCCAAAATGACTTTTCAGGTCTACCTCCAGAGCGTGAGGTGGATTTATCTATTGAGCTTGTGCCAGGAGCAGCACCGGTGTCCATTTCTCCTTATAGGATGGCCACACCTAAGTTTCAGGAGATCAAGATACAATTATAGGAGTTACAGGAAAAGGGTTTCATCCGACCTAGTACTTCTCCTTGGGGTTCTCTGGTCCTTTTTGCGAAGAAGGCGGATGGTACCCTCAAAATCTATGTGGATTATCGGAAGCTGAACTAGTTGACTTTTAAGAAACGATATCCATTCCTGAGAATTGATGATATTTTCAATCAACTCCATAGAGCACGAGTGTTCTCAAATATTTACTTGAGAGCAGGATATCATCAGCTTCTTGTGAAACCATCAGATATACCACTTACAGCTTTTCGAAGCGGATATGGTCTGTTCGAGTACTTAGTTATGCCGTTCGGACTCACGAACGTGCCAGCAATTTCCATGGCTCTAATGAATCATGTGTTCCATCCCTATCTGGATTCTTTTGTGGTAGTATTTTTGGACGACATCTTGGTGTACTCTCACACTTGACATGACCATGCCACCCATATTGAGATCATATTGAGTACTCTGAGAGAGCATCGGCTATATGCTAAGCTATCAAAGTGCCACTTTTTGATGGACCAGATTCACTTCCTGGGTCATAACATCTCAGAGGTAGGAGTTACATTAGACCCAGAGAAGGTGAGAGTAGTAGTTTCTTGGGAGCAGCCCAAAAACATGTTTGAGATACAGAGTTTCTTGGGGCAAGCTGGTTACTACAGACACATCATACAAGAATTCTCCCTCTTATTAGCGCCATTGATGGGTTTGACTAAGAAGGGTGTGAAGTTCATTTGGTCAGAAGCTTGTGAGACATCCTTTCAGGAGTTGAAGGTAAGGTTGACATTGGAACCGATCCTGTTACTCCCAGAGCAGGGGAAGAGCTATACAATTTACTGTGATGCATTAGGAATTGGGTTGGGAGCTGTGTTGATGCAGGGAGATCTAGTTGTTGCATATGGGTATCGGCAGTTGATGCCACAGGAGAGGTATTACCTGACGCATGATCTCAAGTTGGCTGTAGTTTTCATGCATTGCGCTGTTGGAGACATTATCTCTTGGGAGTGCATTTTGTGATTTTCACCGACCAAAAAAGTCTCAAGTATATTTTTACTCAGCGTGACTTGAATCTGAGGCAGTGAAGGTGGGTCGAATACCTTCAGTCCTTCAACTTTGAGCTTGCCTATACACCTAGTAAGGGTAATGCAGTAGCTGATGCACTAAACAGGAAGAATCAAATACAGGTAGTTCATGTGGCCAGTGGTGAATGGCAGCTGATGGCTTTGTTCTCTGAGATGAATTTAGAGGTGCATGACAGTCAGGGGTAGATCTATCTTTCATCTTTAGCTGTGACCTATACCTTCCTGGATAGAGTGAGGATGAGACAACTATTAGATTTAGAAGGCTTAGTCCTACGAGAGTTAGTGGAAAGTGAGGAACCTCCTACTGGGTGGATGATAGGCGATGATGAGGTACTATGTTTCCATGGATGAGTATGGGTTCTAGTGGATATACGTGAGGAGCTGATGCGAGAGTTTCATGCTTCATCTTGGGAAGTTCATCCCAGAGTTACCAAAATGTATCGTGACTTGAGACTTCGGTATTGGTGGCCGGGTATGAAGAGGGAGATAGCTGGTTTTGTTGCGAGATGTTCCAACAGTCAGTAGGTGAAGGCAGAGAATCAGAGGCCAGCCGGACTGTTACAACAGTTACCCATCCCGGAGTGGAAATGGGATGATGTCACGATGGACTTCATGACTGGGTTGTCGAGGTTACCTCGTGGCAATGATGCTGTGTGGGTTGTTGTGGACAGACTCACATAGGTAGCTCACTTTTTTCCGATCAAGGAGACCTTCAGTGTTGACGAGCTTGGGAATTTGTATGTCCAAGAGGTCATACGTCATCATGGGGTCCCTCGTTCTATCATTTCAGATAGGGATGCCCATTTTATGTCTCATTTCAGGCAGAGTTTTCAGAGGGTACTGGGTACCCAGGTGCTTCTGTGAACATCTTACCACCCTCAGACTGATGTCCAGTCAGAGCATACTATATAGGTGCTTGAGGACATGCTGCATGCATGCATCATAGATGTTGGGGGCTCTTGGGAGAAGCATATACCCTTATTAAAGTTTTCCTATAATAATAGTTTTCAAGAAACTATTGAGATGGCACCATAAGAGGCTTTATACGGCAGGCCATGTCGATCACCTTTGTGCTGGATAGAGGCAGGTGAGGCAGCTTCACTGGGACCATGTCTCGTGAAGGAGACTTTTGAGCCGGTCAAGTTGATTTAGAAGCGGATGGCTACCACACAGTCTCATCAAAAATCTTATGCCGATCGTCACAGACGACCTTTGGAGTTCGTAGTCGGGGATCAGGTTTTCTTGTGTGTTTCACCGAGGCTAGGAAACAGGCGAATTAGGAGACATGGTAAACTTTCACTGAGGTATGTGGGGACATTTGAGATTATAGAGAGAGTGGGGCTAGTTGCCTATCGGTTGTAGTTACCAAAGTGGTACCAGGACATGCACGACCTCTTCCATGTGTCTCAGTTGTGTCGCTATCATTCAGATCAGTCTCATGTCTTTCAGCCCGGGGAGGTTGATCTCAAGGTAGATACATCCTTTGAGGAGAATCCGATTCGTATCGTTGATAGGAGCACGAAGTCTCTCTGAGGATAGTCAGTTCCTCTCGTACGGGTGCTATGGAAGCATGACCGAGTGCAGGATGAAACCTCAGAGTGGGAGACCAACGTACATGCTTAGTGGCCCGAATTGTTCTGAGATTTATCTTCACCACCCTTGGAAGGGAAATTCAGGGACAAATTTCTTTAAGGGGGTAAGTTTATAAGAACCTTGTTCTTATTTTTGAGGTAGAAGTTTCTTCTTTTCTATTTTCCTTAAGTGTTTCTGAGAAAATAAGAAAAATGGGGAAAATCCAATATTTTTGGACATCACACCGTGTACTATTCCACACACTGTGTACTTTGGTCATGTGGGATGAGTACATAGGGTGTGTAGCCCTGTCAGCGAAGAAAGGTGTAAAAATCGACTACACACCGTGTAGTGGCTATTTACACGCCGTGTAGTCAGTCGGTAGGCAAATAGTAAGGCGGTGGAAGCAGCTACCAACAGAGAGACAATACATGCCTTGTAATCATAAATACACACCATGTATGCATGTCGACAAATGAACAGTGCGGTGGTGCCGCCAACAGAACAGTTAAATGAGAAAAGTACACACCGTGTAGTCAATAGTACACGCCGTGTAGTTTGTTTGTTTTTGCTTAAAATGGGAAGTAGCCAACCCTGTTCATAGGATTGTATTAGAACCAGAGGAAGGAGTCAGAAGAGGAGGCTGGACCTTGGAGGATCTCCTAATCGAGCGTTGGGAATCCATTTTTGCCTCTGACGATCTCGTTGGAACCGCACGGGTAAAATATCCACTCTCCTTAAGATGTTTTTGTGAATTCTTCCTCTAAGGGAAGTTATTTAGGTTTGAAAGAGGTTTTCTTTTACCTCAGATCTATGTTGTTCTTGTATGATTCGAGGATCGTCATTCACGTATACCATTCAAAGGCGTTTAAGGTAGGTGTCTAGGTGTTTAATTTCCAACTGTTGTGTGTTTGTTTGAATTGTTGAGCTACAAACCCATGTTGAGGTTTCATGTGGCTGAGGCCATGGTTATTCTAAATACCTAGAATTGTATAGGTAATTAAATGTGATAATAAACTGTTGTTTGGGATCGATGCTTGGATCCAAGACCACCCCGGGGGTGCGTTCCTCTGTTTAGCCATTTGGCCAGGATACCCTTGGGTATTCCTTGTTTATTTTGTGCATTACATTTTCCTTGAGAGGAATTTAATGTGTATTGCTTATTTATATGTTGGGAATAGCCTGATTACTTTTTTAGTCTGAGGGAAGTGTTTTACTTATCCCGAGGGTAGTGCATCTTTTAGCATGAGGGAAACTTCTTCCTTGACTGTGGGCAATAGACTTTGTGCCTGAGGGTGACACTTTGTACACCTGAGGGAAATATCTGTTATTCCTGTGGGCAATTACCTGTGGGTTACATTTCTGATTACCTGAGGGTAAGGGTTTGCGTGTCTGAGGACACTAACTATTTACATAGAAATTCACTGTGGTGGTTTACTTATAATGAATGATTAAATAAATAATAAAATGACAATACAACTATAAAGTTAGTTAATTTTGAGTACTACTTAGTTTATTTCATTTTACTACTGCACACTATTGGTGCATATTTTCACACAGTTGGGCACAAGCCTTTGGAGGGTGCCTACTGGGATTTATTTCTCACACCCTGTTTGGGTCATGTATTCGGCCCAAATAGATTACATTTCTGCATGTGTGGATAAGGGCAATGGTCCCTATACGGGTACTTGATTGCTGCTGAGGAGTAGGGGAGCATGGGACCGGGCTTAGGCTCACGATGCTGCTGGCTGTTTTGTTTTGTTTTGGTTTTGTTGTACTCTATATTGTACTGTATTGTATTGTTGTGTAACATGTTCTGGATATTTTCATAGAACATGAGACATGTTGCATCATTATCTATATAACAGTTGGTTAGCCATTACTGCAGTTGTTTATTTTAAATGTGTATGGTTTATTTCTTCTACTGTTGTTGTATGTTTTATTTAGTATTTCCACTGCGCTACACTTTGAAAAATGAGGGCATAGTTTCCCCACTATCAGACCTGGGCCCTTGCTGCTAGTCAGCAGCCTCTGGCATTTGGGGAAATGCGCTTGAGGTCATGTGGCGAACCGGTTTCGGGGCACCCAGAACCGGGACATTACAAAATTAACTTTTAAGATCATGTAACTTACTATTTTTCACCACTTAAATCTAAGTGATAAAAATACTGCTAAAAATTCATAATTTCAATGAATAATGTTTATTAGTTTCTACACCCTCAATTAAACGATCATGATTATGGTTACCCATTTATACAATGAATCATAATTCCATTATCCACTTATATCATTATCCTATTTTTAGAGTTAATGTGGGATATTAGAGTTGATCAACTTGACATGAACACACTCACGACCTTGTATATATAATTCATAGGATAATGCTAAAGAATATACAAATATGACCACCGTTTGAGTTATTGATTCATTGCCTTAATGAGTTCAAGTTATGAATTTTCATTCAAATCACTTGGTTCCTATAAATTTGTATCGGTTCAATTTATGTTCCAATTGAATCCTAAGAGGCATCATAATAGGAGCTTAGATATATACTAGTTATAAATGATATATGTAAATGATTAAAGGATATAATCCTATCCCTTGAAGTGAAGAAGGATGAGCATTATGGAAATTCTCTGTTGTTAATCACATTCAATATTAATATCAAATTTTTACTTTTATTTATTCTTTATTTCTTAATCCCAATACCCTTATTTTCTATAATCAACTTTCTTTATCAGATGTTATATTTGTTCCCAATTTATTATTTAAGGATTTAATGGGAGGTTACCTACGTTTCCTAATATACAAAATAAACTCTAGTTGAAAGTAAATAAGTAATTTAATATAATGATAACATGATCAAATTTGGGTTGCATTTTCAAGGAGGCCAAGATTATTTAATTTAGATATTGATATTTTCTATATTTTCTCTTTATTTTATTTTTATTTTTTATTTATTTTTATTATTTCTTCTATCATTAAATAGATATAAGGATTTTATTAGAACTAGATATACCAACATGATCTAGAATATTAAATTGATCTAAAATTTGGTATAAATTGTTTATAATGTCCAACTAAATATGACATTTATAGTGATCTGATGGACTTTTTACTATAGTCTATTCATTTTGTCCACATATTTGGATATTTTTTCTATTTTAACTTTTTATTATATATTTTCTCATTTATCCTAATTTTGTGTTTTTTTCTTCTTTCTTTAACTCTTGTGTTATAAAATAGTTATTTTTTTTATTTTACTCTCATTCCAAGAATGGTAAGGTATTCAAAATGAAAGTATCTAGAAATAGACCTAGAAGTTGTAAATTTTTTTTACATTTGTAATTATACTTATAGACTTTAGCAATCAAAATATATGGAGGAAACATTTTAATATCTATTAATTAAAAATATGAGTAAACTTTATAAAAACCATGATATAATAGTTAGAAGTAACATAAAAGAATTGGATACTCTTAATGTAATGTATCACCTATGCATATACTATAAGGACCTAACCATAAAAATTACATAATATTGAGTTTTAAGTCAACATTTAATTCTCTTACATTTGAGAATCTTTTAAGGTTTAGAGTTTTTGAGAATTAGGTCTGAACTTACACATAAAAAACCAGTTAATACAAAATGGGAACTTATAATTAGTATCCATTTTTTTAAAAATATAAAAATTTAAAAATAAATCTTGATTTGTTTTCATGGAAAATATTCACAAATTTCAAATTGACTTTTTTCCTTTCCCTTACCAATCTATAAATCCAATGAAAAACTTTTCAAAAAATGTGGGATGAGAACAAAAATCTCAGTAAGGGACATAAAAAAAGAATAAAATTATTAATTTTATGAAAAACAAGTAAACTCATGAAAACTATTTTCTTAGAAACATAACATTTTACTGAAAAATAGAATTATAATTATTTTAAAAAGATAATTTATAATACCTTTTGAAAACAAATTATTTCTATGAAAACTCATTAGAAGGTATATAAAATTCATGTAGGTGCCTTAGGATATCATCTCATAGAACCCTTATAAACCATTACAAAACCCTTAAAAACCATTATAAATTGGAATAACCACATGACCAACTTATAATGTAATCATCTGAAAAACATAACCATTTCCCAATTCATTTGAGGGTTATCTAGCCAAACCCATAGTATTAGATATAACAGGCATGCCAAGTGTTATCTGGGAAAACACACTGTATATAATGTCTAAGAACCACAACATGAATAAAATAATTTTTTATTTCAATTTTTCATTAATTTTTTTAAAAAACTAATTTAAACTTGTATGAAGATCACTTCCTGATATAAAAATATCATTTTATTAAAACTCCATTTTTAATACCAAAATACCCAAAAAAGTAAAATATGGGTTTTTATTGAAGGAAACATGAAATCTTTCAAAGGAATCTAGAAATAAAATAATGGAAAGGATAGTGGAAAAATTATTTTCATCCATGTACATTAATAATATAATATTACTTTTGTCTTTTTACCAAATTTTATGTATAAAATACATAAAAATATACCTTTTAAAAACCTTTGAAAATAAATTCAAAATCGAAATTAAAATTACATTATAAATATTCTATTTCCATATAAATGTTTTCATAAAGTCATTTTGAAAACCAGAACATTTAAAAGAAAGATTTTGAATGAAAACATTAATAGAATTTTTTTAAAGCAACATCCCTTATCACTTTTTAAATAGTTGAATCATAATCCCCATGAAATAATAATATGAAATAAAAATATAAATACCCTGATAATTGAAAAATTCATGATATAAAATTTCAAATGTGTTGTTGTAGAGACCCGAAAGCTTGACGTACATGGACATTACATTACTTTTGTGGAATACTTAATACATAACAAAAACAGACACACAATGACCGTCATAGTTTAGTGTCTTTGGAAACACAGAATATAATCTTGTAATCATGGTGAAAGATCTTCAACATCTCCCATAAAGATCTTACCCTTTTGTTTTCCTACCTAAAACCTTTATTTATATCCTGGGGAAAAGAAAACATATAAAAGGGTGAGCTCAAATGCTCAGTAAGGGTAAGCATGGAGAAAATAAAACAAACCATATACATTTGAACATAAAAATATGAACATAATGTTTAAACATCGAAATCTTGAGAAATGACATCAAACATGGTAGTACGTAAGGCATAGATCATAATGTAACATCAATCATGATAAAATATCTTGGAAATAAAACATGTAATTGTGGAAAAACATTAAGCACATGTAATTATTTCCATAGTAGCCAAGGAATTGCTGCCAATACCATCTTAGTGGATAAAGTCCCTTACTGAACCGGGTTTACTTGCCGTTCTAGCCTTGTATTACTGAACCAGATTTACTTTCCATTCCAGCCATGTCTATCTCATGAGATATAAATCTTTACCCAATGAATTGGAGGGAGATATAGGTCCCACAAATCTCATATTGAAATTATTATTATGTGTTCCACAAAACAATCATAAATCATTCATCATAACCCAAAGAATAAATTGGGTTTCATAAACATCATTCCATCATAACATAATCCATATAAAACAAATGGAAATAATTTCATCATAAGAAAAGTGAAACCATATAAATCATATAGAACGTGTACTTGAAACATACACATATGAAATAATGTCATCTTAGATGGAAAATGGTTTTGATAAAGCACTTGAAATGAATTCTTGATGAAAATATCCTTTCTTCTTGAAAATCATTTTCTTTTCACAAAATGCCATGAAATTTTAAAAGAAAAGGGTTTTGTTGAAAATAATCATGAAATATTGTAGAGTAAGCTTCTTGAAAATGAGGTGTTATGAATCCTTAAAAATTCTGTTCACACCGAATAAGTTAAAAATGACATTCTCCTCATACTTTTGTCAGGAAAGTCAAAAAGTACCTTATATGGTAACCAAAGGAAAGATTCCATTCATACAATGTGGTAAAAAGTAAATAAAGGGTAAAAATGACTTTAAAAATTCATGGAAGAATATTAAACATTTTATGAAAACTTTTTTAAGAACTTGGTCATGGATGATAACAATAACCCCAGTAAATACTTACGAATAACAATCTTGGATAAGAATGAGATTGGAATAGTTATCCCTTACCTTAGGTCTGATATGCTTCGTACGTATCCAAACCTGCTGTATAATGATTTAAATAATGTCATTGACTTATTATAGAATAATATCCATTGTTATGATATCATATATGGTTCACTTATGAATTTATATTACCCGTTCTTTTGTAAATCCCATGTTAAAGCAGTGTTTTGGGTAAAATCATCTTATTTATCATACGTGTTTGGACTTTTTGTTCTTGATGTTATTATTACTTATAGCATAATTTAATTACTTCCAGAATGTAAATAATGATTTATATATCATATATATTCATTATATATCCAGCATATACATGTATTTATAATAGTACATAACATATGGAGGTAAGAAATGAAATGCACCGTTCATGGAGACGGTAAACTGTACGTATGTATGAACGCTAATTTCTTTTATATTTATTATTTTAATGGAATTAAAACATATTGATACATAGGTATATTATAATTCCAGTATAAAATCATATATAATATCATTAACTCCATCCTTTATACGTCCCATAGAATGCATTAACGAATCACATCACTTTGAGGGGGCAGTAGTCCGCACTTCCTCAAATGAGATTATCGTATTTACCAACTATGGAAACCATAAAGGCTTGATATAATTGTGAGGTAAAGAAGAATAAGGAAATAATAAACATAATATATATCATATATAAATACAGTTCCATCATAATGGCCACCATGAGAGGTGGTAGGAGAAAATCGAACAATCATTGTTTCGTGAGGCGTTAGTTTGCCATCACAGAAACATTATGTTATTCATCCATTAGATGGAGGTGTGTGTAAGTGTAGTTCGAATAATTATCATAACAACATCCTAGTATATTTAAGATACTGGTATTGTTACAAAAGAAAGGATTAAAAAGAGTTTAGGTGTTGGAGAGGTAGAATAAAAGAAAACAACTTAAGAGAAACTATTACCTTTAATTTGGGTAACTTCCTTTGGATTGATCCAAAATGACTTCTTGAAGTTCCTTATGCCTAATGTAAGTCTTCTAGAGGAAGTATAGGGATGTAGGGAGCTTAGTTGGGAAGATTTTGGATGATCCAAAAGGCTTGAGAGGTGTGAGTAATTGCAAAGAAGTGGTCTCCTTTTATAAGGGACTGGAGTGGCTCTTTTGGAAAGTGTGGAAATATTATTTTATTATAAACATATCTTCATTTTCAAAAGGTCCCAAAATAATTAAAGATGAATATAATATGACTCATGGTCGAAATAAAATCATCCAATCAGAATTGGACATGTTTTGGATAATATTTTAATCATTATAATCTTATTTATTTAAATCATTTATTAATGATGTAAATACTGCATCATTGTTGTGTCATAAATAATTTAATTTATTTGATGTATAAAAATTATAAAAAAATTCAAACATGTATTAAATCTTTTTATATTTCAAATGAATATTTATAGTCAAAACTATAATTTATATATCCTCTTATAAAAATTAATTACTAAAGGATTTTTGTAAATTCCAATTTTGTCTTTACATTAAATTAATTAATCTAATGAGTCATTCTCTTTCATAAGTGGCTCCATGGGATCCCAAAATAGACCCAAGGATGACCATGGTTGGACATTACTCATACAATAAGGTTTGGACAAGTGTTAAGGCAATTTTAAATTATTATAATATTCTTTTAACCTTGAATTACCCTATTTACCTTTAACCGTGATAAATAAAAGTAAAAAAGTTACTATTCACAAAAATTATTTTTATCTAATTGAACCACATTTTACTCCTGGATATTAACCGTGTATCTCTGATTTTAGAAATTCAACTCACAGAAGCGGTAAAATTATGTTTTATGAACAATTGCAAAAGCTCCTAAGAGGTGGGTAAAAGACGGTGAAAAGTTCAATACAATTTTTAAAAATATAAATTATTATAAAATGATTCAATGAATTTTATTGAACTTTTATAAGTATTATATATATATATTGACCCTAAAAAAATTTAAATCAAATAAATGATTATTTAAATTAAAAGTCGGTTTTAACCAAAAACTCAGTGTTTTCACTATTCATCAAAAATTGATGTTTTTCAGAAAAATACCAAAAGTTCAGCCTAGGCTATATTTTATATTCTGAATTCAAAAATGATGTCTATTTTTTCAAATTAAAAACATATAAGTGGCATTGATTAATTTTAAAAGTAATTCCCGTTATCAAAACAAATAGCGTGTTTTTAAGAAACAATAACTATCAAAAGATCATCACTTGTTTATGTCCAATTTCAAAGTGAAATTAATTCCAATGACCAACATTGGATTAAATGGTAAAAATATATTCTAATTAAACTTTAAAACTAATTAAAAATATAATCTAGCCATATAAATTATTGCGATGAAAAAATTTGTTTTTAATTAAAATACAGTGTATTTTTACTATTTATCAAACTATTAATGTTATCAGAATAATATGAAAAATTTATCCAAATTAATTTTTTATATCCTGATTCCAAGAAAGAATTTTATTTTGTAAAATTGAACTTATAAACATGTGAAAAACAAGATTTAATGTGGATGCACCATCAAAAGGCGGCAAAACAACATTTTTTGAAAAATACTTATTTTACTCGAAAAATTGTTTTTGTTCTCATACCATGTCTAGAAAATATGTAAGATGAATAATAATGTTATAAAATTCAAAATGTTGTTAATATTATTCATAACGGCTAGTTCATAATAATAATATGACCATATATCGTTGTTTAGTGAAACCCGGTATTGCGTACTACACACGCTATTGAGGAATGTTGTGATTGCGTGTAAAGCAAGCCAAGTCACAGTGACGTGTAATGAAAGACTCCTTCATTGTTTCGTATAACATAATCCAACCATATTTCATTTATATATTGAATATATATTTGTATATACACACTCAATGTTGTGTAGAATAACTACTATCAAAAGTTTGTGTAACATGATCCAAGAATAGTGTTGTGTATACTGCAAGCTAATACGGTGTTGCGTATAGCGTAAGGTAATCTTGGTGTAGTGTACAAAACAAGACATCAATGAAAATAAAAAGAATATTTTTCATAAAATCTCGGATTTGTTACATTCTACCCCCCTTAAAATGAATTTCTCCCTCGAAATTCGTCGGGATTATAAATGGTTTACTATTCAAAAGTTTCCTTAATAGAAACCCATATTGTAAAAAAGAATACCAAAAATTATCTTTAAAAACTAAAGTATGAAATGTAACTGTTGCCCAAATTAACTAATCATTGGGTTTCCACGTAGAATAACATAAATGAAAATATGGATATGGAAGAGAAATCTAACCATCATGTTCTGATGAAGAGTGGTAGGGAACATGGCTCTGAAAATGCCAACAATCACAAAGCCATAAATTTGTGATGATCTAGGGTACCATCTGATTCATCAGATATAAGGATACGAGGACAACATTTTTTTGGTTTTCAATATCATTTCCCTAATGTTGATGAATTAAAAGAAATACTTACATGATTTTGGTACCATCTCACTATTGTTCATGCCTTGAACAATTTCCACTTCATCCCTTAAAGAAATGAAGTTGAATTTGTTATTTGTGAAGTGTTAGCAGATCGTATGATATAATGATGAGTCATTCCATCTGTTTCAAACAAAAGGTTAGCAAAAGTTATCAAATATACATAAGTTCATCTATGGTGAGGTTAATCGTATATGATTTTAAAAATGGACTTATACTTAAACTATCATACTTCTTAATAAAATAAAACTAATTTCTACTAACCAGGGACTTCATGTAGGCCAGTGGTAGGCGATAAAGGCTAGTCACACATCGGTTGTGGGTTCGATTCCCATAGCCTTGTCCGACACGACAGGTTGTCGCCCATCTTGTAGGTTGTTCTTTTTCTAAAACAACATTATTATAACATTCCATAAATAACATCGAAAAAAGTTCTAGCCTTAAACAATTATATCTGATGTCCAACTTAATCCATTCCAACCTTTAAGCTTAACGGAAATACTTCCGTCCAATCTCATAGTATATAGAAAACGATTACTAGAAATGTCACATAACAAGAACGTGAATACCATCATTTATCATATGATATATCTTGTTGGTCACATTCCAAACATTCGAAGGCCTTAATCATGTATTATCTTGAAAAATGAATACCCATTGAACCTTAGTGAAAACATGAATGCTGTCAAAAAGTAACTCTTTCCACATACCAAAATCCCAAAATTTCTATATACTCAAACCATGATATAACTTTTTCCTTTTATCAATCCTGAGATCATTTCATTTTCTCTTTATCCCTTCATTATGCGCATATCATCTGCTTTCCAAAAATATTTCAATCACTTTTTCATGGTTACCAATACCATAAAATTATTGGAAAGCACAATAGACCAATACATAAATATTCCAATATTCCACAGTACTATATACAACATTATTTTGGAATCCCATTACATGAACACTAAATCATTCCACCACATCGTTGTCATATTCAACATTGCCAATAGTGATTGCATGTGAATTCCCTTTGTCCTTTTCCTTAAGTAGTTGCTCATGTTGATCATCATTTACCCTTGGATTAGGGCATTTATTAGAATAATTCCCCATTTCCTTCCACTTTAAGCATTGAAGTGTTGGTGGAGAGTTCTCTGTAGTCTTTTCTCTATTCACATCATTTGCAACCTTTTTCCCATTACTTCAATAATCAATTTCTATATGACCTTCTTTTACACACTTAAAACATTTTCTAGTACCCTTTAGGCAATCTTCCCCATGCTTCTTTCCACACTTTGAGCATAAAGAAACATTCATCTTCTTTTCACCATTGCTCCGAGATTTCTCCTTGGACTCCATCTTTTATTTCCTGTCAAAACCATGAGATGGATATGTAACAACAACTTCCATTTCTACCTTGATAGCACAACACAAACTTTCTTCATAGCTACTAAAGTCTCTTATAGCTAATGCCCATTGAAGACTTGGTTTTATTCCATTGAAGAATCGATCAAATTTACTTTCAGGTTGGATGATAAAGCCAGATGCATACTTTGCAAGCCTTGTAAAATTCGCTTTGTATATACTAACAGATTCATTATCCTTTTTCTTAAGCTCAAGGAACTCATTTTCCATCATTTTTCAAAGAATTAGAGGGATGTACTTATTGAAAAATAAGTTCTTGAACTCATCCCATTCCATGGAGTCAATTTCTCCTTGGGGCCTTGTATTCTTAATTAAAGTCCACCATTGATCTGCTTCGCCTTCTAATCGATAAATATCCAGAATGAATTTTTGATGTTGCGAACAGCGAAGCATGGATAATATCTTTTCAATGGTACTGATCCATTGTTCAGCAACATGTGGATTAGAAGACCCACTGAAAGAAGGGGTAAGTTTCCTCATGAAGGACTCAATAGAATATTTTTCCCTTCTTTGCTCATTTGGAAGTCTAGAATGATTCATAGCATGAGAAAGTATAGCAATACGATTTTGCACTCCATCTCCCATAACATTGGTTTGTTCAAAAGGACGATCATTGTATTGTCCATTACATTGATCATCATGGTTCCTTAGGTTACCAGCCATCGTCAAAAACCCAAAAAGAATAGTGTGAGAGGCAAAAATCATGATAGGTAAAACAACATAATAAAGGGAGAGTAACTTCAATATCTAACATCTTAGGTTTAATTCTAAGATCGGTACCATAATTCTAGGACTATAACCAATACTTATACCTAACCTTAGTGACATCCCTAGACATACCTTAGAAATATCTCTAGGGATCTCACTAAAGTTTTCACGTCCTAGTTTCCAAAGGTTAACTAAACCTTTCCTCTGATACCAACTGTAGAGACCCAAAGCTGGACGTACATTAACATTGAATTACTTTTGCGGAATACTTAATAAATAACAAAAATAGACACACAAGGACCGTAATAGTTTAGTGTCTTTGGAAACTCGAAATATAATCTTCTAATCATGGTGAAAGATCTTCAACATCTCCCATAAAGATCTTACCTTTTGTTTTCTTACCTAAAACCTTTCTTTATATCCTGGGGAAAATAAAACATATAAAAGGGTGATCTCAAATGCTCAGTAAGGGTAAGAATGGAGAAAATAAAACAAACCATATACATTTGAACATAAAAACATGAACATAATGTTTAAACAACGAAATCTTGAGAAATGACATAAAATATGGTAGTATGTAAGGCATAGATCATAATGTAACATCAATCATGATAAAATAGTTTGGAAATAAAACTTTTAATTTTGGTAAAACATTAAGCACATGTAATGATTTCCATAGTAGCCAGGGCATTTCTTCCAAGACCATCTTAGTGGACAAAGTCCCTTACTGAACTGGGTTTACTTGCCATTCCAGCCCTGTATTACTAAACCGGATTTACTTGTCGTTCCATCCATGTCTATATCATGAGATATAAATCTTTACCCCATGAATTAGAGGTAGATATAGGTCCCACCCATCTCATATTGAAATCATTTTTACGTGTGCCACAAAACAATCATAAATCATTCATCATAACCCAAAGAATAAATTGGGTTTCATAAACATCATTCCATCATAACATAATCCATATAAAACAAATGGATATCATTTCATCATAAGAAAAGTGAAACCATATGAATCATGGAGAACTTATACTTGAAACATACACATATGAAAGAATGTCATCTTAGATGGAAAATGGTTTTGATAAAGCACTTGAAATGAATTCTTGAGGAAAATATCCTTTCTTCTTGAAAATCATTTTCTTTTCACAAAATGACATGCAATTTTAAAAGAAAAGGGTTTTTTTGAAAATAATCAAGAAGTATTGTAGAGGAAGCTTATTATAAATGAGGTGTTATGAAATCGTAAAAATTCCGTTCAAGCTGAATAAGTTAAAAATAACATTCTCCTGGTACTTTTGTCGGAAAAGTAAAAAAGTACCTTATATGGTAACCAAAGGAATGATTCCATTCATACAATGTGGTATAAATTCAATAAAGGGTAAAAATGACTTTAAAAATTCATGGAAGAATAGTAAACATTTTATGAAAACATTTTTAGAAAAAATGGTCATGGATGATAACAATAACCCCGGTAAATACTTACGAATAACAATCTCAGATAAAAATGAAATTGGAATAGTTATCCCTTACCTTAGGTCCGATATGCTTCGTACGTATCCGAACCTCTTATATAATGATTTAAATAATGTAATTGACTTATTAAATAATCATATTCATTGTTATGATATCATATATTGTTCACTTATGACTTTATATCACCCGTTATTTTGTAAATCCCATGTTAAAGCAACATTTTGGGTAAAATCATCTTATTTATCGTACATGTTTGGACTTATTGTTCTTGATGTTATTATTACTTATATCATGATTTAATTAATTATAGAATGTAAATAATGATTTATATATCATATATATTCATTATATATCTAGCATATACATGTATTTATAATAGTGCATAACATATGGAGGTAAGAAATGAAATTCACCGTTCATGGAGACGGTAAATCGTACGTACGCATGAATGCTACTTTCATTTCTATTTATTATTTTAATGGAATTAAAAAATAATGATACATAGGTATATTATAATTCCAGTATAATATCATATATAATATCATTAAATCCATCCTTTATACATCCTACATAAGGCATTAACGAATCACATCACTTTGAGGGGGCGGTAGTCCGCACTTCCTCAAATGAGATTATCATATTTACCAACTATGGAAACCCTAAAGGAATGATATAATTTGGAGGTAAAGAAGAATAAGGAAATAATAAACATAATATATATCATATATAAATACAGTTCCATCATAATGGCCACCATGAGAGGCAGTAGGAGAGAATCGAACAATCATTGTTTCATGAGGCGTTAGTTTGCCATCACAGAAACATTATATTCTTCATCCATTAGATGGAGGTGTGTGTATGTTTAGTTATAATCCTTCTAATAACAACATACTAGTATATTTAGTATACTGGTGTTTTTACAAAAGAAAGTATTAAAAAGAGTTTAGGGGTTGAAGAAGTAGAATAAAAGAAAGCAACTTAAGAGAAACTATTACCTTTAATTTTGGTAACTTTATTTGGATTGAACCAAAATGACTTCTTGAAGTGCCTTCTGCCTAATGTAAGGCTTATAGGGGGAGGAGAGGAATTTAGGGAGCTTAGTTGAGCTGATTTGGGACGATCCAAAAGGCTTGAGAGGTGTGAGGAATTGCATAGAAGTGGTCTCCCTTTATAAGGGAGAGGAGGGGCTCTTTTGGAAAGTGTGGAAATATTATTTTATTATAAACTTATCTTCGGTTTTCAAAGTTCTGAAAATAATTAAAGTTTAATATAAGATGAATAATGGTCGAAATAAAATCATCCAATCAGAATTGGACATGTTTTGGATAATATTTTAATCATTATAATCTTATTTATTTAATTCATTTATTAATGAGGTAAATACTGCATCATTATTGTGTCATAAATAATTTAATTTATTTGATGTATAAAAATTAAACAAAAAATACCAACATGTAGAAAATATTTTTATATTTCCAATTAATATTAATAATTGAAACGATAATTTATATATCCCCTTATAAAAATTATTTACTAAAGGATTTTTGTAAATTCCAATTTTGTCTTTACATTAAATTAATTAATCTAATGTGTCATTGTCTTTCATAAGTGGCTACATGGGGTCCCCAAATCGTCCCAAGGATGCCCATGGTCAGATATTACTCTTAAAATAAGGTTTGGACAAGTGTTAAGGTAATTTTGAATTATTATAATATTCTTTTAACCTTGAATTACCATATTTACCTTTAACCGTGGTAAATAAAAGTAAAACGTTACTATTCACCAAAAATTATTTTCATATAATTGAACCAAATTTTACTCTTTGATATTAACCATGTATCTTGGATTTTAGAAATTCAACTCACAGAAGCGGTAAAATTACGTTTTATGAACAATTGCAAAAGCTCATAGGAGGTGGGTAAAAGACGGTGAAAAGTTCAATACAATTATTATAAATATAAATTATTATAAAATGATTCCAATGAATTTTATTGAAATTTTATAGGTATTATATATATATTTTGACCATAAAATAATTTAAATCAAATAAATTATTATTTAAATAAAAAGTTGGTTTTAACCAAAAACCCAGTGTTTTCACTATTCATCAAAAATTGATGTTTTTCAGAAAAATACCAAAAATTCTGGCTAAGCCTTATTTGATATTTAGAATTCAAAAATGATGTCTATTTTTTCAAATTCAAAACATAGAAGTGGAAGTTATTAATTTTAAAAGTAATTCCCATTAGCAAAACAAATAGCGTGTGTTTAAGAAACAATAACTATCAAAAGATCATCACCTGTTTATGTCCAATTTCAAAGTGAAATTAATTCCAATGACCAACATTGGATTAAATGGTAAAAATATATTCTAATTAAACTTTAAAACCAATTAAAAAGATAATCTCGCCATATAAATTATTGTGATGAAAAAAGTTGTTTTTAATTAAAATATAGTGTATTTTTACTATTTATCAAAATATGAAAGTTATCAGAATAATATGAAAAATTTATCCAAATTAAACTTTTATATCTTGATTCCAAGAAAGGATTTTATTTTGTAAAATTGAACTTATAAGCATGTCAAAAACAAGATTTAAAGTGGGTGCGCCATCAAAAGGCAGAAAAAGTACATTTTTTTAAAAATACTTATTTTACTCGAAAAATTGATTTTGTTCTCATACCATATTCTAGAAAATATGTAAGATGAATAATAATGTTATAAAATTCAAAAATTAGTTAATAATATTCATAACGGCTAGTTCATAATAATAGTATAACCATATATCTTTTTTTAGTGAAACTCAGTATTGCATACCACACACGCTATCGAGGAAGGTCGTGATTGCGTGTAAAGCAAACCAAGTTAGGGTGACATGTAGTGAAAGAATCCTTCATTGTTTCGTATAACAGAATCCAACAATATTTCATTGATACATTGAATATATATATATATATATACACTCAATGTTGCGTAGAATAACTACTATCAAAATTGTGTGTAAGATGATCCAAGAATAGTGTTGCGTATACTGAAAGCTAATACAGTGTTGCGTATAGCGCAAGGTAATCTTGGTGTAGCGTACAACACAAGACACCAATGAAATTAAAAAGTATATTTTTCATAAAATCTCAGGGTGTTACATTCTACCCCTCTTAAAATGAATTTCACCCTCAAAATTCATCGGGATTATAAATTTTTTACTATTTGACAGTTTCCTTAATAGAAACCCACATCGTAAAAAGGAATACCAAAAATTATCTTTAAAAACTAATGTATGAAATGTAACGGTTTCCCAAATGAACTAATCACTGGGTTTCCACGTAGGAGAACATAGGTGAAAATATGGATATGGAAGAGAAATCTAACCATCATGTTCTAATAGAGAGTGGCAGAGAACATGGATATGAAAAAACCAACAATTACAAAGCCATAAATTTGTGACGATCTAGGGTACCATCTCATTCATCAGATATAAGGATACCAGGACAACATTTTTTTGGTTTTCAATATCATTTCCCTAAAGTTGATTAATTAAAAGAAATACTTACATGATTTTGGTACCATCTCACTATTGTTCGTGCCTTGAACAATTTCCACTTCATCCCTTAAATAAATGAAGTTGAATTTTTTATTCATGAAGTGTTAGCAGATCATATGATAGAATGATGGGTAATTCCATCTATTTCAAACAAAAGGTTAACAAAGGTTATCAAATATAAATAAGTTCATCTATGGTGAAGTTAATCATATATGATTCCAAAAATAGACTTATTCTTCAACTATCATACTGCTTAATAAAATAAAACTATTTTCTACTAACCATGGACTTCTTGTAGGCCAGTGGTAGGAGATAAAGGCCTGTCGCACATTGGTTATGAGTTCAATTCCCACAACCTTGTCCAACGCGACAGGTTGTCGCCCGTCCTGTAGATTTTCCTTTTTCTAAAACTACATTATTATAACATTCCATAAATAACATCGAAAAAAGTTCTAGCCTTAAACAATTCTATCTGATGTCAAACTTAATCCATTCCAACCTTTAAGCTTAACAGAAATACTTCTGTCCAATCTCATAGTATAAAGAAAACAATTACTAGAAAGGTCACATAACAAGAACGTGAATACCATCATTTATCATAAGATATATCTTGTTGGTCACATTCCAAACATTCAAAGGCCTTAATCATGTATTATCTTGAAAAATGAAAACCCATTAAACCTTTGTGAAAACATGAATGCTGTCTAAAGGTAACTATGTCCACATACCAAAATCCCAAAATTTCTATATACTCAAACCATGATATAACTTTTTCCTTTTATCAGTCGTGAGCTCATTTCATTTTCTCTTTATCCCTTCATTATGCACATATCATCTGCTTTCCAATAATATTTCAATCACTTTTTCATGGTAACCAATACCATAAAATTATTGCAAACCACAATAGAACAATACATAAAAATTACAATATTCCATAGTACTATATACAAAATTATTTTGGAATCCCATTACATGAACACTAAATCATTCCACCACATTGTTGTCATATTCAACATTGCCAATAGTGATCGCATGTGACTTCCCTTTGTCCTTTGACTTAAGTGGTTGCTCATGTTGATCATCATTAACCCTTGGATTAGGGAATTTATTAGCATAATGACCCATTTCCTTGCACTTGAAGCATTGAAGTGTTGGTGGAGAGTTCTCTTTAGTCTTTTCTATATTCACATCATTAGCAACCTTTTTCTCATTACTTCAACAATCAACTGCTAGATGACCTTCGTTTCCACACTTAAAACATTTTCTAGTACCCTTTAGGCAATCTCCACCATGCTTCATTCCACACTTTGAGCCTAATGAAACATTCATATTCTTTTCACCATTGTTCTGAGATTTCCCCTTGGACTCCATATTTTGTGTCTTGTCAAAACCATGAGATGGATATGTAACACCAACTTCCATTTCTAACTTGATAGCACAACACAAAATTTCTTCATAGATACTGAAGTCTCCTATAGCTAATGCCCTTTTAAGACTTGGTTTTAAGCCACTGAAGATTCGATCAACTTTACTTTCAGGTTGGATGATAAATCCAGATGCATACCTTGCAAGCCTTGGAAAATTCACTTCATATGTACTAACAAATTCATCATCCTTTTGCTTATGCTCAAGGAACTCCTTTTCCATAATTGTTCTAAGAATTCTAGAGAAGTACTTATTAAAAAATAAGTTCTTGAACTCATCCTATTACATGGAGTAAATTTTACCTTTAGGCCTTGTATTCTTAATTAAAGTCCACCATTGGTCTGCTTCTCCTTCTAATCGGTAAATAGCCAGAATGACTTTTTCATGTTCCGAATAGCGATGTATGGATAATATCTTTTAAATGGTATTGATCCATTGTTCAGAAACAAGTGGATTAGAAGACCCACTAAAAGAAGGGGAACGTTTCCTCATAAAGGATTCAATAGAATATTTTTCCCTTATCTACTCATTTGGAAGTACAGAATGATTAATAGCATGAGTAAGTATAGCAATAAGATTTTTCACTCCATCTCCCATAACATTGGTTTGTTAAAAAGGAAAATCATTTCATTGTCCATTACATTGATCATCAAGGTTCCTTCGGGTTCCATCCATCGTCTAAAACCCAAAAATAATAGTGTGAGAGGCAAAAATCATGATAGGTAAAAAACATAATAAAGGGGGATTAACTTCAATATCTAACATCTTAGGGTTAATTCTAAGATCGGTACCAAAATTCTAGTACTATAACCAATACTTATACCTAACCCAAGTGACATCCCTAGACATACCTTAGAAATATCTCTAGGGATCTCATTAATGTTTCCGCATCCTAGTTTCCAAAGGTTAACTAAACCTTTCCTCTGATACTAACTGTAGAGATCCAAAGCTTGATGTACATGGACATTTCTTTACTTTTGTGGAATACTTAATACATAACAAAAACAGACACACAAGGACTGTAATAGTTTAGTGTCTTTGGAAACTCGGAATAGAATCTTCTAATCGCGGTGAAAGATCTTTAACATCTCCTATAAAGATCTTCCCCTTTTGTTTTCTTAACTAAAACCTTTCTTTATATCCTTGAGAAAAGAAAAAATATAAAATGGTGAGCTCAAATGATCAGTAAGGGTAAGAATGGATAAAATAAAACAAACCATATAAATTTGAACCTAAAAACATGAACATAATGTTTAAACAAAAAAATATTTAGAAATGACATAAAACATGGTAGTACGTAAGGAATAGATCATAATGTAACATCAATCATGATAAAATAGCTTGGAAATAAAACTTGTAATTATGGAAAAACATTAAGAACATGTAATTATTTCCATAGTAGCCAAGGCATTACTACGAAGACCATCTTAGTGGAAAAAGTCCCTTACTGAACTGGGTTTACTTGCCGTTCCAACCCTGTATTACTGAACCAGATTTACTTGCCGTTCCAGCCATGTCTATCTCATGAGATAGAAATCTTTACCCAATGCATTAGAGGGAGATATAGTTCCCAACCATCTCATATTGAAATAATTCTTATGTGTGCCACAAAACAATCATAAATCATTCATTATAACCCAAAGAATAAATTGGGTTTCATAAACATCATTCCATCATAACATAATCCATATACAACAAATGGATATCATTTCATCATAAGAAAAGTGAAACCATATATATCATAGAGACCTTATACTTGAATCATACACATATGAAATAATGTCATCTTAGATGGAAAATGGTTTTGATAAATCACTTGAAATGAATTCTTGATGAAAATATCCTTTCTTCTTGGAAATCATTTTCTTTTCACAAAATGACATGCAATTTTAAAAGAAAAGGATTTTGTTGAAAATAATCATAAAATCTTGTAGAGGAAGCTTCTTGATAATGAGGCGTTATGAAACCGTAAAAATTCCGTTCATGCTAAATAAGTTAAAAATAACATTCTCCTCGTACTTTTGTCGGAAAAGTCAAAAAGTACCTTATATGGTAACCAAAGGAATGATTCCATTCATACAATGTGGTAAAAATTAAATAAAGGGGAAAAATGAATTTAAACATTCATGGAATAATAGTAAACATTTTATGAATTTTTTTAGAAAACATGGTCATGGATGATAACAATAACCTTAGTAAATACTTACGAATAACAATCTCGGATTAGAATGATATTGGAATAGTTATCCCTTACCTTAGGTCTGATATGCTTCATACGTATCCGAACCTCATGTATAATGATTTAAATAATTTCATTGACTTATTAAAGAATCATATTCATTATTATGATATCATATATGGTTCACTTATGACTTTATATTACCCGTTCTTTTGTAAATCCCATGTTAAAGCAACGTTTTGGGTAAAATCATCTTATTTATCGTACGTGTTTGGACTTATTGTTCTTGATCTTATTATTACTTATATCATGGTTTACTTAAATACAGAATGTAAATCATGATTTATATATCATATATATTCATTATATATCAATAATTTACATGTATTTATAATAGTACATAGCATATGGAGGTAAGAAATGAAATGCACCGTTCATGGAGACGGTAAACCGTACGTACGCATGAACGCTACTTTCATTTCTATTTATTATTTTAATGGAATTAAAAAATAATGATACATAGGTATATTATTATTACAGTATAATATCATATATAATATCATTAAATCCGTCCTTTATACATCCATCATAGGGCATTGACGAATCACATCACTTTAAGGGGGCGGTAGTCCACACTTCCTCAAATGAGATTATTGTATTTACCAACTATGGAAACCATAATGGCTTGATATAATTGGGAAGTAAAGAAGAATAAGGAAATAATAAACATAATATATATCATATATAAATAAAGTTCCATCATAATGGCCACCTTGAGAGGCGGTAGGAGAAAATTGAACAATCCACATTTCGTGAGGCGTTAGTTTTCCATCACAGAAACATTATGTTCTTCATCCATTAGATGGAGGTGTGTGTAAGTGTAGTTCTAATCCTTCTCATAAAAAAATCATAGTATATTTAGGATACTGGTGTTGTTACAAAAGAAAGTATTAAAAAGAGTTTAGGGTTTGGAGAAGTATAATAAAAAAACAACTTAAGAGGAACTATTACCTTTAATTTGGGTAACTTCCTTTGGTTTGAACCAAACTGAATTCTTGAAGTGCCTTCTTCCTAATTTAAGGCTTCTAGGGGTAGGAGAGGGATGTAGGGAGCTTAGTTGGGTAGAGTTTGGATGAGCCAAAAGGTTTTAGATGTGTGAGTAATTTCATAGAAGTGGTCTCTTTTTATAAGGGAGAGGAGGGGCTCTTTTGGAAAGTGTGGAAATATTATTTTATTATAAACTTATATTCGTTTTCAAAAGGTCCCTAAATAATTAAAGATGAAGATAAGATGACTCATGGTCGAAATAAAATCATCCAATCAGAATTGGACATGGTTTGGATAATAGTTTAATCATTATAATCTTATTTATTTAAATCATTTATTAATGAGGTAAATACTGCATCATTATTGTGTCATAAATAATTTAATTTATTTGATGTATAAAAATTATATAAAAAAATACCAACATGTATTAAATATTCTTATAATTCCAATGAATATTTATTGTCGAAACAATAATTTATATATCCCCTTATAAAAATTAATTACTAATGGTTTTCTGTTAATGCCAATTTTGTCTTTACATTAAATTAATTAATCTAATGTGTCATTTTCTTTCATAAGTGGCTCCATGGGGTCCCAAAATCGACCCAAGGATGCCCATGGTCTTCCATTACTCATCCAATAAGGTTTGGACAAGTGTTATGTTAATTTTGAATTATTATAATATTCTTTTATCCTTGAATTACACTATTTACCTTTAACCGTGGTAAATAAAAGTAAAAAGTTACTATTCACCAAAAATTATTTTTATATAATTGAACCACATTTTACTTCTTAATATTAACCATGTCTCTCGGATTTTTGAAATTCAACTCATAGAAGTGGTAAAATTATGTTTTATGAACAATTGCAAAAGCTCCTAGGAGGTGGGTAAAAGACGGGGAAAAGTTCAAAACAATTTTTATAAATATAAATTATTATAAACTGATTCCAATGAATTTTATTGAACTTTTATAAGTATTATGTATCTATTTTTACCCTAAATTTTTTTTAATCAAATAAATGATTATTTAAATAAAAAGTCGATTTTAACCAAAAACTCAGTGTTTTCACTATTCATCAAAAATTGAATTTTTTAAGAAAAATACCAAAAATTCAGCCTAATCTATATTTGATATTCCAAATTCAAAAATTATGTCTATTTTTCCAAATTCAAAACATAGAAGTTTAATTTATTAATTTTAAAAGTAATTCCTGTTATCAAAATAAATAGCGCGTTTTTAAGAAACAATAACTATCAAAATATCATCACTTGTTTATGTCCAATTTCAAAGTGAAATTAATTTCAATGACCAAAATTGGATTAAATGGTAAAAATATATTCTAATTAAACTTTAAAACTAATTAAAAAGATAATCTATCCATATAAATTATTGCGATGAAAAAAGTTGTTTTTAATTAAAATATAGCGTATTTTTACTATTCATCAAAATATGAAAGTTATCAGAATAATATGAAAATTTTATCCAAATTAAATTTTTATATCCTGATTCCAAGATAGAATTTTATTTTATAAAATTGAACTTATAAAAATGTCAAAAACAACATTTAATGTGGGTGCGCCATCAAAAGGAGGCAAAACTACATTTTTTGAAAAATACTTATTTTACTCGAAAAATTGATTTTGTTCTCATACCATGTTCTAGAAAATATTTAAGAGGAATAATAATGTTATAAAATTCAAAATGTAGTTAATACTATTCATAACGGCTTGTTTATAATAATATTATAACCATATATCGTTGTTTAGTGAAACTCGGTATTGCGTACTACACCCGCTATCGAGGAAGGTCGTGATTGCGTGTAAAGCAAGCCAAGTCAGGGTGACGTGTAGTGCAAGACTACTTTGTTGTTTTGTATAACAGAATCCAACCATATTTCATTTATATATTGAATTTATATATATGTATATACACACTCAATGTTTCGTAGAATAACTACTATCAAAATTGTGTGTAACATGATCCAAGAATAGTGTTGCGTATACTGCAAGCAAATGCGGTGTTGCGTATAGCGCAATGTAATCTTGGTGTAGCGTACAACAAAAGACCTCAATGAAATTAAAAAGAATATTTGTCATAAAATATAGGGGTGTTATAGTTGTATAAAAATCTTGTGAAATAGTATAGGAGTATAACATCAAAATATGACTCAATGAAAGGAAATTTAGACGAAGTCCCTTACGTTGAGTCAGACTTGTCACATGTGTATTTATATTCCATAATAATAAACTCATGTTAATTATTTACATTCTATATAAAATGTTTCAAGTTTATAATTAATTTTATTTCACTTATTACCTTGTTATATACAATTACCTAATTTATTATGTTTACAGTGGATGTTTGGGCCATTTTTATCTTATGTGTCAAAAATTACTTTTGTAGGCTGAATATCGTGGAAGAGGTTATCATTTAAACACCTACAGAATAATTAACATGAAATATTTATCATATTTATAATTCAATTATAGTATCAATACCAATAATAAAATATGTTTTTGAGAAATAAAAAATGTTACAATTATAGATAAGGTAGGTCGTACTTACCCATGAGTAACATTTCCATTTTTCAATGATCATTATGGAAAAACGGTAAGTAATATTTTATCATTATAGAGTTATCATAAAATAATATATAACATATTATTTACTTAAATATACTTATATATAAAATCGTTGTGGTGTGGTGCTAAAATGGGAGTCACATCACTTCGCGAGGGTGGTAGTCCACATGTTCACAAATGAAGTTATCATTTATCTGTGAGTGAAAAGGTAAGAAAGGAAATGATATATTATATTTAAAAATTAACAAATATGATATGAATATTATAATTATATCATTTATATCACAAATATTCATTATATGTACCCATAATACCTTCTATGTAAAGCGTTAGTGAAAACAAATCACATCTCTTCACGAAGTAGTTATTCTCCTTACACACAAACAATATTATCATATCCCATTTTGAATGAAAAGTAAAAAGGTATATATTTTATAATGAATAAATAGGTATAATAATGAGATACATATCATATAAAAACTTTTTATCCATTATCATACCCATCCGTGGGAGGCAGTAATTGAAAAATTAATGACATTGGTTTACGAGGCATTAGTCTGTCGTACACACGAATGATGATTTCATAAACCATTTAATGGAAGTGGAGAAAGATTTAAGTAATGAAATTAAAAATAATAACAAATCAGTATTTGGAAGTTATTGAAGTTATTTTATTTTATGTTTTCCCTTGAAAAAGGACAAATCACATTTGGAAAAAAAGAAGAAATTTCAACTAATGTTGGAGATTCCCCAATGAACACTATGAATATAAATACCATGGTGTAGACCAAAATGAATCTAGAAAAAACAAAAATGTTGTAGGATGAATAATAAGGGAATTTTTAGTAGGACAGTTCATGAAAATAGGTATTCCATCAAATATGTTATGGAAGAGGACATGGTTATGCTGACCAGGATGCTAAAAAAAGGAAACGCATGCAAGGGATTCTGATTCTCATTGTTCTGACATTAAAAGTTTACTTCAAGAAGCAGAAATCACAAGAGAGTATTACATCAGGGTTTGTATATGTGAGTGTGGTTGATTTAGATATTGGAATGCCTTTCAGAAAGAATAATGCAGGATTGAGATAATAATTATGAAAAAATTTGGTATGTGACTTTTGATGAGGGTATCTTTGGCCTTATCTAAGCCCATATCTTATTATCTTGGTTCTACTATTATTTAATTTTAATATAAGGGGACCCATCCCTAAAAAATTTCAAAAAAGTCATGATTTATCCAGAATTTAATGGGTTGGTAGAAGAAATAAAATAAAGATGATCGTTGAATAACATTACCTCTTCTTAGAGTAACATATTTTGGTTTAAACCAAAGACATTACTTGGATGTATTTATAACAAAAATAAGGCTTCTAGGATTAGATGAGGTAAGTAGAGATGTTATTTTGGTAGTGATTTTCTGAATGAATGGTTTTTGAGTTTGTGAAGGGAGGAGGATAGGAGGTGTCCTTTTATAAGTGAAGTGAGTGGCACACTTCTAATGTTTGAAAGGACTGAATTTTACCCATGTTTGTTTCATGATACAAGGATAAAATAATAATAAAAATTATACACTAGAAGGAATAATATTTAAATGTGGTCATAAATTAGATTTTAGAAAAAACATTATGTAATTTAACCATTATATTTTTATTTTAACTTATAGTAAATCTATTTTCACCTTAATCACAATAACTAATTTTTACTATTATCTGTATTTATTTTAGTGAAAAATTTATAAATAAATTTATTAAAAAAATAAATTATTATTATTCCAAATATGGAATCTATTTTATCTAATTAAATTCATATAAGTGAAAAAATCTAATTAAAAAACCCCTTTAGAAGCGAAGAAAAAGTGGGTTTTTAGGAAGATATATTTTTTGAAAAAAAGATGATTTTATATTAACACTGTGACTAATAATAATAATTTGATTAAATTTTTTTTATATTTACTGAAATAATATATATATATATATATATAATTTAAAACATTCCCCATTAAGGATTATTTTAGATTATTAAAATGAGGAAACATTAGGCATTTAAAAATAATTTTTAGAAAAACCTATTTTCAAACACAAAAAAACTATATAATAAAAACCAATATAAATATAATTAAAACGAAATAAAGTGAATTAATAATAAATATATAATAATATTTTACTTAAAATCATATTATAAAAATTATGACTTTTAAAAAATATAAATTATTGAAAGGAAAATATCTTATTACAAAAATCAGTATTATTCACTTTTTAATGAAAAATCAATATTTTCTAAAAACCGCCAATTTTTTCCATATGAAAATTTTTGTATTGTGATTTAAAAAATAATATTAATATTTTCAAATTAAATATATACATTTTTAAAATAAAACTTTTAAATAAAATATTATAAGAAAAGAGTTTATTTAAAACAAATTCTTTTTTGATTTAAAAATTACTTAATATATTTATAACTAATATAAATATCCAATACTTATGAATAAATATGAAAATTTTTTATTCTATGATTATAATATTTTTCACATTTTAACCAATTTTAGAAATTTGTTCCTCACAGTTTTATTCACTTATTAAACAAGTGTGGATATATTTCCCTCGTATAATTTTCATCTTCCCATGTTGACTCTTCAACCATATAGTTTTTCCATAAAACCATTACATCATGAATAACCTTATTCTTCAACACATTCTCTAGATGGTCAATAATATGAAACAGATGTTCCTTATAATAAATTTTCTCTTCTAACTGAACTTTTTTTGGGCTCAAAAAATGAGATGAATCTAGAATATATTTTCTTAACCTCAAAACATAAAATATATTATATACTTGATATAAACTTGGAGAAAAAGCCACTCGGTAGGCAAACGATCCCACATTATCTAAAATTTCTTATGGTCCAATGAACTGTGAACTTATATATCATTTCTTACCAAAACTCATAACACGTTTTCTTGGATAAAATTTAAGGAAGATATGACCACCTACCTTAGAAGAAAGATCCTTCCTCCGATTATCTACAAAACTTTTCTAGATGCTCTGAGCTATCCTCATATATTGCTAAATCTACTACACATATTTAACCATATCATATTCTAAATTTGGTCCCATAAACCTCCTTTCCCTTAAATCATCCAAAAATATATGTTTCTAACACCTCTTTCCATAAAAATCCTCAAATGGAGGCATCTATATATACTAGTATGAAAACTATTGTCATAAAAAAACACATCCAAAGAAATATTTTGATCCCAACTTCCCTATTAATCCTTTTAACAATAATGGTGATTATATTCCATTATCTCAATTTTCCACTCATCTTGTCCATCATATTATGGATGAAAAGCTATACATAAATTTAATTCCGTTCCCAACAACTTATAAAGACCATTAAAAAATTTAGATGTTAACCTATGATCATGATCTGATATAGTAGAGAGAGGAAATCCATTTAACGTAACTATATATTTTATATAAAGTTTAGAATGATTATCTAAATACATTATATCCCTAATGGGAAAGAAATTTTTATATGTGTTTAATCGACCAATAATAACAAAAATAAAATTGTTACCTCAAGAAGTATTTTGAAATCCTATCATGAAATCCATTGATATATTTCCTCATTTCCACTTAGGAATTGGGAAATGTTGAAGCATTCCCTTTAATAAATTTCATTTTTCATTAACCTGCTGAAAAGTCAAACACTTCATGGTGAATTCATCAATATCTCTTATCATTCCATCCCAGCAGTAATACTTCTGAAGGTCTATATACATATTAGTTATTATCAGATGAACAAAAAACATAGATTAATGAGATTAAATTAATTACTATTTCTTAAACTTGGAATCACATGGAAAACATAATCATTTTAAAAATTGTAAAACACCTTCTTCATTAAAATTAAAATTTATAAACATACCCTTATTAATAGATTATACATTTTCTTATAATTATTGATCCTCCTTTTGAGCTTGCTCAATTATTTATCAAAAAGTTGACTACATTGAAACCTAAAAAAATCGAGGATATCCCTAAATCAAAAAAATTGAGGAAACAATTCATCAAATCATTGACTAAAGGGTCACGTTCCAAAAATAATATGGTTAATTTAGCATTATTTTTTCAACTCAAAGAATTGGCCGCTTTTTTATTTATTTTTTATGACTGTAATGAATCAAGAAATCACAATCCTTGGTCAGTTCCAGCTATCTTCTCTGTCTCATGTTTAATTATTTCTGAGGGAATATAAACTTCTAACTTCTGTGATCAATATATATTTAACACTTTACTCCATATAGATTAGGTATCCAAATTTGAAAGAAAAAACAATAACAACTAATTCCAAATCACTTGTAGGGTAATTTAACTCATGAGGTTTCCACAGAGGTAAAGCATAATAAATTACTAGATCATTTTTCATTAGGTCCCAACTATGTCCTTTAAAAGAATCATCACTCTAAATAAAAAACTATCCATTTCTAGAAGGTGGGGACAAAATTGTAGCATTCACTAATTTTATTTTCCATTACTGAAAAGAATCATCACATTGTTTTCACCCTAATTAATTCAAATCCTTTTCGGATTAACTTATCTAGAAGGCCTGACAACTGATAAATTTTATAACAAACTATTCGTAGTGACACACTAATCGAAGATAAATTTCAATCTCTGTGATATTTGCTGGTCATTATCATTATTCAACAATTTTTTTAGAAGGGTCAACAGTTATTTCTTCTTTAGAGACAACATTTCCAAGGAAAGAGTTTAATTTCAACCAAAATTCAAACATGATTATTGTTTCATACAATTTATCATTTTTAAGGGTTTCAAAACAATCCATATGTGTCTTTTAGATTCCTCCTAAATTTTAGAACGTACCAGAATTTCATCAATAAAGACAACTATAAAATTTTCCAAGAAATCCTGAAGATATAAATTAATAAACTTGATAAATATAGTAGGTGCATTGGAAAACCTAAAGGGAGTAACAGAAAAATAATAGTGCCCATATCCAGTCTGAAATTTAGTCTTTGTAATGTCATTTTACTTCAATTTTAGTTGATGGTACCCAAAACTCAGATCAAACTTCAAAAAAATACTATTCTCCCTAGAGTTGATCCAACAAATAATCTTTATAATCTGAAGGATAATTATTATTAATTATGATATTATTCAAATCATTATATTTAATGAAAATTATGATTAAATAAACATTAATTTTAACAAAAAAATAGGATCACCCCATGGGGAAGTGCTATGTCAGATGAAACCTCTATCAATTATCTACTATAATTTATTTTCTAATTATAAAAGTTACATTTGAGACATTTGATAGGGTGTTTTAGAAATTTTCTTAGTATGATGTAGTAAGTTAGTAGTAAACTGAATTTTTTTGGGAATAACACTAAGAAAATCATCCTGAAAAAAATATATGTATTCATTCACTATTAGCACATCACTAATTTTAAAAGATTCACTCATTTCAACAATGTGGGATAGGTAACCATCACATCCCTATCCAATAAATTTCATAGTTTATTGGTATGTTATTAAAGCCATGAAATCATTGAATAGAAATTTCATGGCACATAAATATATATTAAGATGATAAAATGAATGAAAATAAAAACTAAAAATGAAATCAAACTCTTCTATGGATAATTCAAAAATATTTATAGGAAATACCACCCCACTGATAAAAAATTGAATATTACTTCAAATATTTGTTTGTTTAAAAATTCCACCCATGTTTTTCACCAAAAGATCTATATTACATTCATGAGGTGATATTCCCAATTTACTTGAAAATTTATTTGAAAAAAAAACTGGAGATCTTGTGTCAAAAAAGGTATTGGAATAATTCTAATACACTAGTAACATACCTATTACAATTTCATTTTTTGGCCCAAAATCAACTGTATAAGTAGAAAATATTTTTCCACAGCCTTTTGCATCTTATCTTGTTGATTTCTAACATAAGTTACTAAATTTATGCAAAAGTAAGAATATTAACCCAACTCATTGAAACCAAAACACATCACCGTTGGATGGATATTAGTTACCCCACCATTTAATTCTTCAAGATTATTTTATTTGAAATAATGGGGCATATTTCCAATCATTCCACATCGGTAACACATCCATGATTTCATAATAAATTATCCAGTGTAATTTTTACCACACTTACAACACGATGGGATCTTTATTTTCTTACCCCCACCCAAATTCCTCTGTTTTATGTTTCCCCATATCCATCCATCCTGAACACTTCTTAATTTCATCATCATATGGTGAATAATTTTCAAAAACCTTCATCTCATCTTTTTCCACAAAAAAAATTCGTGTACCTTTTAAATTATCATGCGGCCAAATAACCTCATAAACTTGTCTTTAATCATGATTAAAATCTATTAACATTACTATCAATGTCCAGAACAAAATATAAAATGTACTTAGATACTTTGGTAAAATTGGATTTATATATTGAAACAGAATATTCATCATTTTTCAAAAATTAAAGTAATTATTTTTCCATCTAGATTCAAAAAAACCAAGGGAAATATTTTTAAAGGAAAAGATCCTTAAATATTTCCTATTCCATGACATCAAGATCATATTTAACCATTGTATTCTTAACCAAATATCACTATCGATAAGATTCACATACAAAAAAATAAACAAAAGGATTTTCCTTCTTTACATTTCAATCAACCCTTGACTTAAAATATATTCTCAAGAGCATTAATTCATCTTTATACTACCAATGGGTTAAACGGTCTACTAAATAATGGGGTATTTTTTCCCATGAAATCCTCCACAATAGACATGTTCCTTCATTATAGATCAGGTTCCTCTCTAGCATAGATACCACCACCATTTAAATCTTGTGTAAAATAATCTTTCCTTGAAATAAGATATATTTTTTCTAATTCCAACCATATTAGGATGCTTATTTAGAAGGATACTTTCTCTCATTGTCTTCCCAAAACAAATTCCCAATTTCACCTATAAAAAACCATTATTCATAGACATATTTTAGAGGGTGAAAAATTCTTATTTTTAAATTATATATCATTTCAACATATCCATAATTTAAAATCCTTCATGGGAATACTATTAACACTATTCTACCCTCTAATGTTATCTAAATCGACCTATGATACTAACTAAAAGGACGCGGCCTTAAAATTCATATAATACTGAGTTATAAGTCATGAATTGATTCTCTTACATTCAAGGGAGTTTTTAGGTTTATAGTTTTATATTATTAGGTTATAACTAATAAATATGAAAACTATATAATAAAAAGCAGACATATACGATCAACATCCTTTGTTTCTGATAATAGAAAACTTTTAAAATAAGGCATGATTTATTTTTATGGAAAATATTCATGAATTTCAACTTGAATTATTACTTTCCCTTACCCATACTTAAATCGTATAAAAACATTTTATAAAGATGGGATCGGTAAAAAAATCTCAATAAGGGACATAAAAAATAAAAAACCATTATTCAAATTTAAAACCTGAAAACCTGTGAAAATATTTTTGAAAAAGCACAAATTTTTACCTAGAAGGATTGATCATTATTTTTAAAATATCATTTATAGTAACTTTTAAAAACAGATGATTTCAAATTAAAGTCATTATAAATCATAGAAATTTTAGGCTATTACTTTGGAACATCATATCATAGAACCCTTATATAACCTTTAAAATTCCCATAAAAATTGGAATAACTATATGGGTAGCTTCTAATATTATTATTTAGGGAATATAATCATTACCCACTGCATTAGAGTCCCATTTAAGAAAACCCTTCATATTAGATATAACCGAATTACCTAAAATTTTTTGGGTGCACCAATAATATATAATGTCCAAGAACCATAAAATGAATAAAATATTTTATTCTTTTACTTTTTCATCATAAAACGTTTGGCAACCACTTTTAATCTTTTATGCTAATCACTTTCAGATATAATATATTATTTTCATTTAAAGCCCAATTTTAAATACCAAAATAGCAAAAAAAGAAAAAATATGTTTTTTTATTAATGGGAATATGAAATCTTGAAAAGTGATATTTAAATAAAATAATGGCCATAGTAATGAAAAAAGTCATTATGGCCAGGTATGCTAAGAATTGAACATTCCTTTTTTTTCTTGTCAAAATGATCCATATAAAAGATGTATAAAGATTCATTTCAAAAACCATTGGAAATAAGATAAAAATAAATATAAAGTAAAATTTAAAAATATTTTATATCCATATATTTTTTAGAATTTTTTTTTAAAAACACAGAGGTGGAAAAGATCGAGTTGGAAGGAAAACATTATATGAGATTTTTTTAAAATGAAAAGTCCCTTATAACTTTAAAAATATTTGAATCATAAGCCACATAAAAGAATATAGTAAAAACATATAAATACCATGAGAATATAGAAATTAATTATATGAAAATTCAAAGGGGATCTACGTTCACCTCGTAAAAGAGTATAGTCATATAATATCAAAATATGCCTCAATGAAAAGAAATTGAGACGAAGTCCCTTACCTTGAGTCTGACTTCTCGCGGGTGTCTTTATCTTCCTGATAATAAATTTACGCTAATTATTTAATTTATTAAGAAAATTTCTAAAGTTTATTATTACTTCTATTTAACTTATTACTATGTTATATAAACTTATTTAATCAATTATGTTTATGTCTGTTTTTTTGGCCATATTCTGCTTATGTGTCAAAAATGACTTTGGTGGTAGGTGGATTATGGTCAAAGTGGTAATTATTTAAACTTAATAAGAATAATAACAATATAATATTTTTCATATTTATAAATTAGATATACTTTTAAAACAAATAATTAAATTTGGTGTTGATAAATGAAGTACATTACAATCATGGAGATGGTAGGTCATACATACAGATGAGTAACATTTCCATTATTTAACGATCATTATATATAAGAGGTAAGTAAAATTTTATATTTTAATAATGATAATAATATCATATATACCATATTATTTTCTAAAATATACTTAATTATATCATGCATTGGGTTTGATGAAGAAAATATAGCCACATCTCTTTGTGAAGGCAGTAGTCCACACGTTTACGAATAAGGTTATCGTATCCCCTACAGAATGAAAATTTACAATGGTATGTATGATATAATAACTAAAAATGTATAATTAATGTTATAAATAACATATATATATAAACTTTATCACCATCATTATACCTGACATAGAGAGGTGGTAATGGAAAAAATGAATGTCATCAGTTTGTGAGGCTGTAGTCTACCGTACACATGAATAATGATTTCGTAACCCATTTAAGGGAATGGAAGAATAATTTTGATTATGAAATTTAAATAATAACATATCAGAATATGTAATATTATAATGTGATTATATAATCATTATTTATGAATAATTTAAGGGGGGTGGAAGAAGGAATAAAATAAAAATTCTCAATGAAGAACATTACCACTTCTTTCAGTAACTTCTTTTGGATTTCACAAAGGCCTTCCATGGTTGATTTTATACCAAAGAATAAGTATTCCAAGATTATAAAATGGAATTATATAATTTATTTGGGTATTTATTGTCTAAACCAATTCGATTTTAAGGTGTTAATATAGGAGTATATGTGGTGGCCTTTATAAGTGAGGTGAGTGGCACACTTTTTATTTTTAATAATAATGAATTCCACCTAAATCCTTTCATGTAAAAAGGATAAAATAATTGAAATTTATCCTTAATATAATTTATAATGTGTAAATATGGTCGTAATATATATTTTATTTAAGTTTATATGATATCTTAGTCTTTATCGTTTTAGTTAAATCCCTGAGAAATCCATTTTTACCTTAACCTTGGAAATTATTTTTTTATGGATTTTACTTTTCATTTTGGTAAAACATTAAGTTTAAATTATTGTAAAATATATATTATACATATTAGAAATATGAAATCATTTTTACCATATTTTATTCAAATAAGTGGAAAAAACTAATTTAAAATAAAACTCGTAGATGTGGCGAAAAAACATGTTATCAAGCATTTTTCAAGAAAAAGATGGTTTTATATTAACTCTATGAATAATAATAATCATTTTATAAAACTAAATTAATATTTAATGATATATAATATATAAATTTAATTTTTGAAATTACCTTTTTTGGATTATTTTAATTAATTAAAATCAAGAAACACTATTCATTTTGTAACAGATTCTTGAAAAAACCCTTTTTTGAACTAAAAACAAATTTATACTAAAAACCTACATAAATTTGATTAAAAAGTAATTAAGTGGATTTAATATATCCAAATAATACTTATGTTACATTAAATCAAATTCAAAACATATTATGAATTTTAAAATAGTTAAATTATCTAAAAGAAAATACTTTTCTTACAAAAATAGGTCTTTTTAACTATTCACTAAAAAATTAATATTTTCGTAAAAATACAAAAATATCACCACAAGAAAATTTTAATATTATGATTTCGTAAATTATAAAAATATTTTAAATTTAAAATTTTAAACTTTATAAATTAAACTTTTAAATAAAACCTTATAATCAAATAGTTTAGTTAAAACTATTATGTTTTTTATTTAAAAATTACGTAATATTTATATAGAAAATATAAGTATCTAATTCATATTTATAAATATGAAAATGATATATTCTATCATTACTTGTGTTTCTAAATATCTAATAACTCAAATAATTAGACAAATTTTATCTAATATTGAGTCTTATCCACTACCTATAATGTTTCTATTTTCTTCTTGGTGAGAAAGCACACAAATACCTTAATAAGTCCCACATTTTTGTGATCCATTATGAAAACCCAAGGTGGAATGAATGTAATTAAATATTCCATCAACCCAATTCATACTTTCACATACCTAATGTGAATTATTTGATCATTAGGGGTTAATAACCACTTTAGAGTATATTCTTATCATTGTGAAATAATTTATCCACTTTTAGTGACAATCCTTGTCAACCCTAAATTATACCAAAAATATTACTTGACCTGTCCTTTTATAATATGTTTCTCAAAATAAAGTAACACATATATGATAGGGGTACCTATTTCACAGGTATGAAAATATAAATCATACACTCTACATTTATACAACCAAATAGAATATTAATCAAATCAATTATTACATTTTATAATAACCAGATATAAAAATAAGAAAAATAAAAGAAAACATAGTTATATGCTGAGGACATATCCTGCTAATTTTTTCCTTTCCAAATTATCGATATTTCATCCAGACCTAACTTTTTATGGGAAAATCAATTCTTATTTAGTCTATAAGTACCCAAGTATATATCTGCATACATTCTCATATCTGAAATGCATCATTAGAAACTCCATATTCACCAATATATATAGGCTGTGTGTAAATAAAATAGTAGGCCACAACCAATTATTTACCTAATATAATCTATTATATTTATTTATTCATGTATAAATAACATTACATGAATTGATAGTTTGAAATAAGAACACAATCAATCAATCAGTAATCACAATATTCCATTAATAAATTATAACTAGTATGAAACAGACATAGAAACATAATGGTTTTTTTCATGTGCTTACCAAGTCATTGTGGATAGTATTATAACTACTTTTATCCATGTTTAATAACTAACTATATTTACTTCAAGAATTGATAAAAATATAGAAATAATAATTGTGAAATAGTTATGGAACACAGTGCTTGTCCCATGGGAAATGGGAATCTTCGATAAGAAATAAGAGAACCATTATGACTACACCATAGGTAAGGAAAAAATTTGTAAATAGTCAGGATAATTCATGCATGAATCCCATATAGAGTAAAAGTATTTGAAAAAACATACCATCTTTCACCATAGATATCATCATTAATTTTTTATCATAACAAATGGTCTACTACCAATATATAATACTACATATTACCTTCCAAATACTATTATCAAATAATTTACATATAAATGCATAAAAATTACTAGTATATATAGGTAAAAAATAACCATATTATATATCCACCTTTATGTCATCAATAAAAAAACATGTATGATAATCATAATAATATATATTTGGAAAAAAATAATATACTATACACTAACCCCCTTCCAGACTCTAAGTTATCCCATGTATAAAAACATATATAACATACATTCATGGTATGGAAAAAATGACAAGATATTAATCTGAGAAAAAACATCATAGTTCATACCTATCATAACATGTATAAAGAGAAACATATTAAAATTGAAAAAATTAAGAGTAAATTATGTTTGAAGAAAATAATTTTAAATAATTATGTTTAAAGTAATAAATCCATTTTTTTACCTCTCATGTTATTTGGTGATACTATCTGATTACACTTTTGGAGAGTGTATAAGAGAGAATCAGATGCCCTCCCTTGACTGGTCACCTATCACAAACACTAAGTACCACCCAGATTTTTGGTAAGAGTTGAATCTCTCTCTAAAAAGTCACATTTATAATTATGGTAAGGTTTTAAAACACCTATGACCCCTTTTTATAGCCACACTAAGTAAGTAAATCCCGTTGAAGTCAGCACTAAATATCACCCAAAGGCCATACATAACCTAGGTAAACATAACCCATCAATCATATGGCACTTTATCCATGGAAATAATACACTTTTATATTATTCAACTATTTACATTATTAAACTCACTATAAAAACATTTTATGGCCATACAATAACAAAATATACTCATTATAGAGTTATTATCATGAGAAAAACACATTAGATTGTTAATTGGAAACTCCCCCAAGCCTTTGATTAACCTCACTAAGTGATCAAAATTTAAAACAAAACACTCAACCTAACTACACCCATCACTGAAAGTGGAAACACTTCACTTAGTGTAATGCTAAACACTATTCTATAGACCCTCAAAGGGTGTTATAAAATATAATTCAAGTTAGAGATCATTTTAGGGTTTCCATATTAGTCTTTAGAGAACATCACTTGAATTGAAATAACTGATGGGAAACAATAATGTTAACACAATATTGTTGAAACCAAGATGCACTGCATTATGCATATCCACCAAGACTTCAAGGAACATTAATCAATATCAAATTCCCACCTGAAGACTAATTATCCAAATACTCATTTTTACACTCCCACTTACCCTATATCTCCATAAAAACATCAAGAAAGACACATATAAATAAGGGTAAAGTATAAGGGACCCCCTACTATGCACTACCATGAGTTTAATCAATTGAAATCATAGGTTGATACAACATAAATTTCTTTAAATCATCGAAGTAAAAACCCCATAAAATTATTATTTATATGGTGAGTTAGTGAAGAATTTAAGAAAAAAATAAAAAAAGTGTGGAATGATAGACCTATCATTAGTAAATTCATGTCATATATGGATTGTGTATTGAGCTTGTATGAGGGAAGATTGAGTAGAGGGAAAGGAAGAGGGAACAAGAAGCATGACCTCCCCAAGGCAACTAGAGCATTCGAATAAGGTAGGATATGTGTGTGGCCAAAACTGACACAAAATATTACTTTAATTAAAATGTTAAAAAATAATTTTGGGGATACTCAAATTTGGGTGCGTCTTACTAGAATCCCAGTGGGCCCACTAGAGTTTTGGTGGCCTTCCACCAAAAATCTAGTAGAATTGGGAATGTTTTTATTTAAACCCTTTGAACTTTTAGTTGGATCCCACTGACCATCCAATGGGAATAAAATTACACATTTCAGGGTTTATAACCACCCAAATCCCAACACCTAAATCCAATTCCTTTTTCCCATGTTCCATCCACAAAACCACATATTATCACTTTAGACATTACTAAAAAAGTCATTTATCAAATTCAATTATTCAAATTCAAATACCCCTAGCACTACATCCCATATATTCCATTTCATTAATTGGTCATATTGACATTTATAGACATGGGTAATTACATAATGTGTGATATATGACCTTATATAATTTAGGGCATTCCCTTTATATCTAGATGGTGTAATTAAATAATCATTATAAAATTTTCCTACCACTATTAGGGGATTAACTGACCTTAAGAAACTCATAGTAGATAATTTTTTACGTACTTCCCATGCTACATTCATTACAAGAAAAAATTATTGCATTTGTTATTAAAAAAGAGAGAGACTTCTTAAATATTTAGAGAGATTAAGGGTACATTGTTCCAATTTTCCTAAATTACCAAATTAATGACCAACTATTAATTCAATACTTATATGAGGAACTTTTCCCCATGGATCATGACCCGATCAATGTTTTGGTATGTATTATTATATTGGGTAAAATACCCACTATCACTCATGACTTGATATCCAACATGGATAGAAATAGTAAATAATTTTGGATATAAATATAATAATTACAAAAGGTATGCATAAGGTAAAATTTTATACAATAGAAAAAATGTTTAATAATAATTTTTTTAAAATGGGTAACCTTTTATAATAAATTGAAAAAATACTCATGGTAAGCCAAAATATTCATAAAACTTTACAGATTATTTTATTTTTATTACTAAGATTTATTTTACTAAAATATGTATCTAAATTTTGGGTTCATCCAAGTCTTGTAAAAGATAATTACCCAGGAATCCATTTCAAAATATACAATTCAGTAAAGAAAACTACAATTTGAATCCAAGCCCATGTTGGAAAGTAAAGAAACAATTTTGATAGTAGGGAAACTCATGTATCCATAATTACTCTTGTTACCACCATGGTAAAGGTATTTAACTTCATCTAACTTCATGTAATGCACATGAACCACCTCCCAAATTAAAATATTGTGTTTTTTAAGGTTGGGGTCAAAACCTCAATTCATTATTTAAAGCAAAGACCTCTTTTAAGACTAGGTAGAGTGAGATCCATTACATAGCTTGATGGCCTAAGGCCAAGTGGCCTAAATACAAGGCTTGAAAGTGCATTTTTTTGGCCCAAAGGACCCCTCGGTTAATAGTACTGCTACAGTAATCGCGCTGCTATGGTACCTACTACAGTACCACCGCCACTAAAATACCTGCTATAATTCCTCATCCACTACAGTTTCATCACAACTATAGTCCACCGCAGCTACAGTTCCCTACTATAATACCCCAAAAATTCATCCCTTCCCGGACTTAATCTTGGGTCTTTTAGATGCCAAGCACAAGCCTTTACCACTTGGGTATATGCTCTTTGGCCCCCAAATTGAAATATTGTCTTAAAAAATTGATAAGAAAATGGTATATCAAAACGTTTAATTCCATAAAAAACACAATCTTCTTTTTAGTATTTTTAAAATTAATTGGAAAAATTTAAATTTAAAATGTAATTGGGGAGATAGAGATAAATTTTTAGGTAAACTACCTTCTCAACCAATTTTGAACCCAAATGATATAGAGAATGTGAGTGACATTATGGTAAAAAGTGGTTCCCAACATGGGTCTCCCATTATTTCTATCATTGAACCCACCATTGAGAGAGATCCTCTAGTTTCAATACTTCTTATGAAACCCCTAAGTATGTATATAGTGGTGACATTCAAAGAGGATCAATATAATATCCTTGACACAAAATGAATTTTTATGACCCATGTTTGGTCACCATATGACCGCATGAATTCTTCTCCATATTTCATATGCCACTAGCTAGTGGTGAGGTTAGATAATATAGCATGGGGAGATTATACCATCTGTATAATTATATATAGAAACATATAATGGGAAATATCTATAATTTAGATAATCATAATATTGCACACATAGAATCATAGTGATAATAAAACTATAAAAAAAAAATACACCAATGCAGTAATAAATGAAACCCATACTATGTTATGTAGTCATAAATCTCAAAAGGTTTTTCCTAATATGGTAATAATATTTATGATATAAAAGAAGAAAAAAATGTAGAAACTACTACCCAAGTCCACAACATTTCCTTATTATTTTCCCTCAACTACAATCGAGCTACTCTGGCTCATTTACCCATACAATAATAATATCCCTAAACTATGTGTTAAACAAAATATTTATACATCCACCCAGGTTCACTTGTAGGGTATGAGTATAAAACATACTATTACTCCACTAATGGGGCCTTTAAAAATAACCAACTCACACACACACAAATATATATATATATATATATATATATATCTGCATATACAACATAAATTGGAAGAAGTAAACAATCTCAAGCATAATACCAATAATTCCATCAAATGATCAACCACTATGATGGACATATCTTACATTCTTTATATAGTATTATCCCGAATATCCTTAATGCCTTTTTTTATTTTATTATGGATAATCCCCCATTTAATGGTTGAAGGGGTACCTATACATGACCCGTAGGCCCAAGGAACAAGGCCCGACTGACTTACAATACATGAGCCGAAGTCCCAGAGTCATATAATGCCTATAACATGACCTATAGGCCTAACCCACTAGAACTACCCCTCCCCAGCTTTTGCATCATTTCTCACCTATCTCCCCACCTTGCATTGATGATCTTCTAGTATTTCCCCGTACAAAGCTGCACGGTGCCTGGTCTCGATGGCGGCTGCCATACCCTCTCACTCTTCCAATCCAGTTATCTCTACTTCTGGTGGATGCTACTCTTGTTACTCTAATCCTCTTCTGGGGGAATTTTCTATGAGTTCTAAGAGACTCCATGGTCTTTGTGGCCCAAAGGACCTGTGGCCCGAAGGCCTTTGATGACCCGAAGACCCTTGAGATCCGTAGCCCCAAACCAGGGGCTTGATGGCCCAAATCAGGTGAATAGTTCTGGCTGCTACATTACCAAAAAGTAACTGCTATAGTACAACTATAGTGAAGGCACATTACTACTATAGTACCTGAAAATTCACCTCCACCTACTTTCGAACCTTGGTCTCTTGGATTCTAAGCAAGAGCTCTTACCACTCGGGTACAGGCTCATTGGCTTCATCTAGTATTAGAAAACATGATAGAGTCTCCCATGTATTTTATCACATAATATATTCTAGACTACCACATAATGGATGGTTCCCTATGGTATGAAGTTTCTGAATTCATTCTTAAATGATTTTTTTCAGATATCAATGTAGTGAATGAATTATCTTCAATCCATAACATAAGTATACAATCATAACCATTTGGGTGGAAAATGAGATATAATTTTTTAGTAACTTTGAGGGATTTAAATTTCACACAACCCTAACCATTTTGAAGGGAATATCACATTAAAATATACATAATTTAATAGTAGTTATCCAAACCCTTTCCACAATGAATTAAATATATATAGAAAACATATATGATATACTTGAAGTGTAACCCTTTCTGCAATGAACATAATATCACCCACAAACACAAGAGGTGTATAATAATACCTCTCTCAATGTAACAAATTTATCACCTATCAACATATCTAATAGGTTTCAAGCACACAAAAACCAAAAATCTTATCATAATTAAGGCTTAGATATAACCTTGATATATTGATGTTGGAGAGAAATTAATTAGCTCAAGTATATCCAAATACTATCTCTTAAAATATTACATATAGTAGTTAAATAAATGAATCCATTCCTCATGTGGTCACCCAAATAGTATTCTCGACATCCTCATCTATCACTTAGGTCAATTATTATACCATAACCCCCAAAAACATCAAGATAAAATAACAATCATGAACAATGATCTGCCTAATCCAAGAACTCAGTTAATAACCTACCATAGCTAGTGTAGATATATCTTGATTTTTTCCCATATTACTTAACTAAAATTGATGAAAACAACAAAAGTGTTAGGAAAAATAACATACATATAAGACATAATCATCTGTAATTTAGTATATTACTCTTATAAAACACCAATCTAGTGATACCGACCACTAAAATATAACCCATAATCTCCATGTCAAGTTCATAGAGTATAAATGTCATTAAGAAACAAAATTGATACCCAACCCTTGATATCTCATCACTCATAATCATATAACACATCCATTGGTTTGTTACATTACCCCATGCCCATCTCAATAATTACCCCTAATTTGAAAACTTGACAAAAAGGTCCCATCATAAAACCATATCATATACTGAACCCAAGGTAAATTGAACACCAGATAGATAAATCACAAGTATAAACTCAATAGAATTCATTTCACAATAAAAAAATTCTTCGCCTCTCAATAATGTGTAGTTTTAGCTTAATGAAACCACCAACTTAACTAACCCCTAACCCACTGCTCAAGGGAAAATTCCTACACTTTGGTGTTGGACCTTCCAATATTACTCTATCCTTTACTCCTATTTGAACACACACATGGGTTATAATTTAACTATAACATAGATTTTTCCTCAAAAAACATATCCCCTAATGGATATGTAATCATGAAATAAATCTCAAAGGAACCATTATAATCCTAATACAGTTCAATTATCTGGTCCCACAAATGTGAACCCACCCCAATTTTTCCTTTATTCATTTACACTTGATTTCCCTACTAGAATACCACAAAAAATAAACATACACCTATAAAATTTGTAAAATTAGGTACAACCTACCTGATTATAAAGTATCCCCATTTCTTATAACTATGAAAAACTACCTCATCAATATGATCATCCCATTAATTTTAAAACAATTATAATTAATATATTTAATTAATTATCTATGGAATATTTGTGGTAACCCAATCAAGTAATGTTTCCTCACTAGAATATAATTCAATGTCGTGCCTCTATCTCTATTCACAAGAGAGTATAACATGAAAAATACATATTTCCAACCAAAATTACCTACCAATTAAATCATTAAAAATACATTTTTTAATATTTTTAAAAACCATTTTTGGTTTAAGGTGTAACTGTACACCAAACATATTTTGATTAAAAATTAAAAAATGACTAAGAAAACAAATTAAAAATTAAAAATTCCAAATTTATAATTAAAAAAAACAAAAAAGAATGTTTGGGGTTAATAGGAATAAAATAACTGAATCAAATGCAACTATGACCTCAAGCCAATTTTCTCAGGCCAAGAGCTTGTCCCATCCCATCTATGATGTTTCTCGATCCATAATCTCTCTCACTAATGAACCATGACTCACCAAAAGACTTTAAAAATCAAAGAAAAATGATTATTTGTGACAAAAATATTGATTTTAGCATATCATGTTCCCTGTATTATAGGACGCTATAATGACCTGCTGCTATATTAATACATTTTCTTTCCTAAAAATAGATGTATGAATTTTCTTTTTGAGGGTGTTAGAGGGAATTTTAATCTCTTGGGAAATGAGGAATGTGAAACAAGGGATAAATTGGTAGAGATTTGATATTTTTATTGGGTTTCACTAGGAATGCTCTAAAGGATTTTGGCATTATGTTTAATATTTATCAATTTTCACTAGGTTTCACAAGTAAAGGTTTGAGTAATTATGGGATTGTGTGGTTGGAAATGACAAAACGCACCCTCATACCAGATTGCAAGACATAGTTTGGAATTTTCAATGGGTTTCACTGAGAATGATCTAAGGGATTATAGGATTTCATAATAGGATTTTACATTTTCACTGAGTTTTATTGGGTTAGGATTTTTCCGCATCACGATTTGAAATTTTCGGCGGGTTTCATCATAGTGTGTTTCATCACGGCCCAATTTTTCATTTTTAGTGGGTTTTATCATAGTCAAAATCATTTAATACATGGGAGGGAAGTTCCAAATGCATGTGATTTTTTTAGTTTCACCATTGTGGGGGATGTAGCCTTCAGTCTTCTGCATTTTAGAATTTTTATTTTTTTATTCTACTTATAATGGATATGGATCAAGTTATTTTAGATTTTATTTGATGTATTTTTAATTTTGTGATAAAATGTTGCATTAGTTTCTATCCAAGACAACATACTAAATTTTTCAGTGGGTACGAAGGTATTGGTGATTATATTTGATGTTAGTTTACTATTAATTTTGTGTAAAATTTAGAATTAAATTCTTTCCAAGACCTTTTGATAAAATTTTCAGTGGATATTTTAAGAAAATAAATATATAGTTTTGTTTCATTATAGATGTTTTAATGGTTTATCCATTGGGGTTACACTAGAATTTCTAGTGGATATTCCACTATAAGTTCCACTAGATGGTCCATAGGATGTTCTACGTGAGGTTCCAAAAGAATTTTCAATGTAACTTCTATTGGAACATCCACTATAAGGTCTACTAGAAGGTCCATTGAATTTTCCACTAGAAGTTCCAGAAAAACTTCCAATGAAACTTCAACTAAAACCTATATAAAAAAATAAATTCAATATATCTTATAATTAATTTTATTTATAATTTCAACAATATTAATATATTTATTTTTTTAAAATATTTTTTCCACAAATATGTTATTGTTAATTACATTATTTCAATTTTTTTTATAAATTTTGAAAATGAAAAATTAAATAATTTTTATAAAAATTATGTAATAGTTATAATTCATTTTTATAACTATATTGAATAAAAATATATTTCTAAAAAGTTCTACTGGAATTTCCACTTGTTTTATTTTCCCAATTATGTAATTTTTAATTTTATCTTTTTTCAAATAGTTTATACATATTGAAATGTTAATTTTTTTATAAAAATTAAGCATTTCATAAAAATATGTTTATTAATCATTAATTTTTATTAATATATTCTTTATCCTTAGAAATATATAATTATTTTGTAGTGTGGAACTTCCAGTGGAACTTCCAATGTAACTTCCAGTGTATCTATTATTGGAAAATATGTTTAATATATCTTATAATTCTTTTGTTTCTAATTTTAGAAATATAATTATATTTTATATATTTGTAAATTATTATATTCATAATTATATAATTTTTAGTTACATTTTTATTTATATAGTTTATTCATTTTCAAATGGATTAAATCTTCTAATAAAATTAATTATCATTGACTGAACTTAGTTTTTTTATGCAAGTTGTTCTAATGCTATTGATGTTGATGTTGTAGGGTCTTCTATTAAACTGGTTATAGGGATAATTTTCAAATCACTTGATGATGTAATTTTTGATGTCATGTATAGGGGTTTAAATGTGTTTAGTGTATGCTAGCAATTCTTGAATAAAAGGAGAAATGGTAAATAAATTATCACATAAAAACAATATGCATACAACAATGAAGATCATAGGGAGGTTTAAAAATGTGATAGTAGGGTAAACTTTCCTCGGGCTGAGACATGTGAACATTTACATGCTTGAATGGGGGTCATTTTTTTGTCTTTTAAGAAATATGAATGTACCAAATTTGTTGTAGGTAATAATCACCCCTTCCACAACCCTGAATCAATTCATATTCTGAGGTCCCAAATAAAAACAATAGAAGCACAAACAGGTGAGTTAGATGTGGATGCTTCAATAAGATTTAAACCAAATGGTTTTTTATTCATGGAGACAACTATTACAGTAGTCAATATGTTATTGGGTATGTTCATGTCGATCAATTGAATTTTAAGGGATATATGGTAAAGGAGATTGGTTCATGGTGATGAAAGTTATATATTAGAGTTCCTCAAAATATAATGTCAAGAAAATCCATAAATTGTGTATACTATGGAGTTTTAAATGGATGGAAAAATTAGTAATATTTTATGGGTTGATACCAAAATGAAGAAAAATTATTAGTTTTTTTGTGATATTGTTTTTTTGAACAATTTTTAACACCAATAAAGTGTAAATTCTCTTAGGTGTCTTTGTGGGGTTCAGACATCATCAAGAGATTGTCATTTTTGGGGAAAATTTTTTATATGATGAAACATATGCTTCATTTTCTTGGTTTTTTCAAAAAAAAATTATAGGTGCTTCACATGAAGAGAACTCAAACTATATTTACTGATCAATATGCAGAAATGGGATAATCCATTTCTAATGTTTTAGTGGGAACTAAACATTGACTTTGTTCATGGCATTTTATGCAAATTGGAATGAAACATTTAGGTAATTGGATTAATGTTAGATATATTTTTCTAACTAGATTTATGAGGTGTATGTTCGAGTATCTTGATGAATAGGAATTTGATTGTGAGTGGGCTTACCTTTGAGTAGAATATAGGGATTGGAAGTCACTGTGGCTTGGGGATTTATTCATGTTGTGAGAAAAGTGGGTGTATTTCATTTTAAAATATTCATTCACATTAGGTATTAACAAAACACTATTAAGTGAATGTTTTAATAGATTTCTAAAAGATTCCATTCATTACAAGTTAATTTTTGTTGATTTATTTAATAATTTTGAGAGATTGTTGGAAGAAATTTGATATCACGAAACAAAGTCCAAATTGGAGTTGTAAGAAATATTCCTCATAATATTTACCCTTACTATGCATTGATGTTCCAGATTTATACTTGATATACACATAAGTTATTTGATTTATTTCAACATGAATATTTAATGATTCGATTTTTTTTTCAGATATCACATATTGACATCAATGATCAATTTATTTATGTTATTGGAATGGATGGCTGTGTAAATTAATTTTTTGTATCATATGAAGCATCTAATGATGTTTAAGAATTTTATTATCAAATTTTTGAGTCGGTTGGGTATCATTGCCCCCATTTTTTAAAAATTTATGTTTGGATTGATATGAGATCCATAACTAATAAATATATTTTAGTGAGGTGGAATTGATTGGCGAGAAATATTGTGATGATATAAAGATATTCTATTAAAGTAAATCCTAATATAACATTATTTATAGAAAAATGTTTCACAGATTTAGTATGTTTCACCACCCGTCCCTCGGGGACCGTGCCGTGACACCCCCAAGCCCACCTCCCAAAGGTCAGGCGTTGGAAACTAGAGTCGAAGGTGTCAACATGAAAGCGGGCATAATTTTACTGAGTATTTGTACACATGTACAAACAACCATGTCAAAAAAAATTTGGAAAAGAGAATATTCATGCTACTAAACAACCACTGAGTTTAAAATAAAACTAAATGTAAATGGGCCTAAATACGAACCCAACAAAATAAAACTACAATAATAGAATGTACAAGATCGATGGAAAGTCATACGTTGAAAAACCCAACTAATGGGTAAGTGTAGAGTAGCTACTTGAAGCTGTAGAATTACGCCCCTCATGCCTGGTCTCACTTGGCACCATCAGGTCCGGGGCCACTAAGTCCTACGTCAAGGCGGCAGTCGTCTGCACTAAGCACAACCCATGCAGATGAAGCCCATGTAGGGTTGAGAAATATAGTACTCAATAGGGACCCCCAATCCATGAAGTAAAGAAAACAATTCAATCCATGAAACAAACCATGATGCATGATCATGAAGCAAGATATCTCACACTAGGTATAATCTAGAGTAGAAAGTTAGACCAATAGTCATATCATCAAACACCTTGGGATGCTGGAGAAATCCTCCTCAACGTATACAGTGGGCATGTCAGGTCACACAGTGCAGCTTCCAAATAACCTTGGATCTCTAGGGTACTCATCTCTGATGAGTACCGTGGGTATACTGGGTCACACAGAGCCTCTCCCCATTGTGTGCATGTCAGGTGACACAGAGCCACTTCCCACCTAGTCCATACTGAGGTACTCCTCCTGTCGAGTACCGCGGGTCTACTGGGTCACAGAAATCCACTACCCACAATAGGCTTTCTAGGTCACATGTAGCCTATTCCCATTAGGATATCATATCTAATCCACACTGGGTCTCTTGTTAGCAGTCTTCAGGCCTTATCCAACCTCATGGTTTCCACACGTAGTGCGATTGATTCCAGGAGAACTGCTCCCCAATCCATTCACCATATTTCAACATCCATAAAATCCTCCTTAGAGTATACCAAAATAACATCCTCATTGTGAGGGTTCCAACGCCACAAACGACTCTTCAATCAGATGCCTGGTATGTATGTTATTGGAGTTTTAGTAAATAGAGGTCAGTTGCATTTGGGCCCGGTCTGACCTAGTCGGACTGACCTAACCCACCATGCCTAGGGGCCCTACATGCCCCAGTTTAGTTTAAATGACACGACCTGACCCAACATGGGTATGGGTCAACTCAGTTCGGCCTGGCTAGTGTGCCAGGCCCATTTGGTCGTGCTAGACCTGACCCGGTTCAGCCGGGGGTCCAGCCCACCAGGTCGCTCAGCAACCCAGTCTCATCCGGTCCGACCTGATGGGATGGATCTAGCCCACTGAGCTTAGGTCTGGAAAGAATGGTGCTATTCTATCCCACTGAGGGTGGGTCCGGCCTGCAGGAAGAGGGTCTGACCTGCTGAGCGGGGGTCCGACCCATTTCCATGCCCAGTCCGCCACAGGCAGACCGATTCCTCCTCTAGCCCGGATGCATAGCACATCCAGGTGTACCACCATGTGTCCAACCATTCTGACCAGTCAGTTCTTCCACACATGATCAGAAGACTGTGTTCCATGAGAATCCATGACCCGCAGCTATGAGAAACTCCACAAATGCGGCAGAGGGGCTGCGTCCCGCCACCATCTGTCTGCCCGTCTGGCGGCCCAAGCTAGCCGCGACGCTCCCTCTGGCACACCATCATGGGGTGATTCCACCGACGGTCTCTTTCATGGACCTTCGTGTCCTCTTAGGTGGTCTATTATTCACGATGTCTGCTCCTCTAGCCTTTGTGCGGTTATTACTTCTCTACTAATGCCTCAACATCCTCTTGTCGCCATTTTAAAAGATCAACCACAAAGAATCCATAAGGTGGAGGGGATAGAGCCATGTTAGTGTCAACCCAAACCATCTGTGTTAGAGGTTTATAATCAAGGTGGATGTTTGTGGTTTGAGGTTCAAGATTCTAATAATAATAATCATTCCCAATGAAAAACCTCCATAAATGATCACCCTCCTGCATTAACCAACAATCCACAGATCAAACTGTCCACGGGATGATCCTTGTTCATTAGTTTAGAATGAATAATGGAAAAAGATAATCCATAAAAACTATAACCCCTTCCACATTGGAGTTTTTTATTTAAGAGATCTGTCCGTAGGGACTCATGTTCCGTTAGCATTCAACGCTCTTCTGTCCCGTTCTTTGAAGTGTGTCGATGTCACTAGCGATTCATCGACATTCGTCATTCGTCATTGGAGAGAATTCTTGCCGTAGGTTTGTTAGTGAAATTCCACTCTTTGATCCTGATTTCTCCAACATGTTATCTCATTAAAAGAAAACATGTCACAAAGTTTCTGTTACACTACATCGTCGAATTTTTACGCTGTTTCAATTATGAAACAATATATCTACGACACTTAATTTAATGTGTCATTAGGATGAATTTACCATACATTAATGAGTTCATTTAAAACAACTAGTTATCGCTTTGTCACCACACCGTATCCCATCATCCCACTGCCCAGCGGTTGAAAAAAAATAAAATATTTTATTTAAGTTATATTTTTCAGAAATTTCTAAAAATTAACCTTTCTGGTTGAACCTTTTTAATCGATGTTAGGTCCACTCTAGTTGGGTCCCACCATTTTGAGTTCAACAGTTCTCTCAAATTTTCAATCTGGGAACCCATTTAGATGTTTCCAAAACCGTGCATGCACACCATTTTAATTCACATAAAAAAGGGTCAAAAAATATCTTTCGCCCTCAAACCATGCCGAAAGTGGTTATGTACTTCTTAAGCATTTAATTTCATTAAGAAATCAATGGTGGTCTCAGATTTTGGATTAGAGTTACCTTTTGTGAGTTATGGGAATTCAAAAAATATCTTTTATTTAAATTATTTTATTTATGGTCAGGTCTCAAAAAACATTTAGAACCAACCCGCGAAGATTGATGTTAGGATCCTCCTAAGGGAATAATACCCTCATTAACTCAACAGTACTCTCATATTTCCAATCTGAGTTACTGTTTATGAGTTAAAAGGATTTGAAAATAAAATAACTTTATTCTGTTATATTATTTACGACCAAAAACTATATTCCATTGTTGACCCACGTCGGCCAATGTTAGGCTCTTACTAAGAAAAGCATACCATCATGGGACCAATGGTGGTCTCATATTTTTAATCTGAGCCAAATTTCATCAGTTACAAGCATTTGAAAAAAATTAATTATTTTATTTATAGTTAGGTCGTTTTCAGGTTTTCTCACTGGAGGTCTGCGCTGCCTAAACTTAAGTAACACCTAGGGTGAAATCGCCATCCTGAACGCAAAAATTCCCTTATATTTCTGATATAGGAAGCCATTTAAGAGTTATCCCAGTTTTTAGGATATCTGCTCACACACTCTATTTGAAACTTAACAATTTTCGACGGATCATTTCAGGAACTCTGGGCCTTGGAATTGCATGTCGTCTCGGCACCTAACCTTGAAATAATTTCAGATAATTTTTTTTAAAAAATTTCTCGGAATTTATGGGAAATTACATTACACCCCCTTATTGGGAATCATGTCCTCATATAATAAACAAGGCTAAAAAAATGGGGGTACTTAGCATGAGTCAGAGCCTCCCGCTCTCGTGTTCTCTCCTAGAGATTTCTGTGTATCAATCAAATGTGCACCGGAGGAATCAACCATCCACGAAGGACCCACTCCCGTCGATCGTCTATCTCCACTAGGAACTCCACAAAAATCACCCCATCTGCAATGTCCATCTCACCCCAGTCGATGTAGTGCAATGGATCATGTATGTATCTCCTTAGGTGCAACACGTGGAAAACATCGTGCACCCGATGCATCTGTGGGGGGAGGGTCTAGGCAGTATGACACCTCACAAATACTGCTATGAATCGGTAATGGTCAAATAAACATCATAAGAAACCCACCACCCCAGCCAAATCTATGCAATCCCTGATGGGGTGAGACCTGAAGGAACACATAGTCTCCCTCCTCAAACACCAAGGGTGTCCATCTCCTATCAACATAAGATTTTTTCCAGCTTAGTGCAGTACTTATCCATCTGACCATCTTTTTGAGGGTGAAAGGTTGTGATCAACTGAAACTGAGCCCCAAACACATCCTACAATCCCTTAAATAGCTAGGATGTGAAGCAAGCATCATGGTCTAAGACGATCCTCAAGGGGACCCCGTGAAGCAACACTATCATCTAGATATAAAGGCATCCCAAACCCTCTTCCATGTTTCCCATGCCATGAGTGTGGACTAATTTGAAGTCATAGCCCTGGAGGAACTCCAACCATCATCTCTTTTTGAACTGCTGAAAATCCTACGGGCACCTATCCATCCACATGAAAGGCTACCCCATTTTAACTGATTGATGTTCCCATCGACACTTTGGTAGTGGGTACTCGTTCTCCATGATCACTTTGTTAATGTTCCGATAATCCATAGATAATATAGAACACAATATCTTAATAATCCCTTCCTTTGAAAGTCCCCCACCTACGACCCCTTCTCACGAAGCTCTATGAAATCCATCCTATATACTGATGTAGATATCGGTGCCATATCAGGGTATATAATAATACAAAAGTCCATATCCCTATGGGTAGGTATTCTTGGAAACAACTTCTGAAAGGATGCTCTCACACTCCGCCACTACTATTAGGAACTGAAAACTCAAAACAACCGATGCCACGAGGGTAAGGCTAGTCGACTCAAGAGTGATCAGTTTCACCCTTCTATGCATGAGTTTATCCCTTGATGCATGGGTTTCCTTTTTCACCAACTAAGGATAACCCCATTCCAATTATATGGATATACAACATCCCTTTTCCTAAAATTTTCAATTTGATCATGAATAATGGATGACTAGCCCAGACCCAAACTACCATTGTAAGGACTTGACGCTGCCACTAAGAGGTTCCAACCAAAACTCTCACCTCAAGGCTCATATAACACCATCAGAATAAGTTTGATTATTGAGTCTCCTCCCATAGGTATCTCTGGATGTAAGGATCATGTTAATGGTTTAACCTAAAACTCTAGGTCTTGAACAACATTCGTGCTAAGAAGGAATGGTTAGCACTTATGTTTATTAATACAGAGGCTAGTAGTAGACATAGACCATACCTTGAATAATTCCTGGAGCCCCTGGGTCATAATCCTTGATCGCATGCAACTACTCTCTTCTTTTTTCCTCCAGATCCCTGAGCCTGGTGTGGACCACATTGGGCTGGTGGTTGTAACATGTCGAAATGTATAATACCTCCTACTACTCTCCCAATTCCTCTTCCACGTCTTCCAACCTATATATTCATCTGTCCCCGCCACTTCATATACCCCGGTGGTCCATCCACCATATCACTATTCGTATGAGGAGCATGAAAATCTCTAGTAACATATACCCTTTCAACTTTTGAAAAGAATCATCTCTTCCTAGGCCAACTCGACTCACCCCATGATCCCTGAGCTGTAGATCCCCCACCATGGGACCTATTCTCAGAACATCTCACACGTCCATGTATCTAAGACCGACATCAGCTTCCTGCTTTCCCAATGATGACATCCACTAGCTGTATCTACTCAACCAAAGGACTTCCAATGACAAGGGTTCTCTCGAGCACCCTAGAATATGTAGGAATTCATGAAGGGATAGCTCTGACTTGGATGTCCCTAAAAACAACTTGCTTGGGGGTTCGAGACCGGAAGCACTGATTGTATCGTCTTCATTTAGTACCTAGACAAGTTGGTATTCCATGATGAATAATCAGCTACCATCATGTCATCCTTCTGAAGTAGTAGAAGCTATTGGGAACGCATAGACCATATTTTTCATTAAAAGATCCCTTTCTCTGGGAAAGGTTCTCATGCTATGGCCATGGAAGAGTCACCTCATCACACAATTGGGTAAAATAAACCCCACCATCACCCTACTATGCCACATATAAGACTTGATGACAAGACCAACATCTGATCTAATGGTGTCTAAACTAGGTGGAAAACTTGGACACCACCTCAAGCTAGTCCTTACACACATTCTAGTCGGGCTCTCCTCAGAACCTGAAGGTTTTATGTTTTTAAAACTCATGATGTGCACTCTTCCCACACATCTCATCTACTGGTACTATGAGTACCATTTTCTACTCAACAGGTGGTGGTACAGCTAGTACACCACCCGGTGGTTCTATCTATTGTATGATCCACTGTACCCATTTCCTCACCCCACATATCATCCATGTGATCATGCAGTGGAATCCTGAATGGCTGTCTACATGGAATCATCTTGAGAAATAATAATATATACCATGATAAATATATTATACCAATTGAGATGACTCTATTTCAAGAAGAACACGAGGAAACACTCAATTACTATATGATTCATGCGACCATCTATTTTATGTATAGAGACGAATATAAGAATTCAAGGACCTGGTGTATGGATACGTAGACCACTGTAACAACACTAGATTCCCTAAATCTAAAAGTCAAACTCAAAATATTTAACATTGTTTCCCAAAAACAAAACAACAGACTCTCAGTCCATGAGGATGAACTGACCACATATGATACCACTTTTTCATGTCCCATCCCCTGGGGACCGTGTCGTGACTCCCCCGAACCCACCTTCCCATGGATAGGGGTTGGTGACTAGTACTGAAACCATTAAATTTCAAGTGGGAGGTATTTTCCTGAGTACCTATACACAAAAACACATACAACCATGTCCCTAGAAAACTAGAAAAGATAACATGCATGCTACTAAACAACCATTGAGTGTAAAAGTACAACTAAAAGTAAATGGGCCAGAATAAAAACCCAAAAAAAGACAACTGCAACAATAGAAAGTACAAGATCGATGGAAATATATCTAATCAAAATCCCCACCAGATGGGTAAGTGTAAAGTAGATGTTTGAATCCATATAAGTAACCCCCGTCTTCCTGGTATCACAGGGCCCCACCAGGTGCTGGGCCACGAAGTCCTCCGTCAAGGTGGCAGTTGTCTTCACCAGATACAACACGTGCGGGCGAAGACCATGATGGGGTGAGTAACACAACACTCCGTAGGGACCCCAACAACCAAAAAGGAATGATCACAAATAAATCCATGAATCAGACAACGAATCATGATCATGAAGCAAGATCACTCACACGAGGTATAATCTGGAGTAGAAAAGTAAGACCATCAGTAGTACCATCAAACACCTTGGGATGTTAGAGAAATCCACCTCAATGTGTAATGTGGTCCTACCAGGTCACAAAAATCCCCTTCCCTCTATCCTTGGACTCATTTGGTACTCATCCTTGATGAGTACTGTGGTTATGCTGAGCCACACAGAGTTGCTCCCCACCGTTGGCATGTCGGGTCACACAATGCCAGATCCCACCTTGGTCATACTGAGGTACTCTTCCTATCGAGTACCATGGGAATTCCTGATCACACAAATCTACTCCCCACCTTGGGACTACTAGGTCACATAGAGATGCTACCCACTAAGCCATCATAGCTCATCCACATTGGGTCAGTTGTTAGCAGTATTTAGGTCTCAGCCAACAACATTGTTTTTACACGTAGTGTGCCTCATTTCGGGAGAACTGCTCCCCAATCCATTCATCATAATTAAAATTTCATGAGTTCCTCCTTATATTATGTTGAACGATCCACCTTGTTGTGAGGGTTCCAACTCTACAAATGGATCCTCAATCAGACACTCAGTTTGTATGTTATTAGCGTTTTAGTAAACAGGGACCAGTTGCGTATGGGCCTCATCTAACCTAGTTGTACTGACCCGACCAACTGGGGATGGTGTGCCCACATGCCTCGATTTAGTTCAACTAACCTGAGCTGACTCGGATTGGTTCTGGGTTGGCCAGGACTGACCTATCCAGTGTCCCAGGCCCATTGGGGCTCGGTGGACTCAGCCCAGTTCATCCGGGGGTCCACCCCGCCGGGTCACCTGACATCCCAGCCTTATCTGATCTGGCCCGAAGAGGCGGGTCCAACCTATAGGGTGTGGGTCTGGGTTGTAGGGAATGGGTCCGGCCTGCTGGGGGTGGGTCCAGCCCACTAGGAATGGGTCTGGCCTACTGGGCGCAGGTCCAACCCACTGCCCTTCCTTGTCCCCCCCAGGTAGACCGGTTCCTCCTCCACCCCTGATGCATAGCATGTCCGGGTGCGCTGCCACGCAACCAACCAATCTGTCCGGTCAGGTATTTCACACGTGACCAGGGGAACCAATGTCAAGAGAAGATGTGACACGTGGCTTCAGGCTGCTCCACCGACGTAGCCGAGGGGCCGCGTCCCTTCTCTAACTTCTGGCCCAGCCAACAACCCCTGCTACCTCACCACTACCTAATCCAGCCGCGACGCTCCCTCCAGTACACCGTCATAGCGCGTCGTCGCCTACTCGTGGCCACTGGTGGGATCTTCCACAGACTACCTGGTCCGCTCCAGTGGTCTATTCTTCGTTCCATCTGCGAATTTGGCCTCTGTGAGGTTCTACCTTCTCCGCTAAGGCCTCGGAATCCTCTTACTACCATTTTTAATGTTCAGCAATGAAGAACACACGAGGCATAGTGGAACAAGCCTTGTTCGTGGGAGGCCACACCCTTTGAGTTAGAGGTTTATAAATAAGGGGGAGGTTTGGGGTTTGAGGTTTAAGATTCCAAAAATAATAATCATTCCCGATGAAAAACCCAAAAAATAATCAACCTCTTGCATTAACAAGCAATATGCAGATCAATCAGTCCATGGGTTGATCCACGTTTATTATTTTGGAATAAAGAATGGGAAAAAGATAACCCAAAACAATAATAACCCCTACCTTATTGAAGTTTGTTTTTGAAGTGATAGATCTATGGGGATTCATGTTCCGTTGGCATTTGACGATGTTCCATGTTGTTCTTCGAAGTGATTTGATGTCACTGGTGATTCGCTGACATTCGTTGTTCATCATTGGATAGAATTATTTCTGTAGGTTCGTCATAGAAATTCCTCCCTTTTATATAAATTTATTCAATATGTTAACCCATTAATGGAAAACACATCCCAAAATTTCTATTACGTTGTGCTGTATTGTCGTTACGTTGTTTCAATTATAAAACAACGTATATATTACATGTCATTTAATGCATCATTACGCACCATGTTTATGAGCCATTAATAAGTTTCATTTAATGCTACTTTTCATCGCTTTTTCTCCACAATAAAGCGCTGTCGTTCAACCACCAACGCTTGGGAAATACAAATAAATTAACTTTTTATGTTATTTATTTTTTTTTCAAAAAATTATGAGTATTAATATTTTTGGTAGACCCTTTCGTTTCGTAGTTCGGTCCACTCTAGGAGAATCTCGCCATTCTGACTACAACAGTGCCTTCTGATTTTCAATCTGGGAACCAATTTAGATGTTTCCAAAACCATTCATGCACACCATTTTAATTCACTTAAAAAACACTCAAAAACAATCTTTTATCCTCGACCCTTGCCCGTCGAGGTTAAGTCCCTTTTAAGGAGAAAATTTCATTAAAAACACAATTATGGTCTCAAAATTTTAATCTGATTTTCCTTTTGTGAGTTTTTTAGATTCGAAAATAAAATAAAATAAATTTTATTTAATTTATTTACTGTCATGTTGTAACACCCCATGATTTTATAGTATTTTATCTCATTAATGTAATTCAATAGCTTGTGTTACACACAACACCAAGTTCGATCGCATCAAAACTTACCAAACTAGATGTTCAAAAAGTGGTTATGAATAGTATTAAATGAATTTTGAAATATTATATACTATATATATTTTTAACATCCATATTATTTGTTTCTTAGATATAATATAAGAACAAATTCATTTTTTAGATAAAAGAAGTATTTTTTAAGAAATGTAATTTTACCGTATTTTAATGGAGGACCCTTTTTAAACAAATATTTGACACTTTAATATATTCAATTTATTGAAATTAAATTATTCATTAGAAGTGGGACATAAAAATTTAGTTTGGACAAATGTTTGGTACTTTTCTGATAACTTTCATATTTTGATGAATAGTGAAAATACCATGTTCTAATTGAAAACAAAATTTTTAATCAAAATAATTTATAGTGTTAAATTATTCATTTAAATAGTTTTGAAGTATAATTAGATTATATTTTTATCATTAAATACTATTTAGGTCATTATAAGTAATTTCACATTTAAATTTGACATAAACACATGTCAATCTTTTGATAGATTTTACTTTTTCTTAAAAACCCGCCTTTTGGTTTTGATAATAGGAATTAATTTTTAATTAATAATTGAAACTTATATTTATTGATTTTGGTAAAATGGAGTTCATTTTTAAATTTTTAATATCAAAAGTATCTTAGGGTAAATTTTTGGTATTTTTCTGAAGACATTCAATTTTTGATGAATAGTGAAAAACACTGCGTTATTATTTGAAACCGAGTTTTTATTAAGATAATTATTTATTTTAATTCAAAAATTAAATATAATACCTATATAAGTTCAATTTAATTCATTGGATTCATTTTATAATAAAATTAGATGTATAAAATTTTATTGAACTTATTAACGTTTTTTACCCACCTTCTTGAAGCATTTACAAATTTCCATGAAACATAATTTTACCACTTTTATGAGTTGAATTTAAAAAATCCAATATACATGATTGAAATCAGTGAGTAAAATTTTATTCAATAATATGAAAATAATTTTTTGTGAATAGTACCTTTTGACTTTTATTTACCGCAATTAAAACTAAATACGGTAATTAAGGGTAAAACCAGTATTATAATTACTCTAACACATGTACTAATTCTATTAGATAAGTGTAATTAAAAAAAATAAACCTTATGAGTAAAATATTACCCTATTTGGTCCACTTGGATTAGATTAGGACATTTATTATTATTTTACTTAAAGAAGAGTTAAAATCGTTAAATTCAATGTTTAATAACTAAACTATTTTTTATATTGGGTTAAAAACAATATAAATTCGACTATAAATATTCATTATAAATATAAAAATATTTCCTACATAATGATATTTTATTTATAATTTTTAGACATTTATTTATGACACAATGATGATGCAGTAATTACCTTATTTATGAAATATTAAAATAATTGATATTATAAATATCCAAATAAATGTAAATTTATACTTATGATGAATTATACTAATTTTATAAGTAAATATGACATTTCATTGTTGATTAAATATTTTTTTTTCGAATTGATAAGGTTTTTATGACTTTCACTAAAACAAATTACCAAATAGAGTAAAAATTGATATAAATTTATTTTTAAAGTAAATACTAAATTATTGGTCAATATAATAGTTTAAAAAACCTAAGAATCTTCAAAAGGACTGAAATAATATTATATATGCCATTAATTAACCACTTGAGGTTCTCTTTGAAGTTTAGAGTATGTTTATTAACCATATAGTGTAAGAATACAAGAAGACATGGTAAAAGTTAAACTGTTTAACTAAGAGTTAAATATAAAAGATAAGGTTAAAATGGTAACCTAAAAATGTATAAAACCTATTGGTTGAGCGTTTCATGACCCATACCCACCTTAGAGTTTAAATAAATTATTTTGGAGCAATTATAAACCGAAAATGATTTTATTATAATATAATATTTCTAGCTTTTCCTAAAGTGACCCTCACCTCTCTTATAAAAGGGTACTTCCCCTTCTTTTAATTTCAAACCTCCAAATCCATTTGACTCGACCAAACCCTTCCCAAATATCCTCCCCAATTTTCTCCCTTCATCTTAGAGGCCTTCCTTTGGTCAATAATCCAACCTAAAGAGCCCTTTTGATCAAATCAAAAGGAAGAACCATAAGAAGAGGTAAATATTTCATCACCTCTTTATAATTGTTTTCTTCTTCCACTTCCTCCTTCTTTGTTGTTTCCATTCAAAAATAATAACTCAACTATCTTATATATACTGTGATTTTTTAATAAAAGTGGTACAACCATATTCATTATTATATCCATCACAATAATGACAAAGCCACCAAATGTGTGTACGGACGACTTACCATCTCTACGTCGTGGTGTAGTTTGTTATTCAAACACTTCAATATTTGGATAGGTATAATAATCAATAAAAATAATGTAAATAATAAATAAATAATTTTAATTATTATGTTTATATTATATACCATCCAATTACATATGATTTCCCCATCAATATAATGATATTGTCGCTCATGCGCATGTACGGATTAGCGTCTCCACGACACGATGAGATTCATTCCCACGTTCACCATTCAATGATGATTATAAAAATATATATTATTAATAAGTATGTAATATATGACATAATAATTCTACTATATATATATATGTACTTACATTTATATTTTTCACTTACGTCTGTTCAATAGGATATGAAAACAAAAACTACGTTTATGCATACGTACGACCTACCGTCTCTATAAACGGTGCCTTCCATTCCATATATCTATCTATTATAAATATTTATATTATATATATATGATATATAAGTCAAGGTTTATATTCTCTATGTATTTAAATAGTGATCTAAATGATACGATCAAGAATAACAAGTTAAAACGTGTACGATAAAGAAAGTGATTATTACCGGAAATGTTAATTTAACATGGAAATCATTATTAAGTGGGTAGTATGAAGTCATAAATGAATCATGTGTGATATTATAAATATGAATATGGTTCTGGTATAATTTAATAACATTCTATGGTCATTATATAAGATGTTAAACGTACCATCGACCAAAGGAAAGCGTAAGGTAAGGGTTAATTCCTCAATCTCATTATTATTCGAGATTTTTTATGTGTATGTTTTTATTGGGACATATTTATTATCCATGTACATGTTTCATAAAAGAGATTTTAAAGGGATTATTTTAAGTTACTATTTTTCTAGAACATTTTTTTAAATGTTTTAATGATTTATTTTTCTAAACCTTTCTCATTAATGTCCATGTTTTCAAAATGATTTTAAGGATTTCATTATATGAACATGAATGTTTTTAAATGTTAATTACTTTCAAAAGTTTCAAAGCGGTATGGGACAATTTCATTCAAACCTATATTTTAAATGAATTCCTTTATAAATTTTAGGAATTTTAAAATGATTTCATGAAAAAATGATATTTCTCTCGAATTTTTTAATTGATCATTTTCAACAATTTCAACATATTTTACTAGATATTATTCTTGATCGAGGTTGATTTATTATAATAAAAATATTCAATAATGTATTGAAGGGTTTGTGATATGTTTGACTGTGGATGTTTTATGTTTATTACATTCATGGTTTATGGATAAAGTATTGACATTTTTTATGCTAGTTTTTATATGAATGTTTATGTTATGTTTAAATATTTTCATATGAGTAATGTATTAGACTTAGTAAGTGATGGATGGAGCGGTGTATAGCTCCTCGATGTATCAGTAGGTCTAATGATACAATCTAGTGTCTTGGCACAAGGCCTTGAAAAAATATTATTTTTAGTCTTGCCACAAGGCCTTGACCATGTGGTTATGAAATGTGACATTATGAATTCCATCATTATGAAATTATCTATTGATATTACATGTGATTATTCTACTAGTAGAATAAGTAAATTAGAATATTTGATTTATCTTTTCTATATTATTTTAAAGATAATTTTTAAAAGTATTTTGTTTTAGTTTTATACATTACCTTAAATTTTTATTCTTATTTATGAATGTTCCTACTATATTGTTATCCTTAGTGAGCATTTGAGATCACCCCTTTCTTATGTTTTATTTTTCCAGGATTCCAAGAAGTGTATTATTATTGATAATCATGGTTAAGATAGGGGATTAATGGAATTATCAAAAGATCATTTATGTTGTGTTTTATTTACTAATGTGTAATGTAACATTCATATATGTAATCTATTTTCCAAGACTGCTAATCTGATCGGTCTTTCAGGACTTTATTCCTTTTAATCATGCTAATGCATTAAAATAATGCACTGACTCTGGGATTCTGGGTTTGGGGCGTTACAGTTGGTATCAGAGGAAGTTTAGCAATAACCTTGGAAATAGATTTAAATAAACTCTAACTAGAGAACATTACCCTAAGATAGCCTTTGAGGATTGGTATATAAGAACTTCGTATAGTTTTAGTAATGTAGAGATTTTTTATATTTTCCAAGAAATAAATCCATGTCGGATACGAGCAGGTAGAGGTGGCTCTGGAATAGATGTACCTAGGAGTAAAAACTCTAACAAGGAGTTTTGGGTTTGACCCGAGGTATCCTGGTACACGACAATGGGCCATGTTGCACTCTTGGTTACGACACTCCTAGGGAATATGCTTAGGATAAATCACATTTTCATTACAAGACATTATGAAGGATTTAAGAGTAAATAATTCTTCAATGAAAATAGTTTATGATTATAGATTTTATACATAATCTTTAAATTTACATTCGGTATTTTACAAGATTGGAATTATGCATTGTTATTCATAAACTAACCTATTGTATTCCATTGTTTAGAAATAACACCTAGTAGACAAAATGAAAATTCCAGTAATATGGATGATCAAAAGACTAAGAAGGATCATATATTTCAGGCTATTATGCCAAAATTTATAAGGGAAATAGTCTACTGTGTATTCTCATCATATGATGAAATAGTATCACATATTAATAAGATAAGTAATGAATTCTCGGATTCCTATGGCTTTGTAGGGAAGCAAGATATGAAAAAGATGGAAGAGAGAAAGATGAATGAAGGGAATAGGGGAAGAAGGATTTTCCCATATGTGATAACTATAGAAATAATCACTTTGGTAAATGCTTGAAGGGAATGAGATTTTGTTATAAGTGGGGAGAAAAAGGACACCAAGTACGTGATTCCTAGGGTAAGAAATTTTTTTGAAATGTACAATGCTTAATCTGTATGGAGTTGGGACACTATGCGAAGCAATTTCAAAATCATTAATGTATACACCAAATGCAGCTATTGGATAATAATCAAGTTATGATCCTACCGAAGATGAAGAGGAAGGATTAGAGTTATTATGTTTTTATTAATTTATTGTGTCATTTGATTATTGTATAAAGGATGTACATGTTATAATAATTATAGAGTATATAAGGACAGTACTGAAGTACTGTTTCATTAAGGACTTGAGATTGTGTGAAACCAATAAAAGTGACTCAATAGTAGGTTACTTTTTTTGTAAAATATATGGTTGAGAGAAAGATACACCATAATATAGTTCTGATACAAAGGTAGTGATTTTGGAATAATATATGATTGATTTGGATAAATTATATTGGATATTCTTGACTAACTTGAAACTTATTAACGATTTATATATTCCATCATTGTTGGAGTTTACAACATTTTTGGGTAGAATAAGTATATCCATTATTCTATAAGTACTAAGGGAGCATAAATATAATCAATAAGGTTTTATGGTAATTCAGGGTGTTACAGTGTTTTAAATGAATACATGATGAAGGTATTCACATGTTATTATGTGGAAAAAAGGATTTTCGTTGTGTTTACCTTCCTTATTAATTTTAGACTATGAGTTTGGACAGAAGTACTTTGGATAATTCTAAAGGTTGGAATAGATTAATATTGACATTGGATACTATTGTTAAGGTTAGATCATTTCTCAAGATTATTTTTGTATTGTTATAAAAAGGACAACCTAGTGGTCGGGTGACAACCCGTCGCGTTCAGCAAGGCCATGAGACTTGAACCCACAACTGAAGAGCGATAAGGGTGCATCACCTACCACTGGCCTACGTGATGTACTGCTTGGTATAATGTCGTTTTTTTAAATTTTCTGATATATAAATTATAAATTCAATTTTTTTTAAACCTATACAATTAGGATAAATAGAATATTTTTGATTTCTGTTATCTTTTGGAGTGAAAGATGAGTTTGTGGTAGGAATTATTTAATGGATTAAACTACACTTGTCAAGTATATATATATTACTTATTATTTTATAAATAAATTAATTCTTAAACTTTAGGGAAGGGATCTTAAAACCAAAAATGTTTTACCCTAATACTATATGTTTTTTTGAACCGATGATATTTTACATCATCTTAGATTGATGGCTTTGGGGCCCTTAATTTTAAACTGGTTTGTGATTGATGACCTCAATAACTCCCAATAAATATTTATGTTTTCCTCCAATTATGTGCCTCTAATTTCCACCAATGTTATCCTAATCGAGATCATAATTTGGTGGTGACTATTTCATTTCCTATACCCTCTAATTAAGACTAAATTTTATTATCCCAATTTCCGATGTGGGTTTTCCACAAAGGTATTTTTCTATTTTTAACCATTTATTTTTGACAAAAATTTTAAATTGAAAGGATTCAATTTATTGAAGGAGGGGAGAATGTAACACCCCAACATTTTATAGTACGTTATCTCAATAAAGTAATTAAATAGCATGCGCTACACGCAATACTGAGTTCGAGCGCATCACAACTTACTAAACTAGCTGTTCAAAAAGCAGTTATGAATAGAATTAACTTTATTTTGAAATCTTATATACTATATATATTTTTAACATCCATATTATGTGTTATTTATACGTAATATAAGAACAAATTCTTTTTTTCAAATAAAAGGGGTATTTTTCAAAAAATGCGATTTTACCGTCTTTTAATGGAGAACCCATTTTATGAAAAATATTTGACACTTTTATATATTCAAATTTATGAAATTAAATTATTTATTAGAATAGGGACACAAAAATTTAGTTTGGACAAATTTGTGGTACTTTTCTGATAACTTTCATATTTTGATGAATAGTGAAAAATACTATGTTTTAATTGAAAACAACTTTTTTAATCAAAATAATTTATTGTGATAATTTAGGCAGTTGAATGGTTTTGAAGTATAATTAGATTATATTTTTATCATTTAATACAATTTTGGTCATTATAAGTAATTCAACATTTAAATTTGACAAAAAACACATGTCAATCTTTTGATAGTTTTTATTTTTTTTAAAAACCCGCCTTTTGGTTTTGATAACGAGAATTAATTTTATATTAATAAATGAAACTTCTATGTATTGAATTTGGTAAAATGGAATTCATTTTTTAATTCGGAATATCAAAATTAGATTAGGGTAAATTTTTTGTATTTTTCTAAAAACATTAAATTTTTAATGAATAATGAAAAACACTGCGTTATTATTTAAACCCGACTTTTTTATTTAAATAATTATTTATTTTATTTATTTTAAGTCAAAATAGATATATAATACCTATATAAGTTCAGTGTAATTCAGTGAAGTCATTTTATAATAGAATTATATGTATAAAATTTTATTGAGCTTTTTTACATTTTTTACCCACCTTCTAGGAGAATTTGCAAATTTGCATAAATCATAATTGTACAACTTCTATAAGTTGAATTTCAAAAATCTGAGATACATGGTTGACATCAGTAAGTAAAATGTGGTTCAATAAGATGAATAGAATTTTTGGTGAATAGTAACTTTTGACTTTTATTTACAGTTGTTAAAAATATGGTAATTAAGGGTAAAAATGATATTATAATTATCTTAAAACATTTCCTAATTCTATTGGATAAGTGTAATTATAACAAAAAAAACCTTTGGAATAAAGTATGATCCTTTTTTTTCCACATGGATTATATTTCAACATTTATTATTATTTTATTTAAAGAAGAGTTAAAAGTGTTAAATTCAATGTTTAATAACTAAACCATTTTTTATATTGGGTTAAACAAAATATAATTTAGACTATAAATATTCATTAGGAATATGAATAAATTTCCTAGATAATGTTAATTTATTTATAATTTTTTGACGTTAAATAATTTAATTTATTTATGACACAATGATGATGTAGTAATTACCTTATTAATGAAATATTAAGATAATTGATATTATAAATATCCAAATAAATGTAAATTGAGACTTCTGTTGAATTCCACTAAATTTATAGGTCAATATGACATGTTAGGGTCTATTAGATAAATTTTATTCTAAGTGATAAGGTTGTTATGACTTTTAAAAAAATTGAATACCAAATAGTGTCAAACTTGACATAAATTAAATTTCAAAACAAATAATATATTATTGGTTGATATAATATTTTTAAAAACCTAAGATTCAACCAAAGGCCTTAAATAATATTATATATTACATTAATTAACAACTTTAGTTTCTATTGGATGTTTATTGTAATTTTATTAACCATATAGTGTAAGAATACAATAAGACACAGTAAAAGTTAAACTATTTAACTAAGAGTTAAATCTAAAAGATAAGGTTTAAATGGTATCCTAAAATTGTCAAAAACCTATTGGTTGAGAGGTTTTCGACCTAAAACCACCTTATACTCAAAATATATCATTTTGGAGCCATTATAAACCGATAATGATTTTATTATAAAATAATATTTCAAGCTTTTCCTAAAGTCACCCTCACTTCTCTTATAAAAGGGTACTTATCCTTCTCTTAATTTCATACCTCCAAAGCCATTTGGCTCGGCCAAATCCATCACAAATATCCTCAAAACATTATTACATTCATCCTAGAGGCCTTCCTTGGGTGATAAAAGCAACCTAAGGAGACATTTTGATCAAATGAAAATGAAGAAACCGAAGAAGAGGTAAATATTTCATCACCTCTTTCAAGTTATTTTCTTCTTCCACTTCTTAATTCATTGTTGTTTCCTTTATAAAATAATAACTCCAGTATCTTCTATATAATTTTATGTTATTATAAAAATTATACAACAATATTTATTATTCTATCCATCACATGAATGACAAAGTCACCATAAGTGCTTACATACAGCTTACCATCTCCACGTCGTGGTGTAGTCTATTTTTCAAACACATCATTATTTGGATGGGTATAATAATGAATATAACTAATGAAAATAATAAATATAACATTTTAATTATTATTTATATATGATATTACATCTAATTACATAGGATTTCACCATCAATATAATGATATTGTTGCTCGTGCATTTGTACGGATTACCGTCTCCACGACACGATGAGATTCATTCCCACGTTCACCATTCAACTATGATTATAAAAATATGAATTATTAATAAGTATGTAATATATGACAAAATAATTCTACTTGATATTTATTTATTTATTTATTTTTGTTTGTATGTACTTACATATATCTTATTCACTTACTTTCATTCAATACAATTTGGATACAGAAACAACGTTTATGAATACGTACGACCAACTGTCTCCATAAAAAGTGCCTTCCATTTCATATATCTATCTATTATAAATATTTATATTCTAAGTATATATGATATATAAATCAAGGTTTATATTCTGGTAATATTTATATCATTATCTAAATGATAAGATCAAGAATAACAAGTTAAAACACATATGGTAAAGAAAGAGATTATTACTTGAAATGTTAATTTAACATGGAAATCATTATTAAATGGGTAGTTTAAATTCATAAATGAATAATTTATGATATAATAAATATGAATATGGTTCTGGTATAATTTAATAACATACTATGGTCATTATATAGGAGGTTAATGTTGGATCTAATAGTAGATATATTTGTCTATTAGATGGAACAATACAAGAGGGGGGGGGGGGGTGAATTGTAGATTAAACAACCTTTGTGTTTTAGCAACAAAGGGATTAGTTTAAATGATCTTAAACTAATAAAAATACAAACACCCACAATTGTATTGAATATAAAAGGTATGAAGTATAGTAATACTAATGTAATGTAAAACAATTGTATTCAAGGTGAACGCAATGATCAGAGTAATATAAAGATGAATGATTCTACCTTAAAGTGTATAGAATCAATCAATACAAAAAGTAATAGAATGATTGTAATTGAAACAATTACAATTGAATATGTAAAGAAGAAAGGAAACAATACAAATCCCTTTCTAATACAAGTAACAGCGGAAATGTAAAAGTATTACAATTCTTTTAACCCAAAGAGAAGGGTTATCCTTTCACCTAGGATAAAAGGTCTGTCTCACCAACACCTTGGTGAGCCCTCGATACGATGATCGGCACGTCTGTCTGCCTATCCCTGGCAGCCCTCGATACGATGATCGGTACGTCTGTCTGCCTATCCCTGGCAGCCCTCGATACGATGATCGGCACGTCTGTCTGCCTATCCCTGGCAGCCCTCGATTTTGCAGGTAATCGGCACCTCTATCTTTCTATTACTTGAAAGCCCTCGATATGATGATCGGATGCACAAGGCAGATGAGAGAAGTCACAGTGTCTATCTCTAGAATCTTGGTAGTTCACAGAGTCTCTTCATTCGTTCTCTTTATTCATCGTTCTTCTCTCAGCTTCAAATGACCTCCTATTTATAGGCCTCGGGTTCCAATGGTCGTATTGCCTCCAACGGTCATATTGAAACAGAAAGCACGACATCGTTTTGATTAGTTTGTAACTAACTCAACGACATTGTTTTGTTAGGACAAGAGATATATAGAAATGAAAAACATGAGTATGATTCAAATGAGTGTTTTTGACTAAGTACCAAAACAAATAATAAAAATTTGAATAGCAGAGTCAGTACGATACGATTGACAGAGTCAGTATGATACGATTGACAGAGTCAGTACGATACGATTGACAGAGTCAGTATGGTACGATTGACAGAGTCAGTATGATACGATATGGTCAGTATGATCAACATTGTACGATTCGATAAACATGATAAAAGACAATTTGTAATTTACAAACATATGATAGAATACATTTGTGATTTCCAAAACATGATATAGAAGTCAAAAGAAGACTTTTGACTTAACAATCTCCCCCTTTCTGGAAAGCACAACACACAAAGTAAATATAACAAGAAATAATTATCTCCCCCTAAGTTATTGAAAACTCTTCTGAATAAGAAATTGAATACAACTAACTCCCCCTTAGGTATGGACTTTCCTAAGGATTGTATTCGTAGATTTTCCTTAAGAGCATTGTAAAGCATTCTCCCCCTTTGTAAAACATTCTCCCCTTTGAAAATATTCTCCCCCTTTGTGATTTACAAAAAAAAAGAAGTAATCTTGAATTGTCTGAAAGAGTTAGTAAAGCAATACAGGACAATGGATAAAAGAAAAGGATAATAAGAGTCATTACAAAACAAAGACAAATTCCAAAAGAAAACAAATACAACAATCATTTGTTTTCTCTTTCCTTCTCCTTCTTTATAAGCTCATGCAGAACATCCTTCATATTCTTGATCTCCTTCTTGTCTTTAGAAATTGATTCTCCCTGAGTTTTGAGAATCTCTTGTTGGTCCGAAAAAATCTGATCTTGATTTCTGATAGTCTCCTCTTGGACTCTGATTACTTCTTCAAGGGTATCAATTCTGTTTTGAAAATTCTTGTTATCTTTGGATAACACAGAATTTTGATTCTTCAGCAAGACCATTTCATCCTTGAAAGATGAAACCTTTGAGAATTCAGATTGAAAAACATTCATTCTCTCCTGCAAATCTTTTACTGAAGGAACATCGGCTCTTTGAGAAGACAAAAGGTTCAACCTTTCAACCGTTTCTTTGTCAAGCTTGTTGAAAGCAATTGCAAGCTCATTTGATAACCTTCTTATATCTTCAATAGCTATCTCATGATCATTGATTGAGCTCTCTATTTTGTACGACCACTTGGTCATCTTATTGCAAGACTTCTTATGAGCAACTGATCTTTCTGAAAGAACTTTCAAATCGGCTTCTATTGACAAAACTTTCTTCCTCAATTCTCTGACAGATCCAAACTTCTTCTTTTGATTTTCAGTGATAAAATCAATCTTCCCTTCCAGCCTCGGGAAATAAGGAATAGTCTTCTCAACTCTTCTCAAAACATGAACAATGTAGTCACTCTTCTTGAGAGAGATTGTATGCTCTGAATCAGTATCTTCATCGTACGATGCTAGTTCATACGATCTGCTTGAATCAAAAACTGGCTGTTTCACTTTTGCTTTTTCTTTCTGCTTTCTTTCTTCTTCCACTGTGTCACTAATGAAAACAACTTTATCAGAATGAGAGGATTGAGTACCTTGCTTTTCTTGAGATGACATTCTGTCTGGATATCGTTCCTGATCGGCATGAGGAGTTTTTTGAACACCTTCACTCAGCTTTTGAACCGATTCCTCTCTACTCTTCTTTGAACTTTGAAGAAATTCTAAAAGAAAGTCTCCTTCTTCTTCTTCCACTTCTTCTATCTCTTCCATCACTTGTTTTTGTTTTCCTTCCTCAGGGAGACTCTGTACGATGGGATCTTGATGCACTTCTTCTGTTAGTTAGGCACTGGAATCCTCAACCGCATTCAAGATTTTAGAGACATCAAAGTCCTGAGCCTTTCTTTTCAAAAGAACCTTCTTCTTCTTATCAGCCTGAAGTGTTTCTTCTACCCTTACTCTTTCTGCAAAGGCCTCAGCAGGGTCAAGACCAAACTTCGGATCACCTTCCTTTCTCTGTTCCTTATCCTTTCTCCATTTTTCTACAACTTCCTTACTGTACCTTGGCTTCTTCTTCGGCTTTGAACTGGTTTGCGGATCAGACTTTTGAGTAACACCGGTAGATTGAATGTCTTTGGCTGGCATAGGTGCCGATTGATTCTGAGCCAATTCAGCTTCTACATCTCTGACAAAAAGTTTTGAATTCGGATCAAAACAAACATTCAGCTTTTTCATCGTACTCTTACTGATCCATGATGGTCTCAAATCCATGGGTTTTCCTTTCAAAGGAATGTTACAAAACATCATACTCTCAAGAATGAATTTCGTAAGGATAGCTGGATACATAATCATCTAGGACTTAATCCCTCCTATCTTGACATTCTTAATTGTTTCAAAAACATATCCCATGAGATTTACTTTCCTCATATTTACAAGATAGTTGAGCATAAAGATATCAGAAACTTTCAGAGTTTCTCTATCCGCTTTCCTTGGGATAAGAAAACCTTGCATCCATAAGGTTACAAAACGATTGTCCGGAGAAATATGAGACACTTTTCTCTTTTCCTCATTAATAATAAACAAAGTCTTTTCAGCACTTTCTCTATTAAATGTACCAACTTCCTCTGGTAGTTTGTGCGATGGACAGAAAGAATCCCCTTCTATAGAAACATTTAGAAAAAGCGCCGCTTGTTTCACAGACATAGACAATTTTCTATCGTACACAGCAAAGTTTATGGTCATGTCTTTGTCGAAAGAAACGGTTTTGTAAAACTGACAAACATCATCAAAAAGAACCGGATCTTGAGAATCAGGATTTTCAACACACAGATGTTCCCATCCTTGAAACAAAATGATCCTCCGGATTGTAGAATCGTACGTATCAAAAAAATCCTGAGATACTAACCTTTCTCTGTTAAAGTCTTTCTCTGTGAAAGTCTTTGAAGACATTTCGGTGGGAGTATTAGCAGAGGATTGAGACATAAAGGTTCTGCCGATGAGAAGATCGTATGATGATTTATAGCTGGTGGAGCAGAGCTTCGCCTGAAATCCTGAAAAACCAATGTGGGTTTGGGGAGGGGAGAGGGGTATTTATAGGCGATAAAGAGGTGACCGTTGATCTTCTACGGTTGAAAAAGGATGACCATTGATCTTTTACGGTCAGGATTAGAGAAAACCAGATCAATGGTTAGGATTAAAACAAAGAGATTTTTTTTTAAAAAATAATGAAAAAGAATACCTATCGGAGAATGTAAGGTAATTGCTGGTTTTGATATCAATCAAAAGAAAATATAATCGTAAGGAAACAAAAGAAACATCATCATGCCGATGGAAAACAAAGTCATTACTATGAACTGACCGTACGATACAAAACAATCTCGTTACCATGAACTGATAGTACGATGGAAAACAATCTCAATACCATCATCGGTCGATTCGATAGAAAAGAAAATCATTACCATCATCGGTTGATACAAAACTATTGATACGATGGAAAAGAAGTTCAATACCATCATCGGTCGATTCAATAATATTGATACGATGGAAAAGAAATTCAATACCATCATCAGTCGATTCAATAATATTGATTGATTGGTACGATGGAAAAGAATTTCAATACCATCATCAGTCGACATGATGGAAAAGAATTTGATTACCATCATCGGTCGATACGATGGAAAAGAATTTGATTACCATCATCGGCCGATACTAAATGATACTATGAAACGGTCAATACAATAAACAGGAAAAATGAACGAAACAATAAAACTGTCAATACGATAAACAGAATGGAAAAAAAAATGAATGAAACAATAAAACTGTCAATACGATAATCAGAAAAAGATACATATATTGAGAGAGTAAATAGTTAAAGATCATAAGATACGAAGAAACATAAAGACATAGAAAGAAATGTCCTCCCCCTTTCTACGAGGAGTTTCTTACTATTAGGAGAGATGTAAAACAGGAAGTAGATATGAATGATTATTTTAATGTAATCATTCCTAGCTTCTATTTTATATATTCAAATCTATTGGAAGGTAAAGGTTTTGTAAAAATGTCAGCAAGTTGTTCTTGTGTTCCGATGAATTGTAAAACAATATCTCCTTTTTGTGTGTGATCCCTAATAAAGTGATGCCTAACATCTTTGTGTTTTGCACGAGAGTGATGTGCTGGGTTTTTACTAAGAGCTATGGCACTTGTATTGTCACAAAGAATTTGAGTTTTGGAGAAACTCAAACCATAGTCAGTGAGTGTGTGCTGCATCCACAATACTTGAGCACAGCAACTTCCAGCTGCTACATATTCAGCTTCATCAGTGGAGAGTGCTACTGAGTGTTGTTTCTTGCAGGACCAGGAAACCAAAGAATCTCCTAAGAAATGACATGTTATAGATGTACTTTTTCTATCCATTCTACAACCACCAAAGTCAGCATCTGAAAAACTTTTTAAAACAAAATCATTTCCAGAAGAGTAGAAAAGACCTAAATCCATAGTGTCTTTTAAATACCGAAAGATTCTCTTTACGGCTTTTAAGTGAGACTCTTTTGGATTAGATTGATATCTTGCACATAAGCATACAGAAAACATCAAGTCGGGTCGACTAGCTGTCAAGTATAGCAAACTCCCTATCATACCTCTAAAATTTGTTTGATCTACTGGTTTCCCATTTTCATCAAGATCAAGAGTATTTGAGGTACCAATTGGGGTGCTAATACTTTTAGTTTTTTCAAATCCATACTTTTTGAGTAAGTCTTTAATATACTTATGTTGAGATATATAAGTTCCTTCTGGTTTTTGAGAAATTTGAAAACCTAGAAAGAATGTCAACTCACCCATCATACTCATTTCAAACTCAGATTTCATTAAATTTGCAAAAGAATCAGTTAATGATTTCTGAGTTGATCCAAATATGATGTCATCAACATATATTTGAACAATCAAAACATTTTTGTTTTCCATTTTGATAAAAAGGGTTGGATCTGCAGTACCTTTTGAATAATTGTTTTGTAAAAGAAATCCTGTAAGTCTATCATACCATGCTCTAGGGGCTTGTTTAAGACCATATAAATCCTTGGTAAGTTTAAAAACATGATCAGGATGTTTTGGGTCTTGAAAACTAGGAGGTTGTTCTACGAAAACTTCTTCTTGAACAAAACCATTTAGAAAAGCACATTTGACATCCATTTGAAATAGTTTGAAATTGAAATATGTTGCGAAGGCTAATAGAATACGAATAGATTCAAGTCTAGCTACAGGGGAATATGTTTCTTCATAGTCTATTCCCTCTTGTTGATTATAGCCTTTAGCAACAAGTCTTGCTTTATTTCTTACAATGATTCCATTTTCATCACACTTGTTTCTGAAAACCCATTTTACCCCAATCACGGTTGTTTCTTTAGGTCTTTCAACTAAAGTCCAGACTTGATTCCTTTAAAATTCATTTAGTTCATCTTGCATTGCTTTGATCCAATCATTATCACCTAAGGCCTCACTTGGACTTTTAGGTTCAAATTGGGAAAGAAAAGCATGATGTTCTATTTCATTTCTTAAGGAATTTCTGGTCCTTACAGGTTAATTTATATCACCAATGATGTTATCACTGGGATGATTCCTAAGAAACAATTGATTTGGGTTTTGTAAAACCTGTTCATCAACATATGGTAGAAAATCTTATGTGGTAAATGTTTCAGGAATACTTTCTTGAACATTTTCCTCATCAGAATGCTCTTCTAATAAAGGTTGATAAACATTTTTAGAAAACACATCTGAGGATGTAGGATTGGGTTGGTTGAAAAAAAAGGATCAGTTTCATCGAATTTTACATGTACTGTTTCCTCAACAGTACAAGTGTTTTTATTGAAAACTCTATAAGCCTTAGAGGTTGTAGAATAGCCTAGAAAGATTCCTTCATCAGATTTTGGTGCAAATTTGTGGAGATTATCTTTTGTATTCAGAATTAATACTTTGCATCCAAAAACTTTGAAGTATGAAATTTTAGGTTTTCGGCCAGTCCATAACTCATAAGGGGTTTTATTAAGAAATGGTCTAGTTAAAACATGATTTATAGTATAACAGGCAGTACTAACAGCTTCAGCCCAAAAGTGATTAGCAATTGAGTATTCACTCAACATGGTTCGAGTCATTTCCTGAAGAATACGATTTCTTCTTTCAACAACACCATTTTGCTGAGGAGTTCTTGGAGCTGAGAAATTGTGAGTAATACCTTTCTTACTACAAAAAGTTTCAAAATCTGAATTTTGAAATTCACCACCATGATCACTATGAATAGTTATCAATAGTAGGTTTTTCTCATTTTTAACTTGGGCTCTAAAAGTTTTGAAATAGGAAAAGGCTTCAGATTTCTTTGTGAGAAAATAGACCCATGTAAATCTAGTAAAGTCATCAACTAAAACAAATACATAGTATTTGCCTCCAATGCTTCCAGATTGTGAAGGACCAAACAGATCCATATGCACAAGCTGTAATGCATTAGAAGTTGAAACTTCATTGATTGGTTTAAAGCTAGTTTTATGTTGCTTTCCAAATTGACAAGGATCACAGACTTTTGAAGAATCATATCTAAGGTCCGGTAACCCTTTTACAAGTCCTTTCTTTGAGAGTTTTCTTAGGTTTCTCATATTACAGTGTCCTAGTCTCCTATGCCATAGCCACGATTGGTCTTCTATTACACTTAAACAAGGTAAGTTTTGGTTCCTAAGGTCTTCTAAGTTAATAGTGTAAACATTCTCTTGCCTATGGGCAGATAGAATGAACTCATCCTTGGAATTGTGAACTAGACACTTATCATTTCTAAAATTCACAAGGTAACCTTCATCACATAATTGACTTATGCTGATGAGATTGTGCCTAAGTCCTTTAACAAACAAAACATTTGAAATAAGAACTTTTCCAAGAAAAACAATATTACCTATACCAACAATCTTTCCTTGAGCATTATCTTCGAAGGTAACTTTTCCACCTTTTGTTTTGATAACCTTTTGAAAAAGATTTTTGTTTCCAGTCATATGTCGAGAACAACCACTATCCATGTACCAAATGTTCTTATTGGTACACTTCTCGTTTTCCAGAAAAAGAAACAATTAGATTTTCAGAATCCAAACTTGTTTGGATCCAGAAGGGTTAGATAAAAGAATTTTAGGAATCCACATTTGTTTTGCAAAATGAGCCTTATGAAATCCTAAAGATTGAGTTTTGTTAATAGAACAATCTCTCCTCCAGTGTCCACCACATTGACACTTAGAACAGAAAATGGTTTTTTGAGGAACAAAATAGTTATTGCTAAAAACAGGTTTGGAATAAGTATAACCAAGACCAGAACGATTTCTCAAAGGTCTAATTTGAGAATAAATCCTGTCAAAGTTTTCTTTTCCATGAGTAAAGTTTGACAAACATTTCCTCAAAGATAAAATCTCCGACTTTAGTTTTAAAACCAAATTCTTGTTTTCTAAAACATTTGAATTTTAACTAGAGTTAGACTCTAAAATATTTTTCTTTGAAATTACTGTTTCAAGATCCTTAGAAAGTTTATCCTTATCAGATTTAACTTTCTCAAGGGTTTTTAAAATACTTTCAAAATCAGAAGTTTTTACATCAAGATCTTTAGAAAGATCTGATACTTCTTTAGTTAAAATTGAAATTCTAGAATTTTCTTTTTCAAATCTCTTTTTGAGTTTAGAATTTTCATTTTCAAGTAATTTAGCAAGTCTAGAGACCTCTTCAAAAGAAGGTAATGTATCATCCTCTGATGATGAGGATTCATCATCTGAAGATTCATAATATCTATTATCAATACAATTTGCATTCAAAGAGACATTTGTAATAGCTTCAGCATTATGTACCTTGGCCATGAGACAATGATCTTCAATTGGTAATCTAGCTAGAAGTCCAATATTTCTTTGTCCTGATGTCTCATATTCTGAAGAATCATCTGAGGAATCACTACCACTTGCACTCCACATATCATTTGCTTTCAATACTTTCTTTGTCTTATAAAACCTTTTCTTGTTTCTTTCAGAGTGCTTCTCTTTTCTATCTTTCCTCTTCAGTAAAGGACAATCAGGTCTTATATGTCCTGCTTTCTTGCATTCATAACAAGTTACCTCTGAATCTTTTTTGTCTTTCCTGTCTTTCTTTTTGAATCTATATTGAAAATCTTTCTTTCCCACAATCTTGTTCATCCTTCGAGCAAGATTGGCTAACTCATTATCCGAAAGATTACAATCACTTGAATCAGATACAACTTTCTTGGATTTAAACCTTGTAAGCCTTTCAGGTGTTTTGGCTTTAGATGCAAAAGCTACACTTCCATTCCCATTCTTCTTCTTATTGAAATCAGCATCTCTCTTCATTCTTGTCTCATACTGTAGAAGAGTTCCAAAGAGTTCATCAAGAGTAATCTGGGAAACTTTTCTATTTTCATCAATAGCTGTTCTTTTTGACTCCCATTCATTTGGAATAATATCTATAATCTTATCAACAAGAGCTTCATCATCAAGACCTTTTTCTCCCATAGATTTTAAGCTGTTTACAATCGTCATAAACCTTTGTTGAACTTTACATACTGGCTCTCCATAAGGAAAAATAAATCCATGATACTCTGCTCGAAGCATTGCTCTCCTTGTTTCTATAACCATAGATGTACCAAAATGAGTAACTTCTAATTTCTTCCAAATACAGTTGGCTGCTTCACATGAAGATATCTGACTATATATATTCCTGGTCATAGAGCATAATAAAGTATTGCGTACCTTGTAATTCAGTTGATATTCTTGCTTCTCTTGGTTGGAGAACGTGCTAACTTCTTTGTCAGGAATTTTGTAACCCCCAGTAAGCATAATAAAATTGTCTACACCAGTATTGATAACGAAAGTCTTCATACGATCTCTCTAGTACTCATAATCCTTCCCATCAAAGATTGGTGGTCTAGAAGGATTCAGATTATCTAATGACCCGATATTCATTCCTGTCATCTAATACAACAAAAACAACTTTTCCACTCCACAGGTTAGTGTAGTAAGTATTCAAGATAGTAATAAGAAAAAAAGCTAGTAATACAAATCAGTGGAAAACCTCCACTAATACCAATTGTTGGATCGAATAGTAGATATATTTGTCTATTAGATAGAACAATACAAGAGGGGGGGGGGGTGAATTGTAGATTAAACAACCTTTGAGTTTTATCAACAAAGGGATTAGTTTAAATGATCTTAAACTAATACAAATACAAACACCCACAATTGTATTGAATATAAAAGGTATGAAGTATAGTAATACTAATGTAATGTAAAACAATTGTATTCAAGGTGAGCACAATGATCAGAGTAATATAAAGATGAATGATTCTACCTTAAAGCGTATAGAATCAATCAATACAAAAAGTAATAGAATGATTGTAATTGAAACAATTACAATTGAATATGTAAAGAAGAAAGGAAACAATACAAATCCATTTCTAATACAAGTAACAGCGGAAATGTAAAAGTATTACAATTCTTTTAACCCAAAGAGAAGGGTTATCCTTTCACCTAGGATAAAAGGTATGTCTCACCAACACCTTGGTGAGCCCTCGATACGATGATTGGCACGTCTGTCTGCCTATCCCTGGCAGCCCTCGATACGATGATCGGTACGTCTGTCTGCCTATCCCTGGCAGCCCTCGATACGATGATCGGCACGTCTTTCTGCCTATCCCTAGCAGCCCTCGATTTTGCAGGTAATCGGCACCTCTCTTTCAATTACTTGAAAGCCCTCGATACAATGATCGGACGCACAAGGCAGATAAGAGAAGTCACAGTGTCTCTCTCTAGAATCTTGGTAGTTCACAGAGTCTCTTCATTCGTTCTCTTTATTCATCGTTCTTCTCTCATCTTCAAATGACCTCCTATTTATAGGCCTTGGGTTCCAACGGTCATATTGCCTCCAACGGTCATATTGAAACAGAAAGCACGACATCGTTTTGATTAGTTTGTAACTAACTCAACGACATCGTTTTGTTAGGACAAGAGATATATAGAAATGAAAAACATGAGTATGATTCAAATGAGTGTTTTTGACTAAGTACCAAAACAAATAATAAACATTTGAATAGTAGAGTCAGTACGATACGATTGACAGAGTCAGTACGATACGATTGACAGAGTCAGTACAATACGATTGACAGAGTCAGTATGGTATGATTGACAGAGTCAGTATGATACGATATGGTCAGTACGATCAACATTGTACGATACGATAAACATGATAAAAGACAATTTGTAATTTACAAACATATGATAGAATACATTTGTGATTTCCAAAACATGATATAGAAGTCAAAAGAAGACTTTTGACTTAAAAGTTAAATGAACCCTTGACCAAAGTAAAGTTCGAGGTAAGGGTTAATTCTTCAATATCATTGTTATTCGAGAATGTTTATGTGTATGTTTTACTGGGAAATATTTATTATCCATGTACAAGTTTCATAAAAGTGTTTTAAATAGGGATCTTTTAAGGGACTCTTTTACTAATACATTATTTTAAATGTTTTAAAGATTTACTCTTCTAAACCTTTCTTATTAATGTCCATGTTTACAAAATGATTTTAAGGATTTATTTATATGGACATGTAATTATTTTAAATTCTAATTCAATTCAAAAGTTTCAATGTAGTATGAGACATTTTGATTAAAAATTATCTTTTAAATTTCTTCCTTTATAAAATTTTTGACTTTTAAAATGATTTTATGAAAAAGGTATATTTCTTTTAAAGTGTTGAACTGATCATTTTCACCTATGTCAACATCCCCTAATGTATAGTATTCTTGATCGAGGATGAATTATTATGATAAAAATATTCGATATTTTATTGAAGGTTTTGTGATATGTTTGACTTTGGATGTGTTATTTTTATACCATTCATGGTTTATGGAAAATGTATTGACATTTTGTATGCTAGTTTTAATGAAAATGTTTATGTTATGGTTAAAAATTATCATATGAGGAATTTATTGGACTTAGTATGTGATGGGTGGAGCCCACTATAGCTCCTCAATGCATCAGTAGGTCTCATGAGACAAACTAGTGTCTTCGGACAAGGCCTTGACAAAATCTTATTTGTAGTTAAGAACAAGGCATTGACTTTGTGGTTATGATGTCTGGAATTATGCATTCCATAATTATAAAATTAGCTATTGATATTAAATGTGATTATTCAACTAGTACAATATCCATGTGTATAAGTAAATGGAATTATTTGATTTATATTTTTCAAGTTATGCTGAAGTTTATGTTTAAAAGGATTATGTTTCATTTTTATACATTGACTTCAATGTTTATTCTTATTTGTGAATGTTTTTGCTATATTTTTATCCTTACTGATAATTTGATCTCACCCCTTCTTATGTTTTATTTTCCTAGGATTCCCGGAAGTGTATTATGATTGGTAAGAAGGGTTAAGCTAGGGGATTAATAGTGTTCTTAAAAGATCATTTATGTTGTGTTTTATTTTCTAATGTGTAATGTAACTTTCATTTTTGTAATATATTTTCGAATAATTCTAAAATGATAGGTCTTCAGGGAAATTATTCCTTGTCATAATTCCGATGTATTAAAATAATGCACCAACTCTGGGCTTCTGGGGTCAGGGTGTTACACACATCCCCAAAACAAACATTCACATCTGGCCCACACTAACTGATGTTAGGCTCTATCTAAGGGAATAATACCCTCAAGAATTCAACGACACTCTCATATTTCTAATCCGAGTCACCGTTTTTGAGTTATAAGGATTTAAAACTAAAAAAACTTTATTCAATTATTTTATTTACTTCCAAAAACTAGTTTCCACTTTTGACCCGTGTCGGCCAATGTTAGGCTCTGCCTAAGGAAATCATACCCTAACGAGCTCAACAATGGTCTCAAATTTTTAATCTGAGTCACCATTCATGAGTTATAATAATTGGAAAATAAAATTATTTTATTTAATTATTTTACTTACAATTATTCTATTTTCAGGTTTTCTCGATGGAGGCATGCACTAACTAAACTGAAGTCATGCATAGGGAAAACCCACCATCTTGAACACAATAGTGCCTTTATATTTCTTATCCCAACACCTGTTTAATAGTTATTAAACCTTTTCAAGAAAACTACTCAGGAACGCTATTTAAAAATTTTCATTATTTGACAGATCATTCTGGGAACTCTAGGCCTCAGAATCACATGTCGTCTTAGCACCTAATCTCGAAATAATTTCATATAATTTAAAAAGAATTAAATGAAATTTTTGGGACAATACTACATGAATGGGAATGAAGTTGTTTAATTTCCCTTTTAAGACAGATATAGGTTATGAAATTTTATTCTCATTCCTTCAAATTAGATTTTTATTTGACAAAGAAAGAACAAAAAATACAAGAGAACTAAGGGGGGTAGAAATGGTACAGGTCGAGGGCATCCCCTCCGACCAACTACACTCCCTTTGGGTTCTAACTGTTATTAGAGAGGAGAAAAGTTCGAATGGAATTGTGGTTTTCTAAAGAGGCCAGATGGTCCGCCACCCTGTTACCCTCATGCAAAGTATGGGTTACACAGATATTGTCCCTCAGAAGAGCTCTCCACTTGCGAACAATATAAGTTATTGTCCAAGGTGGTGATCAAAATATTTTTAGAAAATGGATACTAAAAGAGGACACAATTGATTAAAAATAAGAACAATTCTACTATTATGATGATGATATGATTTTATTTTATAATGAATTTCATTTATAAGATCAATATTTTAATGATAATTTGGATTTTTATATCATTTTTCATTATATTTAGGGAATTTTAGATCAACAAAGATCACATTTTACTGTTGTAGCTACAAAAATATTTTCAAATGTGACATTTTTGCATCATTATTTTCTATAATCAGTGTAATTGTTTTCATTATTTTTTTCAAGAATAATCTTCAACACATTTGGAACTTTAGTTTTTGAGTTGTATATTCATTGAATTTGAAGAGGTTGAGCAGTGTAGACATTGGATGACAGTTGTTCTTTGGGATGAATTGTGATATCTCCACAACATGTACATGATTTTTAAAATTGTACTAACAACATTGAATCATTTATAGGATAAAATAATTCATAGTCACGTTTTAATATAATTTATTAAGATATCATTTAATTAAATTTAAATTTGTATGTAAATGCTTTGTATGATAATACAATGGATTCTCTAATTCCTTTATGTATCAGGATACCATTTCAAGAAATTGTAAATGTTCTGTATGAAAATGTTCTATTTGAAAATTTGAAAGTGGCACCAGTGAAGATCACATTTTTTGTACTTAGAATGTAAAAATAATAATTCTTAAAAATAATACTAAATATTAGAACATGGAAAATCCATGGGTTCCATTGAATCTATGTTTGTCTTATTGTCGAAATGTAATATAATAAAAATATTGATATAAAATAATGGAAACTAATATCGGGGAAAATTTTGATGAGGTTTGTTTTTTTGAATGTAATGTATTAAATAAGGGAAACAACAAATGTGATACATTATTGGCATACCCAAAAAAACTTCTGAACAAACCATTATAATAAACCAAACCCAATAGTTCACCCACCTTAAAAATAATTCACTTATCAAATATAACTTTGCAAACAATCTCACCTAAAAACACTCTAATAATGTAACCAAACATCAAATACACACTCTAAACCAACATCTAAAAAATAGAATAGATTCCATAATTATTTAAATAATTGATGAAAACATAAATTGGAAACCTAAAAAAGCAGAAAATATTCCCCTCAGAAGCATAAACTCATAATATTCCCTTCAATATTATATAATATCAAAATAACACATATCTAAAAGAAATATAACATCAATATCAATATTTAATTATCAATATTCCACTTTTTAAATAATCAATACAATGAAATTGATGAAAAAATAGAAATATAGTATACAATATTATAATAGTGACGAAATATCCATCAACCAGCAACCTAAACAATCATGAACACACAATAACTAATAATTATATATCGATACCAATAACAACATCCCTCCATTAGAATCTATTTATAAAATAAAATATAAAATCTATGATCATACATATATGGAAAATTATAACACTTAATTGAAATAAAAACACCAAATGAAACAATTTTATTCCACATACATCCATCAAAATCTACCATATAAAAAAATTACTAAAAAACCGTCGAACCAAAACCACAAGAACAAAACAATTACCATACCAAGAAAGATTTCTAATATTAATGATATAACTATAGAAGAGTTACTCATTAATAATTTGCAAAGTACCATGTGATGTAACAATATTGAAATCAATCAAAATATTTTTGACCTAAACAGAAGCATTTGAATCATTATAGAAAACCAAATTCATAGAAATAGGAAATAGAAAAATTATATCAACACATGACATAATTAAAAAGTAATTTACAACACAACATAATAAAAAATATTAATCAATAATTAATTTTATATCAATATCTAATGGAGGATAGTAAACATAATCATTTGAGTTAAAATTATCAAAATTTATAATAAAAAACTCTTCAAAAAATTTAATAATGAAGAAACAAAACCATTAGGATATTGCACTCTCTCCTTAAAAACATTTCCAGTTATTCAATAACACCCATTCTAGAAACATAATAACTACATTTTTATTCCCCTAGAGATAAGATTCAATATGATTCAAGGATCTAATAAAGCCCCTCTTAGAGATTAAATATAAATAGTAAGAAACATGATAAAATGAAATAACATAGAATAACCCATCTATTGAAGGACACTGAATCCTTATTCAATTCTAGTTTCTTTGCAAAACCATAAAACTAAACTGTATAAATTATTAACAACCTAACAACATTAAATTCCAATTTCTTTATAAGAGCTAAAAAAACTAGGTTGTATAAATGTTTACGAAATTCAAAACATTTTCAATTATAGTTTGAGGTCATAGCCATAAAATAAGATGTTTAAATATTTATATCGATGTTAGCGACATTGTTTCCAAGAGGAAACTTTTACCTCTAAATGATGTTTCTATCCAGTAGTTAAAAAGTTAGGTAAGGAATGAATGTTCCACATAAATACATTAGCCACAAATTTCTCCACATGCTTGTATATTATTATATTCTTAATTATTTTCTGTCTTCTCCATAAGAAAAAAATGATTATTCCACTATCAAATTTTGTATCCCCATGTTGAGGGGTATCTTTCCCTAGGAACATAATCACATGAGCTGTCTTTTCCAAGTAACCGAGGCTCTATTTGTGGATGATTTGCAATAAATTATTTTTGAAAGTTGAAAAAATTTAATTCACCTCATTGGTGTATATTAAAATGGATTTCATGTTGAATCTCATAACATTTATCATTTATATAGAATCCTTCTGATAAAAGTCATGTCTTTCACCACCCTTATAAAGCTTCCTAGATTTATAGTGGGTGAAATATTTTCTCTTAATATAAAAAAATAAATTTCTAATTCATATTTTCTATTTTGATTGGGATGAAAAGTTTTTCATTTAACTACAATGCATCCTTATCCGGTTTCTCTAACAACATATGTAACAAATTTTGGGTTTTCATAGAAATTATTCACTATAAATATGAATATTAATGTTTGAAAAACTATAAATTAATATATTTAAAACATTAAGAATATAGAGAATAATACACTCACCATGACAACACTTGTATTAATCATTAATTTATCTTTGAATATTTTAGTTGTCTTCCTAATTTTACAGTTCATTTTTATTATCCAACTTTAAATATCTATAACTTGATATCATTAAAAAGGATTTAAGGATGTCACACTAATTTAATATTAGTTTATATTAGAATGGGTTAACATAAATAATCAACCTAATTGTTGTCAATATTTTATTTGAAAGAGAGAAAATATCATCCATTTCTATAGAATATTAATTTTTATTAGATTCCCAGAAATATTCACTTTATAATTATAATTGTAATTTATAAGAAAAAATTTATAGTTCAATAGAATTTAATAGAAATAATTAAATTCATGGTGGTCATTCCCTTTGGTCCAAAAAACACACTGGGCTAGGTTTGACTGAATATTATTCCCATAGTGGTTGTTTTAATTTTTTTAGAGTCACTATCTTTTCCAATCCCATTTTGGTATAATATATATCCCCGTAAAAAAACCATCTATGTTGTTGTTTCTTTGAAACATTGGCTACATCGATGGTTTTTTCTAGCATAGAAAGATCTTATTCTACTTTCATTGAGCCGATTATTCTCTTATTCTGATAGTTCTATTTTAATAAATATATTCCAAATCCAACTTAATTTTATTTCTTTATCTTTATTCCAAATTCATAATTAATTATCAGGTTTGATGTGTTTCTATTTTCAGTTGTTGTTCTTATTTGTTTTCTAGGAGATGTGTATTTTTTTCATCATGTTCTAGTACAGGTTATACCTCTTCCAAGATACCAGCTTCATTGGTACCTACAATCTAGTTCTAATCCATTACATAAGGTGTCATTTCCTTCATATAATTGATAGTTTCTCTTCTACTTCAGTCTTTGTTGGGGTTTTCAGTTATCAAAGACGTTATTTTTTCAAAATTTTCAGCTTGTTTTGTAACTGTTTCTTCCATTTTCACTGTTTTTATTTTAAATTATTAATTTTATCCTTCAAGACCATTTATTTATTATCCCTATAATCCACCTTTTTCTACTGGGAAACACTATATTCCTTACTAGTTTTTTTCACATCAACCATTTCTTCATGTTTTTGTATCTTTAATATTTTTCTTTTTACGTACCCATGGGTTAAGAAAATCATTAATTATAGACTATAATTGGTAAACCTACTACACTAGATTAATGTTTTTGAATACTTATATTTTTAAAACCAACATCAAAATTTGACAAGATCAATTTCATGAAAGGTGGATTTCCATCTCATTCATTTCCATTCACTTTTCTTCTTTATTCACAATACTATTACAATAATAAGAATTCTATGAAGACTTAATTATACATAGAAGTGAAAATAAATTTTAGTCCAAAATTATAATACCAAAAAATCCACATTAATCATTTTCACTACTTTTGAAATTCATTAATAGATTTCATTAGTTTTGGTTGATTAAATGAGACCACTTTAGTGTTCTCATGTCACTCAAAATTTCAAAAATATTGATGAAGTCCCATCTCAAGTACTAACTTTTAGTTGGGAAAAAATAACAGCACAAGTGTATAAACATAAAAGTGATATTATGTTTACAAGATCAACTTCTTCATTTCCCATTATAGCTTTTAAAAGAGTCTTTATTGCCTTTTTTGTCAATAATCTAACACCTATTTGAAATATCTATATAAACAAAGCTTCTATAGTTGGCTTGAAGAGTATGAGTCTTCCATTTCTATTTCTCCATCGGTTATCCCAAATACCATTTAGAAAAAAATAATATAAATGCATTTCCAAACCACAAATTCTAAAATAATTTTCTGAGGAAACATAATTATCCAGTATATAAATAACAAAACATTTAGATTTAATACAATATTATGATGATATTGTAATGAAAATAAACTCCTAAAACATATTCCAAAAGAACTATTCCTAAAAATATATTTTATGACCTTATTTTAATTTTTGGTTTTATTTTTTTTTGTATAAATCCTCTTAAAGATGTCATATTGGACCTAAAATGAAAAACAAAAATAAAAAGGAAGGAATTTACTTATGAATCAACCAATACACAATTGGATTAGAAATAATAGAAAAATTCCATGATGAATCCTATAATTTTTTTACTACAATATAGAAAACCTTTTTTTCGGGGCATCTAAAAATTACAGTATAGGATTGAAAGGTATTATAAGACTGGAACATATATTATATTCTACACAAGAATTATTGCAGGGAAGAACAACACACCCTACTGAAAGGGACTGTGACTTCTAGTGGATCCTTCAATGGGATTTCTAGTGGGAGTTATAGTAGATTCTATAATGGGGGTTCCAATGTGAAAGAAAAAAAACAAAATTCACTTCATTATCCTATAAAAATCTCAATAATTTTTTTATGGATTCTATAAATTGAAGTGCATATTTTAAAGGGATAATATGAATGGTAGTCCTAACAAAACTTCTAGTTGAATCTCTATTTGAACTTCCCAGGGAAGATCCAATAGAGGTTCCAGTGGTAAAGAACAACACCAATTTTTACTTAAGGTAGTTTTTTACTATAATTAGGATGAACTCTTTTCATTGGAAGTTCCAACCGATCCTCCAATGGAAGTTATAATGAAATATGTAGTGAAAATTCAAGAAAATTTTTGGTGGAACCTCTAGTATAAGATCTAATGTGAAATAAGGACACAATTTTTTTTGTGTGAATCCTATAAAATTTTCATTAATAATATTTTTTGTGGGTATCTTTGCACTGTAGTTAGGTAGAATAGATTCTAATGGAGGTTCTAGTGGAACTTCCAATTGAGGTTCCAATGAATTTTCTACAAGATTTTCCATTAGAAACCTCTATTTGAAATTCTAGTAGAACCTCTAGTGGACATTCCAGTAGAACCTCAAGTTGAGGTTCTAGTGGAACCTCTTATGGCATTTCTAATGGGGATCAATAGAAAAATTCCCCTCATCCTTGAAAAAATTATGGTACAATGTAAAACATGTTTGTTTTAGGATTCCCCAAAGTATATCAGAACTTCCAATGGTTCTCCCAATAGGAAATTTTAGGAGTAAATTTGTAAAATAGTTTCTTTTTCCTCGATTCACATAAGTTATAGTGGCTTCAAAATAAAGAAATTACAGATTTTAGAATTTGAAAATTGTAAACATACTACATCTATTGAAAATTTATAATAGGACAAATGTATTAAAAAAGTAATCGTAACAACATATCATTATTTTTTTCAAATTGAAATAAAAATTTTCGGTTGATAGGGAAAATACATATTTCAAAAGAAATAGATAATCAACACCACCTTCTTCATCCATTTGTGCCTATTTTGAACAAAAAAGAGGTTTGGGGGCTGAGACTAAATACTTACAATATTAGAGATGTTCTAGGAGATGATGAATGGTGAGTTTTCATTAGAGGAGGCTTGTGGACCACACAACCCAATTTTTGGTGGAGGCTTCATCAATACTAAATTTGTTTGACAAAATGAAGTTGTTTTTAAAGTTACCTAGGTTCGCCATTGTTGACACTATCACCAGATTCATGGTTATCTCCATAGTCCCTAGAGTCACCATAGGTAAAACTCAATCTATTTTTGGGAATTTTCATTAGAAATTGAAAATTACATCTACTATTAATAGTATGAGGAATGAATAAAAAAATATCTAATGGATGAAAATATATTAGGAAACGTGTCCTTATCCCAGGGGTGTACTGAAATATCATGTTAAAAGGTAATTGGTGAAGATTATGGTCCCCAAGACAGGCTGTAAATAGAATTTTAGTGAAAAAATGATAAAATTCCATTAATAAGGCAAAACACATTATAAATTTTCAATTGAAATTATATTTCACTTCTAAACTAGGGAAAATTCTTAACTAGAAGTATGTGGATATTTTGGTCATCATTACCCAAAAAATTAATCACTGATCACCCTTGTACAAAAATAATCTAGCCATTCCAATACTAAATTTCTATTGTTATAATCATCTTTAGCTATTTAAGTGAACTGAAATGATTGATAATTCAGTATAATACAACCATCAAAACTAAAAAAATGAAAATTACTAGCATAACTCAAACCAAAAAACTACGTTCCATCAGTGTCAAGGGAGAACTACCGTCATAAACAATGATAGACTATCATGAAAACTATCACAAAAAAACTTTTCATTGAGGAATATAGTCTCATTAAAACCAAAATCAACATACCAAATCATCGAAATGAACAAACATGAAGAGTAAATAGAAAAATAATTAGACAATCCAACATCTTCACCATCCCTTAGAATGAAACAATCCCCAAATGAAACACCATGAAAATTCCATACCAAAAATCAGGACCACAATCTTCCATATCCACTTACTAAAACACATGAACCCAGAATGAGATTAAAAGAAAGGACACATGAAACTTTACTATCAGAGGAAAACAAAATAGAAATTATGAAGAGACTATCCACAAATTGTGCTCCTAGTAAACTGATAATGGATTAACCCACATCACCCAAATAAAACCAAAGAGAAAAACACACCAGACCAATATGGGGTAAAAATTCTGTATTAAGATAGTAATAGTGGGAAAATAAACCCTAAAGTCTTAAAAAAGAAACAAACCTATAGAAGGAAACCAAGTGAATAAACTGGAACAAATTCCCTCCAAACCTCTTCACTATATCAATCTACAACAGGAAACTTCTCTCAATAACATGAATGTGGTTTATTTTATAAGAAATGGAAAAGAGATAGGACATTAAATTTAGGGCCATGGAAAAAAGAAAACCATCCTATGAGAAGAACCATAGAAAAGAGAGGGAGTGAAGAAAATAATGAAGTAGGTAAAACACCAAGAGCCTATGAGGGAGGACCAATGAAACGAAGGAAAATAAATGAGAGGATAAGGAATGGGGGATATGAAAATGGAGAATTAGTACTCATGCCAACCTATTTGAATCACTACTAAAGAAAATATATTGATTGATAAAGGGGAAAAGGATATTCCACTAAGAGGCTATGTAATTCAATATTAATGAAATCTATAAAAAATATCAAAGAAAATTACCTCTACTAAAATAGTGGAAAAGAAGAAAAAATAATAGAAAAGGAAGATGGTAGGGAAATTAATTTAATTGATGAATAAAATCCATTAAAATTCCATGGATCAGTGGTGGAAAAGGAATTATTAGGATAAAAGGGATAAGACCTATCTTCTTATCAAATAAGGAGAAAGAGACTAGAGTGTCGTTTCTTATTAAAAAAGATAAAACACACATTTTACTCCATTAAAAATAATACTTACATGGGTTCACTAGGTAACCACATGGTACATACCAGGTATCTTATGGAAAACCAGATATTTTCAATCCCTTATGGACACCCAACTGGGTAGTCGACACACCTTGATTGGGTACCTGGTATTGTCTAACATACTTTTTGCAGCACCCTTGGTCTCACTAAGTACCTATTAAACCTCTATTAGGTACATGGAATCTTCTACCCTTATTAATAATGAAACCATTCCAATTCCATTATATAAACCTTTTAAATTCATGTGAGACCCCGAAAAACAAGCAATAAATTCTTTAAAATTATAATTAATCACTAAAAAATCTATTCAAATACCAAAATTAAAAATTACCCTAGCTCCAATTCCATTGAAGTTTGACTCTATTCTATTTCATTCAACACTGGATAGATTGGATTATTATATACCCCCACCATACCATATCTCATCCTTGAGAATCATCCTCACACATCTCTCATAAAAAACATTGATTAACGATATATGATTCATACACTTATTCCTGATCACCCATTGGTTTTGACCATTCCATATCCATACCCAAACTTGAAAAACTATCTAATCTATAGATGTCCATTACTATAGTCAATCACAGATAGTGTTCTCTCATCAAATAATATGTCTTAATCAAATTATATTTCTTTACCATTAGTCACATGTATAACGTGCTACTCGGTACCCTATTTTATTGAGTGGCTGTAAAAACATGATTTTCCACAAAAAACATTATTAATTAAATTCACCAACTCCATAAAAATATCTTGACCATAGATACATTCATGAATTACCCATTCACTGATGTCACACTCTAATATTTTATTTCACTAGTCAATACCAGACCATAAATCACTTAGAACATAACTAGTGCACTTCATGATCCATGACCAAAATTATTTCCTCAAACTTGAGGGTCAATCTATCACATAAATCCTTACTTTAATGAACTGATCATCATAATCTCATCAGTGTAAATTCATCATCTTAACATAGAATCAAACCTTTTAATTTCCTAAATTTCACACTCAATAATTACAAAACATACTAATCGCACTCAATATTCTGAGATTGATACCCACACCTGGGTACTTCTACCTTACTAGACACATCTTGGCTTCTTGAATCCCAGAACCAAAATTTCCCTCAGTCATTATTGGGTAGATTTTATCATGCACATTAATCCCAAAATTAATCAAAATTATCTTTATGAATGATTAAAACTATAATATAATCAATGTTTCGCCCCCAACATAGTATTTCCTTATCCTTTTTCAACAACAAAAAACCTTCCCAAATTTGGCATCCCCTTAATACTATTTATTATGAGGAATACATTTTTAATCATAATAGAACCATCCCATGAGCCTTGATTTTATTTCTATAATCATTTTAGTACTTCACACTTTTGATGTTAAATTATAGGAATGATCTATCACTGAGGCATCCGGGCCTTGAAGAATTTATTTTAAGATTAATAACCTCACTTTTCTAACTCCCATATTCACACTCACTATGGTTTCCATACTCCCAAGATAATAGTTTTGAATATTTTTATTTTTTTAACTCAACACAGTTTATGAACTCTCTATATTTCCTTATAAATCATGATATGTCACTCGATCCCTTCATAAAAAAATCAATTCCATTTTCATCTCACCACCTTTAATACACTTCAAGAAGTTTCAACTCATCACCTATACGCGATGATTCTCTCAGCTTGACCATATCCCTTACATCTCTATGATCCTTATATCATGACAACATAGAGTCCTCATATCTTGCATCATTGAAATCATAATTCTTTGATTGTCATTATCCAATCCATATTCAACCATCCTTGTTGAAAATCCTAATATTACCAACACTTGATGAAGAAACAATGGGATGACTCCCTCATTTAATTATTTTCCACAATGATATGTCTCACACTTTTCCATGTCCATTCCATATCTAATCACAACCTAGATGTGATTATCCATTAAGATTCATTGAAATTCCATAACTTATCTCCAAATATTAAGAAAAATTAAAATAGTCTACAACTCTATAATTATCTCACTTTTCATGGGATTCATAATTATCCTCTAATTAGTATGTATCAAATGTTATCCAAGGATAATCATGCCTTATTGATCACAAGGATCCCCAGTATAAAGATGATCTTAGGCAATCCTTACCACATACTATACACATTGGTAGTATTAAAACCCACTCCCTTATCCCCATGACAATATAGATATTGAATAACTGGCCTCAAAATAATATTTAACTCCCAGTGTTATAGGTTAATACCATTTCAATGTAAGATTACACACTTATGTCACCCTTCCATTCAACAGAACTCATGCTTCCATGAGTCATATGAAAATAATATTTGGATTACATTTTTAATCAAATAATCATACTTCCAAGACATGTAAATCAAATCCATAAAATAATGCATACTTATGATATCATACCTCAAAAATTCCTACATATATCATCATACCTAAACCCATCACATGGTGACACATCATCCATGTGTCACTCATTATCACGTACTAGCCCAGGTACCCTAGTACCTTGATAACTGAGTGAAATCCCACATAATTTAATGGGAGTTCCGGATCCCCATGTGTTTTCAACAAGCACCGAACATCATAAAAGATCAAGAGGGAATGAATTTTATACAAAATAGTTAAAGATAAATACTTACAAGTTAGTATGCTTAACACTCCAAAAGTAGAATGCATCACAAACCAAACAAGTATAACAAAAACCAAAGTAGTACATCATAAATGTTCTCAACAATGGGAAATATAAAACTCAAACATACCAAAATAAAAATCCCTCCAATCCCAAATGATAACTAACATCCACCAACTTCAGGTGGCTCTTTCCCGTTTCTCAGACCGAACATAAGAAAATATACAAACATCCAAAGGAAAAAAAAGGTTATGAGATATAAATCCCAGTAGGGTCTCACCAAGTATTCCATAACATATTCCATAATAATAGACTAAATCATGCATCCCATTTAAATATAATTGGGAATGAAATAATATCTCATTTTCACATTTTAAAAAAGAAATATTTTTTCCATAGGATAGAAAACATATCAATCAATGGATTAAATAAAAATTTTATATAAAAGAAATTATATAAATAATTTTCCATAAATAAAACAGTAATATAATCATTGAAATAAATATATATCAAAATAATCCCAACAATATCCATGGTTATATATCCTAAAGTTGATTAGTTTTTGTTATAGAATCCTCACAATTTTCATATCAGTGATCATGAAATGTATGTGTACACATGTACCTCTGGTTCAAGACAAATAAGACTCATCAATATCCCAACAGGGATAAGATACATTGAACGATGATTTTTTAGAGTTTTCATCATCAATACAATGTTAGGGGAACAAGATCCTAGTGTACTTGTCCCAGATAACCTACTTCTACCCAAATCACATGTGTTCAATCAATCAATCAATGATGGGAAAATCATCTCATTTCAAATCAATCATCATTTATAATTCCATTTCCCAATTTTTCATATTCCACACGCCAATAAAAATTCAAAATCAAAACATGTGTTTTTCACCATTTAATTCCTTTTAAATACAAAAAAATCATAAGTTTGTATCATTTCAGTTTAATCCATTTTTTAAAATAAAATCTCAAATCATTTCATCAATTCCATCATTTTTAAAATTCATCGCAAATTCCAATTCCATTGTAATTTTGGCTTTTCCCCAAATTCAATTCAATTTCAAATTAAATTTACAAATCATATCCAATTAGTTACTCATTAATCAATAGAAATATATTTCTAAAAAAATCATGCAAATCAAGGTTTTAAATATATGAAAAATCACAAATGGAACGACCTACAGTTAATCACAGAATAAAAAATGACACCAACAATGCAATTCACCAATGAAGAATGGAAGTGTCATAGATCAAGAAACCAAATGTATAATAATGATCCATTTAAACAATGTTTAGCTCCATTAATAACATGATGATCTATCAAAATCTAAGGAGTTGTGAAAGAGGTATCAAAAGAAAACACACGAGAGAAGTTCCACATACCTGGAGTAGAGCGAATGAGATCAACCATGATTAGATCCACCTTGAAATGGGGTTTGATGATCAAAAACTACATCATGAGATCCAACTATGCTAATGAATTCATGTTAAGTCATGTGGGGGTAAACCTGATGTTAAACTATGGGTATTGGAATTTTAAAATAAATGTTTAGAATGAAAAATCACCATGTGCATCGTTTTCTAGGGAGAGTCACATAATTAGAAAAAACATGAGTCTTTACTATGTTCCCCTTATAATCTAATTTTCCAAGGTGAACTATTTCTACATGGAGGGAACATGGTTTTCCAAACCATTCACCAACCAAACAAACCCTCACTAGCTAGGGTATTACAATTTTCACTAGGGGGCATAGTTTTGGAAAACCTTACGCCACCAATGTTCAAGCTAGAAAACACCCAAAATTAAACCAAATTAACTTGAATTCCCCATTAATATGATCCAACCAAAAGTGAAACAAACAAGGGTAAATTAATAACTAAAAATAAGTAACATGACGTTATAACGTCCCCATCGTAAGAACATTCTATCCCCATAAAGCCTGCCAAGAAGTTTCCATATCAAAGAGATAAGCCCACTTCCATCTCATATGTACCTCCCTCTCCCAAGTCTATTGATAATTAACACCATTATTCCAAATCACACAAAGAAGGCGTCATCCTACCATGAAGTACCTTTGTCTTAGAATAAAATATCCTAACTGGGTTCCCATTAATTGATAAATCCGGATCAACTTCAAGATCCTCCTAGCCCAAGACATGAGATGGGTCCAGAAGATAATTTTGAAGATGTGATAAATAGAACATGTTATGTATCAACATTAACTATGATGGAAGTGATAAATTTTAATACAATTTACCCACTTTATCAACACACAAACATGGTTCCACAAAATGATGATCAAGCATTCTCCACCTCCACAAATTTCTATGACCTAAATGAGGTGAAACTCTCAATAACATCTGATCACCAACAAAAAACTACAACATAATATGGACATGATAAATATAGGATTTAAACTATCTCTATGCCATCACAATTATCTAAAGAATAAACCAAATATTTTATGTCATCTCTTAGACCAAACCCAGTCCAACCAAGGAAGTTTCTCCATTCTCTAACAATCACAACCGTTATTTACATGACATGTTATACAAGGCCATAACCTGATACATTCTAATCACAAAATGTTAACTATTTTTATATGGAAAATCAACCAATACTAAATGTTCATTACAGGATCCACTAAAATTGATGGTTCATGCACTAATAATGTCCTCAAGAATCTATATATCCCTCTCCATCTAGATATACTTCTATAGATGGTATGCCATACTTAGATGAACATGAGATCCCATAACTTCATGAAGGTCTCGCCAAAAAAGATAGGTAAAATATAGATCTATATCAAAGAGAATATATGGAACTATATGAAAATAAACAATATATTTCACATATATATTTCTCAACTCCCCAGCTTTGTATAAAAAATGGATATAAAGTGATCTAATTTGGTCAGGCTATTGATCAAAACCCAAATCACATTATTCTTCCCACATCAACACTGGATGTGGGTGAATTAAATTTGAAGTTCTCTAGTTCTCAAACACATCTTATTGTGAAGTATAAGAATGAGAAATAAAATCAGCAATGTCTCGTCTCATACATGGCTACTAGAATTGTCAGCATATATCATAAAACATCTTTGTGGTTCCTAGGTACACAATCGAATGATAATTATGGAAATACTCCATCACATATTTTATCACTGGAAAAGGTACGAAATAACAGTTCTAGAAACATAAGATACCCCTTGTAGATAATGACTAACCAACAATGGTCTACCCATTATAAAAAGTGTTCATAATACTATAGAATTCATCATCAAGATTTTATTTATTGAAGAGTTATATCAAGAAGAGAAGAGGCCAACCGAACACTAGAAAAGACAACCCTGACCCATATTTCCCAAAATCTTAAATGAAACTTAAAAAAAAGCCATCAAATTCCAATATTCTGATGATTATTTCACAGTATCGGTTAGAAGATTATTTTTAAAATCATAGACAATGACATTCCTTTTCCCCTTGGTATAAGAAATGTCAAAATCAGAAGACTATAGGTACTCTACCCAACACCTTTGGTAGAGATTCAAATATTTTTAGAGACGATATAACTCAAGCACTTGTGGTTAGAATACATAGTAAAACATTATCAAAAAAGGTAGTGTTGTAGACTTTTAATTTCATGCATTATGACTTCGAGTTCAACGTCATTGGTCATAAATTTTTTTCATGAGGTGGACTAAGCTTTCTTATGACATATGTAATGGAAAGATCAGACTACATAATAAATCAAGACAAACCGTAAGCCAATGCATCACAGAAGACCACATAGCCTTGTCCAACCTCTGAAAGATTCCACACATTCATAAAAGTCAAAATATGCTCCAGATCATGAAAAAAACATGGAAAATTTTCATCCTAAATGAACATTAACCCCTTTAGAATGATGGTGGTAATCAGAGATTCCAACTTTCAAAAATACATAACAAAATAGAGAGCATACCTAACTAGACTCAAGATACTACAAATCATCAAAACATTACATTTTTGATTCCATTCCATAACAAATGACACCTTTTTAGGGTTAATTTAAATACCATGTTCCGATAACCAATTTTTAAAATTACTAATGGAATCCAAAAATCATATTTTTATAACTTGGAATAATGTCAATTATTTATCAAAAATTCCAAAACACTTACCAGATAATGGACAAGATCCTCCTCTGACTAATAGTAAACTATGATTTCATCCAAAAATTCCACCATGCACATATCAAGATACTCATTAAAAATCCATTTCATCAAAGATATAAATACTTCTAGAGAATTGGTTAGACTAAATGGCCTGACAAGATACTCATAATGTCCATAGATTCTACAGAAAGTGATTCTATAAATGTAATATTGTTCTATACTCAAATGGTTATAACCATATAAAAGATTAATATGTGAGAAACAAATCACCAGATTAAGTTGGTAAAAAAGATCATAATTATATGGAAACATATAATTTTTCTTTAATATGACATGTTTGATTCTCTAGTAATCAACACATAGGTGAAGTGTTCCATCATCTTTCTTTGAAATGATAATAAGCACCACCAAAGGTGACACACTCAGGCGTATAATTAATTTCTCTATGAGATCAACCAAATTAGTAATAAAATCTTTCATTTCAGCTAGTTCTATGTAGTAATAAGGAATATAAACTAGTTGGGTACTGACCACAAAATCAATAGAGAACTCTACCTCTCTTAATAATGGAAAACTAGGGAAATTAGAAGAAAACACCTCAAGAAACACAATGAAAATTGGACGAAGATAATCTCTCAAAGTATCATAATCCAGATAAAAGTGAACACTAATATTAATTTCCTCAAATACAGATAATAAGGTCTATCTCTACTTGATATCATGTCTCATTCTCCCTAAAAGATATGAAAAACCCCATCAGGCATGGTAAAGGTGACCCATCAAAGGTGGAATTCAATTAGGGACTTATTAGAAATGATATAATCTATCCCAAATATTTAATCAATAGGATTTATATTTTGAACTAGAAAACACTAAAAAATATCAATCTATAAAAATGAGAGGATACAGGGAGGACAACCAAGACCCTACTCTATCTTCATTCTAAGAGGCGAGTAGTATCCATCACATAAGAAAAAAATATATGTAGAATGATAAAGAATGTCCATTATATTAGTTGATATAAATGAATGAGATACACCAATATCAAATAAAGTAGTCACTGAAGATTAAGTTATAGTGATGGCACCTCTCATGGTCATTGGACATGTATCATCTTCCTCTGGAGACACTTCCACTTTGTAAAGTAGCATCATTCAAGATGCTTATGGATAAAACCCATTTGTTCATGAAGAATCTAATTTCCCCATATTAAATTTAGGTGAGAATAATCTTGTGATATCACTAGGGAAAAAATATTTAAAATAATTTATGTATTTGACTTGAGAATCTAAATGAAATACAGATCTTGTGTTCCTCAGTGTAAACCCATTTTGAATGATTAGGCTTTCCACATTGGAAGCATGTTAAAGAGACTCTTCTAGGAATTGTGGGAGGTATAGAAGAACCCTGGTGTAAAGATCCACCATGAGATACATCAAACTAATAATTCCATTTAAATTTACTCACAAAACTACCATTTTTAGAAAAATTAACTCTTGTCAACCCTGACATACCAGGAAAGTCAAGCTCAACCATCAATGCCTTATCTAGAATGTCATTATAAGAAAAGAGATTCATCAAGAGAAATTGAGAACAAATATCATATATAATACCCATATATAACCTTATAGTATTCATATTTTCATTCAATAAAATCTTTAGTAAATACCATACAAGCTCAACAAATCGATTCACATACTCCATCATAGCCTTGACAACCCATTCATGTTTAAAAAAACTCCATAGGCTTAGCCAAAACCATAGAATCTAGATATTATAGGTTGGTGAAAATAACTATAAATTCCTTCCACTCTAAACCACTATTCTTCTTCAATATAACCATTTAATCTCACCATATCATAAAAGTCCCCTCTAGATTAATAGTGAAATATTTCACCATAATCGAATCAGGAGTTTCCAAGAATTTGAATAGATGTCGAATATTCCTCAACAAATCCTTAGCCTCTTGAGTATCATTTGAGTCTTGTAGAGCTAGTGGATTATAGATAAAAAAACTTTGAGAAAAATTATGATATTCATCTCTCTGAGGTTCAACAACTGAATCCTAAATGGGGATGGGTGTAGGTTCATGTCCCAGAACTTGGACAACACCCACAATAATCTCAACAAGGTTCTGGTCCATGGGAGGACTTTCTTGCTTTAGTTCACCAAAATATTTATAATATGTCCTATTAACTAGTCATATCAAAGGCATGATTATACACAGCATCAAAAAACAATATTAAAGACGTAATAAGATTACTCAAATCAATAACTCAAACAAGAGCAGTGGGAAAATTAATCCCATCAGATAAGAAAATAAGATCTAGATTTCAAAATATCCAAATATAAAGTAGGTAAAAGACAAGAATCAAATAAAACTGTTCCTCAAGACACCTTTACCAAATCACACATGGTGACTTAAGGATATTTTTGATGATATCTGGCCACGAATTCACATGAAACAACATCTTAAGTCCCAAAAAGATATTCCAAACAACATACTAACATAATGGATTAAAGCTAAGCCTGCACCACTGATACCACTTTTTCAAAAACCATCCTAGATACCCCAGTAACATAATATCTAAGCCAACTATAAAGTATCTAAATAGAAATTCTTGAACCCATGGGTTGGTGACTAGCACATGAAAAAATATAGGATCAAGAGGGACCACATTTTCTACAAAGAAGTGGAAGATAAAAGATTACAAGTTAGTATTCTTAGTACTTCAAAAGGAGATAGTAACATAAAAAAAGGCATAAGAAACCCCAAATAATTAAATCCGTAAATTACATTGAAAAATGAAATTTGCAACTCAAACATTCCATTAGAAACATCACTCTAATACCAACGGATCAAGAACATCAACCATCCCTACGTAGGTCTTTCCATTTGCTCATATCTGGTATAAGAAAATCTAACAATGCCCAAAAGAAAAGGTATGGTGTGAGATATAAATCCTAGTAGTGTCTCACCATGCGTTCCATAATAGATTCCATAATAATAAAACAAATATTTTTTTTCAAAATTTTAAAAAATAGTGCATGAAATAATATATCATTTGTGCATTTAAAACCAAACATTCTTCTTTTTAAAGGATGGAAAACATTTAAATCAATAGATAAAATAAATTTTTTATATAAAATCATTTATATAAATCATTTGGAATGGATAAAATAGTTCTATAATCAATGAAACATATATCAAAATAATCACAATGAAAACTATGGTCATATACCCAATAGTTCAATAGTTTATTGCTAGAATATCCTCACACTTCTTATATTAGTGATGAAAAGAATTATTTGTACACACATCCCTTAGTCTCAGTTTGAATAGGACTCATCAACATCCTATACGGGATAAGATATTTTTAACTAGGGGTTTTTAGAGTTTTCATCATCAATCCAATTATAGGTGATAAATATCTAAATGTTCTTTCCCCTAATATCTCATAATCTATCAAGGATCACATTTTCTCATTCAATCAATAAATAATAGAAAAATCATCTCATTTAAAATCAATCAACATTTACAATTTGATTCCCTAATTTTCCTATTTCAACATTCCAATTATACTTAAAAACCAATACATGGGGTTTTCATCATTTCATAACTTTTAAATACAAAACCAATAATATGATTACATCATTTCAATTTAATCCATTTTCTAAAATAAAATATCAAATCATTTCATCAATTCCATCATTTTTAAAATACACCCCAAATTCCGATTCCATTAGAATTGTGGGTTTTCCCCATAATCCATGCTATTTAAAATTACAATTCTAAATCATATCCAATTGTGTTTTCATAAATCAATCAAAATATATTATAAAAAATAAAGAAAATAAAAGTTTTATTAATATAGAAAATCTGAAATAGGATGACCAACATTTATTAAACAAATCAATAAATGACACCCACAGCTAGATTCACCAAATATGAATAATGGAATTGAAGATAAAGAAACCAATCTTAGAATAAATATCCATTTAAATAGTGTTTAGATCAATCAAGAACATGAAGATCTATAAAACTCTAAGGAGGATTGAAATATGGATCGTAAAATACCAAATGAGATAACATCCACTAACTAAAAAGATATTAAATGAGATCAACCACACTTCGATCCAACAAGAGAATCAGTTTAAGGATCCAAAACCGCTTCTTGAGAGCCCCCTAACCTGAGGAATTTGAGTTAGGTTGAGTGGGGGTCGATCAAAGATTAAAATGGGGGGTTAAATATTTTAAAATGTAATTATGGTATTAAAAAATACTATGTTCATGATTTCATGGAGAGGGCACATGATTATAAAAACCATGTACCCTAACTGTGTTCCACCTATGGACTCAAAGTACAAGGAACACAGTTTCTTCTAGGTGGACACATGGTTTTTCAAACTGTGTACTAACCATGCAAGCTCTAATTTTATAGGGTTCCATGGTTTTCAAAGGAGGGATTAATGTTTGGGAAAACCATTCAAAAATGATTCATAGCCTAGAAAAGCTCTAGAATTATCCAAATTTCACCTGAATCACTCCTAAGAAATATCCAACCAAAAGGGAAAGAAATTAGGGGCATGGAATAGCTGAAAATAATTAATTGGTTGTTACACTATTGCAACACCAAAAACCATACATTCAACCCATTTTTATATTCATCCATTTGCATGAACTAAATCATCTCTCTTGGGATATTCTTTAAAATCACTACCCATATCAATTAGAAATAGTCACACCATGTTACTATTATAATCCACTTCACTCAATTCACCATGAGTCATATCTCATTGACACTTATATCTATACCAAGTTTATGAACTATACACACCTGAAGTTCATTAGTCCTTTGGCAATGTATTTTATTCTATCTGAAATAAACCATGGAATCTCTTATTCCACCACACACATTTAGGGGTTTTCATCTTCATCATGATATATAAAAATCCCTAATACCACATTTAAGGTAATAATTATATCTATGTGTATCTTGAAGGTATCACTATCAAGTGAAACATGTATTGGAGTCATCATGATTGGGTTTGGTTCCTTAAAACACCACTAATAAGTCATTTATAAAAATTATTAAGTAACAAAAAATAATTTATTTTTTAAAAAACTTTTTTACAATCACATGAATGAATGTATATGTCATAACAAAATATTTTCTATGTGTGATACAAATACATACATCCATTTCCACGACATATCATGAGAAAAACCATAAACCATAATCATTAACATCATACTTTACAAAAATATATAAACTATAATAGTGAAAAAATAAACACACTCCAAACTCATTTGTATCTTGGATTTTATCCCATACTCTTACTGGCTATGAAAAAATTTCACATTCATTCTAGGTTCCAAATATCCATAACTCTAATAACCATATCTGAACTCATAAGAAAAAAACAATGCTCTAATACCATTTTGTAATATCCCAAACCCATAACCCATCTATATAGCTTAAGTCGGCTCATCACATGTCCTCAAAAATGCATCATCATATATTAGAGTTTTTCAACTAGGGTGAGGTTTGAACAATTTACCAAGGGTGACTATACCCTCAGTATCATCATATATAATAATAATTAAATACACGGAAATATCCATAACTAAAATAAACATTAGTGTGAATATACATAATCATAAAAATAAGATAAACATAATTAAATCATACACTATTGAAAATGATAATGAAATCCATACTCTATAAAATAGTCTTAAATCTCATAAGGGGTCACATAACATACTGATCATATATAAGAAATAAATAATAGAGATAAAAATGAGGCACTAATTCCATAGATGTCGTCATTGCATCCATTTATACTTGTTCCATTTCTTCAACTTACATGTAAATCATAAGTTATATACATCTATCATGGTGTAGGTTAATTCTATGAGTATAAAACCATGAAATACACATATTAATACCTTATCAAGCAATATAACCTAAGAGGGGGAGGGGTGAATCCGGTTATTATAGTATGATACTTGTTTTTTGAATGTTTTCACTCAATTTTAGGAATTCTTAAATGTTTCCCATTATTTTACCTCAATAGATAATAATTTGGTAAGTGAAATATATTATTTTAGTTGGTTCACTCACTCTTGAAAATGTCCATGGAGAATGTAAGGAAATATGCATGTGCACCAATAAAAATTAAATCACATTGCTACAATGTTTACAAGTTTGAATCAGTCTAACTAAACCTCCAGGTTTTCTACCACAAACGTTTTGAAAGATTTATGCTAATCTACACCAGGGAACTCACTAATCATCCTGATGAAATATTCTTCTCCAAAAAAAGATTATATAAATATACACTATAGATGGTGTTTCGTCTTCCGCATAGTTTTGTTGAACTTTTGAGGAGATATTGGAACTCTCAGATCACTTAATTCTTAGAATTATCCTTTATAGAAGATATTTTGAATTTATTTTAGATATACCTCTATTTCATACATCTATATGAGCAATAAATTAGATACCACTTTTAAATTAACTATTCATTTTTAATTATTTCCATGCTAATTAATGCACAATGTTAAGGCCTTCAAATGTAGGCCAAAACTAGGCATTGACTGATAATTAAAACTTCCTTAAAATCCATGAATATCACAACATCTATCTTTTATATTTATTGAATTGAACAATAAAAAAAATTATAGAATACTTTATTGAAAGAGACATGGCCGTTTTTTCACAACACACTAAGAACCACTCCCGTAGACTTCTTCTATATACCGTTTTTCATAGGAATACTACATCTAAACCATAACCCGTAACATGCCCAGAAATGGATGTAATGTGACATCCCATGTTTCATATATGAACAGTAAATCCACCACACCCTACCCCGAGATCATAGCATAAAACATATTGTTTTATTGATAGAAAATTATTCTATCACACCATACTCCACATCCATAAAGGAGTTGACCATTTTTTATAGTGAATTCCTAGACGAAAACTCTCTCTGATTCAAGCATGGAAACCAACTCTAGTCATGAACATCATCAATAGAGCCTAATTGAATCCACTATAGAATGGTCTGTGATGTGGTGAAGACCTTCTTCACAAATTATAACAAAAATATAAAATCATAATTTCTTCAAACAACTTCAAATTTAGGGAAAACATACTCCATAAAAATTTCCAACAAACACAACCTAAAAATTCATAAGAGATTATTTTTTCAAACAATCTCTCCCTTTGAGTTATTTTAAAAGTTATAAATAGGATAACTTACAAATACTATAATCAATCCCAATATCTTCAAAATTAATCTTTTATATTTTTTTATCAATGATTCAATAATTACCAAATTTTATCTCATTTGCGCAATGATCAATATGAGAAATAAGATTTGGATGAAAATATTATCAATAACCCATACAATGATTTCAGTATTTTTATGTAATTCATTAAAACACATTTCTCTATTGATTTAATATTATTAAAGCTACCCCCATTCAAACATAATTACACAACTTCTTATTGAATATATAACTCCCCATTTTTCAATGAACATAAATAGATCACTTCTTTAAAAGGTTATTAATGATATGGAAAAAATATAACAATGAAACATAAAAGAGTTTTATAGCTTGATCTTGAACGAAAATAATTAGGAGGAGTGTTGGGGTATTTATATTCCATCTATAAATATATATATTTTTTGACTCTAAGAGACAAATGATTATTTAAAATTCCACCTTGGTTACTTCCTTCGTCCTTACACGCACAATTGTTTCTCAAGTTGATTCATACTTCAGTTTCACCAAATGTTTCCCGACCTTATATTTTATGAAATTACAATAAATATCAATTTTCATTATCCAAAAATGATTTATGGTATTTTCATAAGTTTTATAGCACCTGAGCTATCACAAATTATAAGAATAGATGATCGAACTTCAATTTCGACATCTTTAAGTTGTTGTTTCTTCCAATGAAATTAAGTGTATGAATGAGGTACAATAAAATATTCATCCTCCACAATTATTAATGATATATAAACTCATTTCATACTAAACTATGAAATGAAATAATTCAAATTATATAAAACACCAGTAGATATTGATTTCCATTCATCACCTAAACCTTCTAAATCTGTATTAGAATATCCCAACAACTACTGTTATGAATTATATTAGTAAAACATCATATGTTACACCATATGATTGATATAGTGACATATATTTTGATATCTATAATATGAATTGAATTGGGAAAACTTTGATATCATGAGGCTTGAAATGTGAGAAAAAATATCCGGTCGAGTGGAAGGCAAATAGAGTAAACATCCAATAATTTTTTTTATAAAATCTGACATCTACCTCTTTACCATATTTAACTTTTTATAATTTTGTCCCAATATTGGTTGTATATTCCATCAAATCTTGAGTTATCCATATGAAATTTATTCAGAACCTCCTTCTCATATTTCATATGAGAGATCAAGTCCCCATCCTTAATTTGAATCACTTATAAGCCAAGGAAAAGTTTCAATTTAGTAATAAGAGACATTTAAAATTTACAAATCATGAGATCTAATATTTTTATTAATTGGATGTCATAAGTGCCTAGAAATATAATATCATAAGAATATACTAGCACTATCATCTACTACTCATTTTAATTCTTGATATTGCGGGTGTGACCAACCCCTTCTCTTTGAAATTTTAGTTTCTTCAGATATATTTATAGCCTTGAGTACCAAGCTCTTAGTGATTAATTTATTCCAAGAAAGGACTCCTTTAACTAATATAATTTATTCTCGTAATTATCATTGATAAATACATCCTTTTTCATTATTAAGACCTACTCTTCAAGGATAAAATTATGGAAAAATTTGTTAATGTCAATTTGGTACATATTGAATATTTTAATCACCACAACTGCCATGCATAATATTAGTGATTCAAGTAATTATACCAGTGAAAATGTTTCATCCAAATTAATCTCCTAAATTTGGGAGTACCATTTGCACACAATATTTTCTTTATTCATAATATCATTTCCATCTTAATTTTATTTATTTTGGAACAATCATTTTGATCTGATGATGTTCTTGTCATATAGTCTCGAAACAACATCCCATGTATTATTATTTTCAATTTATAGAAGCTTCTCATACATATAGTTGGAAAAACATTCATCCATAGTATCTTTTTTAAATGATTTTGGTTCCTTCATAGATAATAGAGACACATTTTTTTAGTACTTCATCCTTTTTTAATAAGGGATGACCAATATCCAATAATTATGTTTTCAATGATTTATTCCCTTTTGGATTTTATATTTGAACCTATTGTTCTGAATATGTTTTATCCATCATTAGAGATGTTATAAGTGTTTATAAAAACCCTTATAAATCCCACTAATTCATAAACTTCTACATTACCCTAATCTTCAAAAGCTTAAAATTTTTTATTTGAGACTATATCAGTAGAATATAAACTCTTTTTAACTATCATTACCACATGTTCATTTTCAACTACAGAAATATCATTACTTTAAATCACTACCAAAAAGTGTTTAATTGTAGGGTTCTGTCCATAAAAATTTTTATATGGGTTTTTATCTTCATTTGGAAATAATAAGTCTCAGTTAGAGATATATACCACAACTTTTGCTGCATCTTTCCAATATTTATATGATAATAATTTATAAATAAGCATTATACTGACCATGTTTTTTATAATTAAAATCCATATTTTATGTAACACCCCAAAATAATAATATATGATTACATGTAAATAATCCAATGTGTTCGATATCTTTTCCCACACACAACACCCAACATAAATGAAACCACAATATATTTAGGTAAAATCTAAATATTTATATATGGAAATTAAAAACAAATTCCTTGAATTAGTGGGAATGAATCAGATTAACATATTTATGAAATATAAGTACAATGAAAATAAAAGCTAACTTAATATGAAGTAAATTAAATTATTTTACCTAAAATGACTAACAAACCATTTATTGTTTAGAAAATCATTCTTTTAAAAATATTGGCCTTAATTTAATACACATTTCAATTTCATGAAACATAGGATTAATAATATATTATATTTTATATTATTAATTAGAGAACACCATTTTAGGGGAAAAAATTTATGAAATAAGAATAGTAATTATCAATATTTGAAATTTTTATTTTCTAATAGAAATGTGTTTTCATTATATTATAGGATTTTAATATAAAACTAATTTTATAAATTTTTAGATTTAAAAAAATATTTAATTTTTTAATTCCTCATATTAAAATTGAATTTGTATAAATTTTTGAACTTTCTATGTAAATGTGGGTTTTTAATTGAAGAATAGGATTTTCATGAATGTTGAAATTTATATAATATTAACCATATGAAAGAATGATCTATAATATTAAAAAACCATTTTGGTGATCAAATATTAATCTATGTAATAACTTTATTCTCTTAAAATAATCTTTTATATTATAAATACTATGTACATCATTTTTAGAACTAATTAAAATGTTACTTTAATAAAAAAATCAATGTCAGGCTTTTCATTGAATAATTTATTTTAAAGGGAGATTAAGTTTTTTCTTTTCTCATAGAATCATATATTTTTATTAATAAATAATTTAATTCATTAAAATCATTTTCCACAATAATTTTATCTTATATATAAATTAAGTCATAAAAACATCTTTTCTATAAAAACTACTTTTACGCGATTAAGTGAATTTATTTTAAAATTATCTTTTCACCACTGTATAACATTTTTTGAGAATTTTTTTAAAATTTATATTTAAAATTATCTAATTTGGTAACATTTATAATCTTAATATATTTCATGAAAATGAATTACTGAGGTTAAATAATTAATTATGATGGTTAATGCTAGTTTGAGTAAACAGACAAAATTACCAATAAAATCCGTAAATAATTGAATGTTTTATACCAATTGAGGTATTGAGTTGATTATAAACCCACACTCACTTTACCCTCATATTTTTCTATTTTATTTTCATTAAGATCTAAATTGTAATGTAACATTATTGAAAATGTTAAGGGTGCTCCCAAAATAACACTTTACGTCACATAAAAAAGGGAAACACTTACACCACTTCAAGACTCACCAATATTTATAATTTATACATTAAAATATTTTATTTTTCTCCTTATATAACTCTTTACCATTTTAATAAGATTTATTCCACCATTAATTTTAATAAGGTCTTCATTTCAATGGATATGTCCAAGGAACATTCAGTTCCTCATCGTGAGTATTACCTACTACTTAGATTTTATTCTTAATTATATTAATTTTATTTTATTCTAAAAAACTAATATAATCATATTAGTATCATTTATATACATTATTTTTATTATATTAATGTTATTATCATTTTTAATCATATTCCCCATCCATTAAGAAAAAAACTGTTATTCATGCATTGTGCACACTACCGCCCCCATGATGCAATGTGATTCACATTCCTTAACCATACAAAAATTAAGTGTATAATAATGGAATTAATAGATAAATATTATTTTTATGAAATATTTATGTTTTTTATGAAAAAATTAGGGACCTATTAATTATATGGTCAATAAATTATTATTGTTAATTTAATCATTGAAAATAAGAATATTAGGTAGATAATCTTTTATTCACATTATATAATATTTTTATATCCATTATTTAGTCTTCAAATTAATTAAAATTATTATATAAATATTAATAAACTCTAAATAAGATAATTATACTTATTATATAATGATATTACAAATATATGGTCTCATAATCACTCACTATATTAGGGTATGTTCATGTTTGGGCCAGTTTAACCACATACTTGAACAATACTATGAATTTATATCCTGAGTGAACATGGAAAAATAATTACTGGTATATTATAATTTAAATTTTTAATTTTTTTTCTAAATATGTTATTTTAATATTTAAATTATCATGTATGAAAATACCCTTCAATTAGTAAGAGTCATTGAAACATGCTTGTTATAAAATTCATCTTCTATGATAAGACTAAAACACTCATGAAAGTAATTTGAAACATATTAAATAATTATAGTATATCCCTACAAGTAACCATAATGAAATAGTAAATATGAAATTTTTAATTAAAATGAATATAGAGACCTCTATTTTAAAACTTGTACAAACGATTAAAACTACAAACATCTGATGTAGACATTCAGATGAATTCATATTGATAATGATTATTTATAAAAATTATGAGTGAAATTTTATATGAGTAAGGTTATGAATTAAGTGATTAATATAACAATTTTTGTTATATATGATGTAAAATAACATCCATGAAATTTAGGAAAAGGCATAAGGGTTTTCATCTAAAATTCCACTCATTGAGACATGTTTGGTATTATGAACATAATTTCATTTATGTGGGGTATATAATACCTATTTAAGATATCATATCATGAATTATATATTAATAATATTATTCAGGTTCCATTAAAATACCCCTCATTTAATAGGTTTTTATTTGAATTTTTCTAAATCCATAAGGGTTTTCTCAGCCTTAATTCTAATTCTTTGAGTTATAATATATCTTATGCATAAAGCTTTCATTGTATGGTCTATTCACATAACATTGATATATCTTTATCATAAAAATTTTATTTCATATTATTTACTACCTAAATCAGGTTCTATTATTCAAGTGGCTATTATGTTAATAATTTTTACTAAATAGTAAAGAATTTTGGCAACACAACTTTCATTCACTGAGTTATGATCATTATATTGAAGTTATTTTATATTTTTTGGGTACATTATACCATTTTATTGTAATATTTGGTATTCTATCATTATTTTTGTGTGGATATAAATTATAACAAAAAACCATTGACAAATATTTCTTACTTCTTGGGATATATTATTTTGAGATTATGAGCTTTACTTCTCTAGAAGGATTATGATCATGTTATTCTAATATTAACCTAACCATTTACTAAATTTTTTAAAATGTGTGAACATAAAAATTTAAATTACCTAGGTTATATTATTTTCTCCTTGAAGATATGATATTGTATTTAAATGGGGAAAATTATTACCACTCCCTATATTTTTATTCCAATACAAATGATTATTGGAAAGTTGACTATTTATTGTTTGACCGTCCACCTTATTTCTCATGATGGGTTATGTAAGACCTAAATTTTCACAAAGGAACTAATTTATTTTCAATTAAATACATTTTTTTTAATATTGGTAAAATATTTATTAAGTCCTAAGAAATGTTCCAAGAGAGTCTTGAGTTTTTCAGAGCCTGGACCTCTCATAATTTGGTAAAAGGTGTAGGTATCATGATTCTCAAATGGTTAGTGAAAACCATGCAAGGTAACCATGTGGGTAACTGTTTGAAACATTAGGGGCCACATAGTTTTTCTATAACCATGCAACTTGAGGTGCATTACCATGCGAGTTTTCAGACATCTCATATAGAGGGTTTCTACATGGTTTGTGCACGGTTTAGGAAACATTGCACCTTAACCATGTGGGGTGTATCCTTTGGTAGTGGGCTAAGAACGTCTTGAAAAAACTACGATGCCAAACTGTGTGCCCCTATTTTTTTGGGTTAAATTTCCAAATTTACCTTAATTATTTTTTAAACCTATTTTCTTCTTTCCTCCTTTTATTTCATAAGGATAGAACTTGGTTTCTCCTCCCATGGATATTTATCCTCTCAATCTTGGAATTGAGATAACTCTTATATCCTGGTACCAGATCAAGATCTGTTAGAAGCATCGAATAGATATCAATAGGATCTATATTTCACTTAATCCATATTTCAGTGTCTATTTTTATACTTTTTAGTATTTCGGTGCATGATTAATTTCCCTATTTTCATGGTGTGGGTCTATTCTCCATAGTTCTTCCAATCAACCTCAAATACGAGGTTGATATTGTGTGAGGAGTCATGTATGGCCTTAAAGAAGGTGGTATAGTTATTTTCCTTAAAAACTGGGTTGTTTCTATAGCTTTCCTGTTATGCCGCTTGTCGTACATTATCGTGTGTTTCCTATAAATGAGTTATTTGATTTTAAATAATTTTTTTACATGTTGTTATACTACCAAGGATAAATTTTTAGTATTTAGAGGATGTTTACCTCGATCATATTGTCCCCTTGGGTGTTCTATCTTGAATTCCCCCTCTATTTTTAATTAATTAATTAAAGAAATCACCTATAATATTTTTGGATTGACTCATAAAAAGAATTTATCTTGTAGGTAGTTTCCTAATTGATAATGGAACCTTGTAAGTGCTTCACTGAACCATTAAATTTAATTTCCATTTTTTTATTAATTTAATGGCTAGTATTAAATTGAAGGGATCACTTCATGATGGTTTTAGTTGCCTAAATGAATTAAATTGACTAATTTATTCAATGTTAATGGGTGGAAAGGCCATTATAATTGATTCATTCTTGTTTATATGGATTATATGAATTTTACATGCCTTGGTTATATTTGATATTGATTAATATAATTCATAATAGGCCATGACTCATGGATATTATTAATATTATGATTATTTTATTCATATTGGATGCGGAACAATGGTTAATGTACTTGTTGGACAAGATGTTTCACACTCCCATACATCATGTTCAGAGCATAACATTGTAGGATCGATAAAATGAATATGAATGCTCAATATAAAATTGGGGGGGGGGGGGGTGAATTGTATCCGTTAATAATTATTTTGGAGATTTAAAAGATGAAATAAAACATTCTATGTTGAACAAAGTTAAACAAGGTAAATTCATAAGACCTCTTAGTTCAACAATATTTTCAGGATACAGAATTATGGTTCTAGAAATGAATCATAAGAAAATTTTACAAGGATAAAGATTCTACCATAAAGGGTATAGAATATTACTAATCAGAGTACAAGTACAAAAAAGTATAAGATAGTAATACATTCCTTATTAATCAAAATGTAGCATAAAATAAACATGAAACAATACAAGTAACAGGTATGAAATCTTTTAACACAAAGATTAGGGTATCCAACAACCTTGGATAAAGTTCCCTTGATTTATACTTTCAAGAAATATTATCTTACTGAAACCATGGTAAGACATCGATAAGAATATCAGAGTCTATCTTCCTATCCCCACAAGCCCTCAAACTTTAAGGTAGTTGGATCCTCTATATTCTTTATCAATGAAGTAGTCAAACTTTAAGGTAGTTAGCACCTTTGTCTTCTTATCCCCGGATGCCCTCAATTATGCACAACAACAATCGGAGTTGCACGAAGCAAGCTGAATAAGGGATTCAATAAGCACAAGGCATGAGAGTCACTCCCTATATAAATCACTTTATCATCATGTAATATCTAGAGTTATCAAGATAGTAATGAGATCGTTCAAATGAGTTCCTATTTATAGGCATTTTCCCACTAGTCTTCTCCCTCCTCCAAAGGTCATAATTTTCCATGAATCTCGGAGGGACCTATAAACGTGTCACTTAAACAATAATTAATAAGAAACAGAATGTACGAAATTGTTTCACAACTAAAGAAAGGCTAAGAAAAATATGGATTCTTAACAAAATCCATTTTTTGGAGTTTAGGAAGATAATTTTAGGAGTATAAGCAAATAAACATTCGGATTCTATATTACATGGATATACAGATTCTGTTTTTCAATGAATTCAGAATCAGAAATATATAGTCTTTGGAGTCTGAATTCTAAGAAATTTAGAACCTAAATTCTATGAAATTTAGATCCTGAATTCCAAGGAATTAATAGTTTCAATTTTAAAGAATTCAGAGTCTGAATTTTATAGAATTCGGAATTCAAATTCTAGAGAATTTGGAGTCTGAATTTGGAGAATTCAGAATCGGAATTTCAGAGAATTCAGAACCTAAAAACAGAATTCTCTATATCTAAGTATTTATAGTATTCCGAGGTTTAAGATAAGAAACTGATTTTTAAACATTATAAATTAAATTATTCAGAATAAGAGAAACTAAATCATGAACAATGAAAAGAAAGATAAGGATAAAATTTCTTTGGGAAGGAAAATTTCCTAATTAAGATAAATATTTCGGGAAATAAAATTGTCCTTGAGATAGAGTGTTTGTGATTTTCAAAACATAAAGGAATGGAAAATTCATAAGGAAACCTTATTGACTCAACAATCTCCCCCTTTTTAGAAAGCACAAACATCATTATGAAAAATAATATAAGGACATATAAATTTTATGAACATGGAAATAAAAACATATATCCCTTTACATATGGATAAAAATAAATATGACTAACTCTCCCTTAGGCTTTGGAATCATTATGGATCATATTATTGATTTAATGAATGAGATTTTACATTATCTTGCATACAGAAATCTTCATTGATAAGAACTTTCCCTTAGATGAACTCCCCCTTAGGAAAATATCTTCTTTAATTTGTATTTTTTTATCATGCATTTCTTCCACATTGTGATTTTAAAAAAGGAATAAAGATAATGAAAAAAAATTACAACCTAAAACATTAGTACTAAACAACCATAAACAAAATATATAAATAACAACTAAAATTTCATTAATGTTGAAATAATTTGTACAAGGAAAAATACAACAAAATATTGTAATGGAAAGAAATTATCCTTCTTTCTCCTCCGGTATCAGCTTCTTTAAAATTGTTTTTATATTCATGAGATCCTTGTGATCCTCTTCTTCATGCTTAAGAAACTGATCCTATTCTTCACTTTTCTCCTCAAAGGATTAAATTTTTTCGTCTTGATCCTTAAGAAATTATACTAGAGCTTTCAAAATGTTTTCTTGCTTAACAATATTATCTTCAATATTAATTCTGATATCCCTTTTCCTCTTCCAATTCATGGCCATAGAATTATGCTTTCTATTCAGATCCTTAACCTCTTGCTTCTGATTAGTATGTTCGAGGGTTAACTTTTCATCAAAACTATTTGCAAGATCTTTGATCTTCCCATCTTCGATATCAAAGAATCCTTGACATTATCATGAAATTCTTCAATGATTATCATTTATTCAATTGTCTTCTTTGACTATATTTTAATCTTCTTGAAAGATCTTTTATGAGCCACATAACCAATGAGGAAGGTTTTGAAATTTGATGTAGTCTGACACATTTTTCTATAACCTTGGAAACTAAATCTGATTTCTGATTTATCATATGCTGAAGCATCTAGAATCTTGAGTTTATACTTGGGAATAATGTAATATTACCAAAAATCTTTTTCAATGACTGAACAACAAAATCATGCCCATGGGAAGATGATTCTGAATCTGAGTGTTTGGTTGGTGATGATTCTTTTTCTATGTCCTCAGATTTCCTCTTTATTGATGCACCAACTTCTTTCTTCTTCACCACAGATTTACTAATTTTATCTACTGCCACCTATTTTCCCTTATCATCTCTTATAAATATGTCTTGTTCTTTGGGAAATTTGTGCTCATTTTCTAATAATTGAACAATTTTATCTTCCACAAATTTCTCTTTCTCTACATCGACTAAATGATCATCTGGATGAATGAAGTCATGATTACTACATTCATCATCTGTTGGCATATTCACTTCTTCATGAACCTTATCTTCTTTCCCTAGTGTAGCATGTTTTGAGGATTCGTCTTGAGAAGTCCAGATCAATAATTTTACAGAGGGGGTTTCCTTATCATGTTAATCATCAACTTAATTTATGGTATCATCAGTTTCATTCTGTTCTTCGTCTTCCACTTCTTTCTCTTATATTTCCTCTTCCTCTCCCTGAGCAATTTCTATTTCGTGTTGTGATTCCGGATTCACCAATTTCTTTTCTAGAGTCTCAAGAAATGATTCTATAAAAATGATTCTGTTATTGGAATTTGTTTAGATGCTCTTTCGGAAGCCTTAAGAAGTGATAGGATGATTTCAGCTTCTGAAAATTTCTTCCTCTGCCTCTTTTCATTCTATTCCTTTTCAGTATTCTCAACATCCTTTTCATTTAAGGTGATTTCCTCAGCAAGATCCATGCCAAACCTAGTATCCCCTTCCTTCTTGTTTTTCTTATATTCTCTCCACTTAGCCACTAATTCATCAGGATTCACTTTTTTTCTTTTTTGGCTTTGGTGGTGCTGAATAACTTTCCTTAGCCACATGATTTTTTATTTTCTCTTCTTGTTTGTTAGACTTTATATTCCTTCCACCATTCTTAGAGGTTTCAGCTACTTCCAGCTTCTTTGACAAAGCTTTTACTTCTTCTTTAGACAGATCATAAAATTTTCTGGATTCACATGAAAAACCAATTTTTATTCTTCTTAGAGTATCATCACTCAACCACATCACCTTGTAATTTCTCGGCATGTAACTCCAAGGAATTTTGAATGACTAAAGATAAAGAACAATAATTTTTGACATAATTTCTAGATACATAATGATTTTAGATTTGAGATTTCCATTCTTGATATTCTCAATCATAACCAAGATGCACATAACCAGTTTAATCATCCTGGGGTTCACAAAGAAATCCAATATGTAGATATCACTCTTCTTCAGAGTATCCTTATCACCTTTCCATGGAATTATAAAACCTTGAACCCACAATTCAAGAATCTATATGTTTGTAGACAGATGAACAATCTTCAGAGTCTTCAGTCCTTTTAGGCCAACACACTCAATATCCTTTTCCTTATCAATAGATCCGAATACATCAGGTAATTTATGAGTACAAAACTCTTCTTTTACTTCATAAGGAATTCCAATAAGACTTTCTGCTTTGCTGTATGAAAGAGAATATGTGTTTTTATAACACTTAAAAGAAAACACGACTCTGCCTTTTTCCCTGAAGAAACTTGTGGTCTCATAGAACTCAATCAATAAGTTCGAATAGACTAGATCATGTGCTCCTGGTTTTGATACACATACACCCTCCCAACCAATCATCTTGATAATATTAGATATAATAGAGTAATACTTATCATAAAACATCAGATCGACTAACCATTCTATGTATATATACCACTCAGAGATTTCTAGAACAGTTGAAATTTCATTCTAAGGAGTGGTTTCAACATCCATTTGGAACTGAGAAAACTTTGGAATATTCAGAATGACCTTAAGTCCAGAGACAGAGCTTCAGCACACAAAATCTTGAAAAACTAATGTGGGAAAACCATCTGGATGGATTTATATAGGCGATTGAGATGACGAATCAACATCTATGGTTGATCCAAAAATTGAAAAAATTCTGATCAAATTTGATGGTTGACATGATAACCGAAGATGGACTTTGAGAAGTTCCAATATTTTGAGGTTTTTAGGATAAGCATCAAGATTTGAAAGAAAAAAACAAGTAAAAAAATGATTACAAAAACTTAGGAATGAAAACATACCTTCCGTATTGAAAAGAGAATTATTCATAATAAGGAAAATTCATCTTTAAGAACTTTTTATTTAAATTTTTTTTAAAATAAGTTGATTGCGAAAACTTTGAGTATGAAAATTTTAACTTCAAAAAAAACTTCTACGTAAAAAAACTGAATATGGAAAAAAATTGATTACAAAAAATTTGAATAATAGGAAAATGTACCCCCCCCTATGAAAAATAGTTTCTTAATGTAAGGAGATAGGTTTCAACCTGAATTTAATATGGAAGATTACATACGGTTATCATTCCTAACTTCTGTTTAATATATTCAAATTTATCGAAGGGTAAAGATTTTGTGAAAGTATCAATAAGTTGATCTCGCATTCTGATAAATTGAAGAATGATATCTCCTTTTTGTGTCTGATCCCTAAGAAAGTGATGCCTAATGTCTATGTGTTTTTCATGAGAGTGGTGTCCATGATTTTTACATAATGAAATGGCACTATTATTATCACACATTATTTGTTTTTTGTTAAAACTCATTCCATAGTCTATGAGTGTGTGTTACATCCACAAAACATGAGCACAACAACTTCTAGCTGCTACATATTCAGTTTCAGCAGTGGAAAGAGCTACTGAGTGTTGTTTTTTGCATGACCAAGAAACTAATGAATCTCTAAAAAAATGAAAAGTTTCAGATATACTTTTCCTATATATTCTATATCCACCAAAGTCAGTGCCTGAAAAACTTTTTAATACAAGATCATTTTTAGAAGTATAAATGAGTCCAAAATCCATGGTTCCCTTTAAGTAGAGAAAAATCCTTTCCACTGCCTGTAAATGTGACTTTTTAGGATTGGATTGATATCTTTCACATAAGCATACTGAAAACATTAATTCTGGATGACTATCTATCAAGTTATGTAAACTTCATATCATAACTCTAAAAGATGTTAGATCTACTGGTTTCCCAGCTTCATCAAGATCAAGTGAATTTGAGGTACCAATGGGAGTACTTATACACTTAGTGTTGTCACATCCATACTTTTTAAGAAGATATTTAATATACTTATGTTGGGATATATATATTTCTTTTGGTTTTCGAGAAATCTTGAGACCATGAAAAAATGTTAAATCACCCATCATACTCATTTCAAACTCAGATTTCATTATATTAGAAAAGGAATCAGTTAATGATTGCTGAGTTGAAGAAAATATAATTTCATCAACATTAATTTGAACAATCAAATTTTTTTATCTTTCTTTATAAAAACGGTTGGATCATCATTTACTTTAACATAATTGTTTTGTAACAAAAATCCTGTAAGTCTATCATACTAGGCTATAGGGGCTCTTTTAAGTCTATATAAAGCTTTGGTAAGTTTGAAAACATGTTAAGGAATTTTTGTATCATAAAAAATAGGAGGTTGTTCAAAAAAACCTTTTTCTTGAACATAAACATTAAGGTGAGAACATTTAACATCCATCTGAAAAATTCTGAAGTTAAAGAATGCTACAATGGAAAGTACGATACTAATTGATTCAAGTCTAGCTACGGGAGCATATTTTTCTTCATAGTCTATTCCTTCTTGTTGATTATAGACATTAACAACTAATCTTGATTTATTTATTACTATGATTCCATTTTCATTACACTTATTTCTAAAGACCCATTTTACTGCAAAAACAGATGTTTCCTTAGATCATTCAACCAAGGTCCAGACTTTATTTCTTTCGAATTCGTTTAGCATATTTTGCATGGATTTTATCCAGTCATCACCACCCAAAGATTCATCCGTGATTTTTGGTTCTAATTAGGAAATGAATTCTAGATGTTCTACTTTATTTCTTTAGGAAAATCTAGTCCTTACAGGTTGATTTACATCATCAATGATACTATAATAGGGTGTATTCTTAAGAAACAACTAATTTCGGTTTTGTAAAACCTATTCATCAACATAATGTAGGAAATCATCTGGGGTAAATGATTCTGTAATATTTTATTGGAAGTTTTCCTTATCAGATGGATCTTATATCAAGGGTTGATAATCAGTTTTGGAAAACACATCCGAAGATGTAGGTTGAGGGTGTTTAAAAACAAATGGATTGGTTTAATCAAATTTAACATGTACAGTTTCTTCAACAGTACAAATATTTTTATTAAAAACTATGTTATCCTTAGAAGTTATGGAGTAGCCTACGAAAATTCCTTCATCAGATTTGGGTGAAAATTTATGTAAATTATCATTAGTATTCAAAATGAATACTTTGAAACCAAATAACATGAAGTAGGAAAGTCTATATTTTCTACCATTTAATAACTAATCAGGGGTTTTTTTTAGAAAAGGTCTAATCAAAAATCAATTTATAGTATAACAAGTAATACTTATAACTTCAGCCCAAAAATGTTTGGCTATCCAATATTCACTCAACATGGTTCTGATTATCTCTTGAAGAACTCGATTTCTTCTTTCAAAAACACCATTCTTTTGTGGAGTTATTGGTGTGGACAAGTTATGATTAATGCCTTTTCTAGTATAAAAAGATTCAAAATCAAAATTTTGAAATTCTCTTCCATGATCACTATGAATAGAAATCAAAGGAAGGTTTTTTATCATCCTTAAATTGGGCTCTAAATATTTTTAAATAAGAGAAACTTTCAGATTTCTTTTCTAGAAAATAGACCCATATAAATCTAATGCAATCATCAACTAAGAAAAATACATAATATTTTCCTCCAATGCTTCCAGTTTGTGTTGGACCAAAATGATCCATATGCACCAACTGTAATGCATCTGTAGTTGAGACTTAACAAGCTAATTTAAAACTTTGTTTATATTTCTTTCCATATTGAAAAGGATTAAAAACTTTTGAAAAATCAAATCTATGCTCTGGTAGATCCTTAACTAGTCTTTTCATAGAGAGTTTTCATAGGTTCCTAATGTTATAGTGTCATGTCCTTCTATGCCATAAGCAAGAATGGTCTTCTATTGCACTAAGACAAGGTAGATCTTGGCTCTTAAGGTCTTTTAAGATTATTGTGTATACATTCTCTTGACTCCGAGTAGACAGAATAAACTCTTCCTTGGAATTTTTTACTAAACATTTATCATTCTTAAAATCCTCAAGGTAAAATTTATCACATAATTGGCTTATTCTAATAAGGTTATGCTTAAGACCCTTAACAAATAAAACATTTGAAATTGAATTTTTTCCAAGAAGAACAATGTTACCTATACCAATAATTTCTCCCATAGCATTATCTCCTAAAGTTTCTTTTCCTCATTTTATCTTGATAATCTTTTCAAAGAAGTTTTTGTTACCAGTCATGTGATGAGAATATCCAATATCTATGTACCATGTATTTCAGTTGGTACTATCTTTATTTTTCTAAAACTAAGTGTGTTAGACATTAAAAACCCAAACTTTCTTGGATACAGAAACATTAGAAAGAAAAAAGTTTGAATCCACATTTTCATAGAAAAATAAGATTTATGAAAACATACAGATTGAGTTTTGTTTAAGGAACAATTTTTTGCCCAATGCCCACAACCCTAAGACTTAGTGCGGGAAGGAGAACTTTGAAGAATAGACTAATTATTAATAAAAATCAGTTTTCTAATAAGTATAACCAAATCCAGAATTATTCCTTACAGGTTGAATTTGGCAATACATGTTATCAATGTATTCCTTACATAAGTTAATGTTTTACAAACACTTCCTCAAGAAAAATATTTCTGACTTCAGCATAATAAGTAAGTTTTTATCCTCAAAAAAATTATTTTTAGCACTAGAGTTAGTCTCTAAAACACTTTTCTTAGAAATTAATTTTTTTGGATCCTTAGAATGTTTATCCTTCTCAAAATTAAATTCCTCAAGGGTTTTTCAAACAATTTCAAATTCATAAATTTTCTTATCATGATCTTTAGAAAGATTTGATACTTCGATAGTAAGAATAGAAATTCTAGAATTTTCCTTATCAAGCTTTTTCATGACTATAAAATATTCATTATCTAGAAGCTTAGGACACCTAGACACGTCTTTATACGTAGGTAATGTATTATCATCATCAGAAGAAGATTCTTCATCCTAAGATTCATAAAATTTATTATCACTATAATTATCATTCAAGGACACATTGGTTATAGATTCGTCATTGTGTACCCTGAGCATTAGACAATGACTTTAAATGGGTAACATCGAAATTAAACCAAGATTCTTCTAACCAGAAGATTCATACTATGAGGATTCATCAGAAGAGTTTACACCACTGGAACTCTATGTGTCATTAGCTTTCAAAACATTCATAGATTTAACTTTTTAGTACTTCTTTCTATTCTTCTCATAATGCTTTTACTTTATATCATTTCTCTTAAGCATTGGAAAATCTGGCCTTATATCCCCTACTCTATTTCATTCACAACAAGTGACTTTAGAGTATTTATTTTCTTTTATTTCTTTCTTCTTAGATCTATAATGAAAGTCTTTCTCCCCAAAAATCTTGTTCATCCTTTGGGAAACATTATCTAGTTCATTCTCAGAATTATCACTTTCACTTGATTCAGTTAAAATAGAGACTCTATTCAACTTGGATCTTGTAACCGTTTCAGGAGTCTTTACTTTAGTAGTAGTAAAGGCCGCACTTCCAATGCGACTCTTCTTTTTGTTTAGAAAAGCGTCTCTTTTCATTCTTGTCTCATGTTGAAGAAGAGTTCGAAAAAGCTCATTAAGAGTAAACTGAGATACTTTCATATTCTCATTAATAGTTGTTCTCTTAGATTCCCACTCATTAGGAATGATATCTATAATCCTGTCCACATGTTCCCCATCCTCTAAACCTTTCTCACCCATGGATTATAAACTGTTAACAATATTCATAAACCTCTGTAGTACCTCACACACTGGTTCTCCATAAGGAAATATAAATCCATGATATTCTTCTCTAAGCATGGCTCTACTAGTTTCTGTAACCTTGGATGTACCAAAATGAGTAACCTCCAATTACTTTGAAAAAACATTTGTAGCTTCACAAGATGAAATATAGCTATATTTATATTCCCATTCAGGTAAAACAAGAGAGTATTGAATACCTTATAGTTTAGTTGATATTCTGACTTTTCATGATTAGTAAATGTTCTGACTTCCTTATTAGAAATCATGTAATCTCCAGTAAGCATAATGAAGTTGTCCACTAAAGTATTAAGAGCAAAAATATTTATACGATATCTATAATATTCATAATCATTCCCATCAAATATAGGTGGTCTAGTAAGATTAATATTTTCAATCTAACTGACATTCATTCTTTCCATTTAAAAGAAAATATATTTTGACAAAACTTGTTAATAGTAAAAGTTTGTATACAAGGATAAAAATATGAATCATGAAAATATTGAAGAATGAAAACAAGAGAAAGAAAACATATATGTGAATATTAATATTTCTAAGACCTGCTCTGATACAAATCGTAGGATCAAAATAATGAATGTAGATGGTCAATATACAAGAGGGGGGGGGGGTGAATTGTACTCTTTAAAAAATCTTTTTTAACTTTTAAAGTGGATATAAAACATTCTATGTTTAATAAAGTTAAACAATGTAAATTCACAAGATCTCTGAGTTCTAAAAACATGATAGGTTCTGAAAATTTGGTTCCATGAATAAACCATAAGAAAAGATTACAAGGACCAAGATTCTTCCTTGAAGATTATAGAATCTAACTATTCAGATTACAAGTACAAGAAATTATATGATAGTTATACATTCCTTTTTAATAAAAACTCAATAGAAAGTAATCCTGAAGCCATATAAGTAACAAGTATGAAATATTTTAACCCAGAGAGTAGGGTATCCAACAACCTTGGAAAAAGGTCCCTTTATTTATACTTTCAAGAAACGCTATATTACCCACATGAGGGTAAACCATTGATAAGAATATAGTAGTCGGTCTTTCTATCCTAGCAAGCCCTGAAACTTCAAGGTAGTCAGCACCTATTTCTTCCTTATCTCGTAAGTCCTTGATCTTTAAGGTTGTCAGAACCTCTGTCTTCCTATCCTTGGAAGCCCTCGATTGTACACAATAACAATCAAAGTCGTACAAATCAAGCTGAACAAGATGTTTAGTACACACGAGGAAAGAGAGTCTCTTGCTCTAGAAATCACTTCGCAGGATGTAATCTCTAGAGTAATCGAGTTAGTAATGAGATCATTCAAATGAGCTCGTATTTATAGGAATTTTCCCAATGGTCGACCCCTCCTCCAACAGTCATATTTTTCCTTGAATCTTGGAGGGACCTGTACACCTGTCCCTCAAACAACAGTTAATTAGAAACAGAATGTACAACATCATTTCAAAACTAAAACAAGGGTAATAAAAATATGGTTTCTTAACCAAATCCATTTTTCAAAGTCAATGAAAATAAACTTCGTAGTCTATGAAAATAAAAATTAGGAGTCTATATTACATTGATATATAGATTCTATTTTTCTAAAGAATTTGGAACCTGAATTCTAAGTAATTATTAACATAAATTCTAAGGAATTTGGAATCTGAATTTTAGATAATTAGATTTATGATTTTAAGAGAATTTGGAATCTAAATTTCAGAAAATTCATAATTTGAATTCAAGCAATTCAAAATCTGAATTTTAGAGAATTCAGAACCTGAAAACAGAATACTCTATACCTAAGTATTTATAGGATTCTGAGGGTTTAGATATGAAACCCATTTTTACACTTTAGAAATAAAATGAGTTAGAATAAGAGAAACTAAATCATGAATAATGAAAACAAAGATAAGGAGAAAATTTCCTTGGGAAGGACAATTTCCTTATTAAGATAAATCATTGGGGATGTAAAATTTTCCTTGAGATAGAGTGTTTTCAATTTTTAAATCATAAAGGAATGTAAAATTAATAAGAAAACCTTATTGAATTAGAAAACATATATTACCATTAAAACTATCTTGATGGTGGGAATTATTCACCAGGTCTTTTAATTTAGGTGTTGACATTATAACTCACCCACCATCTTGAGTGATGAGCACGATGTATTTCATCAATTATGTGGTGTTTTGATTTTACCCTTTCTCAAGCTTATAGTGTAACGACCTGACCCAATTTTCCCAGAGTCAGTACATTATTTTAATACATTGTAATGATTATAAAAAATCAATTCCCAACGGACTGAATAGTTTAGGATTATTTGAAATGAGATTACAAACATTCACATTACATTACAAATTCTAATATAAAATACAACATAAAAAATACTTTGATAATTCCATTATTCCCCTCGCCTAACCTTTCTTATCAATAATAAAACATTTCTTATTATTCGAGGAAAATAAAACATAAGAAAGGGGTGATCTTAGATGCTCAGTAAGGATAAAAAATATTGTAGAATCTATCATAAATTAGACTAATAATTTAAGGAAAGATGTGTAATAAAACCAAAATCCTTTTAAATGTAAAATTTAACACAATATGAAAATATTAAATGATACATTACTATATAAAAATACAGAAGGATATTCTACTAGTCGAATAATCACATGTAATAACTATCCTTATGAAGAGGGAATGCATAATTTAGGACATCTTAAAGACACAGTCAAGGCTTTGGCCAGCACACCATACATAATTGGGTAATAAATTATCCAAAAACCAAACATAATTGTCTCATTAGACCTTCCAATACATCGAGGGATATAGAGGGTACAATCTGACACTTATAAAGTCCAATGAATTCCTCTTAAAAAAGGTGTAAAACATAACCAACATAAAGATTTACATTAAAACTAGCATATGAAATGTCAATACTTAAACCATAAGCTATGAATGATATCAAAATAGCACATCCACACTCAAAAATATCATAAAATATTTAATATAATATGGAATATTGTATCATAATATATTAACTATAATTAAGAATAAAATCTAAAAAATAATGTTGACAGAGATGAAAGTGATCTAAAAAAATCGTTAAAACTATTTTAGAAAATAACCCTTTTTACATTCAAATAATTGGAATTCTTGTGTAATTATAAAAGAAAAATATAAATTTGAAAATACATCAGTATTATTTTAATAAAAGCTTCAAAATTTTAAGGAATCATAACGGATGAAAATAGATGCTCATGCCATACAAGTTAAAAAACATTATTTCTTAATTTTTTGATAATGTCATATAGTACCTCATTTGGAAAACGACAGATATATTCCTTTAAAAAAATTTATAAAATGTAAGACAATCTGTATAAATGGAATTCAAAAATTTTATACGAATAGAAATATTATTTTCAAATACATGTATAAGAAACATGGATGTGGATGATAAATATGTCCTCGTAGATACTTATGTATAAATTTTTTTGGATAATAATGAGATTGCAAAATTAACCCTTACCTTATACATTGATTTAGTCAAATGTGAGTTAAGATCATATATAATGGTGAAATATGGTTATTAAATTATTCCAGGACCATATTATTATTTATGATACCATATAAGATCATCTCATATTGTTTTTTAAAAAATATTTATGTATACCATTATTTTGGGTGTAAACTATTTTGTTTTCCAATGCATGTTCTGTTAAGTAAGTCATGTTTCTTATGGATAGTATATATTTTATTAAAATAAAAAAATATATAAAGTTCATAAATATTATTTTTACTTATCATATTAATTTTATAATCATTCAAGAATGATTAATGTGGATAATGAATTTCATCACGTTGTGGAGATGGTAGGCTATACCTACACACGAGCGATGGTATCATTTCCTTAAGGATTAAATTGTATTTAATTATATATAATATGAATTTTAAAGAAACAATAAAATGTAATATCTATTATTTATATTCTTTATATTCAACGATATAACATTTTTAATAAAGTAAAAATGAAAATTAGTTTATACCACGGCGTGAAGACGATAAGTCGTATGTACGAACACATAGTGATATTGTTTTTCATATGTTGGGTAAAAGGAGGAATATGGTTGTGAAATACTCATAAAAAAATATCAACATATATTAAATTCTAGAGTTATTAATTTAGTATGAAGAAAATGTAGGAAGTGGAATTAGAAGAGGAAAAGAACATTGAAGGAGGTGATAAAATGATTACCTCTACTTTGGGTGTCACCTTTCGATTTGTACAAACAAACTAATTATGATGGACTGATGACAAATTTGTATCCACTAACATGAATTGAGGGATTCTAGGATTGGAAATGGGAAGGGATTGGCTGAGACAAATGGATTTGGATGTGCAAATTAAAGAGAAGGGTAGTTCCCTTTTATAAGAGAGGTGAGGGCCACATTAGGAAAAGCTTGAAGTATTCATTTATTATAAATTTACTTTCTATTTCTAGTAGCTCCAATGGACTTAATTCAATGGTAAGACGAGGATGGGTCGAAATAATCTCAAACAAGAGGTTTTATACTTATTTAGGTCATGAAATTAACCTTATCATTTAGATTTAACCCTTAGTTAAATAGTCTTACTCTTACTATGTCTTCTTGTATTTTTATAATACATTGTTAATATATTAACAATAAAATTACAAGATAACCTAAAGTGGGTCATTTATGAAATTTGTATCACTATCCGAGTTATTTGTCCGAATTTTATATTATTACGATTTTTATATCATTTAATAATATAGTATTTATTTTAAAATCTTATTTATGTCAATTTTGATACAATTTAATAATTGGTTTTCCGATAAAGTCATAACTACATGATTCGTTTGAAAAAATAAATTATATAAAATATAACATGTCATAGTCATTCAAAAAACTCATGTATGACATCACAAATTTTAAAATAGATTTGTTTTATTATTTATAAAATCATTTATTTGAATATTTCCTAAATAAGGTAATCACTGCATCATCATTGTGCCATAAATAAATTTATTCATTTAATGTCTAAAAATTATAAATAAAATACCATGATGTAGGAAATATTTTTTATTTCTAATGAATATTTATAGTATTAAATATTACCTATATAATGTAATATTAAAATTGTTATAGTAATAAGACTTATGATAATAATATTTTTACCTCTACATAAAATTAACTATTATAAATGTATTAATCACACAAAACTATCTTGAAAAGTCCAAATATGTGTACCAAGGGTTTTATTTGTTGGAATTTACTCATCCAATAATTCTAGGATAAGTGTTAGGGTAATTTTAGATTATTTAAAATTTATTTTTACCTTTAACAGTGGTAAATAAAATTCAAAAGATACTATTCACAAAAAATTATTTTCAACCTATAAGACCAAATTTTTCACCCTAATTACAACCATGTATGTGATATTTTTTAAATTTAATTCACATAAGTGGTAAAAATATTTTAAATTCTAACATGAAAATGTGCTTAAAAGGCGGGTAAAAGACGTTCAAAAGTTCAACAAATTTTTTATATCCAATTTTATTAAAAAAATTATTTTAATGAAATAAATTGGACTAATATATGTATAATGAATATATTTTGACTTCAAAATAAATTATGATAATTATTTAAATGATAAATTTTGTTTTTATTCACAATCTAGTTTTTTTCATTATTTAAAAAAATTGAATGTTCTTAGAAAAATACAAAAAATCCACCCTAAGATAAATTGGGTATTATGAATTAAAAAAAAGTCTATTTTACCAAATTAAATTTCAATGAGTGTCTAAAATTAATTTTATTATTGTTCACAAAGGGACATAAATACTAGTTCCCTTAGGAAAATAGTATTTCTAAATATATAACTATTTTGCCGAAACTTATACATTTCATTATAAATATGTTCTATTTATGTGAAAATTTATAAATAAAATTTAAAATTTATTTATTAGTATTCATATTACTATTTATAATGGATATTTTATAAATATATAATTTAAATAATTACAACATTAAAGTGTTATTTTGTATGAACTCAATCTTTTCTATTATGGAAGACAAGTTGGTGTTGTGTTCAACACAAGCTATTGCCGATAACGGAATGTGAAATATTGGGGTGTCACATTCTCCCACATTTCATAAATTTCATCCTCACAATTTAAAATCGGAATCAAAATTTATTGGATGGGCTTTTCAAAATATCCTTATTGAAATCCCACATTGGAAAATTGATTAATGAGACCACAATTTAAAAATAAATAAAGGGAGGTATGAATGTCACTAGAGATAACACATACTTGGGTTATATGTAGAAAAACATGGACATGAATGAAAATTTAACAATAAAGTTTTTATGGAGAGTGATAGAGAACATTATTAGGATAATGATAACAATCTGAAAGCTATAAATCTATTATTATCCAAAGAACCATTTTATTCATCTTAAAAGAATGTACAAGAAATAAATTTTTTTGGTTTTAATATCCATTCCCTAGTGTTTAGGAAGTAATTAATATCATATAATATGAATAAAAGGAATCATACTTACTTGACCTGTAGAGTTCCACCCTTTTAATAATTTCTACCACAAACTCATATTTCTCTCCAAAATATAATAAAATTCAAAACACATTCTATTTATCTTAATCATATATGGTTCTGAAAATGAATTTATACTTCCTATGTCATGCCATTTAAAAAACAACATTATACAAACCAGGACATCACATAGGCTAGTGGTTGGTGATAAATCCTTGTCGCACTTTGGTTGTGGGTTCAATTCCTATAGCCTTGTCTGACGTGACAGGTTGTCACCCGACATGCAGCTTTTCTTTTTCATAAAACTATATTATTATGACACTCCAAAAATAATCTTTTGTGGTGTTTTAAACATAAAAAATACTATCCAATTTACATATTAATCCATTAAAACCATTATAATTATCCATAATACTTTTGTCCAAACTTAATGTCCAACTATTTATAAGGAAGGTCGCAAAAAATAATACAGATATATTTTTTATATAACAAGCATGTGAATACCTTAGTCAAGTATTCTAAAAAAATGGAAATACATTGAATTACCCTAAAAACCAATTTTAATATGTCCATGCTTCCTTATTTCTTATGTAAAACATATAATGTTGGATATATTCCTTAAATCCAAAAATGATGTAAACTCCAACAACGATGGAATAAATAGTCTATTAATCAGTTCCGAGGTAGTCAATAATATCCAATATAATTTATCGAAATCAATCATATTGTTATTCAAATTAATTATCTTTGACATATTAAGGGTAATCATTACCTCAGCCATATATTTTCCAAAAATTTTAAGTTACATCTGTGTCACTTTACTTGGTACTATACAATCTCAAATTCTTAATGATATAATAATGCAGTACAATCCTTAATTATCTTCACAATTCATATAACCAGTACATAATTGATAAAATAATCAAATGAAATTATTCTTCAAAAATAATATAAGAACATTAATCATTCCTCTTCATCTGCAATAGTATCATAACGGGATTATTATCCAATAGAATCATCTAGGGTATACTCTGATGATTGAGACATTGATTTTCATTGTGTCCAATCTCCTTGTAGTTGAAACAATATACATTAGAAACCTTTTTCATATCGTTTCTATCATGAATATGGTTTACTTTTTTCTCTACACTTACAACAAACTCACATTCCCTACAAGCATTTACTTGGGTGATTCATTCCACAGTTATCATATGTGGGAAAATCATTCTTTACCTTCTTCCCAATGTCCATATTTTTCTCTACCATACTCTTCTTCTCTTGCTTCCCTTAATATCCATAGGACTCGAGGAATTATTTACTTATCTTATTAACACATGATAATACTTCCTTATATGATGAGAATACATGGGAGACTATTTCTCTTCAAAATTTTGGACGAGGACCATGAATTATGGGATCCTTCATACTCATTAGAACATATGCACTGATGGAGTTGTCATTCCTTATACTAGGTTCCATCTCTGAATGACGACATACGCCAATTTATATCATATTATATTGTATAATCCAAAAAATAGTAAATGAAAACCATTAATTGAATATTTACACATATCTAGTCACATAATCATAAAAATGCTTTATTTTGGGATATATTTATCAAAAATCCTTCATAATGGTTTACGAAGAAAATTTTAATTATCAAAAGAATATCCCCTGAGAGTATCAAACCAGGTGCACAGTAAGGCCCGTTGTCACGTACCAGGTTACCCTGAGTCAATCCTGAAACACATTATTAGATTTTCACCCCTAGGTACATTTTTGGTAGAACCATGTCTACTTGCAGTATCCAGACATGGATGTATTTTCTAAGAATTCCCACATAATATCTACATTATGAAAAATATAGGATATTCTTCTATACTTGTCCAAAAATTATATCTTAGGGTAATGTTCTCTAATCAATGTTTTTCTAAATATAGTTTTAATATACTGTACAAAAATAAATTTGATACCTACTATATTTCCTCGACCTTAGTTTCCCAAAGTTGGTGTATTATTTTAATAAATTGACATGATTGTATGGAATCAAATTTTGAAGGACCGACCAGTTTAGATTTCTTGGAAAATAGATTACATAAATTCACTTTACATTAAAATTTCTAATATAAAATACAACATAGTGAATCCATTGAGAACACCATTATTCCCCTTTCATAACCCTTCATATCAATCCTAAAATAATTATTTTCATCATGGGAAATCAAAACATATGAATGGGGTGAGCTCAAATTCATAATAATGATAAATAATATAGCAGAATAAATCATAGATAGGCACAAACTTTTAAAGAATGAATAAATAAAACAATAACATATTAACATGCACATGGATATTCTACAAGTCTAACAGTCACATGTAATAACTAACCTTATAAAGAGGGAATACATAATACAGGATATTTTAAACCCACACTCAAGGATTATACCAAGAAACATTACATAATTTGGGATGAAATTTTCAAAAACCCTAACATAATTATCCCATGAGACATAAATATGCATTGAGGGGCTATAGCAGGCCCCACTAGACACTTAATTAGTACAATTCATTCCTCTTATAAAAGGGGTAAAACATAACCAACAAAAACATTCACATTAAAAATAGCACATGAAATTTAAATACTTAAAAAATAAGCTATGAATGATATCAAAATAGAATTTCCATAGTAAAACATATCATAAAACATTCAATAAAATATTGAATATTGTACCATATTATATTCACCTTAATTAAGCATAAAATCAAATAAAGGATGTTGACATTGATGAAAGTGAACTAACATAATAATCAAAACTCTTTTATAAAATATCCATTTTTTACCTTGAAATATTTTTAATGCCTGAGTAATTCAAAAATAAAAATTTTCCTTTGAAAATAACCTTGTAATATTGTAAGGGAATATTTAAAATGTTAAGGTTTCATAACTGTATAAAATATTCTCTTGTGCTATATAAGTTAAAAAAAATTCTTTCTTTAGTTTTTTGAAAATGTCATATAGTATGTAATTTAGAAAATGACAAAAATATTCCACTAAAAAAGGTTTATAAATAGAAAAACATGGGTATAAATGGAATTCAACAATATTATAGTAATAGAAATATTATTTTGAAATATGTGTATAAGAATCATGGATGTGGGAGATAAATATTTCCAAATAGATACTGTTTCTGACGCTTTCGCCGGGGCGCATGCGCATCCGTCCGTCCACGGAGGAGGACGCGCTGCACTGTTGCCCTGCATTCCCGCTTTCCAAAGGCGGGAGGCATTCACTCCTTATTCAGGGACGTCTGCTCCTTGATCGAAACAGGATGATGGGATGTCAGTTCCTCCTTCCATGGATTCCTCCTCAGAACTCATCACCTAGTCTGAGTCTCCCTCATAGATTTAATATGTTGTTCGTGAAACTCTTCCCAGTGCCATGTTTCCATGGACGCCAGTTAATTACACTGCTTCTGTCGGGACATTCCAAAGGGTCCGGTCAGGGCAACAACCTTCAGTCGGGGGAGTAGTCACGTTGAGGCATCAATAGCGTGTATGGATGTTGGGGACCTGGCATGTATGTATATTATCCCTGGTCACAGGGCTTCTCGAGGGCGTGGAATCCCAAGGCATCCCACATCGAGCGCGGGGAATTATATTCCATAGACACATATCTGAGGTTTTCCTCAGCTTCCTGTGTTTAACACAGGGTATGCCGTGAGTTTAACGTCCAGCGGAGACGGATCATCCCGATCAGAGCATTAGCTAGAATGGATCGGATTGAGGGATTTACCTTGAAGGGGTGCCAATACCAGGACCACCCCATGGGAAGCTGTGAAGAGGAGCGGACCGACATGGTCTCGGACTGACATGGTCTCACCGGGATGTGACGGTCCGGGCAAGAATCAGGGTGGATTATGGATGGATGAATGAAGTGGAGGGGGAAATGAAATGGGACCATCGCAGGGGGCGATAGTGAAGTTGGGCTTGAGCCTTGAAGAGGCTTCCTACGTATCCCCACGGTAGGGAATCAAAGTCCCCGTAGTTCGGGATGGTGCCGGTGAACCGACGTGAAGGTGGACCTTGGTCCGATGGGTCAATGAACCTACGTGAAGGTGGACCTTGGTCCAAATGGTGTGGGGCTTAAACACTAGGCTACCTGTGTGTGGATGAACTGACGTGAAAAAGGTTGGAGTGACCAACAGGTGGTGAGCTTGGACCTCGTGGAGGCTTCCTACGTACCATGCCGTGACATGGATCAAAGACCACATAGTTCAAAGGGGCTTCGTCGGCGAACTGATGTGAAGGTGGACCTTGGTCCGATGGGTGGTGGGCTTGAACCTCTGGAAGCCTTCCTACGTACCATGCCTTGACATGGATCAAAGACATCGTAGTTCAAAGGGTTTCATCGGTGAACCGACGTGAAAGTAGACCCAGGGGTCCACTAGTGGTGGGATTGAACCTCGTGAAGGCTTCCTACGTACCATGCCTTGACATGGATCAAAGTCCCCGTAGTTCGGATTGGTTACAATGGCTTTCCGTCGGACTGGAATACAGTTTAACATCATGTTGGACGAGAGTGAACCCTGACGTGAATAAATGATGGGTGGTGGGCTTGAACCTCATGGAGGCTTCCTACGTACCATGCCTTAACATGGAACGAAGTACCCGTAGTTCGGAATAGTGGTGGGTGTCGGCGAACCGACGTAAATGAGGGACCTTGGTCCGATGGGAGATGGGCTTGAACCTCTGGGAGGCTTCCTACATACCATGCCTTGACATGGATCAAAGTCCTCATAGTTCAGGTGAAAATGGGGGGCTTGGCACACCGACAAGGAGACGGTATGGGCCAATGATTGTTGGGATTGAACCTCAGGAAGGCTTCTTACGTACCATGCCTTGACACGGATCAAAGACCACGTAGTTCAGGTGGGCTTCATCGGTGAACCGACGTGAAAAAGGAGGACCAGGAGGGTCCTAGTGGTGGTGGGCTTGGACCTCATGGAGGATTCCTACATACCATGCCTTGACATGGATCAAATACCTCGTAGTTCAAAGGGTTGTGCAGTTTAATGTCATGCGGGACAAGGGCATACCGTTTAACGTCATGCTGGACGAGGGCATACAGTTTAACGTCATGCTAGACGAGGGTGGAACTTGATGTGAATAAATGACCAAGTGGTGGGCTTGAACCTCGTGGAGGCTTCCTACGTACCATGCCTTGACATTGATGAAAGACCTCGTAGTTCAAAGGGTTGTGCAGTTTAATGTCATGCGGGACAAGGGAATACAGTTTAACATCATGCTGGATGAGGGTGGAACTCGACGGGAATAAACAACCAAGTGGTGGGCTTGAACCTCGTGGAGGCTTCCTATGTACCATGCGTTGACTTGGATCAAAGACCTCGTAGTTCAAATGGTGGGGGTCGGGGTCAGTGCTCACTCTAAGCCCACGTGAGTCATGCTCGGTGTGAGAAACATGAGGTTGCAGGGACCTGACGATCACGTCGTGAAGGATGCATCTGTGAGAAGCGAAGAGGGGCTTACGCATTAGGCGGCCCATGGTGTTGGGACTTACTCTAGGATGGAGGCCCGAGGTGCGGAAAAGCGCAGCGAAGGAGGGATTTGGGACCGATGATTGTTGGTGCCTCGTTCCCTATCACGCCCTCCACTGACCTTGGTAGTGGGGAAGTACGGAGATCCAGGGGTGCAGCCATCCGTTGGGGAACTAGGGTCGCCCTTCTCCTATGAACATACGCTGATCTGATAAGGAGGATATCATCCCTTGTGAAGGGGTGATTCCACTCCCATGGAGACGAGTGGCGTAAAAAATGTTCAATCTGGGGGGACCCTTCGTGCGAGGAACAAGGTCGAGTCACAGTTTAACGTCATGTGTTGAGGATGTGATGCTTGGCAGTTTAACATCCTGCAGCTCAGACGAGGTGGGTACACTCCACACCCCTAGGACTTACATAACCAGTACCCTCTGGTCCTTGGGGGAGGGAAGGTACTGGAAAGGCCATGGTCGGGGGGGGGGGGGGGTTGTAGAGCGAACCATCAAGGGGTCCACATTAGCGTGGCTATGCGAAGAAGCAATAGCCGTTAGCGTGCCTATGTGAAGAAGCATTAGGCGAAGCAACGCTACGAGTGGTATTGTCCGTGGGACTTTGAAATCACATCGTGCATACCTGGAGGGTCGCACGGGAAGAGGAATTTCCAAGAAAAGGAGTCTGCTTCGCGAAGTAGAGTGCCTTGGCCTTAGCATGGGACATAGGTGTGAGTGGAGGGTGCTTCGCGAAGTGGAACAGTATTCGCGGAGCACTGCCTCGTGAAGAAGAGGTGCCTCACGAAGTAGGGTTCTGCGAAGCAGTGTGCTTCGTGATGTGCAGCGATCCTACCTTAGCATAGGGATCACTAGTACAGGTTGGGTGTTTTGCGAAGCATAAATGCTCTGCTGCTTCCCGGGTTCCCTTGGGAGTCCCCTTCCTTCGCGAATGCCCTTGAGCTTCGTGAAGGGCATCCCTCCCGGAAGATGGGCTCAAAACGAGACAAAGAAAAGGCGTTACGCAAAGTAGAAGTACCTCACAAAGCTCATGATTCCTAGGGGCAAAGAGTGATTCGTGATTCGGGAGAGGAGATGCCGAAAGGTCGGATTGTCCCCCCTATGGGACTCAAGGGGGCCCCAGTATTTATAGGCAAGGGGCACCGTGAAGCAGAACTCACACACTGCCTCAGGTGCTTCATGGCGCGCTCGCGAAGAGTTACCGCCTCCGGAGCTTTGCGGCGGGCTCGCGAACGTCAAACTCGGTCGTGGAGATTTACCGCCTTCGGAGCTTCACAACGGGCTCACGAATGTCAAACTTGTTCATGGAGAGTTACCGCCTCCGGATCTTCGCGGCGGTCTCACGAACGTCAAACTCGTTCGCGGAGAGTTATCGCCTCCGGAGCTTCGTGAGACCGCGATGCTCGGGGTGCTTCGTGTCGGGGCTTTGCGAGGATGCGTCTGGGCAGTCTTTTCCGTCCCTTTTGTTCATGTAATATTTTGGTGCCAACAAATGCCCCCCCTCATACTTGGAGACGCAGAAGGCTGAAGGGTCGAAGTCTGAGGGAATATCGCCATAATTGTCGGCGGTTCGCGATGCGCCTTCGCGAAGAGGGCCCGCGGTGCGGGCCGGGGCCACGGGTCCGGATGCTCCGTGCCGGCGGGGAGTGCCGCGATGCTCCGGGGTCACCTCCTATAAATAGGGGGGTCGGCCTCTTTTGTCTTCACGCGATCTTCTTGTCTTTTTGTGCTCTCGATTTCTTGAAGCTTCACGTACTCCGCGACTACTCTCTGTGAATCGTGCTTCGCAGCGAACCGCGGGTCTCCGACTCCACAACTACGCCAAGCGAACTTCTGCTTGCCGACCTAGGTCCGACTCTGTGGCTTGTCTTCATGACTGACCTTCGCGAGCCGGCTTCGCGATCCGTTCTGAATAAATTCTTCTCTGAGTGCCGGAACTGAAATGGCCCATCGAGAAGCTGTATTGGGGGTCCTTACAGATGCCGCCCGTCGGGATGAGATGGCCAACTGTCCAGGCCTTGGAGAGATGGTCCGAAGCCATTCGGACCGCGCTTCTTTGACAGACCTGCTGTCGGAGTGTCAGAAGAATTATCCGCAGTGTAAGAAGCTGCCATTATACAGCTTCGGGTTGAGGGATGACGTCTTCATCCCTGAGGCGAGTAGGGATGAACCAGCTTGCTGGTTCAGGAGCACACCATGTCAGCACCAATGGTTCAGGGTGGCCGATGGTCATGCGTAGGAGGACTTCACACCCGTCACCACTGACTGTCTCTACAACCATGTGAATGATATTGACGAGAATCCACTGCAACCGGAGATGTCCCCTCCTCTCTACCGTACCATGTTGAAGGAGGCATTGCTGGATTCGAAGAAGGGATGGTCCAATGAGTGGGACTTGTGCCAGGGCGGCAACTTTACTGATGACTGGGCCTGGGCCTACTGGGTAGGCGCCTCATGCGAGGAGTTTGGGGCCTAGCTGAGGAGAGTGGGGTTATATGAGGCGGCATGGGCCTCCCAATTCCACATTTACCAACCGAAACAACTGATGCAGGAATTACTGAGCAGATGGTCGTGTAGGACCAATACCTTTAACCTGCATCATGGTGAGGTGGGAATCATCCTGTGGGATGTCCACCAGATTTCTGGGGTTCCGATCATGGGGGCCATGTATGATAAGTTCCTCCTCGTCATGAGGGCGTGGGAGGATACAGAGAAAATGTCGCGACTGGTGTCAATGCTAATGGCACTCGTCCCTGGAGAGGACAAGGAGGCAGTGAGGGGTGTCCACTTTAGGAGGTGGTTCAAGTGCTTCCTGAATTTCCCAGAGAATCGAGAGTTCCCTTCGAGGCCTCGAACTTGTCCGAGGGCGGCCCAACGGGGTAAGGGGCACTTGTATTGGTGGGTCCTGGAGGACAGCCAATGGAAGACTAGGGGTTTTAGTGTCAGAACTGAACAATAGCCAATAGTCAGGCTGTCGGCGTTCATCGCAGCTCTCATATGTGTTTGGATCCTACCGGTGAGGGATACAATCATGGGGGTGCGGCCCGGCTTGTTTATCATGGCGTCCATGTTGGCCATGGGGAAACGGGTCAATCTAGGGATTCCAATGGTCGCCAATCTGTACAGAATGCTGCGGCCCATTAGTGAGGGCAGGAAGCCAGCAAGGATATGCGGGCCCTTCTACCTCCTGTATGGATGGATCACATCGCACATCAGGGGGATTTATGAGTATCCAAACCCTATTTCGCCACCGAGATCAAATTTCCGGCCCTCTATCCTAAATGCGGTCGGGAGCTTCCCATTCAAACTAACTGTGCCGATGGTGCTGAATCGGGTGTGGAGGGCGGATGAGTTTAATTTCCACCCCTTCCCATTGCCGACGGGGATACTTACTGATGACGGGTGGGGAATAGAGGAACATCGGGCTTACCTCCTAGCCTTTCGAGGTGGAGTTTTGGTGGCACGAGTGGATCGTGAGCCACTCTGTGAACCGTACACCCCACATCAGTTTTCGAGGCAGTTTTGGTGACTCCAACGGCTGACCCCGCATGTCAACTGGGAGGTGCGTCACGAGGAGAACCCGTGTGTGATGAGGCAGCTGTGGCTCATGTTCACACCAGAAGATGGGAAGATGCGAATTGCATTACCTCCATCCACCGCCTTTTTGGGATTGGTGAGAGAGTATGCCATTACTTGGGAAGTTGCTTACCCAGGGGAGATGCTAAAGCAGCCAACTATTCGAGTAGGTGACGGTGGGACTCCTCTATCTCGAGGTCGGGGTCAGAGGGCAGCTAGGTCCTCTCGCAGTGGCGGGGCTGCCATGGCGGTGAGATCCATATCGGCAGAGGGTGAGGTAGCAGTGGAGGATCCGGTGATTCCGGAAGAGCAGGGCCATCCCGAGGGGCAGCCACCGAGGGGATTTTGTAGGATATCCACTCAGGCTCCGGGGAAGCGGCTGCGTCATATCGACATGGCGGAGGATGCCGTCTTCCTGGAAGCCTGGGACATTTGGGATGTCAACCGGCAATTCCTCAGCCCACCTGAGATATGGGCCCACCTGAATCGCCTCAGGATGGAATTAACAGGCATAGGCCTAGTCCGGGCTGGATTCATGGTGTCTCCGGCGGAGGTAGAGCAATACTTGGACGAGCTGGAGGATTACGTTTACTCCAGTGGTGTCCCTCGCCCAATGACAGACCAGGTGAGGGTACTGCTGAATCGAAACATCCCCCAACAGTTGTCAGCCGCCGATCTGAGGGAGCGCTTCCCCCTGTTGGAATAGTCAGAGGACTCCTCTCGGGAGGATGAGGCTAGAGGAGGGAGCCCATTGGAGGAGGGTGAGGTCGGAGATCAAGACACAGATTCCGACGATTTCGCAGAGGCTCTCGAGGTAGCATTCCAAACTTCTTTCCTTATGGTCTGTTCTTGGGCCACTATGGACTTCTCACCGATGTTTGAGCCATACATAAGGAACTTGTTCGCAGGCCTTGTTCTCGCCCCACGACGGGTGATGATGCAGGACCTTCAGAACCCGCACCTTTGGCTGCGTCCAGTTCCGCATCTGGTGGGACCAGAGCACCCGAGGTGGCTCCTCCAGAATCTCCAGACCTTCCAACAGTATACAGAGGGCCTCGCCTCGGGGTCCCGTCAGTACCAGCTCAAGAGCAGCGCCAGGAGGTCGATCTCCACAAGTTTCCTCTACCGGTTTCCTTATCGTCATATATAGACCATGCCAACTAACGTTTATGTCCCTCTCTGTCGTACAGATCTACGACTGGCATGGGCTGCTGCGGAAAGACTAGTCGGGATGTCTGGTGGCGTCCCTCCTAGGGGCATTCCGGTGATGGTGGCGATAGTCCCCCCATCTCCTCAAGCTGCAACACACATCATCACCGACGGGACCACCAGTAGGGTTATTCCTGAGGTCATCGAGGTGGACTCTGATGAAGAGGATCAGCCGGCCGGTCCTAGTCCTGTCGCGCCTGCTTCGGCGCCAGATGTCGCACCGGATTCAACGCCAGATGCAGATACCGCCGAGGACTTTCTGCAGGCGTATCCTGCGTACGAGCCTGCCAATCCCGCAGACTGGGACGAAACGGCCTCTGATAAGGAAGACAACAGCATAGTCCACCGCCGGTCGTGGAAGCTAATCACGCGCTTCATCAAGGACACCCCCCAAGCGTTATGGATGGCCGAAATGGATAGACTCCGCTCGTGGTTGCGCGAACTGTGCGCTGGGGAAGTGGACGCCCAATGTCCTCACACGCTCATCCGAGATCTTATGTCTGAGAAGATCCGGGAGCATGATCGTGGGTTCAGCGTGGGCTGGCAGCGGAGGAAGGCTACAAACATCAAGAAGCTCTAGGAGGCTGAAAGCGTGGTCCAACAGCTGTAGACCCAGGCAGATGAGCACTCAACGTCTCTTAATGCGCAATCTGAGCTGATCTCCTGGTTAATGGCCCAGCTGGAAGAGGCAGAGTAGCTTATGAGGCAGGCTTCTGAAAATATGGTTGTCATTTAGGCTGAGGTAGAGAGGGCCAGATCCAAGGCTGATGAACTGCGCCTCGCCGCTGCTGAGGAGGAGTGGGAGCTGAGTCAGCGGTAGCAAGCCTTGGACGCCACAAGCCAATGGGTGGCGGAGCTGCATCGCTCTTTTGACGGGGTCAACCCATCCATGGGGGGAGTCGACCCCCGGGTATTGTAACATACCAAAAAAACCTTTTATTGGTACTTTTCTGCTTCAATTTCATCTTTCTTTGTTTTTAATGCTGTAGCGCACACGATTTCCTTGTTTGAATCGCCTTGTTACATCCCTACAATGTTTATGGGACGTCCGGCGATAATTCCCCAAGCCCACGTGGGTCGATCCCGATGTGAGAAATAGGAGATAGTTGCCTTATCGTCCCACCTAACATAGGAGTAGAGACCATGCTCTGGGCATCTGGGATTCGGATTACCAATCCAGATTTCCAAAATATGGGAGAGGCTTGACTGGAGAAGGAACATTTAAGAACAGCCGAATTACCGTTTCTTCGGCATGCCCTCATGCATGAACGGTGCAACACCAGGGGCACTGTAATCAGTCCGAACAGACAGAAATGGGAAGCATGAATTATGATGCCCAAGATTTGGAGCGTTGTGGGAATGGCGTGACAATAAGGGACAACTGTTAACCATGGAGGAGAAGCGGTATCCTTACTACATTAGCCTGTAATGGGGACAAAAATGAGGGTCAACCGTTGACCATGATCGAAACATGGGACCATGTCACAAATATTGTCGGTCAATCTTTCGGGACATTGACCCAGGACAGTTGGAGGACCATACGTCAAACATCCATACTGTTAGGGGGTCCTTCCAAACATGGCCAGTCTTCCGGAACGTTTTCCCAGGACGGTAGGTGAGCTGATGCGGCATGAGACCAGGTCATTAGGGGGTCCCGTCAGAAATGAAAGGGGATGAGGGTCCGAATAAGGGGCACGAAAAGCATGGAATATGGAATGATGGTTTGTCCGAACAGAATCCAACACATAGGTAGTTACACCACCGTGGTGGGGGTACACCATATGGGGGCATTGGTTTGATCATGGATCATTCCTTCTTTCAGACAGGGCCTCTCTGGCGAAGGGATTTACCGCTTCCCAATGTAATATTGGGGCATTCTGAACTTGTTCAGGGAAAATTCATAGTTACACGGTCCCCTATGAGGGGTCCGACCAGGGGGAGGAATAGGATTTTACGATTCCTGGGGCTGGACCCTAGGTGAAATGCCTGGGTGTCCCTACGTATCCCATAAGGGTGGTAATCAAGCCATACGTAGTTCTGGAAGCATAGTGAAGTCAAAGACCAACACTGGCAGGTGAAATCCTCTATGATAGAGGCTCTGGTGCATCCCATGATTAACATGGGGCATCTTGAGCTTGTTCAGGGTAGAACCGCAGTTTAGTGTCATGCATTGAGGACAGATGGACTCCTGTAGTTTAACGTCATATGATAGGGCATGGAATAAAAGGGAAGATCCCAGGGAGCATGTGGTGTGGTAGATATGAAACTGATGTGGATGAGGACTTGGAGTCCAAATCACACCACGTACCCCCGGAGGAAACTCTTCAGGTCGAGGGACCAAGAGTGAGGATTAGGCTGGGCCCGAAGCAAAGTGGTCGGGCATTCCTACGTACCCCATGAGGATGGGAATCAATCCATACGTAGTTCTGGAAGTGAAGTTTAACGTCAAGCGGGATGATGAGGAGCCTGGCCGTGTTGGTACACATCCTGCCAAAACTACTATGCCCACGTGAGTCGTGCTCGGTGTGGGAAACAAGAAGTAGTGGTGGGAATTTCTCAACACAAAAAGGGGAAGGTTAGGGAAAAGGGACGCTCGGTGAATACCGGCCCAATGACACTAACATGATCATTTAGCACACCTAGATGCACGAAGAGAAAGAGCCCAGTACGATGGAATTCTACATGAACATGAGGAAGTGGAAATGTGTGAATCATGGCGCTCGAGATTCAGATCAAGATGATGGTGGCGTGACGATGGAGGATAACTGTTGACCGTGGCGGAAAACCAGCATCCATATCGTGTTAGCCTAGAATGGGGAAAAACAAATGAGGGTCGACCGTTGACCATGTTCGAAACACGGGACCATGTCACAAATGTTGCCAGAGATCCGTAGGGACGTTGGCCCGAAACAATTGAAAGGCCCTTAGGTCCAGTATCCATGGAGAGACCTTATGCCTAGTATCCATGTCGTCCGAGAGACCTTTTGGATGTGGAAGAGGATGAGGATCCAAATTGAGAGCTCATGAATCTTGGTCATGGGACGAGGGGAATGTCCGTATGAAAATCCCAAACTTCAGGCTCTTTGTCGAAACACATCTGAATACGACAACGAGACGTATTAGATAGGGGGAGAAGAGTCCATTCTGATAGGGAGATCTTAGTTTAGGGTCGTAGAATTCGGACCATGGATGGGAGGATACATAAGAGTCACATGGTGGAGTAACTCAAACACCTAGCGTGAATGGGAATAGGGGGTGTGTACGGTGCGGTGAACAACCCAACGTGAATAAGGACACAATCCCATATCACACCGCACGACCTCCTTAGGAGAGGATTTTGGTCAAAGGACTGAAAGGGAAAGTTAGGCTCGGCCGGTGGGGAAGTGCCCATGCGCTCATACGTATCTCATAAGGATGAGAATCAAGCCTCATGTAGTTATTGATGGACCTTAGAGCATAAATGGGTAAAGGGAGCAGGGGACACATGGAAATCAAAACCTGACGTGAAGGAGGACCTAAGCCCTACTTACCATGCGTTCTCTGGGGAAATGCTCGAGTCGAGGGACCGGACACAAAGGTTAGGCTGGGCCTGCGGGGAAGTACCCGATCGCTCCTACGTATCACCTGAAGATGAGAATCAATCCATACGTATTTCTGAAAGGTGACATGGTAAGATACCAGTGCCAGGGGAAAAAGAGAGTGCGGGCGTGGCCCTTACACTAAAAGAAGCAGAATTTGATAAATCTTGTTTTTCCTTTAAGGTGAGTGGTGTTTTTTTTGTGAAGAGACAAGCCTATAGTAGTAGACCGTGGTGTCGCCACTAGAATCAAGCCGTGATAGGCGTTGAAAAATGGCATGGAACCTGACCAATACCAAACGTGATGTCCTCTATAACGAGGTCATCACAACGTAGTGCCTTTTTTCGTCGTGCGGCCAGGGCGATAATGTCACAGTTTACGGTCGTGTGACAGGACCAAGCATGCATTTTAACGTCATGCAGTGTAGATGTAGCAGAGATGATGCTAGGCGAGGAATGTGCGTAGTGTTATAAAACAAAATTTATGGAGACATGATCCCACATCACATTGTACGCCACTCGGAGAAGGAGACCTTAGGTCGAGGGGCCTATATAGAGGTAAGAGGTGAACAGGGGGGAGAGACTAGCTCCCTAAATGGGTTGGACCTGAAGACAGGGCGTCTGGGCGGTCCTACGTATCCCATGAGGATGGGAATCAAGCTGAACGTAGTTCTATATGGATCTTAGTTTATAGTCTTAGAGCTCGGACCATGAATGGTAACAACTTCCCAAGTTAGCGCAGACGTCAACCCAATCCCTAAGCCCACGTGAGTTAAACTCGGTGTGGGAAACAAGGGGGGAATCCTCATCGCAATACTTGTGGCGTCCATCAGAGGGGAGTTGGTAGAGAGCCCCGAAGGAAACCTTTGACGCGGATTATTTCCCTAACGCGTAGACGTGCACGGAGGAAAAGTACCAAGAGTTCCGAGACTCTACTTGGACACAATGAAGTGATAAAGGGTGTGAATTATGTACCCGACATTTTGGTCTTAATGGGTTTGCGTGGCGATAGAGGAAAAATATTAACCATGGTGGAAACGCAGTTTCCATATCGCATTAGCCTGAGGTGGGAACAGAAAACGAGCATCGACCGCTGACCATATTCGCAACGCGGGATTTTATCGATTTTTTGTCCGAAACCCTCGGGGGTGTTGGCCCGTAACGGTTGGAGAGCCCTTGGGCGTAGTATCCAGTCCGTTCTTGGGGGTCCCTCCGGGTGTGAAAGATGATGGAAGCCCTGATGCAGGGATGCACAAAGCCTAGAAAACGGCTGCAGACGTGTCCGAGTAATGTTTGGCATTCCAGGTAATAGACCATAGTACTCATAGGCACATTGGTGAACCACCGAAAAGGGATAGACGAAATAGATCAGGAGGGAGAGGTACATGGCGTGGTCATTACGAGACTGATGTGAATGAGGAAATAATCCCACACCACACCATATAACCCTCTCATGGAGGAAGGGTAGGCCACGAGGCCAAGATGGGATGAAGATTCCCAAGAGGTGGGGCTGGACCCGAATCCTAGACATTCAGTTGGTCCTACGTATCCCATGAGGATGGGAATCAAGTGGAATGTAGTTCTCTAAATGTAGTTTAACGTCATACAGGATGAGGGGGGGGGGGGGGAGTAATATACCCCCAAACAAGGGAGGTGTACGGTACGACGAAGAAGCTGATGTGAATGAGAAAATAACCTCACGCCACACCATACACTCCTATAAGAGAGGACCTGGGCCGGGGCTCGAAAAGGCCAAGGGGCCTGATGGTTAGGCATTGGTCAGGAAGGCCTGACCTGCTTGGAGCTTAACGTCTTGCAGTGAGGACGAGGGCTGGGGCCCGAAAAGGCCAAGGGGTTTGAGGCTGGGCCTCGTAAGGGAAGGCGTACGACATGGTACATGATCCCGAAGTGAATGAGGACATAGTCCCACACTACACCGTACATGCCGGGTAAGAGGTTGGGCGAGGGGCCCGAGAAGGCCAAGGGGCCTAAGGTCAGGCATCAGTCAGGAAAGCCTGACTGGTTCGCAGTTTAACGTCTTATGTGAGGACGGGGGCCGGGGACCCGAGGAGGCCAAGGGGCCTGAGGCTGGGCCTTGTAAGGGAGGGCGTACGGCATGGTAGATGATCCCGACGTGAGTGAGGACATAGTCTCACACCACACCATACACCCCTTATAGGGGAATCGAGGACGTGGGCCCGATCGCTAGCACCACCCGGGGGGAAGTTTGTCACTTCGGGATGGGGTAGAACGAATCACTGCACTCGTTGTTTGGGACATCTCAGGGTGGACCTGAAGATACAGGACACTGTTGACCATGTTCGAAACACAGCTTTTCTATGGTGATCTGATATGGGAGCAATAAATGAGCGTCAACCGTTGACCAAATTCATAACGCAGGACTTGTATCGGCTTATTGCTTGAAAACCCTCAGGGGCGTTGGCCCATATCGATAGGAGATCCCTTGGGCGTAGCATCCAGGCCGTTCTTGGGGGTCCCTCTGGGTATGAAAAAATGATGGAATCCCCATCACGGAGTGGGTGAAGCATAGCTGTATCCATCCAAGAAAGAGGAAAACATCTCCAGGGGGTATGTGCAGCCGGGTCGAGGCTTGCTCGACGTGAGTTGGGGAAAAAATGTGCACCCTTCCATAGGTCTTGAACCGAGGGGAAGATTTTGGCTTTTGGGCTGGGCCAACAGACGAAATGACCGGGAGTTCCTACGTATCCCATTAGGATGGGAATCAAGCCATACATAGTTCTTGAAGGCCATGCAATTTAGCGTCATGCGGTGAGGATGTGGGAGGATAGAAGAACAGGAGCGGGCACATAGTGCAACTTTTAAAAGCCTTTTATGAGAGGGGTTGTATGAACGGGGCTAGGAAAGCCTACTCCTCGGTACACAAGGATCCTCCAAGGAAACTATTCCCAGAGGGGATAGTGGAAGAGAAAATCTTGGGGCTGGACCCGAATCCTAGACATTCAGTTGGTCCTACGTATCCCATTAGGATGGGAATCAAGCCACACGTAGTTCTTGAGATGCATTTTAACATCATGCGGGACGAGGATGCATCTCATTTGGGGATATGTAAGGTACGGAATGTAATCCGACGTGAATGAGGACGTAGTCCCAAACCATACTGTACAATCCTGCAAAAGGGTATGTCGAGGAAAACCAAGGGGCCTGAGGCCGGGCCGCGGTCAGGGAGACCTGACCATCTTGCAGTTTAACGTCTCGCGGTGAAGACGAGGGCCGTGGGGCCGAGGAGGACAAGGGGACTGAGGCTGAGCCTCGGTCAGGAAGGCCTGACTGGATTGCAGTTTAACGTCTTCCAGTAAGACGGGGGCTGTGGGCCCGAGGAGGCCAAGGGGCCTGAGGCTGAGCAAGGTCAGGAAGGCCTGACTGGCTTTTAGTTTAACGTCTTACAGTAAGGACGGGGGGAGATCTTAGTTTAATGTCATAGAGCTCGGACCATTTTGCAGTTTATCGTCTTGCAGGACGAAGATGCAATTTAAGGTTGTGCAGGACCTTACAGTTTAAGGTCGTGTTGGACCATAAAGTGCATTTTATGGTCATGCAGGACCATTTAGGATCAGGCGAAGTACCTCTTGAGGAACCTGGCGTTGGTGGGAGGTGTTATGTGCTCTCCATCCGTGGTCACCAAGGAGTATGCTCCATTGGGGTAAAGCTTATTGATGATATAAGGCCCTTCCCATTTGGGTTCTAACTTGGGCGGTTTCCTACCGGGAATCATTAGAGCTCAAAGGGCCAGTACTAGGTCGCCCTGTAGAAAAGAACGGAGATTAACCTTCTTGTTGAAGGCCCTCACTATCTTATCCTGATGCCTTTCCAGATTGTGCAGGGCACGAATCCGGTTCTCGTCCAGTGCTTCTAATTCAGCTAGACGGATTTTGGCTACCTCATCTGATGTCTGGTGATCATAGACTGTAGTGCGTAACGATGGTAGCTGGATCTCAATGGGTAGGACGGCCTCAGCTCCATACACCAGGGAATATGGGGTCACCTGGTTAGAGTTGCGAGTCGTCGTCCGATAAGCCCAGAGGGCATTGGGGAGCTTGTCTGGCCAACTCTTCTTGTTCTGACCAACCATATTCTGCAGAATGTTAGAGAGGGTTTTGTTGAATTCCTCGATCTGTCCGTTTTCCTGCGTGCGTTAGTGGGAGGTATGGTTCGAACGGATGTCGTACTTGGCGTACAATTTCTTCAGTTTAGTCGCTTGGAAGATGGTGCCGTTCTCGGTGAGGACGGCGTGGGGGACCCCAAACTGGTGGATAATATTGGAGCTCACAAAGTCGACGATGGAATGGGCCTTGACCTCTTTGAGTGGAACTGCCTCTTCCCACTTTGAGAAGAAATATGTAGCAGTACGTATGAACCTACACTGGCGGCCTGTTGCCGGTGGATATGGTCCCACTACATCAAGTCCCCATAACGCAAATGTCCAAGAGTACTTGGTGGGCTGGAGGGGCTCCGGGGGATGATGTAGGATGTTGGCGTGAACATGGCATGTGTGGCATCTCTTGGCATACCCAATACAATCATGGATCATAGAGGGCCAGAAGTACCCCAACCTCAAGATTTGATGGGACAGCTTCGGCCCAGCTTGATGCGTGCCACAGGAACTGGCGTGAACCTCTTTCATAGCTTGAGGTATCTCTACTCCTTGAATGCAACGGAGGAGTACGCCATCGAAGCTCCACTTATAAAGGATCTGTTGAAGACTGGGGCTGCTCTGGAGGGTAAATTGCAGCGCGCGACGTCAGATACACTCGCGCTCAGCCCGGTCGTCCGGGAGGCGACCATTTTGGAGATACTCAACAAAAGGTGCCCTCCAGTTGGGAGTGGCTTCAACCACTGTGTCTGACGAACCCGGGACCCCTGACGTAGAGGGTCCGACAGTGAGATGACTTACTCACAGGCCATCATTGTCCTCTTGGGTGATGGGGGAAATGACTCTCCGGTGTGCCACATGTATGATCAAATCATCTTGCTCGGGTTCTGCGAGCGATGCAGCTAAGCCAGCCAAGGCGTCTGCTTGACCGTTCTGTGACCGCGGGACATGGGTAATCTCTGGTCGAGAAGAGAACTGGGCCATTAGGTGGAGGGTGTACACCAGCAACGGTACAAGCTCTGGCTTCCTGAAGACGTAGTCACCATTAACATGTTTGATTACCAGCTCAGAATATCCTTTCACATGTAGATGGGGGACATGGATCTCAAGGGCCAACTCGAGGTCGGTGATGAGAGCCTGGTACTCTGCCTCGTTGTTCGTACAGCCTTCTGGAAACAGGAATGAGTATTGCAGAACGGCCTACGTCGGGGTAATGAAGACAATACCCAGGCCCACTCTGTTGAGCTTAGGATCGTTGAGCCTCCTACCGGTGGGGCTCCGGGAGGCACCGTCGAAGTGAATTTTCCAACACAGGACAACATGATCTACTGAGAGGATTGTCTCATCGGGAAAATCTAAGTCCAGGGATTGGTCTGCATAGGTTTGATGGGCAGCTAAAAAGTCTGCCAATGCCTGTCCCTTAATGGCCTTCTGAGGTATGAACCTGATATCAAACTGCTGTAGAATCACCGCCCACCGTGCTAGTCGACCAGTCAGCATGGGGGGGGGGGGGTTCAGGATGTACTTCAGTGGGTCTACCCGGGAGACCAATTGCACCTCATGGTGATGCAGGTAATGTCGCAATTTCTGCATGGAGAAGATGAGCGCAAGGTAGCTCTTTTCGATAGGGGAGTATCTAACCTCCGTATCGAGAAGCATGTGACTGAGATAGTAGAGATTGTTCTCAGTACCCTCGTTATTCTTCTGGGCGAGCAGTGCACCGAGGGATCTTTCCAGGGCATTCACATAAAGGACCAGCGGCTTTCCAGAGATGGGTGGCATCAAAACTGGAGGTTGGAGTAGATACTGCTTGATTTCCTCAAAGGCAGTCCGACACTCCTCATCCCATTCGTAGGCAAATCCCTTCTTCATGAGCCGGGAAAAGGGATTACACTTTCTAGCCAGATTCACGATGAATCGGCGTATATAGGCTAAGTGTCCTTGGAGGCCTCGAAGTTCTCGAATGTTTCTCGGGGGAGGCATTTGGCTGATGTCTTGATCTTTTCTGGGTCGATCTCAATGCCTCGGTATCAAACAACAAATCCGAGAAACTTCCCAGAGGGGACCCCGAAGGCACACTTCAACGGGTTCATCTTCAGGTGATGGGAACGGAGTAAACCGAACACCTTCTCAAGGTCTTTGAGTTTGTCCCGACACTGACATGATTTGACCACTAGGTCGTCTACGTAGCATTCCACCAGCGTCCCGATAATCGGCTTGAATATGCAGTGCATGGCCCTCTGATAAGTGGCACCTGCATTTTTCAAGATGAATGGTATAACCTGGTAGCAAAAGGTACCTTGGGGAGCCTTGAAGGTAGTGGAATCCTCTTCCTCGTGGGCCATCCGGATCTAGTTATATCTAGAATACCCATCCATGAAAGAGAGAGCTTGGAACCCGGCCGTGGTGTCAATCAATAACTCCATCACCGGGAGTGGGAAGTCATCCTTTTGGCAGTGACGATTAAGGTTGCGGAAGTCGATGCAGACTCTGATCTGCCCATTCTTCTTCCTGGCTGGCACAATGTTGGCAAGCCACTTGGGGTACTGGATCTCCTTAACGAAGTTGGATTTGATAATCTTGTCAACTTCGGCCTCAACCATAGCACCATGAGAAGGGTGAATCTTCCTGGGAGGATGCTTAAACCCACGATGGTTTGCCGGGAGGCCCAGATGGTGAACGACTACCTGGGGATCTAGTCCTGGCATCTCGTTGTAACTCCATGCGAACATGTCACAGTGTTGTTTGAGGAAGTCTATGTACTGCCGCCGCTCCTCTGGGGACATAGCTGCACTGATCAATGTGGGTTTCGGATCTGCCTCGCTACCAAGGTTCACCTGTACCAGTTCATCAACCGTGGTAGAGACACCTTCCTTAAAGGTGGGGGGAGCATCCTCCAGGTCTTCCTCTCCACCTGTGGGGGGATTTCCCGCAACGGGAGGCACTTCTGGGCTATCAAAGACTGAGGGGCAGCTGGTGCCGGATTGGGAAGCAGTGGTCATCATATCAGAAGACTCACTCGCCATTGAGACCATAACAATAAAGTCAGTCGACCCTATCCCATCTGGAGTTCGGCCTAAGGGGCCACGTTTGATGATATCAAAGCAGTGGTGACGTGTAAGCCTGAGTCGGTTGATTCCATCCCGGCGGAAGAGACACATATGGCGCACCGCCATTGCCATAAGCCTGACACTCCGGTACCGTACAAGGGTATGATGTTCTGGGATCACCTGAGCCTGGTTGATTTAGGAGTACGAGGTGATTTTCCACCGTCGCTTGGACACGGGAACATTCCTTCCTTGTGTACCTAAAACAACAAAAAATTTCCCCATGTCGAGGGTTGTGGCCTCCAATCGGTGGATCGGGAGGATGTAGGAGTCATCCATACTTTCCCAGGGATCACTTGTGACCGGGGCTGGTTCATCCTTCCTTACTGGGATTTGCTTATCCTTACTCTTGTAATAATCAGCATCCAGATAGTGGGCCTCACAAGAGGCGAAAGGAGACGCATCTCCTTGGAGCACACCTACATGACTGTTGAGTGAGTATTTGAAGCACTGGTGATATGACGAAGGGACCACTGCATGCAGATGGAGACATGGAGTGCCCATCAACACGTTCTAGGCGGTGTCCTGAGAGACGACCATGAACTCAGTGCTGGCAATTAGGCCACCGAACTGAGTCTTTAGGCGGATCCTGCCGACTGGGGTTTTCTCAGTCCTGTCATACCCCTGGATTCGGAGGTCAGAGGGAGTTAAATCACCTTCAGAAAGACCCAGCTTTCGCATTGTCCGAGTCAGAATTAGGTGGATCCTGGAACCCGTGTCAACGAGGTAGCGGCAGACATCCACACCATTGAAGTGGCCAGTGATGTACAGCGGGCGAATATTCCCCTGTATAGTAGGGTCCTCATCTTCACCGTAGAATGATATAACCGCCTGACATTCGGCATTCTCAATTGTCTCGGCATGGAAGTCTTATACAGTTGCTACCTCCGTCTCAAACTGGAGGGGGCTCCTTAGGGCCTTGGTAAGTGCCTCTCGCATTTCAGATGACAGGAGAAGGGCCTCAAGGATAGAAAGCCTCGCCGAAATTCCATCCAGGTGCTTCAGGACATCATACTTTCATGCCAAATGTGAACCTCTGCCTACAAGAGGTCGTTCGACACTTGGAGGCATAGCGGGTCCTGCCGGTTGAGCCGACGGTCGGGTAGTACTGGGTACATCCTGCTTCCTACTAGTTGAAGCCTGGAGAGTAGTCGCCAGACTAGGATCGGACAACGGAGGCTGGCTTGTAGCTGGGCAAGACTGACTGTGAATTGAATGAGGCAGCTCTCCCTGATCTAGTAGCACAAACGGCAGTGGAGGTAGAACTGAGGGCGTCAGATGGGGTTGCGCGTGCTGAGCTCTGCGCTGAGCCTACTGTCTGGTCTCAGTAGCATGCACGGCTTGGCTGAAAGTGCCCACTGAAGTACTTCAATGGCCGGAATGGTTGCGGTTCTGCTGATGTTGACGTCAGCTGGAAACATTGGAGAGGTTCGCCTGGCGTTCCCCCTCATCGAGAGTCATATAGGGCTTTACCAGCTCCACGGTGTTAACCGAAGCGTACCCCTGACTGTCACTCAAGGATCTATCCACCACTGGGTGGATTTTGGCAGGAATCCCCATTTCGGGGGGCATAAAGTCACCGAGAGTGTGGGATGACGACGGAACCGGTAGAGCACGTTGCTTCTTCTTGCGTCATCACTGCTTGCCCTTTTGGGAAGAGGTCGACTGTGAAGGTGATGCAGAGGTATTGGCTACTTCTTCTGAAGGTTCTGGTTTCTTCAGGCACGCCTGGATGATACCATGGGCATGAACGACGGTTTTTCGAGCCATCCAGTCATCGTATTTCCGGGATCCGCAGCTGGGAACCTGCTGCCACTCGCCTTCGCTGTCGCTACCGATCTCTGACCCTGCAAAGACACCCGCCACCTGTGTTGGCGTCGGGCCCAACCTGACTATGTTGTTGTTGACCGGTATTGAAGCCAGTCTTTAAACACATAGAATTTCCTGAGGGTGTGCCCCAGAATCCGATGATAAGTACAGTAGTTGGGGTGATCGGTTAGATTCGCCTCTGCCGGCCTTATGCACTCGGACAGGTGCACAATCCCTTGCTCTAGAGCACTTCGGAAGTAGCCAGGGACCTGATTTTCATTGAATGAATAAGTCTGGTGCCTTCTTTCCGGATAGGGGGCCTTGGGGGCCTAGCCCTGATGAGGGCCCGGAGGGGCCTGCCGAGGAGGTGGCGCCTGATTGTCTCGCCTAGGTGGAGGTGGTGCATTGCACGGGGGAACCTGTCGATTCGGAGGCTGTCGCTGCTGGGCAGGAGCATGTGCTTGAGGTGGGGGACCTCTACGGGGTTGTGGGGATGGTGCCACTGGTAGTAATTCCAGCTGCCTAGGGGCTTCTACTTGGCCAACCGCGCTGGGTTCAGCTCTGGTGGTCCTCCTGGCTGGGATCATAGGGGGCAACGAACGTGCCTGACTAGCCTGTTGCAGAGCCTCCTCAAGGCGCTGAGTCTTATCTGAGAAATCTATGAACCCTCCAGGGTAGTTCTGGGTAATCAGGGAGGGTACCAGCTCCATTTTGACATTCCCCACACACATCGTCAATAATTGCTCCTGAGTCAGTGGCATATTGAGGGAATACGTAAGTCCCTTCCACCGGGCAATGAAATCTGCGACTCGCTCATCAGGCCTTTGCTTGCACTTGAAGAGGTCTGCAATGCTTGTCTTCCGCGTGGTGGAGCTGAACTAGTATAGGAACTGCCGGAAGAGATCCTCCTAACCGGTCACCGATCCGATAGGGAGTTGGCTGTACCAGACGAATGTTGGACCTTCCAATGTCTGTATGAAACATCGGAGCTTGGCGACTTCTTACTGTGCCGGGGTCCCCAGCATGGGGCCACACCTGGATGAAAAATGAGCCAAGTGCTGCGACGGGTCCCCTGTCCTGTTGAAGGGTGAGAAAGTGGGGTCCCCAAAACCCGAGGGTGCGGGCATATCATCCACCCACGCGGGATACGGCTTGCCATCTGGTGGGACCGCCACTTGCCGCGTTTCCAATGCTTTGAGGCTGGCTGTGAGTGCCGCTATAAGATCATCCGGGTGGGGGTCCCTATCTTGACGGGGATCCCTAATCACAAGTGCGTTGCCAGGTTCTTCAACACGGTAGATGGAATCGACAGCTCGTGGATCGACTGGAAGAACGACCTGTGGGGCGACTGGGGGAATCCGGTCTGGATTCTTCAGATTGACCTGTCGTTCGGGGGGGGGGGGGGGGGTTGGTGAGACATATCACACCCTCTTGCTGTAAGTTCCGGCTTCTGCCCTGTCTGCTGAAGTAGCATGATCAGGGTTGCCCGGAGGCATCTCACTGGGGGGAAATTGTTCCTGCCCCTGCTGCCCCAGCCTGGGATTACCATAGTCGGGTCGCCTCTCTGCAGCACGCTCAGCCAAGAGTTCTTCAACCAGCCTCTTCTGCTCAGTAAGCTACTGGCGTAACGTGGCCTTCTCGGGATCTTCATCCATTTTCTGCACAGAGGCAGACGGGTCAGAGTCCTTGACAGTTCCAACATGCTCCTTACACTTGTCGGTATTTCGACCGAGTACCAGCGACTCGGTGGGTACAGGGAGGCCTAGAAGGTTCCTCTTCTGACGGGTAACCCTCCCTGATGGGTCCAGCAGTGGCGGTACACCCTCGGGGGGTAATTACCCATCAAGGAATTCAAGATCGTCTTCCTTATCCACAATGTCAGCCATGTGGACCGCGACCCCTCTCGAGGGCATGTCCTCGATGTCGCATAACGAATCAGGCTGCCGTCGGATAGGGTCGAAGAGGAGAGCGGCATAAGTGTCCCCAACCATAGACTTGCACGTGGGTGGTAGCTTCCCTGATGACTCTTTAGAGCACTTTGAAGCTCTGAACACATTTCCGTTGAAGGGCGCTTTGACGGCCTGGCGACTCAGGGTGCTGGGCCACAAGGAGTGCGGCCAAATCGATCAGGCGACATTGCTCGCCGATTTCTTCGAAGTGCTCTCGACTTCTAGTTTACACCATCAGCTCGTAACAAAGGGCGGAAGTGTGTCACCCATAGGGTTTGACAAAAGCACCCACCTTTTTCAGGGGTAAGGGACTCAGGTGCGTGAAAGTTCAGCACTGCCGTCAGCCAGAATTTCTCCGGGAAGTGATCCATTATATGAATACTCCAGAAGCTCCTGGGTTCGGACTCGGGGTCTGGCCCTGTATTGCCCCACTCATCAACCGGGGGAGGCTGAGGGACCGGTAGCGGTACCAAGGCAGACCTCTAGGGATAGTAATCTCGGCGGCGGAGAATACGGCGAACGAGCTGACTGGTCGTCGAATTCCGGGCCATCCTCTGAAGAGTGAGGTGACCTGGCCACGATGTCACAATATGATGGGATGATAGCCACAGCTTCCGGAACAGGAGTCGCGGCTACCGGCGATAGGTCATGTCATCGCTCTACTGCCGTTGGCCCCCAAAATAGCTCTTCGTGGTCTCTGGTAGAGGTAGTGGGCGCTTCTGGTGAAAGTGGTGGTGATTGCATGGTCAAGACCTACGGACTTCCCAAGATTTATTCCTCCTGGATGTACCTGTGGAGAGAGATGGGAATCTGGTGGACCTCATATTCTGGGAGAATGAGGCTAACGCACCTGGTTCCTACCCCAGTCCTTGATATGGAGGAGCGTGGAGAAGGTTCCATCACTGAGTCACATTCTGCTTCAGAATCCGAGAAGCAGGCAGGTTTGATCTCCACCCGGGCTTTCCCAGGACTCTTCTTGTTGCGGCGACGACCCACTCTCCTACCCCAGGGTGGCTCTTCAGGACAGGGTTGATCCCTATCATGTAGTCTCGGGGCGATGCTGGCACCGTGGCGGAGAGGGCCCCCGCTCGAGATTGTCGAGGTGCGAGGGGCACCGGGGAAAATGTCGAAGGGTACATGGGGAGGACCTCCATGGACAGCACCCATGTGGACAGAGTCTCTGTTGGAATCAGCAGGAGCATGGGGAGTACCTCCATGGTCGGTGCGGGCGGAGTGAGGATAGCCTTCACTCCTCGAGTTGCTGGGGCGAGGAGGACCTTCACACGTTGCTGAGAGGACGTGAAGAGGGCCCCCACATTGGAGAAGGACCGGATGGATAGTGCCTTCAGATTGGCGGTTGGGGGTAGGAGGATGGACTCCATACCCTGTATAGTGGGCGTGGGAAAGGTTTCTGTGCCGAGCATCACTGCCGCGGGGCAGGTCTTCCTTCAGGATGGGGGTAGCATGAGGCATACCTCCATGACGAGCTTTAGAGCGGGGAAGGGCCACACTCTATGGAGTAGTGGTACGGGGAGGGCCTCCGTATGAGGTGACATCACTGCGGGTTAGTTCGCAGTGATCACCGCTCAGGCCTGTAACCCGGAGAGTCAACCCAGCCTACCCGTGGGGTGGTTGGGGTCTCGATTCTGGTTGGGTGAAGGAGTTCCCCTGCTCAGTGTATGCAGGGACTCCATGATGCACGTCGGTGGTGGCTCGGGCCACTGTAGCTATTGGCGTTGATGCACCTGGGCGAGCATCCTCAGCCCGGGCAGGGCGCTGACGTCAGGTCAGACGAGTTGGCGCAGGTGGTGAAGGGGCATGGCCTGCCTGCTCTTCCCGCGGAGTTGGATGGTAGTGCTGACGTGGCCAAATGGGAGCCCTTGCTTGGAGCCCTTGGGTCGGGACCCTGAGCAGGCCGAGCCGGACTCCACCCGCCTCATCAGCGTAAGGTGAGGAGTCGTCGAGGCGTTCCGGGGACAGGCTCCCGAAATGGTTGAATGTTGCTGTGGGGGAGCAGGGGATCTTCCCCTGCGCGGCCTGTTAGGGCGGCGTTGATGGTGGGGCCTGGATGCCTCCAGGTCCAGGTGGTCCATATCCTGAGTTGGGATGACCCCCTTCCTCCTCATACCTTCGTACAAGGTTGTTGATCACCCTTCGCTGGATGATCTCTGATGGGGAGAGGGGACGTGGGCATCCCGTATTCCGCAATGTAGCGGCCATCGTGGTGGTAGCGGCGCCATGCAGGGTGGCTGTGGTGATGTTTCCCCTGCCCATATATAGGCGAGCGGGTGGTGATCGTGTCTCTGTAACAGCAACCTGGTTCCTGAGAAACGAAGGGATCAACTCATCAGCACTGCGAGGAAAAGGATTGACAACCAGTGCCTCGACGTCCTTCCATTCTCCACGTCTGTAAGAAGGATCCACGCCAACATGCTGCAGAACGGAGTGCCCCACGTTCCCACTGCCCCAACTTCTAGTGAGTTTCACGAGAGGCCCGCTATTTTCTTGGCGGGACCAGGCGTCAGATATCTAGATCCAGTGACACGTCAATCTACTGGTGTCTCTAACTCTACTAATCTCCACATTCAGGAGAAGAATTTCACATCGGGTTCACCATTTCTGTTTCCGACGCTTTCGTTGGGGCACAGTGCGCATCCGTCCGTCCGTGGAGGAGGACGCGCTGCACTGTTGCCACACATTCCTGCTTTCCAAAGGTGGGTGGTATTTTCTCTATATTCAGGGACATCTGCTCCATGATCGAAACGAGATGATGGGATATCGGTTTCCTCATTCCATGGATTCCTCCTCAGAACTCGCCACCTAGTCCGGGTCTCCCTCATATATTTAATATGTTGTTCGTGAAACTCTTCCCAGTTCCATGTTTCCATGGATGCCGGTTAATTACACTGCTTCTGTCGGGACATTCCAAAGGGTCCGGTCAGGGTAGCAACCTTCAGTCGGGGGAGTAGTCCCATTGATGCATCAGTAGCGTGTCTGGATGCTGGGGACCTAGCATGTCTGTTTATTATCCCAAGTTAGAGGGCTTCTCGAGGGCGTGGAAGCCCGAGGAATCCCAATCGAGCGCGGGGAATTATATGCCATAGACACATATCTAAGGTTTTCCTTAGCTTCCTGTGTTTAACACAGGGTATTCCGCGAGTTTAACGTCCAGTGGAGATGGATCAGCCCGATCAGAGCGTTAGCTAGAATGGATTGGATTGAGGGATTTCCCTTGAAGGGGTTCCAATACCGGGACCAGCCCCATGGGCAGCTGTGAAGAGGAGCGGACCGACATGGTCTCAGACTGACATGATCTCACCGGGATATGATGGTCCGGGTGAGAATCAGGGTGGATGATGGATGAACGAATGAAGTGGAGGGGGAAATGAAATGGGACCATCGCATGGGGGTGACAGTGAAGTTGGGCTTGAGCCTTGAAGTGGCTTCCTACATATCCCCGTGGCAGGGAATCAAAGTCTGCATAGTTCGGGATGGTGCCGGTGAACCGACATGAAGGTGGACCTTGGTCCGTTGGGTCAATGAACCGACGTGAAGGTGGACCTTGGTCCAAATTGTGTGGGGCTTACACACTAGGCTTCCCGGGTGTGGATGAACTGACGTGAAGAAGGTCGGAGTGACCAACAGGTGGTGGCCTTGGACCTCGTGGAGGCTTCCTACGTACCATGACATGAAATGGATCAAAGACCACATAGTTCAAAGGGGCTTCATCGGTGAACCGACGTGAAGGTGGGCCTTGGTCCGATGGGTGGTGGGCTTGAACCTCTGGAAGGCTTCTTAGGTACCATGCCTTGACATGGATCAAAGACCTCATAGTTCAAAGGGTTTCATCGGTGAACAGACGTGAAAGTAGACCCATGGGTCCACTAGTGGTGGTTTGAACCTCGTGATGGCTTCCAACGTACCATGCCTTAACATGGATCAAAGTCCTCGTAGTTCGGATTGGTCACAACGGCTTGTTGTCAGACTGGAATAAAGTTTAACGTCATGCTAGATGAGAGTGAACCCTGACGTGAATAAATGATGGGCGATGGGCTTGAACCTCATGGAGGCTTCCTACGTACCGTGCCTTGACATGGATCAAAGTCCCCGTTGTTCGAAATAGAGATGGGTGTCGGCGAACCGACATAAATGAGGGACCTTGGTTCGATGGGAGATGGGCTTGAACCTCTGGGAGGCTTCCTACGTACCATGCCTTGACATGGATCAAAGTCTTCTTAGTTTGGGTGAAAATGGGGGGCTTGGCACACCGACAAGGGGACGGTCTGGGCCAATGATTGTTGGGCTTCAACCTCAGGAAGGCTTCCTACGTACCATGCCTTGACACGGATCAAAGACCACGTAGTTCAGGTGGGATTCATCGGTGAACCAACGTGAAAAAGGAGGACCAGGAGGGTCCTAGTGGTGGTGGGCTTGGACCTCATGGAGGCTTTCTATGTACCATGCCTTGACATGGATCAAAGACATCATAGTTAAAAGGGTTGTGCAATTTAATGTCATGCGGGGCAAGGGCATATAGTTTAACGTCATGCAGGATGAGGGCATGAAGTTTAACGTCATGCTGGAAAAGGGTTGAACTCGACGTGAATAAACGACCGAGTGGTGGGCATGGACCTCATGGAGGCTTCCTACGTACCATGCCTTGACATGGATCAAAGACCTCGTAGTTCAAAGGGTTGTACTGTTTAATGTCATGCGGGACAAGGGCATACAGTTTAACGTCATGCTGGACGAGGGTGGAACTCGACGTGAATAAACGACCGAGTGGTGGGATTGAACCTCGTGGAGGCTTCCTACGTACCATTCCTTGACATGGATCAAAGACCTCGTAGTTAAAATGGTGGGGGTCGGGGTCGGTGCTCACTCTAAGCCCACGTTAGTCATGCTCGGTGAGAGAAACAAGAGGTTGCAGGGACCTGACGATCACGTCGCGAAGGATGCGTCCGTGAGAAGCGAAAGGGTCTTACGCATTAGGCGGCCCATGGTGTTGGGACTTACTCCAGGATGGAGGCCCGAGGTGCGGAAAAGCGTAGAGAAAGAGGTATTTAGGACCAATGATTGTTGGTGCCTCGTTCCCTATCACGCCCTCTACTAACCTTGGTAGTGGGGAAGTACGAAGATGCAGGGGTGCATCCATTCGTTGGGGAACTAGGGTCACCCTTCTCCTATGAACATACGACGCTCTAATAAGGAGGATATCATCCCTTGTGGAGGGGTGATTCCACTCCCGTGGAGATGAGTGGCGTAAAAAATGTTCGAGCTGGGGGGACCCTTCGTGCGAGGCACAAGGTCGGGTCACAGTTTAACGTCATGTGTTGAGGACGTGATGCTTGGCAGTTTAACGTCCTGCAGCTTGGACGAGGTGGGTTCACTCCACACCCCTAGGACTTACATAACCGGTACCCTCTGGTCCTTGGGGGAGGGAAGGTACTGGCAAGGCCATGGTCAAGGGGGGGGGGGGTTGTAGAGAGAACCATCGAGGGGTCCACGTTAGCGTGGCTATGCGAAGAAGCAATAGCCGTTAGCGTACCTATGCGAAGAAGCATTAGGCGAAGCAACACTACAAGTGGTATTTTCCATGGGACATTGAAATCACATCGTGCATACCTGGAGGGTCGCACGGGAAGAGGAATTGCCAAGCAAAGGAGTCTTCTTTGCGAAGTGGAGTGCCTTGGCCTTAGCATGGGGCATAGGTGTGAGTGGAGGGTGCTTCGTAAAGTGGAACAGTATTCGCGGAGCACTACCTCGCGAAGAAGATGAGCCTCGCAAAGCAGGGTGCTGCGAAGCAGTGTGCTTCGCGATGTGTAGTGATCCTGCTTTAGCATAGGGATCACTTGTACAGGTTGGGTTTTTCACGAAGCATAAATGCTCTGTGGCTGCCCGGGTTCCCTTGGGAATCCCCTTCCTTCGCGAATTCCCTTGAGCTTCACGAAGGGCCTCCCTCCCGGAAGAGGGGCTCAAAACGAGACAAAGAAAATGCGTCACGCGAAGTAGAAGTACCTCGTGGAGCTCATGATTCCCGGGGGAAAAGAGTTCTTCACGATTCGGGAGAGGAGAAGCCGAAAGGTCGGATTGTCCCCCTCTGGGACTCAGGGGGAGACCAGTATTTATAGGCACAGGGCGTCACGAAGTAGAACTCGTGCGCTGCCTCAGGTGCTTCGCGGCGCACTCGCGAACGTCAAAGTCGCTCGCAAAGAGTTGCCGCATCCGGAGCTTCGCGGCGGGCTCGCGAAAGTCAAACTCGGTCGCGGAGATTTACTGCCTCTGGAGCTTTGCAGTGGGCTCACGAACGTCAAACTGGTTCGCGGAGAGTTACCGCCTCTGGAGCTTTGAGATACCGCGATGCTCAGGGTGCTTCGCGTCGGGGCTTCACGAGGCAGCGTCTGGGTAGTCTTTTCCGTCCCTTTTGTTTGTGCAATATTTTGGCGCCAACAGATACACATAAACAATCTCAGATAATAATGATATTGTTAAATTAACTATTACCCTAAAATTTACGTTAGCTGATGGTGCGTTAAAATAAAATTTAATTGTTAAAGTTTTTTATTAAATTATACCAAGATAAAATAATAATTCATGATATCATATACAATCCTCATATATCAATTTTTTATTAATATTTTATTATTAATTTTTTTTGGGTGTCAACTGTTTGGTTTTCCTATGCATGTTTTGTTATGTAAATCACATTTCTTATGAAAAATATATATTTTCTTCAAATATATAGTGATTTTAAGTTCATAAATATTATTTTTACATGACATAAGAATTTTATAATCATTCTTGAATGGTTAATATGGATAATGAATCTCATCGCGTCGTGGAGACAGTAGGTCATACATACGCCTGTGCGATGATATCATTTACGTAAGGATTAAATGGTATTGAATTGTATGGAATATGAATTGTATAGAAAAAATATGATGTCATATTTATTATTTAAATCCTTTAGTTTCAATGTTATACCCAATGAAATAATGAAAAAATGAAAAACAGTTTACACCAAGGTATCGAGGCTGTAATCCATATGTACACACACATGGTGATATTGTTCATCATAGGATGGGTAAAAGGAGGAATATGGCTATCCCATATTCATAAAAACATCTATGTATATATTATAATCTATATTTATTATGTTATTATGGAGAAAAACTAGGAAGTGGAAAGTAGAATCAGAAAAAAACATTGAAAGAGGTGATAAAATGATTACTTCTACTTTGGGAATCTCTATTTGATTTGTAAAGTAGGACTCCATAGGCTGGCTTTCTGCACAATGTTTGGATTCTAGGATGAAGCGAGGGGTGTTTTGAGAGGAAATGGGAAGTGGTTGGCCAAGTTAATGGGCTTTGTCTGTGTGAATTAAAGAGATGGAGAAGTTTCCTTTTATAAGAGAGGTGAGGGACACTTTAGGAAAATCTTGAAATATTAATTTATTATAAAATAATTTTACATTTATAATAGATCAAAATTGACTTAATTCAATTCAGATATGAGTATGGGTCTAAATACTCTCAAAAAATAGGTTTCAGACATGTTTATGTCCTAAAATTAACATTATGTTTTAGATTTAACCTATAGTTAAGTCGTTTAACTCTTACCACATCATCTTGTATTTTTACAATAGATGGTTAATTTAGTTACAATAAAATGCAAATAAAACCTAAAGTGGATCATATATAACATTTTTATCACAATAAATGTTATTTTTCAAAACAGTATATTTTTATGATTTTTATATCATTTAATAAAATAGTATATATTTTTAAATCTCATTTATTTCAATTTTGACAGTATTTAATACTTTATTTTTTGTTAAATTCATAACAAATTGATTACATCGAGAAAAATTAATTAAGTCAATGATAAAATTTCATATAAATCCATAAAATTCTTGGTTGGCCTCAAAATTTTGAAATTACATTTATTTTATAATGTAAAATATATTTTATTTGAATATTTCATAAATAAGGTAATCACTGCATCATTAATGTATCATAAATAGATTTTATTTTATTAATGTCAAAAAATTATAAAAAAAATAAAATGATATAGTAAATATTTTTTGCTTTCAAATTCTAATTTATAGAGTAATATAGTACTTATATAACCCCATATTAAAATTGATTTAGTATTAAGAGTCATGTTTATGATATTATTACCTTTACTAAAAATTAAATGTTATTGATGTCTTCATTACACCAAAGTGGCTTACAAAGGCCATATATGTGTCCCCAGGGTTGTTTTGGTCATCCATTACTCATCCAATAATGTTAGGACATGTGTTTGGGTAATTTTATATTATTATAATAATTTTTTACCTTTTATCACCCTATTTACTTTTAATAGTGGTAAATAAAATTCGAATGATATTATGAAAAAAAATTATTTTCTACCCATTAGACCACATTTTCAACCGAATTACAACAATGTATGTCAAATTTTCAAAATTCAATTCACCAATGCGGTAAAAATACGTTTAATGCTAATATGCAAATGTGCCTAGATGGTGGGTAAAGGACGTTCAAAAGTTCAGTAAATTTTTTACATCTAATTATATTATAAAAATGATTACAATTACTTAAATTCAAATAATATATGTATTAGGTATATATTTTTACCTTAAAATAAATTAAAATTATTATTTAAATGAAAAAGTCAGTTTTTATCCACAATGCAGTATTTTTCACTATTCATAAAAAATTGAATGTTTTATGAAAAATACCAAAATTCACCCTAAGATAATTTTGATATTCCAAATTCCAAAATGAAATCTATTTAAAAAATTAAATTTATACGAGTGTCTAAAATTAGGTTCACTAAATTTCACAAAAGGACATAAAAACTAGCCCCCTTAAAAAAATAGTATTTCTAAACATATAACTATTTTCCCGGAAATTGTACATTTCATTATAAATATGTTTTATTTATGTAAAAACATTACAAATAACATATAAAATTTATTTATTAATTTTAAAATTACTATATTTAATGGATATGTTCTAAATTTATGATTTAAATAATTACAACACTAAAGTGTTGTTTCATAGGAACATAATCTTGTGTTTTATGCAAGCCAACTCTGTGTTGCGTGCAATAGAAGATATTGAATAAAATATACCATGAAATGTTGGGGTTTTACATATAGGATTGTTTAGACTGGTTATGAATGTCTGAGTTTTGTCTTGATCCAGCCAGCATCTAGTATTTTAGGTATATGGCTACATATGTCTGGATGAATTTAGCACATATTGGTGGATACAGTATATAACTATAACATATATATTGTTATTATATATATATGATTACAAATAAATCTATCATTCCAGCCTGAGCGGAAGTAGGTAGAGCCACAGGGTGTCCTATAAGAACCTAATCAGGATATTTATTATTTATTCAGCACTATTTATTATTCCTTATATGTTCAATATATTTGACTATATAAACTAAAAAAATTTCTTCTAAGAACCGTTGGTAGTGGCCTACTGGGGTTTTATCTCGGCCCTTACTCAGGATAAATTTGGTACCCAAGTAGATTACTTGTCAAAATGAATGGATAAGGTAAAAAACCCTGCTATTGTTTCCTTATATTCATATATTATAGTTGGTTCATGGGGTAGAAGACTGAGCATATGATCAAGATTTTAGTAGAGAATTATATTATTCTTTTTTTATTAAAAGTTGTATATGAATATCCCATATTACCCCTTTTTTAAATTATCAATCCATGACATCATATATCTAACTCATACATTTTGGATTTTTATATTATTCTTCAGTTGCATAGTAATTTATGTTTCCATAGTTTTTATTACCTCTATTGTATATGCTACTGCTACGGCATGTTACTGGTCCAATCATTATTATGTATGTTTATATTTTGATTGTTATATTGTATTTTATCTATCATATCCACTATACCACTCTAATATTAGGGTATAATCTCCCCATTTTACCACCTTTAAACCCTTGCTGCTAGTTGGCATTGTCTGGTGTATGGGGAGGCACACTTGAGTCCACGTGACCCAGCAGATGAGGGTACGGGTTAAGTGGATCTAGGGTCGGCATATTATAAAGTGATATTATAGGATATTTTTCCTTTATATTACTATTTGGTTATTTCATATGAGACAAATAGTTAATGGAATTTGGTAATTATCCTTTACGTGTGTGTAGCTTACCCACATATTGAGGAAACCCAAATTCTGAGGGATAAATTATTGCAGTTATTGATTAGGCATGTTAAAGTTGATACAAGTTCACCATTGGGTGATTCACATGTCTTATGATGTTGTTATTATTGATATAATTTAAATGAAATTTATTTTAACTTATCCTAATTAAATGAGGGTTTTTCATTACACATATCATTATTGGAGCAATATGACTAATATGCCATGAATTTCACCATTCCACGTCTACTTTTAGCGTGAATTTTCCTATTTCATATTATTGGTTCCTTGATTATTATATGAAAATGTGCTGACCTTCTATGTAGGATTGGAGAATATGACTAACCCTTAATGTGTCTGCCGTAACCTAAAAGTTTTTTCTTAAATAGGTTAATGAATAAAACTTAAGTAGACTATTGTGGCCTGTTGAGGCATGGAACCTAGGTCACATGGGCTTGAAAGTGTTAAGATATGGGTTATGTGGACACCGTATTTTGGTTCATGAGGAGTATGGGCCATTATTCATTAGAAATGGTGATCCATCTAGTTCAACTAATTAAATTGATTTCAATATGCAAATGGGAACTAATTAAAAAGGAATGTCACTTTTAAAAAGAAATTATTGCCATATACATGTGACATAAGATCTATACCTGAACTCAAACTTAGTAGTGGGTAGTGGGGGTGTCTCTTATGGTTCTAATCGTATGTCATGGTCTCTCTCCAGCATCTAGACTAGGATTTTGTCGTAGGAAGAGCGGTGTGATATTTTCATATGAAGGTTATGTACCAATCCTACTTATATATATGAAATTATTTCAACTATTAATATTTCTTCTGAGGTATTCATTTGGTGTTCTGTTATCATTCCTCCACGATGTCCTCTAATCATAATTCCTAAATGTGGTGGGGACTATAAACCTGAGGTGTTGGGAATAGAGTCTCTAGTGATCTTTCATGCAAGGACACCTATGGAACCTCTTATTATTCCTGACATGGGCACTAAATCCCAGTTCCAAGAGGGATATATATATATATGTGTGTGTGTGTGTGTGTGTGTGTTTCATTCTATGAATGGTGTTTTTTAACCAGACCTTAGTATAGAAGAGTTGACTCGAGAGTTTAGTAGCAATATCCTCACACCATTTTGGTGGATTGCGGAAATCATGTAATTTACTGTTGGCTCAAATATATTCTTTCTATATATTAGTATATGAAGTTTCCTCCAAAGATGAAGGTCAAACTTACAACCTAAATGATATGTTATTCATCCAAGTGATGGTGGGTCATTATTACTCAGGTAGATTTGCTTTGTGATATGGTTTGGGATTATTTTTAGACTATCTTATATGATTTTTTATTTCTATAAACTCCGAGGGATGATAGAGTTAGAGAGTTTATGAACTTATAGTAGAGAGAAATGTCTGTTATAGAATACTCTACTCATCATATTGATCTGAAAAATTTCACTCCTACTCTAGTGGGTGATGATCTTATGAATTCCAACAGATTCAAGGATGGACTGGTATATTCCATCTAGTTTCAGTTCAATGGATTTCAGTTGAAGAAGATATATAAGTGAGTTAAACAAGACCTTATTAAAGAGTGGAATCTGAAGGAAGCAGATGGTGTGAGTCTGGGTGGTGTGATACTTAATTCTATTAGATGTTCTTCTAGCAGAATCATGTGTTGCTTAGAGGTTTTTCATTAGTGCAATAGCTTTAAAACGTCTCAACTTATAAATTATTGATATGTCATCAGTATAGGAATCCAGTACATACAAAAACCTAGTTTTTACAGGATATAGTGGAATTCCGAGGCTGTGGAAGGGTGGGGAATATCCAGTGTTTATATAGGACTGTTCCATTAGTTCCTAGAATGTGGTGAACTGTACATACTTCTTTTTCAAGAGCAGGGCCTATTGTATGCCATCAGGAAGGTGGTCAGAATACCACCAACCATTCAGGTCAAGATGGTGGTCGAGCAAGAGGTAGTCAGAAACATGATTCTTAGTACCAAATAACTGAGCATTCTTTGGAATGTCATGTAGTTACTTAGAGCAGTGGTAAAGACTAGTTACATGATATTCAACTTAAGCCTATGGAGCAGAACACGAGACCTTCTACAGTTTGAGGTACTATTCTAGTACCCTCAACTTTAGTGTGTTCTTTATTTAACACAGGAGTGTCTCACACTTTTATATCAGAGGAAATCACCAAGATTCTAGGTCTTGAGATTCAACACTTTTTTGGTTTGATGATGCTTTATACCCTCTTAGGTATTGAATCATAGAGCATACACCTGTTTAATTCATGTCCCCTTGAGATAGGAAAATGAATCATCATATGGAATATTTTATGGAATCGACTAGTTAGTTCCCTATCAAGATGATATTGATTACTACCATCTGAGGGTAGCGTTTACATCATCATTGTTTGGTAGGTATTCATATTAGGGAGAATGGGACATTCTTTTGACTCATGTGGGACCTGAATAGTAGAGGCTGGGTAGTGTGTCAACACACATCACTATCATCTTCTTTGATGACCGGGAGCTATGAACCACTATATATACTTCAATAGTTAATTGGTTCGAAGATGTATTACCTGCTAAATTTTTTTTGGGATACCTCATGTCATATAGGTCAAGATTACTATTGAGCTAGTTCTGGGAGAAGAACCAGTGGCCATTCATCCTTATAGGATAAAAACTAAAGAGATTATGGATATCAAGAAATAGTTAGTGGATCTAGAGTATAAAGGATTTATTCACCCCAAAACTTCTTCTTGCAGTTCACCGGTCATTATTTCCAAGAATATGGATTATAACATCAGGAATTGTATGGATTACCATCAATTGAACCAGCTCACAGTTAAGATACAATATCCAATTACTAAAATAGATGAAATCTTTGATTATCTATGAGGAGTTAGAGTGTTTTCAAAAATTGATTAGATGTCTGGGTATCATCAGGCTTGTTTTAGGCCTTCAGACATACCTCGCCAATATTTCAAGAGTAGATTGGTCTTTATGAATAATTAGTCATGCTGTTCGATCTCAAAAAATCACCTATAGTTTTCCTAGTGCTAATAAATTAGGGTTTTCACCAATATATAGATTCATTCATGGTAGTCTTTGTTGATGAAATCTTAGAGTATTGGTTTTCTCAACAAGGCCATGCAAACCATATTGGGATCATGTTTAATACAGTAAGGGAGCAAAAAAATTACAAAAACATTATCAAATCCCACTAATGGATAAAAAGGAACACTTCTTGGGTCATATAATTTCAGATTTAGGATTTTCAATAGACCCAGAAAAAGTGAGACTTGTAGTTTCTCTGGAACAACCCACAATTTTTTTACATAAGGAGTTTCTTAGGGACAAATTTATATTATATATGCACCATCCATGATACCTCAAACCATGAAGTTACACTTATAAGATAAACTAAAAATGGTGGGAACTTCATATGGTCAGAATCTTGTTAATAAGACTTTTAGGATTTGAAAGGAATATTGACTTTAATGTCAATATTCAGTATAATAGATATTTTAATGATCTATATTTTTTACTATGATGCATCAGGTATCGTGATGTGATATGTTTTGATATAGTATGAGCGAGTAGTTGTGTATGGGATTTTTTCAGTTCATGGCTCATGAACAGAATTACCAGATACACCACCTCAATCTACCTATATTAGTTCATTACTTACACATATGGTGACACTACTTACATGGAGAGCAGTATGTGGTATTCACTGATCACAAAATCCTCAAGTACATATTCATTAAGTGGGATCTAAATATCAGGAAGAACATGTTGTTTGAGCACTTGTATTCCTTTGATTTCGAGCTTGCTTATATGCTTGGAAAAGGTATTGTTGTAGCTACTTCTCTAAGATATAATAATCACACATAGTCATTTCAAGAGGCTAGTAGGGAGTGAAAACTCATAACCGTATTTTCATAAATGCATGTTGAGGTTTGGGAGGATCATGGGAGACTATCCTTTCAGGCTAAGAGGTGACATATACCCTTCTAGAATGGGTAATGTTGGGATAACTATGTAATCCTAAAGGCCTTTAACTGAAGAAATTTTTCTCTGATGATGGCTCATCTTCACTATAGCATCCCGTCTTTTTATAACATAACTTTCATTTCATTACACAGAACTGAGGATCTTTAAGGTTTAGTGTCTTGGAAACAAGGAACAGAATACATGAAAACAACATAAAACACTCTTCTTAAACTCTTCAAAGGCTTCTACTTAAGTTCATCTTAGGTTCATTACTGCATCTCATAACCTGGGGACATACATCAAAATAAAGGGTGAGCAGAAGGCCCAGTAAGGGAAACAAGAGAAACATTTTACATGTGAACTTGAGATACTTCAATAAGGACATGAAAAGAACTTTAAGGAATGAGAAAGAAATCATGAGATACATCATAATAAAAATAACATTTTTCATAACTTGAAGATGTGGCTGCAACATTCAATATTAACAATCATTTTTTTTCACCAAGGTCCATCCCCAATGTGTCATTAAAAATTACCAAGGTTATTCACCAAGGTATCAGTCTAAAAATTCATCTTTAGAGATTAAGTCTTTACCCAATGCATTGGAGCTCTATCCGAGTGCACCCTTGACATGTCTTTATTATCATGTGAGCCACATATATCATAATAAATAATTTCATAAAAAATCCATATAGCATAAAAGAAATGGGTTTCATTTCATAATCATAACGTTTTAAAAACTGCTTTAAAGACATGATCTTTATGTCACTTTAAACCCACGGAAAGGGGAAGCAGGTTTAATGTATGTAAATCCCAGAATCTAAAATAGAACATTTTGATATATATGTGAATACCCCTGTAGAAATAAGAGCTTTGAGTATTCACTTAATAACATAAAATAATTTTGAAAAAAAGGAGAGAGGCATTTTGAGACGAAAATTCTGCAGCGTAATGGCTATGTTACATGGTTTTTGAAAACATTGAAAAGAGAGGGGACGTGGGTCACCCACTCATAAATGATCCATAAAATAGTAGGGGGACATAATATAAGGGATTTAAGAACATGGTAATGAAATTTTAAATATATACCATATGAAATGAAAAACATGGAAGTGAGACAAAAATAAGATTTCTCTTATGAAAATTCGGCAACCTAACGGCGTCACTTAAACTTAAATAAAAAAATGATTTGACAAGATCAAATAGGGTCTATCATCATATGATCATAAGAGATCAGTATGATATATATATAGATCATACCCCAACAAAATAAAAAGGAACTTGAAAGACTTGACATGAAAATCGAACTTGAAAAATGAGAAGGGTGAAAGAATTCATTAAAAATTCGGCAGCCTAACGGCGTCACTTAAACTTTCATAAAACGAAATGATGAGAGTAAGAGGAGATATCTCATCATATAAACATGAAAAGGACAGTAAGAGTAATATAAAATAAAATACTCTCACATAAGAACATGGAGCATAAAAGGAATGACATAAAAGAGATTACATGAAAAGAAAGAGAGAGGTCAGACCCCTTACCTTAAAACGTAACTCTTAAAACTCAATGGTTTGGACCTTGAGGGCTTGGGGGAACCTTGGGAGGACTCCTTGGGAGGTAAGGAGACCAGATATTCGTTGGGGGAGAGTTGGGAGTGAAAAAAAAAGCAGGAAAGGGTGGGTATTTATAGAGAAAGTGAGGGGACAAGGCATTAATGGCCAAGGGAAACCTCACAAGTGCTTTTCTCAAAACCATGTGCTCTCCCTTGGCATTTACCATGGAGTTAGGAAACATGGGGCCCCCAAAACAATAATTCATCACCCTTGGCCAGCCAACCCTTAAAATATCTCATGACATCATCATGACACAGTTATGATGTCATTAAACATACTGAAACCCTAAAACTACATTTTTACTATTCACTGAAGAATTCATCTTACTTAGAAAAATCCCAAAATTTCAACCTTACCAAATATCGATGCTATAATTACATTTATGAACTCCATTTTATAAAAATAATTTTCAAAATAATGTTAATTTAATTTCTAAATAAAAACACTATTCTTCGAGAATTCGTTTTTTCAGAAAAATCCCCAAAAATTACCATAACATAATATCGATGCTCTGAGTTCAAAAATAAAGTCCTTTTTATAAAAATAATTTTCTAATTATTTTTAATTAATTTTTTAATTAAAAAACACTATTCACATGAAAAAACTAATACTTGAATAATAATTTATGAAACCTTTATTTACCCATTTTATTGAATCACATTACTTAATCTAGGTGTCTAAATTATATTAAAACTTTCTTTGAGTGAAATTACTAATCCATTTGGTCACACTACTAATCCTAAGTGTAAAATAACTATTCATAATTTACGATTCATCAAAAATTATGTTGATCTTATTAGACTCCAAATTCCTTACTGAACACTTTTGTAGAAGACCATTTTATGAAAATCATTACACATCATTAATTATTTAGGGTTTATATAAATATTTTAAAATATCCCTTTTTCAAAATTCATCAATAAAATACATCCTAAAATTATCCGGACATTTGAAATTTCACAAACATCACTAATGAAAGAAATCTCAATTCATTCATCCCAAAGGATTACACAAAGAGGCTAGGGTCTCTTCACATAACCCCTTATAACACCGGCATATGACCTAAGTGTAAGGTGTGCTATGGTGAGAGAATCTGAGGGAGGCTTAGATAACATTGCCCTAGTAGTAATCTCTAATAACTTGAACTTCTCCCGTAGGCGTTTCCGTTCAAGCTTGACACGCTGGAGTTCGGCTTGGGCTTGGTCCAAAGCGAAGCCCAAAGATGCCACCTCCTTCCCAAGCTCTGATAAGTGGGCTTCATAAGGTTCGAGTCTACTGGATGAAGCCATCGACTCCTCTTTCTCCATTAACCATTAACATATTATTAAATCATTAAGAGTAAGTTAATATACTACTCAAAAAGATTGGGTGGTTACATTCTTCCCCCCTTAAGAAATTTCGTCCCCGAAATTTATACTTGAGGCGTAGTCGAAAAGGTAAGGGTACTTTTGCTTCATCGTTTCCTCAGGCTCCCAAGTCGCTTCATCATATTTATGATTCCTCCACAACAATTTCACAAGGTGGGTAGTCTTGTTTCATAGAACCTTGTATCTACGGTCAAAGATCTCCACTGGATACTCCTCATAAGAGAGGTCATGTTCCAGTTGTACCACCTCTGGGTTCAGTACATGCGAAGGGTCGGGTATGTAATTCTCAAGAGAGATACATGGAAGACATTGTGAACTTGAGCTAGGTTCGGTGGAAGTGCTAGACGATAGGCCACTGCTCTTATTCGATCAAGGATTTCATAGGGGCCAATGTACCTAGGGCTGAGCTTCCCTTTCTCCCCAAACCACATGACTCTCTTCTAGGGAGAAATTCGAAGGAAGACTTTGTCACCAACACCAAACTCCAAGTCCCTTCGACGATTGTCAACATAGCTCTTCTGCCGACTCTGAGAAGCCTTTATCTGTTGTTGGATGGCATGAACCTGTTCTGTCATCTCTTGCACGAGATCAGGCCCAAGAAGCTTTCTCTCACCAGTTTCATCCCAACAAGTAGGATTTCTACATCGCTTTCCATATAGAGCTTCATAGGGTGCCATCTGAATACTCAAATGGAAGCTGTTGTTATAGGAGAACTCAACTAATGGGAGGTGTTGATCCCATCCACCTTTAAATTCCATTGAGCATAATCTCAGCATGTCTTCGAGTGTCTGAATAGTCCTTTCAGATTGGCCATCAGTTTGAGGATGATAGGCCGTACAAAAATTCAATTCAGTACTCAGAGCATGTTAAAGACTTCTCCAGAATTTTGATGTGAATCTTGGATCACGATCAGACACGATGGATAGTGGTACCCCATCCAGCCTTACCACTTCCTTCACGTATATCTTGGCAAGTTGATCCAGAGATAAATCTTCCCGAATAGAGATAAAATGGGAGGTCTTGGTGAGACGGTCCACAATAACCCATATCGCATTGTTTCCTTTGGATGTTTTCGGGAGACCAATTACAAAGTCCATAGTGATATTATCCCACTTCCATACTGGTATGGGTAGCGGTTGTAATACCCCCTTAAGAAGTTGTCGTTCTGCCTTTACTTGCTGACACACCAGGCACTTTGTAGTGTAATCAGAAATCTCCCTCTTCATGTTATCCCACCAATAATGATCACAAAGGTCTCTATACATCTTAGTGCTTCCCGAATGTATAGAGAAAGTAGAACTATGAGCTTCATCCATCAGTTCTTTCTTTATCTCCGGAATAGATGGAATGAATAGTCTTGTATGAAATTTCAATACACCTTCTTGATCAATATTGAAATCAGGGAACTTCACATCTTTTACAGCCTCCAACTTCTCCTGCAGCAAAGGATCTTCTTTTTGAGCCTTCTTGATCTTCTCTAGTAATGAAGGTTGAGAAATCATTTGGGATAGGGTTGATGATGTCCCTTTCCTTATAATTCCCATGTCCAGTTTTACTTGATCTTTAATCAAGGGATCTCCTAGGATCCTCATTGTTACCAGAACAACAGGATCTTTCCTGCTTAACGCATCCACGACTTTATTTTCTCTTCCAGGGTGATAATGAATTGAACAATCATAGTCTTTAATAAGATCCAACCATCTCCTTTGTCTCATGTTCAATTCTTTCTGTGTGAAAATATACTTTAAACTTTGGTGGTCGGTGTATATATCACATTTCTCCCCATAAAGATAGTGCCTCCATATCTTTAGGGAAAAAAACTGCCGCTAACTCTAGATCATGCGTAGGATAATTCTGCTCATGAATCTTCAACTGTCGAGATGCATAAGCAATTACCTTGTCATTTTGCATGAGGACGCACCCAAGCCCTTTCAGAGATGCATCGCTAAAAATAACGAATCTTTCCCCGATAGAGGGCAGTGTTAACACATGTGCAGTATCCAATCTCTTCTTCAGCTCTTGGAAACTTTCCTCACATTCCTTTGTCCAGATGAACTTAACCCCTTTTCGAGTCAACTTGGTTAGTGGATTAGAAATCCGTGAAATTTTTTTCACAAACCTCCTATAATATCCCGCTAAACCAAGGAAACTACGAATCTTAGTTACTATTGTGGGTTGAGGCCACTCCTCCACAACCATTGTCTTTGCAGGGTCAACCGAGATTCCTTCATTGGTTATGATGTGCCCCATGAAAGCCACTTGCTGTAACCAAAACTCAATCTTGCTGAACTTTCCAAAGAGCCTATCCTTCCGCAGAGTTTTCAAAATAACCCTCAAATGATCTTCATGCTCCTCACGACTTTTTGAATATATCAAAATATCATCAATAAAAACTACCACAAAGTTATCAAGGGAGTCCTTAAAGACTCTATTCATCAAATCCATGAAAATAGCAGGAGAATTAGTTAAGCCGAAGGGCATAACAATAAACTCATAATGCCCATATCTTGATCGGAAGGAAGTCTTTGGAATATCTTCCTTCTTCACCCTCAGTTGATGATAAACAGATCGAAGGTCAATCTTAGAGATGAATTGAGCCCCGCGAAGTTGGTCAAATAAATGATCAATTCTTGGAAGAGGATATCTGTTCTTCACTGTGATCCCATTCAATTCACTATAATCAATGCATAGCCGCATTGATCCATCCTTCTTCTTCACAAAGAGAACTGGTGCTCCCCAAGGAGACACACTTGGTCGGATAAACCCCTTCTCCAACAAGTCTTGGAGTTGTTTCTTTAACTCTTCTAGATCCACATTTTCCATTCTATACAGAGTCTTTGATATCGGTTGAGACCCAGGTACGAGTTCAATGGAGAACTCTACCTCTCTTTCGGGGGGAGGTCCAGGTAACTCCTCAGGAAATACATCCATGTATCCTTGAACAATTAGAACATCTTCTGTTGGTATTCTCCCTTTTCCTTCTTCATCATCACCGATTAACTCCATAAAGAAATCTATAAGAGGTGCTTCTAGATAGGGATCAGTTCGGGATATCTCTCCTTAGAAGATAAATGTAGGTTGTTTATTCAAGACTACTGAGATTTCCTTACTTCTACATTTGATCATAGCATTATACATTGAGAGCCAGTTCATCCCTAGTATAATGTCGAATTCCAACATGGGAATGACTACTAGATTTGCGATAAGATTGTGCTCACTAAAGTAAACACTAGAGTCTCTAAACACTGTTGATTCATGGATAATCCCACTTGGAGTCTTGACTGACAACTCTACCTCAAGTAACTCCGGGATTGATTCTATATTCTTTGCAAACTTGGAGGAAATAATGGAATGCGTAGAACCAGAATCAAACAAAGTAGTTGCTAGTTTTGAGAGGACAACAAGAGTACCTGCTACCACATCATTCGGAGCTTCAACTTCAGTTGTTGTGATAGCAAAAGCACGACCTTGCTCCCCTGGCCTTTGCTGAGGTTGATGGTGATTCTCGTCCACTGCCCTTGGATTTGGACAGAGATTAGCATAGTGCCCAAGCTATCCACACTTGAAGCAATGGACTTCGGGTAAGGCCAGAACCATCTTTCCTCTGTCGTTAGTGTTGGGGAGTTGAGGCTTCACCTCACTACAACAATTCTGAGCAATATGGACTCCTCTTCCGCACTTGTAGCACTTGCCACTTTCGACCAAGCAGTTCCCTGGATGCTTCTTCCCACATTTATTGCATGTGGTAAGTTGCATTTTCTTTCCACCTCTTCCCAGATCAAAAGTCTTCCCTAAACTTTGCTCCAATGATCTCTTCTTTTCATTTGATTTATGAGACCACTGTGTCTCACCAAACTCTAGCTCGACTTTCATTGAACTCCGCACGATCTCCTCGTAGCTATCATAGTCCCGGTTGGATAAATTCTTCCGCAGATGAGGTCTTAGTCCACCAAAAAATCTATCAACCTTCCCACTTGGATCCATGACAAAGATAGAGGTATATCGTGAAAGTCGGGTGAAGTTCATCTCATAGCTTCCGACAGATTCGTTCTCCTTCTGCTTCAGCTCGAGAAACTCTTTCTCCATTCTTGTTCTCATGGAACGAGGGATATACTTGTTAAAGAATATTTCCCTAAATTCTTCCCACTCCATAGCTTCCATCTCTCCTCTAGGCTTCGTGTTTTTGACCAGTGACCACCACTGGTCAGCTTCTCCCTCTAGGCGATAAACAGCAAGGGTGACTTTTTCTTGTTCCGAACAAAGGAGTACAGAAAAGATCTTTTCAATGGAGCTTATCCATTGTTCCACAACCAAAGGGTCAGTAGATCCACTGAATGATGGTGGTCGTTGACGCATGAAGGGCTCAACAGAGTGTTGTTCCCATTCGTGGTGAGGTCGGCCTCTCAGCTTGATTCAATTTATTAATCATAACTTGAGTCAGTTGGTTCATCATTCGCATGAATGTTTCCATTCCGGCTTCCATCGGAGGGCCGTCAGCACATGGTGCATTGCGGTCACCATCGGCACGGTTCCTCCTATTTCCCTCCATTTTCTAAAAGAATAAAACCTTAGTGAGAAACTTATTTAATTTATGAATCTTTTAACTAAGACTTCATTCTTAGATAATTACACTTCTCTATAATTCCTTCATAATGATTCATAAAAAGATTGTGATTAACCAAACATATCTCCCGGGAGTGTTGTAACCAAGAGTGCAGCAAGGCCCGTTATCGTGCACCAGTTCCCATTCGAGTCTAGCTCAAAGAGGTGTTTTTGGGTTTTACCCCTATGTAAATCTGTGCCAGAGCCGCCTCTACCTGCTCGTATCCAGACAGGGATGTATTTGTTTGATAAACCACTTACTCAATACTTACCAAAATTCCAGGAAGTTTTCCTATATTTAAACTTTTCTATAGGGTTCTTCCTAAAGGTTTTATATCCTAATTTCCACAAATAACTAAACCATCCTTTGATACCAACTATAACATCCCGTCTTTTTATAACATAACATTCATTTCATTACATGGAACTGAGGATCTTTAAGGTTTAGTGTCTTGGAAACAAGGAACATAATACATGAAAACAACATAAAACACTCTTCTTAAACACTTGAAAGGATTCTCCTTAAGTTCATCTTAGGTTCATTACTGCATCTCATAACCTAGGGACATACATCAAAAGAAAGGGTGAGTAGAAGGCCCAGTAAGGGAAACAAGAGAAACATTTTACATGTGAACTTGAGATACTTCAATAAGGACATGAAAAGAACATTAAGGCATGAGAAAGAAATCATGAGATACATCATAATAAAAATAACATTTTTCATAACATGAAGATGTGGCTGCAACATTCAATATTGACAATCATTTTGTTTCACCAAGGTCCATCCCCAAGGTGTCATTAAAAATTACCAAGGTTATTCACCAAGGTATCAATCTAAAAAGTCATCTCTAGAGATTAAGTATTTACCCAATGCATTGGAGCGCTATCTGGGCGCACCCTTGACATGTATTTATTATCATGTGAGCCACATATATCATCATCAATCATTTCATAAACAACCCATATAGCATAAAATAAATGGGTTTCATTTCATAATCATAACGTTTTAAAAACTGCTTTAAAGACATGATCTTTATGTCACTTTAAACCCACAGAAAGGGGAAGTGGGTTTCATGTATGTAAATACCAGAATTAAAAATAGAACATTTCGATATATATGTGAATACCCCTATAGAAATAAGAGCTTTTATTATTCACTTAATAACATAAAATAATGTTGAAAAAAAGGAGAGAGGCATTTTGAGATGAAAATTCTGCAGCGTAACGGCTATGTTACATGGTTTTAGAAAACATTGAAAAGAGAGGGGACGTGGGTCACCCACTCATAAATGATCCATAAAACAGTAGGGGGACATAATTTAAGGGATTTAAGAACATGGTAATGAAAGTTTAAAGATATACAATATGAAATGAAAAACATGGAAGTGAGACAAAAATAAGATTTCTCTTATGAAAATTCGGCAGCCTAATGGCGTCACTTAAACTTCAAAAAAAAATGATTTGACAAGATCAAATAGGGTCTCTCATCATATGATAATAAGAGATAAGTATGATAGATATAATGATCATACCCCAACAATATAAAAAAGAACTTGAAAGACTTGACATGAAATTCGAACTTGAAAAATGAGAAGGGTGAAAGAATTCCTTAAAAATTCGGCAGCCTAACGGCATCACTTAAACATTCATAAAAAGAAATGATGAGAGTAAGAGGGGATCTCCAATCATATAAACATGAAAAGGGAAGTAAGAGGAATATAAAAGAAAATCCTCTCACATAAGAACATGGATCATAAAAGGAATGACATAAAAGAGAGTACATGAAAAGAAAGAGAGAGGTCGGATCCCTTACCTTAAAACGTAACTCTTAAAACTCAATGGTTTGGACCTTAAGGGCGTGTGGGCACCTTGGGAGGACTCCTTGGGAGGAAAGGATACCATAACTTCGTTGGGGGAGAGTTGGGAGTGAAAACTAAAGGAGGAAAGGGTGGGTATTTATAGGGAAAGTGAGGGGACAAGGCATTAATGGCCAAGGGAAACCTCACAAGTGCTTTTCTCAAAACCATGTTCTCTCCCTTGGAATTTACCATGGAGTTAGGCCAAATGGGGCCCCCAAAACAATAATTCATCACCCTTGTCCGGCCAACCCTTAAAATATCACATGACATCATCATGACATAGTTATGATGTCATTAAACATACCGAAACCCTAAAACTGCATTTTTACTATTCACTGAAGAATTCATCTTACTCAGAAAAATCCCAAAATTTCACCTTAACCAAATATCGATGCTCTAATTACATTTATGAACTCTATTTTATAAAAATAATTTTCTAAATAATTTTAATTTAATTTTTAATTAAAAACACTATTCATCGAGAATTCGTTTTTTTCAGAAAAATCCCCAAAAATTACCATAACATAATATCGATGCTCTGAGTTCAAAAATAAAGTCCTTTTTATAAAAATAATTTTATAATTATTTTTAATTAAATTTTTAATTAAAAATCACTATTCACCCGAAAAAACTAATACTTGACTAATAATTTATGAAACCTTTATTTACCCATTTTATTGAATCGCATTACTTAATCTAGGTGTCTAAATTATATTAAAACATTCTTTGAGTGAAATTACTAATCCATTTGGTCACATTACTAATACTAAGTGTAAAATCATTATTCATAATTTACTATTCATCAAAAATTAAGTTGATCTTATTAGACTCCAAATTCCTTACTGAACACATGTGTAGAAGACCATTTTTTGAAAATCATTACACATAATTAATTATTTAGGGTTTATATAAATATTTTAAAATATACTTTTTTCAAAATTCATCAATAAAATACATCCTAAAATTATCTGGACATTTGAAATTTCACAAACATCACTAAAGTAAGAAATCTCAATTCATTCATCCCAAAGGATTACACAAAGAGGCTAGGGTCTCATCACATAACCCCTTATAACACCGACATATGACCTAAGTGTAAGGTGTGCTATGGTGAGAGAATCTGAGGGAGGCTCAGATAACATTTCCCTAGTAGTAATCTCTACTTACTTGAACTTCTCTCATAGGCGTTTCTGTACAAGCTTGACACGCTGGTGTTCGGCTTGGGCTTGGTCCAAAGCGAAGCCCAAAGATGCCACCTCTTTCCCAAGCTCTGATAAGTGGGCTTCATAAGGTTCAAGTCTACTGAATGAAGCCATCGACTCATCTTTCTGCATTAACCATTAACATCTTATTAAATTATTAAGAGTAAGTTAATATACTACTCAAAAAGATTGGGTCATTACATTCACTTAGGACCATGGATGGAGATGATACTTTACACTTCCATGGGCGCATATGTAGCAACCCAAACTTTTATCAATGAAAATTCCATTCTTATAATTATGTTATATAGAATAAAACACATACATAAAATGAGATCCTTTTAAAAACATTATTTTCACAAATTAAGAATGATATAAGTGGTATTTATAGAAATCAAGAAACCAATACCAATGGAATAGTAACTAGACTATTGGAAGAGTAATGTGACCATTAAGAATATTCATATTTTCAATTGAATAGTAACCTCACCTATGAATGAATAAATAAAATTTTGGTATATTATGAATGCAAATTTGATATATTTATATCAAGGAATAAGTCAATAAATGTTTTAAAATGATAAATTAAGTATTGATACTTTTGTGAAACATAATTGTTTATTTAAATTTTTTTAATTAAGTTAATTATTTAATAGAAAATAATTTTTTATGCAATATATTCCAAAATAAATATTTTTTTATATTATGATTATAATATAATTTTATAATAATTAAATTAATTTTTCAATGTTTCAAAAAATCAGTTATAATATTAAAATTAGTATTTTTCAAATAAATGACGATTTTAGTTATAATTTACATTTATCATATTTATAAAATCATTTTCATAAAATGGATTCCATTTTTTAATTCTACCCATTATAAAATGGTTGGGGTTAATTTTTTTAATTTTTCTAAAATAGTTGATTTTTTGGTAAATAGTGAAATATGATACATTACGGTATTTAACAAATACATTATTTATTGAGTCATGGGTGATGTATGGATGATGTTTAAACCCATTTTTTGAAATAAAACTCAATATATAATATAAATAGTCATAGGAATCAATAATATTGATAGTCTCGATCCAAAATAATAAACTAATGAATAAAATAATAAACAAATACCCCTCCTCCCATTATAAGTACCACCCCTCACCACCTCTTCTACTCACACCTCAAAATCATTTAATCATGTCAAAATTCCACCAATATTCTTTTGAATCATCTTCCCCACATATATGGGCCTTTGGTCCAAAATAATACCAAACCCAATCTCCCTATGGAGGCTCTCAATGTGAAAAATCTCAAAAGGTAAACTCCTTTTTTTTTAATTTTATTTCAATTTAATTTATTTTCCTATCCTCTTTTCACCTCCCTATCCCAAAGTTTAATGATAACTCAAGTGAATTTTATATATTATAATTCAATTGAAATAATGGAATAATAAATCTCCAAATATTTTAACTCTTCTTTTTATTCTAAAAATGAAAACCACATCCGTGATGTCTCGATTTTCCATCATCAGGGATGATGTGTTTTCATTTTCCATTACCTCTTTCATGACTGGTCCTTAAAAGAAATTTATAGTTAACAAAATTATCATATATGAATTACATCGTATTTAATGTTTTTAACCAGTTTATGTGCATACTATTAAATAATAAAACAAAACTAGTCCGTGATGATCGAAAATTCCCCAAAATAAACTAATGTTCATCATTAAATTTTTATCTAATGAATCATAACAGTTTAGATAAAAAATATATATTGAACCATTTATAATTATTTAGGATCATCAATATCATATAGTTATACTTCTATATTTTTCCTTCTATTTCACTATTACTCCCGTAATTAAACTCATGGGTGGAAATAATAAAATCATTAAATGAACATGTACAAAATGAAGAAATTGAATATTATAACTCATTAAATAGGCCATAAATGAACTTAATAAAATTAAAAGAAATAAAATAAAATTATTATACATTTAAAATTAATTAAATAATTGATCTAAGTTGATTATCCAAGTCATTAATTTGAAGTATAGATCATTTTCAAACATAATGTAAGGGATTCACTTCGAAACCCCATTTTTCACTTCGGATTATGACTTCTCTCTCTTTAACCCAATTTAATTCTTAATTATTATTATTTAATAATCATATATCATATGTTAATGTTTCATTCATATTTTTCTATCTGAAATATTCATTCTTTAACGGTGAAATACGTGTTTTTATATGGTTCCCTTCTCAATTCCTCCCCATAAGCAAACTTGATTAAAGAGAACTTACTAATTTAATATATATTTTAAATACCATAAATAATATTCTTTCATCCACATTATTCTTATAAAACAGAAAAATTTAACATGAAAGTATATATTTTTTAATTTATGGGTTTATATAAAATATTATTCATTTTCCACTATAAATTCTCATTAATGTTTTTCATAAACCACACCAATATGTCTCCTTTATAATGTTTCTTAAACACTATTTCTACATGTTTTCACTTCAATTTGAAATAAATTATCATTATTTATTCCAATTTTATTTTTTAATTTCTAATTATTATTCAATTCCATTCTTTCCTGGACCTGATTATGATATTCCACTTTGCTATGAATTATGAAATGATTATGATACCCAATTCTTTCCATGGGTAACCCTTACAATTGATTCTTCATGTGAAACAAATAGGAAATAACATGTTATTATGGGTTCCCCTAGGTATTAATCTAATTCATTTTGCAATGTTTATTCTCACAAGACATCATGTTGGTATAAGGAGTAAACCATATTCTTTATGGAACTTTGTATGCCGTGAGAAATGGTCTTGGAAGTTAGCCTTGAATCATGCTTAAGTATTATTTTATTTTGTTGTCACATTCCAATTATTCCAATATTACATGATCCCATTTTCTACATGTTATTATTTCTTATGTTTATTCATTTATCATTCCATTTTATTTCATCATGTTATTACTTCTGACCAATGTTCTATGATTATCATCTATGTTTTTCACCATATTGGGAATTTTACCTTATAACATTGTTAATGTAATTCCATAGGTTATCTGATCCAAATTTAAGAGATCAATGAATGTTACATGATAATTATGGTGATTAAATAAAATGAGTTTTTATTTTGGTTTCAAGAATTATAATCATATACCTAATCTTTCAAAGACGCTATAATTTATGATCCTTGGTTTGTATTTGGTGGGTTGTTATGCTTAAATCATGTAATAATATGTGTAAAAGGATAGGTCAATTATAGGTGGAATCAAATCGTGGTCTAGTCATTCTTGGATATTTGGATTTGAAAAATTTAGTAAGAACCCTTGAAATAATTATATCACCATCATTAACCTATATTGAAACTTAGAGAATCACATGTTGTGATATAATTTCCATTAATCAGTTTATCATTCTATATTCAATGTTTCCATTTTCTTATGTTTATTAGCTAAGTATTAAATCCACCAAATTTTTATTCCTTTTTATGATTTAATGGCTAGAAATTAGAGACCCCATGAAAATAATCAATGTGATAGGAAATGTGAATATTTCCTTAATGGAATGCTAAATATGATGGGAATGGGCTCTAAAAAGATCATGATATCACTTGATCTACTAGATTAAGTTATAAATAATAACATGAATCATTTATAACTCCATTCATGTATTATGAAACATAATGTTGTAGTTTAATCTTTTATGCGAAAAAAATACTACCATGTTTAGTGGATCTTCAGATCCCACCATCGTGGAACAATGGATTAAATCTTGTAGGTTGATATTCTCCATCCTTAAATTCTTTAAAGAAGAGAAATTCCTACAAGTTGTCCATTGTTTTGATGTGGAATCTAATCAGTGGGGGGGAAAATCACATATATAATTTCAAAAGAGGAAATTGATTCCATGGAATTGGAATATTTCGAGAAATTCTTTGTCATAAAATATTTTCCCCGACCTCACCATATTAAGATGGAAAGGGAGTTCCTCTAACTGGTGAAAAAGGAAGAAAATTATATCAAGGAGTACAAGGAAAACTTTACAAGGCTTTCATGATAGGACTCTAGATTTTTCATGAACACCACAATCAAAGTGAATCACTTGTTTATTGGACTAAAGCCAATTATACAAAAAGAATTGGAAATATGAGACTTTGATAGTAATGATGAGATTGTCTGTTGTGCCCTAAGGTTGAAATGAAGATCAGAGACTCATAGTGGTCTCATTTTCTAGAAATAAAAAAAGAAAAAAGAGTTTGATTTGGGAGGAATAATAGATAAATCCCATTATGAAAAGAAAATATTACATCGAATGTTAAAAATTGTGGGATGAAGCATCCTAGAAACTAACTAAGGGAAACCAGAAGATGCTTCAAATGTGGAAGATGGGCATCTAGGTAAAACATTATGAGGGGATATGAATAATCCAAAAAATGTAGAGGAATAAAGGAAGGTTAAAATAAACACTCATCCTATAGTGTAGTGTTTAAATTACAAAGAACATAGCCATTTTTTGAGCCAATTTTCTAAGAAAAATGTTTTCAGAGGAAATCACCAACAACCCCAAGGAAATAAGGAAGTAAATATTTTATAACTACTACTGAGATGAAACCTAATAATTTTTTGATAATAGGTATTCTATTCATTCATTCAATAATACTGAATGTACTATTTCATTCTGGGTCTATTCATTCTTTGATATCATGCAAGTTTAACAGAACTATTCCCACAACACCTAAAAATATAGAGGTTCTGTTATCTATGAGAACAAAAAATGTGTCAACTATTTAATATATAGTATATAAATCCTCCTTGGTCAATGTTTCTGGACTGAAAATCTCAACAAATTATTTATTACTTCAATTGATCTAGTTTGATGCTATTTGGGGCATGTATTGACTATATTTATACAAAGCAAACATTAATAGTAGGGAACGGGAGATCACTCTTCACATCGCCAAGAATCCTATAATTCTATAATACTATGATGAGGATGTTGAATCTTATTCAGAATCATTTTCTCAAGTGTGGATACTATTTCTTTATTATAAATCATATCTAGCCCAAATTTTTAACAAAATAGAGAGAATCATGCTCAAATCCATTCATATTGTGAAAGATTAAACTAATATGTTCCCCAATTAATTTCCTGGTCTTCCTCTTGTCCAGGAGGTTGAGTACTTGATTAAAATTACTCCTTGATATCTTACTATATAAAATACACCATATAAAATTACCATCATAAAGTTGGAGGAACTGAAGAAGAAGTTACAAGAGAATCTAACCAAGGGTTTTATATACCCGAGTTTATCACCATAGGGTGCACCGATCCTCTCCATCAAGAAGAAGGATAGATAGATGAACTTTTTCATTTATTATCATGTGATCAATGATATCATGATAAAGTATATGTTTCCCCTACCACAAATAGATGAATTTTTTTATCAAATATATGGGGATAAGTATTTTTATAAGGTGGAACTTCGGTCGGGATATCGCCAATTAAATGTGAGGAAGGAAGTTATTCCCAACATAACTATTCGAAAATGTTATGAACACAATGAGATTATAGTTATTCCATTCAGACTCACTAATACTTCAAAAAATTTCATGTACTTACTAAATAGAGTCTTTAGATATTACCGCAACAAAGTTGTGGTAGACTTAAATGATGATATTAACATATACTCTGAAATCAAGGAGGAGCCTAAGGATAATTTTTATACTATGATTATTTTCTTCGAAATGATAAAATCTATGAAATATATGGTAAATTCATGTTCTGGATGGAGGATGTTTTGTTCTTTGGTCATTTTACCACCAGCAAATAAATATCTATGGATACTTCCAAGATATTAGAAATTGAAGAGTGTCCTAAGAAAATATCTGTAATGGAGATATGTAATTTCCTTGGTCTAGCTTGGTTTTACAGGAAATTTGTGAAAAATTTGTCATTATATTAAAACCCACTAAACAATATAACTTGGAAGGATGAAATTTGTTTTCTAGATGATTCAATGCAAAGACTACTTCAAAGAGTTGAAAAGAGGATAATCACTACACCATTACTCTCACTCCCTTCAAAGAAGGGATTAGGCTTTTTACTATTGTAAAATGATAAAGTTATAGTATACACCTTAAGGTAGTTGAAATTTCATGATAAAAACTATCCTACACATGATCTGTTGTTGGCAGCTGTGATCTTCAAACTAAAAATATAGAAACATTATCTGTACGGGGATAAGTGTGAAATATATAAAGATCACAAGAGCCTAAAATATATAATCACGTAGAATTAGGTTAATATGTTCCATCATATATGGTTAGATCACATAAAGGATTATGAGTTCTCAAAACACTACCATCATGATAAGGAAAATAATGTGAAAGATTTTCTATGTAGAAAGGATCCTCAAACTTTATCAATGAGGAGAATTGATAAGGATCTAATATTCTTAGATATACAAAGGATAGGATTGGAAATCATTAAGGAAGGAACATCATAAATCCTTTCTCAAATGATAAATCAACCATCCCTTTTGGAGAAAATAAAATATTCTCCTAGATATGATGGGGATATTTAGAAAAAGTTGAGAGTTATTTAAAAAAAGAAATACTCAGAGTTCAAAATTGACAAGGAAGAGGTCGTTAGATTTTGGACATGACTATGTATAATATTCAATACAAGGATAAATAAAGAGCTTTTGATTGATACAGACTAATCAACATTATCTATTCACATAGGGAGCACAAAGATGTATCATGATATCTGAGAGAAATATTTGAGTGACAATATGAAGAATTTTATTGTAGAATATACATCAAAGTGCATGGTATTTCAACAAGAATAGGCTGAAATGAAAATTTATAAGGGTGTGATGCAACCATTACCCATACCAACATTGAAATTGGATAACATCCCCATGAAAATTTTCATTGGACTTCCAATGAAATCTAAAGGAAGAAATGATATATGGGTTTTAGTGGGTCATTTCACAAATACACATCAGTTTATCATGATTGAAGATGAATTGTCACTCGACCAACTTACAAAAATAATCATCAAAGAAGTGGTGAGGTTTCATTGAGTAACACTATCGATTTTATCTAATATAGATATGATATTTACCAGCATTGTCTAGAAAAACATTCAACACGCTCTAAACAATTAGCTAAACTTCAGTATGGCCTTTCATCATCAAACTAAAGGCCTTTTTGAGTGTAATATTTAGACACCCAATGAAAATATGTGAGAATGTTATATAGACTTTAGGGGAGGGTAATATCAATATATTCCTTGTTTGATTTCTCATACCACAACTGTTTCCAATTGGGCATCAAAATCACTCCACATGAAGTCCTTTATGGGAAAATATACAAAACACTAATATGGTGGGATGAATTCATTTAATGTAATCTTATTGAAACTAAAATCGTCAAAGAAATAGTAGTAAATGTGAAAAAAAGTTAGTATCACATCATGGAATCATAAATATGACATAAAATCTATTTAGATAATAAATAAAGGGACCATGAGTTTAATTTGGGGGACATGGTATTCCTCTGCATATCTCCATCGAAGATGATCATGGGATTTGGGATGAAAGGGAAGATGAGTCCCATGAACATCGACCCCTTTGAGATTCCTGATGGTGTTAGAGCTATAGCCTATTGACTAGCACTTCCACCTACCATGTCTCAAGTACAAGATGTATTCCATGTATCCCATCTTGAGTAAGTACATACCAGACCCCTCACTTGTATTGAATCCATAGGTTGTACAACTGGATAACAACCGCTCATATAAAGAGTAGACGATAAAGATCTTAGACTATAGAGACAATGTTATAAACAATAATAATAATCAACTGTTCAACATAATATGGTGAAACCATAAGTACAAAGAGGTAATAAGGGAACCCGATGAAGTAATGAATGAGAATTACCCACACTTGTTTTCAACAAAGAATGTAAAATAAAATTTTATGCGTAAAATTTAATAAGGGGGGAAGAATGTAACAACCCTAACATTTATCAATGAAAATTCCACCTCTTATAATTATGTTATATAGTATAAAACACATGAATCTCATATAGAACCAAATAAAAACATTATTTTCATAAACGAATATTTAAATAGGCGGTATTTATAGAAATTTAAGAACATATAGAAATGGAATAGTAACATTACTATTTGAATAGTAATGTGATCATATAGAAATGGAATAGTAACCTATCTAATAGAATAATAACCCAACCTTTTAAAGTAAAAAAATATTTAGGTATCTTATGAATGAAAATATAATATATTTATATCATATAATATGTAAATATATTTTTTAAAATGATGAATTATATATTGGTATATTTTTGAAATTTAATTGTTTATTTACAATTTGATAATTATTATAATGATATAAAAGAAAATTAATTTTCCTAAAATTAATTCATAAATCAATTTTTTCTTGTCTTTTGATTATAATATAATTTTATAATACTTTAATAAATTTTTCAATGTTTCATAAAATCAGTTATAATATTAAAATCTATATTTTTCAAATAAATGATGATTTTAATTAAAAATTAAATATATCATATTTAGAAAATCATTTTAATAAAATAGATTCCATTTTTTAATTCAAGAAATAAAAAATTGGTTGGGGTAATTTTTTGGGATTTTTTTGAAATAGTTTAACTTTTTGTGAGTTGTGAAATATGTTAATTTACGGTATTTAACAAATTCATGAATTATTGAGTAATAGATGATGTATGTATGGTGTATGAACAATTTTTTTGAACTCATATGAACTATTTATTTTACATAGTCATAGGAAACAACACTAGTTATTAACATGAGATAAAATAATAAACTAATTAATAAATCAATCCAAAATACCCCTCTCCTCCCACTATAAATACCAACCTCACCACCTCTTCTCCTCACAACTACCAAGACATAAAACCTATCGAAATTTTATCAAATAGTGTTCCCATGTAAATCCCCCCATGTCCTGGAGAATTTATTTTCAAGAAAATACTAAACCCAGTTTCTCTAAAGAGGCTCTGAAGGAGAAGATGTTCAAGAGGTAACATCCTATTTTGTTTTCTTTTAATTCATTTTCAATTTTATATCATTTTTTACACTATCTTCGCCTACCTTTAAAATGATACATAATATTTCCATTATAATTTATATAATGTTATATTATTGTGTTAATGTAATAGTCCACCATCAAATCTCTTAACTCTAGCTTGTATTCTAAAAATGAAAACATCACCTGTGATGTGTCAATTTACCATCATCGTAGATGATGCATTTTCATATTCCATTACCACCTTCATGGATGGTCATAGAATAACTTTTATGGTTAAAACTGATTATAATATATATTACATATTATTTAATGTTTTGGAACTAGTATATTTTCATATTTTTAAATAATAATAAAAAAACTAGTCTGTGAGGATTGAAAATTCACCAAAATAAACTAATGTTCATTATTAACATTTTATCTAATTAATAATTATCATTTTTGTAAAAAAAAGATAGATGAAACCATTTAAAATTTGTTGGGAGCACAAATATCATATAATCCCACTTTCTTACTTTTTCAACCATTTGACAAGAACTCTAATAATTAATCTCAAGGGAACCAGTCATAAAATCATGAAATGAATACTCCCATAACAACAAAAATGAATCTTAAACACATAAAAAAGGCCAGAAATGAACTTAATAAAATTATAATAAATAAAAATACACACATATAAGGTTCTGAATTATTTAAATAATTGATCTAATTTTTTATCTAGGATATTTTTTGCATGTTCAGAACGGTTTCAGACTTAAGGTAAGTGATTCTCTCTAAATCCCCATTTTTCTTTCGTGTTATCCTTTCTATCTCTATAACATATTTTAATTAATAATTATTATGTAACCCTATTATATTTTGTTTTTATGTTTCATGAAGATGTTTTTAGATCAATTATTGTTTCTTTTTTGGTAAAATACATGTTTTTATAAGGTTCCCTTCTCTATTACTTTTGATAATACAGTTTGATTAAGGGAAACTTCTCAATCTCTCACACATTTTAAAGTTCCATCCATAATGTGTTTTAATCTCCATTATTATTTTAAAATAAAAAAAATTATGATGAAAATATATATTGGTTAATTTCTAGTTTTATATAAAATATTATGCTTTTTACACTTTAAATGCTCTTTAATATTACTCATTAAACCACATTAAAATGTCTCATTTTTATTTTTTATTAAACACTCTATTTACATGTTATAACACCATTTTACATCACCTATCATTATATATGCCTATATTACCTTATTAATGTCCAATTATTATTTAAATCCATTCTTTCCTAGACAAGAATGTGATATTCCTTTTGTAATGCCTTTTTGACAGGATTATGATAGCCAATTACTTCCATGGGTAACCATTATGGTTGATTCTTCATGTGAAACACATATTCCTGAACATGTTATGATGGGTGAACCTAGATAGCCATCCAACTCATTAAGTAATGTTTATTCTCATGAGACACCATGTTGGGAGACGGAGTAATCCCGACTCCTTTATGGTACTCTTCCCACCATGTCAAATTGTCTTTAAAGGGATCCTTTATTCGTGCTTATGTCATGTTTTAAGGTGTTTCCATATTCCTATGATTCCATGATTACATGATCCCATGCACTATATGTTATGATTCTATATGATTATTCATGTTCCAAGAATTTTGATGACATAATTTTGTGCCTTCTATCCCATTCTCTATAATTTACTTCTATTATTATTCCTTTACTAGTATTTTTAGCTCATCCCATAGGTTATGTAATTCCCCAGTTTATCCTATATAGGTATAAAGCTCAAGGGAAGTTAAGAGTTCATTATAGAGATTAAATAAAATATGCTTTTATTTTTTCTTCATTATTTCAAATCATGTACCTAATCTTCAATAGACACATGTCTTTAAGATACTTGGTTTTCATTTGATGTATAGTTATTCATAAATCATGTAATAATATATATATAAGGCTAGTATAATTATAGCATATGGTTCCCAAAAAACATCATTGAAAAGATGATGTGGGAATTTCATCCCTCATCATGGGTTATTTATCCAAGTGTAACCAATTTGTATTTAGATTTATGATCAAAATATTGGTGGCCTAGTATGAAATTGGATATTTACAGCATTATCACTCAGTTCTCCACCTGTTAGTAGGTGAAGGTTGAACATCAGTGAATAAAAATGATTTTAAAACAATTTTCCATTCTTGAGTGGAAATGGGATGATGTTTCTATAGATTAGATGACTGGTTTACCTAGGTTTCCTCACAAAAATGATACAGTTTGGGTAGTTTTTAAATTTTTGATAATGGGTGAACACATTTTAACTTTGTGAGATACCTTTTTTGTAGATGAGCTAGGGATGATATACATTAAAGTGGTTGTGCATATTCATGTAGATACACGTTTTATCATATCTGATAAGTATTCTTAATTCACATATCAGTTCTGGAAGGTGTTGCAGAAGGCCTTGGGTATATAGGTTCTTCTGATCATAGACTATCACCCTCAGACCAATGAACGGGCAGAGTGTATGATTCAGGTGTTAGAGGAAATGCTTCATGATTGTGTCCTTACCTCTGGGTGTTCTTTAGAGAAACACATAACCCTTATTGAGTTCTCTTATAATAATACCTTTTAGGAAACAATTTAGATGAATCCTTATGATTACTTATATGGTAATCCTTGTCATTAAACTATGTGATGGCTAGAGGTAGGGGAAGTAGTTTTATATAGACCTAGTCTCATTCAGGTGACTAAAAACCAATTCTAATCCATCAGAATGAGAATTATGTTAGCTCAGTCTAGACATAAGTCATATTCCAACAGACACCATTTAAAGATTGAGTTCATGTTTGGAGACACGGTTTTCTTGTGAGTTTCACCTAGGTTGTTCGGTCTATATATTCAGAGGTAGGTTAAGCTTTCGTAATGATTCATTGGAATTTTTGAGGGTTTGAAGTGGAATAGACCAGTATATCATTAGATAGAAATTTCTCAGATATATTAGTCTATGCATGATGTTTCTCATGTATCTTAACTCGATCAGTATTACCCAGACCTATCACATTTGTATCAACCTAATGAGGTTGAGTTAGAGGTGGTTTCTTCCTTCAAAGAGTATCCAGTTTGTGTTATTGATCAGAGCATAAAGAAGCTCTAAAGTTGGTCAGTTCTATTGGTATGGGTGCTACAGAAACACAACCTAGTGCATGATGATACCATGAAGAGGGAAGATGATATATGATCTCAGTGACCAGAACACTTTATAGATGATACCTCTTTACCCTTAGATGGCGAACTCGGGGTAGAGTTTTTTTAAGGATGGGATGTTGTAATAAACTGATTTTTCATAAAGGTATAACTAATTTGTTTTTAGTTAAATCCATTTGTTCAATCATTTTAAATGTCTATCACAACCAATGGAAGATTCCAAGATCATCTAGGGTTTGTTCGAATATCGGAGCTCTAAGAATTGGTAAATTTTTTTGGCCACATGGTTACCATATAGTAAGTAATAACTGTAGAGGGTAATCATTGTGGGAAATTTTGGAAGCACCACATGATTTGTCTGGAACCGTGTGACCCGAGTCATATGAATGTGTGAGTTTTCGTATAACATGGATAAATGATTTTTTCTATTTTTTCACATAGTTAGGGACGCCATGAACCTTAAATGTATGGGGTCTCTCCTTATGCAGTGGTCTATGCATAGGTTGCTCACAGTTCGGCCAAATCATGCGGCCAAACCATACACCCTTATTTTTGAGGGTAAAATATCCAAAATGAACTTAATGATATTTTAAACCTGTTTTCACCATTCCTCATCCCATTTCCAATATATGGAACTTGGTTTCTCCCCACATACCTCTTTCTCCTCTTAATCTAGAAATTGAGATAAATATTTTATTTGGGTACTGAATCAAGATCAATCGAAAGAAATGGATAGATCTCTTTATGTTCTCCATTCAACTTGCTTCTGATTTTAGTTTCTCTTACTATCCTTTTCATTATTTTGGTAAAATCTCATTTCCCTATTTTCTGGGTGTTGGTCCATTCTCTGTCATTTATTCAATATAATTCATGTCTGAGGCCTATATTGAAAGAGGAGTAATATAAGTCCTTAAGGTAGGTGGTATAGATATTTTATTTAAAAAGAGATTGGTTTTTATAACCTCACCATTTTGACTCATGCCAACCTTTGTCATGTGTGGTTTATAAATGAGTTCTTTGATTTAAAATAAATTTTTCTCCTGTTATTATACTTTTTAGGATCATTGTTTAGTAGTAAGAGGATGTTGAAAATAATAGTAGACACCCTTGGTTGTTCCTTCTTGAATTCAACCTCTATATTTTATTGATTAAATTAAGGAAGAACCTCCAAAGTATTTTTCATGACTCATAAAGGGAATTACCCTTGTTGGTAGTATCCAAATTGATAATGGAATCTTCTATGTTCTTAATTAGACAATGAAATTTTATTTCCATGTTTTGATTAATTAAATGGATTGTATTAAATTGAATGGATCTCTTCATGATGGGTTTCCTTCCCTAAATTAATTAAATGTAGTAATTGACTAAATCTTAATTGGTGTAAAGGCCACACCAATTGATTTAGGCTTGTTTATATTGATTATATGAATTGTAACACCCTTATTTGTATTTATACTTAATGAATATAATTAATTAGAGGTGATACCTCAAGGATATTATTAGTATTGTTATTAGTACATTGTTATTGGCTATGGAATAATGGTTATGGGACTTTATGGGCATGGAGTTTCTCCCTCCCTTGCACCGGTTATTGAGCATTATGTCTCACACCATTGACACTATTTGGATTGTGGGCAGGACACACAATGTACCGTACATCATTTTTAGATAAGATAACTCACCCAACATCTCTAGTGGTGAGCACGAAATCCCACATTAATCATGATATGTAGGGATTATACCCTTGCTTGAGATTATAGGCATGTTTAGACTGTTTATGGATGACTTTGTTATGCCCCGATCCATCCAGAAACTAGTATTCAAGGTATATGGAAACATATGTCCACACATGCTCAGTTCATATTGGTGGATGTAGTACATAAATAATATATATATATATATATATATATTGTTACTTATGAGACTATCATTCTGGCCAGAGTCAAAGTTAGTAGAGCCACTAGGTGCTATATCAAAACCTAAGTAGGTTGGTGATTATTTATTCAGAAATTTTTATTATTATTTATACATCCCCACTAATTTTATATATACACTACACAAATTATTTCTAGAAACCATTGGTGGTGGGATATTGGGATATGATCTCACACACAAAATAGATTGCTTTTGGTACCCAAGTAAATTACTGTTCTGTAAAAATGGATAAGGGAAAGTGCCTGGATATTGATTCTTGACATATTTAGCTTATAGTTGGAGTATGAGAAGAGATGACCAAGCATATTCTTGTGATTCTAGTGGGTAAGTCTTTTATTATGTTTTTATTTTTATAGCTCATTGTATATTCCTGTCCACTATTCCCCATTTTAATATATCAACATTCCAAGAAAACATGTACCCCACTCAATCATTTTATATTAGATATTATTATTTAGTTTCTCAGTCATTTACTCTTCCATAGTTACTATTATATCTTTTTTATGTGCTTTCAATATGGTGAGTTACTAGTCCGATCGTTATTGTTTCTTTTATATTATTATTCTATTGTTTCTTTTTATTTTTTATATCCATTATCCCACACTGATGTGAGGGTATTTTCTCCCCATGGTACCACCTTTACACCCTTGCTACTAGTCGGTAGCCTTTACCATATGGGGAGGCACTTTTGAGGCCATGTGACCCACCAACATGTGGCACATGTTATGTGGATCCCAAGTCGGGATGTTAAAGGTTATGATCATGCTTTACCTTTATTAACATGGGGGAAAGTGTTGAAATTATTGATGATTATGAACTGATAACATTGGTTGATATTTTATTTTTATTCCATATTATTTATTACACATATGTCCATGTTTTTATTCACCCAGAGGTTCCACATGGAATAGTTTGTAATGGTTAGAGTGGAAAACTCAAGAGGTCTAAAAATTGAGTTTTCAAAAAAAATTCTATTTAAAAAAATTAAAAAACTAAGTCCCCCAAATTTATAAAACCACATTGTTGGCGCCAAAATATTGCACGAAAGGGATGGACGAAAAAGAAGGCTAGCACGTTGCCTCGCGAAGCACCGCCGCGAAGCACCGTCGTGAAGCACCGACGCGAAGCACCCCGAGCATCATGGTCTCTCGAAGCTCCAGAGGTGGTAACTCTCCGCGAACGCATTTGACGTTCGCGAGCCCGCCGCGATGCTCCAGAGGCGGTAACTCTCCGCGGACTCCGTTGACGTTCGCGAGCGCGCCACGAAGCACCCGAGGTGGTGCGTGAGTTCTGCTTCGCAGCACCCCTTGCCTATAAATACTGGACTCCCCCTGAGTCCCGGGGACAGAGGATCTGACCTTTCGGCTTCTCCTCTCCCGAATCGCGAAGAACCCTTTGTCCCCGGGAATCATGAGCTCCACGAGGTACTTCTACTTCACGAGACGCCTTTGCTTGGTCTCGTTTTGACCCCCTCTTCTGAGAGGGATTCCCTTCGTGAAGCTTAAGGGCATTCGCGAAGGAAGGGGATCCCCAAGGGAACCCAGGTAGCCGCGGAGCGTTTATGCTTTGTGAAACACCCAACCCATACTAGTTATCCCTATGCTAAGGCAGGATCGTTACACATCGAGAAGAACACTACTTCGCAGCACCCTGGTTCGCGAGGCACTCCTTCTTCACGAGGCAGTGCTCCGTGAATACTATTCCACTTCGCGAAGCACCCTCCACTCACACCTATGCCCCGTGCTAAGGCCAAGGCACTCTGCTTCATGAAGCACACTCCTTTTCTTGGCAATTCCTCTTCCCGTGAGACCCTCCAGGTTTGCACGATGTGATTTCAAAGTCCCATGGACAATACCACTCGTAGAGTTGCTTCGCCTAATGCTTCTTCACATAGGCACACTAACGACTATTGCTTCTTCGCATAGCCACACTAACGTGAACCCCTCGATGTTTCGCTCCACACCCCCCTTGACCACGGCCTTACTGGTACCTTCCCTTACCCAAGGACCAGAGGGTACCGATTATGTAAGTCCTAGGGGTGCGGATTGAACCCACCTCGTCCAAGCTATAGAACGTTAAACTGCTAAGCATCACGTCCTCAACACATGACGTTAAACTGTGACCCGACCTCGTGCCTCTCATGAAGGGCCCCCCCAGCTCGAACATTTTTTATGCCACTCGTCTCCACAGGAGTGGAGTCACCCATCCACAAGGGATGATATCCTCCTTATTGGAGTGGCTTATGTTCATTGGAGAAGGGAGACCCTAGTTCCCCAACGGATGGTTGCACCCCTGCATCGCCATACTTCCCCACCACCAAGGTCAGTGTAGGGAGTGATAGGGATGAGGCACCTCCCATCATTGGTCCCAAGTCCCTCTTTCGCTGCGCTTTGCCGCACCTCGGGCCTCCATCCTAGAGTAAGTCCCAGCACCATGGGCCGCATAATGCGTAAGCCCCTCTCCGCTTCTCACGGACGCATCCTTCGCGATGTGATCGTCGGGTCCTTGCAACCTCTTGTTTCTCACACCGAGCATGACTCACGTGGTCTTAGAGTGAGCACTGACCCTGACCCCTACTCTCAGCGAACTACGAGGACTTTGATCCACATCAACGCATGGTATGTAGGAAGCCTCCATGAGGTTCAAACCACAGTACTCGAACGTTCATTCACATCGAGTTTCGCCCCCGTCCTGCATGACGATAAACCGCACGCCCTCATCCAGCATGACTTTAAACTGCTTTCCAGTCCGACGGCAAGCCGTTGTGACCAACCCGAACTACGAGGACTTTGATCCATGTCAAGGCATGGTACGTAGGAAACCTTCCCAAGGTTCAAGCCCACCACTAGTGGACCCATGGGTCTACTTTCATGTCGTTTCACCGATGAAACCCTTTGAACTATGAGGTCTTTGATCCATGTCAAGGCATGGTACGTAGGAAGCCTCCGCGAGGTCCAAACCCACCACCACTTGGACCCTCCTGGTCCTCCCCATTCACATCAGCTCACTGATGATGCCCATCGGACCAAGGTCCACCCTTGTGTCGGTCCACCGACACCATCCTGAACTACGCGGACTTTGATTCCCTGCCACGGGGATACGTAGGAAGCCCCTTTAAGGCTCAAGCCCAACTTCACTGTTTCCCTTGTGATGGTTCTTTTCCATTCCACCATCCACTTCATTCATCCATCCACCATCCACCTCGATCTTCGCCCGGACCGTTATATCCCGGTGAGACCATGTCGGTACGCTCCTCTTCACAGCCGCCCATGGGCTGGCCCTGGTATCGGCATCCCTTCAAGGGAAATCCCTCAATCTGATCCATTCTAGATAATGCTCTGATCGGGCTGATCCATCTCCGCTGGACGTTAAACTCGCGGCGTACCCTGTGTTAAACACGGGAAGCTGAGGAAAGCCTTAGATATGTGTCTACGGCATATAATTACCTGCGCTCGATGTGGGATGCCTCGGGCTTCCACGCCCTCGAGAAGCCCTATGACCAGGGATAATAGACAGACATGCTAGGTTCTCCCGCATCCAGACACGCTACTGATGCCTCAACGTGACTACTCCCCTGACTGAAGGTTTCTACCCTTACCGGACCCTTTGGAATATCCCGATAGAAGAAGTGTAATTAACCGGCGTCCATGGAAACATGGCATTGGGAAGAGTTTCATGAACTACGTATTAAATATATGAGGGAGACCCAGACTAGGTGATGAGTTCTGAGGAGGAATCCACAGAAGGAAGAACCGACATCCCATCATCCCGTTTCGATCAAGGAGCAGACGTCCCTGAATAAGGAGCGAATGCCGCCTGCCTTTGGAAACTGGGAATGCGGGGCAACAAGCGCAACGCGTCCTCCTCCGCGGACGAACGGATGTGCGCGCCCCGACGAAAGCGTCGGAAACAGAAATGGTGAACCCGACGTGAATGTCTTCTCCTCAATATGGAGATTAGTAGCATTTGAGACACCAGTAGATTGACGTGTCACCGGATCCAGATATCTGGCGCCTGGTCCTGCCAAGAAAATGGTGGGCCTGTCGTGAAACTCACCGAAATTCGGGGCAGTAGAACGTGGGGCACTCCGTTCTGTAGCGTGTTGGCATGGATCCTTCTTACAGACGTAGAGAATGGAAGGTTGTTGGGGCACTGGTTATCTATTATTTTCCTCTCAGTGCTGATGAGTTGATCCCTTCGTTTCTCAGGAACCAGGTTGCTGTTACAGAGACGCGATCACCACCCGCTCTCCTATGCAGGGGCAGGGGCAACTCTGCCACAGCCACCCCGCATGGTGCCGCTACCGCCACGACGGCCTCCACATCGCGGAATACAGGGCGCCCACGTCCACTTTCCCCATCAGAGGTCATACAGCAAAGGGTGATCAACAACCTCGTGCGCAGGTACGAGGAAGAAGGGGTCATCCCTACTAGGGATATGGCCATCCTGGACCTAGAGGCATCCAGGCCCCACCGTCAACGCTGCCCTAACAGGCCATGCAGGGAGCCCCTGCTCCCCACCCTAACGTTCAACCATTTCGGGAGCCTGTCCCTGGAACGACTTGATGACTCCCCGCCTTACGCTGATGAGGCGGGCGCCGTCCGGATCAGCCCGCTCAGGGTCCCGACCCAAGGGCTCCAGGAAAGAGCTCCCACCCGGCTGCGTCCGCACCACCGTCCGACTCCGCAGGAAGAGCAGGCAAGCTATGCCCCTGCACCACCTGCACCAGCTCGTCTGACCTGATGTCAGCGACGAGCCCGGACTGAGAACGCCCGCCTAGGTGCGTCAAAGTCAGCTGCTACAGTGGGCCGAGCCACCGCTGACGTGCATCATGGGGCCCCTGAATACGCTGAGTAGGGTAACTCCTTCTCCCAACTAGGATCGAGACCCCAACCGTCCCACGGGAAGGCTGTGTTGACTCTCCGGGTTGCAGGCCCAAGTGGTGATCGCCGTGAACTAACCCGCGGTAATGTCACCCCGTACGGAGGCCCTCCCCGTACCACTACTTCACAGAGCGTGGGCCTTCCCCACTCCGAAGCTCGTCATGGAGGTATGCCTCATGCTACCCCCATCCTGAAGGAAGACCTGCCCCGCGGCAGTGACGCTCGGCGCGGAAACCTTTCTCGCGCCCACTATACAGGGTATGGAGACCATTCTACCCCCGACCGCCAATCTGAAGGCACTGTCCATCCAGTCCTTCTCCAATGTGGGGGCCCTCCCTACATCCCCTCTGCAACGGGCGCAGGTCCTCCTCACCCCAGCAACATGAGGAGTGAAGGCCAGCCTCGCTCCACCCGCATAGACCATGGAGGTCCTCGCCATGCTCCTACCGATTCCAACAGAGGCTCCACCCACATGGGTGCTATCCATGGAGGTCCTCCCCATGTACCCTTCGACATTTTCCCCGGTGCCCCTCGCACCTCGGCTATCTCGAGTGGGGGCCCTCTCCGCCACGGCGCCAGTGCCGCCCCGAGACTGCATGATAGGGATCAACCCTGTCCCGAAGAGACACCCCGGGGCAGGAGAGTGGGTCTTCACCGCCACAAGAAGAGTCCTGTGAAGGCCCGAGTGGAGATCAAACCTGCCCACTTCTCTGACTCGGAAGCGGAATGCGACTCAGCGATGGAACCTTCTCCCCGCTCCTCCGTATCAAGGATCGGGGCAGGAACCAGACGCGTTAGCCTCAATCTCCCAAAATATGAGGTCCACCAGATTCCCATCTCTCTCCATAGGTACATCCAGGAGGAAGAAGTCTTGGGAATTCCGCACGTCTCGACCATGCAATCACCGCCATCGTCACCAGAAGCTCCCTCTAACTCTACCATAGATCACAGAGAGTTATTTTGGGGGCCAACAGTGGTAGAACGACGACACGACCTGTCGCTGGTATCCGCGACTCCTATGCCGGAAGATGTGGCTATTAGCCCATCATATCGTGACATCGTGGCCAGGTCACCTTACTGTTCGGAGGATGCCCCGGAATTCGGCGGCCAGTCAGCTTGTTCGCCGTATTCTCCACCGCCGAGTTTACTATCCCAGAGGTCCGCCTCGGTACCACTACTGGTCCCTCAGCAGCCCCCGGTTGACGAGTGGGGAAACACAGGGCCAGACCCTGAGTCCGAGCCCAGGAGCTTCTAGAGTATTCTTGCAGCGGATTAATTCCCGGAGAAGTTCTGGCTGACAGAGGCACTGAATTTTCATGCACCAGGGTCTCTTACCCCTGAAGAAGTGGGGTGCTTTTGTCGAACCCTATGGGTGACACACTTCCGCCTTTGTTACGAACGGGTGGTGTACCCCAGATGTCGAGAGCACTTCAATGAAATCGGTGAGCAATGCCACCTGATCGATTTGGCCGCACTCCTTGTGGCCCAACACCCTGAGTCGCCAGGCCGTCAGAGCGCCCTTCAACAGAAATGTGTTCAGAGTTTTAAAGCACTCCACAGAATCGTCAGGGAAGCTACCCCCCATGTGCAAGTCTATGGTTGGGGACACTATGCCGCTCTCCTCTAAAACCCTATCTGACGGCAGACCGATTCATTATGTGACATTGAGGACATGCCCTCGAGAGGAGTCGCGGTCCACATGGTTGACGTCATGGACAAGGAAGATGAGCTTGAATTCCTTGATGGAGATTTACCCCCCGAGGGCGTACCGCCACTGCTGGACCCATCAGGGAGGGTTACCCGTCAGCAGAAGAACCTACTAGGCATCCCCGTACCCACCGAGTCGCTGGTACTCGGTCGAAATACCGGCAAGGGTAAGGAACATGTCAGAATTGTCAAGCACTCCGACCCGTCTACCTCTGTGCATAAAACGAACTAAGATCCCGAGAAGGCCACGTTACGCCAGCAGCTTGCTAAGCAGAAGAGGCTGGTTGAAGAACTCTTGGCTGAGCGCGCTGCAGATCGGTGACCCGACTATGGTAATCCTAGGCCGGGGCAGCAGGGGCAAGAAAAATTTCCCCCGGTGAGATGCCTCTGGGCTACCCTGATCATGCTACTTCCGCAGACAGGGAAGAAGCTGGAGCTTATGGCAAGAGGGCACGATACGTCTCGCCAAACCCTCCTGAGCGACGGGGCAATCTGAAGAATCCAGTCCAGGTTCCCCCATTCGCCCCGCAGGTTGTTCCGCCAGTTGATCCAAGAGCTGCTGAAGCCATCTACCATGTTGAGGAACCTGGAAATGCACTTGTGGTTAGGGATCCCCGTCAAGACAGGGACCCCCACCCAGATGATCTTATAGCGGCGCTCACAGCCTGCCTCAAAGCATTGGAAACGCGGCAGGTGGCGGTCCCACCGGATGGCAAGCCGTATCCCGCGTGGGTGGATGATATGCCCGCACCCCCGGGTTTTGGGAACCCCACTTTCTCGCCCTTCAACGGGACAGGGGACCCGTAGCAGCACTTGGATCATTTTTCTTCCAGGTGTGGCCCCATGCTGGGGACCCCGGCTCAGCAAGAAGCCGCTAAGCTCCGATGTTTCGTACAGACGTTGGAAGGTCCGGAATTCGTCTGGTACTGCCAGCTCCCTATCGGATCAGTGACCGGTTGGGAGGATCTCCACCGGCAGTTCCTATACCAGTTCAGCTCCACCACGCGGAAGACTAGCATTGCAGACCTCTTCAACTCCAAGCAAAGGCCTGATGAGCGAGTCGTAGATTTCATCGCCCGGTGGAAGGGACTTACGTATTCCCTCGACATGCCACTGACTCAGGAGAAATTACTGACGATGTGTGTGGGGAACGTCAAGACATATCTGGTACCCTCCCTAATTACCCAGAACTACCCTGGAGGATTCAGAGATTTCTCAGATAAGGCTCAACACCTTGAGGAATCCCTGCAACAGGCTAGTCAGGCGCGTTTGTTGCCCCATATGATCTCGACCAGGAGGACCGCCAGGGCTGATCCCACCACGGTGGCCCAAATAGAAGCCCCTAGGCAGTTGGAATTACTGCCAGCGGCACCACCCCTGCAACCCCGCAGAGGTCCTCCACCTCAAGCACAGGCTCCTGCCCATCAGAGACCGCCTCAGAACTGACAGGTTCCCGTGCACAATGTGCCACCGCCACCTAGGCGAGACAATCAGGCGCTGCCTCCTCGGCAGGCCCCTCCGGCCCCTTGTCAGGGCCAGGCCCCCATGGCCCCCTATCCAGAAAGAAGGCACCAGACTTATTCGTTGAACGAAAATCAGGTCCCTGGCTACATCTGAAGTGCTCTAGAGTAAGGGGTTGTGCGTCTGCCCAAGTGTAGAAGGCTGGCAGAGGCGAATATCACCGATCACCCCAACTACTGCCCTTATCATCGGTTTCTGGGGCACACCCTCAAGAAATTCTATGTGTTTAAAGAGTGGCTTCAAGACCAGGTCAACAACAACATAGTCAAGTTGGGCCCGGCACCAGCGCAAGTGGCGGGTGTCTTTGCAGGGTCAGAGATCGGTAGCGACAGCGAAGGCGAGTGGCAGCAAGTTCCCAACCGCGGATCCCGGAAATACGACTATTGGATGGCTCGAAAAACCGTCATCCATGCCCATGGTATCATCTGGGTGCGCCTGAAGTAGCCGGAACCTTCAGAAGAAGTAGCCGGTACCTCCGCATCGTCTTCACAGTCGACCTCTTCCCAAAAGGGCAAGCAGCGGCGACCCAAGAAGAAGCAACGTGTACCGCCGTTGCCACCGTCATCCCACATTCTCAGAAACTTTATGCCCCCTGAAATGGGGATTCCTCCCAGAATCTGCCCGGTACTGGATGACTCCTCGAGCGACAGCCAGGGGTACGCTTCGGTTAACACCGTGGAACTGGTAAAGCCCTATATGACTCCCGACGAGGGGGAGCGCCAAGAAAACCTCCCCAACGTTTCCAGTCGACGTCATCGTCAGCGGAATCGCAACCGCGCCAGTCATCGAGGTACGTCAACGGGCACTTTCAGCCAAGCCATGCATGCTACTGAGACCAGACAGCAGGCTCAGCGCAGAGCTCAGCACGCGCAACCCCGTCTAACGCCCTCAGCTCTACCTCCACCGCCGTTCGTGCTTCTAGATTAGGGAGGGCTGCCTCGTTCGTATCGCAGTCAGTCTTTCCCGGCTATAAGCCAGACTCCGCTACCCAATACTAGTCCAGAGACTAATCTCCAGGATTCTACAAGTAGGCAGCAAGATGTACCCAGTACTAGCCGATCGCCGGTTTAGCTAGCAGGACCCACTATGCCTCCAAATGCCGAACGACCTCCTGTAGGCAGAGGTTCACGTTTGGCACGAAAGTATGATGTCCTGAAGCACCTGGCCGACATTATGGAAAGGATTTATATCCTTGAAGCCCTTCGCCTGTCATCCGAAATGCACGAGGCACTTACCGAGGATCTAAAAATCCCCCTCCAGTTTGAGACAGAGGTAGCAGTTACAGAAGCCTTCCATACTGAGACGATTAAAAATGCCGAATGTCAGGCGGTTATCTTGTTCTCCAGTGAAGATGAAGACCCTCCTCTATAGGGGAACATTCGCCCGCTGTACATCACTGGACACTTCAGTGGCATGGAAGTCCGCCGCTACCTCATTGACACGGGTTCCAGAATCAATCTAATTCCGACTCGGATGTTGTGAAAGCTGGGTCTGTCTGAAGGTGATTTAACTCCCTCTAACCTCAGAATCCGGGGGTACGACAGGACTGAGCAAACCCCAGTGGGCAAGATCCGCCTGAAGACTCAGTTCGGTGGCTTAGTTTCCAGCATCGAGTTCATGGTTGTCTCTCAGGACACTTCCTACAACGCGTTGATGGGTTGGCCATGGCTCCATCTGCATGCAGCAGTCCCTTCGTCGTATCACCAGTGCCTCAAATACTCACTCAATGGTCGAGTAGGAGTGCTCCAAGGAGATGCTTCTCCTTTCGCTTCTTGTGAGGCCCACTATCTGGATGCGGGTTATTACAAAAGTAAGGATAATGAAATCCTAGTATGTGAGGATGAACCCGCCCCGGTCACAAGTGATCCCTGGGAAAGAATGGATGATGCCTACGTCCTACCGATCCACCGATTGGAGGCCACGACCCCCGACATGGGGCAATTTTTTGTTGTTTCTGGTACACATGGAAGGCATGTTCCCGTGTCCAAGCGACGACGGAGAATCACCTCGTACTCCTACATCAACCAGGCCCAGGTGATCCCAGAACCTCCTACCCCTATACGGTATCGGGACGTCAAGCTTATGACAACGGTGGTGTGCCATACGTGTCTCTTCCACTGGGATGGAATTAACCAACTCAGGCCGACACGTCACCACTGCTTTGATATCATCAAACGTGGCCCCTTAGGCCAAAGGCCAGGTGGGATAGGGACGCCTGCCTTCATTGCTATGGTCTCAATGGAAAGTGATTCTCCTGATATGATGACCACTGCTACCCGAGCCGGCACCAGATGCCCCTCAGGCTTCGATAGCCCAGAAGTACCTCCCGTCATGGGAAATCCCCCCACGGGTGGAGAGGAAGACTTGGAGGATGATCCCCCCGCCTTTGAAGAAGGCGTCTCTACCACGGTTGATGAACTGGTACATGTGAACCTTGGTAGCAAGGAAGATCTGAAACCTACATTGATCAGTGTAGCCATGTTCCCCGAGGGGCGGCAGCAGTACGTAGACTTCCTCAAACAACACCGTGATGTGTTTGATTGGAGTTACAACAAGATGCCCGGACTAGATCCCTAGGTAGTCGTTCACCGTCTGGGCCTCCCGGGAAAACATCGTGGGTTTAAGCAGCCTCCCAGGATGATGCACCCTTCTCATGGTGCTATGGTTGATGCCGAAGTTGACAAGCTTATCAAAGACAACTTCGTTAAAGAAGTCCAGTACCCCAAGTGGCATTCCAACATTGTGCCGGTCAGGAAGAAGAATAGGAAAATCAGAGTCTGCATCGACTTCCGCGATCTTAATTGCCACTGCCCAAAGGATGACTTCCCACTCCCGGTGAAAGAGTTGTTGATTGACGCCACAGCTGGGTTCCAAGCTCTCTCTTTCATGGAAAGGTATTCTGGGTACAACCAGATCTGGATGGCCCCTGAAGACGAGGAGTCCACTACCTTCAGGGCTCCCCAAGGTACCCTTTGCTACCAGGTTATGCCATTCAGTTTGAAAAATGCAGGTGCCACTTATCGGAGGGCCAGGCATCGCATATTCAAGCCGATTCTCGGGACATTGGTGGAATGCTACGTGGATGACCTCGTAGTCAAATCATGTCAGTGCCAGGACCATCTCAAAGACCTTGAGAAAGTGTTCTGTTTCCTACGTTCCCGTCACCTAATGATGAACCCGTTGAAGTGTGCCTTCGGGGTCACCTCCAGGAAGTTTCTAGGCTTTGTTGTCAGATACCGAGGTATCGAGATCAACCCGGAGAAGATCAAGGACATCAGCCAAATGCCTCCTCCGAGCAACATTCGGGTGCTTCGTGGCCTCCAAGGCCACTTAGCCTATATACGCGGATTCATCGCGAATCTGGCCGGCAAGTGTAAGCCCTTTTCCCGGCTCATGAAGAAGGGCGCTACCTACGAATGGGATGAGGAGTGTCGGACCGCCTTTGAGGAAATCAAGCAGTATCTGCTCCAACCTCCGGTTTTGATGCCAACTATCTCCGGAAAGCCGCTGGTCCTTTATGTGACCGCCCTGGAAAGATCCCTTGGTGCACTGATTGCCCAGATGAATAACGAGGGCACTAAGAATAGTCTCTACTATCTTAGTTGCATGCTTCTCGATATGGAGGTAAGATACTCCCCTATCGAAAAGAGCTGCCTTGCGCTCGTATTCGCCATGCAGAAGTTGAGATATTACCTGCAGCATCATGAGGTGCAATTGGTCTCCCGGGTAGACCCACTAAAGTACATCCTGAACCGCCCCATGCTGACTGGCTGACTAGCACAGTGGGCGGTGATTCTCCAGCAGTTTGATATCAAGTTCGTACCCTAGAAGGCCATTAAGGGATAGGCGTTGGAAGACTTTTTAGCTGCCCATCCAACCTTCGTGGATCAATCCCTGGACCTGGATTTTCCTGATGAGATGATACTCTCATTCGATCATGCCATCCCATGTTGGCAAATGCATTTCGATGGCGCCTCCCGGAGCTCCACCGATAGGCGTCTCAACGATCCCAAGCTTAACAGAGTGGGCTTGGGAATTGTCTTCCTTACCCCGGCGCAAGCCATCCTGCCATACTCGTTCCTGTTGTCAGATGGCTGTACGAACAACAAGGCAGAGTACCAAGCTCTCATCACCGGCCTCGAGTTGGCCCTTGAGATCCATGTGCCCCATCTACATGTGAAAGGAGATTCTGAGCTGGTAATCAAACAGGTTAATGGAGAATACGTCGTCAGGAAGCCGGAGATTGTACCATTGCTAGAGTACACCCTCCGCCTAATGGGCCAGTTCTCTTCTCGACCAGAGGATACCCATGTCCCACTGTCACAGAACGGTCAAGCAGACGCCTTTGCTGGCATAGCCGCGTCGCTCGCAGAACCCGAGAAATATGATTTGATCATACATGTGGCACACTAGAGAGTCATTGCCCCCGTCACCCAAGAGGACAATGATGGCCTGCCGGTAGGTCATCTCACTGCCAGACCCTCCACGTCAGGGGTCCCGGGTTTGTCAGACACAGTGGTTCAAGCCACTCCTGACTGGAGGGAACCTTTTGTCGAGTATCTCCAAAATGGTTGCCTCCTGGATGACCGGGCCGAGCGCGAGCGAATCCGACGCCGCGCGCTGCAATTTACCCTTCAGAGCGGCCCCAGTCTTGAACATATCCTTTATAAGAGGAGTTTCGATGGAATCCTCCTCCGTTGCATCCAAGGAGTAGAGATACCTCAAGTTATGCAAGAGGATCACGCTGGTTCCTGTGGTACCCATCAAGCTGGGCCGAAGCTGTCCCATCAAATCCGGAGGTTGGGGTACTTCTGGCCCTCTATGATCCACGATTGTATTGGGTATGCCAAGATATGCCACACGTGCCAAGTTCACACCAACTTCCTGCATCGGCTGCCGGAGCCCCTCCACCCCACCAAGTACTCTGGGCCATTTGCGGTATGGGGAATTGATGTAGTGGGACCGTATCCACCGGCAACAGCCCGCCAGTTTAGGTTCATCCTGACTGCTACAGATTTCTTCTCCAAGTGGGCAGAAGCCGTTCCGCTCAAAGAGGTCAAGGCCCGTTCCATCGTTGACTTTGTGAGCTCCAATATTATCCACCGGTTTCGGGTCCCTCACGCCGTCCTCACCGATAACGACACCAACTTCCGTGCGGCTGAACTAAAGAAATTGTAAGCCAAGTACGACATCCGGTCAAGCCATACCTCCCGCTACCACGCACAGACAAATGGACAGATCGAGGCGTTCAAAAAAACCCTCTCTAACATTCTTCAGAATATGGTTGGTCAGAACAAGAGAAGTTGGTCGGACAAGATCCCCAATGCCCTCTGGGCTTACCGGACGATGACTCGCAACTCTACCCGGGTGACCCCATATTCCCTGGTGTATGGAGCTGAGGCCAACCTACCCATTGAGATCCAGCTGCCATCGTTACGCACTGTAGTCTATGATCACCAGCCATCAAATGAGTTAGCCGAGATCCGTCTAGCTGAACTAGAATCACTGGACGAGAACCGGCTTCGTGCCCTGCACAATCTGGAAAGGCATCAGGATAAGATAGCGAGGGCCTTCAACAAGAAGGTTTGTCTCCGTTCTTTCCTACAAGGCGACCTAGTACTGGCCCTTCGAGTGCCAATGATTCTTGGTAGGAAACCACCCAAATTAGAACCCAAATGGTAAGGGCCTTATATCATCCATAAGGTTTACCCCAATAGAGCATACTCCTTGGTGATCACAGATGGAGAGCGTATAACCCCTCCCACCAATGCCAAGTTCCTTAAGCGATACTTTGCCTAGAGCAAAAGTATCCTGCATGACCCTAAACTGCGAGATGGTCCCACAGGACCTTAAACTGCATCTTCATCCTGCAAGACGTTAAACTGCAAGCCAGTCAAGCCTTCCTGACCAAGGCTCAGCCTCAGGCCCCTTGGCCTCCTCGGGCCCTCGGCCCCCCATCCTTACTACAAGACATTAAACTGCAAGCCAGTCAGGCCTTCCTGACCGAGGCTCAGCCTCAGGCCCCTTGGCCTCCTTGGCCCGCGGCCCCCCGTCTTCACCGCGAGACATTAAACCAAAATCTGGGTCGGTCTCCCTGACCGCGGTCCGGCCTTAGGCCCCTTGGTTTTCCCCGACTTACCCTCTTGTGGGATTGTACGGTATGGTGTGAGGTTATTTCCTCATTCACGTCGGATTAATTGCTATACCTTACATATCCCCAAATGAGATGTATCACTGTCTCGCATGACGTTATACTGCATCTCAAGAACTACGTATGGCTTGATTCCCATCTCAATGGGATATGTAGGAACGCTCAGACGTCTCGTCTTGAGCCCAACCCCAAGCTTTTCTCTTCCGCTATCCCCCCTAGGAATAGTTTCCTTAGAGGATCTTTGTGTAGTGGGGGTAGGCTTTCTTAGCCCCACTCATACAACCCCGCTCACAGAAGGATCGTAAGGGTCGCACCATGTGCCCACTCACGTTCTTCTATCCTCCCATGTCCTCACCGCATGACGCTAAACTGCATTACCTTCAAGAACTACGTATGGCTTGATTCCCATCCTAATGGGATACGTAAGAACGCCCGGACATTTCATCTGTTGGCCCAGCCCAAAAGCCAAAATCGTCCCCTCAGGTCAAGACATACGTCAAGGTGCACACTTTTTCCCCAACTAACATCGAGCAAGCCTCGACTTGGCTGCACACCCCCCATGTAGATGTTTTCCTCTTTCGTGGATGGATACAGCTATGCTTCACCCACTCCTTGACTAGGATTCCATCATTTTTCACACTCGGAGGGACCCCCAAGAACGGCCTGGATACTACGCCCATTGGATCTCCTACCGCTACGGGCCAACGCCCCTGAGGGTTTTCAAGAAACAAGCCGATACAAGTCCCACGTTGCGAGTTTGGTCAGCGGTCGACGCTCATTTGTTGCTCCCATATCGGGTCACCATGGGAACACTATGTTTCGAACATGGTCAACATTGTCCTGGATCTTCGGGTCCACCCCGAGATATCCCAGACATCGAGTGCAGTGATTCATTCTACCCCATCCCGAAGTGATTAATTTCTTCCCGGGTGGTGCTATCAATCGGGCCCACGGCCCCAATTCCCCATAGGGGTGTACGGTGTGGTGTGGGACTACACCCTCATTCACGTCGGGATAATGTACCACACTGTACGCCTCCCCTTATGAGGCCCAGCCTCAGGCCCCTTGGCCTCCTCGGGTCCCCGACCCTCATCCTCACTGCAAGACGATAAAATGCGAGTAGGTCGGACCTTCCTGACTGATGCCTAACCATCAGGCCCCTTGGCCTTTCCGGGCCCCGGCCCAGGTCCTCTCTTATAGGAGTGTATGGTGTGGCGTGCTTGATTCCCATCCTCATGGGATACGTAGGACCACCTGAATGTCCAGGATTTGGGTCCAGCCCCATCTCTTGGGAATCTTCATCCCATCTTGTCCCCTTGGCCTACCCTTCCTCCATGAGAGGATTATATGGCGTGGTGTGGGATTATGTCCTCATTCATGTCGGTCTCGTAATGACCACGCCATGTACCTCTCCCTACTAAGCTGTTTCGTCGATCACTTTTCGGTGGCTCACCAATGTGCCTAAGAGTACTCTGGTTTATTACCTGGAATGCCCAGCTTTACTCGGACACGTCCGCACCCGCTCTTTGAGCTTTGTGTATCCCTGCATCAGGGCTTCCATCATCTTCCACACCCGAAGGGACCCCCAAGAACGTCCTGGATACTACGCCCAAGGGCTCTCCTACCGTTACGGGCCAACGCCCCCGAGGGTTTCGGACAACAAATCGATAAAATCCCGCGTTGCGAATATGGTCAGCGGTCGATGCTCATTTGTTGTTCCCACATCAGGCTAACACAATATGGAAGCTGTGTCTCCACCATGGTTAACAGTTTTCCTCTATCGCCAAGCTAGCCCATTAAGCCCAAAATGTCGGGTACAAAATTCACACCCTTCATCACTTCATCATGTCCAAGTAGAGTTTCGGAACTCTTGGTACTTTTCCTCCGTGCACGTCTGTGCGTTGAGGAAACAAGCCGCATCAAAGGTGTCCTTCAGAGCTCTCTGCCGACTCCCCTTTGATGGACGCCCCTAGTATTGCGATAAGGATTCCCCCCTTGCTTCCCACACCAAGTTTAACTCACGTGGGCTTAGGGATCGGGTTGACGTCTGCGCTAACTTGGGAGGTTGTTACCATTCCTGGTCCGAGCTCTATGACCATAAACTAAGATCCTCTCAGAACTACGTTCAGCTTGATTCCCATCCTAATGGGATTCGTAGGAATGCCCAGACCTCCTGTCTTTGGGTCCGGCTTGAGTTCAGCTAATTCGCCTCTCTGGTCCTGCCATAGGGACCCCGACTACGGGACCATGTGGCGTAGTGCGGGATTATGTCCTCATTCATGTCGGGTTTGCAATAGCTGCACCACGCGCACCCCCATTCTGAGAGTTAGCCCTCTTATTTCTTGTCCCGCATGACATTAAAAGGCTCCCCCCAGAACTACGTATGGCTTGATTCCCATCCTCATGGGATACGTAGGACCACCTGAATGTCTAGGATTCGGGCCCAGCCCCACCTCTTAGAGATCTCCTGATCTTTCGGTCACCTAGGCCACTTGGTCTATCCCTCTTCAGGAGGGGGATATGTAGGTATGATACAAGGTTTTGGGTACCATGCCCCCTTCCCCGGGGAACCCGCTATCTCTTGGTTACCCTCAAGTTGAGTCTCTTGACCCCTTGCAGTGGTTCACCCATGTGTTAAGAGTACTCTGGTCTAGGACCAAGAGTGTCAGATTCAACTTGATCAAGTTCCTTCCACTTGTCAAAATTCGTGTTCCCCTCTATTCGGGCTTCCATTACCTTTCACTCCTGGAGGGACCCCCAAGAACGGCCTGGATACAACACCCAAGGGATCTCCTACCATTACGGGCCAACGCCCCTGAGGGTTTTGGACAACAAATCGATAAAATCCCGCGTTGCGAATACGGTCAGCGGTCGATGCTCATTTGTTTGTCCCCATTTCAGGCTAACGCGACAGGATGCTGTGTTGCGAACATGGTCAGTAGTAATCCTCTGTCATCACACCAGCCCCTTCAGTCCTCGAATGTTGGTTGCATGATTCACATCATTTTCCACTCCATCATGTCCAGGTGGAATCTCGACACTTTTGGCGCTATCCCTCAGTGCACCTTTGAATGTCAGGGGGACAAAGCTGCAATAGGGTGTCCTTCGGGGCTCCCATGGTCCGAGTTCTAAGACCATAAACTAAGATCCATTCGAGACTACGTTCAACTTGATTCCCATCCTCATGGGATACATAGGACTGCCCAGACGTCCTGTCTTTGGGTACAACCCATTTAGGGAGCCGGTCTCTCCCCCTGTTTCACCTCTTACCTCTATATAGTCCCCTCAGCCTAAGGTCTCCCTCTCCGAATGGCGCACAACGTGATGTGGGATCATGTCTCCATAAATTGTGTTTTATAACACTACACATGTTCCCCGCCTAGCATCGTCTCTACTACGTCTGCACTACATGACGTTAAAATGCACGCTTGGTCCTATCACATGACCCTAAAATGTGACACTATCATCCTGGCCGCACGATGAAAAATGGAACTGCATTGTGATGACCTCGTTGTAGAGGACATCACGTTGGGTATTGGTCACGTTCCATGCCATTTGTCAATGCCTATCATGGCTTGATCCTTGTGGCGACACCACGACCTATTACTCTAGGCCTGTCGCTTCACAAAAAAAACCACTCACCTTAAAGAACAAACAAGATTTATCAAATTCCGCTTCTTTTAGTGAAAGGGCCACGACCGTACTCCCCTTTTCCCTTGGCACTGGTACCTTATCGTGCCACCCTTCAGAACTACGTATGTCTTGATTCTCATCCTTATGAGATACGTAGGAGCACCCGGGCACTTCCCCGCAGGCCCAACCTAACCTTTGTGTTCGGTCCCTCGACTCGAGCATTTTCCCAGAGAACGCATGGTAAGTAGAGCTTAGGCCCTCCTTTACATCGGGTTTTGTTGCCACGCGTCCCCTTCTCCCTTTACCCATTTATGGACTAAGGTCCATGAAGAACTACGTGTGGCCTGATTCTCGTCCTTATGAGATACGTAGGAGCGCCCGGGCACTTCTCCCCGGGCCCAGCCTAACTTTCTCTTTTGGTACCTCGACCTAAAGCCTCTCCCAAGGGGGTTGGGTGGTGTGATATGGGATTACGTCCTCATTCACGTCAGATTGTTCATCTCACCGCACACACCCCCTATTCCCATTCACGCCAGGTATTTGAGTTACTCCACCATGTGTCTCTTATGTCTCCTCCCATCCATGGTCCGAATTCTACGACCCTAAACTAAGATCTCCCTATGGGAAAGGAATCTGCTCCCTCTATCTAATATGTCTCATTGTCGTATTCAGATGTGTTTCGACAAAGAGCCCGAAGTGTGGGATTTTCATGGGAGCATTCCCCTCATCCCATGACCAAGCTTCGTGAGCTCGCTATTTGGATCCTCATCCTCTTCCACATCCAAAAGGACCCTCGGACGACATGGAAACTAGGCTTAAGGGCTCTCCATGAATGCTGTACCTAAGGGCCCTCCAATCGTTTTGGGCCAATGTCCCTACGGATATATGACAACATTTGTGACATGGTCTCGTGTTTCGAACATGGTCAACGGTCGACCCTCATTTGTATGTCCCCATTCTAGACTAACGCGACAGGATGCTGTGTTGCGAACACAGTCAGTAGTTATCCTCCATCATCACACCGCCATCATCGTGATCTGAATCTCGAGCACCATGATTCACACATTTCCACTTCCTCATCTTCAAGTGGAATTCCATCATAATCGGCTCTTTCTCATCGCGCATCTAGGTGCACTAAATGATCGTGTTAGTGTCATTGGTCCGGTATTCACCGAGCATCCCTTTGCCCTAACCAGCCCCTTTTTGTGTTGGGAAATTCCCACCACTACTGCTTGTTTCCCACACCGAGCACGACTCACGTGGGCTTAGTAGTTTTGGCGGGATGTGTAACGGTCAGGCTTCTCATCGTCCCGCATGACGTTAAACTGAGCTTCCAGAACTACGTATGTCTTGATTCCCATCTTCATGGGGTACGTAGGAACTCCCGACCACTCTGCTCTAGGCCCAGCCTAATCCTCACTCTTGGTCCCTCGACCTGAAGAGTTCCCTCCGGGAGTACATGGTGTGATTTGGACTCCAAGTCCTCATTCAAATTAGTTTGATATCTACCGCACCACATGTTCCCTGGGATCTTCCCTTTTATTCCGCGTCCTATCGTATGACGTTAAACTACAGGAGTCCATGTGTCCTCAATGCATGACACTAAACTGTGGTTCTACCTTGAACTAGTTCAGGATGCCCCAAGATCCCATTGGGAAGTAGCAGGACCCCTCTCCAGAGAGGCCCTGTCCCAAAGAAGGAAGGATCCATGGCCAAGCCAACGCACCCATATGGCGTACTCCCACCACGGTGGTGTAACTACCTCAGTGCTGTATTCTGTTCGGACAAACCATCCCTCCATATTCCACGCTTTGCGTGCCCCTTATTCAGACCCTCGTCCCCTTTCATGTCTGAAGGGACCCCCTAACGGCCTGGTCCCATGCCGCATCGGCTCACCTATAGTCCTGGGCCAACGTTCCGGAAGACTGGTCATGTTTCGAAGGACCCCATAACAGTATGGATGTTTGACCTATGGTCCGCCAACTGTCCTGGGCCAACATCCTGAAGGATTTATCAACAACATTTGTGACATGGTCCCGTTTTTCGAACATGGTCAATGGTCGACCCTCATTTGTTGTCCCCATTACAGGATAACACAGTAAGGATACCGCTTCTCCTCCATGGTTAACGGTTGTCCCTTATTGTCACGCCATCCCCACAGTGTTCTGAATCTTGGGTATCGCGATTCACGCTTCCCATTTTCATCTGTTTGGACCGATTTCAGCGCCCTTAGCATTGCACTGTTCGTGCATAAGAGCACGCTAAAGAAATGGTAATTCAGCTGTCCTGAAAGTTCCTTCTTCGGTCAAGCCTCTCCCATCTTTCAGAAATCTGGACTGGTAATCCGAATCCCGGATGCCTGGAGCTTGGTCTCCACTCCTATGTTAGGTGGGACGAGAAGGCAACTATCTCCTGTTTCTCACATCGGGCTCGACCCACGTGGGCTTGGGGAATTGTCGCTCAACGTCCCACAAACATTGTAGGGATGTAACAAGGCGATTCAAACAGAGGAAATCGTGCGCGCTACGACATTCAAAAAAATATATAGGAAAATTGAAGCACACAAGTACCAATAAAAGGTTTTTGGTTTGTTACAATACCCGGGGGTTGAATCCCCCCATGGATGGGTTGACCTCGTCAAAAGAGTGTTGCAGCTCTGCCACCTGTTGGCTTCTGGCGTCCAAGGCTTGCTGCCGCTGACTGAGCTCCCGCTCCTCCTCGGTAGTGGCGGGGCGCAGTTCGTCAGCCTTGACTTTGGCCCTATCTACGCCAGCTTGAATGGCAGCCATCTTTCCAGAGGCCTGCCTCATATGCTCTTCTACCTCTGCCAGCTGGGCCTTCAACCGTGAGACCAGCTTAGATTGTGAATTAAGAGAGGCTGAAAGCTCATCTGCCTGGGTCTGCATCTGTTGGACCTTGCCTTTAGCCTCCTGGAGCTTCTTGATGTTGGTCGCCTTCCTCCGCTGCCAACCCACGCTGAGCCCACGATCATGATCCCAGATCTTCTTAGCCATAAGATCTCGGATGAGTGTGTGAGGACGTTGGGCATCCACTCCCCTAGCACACAGTTCACGCAACCGTGAGCGGAGTCTATCCATTTCGGCCAACCATTGTGCTTGGGGGTGTCCTTGATGATGCGCGTGATCAACTTCCACGACCAGCGGCGGACTATGCTGCTGTCTTCCTTGTCGGAGGCCGTTTCGTCCCAGTCTGTGCGATTGGTAGGCTCGTACGCGGGATACGCCCTCAGAAAATCCTCAGCAGGATCAACATCTGGTTTTGAATCCAGTACGACACCTGGCGCCAAAGCAGGAGTGACAAGACTGGGACCGACCTGTTGATCCTCTTCCTCGGAGTCCACCTCAATGACTTCAGGTACGACCCTACTGGTGGTCCCGCCAGTGATGATGTGCATCACAGCTTGAAGAGATGGGGGGACTATCGCCACCATCACCGGCATGCCCCTAGGAGGGACGCCACCAGACATCCCGACCAGTCTTGCCGCAGCAGCCCACACCTGTCGGAGAACTGTACGACAGAGGGGGACATAAACGTTTGTTGGCAGGCATAGTCTACATATGACGACAGAAAAACCGGTAGAAGAGACTTAGGAAGATCGACCTCCTGGTGCTGCTCCTGAGTCAATGCTGATGGGACCCCGAGGCGAGGCCCTCCGTATACAATTGGAAGGTCTAGAGATTCCGGAGGAGCCACCTCGAGTGCTTTGGTCCCACCAGACACAGAACTAGACGTAGCCATAGGCGCAGGTTCTGAAGGTCCCACATCATCACCCGCCAGTGGGTGAGAATGAGGCCTGTGAACAAGTTCCTCCTGCATGGCTTAAACATCGGTGAGAATCCCATAGTGACCCAAGAACGGATCGTAAGGAAAGAAGTTCGGAATGCTACCTCGAGAGCCTCCGCGAAATTGTCAGGATCTGAGCCCTGATCTCTGACCTCGCCCTCCTCCAACAGGCTCCCTCCTCCAACCTCATCCTCCCGAGAGGAGTCCTCTGATTCTTATGGCAGGGAGAGGCGCTCCCTCAGATCGGCAGCCGATAATAGTGGGGGGACCGTTCGATTCAGTAGTACCCTCACCCGGTCTGTCATTGGGTGTGGAACACCACTGGAGTCAACGTAGTCCTCCAGCTCAACCAGATATTGCTCCGCCTCCGCCGGAGACGCCATTAAACCAGCCCGGACGGAGCCTATACCTGGCAGAACCATCCCTCGACGGTTCAGGAGTTCCCACATCTCGGGCAGACTGAGGTTTTCCCGGTCAGCACCACGGGCCCCCTTCGCAAAGCCGCATCGCGAACCGTCAACAATTTTGGCGATTTTCCCTCAGACTTCGACCCTTCGCCCTCCGCGGCTCCAAGTCTGAGGGGGGGGCATTTGTTGGAGCAAAAATATTGCACGAAAGGGAGGGACAAAAAAGAAGGTTGGCACACTGCCTCGCGAAGCACCGCCGCGAAGCACCGTCGCGAAGCACCGACGCGAAGCACCCCGATCATTGCGGTCTCGCGAAGCTCCAGAGGCGGTAACTCTCTGCGAACACATTTGACGTTCGCGAGCCCGCCGCAAAGCTCCAGAGGCGGTAACTCTCCACGGACGCCTTTGACGTTCGCGAGCGCACCGCGAAGCACCCAAGGCAGCGCGCGAGTTCTGCTTCGCGGCACCCCTTGCCTATAAATACTGGACTCCCCCTGAGTCCCGGGGACGGACGATCCGACCTTTCGGATTTTCCTCTCCCAAATCGCGAAGCACCCTTTTCCCCTGGGAATCATGAGCTTCGCGAGGTACTTCTACTTCGCGAGACGCCTTTTCTTGGTCTTGTTTTGACCCCCTCTTCCGAGAGGGATGCCCTTCGCGAAGCTTAAGGGAATTCGCGAAGGAAGGGGATCCCCAAGGGTACCCGGGCAGCCGCGGAGCGTTTATGATTCGCGAAACACCCAACCCATACTAGTGATTCCTATACTAAGGCAGGATCTCTACACATCGCGAAGCGCACTGCTTCGCAGCACCCTACTTCGCGAGGCACTCCTTCTTCGCGAGGCAGTGCTCCGTGAATATTGTTCCACTTCGCGAAGCACCCTCCACTCACACCTATGCCCTGTGCTAAGGCCTAGGAACTCTGCTTCACGAAGCACACTCCTTTTCTTGGCAATTCCTCTTCCCGTGCGACCCTCCAGGTTTGCACGATGTGATTTCAAAGTCCCATTGACAATACCACTCGTAGCGTTGCTTCGCCTATTGCTTCTTCGCATAGGCACGCTAACGACTATTGCTTCTTCGCATAGCCACGCTAATGTGGACCCCTCAATGGTTCTCTCCACACCCCCCCTTGACCACGGCCTTACAGGTACCTTCCCTTCCCCAAGGACCAGAGGGTACTTGTTATGTAAGTCCTAGGGGTGCGGAGTGAACCCACCTCATCCGAGCTGCAGGACGTTAAACTGCCAAGCATCACATCCTCAACACATGACGTTAAACTGTGACCTGACCTTGTGCCTCTCACGAAGGGTCCCCCCAGATCGAACATTTTTTATGCCGCTTGTCTCCACAGGAGTGGAGTCACCCATCCACAAATGATGATATCCTCCTTATTGGAGTGGCGTATGTTCATAGGAGAAGGGCGACCCTAGTTCCCCAACGGATGGCGGCACCCCTGCATATCCGTACTTCCCCACTACCAAGGTTAGTGGAGGGAGTGATAGGGACGAGGCACCTCCCATCGTTGGTCCCGAGTCCCTCTTTCGCTGCGCTTTGCCGCACCTCGGGCCTCCATCCTGGAGTAAGTCCCAGCACCATGGGCCGCCTAATGCATAAGCCCCTCTTCGCTTCTCACAGACGCATCCTTCGCGATGTGATTGTGGGGTCCTTGCAACCTCTAGTTTCTCACACCGAGCATGACTCACGTGAGCTTAGAGTGAGCACCGACCCTGACCCCTACCCTCAGCGAACTACGAGGAATTTGATCCATGTCAAGGAATGGTATGCAGGAAGCCTCCATGAGGTTTAAGCCACATTACTCGGCCGTTCATTCACGTCGAGTTTCGCCCCCGTCCCGCATGACGATAAACTGGACGCCCTCATCCAGCATGACTTTAAACTGTATTCCAGTCCGACGGCAAGCCGTTGCGACCAACCCGAACTACGAGCACTTTGATCCATGTCAAGGCATGGCACATATGAAATCTTCCCAAGGTTCAAGCCCACCACTAGTGGACCCACAGGTCTACTTTCACGTTGGTTCACCGATGAAACCCTTTGAACTACGAGGTCTTTGATCCATGTAAAGGCATGGTACATAGGAAGCCTCCGCAAGGTCCAAGCCCACCACCACTAGGACCCTCTTGGTCCTCCCCATTCACATCAGCTCGTTGATGATGCCCATCGGACCAAGGTCCACCCTCGTGTCGGTCCACCAGCACCATCCCGAACTACGCAGACTTTGATTCCTTGCCACGAGGATACATAGGAAGCCCCATTAAGGCTAAAGCCCAACTTCACTGTTTCCCTTGCGATGGTTCTTTCCCATTCCACCATCCACTTCATTCATCCATCCACCATCTACCCCGATCATCGCCCGGAACGTTATATCCCGGTGAGACCATGTCGGTACGCTCCTCTTCACAGCCGCCCATGGGCTAGCCCCGGTATCGGCATCCCTTCAAGGGAAATCCCTCAATCCGATCCATTCTAGCTAATGCTCTGATCGGGCTGATCCGTCTCCGCTGGATGTTAAACTCGCGGCGTACCCTATGTTAAACACGGGAAGCTGAGGGAAACCTCAGATATGTGTCCACGACATATAATTCCCTGCGCATGATATGGGATGCCTCGGGCTTCCACGCCCGCGAGAAGCCCTGTGACCAGGGATAATAGATAGACATGCTAGGTTCCCGAGTATCCAGACATGCTACTGATGCCTCAACGTGACTACTCCCCCGACTGAAGGTTGCTGCCCTGACCGGACCCTTTGGAATGTCCCGACAGAAGCAGTGTAATTAACCGGCGTCCATGGAAACATGGCACTGGGAAGACTTTCAGGAACTACGTATTAAATCTATGAGGGAGACCCAGACTAGGGGATGAGTTCTGAGGAGGAATCCACAGAAGGAAGAACCGACATCCCATCATCCCGTTTCGATCAAGGAGCAGATGTACCTGAATAAGGAGAAAATTCTGCCTGCCTTTGGAAAGAGGGAATGCGGGGCAACAAGCGCAGCGCGTCCTCCTCTGCAGACGGATGGATGTGCATGCCCCGACGAAAGCATCGGAAACACACATAGTTAAAAAGAATAATATAAATGTATAATTTTATCTTGGTAAATTTTTCTTAAAATATTGATCACTGATAAGTTACAATAAATTTTAAAATACTTTAACTTTTGAAAAAAGTATACCATATAATACAAAATTTATAAAACACTAATTTATATTAACCCTCAGATTATAGTTTTGTTTAATAGTTATGAAAATCAAAATATTTTTGAATTAAAATAAATAAAGTAAAATAGAAAAATAAAAATAAAATTTAATAAGGAGTTTTGTCTCAAGCTAACACTCAATCCCATCCTCTTGGAAATCAATTACTTCCAAGTAGTTTATTAACAAATAAAATGATCCACAACTGAAATTAAGTTTTATAGAAGAAAATAAACATGAATTTCTAAGCACACATACTCGACCATAGTTATACATGTGATATAACAAAATAACAGGTCACATGTGGAATATTCTGAAGTTGTTCATGGAAATACAAATGAAAGGATATGGTAGAGTATCAATTACTCTTTAGATTATCATTGGAGAGTGTGTTTCTTGAAAAAATAGATCAATACCAAAACACAACATGTAATTAAATCTTAAATAGAAAGATAAATAGAAATGAGCTAATGAAATATGACGTAACTCAATCCAAATAACTGTAGTTTTCTAGAGTCCTGCAATTTTTTTTAATAAACTTGGACATGTTTCACAATAGGTTTATGAAAAATAGAGTGTCATAGATTCTCATATATAGCCCATATAAATTCCTGTATTATTTTATATAAGATAATGTGTTTGTGAAAACCTTTACACGATCAAATTTTATACATAAAAAGATATTCATCCAAAAGTATCCATTAGAGAATAATCAATGTAGTATTAAATGAAATGAATCTTCATTTAATGCTTAAAAAATTAGCCATTTTAGATTTGATATTATCCAATACTATGTCAGACATGATAATCTATCTTCACATAAACATGGTTAGTTGGCATGAGAACTATACATGGTCATTTGAAATAGTTAGTCGATGCTAAAAGTTGTCAAAGTTTGTTAATTACTTCATGTGGTCAGTTCATTTGATCATTTGGTATGAATTTATCTTCATTTGGTAGGTTGTTTCTTCATGCAGTCATCATAACAATTGATGCAACTAGTTGTCATGAACCGTCCCCCAGGGCCCGTGCCGTGACTACCCCAAGACCATCTTCCATAGGCTAGGGGATGGCGACTAGCACTGGAAGAGGTATTCTCTAAAACCGGGAAGGAATTTAAATTATAAACTATAAACACATGCAACCAAGCACATAGGGAGATATGAAAAAAAGTAGAACTGTATAGAAAAAAGAGTAATGAAAATAAGAGGGGTGGGAATTCAAGCCCAAGAGTAAAGGTACAAGTAAAACTGAAATACAATACAACTAAATAAAGATAAAGACAGCTACTGGGTCATCCTCCGAGGTTCCTACCTAAAGGTTAGGTATAAATCACCTCCTCAGCACTCCACGTACTCTCGTATCCTATACATATCAATACACCGTATGGTCCACCTCTAGGAACCATCCAGTCCAGGAACCCTCGTCCTCAGTTAGTGATGTTCGTCATCTGCACCAAACACAACAAGGTGCAGGCCCAAAAAATTCAGGATTCGGTATAACGATACATAGTAGGGACCCCGCGACATTAAAGGTCCCACAAAATCTAAAAAGGATAAACCACAGAGTATGAAATCAACTGAAAACCCTACTAAAGTATATGCCCATACATATACCTAAGTTATCATGTATTCCCATCTTAATCATGAGAAAACACATCATGCAGCTCAAAATCCCAATATCATCTGTTCCACAAAGGAAGAAGTACCATGAAGGTAAGTCCCACATAGGTACGCCACACAAAAGAATACCACCAAGGTATTATGATAAATGAATGTACCACACAGGTACGAACTCAGATCACACTAGGTATATCTTATGTAAAGTAGTAGAGATGATTAGATATAACTACTAAATCATCTTACACTATTAAGAGGTAGACCCACAAAGGATCCTAAATCATCATCAGAGCCACAGAGGATCGTAGTACATTGTCAGACCCACAGAGGATCCTAGTACAACGTCAGTACATTGTCAGACCCACAGAGGATCCTAGTACATCATCAGTACGTCGTTAGACCCACATAGGATCCTAGTACATCGTCAGTATGTCTTCATACCCACACAGGATCCTAGTACATTGTCAAACCCAAACATGATCCCAGTACATTTTCAGTACATCTTCAAACCCACAGGATCCTAGTACATCGTCAGTACATCGTTAGAAACACACATGATCCTACTACATCGTCATTGCGTTGTTAGACCCTCACAGGATCCTAGTGCATCGTCAGTAGGTCGTCAGACCCACACGGGATCCTAATACATTGTCAGTACATCGTCATACCCATACAGGATCCTAGTACATTGTCAGTACATCATCAGACCCACATAGGATCCTAGTATATGAGATGTATGTTGTCATACCCACACAGGATCCTAGTGCATCGTCACCGATAGCTACAGGGTTCCTGCACTATGCTCACTTGTCTCAGAGAGGGTCTGCTCCTCAAGCCACTGGTTGATACTCCAACTACCATGAAGTACCATGAAGAACTATCCCAATGGACCTCCGCATCATATGGGTCTCAACGAAATAGGCGGTGCGTCAAACAAAAGCCCGGTCTATAAGTTATTAGCCTTTTTTCCTGAGGGCCCGGTTGGATTCATTCTCAATCCGACCCGACCATTCCCAAAATTTATGCAAATCTCTAGTGGGGTATACCAAAGAGACCATCTATCTCAAAGGTTTCCAATGATGTAGAGGGTTCATCAAATGGAAACTCGGTGAAAAAGATTTTTCCAAAAGCGCGGAAATGGGTTGAAGCTGGTCTCGGTCCAGTCCGACCCAGACTTGGCCGACTCGACCTAGTTCGGGTCGAACCGGCCCACGCTGGGCGACCCAACCTCTCAATTCCTCTAAAATTTGAAATAACAAACTTATTAATTTATGTTTATCAAATTAAATTACTTTGGAACAAAAAAGAAAGTTTGAATAATTAAATTTTGACATATTTAATTAATTTCTTAGTTGGCTCAAATAATTAATTGGGGAGTTCAAGGGGTTTCTCCCATTAAGAGGGTTCGGGTGGTCCCCAACATTAATTTCAAAAGGGGGGGTTTGTTCAAGTGGTCCCCACACCATAACTTCCATATGTGAGGTTTTGGGCTCAGTGGTCCCCACCTCCATAACCTTCACATGGGAGGTTTTAAAATAAAAATGTTAACCATTTTTATTGTATTCCATTCTTTCATGAAAAAAATAACTTTCAACCTGGACCAACTACTGTCGAGGTGAAAATATACCTACGAGAATACCGACTCTACGAGTTTAACGGTGTCCTCATATTTCAATTCCGATCACTGGTTCAAAAGTTACAGAAACCCGCCCACACATTTATTGAACGTACCTGAAAAAAAGTTCAGAAATTCATTCCAGGCACTCTATGCCTCTGAACCACGTGCCATCAATTTTCACAGACTCATCAAAATTCCCATATAATTTAAAAAACATTACATGGAAATTCCGGGTCATTACATTCTCCCCACCTCAGGTATTAGCATCACTGAAATCCACATCACAAAAATAGGATAACAAGAGGGGGTACTGAGCATGAATATGAGCCTCCCGCGCTCATGATCTCTCATGGAGGTTCCTGTGCTGTCAGTGAACGTGCACCGGAGGTATCAACTACCCACTAAGGACCCGCTCCTATCGATCATCAATCTCTACTTGTACCTCTGTAAACGTCGCCCAATCATCGACGCCCAGCTCTCCGTGGTCAATGATGTTAGAAGAGTCATACACGTATCTCCAGAGTTGGGATACGTGGAAGACGTCGTACACCTGGTGCAACTGAGGTGGAATAGCTAGGCGGTAATCCACCTCACCAACTATATTGAGGACCTGGAAGGGTTCGATGAACACGGAAAATAACTTTCTACCACAGCCAAATCTCCATTAACTTCATCAGGGTGAGACCTATAAAAAGATGTGGTCACCATCCTTGAACTCCAGAGGTCTCTATCTCCTATAATTATAATACTTTTACCTACTCTATGCAGTCTTCATCTACTCCGAGATGATATGGAATTTCTCTGTGGTAGCCCGTACCATCGATGGTCCCACGAGTGCTGACTCCCCTGGGTCAGTCCAGCACAAAGGTGATATGCAAGGTCATCTGTACAATGCCTCAAAATGTGGAATCCCAATGGTAGAGTGATAGCTATAATTGTACGCAAACACCACAAAAGGGAAAATGATCCTCCCAGATGTGACTGAAGTCGAGGATGCAAGCATGCAACATGTCCTCGAGGGTCTAAATGGTCTGCTCAGTCTAGCCATCCGTCTGAGGATGGAAGACGATGCTCAAATGAAGCTGCATCATGAAATCCTCCTACAACACCTTCCATAGGAGGGAAGTGAAACATGTATCACGATCAGAGATAACCGTTGAGGGTACTCCATGTAGCCGCATAATCATCTGCACATAGAGGCATCCCAAGATCTCTACAGAACCTTTCTCTCTGATCGGTGGGAAGTGGGACGACTTGGTGAATCGGTCGATGATCACCCAGTTAGAATCATGAAATTTGGATGTACGTGGAAGTTCTATCACTAAGTACATGGATATCCCATCCCACTTCCACTCTGGGACCTCTAAAGGCCGAATCAAGCCTACTGGTACCTGATGCTCCGCCTTCACTTGCTGACAAGTGAGGCACCGAGAGACAAACTCTACTACTGCTTTCTTCATTCCCTGCGACCAGTGCTGTCGTCAGAGATCCTAGTACATCTTCGCCACTCCTGGATGTACCGGTAGTGGGGATGTGTGGAAGTCCCTCAACACTTCCTCCTGAAGTGACACTAGTAGCATGGTAGGTCCTCTGAAGAGGATGATGTGCTCCCCACATTCAGAAAATCCACCAAGATCCTGTCCTGTGAATATCGGAGAACGTCAGGCCTTACAGTCAGCGTTCTGACAATGCGCCTCCCTGAATCACTGAATATGTGGGGGAGTGACTATAATAGACTGAAGAAAAGCTGCTACATCACGTTCCACAAAGGATATCTACAAAGCGGGCAGGTGCTTCATTGCCTGACCTAGAATCTGTATAGTAGAGCATCAGTTGAGTGCATCTTCTACAGCGTTCCCCTTCCCAAGAGTATAGGCAATCTTGAAGTCATAGTCATGAGGGAAGTAAATCCAATACAGACATCTCAGAATCATGTCCTTCTGAGAGAAAATATACCTGAGACTCTTGTGATCAGAGTACAATGTAAAACATTCACCCATCGAGTAATGTTGCCACATATTAAAGGCTAAGACCACTATTGCAAAATCCAGGTCATGGGTAGAATAGTTCTGCTCATGCTGGATTAGCTGTTAGAAACCATATATGATCACCACTCGCTCCTACATCAGGACAAATCAAAGTCGAGTCCCGGATGCATCATCGTAAGCTACGTACCCAACGCCCTCCTTTGGAAGCTTCAAGATGGTAGCCCCAGTCAATCTCTGCCTCAGCTCCTGAAAACCCCGTTTGCATCTCTCCGACCAAACGATGGGTTGCCCGTTCTTCATCAAAGCTGTTAGAGGTGTTACAACTCTGCAAAAATATAGCACAAACCTCTGGTATTATCAAACCAAACCCAAGAAACTCCATACCTCAATCACAATCTTGGTTGGATTCCAAGAAGGTACCACCTCAATCATCACTGGATCCACCACAACTCCAGCCTCCGAGATGACGTGTCCTAGAATGTGAACCTCTTGGATCTAGAACTAGAACTTCAAGAGCTTACCATAAAGTTGGTTCTCTCAGAGTGTGTCATGCACTAATTACAAAAGATAGACATGCTCCTCCTCGGTAGTTGATTATACAGAATGTCATCAATGCAGACTGTTGCAAAGCAATCATCGTATGGATGAATGAACCTGTTCCTGAGACCCATGAACACTGATGGAGCATTGGTTACGTCAAATTACATATCCAAGAACTCGTAATGTCCATACCGACATCTGAAAGCCACCTTATGTAGATCCTCATCTTGTACTCTCAGCTGGTGATAGCATTATCTATGGTCTATCTTCGAGAACCATCGTGTTCCCTTCAGCTGATCAAAGAGGTCATCAATCCTCGAGTGTGGGTACTTGTTCTTTACGGTCACCTAGTTGAGGTACCAATAGTCAACACAAAGTCTCAAGATCCAATCAACCTTCTTGGAGAACAAAATCGGGGATGCCCAAAGAGAAACACTGGGTTGGATGAACCCTTTCCCCTGTAAGTCTTCCAGCTATAATGGCATCTCACAAAGCTTCATAGGAGCCATCCGATACACTGGTGTAGAAATCGGTGTCGTCCCAGGGTACAAGTCAAAGTAAAAGGCCACCTCTCTTTGAAGAGGTAGACCCAAAACATCATCAGGGAAAACATCCGTGTACTAGTCCACCACTACAGGATATCTTAGACTCTCCACATAAACTTCTCCGAGGGTAAGGCTAGACAAATAATGAGTGATCAGTTGCACTCTCCTCTGGTTATGTCCATCCTATGCTGCAAAGTCTCCCTTCTCACTGGTGAAAGTAAACCCAGTCGCATCCATGAAGACACACAATACTTTGTGCCTAATACATTCTATCTAAGCATGGACTGTAGATAACCAATTCATACCCAAGATGACGTCGTAAGGCCTCAACTCCACTACTAAGAGATCCCAGCCGAAGCTCTCGCCTCCAAGAGTAATCTCATACTACCAGCACCAGTGTGTAATCATCGAATCCTCTCCTGTATAACTCTCCAGTGATAAGCCTCAATCCAATGGCTCCATCGGAATCTCTGAGCTTCAAACGAGGGAAGTGGAAATAAAATAATGACTAGCACCTATGTATATAAGTACTACAAATAAGGTGGAGTAGACATATATCAAACCTCATATCATCTCTAGAGTGCTGTGATCGTAGGACTAAACTGCCTAGAGCCGAGCTCGACCCTGTCTTCCTGCTCCCTATGGTCGAGGTGGACCACATGGTGGTGGTGGCTATAACAACTCAAATCATATCCCACCGCCAGCTGCACAGACAACTCCTCTGCCACGTCTGCTTGCTCCCTATGGACCTCCTCGACCGAACCTATGTCTCTACCTGGGCGGTCCCTAGACCGTCTGTTGATCATCCGTATGGTGGGTTGGACAGTCACGAGCCATGTAACCCTACCCACCGCATGTGAAACACTGACTGTTATTCTCATGACTGAATCTGTCTCTGGTGCCCTGTACAACCGATATGTAATCATGCGGTCGTCCACATGCAGGTCTAGTCTTCTTGGACCTCTGTGACATCTTTCTACTACCAGCTCCATAAGACTTCGCTACGTGACGTCTGATGGTGGGTATCATGGCTAGAAACTGCTCAGAAAGAAAACTCTCCACTGAGAAGGCTCTCTATAACACCCCCTCCTGCGTCAGGATGTTGAGAGAAATCATTGAAGCCCTGATCTCCTGCCTGAGTCCATGCTCAATGGTCTAGGCCTTGATGAATGGGTCTTGTACCCTATTAGTGGAGTAGTGTGAGAGGTTAGTGAACCTCATTGAGTACTAAGCCACAGTCATGCTGCCCTGCGGTAGATGTAGAAGCTCTTGTATGCTTACTACGCGAAGATTTTCTGGGACAAACTCTACCTGAAATAGGCTCTCAAAGTCTGCCCAAAGAAGCATCTCCTCTTCATGAACCTGGAGCATCAAGCTCCACCATCGTCTTTCTACTGTCTGTAGAATACTAGCTGCAATGATCACCATGAGATCAATTAGTGTCCTTACCAGTTGGAAGACCCTCAATACTGCCTCCAGCCAATCCTCAGCCGCATGTGGGTCCATCTCTCCCCTAATCATGGGTGGCCTCTGGCACTGGAACTTGTGTAACATGCTCAAGCAGCGTCCACCCTATTTTGTTTGGTCCCGTGGAATCGGTGGCCCAATGGGTAATGGTACTACTGGTGCCTCTACTAGAAGAGGGCCCTACATCGAGGCCTCATCACTCGGAGGGCTATCTGTGCATACTATACCCAGAACCCTTGCTGGCTTTCTAAGTGGAGGAATCTTGAAAAGAAATAGGTGCACCAAGGTCAATAATTTATATATGGTGACCTGACTCAAAGAGTTCATAACAAAGACTCTTGAAAACACACACGCAATCAATGTTTTCGTGCACTGAGTTGAAAATCAGAAGTCAGGGTACTGGTGTATGTATAAATTGGCTGCTGTACCAACTCTGGATTCCCTAAACTGATAACCACACTCCCTAAACTTAATATTATTGTTGTTAGAAAGATCAGTGTCCTATGTTCTATGATAGAACTTCCATCTAATTCCAATTTTCCATGACCCGTCCACTGGGGACCGTGCCGTGACTACCCCAAGACCATATTACATTGGCTAGGGGCTAACCACTATCACTGAAAAGTGAATTCCCTAAAACCGGAAGGCATTTCCTTTATAACCAATAAACACACACAACAAGCACACTGTAAGATACGAACACAAGTAAAACTGTATAGAAAAAAGAGTGTTGAATGTTAAAGGGGCCGGAATACAAGCCCAATAGTAAAGGTACAAGTACAACTGAACTACAATACAACTGAAGAAAGAGAAAGATAGCTAATGGGTCATCCTATGAGGTTCCTATGTGAAGGGTAGGTATAGATCACCTCCTCAACACTCAATATCTGCCCGTCTCCTCTATGTATCGATACGCCTTATGGTCCACCTCCAGGCACTGTCCAGTCCTGGTACAATCGTCCTCAGTCAGTGATGTCCGTCGTCTTCCCCAATCACAGCAAGGTGCAGGCATAGCCCGTGCAGGGGTGAGTATAATGATACTCAGTAGGGACCCCGAGACCCTCAAGGTCTCACAAAATCCACAAAGCATAAACCACAGAGCATGAAATCAACTAAAAACCCTACTTAGGTATATTCTCATACATATATCTATGTTATCAACTATGCCCATCTCAGTCATGAGGAAACGAAGCGTCCAACTCAAAAGCCCAAGATCAACTATTCCACAAAGGAAGGAGTACCATGAAGGTAAGTAACACATAGGTATGTCACACAGAATAATACCACCAAGGTATTACCACAATTGAAAGTACCACACAGGTACAAACATAGCTCACACTAGGTATATGTTAGGTATAATAGTAGAGATGATTAGATGTAACTACTAAATCATCTTACTCTGTTAAGAGGAAGACCCAAGAAGGATCCTAAATCATCATCAGACCCCCAGAGGATCGTAATACATTGTTAAACCCACACAAGATCCTACTACATCATCAGTACGTCGTGAGACCCACACGGGATCCTAGAACATCGTCAGTACGTTGTCAGACCCACACATGATACTATTACATTGTTAGTACGTCGTTAGAACCACATAGGATCCTAGTACATCATCAGTAAATTGTTATTCCCACACTATATCCTAGTAAATTATGAGTACATTGTCACACCCACATGGGATCCTAGTACATCGTCAGTATGTCGTCAGACCCACACGTGATCCTAGTACATCGTCAGTATGTCGTCAGACCCACACAGGATCCTACTACATTGTCAGTATGTCATCAGACCCACAATATATCCTATTACATCGTTAGTACGTCTTCAAACCCACATAGGATCCTAGTACATCATCAGTACCTCATCAGACCCACACAGGATCCTAGTACATCATCACAACCAACTACAGGTTTCCCGCACTAAGCTCTCTTGTCTCCGAGAGGGTCCCCTCTCAAGATAATGTTCGATACTAAAACTACCACGAAGTCATCTGAAGAAGTATCCCAACGGACCTCCACGTCATAGGGGTTTCAACGGAATAGACGGTGCGTCAAACGGATGCTCATCTATAATTTATGAGCCTTTTAGTCCCGAGGGACCTGTTGGATTCGAGATCAATCCAACCTGACCATTCCCAAACTTTATCCAAATCTATAATGGGGTATACCAAAGGGACTATCTCCCTCCAAGGTTTCTAGCACCATATATGGTTCATAAAACAGACACTCGGTGCCAAAGTTATGGCCACAAGAGAGAAAATGTGTTGAAGCTGGTTCGGGTCCGGTTCGACCTGTCCTGGGCCGACCCACCCTTGTTTGGTCGACCCATCCCACTGGTTTTGGCCCGTCCCACTGGGTCTGGCCTGGCCCACGCTGTGGGCCCCGATCGGGCTGTAGAGTGGTCATGGTGATTCGCGGGGGCCACAGGGCGATAGAGTGGCAGCGGTGCGGCGCGAGGACCACAGGGCAACGCGAGGGCTTCGGGCCGGCACGCGGGATGTGGTGCAGCACGAGTTGAAACAGGGGCCGCAGTGTTGCACTAAGTCCATGGGTCCGCGCGAGGGCCATGGGGCAGCAGTCTACTGTGGCTGGATGGATGGCCATCCATCCTCTCCGCGTCATGCAGTTTCTTGTCACGCCTTCACCAGCGGCCGACTTGGCCGACTATCCTTCCTTTACCGTTGAGGCACAAGCCGCAGTTCTATTCCATCAAGTGGCACAGTCGTGCCATTGCCTTCATTGTGAAGAACACAAAAATAATCACAAGAATTGCAGAGAGGTCGGGCCATGTTTGTTTGGCCCGCACTCTCCATGTTAGAGTGGATGAAAGTGGCAATAATTTCTTCTTGATTTAATAAGATTTTTCAAGAAATGGTATGGGGGAAAAATCAAACAACCATCCTACCTAAAAGGGTTTTTAACATTGTAGAAGAATGAAGGATACACCTCGGTTGGTCCTTAGTGAAGACATCCCGCATTGGGGGTGGCACGTTATTCATTTGAGAATATGGAACACTCTTCATCGAAGAAGATCATCATTGGGAGGGGTTCTTTGTTGGAGAGAATAATTCTCCAAAAGCTCTCCTCTTTCCAACCCTTTCTTCTCAATTCCACCAAAATGTGAAATAACCAACTTATTAATTTATGTTTATCAAATTAATTTACTTTGGAACAAAAATAAAGTTGTCATAATTATATTTTGACACATTTAATTAATTACTTAGTTGGATCAAACAATTAATTGGGGAGTTCATGGGGTTTCTCCCATTAAGAGGGTTCAGGTGGTCCCCGACTTTAATTTCTAAAAGGGGTTTTTAGTTTAGGTGGTCCCCACCCCATAACTTCCACATGGGAGGTTTTAGGCTTGGTGGTTCCCACCTCCATAACCTTCAAAAGCGAGGTTTTAAAAAAATGTTAAACATTTTTATATTATTTTATTCTTTCATGAAAAACAAAAAAAGTAACCTTCACCCCTGACTAACTACCGTCAAGGTGAAAGTCTCCATAAGTGATCATTAGCGCTGCGAGTTCAACGATGTCCTTATATTTCAATTCCAACCACCGGTTCAAAAGTTACAAAAACCCACTCGCACATTTGCTAAACGTACTCGAAAAAAAGTTCAGAAATTCATTATGGGTACTCCGAGCCTTGGAATGACACACTGTCAATTTTCGTGAACTCGTAAAAATTCCCATATAATAAAAAAAATTACAAATATATTCTGGGTCTTTACACTAGTATATTAATTTATGTAAATTGTATATCCAGAGCATAGTAACTTTATTTCTTCATACGGTACGTAGTTTCCTTTATGCGGTCAATTAATTGATTTTGTAAGACAGGTATTTTTTTTCAAATTATATGTGCCTCTATATCTCACAATAGGTTGATTGTACTTATGGTAAGGTTAGTCTCAACACATGGAAAGTTCAAATCCACTTCAGGTATGGTCCCTTAAATTTTTTTAAAAAATTAAGTGATGCAAGGTATGATGATTTTATATTTGTTCAAGAGGAATATAAGGTGTGGTTAGGTGATATGGTCACATGAACTTCATGGTTAGTTCAATGTATTCTCAAGATAAGGTGACAAAATAAGCTCAAGACATATAAATATTCAAAAATTTTGGATGTAAAATAATTTACTAACAGAAAACATAAAATTCGTCAGCAACATTATGAATATGATTTGAGAGCATTTAAATAATTATATGCTGACACAACCCAATAATATACCTCTTTTTTATGATATTTTTGAAATTATAATAAATAAAAAATGAATATGACGAATTTATATCTGTACTGGATTGAATTACATATCTAGAATTTTCCTTAAATGATGTAATTCTTTCCAATGAATTTAATTGGTTTTAATATATCACTTCTCAATATATTTTTCCCTCTTTTGGGATTATAAAAAATTAAATGAAAAAGAAAATCAAAACTAATATGTCAAGAAATAAATGAGAATAAAGGTAGATAATCCATTGAGATATAGAAATAGATTACAAAATAATTACATAGAGATTATAAAATGTACTTATCAGAGGACCTAATCTAAATATGTATTTGTGTCATATCTAACATTTGTAGGATGGATTGGAACATTTACATTGAAAAAAGAGGTAGGTGAAGAGGTAGTCTTATGAGAGATGAGGAGGAAGGCTCACATAAGTATACACATTATGAAACATGTCTTAGTTCATAAAATGACTATGTAGGAGTTAGACTAAAAGTATTTATGTTTGAGGAGGTAAAGGTTAGATCTGGGGACATAGTAATGTATATACGATAATGAATAAATGTTTTAGAAGTATAGATATAGGGTCCCATCATATGGGTAAATTCATTGATACCTTGAGACTTGTGCTCCAAATCCTGAAGGAAGTCAACTATATTCTCCATAAGAAATTTCAAAATTGTGTTTATAGCCTTGATATTTTCAAGTTCATACTTAAAATCTTGAGTTAAGGGAGGAATATTTAGATCAAATTAAAGGGTTATAAACATACCCTTAAATCATAATTAACAATGATTAGAATACTATAGTAATCAACAGCCTTCTTGAATTTTTCTCTTTCTTGCCCATCTTATTTGACATCATCTAAAACCATTGTCTGCATATTTGCATCATGTGTTCGAAACCCATCAAACAAACATTCTATGGTCTTTATGAACTCATGAAACCTTATTGTTACCTCATCAATTATGAGTTGTCTAATATTTTCTTTATCAACTACTGAATAAATAAGATGATAAGAAGAAAAAATTTGAGGTTGAAATACAACATTCACAAACCTTCGGTCCAATTGAATCATCATATCTAATAGTTCATCCAAGAGGGACCCATAACGACCTCTAAAATATAAAATAAAATTCTATATCTTTTCAATTTTGAAATAAATATTGGATAAATATGAGATATTATAGTTTTAATAGCTTTATAAATATCTTATTTTCTAACTCGTTGTATGGAGTCTTCAAAATTAACAAATATTTTATTGAACATACATACAATATATAATTTTAAAAAAACCAAATCATCTTTAGTGGAATATTACATAGAAGGGAAAGAGGTATATAGGTCATAAGAATGTTTTCTACCATATAACATAGTAACATACACTATTGATTTATCTCTATCAACTAGAAAATCAACTATGACATCAGTAACATCTTATTCTTCTGGAATAATAGGAGAACCAACCTCAATATCATCACCATGAGAACATCCTTATTAAGATTCACCACCAACCATGGTGGTTGTAGGACCAAAGATATCGTGGAGAGTCTTATCAACTAATTTTCTAGTTATAGTTACCTTAAGTATCATTTGAGTGTTTATAATAGAAAAGATAGATCCCTATAATTCCCCATAAGAAAAAGCGATGGTAGGTCTACCATGTTTAGGAGAACTACCCCCATCATCTACTAAAACTAGATAAGACAAAAACAACAACAACAGATATTTTGATGACTTCTACCCCTTATAAGGTGCATTTTGAACATATTTCTTATGAATAATAAAAATAAAATATGATCCATCTAAACTAACTTCAACACTTTCAGAGTCCTCAAACACATCAAACTCATGCCTATAACCACTCACAAAAAACATCACTGTTAGCCAAATACATCGAATAATTTTATTCTTCAAGTGATGGATATAGTAAGGGAGATCGATGATATTGAAAAGTCATTAAGGGAGATGTATCCCTAAAATCCTCATGACATGCTCTTGATTCTTCATCCAAATTCACCATTTCATTATCATCTTCAACCTATTACTTAAAAAAACCACCTTGTTGGATAAATACACAAATATCCCATCATGTTCAAGATCTATATCAATATGACCCCAAGGTCTAACTAGGAACTTTACATGATATTTTTTTAATAATTTTTTATGGGTCATCCACTCCTTAGTTTTTTCGATGGGTTCTTATTTACCTTATTTTCTTACATATGTTCTATGTAACATAACGATCATTTTATTAGGTAATCATTTCATCACCATAAGGAACTAATCTTTAGTACTCCAATAAGGATGATATTAGATTAATGTAAGGTAAATAACTAAACATCGAGAAAATATTACACAACTCAACTACATGTTTCATGAAATATAGGTTCAGGTTTATATGAACACCATTATTTTTAAAAAACAAGAAAAATAGGTCATGATGCAATAGGATATTGAAGTTTGATTCTATTTGAAAAATTAGGTGTTGGTTAAACATGAAAAAAAAACCTATATTCACCACCTATCTCATAAACCAATGGTATTTGAGGAGTTCTATTTCCAGTGAGTTCTTCTAAATCATTCTAAAACTGGAAGCGTGGATGATTAATTGGACATGTGTTTTGGTAATCTCCCAACTCCCCTTTGTGAGATACAACTAAACAATTTTTCATCACCTCTAAGATAAATTGATAACTTCACTATTTTTATGTGATTTAACTATATCAGTCTTCTCTCAAGGGATGAACTTATGGAGCATATAAAAATATTTAATAATCATTCAATAGAAAGGATTTCTATTGTACTTAAACCATACATACAACCCTTTTACAATAATCACATTACGGACTAGAGATTTGATAAATTTTAACCAGGACACATCGATTTACTTTTCTATAGTGATAGGGTGACCAAGAAGATGAAAATTATTCATCTCCAGATAAGTTCTCGAGCTGGATTTTGAATTATTCATTTTTTTCTTTGAGGAAACAGAACTAGAAAACTGACTTACAACATGAATCTCATCGTTAAATTTTTTGGTTTGGTTTGATTTCACGAGGCTTGGATACAAGAGGCAAAATAGAGAGGTTCAGGTTGGAGAGTGCGAGAGGGTGTAGGATTTCAATTGAAGGTAATGATTCTAAAGATAAAAAAATGATTAACGGGAAAAGATACATGTCAATTTGGATTTTGATTGTAAATCTAATTTAATTATATAGGGAATAAAATAATAACAACCCTAAATAAAATCACAAAAAAATATTTCCACAAAAAAATTATAAGGAAACTAAAATGGTATATCTACTAACAGTGAATCTATGAGACTAAAGGTATAATAGGTATGCTGACCAAGACCTCATGATAGGTATTCTAACCACATGAATGGAATTTTCATGATAGGCATAGTATCCCGATGATATTCACTTATTAGTTACTTCCAAAAAAATCCATCAAATAAGGGTTAAATATTTTAACATAGGAATTAGTAAATAGAGCTAAAAAAACATTTATGTATAATTTATCATGCATAATTAATGTATGATATAATTGATTCTCTCAAAATTAAAGGGTTTTGTAAATATATCAATAAGTTTATGGTTAGTACTAAAAAATTCTAGAGTTATATCACCATTCTAAAAATGATCTCTAAAGATTTGATGTCTTATATCAATATAATTTTTCTAGAATGTGATATAGATTTATTTATATAGTAATGTATGTTTTATCCAGAGAATCTGTGCACAAAAATTTCCTAAATCAATGTAACCAGCCTCAAGAATGGATAATACAAAAAAATCTATTTCTTACTACACCACAACACTAGAGAAATTCCCAAAAATTGGAATATTTCAAAGGTGTTTTTTTCTATACAACTTGAAACCACAAAAATCTATATCTAAAAAACTAAATAAATCAAATGATTTTCCTTAGGAGTAAATCAATCCTTTGTTTGTCATATTTTTTTAGGTATTTGAAAATTCTTTTCTCAATTAGAAAATGAAACTCTTTTTGGTTTTATTTAAAATTGGAACACATACAAATGTTAAACATTATATTAGACCGACTAGTAGTTAAGTATTGAAATATTTCAATTATACATATTTAACTCATTTGATCATTCGATTTACCAATATCATCAACATTTAGTTTACAGCTAGTACTCATGGGAGTATTAGTACCTTTAGTGTTATCTATAACAAAATATTTTAAAACATCTTTAGAATACATTATTTGTTTTAAAATAACTCCATATCGAATATAAAAAATTTGAAAAAACCTAGAATGTATTTGGTTTCACCCATCAAACTCATTTCAAATTCACTTTTCATTATTTTTTGAAAACATAGTATATAAATAATTTCATAAATATCCAAAAAAAATTTATGAACATAAATTTTTACAACTAAAACATCATTTGAAATTATTTAAATAAATAAGTTAGGGTCATATATCCATTTTATTAAACCGTTTGAAATCAAGAATGAGCTGAGCCTATCATACCAAGCTCTAGGATTTTATTTTAAACCATATAATATTTTTTTTTTATTTTAATAAAATTATTTTGAAAGTGAGGGTTTCAAAATAAAGGGATTGTTTGAAAGAAATACATCCTCAATAATATAATAATTTAATAATGCACTCATGACATCCATTTTATATTTTTTAAAATCCTAATATGTTTTATATTCAAGTAACATCCCCTAAACTGACAGTATTTCACATGAAAAACTGAGTTGGTTACTAGAACTCAAGTACACCTCATCGTATACAAGATGCTTCCATTAAGTAGTGTGTTTGTAATTAATATTTTAGGGATACTGTATCCCCTAGTATAGAGTTTCGAAAATAGTGAAAATAATATAAGAGTAATGAAAATAGAGGAAAAAATACAATAATGTAGATAAACCCAAAAGTAAAATTTTATGGAACAATCCTATAATAAGAGAATAAGGTAATGATACAGTGTAATGTAACAAAATGTTTTGATAATATTCATATAGATAAAAGGCTAAGATGAAATAGATAAAATCAAAAGACCTTGGTATCCAACCCCATGTCTGTCCCGTGTATATGATTTAACATATCCAAGAAGAAACAATCCACAACAAGGTCCTTTGCACCTTTCCAATCCTATATCCATGTAATATTATTGAATACAAATTGATGTACTGATTGGGGAGTTATTAAAACTCAGTTTCTCAAAATAACCAAGTATAGAAAAAAACTAGTATGATATAATGTTCATAAAATAAGGTAATAAACAAAGGTATTAATTAGTCAATCAATATGATATAAGAATTAAACTACTTTAGCACCATGATAGAATGTATCTGACCATGTAGAATAAATATTCCATCCTTAAACATGAGTCTATAGAATAAATATACAACCGAGCATATCCCTATATATAATCATTTCAGCATTACACCATTCAAATCCTTTTATATAAGAATTACAGTAGGAAACTAGGCCATTCCTACTATATAATCATTACAATATGAAACTAGGGAAATACTACTATATAAGCATTACAACGTGAAACTAGGATATACCCACTATATAATCATTAAATAATGAAACTAGTCTAATAACTCTATATAATAATTACAACACGAGTCACCACACATGTCAAAATAGAAGTAATAACACAACATAACATCATAGACCCTAATGTTCAATTCAGAAAGTTACCATTTATCCTTTAATAACCCTTTATTTTATCAAATCATATCTTAAATCATTATCAAGATAATGTACCCATATTTGTCATATCAATGTATTTCTAGAAAATTCATTAAATAGGTAATCCATTATTTAAGGTGTGTTTATCACAATAAATCACTTGAGGACTAATTTTACGTTAATTCATATTTTAATCCAATAAAAATACACTATGTTAAGCCCCACCAGATATCCTCAATTTACTAGTTAGGTGGATGAACTCCATGCATTAAAAATAATGGATCCAAAGAAATCAAGGGAGTGATCCAAACACTTGGTTATCATTACTAATTTTTTTAGTTAGCACACATAGTGTGTCGGTGCAATAAGATGGTATTTCAAACTCTTTAAGAAATATATACTGACCAAATGGATTATTATAGACTACCTCAATTTATCTAGTGATCAAAGAGAGACCCTCATCATGGAACACCACTGAAGAAAAAAGGCAAAAGATATCAACAAGGAAAACCAAGATAAAAACATCAAGATCAAATACTAATTCCATGGTGTTCAAAACATCATACCACCATAACAGAGGATAATAGAAAAAGGAGAAAACCAAAGTGAAAATTGTCACAAGAGATAACACACTTTTCCAAGATGTTTTGTAGGAAGTTAATTTCCCAAAAATGACATACAGATTCCCCATGGTCTGAGTGAAGAGGCTCCATGGTGAATTAAATATTTTCCAAGATTCAACGTTAAAAAAACAACAACAACCAAGGAATTCTTGATGTGAATCATAGATTCATGACATGAATGTAATTCATGACATATACAGTAAAAAATAAATTACCTCATGTTAAAATAACACTGATCAACATTTCCACAGTGTGAAACCAATTCACAGCTTGTATAACATTCACAGAATGAAACTATTTAATGTGTGCTTCAGAGATAAAAATTCACATCATGAATTATAGAAATGGCATGACTATTTCTTGTAGAAAATACTCACTACAGATCCTGAAAGAAAACCATGATAAGCCTTAAACTAAAAAATATTCCAAGGAGCATCATATTTACAATGAAAATACATTTATACTTGGACTCTACTAATTAAAACCAACAAACATCCTTGAACTTTAGGTAATTTTTTCTAGAAAAATAAATATATCCCCAATGAAAAGACTTGAAAACCATAGTAAAAAGAAGAAAAATCCAACCAAAAGAGGTCCAAACAAAACTCAAATAGGTAAAATAGATGAGATCTTACAACCTCTATATAACAACCCTTGCATTTATTTCACATTAATACATGATCAATTACACTAGATAACAATTAATACATCCCGAAAGATTGATAATTATCGTGTAATTGAGAATTAAGTAAATATAATAACATCTTGAATGTGGGATACAACAACATTATTGAAAACACCCTTTGCGTGATTCTAAAATTACATGGATTTTAAAACTTCACAAGATATCCTATGGACATACATAAGAAAGGGGTGAGCTATAAATCCGATTAAGGGAATAAATGTGGAATAAAATGAATAAATTAATACATGTTAGAAAATAGGCATAAAAGAGTTAGAATAATAAATATTAATAATGATACATGATATAACATGGTAATTATAAAGGCAACATTGGAAATGTGGAACCAACATAAAACACTACATCATAAACATCGGTCAAGGCTAACTAGAAATATATAATGATGGTAAAAGTCCTATAATGTAATTAGGTTCACTCCCTATCCCAAAATGATGTCACATGGGGAAAAACATTACCCAATTAATTGGAGCGCTATATAATTCCAAGTGCACCGATCACTTTCATTTTATAATCAGGCTAAAGGGTGCTACAACGATCATACAACATTAATTCATTAATCATCATATTTTATTCCGTGAATAAGGAGTGTGGAATAAATACATTTCATTCCCAAATCAATGAGGTATATGGGTATAAATGTGAACAACATTGATTGAAAATGGGTATGGTATTCACAACTCTTTTTTTTGGCATGGAAAATTGTGGTGAAATTTTAGCAGCATAATAATGTCACATAATAATTCATTAAATGAGTTGATGAGAGAAAAATGGGTATCCCCTAGTTTATAAATATAATAGGAAGTAATAGGGATATTTAAATGCATATAACAACATATTTAATTGGAAATATAAGGGATAAGGTAATAAGAAAACATGAATAAAGAAGAATGGCGAGGATCTCTTACTTGAATGTGTGACTACAATTGATTGGAAGGAGCTCCTTGACAGTTTTGGGTCACCTTGGGAGGATTATATATATGGGGGGGGGGTAGTCTAAGGATGTGTTCCATATATTTTTAGTGAGGAGAAATGGGATCATGGGAGGGTTTATATTGGACATGAGTGGATAATTCTTTATTATTTCTAAAACTTAGCTTTTGGACTGTATATAATAAAATAACCAAAACAAAAAACTTACCATGGGCTTTCCTAGGAATTTTTAGATGGTTTCATCAAAATGGGAGTTATTTTTAGTATTTTTTATGGACAAGGGCCTATTTTAGTAAAAGAATACCCATTCATATGTGTAGGTGAGTCACTCTCTTAAAGAAACAATTTTAAGCCTTAAAATATATTAATGGTTTGGAATGATTCTAAATGGCTTTATTAAATTAGTCAATTAAACATAAAATATAATTTTTTTAAATTAAAAAAATATATTTGGTCATGGATACCATTTATAGTATTTATTACCTCACTATTGGGTCATTATGATCTCATAATACATAAAAAATATTTAATTGATATTTAATTTTTACTTGAAAACATGTTAGTATCAATTTTTTTTGAAAAATGAACTGTTGGATAATTTAGACCTTTATGATTCATAATGTAAAATACATTTTATATAAATAATTTTATAAATATGTTAATTTTCACTTTTTGAATTAAGAGCTGAAATTGATTGAAAAATGTTGGATTTTTTTTGATAATAACAGTTCTCGAACCCTTATAAAAATTACATTTGACTTCATAAAACATTTATGATCATTTATATCTAATAAAAATTATTTAATTATAATATTTCATTAAAATAATATATATTCAAATAAATATTAATTTATCAAATCAATTACTTAATTGAAATTTAATACTAGTTAAAAATATAATTCTAGTTTTATTATAAAAAAATAAAAATCATTTATAAATTAATTTTAAGAAGAAAATATGAAAATTATTCTATTGAAAATATAATATACATATTCATATTATTAGTTTCATGATACATATCCTTTTAATACAGTAAATAATTCTCTAACAGTAAGATGCACAATAGAGATAATATTTTGGGGTGGTTCGACGAACATGGTTTAGGTTGTGGTCTTGATGAGCTTGAAAGTCTCCCATAATTTTTTTAATCATGATTAAGTTAATGGGTATAAAATTTGGATTGGTCCAGGGAAAATCTCAATGATGTTATTTCCGTATGAATCTTTGATAAATGGGCTTCATAGGGTATGATCCTACTAGTTGAGGAATTCACTTCCTTTATCTACTTCAGTAGGATTTTTTAAAACCCTATATTTATACTAAACTTGTGATAACTATTAAACAACAACTTTATCAATGGTAAATATAATTTTTTATAATTTATATCTTAAATTATATCATAAAACCAAAAGATTTCAGGTGTTTTCTATAACAATATTTAATTAAATCACAAGGGAAATTTTATTTTTAATAGTTTGGGTCATCAAAATCTTCCCCCTTAAGAAATTTCACCCTAAAAATATTTACTTATGATAATAAAATAGACGAGGGAAACTCTATTTAATCACCTCCTCTAGTTCCTACATCGTTTATTCAAACTTAAGTTTTCTCCATAGCACCTTGACCAGGTGCATTGTTTTATTTTGTAGAAATTTGTCTCTAAAGTATAAGATCTTCACCAAATTTTCCTCATATGAGAGATCATTCCCTAATGGAACTGGATCTTGATCGAGTACATGAGAAAGATATGTTATATACATTCTCAATATGGATACATACAATACATCATGTAATTGGGATAAGTTATGTGGGAGTGAAAGGTAGTAGGCCACCAGTTCAATGTGATCAAGGAACTAAAAGAAGTCGATGTATCTTGGACTAAGAGTTCCTTATTCAAATATCTCATAACATTCTTAAATAAAGATATGTAGAGGAAAACAATGTCTCTAACATAAAACTCTATGTCTAATTAATGATTATAATCATAAATATTCTGTTGTCTTTGAGTTTCTGTGATGTGATGTTGAATGGTTCTATCAATTTCCATCATTTATTCGACCATTTCATGACATAGCAGTTTCCATTCCCCAAATTCATCTCAACATATAGGTGTTTTTCACCGCTTCCAATAAAGTGTTTCACAGAGGGAAATTTGGATGCTTGAGTGGGAACTGCTATTATATGAGAACTCAACCAGATGAAGATGTTGGTCCCATCCTCCTTTATAGTTAATTGATCATTCTCTCAACATGTCCTAAAGTATCTGTCTATTCTACCTAGATAGACCATTAGGTTTAAGGTGACAAGGCATGATGATGTTAAACTCAGTGTTTAGAGTCTGTTGGACACTTTTCCAAAACATTTTAGTGAAACACAAATCTTGATTTGATACAATCAATAGTGTAACTCCACAAAACATTACCTCTTCTTTGATTTATATCCTTGAAGGTTGATCTAGTGTGAAATCCTCTCAAATTATGATAATGTGAGATGTTTTTGTAAAATTATCCACAATAACTCATATGGATATGTTTCCTTAGGATGTCTTCATAAGTCTAGTGATAAAGTCCAAGATGATTTTCCCATTTCCATGTTTGTATAGGTAATGGTTATATTATCACCTTAGACATTTTAATTTTATCCTTCACTTGATGACATACTAGGAATATGTATGTATATCCATTGATCTCTTTCTTCATTTTTTTGACCAATAGTTCTCTATGAGATCCTAAAATAGATTTTTGATTCCTTGGTGGAAGGAGAAAGTCAAACTATTTTCATCATCCAACAGTTCCTTCTTTATCTATTTATTTGATGGTACACATATTCTTGACCCAAAGCATACAAATCCTTATTCATTAATATTTATTTTGGAGGATTTTACCTTTTTTAGACATTCTATTTTATTTTTAATTCCCTCATCATTTCTATGAGAATCATTTATTTTATCAAGAAGGGATGGTTGAGAAATATTTTGATAAAGGATTGATAATGTTCCTCCATTTATGATTCCAATGTCTATCCTTTTAAAATCTAATAAAATAACATCCCTATAAATTCTCATCAAGGACAACATTTTTGGATAATTTCTAATTAGAGCATATTCCACTTGATTCTCTTTACCAAGATAATATTGGATTGAGTAGTCATTATAGATACCCTCTCTTTTCATACATTAACATTACATCACTTTTTAGAATAATTAAAACAGTATACCAAAGGATTCCCAAAGACCGTATTAGTTTAGTGTAATTCAAAAATGGAAATGTGAACACTGGTACATGATCGAGCACCATAATATCCCTATAGGTTCTCCAAGACTATAAAACCTCTTAGACACGTCATATAAGAAATATATCTTCATAAAATAGGAAATAAAACATAAAAATAGGTGAGCTCAGATGCTCAGTAAGGGAAAAAAGAGAGGCATGTTAGAATAAACATAATCATAGGGGTTTGGGAACATGATCATGAAAATAGAAGATCATACCGTGCATATCAAAGATCATATACATGAATCATGGAATAAATATTGGAAGTTCATAAAACATTAATCATAAAGAAATAAAGAACATATGACATGAATTCATAATATAGGAATAATAAATGGAATTTTGGAAGACACAAAATCATATATAATGATTTCTATAGTATCCAAGGCATTATAACCAAGACCATCTTAGTGAAAAAAGTTCTTTACTTAATCAGGTTAACACCTCATTCTAGCACTGTATTACTGCACTGAGTTCACTCCTCGTTACAGCCCTGTAACACTGAACCAAGTTCATTTCATATTCCATCAATTACTATTTTATGAGATATAAATCATTACCCAATGAATTTGAGGGAGATATATGTGTCACCCATCTTTTATTGAAATCATACATACATGTTCTAAAAATTCATAAACAATCATATCATAACATGGGAAATTAAATGGGTATCATAAATACATATTAATATCATAACATATGAAAAATGGTACAAGTTTCATAATCATTTCATCAAAACAATAAACCATGAAAAGAAGCCATATTTGAAAATAATATAACTCACAGAAGAGAAAAGGGTGTCATAAGCATCATTCCATAAAAACATAAACCATTCAAGAATGAATATTAAATAAACCTATGGATCATTTCTTATAAGGGCGTGATTAATATAAAAAATATCATCTTAGATATAAAATAACATGAAAAAATATTTTAAAAATATTTATTAAGGAAAATATTTTTTCTTCATTGAAAAAGTTTCTTTAAAACATAGATAACTTTTGAATCCAATTTGTTTGAAAATAAACATGAAATCTTATAAATAAATATTTGAAAACCATCTTGAAGTATTTTTCTTTGATGAAAAATAAAGATAACTTGATAATGTTTTGAAAACAATTTCTCGGGAAAACTAATACATGTATCTTGATTTTTTTGAAAACAATTCCTTTGAAAATACATTTCAAACTTATAAATATGGCATGAAAACCATTTTAAAAACACTTTTATTGAAAACACATAAATTAATCTTGAAAACGTTTTGAAAACCATTTATTTGAAAATAATTTTTAAAATTATATATAAGGATTGAAAATAATTTGAAAAACACTGTCCTTGAAAACATGTAAAATAATATTGAAAAATATATGAAAACCATTTCTTTGAAAATAGTTTTCAAACTTATAAATAAGTCTTGAAAATCATTTGGAAATAATTTTCCTAGAAAAAATATAAAATAATCCTGAAAAAAACAAATTAAAACATTTTTAAAATTATTTTAAATATTATCTTAAAAAATTAACCTTTTAAACAGGATATGATGGATTCCAATAAATGATTAATGTTAGATCCATACATATCATATGAGGTAAGAAGAACATTTATTATTCATGGTAAAAGGTTAGAAAAATGCCTTGTTCAGAAAGTGACAAGAAGATTACTTTGAAAAAATTGGTAAAATAAAAAAAGGTAAAAACTTTATTTTAATGATTATAGGATAATAGAATAATATTCATGGAAACTCTTTTTATAAAACACGGTTTTGAAAGAACACATATTTGTAAACAAATAGAGGTTAAAGTCAACCGTTTTTTAAAACACTTTCTTAACTATATTATATACCAAGGTGTATAAAAATGGTACCCATACATGAATAAATCATTTATAACAATAGGATAAAAAAATTCATGAACTTTCATGAGATATGGAAAATAATAATTCATCAAATGAATTATAAATATAAACTATCTTGAAAAGTGAGGAGATTATTTCAATAAAATTTTCCCACTTGGAAAATTTGAACCAGAAACTCCATGTAATAAAATGAAATTTCATGAAGATTAAAATATCATGAAAATAATTATATTCATGATATAAAATTTAAAATTTATTATATACAAATCATCAAAAAATATTGGTTCATAACATGGCACATGTCCTAAATAAGTAAAATTGAGACAAAATCACTTTACTGATTTGGAAGCTTTTGAAACAGAAATCCCATGATAAAAAGATAATAAAATGTATAGGTAAAATAAAATAATTTTAAATATAATAAACACATAATATATCCATGGGATGTATAAACACCAAGAAAAAGGAATGGGTGGTGAATAAAGCATGTATATCACATAAATAAAAAGTGATATGAAATTACCTTACCTTGTGTCTTGAATCTCATCACACTAATTCAACACTCCTATATAATAAATATAAATTTATTATAAATATATCATAGAAACTTATTCTTATATCTAAACCCATATATATTTTTATTATTACATCATATTACCTCTTAGTTAACAATTCCATGTTAAGGTTACACTTCGAGTAATATTCGTGTTGTTTTTCACATGTGTCTTACTTTGTTATTTATTTGGTCATTATACATATATTTTTATTTAAAGAATGTAAAACATGATATAAATATAATTTATATTCTTTATATTTTTAGTATAATAATCTATAGAATATAGATGTATGGAATGGAATACACCGTTTATGGAGACTGTAGGTTGTATGTACACATGCACGCTGTTTTCGTTTAATTTTCATATTAAAATAATGAAGGTAAATGAAATATATATATATATATATATATTTATATATATAATTATTCAAATATAGTTATTATATATTATATATCATATAATTTTACTAAAACTATACTTAATAAATTTAATGTAGTGTGTGAACAAATCACTTTGCTTTGAGGGGGCGGTAGTCCACACATCATCAAACAAAATTATCATATTTACACCAAAAGGAAAGAATAAAAATATTTATGGTAAAAGTATTAAATAATATTAAATAAATAATAAATATAATATATAATATATATAAAGAGAGTTTCCATCATAATTTCCAACATGATAGGTTGTAATGGAAAAAAACAATCATCGTTTAGTGAGGCTGAAGTTTTCCGTACACATAATCAATATATTCATTACCCCTTAGATGTATGTGTTCATAAGTGTATTTAAAAAAACATAACATAAAAATATGTCCTTATATTCAAGATATTTTTGTTTCTGTGTAATCGTGGAATAATATTAATTTTGGTAGTGGAGAAAGATAATAAAAGAAAGCTGCTTGAGGGAGGGTGTTACCTCTTAATCGGGAAACTCCTTTTGGTTTTCACCCAAGTAATTCCTTGGAAGACATTAAAAAAATTAATGGTTCATGTAGAATGTAACTGATATTTAGGATCTATTTGGGTTGATATTGGATGATCCATATTATCTTGAGATGTGGGATGAAGTCGGAGGATTTGTGGCCTTATTATAGTGGAGGATTGGCACTCTTGTAGTATTTTAATAAAGGAATTCCATTCATGTTTTTCACATGAAAAGTGGATCCAATATTGAAAAAATAGGTAAAAGGGAGGATATGGTCAATATATGGCCATTAAATGGTTCTTGGTAAATTTTCGAGGTTGTTTAGGCTCTTAAATTTAAGCTTTAATCCTTAGTTAAACCTAATTTTTCCTTAATTGATCTAAATAATTTTAATTACAATCAATAATATTTTTGGAAAAAAACAAATTTGACCAGATTATACCTTATAAATTATTATTATTATAAATATATAATCCATTTTTTCAAATTCAAAACACATAAGTTGCAAGAAATTAATTTAAAAATAATCCCATTGATGGGACAACACTATTTGGTTTTAAGGTAAAAATAATGAAAAGTTTGAAAAAATTTTATATCCAATTTCAATGTGAAATTGGTTCCAATGACAAAAATTGTATTATTTGATAAAAATAATGTCTATTTAATCTTTGAAAACAATTTAAAATATAATTTATCCTCATAAATAAATTAGATTATAAAGTAGTTTTGATTTAAAATTCAGTATTTTAACAATTCATTATAAAATTAAACCCTATAGAAAAATAAAAACAATTTATCCAAACATATTTTTTGTGTGTTTTATTTCCATGTTGAAGTTTATTTTGAAATATTAAATCTAATAAAGAGTCAAAATTTTTATTTAAAATGGGTTCTTCGTGAAAAGACTATAAAAATACCATTTAAAAAATATAAGGTTTTAAGAATAAAATTGGGTTTTTTATTATCTTATGTCAACAAAATATATTGGATGAATACCATATGTATTTTATTTACTATATAACATATATATTACCTTAATATAAATCAATAATTATAATCAATTTAACTTTTTATGGTAAAAAAACTTTGTGAACATCAAAATATTAATATTTCCTTTTATATTCAGTCTGTTTTCATATTAATTTCTAATTAATTGGTAACCTATGAATTCATATTGTATTTGTGTAAGCCATATATTTTAATAAATTAGTTAATACTTTTAATAACCATTAATTTGAGGTCTCGTTTATATCTTATTATATTAAATTTTAATATTTTAATAATATATTATTGTTTGATTAACCAAGGTCACACATGTTATGTTAGCCATTGAGGAAAGTAATTGTTGCATGTAACATAAGCTAACCTCGGTTTTCTATATAGATAAAGATAAAATTTATATTTCATCTCTTCATAGTTAACTTCATTTGACATATAACGTAAGACAAATATGTTTCTTTAATATAAAATAAACTATTTTCAGTGTTGCGTGAAATGAAAAATATCAAAGAGATTAAATTAATTCAAAAAATAATAATAATTCACAAAATATTTGGGTGTTATATTCTACCACATCTAAAATAAGTTCACTATAATGACTATACTAGGTTATCAATGGTTTATTACATAGAAATTTCCTTCATAGAAACCAACATCAGAAAATTAATACTAAAACTTTTCATAAAAATGAAAGTTGGAACCATAAATATTACCCAAAATAAAATATAACTGGGTTATCACATATGAGAAAATAGGTTGGGTGTGAATATTGGGCGTGGAGGAAAAGATTAAATCTTTATCTTGAGTGATTAAGTTCATTAAGCACAAACAAGTGAATGATAAAGAAACATTAATGGCCTTAATGTCGTAAATTTATGATCATTTAAAAGGCCACTGGTTCAACAAAAATTAAGGTATTATGACAATTTTTTTATTAATTATCATAATGTTGATTAATTATTCTATTGGCCATGAATATAAGGAAATAATCATACTTGATATGTTTCTATGATTACAATATCATTCTTTATTTTTTTCTTTAATCTATTTATAATTCACCTATTACTTCAAGAAACAAATGTCCTAAAATTAACTTTGATGCCTAATGTGCTAAAATAAACTTTTATCATATACTAATTCCCATAATGGAATGAAAATCATAACTATTTCTCTCTAAATATTCTTGAAAATCCATATGGTAAATACATTAGTCTGTAAACATAATATGAAACTCTACTAGTTCATCATTAATAATTATTCATCAAAAAATAATAAAACATTGACCATGACATCATGCAAGCTTGTGGTAGGTGTGAAACCCTTATAGTCCTTAGGTCATGGGTTCAAGTCCCACCACCATTCGATACATGAATAGTTGTCACCCAACATACATGATATACATTTATAAAACCAAACTAATATAATTTCCAAAATATATATGATGGACATCCATGAAATAATGTTAATCACTAAATATCCTCTTAACAAATGTTTTCAATACAATCCCAGTAAAAAAACACTTCCTCCGAAGTTTAATATAAAATTTTCATGAATGGTTATTGTAACACCCCATGATTTTATTATAAGGCCCCAGCCTTAAACCTTACTTAGTCTTGAGTTATTACAAGATTACACATTGAGGATCTTTTCAGGTTTAGAGTTTTAGAGAATTAGATCATGAAACTTGCATTAAATTCTACATTTAAACAAAGTGGTTACATAAAAGATAGTATCCGTTCTTCCCATAAATGGAAACATATTTAAAATATAACACGGATTCTTTCTTGACACATCCTTGACACTATCATCACATCATGTACCTTTCCCTTGACCTGTGAAAAAGATTTCAAAAACTTGGGATGAGCATAAAAAGCTCAGTAAGAGTTATAAAAATATGGAAAGGAAACATGAGTTCATATATACATTAGAATGAAATCACACTTTACCCATAAAACATAGGCATGTCAAATCATGAATAAATCATAGAAAACATAAGACATAAAGGTAACTTGAGGCATTCATAACATTCTTACGTAGGGAGTAACCCTCTTGGTTACGTTTGGAATACCCATCACAGTATATTTCCTAAATCTCTTCGGAGAAACCTTAACATTTCTCTCCTTCGCGTTACCCAATGCATTGGAGAGCTATATCGGGCTCACCCGCCCTTAGTTTATCACGGAACCACCCATTTTCATAAAAATGCCCAAGAACCATAACATAAATGTGTCACATAAAACATGCATAAAGGAAACATAACATTTTCCATATTTCAATCACAATATAACATTTTAGTATATTGAAATAATGAATCCATTCACAAAGAAACCATTTCCAAAACCATTTAAAACATTTAATAAAGAGATTTTTGAATCAAAGTGTCCCATACCACCTTGAAGCTTAAAATTTTAAACCATTAATATCCATATAAATAAATCCTTAAAACCATTTTGAAAACATGGATATTAATAAGAACAAATAATTAAAACATTTAAAATGATATTTTGGTTAAAGGGGGTTTACCAAAATTAGAGACACTTGAATACAATAATTGAGGAATAACATTTAGTCAGAACTTTATAATATCATGTGAATAAATGGATTCATGATATAATACTCCAAAGGACAGTATATACACCATATAAGAGTGAATTGGTTCATAACAACAATGAACCCTCAATAGAAATGTCAAAGTTGATGAAATACCTTATAAAGAAGGTATCCTTAAATTAAGGACAAATCAATCTCAAAAATATGTGTGACAAATATAAATACACCCAATATAAGTGGATATTAAGTGTAAAACAATAAAAGGTCATTCACACATATTCAATGGATGACATATTCAATGACTACATGTTGAACCCAAAGAAATCGAAATTGGGTTAAAAAGTTCCCTTGACAGCCTAACGACATCACATCAAAATGAGTTGATGAGAGATAAAAAGTGTATATCATCACTTGGACATAAAATTTACATCAATAAGGATATATGAGAACATATCCCAACATAACAATATGTAAATTAAAAGACCCAACAAAAGAAGTCTTTTAAAAAATAGGAGGGTGAAAGGTTCCCTTACCGACTTGGGTATCTTTCAAAACATACACCCCATGAAAGAAGGACAATAGATCATTGATGTAAATACTCATAAACGAAAGTATATTACACAACGAGTAGAATAATGGGCAGTTCATACACCACTCAATGGAATTTGTGGCAAATGTAGCATAAATATCACGGGAATAAAAGTGAGATGAAAAATCCCTTACGAAAACTCGGCAGCCTAACGGCGCCACATAAAACTTCCAAATATGGATTGATGAGATCAAATAGGGTATCTCATCACATTACAATAAAATGTACAGCAAGAGGAATATAAAATAACATCCCCCAACATTAAAAAGAGGAGCTTAAAAGAAGTGACATAAAGGAGAGTACTTAAAAAGAAAGAGAGAGGTTAGATCTCTTACGAAAGTTCGGCAGCCTAACGGCGCCACTCAAAACTTCCAAAATGGATTGATGAGAGAGAATAGGGTCTCTCATCAAATGAACATAAAAATTACAGTAAGTTTAATATAAAATATCATACCAATAACAAGAAATATGAGCTTTAAAAGGAATGACATAAAAGTGTGTACTTAAAAAGAAAGAGAGGAGTAGGATCCCTTACCTCGGGTCCGACTTGACTCGATCATTATTTAATCTCCTGAATAATAAACTTGAGTTAATTTCTACTTCCTTAAGAACCTTTTTCAAGTTAATTATTCCTTTTATATCACTTATTACCATGTCATAAACATTATGTAATCATTTAAGTTAATAATATTTGTTTTGCTGATATTTGGTTCTTAAGTCGAAAGTGGACTTCTTACAATTACATGTTGTTCGTGTGGTCAAAGGTTCTTTATATCCAGATTGAAATTACTGATTTGGATATCATATATATCATATATATCCAGCATATACATGTATTTATAATATTACATAATCATTTAGAGGTAAGATATGAAATGCACCGTTCATGGAGACGGTAAGCCGTACGTACGCATGAACGCTACTTTCATTTCTTTGTCATATTAATGGAATTAAAACTAAATGAGAGGTATGTATATTTTAATTCCAGAATTATATTCATCATTTAGATGTATCATTCATCATATATATCCATTATATACATGTACTTATAATAGTACATTACATTTGGGGATAAGAAATGAAATGCATCGTTCATGGAGACGGTAAGCCGTACGTACGCATGAACGCTACTTTCATTTCTATCTCATACTTTAATGGAAAGAAATAATAATGATATAGAGGTATATAATACTTCCAGTATAAAATCATATATAATAACATTAAATCCATCCTTTATACGTCCCACGTATGGCATTAACGAATCACATCACTTTGAGAGGGCGGTAGTCCGCACTTCCTAAAATGAAGATATCGCTTATACCCATAATGGAAGCCATAAAAGTAAGCCACAAATGAAAAGTACAGAAGAATAAGTAAAACATAAACATATTATATATCATATATAAAAATAGTGACATCATAATGGCCACCTTTGATGGTGTTAAATGAGTATTGAACAATCATCGTTTCGGGAGGCAAAATTTCTCCATCCACGGAAACCGTATGTTCCATAACCATTTGATGTAGTTGTGTGAGAGTGTAGCTCGAATAAATCTTATATAAACATCCTAGTATATTGAAGATACTGGTGTTGTTACAAAAGAAATAAATAAAAAGAGTTTAGGGGGTTGTAGAAGCAAAATTAAACAAATGAACATGAGAGAATGAATTACCTTTAAAAGTGTAACTCCTTTTGATTTGAGCCTAAAGGCTTCCTTTGAAAGGATTCTTCCCAAAGGGAATCCTCTAGGATGAGGAGAGGGATGTGGAGAGAGTAAATGGGCAGGGGTTGGACGAGCCAAAGGCTTGAGGAGTGTGTGAAATGAGGTAGAGGTGGGGGCCTTTTATAAGAGGAGAGGAGGGGCTCTTTTGGAAAGTAAGAAATATTACTTTATTTGAAAATGTGTTTCGGTTTTAAAAGGTCCCACATTGATATAATTCGTGGATAAGGTGAGAAGGGTTCTAAATCCACCCATCCAATAAGTTTTTGACATGTGTAGGTCATAGAGTTTACATTATCTTCTCATTTTATTTAAATCTTCATATAATGATGTCATCGCTGCATCATTATGATGTCATAAATAATTTAATTTATTTAATGTCTAAAAATTATAAAAAAATTACTATGATGTAGGAAATATTTTTAGATTTCCAACCAATATTTATAATAAAAAATCTGACTTTTATAACCCCACTTAAAAATTGTTTTAGTAAAACATATCATGTTTGTGTCATTTTTACTTTTACATTAAATAAAAAGTTATTTATGTCATTTCCCAACCAAAGTGGCTCCATGGGGTCCCCAAGTTGACCCATGGCTTTTCTTGGTCGGCCATTACACATCCAATGAGGTTAGGACATGTGTCAAGTTCATTTCATATTATTAAAACATTATTTTTACCTAAAACTACACTAATTACCACTAATCGCGATTAAAAACTTAATAAGTTACTATTCACCAAAAAATTATTTTTATCCCATTGAACCACATTTTACTTCTTAATGACAACCATGTATGTCGTATTTTTTAAATTCAAAACACAATGATGGAAAAATTTCATTTAAACGGAAAAATCAGTTTTTATAAGTACCACTTAGTGGTTTCACTATTCATCAAAAATTGAAGTTTTTCAGAAAAATCCCAAAAATTCACCCTAAGCTATATTTGATATTTAGATTTCAAAAATGAAGTCTATTTTACAAAATTAAAAACATATAAGTCACATTAATTAATTTAATAATTAATTCCCGCTGTCATGACTAATAGCGTGTTTTTATGAAACAATAAGTATTAAAAGATTGACACTAGTTTAAGTCCGCTTTCAAAGTGAAATTAATTTCAACAACCACTATTGGATTTAATGATAAAAATATTTTCTAATTTCACTTTAAAACCAATTCAAATGATAATCAAATCATATAAATAAATTAGATTAAAAAGTGGTTTTGAATTAAAACACAACATTTTACACTATTCAAAAAAAATGAACTTTATCAGAAAGATACCAAAAATTTACACAAAGTAAATTTTGATGTCCCGATTCTTAATAAGAGTTTTATTTGGTCCAAAAGAATGTTTAAGAGTGAACAAAACTATATTTAATGATGGTTCAACATCAAAATGTGATAAGTGAACCTTTAGTGAAAACAAGGGCATATACGCCTAAAATTGAATTCTTTCCATATTTTAAGCCTCTATCCTTTATTGGATAAATGTAAAAACATTTAAAAACATATATAATCATATTTTAGTTATTTCTATCCATTCCCGCCATACAACGGCTACATGTTAACTACCATTTAAAATAATATTATTTTATTATTAGAGTGCAACGTAAGATTCCCAAGAAACTCGTTGTTGCGTGTTGGGTACGCCATCGAGCATAGCATCCCCTTTAAAGTCATATCAACATTTTATTCACAAATATGGATAAATATGAAAATGTCATATTCTTTATTTACCTTGTGTGTTACATCCTTCCTCCTTTTGGGAATTGCATCCTCGCAATTTTTAAAATTGGGCTTGGAAACATCCTTGAAAGTCCCACATCGGAACAAGAGTCAGTAAAACAATCAATTTAAAATAAAGAAAGATAAGTACAGAGGTCACCCGAGTTAACCCATACTAGGATTACAAGTATGAAAATATGGACATGGAGGAAAAAAAAGGGTCATGTTCTGATGGAGAGTGACAGAAAACATGTTTAAGAGAGAGTTAACCACGAGAAAATCACAAACTTGTGATGGGTTAAACGGTATTCGATTCCCCAGTAGGAAAAGTTAATAGACAACATTTTTGTTTGAAGTTACTTTTTATTGAGGAATTTATTCATAAGGAAACATAATCACTTATCATGTTGACTTTCAACTTTTACTAGATTCCTTAATCAAACTCATATTTTTTTTCCAAAAGACGAGTATTTAGGGAGACTTGTTCGCATTAAGAGTACTATAATCAACTTCTAGAGAATCACCTAATCCAAAAAAGAGAAATATATACATCCCATGTCTTTAGGCTTTAACCAAAACCAAAACCAAAAAGGTTAGTACAAGGTCAGATAATCCAGAAAAGGATAACCCATTAAAAAGAAAATCCATGCTTAATCTCCAAAATTTGTCCAACAAAACCCAAAGTTCAATGAGGACCATCCGATAAACAATTTGTCCATAAAATTCTTCAACATAAACCAATATAAGATTGAAACCCAAATATTTGAAGGATTTAGTCACATAGTCTTCCAAGTTAAATCGTAACATTTATCTCTAAACAACATCAGTTGCTCCTAAAGTCTCGTATTGAAAAGTAATTAACCTAATCACATATCCTCCATGATAGGTTAATCATTTTCATAAATAACCCAAAATCAACATACTATTAATTCATAAAATCTTATAACTAAAAAGAATCAGTCAAACTAACCAGGGACTTCACGTAGTCCAGTGGTAGGCGATAAATACCAGTCGCACTTTGGTTGTGGGTTCGATTCTCGCAGCTTTGTCCGACGCGACGGGTAGTCACACGGTATGCATGTTGTCCTTTTTCCAAAACTATATAATTCTTAAAACATTCCCCAAATTGAGATAAAATCTTCAAAGATGATCATAACAAATTTTAACCTCATGTTTATCTCATTCCTTTCATTTTCCATCATAACATATAATAACCCATAATTATCTCAAAAGTAAGGATCATATAAACTCTAATGGTTACCTTTATAATTATTACCTGAACTTCCATATCGATTGGTCATCTTGTACATGATGCATTATAGAACATACCAAGTTTCAAGTGGTTGATCATGACTCCTTGATAGTTGGTTTAGAACAACCACAAGTTTCCTCATTGAATCCCCCATTTTATCTAGTATCATAATCAGAGAACCACAATAGTTTCCTTCAAATCCATTGTCACTTTGGTGCCTGCTCGATCCATCCATTTACTAAAACCAAAAAGGTCAGTGTGAGTATATCAACATAACCATCATGTAATAATGAGTAAGATAAACACTAAGATATACTTACTCATTCACTTTATCTAAAACTAGGACTCTTTCTGAAATCCTAACCATTATGGTAATGTCACTTATGCTTAAAGAATACCCTAACCTCTAAAGTTATCTAAACCAACCTCTGATACCAAATATAAGGCCCCAGCCTTAAACCTTACTTAATCTTGAGTTATTACAAGATTACACATTGAGGATCTTTTCAGGTTTAGAGTTTTAGAGAATTAGATCATGAAACTTGCATTACATTCCACATTTAAACAAAGTGGTTACATAAAAGACAGTATTCGTTCTTCCCATCAACGGAAACATATTTAAAATATAACACGGATTCTTTCTTGACACATCCTTGACACTATCATCACATCATGTACCTTTCCCTTGACCTGTGAAAAAGATTTCAAAAACTTGGGATGAGCATAAAAAGCTCAGTAAGAGTTATAAAAATATGGAAAGGAAACATGAGTTCATATATACATTAGAATGAAATCACACTTTACCCATAAAACATAGGCATGTCAAATCATGAATAAATCATAGAAAACATAAGACATAAAGGTAACTTGAGGCATTCATAACATTCTTACGTAGGGAGTAACCCTCTTGGTTACGTTTGGAATACCCATCACAGTATATTCCCTAAATCTCTTCGGAGAAACCTTAACGTTTCACTCCTTCGCGTTACCCAATGCATTGGAGAGATATATCGGGCTTACCTGCCCTTAGTTTATCACGGAACCACCGGTTTTCATAAAAATGCCCAAGAACCATAACATAAATGTGTCACATAAAACATGCATAATGGAAACATAACATTTCCACATTTCAATCACAATATAACATTTTAGTATATTGAAATAATGAATCCATTCAAAAAGAAACCATTTCCAAAACCATTTAAAACATTTAATAAAGAGATTTTTGAATCAAAGTGTCCCATACCACCTTGAAGCTTAAAATTTTAAACCATTAATATCCATATAAATAAATCCTTAAAACCATTTTGAAAACATGGATATTAATAAGAACAAATAATTAAAACATTTAAAATGATATTTTGGTTAAAGGGATTTTACCAAAATTAGAGACACTTGAATACAATAATTGAGGAATAACATTTAGTCAGAACTTTATAATATCATGAGAATAAATGGATTCATGATATAATACTCCAAAGGACAGTATATACACCATATAAGAGTTAATTGGTTCATAACAACAATGAACCCTCAATAGAAATGTCAAATGTGATGAAAACCCTTTATAAAGAAGGTATCCTTAAATTAAGGACAAATCAATCTCAAAAATATGTGTGACAAATATAAATACACCCAATATAAGTGGATATTAAGTGTAAAACAATAAAAGGTCATTCACACATATTCAATGACTACATGTTGAACCCAAAGATATCGAAATTGGGTTAAAAATTTCCCTTGACAGCCTAACGACATCACATCAAAATGAGTTGATGAGAGATAAAAAGTGTATCTCATCACTTGGACATAAAATTTACATCAATAAGGATATATGAGAACATATCCCAACATAACGATATGTAAATTAAAAGACCCAACAAAAGAAGTCTTTTAAAAAAGAGGAGGGTGAAAGGTTCCCTTACCGACTTGGGTATCTTTCAAAACATACACCCCATGAATGAAGGACAATAGATCATTGATGTAAATACTCATAAACGAAAGTATATTACACAAAGAGTAGAATAATGGGCAGTACATACACCAATGAATGGAATTTGTGGCAAATGTATCATAAATCTCACGGTAATAAAAGTGAGATGAAAAATCCCTTACGAAAACTCGGCAGCCTAACGGCGCCACATAAAACTTCTGAATATGGATTGATGAGATCAAATAGGGTATCTCATCACATTACAATAAAATGTAAAGAAAGAGGAATATAAAATAACATCCCCCAACATTATAAAGAGGATCTTAAAAGAAGTGACATAAAGGAGAGTACTTAAAAAGAAAGCGAGAGGTTAGATCTCTTACGAAAGTTCGGCAGCCTAACGGCGCCACTCAAAACTTTCAAAATGAATTGATGAGAGAGAATAGGGTATCTCATCAAATGAACATAAAAATTACAGTAAGTTTAATACAAAATATCATCCCAATAACAAGAAATATGAGCTTTAAAAGGAATGACATAAAAGTGTGTACTTAAAAAGAAAGAGAGGAGTAGGATCCCTTACCTCGGGTCCGACTTGACTCGATCGTTCTTTAATCTCCTGAATAATAAACTTGAGTTAATTTCTACTTCCTTAAGAACCTTTTTTAAGTTCATTATTCCTTTTATATCACTTATTACCATGTCATAAAAATTATGTAATCATTTAAGTTAATAATATTTGTTTTGCCGATATTTGGTTCTTAAGTCGAAAGTGGACTTCTTACAATTACATGTTGTTCGTGTGGTCAAAGGTTCTTTATCTCCAGAATGACATTCCTGATTTGGATAGCATATATATAATATATATCCAGCATATACATGTATTTATAATATTACATAATCATTTAGAGGTAATATATGAAATGTACCGTTCATGGAGACGGTAAGCCGTACGTACGCATGAACGCCACTTTCATTTCTTTGTCATATTAATGGAATTAAAACTAAATGAGAGGTATGTATATTTTAATTACAGAATTATATTCATCATTTAGATGTATCATTCATCATATATATCCATTATATACATGTACTTATAATAGTACATTACATTTGGTGATAAGAAATGAAATGCACCGTTCATGGAGACGGTAAGCCGTACGTACGCATGAACGCTACTTTCATTTCTATCTCATACTTTAATGGAAAGAAATAATAATGATATAGAGGTATATAATAATTCCAGTATAACATAATATATAATAAAATTAAATCCATCCTTTATACGTCCCACGTATGGCATTAACGAATCACATCACTTTGAGAGGGCGGTAGTCCGCACTTCCTAAAATGAAGATATCGCTTATACCCACAATGGAAGCCATAAAATTAAGCCACAAATGAAAAGTACAGAAGCATAAGTAAAACATAAAAATATTATATATAATATATAAAAATAGTGACATCATAATGGCCACCTTTGATGGTGTTAAATGAGTATTGAACAATCATCGTTTCGGGAGGCAGACTTTCGCCATCCACGGAAACCGTATGTTCTTTAACCATTTGATGTAGTTGTGTGAAAGTGTAGCTCGAATAAATCTTATAACAACATCCTAGTATATTGAAGATACTGTTTTTGTTACAAAAGAAATAAATAAAAAGAGTTTAGGGGGTTGGAGAAGCAAAATAAAACAAATGAACATGAGAGAATGAATTACCTTTAAAAATGTAACTCCTTTTGATTTGAGCCTAAAGGCTTCCTTTGAAAGGATTATGCCCAAAGGGAATACTCTAGGATGAGGAGAGGGATGTGGAGAGAGTAAATGGGAAGGGGTTGGACGATCCAAAGGCTTGAGGAGTGTGTGAAATGAGGTATAGGTGGGGGCCTTTTATAAGAGGAGAGGAGGGGCACTTTTGGAAAGTAAGAAATATTACATTATTTGAAAATGTGTTTCGGTTTTAAAAGGTCCCACATTGATATAATTCGTGGATAAGGTGATAAGGGTTCTAAATCCACCCATCCAATAAGTTTTTGACATATGTAGGTCATAGAGTTTACATTATCTTCTCATTTTATTTAAATCGTCATATAATGATGTCATCGCTGCATCATTATGATGTCATAAATAATTTAATTTATTTAATGTCTAAAAATTATAAAAAAATTACTATGATGTAGGAAATCTTTTTATATTTCCAATGGCTATTTATAATAAAAAAATCTGACTTGTATAACCACACTTAAAAATTGTTTTAGTAAAACATATCATGTTTGTGTCATTTTTACTTTTACATTAAATAAAAAGTTATTTATGTCATTTCCCAACCAAAGTGGCTCCATGGGGTCCCCAAGTCGACCCATGGCTTGTCTTGGTCGGCCATTACACATCAAATGAGGTTAGGACATGTGTCAAGTTCATTTCATATTATTCAAACATTATTTTTACCTTAAACTACACTAATTACCACTAATCGCGATTAAAAACTTAATAAGTTACTATTCACCAAAAAATTATTTTTATCCCATTGAACCACATTTTACTTCTTAATGACAACCATGTATGTTGGATTTGTGAAATTCAAAACACAATGATGGCAAAATTTCATTTAAACGGAAAAATCAGTTTTTATAAGTACCACTTAGTGGTTTCACTATTCATCAAAAATTGATGTTTTTCAGAAAAATCCCAAAAATTCACCCTAAGCTATATTTGATATTCCGATTTCAAAAATGAAGTCTATTTTACAAAATTCAAAACATATAAGTCACATTAATTATTTTAATAATTAATTCCCGTTGTCATGACTAATAGCGTGTTTTTATGAAACAATAAGTATCAACAGATTGACACTAGTTTAAGTCCGATTTCAAAGTGAAATTAATTCCAACGACCACTATTGGATTTAATGGTAAAAATATTTTCTAATTTCACTTTAAAACCAATTCAAATGATAATCTAATCATATAAATAAATTAGATTAAAAAGAGGTTTTGAATTAAAACACAACATTTTATACTATTCAAAAAAAAATGAACTTTATCGGAAAGATACCAAAAATTTAAACAAAGTAAATTTTGATGTCCCGATTCTTAATAAGAGTTTTATTTGGTCAAAAATAATGTTTAAGAGTGAACAAAACTATATTTAATGATGGTTCAACATCAAAAGGTGATAAGTGATCCTTTAGTGAAAGCTAGGGCATATACGCCTAAAATTGAATTCTTTCCGTATTTTAAGCCTCTATCCTTTATTGGATAAATGTAAAAACATTTAAAAACATATATAATCATATTTTAGTTATTTCTATCCATTCCCTCCATACAACGGCTACATGTTAACTACCATTCAAAATAATATTATTTTATTATTAGAGTGCAACGTAAGATTCCCAAGAAACTCTTTGTTGCGTGTTGGGTACGCCATCAAGCATAGCGTCCCCTTTAAAGTCATATCAATATTTTATTCAAAAATATGGATAAATATGAAAATGTCATATTCTTTATTTACCTGGGGTGTTACATCTATGAAAAATATTCTTTTAAATTTCATGTCTTGTGTTGTACGCTACACCAAAAGGAGCTTGCACAACACACATCCTTGACTTGACTTGCATTACATGCAATCACGACCTTCCTCGATAGCGTGTGTAGTACGCAATACCGAGTTTCACTAAACAACGAAATTCTATTAAAATATTATTAAAACTAGCCGTTATGAATAGTAATAAACACTTTTTGAAATTTTGTAAGTTTTATTTTTCAAAATGGACTTCATTTTAGGATTCGGAATATTAAAATTATCTTAGGGTGAAATTTTGGTACTTTTCAGATAACTTTCATATTCTGATGAATAGTGAAAATTACTAAATTTTAATTAAAAACAAATTTCTAATTGAAATAATTAATAGTGATAATTTATTAATTTGAGTGGTTTTAAAGTATATTTAGAATATATTTTTACAATTTAATACAATGTTGGTCATTGGATGTAATTTCACATTTAAACCAGACATAAACAAGTGTCAATCTTTTGATAGTTATTATCTCTCAAAAACACGCTATTTGTTTTGACGACGGGAATTAATTTTTAAATTAATTAATGTAACTGATATGTTTTGAATTTGGTAAAATAGAAGTCATTTTTGAATTCATAATATCAAATATAGCTTAGGCCTAATATTTTGTATTTTTCTGGAAACGTTCATTTTTTGATGAATAGTGAAACCCCTAAGTGGTAGTTAAAAAAACTGAATTTTTCATAAAACTTAATTTTACCGCTTCTGTGAGTGGAATTTCAAAAATCTGAGAGACACGGTTAATATCAAGGACTAAAATGTGGTTCAATGATATGAAAATAATTTTTGGTGAATATTAACTTTTGACTTTTTTTTACCACGGTTAAAAGTAAATAGGATAATTAAGGGTAGAAATGATATTATTATTACCCTAAAACATGTCCTAATTCTATTAGATAAGTGTAATTCGACCAAAAACAACCTTAGGAATAAAATATGACCATTTAAGCCCACTTGGATTAGATTAGGACATTTATTATTAATTTATTTAAAGAAGGGTTAAAATAGTTAAAATCAATGTTTAATAAGTAAATCATTTTTAATATAGGGTTATACATAAGATAAATTCGACTATAAATATTAATTAGAAAGATAAAATTTTTTCCTACATAATTATTTTTTATTTTTAATTTTTAGACATTAAATAATTTAATTTATTTATAACACAACGATGATGCTGTAATTACCTTTTTAAGAAAATATTAAAATAATTGATGTTATAAATGCCCAAATAAATGTAATTTGAGACTTTTTATGACTTACACTAATTTTATAGGTTAATATTACATTTTATTATTGATTTAAGTAACTTTTTTCGAACTTATAATTCTGTTATGAATTTCATAAAAATCATGTACCAAATAGTGTCAAAATTGACATAAATTAGTTTTTAAAACAAATATTATATTATTAATTGTTATTTTATTCCTAAAAATCTAAGGTTCGGCCAAATGACTTAGATAAGTTTATATATATTAATAATAAACAACTTGGGGTTCATGTGGCTTGATATAGTAAGTTTATTAAACATATAGTGTAAGAAAACAAAACGACACGGTAAAAGTTAAATTATTTAACTTAGAGTTGAATATAATTGATAAGGTTAAAATAATAACCAAAACTTGTCTAAATCCTATTGGATGAGAGTATTGAGACCCATACTTACCTTATTTTTGAAATATATCAATTTGGAGCTATTTAAAACCGAACTTGACTTTATATTAAAATAATATTTTTAGTTTCCCAAAGGTGCCCCTCTCCTCCCTTATAAAAGGGCACCTCCTCCCTCTCCTCCTCACACCAATTTGAGCATTCAAGCTTGAAAAAACCCTACCAAAATCTCCTCTCCACTTCCCTAGTATCATCCTAGAGGTCCTGGTCTTCTTCAAATACCATCCTTAGTTCTTTAAGTGGAGGTTAAGAAAAGGCGCGTCAAAAAGAGGTAATATCCATTACCGATCTTTTTCAATTTCTTTCTTCTTCAACTTCTTATTATTTAGTTGTTTAATGATAAAGTAATAACATCAGTATTTATTATATACTGATATGTTATTATAAATATGAAACAACTCCAATTAACCTTCTATCTATCCTATGGAAAAAGGAAATCACCGCGCATGCGTACGTACGGAATACCGTCTCCACGCCGTGGTGTAATCTATTTTCTGCCACCACCTTAATTGGATGGGTATAATGGTGTAATGAGTAATTATATATGATTATTATAAAGTGATATTGATACTGAAATAGTATACATACACTTCAACACAAGTTCACGATCATGAGAACGATATCATCGCTCGTGCGTACGTACGGAATACCGTCTCCACGACGCGATGAGATTCATTCTCCATGTTAACCATTTAAGAATGATTATAAAGTATATATAAGAAATAATAATGAAATATATGACATTATAAAGCTACTGGATTTATGTATATATGTATGTCATCTACTTACTTCCATTCAAGACAATAAGGAAAGGAAAACATCGTTCATGCATACGTACGGACTACCGTCTCCATGAACGGTGTGTTTCATTTCATTTATCTATCTATTATATATATATATATTGAATATATATGATATATAAATCATGTTTTATATTCTGGAATTAATTAAATCATGATATAATTAATAATAATGTCAAGAACAACAAGTCCAAACACCTACGATAAATGAAACGATTTTACCCAAAATGCTTCTTTAACATGGAATTTACAAAAGAACGGGTAATATAAAGTCATAAGTGAACCATATATGATATCATAACAATGAATATGATTATGTAATAAGTTAATGAAATTATTTAAATCATTATAGAGGAGGTTCAGATACATACAAAGCATATCAGACATAAGGTAAAGGATAATTTTGCAAATCTCATTTTTATCCGAGATTGCTTATTTGTAAGTATTTACTGGGGTTATTGCTATCATCCACGTCCATGTTTTATAAAAGTGTTTTCATGTATGATTAAAGTCCTTTTTACCCATTTTTGACTTTTACTACATGGTATGTAAGGAATCTTTCTTTTGTTTACGTTATGAGGCACTTCTTGACTTTTCCGGAAAAATTATGAAAAGAATGTCTTTTTTACCTTATACGACATTAATGGATTTTTAAAACATTATTTCCAAGAAGCATCCTTTACATGTTTTCAAGTTTATTTTTAATCAACTTCTTTTAGTTTAAAATTGTATGACATGTTAAGAAAGGAAAAATGTTTTTGATGTAGAAAGGATATTTTCCTCAAGAATGGAGTTCAAGAGTTTTATCAAAATTATTTTCCATCTAAGATAATATAGGATTCTGTTTCTATACCTATTATTACATGGATTTGATTATTGAAATATTTTTATGAATTCTTTTATCTTATATGAATTGTTTTATGATGTCATGATGTTTAAGATTCCCATTTTTATTACATGGGTTATGCTATGATGTATGATTTATGATTTTGTGGAACACATAATAATGGTATCATTATAAGATGGGTGGGACCTATATCTCCCTCCAATGCATTGGGTAAAGATTTTATATATCATGAGATAGACATGGCTGGAACGGTAGGCTATACCGGTTCAGTGAAACATGACTGAAACGAGGAGTGAACTCGGTTCAAAAATGGACTTTTTCCACTAAGATAGTCTTGGCAATGAGTCTTGACTAATAAGAAACGATTCTCTATGATTATGTGTGTATTCCACAAAGTTTCATGTTTTATGTTATGATTATTGGGATTCCATTTCACTACTATGATTTATCCCATGTTATGAAATTATGCTCTCTTTTGCAAGTTAAGATTTCCAAAAGTTATGTTCTTATGAATATGATGTGATTGATATTTCTTTTGTTTACCCTTACTGAGCATTTGAGCTCACCCTTTTATGTTTTATTTTCCCCAGGACATAAAGAAAGGATTTAGGTTTAGAAAAAAAAGAAGATCTTTATGGGAGATGTTGAAGATATTTCACCACGATTAGAAGATTATATTCCGAGTTTCCAAAGACACTAAACTATTACGGTCCTTGTGTGTGTGTTTTTGTTATGTACTAAGTATTCCGAAAAAGTAATGTAATGTCCATGTACGTCAGGATTTGGGTCTCTACAGTTGGTATCAGAGGCAAAGGAGGTAGGAATGTATCCGATCCTTGGGAACTCTCACATGTGAGTGTTGGACGAAGCATGGCTCTTCGCCCAAGGGCTTCATGAGGAAATGGCTGCCACTGGGGATGGTGGTATGTCCCGCCCAGGGGGTGTAGACACCCATGGAGTGCCCTAATAGGTATCAATTATAGTCCACTGTAAGTAATTCCAGACCGTTATAGTTGGTATCAGAGGAAAGGTTTAGTCAACCTTTGTAATCTAGGATGCGAAAACGTTATTGAGATCCCTAGAGATATTTCTATGGTATGTCTAGGGATGTCCCTAAGGATAAGTATACATATAGAATATAGTCCTAGAACTATGGTAACGATATTAGATTAAACAAAAGATGTTAGATATTGAAGTTACTCCCCCTTTATTATGATTTTTGTCTCTCACACTATTCTTTGTGGGTTTTAGAAAATGGCAGGAAACAAGATGATTCATGATAATGGAGGATATGATGGACAATGGAATGATATTATTCATGAGAAACCAAATGAAATGGGATTTGGAGGTCCAAACATCATTATTACGCCGAATCAGAAATCTCATAATATGATCAATAAAGTAAAATTTGGTAAGTTTCCTGACTCAGCTAATAAGAGAAAGATGGAGTTTCATGAAGATCATAGAGGAAAGAAAGTTCAATTTCCCCTATGTAAATCATGTGGGAAGAGGCATCAAGGAGAATGTTTCAAAGGAACTGGAAGATGCTTTGGGTGTGGAAAAGATGGACACAAAGCCAGTAAGTTCCAAGGAAAAGGTTCAGTTAACACCAGGGATGAGGATAATGGTATTGCTACAACATCAACAATGGTTAAATGTTTTAAATGTGGAATGTATGGGCATTATGCAAACCAATGACCTAAGGGAAAGTCTCATGAAGAGAATCAGTATGGTCGTATGGGTAGTATTTATGTTGATGATGATGATGAGACTGCAAATGATATGTGAGATGAAAGAATTGTTGAAGCTCGGTCAATGGTTTAAGAATGTAGTGGAATGATTACATGTTTATCAAGTGTAATGTTGTATAAGTAATATCATGGTACTATGTAATAAAGATACATCTAAGGATTGTTACAGTATTGTCTTTCCTTAAGTATTGAAAGTATGTGATAAATGGTACCAGTATTTTTGGAAAGTAGATGATATGCGCATAATGAAGGGATAATGAGAAAATTAAATGTTTGACAGTATTCATGAGCTCATTACTGATATAATGAGAAGGTTATATGATGGTTTGACTATATAGAATTTTTGGATTTTGGTATGTGGAAAGAGTTAAATTTTGAAAGCATTCATGTTTTCACTAAGGTTTAATGGGTATTCATTTTTCAAGAGAATACATGATTACGGTATTCACATGATTGGAATGTGACCAACAAGATAATGGGGGATAAATGATGGTTGGTTGATGACATTTCAAGTAATTATTTTCTTTATACTATGAGCTTGGACCGAAGTATTTTAGATAAGCCTAAAGATTGGAATGGATTATGTTGTACATAAGTTAGGATAGAACTTTTTTCGATATTATTTATGGGATGTTATAGTAATATAGCTCTAGAAAAAGGACAACCTGCAGGACGGGCGACAGCCCATCGCGTCAGACAAGGCTGTGGGAATCGAACCCACAACTAAAGTGCGATTGGCCTTTATCACCTACCACTGGCATACATGAAGTCCCTGTTTAGTAGAAACTAGTTTTATTTTATTATGCGATATGATATATGAAGTATAGGTTCATTCTTGGAATCGTATACGATTAACCACACCATAGATGGACTAATGTATATTTGATAACTTTTGCTAACCTTTTGTTTGAAACAGATGGAATGACCCATCATTCTATCACATGATCAATTAACACTTCATGAATAACAAATTCAACATCATTTCTTTAAGAGATGAAGTGGAAATTGTTCAAAGTATGAACAACAGTGAGATTGTACCAGAATAAAGTAAGTATTTATTCTAATTCAAATTCTTCAACTTTAGGGAAATGATTTTGAAAACCAAGAATGTTGTCCTAGTGCTCTTATATCCGATGAATCAAATGGTACCTTAGATCATCACAAATTTATGGCTTTGTGATTGCTGGCTTTTCCAAAGCCATGTTCTCTACCACTCTCCATCAGAACATGATGGTTAGATTTTTCTTCCATATCCATATTTTCACCTATGTGGAAACCCAGTGATTAGTTTATTTGGATAACTGTTACGTTTCATACTTTTGTTTTTAAAGATTGGTTTTGGTATTCCTTTTTACGATGTGGGTTTATATTAAAGAAACTTTCGCGTAGTAAACCATTTATAACATTGACGAATTTCGAGGGCGAAATTCATTTTAAGGGGGGTAGAATGTAATACCCCAAGATTTTATGAAAAATATTCTTTTTAATTTCATGTCTTGTGTTGTACGCTACACCAAAAGGAGTTTGCACAACACGCATCCTTGACTTGCCTTGCATTACACGCAATCGCGACCTTCCTCGATAGCGTGTGTAGTACGCAATACCGAGTTTCACTAAACAACGATATGCTATTAAAATATTATTAAAACTAGTCGTTATTAATAGTAATAAACACTTTTTGAAATTTTGTAAATTTTATTTTTCAAAATGGACTTCATTTTTGGATTCAGAATATTAAAATTAGCTTAGGGTGAAATTTTGGTACTTTTCGGATAACTTTCATATTCTGATAAATAGTGAAAATTACAAAATTTTAATTAAAAACAACTTTTTTAATAGAAATAATTAATAGTGATAATTTATTAATTTGAGTGGTTTTAAAGTATATTTAGAATATATTTTTATAATTTAATACAATGTTGGTCATTGGATGTAATTTCACATTTAAACCAGACACAAACAAGTGTCAATCTTTTGATAGTTATTATCTCTCAAAAACACCCTATTTGTTTTGACGACGGGAATTAATTTTTAAATTAATAAATGTAACTGATATGTTTTGAATTTGGTAAAATAGACTTCATTTTTGAATTCATAATATCAAATATAGCTTAGGGCTAATTTTTTGTATTTTTCTGGAAACGTTCATTTTTTTGATGAACAGTGAAACCACTAAGTGGTAGTTAAAAAAACTGAATTTTTCATAAAACTTAATTTTACCACTTCTGTGAGTGGAATTTCGAAAATCCGAGAGACATGGTTAATATCAAGGACAAAAATGTGGTTCAATGAGATGAAAATAATTTTTGATGAATAGTAACTTTTGACTTTTTTTACCACGGTTAAAAGTAAATAGGGTAATTAAGGGTAAAAATGATATTATTATTACCCTAAAACATGTCTTAATTCTATTTTATAAGTGTAATTCGACCAAAAACAACTTTAGGAATAACATATGACCATTTAATCCCACTTTGATTAGATTAGGACATTTATTATTAATTTAATTAAAGAAGGGTTAAAAGAGTTAAAATCAATGTTTAATAAGTAAATCATTTTTAATATAGGGTTATACATAAGATAAATTAGACTATAAATATTAATTAGAAATATAAAAAGATTTCCTACATAATGATATTTTATTTGTAATTTTTAAAAATTAAATAATTTAAATTATTTATGACACAACAATGATGCAGTAATTATCGTTTTAAGAAAATATTAACATAGTTGATGTTATAAATGCCCAAATAAATGTAATTTGAGACTTTTTATGACTTACACTAATTTTTTAGGTTAATATGACATGTTATTGTTGATTTAAGTAACTTGGTTCTTACTTATCATTCTGTTATGAATTTCATAAAAATCATGTACCAAATAGTATCAAAATTGACATAAATTAGTTTTTAAAACAAATATTATATTATTAAGTGTTATTTTATTCCTAAAAATCTAAGGTTCGGAAAAATGACTTAGATAAGGTTATATATATTAATAATAAACAACTTGGGGTTCGTTTGGCTTGATATAGTATGTTTATTAACCATATAGTGTAAGAAAACAAAAAGACACGGTAAAAGTTAAATTATTTAACTTAGAGTTAAATCTAATTGATAAGGTTAAAATAATGACCTAAACTTGTCTAAATCCTATTGGATGAGAGGATTTCGACCCATCCCCACCTTAGCTTCGAAATATATCAATTTGGAGCTATTTAAAACCGAACATGACTTTATAATAAAATAATATTTTTAGTTTTCCAAAAGGTGCCCCTCTCATCCCTTATAAAAGGGTACCTCCTCCTTCTCCTCCTCACACCAATTTGAGCATTAAAGCTCGACCAAACCCTGCCAAAATATCTTCTCCACTTCCCTAGTATCATCCTAGAGGTCCTGGTCTTCTTCAAATACCATCCTTAGTTCTTTAAGTGGAGGTTAAGAAAAGGCGCGTCAAAAAGAGGTAATATCCATTACCAATCTTTTTCAATTTCTTTCTTCTTAAACTTCTTCTTATTTAGTTGTTTCATGATAAATTAATAACATCAGTATTTCTTATAAACTGATATATTATTATAAATATGAAACAACTCTAATTAACCTTCTATCCATCCTACGGAAAAAGGAAATCACCGCACGTGCGTACGTACAGAATACCGTCTCCACGCCGTGGTGTAATCTATTTTCCGCGACCACCTTAATTGGATGGGTATAATGGTGTAATGAGTAACTATATATGATTATTATAAAGTGATATTGATACTGAAATAGTATACATACACTTCAACATAAGTTCACGATCTTGAGAACGATATCATCGCTCGTGCGTACGTACAGAATACCATCTCCACGACGCGATGAGATTCATTCTCCATGTTAACCATTTAAGAATGATTATAAAGTATATATAAGAAATAATAATGAAATATATGAAATTATAAAGCTACTATATTTATTTATATATTTATGTCATCTACTTCCATTCAAGACAATAAGGAAAGGAAAACAACGTTCCTGCGTACGTACGGACTACCGTCTCCATGAACGGTGTGTTTCATTTCATTCATCTATCTATTATATATATATATATATATACTAAATATATATGATATATAAATCATGTTTTATATTCTTGAAGTAATTAAATCATGATATAAGTAATAATAATATCAAGAACAACAAGTCCAAACACCTACGATAAATGAAACTATTTTACCCAAAACACTTCTTTAACATGGAATTTACAAAAGAACGGGTAATATAAAGTCATAAGTGAACCATATATGATATCATAACAATGAATATGATTCTATAATAAGTTAATGAAATTATTTAAATCATTATATAGGAGGTTCGGATACGTACAAAGCATATCAGACATAAGGTAAGGGATAATTTTGCAAATCTCATTTTTATCCGAGATTGCTTATTCGTAAGTATTTACTGGGGTTATTGCTATCATCCATGTCCATGTTTTATAAAAGTGTTTTCATGTATGATTAAAGTCCTTTTTACCCATTTTTGACTTTTACTACATGGTATGTAAGGAATCTTTCTTTTGTTTATGTTACGAGGTACTTTTTGACTTTTCCAGCAAAATTACGAAAAGAATGTCTTTTTTAACTTATACGGCATGAATGGATTTTTAAAACATTATTTCCAAGAAGAATCCTTTACAAGTTTTCAAGTTTATTTTTAATCAACTTCTTTTAGTTTAAAATTGTATGGCATGTTAAGAAAGGAAAAATGTTTTTGAAGTAGAAAGGATATTTTCCTCAAGAATGGAGTTCAAGAGTTTTATCAAAATTATTTTTCATCTAAGATAATATAAGATTTTGTTTCTATCCCTATTATTACATGGATTTGATTATCAAAATATTTTTATGAATTCTTTTATCTTATATGAATTGTTTATGATGTCATGATGTTTAAGATTCCCATTTTTATTACATGGGTTGTGCTATGATGTATGATTTATGATTTTGTGGCACACATAAGAATGGTATCATTATGAGATGGGTGGGACCTATATCTCCCTCCAATGCATTGGGTAAAGATTTTATATCTCATGAGATAGACATGGCTGGAACGGTTGGTTATACCGGTTCAGTGAAACAGGACTGAAACGAGGAGTGAACTCGGTTCAGAAATGGACTTTGTCCACTAAGATAGTCTGGGAAATGAGTCTTGACTAATAAGAAATGATTCTCTATGATTATGTGTGTATGCCACAAAGTTTCATGTTTTATGTTATGATTATTGGGATTCCATTTCACTACTATGATTTATCCCATGTTATGAAATTATGATCTCTTTTGCAGGTTAAGATTTCTAAAAGTTATGTTGTTATGAATATGATGTGATTGATATTTCTTTTGTTTACCCTTACTGAGCATTTGAGCTCACCCTTTTATGTTTTCTTTTCCCCAGGACATAAAGAAAGGATTTAGGTTTAGAAAAAAAAGAAGATCATTATGGGAGATGTTGAATATATTTCACCACGATTAGAAGATTATATTCTGAGTTTCCAAAGACACTAAACTATTATGTTCCTTGTGTGTGTGTTTTTGTTATGTACTAATTATTCCACAAAAGTAATGTAATGTCCATGTACGCCAGGCTTCGAGTCTCTACAGTTATCCCTATAACCCTATTGAAAATTTAAAATCCAAAATATTATAAAGAAAGTGATGAAATCAGCATAACATTGACCATATATATATATATATATAAGTACCAATTGGTTGTCACATTCCAAACATGTGAATACCCTAATCATAATTTCTTTTGAAACTTGGTAAAGTCCTAAATTATCATAAAAAATTATTAAAAACACACATGTTTCCATAATCCAACGTATATTGGATCTATTCCTTAAATCCAAAAATAATGTAAACTTTATCCATGATAGAATAAACCACATGTAAACAAGTCCTTACTTAGTTACATGGTAATTAGTACCATTTAATTAACTTATTAAAAAAATAGATATATTTATCCAAACAACATTATCATAACATAAAGAATGCCTTAAGGGTTACCTTCCTTTAGTCAAAATATCATCTTTTTTCTTAAATAACTTCACAAGTACATTGGGATCATTAAATATAAACATTTGAATATTGAGATAAAAACATAAAGAGGACAATCCTGGTATATATCATCATGCATACACCATAATTTTTTAATCCAACAGTATAAAAAATTATATTATTCTACTTTATCTATAATCCATTACAAGTCTACCTCATCCTGTTACATAATACAACTTTCCTTTCTCATTTCATCTGTATCCTCATCATTATCAGTAATAAACCCATTACTCATACCACCTTGCTAATTCTCTTTCGAAGATTTCTGTTTAGAACATTGATTGGACTAATTATAAGGTCCCGACCATAAACCTTACTTAATATTGAATTAAATGAATAATTCACATTGAGGATCTTTTCAGGTTTAGAGTTTTAGAGAATTAGATCTTAACTATTACATCTCCAAAGATTAAAAAGTATACACTTCTACTAAGTTTCCATAAAATAAAAACTCTTAAAAAGAAACATGTCTACTTCCATGTTTTAGACAGCCTGGCATTTCCTTGATCCCATCCTTGGCCCTATTCAACTTTATGTCCTGTGAAAAACATTTCAAAAAAACTTGGGATGAGTATAAAAAGCTCAGTAAGGGATATAAAAATATGGAAAGGAAACATGAGTACATGTATACATAAGAATGAAATCATACATTACCCATAAAACATAAGAACTTTAACATACCTCATAAAATCATGAATAAATCATAGAAATCATAAGACATAAAGGTATCTTGAGGCATTCATAACATTCTTACGTAGGGAGTAACCCTCTTGGTTACGTTTGGAATACCCATCACAGTATATTCCCTAAATCTCTTTGGAGAAACCTTAACGTTTAACCCTTTTGCATTACCCAATGCATTGGAGAGCTATATCGGGCTCACCCGCCCTTAGTTTTTCACGGAACCACCCGTCTTAATAATAATTCCCAAGAACCATAACATAATCGTATCACATAAAACATGCATAAAGGAAACATAACATTTCCACTTTTCAATCACAAGATATCAATATAACACATTGATATAAAAACATTATGAAAACGATTTTCAATACCAAAATAAAAGAGAAGTAAAACATGGTATTTATTTTTCTTTTAAAAAAGGTATGGCTTGTAGAGGAAGCCGAAACTCAAATAATGGTCACGGCGGCGGAGAAGTCATTGTCACCGCATACGTACGACAAAAACATCCCCTTTTGTCATTTAGTAAAACGCTTCGTATACAGAAGATTTCTTTTGGATAAACGTAAAAGTCAAAGGGGTTTATACACCATATAAAAGAAGGTTGTGTATAAAACAAAATATGCCTCAATGAATGGAGATTGAGACGAAGTCTCATTCAAAGACGGTATCCTTGGATTAAGGATAAATCAATTACATAATTATGTGTGACAAACGAATACACCAAATATAAGTGGATATTAAGTGTAAAAAAATCAGGAGACATTCACACATATTCATAGTATGACATATTCAAGGAGTACAAGTTTATCCCAAAGAATCAAAATTGGGTTAAAAAGTTCCCTTGCAAAAATTTCGAGAGCCTAACGACGTAACTTCAAAATTCAGAAAAAGAGTTGATGAGAGATAAAAAGGGTATCTCATCACTTGGACATAAAATTTACATCAATAAGGATATATAATAATATATCCCAACATAATAGTATGTTAATTAAAAGACATAACAAAAGAAGTCTTTTAAAAAGAGGAGGGTGAAAGGTTCCCTTACCGACTTGGGTTACTTTCAAAACATACACCCCGTGAAAGAAAGACAATACAACATTGATGTAAATACTCATAAATGAAATTATATTACACAATGAGTAAAATAATGGGCATTACATACACCAATCAAAGGAAATTTTGGCAAATGTAGCATAAATCTCACGGGAATAAAAGTGAGATGAAAAATCCCTTACGAAAACTCGGCAGCCTAACATCGCCACTTAAAACGTACAAAAATGGATTGATGAGATCAAATAGGATATCTCATCATATTAAAAAAATGTTCACAGAAATAGGAATATAAAATAACATCCCCCAACAAAACAAATAGGAGATTAAAAGAAGTGACATAAAGGAGAGTACTTAAAAAGAAAGAGAGAGGTTAGATCTCTTACGAAAATTCAGCTGCCTATCGGTGCCACTCAAAACTTCAAAAATGGATTGATGAGAGAGAATAAGGTCTCTCATAATATGAACATAAAAATTAATGTAATAGTAATATAAAAGAACATCCCAATCAAAAGAAAGATGATCTTAAAAGGAATGCCATAAAAGAGTGTACTTAAAAAGAAAGAGAGGAGTAGGATCCCTTACCTCGGGTCCGACTTGACTCGATCGTTCTTTAACATCCTGAATAATAAACTTGAGTTAATTTCCACTTTATTAAGAACCTTTTTCAATTTCATTATTCCTTTTATATCACTTATTTCCATGTTATAAACATTATGTAATCTTTCAAGTTAATAATGTTTCTTTTGCCGATATTTGGTTCTTAAGTCGAAAGTGGACTTCTTACAATTACATGTTCTTCGTGTTGTCAAAGTTTCATTATATCCAGAATGATATTAATGATTTCTATATCATATATATCATATATATCCATAATATACATGTATTTATAATATTACATAATCATTTAGAGGTATGAAATGAAATGCACCGTTCATGGAGACGGTAAGCTGTACGTACACATGAACGCTACTTTCATTTCTAGGTCATCTTAATGGAATTAAAAACAAATGAGAGGTATGTATATTTTAATTCCAGAATTATATTAATCATTTATTTGTAACATAAATCATATATAATAACTTTAAATCCATCCTTTATACATCCCACATATGGCATTAACGAATCAAATCACTTTGAGGGGGCGGTAGTCCGCACTTCTTAAAATGAAATTATCGTGTTTACCCACAACGGAAACCATAAAGGTACGCCACAAAAGAAAAATATATAAGCTTAAGTAAAACATATACATATTATATATCATATATAAATATAGTTACATCTTAATGGCCACCATTTAAGGTGTTATATGAGTGTTGAACAATCATCGTTTCGTGAGGCAAAAATTCGCCATCCACAGAAACAGTATGTTCTTTAATCATTTGATGTAGGTGTGTGTAAGTGTTGCTCAAATTATTCTTATAACAACATTCTAGTATATTGAAGATACTGGAGTTGTTAAAAAAGAAATTAATAAAAAGAGTTTAGGGGGTTGGAGAAGCAAAATAAAACAAAAGAACACAAGTGAAGACATTACCTTAAAATCCGGTAACGCTTTTTGATTTGTGCTCAAAGGCTTACTTGGGATGACTTCTGCCCAAAGTGAGGCTTCTAGGAGTAAGATAGGGACGTGGAGAGACAAAATGGGTAGGGGTTGGCCGAGCCAAAGGCTTTGGAAGTGTGGCTAAGGAGGTAGAGTTGGGGGCCTTTTATAAGAGGAGAGGAGGGGCACTCTTGGAAAGTAAAGAAATGTTACATTATTTGAAAATGAGTTTCAGATTTAAAAGGTCCCACATTGATATAATTCTAGGATAAGGTGTTAAGGTTTATAAATCCACCAATACAATAGGTTTTTTACATGTGTAGGTCATATATTTTACATTATCTTTTCATTTTATTTAAATCCTTTATTAATGAGGTAATCGCTGCATCATTATGATGTCATAAATAATTTTATTTATTTAATGTCTAAAAATTATAAAACAAATACTATGATGTAGTAAATATTTTTAGCTTTCCAATGACTATTTATAGTCAAAACTCTGACTTATATAACCCCATTTAAAAATTGTTTTAGTAAAACAACTCATGTTTGTGTCATTTTAATTTTAACATTAAATAAAAAGATATTAATTTCATTTTCCTACCAAAGTGGCTCCATGGGGTCCCAAAGTCGACCCATGGCTTGTCTTGGTCGGCCATGACACATACAATAAGGGTAGGACATGTGTCTAGGTATTTTCATTTTATTATTACAATATTTTTACATTAAATTACACTAATTACCTCTAATCGCGATTAAAAACTTAAAAGTTACTATTCACAAAAAAATTATTTTAATTCCATTGAACCAAATTTTACTTCTTAATGACAACCATGTGTGTCGGATTTTTGAAATTCAAAACATAGAGGTGGTAAAATTTCATTTAAACGGAAAATCAGTTTTTATAAGTACCACTTAGTGGTTCCACTATTCATAAAAAATTGAAGTTCTTCAGAAAAATACCAAAACATCACCCTAAGCTATATTTGATATTCCAAATTCAAAAATGAAGTGTATTTTAAAAATTTCAAAACATATAAGTTTCATTAATTAATTTAATAATTAATTCCCATTGTCAGAGCAAATAGCATGTTTTTATGAAACAATAAGTATCAAAATATTGACACTAGTTTAAGTCTGATTTTAAAGTGAAATTAATTCCAATGACCAAAATTGGATTAAATGGTAAAAATATAATCTAATTGAACTTTAAAACCAATTCAAAATATAATCTAATCATATTAATAAATTAGATTAAAAAGTGGTCTTGAATTAAAATACAACATTTTTCACTATTCATTACAAAAATGATCTTTATCGGAAAAATACCAAAACTTTACACAAAGTAAATTTTGATGTCCCGATTCTAAAGAAGAATTTTATTTTTTCAAATATAACACATAAATTTGTTAAAAAGTGGATTTAAAAGAGGTTCTCCATTGAAAAGTGGTTAATCGACCTTTTAAAGAATATTAGAATGTTTATGCTTAAAAATTGGATTCATTCGCATTTTTAATCCTCTAACATTTATTGTAAAGAGTAAAAATATTTGACAAACATATATAATCATTTTTTAGTTAGTTCTGTTCATTCCCGCCATTATAACGGCCAGGCGTTAACTACCATTTAAAATAATATTATTTTCTTATTAGAGTGCAACGTAAGATTCCCAAGAAACTCATTGTTGCGTATTGGGTATGCCATCGAGCATAGAGTCCCCTTTAAAGTAATATTAATATTTTATTCACAAATATGGATAAATATAAAAATGTCAAATTCTTTATTTACCTAGGGTGTTACACTAATGACCATTCATTCCACATTAAAAGAATGTTACCATTGGTGATGTATTAGGGATGCCAATATTCCCATCCATTTCATTAACTAAAACCCTCATTTTCCTTTGTAGTTATTTTTTGGTTTCCTTCTTTTACACAGTCAGAAAAACTTCTTGTTTTTATAAGTCATTTACATAGGTGATTATTTCCATATTAGTGACAGAAAGGAAACAAAATATTCTTTCCTTTATGGCATCAATTACCTGAACTCTCAACAGAAAATTTCATTCTCTTCTATGTTGATTCTAAGAGTTATTTAAGGTACACAGTGTTGATCATTTTACTTGAATATTGGTTAGGAATGATCACAACATCATTCAATCCAGTGATAATCCCATTTGATTTCTCATCATTAGATTTTCTATGATATTCATTGTTAATCCAGTTCCTTCTGGTTCCCTCCAATGATTAACACTAGGAAGAATTGTGTAATAAATGATTATTATAGTGAGGCATTTCATAATCATGAATGAAAATTATATGATGTATAATTTAAGAAAACATCTCTAAACTATGACACCTCATGATTATCCAATATTATTCATAGCCAACATATATTTAAATATTTCATGATGGTTTGTTATGATTTTGGGAATTTCCAATGAATATACCCTAGGAGTGTCAAACAAGGTGTGTAGAAAACCCCACTATCATGTACTAGATTACCCCAAGTCAGGGTCATACCATCTTGTCCGATTTGTTACTCTTAGGTACCTCTGTTTCAGATCCACATCCTCCTGTATTTTCCAGATAGAGATGTATATCTTGGAAACCACTAACTCTATCATTTACCAAAATTTTAGGACTGTTTACTATACTTTTACTTATCTGTAGATGTATCCTTATAAATCTACTTAGAGTTATCACTATGGTTTTCTCAACCTAGTTACCAAAGGTTTAATAAAACTTTTCTCTAATACCAACTATAGAAAACCTCTATTTTCATACATTAACATTACAACACATTTGTGGAATACTTAAATCATTATACACTGTATATCCAATGACCATATTAGTTTAATAACTTTTGAAATATGGAAATGCAAATAATGGTAAATGAGCGAGCTATATTATCTCCCACTAGGTTCTCCAATACTTTCTTCCCTCTTAGAAATATCATACAAGAAATATATCTTCATAACGTGGGGAGAGAAACATAAAAAGGGGTGATCATAGATGCTTAGTAAGGGTAAATAATGGAGTCATGTATAAATAAACAAGATCATATGGGTATGAGAACATGATCATTGAAATAGAAGATCATATCAGGCATATAAATGATCATATACATGAATCATGATGAAAAGATTTATAGTTCATAAGACATGAAACATAAGGAAGTAAAGAACATAATCCTTAAAAGAAAAACATAGGAGTAATACATGGAGTTTTGGTAGACACATAAGAACATATAATGAATTAAGTAGTAAAGGAATCACTTCCATGTCCATCTTAGTTGACAAAGTCCTTTACTGAACTCGGTTCACACCCCATCCGATCCCTGTATTAATGAATCGAGTTCACTCCTCGTTCTATCCCTATAATACTAAACTGGATTTATTTCTTGTTCTATCCATATCTATATCAAGATATATAAATCAATAACCAATGTATTGGACTGAGATATAGGTCCCACCCATCACATACTGAAATCATACAAACGTGTGGAACAGAATCATAAACCATTATATCATAACCCATGAAATTAAATAGGTATCATAAACATGTAATCATATCATAACTTGTAGAAAAAGATACAGCTTTCATAATCATTTCATCAAAATTATATCTCGTGAAAAGATGAGGGTTTCAAAATCATATAACGCATGGAATATCAATGGATGTCATAAGCATCATTTCATAAAAACATAAACCATTCATGAAATTATATGAATGAAACCTTTGTATCATTTCAGAGAAGGTAATTATTAACATCAACATATATCATCTATGATGGAAAATAACCTGGAAAGATATTTTGAAAACATTTCTTGTGGAAAATATATTTTTTTCTAGTAAAAGGTCTCTTTAAAACATAACATCTTTTTGAAACCGATTTTCATAAAAATAAACTTGAAATCCAATAAATAATTATTTTAAGACCTTTTAGAAGCATTTTTCTTTGAAAACATATAATGAGATATTGAAAACATTTTGAAAAACAATTTCCATGAAAACATATAAATGTATAATGAAAACATTTTGGAAAAAAAATTCTTTAAAAATTCTTTATAAAATTATAAAAAAATCATAAAAATCATTTTAAAAAATTTTCCTCGAAAAAAATAAAAGAAGCACAATTTTTTTGAAAAAAATTTCTTTGAAGATACTTTGAATACTTATAGATTAGTCTTGAAAATAATTTAAAAGAAATTTTACATGAAAACATATAAAAGAAGCTTGAAATCATTTTTAAGACCATTTCTTTGAAATTTATTTGAGAAATAATAAATAAGGCTTTAAAATCATTTGAAAACCATTTTCCATGGAAAAATTTAAAAGGAGCTTGAAAATGTTTTGAAAACAATTTTCCTTGAAAACCTATAAAAGAAGCTTGATTTTTTTTGATTTTTTTTAAAATTATATTTATTAAAACAATTCTTAAAAATCAAATTTTAAACATGTAATGTAAGCTTCATATAAATGATTTATGGTAAATCCATATGTGTTGTATGTGGTATTAAGAGTATTCCTTTTTCATGTTAAAAGGATCTAAAAATGCCTTATTTGAAAAGAGATAGGAAGAGTCATTTCAAAAACACTGGTAAAAGAAAAAAAGTAAAATTTTATTTTAATGAATATAGTAGATTAGTAGAATATTCTTAGAATCCCTCTTTAGAAAACATGGTTTTAAAGGAACACATATTTTCGACCAAAGAGAGGGTAAAGTCTGAATTTCTTAAAAACACATTCCTAACTATATTATATAGAAAAGAGTATAAAAATGGTACCAATAAATGAATAAATCATGAATAACCATAGGAGAATAAAATTAATGATTTTTATTGAGATATGGATAATAAGATTTCATCAAAGGGAGCATTAACATAAACAACCTCGAAAAGTAATGAGATTATTTCAATAAACGCTTACCACATGGTAACATTAAGCCATACTCCCCATGTAAGAACATGAAATTAAATAGATCTTAAAATATAATTAAAATCATGAGGTTCATGATATAACATTTCAATGTCAGTATATACACCTCATTGAAAAAATTGGGTATTAACATGGCATGTGTCTCAAAGAAGGTAAATTGAGTCAAAATTACTATATCAATTTGGTACATTTGAAAAATAAAATCCACGAAATAAATAGAATAAAACTGATATATAAATATCCAAATTTTATGTATAAGATTCATATAATACCTCCATGGGAAGTATAAACAGCACACAATAGGAAAGATTGGTGAATGAAGCATATATCTCACAAAAATAAAAAACGGAGATGAAATTCTATTGCATTGTGTATTGTATCTCATCGTACTCATTAAAAAATCATATATAATAAATAAAAATTTATTAAACATATATAAACAACCATCTTCATATATCTAATACTATATATGTTTTTATTATGACTTTATATCACCTATTTGTCAATAATTTCATGTAAAGGTTATGCTACGGGTAATATTCCCTTTGTATTTCACATGTGCCTTAATTTGTTATATATTTTATACTTATACATATATAATTATTTCCATAAGAATATACATGATATAAATATAATTTATATTCTATATATTTTAAGTACAATAATCTTTGTAATATATAAGTATGAAATGGAATAAACCGTTCATAGGGACAGTATGCAATTCGTACACATGAACGCTATTTCCATTTAATTATCGTATTGAAAGAAAGAAGTTGGGTGAAATATTTGTATAAATTTCATTACTATAGTATCATTTTTATGTCATATATATCATTTAATTTCACTATACCCATCCTTAAAACATTCCATGTAGTGTGTGAATGAATCAGTACGTTTTGATGGGGTGGTAGTCCACACTGCCTCAAATGAAATTATCATATTTACTCAAAATGAAAAGTATAAAAACACATGTGTTAAAATGAATAAATAAGATTAAAGACATAATAAATATAATATATAACATATATAAATGGAGATTCCATCATAATAACCACCTTGATAAGTGGTAAAGGAGACATGAACAATCATTGTTTGGTGAGGTGGTAGTTTGTCATACATATAAATAGTATGTTCGATACCCATTAGAATGATGTGTGTTCATGTCAAGGTTGAACCATTATCAAAAAAAATTATTATATTTATGATGATTTTTTTTATAACCATTGAATAATATGAATTGATTTGGTGAAGAAATAAAATATAAGAAAAGAGCGTGAGGGAGGATGTTACCTCTTAATCGGGTAACTCCTTTTGGTTTGCACCAAAGGGATTCCTTGGAAGAATTTCTGAAAAAAATGAGTATTCAAAGAGAAATGGAGTTATGTTGGGAGCTATTTGGGAAGATATTGGTCGAGCCAATGTGTCTTGAGAGGTGTGGGGAAGTGGGAGGATAAGAGGCCTGTTTATAGTGGAGGAGGAGTGACACTCTTGTAATATTTTAACAAAGGGATTCTATACACGTTTTCACATGCCTATTGGACCCAAAATGGAAAAAATTATATAAAAGGGAATATATAATATAAATATGTCCATGAATTATATTTTGGAGGAGTTCCTAGGTAATTTTCAGTCTTAACATTATGGTTTATTCCTTAGTTAAGCATCATTTTTCCTTAATCGATGTAATTAATTTTAATGACATTCACTAATCATTTTGGAAAAAAATTAGGTTTACCATATTTGAAATTATAAATTATAATGATTACAAATATATAGTCATTCTTTTTAATTTATAATCATGTAGGTGGAATAAACTAATTTAAAATTTATCTTGCTGACGGTATGACATTGTGGGGTTTTAAAGTAAAAATGATCAAGACTTCTCTATGTTTTTATATCCAATTTCAAAGTAAAATTGGATCCAATGACCTATATTATATTAATTTATTAAAATATTCTCTAATTAAACTTTGAATCCAATGGAAAATAAAATTAATCCTTTTTAATGAATTAGATGAAAAACAAGATTTGAATTAAAATTCAATATTTTTTACTATAAATTAAAAAATGAATCCTCACAGAAAAATATGAAAAATTTATCATAACCTAATTTTTATATTTCTCTTTAAAATATTATGTTTATTCATATATATTAACTTTTTGAATGTTTAAAATTTTTTATTGAAAATTGGTTCCCCATTAAAATGCAGGTAACTACAATTATAAAAAATATAGGGTTTTCAGTTTAAAATTGGGTTTCTTATAATCTTACATCTATAAAATATATTGGATGAATATAAAAAATATTTTATTAAACATATAAAAAATATATTAAATTAATATCACATAGTTATTATGCCAAAAAAGTTGGGGAATATCCCCTTTATTAAAAAAAATAAAATGAAAAAAAATCCCTTTTGAACAGGGTAAAGGGAGAACCCTTTAAACACACGAAGGCCGTAGAAATACATACATAGATTTGGGTGGAAATATACCATTGTTAAAAATACTATTACAAGAAAAAAGAAGAAATTCTTTATCAGCATATTCTACCACTTGCGCCACAACCAGATCTTTCCAACCATTGATCCATCACTGGCCAAAGCCTCACCCAACACACTATTCGTACTCATCATCCCAATCCATCATCTCCCCATCGCTCTATATGAGAATCCACTCCCACAAATCTAGAGACACATCTCCTACTACCAGATCCCTTATCCCCCTAAAGGCCCACTCTACTTCGATTCCAACTATCACCGGATGAATCCCCCAAGGAATATTCGTACCCCTGATCAACCAGTAAACCACCAGCCTCCAAGACCATTGTCATGCTGTCATTGAACCAGAACCCTCATAGATCTGAACTAAATAATGAAATAATCATCAGATCTTGAAAAAATATGAATGTGGGAAACTATATTAGAAGGATTCTACACTGCCCAAACCACCAACAACCTGAAGCCACCAACGAAGGGGTCATACTAATCAACCATTGACATCAGTTTTCATATTCATTTAGAATTAATTGTCATGATATGAATTCATTTTATATTTGTTTAAACCATATATAATCATAAATTAGTTAAATTTATTCATAACCAGTAAATTAATGACCATGTTATATCTTATTATATTAAATAATAATATTGTAATAATATATTAATTTTTGGCAATCCTCGATCATGTGTGTTATGTAATCCATTGAAGAAATTCGTTATTGAGTGTAACACAAGATAACCTCAGCATTCTTTGTTGATAAATCTAAAATTTATGTTGTATTTAGTGCATAATTAAGTTGGTTTTTTGTATAAAGTAATCCAAGAATTGTTCTTTAATATAAAATAAACTATTTTTAGTGTTTCTTGAAATGAGAAATATTAAAATATTAAATTAATTTGACAAAATAATAATTCCAAAAATATCATGGTGTTACAGTCATAATACTTAATCAGCTCTAACCATCTTCATTGGTTCATATTCGTCCCTTTATGTGTGAATATGTACTTGAGCATATTTTAATCCTTATATATTTTACACTTCTCCCCAAATAGATAATTAATCTATATTTTCAAAGTGAAGATCAATGCGATTTACTCTAGTTCATGAATTAGATAATTCCTCCATATTTTCAATGTGAAGATAAACCATGGGCTATGAATTTCTCTTTTATCACTAATAAACAACCCAAGACCTTCTTCAAAGATTCACTGAGTGCCACAAAAATTTATCCACTTGTGGGTTGTGTGAGTATAGGTGTAGTGATAAACCTCATTTTAACTCCCTGAATATCTATTTACGATCATAATTCCAACAAAATGTGACACCCTTGCATGTTTTCTCTATTAAGGGGCTTGAAAAATTGTGATAATTTTTTTCACAAATCATATATAATACTAAACTAAACCAAGGAAGCTACTAATACCTATCACAGATGTTATCCTCAACCATCCTCCAATTTCATCTATCCTTTATGGGTCCATTGATATCTTATTATTTGTGACGATATGTCCCCAAAATGAGACATCCTTTAACTAGAAGTCACATTTTTTATACGTTTCATAAAGATTATCATTTTGAATGGTCTTTAGCATAATACTTAGATGCTCCTCATGTGCCACCTAGAATTTAAAAAATATTTGAATATCATATATAATGATTACATAAAAATTTTCATGGAAATCTATGAAGACTCTATTCAAGAAGTCCATAATGATTTTTGTATTATTTGTGAGTTGGAATGGAATTACTATAATGTCATAGTTTCCGTACCTTTTATGGAATGTGGTCTTGTGGATATCATACTTTTACAACCTTACTTGATAATACCAAGATGAAATATACACCTTGAAGAAGTATTTTTCTCCCTATACAAGATCAAATCATTCATCAATCCATGTGACATGATACTTTTTATTTATCATGATTTTTTTGAGCTCACGATAATCGATGCAATGGTGCATTTCCCAATCCTTCTTCTTGATGAAGAGGACTAGTTTACCCCATGGTGAAACAAATGGGTGTATAGAACCTTTATCCAGACTCCCCCTAGTTGTTTCTTTATTTCCTAAAGTTAAAAAAAACCATATATAGATTCTTGGAAAATGTTAACGCCCTGGGTATAAGATTGATTGAAAATTCAACCTATCAACTAAGAGTTAGACTAGTGAATTCCAAAGGAAAACACTAGTGTATTCCTTCACAACAGGTATTTATTCAAGGATTATTCCTACCATGGTCTCAATTATATGATCTGTATATGCTTCCTCATATGTAAATATTATAAATTCATTAGATGTTGGCCGAAAGGTAGATCTATTACCATCCTTACACTTGTAAGTAATCGGGGTTCGATTTTCAATACAGATAGTAATTTAGTTCTCACAGAAATTTATGTTGGATCCATATAGGGAAATCCAATCCACACCCATAATTTAATAAAATAACACCGAAGAGAGTACACCATTGTTTTTTGGGAAGTTATTCTAGAGAATTATGACAGGGTAAGAGTTATATACTTGGGATTCAATAATTCACCATTTTCAATTTTCTCTGATAGAAATAATTCTATGCTTTGTGGTGGTATGAGAATAGTTCTACTAAACTTTTGTGAAATGAAATAATATGTAGAAATAGAATCTAGAATGTATATTCACTATTTCTGAATGAATAACTAGAGTAACTATCACCACTTCATTTTCGGGTTCCACCTCAGTAGTTGTGATGGAAAAAACTCTCCCTTTATACCTTTGAGGATGTTGGATATCTCCTAAAACCCTTAGATTAGTGCACTGATTTGAAAAGTGTCGTGGTTCCTAGTAGTTAAAAAAACAAACAATGTGCTAAGGGTTTACTAGAGAATTCCTTTCCTCCATCACATTAGCGGGTTTCACTTGTCAGAAATCGATAGCTATGATCCCTTTCTTCCTACACACAAATCATTTCCTTATTCCACATAGGCAATTATTGGGGTGATTATTTCCACACCATTTACAATTGGGATGTTAAATTTTCTTGGAGCCACTATATTTCTCCATAAGGTCACTAGAATTGAACTCTGCATTCCTCTTATCATCCCCATGATACCCCTATGAATCACTAATCTCAATTTGATCTTTGAGGGATCATTAGACTGTTTCCTCATTACTATCAAAGTCTTAGACCATCATGTATTTTCGTAGACAAGGTTTTATCTTACCAAAGAAGTGCTCAACTTTTCATTATGGGGTAACGATAAAGCTGAATTCATATCATTAAATTATTATGAGGTTTTCCTAATATTCCCTGATATAATCATCATATTTTTCTAGAGGGAATGTATAGCCCTCTTAATATGAAGTAGTAGAGTGTGAGGAAAATATTTATCAACTTTTTTTTTCAGAATTCCTTCTGCACTATTGCTTTGATCTCTTCCTTAAGATTCATATTATTGATCAATTTACACCACTAATCAGCTTCTCCATCCATATGATAAATATCCAATAGATCCTTCTCAATCTCATAACATTGAATAATGGTGAAGATATTCTCAATGTAGTTGAACCATTATTCTAAGATTAATGGATCAGACGATCTATTGAAATTTGAAGGAAATTATCACATAATGGACTCTATTATAGATTGTTATTTCTTTGGGGGGGGGGATTTGGATTCCCCTAAAAATATAGGTTTCTATTTAGATACTAAGTCATCTAAGAGATTATTATCATTAATACCATGATTCAAACTTCAATCGGGTTGGGCATCTCATTGGGTCAGTCCAAACATTTCCCTTTACATTGTTTGTGTACCTAAGTCCTCATATTTCTGGCCATTGGCTAGAATGAAAGGAAGATTAGGTATGGTAATTTCTAAACTATTAAACATAAAAAGGGGAATTCAAATACACTCTTCAGATAACTTATAAAATAAACGTGTTTCCCTAACTTATTAATTTCTATTCTACAATCTACGTTATCCATGATCTATTTCAAAACATATATACTTTTGGGAATTTTTTTCCATTAATAGTGTTTTATAATGAGCTTATAAATTTACGAAATCATATCCCATAAAAGTTTAAAACTTGGTGCACATTATGACTCATTTTTGTGTAATGGGTTGCACCGAGTCAGTCCCATCACGCCTTGTTAGACTTGTTACCCCTAGGTACATCTCTTCTAAAACCAAATCCAATTGTAGTAATAAAACAAGGATTTATTTTAATGATAAAACACATAAAACATATTTGGGAATTAGTTACATAGAATAACATCTTTAAATTGAGATACAATGTCATTATTGAAAACTTCCTTAACATGCTTATAAAATTCCATGGATTTTAAAACTGTACGGGATAACCCGGGGACATACATAGGAATTGGGTGACCTATAAAGCCTAGTAAAAGACTAAATATATCATTACATGAATAAATTAATAAATTTTGTAAAATACGTATAAAGGAGTGATAATGATTAAACAGAATAATGATACCTGATATAACATGATAATAATAAAGGCAACATGGGAGTTGTGGAAACAACTTAAAACACTTTATCATAAACATAGGTCAAGGCTAACTGAAAAGAAATAATGATTTAAAATTTCCTATAAAGGAATAAGGTTTATTTCCTCTCCTAAAATGACATCTCATGAGACTAATAATTACCCAATTCATTGGAGAGCTATATAATTTCAGGCACACCTGTCACTTTCATTTCATCCTCATGATTAAATCTTTTTCATATGTCATACAACCTGAATTCATTAATAATAATATTTTATTATATGAACAAGGAGTATAGAATAAATAAATTTAATTAATAAGTACAAAATTATAAGTTTATAAATATGAATAACCATGATAGGAAATGGGTATGGTATTAACGACACAATTGTTTTGGAATGGAAAATCATGACAAAATTTCGACTGCATAACGATGTCATTTAATAATTCTTAAAATGGGTTTATGAGAGTGGAGGGGGTCTTTAATAATTTATACATTAAATATAAAGTAATAGGTAAATGGAAAGACATATCCCATCATATGGAATTGGAAATAGAAATAATAATATAATAAGGTTACTTGAATAAAGATGAGAAGGTGAGGATCCCTTACCTGAGTGTGTGACTACAAATGCTTGTTAGGAGCTTATTAAGAGCATGGGTCACCTAGGTAGGATTCTAGATAGTCGAGAGAAGAGTAATAATGTGATCCAAGGATTATTAGTGAAGGTAAATTGGATATTGTGTGGGTTTATATAACAAATGATTAGAAATTTCCTTATTATTTATCAAACATCAGTTTTGGACTCTATATAATAAAATAACCAAAAACAAAAACCTTAACACAATTTTTTTATAGTAGTTTCTAACAAATGGGAGTGTTTTTAATTATTTTATAAGTCAAAGGGAAGAACATTATAACATAATACCCTTTCTTATGTGGAGGTGAGTCATACTATTAAATAAATAATTTTCAAACCTTAAAATATAATAATGGTTTTTAAGAATTCAAAAGGGATTTATACAATTAATAAATTAAATTTAAAATTTCATTTTCTATAATGAAAACAAATATTTCATCATGTATCCCATTTATATAATTTATTACCCCACTTTTGGGTCATTATTATGTTATAACACACAAATTATATTTATATGGTATTTCATTTTTAACCCCAAGTTGGATTCTCTAAAAAAATAGGAATAATTCACCGTTAGATAATTTAAATGTTATGAATCCAAAAAAATATCCACTCTATATATTTTTTTATAATATTTTAATTGGCACTTTTAAATTAATAATCGGCATTTATTGAAATATTTTGGGGTTTTTGCTGACAATAACAGTTCTTGAACTATTGTAAAAATTACATTTGAAAAAATAAAAATTATAAGATCATTTATATCTAATAAAATTATTTAATAATAATATTTCATTAATATATTATTTATTTTAAAAATACCTCAAATCATCAAAATCAATGAATTAATTGAAATTTAATACTGTTTAAAAATATAACTTGTGTTTTATTATATAAAAAACAAAATCTCTTATAATTTAATGATAGGAAGAAAATGTGAAAATTAGTATATTAAAAATACAATATACATATTAATATCATTTTGTTATAGATATATATGATTTTAATAAACTAGTAAAGGACCTAAGGGTTTGGTGCCTAATAGTGAGACATTCATGTGGTGGTTCAGCGAACATAATTTGGGTCATGATCTCAATGATCTTGAACTTATCCCATAAACAGTTTCACTAATGAATAAGTTGTTGGATCATAGATTGGTATTGGTCAAGGTAAAGTCATAGGGATTTTATCTCCTTTATAAGATCCAATAAATTGGATTAATAGGGTACAATTCTTCTGGTTGAGGCCGACACTTCCTTTTTCCATGTCAATTGGATTTTATTAAATTCTTATATTTATTCTAATCATGTGATCACTATTTAATGGATATTTTATCAATGGTAAATATTATTTACAATCATTTAAATATTATAGGATTTAATAAATCCAAAAAATTTCATGTGTTTTGTATAACCAAATTCAATTAAACCATTAGGGGAAATTTATTTATAATAATATGGGTTGTTATACTCCCTACCATATAATAGATCATCCTAAAGTTACTATAAGAATCATTTTGTGGTCTCCATGAACATGTATATCCACTATTCTCACATATTATATTCCCTCTATCAGTTTTCCACATGAAATTTCCAATTAATTCCCTACTCTTCCACAGGAGTTATAGTCTTTCGCTAAATATACTTCCCGCTATGGTTCACAATATGTATCAGATTCTCCTCAAAGAATGCATCGATACCATGATTGATTTCAAAAATGTCTATCACATGAGAAGGGTTATAATGAAATCTATAACTATGTGATATGTGAAATATATCATGCATGTAAATTTATTACTATGGTAGGGCCAATTCAGAAGGCCACTTAACTGAACCCCCATACTATCTCAAATGGACTAGCAAACCAAGGAGCTGGATTTTCATGTTTCCTTATAAGGTGTTTCCAAAACCTAGGAGACACCCAAAGAAAAACATGATGAAACACCTCAATACCTAGAGGTCATCTCTATTTGTCACTATAATGTATATCTCTTCTCTATGCGGTCACCAACAACTTCCTGATTAAAATAACATGCTAAGACGTAACCTGCACATGACTAGGTCTAACATGTGAAGAATCCCCAATCTCTAACCAGAAAAGATGTAATCAACATGGCCTACCATGGAAGTCCTCAAATGGTTTCATATGAATCTATGAATATAAGCTATTATTATACATTAAATATATGATTATTATTTGCTACTCCCATAAACAACCAATATTTATCACACATGCTCATAACATATCCTCCAAAATCTGAATCATTCTCTCATATTGGAAAAATTTATAAGGACGATCAGTTCTACCTAGAATAAATTATGATCCCAAATCCTTTTGATGATGTTTTTAGAACATAGATGTGAAACAAAAATATTTATTGGAAACAATGTTCATCAAAACATCATGCAGTCAAACCATCCTCACACCTAGAGACTACCCAGATCAGCAATAGTGAAGGTCTCCCAAGTCAAAAAAATGTGAAACCTTCATTAATAAATATATGATCACCCATAATGTGTTATTATTGTGGGGTTTAATGGGTAACCCTATCACAAAATCCATTGTGACATAATCCTATTTTAATTCACAAATAGGTAGTGATTGCAACAACTCTGCATGCCTCTAGTGCTTGACTTTCAACTAATGAAAAATGAAACAACTCACTATACATCTCAATACCACCTTCAACATTCCTAGAGACTAGTACTATTTTTAGAGATCATGATACATATTTTTCTACCATAGACATACCACCCATCTAGAAGCATGAAACTCCCTCATCATATCATCATGAAATCCCATAAAAACCCATAAAAGGCCATGGATAGGAAGAAAATATCTACTTTTAGGACGCTATCCTAGTTGTATCTCCTAGACATTAATTTTATCCCTCATATCTAATACCTCTAGATCAATTAAGTTCTTATTAATAATTAGATCCAAAACCACATGTATAATATATGTTGAAGTTAAGGCTACTCATGTCTGGGAATCCTAATCATCTAGATGCTTATATACAAAGAGTTCCATCACCATTCATTCATCGAAATACTCTTACACTACCTCAATCCGAATCTTCTAGCTCAAGGAATCCACAAATATTTATACCTAGAATGATGTATAATCCATATAGAAGTTGAATGAGTTATGATACTTAACCCACTTCATCTGTTAAAGGATCAGGTCTCACTAAGAAATAATATACCTAAGGCACTTATGATCTCTGTACTCCCCTGACCTCTCACCCAAAAGATACTGTATCTATCATTTTAGGTAATGTACCTTCAAATCCGAATAAATATCATGATTCTGTATATTTATCTCATGTAGTATCAACTATCTAGTTCCACAAGAAACCACTCGGTCCTATATTAGAACTTCTCTTAGTCCAACTCTGAATGCATCACAGTACACAATATATGCCTTACCCAACACAAGTAAAGTGATTATCTATACTAAGGTTATCTTAAAGTTATGTTCATGAAAATAACTCCCATAATAGTCTGACTAACAAAAATTCACCCGTTTCTTGGTAATCCATGACATCAGTGCTTTTATATGGGAGAAGTCTGAGATAAAATTCAAATAATACCTTTCTAGAATAAGATAACTCTAAATCTAGAAGATATTCTGGGGACTCTTTCAAGATACCATAACTGAAACCTTATCTGGTTTCATTTACACTGCAACCATTGATATGAAATGACGTAATATTTTCAATTGATCAAACTAGAAACTGAATTTAGACAGATTGGTGTAAATATGTCACTCTCTCAATGTACTCAAGAGATGTAATGATGTTGGGCATGATCACCTGCTAAATGGGAGTACACTTCTATGCTATTTATTAAAACCACAAAAAATATCTAGAGAATGAAGAAAAATACTATTCATAATGTCCTTGAATATAGTTGATGTTTTTCTACACCGAAAAACATAACCATGGACTCATACAGTCCATACATGCTCTAAAAATATTATTGAGGTATTTCTAATGGTCTCATTATAAAATGATGATACCCAGATCTCAAGTCATTATTATTGAAAATCTGAGAACCAATTAGCTGATCAAAGAGATCATTGATGCACAAAATGAGATACTTCATTTTGACCATTAGTTGGTTCAATTTTTGATAGTCCACACATAAGTTAAATGTCCCATTATCTTTATTGGAGAAAGAAACAAAGAATCCCATGGTGACATACTAGGTCATATGAAATTCTTATCTTAATGATCTTCCAACTTATTTTTTATTTATCAAATCATTGTTGGTTCCATTCAATTAAGAGGAGTTGAAACTGGCTCAGATCTTGGAACCAACTCGATCATGAACTCGATCTATCGCTTAGGAGGTAAGTCATAGAATTCATAAAAAAACACATCATGAAAATACTATACCAATAGAGGAAAACTATCCTGCAACATTTTACCATCATCAAGGGAAATATCTTATATCTGAGCCATGAGACAATCTAATATACACTAAATTGGTCCAACATGAACAACCTGAAGATCCTACTCACCCTAGTGAAAATAACAGTCCTTTCTAGTGATATAATAGTAAATATACTTGGGTAATACTATATATGATCTTGGTATATAACTGACCAACCCATTATAAGAATAAAAAAACCTACTGTTCCCAACATTAATAGTTCCCAAAATAAATGTTAACCAATAATTTCTAGATAAAATGTATTGAAATGTTTGATATTATATGATCTCACTCTCAAATGTTTGTTGATTTTCAGGAAACCATCAATGACTTCAAAAAATATGCCCAAACATTTAAAAAAATAGATGATATAAATGAATGTTATTGTCCTATATCAAAAAAAATAAAGGTTAGTAGATACATGAATTGTACCTATGATGATAGAATATTAGGCATCCAAACTACTTAGAGTAGACATTAATGAATGAGATTTACTAATGCCTCTTTATTGATCCCTAGTACAACACCCTTATTCTTCTTCCTCTACTTGGTACTACTTCTCTTGCACTAAGGGTACCACATATCCTACCTTGAACTGAACATCCAGTGAATCTCTAGCTACTAGTCTGTTGAAGGGTAGCTGATTTGTTTCTAGAAAACAGGTACCTATCTTGACCCCCTTCCACTCTTCTACTACTGAATGAACCTAAAAACCATTATAGGTGGCCCAACCTATGACAAGTACAACACACAAAATAAGGTTATAAACATTGAATATGCTTATTTATAAACATTAAAAACTAATTTCACTATAACAAAATATGGTCTTTAGATTGATTTTGAATACCCTACATTCTCTATATAGAACTTTCGTGATGATAACTTTCATAATAGTTCTTCTTTTACACTAGATGAAGAGATCCCAATTCACCCTGATAAAACATCATGAATTTTTCTGGGGACGTATCTCATATTTCCTTTGGTTCTAAGTTGCCAATTCCCCACATCTGCAATGATACTTATGTAAAAGACATTCACCTATGGCTTGATCTCATAATGAATCCCATATAGAAAATGAGTCACCATAGATATCTCATCAACTACTAAGGATGGTAAAAATCACTATAGGTAAGTGAAACATCCAACATTGTCCATCACTGACATTCCATCCTATGTCAATTGCATGAAATCATGTGAATTTCCATCTGCCATTGTTTTTGGATAGAAATGGCTCAAGAACATTTTCTAGAATCCATTCCAAGATAAATCTTTTTATTTCTCAGCTTTTCTTAAAGTTTACCACCGATGGTTGGATGGTCCACAAAGCATGTATGTAGAATGATTTAGCCAACTATTTGAGGGTTTCTCATGGTCGTTGATGATCATCTAGAATTAATGGATCCAAAACTCAGGTTCTTCAAGTCCTCCCACACTTGTGAATGTAGGAATATTTTTCTTCTAAAAATCTCTCATTAGATTATACATTGAAGGTATAGTGAAAAAATCCGCCTCTCCATGGATTTCATGACCCACAAAAAGATTTCATAGGGATGATCATCAATTAGATTCTCATGATATATTGGAAGATTTGGATCTAGTTGTTTTAGGGGGATACTTATTTCCAATCTCCTGTCACTCAATTTGAATACAACAGGGTTGAATTTTCACTACAATACAAATGCACCCCTTAGAACACTTGATAAACAACAAGGTGATCCCTAAAAAGTGACAATAATTAAGAACCAATGGATCATGGTCTCTCTAAACAGGTCTTAAAAATTCATTTAACATTATATGACTATTCATTTATTACTTTTTTCATTAGATATAATAAATATGGTATTTCATAGTTCATATTGGAAAATATATCACCAGAAATTGACATGTACCTATACTAAACAATGCACGTCAATATATATATATATATGTATATATATATCCCTACATGCCTATCATGATACATGCACACTCATATCATTCCATACTAGGCCATGAGTACAAATCTAAAGAAACAATAACATAAAAAAACATATGAATAACCCAAGGTATAAAAAAATTAATTGTAATAAGTGAACAACAATAACCATAATCCCTTCCATATGTACTCTACTTTTCCCCTATACCTGGGTTATGTGATCCCATGCACAAAAGCATCACTAGTCTTGACATATTCTTATCCTCCATTATACCTTTCCAAAATAGAAAAATAATATAAAATAAAATAAAAAGTTCTCTAATTCCACTTTATAACACACCCTAGCCAAAAAATCCCTCACATGGCCAAAACGATTTGGTTAGTAGACCACATGCATGCATCCCCATATTCCAGAGGCTTCCAACAAGTAGCATGGGTGTAAAAAACATAGTGGGGAGACTATACTCCCTAGTATAGAGTTAAAATAATATCACAAATAATAATAGAGTAAAGAAAATAACAGAGATAGTACAACATAACACTAAATTGTAAATTTCAAGTACACAATCCAATAATAATAGAATAATGTAATGAAAAATTGGGATGTAACAAAATTTCATGATAAAATTAATATATAAAAAAGAACAAGATCACCCAAAAAACTCAAAATACCCTAGTCCCTAACCCTACATTGGGTCCATCTCCAATCTCCAACCCATCCAGCCAACAACAATCAACAAAAATATCATTTTCCCTTGTCCAAACCAACATCCATGTAATATTCTTGGGTACCAAATAATGACTCAAATAGGGTGTGAGTAAAACACAGTAGGTTGACACCACCATGTATAAACAAAACAATTACGATAGAAAGTGCATGACATAAGGTAATAAAAAAGGTATTTAATTAAGCATTTATATGATATAACAATTATCCTTATTCAAAAAATGTTGTAATATCACTAAGAATGTATTATTACTATGCCAACCATAACCAAGATTCCATTTCATAAACACATAACTTGGCATGGCCCTCTATATAATCATTTTAGTATAAAATTAGGTCAATCCCTTTATGTAACCATTATAGAAGGAAATTGTTCCATGCCTTCTATATGAGCATTACAACATGAAACTCGGCTAAGTCCTCTATATAATCATTATAACATGAAACTGAGTGAAGACCACTATATAAGAATTAAAAAATGAGTCACAATACAATTCATTACAGAATGAATATCACAACCTAAGACCATGATACACAATGGTTAATTCAACTAATTTCCATTTATCTTTCAATTAACCTTTCTATCATCAAATTATATCTTAATACACTTTATTTCTAATGCACACAACCATATCAAATAAAAGTATCACCAATCATTTTATTAAATAAGTAAAAAATTTACAAGATGAATATATCACAAGAAATCACTTAAGGTCTCATGTAATGCTAATTCATATTTTATGTCAATGAAAAAAATACACTATGTTAACCCCCATAATATATCATCAGTTTTCTAGTTCATTGGTTCAAGAGTAGGTTGACCATATTGGTGGTTGCATGACATGTCTTTCAAGAACCCAATTTTAAATTTATATAAGGATCCATTAAATTTTGGTCATTCTCATTATTATGGACATTTTTAGAAGCCTACTGAGTTGACGATGGTCTTAGGGGTGTCTAGGTGTTATTTGGAGGTGAGAAACCAAATGTTTAGAAAAAATTGGCATAGTTCACAGTTAGAGTAAACCCTGTTGGGTGGTCACATGGTTAGTATAAACCTAGTGGAAGGGTTGAATTTATATGAAGTGTATTACCAAATAGTTATTACATGATTTACAAAATTGTATGGCCTAATCGTGTGAGAGCCCCTCTTTTCCAGGTACCCATGTATGGCTGGCACACAGTTTGGAAAACTATTTGGTCAAACCATGCACATTTCGATTTCTGGAAGAAATTGACCATTTTTTATTTAATGATATATTTTTCTACTTCCTTATTCCATATTTACATTTACAGTGGGATGAACATCTATTTCTCTCATTTTGGAGCTTTTGAATGAAAAATCATGGGTTTGAGAGATAACTGTCATCTAGCGCCAGATCGAGCATCAGTTTATCATATTGGATGTGAAACGGTATGAACTCAATTCTTTTTAGTGGATCTTCAATTCTATTTCTTTTGAACTAGTTATCGAGGTTTAGGATTCTATGATCATTTTTTAAATCTACTCTGATCCTGGCTAAAATCGAAGTTGATGTTGGATGGGGAGAGTCGTACGAGTATGAGGTGGGTGGTCAATAACGCATCCATCATGTTCGTTGATTTTATAATTGATATCTCGGGCCCATATATTTCATAGGGTGTCATTTATGGGATTAATATGACTTAATTATAGTTTTTATAACTGTATGATTATGCACTTTCATTAAAAATGATTAATTTTTAGTGGTTTAATCCCCAACTCATAACACCCCATGTTGGATGATATGCCATAATTGAGTTTTTAGCGTTTTAATAATTTTGAACTATCGTTCGAGTGTGCTTGATCATGACCACACAAATGGTAAAAATTCTTATATTAAATGACTATTAAATTATGATATTGTGAATATATTTTACCTTTTTCACTTCCACTTTACCGGCCTATGGTATGTTCTTAAATGTAAGTAATTGATTCAAATTATATTATGGAAAGAAAACTTAACTATACGAATTGACATTATTAACTGTAAATGAATGTTTGGTTTCATGTCTATAGAACACCTTTCCATGTTTATGGAAGGTAGTGGGATGAAACTTATTAATTTACTCAAATTACATGGTTCTAATCGAAATGGTTGCATGTTACTTTTACATGTCAAACTAATGAAAGGGAAGCCTTGAACCAAGTGAATTTGTTAATTTCATTGTTATAATATGGTCAAATTAATTATAATGAAATAAATATATGGTGTATATTTATGAACATGGACCTTGAAATATTTATATGAATTATTGAAGCATGTTATCTCTTGGATTCCTAAGGAAACACCTTCGGTACTAAAGGATGAAATTCTGTTTCATGGATTCCAGTTTCCTTGGGGTGATACCTACCTAGGAACCCAATTCTTTTAAACATATGGATACCTGATATGACATTGTAGGATCCCTTTAATATTATTTTAGGATGAATCTGATACACTCCTTGGATCTAGTGTGACTTGAGGTTCCTTGGTTACATCCTTGGGACCACCCACTACTTATCTCTTATTTTACATTGGACAAATTCATTGGACTTGGTTAAAAACAATATTGAGGGAATTCATTGGATGATTCTACTTAGATTATACTCTTACCCCTTATCTAGACATGGTGAATTATATGTTAGTGGTACCTTAGTTCATGGTTTTCTTAGTGATTACCATGGAACCAATTAATATTAATTGTCAATTATGGTATCCTTATTACAACTTGGAACCTTCACAATTCATACTATCATGATGTGATGTCAGTGCACGATATGCCTCAAGTGAAAAGTTTATATAAACTAGAAATTAAAAAACTGATGAACTATTTACATGTTCAGACACCAACCATGGGCTAAAGCAGGTACTTGGGTATCTAGTTACATTGTACTGGTTTATTTCTATATTCATGATTTCACACTGTTCCATTTCCATTACATGGGTCAGATGTTATAGGCACTATTGGTGGTGTCCCACAATGAATTATCTCACAACCTTATTGGGTGCTATGTGGTACCCAGGGTAGATATCATATATACATTCATCAATAAAGGGAATAATAATGCTTTAGACACTCATTTTCATGCTTTCCTAGGATGGAGCTCATAACAGATGATCATGTTGTATCTTGGGATTCTTGGGATAGTTTATGTATTTAAATTTTTCTAAATTGGGATTTCATGAATGTATGACAATTTGTATACATTTTTTCTATCTTTGAAGTGAAATTAAATATATCAACATTAGTTATTGTATGCTATTATAGTTATATATGTTGTTAATGAGTTTTCTCTTACCATTGTGAATTTTATTAAAATATATTTCTTCTATTGTTTATCTCATATTGTATCGTTTATGTCATATAATGTCATACACTCTTGTGATGAGGGAATATTCTCCCCATGGAAATACACTTGGTCCTTGCTTCTATTCATAATCCTCTTCTGTTTGGGGAGATATGCATGGGACTATGTGGCCCCCTGGGCTTGGGGAACCAACTATGTGGCATCTGGGTTTGGAACATCACCATGTGGTATCAATGGAGTTACTTTCTTGATTTATTATTTGTAAAAAATATATTTGAGATTAGGAAATCTTGGAACATTGTTATAAGAAATCCTTTGGAATCACGAACCATTGTTAAGTGTAGAGGTTGAGTTTCTTGAATTATAATTGTTGTTGGGATTTTTCCTATTATAGTTGATATCATTTCATTTTTGGGTGACTCAAATGTTATGTGGTGTTTCTGACTATTCTTCTGATTGAGATTATATTTTATCCTTGGCTTAATGATATGAGGGTAAGGATAATTTTTCATGCGTCATTTAGGCACCTAGGATATACATGGTATGCATGTTTCTATGCCATATAGGTGCATTTCACAGCATTAATTACATGATATGCCTATGATTCTTGAGTGGTCCTTACTTGTATATGTTCTTGTGATCCTTTTGGGCTATATTTTAGTGATTTCCAATCTCAATTCCTGAGCTATTATGAAATATCATGGGTTGGAATGAGTAGTTTACATAATCAAGCCTTTAATTTGAAATTAAAATGAGTGTCATTTTTAGTGACAAAGAGTATTGGCCCTAATTCACAAGGAATGAGAGTCCATTTTAAAGGAAATTTGATACATTTTCTAAAAAAATGAAAATATAAAAGTGAAACAGTCACATATCCTTATCCTTTCTAGTCTTTCTTATGAAATGTTAAAGGAATGAAGTAGGTAATTAAATAAAAAATAAAATTACGTGATTTCCAATAAATTATGAGGAAAGATAGTATTGGACCTTCATCAATTGAAACCCCTGAAGAAAGTTATTGACCACTTAACAATACATAGAAAATTAAGATATTGGTTTGGGTATTATACCTTGGGTAGTGATCACTTTCTTATGTCCATATTCAGTTAGTGTTGTTATCTTTTACTTAAGGCTTGTTATGAGGTGTGTGATTTTAGAATTGTACACCAATGTCTCTACAATAGCCTCATGTTGTTCTCCAGGAGGGTGGTGACCACCATGCTCCAAACGTGGTGGTAACTGAGCCTCCAATCTTACTTTTTATGAGTTCCACATAAGGAACTACCTGTTGTACCTAAATTTGACACTGATGCTCAAGTTCAAGATTGTTTTCTACATCTGATTAATTACATGCTTGATGCTTTATGAACTTCACCTACAATTTCCGATCTGACCATTGAGTAACAGTAGTGGAATCCCCTACTTTTTTAGGGGATAGTGGTCCACTTACAGCTAAGTCTTGGTTAGATGTCACCTTGTCTATCTTTGAGTATCTGGAGATTCCTCCAGAGGTGTCCTTCAAAATTTTGAGTACATGTTCCATGATTCAACCAAAAGTTTATTGGGATGTGATTACTAAAGCTGGTACCCATTATGACATGATATGCGATGACTTCTAAACTTCCTTCTATGATCAGTTATTTCCTCAAACACTGGGGGATTATAAAGCCATAGAGATTATGCATATCAAGGAGGGTTCTATGCAAGTTATGGATTATTCATCATGTTTCACTGAGTTTCATCAATTTTCACTACTTCAGGCCATTAATGATCTTACAAATGCTAGAAACATTGAGGATGGGATTGTGTATTCCACTAGTACAAAGGTGAATTTCCATCACCAACATACTTTTTATGAAATAGTATAGTAGTATATAATCAATAAGCACAACCTGAGAGACAAAAATAGTACTGGGCCTAGAGGACCACTGCTACATGAGGCCATTATTTCTTCTGGAATCATAAAATTATCTGTTAAGGTTTATCATTAGGATAGTGTCAGATAGGGTACCCCCTATAGGTATATCTATACACAGAATCTGTGGCCTCAGTGTGATAGAGACCCTCTGGAGTGTCAGGATTTCCACTGTATGGGGAACTTGTAGAGATTCTATCAGACCTTTCCATCAACTTCTAGTAGAAGAGGATCCGTACCAGCTCCACATTCAAGGACATGTTATTTTACGCTGCTTTATATGGGAATTTGGGGAAGAATATGAAGGACTAGACATGGAGGAGGTCATGGTTGTTGTAGCCACAACCCTGATAACCAAAAACACTAGAAAATAAGTTTTGGTTATGGTAGTCCAGCTATTTCTTAGGTCCATGGATTAGGCCAGATTCATGTTCCACAACTAAGACATGAGGATCACGCTATGGGACCATCTATAGAACGAGGTACTATTATAGTATCATCCACTATGCTATCTTCTTTATTTGATAAATTTTCTTCATACTCTTTCATCTCTTTATACATTATGGAATGAATTTGGCTAGAAATATAGTTTTGGTGTGGTGTTATGACCCTAGATACACTGTTGAGAGTATGATCATAGGGAATAAGATAATTTAGGGACTATCACCTTGAGGTACGAAGCTGACATTTCTTATGGTACATATTTGTAATTGAGATGATGGGTTTGAATACATTCTCAAGATGGATTAGTTTTTTTTTATCAGGACTTTTTAGACTACTAGCATTGAAGGGTGACGTTTAAATCACTAAATGAATTATTTATCTATATAAGGGTGAGTGGGTGGTCTAGGCTTGTAGATCAAGGTTTAGATCAGGTTGAATTCCCTCTTGTAGTAGATCATATCAGTGATTTCTTTCCTGATGACTTTTCCATCATTCCTCCTGAGAGATAGGTAGAGTTTATGATCAAACATGTCCATAAGAATCCTATATGTCCATTCGTACATATAGGATTCCACCTACCGATCTCTAGGTGATCAAGTGTTATTTAGAAGACATAGAGTCTAAATTTTTAATATGTCCTAACACTTCATCTTGGGGTTCACCCCACTTTTTTCTTCCAAAATGGTGGATAATACCCTTCATCTATGCATGAATTACTTATTTTTGAACCAAATTATACTCAAGTACCAGTATCTACTACCTCAAAAAGATGATCTCTTTTCCCAGATCCAAAGAGATTGGGTCTTATCTAAGATTGACATGATATGGAGCTATCATCATGTGAGAGTCAGGCCATCATACGTACCTCAAACAACTATCATGTAGTAGGTATGGTCTCTATGACTACCTCATTATACTATTCGGTCTTAAAAAGTTTCCCACCATTTTCATGTATCTGATGAATAGGTTGTTCCAAACCTTATGTATATTATTTTTTAAAAGTATTTGTAGATAACATCTTGGTGTATTCCTACAATCATAGTGACCATGAAAATCACGTTGAGATAATTCTGAGTACTCTAAGAGAGAATGAACTTTATACCATGATTTATAAGTGCCCTATTGATGGAAAAAGTTAACCTTATGTGTTATATAATCCTAGAATTCAGAGTCTTTGTTGACCCAGAGAAGGTGAATGTAGTGGTTTCCTAGGAGAAACCCAAGAATTTGTTTGATATTTAGAGTTTCTCTGGGTTGACTGGGTATTACTGACATTTCATACTGGGATTTCAATGCCTTGCTTCACCTAGAACTAGTCTCACAAAGAAGGGTTTTTAAGTTCTTATGGTCAAAGGACTACAATAAAGCCATTTAGAAGCTGAAAGGGAGGCTGGTCTGAACACATATTATGGCTCTACTAGAGCTAAGAAGAGGTTATATCGTCTTTTATGATGCCCCAGGAATCGAACTAGGAGTAGTGATGATGTAGGATGGAGTATTTTTTACATACATATCTTGACAGTTGAGGCATCATGAGATAAATCACATGATTCAAGACCTTTATATAGCAGTGTTTGTCATTTCCCTATGTTTCTAGAGACACTGTCTGTTGGGTGAGCACATTGCGGTGTACAAAATCCAAAAGATCCTCAAATATTTCTTTTCATAGTGTGACATGAAACTCAAATAGTTAAGATTAGTCAAATATCTTTAGTCCTTCAATTTCGATCTTTCCTATATGTCTAGAAAGTGTAATGTAGTTGATGATGCATTGAGTTGGAAAACTCAGGCACTGGCTATATTGTAAGATAGTGATGAATGGATGTTAATGAATATCTTTTTTGAGTTATATCTATAATTTAATTAATGTCATGTGCATTATAATTTCTCAGCCTTGAATGTTACCTCCTTCCTCCTTGAGAAGGCGAAGAGTATGTAATCTTTAGATATCGAGGGATTAGTTCTCCATGACAGTATATCAATAGCTAACCTACCTCCGGATTGGTCTATGGATAGAGATGTCATCCGACATATTCATAGTCATTTCTGGGTTCCAATAGATATGAGAGAGAAGTTTGTGTAAGAGCCACACACTTCTCAGTGTGCAGTTCATCCAGGCATCTTCAAAACGTATTGACATATGAAATGGTAGTATTGGTGGTCTGGAATGAAATTTTAGATAATAGGATTTATCACTTGGTGTTAAACCTATCAATAGGTGAATGTAGACCACTAGAGACCTATTGGATTGTTACAAATGCTTCCATTCCCGAAACGGAAATGGGATTATATTTCTATGGATTTTGTAGGCAGCTTACCTAGGTTTTTGAGGGGTAGAGACATTGTATGGGTTTTTATTGAATTAATAAAGAAAAAATACTAATTTAATCATATTTGGGATAATTTATCATTTGGTGAGATGGGAAGACTGTATGTTCCTGAGATCATAAGACAACATGGGGTCCCTCTTACTATCGTTTCAGATAGAGATGCCCGTATCAAATCATAGTTCTGGAAGGGATTGCAGAATGTTATTGGTACAAAGTTGATTCTAATAAAAAAATTTTACACTCAAACAAATGGACAGTTAAAATGGATGATACATGTTTTAAAGTATCTTCTCTAAGAATATTTCTTTGAATTTTGCGGTTCTTGGGAGAATCTTCTCCCTCTCATAGAGTTTTCCAATAATAACATCTTTCAAGTAATAATTAAAACATATCCTTTTGAGGCCTTTTATGTTATGTTGTTACATTCACACTGTGAAGGATAAAGGTAAATTAGGCAACCATAAAATGTACTCATTTCATGTAGGAGTCTTTGGAGAAAGTTCAGATGTTTAGGACATGTGGGACTACTGCTCAGTCTAGAATGAAATCTTATACTAATCACCATTTTTGACCACTAGAGTTTGAGGTTGGTGATCATGTTTTTCTATGGGTATCACCCAGTCTAGGTCATAAATTGTTATGAAATTAAGATATTTTTTTCTCTTTATTATGTAGGGTCAGTTTAGATCTTGGAAATGTAAGTCTAGTAGCCTATCAGTTGTTTATACCTCAGAGGTACCATGCTATGCAAGATGTATTCCATGTTTCATAGCTTCACTATTATCTGGACAACCTGCCTCATACTTTTTCTCCCTAGGAAGTTGAGCTTGATGCCAATTAATCTTTTAAGGATTATCCCACACACATCATCAAAAGGATCATGAAGGATCATTGATGCTATTTTTTTCTTCTAGTGTGGGTGTAATGGGATCCAAAACATGTACATGACAAGACGTGGTAGGGGGATGCTGATGTACATGCTTAGAGGCTAGATTTATTCTCAGATAGTGTTTCACCACCCTTGGAAGGTAAAATTAGGGAAGATTTCTTTTAAGGGGGAAGACTGTATGAACTCAGTTTTTAACACTTGTGTAGATCCTTTAAATTTTGTCTAACTCCTTATTATAGACCTTTTTTGGATTCCTAATGAGTTCATGAATCTCTTAGTTGTGTCTAGGGAATATTTGGATCCAAAAACACATTTTTTTGGAAAAAATGGGACTAGGGAAGGGTTATAGTAATCCATATGGGGAGGCCACATAGTTAGTCTAAACTGTGCGAATGAAATGCATTTTCATGTAGAGCCTTACCGCATGGTTAGAACATAGTTTCAAAAACCATGTGGAGTAACATTATGAGGGCCCCTCTTCTCTAGGTAACCATGCATGGTTGATGTACAATTTGTTAAACCATTCAGCCAAACTGTGCAAATACCAATTTCTATGAAAAATTGAACTTCCTAAGGTAAGTGCTTAAATGTAATTAATTGATTCAAGTGATTTTATGGTAATCATAATCAAACATATGACTTGGCCATATTAAATGTAAATGAATGTTTGGTTGTAAGTTTTTAGAACACATTTCCATATTTATGGAAGGTAGTAGAGTGAAACATATTAATTGGAATGACATATATAGTTTTGATGGAATAGGTTTCATGATACTTGGCCTTTTCAAACTAATGAAAGGAAAGGGTTGAACCAAGTGAATTTGTTAATTGGATAATTATCAAATGCCCAAGTTAATTGAAATGAATAAAATTTAAGGTGGCTCTTTATGCACGTGGACCTTTACATATTTATAGGAAGGCATGACTCATGTTATCACTTGGATTTCCAAGGGAATACATTAATGTGGTCATTCTAATTCAAGGATACCAGTTTCCTTGGATGAGGCATACTCAGAAACCTGATCATTGTTTACCTCTGAATTCCTTATATTACACCATTGGATACCTTCATTATTATTACTATATGCCTCAAATACATTAATTAGATCTAGTATGACTTGAGGTTCCTTAGTTATATCCTTGGGCTTGGCCACTTCTTATCTATCATTTTACCATGGATGAATTCCATAGACTTGGTTTGAATAATTACTATAGTAATGCCTTGGACGATGATACTTGGATTGCAATCTTACCCCTTATCCAGACTCAGTTACTACTGAGTTAGGGGACCCTAATGCCTAGTTTTTCTTTGTGATTACCATGGAACCAATTCATATAAATTATCAATTATGTATTCCTTTTTATAGCTTATAACCCTCACTATATATACTAACATGAGGTGATTTTAGTGCTAGATATACCTCACATGATATGTTTATATAAACTAGAACTTAATTAATTGATGAACTGGTAATATGTTTAGACATGAGCCAAGGGATGAAGTAGCTACATGGGTATTTAGATACATTGTACCGATTTATTTATAAATACATACTTTAAAACTATTCCATTTCCATCACACATGCGAGATGTTATATACAATATTGGTGGTGGCGCAATTAGATTTACCTCACACCCTATCCAGGTGACATTTGGTACTTGAGGTAGATTACATGTATGCGGTTATTCATAATGGGGAAAATAATGTTTGGAAAACTTGATTGATTTCAATGCTAGGGTAGAGGTGGTAGAAGAAGACTGAGCTATAACTCGATATTCTTAGGATAGTTTGTATATTTTTTATTTCTTTTCCACATTGGCATTTTCATGTATATATACTACTTTTTATACATTTTTCATGATTTCTATTTAGATGACATATACCATCAATAGTAATTATATGTTTTTAAATTATTTCAGTTATTATTGATTTTACTCCTTTCATTGTGAATTCTATTTACTTATATTTCTTCCATTATTTATCTCATGTTGTATCATTTATGTTTTCCTCTAAGATAAACCATGGTAATGAGGGAATATTCTCCCCAAAGACACACCCTAGGCCCTCATTTCTAGTTGGTAGCCTCATGAATTTAGGGAGATGTGTTTAAGGCCATGTGGTCCATCAGGCTCAAGGTAACTCCAAAGTGGCATTTGGGTCTAGGATGTCATGGGTCTTAACATTAATTAATATAATAGAATCCATGGAGTTCTATAGACACATTTCAACCATCTCCTATTTTTAATTATTTAGCATGAATAGTGAGTCTTCATGATCACATGGTATTAAACATACATTAATAAATAGAATCAGACCATAGGGATTTTTCAAGACCATCCAAATTTATCTAGAGATCATAGAATAACATTAAAAAGGGAACACTAATGATGAATGAAGGTAAAGGGGATCGAAAATGAAAGACTAGATCACACAAGCATCAGGATAAAATCTTATTTCAATGGTGGTTAATAGATCACACTTCTATAACAGAGGAGAGTGGAAGAAGGAGAAAATCAAAGAAAAAGAACTCACTAGTGATCATATGCTAGGACAAGACATTTTTGAGGGATGGAATTGCTCAAAAAATAAGGTTATGAGAGAAGAGGTTTCTTGTTGAATGAAATATTTTATAGGCTTTAATATTAAAAAACCTATTTCTCCCAATAAATTAACAATGTGAATATCCTATGTGACTTATACACCCAAAAAGATGTTTCCTTAGATGAAACAAACACTGATCACCCTTTTATTAGTGTGAAATTAATTTGTGTCATGTATAACATTTACATCATGAAACTATTTTATGGATTAGTTAGAGAAACAAATTCATGTCGTGAATTATATACCTAGTGTGAATATATTTTATAGGAGTTATTCACTGCAAAATAATATAGAAAATCTTGATAAGCCTTCAGCAAAACAAAATACTAAAAAGAATCCTTTTTTATGACTTAGATACATTTATAATTAGAATACACTAATTCTAACCAACACACATCCCCAAACAATAGGCTATTTTCCCTAGAAAAATATCTCCATCTACAAATAAAAGGCTTAGCCTTTATTGTCAAATAAAGAAAAAAAACTTAAATAGGATAAACCAAAACTCAAAGAGGGACATATATGGAAAAAATAAAAGATCTCACTATCCTGATGATTTCAAGTCTAGAAACTGGTGAAAATGTTTTCTCATAATCAATACATTTTTCTTGACTATATCCTTTTACAACCAATATTTCTTTATTACCAATTATTGTTCTAGAATCATCAACCTTGTTTCTAAACACACATTTAATTCCAAAAGATAGGTAGTATTTGGGTATTTAACTCAATCAAAAAAATTATTTATTTCATACCAATTAAGATATTCCTTTAAATCCATTACCTAGAATGTTCCACTAATTATATCATTGATGTTCTTAGGTTCAATATTTCTTAATAAATATTCATGTTCTACCTAATATTTTAGAGAATATATTGTTTGAGTTCCATTTTCTTGGTAAAATACAACAAAATATAAGTGGTGATATCTACGAGCCCTAATATTTCTAGGAATATATGTTTTTAAACCTCATTCTAATCTATAAGTTCTATTTTGGGCGGTTCATTAGAACTGGTATAATTCTCAACATGATGTCTGGCAGATTTGATGGCTGAATTGGAATGATCTTATTCATAATTTTATAAAGGGGTATTAGGATCATGTGGATTTCTCTCATTGAACATGAAAAGTATAGATTCTTCTAAAATATCAGTGATATAATTAAATACCCTCTATAATTTACATGATAAAAAATTTATAATGAAAATTCTTTTACCACTCATGGAAGCAAGCTTGTTTGAATTCTCATCTTTGTTGAGAATAAATAATTTACAAAAAATCTCTAAAGTATATATCTTTGGATTTTGACCAATAGAAAATTAATATGGGGTCTTATTTAAATGTTTTATGATTAAAAATGTTTTAATTATATAAAAACTTGTATTTAAAATCTTTCCCCAAAAACAAAATAATTAAATCATTCTCTTGGATCATGGATTGAGAATTTTCTTGACGGGTTTTATTTATCCTTTACACAACACTATTTTGATGTGTGGTCCTAGGTGCATACTAGTCGTGACTTTAGCCATACTGTGAGAATGAAGATTAAAACTCTTAATTTTTAAAATCAAGGCCATGATCACCTATTAACTTTTTTATTCTATGTATAGTAAGATTTTATACAAATTTAAAATATTTAGAAATGTAGGAAAGAGAATCACATTAATGAGTAAGGAAAAACACCCATCTATATCTTGTAAAATAATCCAATATGATTTTATCAAAATTTTGTATTGCTAACCTATAAACTATAGAAAGTCTAAAAAAATTCCAATTGAACCCACTCTAAATTATGAGAAGTTGAGACTTGTTTCGTTGGCTTGATAAATATTTTTTAAAATTTTACTTTTTTCTCAGGGATTACAGAATATGTCTATTAAGAATTTTAGTTTAGGTAGATACTTGACTAAAACATTCGTAGAAATATTTATAAGTGATATGATATTAAAATGTCTTATTATTCCATTCCAATGAAAAGATGTATAGTAAAACTCATTGAAATAATAATTTTTTAGAGAAATCAATGAATTTAAATCTAAAGTATAATCTTTTTCATTTCTCAAAGCAGTAAAAAATACAGTATGTCTAGAATATAAAACATTACAATCATTATTTCAAACATGAAATAAAAACCATCATCATAAAATTTTAAAACTATAATATTGTTATACTTTAATCCATATATAAATAAAACAATTAGAATTAAAACTATAGTAGAGTTACCAATTTGACAGAGTCCAATTATATTCCCTTTGAGATTTTCACAAAAAGTGACATGTCCACCATCAAATTTGGAAAGATTATTGAAACATGAGTAGTCCCTAGTAATATGTCTAATAAATCTAACATCCAGATACTATAATTTCCTAATTGTACACTTCAAGAATATTTCAATCAAAATAAATTTAATCTAAAATTTATTTTGTGCCCATATTCTATTGGGATAAATATTTTAGTAATAAGTTCTTTTGGAATCCATAATTCTTTTACTTGATTCCTATAAGAAGATATCAGTATATAAGAAATAAAACATTATTAGTTTTTGTGGAATTTGAAATATTAGTTGATCTGGAAGAATCGAAACATGGGATAAATGTATTCATATGTATTTTCTTATGTCCAGGTTGATATACAATTCTAAAAGTATACATAAGAGTAGTTTTTTACCAAGGATCAGAGGTTATTTTTTATTCCCTTTATAAATCTATCTATACATTTTTTTTAATTTTTCATTATATAATTTATTCTCATTATTTTCTTAATGTAGTTGATCATTTTTATCACTTTCAATAGTTTTATCGGTTTTAACATGAATAGACTTAGCATGCTACTTCTATAGATTTTCATTTATTTTCATTATACCTCAGATGTGTATGTAATTAATCAAATATTAACCGTGTCGTATCTATTTTCAATAATCTTGTTTGAATCATTTGTGGTGTCCCTATAAGCACTCCATGTGGATTTCATTTCCCTTTTTTAATTCTTTCTTGTGTCCACATATTTCATCTTATATTCCCACTTGGGAGAATATATATTGATTTTTCCTTTAATTTTACTTTCCCAGAATATTATTTAATTTGAATAATCATCCTACTTCCATTATTTTTGGAAATTACCTATATTATCACATATGCATTTGTAATCATACTTCTTAACAAACATATTATTTCTGTAGAAAATTTTTAAATGCCCAGATTAATGATCTATATCTTCATCACTGTATGATGATAAATCTTCATCACTTCAACAATCATGTATGAAATTATATTTAATCGTAGATTTAGAAATCATAATGGATAATTAATTCTTTTTTGGTTAATCCACTTCCACTGTTTTCACTTTGAATTATTATTTTTACATAATGTGATTTTTAATTATTTCTTTAATTGTTAGTGTGTTGATGTCACAAGACTCCCTTATCTACAAAGATGTTCCTCTCCATCAGTCTGGTAAACATCTGAAAATTCGTGTAATTTGATCCTTATCAATGAATTTATTATGAGTGCATGTATCATGTTAACAATTAAATTCAACCCAAAATACTTGATAGAGAGATTAATTTGGATTCATAATAAAATTATTATATTTAATAGTATAAATTTCTAAAAGAATTTATTTATCAATGAATGTCCCATTATGAGAAACAACTAGAGTATCCCAAATCTAGAAAAAAGTAGCATAGAAAGATAATCTATTAAATGAATGATCACCTAAAGAATAGTACAAATAATTCATAGACCTATAATTACAATCATATCCTACCTTATTGGCATCACTCCATGAATATATAGTAGTTTTAGGATTCTCGTAATTATCTTTAGTAATAATATATATATATATATATATATATATATATATATCAAATCCCATAGTCTCTAAATTAATTTTCATTTTTATCTTCTAATGACCCTAGTTTTTCAATTAAAATAAGAACTATAATTATTGTATGTTCTTTATTGTCAACATGACATAGTCAGTTGGTAGGGTCAGTTGTTGCAAAAAGGTGTCATGGTTGGTTCATTCCTTCTTAAATCAAGTTCATTTGATTTTGAATCATAAATTTATTTTCATGTTGTAGGTTTTTTCTTCATAAATTCCAAACAAAATATGACACAATCAGTATATTAATTTATGTAAATTTAATATACATTTTAATGGTAACTTGATTTCATAATATGAAAGGTAGCTTCTATTATACGGTTAGTTTACTGATTCTCATGGTCAGGTATTTTGTACACATGGTAGGTACATCTCAATATCTTGGTAGGTTAAATGCATATTCAATTAGTTGATTCTAAAAACATAGAAAGATAAACAACATTTCATGTAGGTTCATTACATTGATATAATTTATTAAATAATTCACCATATGTAGAGTGACCATGTCGTCAGGGGGAATAAAACATGGGGTAAGGTTATACAGTCACTTTAACATCATGGTAAGATCAAAGTTTTCACATGGTAAAATGAAATTGTAATTTATAGACTTTTCCATTTCAAAATTTTTTTGATAGAAAATATTTACTAATATAAAAGATGAAATTCATTTGTATCATTATAGAAATGATGTGAGATCATTAAAATAAAGAGGTTCTAGTCCAATTCAATGGTATGAAAGGCTTTATTGGTTCTTATAGTTAATGCATTAGACATAATCAGGTGATGGGTGGGGAATGGAAATATATATCACTTAGATGTATCAATATGTTCCTTAAGACAAAAAAAGGTTGGGGTATTTGGTGTATGCCTACCAAATTTGGTAAGATTTATTAACTGTGGTCTCAATGTCAAGTAATGTATCTTGAAAAAAGGATTTGACCCAATGTTTTTAATATTTGAAATTATAAATTCCATTAGTATGGGAATAGTATTATTGATATCAATGCTTTCATTTATTTTCATAAATATAACATGACGTCAGTTTCAAATTGATTATGGATTCATGTTTTTCACTTATTCCTACAATAATAATTATACCAAGATATCTTATGTTATAAGTTTTTTTATTGAGGGAATGATTTCACCCTATCATATATTTCTATTTCCCAATGTTCTGAAGAAAAGTTGTACATGTGGAATATTTATATAGATAGAAAATGAGATAGAATTTATGAGATATGTTAAAGACTCAATATATATTATGTGTTCTATATATAATAGAAATAATTTTTACTTGATACAAAAAACATTGGATATAATATTTTATAATGTCACTTTATTATTAAAATAAGTAAAGATGAAATGTTTGAAAAGATATAAAAGATGTAATTAATAGTTCATATTTTTTTGTTTATAGAATGTTATATCACAGATTTTATTACTGCTATCAAAGAAAGTATTAAATGTACATGTCTATGTGCATTGGATCATGGAGTGCCTATCCAAGGAACAATATTACAATAACTTCATTCTACTAAAGAATTATGACCATTGAATCTTGCTGCTAAATTATCTTATCTTCTAGATATTATTCTATTTATGTATTTGTAAATTATATACCATTTTAGTGAATAAATTTTTAATATTTACACCATGCATATTTTCAGTTAGACTTTGTTATGGTGTGATAAACTAAAAAAATTCATATTTTTGAGCTATAACAATAATACATTCCATTATACAGAAATAATAAACAAAAAGGCATAATAAATTTTTCTATTCAAGAATTTGGGTGTAATTGGCCCACAAATATCCTCATGTAAGAGATCAAGAAATATTGATGACACCCAATTCATTGGATTTCATGTATTTTGAAAAATCTTACCCTTTTGACTAGAATAAAATGTGTGACCAAGATCATATATGTGATTTGGTTTGTATGGAGATGAATTGGACTTCACTAGATTTTCCAATGAATTTTTTCTTTTATTTCTAAGTCATTTTTTATATCCTGTTTTCATCTTCCTTGAACATTGTACAATAATTATATTCTCCAAAAGGTAAATATTATATTTTTTTATCTTCCTTAAAGAATGATCGAACTGAATCCCTCTCTAACTATTTATACATTTTTTTGAAATACACATCATTCCAACATCACATAATTGAAAAAAAATTAAGACTATGAATGATACATTCAACCATGTGCACATCTATTTTCCTAAGATATTTACCACTAACTTTATATTTCCAAAATTAAATGATCTTGATATGCACATTGTTTCAAAAATATACAAAACTATCATTATTATATTTGATTCCCATGATGATGTATTTATTTAACATCATGTGATATGTACATATTCTATCCAAATTTCAGAAACCTGATTGTCAATTGATTTCAAAGAAATATCAGCTACATTAATCTTCTCACACTTTCCGTTCTTCACCCAATTTTTTTTCCACCACTAATGATTATAAATAATTTTTTTCTTATTCCTATAATTATTATTATTCATCTTTAGAAAAAGGATATTTAATTATCTTTTAGATTTTTAAATAAATATTACCACTAATTTTTCCACCCTTATAAGGTTCAAATAGAACTATCTACTTTACTGTTGATACACAATAGATAGCATTTTGCCGGCAACTTTTGCAAATAAATAGCCTTTTAAAGACAAGGAAAAAGTAGAAATTATATTTTTCTATATTTTTTACTCTAATAATTGGATATATCTCTTTGAAATTGGACACATATATTGGGTATATAACACCTCGAGCCTGCTCTTCCATACTCAGTGCTTGAAAATGCTGTGTAATTTTTTTATAGAATGAAAATAAATAATTACAGAACATTTTACACAATGAAAACCAATTTACTGATCTAGGTTCTGGAGGATTAGACAACACCTTACATTTATTAGAGTTGAACTAAAATAAAACACATGCCTATTACACATCTGCACGCTAACTCTAAAATCTATGAAATCTGATTTGAACTTTTAAGATACTTGTGAAATATTATGTTTAAAACAAAGGGTGAGCATTCAATTTCCCTGTAAGGAGTTTTCAAATAGTTTAAATAATAGTTAGAAAATATTTATTTAAAACTAACATTGAAAAATTCCATTGAATATAACATAAAAATAATTTTCCAAACACCAATTCAAAAAGATAATTGAAATTACATACATTTAAAAAAATATACCACTTTGGAAATTACTTACGTAGAAAAATTACATTAAGTTTAATCTAGTGATTTTCTAAAAAGAATACAGAAGCTTTTGAAAACAAAAAACTGTGGGTTGTGGAAACTTGAAACATTCAATGCTATATCGGGCATACCCACTGGTTGAGATATTGGGTTCACTACCTTATTCTGTACTCTATTTATAATGTCTAAGTGTCGGATTTCTTGAAAACAAATTTAGTCTTGCTTTACTTTTATATACATTACTCAATGGGTTGAATGCATTGAGTCTCAAAGAATTATATAAGAGTATTTCATAATACAAACAATATGAAAAAAATTCATTTAAAATTCATGATATATTAATTCATTTTTCAAACTCATGAAACCTCATATATATATATTGTATACACAGACAGAGAGATATATATACAATCAATCTCAAATAGATATGTTCACTATTATTTATATATAATTATATAAATACGAATCTTAATTGGAAATTCCATGTTTGACTTGGTATAACCAAATCACATGCTCTATAAACTTTTCATAACCACATGGATGATTAATTATTATTCCTGTACATAAAATTTCTTCCTTAATTCCATACAAATCCATTTATGTAATGTTTTTTCAATACTCAGGCATATATATATATACACATATATCAGCACGTATAAAGTCCATAATTACACAGTCGTCGATGTATGGCCATAATCATGATTTTTGAATAACATAGACATGATAAAATAATGAAATCATTAATTTATATATTCATACTTAGATTAATACTTGGTTAATAATTATTTATTTAAAATAGTTATTTACTTAAAAATTATACATTTATACCTATATATATATATACGTGCCTCATAATAATATAATAAATTCATTTCTAAATAAAACATAAATAAATGGAAATATCCATTAAAATAGATTTAATAAATAAATATTTTAAAAAATAAATCTGATTTAATAAAATATTTCTATTATAGGTTTTGAAAATAATTAATGGTGGATATATATATAATTTTCAATTCTAAATTAAACATATATAATGAATTAAACCATTATAAAATAAGTTTGAAAATTATTCCCATAAAAATCATAAAATTAAATTATGAAAATAAATAAAGGATAAATTATAAAATAAATTATACGATTTGATTTTATATATAACAGATATCATTTTAAATAAATGATATCTTACTAAAGATCATGATTTCCAAAAATGTGGCAGCATATTCCCCTACACCAAACCAGATTTAAATATAATTTTGATAATGTAAATATAAACTTGAATGAAATAATTGTAGAAATCCCTTACAAAGTTTCTAAGTTGTCATATTCTTACGACTTCTTATTCTTCCCATTGCCTCTTGCCACCATATTCTCAGAACCAGAAAACATAGAAAAAAAAATCACCCTGACTTCCCCTTGGAATACCTATCCACACCACCTTTTTATGCACGCAACAAGATAATGTTATTGATTAATTTATTTAAATTTTTCTAATAGAACTAAAATCATGGATTGAGTTTCTACATGTTGGGATACAAATTGGTTGAGGGAAAAATTCAGTGTATTAAAAATTTGATTAAAATGGACAGCTCACATGATAATAATACAGAAAATAAGACCTCAATTGATTCTAAATTGAGATAAAAGATTCAATGAATTAGAATCATATCCATCTTCAAACAGTTCCCATAAAATGACCCAAAATTTAATGGGATAACATATTGATTACACATAGATTATAATAATCCAAATTGAATGAAATTGTTGAAAAAATGTTTGGTTTATTTAATGGAGCACAAACAAAAATGTTTAAATGAAAATAGGTTGATAGATACCCGCCTTTTAGTATGAAGATTTTAATAATATTTGGACACAAAAAAAGTTATTAAAGAAGACCTACTTGCGGACCAGTTAGATCTTCAAAATACAATAATCATTTTCCCATGAAATATTGTTTGGACCACCTTTCCAGTCAAGATTAGAAAAAATGTTTGATGGTACCAGATATGGACTCAAACCAAATCCCAATGTTCATTCTGGAACAGTTTCACCTCCCTTGGCATTCCTCCTAGCATGGATATCTTGCTCAGACCTGCGTCAACCTTAACTCTAGAAGAAAAACCCAAAACTTTTGGATCGACCTCGACCTTGACCATCACAAGACCTCTAAGAATCTCTCATTTGAAGAAGCGTTGTAATACCTCAATCAACACAACCTCGCAATTTCAGAAAACCATAAGCCAACTCAGCTTCTCCCACTCTACTAGACCTATCTCGAATTCACGATTCATTTAAATAATTTTTCTATTTTTTTATATAAATCATTTTCATCTTTATATAATTCTGTTTGATCATTATAAATATTTATACATAGTTAGTTTTTTTAGTTTTATATCATAGATAATAATTCTAATTTTAAAATATTATTTTAATAATTTCTATAAAAATATTAATTTTTTAGAAATGAGAATAATATAAAACAATTAATAATAATTCTTATATTAATATGATCTTTCATTTTATATTTTACATATATAATTCGAATAATTCTTGTCATGTATTTAATTTAGTTTCTATAATAGTCAAAAAAAATTAATTTCATATTAAATCATAATAAAATTAACAATTATAAATTTTATAAGTAAAAATAACACACATATTAAAAGAACTAAATCATTTTAATAACCTAAATAATAAGTATTGTTATTTAATATCATAAATAAAGTAAAAATTATATTTCATTTAAAATTATTTTTCTTCTCAATTATTTAAAAATAATAGTATTATTGAAAACATTTTTTTTCACATAATAAAATTTTACTTTTAATATTAACATTACATATTTTTATTTATTAAAACAATATATTAGAAACATTTTATTTCATGAAATATATATATTAAAAATGTATAATTAATTTATATTATTTCAATTTTTCATCGTCTATTTAAAGAGTGATATGATGAAAAAAATATAAATTAATGTAAACATGAAAATTAATACAAATTAAAGTAAGCAAGTTTTGTTATGATTAAATGAAATTACATATTTTTATTAAAATATTTTATAAAAACATTTATTTAAAATATAAGGTATTCATTTAATTACATAAAAAACATGGGATGTCACATTATCCCGTCCCCTAAAAGAATTTCACCCTTGTAATTCATTTTTCGGTCTTCAGAGAATTAAGAATTTTTCAACTTTAGAAATAAAGAATTTCTAATGAGACTTAATTATCTAAGGGTAATTCTAATGTGTCAATTTAGATTTCATCAAAAGAAAATATGTAATCACTAAAGTTTCTTAGACCATTCCTTTGATGCCAATTATAACACCCCGATCCCTCCCTTTCAAAATCAATTCTTGAAAATGCTTTGTAATTATTTTTTTATGAAAAGAAAACGAATAATTACATGACATATTACACAAATGAGGACCTTTTACCGATCTTGGTTCTTCAGAGATAGAAAAAACCTTACATTTATCATATTTGAATCAAAATAAAACACATTCTAACTATGCTTCCACACATTCTAACTCTAAAAGTGATGACATCATATTTGAACATTTGAGATACCTTTGATAAATCATTTTTAAAACACAGGGTGAGCATTCAATTTCCTAGTAAAGAGTTTTGAAAACATTTAAATACTATCTCAAAATTATTTCTTAAAAAATTCATAAATTCATTTGAATATAACATAAATATAATTTTTAAAACACCCTTAGCAAATATAAATTAAAATTACATACTTTTATGATAATATACAACTTTCGACATTTTTTACGTATAAAAAATTTCTTTAAAAGTAATCCATTGCTTTTTGAAAAACACAACACAAGATTATGAAAACAAAACACTATGGCTTGTGGAAATATGAAACATAGATGGCTATCTTGGGCCTACCAACTTGTTTAGAGATTGGGTTCACATCCCAATTGCCAACAATATTTAAAAAATCCAAGTGTCAGATTTTTTTTAAAACATTTTTAAGATTTCATTACTTTTAGATACATTTTACAATGGGTTTTATGCTTTGAAACTCATAGAATTATATGTAAGTATTTTTTAATACATAGAATTCTAATAAAAAACATTTAAAATTCATGAATTATAAATTCATTTCATAAACTCATGAAACAATTTTTTAATATATATCGTACACACACACATATACAATCATACATTAAATAGAAAAGTTCTATTGTATTTTTATATAATAATATAAATACACATTATCATTGGAAATTCAATGTTTAACTTTCTACGACCAAATCTCATGCAACTTAATATTTTCATAACCACATGGATGGTAAATTATTATTCACGTACTTAAAATTTATTCCTTAATCGCATAAAGATCCATTTATGTAAAGTTTATTCAATACTCATGAATATATCTATATACATATAATTCCTTGTATAAATTCCATAATAACACAATCATTGATGTATGACTATAATCATGATTTGTGTATAACATACACATGGTAAAATTATGAAATTATTTATTTAAAAATTTATACTTAGATTAATACTTTCTTTATCATAATTTATTTGACATAGTTATATAATTGAAAAGTATACAAGTATATATACATATATATATATATATACATAACATATAATAATAGAATAAATTCATGTTGAAATAAAACATTGATAAATGGAAATATCCATTACAACAGATTTATTAAAAACTTAATTTAATATATATATATATATATCTGATTAAAAAATATATTCATCTTTGGTTATGCAAATAATTACGGTTAGATATACATATAATTTTTAATTTTAACTCATACTGACAGAATGAACAAAACCTCTATAAAATAAGTTTTGAAATAAATACCTTAAAAAATCATAAAATTAAAACTTGAAAATAACTAAAGGCTGAATAATAAAATAATGTATATAATATGAATATATATATATAACACATATCATTTTATGTAAATGATCTCTTACTAATGATCAAGATTGCCATAAAATTATAGTAGTATTCTCCCTTACACCAAACCAGATTTAAACATAATTTTGATAATGTAAATATAATCATGAAAGATTTAGTTCAAGAAATCCATTAATATTTTTATGTAGATGTATTTTTACAACTACTTCCCCTTCCAATTTCTACCTTCTACCAAATTCCCAAAACTATAAAATAGAGGAAAAAATCACTCTAAATTCATCCTAGACGACCTCTCTCCACCACTATATTTATACACCTAGTAAAATAATATAATTGATTACTTTATTTTAATTTTTCCAAAAAAGATGAAATCATGGATTTAGTTGATGTGAGTTGGGATATGGATTTATTGAAGGCAGAATTCAGTGGATCAAAAATCTATTTGAAATTGAAAACTCACATGATATTAAGACACAAAATATGACCTCATTTGATTTGGAATTGAGACAACAGATTCCATGAATGAAAATCATTGCAATCTTAAAATAGTTCCATGAAAATGACCCAAAACTAAATTGGTAAACAAATTGATTATGAATAGATTATAATAATCCAAATTAAAGGAAATTATTGAAAAATGATTGGTTCATTGAATATTCCACAAAGAAAAATTATGAAATGACAATACATTGATGGAAATTTAAAATTTAATAAGAAAATATTATGAAGAGTAGGATACACAAAAATTTATTAAATAAGTACAACTTGTGGACCAATCATATCATAAAAATTTGAAGGTCATTTTATCCCAAAAATCTTGTTCTGGCCACTTTTAAAGTCAATATTCAGAAATGATGTAAGATGGTACTCAATTTGGACTCTAACCAAAGCCCTATGTTTATCCAAGAATGATTTCACCTCACACGACCTTCTTCCTTTCATGGAGATATTTCATGGACTTACATCAGCCTCAACTTCAAAAGACAAACACAAACCATATGACTCTCCCTCAACCTAGACCTTCACTAGACCTCCATGAATCTCTCGATTGAAGAAGTATTGTTGGGACTCATTCAAATCTGCCTTGTGAATTCATAAAACCCGAACCCGACACAGCTTCTCCCACTCAGCTAGTCCTATCCCGATTTCAAGATTCATTTAAATCGATTTTCTATTTTTATTATTTAAATAAATTTAATATTTTTATATATATGTTTCTTCATTATATAAATACTTAATTTTTTCTTTTTTGTTCTATATTGTAATTTATAATTCTAAACTTATATTTTTTTTTAAATAATTTTCATAAGAATATTATATTTTTTGGAAATTTTAATTATATAAAACATCTTAAAATAATTATTTTATTAATTTCATCTATCATTTTAGATTATATATATATATATATATATATTATTTTAATAATTCTTATCATTTAATTTATTTAGTTTCTTTAATATTCAAAAAACATATTTTCATATCAAATAATAATGAAATTAACATATATAAATTTTATAAGTCAAAATAATAATCAAATTCAAATTATTAAATTGTTATAAGAATGTTAATGATTATTATCGTTATTTAATTTCCTAAAGAATGTGAATATTATATTTCATTTAAATTTTTTATTCTCAAATATTTATAAATAACATGTTTATTTAGAACATTTTTTTCACATAATAAAATATTATATTTAGTATTACCTTAAAGAATTTATATATATTAAAATAATATATTTGAAAATGTTTTTTCATGAAAATGATATTTCATAAAATTATAATTAATTTAGAATATTTCAATATTTCATCTTATATTTAAATAGAAAAATTAAGAAATATATTATAAATTAAAGTAAACATAAAATTTAATAAAAATTAAATTAAAAAAATTTCATTTGGTGTAAATGAAAATACATGGTTTATAAAAATATTTCATAATATTATTTATTTAGAATATAGGGAATTTATTTATGTACCTAAAATATCTAGGATGTCACAAGTTATTTCCTATCATTATATAATAAAAACTTTTGTTTATATGTATCTTATTCTCATTATTGGCTGCTTTAAAAGTTCCTTGTTTATTACTATGAAGATCCATATTCCACTGCTGTATTGATTATTAAGATATATAACCAAGATTAGATTTCCTTTTTATTCCATCATGTTCCACATCAAAGTTTAATTTTATCTTGAAGTTTTCTAATTGTGTAATAAAAATATGTTCCTCTATTAATTCCATAAACAACATTGTAGCCTTGATAGGCAAAAAAATGTTTGGGATACTTGGTTCTATATTGGGTGTGATGAGCCTCCATTGGTCCTCACACTTATTCTAACATTTCATGAATATTTATTTTAGACAATCAATTCTCCCAAATTTCCCTTTATACAGAGTTAGATAACTCATCAATGATTCATATTTTCTCTTAGTCTTTGAGTTCCAACTAAACTTATTTCATTGAACATCCGAAATTTATATATTTTATCTTTTTAATTTTTTATTTTAATTCTAACATATCTTACTTTTTTATTTATAGAGTTTAGAGTCATAAACAACTGCACTATGGTTTTTTATCTTTCCCCTCTAAACATCAATTTCTTCAAGGGATTCCTTGAGATAATAATAATGATAAAATCTTCCATTGATACCATTTTGTAAATAACTATCATTATATTTATTAAAGAACACCAGTGTGTGTTCATAAATATCTTTTCAGTATTTATCCTCTTCTACATCACTTTTTCCAATGTTTAAATATTATTGAGAGTGTATATTTTACATTCAGAATTTTTTTATTTTCTTTAACATGTTCCCCATCATGCTTTTAAAATTTATTTAAACATTTAGGTATAATATTCCCTAAATTTCTATATTTGAAAAAAGATATTGGAGTATTACCTTTAAACATCACTAATCCTCTTATAAAGATATATAAAATAATGGGCATAATCTCATAAATTTATTCTTCTTCCTTCAGGGTGAGTTTCTTCATAGCTTTAAAATCCACATCATGAGAATTTTTCTTTACCCTGGAATCATTAACTCAATTTCTCATCTCAAAGGCAATGAGAGTGTTATGAAAGCTATCAAGAGAGATTTACTTAATCCTTTGATTTCTAAAACTAAAAAGTTTTCATTAAACTAAGGATAGAGTTTTCGTGTGATTTTATTTATAATTTACTCATATTTTTTATCATGAAAAATACTATGCATGCCTTCAAAAATAGAATTTAGTCTATTGAAAAAGTGATTGACCCTCTAACTTGTATTCATTATTAAGCCCTATTATTTATTCCATAAACTAATAACTTAGACTCACGAAACATTAAATATCCTTTATATATATTCAATAATTTTTCCCACAGAACGTGATAGGTTTTTAAAGACATTAAATTTATGAAAAAGGGATTTTGAAATGTACTTACTAAGGAATTAATTTCCATTGAATCCATATATAATTCTTTATGATCATTCACTAATAAATATACACTATCAATTCTTGCAGAAATACTGTAAATGGAGTCCAAATAAATATCTATGCCTACAAATTATAAATATTGCTTCATATGTATCATTAATAATTTAAATTTATTACTTTCAATGATAGGAATGCCTATTGGTTGAAAATTGTCACCACACTTTCAAGAGTGATAGAAAGTTACCCTAGAAACCCAAACATTGATACCACTAATTGTTCCATTATCAAGTAGTATACCTGGAGTGTGGGATGGAGGATAAATCTAGGTATTGTAGTATCATCCTTTTTTTGTAAATTGTTTCCTCAATTTGAGGAACACTTCAATCACCCCCATTATTTTCTCACCAGAATTAATGATGTGATAAATGATAGAAAATATTGTTCATGGTTCACCTACACTAGGATATGTCAATGGAACATGATAAACATTGTTACTGTGAAACAATCATAATAAAATTTAACTGATTTAATGTTTATATGTTTGGATTTCTCTCATTGACCCACATGTTCCACTACCACAGTCATTTAGAATGCACACTAATCTTATACACCAATGAACTAACTAATCCTCATGATAAATTATTCTTCTTCAAACAATGATGGTATAAATATCTACCATAGATAGAATTTATTCTTTAGAACCATTATGTTGAACTTATAGGGGATATTGTAAATCCTAGACCACCATATTCTTATTTAACATATCCTTTATAGAAGAGATCTATAATTTACCTTCACTTTGTCTTAATTTTTTATATTTATGTAATCCCTAATGTAGATCCCATTTTTTAATCCCCCTATTAATATTAATTATTTACATTCAAATAAATGAAATAAGTTTAGGGCTATAAAAACTAACCAAAAACCATCTGTTTATTGATAGTTACAAATGGTATAAAATACATGAATGTCACAACATGTATTTTTCATATTTTCTAAATATAACACCAAAATAGATTGCAACATGGTTTCATGACAGAATGTGGGAAATTTTGTTTCAACACATTGATAATAATTCCTTTATATATATTTTATAGACCAATTTTTATTGGAATATGTTTTTGAACCCCAACCTCAAGATCACCATGAAATGGTCGTAGTGCGACTCCCTATACATCACAAATGGACACCCATTCCTCTAATCATTGATCCATGGTTGTACGTTGACTCCTATTTTTTATATATGGATTCCAAATCTACCACACACTATACCATGGATGCAAAGGACTTTTCTAATTGCATAGTTTACTTCCTAGATCAGAACACCCACCACTACAGGCATGGTCGCCAACTCCAACCACAAATATATTCAACATGTCCTAAGAAAATCCACCACCTCATAGTTAATGTTGTGGTGAAGATCTTATTCACCCATTTAAACAAAACTATCAATAATTTATATGTTCAATTTAATTAAACTTTTATAGAAAAAATCATCCATCATATTCATTGTAAAAAAACCCAAAAATTCCTAAGAAATAATTTTAATAGATATTTTGAAGAGATTAACCATATACCATCAATTAAAATAATTCCCTATTTGTATCGCTTCATTATGGGTTTTTTATATATAAAGGCACACTACCCACTAAGGGAATCATTCCACATCAATCTAAAAAAGAATTATGATAGTGGGAGAACTCCTAGGACATGAAATACATTCCTAGAACTCCGCCACACACAATATGATACTTGAAACGAGACATCACAGTATGGAACTCAGTATCCATGGGTGTGGTGTTTTCCAAATCAAACTAACAGGGATGTTAAGCCCATGTCACAATCCTTAGGGGAAATAATAATTTTATGTATTAAAAATCCCTATAGTGTAATCATTATAGACAAAAGTTTCCCCACTCTTTGATACCATGTTTATGGTTGGATATAGACCCTCTATCATAATATTGTAGGATTTGGATCACTTTCTCAGGGTTGTTTTCCTCAGCAGGGCTCACTACCCACCAGGGGGATCACTTCCACCTTTCATTGAATTTATCATAAAATGAGAGACTCCTAGTAGTTATAATCCATGCATATAAACCCCCATGTTTGATGTGGGATTTGTGGTGTGACACCACATCATGGGCCTCACTAGCCACATTTTTGGTGTCAATAACATCACAATATAAAGGATGTTAATCCCATTTCATAATCCATTGGGAAATCACTAATTTATGGTTCTAACATCACAAAAAATAGTGTACCAAATAATAACTGGTATATATGTTCCTTCATGTATGATATAACATAAATTCAGTGAAAAATCACATATATAACAATCTCCACTACATTGGGTAAATGTTTCAACCTGAGGTGGGGTGGATCAATGCTTAGTTTCATGATGGGATGAGAATGGATACACAATCCTTGAATCGGGTCACCACTATAATCTAGAATAGTTTCCAACAGAGATTATTCATGGAAACCAAAACAACCAATAGTTTCCACATCTGTTGTAAGTTATGGGACTTCTTTATAATGTCTTACAGTCATTTGGGTTTTATACCAACTGCACCTAAGGACTCACAATAGTTTAGAGGATGACCGTTTATTCTCATCACACCCTATTAGGGAAAATTATTTCATACTACGAGGAAACTCCTATAAATTTAAGTAATGTTACTGAATCTTTATGTGATATCGATAAGGGATTGGTTACCCTAACATTTTCAATCAGGTATTATTATATGCAGATACGATAATATATACTTATGAGACACTTTTAATCACCATGAAAAACTAGATATATCGACATTTCTCCATTGATGAGACCATATATATATATATTATAGGTTCTCATTCTTATTTCTTATTCTTAATTAGGGATGTTGTTTATTTCTCCCTTCATTTTAAAACAATGCAACTACGCGATCTAGTGTTTATTTCCATCTTGGAAGGTGGTAAGTATTTATGGTACTAGGATCAATCCAATAAAGGGGTTTCCTACATATCCAAGTGAAAGGAATTATAACCCATATTGTTATAATGGCACAGTTTTTGTTCATTTGATATAAACTCACCATATAGTTTAACATCATAATGTAAGGATATATGATATGGTGAATCTTCCTTAAAATAGATATCCATAATATCTAACAGCACGTGAGTCACATGTGTCACACTCAGTGTGGAAAATATGTGGTTATAGCTATCTATTTATATTTCTCAAGGGGTTGGTGATTTCATGAATGATACTACATCATAGGGGACAATAATATGGATTGTGTAGATAATATAGTTTATCAGATATATTATAGTATTTCACACTTAATATTTTCATGTGAAATCTATACGAGGGTATTTTATGATAACATCATAAGGAATTATTTTCTATATGAAGAATATAATCACTTAGAAAGATAGGATATAAAAATATACATTTTATGTAATTCTAATATCATATTTGGGGATTGATCCTTATATGGTGTCATGTTTATCCTATTTATAATAGGAATCAAAGTCTGTATAGTTCATAAATTGAGGAAAACACGTTTGTGAGTGGCTTATGTAACACTCTTCTAAAATGACGGTTCTTTTTTTTATATGAGAGGTAGGAAAATAGTATTTCGGTGTATTAATGAATATCATAGGGTTTTATAGTCACATAAAATTTGTGGGGTCATGAGATCATGAGACTCATATAGAATTATGTGATTGAATGAATAAGGGGTCATAATGAGATCTCATGACCAGGAATTCATCTTTCATTCCTGAGAACAAAATTAAATCACAACATCATATTACCAAGTCTTGCATAATCATTTATGAAATTTAATAACATCCATCCAATTGAAAAATTATGATAATATAAAGATACTCACAAAATTGTCAAATGATAGACATTGAAATTTCATGTGTATTATCATCCGTGTGTCTCTTTTTCTCCTTTTTGTTGTATCTCATGTGCTGTATCATAATAATCTAGAGGCTGGCGGATATTATAGGCATCAAATTTGTATACTTGTGCCGATTTATAAGGCAATGAATCAATGTACCCAAGCTTGAGCTAGTGGGAGATTCCATGTAAGTCGGTGTTGTGTTGTGTGTTTTGTGTGACTAAGTCCAAATGATGACGATGGTTTCTATGGTTTTTAGTATGAATAAGTGAAAACCCAAAATAGTTACATCATGAACTACTTCTACCAATCTAGTTTCATGATCCCAATGAGTTAGGCAATCACATTTTTCATGGGGGTGTCACATGAAGAATAATGACTAAGAATTACTCTATCATGGAAAGCCTCACCCAATGTTAGTAACATGAATCAATTGGGGATAGGTGATCATATATCCACCATGAATTGCATGATTAAGAGTTAAGAAAATCATTCTATCATGGGAAACCTTTTCTGAAGTCGATCACATGATGACCCTAGGGGAAATCTATGGCATTACTAGCCTAGGACCATTAACTAGCACCCAAACTATTGGAGTGGCACATTACCATAAGGGAGCATCCCTTTATGTCAATGGTTTCTGAATATTGTTGAGGGTATAATTAGATATATTTGGGAGAATATACCCTCATGGATAGAATAAAAAATGGTAAATAAAATAAATAACATATGACAAATAATATCACTAGATTAGAATCAAAAAATAACTAATTGAAATATAACCCATGTAATAACCAAAAAAGATGCAACAATATGTTTAATACCACATGTCAAAAATTAAAAACAATTTTTAATAAATACAAAATGAAAAAATAGTAGGAATCAAAATTGGTACAAGCTCTAGATAGAATAAAATATAAACATCATCCTAAGAAACAACTAGGAATCACTCTTCAGGTGCTTTCCCTTATCCCAACATGCATCCATGAAATCTCCTCTAGTACCAAACTAAGGCTCTAGTAGGGCCTGGTTGTACTTAGTAAAAAACCATCAATGATTTCCCTAAATTATGTGGTCTAAAATAGGAAGTTCATGTGATGGTTTTTGTATCAAAATTTAAATATCTAGGAATATAAATAATTAAATAAAAAACCGAATCTGGGATCCATGGTGACACATGAGGTTGGACCCGCCTACTTAGTCTAGTGTCTGATGTCTCTGATAATGTCATGGATATAACAACAAACAAAAACATACTTGACTAGGGAAAATATACATCTCTTTTCCTATCCAATACCTAAGGGAAATATACCCATCCATGGGGCCCAAACATCCACAGGGTGGGAGGGGGGGGGGGGGGGGTGTTCACTCTATATATTATCATAGTATCTAGGATCTACCAGATGATAGGATTCATCCTGATTTTAAACATAATAACCCAACTCCTCCTAGGGTAGTGTTTAACATGGGTTTAACCATAATAACTCACATCCACCAAGGGTAAATGTTCATCTCAGCTTTATCAATAATATCCACCATTTCCACCATATAATATAACATCTCAGAAAAATAATAGGTTTAATTTCCACTAGAATTTCTAATATAAATTACAATTCCCATTTTCAAAACCAAACCATAGTCTCCAAACTTGAATCAAAATGGAAATCCTAAATGGAAAAATCCATTTCAATTTTCATTACTGAAACCATTTCACTTTCCCAATACTGAAATCCATTTCCAAGGAACCTTTTGATGGGAAAAAATTTACATTTCAATACCACATTCAATTTACAATTAAGAATAACTTTCCAAAAAAATGTACATTAAAGAAGAAATATATCATGGTAAGTTCTTGTTTTAGGTCTTAGAGTAAAATTGTTTGTTAATCGTAGAAACTGGATTTAGAGATATCACATAACACTTGAGGAAAATTAAGTTTACTATGAGAAATACATATGGGACACCAACCATAGGTTTATGAGAATTCATGTACCTGATATCTACAATTTAGTAGCTTAGTATAGAAGATATAAATGTAGCATTGAGATTACCATAGGATTTGGAAAACCATGGTAAAACCATCAGAATACAACTCATAGTGAAATATAATTTGAAAATAGAGGAAATGAGTCATAAAATCACCATGAGGATTTGATAATACCACCCATAAGATCCAAAAACAATGTTTTTTGGGACATTATCCATGGATGATGGGGGATAATAGGGAGGCTCTTGTTGCCAGATTTTTATAGGATTTTGGGGTAAAAATCAATTGAGAGGGATATATGAAAAACGGGGCAAAAAAATAATATTAACCTCTATAAAGAAAACAGAATTGGATCTAAAGGTCAGATAGTGGTCCTCCAATAGCTATATATTACTACTACAAGGCCACTTAATAGCTGATGGTATACTAAAATCTAGATGGTGTCACTAAAACCTATCATATACATTCCCTGACCTCCTCCTGAGCCTCTCGAATGCCCTCATGATTCATTAAACCCATTGAAATTATATTTTGGGGAAAACATAAGGGGTTAACATAAATTAAATGGAAATATACCTTATTAAATGGGAATGGTTTTGAAACCTCCCAACCAAAATCCAAATCATCCTCAAGCTGAGATCTTGATCTCGTTCGGCCTTCTTCATGAATATTTCTGACAATTGGGCCTGAACACACTCTTTCTTCCCCCATGTTTCCTCTCAGTTCAACCCATGTTTCTATAACACACATAATAGAGGAATTACATTCCATTTAAGAGACATTCCATCATGGTTGGAAATACTCACGAACTCATTAAAATAAGTTTCAACCTCTAACACAACATCAACAACAATGATAACATGAGATGGGTTCAGGTGATATAGTTGATGTTCAAAGAAAGAAATATTTCATACATCAAGTTATAACTCTATTGTAGAGATAGTTGGTAATTCATAGGGCTAACTCTATTGATGATATTTAAAGGATTGATGAATCATGGTGCTAACATGACTTACCTATGAATATGATGCTTCCCCAACCTTGGTTACACACATAAGAAGACCTGATAACCAATCTTAAACTCTAGGGGATATCATTATAGGTCATCATAAGACATCTACCTACTCTGAGTTGTTTTCAAATACATTTTGATCAAAAATATAAACTCAATGGTATATTTGACTATGATAAACCGAACTAGTGTTAAATCACTAGCTTTTAACTAGAATAAGGGTGATTAAAACAACCTACTATATAAGGCCTCGAAAAGATCCATTTGAATATATTACTGGTAACTATTGTTGCAAGATAATTTCAATAAGGTTAGGTTTATCTTCCTATGGGAAAAAATCAAGGACACATTCTCATGGAATTTGTTTGAGCACCTGTATGGTACGCTCTGACTACGCATCCATTTGCCGATGGTAAGATGTGATCATATGGAATTGTGTTCCTAGATCCTTCTGAAGTCCCTATCATAATATAAAGGTGAAATTAGGATATCTGTTAGATATGATAATCTAGGTAACACTATGTAGGAATACTATCAATTGTATATACCTCCTTCAAAGAATTTTAACTGTAGAATATTTTATAATGGGTAAGAAGTGATAAACCATTGTTGGCAGAATGAAAATAATCCAAATTGTATCATACCCATTATAATTCCTTGTTATTCCAATATAAAAATACATCATTACATTATCCAATTTAAAATCTAGAATGGATATATAATGGAGAACAATGGTGGTAAGCTGATGCTTGGATTTCACATATTGGTTGGTAATTATTTCAAAATGAAATTAGTTATATATTTATTCATTAAGGGAAACCAATATTTCCAATTCAATTTATGATACATCTTGTCCATCCCAGTATATATGACCAAACTCAAAGAGAATAAGTACCTTGTCAAATCATGATGCATTATTGTGGGAACTACCATTGAGTTTGAGAAATATAATTTCTATTTTTCAGCCATGAAATAATCAAGAGGGGGTCCCCACTATAAATTCCATCCATCATTACCACATGGAATTTTTTTTAAAACATTCTCCCATTCACCCTACCTTGGGGTGAGGATTTAATGGGAAGTGAATCCAATTTTACCTTGTCCAGGTAATCCTCAATATAATGGGGAATTTATATAAACAAGGCCATGATATTCAACTCAATAAGGAACTCATAAAAAATCAATGTATGAGTTATCCTAATCAATATAACTACCAATACATTTCCCATATTAAGATAAGAATCTATCATTATATTGAATGATTCTAAATACTCAAATATCATTTTATTCCTAATATTTAGGTCACAATAGGAGAATTGGTATATCAATTTTTTTTGATTTAAATAAACCATGAAACTACCCCAATATAGGTAGTTCCTCCAATGAATCATGACATGTAAAAATAAAAAAAACATTATATCCTGGTTTAGGTAGTTGTGCTAATGTACTCATAGCTACTTGGAACATTAGAAAACACCTCTCACATCATACATAAGTATCTCCCCTAAAAATTACACCTAAAAACCCAAAATAGTGTTTACTCTTTCCCAATATCAAGAAAATTTAGGATTGGGATGGATGTCAATATATTATTTTGATCTATAAGGGAATTATCACAAGTATCAAACAAAAAACATCAACTCCTTCCTAGTCAAGCCATTTAGTAGTTTTCTCAAGCAGTAGAAGTCCTGGATAACCCATCTTTAGTAGAAATTTAGCTCTAGGAAGCTACAGTTCTGAAAAAATGTATTAAGAAACTCTCAAGACACTATAACATTCACATTCCCTGGATCCACTGAAAATCCATCCTTAAATATGATGTCGGTCAATATGTATACTCGTTCCAACAAAAAATGTCACTTAGAGTGTTTGGAATAAATATGCTTACCTTAAATCAGGATCAAAACTATCTCAAAAATCCTAGAATTCTCCACTATAAACTTGTAGTAAATAAATATTTTATCAAAAAATAAAACCAAAAAAATTATAGCGAAGGATTTCCTAATACATTGCCAACAGATTATAAAATAACAGGGTTGTGAAATTGTAAGTGATGTCTGGGGAATCTAATACATCCCTCTTTAATTATTGATTCTTTAAAAATGTGATCACCCTATGAACAATGGTATAGTGTGAAATTCAGGGAACCACAATGGTGCTCCACCCAAGAACAAGCCATCAAAAAGCACTCCCTATTAAATCTAGAGAGAACTGAAACTGAGGAAGGATGGAAAAGACCTTGTGAGTTCAAAAATTACACGATGAAATAAAGGGAAGGTTTCTAAAAGCCATAGAAAGTTAACAATGATAGACCCTTGTATGTAGATACCTCATTGAGATCCTTCACCAATAGGTCCACTATGGGGATACCATTAACCCTTCCAAGAGACCAAGTAACAATCTGAATATCCTAAATGATTAATAGAATGGATTTATTAGATGAATATAGCACACCTACGAATGAATCCTTGAATGAATTTTCTTATATTAATCCCAAGGGAGGTACGTCACTACCCCATCTCACGGGAGAAATATTTGCCAATGAGAAATTTTATAGAAGTTCAATGTGGTGTGTGGTTTTCAGGGTCCCTCATTAGAAGTCTATATGATGAATAAAGTGGATTCCAAGGTGACTAATCGTGTTCCTAGCTCAACACAGTGTGGACCCTCGATTAAAGGACATCTGATTGATGCTGATGGGGTTGAGGAACTAATGAATCTAGAGATGGATCTACTGGCTACCATCTCTTCTCTAAGATGTGGTAGCATTGTTCTAACTAGATATTAAAATTTTAATGTTATATCTCATGACCTAAGAACCTATACCTTTATGTCGACCATTGACACACTTTTACCTCATTCAACCACTTCAAGGAATATGTGTCTTATATAAATGAATCGTGACCCTAATGGGGTAGATATAATAAAATATTTTCTTACTTAAGATCCCTTATCATCACTAGTTCTTATTCTGAGTGTCAGTAACATGGTAGACTGTGGTTTTTTGAGTTCAATGGGTGATCTCTTTGGAAATTCTTTACAAAAAGATAGGTTGGAAGAGCATTGTGTTTCTTGGTTTTCATCAAAGAGTTTTCTAGTTGGTGTGATATAGTATTCTTTTTCTATTTCAGGTGTGATGGGGGATTATTATGGGAAAACAATGTCAATGGGTGTTATGAAAGAGATCCATGCATCTTGAAGCTCCATAAAATTAATTCCCACTATGTCCCTCATCCAGGAGGTGGTGACACCAATGTATGAGTCCCCATTTCCTAACTCAATGAACATGTTCTTAGTTTTAAATGAGTCAGTATGAGCAGAAAACATAGAAGCGTGCATAGTTGGTAAGGAAAAGTCCAGCACAACAGTGACTTCTTCTAGAGTTGATAGAGGACCCAATACTCATTTCAGAGCTATGGAGGTTTCCATGGAATTCTAACGATTAAGATCAGGTAACCTAGGTTGTATGGACATTAATCTCATTAATTAATTTTAACTACTATTATATGGATCAATCTAGGATTCAGGTGAAATGAAAAATGGGCCCTCATTGGGACTGAGTCTAGGTGGAATCACATGTCTATTCTTTCCATATTAGAACCAAAACAGGATGTGGAATTAATCTCTATTTATTTGAGGAGAATGGGTTAGGTCAACTTTATTCATACCAATCCTTGAAATAGGAGCATACGTGTTAGCAGGAATCAAGGTATTTTGGTCGTGCTTGTGGATGCGATGTTGTAGTGTATTACCACTAAAAATAACGATGAACGATGATATTTTTTCATTTCCTTTGTTTATGATATCTATTAGGCATATGAGAGAACCAATATGTGGCATAATTTGGATTTTTTTCTAGCCGAGAACCCCAACTTGGTATCCCAGGAGTGATTTTAATACAATTATTGAAGTATAAGAGAAGAGAGGAGGATTTGGCATCTCTATTTGTGCCATTCAAAACATCACATACTTCATGGCCTCTAAAGGCCTAATAGACATGAAATTCACCAAAATAAAATACACATGGTTCAATAATCATAATGGAATAAAATAAATCTATAGTCATCTTGACCAATGCCTTTCAAACCATCTAGGTATATATTCTTTTGCTCATGCCACAATTACGCACCATACTAGATAACTATCTGATCATGATTTTATACTTGTGATGTTAATGAAGGTAGATATGTGGAAAAAAATATTTTAATTCGAAATTAGGAACTGAATAGATGGATATTTATAGTTTATAAAGGTATCTTAGGAGCATGTAGAGATCACCACTTCTTGGGTCAGTACGTTGAATTGCCTCCAATGGATAAAAAAGGACATCCATTCTTGGTTCGATAATAAATTATATGGGAATTCCATCATGTAGGGAATTATGGGGGACATTAAAATATTATAGGAAGGTTTCCAAGATAGAGGGAATGATTAAAGGTTTTATATACTAAAGGATAAATGATGATTAATGGTTGAGAAGTTTTTGAAGATCAAGCGGGTTTGTAGACAAAAATAGAGTGCCTTGTGGCTCTAATAGGGGGATCACAATATCTATTTATTACAATATTTCCAAAAATAGTGTAAAATGAAAAGGATAATCAATTTAATTCTTGATGATGAGTCCTAAAAAATCGATATTAAAGGGGTAGGTAGGATGGCTTATATCACTTTGAAGGGATTTTAGAATGACTATATAACTACATGGGTGATGTGCTTGGTAGGTCTTTTGAAAGGAGGATTTTGTGGGATGTATTTTGGGAATTGGGGAGAATATAGGCAATAATTGTTTGGTTGAAATCCCAATGAGGAATGATGCTATGTATGCCATCCTTGACTTGATGTAGGATAGTGCACCTAGTGCCGATGGGGTTTTTAGTGCATTCTATATTATTGCCTAGGATTTTGTGAATGTCCTTGTAGTGGAAGTCATGCATGATTTTATCAAAGGTTGATCAATGACCAGAGTGTTTTATTGTGTCTAGGGTCATTATATTATAGAAAGTGAAAGCCTCTACTACACTTAACAAGTATAGGATGATTTTATTTGGAAAACTTTCATAGAAAATTCATTCCATCCTCATCTCTAAGAGGATAAGTAGTGGTATCCCAAGAATTATATAAGAGAGGGAACATGTATTTGTGAAATAAAGAATCATCCAAGGGGAAATAGGTATATCCATGGAAATGGTGGAGAACATTAATAAGATAAAAATTGGATCTAATGTGATTATTCAAGTTGGGAAGAAAAAATCTTATGACATGCTTGGATGAGGCTTCATTATTCATGTAATGAGGAAATTTGGTTTTCAAGAATGGGTTTTAAATTTATGTTATGACTGTTATGTATCCCCATGGGTAAGTATATAATGACCCAAAATTAACATAAACAGATATTAAATAATTCTATCTAAATATTCAGAACAGTACAAAAGTACGTGCCCGAGATCTGTAATAGTTTACCATCATTGGAAATGTGGAACAAAATCATCTATCTTGGTTAGAAATATTAAATGTTTCGCAAAAATATATTCCATTATAGTAATTATACATATTTTTTTTCATAACCTAAAGAAGGGAAACATAAGAAAGGGGTTAACTCAGATGTTTGGTAAGGGTAAACAATATAAATACATAATTATAACAAGAGAATAATGGTATGATAACATGTGAATAACATTTAAAGATCATTAATTTCATATCAAAGATCATATATATGAGTCAGGGAAAAATATTCAAAGTTTATAACACATGAATCCTTAAGGAATCAAGAACATATTCCCTAAAACCATAACATATGAATGAGAAATGGAATTGTCTCATAAACAAAAGCATATAAAATGACTTAGATAGTAGTAAAATAATCACATCCAAGGCCATACTACTGGTATGGGTTCACTCCCCCAACCACTTGGATGCATGGTTCACTCCCATGACCATCTTAGTAGTCAAGGTTCACTCCAAAGACCATTATAGCAGAAAAATTCCAATACCAAATCAAGTTCACACCACATTCCATCCATGTCTATTTTCATAGATATAAATCATTACCCAATGTAGTGGAGGGATATATAGGTCCCACCCCTTAAATAATGAAATCAAACGTTCATGTGCCAAAAAGATAACAAAAATTCATCATATCATGATCTATAAAATGAGATGGGTTTTATAAACATCACATCATATCCTATCAAAGGAAATGGGTATCATTGACATCTCATCACATTATGACCCATGTTAAAATGTTTGGTTTCATATGAAAACCCCATGAAAATAAGTGGGTTCCAAGAGTATAAAAACTGTAGAAGAGAAATGGGTTTTTATAAACATCATTACATAAACAATAAACCATTCATGATACAATTTTAATGTTATTCATGGATTATGTCCCTAATAAAACATTACGAATTTTAAATGATTCCATATTATATGGAGAAGGATTTTGAAATATCACTTGGATCCTTTCCAAAGTAAAGTATCATTTCTTTGAAATTTAATATTTAAAACAAAGTACATATTGAAAATAATTTTATTTAAAAAAACATTGAGAAATATAATGTAAGTTTGAAAGTGAATTAAATAATCTATTTAGGAAAATATATTTCCTTCTTTGAGAAAATCTCTTTAAAAAATAAATCATTTTGAAAAACATTTTCTTTGAAAAGAAACTTCAAAGTTATAAAGGAAGCATGGAAAAAATTGAAAACCTTTTTACATGAAAACATTTTAATCAGGCTTTAAAATGTTTGAAACACTTTATAAATATTTTTTTTGAAATCATTTGATATAATACATGGTTTTTAAAGAACACAAATTTCAGAACAAAGAGAGAGATAATGCCATATTTTCTTAAAAAACACTTAATTAATTATACTAATAACCAAATAGTTCCAAAATAGTACCAATAATTGAATATATAATTAATAAAAAGAGGGTAAGAAAATTCATGAGTTTTTTTAGGAGATGAATCATAATATTTCGTTAATGGATGCTTAATCATAAATAATCCCGATAAATGAATAGATTGTAGAAATAAACCATTACCACTTTGGTAACTTTTAATCACACTCTACATGAAATAGAAAAATTAAATATAGATTAAAATATCATGAAATAAATAGATTCATGATATAATATGTGAAAGTGCAGTATATACACCCCATAGAAAAATACAGGTGCATAACATGGAATGTATCTCAAAGAATGCAACCTGAGAGGAAAATAACATTACTGATCTTGTAACTTTTAAACTATAAAACCCATGAATGTATTATCAGAAAATGAATATTTAAATACCCCATTAATTTAGGTATAATAATCTTATAATACATTATTTATCATTATATGCACCACACAAAAGAAATGAAGTGTGAAATAGGCATATATCTCATGAATATAAAAGTGAGATGAGAATACCCTTACCTTAAGTCATGATTTACATTATACATATTCAAAATTACTGTTTAACAGATATAATATTATTATAAATCTACCACATAATCATATTATTATATATAGAACAAAATATTAATTTTTATGGCTTTATATTCCCTGTTTATTATCTATTCCATTTTAATGTTATGTTTGAGGTAATATCCGTATTATTTTTCATACATGTTTTGACATTTTATTCTTGATCATCTTAATAAGATCAGGATCTATTTATTTAAAAAATTAAAAGATTAAATAAATATCATATGTATTAATTATATATGTATTTATGGTAATCTATTAAATATCTAAGTATAAAATGGAACACACCATTAATGTAGACGGTAGGATGTACGTACACATGAACGATGATTAAATTTTATTGTATTATAGAAATAAAGAGAGTAAATGAAATATTTATATATATATATATATTAAAATTATAGTTGAATTATTATTTCATATATATCATATAATTTAACTAAACACATCCTTAATACATCACATGTAATGTATGAACGAATCACATCACTTTGAAGAGGTGGTAGTTTACACGTCCATAAAATATGTTATCGTATTTACATAAAACTGAAATCATGAAGGTATGATTCATGATTAAATTACAGAAGAATAAATTCCTAATAAATATAATATATATAATATACAAATATATTTTCTATCTTATTTCCCAATCATGAGAGGTTGTAATGGAAAAACAAACAACGTTGTTTTGTGAGGCTGTTGTGCTTCGTACATTAGAACTTTATGTTCATTACCCATTATACTGAAGTGTGTGTGTAATAGTAGGTAAAATAATTAGAATAAAAGAATCTCTGTATATTTAGGATAATTATTTTATTATATAATAATAGAATAAGAATAATTTATGTGATGGAGAATGAAAATAAAACAAAAGAGATTGTGGTATGATGTTACATCTTCTTTGAGTAATTCCAATTGGTTTGAACCAAAGAGATTACTTGGATTGATTCTTTAAAATATTTAGACATATATGTTGATGGTAGTGATTTTTGGAAACTATTTGGGCCATGTTTGGATGATCCAGAGTGGTTTGAGAGGTGTGAGGAAGGGGAACAATGAATATATTTTTATAATGGACGTGGTGTGGTATTCTTGTAAATACCAAAAAGGTATACACTATTAGGAGGTATCCATTACATAATATGCCTAAAAATAAAAAAATAATGGATTAAAGGGGAATTATGGTCAATGAAAATTTCCACCATAAAAAAAATATTCATTTCTACAAATTATTTTCTTTAACATATCGGTTTCCCCAATTTTATCAAATTACTTTTTATTAAAGTAACTAGTTTTGTATGCAATGTAATTTAGCCACTATTAATAAATTATAGTAAGATTTTATAGAAAATAAATAACAACTTAAATATAAATATTATATCCAATTAAAAAAATTGAAATTCCACGTGTGTGGGAAATTAATTTTTAAAACAAGTGCATGTAACATAAAAAACACAACTTTAACCCAAACCATGATACCTTTGTTTATACTATCTATAGGTCAATATGTTAATTATAAAAGATAATTTTTCTCATTAATGAAACATATTTAATATTTACTAACACTGAAAATTATCTTGGGATAAGATAGTATTTTAATTAACTTTAAATCATTTAAAGAAATATCATTTATGGTAAAATAACATTAATGACAATTTTGACATTATTCAATTAATTTTAAATGAAAAATATCAAATCATCATTGGAATTATAATATTTTATTTTTAAATCTTTTTAAAATGATATAATTACATAAAAAATAATGTAACTCAATAAGTCATTAAATTTACATTACTTTTACCATTTCTAACTTTATTTATATTATTTAATTAATAACTAAATAAACCATATATTAGTGTTTATTAATAATTTAATGAAACTATATCATCTCAATAAATAATTGTTAATTTAAAATGATAAAAAAATCATTCACCTTTCAAAATAATGTTTACAACCAAAACTATGTAACTTATTTCATACTCTAAAGCATTATAAATGATAAAGGTATGGAAGGTTCATTTTTTGCCTCTATCATTACGTAACTTATTATATGGATCAATTCAAAAAACTTGTGTCCAAATAACTCATTAAATTTTAACCAAGGGGATATGTTCAAAATATTATTATAAAATTTATTTTGGATAAGTTTTAAGATAATATTTCCCTGTAAGATTAAGGTTTAGTTACTTGTTAATCTTAATTTTACATTAATCACTATAAAATATTTAAATTCCTTTTACAAATAATTATTTTAGTAAAAAAAAAACATAAATTATTATAAATTATACATTATTATAATTCCAAATCTGGAATCCATATTTCAAATTTAAAATTACCGAAGTAGAAAAATTTTATTTAGATTTAATCATGCAGATATGAAAACAAATCAGATTTTTATAGTAAAAATGTATATAAGGTTGATGTGTTTTTATATACAATTTCAATGTGAATTTGATTATAGTGAAAATATTTGGTTTAAACGATATTATATTTAAAAAATTACATATTAAAAAAATCAAAAATATAATTAATCCTTATAAGTAAATTAGATGAAAAAACAATTTTTGAATAAAAATTCAGTACTGTAACTATTCATCAAAAAATTGTACCTCTCAAAAAATACCAAAAATTCATAATATGATAATTTTTAAATTAATAATCCAAAAATGAATTTTATTTTGACCAATAAAATTTATTAATATGTCCAAATTTAGTTTAAAAAATAGGTGAACGATTAAATTGTTTTAAAACATAGTCTTGCGTGTAACACAAGAAAACACAATGATTGGTGTAACACAAGATTATCTTGGGGTAGAGTATAAAAAGATTATAACATGGTGTATCATAAAAATAATGAATAAAACATATATATTAACTATTCGGTGAAATGAATAAAAATCAAAACATTAAATAAAATTGAGAAATAAAATTCACAAAATTTTGTGGTGTTACATTTTACCCCCTGAAAAATGAATTTTTCCCTATAAATTCATCTAGGATAATGAAGGTTTAATACAAGAAATTAACATTCATATAAACCTACAATTAATAAATTAATACAAAAAAATCCTTTAAAAAAAATTCTTGGAACATAACAGTTACCAAAACTAACACGTAACTTGATTTCAATGTAAGAGAACATAGTTTGGAAGTGAAAACATGGACACAGAAGAAAAGTAAAAATAATCCATTGGAATGATAAAGATACCTTATCACAAGAAATTGGGTAATATATAGAAAGTTAAAAATTTCAATACCATAAAATGAGTAAGTGTGAAATATGTCATTGATATAAAAAATGTTGATTACAATTGGGCAAATTTTATTTGAAGACCACTTTTCTAAAGTTGAATAATTTTCAATGAAAGACATAATTACTTTATTTTAGCATAATCTTACCCTTTATTGTGCCTTGATCAATTTAAAATTCATCACTTATTCTAATAAATGAAGGTGAATTTTTCATTTCTAAGAATTATTGGATCATGAGATCTAAAAATAGAATGATAGGCCATTCCATTTATCTTTATCATAATACAAATGTTTTAACATGTTACCAAATATTCATAAATCTTTATATATAGAGATAATACTTTAATATCTAGAAACACAACTAATTTTTAACATAAAAAGTTACACAAATGGTTAAGAATATAACCCTTTCAAAATATGGAAGTCTAAAACAATATAAATAAGGTCCCTAAATTACTCAAAAAAGCATAGCATTGATCAACCATATATCATAAACTAAATCTTGGTTATCACATTCCAAACATGTGAATAACCTCATCATATTTTCTCATGAAACATGGTAATAACCGGAATTACCATAAATAAATTTGGAAAACATGCAAGCTTCCTTATTCCAAATATTACTAGATATATTCCTTAAATCCGAGATGTCATAAACTTTATCATTGATAACATAGACCACATGTCAAGAAATACATAATTAGTTCCAAGATAATAAATATATCTAATTTACTTATTCAGATCCAACATATCTTTATCTAAACATCATTATATTAACATAAGAAACATTGTATGGGTTATCTTTCCCTTAATCTTGTGTTTCCCATGATCATAACCCTACAATTATATTACCTTTCTAGTTTATCATAAAAATTCAACATATTCTTATATTTACATAGCGAAAAAACATAACTAAAAAATACTAATATATTTAACCATTCATATAAAGTAATTCTTGATTGAAAATACATAAAAACATAAATTATTCCACTTCATTCTTAAGCCATTAGTAGGGCTACCCCATCATATTACTTAATACCTCTTTCATTAATATTTCTCTTGTAATGTCATCATCAACTACAATATAACCATTACTCATACGACCTTTCGGATTCACTTCATGAGATTTCAACATCGGACATCGATTTGCATAGTTACCATCCATTCCATACTAATGTCATTTAAAATTTTATGATATCCCGGAGTCCAATATTACCATCCATTTCATTAATCAAAATCTTTATATTTCTATTTCATCTACTTGATTTGTTTCCCTATCTTCCATAGCCAAAGCATCTTCTTGTTCATGTAGAAATTCACTTAGGTGATTCTTTCCACATTCTTGAAACAAATAAAATTGAATCTTCTTTCCTCCATGGACTATATTACCTAAACTCTCAGCTATGTCCTTCCATCTCTTCGTTTGTGAGTCTGAGAGTTGGTTGTGGAACACATTGTTAATCATGTTCTATGAAAACTTATTAGGCATGATCACAATATCTTTAACTCTTATGGTTATCCCTTTTAACTTATCATTAGTAAATTCACTATCACATTCAACATTAACCGAATTTTTTATGGTTCCTTCAATAGTATAAAATAGAAAATCATAGTGTGAGAATCACTTACTAATGTTGAAACACACATAATCATTAAAAATCACTACTAGGATGTCAAAATTATGACACCTTTATATGAATCCTTATGATTATCCTTATATACATCCCTTGACATATCCTTATAAATATTCTAAGCGATCTCACTAAATTTTTATCATCCTAGTTTACAAAGTTTTAGTAAACCATTCCTTTGATACAAACTATAGAGACCCGGGGATTAATGTACATGAATATTAAATCATTTTAGATGAATAGTCAGTACATTACAAAATTACATTCCCAAGGATGGTAATACATTATTGACTATGGAATCTTGTAACAAAATCTTATAACTTGTTGAAATATATTCCATGTTTCCTATAATGAACTCCCCATTAGTGGTTTTATATAAAACTATTCTTCAAAACCAGGGGATGGAAAAGATAAAAAAGGGGTGATCTTAGATTCCCATTATGGGTAAACAAAATATGTACATAATCATAATGCGAGAAAAAAGGTATGAGAACATGAGAATTACATTTTATGATCACACCATTCATATCAAAGATCATATAAATGAGTCCTAATATAGAGACTGATAGATCATAAGAAATAAATCACAAGTCAATCAATAGAATAATCCATGAAAGCATAACATTGGAATAAGACATGTCATTGTTTCACACACATCCAAATATAAAATTATTTTCATAATAGTCAGGTAATCACTACCAATTCTATCTTAGTAGTATGTATTATTTCCCCATACCGTCTTCATAGTCACAGTTCACCCCCATGATCATCTTAATAGTCACGGTTCACTCGAAAGTCCATCTTAGAAGTCAAAGTCATTTACTAATACATGTTTACTATACATTCCAGTCATGTATAAATCATGTGATATAAATCATTCCCCAATTCATTGGAGGGAGATATTGGTCCTACCCATCCCATTATCAAATCATACATGCATGTTCTATATAATATTAAAATAGTCACCATATCATGACCCATTAAAATATATGGGTTTTATAAACATAAAATCATAACCCATAAATTGAAATATATATCATTAATATTTTATCGCATCATAACCTATATAAAATAGATAGGGTTCCTATGAATAGATTGTGAAAAGAAGTGAGTTCCAAAATCATATAACCCGTGGAAGAGAAATAGGTTTTGAAAAAATTATTCAATAAAAACATAAACCATTCATGGAATAATATGAATGGAATTCTTTGATAATTTCCCCAATAAATTATAAACAACATCAAATTATTACATCTTATATGTATAGAGATTTAGATATATATCTTAGATCATTTCACAAAGAAAGTTACCTTACATTGAAATTTATGTTTTGAAACATAAAACATACTCAAAATTAATTTCTAAAAATGAAACATATAATATATGTTTTAAAATAATTTAAATCATTTATAGAGGAAAATATATTTTCCACTTTGAAAGATGCTCTTTAAAATATATCATATTTTGTAAAATTTTATTTGAAAATAGATTTGAAAACTTATAATGGATGCCTAAAAGAATTTTGAAATTTGTTTCTCAAAATTAAATAAAATGGCTTGAAAATTTTTAAAACAATATTTATACATATTTTTTTAGACATATTTTTAGAAAACATAGTTTTGAAAAATGATAGTTTTCGAATCAAAGAGATAGATAATATTGGATTTTTTTAGAAAATATTTTTATTTATATTCAGTTAAAAAGTGTGGAAAAATAATACCAATACATTACTATATAATTAAAAAAATAAAGGTCAATAAAATTCATGAGTGTTCCTAAGATATGTGTCATAATATTTCATCAATGGAACCATACTCATAAAAAAATTGATAAACGATGAGATTGTACCAATAAACCATTACCAATTGGTACCATTGACTCATAATATACATGAGAGAATAAAATTACATGAAGATTAAAATTTCATGAAATAATGAGATTTAATATATAATATAATAATGGATAGTGTATACACCCCATATAAAAACATAGGAGAATAACATATAATGCATCTCAAAGAAAGAAACTTGAAACAAAAATTACCTTACCGATTTGGTAACTTTTAAAGCATAAAACTCATGAACTAAATATCAAAATATGGATTTCTAAATACAAATAAATTTCTATATAATAATTAGTGAATAAATTCATTATAATTACATACACCAAAAAAAATAAACGAGTGGTAAAACAGGCATCTATCTCACATATATAATAATTGAGATGAGAAAACAATTACCTTCAGTCATGACTTTCCTTGTACATGTTCAAAACTCATGTATAATGGATATAATTTAATTATAAATCTACCAAAGAATCATATTATTATATATAATACCATATATTATTTTTATGACTTTATATTACCTTTTTATTAACAACGCCATGCTAATGTTACATTTCAGATACTATCCACTTTATTTTTCATATATTTTTTGACTCATTATTCCTGATCCACTTACATTAATAATTAAGTTATTATTTGAATAATTTTAAAAATAAAATAAATATTATATATATTTAGTATATATGTATTTATAGATGTCTATTAAATATAGAAGTATGAAATGGAACACACTGTTCATAGAGACGGTAGGACATACATACACATGAATGTTGTTTCTATTTTATTATCATATTAAAAGAAAGAAGGTAAATGAAATATATGTATGTATATATATATTATCATTATATTGGAATAATTGTTTTATATATATCATATAATTTTACTAAACCCATGCCAAATACATTCCACGTAATGTGTGAATGAATCACATTGCTACGAGGAGGCGGTAGTACACACGTCCACAAATGAAGTTATCATATTTTAAAAAAATGGAACGCATGATGGTATGTTATATATAATAATTCCATAAAAATAAATAAATAATTAATATAATCTATATCATATTAAAATAGAGTGTCCATAATAATTCCCAACCATTAGTGGTGGTGAAAGAAAAATGAACAACATTATTTTGTGAGGAGGTAGTTCACCAAACAGTAGAATGGTAAATTGATTACCCATTAGATGGATGTGTGTCTGTGTAATTGTATGTAGTACCCATATAATTAAAACATATGAGTTTTTTTAATATTTAATAATATAATAATAGAATAATAATAATATAGGTGGGGTAGAATGAAAATAAAACAAAAATATCTGGTGGAAGGATGTTACGTCTTCTTTGAGTAACTCCTTTTGTTTTGCACCTAAGGGATTCCTTTAATTTTTTTATTCCAAATATCAGGATTATATGTTGAGTTTAGGGATATTGGGAGACTATTTGGGCAGATTTTGGACCCAAGAAACTAGATTGAGTTGTGTGGTGAAGGGGAAGAGTGGAAGCCTTTTTATAATGGGTTGGGGGGGAGGGAATTATTGTAAATACAATAAAATTACACTATTGGTAGGTCTATCTTACATAATATGCCTAAAAAGTGGAAAAATAATGGATTAAAGCATAATTATGATCAATAAAAACCTCTAAAACAAAAAAATAAGTTCATATCAATAATTCTTCCTTAACCTCTTGGATTACCAAATTTTATCATTTTGGTTTTTATTAAAGTAACGAGTTTTCTAACATAAGTAATTTAACCATTAAGACTAAATTAATGATAAATTTATTATAATATAAAGACCAACTTAATTATAATCATGGTGTATAATTTTAAAAATATAACTCCCATTCATTTTGGAAATTAATTTTAAAACAGGTGCATGTAACACACAGAAACATTGCTTTAACCTAGACCGTTGAAGCTATGTTTTTACTATCTTTTGGATTATATGTTACTTATAAAAAATAAATTGGTACATGAATGATCCATGTTTAATATTTATTAAAACTTATAATTCACTTAGTAGAATATTTTATTTTTATTAATTTTTAATCATTTAATAGAAAATGATTTGTTGCAAAATAACATTAATTAGAATTTTGACATTATTTATTTAATTTTTTTTAAATATAAAAAAAATAAAAAAAATAAAAAAATGTAAATTTCATATCTGTGTAACATGATATATTTGCCTAAAAGATAACGGAACACAATAATTCATTTAATTTAATTTACTTTTATTTTTAGCATCATTTATCTTATATAATTATTAACTAAATAATATATGCATTCGAATTTATTAAGAGTTTAATGAAATTATATCGTCTCTGAAAAATAAATTTAAACTAGTATGAATAAATAGTAATTTAATTTTCAAAATATGGTTTATAACTGAAGCTATGTAGCTTTATCCATTCTCGCAAATCATTATAATTGATAAAGGTAATGAAGGTTCCGTTTTTTCATTTTTCCTTGAGTTATTATATTGGTCCCCTTCATGAACATTATTCAAAATAACTCATAAAATTAAAAAATTGTTGTATACGGTCCATCTAGTGAAATCCAATTTCTTTTGGAAAAATTTCTAGTTAATTTTGGCCTTTACATTTATGGTTTAATCCCTTATTAAACATAATTTTACCTTGATAACTGTAATTAAATTTTTTACTTTTACTAATATTTTTGCCCAAAAAAAAATTGAACTTATTTTAAATTTTTAATCATTGTGATTAAAAAATTTGGAATCATTTTATATGAATTCCAATATCAAAAGTGGTCGAAATTATTTTAAATTTAATTCTGCAGATTGGACGATAAAGTGAGTTTTTAAAGTAAAAAAGTTCAAATGTTACTATGTTTTTATATTCCATTTCAATGCGAAATTTATATAAACGACCATTATGTTGTAAAATTTATTTATATATGTTATGTATAATATTTATTACATCTTTATACTTCTTTAAACCCCTAATAATACATATGTTTATTACTTTCCATGTTACGTTAATACGATAACATGGTTTGAGGAATTGTGGACTACCTCCCCCTCTAAGTGATGTGATTTGTTCACACGATACTTGAAATGTATAAATGATGGTTATAATTAAAAATATGACATAATAAAAAATTATATTGCCGACATAATCAACATTCGATATATATATAAATATATATATTTGTATTACCCCTTCACACACTTTAAAATAGATAACGTCATTTGTGGACATGTGGACTACTACCTCCTCAACATGATGTGATTAATTTTACATAACATAATTATATATATAAGTTTATATTATTAAATAATATTATATTTATTATATAATTATCCTTATATAAATATTTGAGTTACATACCTTCTTTCCCCAATGATCATTTAAAAATTAGATTGTTACTCATGCGTACGTACGACTTACCGTCTCCATGATTGTAACATATTATGATTTTTATAAAAAATTTAATGATTAATTTTAAAAGTTTTATTGATTTAAAAATAGAATAATTATTTCATGGTTATAATTCGGTATATTTTATATAATAACTCATTTGACCATATTTGACCAATAATAGTAATTTTGACACGTAAACAGAATTTGGTCAAAAACACCGGACGTAACCTAATTATTTATGTAGTTGTACACAATATGTTAAGAAGTGAAATAAAAATAATTATAAACCTAAAAAAGTTGTCAATGAAATTATAAAATTAACATACGTTTATTATACCATATGTTAATGATTTATCACTTGAAAGGAAGAACAAGGTAAGGGATTCTTGTCTCATTTTCATTATAAAGGGCATAGTTAATTACTGTACACCAAAATTCATATATATTGTATAATTACTATGAAATTGAAATATAATATCAATAATTATAGTATCTTCATTGTATTTAAATTTTTTATTTATGGATCATTACCTTGGGAATTTCCAATCGATTTGTCACTACACAAGTAAGGATTTCTATCTCACTCTTTACATCCATGAGATAAATGTTTTATTCACTACTTAATAATTTTGTGTGGTGTACCTACAAATCATTTTGATATATTATATCAGGAATTACCTTTCCTTCATGGTATATTGAAATTTCATTTAATATTATTCTATCATGATGTTTATGATTCAAAAATGTTTCAAAGTGTTATGGGACACTTCGAAATGATTAATGATTATTTTCCTGAAGACTAATCCTAATGATATTTAAATGGAATATCTATTTGAAGAAATTTTACAACCATTTTCCACAAACTAGTTTCATTCATCTTTGGTTATTCATGAACATTTCATGTGTTAGTACCATTTTTCACTCTTTGGTGCAATGATGTTTTTAGAAAATGCTTTTTAGAAAACTTGAATTTATATCCCTATTTAGTTGAAGAACCTATTTTATTATAAAAACCATGTTTTATTTAAAGGTTTTCAAAAATGATTTGAAAATTATTTTTTAAATAAATTTTTTCCCTTTTTGTCTTTTACCATTATCTCCAAGTAATCTTATTGTCTCCTTCCTAAAAAGGTATTTTCAAAATATTTTTCATACAAAAAGAATATTCTTTTTACCTCGTATGACATGTATAGATTCACCCTCTGTCATCTATTTAAATCATCCTTTTCAAGTTTAAAAGGATTATCTTTAAAGAAAAATATTTTAAAAAGGTTTTTCAAAATGAAAGGATTATTTTCTTAATAATATTTTTAAAAGTTAATATTTTATTTTATCAACAACAAAAACACTCTGTTTTACTACACTTGGGATTATTGTATTGATAAAAACTTTATTCTTCCTTTGGATGGTTTATTATTGATTTTGAAAAGAATATTATTCACATTCACAACCTTTATTTATTTTTTAGTCACCTTGAAGCATTAAATTTCCTATGATCACTGAAATTTAAATTTTTCCTTATTATACATTTCATGTTTCATGGATATTACTATTACCTAAATTGTATAACATTTTACTCAGAATACCCACATTGATAGTTATTTTTTTAAATGGGCAATTATTGATAGATATGTATTTCTCATGCAATATGGTTATTTGATCATGAATATTAGTTATTTTTGTTATTCAATATAATGAATACTTTAGAATGGAAATGACTAGTGGAGCCCAAATATTATATACCTTCTCGATGCATCGACAGGTTCTCATGAGATAAATAATTATGAAAATGGGGTTTTATAATTTTATTAAAACATTCTTGTGAAAGGTCTTGATAGTAATATGTTTTCATGTGCCTGAGAAATGACACCCATAAAGAAAAAAATTTCCCTCATAGTACATTTAATTATTATTCATCCCTGAGATTTTTCATCGATATACCTATAGATACATTTCAGTTCAGTTCATTTATTAATGGCATGTGTTTTAGTTTCATACCTTGCCATATTTATTTTTCCTTATCTAGTTATTTGAATTTCATGTGCATCCAATTATTACCTTTCTATATTAAATATGTACTTTCATTCAGTTTACTGATTACATGGCATGTGTGTTCAGTTATTTAACATTACATAATGACTATTCTAATTGTTTCATTATCGCTTTGTCTATACTTTTCCATTAATGAGCATTTGAGCAGACCCTCATTATGTTTTTCCCCAATAATCTAATAAGAATACAATTAAAGATATACATGGATATACTATAATGATTAGATGTATCCTTGATGTTTTTTATTTTTTTAGAAGGAAAACAATATGTTGTAATTATGTATCAATTTTTAATAGTATGCTCATTTTTTTAATCTGGTTTACCAATACTACTGAACTAATCAGTCCCTCAGTGATTGATTCCTTGTAATCATGACAATTTCATTATTACGAAACACAAAATTTGGGATATATGGGGTTGGTATTAAAGGAAGTTTAGTAGAAACAATGAGAGCAAGATTTAAGAAATCCTAGATTAGAGAACATAACACTAAGGTAGAATTTGAATAACTATATATGAAAACCTTATATTTCTTGTAAAGTATAGAGTATGTGGGTCTTCATAGAAATATATAATAGTATAGATACAATAAGTGAATATGGTTTTGGCATAGATATACCAAGGAGTAACAACTCTTTCAAGGTGTTCATGGTTTGTCTCTGGGTAAACTAGTACACAATAACGGGCCTTACTGCGCACTCTGTTTGACACTCTTGAGGGATATGCTTAGGATAATCCTTGTTTTCTTCAAAAAACATAATGAAAAGATTAAAAGGATTTATAAAATGAATAATTAAGGTTAATAATTAGTTTATTTATATTTAAAAATAAGGTTTCATGAATTAGATATCTTATATATAATTATACACTTTTCTCACTATGACTATTTTTACTCACACTAATCTTCATGGTTTTAGTCAATCGATGAAAGCTAAATTATTCATGTTACCATTGAACATAAAGGAAAATATGGTGGAAACAAGTAACCAAATGACATGTTGATAAGAGTGAAGGATATAATGTTAAGACCATATTAGTTTTCACTAAAAATGATTAAGAATATATACCTTTACCAACTCTTGAGTGCAACAAGGATGATAAGGATGAAATATGATAAGAGCTCGAGTGGTGGATACTGTATATAAAATAAGGATCAAATTTTGACAAATGATAAGTGTGGAAGGAGATAGCTAGGAAAGCGTCTCAATGAAACATGTAAATTCTTTATGTGTGGGAAATGAGGAAATAAGGAAAAGGAATATTGAAAAAAAAGGAAGAGTACAACTGATGGAAATAAAGATCATCCTAATAAATCCTTTATAGTAATTTTTTTTTGTAAATTTGGGGAATGAGGAAATTACCCAAGTCAATTACCTATCCAATAAGATAAACTCTAGACCATGGAATGATCTATGTGGAAATAAATGGATGAAGTATTTATGTATTGGGATTGTATTGAAAACATTAGTTAAAATGATATTTATTGATTCCCCTAATTTCAAAGATGCCCATCATAAATATTTTGGAAATTATATTAATATGGTTTTATAAAAGGGAAACCTATAATTCAGGTGACAACTAATCAAATTCGGTAAGGTTAAAGGACACGAAATAATGACCAACGGGCGATAATGGTTTCACGCTAACCAATGACCTGTGAAAAGTCCTTATTAATTTTCATGGTTTTTAGTAAAAAAATTTAATGAATAAAGACCACTGATGAACCTGTATTAACACTTTTGAGGATTTGAAATTAATTAATAAACCGTATTTATTTTTGAAGATATTTAAAGAAAATAGTAAGACATGTTACTCTTTTATATGCCTTATTATCCTTTAAATGTTACATTTAGTGCTTCAAGAATAAAAAATTAATTGTTTGTAATTAAGTTTGGAAGTAAAGGGATGAACTAGAATTTCCTCGATGCACAACCAAAAGTTAGGATTTTTTATATAATATTAAATCCAATCATGGAAGAATATTTGGTTATATTCTTGGTCAGTAAAATAAATAACCAACATCAGTAAAATGGCATAGAAATAAAAAGTTTTTTCTAATACCTAAATTTTTCTTAAACTAATAGACTTTTAAATAATCTATGATTTATACCTTTGAGGCCTTAACTTTCCATTGATCATTCACTTGTTTGTGATTTATGACCACATTCACAGATTATAAATATTTAAATTTTTTCCTCAAAGTATGTTTCTCTATTTTCCACCGATGTTATCATACTTAGAGACCATGTTGCAAGGTATTCCATGTGACCATTGTACTTCAAATTCCCTTTTTTATAGAATATTACTTATGAACTATTCCCATGATGTCTTATTTAAAAAACAGGATGTATCAAACAATCTAGCACTATGATCAATTTTAAATTAATAGGATGAAATTTAAATAAGGTGGCGAGAATGTGATGCCACAAAAAACTATAGAACCTTTTATTTGATAGTGTGTATGACACACGACAACAAGCACATAATGTAATATAATATCTGTATACTTTATAATATATTTAATATTTAAAATTTATTCTATACGTTTCAACGCATGAAACACCGAGTTAGCTTGCAATGCCAGTGACACTGGGTTTCTGTACATCATATGCAACAATGACTTTCCTCTATAGATTGCGTTACACACAAAAGAGACCTTCAAGGGCTTGTGCTATATATAATACCAAGTCATACCAAGAAAAAATCTATATATAAAACATTATTATTTAATATAATAATATATTAAAGTGCCATTATTTATAGTATTAATGAAATTATGACAATATATGTTTTAGAGAACTTAATAATTTGCTTAAAATAAATAATAAATGAATATAAGAACCAGTTGAATATTAAAATCATATTTTTATAGAAATATTTTTTTTATCTGATTGAATAGCCCGAAGGCCTAAATTTATATTAATTTTAAGATAAAACCATTTTTAAGGAAAAAGTGGGAAACTTTACATGACTTCAAGGATGTACAAAAATCAACATAATCAATGTTCAAAGCCATGAAAAAGACTACTAAAAGATACCCCTCCCCAACATCAACATCGGTACGACAAAGCTCCATAAATGCATGACTGTTCATTAAGCTGTCCTATGCAGAAATATATAGGCCTGGTACTGATGGCAGAGACATACCCTCTCAAACTTCCAAATATGTGAAGTCATGCACTATGAAGGCATATGCTCTAATAGTCATCTAGAGAATTTCCATGCATATTTTATGGAAGAATCCATCCAAAAACCAATTCCAGAAAAAAACCTTAACCCTTTTACTATAGAAAACTAGGAGCAATGTGAAAGTATTTCCTATATCCCATCACTCTAAATTTCACTCCAATGCTTTGAATCCATGGTAGCAACACCACCATAATCAAAACTACTTCACTACCTCATCATTAAACATTCACCGAATGCCAGCAGCTCAACAAAATCAACAAAAAGAAATCACATCCTTACATAAAACCCAAATCCAAGAAACAAATAGCCACAATAAAACCATTGATGTCAAAATTATCTTAGGAGGAATTTTTGGGTTTTTTTAGAGACACATCATTTTTAGTTAACAGTGAATAATATTGAGTTTTAGTTAAAAAATGCATATTTGTATAAAAAATAATATTTGTTTAATTATATTATAAATTTGTTTTAAAGTGACATTGGATCAATTATACATCTATTAATATAATTTAGTTCATAATAATTGATATAACTTTTTTTGTTTAATATAAAAACAAAACAATATTTTGAATGTTTGTTTAATAAAACAAGTTAATCCATTTCTCTATGAGATTAACATTAATCTTAATTTTTCACCTTCTATGATTTGAATTTAGAAAATCTAACAATTTTTTTTAATTAATATAATATTTTTGTTCTAATAAGTTCAACTTATTTTTTTTGAAAAAAATGGTTAGTGAAAGTTATTAAAACTAATTATAGTTATTAAGGTGTAATTTAGCTTAAAATGGACTCAAGCCCTAAGTTTAAAAGCCCAAATGAACTATAAAATTTCAGAAACTCATTGGATATAAATATTAATATCAATAAACTTCCATTAATTTGTTGGGGTGGTCTATTATAACTTTTATTAGGTAATTACTTGTGCATACCTAACTTCTTTTCAATAATATCAAGTGAGTACTTTTCCTTCCCTATAAAAAACACCAACTCTACCCCTTCCTCACACCGATCAAACCCCTTAAGTTTGGCCAATACCTTCTCAAATAGGCTCCCATAATTCCTCTACTTGACCTATAAGGATCTATTTGGACAGAAACCCTACCAAAAAATCATTTTGGGTCAAAACAAAATAATGTGACCGATTAAAAGGTAACGTATTTTCTCAATCTCTCTATATTCATTTACATTTCCCAAACCCTAAAATATATTTGTTCTGTTATTGTATAAAAAAACTGTATCCATAATATACTAGGAATTTTTAATTCTGAGAGTTTATCCTTCACTTATACACTCCACCATCTAATGGGTAACAAATATAATGTTTCTTTTGACAACAAACTAGTGCCTCACGAAACAATAGTTGTTCATTATTTCATTACCTCCTCTCATGGTGGAAATTATGATGTAAAGTTTTTTATCCATGTTATATATGATGTTAATTATGTCATTATAATTTTCTAAATATTTATAATACATACATTTAGTACTTTCCATTTTATGTTATAACAATAACATCGTTTGAGGAAGTGTGAACTACCGCCCCTCAAAGCAATGTGATTTGTTCACATGATACATGAAATGTATAAATGAAGGTTATAATTAAAAATATGAGACATTAAAAAGATCAATATGATATTCATGAAATAATTAAATTTTTGTATATATATATATATCATTTTCGTTATTACCCTTTCACACACATTAAAAGAGATAACGTCGTTCCTGGATGTGTGGACTACCACCTCCTTAAAAAGATATGATTCCTTTTACATCACATAATTATTTATATAAGATTAAATAATATGATATTAATTATATAATGATCATTATGGAATTATTTGAGTTACTTACCTTCTTTCTGTAATGATTATTTGTAAATGGAAATTTTACACACGCGTATGTACGGCCTACCATCTCCATGATTATAACATATCCTCATTTTCATAACCATATATAATGAATGATTTTAAAAGAATATTTGATGTAAAACTATGATAATTATTTCATGGTTATCATTCTATGGAGGTTATATAATGACCCCTTTTAGCATATTGGTCCAACAATAGTTGTTTTGACACATAAACCGAATTTGGTTGAAAACACCCGATGTAATATTAATTATTTAAGTAGTTGTACAAAACACTGTTATAAGTGAAATAAAAGTAATTATAATCATGAATTTTTTTTAATCAAGTATAAAATTTACATACATTTATTATATAGGATGTTAAAGGACGATCACCTGAAAGGAAACATGTGGTAGATAATTCTTGTCTCATTTTCATTACGTGACGCATAATTATTTGTTGTACACCTTGTTTATTATATATGGTGTTCTTACTACCACATTGATATATAATATCATGAATTATGTTATGTTCATGTTATTTAATTTTTTTATTTATGGATTATTACCTCTGGGTTTTCTAATCCAATGGTTACTATATTAGTAACGATTTCCATCTAACTCTTCACACCCTTGAGATAAATGTCATATTCAACACTTATATATTTCTTATGGTGTATATAATTGAAATTTTGATATATTATATCATGAATCCCATTTACGTCATGGTATTTAATTATTTCATTTAATATTATTATTTCATGAGTTTTATGATTTAATAATGATTCAATGTGATATGGGATAGTTTGGAATGTTTAAATATTACTTTCTTCAAGTCAAATCCTAATGATATCTCAATGTAATTTACATTCAAAAAATATATATAACTATTTTACAATAGGAACATTCATTATTCTATGGTTATTCATGAACATTTCAAGTGTTAGTACCATTTTTCCACTCCTTAGTACTAAGGTGTTTTCAGAAAATGTGTTTTAGAAAACCTGACATTACACCTCTCTTTAGTCAAAGAACCTATTTTAGTCAAAAAACAATATTTTAATAAAAAGTTTTCAAAAATTTATTAAAAATGATTTGGTAATGAAAATTTTACCAATTTTTATATTTTACCAATGTTTCAAAGGAATCTTCTTGTCGCTTACCTAATGATTCATTTTCAAACCATTCGTCATATAAAAGGAATATTATGTTTACCTCATATGACATGTATAGATTCATCTGTTGTCACTTCTTTGAAGGCTACATATTAAGTTTAAAAGGTTCATTTTTAATGAAAAATATTTTTAAAAGGGGTTTTAAAAGAAAATGAAATTTTCCTCAAGAATATTTCTAAAATTTAATCATTTATTTCATTAATAAAAACAACCATACATTTTACTCCACTTGGATTTTTTGTATTAGTACCATAATTATTATTCCTCTAGATGTTTTATTATTTATTTTTCTATGGATAGTATTCACAATCACTTCCTTGACTTATTTTATAGTCACCTTGATGTATTCTATTTCATATGATCATTGAACTTTGAATTTCCACTTATTAACCATTTCATGTTTCATGGATATAATTATTTCCTAAAATGTATACCATTTTACATATGGTGCCTACATTGATAGTTATTTTATTAATTGTGGAATTATTGATTGATCCGTATTTCTTATACGGTAATTTTATTTGAAAAGTAATATTAGTTATTTTGATTATTCAATATGATGACTGATTTGGACTGGTAATGATGATTATAGCATGGACTTTATATATCTACTCGATGCATTGACAGGTTCTCATGAGACCAATAGTTGTGCAAATGGGTTTCTACCCATATATTTAAACTAAATTGTGGATGGTCTTGATGGTAACAAGTTTTCTTATTATTAATACATGATGTCAATAATGAATGTAGATTCCCACATATTAGTTTCAGTTAATATTGATCCATGTGATTTCACATTTATATATCTATGGATACATTACATTTTAGTTTATTAATAAATGGAATGTATTTTAGTTTAATTTCATGCAATATTTATTTTTACTTATATAGTTATTTTAATGTAATGTGTTTCCATTTATTACTTTTCCATGTTGATTATGTACATTAATTCGGTTAATTTATTTCATGGCATGTTTGTTCAGTTATCTACCTTACAATAATTCTATTCTCATTGATTCAGTATTGCTTCCAATATAATTTTCCCTTAGTAAGATTTTGAGCTCACCCATATTATGTTACTTTCCCTATGAATCCATGAAGTGTAATATAAATGATATGTTGGAATATACTATATGGATTAGAGTTATCATTAAAGTTTTTTATTTGTTTATAAGAAAAAATATGTTTTGTAATTTGGTATCCATTTGTAATACAATACACATTTATGTATCTAGTTTATGAAGACTATTAAAATGAATTTTTATGGATTGATTCCATGTAATAATGCCAATGCAATTGATAGCAGTCACCAGATCCATGCTATCTAGGGTTGAGTCTCTACAATTGACATACTAAAAAACCAAAGAATTATCCAAAAGTTACACCACATGAACATTTAAGAGGCTTCATCAATATGTTTTTTTCTATAACCTTTAAAAAAGATTTTGAAGGTAAGAAAGTTAATTACAGAACAATTATGGCTTAACCACCCTATCATAGACATAGAATTCAATTTTTTTCCCAAACAAATATTGAAAATGTGATGCATAGTACACTTTTAAGTGGAACCAACATTCTTCTATGACACCCCAAGATTTAATTTTTTATTGAGGCATTGTATCTCTACATAATTAACCATATTTTAATGATATAGTTATAAACTAGCTATTAAACAATTTTTTTCACTTCTATGATTTGAATTTTAATAAATTGACATCTAAGATTGTGATAAGTAAGTTAATTAAAGCATGATACAAATATTTTTTTAGTGAATTGTAACATACCATTATGAATAGTAATATGAATAGAAATATGACCCTTATGAATACTGAATCAATTTTTTTTTATTTTTTTATGTTTATAAGATAATGAGATATTGATTAATAGAAATATCACCCTTATGAATAGTAATATGAATAGAAATATGACCCTTATGAATACTAAATAATTTTTTAGTAGATTTTAACATACCCTTATGAATAGTAATATGAATAGAAATATGACCCTTATGAATACTAAATCAATTAATTATTCAATATGCATTATTTTATAACATTATGTATGAAATGTATTTTTATTAATTTTTATTTTAGTTACATTTTTTATGTGTTTTCACATTTTATACACTTAATTAATTCAATTACTAATCCTCACTTCAATGTTATCATATTTGTAAGAAATTTAATCTCATTATCGACTCGAGTGAAACATATTTTGTATTATGCACATTTTTATATTTATGAGGTGTATCTACTTTCCCATTAATTATACATATAATGAGTATATTTATATTAATATTATTCAATCTTTCATTTATAGTTATTTTTTCTTTGTGGATATGATTCAAAAGTTTCTAATGTGATAAAGTTTTATGCTTAAATATCATTTTAATCAATATTATTTATGTGTCAAATTACACTACCGGAAATTATTTTATCAATTTCTGGAAAATCCATTTAATTTTATTATCCTTTATTTATTCATTAATATTTTATTTATCGACACCATTTTCCTCAATATGGTACATAAAATGATTGGAAAATATTATTAAGAAAATATCACTCACTTTATTTTTTTAGTCAAAAAAAATTCTTCTTCAATATAACTATTTTAAAAATATTTTAAAAAATATTTTAAATTTTATACAATGATTACATAAAGTAATTATTAACCATGTTTTAATTATTAAAAAATGTTTTAAAATGTATCTTCTGGTCATTTTACAAACAAGATATTTTTTTTGACTTTTAATAGAAAATGTGAATGTAATATTTCTTTTAATGTAATTGGTATGTACCCAATTTTCCCACCATGAGGGCCACTAATTTATTTATAGAATACTTTACATGTTTACATGGTTTTTTTCAGTGTAAATTGTTTTTTAGGGAAAATGGTTTTCATAATATTTCAGAAATTATCAGTTTTTAGAAATTATTTTCAAATATAAAATTGTATTTTACTGAAGAATGTTTCTAATGATCCTTTTTGGTATTTATATTCACAAAAAACAACCATTTATTTTACTCATAATCCCGTGGGTTCATGTTGTAGCTACCCCATCCATATTTTTTTTATCTAGATGGTTTTTGATCTGTTTGACCAATGAAAGTGTTAACATTCAATTTCTTGATTAAATTTTTAGTCATTAACTTTCCCTTAAATCATTAACTTTTTTATAATCATTGGAAATTAAATTTCCCTTAAATATCCATATTTTTTATCATAGACATTCTAATTACTTAAAAAAATAGTTATACAGAAAATGTTTTAATTTGAAATTTATATGATTGGCTAGGGAAATAACGATATTATGTATTCTTTATTAAATACATAAATTAATTGATAATTCATAATAATGATGATTTAAATACATTTTTTAATATATGTGGAATGCATTGTACATGGAGTGATAGGTGGGGCCAAGAAGTATATGTTCCCTTAATGGATTGAGAAGTCTTACACGATAAGTTAGTAATATTGTATTAAATGAGTTTCTGGTGTATACCAACCCATTAATTTAACTTTGTTGGTGGAATGTCTTGAATGCATAGATGTGATGAAGTCTGGGATCATGAAATACAATATTATGAAATTCCTTCCCTGATAATTTAGTTATTATTATTGATGATATTACTTCATTGATATTATCCATGGATTAGCTTCAAAACCATGTGATTATTTATATCACATTATTCTATAATCATTTTTCCTCCCATATTATTATTCCTGCTGATGTTAATGATTAAATCAAATGAGTTTTTAGTTATTTACCTTTCTATATTGATTATTTCTTAATTATTCAGGATATATTCTATTTCAGGTAAAAATTATGGCGAACTGAAGATCACAATTATTTTGTCTCGTTTACCCATGATATGAAGAAGGAATATTTTAATGTGTTTAATGATGTAGAATTTTTTAACTATGAATTATAAAATAGATTAAAATAAAATGTGATATTTATGTATGCATATAGTTTAACAAGATTACTACAACATTCAGTCCTTTCGATACAATCTATTATATCTTATGGAAAAGTATTAATGTAATCCCCAATTATGGGCTTCTATATATGAGGTCTATACAATTATTCAATTAAGGATTTATTTTTATTATAGATATAACCCTATGATTTTATCCTTAGAATGAATTGGCTATATTTTGTGCATGAATTTATTAACTATTTCATGAGGGTATTCACATTATTTTTTATGGAAGTTCATCAAGTGATGTTCATTTGCAAGTAGAACTATTTTATGGGGGTATGGAGTTAAACTCCACATATATCTTACTTGTAAGAGATGTTAATAGAGTCTCATGTAGTGGAGGTTCCCATATTTTTTGAAGAGATTCTATATGTCTTTCTTCATGGAACTGTGGAACTTCCCCTTGGTGTGATGTCATGTTTGTGATAGAATTACCAATGGCCTCCTATTTAATTTAGATGGAACCTTATCATATGGAACCCATGATATTCCATAAGTTATGGGTATATACTGATGAATTTCAATAAAATGGTTTCACCATGTCTCTTTTATTTCTTTAGGGTTCTCAATTGTTATTCACTAAGAAGGATAATAATATTCTGAGGATTTTTGGGGTATAACTAAGGTTTAACTTGGTTAATGTCTCGAATTTTTAACCTAATTTGGGTTTAGGTAATCTATTCATCAAAATTAATGGATCTAATTGGTTTTCAAAGATTAATCTATGGCCAAGATATCACCAGATGAGGGTAAAGGAGAATGATAACCTTAATTTCTTCTTTTGTTGTAGGTATGGGAACATTGAGTTCACATACCTATTATTATGTGTCAAAAATATTACATGTATGTTTATAGAGAACATTAAATACATGATCCATGTGTTCTTGGATCAGTTCATAATCATGTTAATCTATGACATCCATATTACATGATGATAGTGGAGGAGTATACTAAGAAATTTAGAGTTTTCCTATAGTTTCTTCAACACCATCAACTATATGGGAATCATCCCAAGTGGAAGATTTTGACTTGATAGCTTCACTTACATAGAAATTTTTGTCTCAGTAGGGTGATACTTCATATTCATCAATGACCAGCGAAGTGTTCTCTTGGGTAGCACCTAAGAACGTTGTAGATGTTTTCAAATTTCTCTGTGTTATAAGATTTTTCAATGGGTTACATTTTAATTAGATTGAATAATATTCTAATTTATAACTTCAACTATAAAATATCATACATTCATCAAGATTGAATAGTTTTAGGAAGCCATCAACTACCTGAGGAGAGGATGACTAGTTCTCCAGCGATTTGGTTTTTTGAAGAAGGTGTGATGTATGAGGTATTTTGGTATGATTCCTATCAAGAACTGGGATTTATCCTAATGAATTATAGGTAAGTAATCTCTTATGGGTCCATTCAGTTACATACCAATTATCATTAATATGCCTCCCATTATCTAAATTTGGAATCAGTCATGTTTTCTTAATGTGTTGGTGACATTAACTCATAGGTGAGCACTTTGTTGTCTTAATAGACTAAAAAAGTCCAAGTTATCTTTTCTCTAAAAAGGATCTAAAACTACGAGAGAAAATATGGATGGTGATTCTCTATGACTATGAATTTGAGATATTATACACTACAATGATGGTAAATTTTGTGGAAAACATTCTGAGTAGGTTGTTGTGGGAGATACATGAGAGTATGAGTATTCATGGTGTATGATGAGGGAGTTAGAGACTCTAATTATAATATTAGGGGAGGCCAATGATATAGGATTATTGTGTTAGAGGGAAATGAAATTTTCCCTTATATGGAAGGTAGATGAATATAAATGGGAATATCTAGAGGCAGAAACTATGTTTGATAGTTTACTTATGGTGGTGCTCGAAAGAGTAATTCCTAGTATCAATAACATAGGGTTCAACATTAGGGAAGATTGTATGTAATGTTGGTCAAGTGTGAGGGATTTTATTGTGTATTTCATTGATCACCCTTAGCGGTGTACCTAGGCATGTCTAATATAAACTATGGCTTGAGGAGGCATGTTGGTTGGCCTGGGTTGAAGCAATTGGGGGTGTTCATGACATGATGTTTGGTATGCCAGCAAGTGAAAGTAGAGTACCCTGTAATTGAACGATTGTTATAGCTCTTGAATGAGCCCAAGTTTAAATTGGAGAATATTTTGATGTATTTCATCATTAGGATACCCTAATTCGAGAAAAGATTGGATTTGATTTTGGTGATCATGGACTGAATGATGAATAGGGTCTATTTTTATCAATTTGGTCATTGAGTAACCTGGGTGTTTTAATGAATAAGTATGTAGACATATTAGTGAGACTCCCCATGGAACCAAGGACTATCATATCTAATATCAATCACTAATTCACCTCACCAATATAGAATGGATTATATTAGTATTTTAGCTCAAATATACACCATATAACTTCTTTACATCCCTAAAAGAAATGAATATGGAGTGGATAATGCTGAATCTTGAGGATATGTTCCAATATTTATTTTTGTAATCCGGTGGATCATGTGTGAAACACCCACCCTTAGTTGAGTTTCCTTAAAACAATATATTTTACACATATATTGATATATATTTATTTGAGGAATTGTATGCGTGTCCTTGTTAATCTTCATTGTGATGGACTATGGTTTTGATGTAACTAGTCCTTGGTCTTGATGTGGTGTACAGTCTAAAGAAGAATTTCCAAATTTTTTAAGAGTTAGTGAAGGTAGAAAAACAGTACCATAAATCTTATGATGATCATTGGTGAAGGACCTTATAGCTTGAGGCTATAGACCATGTTCCCCTGAGGGTTTCCCCTCACCCCGGGAAAAAGAGTTTTGGTTGAAGGATTAAGAATACCCTTCAGTTTATTGGTTCTTTTGTAGTGTTAGAGTGATTTACTGAGGTCGTGTATTCGATGGAACAATTTTAGAGGCTAGAAAAGAGCCACAATTTCTTCCTAGTGTCACAAATTCAAAGAAAACTTGATTATGAATCTCATTTCATTGACTATGGAGAGTTGTTTAATGAGGGTGGAAAGAAGTTCATGGAGTAGGTGGTCAGGATCCCAGATCCCTAGGAGGAATTGCTTTATGTTTGTTTCCTCCCCTTGGTTTTATTATGGTAGTGGTATGGGGGTTTGTAACATACTACATGGGAGTGTGAGATAAAAATACAAGCTCATAACATTTAGTTGTTTGGAATTCCACATTTTTTTTTCTGGTGATGAAATTATATATTGTTCCAATTATTTATGAAATATATCCTTCTCCACATTTTTCTTGTGTTTGGTTCTTTTTTGTGTGTTGGATATAATAAGATCATCGAGAAGTATCTTGTGTGATTGTTTTTTGGATCTTCATATTCACCCCTTCTTTCATAGGTTTGTATGGGATTCCTAAGGATGAGAATAATTTGAGTGGTATCCAATGTAAATACCCAGATCATTAGAACTGTTATTTTATGATTTTTGGGTGATGAAGGTGTCCGAAGGAAATATTAAGGGGGTTTAGGAGGAGATAGTGTATTTGGGGATGAAATCTGAGCTAGTTATTGTTTTTTGGCAATGAGCGTTGATATGTGGTGTGGTATGGATCCCTCCATCCATTTAGAGTTATTATAGTGTGTAGGATATAGATGATGGGTTTTAAGTGTGTCTAAAATTCTAGTATGGCTACAGTGTAGAGGTAAGTAGTTGTGTGGATTCCTAAAAATATTGATTTTTAGGTATTTAATTAATTTATGTTAGCTAGAGTGTGGTTAATGGGTTGTATTGTAGCCATATAAATGCCCTATACAATCTAGACAAGATATTCAATACTGAATCCAGAGTCTAGTTGGATGAATGGTGATAGTGGTGTATCTAATTGTCTTACGTTTAATAGTAGGTGAATGAAAAATGGATATGGTATATAAGGGGTACATCACGGTGTTATTTTTATTTATTTACTACATTTAAATTGGAAACCCCCTTAGAAACTCATTATTCTTTATCCCATTCTCTAATCACGTAGGCAACCCATATGCATATTTGAAAGGCCATTCAACAATTTTTGTAGCATTGATTTCTTATCATAATATATTATTTATTGGCCATCTATAGTGAATATCCTCCCATATCACTCTCTATTTTCTTATTTTTATACATCTATTGGGGGATGTGGCCATGGAAATGGATATTTTGGGTGATGTTTGGATAGATATTAATAAGGAAAATTGTGTTCTAGGTGGTTAATACCATCCTAGTATGATATTAGTATGGTAATATTGACAATTTTATCTTGATTCATCCACATTAATTCACAGAGCCTTATTTGAGGTAGAGGATCGTCATTCTCTACTTATATTTTTCATGTGTAGAATTAACATGATTTTTTTACCTTTGGATGAACTTTTTTGGAAATGTATAGAATAAAATTAACCATATATAGTTAAATTGAAGGTAAAGGTCTGATTAATTTGTGTTTTCCGATTCTATATTATTGTTATTGTTGTTTCTTACCATCAACCTGATTTTTTTATGTTCATGTTGTGGAAACTATGAATTATGAACCCTTTTAGTGATTGATTTCTTGGATATATCTTTCATTAAATCTTAATCACTTATATATAGACAATGAATGTGATATGTGTGAATCTAGAAATTATGTGAAAATAACCAATGTTTAAATAGTATGAAATCAATAATTAATATATAATAGTGGACATCATGTGTGGTGGAAATATGATGTTACACACTGGTATAATAATTTCTGATATTCCCTTGGGGATTATTAGATATTTTAGGTTTGTACTGTAATGGAAGTGACTGGATCAGAGGTAAAATGTGTTGGGGAAGTGTGGATATTGTTTCTAATGAGATATATGTAATTATAGTTTATTATGGTTAATTAATGGATGTTCATGTTTCATGATTGATCTACTGTGATAACATTCACATGATATGTGATGTAGAGTCATGATCCAGTTGGGTTATTATGGTATGGTTAGTGTTATAGTTTCCCAGTAGTTATGAATGAGGTTATTAATGATGAAACAAGATTTTGAGATGATGGAAATCAATGATTTCTAACTGATTAATAATTTTAATTATAATAAGTGGGTTGGAACCCAAGAGGCAGTCTCTAAATAAAACATGGGGTATTTTTGAGAGTGGGGTTTCATTAAATATAATTTTTTAGATAATTTGTACTTTATATATAGATAGTAAGAATATAAATGTATGAACATGTGAATAATTGATTGAAATTTAGGATCTGTTTTGGCTATTTTATGTAGAGTTTCTTTTAATAGGGGCTACAGTCGGGGGGTTATGTCTTTGGGTGATGAAGTAATAATATTATCTATACTAGTTCATCTTCATGTGAACCCTTATGATGGGTATTGAGTGAGACTATTATAATTGGATTTTCAAGTTATTTCAATACGTACCCACCTAGGTTAATCATTTATTACCGATGACCAACAAAGAGTTTTGGGATCCAGGTGTTTTCCCCAATCTATCTTCAGTGTTGGATATGACGTCTTAGTTTGTGGTTATGCCAATGTTGAGTTTGGATTAGTTTTTGGATATTCATTTTTTGGATTATGGTTTAATTAGTGGTGATGCCTAGTGTTGGTGATGGATTAGTCAATGATGATTCCTAGTTATGATGGATTAGTTGGTGGTGATTCCGAGTGATGATGACATAGTTGAAGGTGATGTTAAATGAGGATTGATTTTTGTTGGTCGTAGGGAATAATGTGGTTTGTGGTGGGGTTTATACAATTTAGGAGGAGGGAATGAGGTTAATGTCTTTCAGGTTCATGATACCCTACTACCTTGGATATGAGACACATGTTCAGAAATTAGGATGCATATATATGATCAGTGGGGAAGATATTGTAATGGTTTTATATTATTATTATATAGTATTACTAACTTGAATGTTTTTTTGGTGATTTAGCATTATTGAGGCTAGGATTGGGTAGTTGACCTATTTTGGTGACAAATTATTTACTATTTGTTAATTGGATCATTATATTGTTTTTCTAAAATTTTCAAGAGACATCCAGGGTAAGATATTCTTGTGTAGAAATTTTATTCTAACCTTATATAAATAAACTACTTTTAGGTTTTCAAGAAGGTTTTAGAGACTAAAATTGAAATTAGTTACATGGAAGTTAGTGTTGTTTCATAGTTATCAGATTAAGATTTTCCTTGGTACAATTTTATTTTAGTGTTTTATTTGTATCATATGACCTGAGCTGTGAGTTGATGGTTGTTTTAAATTTATAGCATGGTATTTATCATTTAATTTCATATTATATCTGGTTCATTACTTATATTATAATGGTGATTCCTCCCATTACATATATTTATACCCATGGTGATATTCTCTAACTCAGATACTATTGGAGATGGGATTTAAGGGTCACACATTCTCATTATTGTTTGATGAGGATGGGTTCTAATGGGGGGGGGGGTCCTGAAATAAACAACATGAAATAGTAGTAACATCAATAGACATGGGTATAGCCTCATAGTATCTGATAACAATATATTGATGACAACATCAATCATCTCTCTAATTCTCCACTGATAACCTCTATTGAAGGGCTAACCTTCTTTTACATCCCTATGGTTGATAAACACACTACAACACCCAAAAAACCCTCATACAATCATAATAATGGTTTATTCTCTACCAAACCCTACCCATTATTTAATAATATACTATGGATTTTGGAGACATATATTGATATCTTTATCCTCTGTCCCCTCTCCATTAAAGAGAACCGAACTACTTACCTGAAAATTGATACACTCTATAGGCCTAACATTCCATGGAACAATTCATTACACTTATAAAACATCACTTTGTTGATGAAGGATCCTATACCATAACTTATAATAAATATAATAGGGTTATGGAGTAGATCCATCATCAAGAAACTATATTAATACTAAATCCTCGGTAGGTTATAACTCATAATCATAAATGATCATTGTTGGTTTATTTCATTAATCCATTATCATCAAACTAGACCACCCCCATTTAGTGACTTTATAAGAATCCATTTCATATCATATAAGTATTCTTCTATAGTTTTTTTCGTTGATTTATAAAGTAATGAAAATTTAATATTAATAAATATTGAATGAGAATTAATGGAATGTTGAAGAAAACAAAAGGGAGGTAGGAATAATATTATCACTAGGTATATATTGGTATCTTGTGTGTCCTGATTTAAATATTGGTTCCATTGAAAACTTAGTCGCCTTGCATCAAGTACACGGTAGAAACATGACATGTTTTTTAATTACATGTTTAAATAGTAATTTTAAAAGAAAAATATTAATCACATTTAGGGATTTATTTAGGTTTTTCACTCATTTTTACTATTATAATACTCCCTCATTCCTCTCATATGTTGCACATTTTCTCCTAATGGAACCCCTTATTATATTGTGAAATGAAACCATGACACAATCACACAGTATAGAATTTTGAGATTCCTATGTAGGGGTACTCTAATTTTCCATATTTTATTCTATTTTTATTACTAAAACCAAGTCCACAATTCATTTTCCTTTATTTTTTAGAAATATAACACTTATTATCACTAATCCTTCATGAAACAAAATCAAGAGTATTTATTTAGCAATCTTGAGGTTAGTACACTTTTCAGAATCATAGTTTTAATCAATATATTATTTAGAGAGTTCAATAAATATATTTATATATTTTATGTTTTTCAAATCCTTAGATATTGAGGACCGTACATTATATATAACATTGTGTTTCATTTTGATGGTGTTGGAGGTGTTAGAGTGGGTCTTGAGAAGAGTTTTAAGGGTATAAGGTGGGTTTTAGAATATCAATTTCCAAAATGCATATTTTGGGGGAGGAACTTGCTATAATGGTTGTCTATTTTAGTGGTGTGAGCGTTTTGGGGCCAAAATTCTTATTTCAAGGGTTCCAATGGCATTTTAGATGTTTTTTATTGCTATGTGCGTAGTATTATAACTATTTTTATGATTTTATTAATATGGGGTTTGAAACACATATTTTTGTGGGTATTTTAGATTTTGTGACCTTTGTAAGTTCATTTGGAGGTTATTTAGGAAATAATAAAGGGTTAACGTCCATTTTTAGAATTCTATTATCCACCATGTGATGGTTAGGGTAGTTTTACGCTATGGTGTCTCGAATAATCCTTAATGGAAATGAAGAGGCAGGAGTGATTATGTCATAGTCGTTCATGGTTGGGTTTTGGGGTTCAAGGTCAAAACATCCATTTCGGGGAGCACTATTACTTTGTGGGGGAAACTATAAATATCTATAGGGAAATATTTTTTAAATTTATATGGAGTTATGTAATTTTTAATAATTGTAAAAAACTATATATCGGATTGACTGAGTCTGAAATAACTATATTGGGGTTATAGTTTCCATAGTTGGGTTCACTCAGGGATTCTTATATATTTTTCTGTTTCATGTAGTTTTTACAATTAACATGAGTTATATCAAACCCTATCTGATTCATCGATCCCTTTGGGTGCTCCTTGGCCAATTCATTAATGATTAAATGATCTTGTTATGTATGCTGAAATCTATTTAGATTGAAGAAACCTATTTACCATCCTTATCATGTTTCCCTCATTATTTCATAGTTATTATATCTCATTAGTTCATATCAAAGGTTTTTTTTTGGTTTTATGGTTCATGACAATGGTTTTATTTATTGGAATATATTTGTAGGTTGTTTCGTATCCTTCATAGGAGTCATTTTTGGTGTTTTTACTACTCTTCTTTCATTCTTATACTATGATATTTGATGTTTCATTTGAGGTAGGGTATTAAGCATTTCAATTTTATTATTATTATATATGAATGTTCAATTTTCATGAATGTTTTTTGGTAAAAGATATAGATTTTACCAAATAAGAAATGGATAAAAAATTAAGGAATTTAAATGGTAAAGAAGTGAATCATATGTGATTTATTATTTTCATCATAATATTGACAGTATATTATTTCCATGATTTTTGGAAAAATTATAATTATGATATTTTGATTATTATTTATTATTAATCACATTCATAAATGGATAAAAGTTTAAAGATGGTAAACAATGTGTACATTGAATATGGAATAGTAATTGTTTACACATAGTTTTCCTCATTAAAATTATAAAATTTCTTGAATATATTAATTTTTTATGGATATTGTATTGTAGTTTATTAATGTTAATTTAAACTATAGTTATTATATATTTTCTCCCTTCATGTGACTTATATTTTTACAATGTGGTTTGTATGATGTTTTTGATGTGGTAGAGGTTGGGATAATGATATATTGTTGGTGTCTAAGTTTTTTGATTAGGATTATGATAAGATGGAGAGGTTGGTAATGTAATGTTGTGGTATTCAGGATATGGATATTGGATTAGAAAGATGACGATGATGACAATGATGATTTAATTATTGATTTGATAGTTTATATGATTTTACTAGTGGTCTACATTAATATGTCTGATTTTCATGGAATGTTGAATTATAATGTATAATGAATCAAATAGTGGGATCAGTTGTTATAAAAAGAAATTTTTATAAACAAAATATTATATAATTTGTTAAATATAAATGAAAATAAGTTATAATTGAAATGTAAATGATTCCATGAGGTAATTATTATGTTTATTTCAAAGTGTCTATGAATTAAGGTGGTAATTTAATTATAATAATGAAATGAATAATTATATGTGTGTTGTAAATTTTTACATTATATAGGGATTAATGAATGAAATAAAGATATAAAATTTTAATAAAGTTAATGATGAAATGTAAATGTATATATAAATGAAAATAATTATAATATGGTTTGAAAATAAAAAATGACGGAATCGGTAAGGGCATGATAAATATATAAATTTTTCTTATTGTACGACCACTATTCCATGATGGCATGATTGGTTGTTTTTGGAATAGTGGTGGAATTAATGTTGTTTTAAGGTTATTATAGTTTTATATTAGTGACTAATCATTAGGTAGTTGACCCTTAGGTTGGGAATGTTTTTATTTATATAGTCACTATATTTTTGTTATTTCATACAGACAGCCACCCTAGTTAGGTAATGTGATGGACACCCATATAAGGTTTTTGATTCTAGGTATTTTCATAAAACTTCCATATTATAAAGGATACAAATGGATAAATAATCCAACATATCCACTATCTATTCTAGACCAAGTATGGTATGTATTCATATATGGGCTATTATAGATTAATGTTTTGGTATATGTATATGTATGTCATGTAATTCCACAAGGATATAGATATGAAATGGGTGTTTGGTGGAGGAGTACATGGTTGGAGGAGGTAATGGGGTTGATTTCATTTTTAATTACTTACCTTTCTATTATTTTATATTTGGATGTGATGGTGATGTTGTTACAAACTTGAGCTTTTAGTTGTGGTTAGGTAGTTATAATTATGATATGATATGTTGACATATGGATATGAAGGGGTGGTAAAACAAGACAATTTTCATTAGGGGTTGGGGGAGATTAGTTTAATGGGGATTTAGATATTGACTTCCTTTATATATATTTCATTCGATATTATATTACCTTCCTTGAATTCAATATTTGGTGAGTGGTCCTTGATAATGTTTGTGACTAGGTCAATGGATTGAATTTATTGTTTATTCATTGAGGAATTAATATGCCACATCAACATTTTCATGGGTGGTTTTGCAAAGGATAAAAATGTTTATACTTTAATTTTTATCCATGTACCCCTGCTTATATGTTTTTCACATCTATGGGATGAGTTTGGTGAAATAGATAAATATTACTATCTCATTCTATTTATATGTGTTGGATGGTTCTTATGGTATTTTTCCCATATGTGTTTCATTTGGGTAATTATGTATATTTTTTGGTTTATTAGTGACATTAAAAACAATTTGGGTTTTTATTTATTTTTTCATGATGTTTATTACTAGGTTTTAATTTATGCTTGTGATTTATAAGCCCCCCCCCCAAATTGTTATGTTTTTATAACCTTAGTGATAGTCACCAACCCATAACCAAATGGTTTTAGACTTTGGGGGTTACACTTTTCATCACTATTAGTTTAGGAGATGTTCTAGTATAGCTGGGTTGTGATAGAGTGGAATTTCTAATATTGGATGACAATGAGGATGAAGTTTTTAGTTAGAAACTGGTGAACATTTCATGTTTTTGGGAGGCAAATAATAACTATTGAATATCATATGTGATATATATAGGGGTACCCATTAAGAAACATGTGATTAATGTAAAAAAGAAAAAATTTTCCTCCCTAAGACAAGATTAATTTATATGTTTTTAAGTCTCAAGTAACATAACGGGGTAAAATAGTACATTTACCATACCCGTTGACCTCAAAAAAACTCAAATGGTTTCATTGAACTCATAATCTGTCATTTAAAGAAGATTTAAGTATATTTAAATTAATTATAGATATTAATTTAATGATATATTTAATACTTATTTAATAAATATATATTTATCCCACTATTGTGAATGTAAATATATCATAAATAAGAGTCTAGATTAAATTATTCACACTATGTTTAGGTATTGAAAATGGTTTTTTTAATTTGATCAGATATGTGTTTTGTGAATGGGTGTTAAGTCCTAAATTGATCCTTTTTATGGAGTTTTAAAAATTTACATGGTCTACCTAGCTTTGAACAATAAATTCATATTTGTTTATATATATCTTGGGTTGGATGCATATCATTTCTTAAACTATAGGAGGAAGTAGAAAATATCAATGGATGGAAGATTTTTATTTATTGGAATCAACATTGAAACCAGAACAAGGTAAATAAGTTGAGCATCAATACATGGATTTCACTTCGTCAAACAAAAAATTGAAGTGATGTATTTTATGCCACTTAGGTTGGACAATTTTATTATGTCCACCTCATTAAACATGTGATTTTGTTATCATCCCTTGAAATTTAAACAAATTTTGTATTTGGGTTCACCATGTTAATATTTTAATAATACTCATATATGAATTATCTGTTAGAAAATTTATTATATTAAATAATAAGGTTGTTTTCATTATGTGAATAAAATCATAATTTCAAAGATAATTTTTATGATGGAAATTTAATTTAGTGGATTATATTTTTATGTGATCAATGAATTTATTTTTTAAAAGTTTATTTATTGTATAAAATATTTTTATTTGGTTAAGGTAATATTATAAATAGATGATTTAAATTAAATTATATTGAAAATATATATTATATCACATATGGAATAGAATTTAATTTTTTTGGATTAATTCATTTTAATTATTTTCAGTGTTAAAAAATTAAAATTTATGATGATGGTAATAATAATAACAATTTTATGGGAAATAATGATTTGTGATGGAAAAAATACATATTAATTAACCATAATACAATTCTTTTGATAATTATATTCCCATATTCATTGATGAACATGAATGAAAACTTATTTTTGGGTGGTTAGACTTTTCCACCAACCCACACCCTTTGTTTATTCATCCTCATCCATTATGATATTGGTTCATTTTTTCCTCAACACTATAATTAAGGTATACTATGAAATTTGTGTACCCATGTATGGTAGGGAAGGCATGAAGGTTGAACTCATAATCTCTAAAGAGGATGTTGGTGGCCGTTGGAGGTGTGTTTCCAATGAGAAACGATCACCAGAGACACAGATAAGGTGTTTAGGCACATTAAAAATTGGTATGGGATAGGAAAACCATGTGAAACATGTGTGTAGAAACAGAAAAAATTATTTTGTGAAAATTTTAGAGCCCGTTTAAATTTACTGACTACACAACATGTAGGACTCTTGTTCATACACAATGTAAGTTCTATTTTATAGAAACTTGAGTTTTTGTGTTTTATAAATATTCCATTCTATGTTTTTAGTGACCCAAAATTTTATAAATGAAATTCATTCTATTTAATGAATAATTCCACTATTATGTAATGATGTTAAAGAAAAAACATGCACTACTTTGGTTAATATGGATTATTATATCCTATCAGGTTTAAAAGTCCATTAATAATCATAATTTTTGATAATATTATTGTTCAATAGTGATTATATTATTAGTATATATTATGTGTTATGATAAATATCATAGAAATAGAAAAAAAGAATCGATGGCCTAGAGCAGCATGATCTTACCTTATGAAGACCATTTATTAGAGCATAAATGGGAGATAAAATCACTAGTATTTTTCATTCACTAAGCCCAATATTATATTCATAATCTAAATCATGAGTGAAAAATTTTAGGGGAGAATTTCATGCTTATCGAGATCATGACACAAACCTTGTTTGTTATACCACCCTATTAAAATCTTACCATCTTATACCTTAACATTAGGGGGCCTTTTTATGTAATAAATGGTTATTTATAAGGACCCTAATTGTACAAATACGTATATTTTATTTTCAAAAAAATAATTAATATATTTATTCCTTATTATTGTTACATTATAAATCATTAAATATTTATTTTGAAAAAAAAATATATTTTGATATGATAAAACACAAATTGTATTTTGGGTATTATAAAGATTCAATAAAGACACTAATTTTTAATAATTCAATATATTTTGAATTAAATTTTATGTTAATAAAATACTGTTATTAAATATCATATATTAATTATAAACAATATTAGTATTTTGTGAAGTTAAAATGAAATATTTATTACATTCATGAAATTATTATTATAAAAAACACAATATTTCTTATAAATGAGTTTTTTGAGTTTAAAATTTAATTTCAAAAATTAATAAAACTATTCTACTGAAATAAATATTATTTTTGGAATCATTACCAGGAAATTATCTAATAGTTAATTTGTAATAATTTTCTCAGATAGTCAAATTTTCACGTAAAAATAAAATATGGTAAAAATATATGGTATGTGTTTTGACAACATTATGATCAAAAAGTGATGGAATATATTCCATAAAAGGTACAAATTTAAAAATAGATATTTTACCATTAATGAAATATTTTAGTTTATAGTACTCCATTTGTAAAATCTTAAGGAATCCACAAAAACAAATATTATATTTTAAGATTTTAAAAACAATTCGTTATAAAAATAACCAACCTCCACATCACAAATGGAGTTATTTTAATGTATTCAATTCATTGAAATATTAAATAATGAATAAATCTTCGCATGGGAAAAAACCATGTTCAAAAACCAAGTTATGGTTTTCTGTTTCTATTACAATATTGTATAGATTAAAAAACATTAGTCTATGGAATATTAAAGAACTCCCATATCGTTTCATTTAAAAACCCACAAGTATCCTATTTATATTCCCTCAAAAACCATTGATAATGAAATTAATCTACCATTTTCTCTCTAGATCCGAAAATGGTTCCAAAATATCTCATGATGCTCCTACTAATATTTTTGAATCACTCTCTCAAAGTAATGGACTATCTCCTTCCCCTCATTATTCAAGAAACTTTTTATGTTATTAATTTCTTGTAAATTAATTTTGTTGTTAGATTTTTTTACCCATCTCAATTACATAACTTATTATTTATGACTTATTAGTTACCCTTTTAATTCTCATTAATACCCCCATGAATCTTTTTGGACCCCTATTATGCTAGTGAAATCATTATATGATTTTCCTTGACAAAATTTTGTATTTGGAGTACGCATCCCCATTTTCACCCATGTACATTCAACTAGATGTTCCTATCATACTTTAATTTGGTACTTATAATTATTTAATCCCAAAACCTTATGTGTGGGATTAAATGTGATGAAATGTGATCCTATACTGAATGATATATGCGGCACACTTATGCATGTACATGAAATTAATGTATCGAGTTGGCCCGAAATTATATATCCCTCTAATGAATTGGGTAATGGTTTAATCTCATTTCATTACATGTATTATGTGAGGGAAGTTATTCTAAGAATAAATAATTATATTTTCCTATATGATAGTCTTGAGTTATTTTAATGATTATTTTTTTTAATATTTTTAAACATTTCCTTATTTCCTTTATTCAATATTGTTATATGATGCCTCAATGTTATAGATTATGATACTCTCCTCCTTATATTTCATTGATATAACAATTGGCTCATATTTTCTTATTTACCATATTCTACATTTTTTAAATCCCTGACAAGGCTGTATATCTCACTCCTTTATTAAGAACATCCCTAGGTTATCCCGTGAAATTTTGGAAGAATTATGCAATTTTAACAACATGTTAAGTATGTTTTCAATAATGTTGTCATATCAATGTATTAATTTGATGTTTTATGTACCTAACGACCCAATGACACTAGGCCTTGTGATATTTTGGAATTTAATTAATTTTAACTTTATGTAACAAATATTTAATTTAGGTGTATTAAATATATGGGTCTACATAGATTGTATTCAATGAAAGCCTTAAAATTTTTGGGGTTTGGATTATAAAACTATTGAGAATGATTTATGGAAATAAAAAAGGTATGGTAAAACAACCCTAAATATTGGTAACGTATTTAGTAAGTTATTTACATGAAAATAAATCTTGGTTTATACCCTACAAGTGGATGTGTCTCAAGAATAGATATACACGAGGTAATAGCCACGAAAATGGAATATTGAGATGTTCTTAATCGTAAATTGGTTCATGATAATTGGACTTAAAACACTCCTAATTTGGAACCCTTTTTAAAGATGATTTGATAAATTCAAAATCTTATTATGAACCATTATTTAAGGACTATTAATTACAAAAAGGTTTTACGTTAGGAAATAGATAATGGATAACATATATTGAAGCCTAAAAATTCATAGGTTAAGGAATATATGTAGTTTAGGAATTATCCATTTAATGTACATTGTTTCCCTTTTATGTGTTAAATGATTTAAAAATTATCATCCATAATTTTCCCTTTATCCTAGTTAATGTATGGAAATTGGTGGAACCGACTCAACAACTAATAAGATGGGAAATTTGCTGACTACACATATGTGATTCCTAAAATAATGGGAGATCAAGTTAAAAATATTGTAATTCTTCAAAAACAATAACTACAAATCATTAATAATAATTGGAATATAGATTAATTTCCAAATATGTCAATTAACGGGAGTATTAAATCTCATATATATTCATTTAATAAAGTTGATAAAGTAATGAAGGCCCTATTTTCATTATGAAATTTTTTTAGAAGGAATCCCCAAGGGGAAATTCCCAAAGGAACTCGAAGATGATACAACTACGAAAAAAGAGAAAATAATGAATCGAATTTACAATAAAATTTTAATAATGTAATGAATGGAAATAAATTTCAATATATGGTAACATTAATTGTTCTATATCATAAATGTGGAGATACTGGGAATTATCGATGCTAATTGTTTATTCCAAGAGATAACAAGCATAATGAGAACTAATAATCTACATGACTGAGGGAACAAGGAAATTCATATGCTGAGATGCATCATTATGAATGAATTAAATGTAACCTCTACTATAGATTTCTATTGTAACGACCCGACTCTTTGGAAAAGGTACGAATTGTAAGTTTTTCATTCGAATCATTCCATTAAGATTATTGAATGTTTGTAATGTTCTAAGGAACGTCTAGGGAGAGTTCAGGGTTTGTTCGGAGCCCGGGAGGTTAAGAAATGGACTTGAAGATAGTGGTGCATGGCCTTCTAATGGTGTGCGGATGGTTTGGGTAAACTGTGCGGCCTTTAGTCTGGAAGTAGTGAGGGGCGCACAGTTTGTGCATGGTTTAGGTAAACCATGTGCCTAACCCGTGCGACCCTTTTTCTGGAGGCAGGGAAGTGCGCACGGTTTGCGCATGGTTTGGTAAACCATGCACCTAAATTGTGCTACCCAGATCTAGGTAAATTCACCTTTTTCCCTTAATTAATTTATAAGGCTTATGAGCCTTTCCTTTTTCCTCCAGTGGACAGAACCATAGGAGAACTCCTCTTTGAGATCTAAAACCCTCCTCTCACTCTTCTCTTGGAGGAGCCTTCATCCGGAGTCTGATTATTGATCCGTCAGAAGATTTGGAAGGGAAAAGGTAAGGATAACTTCACACACCTTTCCTTCATCAGAAAATATTGCCTTCCGTCTTGTTATTTTGATACAGGCTCATATGCCCTATATTCAGGGCATTGGTCTACAACTCAGATCTCTTCCAATCTACTGTGAATTTGAGGTTGATATCATACTAGCCTATGCCTACAGCCAAAAGGTATGTGGTTGCATGGTTTATTTTTTGGGTATTATCCTTTTTGAGTAATTATTGTCATGCCATGGATTGAATTTCACCAAACCCCTTATTTATATTGACCACCTTATGTCTAAATGACCCGTGTGGTGTGAGATTGATGAATCTAACCTTTTCAGGGTGTTTAGATTTGGTGTAGACCAGGAGTGGTCAACCAGAGGTGATGTGCCTTGATAATTGGCCCTTTTTCAACTTTGAACCTTAATGATATGTCTTGAAAGGGAATTTGCAATTTTAGGAAAATGAGATGACTTGGTTAGAGGCTGGCTAGGAAGAGATAGCCTGAACCACTTGAATGAATTTAAATGTATTTATTCCATTCTTTGCTTATGTGATATTATAAAATGGATATTACTTGAAATGTTAATGTGTTATGATATAAGATGGGTGTCCATATATGTTGTGATGTGAATAGTTATTCCTTGCTATGTTGAAAACCTTGTGATAACCTGTGTGTTGGGCGGGAGGTATTCTTACCTCGTGGCAGATGATCTCCATGTGTGGGCAGGAGGCATTCTTACCTCGTGGCAGATAGATCTCAGTTTTTGAGGACGAGAGTCATTTATAACTCGTGACCATATAACCATTACGGGTGGGAGACATTTTTACCCCAAGATGACTATAGTGATTGAGGACGAGAGACAATTATACCCCATGACCATATAACCTTTATGGGTGGGAGGCATTTCAACCCCACGCCAGTTATAGTTCTTGTGGATGAGAGGAACTCAAACCTCGGGCCAGAGATGATTATTACAGATGTGATAAGCATGGAAGAGAGGCTTGTTTACCTCATGCCAGTGATAACCTATATCTATGTACTTATACCTCTAGTGATCGTTCAGTTTACCAACCATGAGCTGAAGTAGGTAGACCCACCATATGTCCTTCTGGAACCTTAGTGGGAGGGTTGTTTATTTACATTACTTTACTCACTTATAGTCTATTACTCACTTTTCATGGAAACACCTATTTGGATTACACGTAGACATCGTTGGTGGTGGCCTACTGAGAATTGTCTCACACCCTACCCGGGTGGCCTCTTGGGCACTCGTGTAGACTTCACTACTGCAGGTAATAGTTGGGGAAAAGGCCCAGCTTCAGGTTGTTGATAAATGTATGTTCTAGCTGGAGATCCAGAGCAGAGGATCGAGATTGGATACAGATCCTCGTGGACTACTTTTGTACTTTTTGTATTATTGTATAGCATGATTGTCTTTTATTTCCATTATACTAGAATTCCATGCATCCATTTTGTATCAGAAACTGCATATGTGGATTTGGTATATTTATCAGGGTTACCTTACTTTTGTTTGTTTGGGTGTATGTTTCCCATTATCTCATGTTTGTGCATTGGTTGTGTTTCCGCTATTTTTACTACTTGCTGCTATTCCGTTGTGTACTCTGACATGGGGGTACAGTCTCCCCATTGACTTACCATTACACCCCTACTGCTAGTCAGCATCCCCTAACCTATGGGGAGATGAGCTAGGGGTCTTGGGGCCAACCAGGCTGGGGGCTTGGGTTGAGGGGCAGCCGGGTCTGGGACTTCACAAAGTGGTTTCAAATGATTTCTTTCTTTCTTGCTTGTTTTACAATTTTTTGACGATAGACTTGAAGAATGGGAATGCTTAGGGACCTAGTTATAAGCCATTCATGGGCTTCGCGAACCCATGTATGGGGTATGTGCCAAGTTTCTTATTTTATGTTGTTATTGATTCTATTATTTACTGTTGATACTGTTTCACCGTTGGGTGGTTCACATGTTTTGTGATGTTATAGAGATTTGAAATGTTGAAATTTGGATTACATGGTTCGATCCAATGAAATGAGGGTTATTCAATAGATCATGCATCACGATAGGCACAATAGGATTAAGCCATTCATATTTCCATGCCATGTTTATATTTTCAGTGAGCATTGCCTGTTGTTTTTTTTCATGCCTTGATAATATGTGTGAAACAGTTCTAACCTTTCATGAATGTTGTGAATTGGGGAATGATGTGATTTTAGTGGATATCATTCTTTGGTTCATAAGGTGTATAGGCCCTTATGGGTCAGAAAATGACATTCCAGCTAAACCAATAATTTTCTTTAAAGGAAATTCAAATACTTGATTAGCACAAGTAAACGAGAAATGACATCCAAGTGTCTGTCATCATTAAGTTCATGAGGAGTATGGGCCCTTATGGGCTGGGAAATGCCATGTCACTGGACTAAGATAAATCTTAACAGTTGCAGGTTTTATTAAGAATTCTTATGGGTGTGGATAGGTGATCTTAGTGGTAGGAATGCTTAGTATCTATCCTAGCTTCTAGAGTTCAGCCTTTAATTTTTGTTGGTTCCTTATTTTGAGACGTTCATTTGGCATTGTAGAACTATGCCTCTGAGACGTCCTCGAGTCGGGCGTGCTGAAGGCGACGACGATCACGTTCTTGAGGTGGTGGGCCCAGAGCCGCCAGTTGATCTTCCTGTCGAGCCACCTATGGATCATATTTCTATTCCTGAGATGGGCTCCGCTGCCCCGTTCAATGAGAAGTTCTTCTGTATGATGCATAGTAATCAAGGTGGAGTGCGACCTGCCCCGAGTATTGAAAAGATGACCCGCATGTTTCAGTTGTCGCATCCTCCTACATTTATGGGAGATGGAAGACCACTTGCTGTAGAGTCCTGGTTGGAAGCTATTCTGACCATCTTCGGGCACCTTCAGATGCCTCCTGAGCAAAGGGTGAAGCTTGCATCTTATATGATACGTGGTTCAACCAGGAGGTGGTGGGATGTCATCAACAAGTCAGGACAACATAGAGATATGATCTGGAATGATTTCCAGACCATCTTCTATGATTATTTCTTTCCCCAGACTTCAAGGGCTGATAGAGCTAGGGAGTTTATGAATCTACAAAAAGGGGCCTTGACATTCATGGAATATTCATCCCATTTCACTGAGTTACTATGTTTTGCACCTACACTACCTGCTGATGATCTCACAGCCGCTAGGCGTTTTGAGGATGGGCTATGTTACACCATCTGGTCACAGGTTAACTTGTTCAGGTTGATGACCGTTTCAGAGATTGTCAATCAGGCGCTAATCATAGAGAGGATCTTGAGATATGCAGATAGTTTGAACCAGGGCAGTTCGGCACCGAAGGGTTCTAGTGGATCTGCTTCTGGGAAGAAGCGGCGTTTTGAGGACTCTCGCAGTGTTAGTGGTGGTCAGACCCTTTTCTAAGGAGGTACTCCTATCTTTCACCAATGTGGGTAGCCAGGACATATGAAGAGGTAGTGTACGTGAAACCCAGTGGAGTGCAGAGGTTTTGGTAGGTTAGGTCATCTCCACCGTTTCTTCAGGACTTGTCCCGCAATGTACAGTGAGAAGGGATCTTTACCTACTCCATGATCTGGTGCTGGTTCAGAAGGATCACGTCAGTCAGAAGGCTGGAATACCACCACTCGATCAGGTTGTGGCTGTAACACCCCAACCCCAGTTACCCAGAGTCAGTGCAATATTAAATAAAATTGGCATGATCACAAAAGATCAAATATCGAAAGGGCGATTAATTTAGTAGCCTTGGAAACACTAGATGTATTCAAAAGTCTTACATTAAATCATAAAGAGAGAAACTACAATAACATAGTTTCCATAGTCCACACTCATATCCCCATCAGACTATCCCTTTAGGTTAGTCATAAAATATTTCTTCACATCCTAGAAAAAATAAACCATTGAAATGGGTGAGATCAGATGCTCAACAAGGATAAAAATATAGCAGAAACTTTCATAAATAAGAATAAACATTTTAGGCAATGTATAACTAAAACAAAAGCCTTTTATACTTGAACTTCATCATAATATGGCGAAAATAAAATGAAATAATTCCATTTACTTATTCACATGGATATTCTACTAGTCTAATAATCACATGAAATATCAATAACCACTTTCATAATGATGGAATGCATAATTCCAACTATCATAACCACATAGTCGAGGCCTTGTGCCAAGACTACAAATAAGATTTTTTCAAGGCCTTGTTCCAAGACACTAGTTTGTCTCATGAGACCTTCCGATGCATCAAGGAGCTATAGCAGGCTCCACCCATCACATACTAAGTCCAATGCATTCCTCATATGAATAGGTTTAAACATAACATAAACATTCATATTAAAACAAGAATACGAAATGTCAATACTTTCTCCATAAACCCTAAATGGTATAAAAATACACATCAACAGTCAAACATATCACAAAACCTTCAATACAATATGGAAGTTTTGTATCATAATTAATCAACTTCAAATAATCTTAAAATCCATCATAAGATGTTGACATAGATGAAATCAAAACTATTTGAGAGAAATATCTCTTTTTTAGAAATCATTGAAAAGTCACAAATTTATAATGGAAGTAATTTAAAGAGATTTTTGAATCAATGTGTCCCATAACACATTGAAACTTTTGAAAAGAAATATCATTTCAAAACATTCATGTCCATATAAATAAATCCTTAAAATCATTTTGAAAACATGGACATTAATTAAAAAGATTTAGAAAGATAAATCATTAAAACATTTAAAATTCTGATCTTGATAAACAATACCTTTCAAAAATTATTAAATTATTCATTTTGAAATCATTTAAAAGTCACATAATTAAAAAAATAAAACATTTACATTGAAAATATTCTTATAATCTTGTAAGGGAATCTTCAATGATTTTATAACGGTTGAAAATAGCTTCACCCACCGTATAAGTTAAAAAAATACATTCTTACCTTAATTTTATGGAAACAGATAAAAGGACCTTGTTTGGAAAACGATGGAAATATTTCTTTATAAACATATTATAAAAATTAAAACAAGGGTATAAATGACATTAACCCACAGTCTATAAAATAGTAAGTATTATTTGGAATGTGTTTTTAAGAAACATTGATGTGGATGATAAAGAGGTCCCATTATATAATTACATATAAACAACCTCGGATAATGAAGAGACTATGAAATAAACTGTTACCAATTTGGTAAATTACAAAAGATACACCCCACGAAAGATTTATCATACAATGAATATGTAATACACATAAATTAAAGTGTATTACACAATGAATACAATTATGTGAAGTACATACACCACACAAAAGGTAATAGTTGCAATATGGCACGAATCTCACGGGAATAAAGAGTGATTTGAAAACCCCTTACCTTGTACCTTTTCTTAGTCGAGGGTAGTTTAACCTCCTGTATAATAGTTAAATAATTTTTATTAAATTATAAAAGAATAATATACATAAATATGATATCATATATTATCTTTTAATATTTCTTGGTTAATAATAATTTAGTATTATTGTCATTTTGGGTGTTCATTTACCCGTTTTCTTTTTTATGGTTTGTTACATAAGCTGTGTTTGTTATCCATAGGTTGTATCTCATTCATATGAAAAATGATATCAAGTCCTTAAACCATATTTTTAATCATAAAATGATAATTATACTTTAATGGATATGATGGGGAATGAATCTCATCGTGTTTGTGGAGATGGTAGTCCATACGTACGCACGAGCGACAATATCATTATTTTGATATTAAAATAACATATATTTGGATGGTATATCATATATACAAAATAATTATAATGTTATATTTATTATTTACTTAAATTACACATCATTATCATACCTATCCAAATAATAATGTTTTGAATAACAATTACACCACAATGTGGAGACGGTAAGCCGTACGTACACACGTATGGTGACATGTCATTCAAAAGATGGATATATTACTGAATACGTTTGTAACATATTTTTAATAAAATCACAGTATTTAGAAGATACTGAAGTTATTATTTTATAATGGAAATAAATATTAAATATGAAGTTGAAGAAGAAGGGAACTTGAAAGAGGGTGGTGAAAACATGACCCCTTCACCGGGTTCTTCATTTTGATTTGATCAAAAGGGCTCCCTAGGTTGGCTTTCTGATCAAAATAAATCATCTAGGCTGAATTGAGGGAATTTGAGAGGATAATTGGGTAGGGTTTGGCCGAACCAAAAGGCTTTGAAGGTATGAAGAATTCGTTAGAAGTGGTGTCCTTTTATAAGGGTGATGAGGGGCTCTTTAGAATAACTTAAAGTATTAATTTATAATAAATTCATATTCGGTTTCTAATGGCTCAAAAGTAGATTATACAAAGTCTAATGTGGGGATGGGTCGAAATACTGTCATATAATAGATTTAGATAGGTTTGGGACACTATATTAACCTTATCATTTATATTTAACTCTTAGTTAAATAGTTCGACATTTACCATTTCACTTTGTATTTTTGAATTATATGGTTAATAAACATACTATACACTTCCAAGAGACCCCAAAGTGGTCCAATAATGATACAACTATCATTATATAAGTCCTTTGGTCAAAACATGGATTTTTAGAAATTGAATATTAATTATTAATATAATATTTAAAAAAAACTCTTTTATGTCAATTTTGACACAATTTAATAATTGATTTTTGTTAAAGTCATAAAAACTTTATTAATTAGAACCAAATTCAATTAAACAATAATAAAAGGTCATATTAATCAATAATATTCGTGGATGGCATAAAAACTTTCAAATTATATTTATTTTAATATTTATAATACCTATTATATTATTCTTTCATTAATAAGGAAAATACTGCATCATTATTGTGTCATAAATAAATTTAATTATTAAATTTCTAAAAATAATAAATAAACTACTATTATGCAGGAAATATTTTTATCTTTCTAATTAACATTTATAGTCTAAAATATAACATAGATAACCCTATGTAAATTTTTGTTTGCTAACAGATACATGCTGATGTCATTTTTTTATCTACTTTAACTTAATTAATATAAAGTGTCATTATCACTTACAAGTGGATCCATGGGGTTCCAAAATCGACCCAAAGATGCCCATGGTCGGACATGTATCAATCAATAGGGTTAGGACATGTTTTAGGGTAATTTATTATTATTATAATATTATTTTCTTACCCTTATTTACAAGATTTACCCTTTAACCACGGTAAATTAAATATTTACCGAAGTAATTATAAAAAATGTATAAAAATAAAAGTTACCTATTTAAAAAATTTGAACCTCCTAATTCTAAATATGGAATCCATTTTTCTAAATTCAAAACACAGATTTGGAAGAAATTAATGTAAAATTAAATCCCATTGTTAAAACAAAAAACGTGTTTTTAAGAGATAAAAACTATCAAAATATTAACACTTGCTTATGTCTAGTGTAAATGTGAAATTATGTCTAATTAACAACATTGGATTAAATGGTAAAAATATAATCTAATTATACTCTAAAACTACTCAAATGTATAATTTATCACCATTAATTATTTTTATTAAAAAAGTTGTTTTTAATTAAAATTTAGTAATTTTCACTATTTATCAAAATATGAATGTTATCAGAAAATTACCAAAATATCACCCTTAAAAAATTTATATATTAAAAATACAAAAAAATAAGTCTATTTTACCAAATTAAAATCAAAGAAATTTCATTTATTAATTTAAAATTAATTCCGGTTGTCGAAACCGAAAAGCGTATTTTTAAGAAACAATATCTATCCAAAGATTGACACTTGTTTGTGTCCAATCTCGAAGTGAAATTACTCACAATGACTAGTGTTGGGTTAAATTGTAAAAATATAATCTATTTATAATTCAAAATGCTTAAAATGTATAATTTAACAGTACAAATTATTTTGAATAAAAAAGGTGTTTTCAGTAAAAATATAGTATTTTTCACTATTCACCCAAATATGAAAGTTATCAGAAAAGCACCAAAAATTTATTGAAACTAAATTCTTATGTCCTTATTCTATAGAATATGTCTATTTTGTCAAATTTAATATATAAAAGTTTCAAATATTGGATTTAAAAAATGTTAGCCATTAAAAGGCGGTAAAATTGCATTTTTTGAAATATAGTTTATTTATCTGAAATAATGAGTTTGTTCTCCCATTGTGTATAAGAAACTCATAATATATATTCTAAAATTATAACGATTATATAAATTTCTAAATTCAGTTAATATTATTCAAAACTGCTTTTGAATGGCTATTTAGGTAAGTCGTGGTGCGCTACAACTCGGTGTTGCGTGTAGTGCATGTTATTGGATTACTTTGAAAAAAATAGCGTACTATGAAATCTTGGAGTGTTAAATTCTTCCATCCTTAAATAAATTTCATCCTCGAAATTTGATATTGTTTTTTGAAAATAAAAGGATGAAAATATAAAATACCTTTGTTGGAAAACCCACATTGGAAATTGGGTTAATAATATTTAGTCTTAATAATAGGAAAAGGAAAGTTAAAGGGTCACCACCAAATTATGATCTCGATTAAGAGATAATTGTTGGAAATTAGAGACATATAATTGGAGGAAATATGTAAATATATATATTTAGTGATTGAGGTCAACAATCACAAACAGGTTTAAAATTGAGGGTCCTAAATTAATCAATCTATGATGATTTAAAATACCATCAGTTCAACAAAACATAAGGTATTAGGATAACACATTTTTGTTTTTAATATCCCTTACCTAAAGATTAAAAATTAATTTTTTCATATAATAAGAGAAGGAATATATATACGTGAAAAATAGAGTTCCATCCTTTAACTAATTTCTACCACAAAATCATCTTTCACTTTAGAAGATGATAGAACTAAAAAATTTATTCTATTTATCCTATTCGTATAGGGTTCCAAAAAAAGAATAATTTATAATTCATCTTCCAAACCCTATAGAAAAACTACATTATTAAATATTGGACATCACGTGGGTCAGTGGTTCATGATAAACCCTTGTTGCCCTTTAGTTGCGTGTTCTTGTATCGCGGCCTTGAAGGACACGACCGGATGCCACCTGACCTCAGGGTTTTCTTTTTTATGGAAATCCAAAAATAATCTCAAACTAGACTTATCCAAAATTATTCTTTCCAAACTCACAGTCCAAAATTTATAGGGAAGTTAAACACAATGAAGATCCTTTTTTCCACGTTATAACATGTGAACACCTTCACCATTTATTCTGTTAAAACACTACAACATCCTAAATTACCATAAAACCTTATTGATTACATTAATGCTCCCTTATTAATTATAGAATACTGGATATACTCCTTCTATCCAAAAATGTTGTAAACTAAAACAATAATTAAATATACAAATAATTAATCAATTTCAAGGTAGTCAAGAATATCCAATATAATTTATCCGAATCAAACATGTATAATCCCAAAATCACTATCTCAGTATCAGAACCATATTATGGTTTATCATTCTCTCAACCATATATTTTCAAAAAATTTAACCTGCTATTGAGTCACTTTTCTTGGTTCCACACAATCTCAAGTCCTTAATGAAATAGTACTACAGTACAATCCTTATATACTCCATAATTATTATAACCAGTACATCATTGATACAACAATCAAATTACATAAATATTTGATAACAAAATATGAAATATAATCATTCCTCTTCATATTTGGAAGTATCATAACTTGAATCCTATCTAATAGTAGCATTTGGGGTATACTCTGATGATTTAGACATTGATTCCCATAGTGTCCCAACTCCTTCTAGATGAAGCATTGTACACTTGAAACCTTTTTTTACCCGTACAATCACGTACTTGGTGTCCTTTTTCTCTACACATATAACAAACTCTCATTCCCTTCTGGGAAGTTCCAGGGTATTTCTTCCCACAGTTATCACATATGGGAAAATTCTTCTTTTCCCTCTTCTCGTTATCTATCTTTCTCTCTTCCATCCTTTTCTTCTCTTTCTTGTCTTCAATGCCATAGGACTCAGATAATTATTTAATTATCTTATTAACACATGATACTATTTCTTCATATGTTGAGAATACATGGGAGACTATTTCCCTTATAAATGACTGCTTAATAAAGGGAAAGATATGATCCTTCTTACTCGTTCAATCATACGTATTTCTGGAGTTCAAATTCCTTCTATTGGGCTCCATTTCTATACAATGTCATACACTAGATTATTTTATGAATCACAATACATAAATCCAAACTTGAAAAACACTTAACATAAGTTGAACAATTTATGGATATAATCTATAATCATAAAAATGTTTTCTTTGAGGAAGTATATACCCAAAAACCCTACAAAATGGTTGGTAAAGAAAATGAGAATTATCCTAAGAATATCCCCCAGGAGTGTCATAAAAAAGAGTGCAACAAGGCCCATTGTCGTGTACTAGTTACCGTTCGAGTCTTGCTCAAAGTGGTGTTTTTAGGTTTTACCCCTAGGTACATCTATGCCGGAGGCGCCTCTACCTGCTCATATCCAGACAAGGATGTATTGCTCAAAAAACTCACAAAATCTCTACAATACCAAAATTCTAGGAAGTTATTCTATACTAATCCTCAAAGTCTATCTTAGGTCTATGTGCTCTAATCAGAGTTTATCGAAATCTAACATCCAAGGTTTGTACTAAACTTTTTCTGATACCAACTGTAATGCCCCAACCCCAGTTACCCAGAGTCGGTGCATTATTAAATAACATTGTCATGATAAAAAAAGATCAAATTTCGAATGAATGATTATTTTAGTAGCCTTGGAGACACTATATATGTATTTATAAGTCTTACATTCATCATAAAGTGAAAAACTACAATAACATAGTCTCCATAGTCCACACTCATATCCCCATCAGACTATCACTACAAGTCAGCCATAAAATATTTCTTCACATCCGGGGAAAAATAAAACATAAAAAGGGGTGAGCTCAGATGCTCGGTAAGGATAAAAATATAGCGAAATCTTTCATAAATAAGCACAAACATTTATGAAAATGAATAACTAAAACAAAATCCTTTTAAACTTGAACTTCAGTATATTATGGCAAAAATAAAATGAAATAATGCCATTTACTTATTCACATGGATATTCTACTAGGCTAATAATCACATGAAATATCAATAACCACTTTCATAATGATGGAATGCATAATTCCAGTCTATCATAACCACATATTCAAGGCCTTGTGCCTAGACTACAAATAAGATTTTTTCAAGGCCTTGTGCCAAGACACTAGTGTGTCTCATGAGACCTACCGATGCATCGAGGAGCTATAGCGGGCTCCACCCATCACTTACTATGTCCAATGCATTCCTCATATGAACAGGTTTAAACGTAAATAATTTTTTTTATTAAAACTAGCATATGAATTTTCAATACTTTCTCCATAAACCATGAATGGTATAAAAATACACATCCACATTCAAACATATCACAAAACCTTAAATACAGTACGAAAGTTTTGTATCATAATAAATCAACTTCAAATAAGCTCAAAATCCATCAAAGTATGTTGACATAGATGAAATCAAAACTATTTGAGTGAAATATCTCTTTATTTGAAATCATTGAAAAGTCACACATTTATAAAGGAAGTAATTTAAAGTTATTTTTGAATCAAAGTGTCCCATACCACATTGAAACTTTTGAAAGGAAATATCATTTCAAAACATGAATGTCCATATAAATAAATCCTTAAAATCATTTTGAAATCACAGACATTAATTAAAAAGATTTAGAAAGATAAATCTTTAAAACATTTGAAATTCTGATCTTGATAAACAATACCTTTCAAAAATTCTTAAATTATTCATTTAGAAATCATTTAAATGTCACATAATTATAAAATAAAAAAATTAATTTGAAAATATTCTTATAAGATTGTTATAGAAGCTTCAATGATTTTATAATGGTGGAAAATAGCTACACCCGCTGTATAAGTTAAAAAAATACATTCTTACCTTAATTTTATCGAAAAGGTTAAAAACAACTTTTTTTGGAAAATGACAGAAAGATTCCTTTATAAAGATCTTATAAAAATTCAATAAAGGGTTTAAATGAATTTAACCCATAGTCTGTAAAATAGTAAGAATTATTTGAAATATGTTTTTAAGAAACATGGATGTGGATGATAAAGAGGTCCCAATAGATAATTACGTATAAACAACCTCGGATAATGAAGAGATTGTGAAATAAACCCTTACTAATTTGGTAACTTAAGAAACATAAACCCCATGAAAGAGGTATCATAAAACGAATATTTAAATACACATACATTAAAGTGTATTACACAAAGAATACAACTATGGGTAGTATATACACCACACAAAATTTAATAGGAGCAATATGGAACGAATCTCACGGGAATAAGGAGTGAGATGAAAACCCCTTACCTTGTACTTTTACTTAATCAAGGGTAGTTTAACCTCCTTTATAATAGTTAAATCAGTGTTATTAAATTATACAAGAATCAAATATGTAAATATGATATCATATATGATCTTTTAATATTTCTTTGTTAATAATAATTGAGTATTATTGTCGGTTCAGGTGTTCACTTACTCGTTTTCTTTTATATGTTTTGTTACATAAGCTATGTTTGTAATCCATAGGTTGTATCTTATTAAAATATAGAATTATTTCACGTCCTTAAACATTATTTTTAATCATCAAATGTGAATTATACTTGAATGGATACGATGAGGAATGAATCTCATCATATTCGAGGAGACGGTAGTTCGTACGTACGTATGAGTGACAATATCATTTTTTTGATATGTAAATAATATGTAATTTGATGGGATATCATATATAGAGAATGAATATAATGTTATATTTATTATTTACTTCAATTACACATCATTATCATAGACATCCAAATAATAATGTTTTCAATAACAATTACACCACGACGTGGAGACGGTAAGCCGTACGTACGCAGGTATAGTTACATGTCATTCAAAGGATGGATAGAATACTAAATATGTTTGTACCATATTTATAATAAAATCACTGTATATATAAGATACTAGAGTTATTATTTTAGAAAGGAAATAACAATTAAAGAAGAAGTGGAAGAAGACAGGAACTTGAAAGAGGGTGGGGAAAACATTACCTCTTCTTTGGGTTCTTCCATTTGATTTGATCAAAAGAGCTCATTAGGTTGGCTTTATGATCAAAATAAATTCTCTAGGTTGAAGTGAGGGAAGTTTAGAGGATAATTGGGCATGTTTTGGTTGAACTAAAAGGGTTTTGAGGTATGAATAATGGTTAGAAGTGGTGTCCTTTTATAAGGGTAAGGAGGGGCTCTTTAGAAAAAACTTAAAGTATTAATTTATAATAAATTCATATTCGATTTCTAATATCTAAAAAGTAGATTATTCAAAGTCTAGGGTGGGTATGGGTCTAAATACTTTCATCTAATATATTTTATATAGGTTTGGGTCACTATATTAACCTTATCATTTATATTTAACTCTTAGTTAAATAGTTTGACATTTACCATGTCACTTTGTATTTTTATATTATATGGTTAATAAACATACTATATACTTCAAGCAACCCCAATTGGTTCAGTAATGATACACCTATCATTATATATGTTCTTTGGACAAAACATAGATTTTTTGGAATAGAATATGAATTAATAATATAATATTTGTTTTAAAAACTCTTTTATGTCTATTTTGACACTATTTAATAATTGATTTTTGTTAAAGTCTTAACAAATTTATTAATTCGATAAAAATTCCTTTAAGATATCCTTACATTTCATATTAATCAAAATAATTTGTTTATGACATCAATACTTTCAAATTATATTTATATTAATATTTATAATACCAATTATTTGATTCTTTCATTAATAAGGAAAATATTGCATCATTATTGTGTCATAAATAAATTTAATTATTAAATGTATAAAAATTATAAATAAAATACCATTATGTATGTAATATTTTTAGCTTTCTAATGAATATTTATAGTCTAATATATAACCTATATATCCCTATGTTAACAAAAAAATTCTAACAGATACATGCTTTTGTCATTTTTGTATTTACTTTGAGTTAATTAATATAGAGTGTTATTATCACATACAAGTGAATCCATGAGGTCCCAAAATCGATCCAAAGATTCCCATAGTTGGAAATGTATCAACTAATAGGGTTAGGACATGTTTTAAGGTAATTTATTATTATTATAATATTATTTTTTACCCTTATTTACCTGATATACCCTTTAACCACGGTAAATAAAATATATACCGAAGTAATTATTCGAAATCTCTAAAAATAAATGTTACCTATTGAAAAAATTTAGACCACCTGATTCTAAATATTTAATCCATTTTTCTAATTTCAAAACACAGAAGTGGCGGCAATTAATTTAATATTTATTCCCATTGTTAAAACAAAAAGCGTGTTTTAAGAGATAATAACTATCAAAAGATTGGCACTTGCTTATGTACAGTTTAAAGATGAAATTATTTACAATGACCAATATTGTATTAAATGGTAAAACTATAATATAATTATACTCTAAATCCACGAAAATTCATAATTTATCCCTATTAATTATTCGATTAAAAATGATTTTTTAATTACAATTTTGTAATTTTCACTATTCATCAAAATATGAAAGTTATCTGAAAAGTACCAAAATATCACCCTAAGATAATTTATATATTATAAATCCAAAAATGAAGTCTATTTCACCAAAGTAAAAATATATAAATTTCATGTATTAATTTAAAATTAATTCTGGTTATCGAAATCAAAATGGGTATTTTTAAGAAACAATATCTATTAAAAAGATGACACTTGTTTATGTCCAATCTCAATGTGCAATTACTCATAATGACCAGATTTGGGTTAAATGGTAAAAATATAATCTATTTATTCTTAAAAACCCTTAAAATTTATAATTTAACAGTATAAATTATTTTGACTAAAAAAGTTGTTTTTAGTTAAAATATAGTATTTTTCACTATTCACCCAAATATAAAAGTTATCAAAAAAGCACCAAAAATTTATTGAAAGTAAATTATTATGTCCCGATTCTAAAGAAGTTGTTTATTTTTTCAAATTGAATATATAAAGGTTTAAATAGTGGATATAAAAATGGTTCTCCATTAAAAGGCGGTAAAATTGCATTTTTTAAAAATTACTTCTTTTATCTGAAAAAAATGAATTTGTTCTCCCATTGTGCCAAAGAAACTCATAATATGGATTATAAAAGTATAAGGATTATATAAAGTTAAAAATTCAGTTAATAATATTCATAACTGCTTTTGAACGGCTATTTAGGTAAGTCGTGGTGTGCTACAACTCGGTGTTGCGTGTAGTGCATGTTATTGGATTACATTGAATAAAATAATGTACTATGAAATCATGGGGTGTTACAGTGGCGGCAGTCGAGTCAGATGTAATCAGGTGTATGAATCTCAGCACCAATAGGGCGGGTCTTCTCAAGGTAGCCAGGCTATAACTCAGGGCTGTGGTGCTGGCCAGTTGTATGCATTCGATCCTATGCCGCAGGAGTAGTACGCTTGACCATCTACTGTATGAGGTAAGATTATAGTTTCCTATATGTTAGTATCTGCATTGTTTGACACATGCACTTCTCAATCATTTTTATTGGAGGCGATTATCGAATGATTGGGCCTCGACATAGAGTCATATCATGGTTTGATCACATTAGATTCCCAGTTGGGTATCCATTCAAAGGGCGTTCATCATTTTCAGAATTGTCGCCTCGAGGTGGGCGGTTGCCTTTTTGTGTGGAACCTATATGTTTTGGATATGAGAAGTTTTGATGTAAAAATCAATATGGACTGCTTAATTCCATATAGAGCCCGGATTGACTGCTATCATCAGAGGGTGGAGTTTACGTCACCAGAGGGCGACACACATATGCATAAGGGAGAATGGGATCTTGGTGCAACATGAGCAGGACCAGAACACCAAAGTTTTTGTGGTGTCACGACACAGGTTTCCATTCTTTATCTCAATGACCAAGGGTTACAACCCATTTTTTATCCTCCCATGGTGTAGGTTTTCATAGATGTCTTTCCTAATGATTTCTCTGGTCTACCTCCAGTGTGAGAGGTGGAGTTTACTATTGAGCTTGTACCAAGAGTAGTACCAGTGACCATTCTTCCTTATAGGATGGCACCTAAGGAACTTCTAGATCTTAAGATTATGTTGGAATACCTAGAAGCAAAAGGCTTTATACGTCCCAATACTTCTCCTTGGGGATCACCGGTTCTTTTTGCCAAGAAGGCAGATGGTACCCTTCGTCTTTGTGTGTATTATCATAAGTTAAATCCACTGACCATTAAGAATCAGTATCCTTTACCTCGAATTGGCGACCTCTTCGATCAGATCCGAGGAGCTAAGGTGTTTTCAACGATAGATTTGAGATCGGGAAATCACTAGGTGCATGTTAGGACTTCAGACATACCTTTCATGGAGTTCCGGAGCAGGTATAGTCTCTATGAGTACCTAGTCTTGCCATTTGGGATTGCGAATGCAGCTACAATGTTTATTACTCTTATGAATAATATTTTTCACCCTTACCTTGATTCTTTTTTTGTTGTATTTGTGGACTATATCTTAGTCTATTCATGCTCGAGACACGACCATGCAAACTATCTTTTGATCGTGCTGAATATGTTAAGAGAGAATCTGCTTTATGCTAAGCTCAATAAATGCCACTTTTGGATAAATAAGGTTCACTTCTTGGGTCACATTTTTTCTGAGTCTGGAGTTTCAGTTGACGCTGAGAATGTGAGTGTTGTAGTCTCTTGGGAGCAGCCCTAGAATGTCGTTGATATCAGGATTTTCTTGGGTCTTTCTAGTTATTATAGGCAGTTCATTCAGGAATTTTCACATCTACCAGCATAGCTTATAGCTTTGACCAAAAATGGGGTGAGATTCGATTGGTCAGAACCTCGTGAAGTAGCCTTTCAGGAAATGAAGGGCTGGCTGACTTCATCACCGATACTGATCTTTTCGGAGACAGGAAGAGATTCTACGGTCTTTTGTGACACTTCAGGTATCGGGCATGGAACTTTCTTGATGCAGGACGAGTGGTTCGTTGCGTATGGTTCTCTTCAGTTAAAGCCTCACGAATGGAATTATTCAACGCACGACCTCGAGCTCGCAGCGGTTGTACATGCCTTATGCTATTGGAGACACTATTTTTTGGGAGAGCGTTTTGTGGTATTCACTGACCAAAAAAGCCTCAAATATATCTTCACTCAGTGGGATCTAAATCTGAGGCAACGCAGGTGGGTCGAGTAACTGTAATCTGTTGACTTCGAACTGGCCTACACTGCTTGGAAAGGAAATTTAGTAGCCGATGCAATGAGTTAAAAAACTCAGTCACAACATGTTCAGGAATCTAATGAGGAGTGGAAGGTGATGGCCCTATTTTTGGAGATGCACATTGAGGTTCAAGAGAGTCATGGTCAAACTGTTCCCTCAGCCTTAGCGGTGACATCTACTCTTTTGGAAGGGGTTAGGGCTAGACAGTTATCAGATCCAGAAGGACATGTTCTATGAGAAAGTGTCGCTGATGATGCCTCTACAAAATGGACCATGGATGAAGGTGATACTTTATTCTTCCTTAGGCATGTATGGGTCCTAGCAGACATTAGAGTGGAGATGATGAGGTATTTCGATGCCTTAGCATGGGTAGTTCACCCAGTCATCACCAATATGTATCATGATTTGCGACGAAAGTATTGGTGGCCTAGCATGAAACATAAGATAGCCAATTTTATCATGCGTTGTTCCACCTGTCAGCAGGTGAAGGTGAATCATCAGCATCCGATAGGGTTTTTGTAGCCATTTTCCATTCTGGAGTGAAAGCGGGATGATGTTTCAATGGACTTTCTAACCAGTTTATCCAGGTCACCTCGTGGTAATGATGCAGTATGGGGTATCATTGACCATCTGAAGAAGGTCACACATTTCATAACTATGCGGGAGACTATCACGGTTGATGACATGGGAAGAATATATCACAAGGAGATAGTGCGCCTTCATGGAGAACCTTATTCTGTTGTCTTAGATAGAGATCCTTGTTTTACATCTCGGTTCTGGCATGGTTTACAGAAGGCCTTGGGTACGCAAGTACTTTTGAGCACGGTCGATCACCTGTAAACTGGAGGACAGACCGAGAGGACTATACAGGCACTAGAGGATATGTTACGTGCATGTGTTCTTGATTTTTGAGGTTCATGGGAGAAACACATTACTCTGGTCGAGTTCAGTTATAACAATATCTTCTAGGATTCCATTGAGATGGATCCCTATAAAGCCATAAATGGTAGGCCTTGTCGCTCGCCTTTGTGTTGGGTTGAAGTAGGGAAGGTAGCTGTTCCAGAACCACATCTTGTGCAGGAGACTACAGAGCAGACACAACATATTAGAAAGCGTATGCAGACAGCTCAGTCTAGACTGAAGTCCTATGATGACAAGCACCGACAACCTCTTCAGTTCGAGGTTGGGAACTAGGTTTTTGGGAAGTTATCACCCAGGTTGGGGCAGAGACATATACAGAAGCAGGGTAAGATTTCACCGAGGTTCGTAGGACCCTTTGTGGTGGTGAAGAAGATCAGACCAGTAGCTTACCCGCATTCACTTCCATATAGATACCAGGCCATGCACGATGTTTTTCATGTATGTCAGCTACGCCGATACTTTTCAGATCTGAATCATGCTTTTCAGCCTGATGAGGTTTAACTAGACGTGGATGCTTCCTTTGAGGAATATCTGATGTGAATTGTTGACCGGAGCGTGAAGACACTCTGTGGCAGGTCTGTTCCTCTTATACAAGTGATATGGAATCACGACCGGGTACAAGATGTGACTTGGGATAAAGAGGATGATATACGTTCTCAATGGCCAGATATTTTCATTGATGACACCTCAGTACCCTCGGAAGGCCAACGCATGGTTGAGTTGATTTAAGGAGGGGAGGTTTTAATGACCTGACTCTTTGGAAAAGTTACAGATAGTAAGTTTTTCTTTTGAATCATTCCTTTAATCTTGTTGAATGTGTGTAATGTTCTAAGGAAGGTCTGGGGAGCATCTGGGGTTTGTTTAGAGCTCCAGAGGTTGAAAAATGGACTTGTAGATAGGGGCGTACAGCCTGCGCATGACTTTCACTTGGTTTGGGTAAACCGTGCAGCCATTGGTCTGGAAGCAGGGAGGTGCGCACAGTATGTCCATAGTTTCGGTAAACCGTGCGCCTTACCCATTCAACCCTTTTTCTGGAGGTAGGGAAGTACACACGGTTTGTGCACGGTTTGGTAAACCGTGTGCCTAAACCGTGTGACCTAGATCTGGGTAAATTTACCTTCTGGCCCTTAGTTAATTTATAAGCTTATGAGTCGTTCCTTCTTCATCCAGTGGACATAACCAGAGGAGAAATCCTCTTTGAGTTCCAAAACCCTCCTCTCATTCTTCTCTTGGTGGAGCCTTCATCCGGAGTCCGATTCATGATTCATCAGAAGCGTTGTAAGGGCCATGGTAAGGCTAACCTCATGCACCCTTACCTAATCGGAAAATCATTCCTTCCATCTTTTTATTTTGATGTAGGCTCATATGCCCTATTTTCAGGGAATTGGACTGGAACTAAGATCTCTTCCAATCTACTACGAATATGAGGTTGATATCAAATTAGCCTATGCCTACAACCATAAAGTAGGTGGTCACGTGGTTTCCATTTTTGGTTTTCACCATTTTGAGCAATTATCATCATTCCATGGTTTGAAATTCACCAAACCCCTTATTTATATTGATGGCCTTATGTCTAAATGACCCGTGTGGTGTGAGATTAATGAATCTAACCTTGTTAGGGTGTTTATATTTGTTGTGGACCGGGAGTGGTCAACCATAGGTGACATTCCTTGAGAATTTTCCCTTTTTCACCTTTGAACCTTAATTATATGTCTTGAAATGGCATTGGCCATGTTAGGAAAATGAGATGACTTTGTTAGAGGTTGGGTAGGACGAGATAGCCTTAACCCATTGAATGAATTGAAATGTATGTATTCCATGCTTGGAATATGTGATATTATAAGATGGATATGCCTTGAAATGTTAATGTGTTATTATATAAGATGGTTTGACTTATATAATGTGATGTGAATGGTTATGCCTTACTGTGTTGACAACCTTATGATAACCCGTGTGTTGGGCGGGAGGCATTCTTACCCCATGCTAGATGATCTCCATGTGTGGGCAGGAGGTATTCATACCCAATTCCAGATAAATATGAGTGTTTGAGGATGAGAGGAATTTATAACTCATGCCCATATAACCTTTATGAGTGGGATGCATTTCTACCCCACGCCAGCTACAATGATTGAGGATGAAAGGCATTTATACCTCATGCCCATATAACCTTTATGGGTGGGAGGCATTTCTACCCCATGCCAGTTACAGTGCTTGTGGATGAGAGGCATTCATACCTCAGGCCAGATATGATTTTTACAGATGTGATAATCATGGACAAGAGGCATGTTTACCTCATGCCAATGATAACCTATATCTATGTACTTATACCTCAGTGATCGTTCAGTTTACTAGCCATGAGCTGAAGCAGGTAGACCCACCAGGTGTCCTTACAGAACCTGAGCGAAAGGGTTGTTAATTTACTTTACTTTTCTTACTTGTAGTATATTACTCACTTTTCATTCGAACACCAATTTGGATTACACATATACATTGTTGGTGGTGGCCTACTGAGACCTGTCTCACACCCTACCCGGGCGGCCTCTTGGGCACCCGTGTAAACTTCACTACTACAGGTACTAGTAGGGGAAAAGGCCCATCATCAGGTTGTTGAAACATGTATGTTCTAGCTGGAGATCCAGAGCAGAGTATCGAGCTTGGATAAATATGATCGTGGACTACTTTTGATCTTATTGTATTATTGTATAACATTCTTGTCTTTTATTTCCATTGTACTTGCATGCCATGCATCCATTTTTTATCAGACACTGCCTTTGTGGATTTGGAATATTTATCAGTGTTTCCATACTTATGTTGTTTGGTTGTATGTTTCCCCTTTTCTCATGTTTTTCCATTGGTTGTATTTTTGGTATTTTTACTACTTGCTTCTATTTTACTGTGTACTCTAACATGGGGGTACAGTCTCCGCACTGAATTACCATTACACCCCCAATGCTAGATGGCAACCCCTGGCCTATGGGGAAACGAGCCAGGGGTCATGTGGCCAACTGGGCTCGGGGATTCGGTTGAGGGGGATCTGGGTTCGGGACATCACATCTATAGTCCATGTTTTATTTCAGTTCATTATATATGATCATATTTTAAAATATTTCTTAAACATCAAGTCACTAACATAAATGATTTCATTTCATTATTGAAAACGTTTATGATTACTGTTTCACATGTTGATGTTTGGGGGAATTTACTTCATAGAAATATTATAATTAACCATTTAGAATTTTTTGATGTAATTCAAGATATGTAATGGGTTTCCATATATATAGCCAACACAAATTAATGAGAATAGTAAACCACTCTATGTATAGTGAATCACCCTCTGATTCTATACATTTGCAAGGGGGTGAATCTTATTTGTACCATAATCATTAGCATTGAAATTATTTATTTTTAAGCAATAATTTATAGCTAAAATTACTGAAAATAATTAATATATCCTCCTAGAATACATGATCATTTTATAGGAACTTTATTATGTATTCCCTGAAGAATTGTGTAAACTTTATCCAATCCAAGATGTTAAGTTGTCAATCAAGCTCATACCTAGACCATGTAACATTACTAAGTAATGTCACCACCATAAAAATGATATGTGTGGATACTACCAAAAGGATGGCCTATACCAACCTCTCTGATTAAAATATATAGTTCCCTTATATTAACTTGATATTATCGTTGATTTCTAAAAAACGTATCTCTATTGTCAACCCCTAACAAAACATACTCGAAATGGACTCTTGTTTTTTGAGGAAAATGAATGTGAGGAAAGAATTAAATAGTTAAATAAGTGGTTAATCACGACAACTATTCTCATAATACCCCTAGTGGGGAAGGATTTGTGATCTACAATGATGCATTTAGAAATGTGTTGGGTTGTGTACTATTGAAAAATTAAAGCATGATATGCTATGACTCATGCCAACTAAAGATCCTTGAGAAAAGCTACCCAACTCATGATATAGAATTGGATACATTGGTCTTTATGTTATATATTTTGTGATATTACCTTTATGGAGTGAAGTTTGATATATATATATATATATATAATAAAATAATTATGTATATATTCAGATAATAGGATCTCAATATCCACTAATGAAGGTGGTTAGTTCTGATAAAGGGTTTTGATTGTTTTATATGTTACCATATATAGAATTAAAAAAATGTGGATGATGATCTGAGTTGAAAAGATTCCATAACTCTATCCATGATGAGGATTTCAAGGGATCCAATCTTCATAGATATAAAAAGTGTGGATATGGGAATAATAAAATGATCTTCATACAACATTGATAAAATAATTTATAAACCACCCATTCCGGAGAGAATCAAGGATGCTAAAGAATATAATTAGTTTCTACTAAATAAAGTAGTGAATATTCTAGAGTTTATGGTTGATGAAGATAGATTTACAAGGTTTGGATCCTAGATATGTTCCCCATAAAAAACATAAATGAATAGGTAACTTTTGGATTGTGCACATAGCTCATACAACTCTTTTTATCAAGGAATAACTATGATGAATATAGATTAGAAAAAAATCTTGTGGGATTACATGAGGAATGAGATTATAGAATTCTAATCTCAATGCTTGGCGTGTCTAATGTTATCGATAAAGTACATAATTCTATGTGTATTATGAATCATTTTCCCACAACATTATAGAAATTAGAAAACATAACCTTGGGTTTTTAGTACTCTCAATGATATATATATTTGAAAAAATTACAAATTGGTTGTTGACGATCGCTTTACCAAGTCTGCCTTTTCATTTCCATCATAGAATATTTATCTCTTGAATAACTCAACAAGATATATATATGTGATGTGGTAAGACTATATGAAGTTTCACTATATATTATATTAGATCGAGATCGAAGGTTTGTCACATGGTTTTGGAGAATCCTCTAGTAAGCATTGGATATTGGACATAGCTTCAAAACTACTAATCACTCTATTATGGATGATGTTTCTAAACATAAAATTAAAATTCTAGAGGTTAGAAAAAGATCATGTTCAATGGATTTCAATGGATATTGGGATCAACACCTTCCCCTTGTGGAGTTCTCTTATAACAATAGATTCCATCCAACAATTAAAATGTAACCTTATTAGTATCTATATGGGATGACATGTTAGACCCCACCATGTTAGGAAGATGTTGGATAGTAGAATATGATGGGACCTAATCATATCTAAGATATGTCAAAGAAGATTCAATCCATTCAACTTCATATGAATTATTTTCAAATTCAATAGAAAATATATATAGACAATCATTGATGAGACCTAGAGTTTAAGGTCTGTGATCAATTATTCCATCAAAAAAATTCATGGAATAAATTCATGAGATTTGGGAAGATGGGAAATCTTATTCCAATATATATTTTCCCCTTTGATATCCTTTATCACATGAGAGTGGTGGAATATCAACTAGAACTCCCACCTAACCGATCTCAGGAACATGATGAGTTCCATGTATCCATCTTGATAACGTACATACCAGGACCCTAACATATTCTAACCCAAGAGGAGGTACCCCTGTAGAATGATCATTCATATGAGGAAACACTGGTGAAGATATTAGATCATAGATAAAATGTTCTATGAAATTGGAAAACTAACATGTTCTATGTGTTTTGGAAGAACAAAATTTTTGAAGAACTTAATTGGGAACTAAAAGAGGCGTTGCAACATAAGTACCCCCATATATTTTATTATATGAAATGAAAATTTCAAAAGTGAAATTTATAAAATTGGAAATAATTTAATTACATAATATTTTATAAATGAAATTCCATCTCTTTGAATGGATAAATACGTTATTATATTTTGACATTATAGAAAAGACATGCACTAATTTGATTATTTTCGTAATATTATATCCTATCAAATTTAAAATTCCATTAATCATCATAACCATTGATAATATATCATTTGAAAATTGATCATACAATTATTATATATTAAGGGTTACGATAAAACCAATTGGTGTATAAAAAAGAAGAGATATCCTCAACCAGCAGGATAATACCATATTAAGCTCCTTTTTTAGAGATTAAAACATGAAATAATCACTAGTATTTTCCCTTGACCATTCCAAATTTGAGATTAAACAACTATATCTTGATATAAATGGATTACTGGATAAGTTCATGCTCATTGACTTCATGACATAAACCATGTTCATCGAACCACCACATGAAAATAGCACCGTCCATCACCTTACCCTTAGGGCATTCACTCGTGTAATAAACAGTTATGTATCTCGACCATAATAGTATGTATATATATATATATATATATATATATATTATTTTCAACAAAATAATTTTTATATTTATTCATATTGTTGTTACTATTGTAATTATTAAATAATTATTTTGATAAAAACAATATTTTGATTTAATAAAATAGAAATAGTATTTTGGGTAAAATATAGTTTTAATCTAGATTCTATTTTTAATTAATTCAAAAATTTTAGAAATATATGATATTTTAATAAAATATTATTATTAAATAATAGAAATTAAATATAAATGATAATAAAATTTTATGAAGTGAAAATGTAATTTTTATAAGTGTCAGAAAACTATTATTCTAAAAAAACTAGTATTTTTTTATGAATGAGTGCTTTGATTTAAATGTTTAATTTCCCATATTTATAAAATTATTTTGATAAAATAAATACTATCTTTTGAATAATCTTGTCTCAATTATCTAATGGTGAACTTTCACAATTTTCTAAGACAATCAAATTTTTGGGAACAAATTAAATATACTACAAATAGATGGAATATATTATGAAATAATACTGACCTAAAAGTGATGTAATATATTCCATAAAAGGTATAAATAAAAAAATATTTCCCCTCTAAAATATTTTTTTATGTATATTTATTTAATTTTATAAACACATAATTAATCCTCCAAAACTTGTATTATATTTTATGTTTTAAAAATTAATTATTTATGAACATGACTCACTTCCATGAATATAATTGTAATAATATAATAATATTGTCTCCTGAACGTATAAAATAATTAATCCAACTCTTATTTGGAATAATAAATCATAAAACACATGGTATGGTTTGGGGTTTTGATTACTTTATTGTATATAGTCCAAAACCATTGTTTAAGAAATAATAAAAAACCCCACTCTTTTCCTATATAAAACTACACAACATCCCATTTATCTTCACTAAGAAACCATGTACAATCACATTACTATTTCATTTCCTTTCTTTATCCCTCTCATAGAGCTGCTAAGAACTCAATAATCTCATAACAAAATTTTGGTAAGGCCCTCTAAAGGTAAGGGATCCTCCCCTTCTCCTCTTTATTCAAGAACCTTTATTTATGTTTTTCATTTTTTATATTAAAAATTATGGGATATGTTTTTACACATAACTATTAATAAAATTATGATTTTAAAGTGATTAGATACTTATTTAACATTTATTTAATCCCTCCAATGAATCGTAATGTACCCCTGTTATGCTTTTGATATTATCTTGTGCTTTTCCAGGTCAAACATTTGTATTGTGAATACCCATACATATTTCCACTAAAGGGTATTCACTATGAAGTACCTACACTCATTTTATTAGGAATTTACTTGTATATAACCTAAAAACCATCTCATGGGATTAAATTTTATGAAATATGAGCGTAAAATGGGTGTTAAAACAAGAACACCCAGGTGTGGGGCCTGACCCTGTGACCTCATCCCCACCCCCCATACACCTCTGCCACCCCATCTGAATGTGGGGGGAAATTAAATATGATCATATGTTGAATGATTTATGAGGAAAAATTATGAATATAAAACATATGAATGTTACTATTGGGCTTGTAATTATATAACCTTCCAAAACAATAGTTATTGTTATAATCTCATGAGATTCCATGCATGACATAAGATATGTTAACCTAAGAACACATTGCTATATTGTCATGGAATTTATCCTTGAATAGTGTTTTCGATTCCCTATTTTATGATATTTCCACATTCCCATGTTTCTTTTATTTTATCATGTTATATCAGGCCTCATTGTTCACAGTTATGATTGCCACCTTCTTGTGTTAAATTTACATTACTCTTGGATCACATGAATTTATTTACATTATTTTATAAATTATTTACTCCATTACTGGTATTTATAGCTCACCCAATTTTTATGTACATCCCTAGGTTATACCATGCAGTTTTACAAGACATGTGGAATTTTAGAATCATGTTGCGGAATTTTTCTATAGTTTTCTACTATAAATGTATCGAGTTGATAACATATATAAAAATTATCTCCAAGAAACTATTCTACACAATATTCTATGATTGTATTAAGTGCATCATTATGTAATAAATATTCAATTAACGTTTATTTAGTATATATTTTTTCGAAATTTTACTATGGGTGACATTCTTTGTTTTCTTGTCCGGAGTGACTCACTGCGTACTTGAGTAAACACCTAGCCATGTTTGTAGACATACAAACCATAAATTCCTTTAAACAAACCATGCATTTAAGAAGTGGTAGCTTGGTGTACATTGAGAGTAAATTAAAATTATCCTCATGGTCTAACACACAATTAATTCCACTAATCAAGCCACATAATTTGGGATGGTTTCTTAGATATATATTCAATGTACACACCAACCACTCAATGTTGTTCTATAGACTATTCCATGTAAGGTACATGTCATGTATCCTAGTATATGAATCTTAAGGTACTATCAATACAAGTCTGGATAGTGTAATACTACCACAAACTATTTACCATATGTGACATGTTGTGTAGGTTGAATATACTCATTCTAAAAATAAGAAAATAATTAAATACTACATGTTATGTACCTTAGAAGTACATGTTATTTACCTGTTAGTTTAGGGAATTTATTATATATTCTCACATATTTTTCCGTGTTGGTTACATTATTAGTCCATTCTATGATATTTTCAATGATGAACATAATAATGCGTTTCTATTAATCATATAGGTATTATTATTGGGGTACTCTTTCAATTAGAGTTTTATTGACTTCATACTGATGATGAAAAATCTGGCTGAGGTAGTTTGACGCGACACAAGGGTGGTAACCCATTGCGACACACTAGATCTAGGGTGTGGGTCCTATATACATTTTTAGAGAAGTTAACCCCTCAACTGATTCCCATTACACTTGATGAGGTGTGTGTCCTCTATTTAGGCATAGGGCTGGTACTCCATCAACCCGATGAGGTGATAGCCTCTAAAACTATTGGAATGGTCGGTACTATCCCACATGATGGCATACAAGTCATAAGTTTTAATGGTAATATTTTTCTATAGGATAGGTTGTGGGTTTTACTGCATTATGGTTTGACCCTCCAATAATTAATATGAACACTATAGTACATCTCGTGTCAGCTATTACAATTAACACAAGGTAACATTATAGGCGTGAGTTTTGGAAAGGTATCATGATATATGGTTTCAATGTTATAGGGTTTGATATTTATTAGACTCTGTTTCTACTTCATAGGCATGATATAAAATCTAGCTATTAATTTATAGGATCATTGATACATACATATTTCCAAAAAACTATGGGTGTTAGCGAGATGTGATACTTTATGGAGTTGTGATGTATAAAATTGGAATATTTTTTATCCTTGGTTGTTTAAACTATAGAGAACATCAATAACTTTTGGATTATCATTTTTGTGTTCCTTAGATAAGGGTTTTTAGTTAATGTATTTTTTTATTTTTACTGAATTATTTTCCTCTTATGTTTTTAGAGTGTCCTACATGGTATATTTATAATCACCCCTAAACAGGTTTTTTACTCACACATGTTGTGTATATGTTTATGTTTAATGGTTTGGAATTGTCAATGGTGGACATATAGCCTATGGACTTGTTTTAATGGAATACAAAGGAAGATAGTGGTATATGGTGTGAGAAAATTTTCGAAGGAGTTGTTTCATGGAGACCATATAGAAAGGATGTTACCTTTTATCTTGAAGAATGTTACAGTGTAGAAAATTCATATGGTTGTTTATATTCATATCATGACACACAATGACATAGAATTTATTATGCAAGAAATAAACATGACATGATTAATTAATCATGTCAAAAAACCAAAAAATTTAACATGAAATAGTTAATATATGGATAACATGACATTACCCATTTAAAATAAATAGTTTAAAATAACATGAAGAAACTCGATAAAAAGGACCAAAGATGATAGGTTTTAAAAATTTATAACCCAAATAGAATAATTACATGATAATTAAATAGTTTAACTTTTATAAATGAGTTTACAAAAAGTAGTTAAATAACTTAATATGTGAAAAAATTAATTAAATGTGTCATTTCCTCAAAAATTCATATTTAAAAAAATTATCCCATACATGACATGATTATTAAACATGTCGACATGATAAAAAATTTATTATTAATCATTTAATATGATTAAAAACCAATCCATTTAATTTTATATCATTTTGGAGTCATGTTATCATTCCTTGTCATAAATATACACACATACATAGTTTCTCCTTGTGTTCTTTTCTAATAAATATATGCATTTACTTTTTGATCATTTATTATATAGAAATATAATCTGAATATATATCTAATGAATTTATTGTTTATAGTTCATTTGATTATATATAATTCTAATTATTTTATTTATTTTCATGTTTTCGATATGAATTTATATTGAAATGTGATATAGTATATGGTCTTAAATTAGTGTCATTGAATCCTAGTTCAAGTTTCATACCAATGTAATATTGGGTGTAAGATAGGTGTCTCACCCTCAACTTAACTTTGGGTCAGGTGGGGACCTTGTGTGTCAGATCATGTAAGAATAATATCAAATATTTGTGTGTCCTAATGATATAGTTTTGTGTGATATTTCTTGTGAGGACTAATATATAAATTTAGTGTTGTAATGATAAGGGTGTATTGAGTTCCATTATCTGACCAAAGAACCTAGAATTTGTTCACTAGTTGATCAATTTTATCATTAGGACTCTGATAACATATTACTCAACTCAAATATCAAATAAATCACTCATAGGGTTCACTTTTATTGGTAAATACAACATATATTGGTTAGTAATGACCCTTCATTATTTTATTATGTAAAATCAATATGGCATGCTCTAGTAGTTATGGGTCCACCCAACTTGATAGAGTATGATACCTATAGAAATTTGAATATTATTCATTGGCAGGGTCATGTAATTCATGTACCTATTTAGATGACAATAGGTAAACTAGCTTATGTTTAACATCATTTTTATAATATCATAATTACATATCATAAGTAATCACATTATATTGATAACTAATGGTTTATTGTTTTTTGAGACTAGATATAATAAACATCTTATTAAACTTTATTTATATAACATATCACACAAATATTTGTACATAATACATCATTATACACGTAGTCCTACACATAATTCCCTTGTAAATGGGGGAAATAGAGGATGATCAAAAATGATTAGTAATGGAAACTATGAGAATTGTAGAAAATTCAAATTAATTAGAATATTAAAAAATATGATAAAATCATAAGAAATGGTAGTATATTATATCTCATGGAATGATATTATAAGATCATAAAAGGATTATCATGGAGGCATATAAAATTTACCATATATTGAAATCATGTGAAAATAATCATTGCTGAGGAATCATAATGTAAAGATGTGGCCTAAGAACAAGAATAATAAATCATAAAATATTTCAAGGTTATTCACCAATATAATAATAACATAGTATATTAAATTTAACTACATTCTTTCTACATCACAATGAATCATGCATTACTACCTATTTACCAGAGTGGATCGAGTATCAAAACTTGCTTCAGATAATTTCCTCCAGAAATATAATCTTTTAAAAAATGCATTATATAGATATATAGGGACCCATCCATCATATAATAACATAATATACATATGTTTTCCAAATGAAATTAATCATTAACATATCATGAAAAAACCCACAGAAATAAAACCGGGTTTTGAACATTTCAAAATTGTATCATAAAAATGTCTTCAAGAGATAGATCCATTCATACAAAAATTTTAATCACCAAAAGGAATATCTCAGAAGGTTATATAGAGGCTGATAAATGGAAAATAACTTTAGAAGAGATATATCTTTTAAAAAATAAATAGAAAAATGGAAGATAATCATAAAAAGATATTTTATTAAACAATTCTAACATTATTATAATAGTAAACATTAGGATTCACATTTAAGAATAATTTCCAATAATGTAAAAGGAATACTTTTTAATAAATCAAAATCAAATACTACCCAATAATATAACATTATACGAATTATACTTTATGAAAAATAAATTTGGAATGAGAAATAAAAACATAAGAATGTGAAAATAATCAACATTTTAATGCTACAAAATATCTTTTTTGAAACCCACATTATTAAAAGAGTTATAAATATTACTTTTAAAAATAAGTAAAGATATATATTGAGATAAAATCCGAAAATATAGTTTTTTCAAACTAATAAAGGGAAATATTTTTGGAAATAATGAATATGGACATGGAGGAGAAAGGGTTAACCATTAACCAACCATACATAGCCTAGAAAAGCTCCAAAATTATATAAAATTCACCCTAGGAACCCATATGAAATATCCAACCAAAAGGGAAACATATTAGGGGCATGAACTAATTGAAAACCAGTAATAGGAATTTATACTACTTCAAAACTGAAAACCCATCCATTCTTCCCATTTCTATAGGCATCCACGTGCATGAACTAAACCATCTATCTTTGGATATTCATTAAAATCACTACCCATATCATGTAAAAATAGTCACACCCTATTACTAGTATAATCCACTTCACTGATTTCTCCAGGAGTCATATCTCATTAACAATTATCTCTCTACCTAGTCTATAAACTATACACCCCAGAAGGCCATTACTCATGATGCAATGTATATGATTCTATATTATATAAACCACAAAATCCATTATTCAATAACACCCACTCAGGGGTTTTGATCTTCATTAAAATATATAAAAACCCCTACTACCCACATTAGGGTAATCATTACATCAATTTTTATATTGATGATATCACTATCAAGTGATACATGTCTCAAAGTCACCGCAATATGGTTTTGTAATGTAAAGTATAACTAATAAGTTATTTATAAAAATTATTAAGTAACCAAAACTAATTTGTTTTTGAAAAATATTCAAAATCACATGAAAGATTGTACATGTTATGTAAAACTATTTTCCATGTGCGATACAAGTACACACACCTATTTCCACCCATTACCATGAGAAAACCGATAAACCATAATAATTAACATCATAATTTTCAAAAACAGTTAAACTATAATAATTATAAAATATCTAGAATCATATCTCATTGGTATCTTTGAATTCCTCGCATAATTGTACTGGATATGTTAAAATTTCACATTCAACCTTGGTTTCAACCATCCATAACTCAAATAAACATATCTTAAATCATAAGGAAGAAACCAAAACTCTAATACCATTTTGTAACATCCCCTACACATAACCCATCAATATAGATTCAGTTGGATCACCACATTTCCTCAAGAATGCCTCATCATATATTAGTGGTTTTCAAGTAGTGGCGAGGGTTAAATAATTTAGCAGGGGTGATAGTACCCTCAGTATCATTAGACATAATAATATTTAAATAACATGAAATATCCATAACTAAAATAATCATTAGAGTGAATATACATAAGAAAAACAATATTATAACCACAATAAAATCATACACTACTGAAAATAAAAATGAAATCCATAAAATGTCATACAGTCTTAAATATAACAAGGGATCACATAACATGATGATCATATATTAGAAATAAATAATAGAGAGAAAAATGAGGCACTGATTCCAGAGATCTCATCATTGCATCCACATATACTAGTTCCATTTCCTCAACTTATATGTGTAGTATATGTTTAATACATCCAGTAATGTGTAGGTACATTGTGAGAGTATAAAAACAAGTTATACACATGTTTGTTCCTTACCAAATAATATAAACTTAGTGGGGGGAGGGGTGATTTAGGGCATTATAGTATGATACATATTTTTTTGAATATTTACTCTCAATTTTAGGAATACATAAATGTTTCACATTATTTAACTCATGATAGAATAAAGTGGTATGTGAAATGGATGGTTTTACATGGTTTACAAACTCTTCGATATATACAAGGAAAATTTAAGGTAATGTGCATGTGCACCAATAAAAATAAAATAACATTGCATCAAAATTTATGAGTTTGATGTTGTCTCACTAACCTAGTTGGTTTATTACAACAAATGTTTCAAAAGATCAATATTAACCTATTCTATGAAACTCACTAATAATCATGATGTAATAATATTTTCTGAGCAATTATTTTTGAAATATACACCATAGAAGGTGTTCCTTCTTCAAAAAATTTATTTCGAACTATTGAGGAGATATTGGATCTTTTGGATCAAATTATTCTCAGACTTCACCTTTCTAAAATATATTTTGAATTTATCATTGATCTACCTTTATTTTATTCATCTAATTGATTTTAATATTTAATACCTTTTTTAAATGATCTGTTCAATATTCATTCCTTCAATTCTAATTAATTAATGAAATGAAGGCCTTCAAAAACAGACCAAAACCACCCATGGATTGATAATTAAATCATCTTTAAAATACATGAATGCAATAAAATGTATTTTTCATATTCTATGAATAGAACAAGGAAAAGCATGCAACATAGTGTTGTGAAAGAACGATGTCTATATTTCGACAACACACCAAGAACTGCACCCATATACTTCTTATGCAGACCATTTTGCATAAGAAGACTGGATCCATACCATATCCTCTAACAGACACAAACATAGATGTAGTGTGACTTCCCATGTCTCATAGATGAACATATAATCCCCCACACCCTACCCCATGATCATAGCATGACACCTGTTGTTTCACATATGGACACCCAATCTACCATGCCCTACTCCACATCCATAATGGACTTTAACATTATGTATAGGTGACTTCCAAGACAAAAACTCCCTCTCCCTCAAGCTTGGTAACTAACTGTAGTCATGAACGTCGTCAACAAAGCCTACAAGATTCCACTATGAAATGTTCTAAGATGTGGTGAAGAACATATTCACCAATTATAGCAAAAATATAAAATAATACTTTTTTCATACAACTTTAAATTATTCGAAGACATAATCTATAAAAATTTTCAACAAACCCAACCTGAAAATTCAAAAGAGATGTTTTTTCAATCAAACTTACGCTTTGTGATTTTTAAAAATATATAAACACCTAAACAATAAAATAATATAATCAATAAAAAATATTAAACATCAAACTTTTATATTCATTCACCAATGATTTAGTAATCCCTAAATATAAGCTCATGTCAGAAATGATCTGTGTGAGAAATAATATTTGAATGAAAATATTCTCAGTAGAACATACCATGTTTTCAATATATTAAATTAATTCATCCACACACCTTTCCCACTTTATTAAATAAGACAAAATATCACTCCTTAAAACCTAATTACATGAATTTTTATTAAATATATATCCCCCCATTTCAATATTTATTAATAGATCATTTCTCAAAAATATTGTTAATGATATGGATAGAATTATAATAATGAAATGTAAAAGAGTTTTATAAATTGATCATGAGAGAAAATACTAATGATGATTGTTGGTATCTTCATATTCCACCTACGAATATTTATTTTTTTACACTCTAGGAGCCAACTGAGGCTTCAAAATTAGTCCTGGGGTACTTCCTTTATCATCATACCCACAATTTTATCTTGACTTGACCCAGACATCAGTTTCATAAAATGATTGTCACCCTTATATTTTATGAAATGATACTTAATATAAATTTTATTTCTCCATGAATGATGTATTGTATTTTTTATAAGTTTTATAGCACCCTAGTTATCACACATTATTAGAATAGAAGACCCATCATCAATTAAGAAATCATCAAGTTATTGTCGCATCCAATGAAATTGAGTGTCTGAATGATCTACTCTAAAATATTCAGCCTCTATAGTTCTTAATGACATAAAAACTCATTTCATACAAAACTATGAAATGAAATAATTCACAGTATATAAAACAACAATGGATTTTGATTTCTATTCATCAGTTGAACCTTCCAAATCTGTATCAGAATATCCCAAAAACTACCACTACGAATTGTTTTAGTAAACCAAAATATAATCCACTATATGATTGACATAATTATGTATCTTTTGACATCTAACGTATGAATTCAATTGGGACTACATTGATATTATTTGGGTTGAAATGTGGAAAAAAATACCGGGTTGAGTGGTAGTCAAATAGAGTAAACATCCAATAATCTGCCTATAAAAGGTCACCTCTACCTCTTTACCTTATTTATCTTTTTATAAGTTTTCTAAATATTGGAGGGATTTTCCATAAAATCTTCAGTTTTCCATCTGAAATTTATTCATAACTACCTTGTAATATTTCATTTTGGAGATTGCGACCCCATATATAATTTTAATCACCTATAAGCCAAGGAAATGTGTCAATTCACCAATAAGAGACATTTCAAATTGACACATCATGAGATCGAAAATTTTCATGAATTGGATGTTATATTAAACACTAAAAATAATTCCATTTTCATATACAAGAACCATCATCCACTACTTATTTTCATTCTTTATATACTGTTTGTGATCAACACATGCCCTATGAAATTTGAGTTTCATCGAATATTGTTTAGTATACTTGAGTAACATTCTCTTGCTGATTATTTTATTCCAAACTAGTACTTATTCAACTGATGTAATTTATTTTCATCATTATCATTGATAAATACCTCAATTTTATTGATGAGGACTTCCTCCTGAAGGATTCCATTATAAAATATTGACTTAATGTCAATTTTGAACACATTAAATATTTTTAACACATCCACGACCAAGAATAGTAATATTATTTCACATCATTCCACAAGTTGTATTGTTTAATCCACATAAATCTATAATATTTGGGAATTCACATTGAATAGAAGATATTATTTATCCATTAGAAATTTTCCAACTTTATTTAATTTATTTTGGAACCAATATTTTGACCCAATTATATCCTTGTCATATAGCCTCGAAACAACTTCACATGTATTATTATTTTAAATTTGTACAAGCTCCTCATACATGGATTTTGTCCAAAATTCATTCATAGTAGCTTCTAAAAAATATTTTGGTTCCACCTGAGATAAGAGAGACACATGTAGTTAGGAATTCATACTTTTTTGAACTAGGGATGAATAGTCTCCAATAATGATGTTTTCAATAATTTATGCCCTTTTGGATTTTATATTTGAACTTACTATTCTGACTATGTTTTACTCAACATTAGATATTTTATAAGAGTTAATAATATCCCTTATAACCTCCCTTAATTGATAATCTTATACATTTCATTCATCTTCAATAGCTTGAAATTTTTCATTTCAAACACTCTCAGTCAAATCAGAACTGTTTCCAAGGGTCATTACCGCTTGTTCATTTTCAACTACAAAACATAATTACTTTCAATCACTTCCAATCCTTCTATTTAAGTAGTCTTATTATCTATCCTTGAAGAATATACATGAAGTATTCCATAATTTCCATGATCTTCAAGATTTCAAACTTTTTATTTGAATAGAATGAATCACTTAGTTAAAAAAACCTAGGAGTATTTAAGTGTAGGGTTATATCCAAAACATATTTCATACGATGTTTTGTCTTCATTGGGACATAATAAGGCTCTGTTAAAGATTTATACCACTATTTTTTCTTTTCCTATTTCCAATATTTCTATGATAATACATTATAAATATGAATAATCCAAGTCATGTTATTGATAATGAAATTCTTTATTTCATGTAACACCACAAAATTATAATACATGATTACATTTAAATAATCCAATATGTTTGATATCTTTACTGACACAAAAAAAAAACTTAACTGAAACCAAGATATATTTAGATAAAATATAAATATTTCTGTATTTCTATTAAAAACATAGTATTTGAATTAGTGGGAATGAATGAGAATAAAAAATTTATTAAATATTTTTATAAATAAAATAATGGTTACCTTAATATGAATTAAATTAAATTATTTTTCCTAAAAGGACTAAAAATCAATTTGTTGTTTAGAAACGTATTCTTTTAAAAAATGTCTTCAATTCGATATGCATTTCAATTTCAAGAAACATAGGAATAATGAAAAATTATATTTGATATTAATAACTCGAGAACACCAATTATGGTGTAAAAATTTATGAAATAAGTATAAAAATTGTTCACATTTTAAAATGTCATTTACTCACAAAAATGGGTTTTCATTATATTTTATAATTTTATTAAAAAAATAAGTTTAGAAGTTTTAAAATTTTATAATAAATAATGTTAAATTCATTTTCAAATTCCTTATATTAAAATAGAATTTGTATAAATTTTTGAGCATTATATGTAAATGTGGGTTTTTGGCTAAAAAATATAGTTTTAATGAAACGTTAAATTTATATAACATTATCCATATTTAAGAATGATATATAATATCAAAAATACACTTAGGTGATCAAATATAAATTTTTTTAATTACATTATTCTTTTTAAAATATTATTTTAGATTATAAATTCTATGTCCAACATTTTTAGAACTAATTAAAATGTAACTTTAACAAAAAAATCGTTGGCTGCCATTTTTTGGAATAAGTTATTTTAAATGAAGATTAAATTTTATACTTTCTCATAATAATAATATTTTTTTTTGATATATCATTTTAGTACATTAAAATAATTTTCGGAAATAATTTTACCTCATATATAAATTACATCATAAAAGGTCATTTCTATAAAAGCTGCTTTTATGTCATTAAGTGTATTTTTTTAAAATTAACATTTCAAAACATTAGAAATTTTATTTTATAAAATTAATTTATAATTTTTATTTATATTTATCTAGATAGGTAAATTTTTTAATCTTAATCTTTTTTGTGAAATTTAATTTCTAAGGTTAAAAAATAATTGTCAAGGTTAAAGATAGTTTGAGTAAAAGGATAAAAGTAAAAATAAAAGTCATAAATAAATAAAATATTTCTCCCATGTGAGGTATTTATGTTATTATAAACCCAAAATAATATAACACTCATATTTTTTTATTTTATATTAATTGATCTTTAAATTGTAATGTAATATTATTGAAAATGTTAAGGGTGCTCCAAAAATCACACATCCCTTCACTTATAAAAGTGTAACTCTTACACCACATCATGACTCACATATATTTCTAATATATACATTAAAATAATAATTTTTCTCCTTATATAACCCTTTACCACTTTATGAAGAGCCATGCCACAATTATTTATTGTAAGGTATTTATTTCTAGGGATACATCAAAAGAACATTCATGTCCCCAACTTGAGAATTAACAACTACTTAGTTTTCTTTCTTAATTATGTTAATTTAATTTATTATAAAAAAACAAGTATAATGATATTAGTATCATTTATATACAATATTTTTATCATATTAATGGTATTATCTTTTTTTAATCACATTCCCCATCTATTAAAAAAACAAAACTGTTGTTCATGCGTTGTGCTGATTAACACCGCCATGAGGCAATGTGTTTCGTTTTCCTTAACCACATTACAAGGAAGGGTATAATAATGGTTTTAAAGTTTAAATATTATTTTTATGACCAAATTATGTTTTTAAAAAAATTTATGATCCTATTAATTATATGATCAACAAACGATCATTTTTAATTTAATCATTTAAAATAAGCATATTAGGTAGATAATCTTTTATTCATAAAATGTAATTTTTTTATCCATTATATCATATTCAAATTCATTAAAATTATTATATATAATAATAATAAACACTTAATAATATCATTATAAAAATTATATAACGATAGTACAATTATCTGGTCTCATAGACACTCATTAAATCAGTGTATGTTCATGTTCTGGCCAGTTTAACCACATACTAGAACATTACTATGAATTTAGATTATGAATGACTATGGGAAAAAAATTTATGGTATATTATAATATGAATGTTTAAATAATTATTTTTTTATTCTTAATATGTTATATTAATATTCAAATCATCTTTTAAGAAAACACCCTTCAATTATTTAGAGCCATTAAAACATGCTTGTTATAAATTTCATTGTCAGGGATAAGAATAAAATACCCAATAAATGGAATTTGAGTCATATTAAATAATTAATATATATCCCTTTATGTAACCATGGTTAAATTGAAATTATAAAATTTGTATGAATAATGAATATAGAGAGCTCTATTTTGAAACTAGTACAGACGATTAAAACTGCAAACGTTCTATGTGGAAAATCAAAATAATTCATCTTGATAATGATTATTTTTAAAAAGTTAGAAAGAAAATTTATATGAGTAAGGTTAGTAATTATGTTATTAATATATCTATATTTGTTATGTTGGAGGTTAAATTACATCCGTGAAAGTTAGGAAAAGTAGTAAGGGTTTTCATCTCAAATTCCTCTAATTGAGACATGTTTGGAATTATGAACCTAATTTCCTTTATGAGGTGGGATATAATACCTATTTGAAATATCATTTCATGATTTATATTACAAGTTTTAAAATTTCAATTAAAATCACCCTCTTCCAATATATTTTTATTTGAATATTTCTAAAGCTGAAAGGGTTTTTGTATTCTTAAGTTTGATTCTTTGAGATATCGTACATATTTGAATAATGCTTTATTTGTATGGTGTATTCACTTAAAATGTATATATCTTTATCATGTTATTTTTATTTCTTGGGATTTACATCCTAAATCATGTTCCATTTTCCATTAGGTTATTAACTAATTTTTGTCACCAAATAGTAATTAATTCTGGTAACTCAACTTTCATTGATTGAGTTATGATCATTATATTGAAGTTATTTTATATAGGTTCGGTACATTATACCCTTTGACTACAATATTTGGTATTACCTCATTATTTTTTGGGGATATAAATTCCAACATAATAAAACCATTGAAAAATATTTCTTTCTTCTTGGGATACATTCTTTTGAAACCATACACTTTAATTCACTAGATTGATTATGATAATGTTATTCTAGTATTAACATAACCTTATACTCATTTTTATATATGGTGTGAACATCACATTTTAAATAACCTAGGTCAGATTATTTTCACCTAGAAAATATGATATTATATTGAAATGTGAAAAATTATTTCCATTATATATATTTTTGTTCCAATATAGAAGATTATTGGTTAGTTGACTATATATTGTTCGACAATCCACCTTCCTTGTCAGGATGGGTTATCTAACGACCTAACATTTCATGAAGGCATAATTTTTTTTCTACTAAATTAAATTGTCTAATATTGGTAAATTTGAATTACATACCTAGGAAGGTTTTGAGAGAGTCTTGGGCTTGTTTATTTCCTCAAACTCCATGAATTGGGAAAAATGTTTAGGTCACAATGTAATCACACGGTTAGTACTAACCGTGTGAGGTAACCATGTGAGGAACTTTTTGAAATAGTAGGGGCCACATAGTTTATCTATAATAAGGAAAATTTAGGTAAATAAGTAGGCGAGGTTTCAAACATCTCGAATAGATGATTTTTTACATTGTTTGTGCATGGGTTGGGAAACATTGCACCTTAACCATGTTGGGTATCTCCTTTGGTTATGGGATAAGAACTGTATGGGAAACACCTGAAGCCAAACTGTGTGCCAATATTTTTACGAGTCAAATGTCCAAATTTTTGTTAATAACATTTTAAACCTATTTTATTCTTTCCTCCCATTTCCATTGGATGGAACTTTGTTTCTCCTCCAATGGCTCTTTCTCCACTCAATCTTGGAATTGAGGTAACACTTATATCCAAACACTTAATAACGATTCATCCAAATCATTGAAATATATCCGTTCAATCCCTATTACAATTGATTGAAATTTTAGTTTCAATTTGTATTCTTTCCATTATTTGGGTACAAGGTCATTTTCCCTATTCTCATGTTGTTGGCCTATTATTCACCATTCTTCCAATCTAAATCAACTATGAGGATAATATTGAGTGAGGATTCATCTATGGCCTTAATGTAGATGGTCTGGTTATTTTCCATAAAAAGAGAATTTGTTTAATAACCACTCTGATGTTATATAGAGTCCCTAGACAATTATATATATCATTGAATGATTATAAGCATAATTATACATCAGAGTACAAGCCATGGATCATTATGTCTAGTGTCTTGGAATACTAGGTACATGGACATGGGATAAAGAAATAGTTCTTTATTTAATATCCATGAAGATCTCATAACTTCTTTTGAGCCCTTACATTTTCATAGGGTACCATGGGGATCATATGAACAATGAGATGAGTTAAAAATCCTAGTAAGGGAATAAACATAAGAATACGGATTCAGTACAAGGATTAGAGGCAGAACATGATGATATAAAATGACATGTAACATATAGAATCATAACATATAATCATGGGATCATTTAAACATGAAATCATATAAATGTATAAGAAACATAAAACATTAATTTAATATGTGTAAAGGCTAACCATCAAGACATTTTACCATAATATCACAAGCCAAGGCTAACCGCCATGACTATTGCACATAGTAGCACCAGCCAAGGCTAACGACCAAGATCATCAGAGATAATCATCTCATGAGACTCAAATTTATCCAATTCATTTGAGAGATATCTGGTTGCACCCATATTTCATTTCCTAAATATTTTTCCACATAAATAATCATACATAATCAATCTTACTTATACATAAGGGTTACCCATGGAAAGAGTTGATTACCACAATCATGACATAATGTATAACCAATGGGAGTATCATGAAAGTGTCCTGGAAAGAAAGGAATTATAACATACATGGACGTTCATAAGGTAAAATAGGAATATTTCATGGTACGTGATGTTAAACTGAGGTGACTACATGTAAGAAATGTATTTGAGAAATTTTATCAGTTAAAACATTTTTGTGCGGTTCTAAGGAAAATACTACAGAGCATTCAAAATTTAAAATGAAATAATCATTTACATAAAAAAAGTGTACCGAGAAGGATTTCATATTAAAAAGACAGATTTTTTAAAATAAATGGTGGCTTAATGTGGATGATAAAGTTCATATAAAATTGGGAAATGTTTTGGAAGTTCACTTAAAACGAGTTTTCTTATTGGGATGTATTGAGGAGGGATTCACATAATACAATTTATATCCTCGAAAGAGAATGCTGGATGGATCTTAAAACATGATTTTGGAGAATATAAACATAATTTAAATATTTTAATTAAAAATAACAGACAAATTCATTTGGGTAAAAATAAATATAGAGCAACCTGAAAGAATAAAGGTGGTTCAGGTAGAATTTCGTAAGAATTATCAGCATGGTATCTGGTGTACCTAAGATGAATTCATGATATAGGAATGGATTTATCGTCTTTCATACCTCATTAGGATAGTATAGTAGAGGTTTCTAATCATACTCAATCACTATTAATTACACATAATAGGGAATAATATTGAGGAAAATCTTGAATAAAAGTGGAATAGAGAGGATATGTTATCTATAGTCTGAAGGTGATATTTTCTTGAACATAATAACCTAAAATATAAAATTAGGCCCATTAATTAATAATTCCATAATATATTATATATGTAGAAAATTTACAATAACATTTTTTAATGTCATTTATAAACATTTTTGTTGGTTATGGTGTTCAATTTCATTGCTTGGGTCTATTTGTTTGTGTGGTTTTAATGATCAGTTCATGTTGAGATAAACATGTATGATGAAGGTGGTTGTAAAAAATTGAAGTTATATTTTTTATTGAACATAATTAAGGTTACATGGTTAAAAAATTATTTTGGATACTTGAAGAGAAGTTGAATCGTTTTATAAAACATTAGTGAAATCCTTTTGGGTTAATTGGTAGTTTTTGACCACAAAGAATACATTTTTTTATAAAAAAATAATGTTTAAAAAAGGAATCCAGAACCATAGATAAATAATAATGTATATATTATGGTCTGTTTCAACCATGAAAATGGTTAAATGAAAAAAAAAATAGTAATGGAAATTGATAACTCATTGTCCTTGATCGTGATAAATTAACACATCTTAAACGGTGTTTTCATCTCATTCAAATAGAAGATTGGGAAAAGAGTGAAAATAGTGAATTATCTCCTTAGAATAATATCATTCCAGAACATTTATGTTACTGGAGTTGTCATATCATTTGTTTGAATGGAGGTGAGGAATAAATCAAGAAAATAAAAGAACATAAAATAAATAAATGAATTGGAAAGAGGAACTTACCTCTTTAGTTTACCTCCATTGAGAGCCGCTTATGGGGAGAGGATTGGGTATTTTAAAAAGACTAGGCACTATTGGATGAGGGGAAGGAGCTTGGGAATATATTTGGGAATAATATTTTCAAGGCACAAGAATATTGAGGAATGAAGAGAAGAGGTAAGGAAGGGTGGTATTTATAGTATAGGGAAAGAGGGTTTTCATAATATTATAATCATTTATTTATTTATTTTTTAAGAGACAAGAAGTAATGAGTATTCCAAGACCTAGAATAGTAATAAATGTATGTGAGTTATATATTTGGGTTCTTACATCACTTATGATGTCAGTAATTGTTGATTTAAATAATAATGTATTTATACTGAAAATTAATGTATTTTACTAATCATAAAAAAATTAAAGCTTTTCAGTAAAATCCCAAAAATTCACACAACAATTTTTTGACGAGTAGAATATAAAAATGAAATCCATTTTTCAAAAATAATTTTTTAAATATGTTAATCTAATATTTAATTGAAATCACAATTTATTCTAAAAAATGTTTTAAAACATTTATATACTTATTCCAAAATATACGAACATCATACGGTCACTTGAATCTTGTTTTTATACATTCATATGTAAGGTTACAATTCATTAGGGTATATCACTACTCATAAGGGTAAAATTAATATTCCTAAGGGTATGCTACTATTCACAAAATATTAACTTGGACATATTATACTCCAAATAACTTACTGATCGCAACCATGTAAGTCAGGTTTTCTTAATTCCAAAAACAGGATGTGTCAAAATTATGTTTAAATATCCCATAGTACTTTGTAGTTAATTGTGTAGTGATTTCATGTGATTATATAACATATTTATATGAAAATAATTTCTATATAAAATCATTGGGTTATTAAATTTCCCCATTAAGAAATTCCACCCCCAAAATATCTTTTTACATTCTAGGTCATATACAGGTGTGGGTACTTTTCCTTCATTTCCTAATCCAATTCCCATGTTTCATTTTCGTACTTATGAATCTACCATAATACCTTGAACTAGTGAATAGTCTTTTTATGTAGACCATTATCTCTATGATCCAAGATCATAAATGGCTGCTCCTCATAAAAAATATCATCCTCTAATTATACCACCTATTAAGAGAGTACATGTGAAGGGTCTGGTATGTACTTCCTTAAGTGGGATACTTGAATGGCATCATGTACTCTAGCCATGGTAGGTGGAAGTGCTAGTAGATAGGCCATAACCCCTACACGATCAAGAATCTTGACGGAGCCTATGTACCTAGGACTTAACGTCTCTTTATTTCAAATCCTCATGGCCTTCTTCCACAAAGATATGCATAGAAATACCATGTCTCTAACATTGAACTCAATGTCTCATTTACTATTATCTACATAACTCTTCTATTTAATTTGGGAATCCTTGATTTTCTATAGAATGTCTTTCAAATTCTCCACCATTTATTCAAACATTTCATGTCCTAGTATCTTATGCTCACCGACTTCATCCCAACACGCTGGTGTTCTGCACCTTTTACCATAAAGGGAATCACATGGTGCCATTCAGATGCTCGAGTGGAAACTGTTTTTGTAAGATAATTTAACCAGTGTTAGATGTTGGTCCCATACTCTTTTAATGTCTATAGAAAATTTCTCAACATATTATTTAGTTTTGGAAGAGTTCACTCAAATTTCCCATCAATTTGAGGATGATAGGCCGTACTAAAGGTCATTTCAGTTCTTAGAGAATGTTGGATACTTTTCCAAAACAACGAGGTGAATCTTGAATCATGATCAGATACTACAGATAGTGGTAAACTATGTAGCCTTACCAATTCATTGAGATATATTCGTGAGAGGTGATCCAATGAAAAATCTTCTCGAATCAGGATAAAGTAAGAAATCTTTGAAAGATGATCCTCAATGACCCATATATAATTGTTTCCTCCATATGTCCTTGGAAGTGTAGTGAAAAAGACCATGGTGATGTTCTACCACATCCAGGTTGGTATGGTAAGTGGTTCCATCATCCACTTAGTGTTTTTACTCTTATCCTTCACTTGCTAACATATAAGGAACATTGATGTATATTCAATAATCTACCTTTTCATATTGTCCCACCAAAAGATTTCCCAGAGATCTCGATACATCTTTTTTCTCCCTAGTTGAATAGAGAAGGTCGAGCTATGTGCATCATTCAAAATCTCCTTCATTATCTCAAGATCATATGGAACACATAATCATGACACAAATAATAAACCTCCATTCTTTTCAATCATGAACTCAGAGGAATTCTTATTTATAAAAGCTTCCACCCACTTTATAAATTCCACATCTTTTCTTTGAACATCCTTTATTCTCTATAAGAACGATGGTTGGGCAATAATTTGAGAAATGATTGATGATGTTCCTCCATTAAGGATTCCCATTTCTATCATCTTAAACTATAAGATGATAGGATCCTTTTTAATTCACACCATTGATAAATATGTAGAATCATTTCTACTAAGAGAATCGGCCACTTTATTTGCTTGGCTGGGATGGTAGTAGATGGAGCAGTCAAAATCCATGATGCGCTTTATCCATCTTCACTAGTGCATATTAAAATATTTTTGTCTGAATATACATTCTAGATTCTTTTTGTCAGCATATATCCAAGACTTCTCCCCATAATGATAATAACATAAGATTTTCAACACAAAGATTACTGCCACCAAATCCAGATCATGCGTATGACAGTTTTGCTTAGGGATTATCAGATTCCATGAAGTTTAGGCAATTACATTATTAATATACATTAGTACTCAGCCTAATAAATTCTTTAAAAATAATTATACACCACAAATAGTTCTCCACTTATTGGGATTATGAGTACTCGCACAATTAATAACCTATTTTTCAACTCCTTAAAACAGTCATCACATTCCTAAGTCCAAACAAATTTACTCCCTTCCGTGTTATCAAGGTCCATAGGATACAAAATTAGGATAAGTTCTTCAAAAATCATTGATAATACCCAAATAGACCCATAATTCTATGGATATCCATTACGGATGTTGGCTTGGGCAACACTTCTATTCTCTTTATCTTATAATGGTCCACAGATATCCCTTTGATTGTGATAACATGACCTATGAATGATACTTCATCCATCCAAAACTCACATTTATTGTACATTCCATACAAATTCTTCCTTCCAATGTCATTAACGTAGGGTTAAAGTGCTCATCATGTTTCTCCTTGCTCTTGGTGTATTTCTAAATATCATCTATAAAGACTACCGCAAATTTGTGTAGGTAATCTCTAAAGACTCTATTCATTAAATCCATGAAAATTGAATAAGAATTAGTTATACCTAAGGGAATAACTATAAACTCATATTGTACATACCTCATTTTAAAGGAAATCTTGGGAATATATTCCTTCCTCACATTTAATTGGTGATATCCCAACTGAAGGTCCACTTAGAGAAATAGCAGGACCCACGAAGCCGATCGAACATGTAATCTATATGGGGAAGGGGATACTTTTTTTATCATGATTTTTTAGAGCTCACGATAATCAATGAAGAGGAATATTGAACCATCGTTCCTTTTGATTAAAAGGACTAGAAAACCCCATGGTGATGTACTCAGGAGTATAAAACCCTTCTCAGGAATCTCCTGTAATTGCTTCTTTATCTCTTCCAGCTCTACGGGGGCCATTATATAGGGTGTCTTTAATTTAGGTAGAGATCCACAAATAAGTTCAATTGATAACTCAACTACTCAGTTTGGAAGAAGACTATGAAACTATTCAGTGAATACATTAGTGCAATCCCTTACGATGGGATGACTTCATTCACGATTCTCTCATTTTTCTAAATCATTTAAGCTATATATGCTTTCTCAAAAGGAAACAATATCCACACATGAGAAAATGATACTAAAGGAGATTCATATTTCTCCTTACACATGTAATGAATTAGAGGATTCTTCGGTATGTGAAGAGTGATCTCAATTTTCAAATAGTTGAGGTTGGATTTTTATAAAGATACATAATCCATTCCCAAGATAGCATCAAACACCACTAAAGGTTGTATGATGAGATTTTCTAGGAGGTTCAGTCCACAATCATGAACTAGGGAGGAGTTATAAACCATGGATGCAATAATTTCCCCATTAAATGTTCTCACAAATAACTTTTCATCCAAATTTTGAGGTGGTGTTTGAATATTTCTACTAATCATGCGAGATATAAAAGAATGTATAGAACCAGAATCCCAGAGTACATTCGCTATTATTCAATGAATAATAACTATACTTATCACCACATCATTGATAGGATCAACCCTAGTAGTACTGATGGAATAATTCCTTTCTTATTTCCTTCAATGTTGGTGTTGATTGCGTTCAACAACTCTCATATTAGGGAAATTGTTTGCATAATTCTCATACTCCTTGCAGTTGTAACACTGCACTACATGCTAAGTGTTGATTTGAGCCTCCCTTTCTTCTTCCACTTTAATGGGATTCTTGACATCCCATATGTAGTCCATGGCTAAAAGTCTCATCATTCCATATTTGAAGCAATTCCTTCTTCCCTTTAGATAGCTCCTAGGATGTTTCTTCTAACAACTTTTACATGTGGGATATTTGGGATTCTTTTCATTATGGGATTTTTTTGTTGAACCACCCTTGGTGTTCTCCATTTTTTTCTTCTTGTCACTGGTTCCATGTGACCACTGAGAGTCTCCAATTTCCATTGTAATATTTACGGAACAACAAAAATCTCCTCAAAACTGTGAAAGTCTCTGATCACCAACACCTTTCATGGAATCAACATTATCCTGCTAAAGAAGTGATATACCTTAATTTTAGTGTTCATAAAAAAGATAGAGGCATACCTTGAAATCATTGTAATGTTTTCTTCATACTCCCCAATGGACTCCTCTTCCTTCTACATGGGTCCAAGGAACTATGTTTCCGTCTTTATTTGGAAGGTTCGAAGGAAATATTTATTGAAAAACATCCTCCTGAATTCCTCACAATACATGGAATAAATTTCCTCTTGGGGATTTGTATTCCTGATCTATTTCCACCACTGATCAGCTTCCCCATCAAAATGATAGATAACAAGTACTACTTTCTCTTATTCTAAGCATTGGAGGATGGATAATTTCACTCTCAATGGAGTTAATACACTATTTTTCAAGGAGGGGATAAGAAGATTCTCTTAAAATGGGAGGCCTTTTCCTCATGAAGGATTCTATAGAAACATGTTCTTTCTATAGAGTAGGATTTTGATCCACATGATTTAATTTATTATTCATAACTTGAGCTAGCTGATCAAGAACTGTCATGATGTTGTGAGTACCTGTTCCCATCATATCAGGCATTTCATTTTATCAATCTTCACATTTCCTATCACATTGATTGTCAGATCATGTCCATCTATTTCCCACCATTACCTAATAAAAATAGCATTAAATTAGAGTGCATTAATACTTATTTATTGAACATAAAAAGGAAAATTTTTAACATAAAAGTATAAAATTGTAGAGGAGAAGTATTTCCTAACTTATGGTTCCTTAGGTTTAAATCTTGGTTTTCCTAATTTTTTTTCTTAACATATATTATAATGGAATTTTTTTATTCCTTTAATAATGGTTTGTTATATGAAAATGAATTAACAATAGAATATTCCCCATGAGTGTCAAACAATGAGTGCAGCAAGGCCGGTTGACATATAACAGGATACCCTAGGTCAAGCCCAAAACTCCTTGTCTGAGATTTCACTCCTAGGTACATATGTTCTAGAGTCACCACTACCTGTTTGTATCCAGACATAGATGAATTTTCTTGATAAACCACTTACTCTATACTAACCAAATTTTAGTGATTTTTTCTTATACTTTGTCTCACCCTTAAGGATCTTAATAATGTTCTATATTCCAAATCTCCAAAAATAACTAGACCATCATATGATACCAACTATAGCTACCATAACATTTTATAAATAACATTACAAGATTTTATGAATAACTATACATCATAGTACAAGCCATAGATCGTTAACTATAGTGTCTTGAAAGACTAGGTACATAAAAATGGGTCCAAAAATCAATTATTTATTAAATCTCCGTAAAGGATTCCTAACTTCTTCTGAGCCCTTACATCAGCATAGGTTACCCTGGGGTTCATATGAATGAATGGATGACCTAAAAAGCACATAAAGGTAATAAACATAAGAATAAGGCTTTAGTACATGTGTTAGAAGGCATAACATGACTATATAAAAAGGAAGGTACATATGGAATCATAATATATAAACATAGGGTCATTTAAACATGGAATCATAGAAATTTGGAAGAAACACAAAACACAAATTCAATACGAGTCAAGGATAACCTCCAAGACCGTTTCTCATAGTAGCACATGCCAAGGCTAACTGCCAAGACCGTTTCACATTGTAGCACAAGCCATGGCTAACCGGAAAGACCGTCACCAATAATCATCTCATGAGAAACAACATTACCCAAAGTACTGGAGAGATGTCTAGGTGCACCCATCATTCATTTCACAAATATCATTTCCACATAAAGAATTAGACATAATCAATCTTAAGTAAACATATGGTTTACCTGTGGAAGTAATAGGGTACCACAACCATGAAATAAAGTATAACAAATCGGCGTATCATGAAAGTGTCCATGAATGAAAGGAATTAAAACATACATGGTAGTTCATAAGGTAAAATAGACATATATCATGGTATGTGATGTCAAATAGTGATGACAACATGTAAGAAATTTATTTGAGAAATTTTAGAATTTAAAACATTTTTGTGCGGTTTTAAGGAAAATACTATTGATATTTCAAAATTGAAATGTAAAAAAATATTTTATATAAAACAAAAATTTCAAAAATTATGTTTTCATAATAAAACACTGGTTTTATAAAGACAATGGTGGCTTAAAATAAATTATGGATTTCACTTGAAATTTGGTAAAAATTGTGGATTTTTTCATTAAACGAGTTTACTTATTGGGAAGTATCGGGGAGAGATTCACATAAAAGCATGTATATCCATGAAAATTAATGAGGGATGGATATTGAGACATGTGTTTGTATCATATAAATAGATTTTAGGAGTTGTACATAAATGTAATAGGAAACTTCATTTGTGTTAAAATAATGATAGAGCATTCTGAAGGAATAAAGTTCATTCGGGTATAATTCCTTACGAATTATAACCATGGTATCAGGTGTAATTAAGAGGGATTCAGGAGAGAGGAGGGGATTTATCATCTTTTATATATGATTTGGAAAGTATATGGGAGGTGTTTAATCATACACCGTCACTAGTAATTACACATAAAATGGTATAACATAGAGGACAATCTTGAATAAAAGTGAAATAGAGAGGATCCATTACCATAAGTACAATCGTGATATTTTCATGAGACTAATGACCAGAAAAATCCTTTTAGGTTCATTAATTAATAATTTGAAATCCTATTATATATTTAAAATATTTATTACAAACTTTTTTAATTTCATTTATATCCATTTTGAGTGGTTATGCTGCTCAATTTCATTGTTCGGGTCTATTTCCTTACACGGTTTTAGTGATTTGTTCGTGTTTGGATAAAAATGTATGATGATGGTGGTTTTATAGAATTTAAATTATATTTTATTATTGATCATACAAAAGGTTACATGGTTTAAAACTTAATTTGGTTACTTGATGTGAAGTCGAATCATTTTATAAATCTTTAGTGACAAACTTTTGTATTAATTGGTGGTTTTTGACCACAAAGAAAAAAATTTGTTTTATAAACCAAAACCATCTGTAAAAAAGGTTTAAATTTCCATATATTAGGCATAAAACATATATTATAGTCTGGTTCAACCATGAAAATTGTTTCAATACCATAACTGGAGATGGTAATGGAAATTGATAACTAGTCATCCTTGATTGGGCTAAATTAACACATCTCAAACAGTGTTTTCATTTCATTCATATAAAATATGGGGAAAGTAGAAAAGATATTGAATTATACCATTAGAATAATATAATTTCATTTCATTTATTTAAATGGATTTATCATACCATTTTGGTGAAGGGAGGTTATGAGAGAAACAAGAAATTATAATAACATAAAGGAAATAAAAGAATTAGAAAGTGTAATTTACCTCCTGAGTTTACCTCCTTCGAGAGACTCTTAGGGGGAGAGGATTTGGTATTTTAAAGATACTAGGGGATGTTGGTCATGGATAAGGGTCTTGGGAAAATACTTGGTTAGACTTTTGGCAAGTAATAAGGATTGAGGGGAGTGAAGAGAAGTGGTAAGGAAGAGTGGTATTTATAGTGGAGGGGAGAAGGGTTTTCATAATATTATAATTATTAATTTATTATTTCTTCACAAGATAAGAAATATTGAGTATTCCACCACCTATAATAGTAATAAATTAATTTGGATTTTAGATTTGGGGTCTTAAATCACTTATGATTTCTTGAATGATGGATTTAAATTATAATGTATTTATACAGTAAATTTGTGTATTTTACTATTCATCAAAAAATTCAAGTATTTTAGTAAAATACAAAAAATTCACCCTGACCATTTTAGAACAAGTAGAATCCAAAAATAAAATCCATTTTTAAAAAATAATTTTCTCTATATGGTTAATTAGATATTTAATTAAAATAATAATTTATTCTAATAAATATTTTTAAAACATCTATTTACATATTTCAAAATATAGGTACATCATACTTTCACTAGAATATTATTTATAAACTAACATACGTAATGTTAATATTTATTAGGGTATATCAATATTAATATAGGTAACATTACTATTCATAAGGGTATGTTACTATTCACCGAAAATTAGGTTGGTTAAATTAGACTCCAAATAACTTACTGATCGCAACCATGTAAGTCAGATTTTTGAAATTCAAAAAACAGAAGTGTCATAATTATGTTTAAAGATAACATAGTACTTAGTAGTTCATTGTGTTGTGATTTTATGTGATTATATGATATATTTATAAGAAAATAATTTCTTAAGAAAATAATTGTGTCGTTACATGTTCCACAGGTTGTACATTATCTTGTGTTTCCTATAAATGAGTTCTTTGATATTATATAAATGTTTTACACATTATTATTCTCTCAAGGATCATAGAGGATGTTGACCTTGATCATAGTCACCCCTTGGGTGTTCCCTCTTGAAATCCACCTCCATATTTAATTTTTTCAATGGCCAAATAATCTCATAATTATTTGGGTTGACTCATAAATGGAATTTCCCTTATAGGTAGTTTTCTAATTGATAATGGAACTTTCTATGTCCTTCATTGAACCATGAAATTGAATTGACATGTTTTGATTAATTAAATGTCTATTATAACTTGAATTGATCACTTCATGACGGTTTTCCATCACTAAATAATCTAAATTTACTAATTGATTGAATGTTAATGGGTGGCATGGTCATTCCAATTGATTCATGCTTTTTTATATGGCTTATATGAATTGTAATTCCCTTAGATATATTTGAGATTGATTAATATTATTCATGAGAAGTGATGCCTTAGGAATATTATTAATATTCTGATTATTCCATTGATATTGGATGTTGAATGATGGTTAAGGTGCTTGTTCAACATGATGTTTCACTCTCTCTTACATCGGGTTCTGAGCATAACATATCATGCCATTGAAACTATTTGGATGGTGTTAATTATGTACCACATCCTTTGCTTCAGGTATTGAAACTATAACTCACCCACCATCTTAAATTCTGTGCATGATGACTTTCATTCATCATGTGGTGTTGTAATTATACCCTTTATAGGCTTAAAGGCTTGTTTAGAATGGTTATGAATGTATGATTTATGCCTCGATCTTGCCAGCACCTAGAATTTTTGGTATATGGATACTTATATATACACGTATTTAGCTCATATAGGTGGATGTTGTATGTATCTATAATATATATATATATATTGTATTTATATATACGGTTACTGATTCGACTATCATTCTAGCCCGAGCAAAAGCAAGTTGAACCACCATGTGTTCTATAGGAACCTAATCAAGTGGGTGATTACTTATTTATTGCTATTTATTAATCCATATACCTTCAAAATATTTATCTATTTAGACAGAATAATTTTCTTCAGGGAACCATTGATGGTGGGAAACTGTGATTTTATCTGAGAACCTACTCATGATGCTTTCAGTACCCAAGTTGATTACTTGTCTACAAGAATGGATAAGGGCAAGAAAATTGTTATTATTGCATATATTCATAGATTATAGTGGTAGAATGGTAGTAGAGGACTGAGAATATGATTGAGATTCTTTTGGATGATTCTTTTATTATTCTTTATTTTTTATAGAATGTTGTATATATCTGCCATAAGTTCCCCTTTTTTGTATATCAGCAAGCCATACCATTATTTATCTGACTCATCCATTTTGGATATTGATATTATTTTTCAGTTGCACTATTATTAAAGTTTCCATAGTTGTTATAATTTCTATTTTATATGCTTATTTTACGACATGTTACTGTTCCAATCATTATTATGTATCTTTAGATTATGATTCTGCTATTATTTTTTATGTATCATATCCACCATACCACTCAAATATATGGGTATAGTCTCCCCATTATACTACCAGTACTCCCTCATTTCTAGTTGGAATCATATAGTGTATTTGGAGGTGCACTTCAAGCCATGTGACCCACCAGATCAGGGAACGATTTTAAGTGGATATCAGGTCGGGATATTATAAAGTGGTATTATAGGATATTTTTCCTTTATCTTCCAATTTGTATATTTGGTAGGATACTAGGATTTAATGGAATTTGGTAATTATCCTGTATGAGGGGGTAACTAACCCACATATAGAAGAAACCAAAATTACCTAGGATGAGCTATTGTAGTTATTGATTAGTCTGATTAAAGTTGATAAAACTTCACCATTTGGTGATTCACATGTCTTATGATGTTATTACAACTATTATAATTGAAATGTTATTTATTTTATCTTAGACTGATGAAACAAGGTTTTTCATTAAATATATCATTATTGGCATAATAAGACTATTATGACACGCATTTATCCATTCCATGTCTACTTTCAGCATGAATTTTCCTATTTCATATTGTTGATTAATTTATTATTATATGGTAATGTGCTAACATTCCCTATAGGATTAGAAAAAATGACTGACACTTAATGCAACTACCATAACCTGACAATGTTTTCATACATAGGATAATTAATACACCTTAAGCAGACAATTGTAGAATGTTGAGCAGTGGATCCTTGGTCACATGGGATGGAAAGTGTTATGGCATGGTCAAGAAGACACTATATTTTGGTTCATGAGGATTATGTGACCTTATGTATTAGAAATGGTGATCCATCTAATTCAACCAATGATAGAGATTTCAATATATAAATGGGTATTAATTAAAAGAGAATATCACAATTTGAATGAAATTATTACCATATATATGTGACATAAGACCTGTATCCAAACATAGCCTTATTAGTTTGTAGTGGGCTCTCCCTTATGGTTCTAGTGGCCTGTCATGGCCACTATTCACTACCTAGGCCATGATTTCTATGTAGGAAGAGAGGTGTGATATTTTTATAGGAATGATGTGTATCATTTCAAGTTATCTATATGAAATTCTATCAACTATTAAGAATTCTCTTGAGGTGTTCGTTTATAATGGTATCATCGTTCCTCCATGATGTCCTCCATTCATAATCCCAAAAGGTGGTGATAACTATAAACATAAGGAGGCGAACCTAGAGTCACTAGTGATCCCTTTTGCAATGCCACCAATGAAACCTCTTCTTATTCATGATATGGTAACCGACTCCCAATTCCAATAGGGATTTATACATATATTGCAGTCTATGCAAAGTGTTGTTTGACCTGACCTGAGCTAGGATATTTTGACTCAGGTGTTCTAGTAGCAGAATCCTCTCACCTTCATAGGGGACTACAGAACTAATGTTATTGAGTACAGGCTCAAGGATATTCATTATATATTTGAGCATATGGAGACGCCTCTAGAGTGGAGGGTCTAACTTACTACCTAAATGCTATTTGATTCATCCATGTGATGGTGGGACATTATTACCAGGCATATTGGCATTGTGATATGGGTTGGGATGATTTCTAGAATTTCATCTATGATTTTTGTCATTCCATATACACTGAGGGATGATAGATCTAAAGTGTTTATGAACCTATTGTAGAGATGAATGTCTATTATGGAATAATCTTCTCCTCTTATTGAGATGAAACATTACATTCCTATTATAGTTGGTGATGATCTTATGAATGTCAGCTGATTCAAGGATGGACTGGTATACAACATCTAGTTACAGGTCAATGAATTTCTATTGAGGAAGATATCTAAGATAGTAAACCAATCCCTTAAAAAAAATGGGAATCGATTGTATGCTGATGGTGTGAGTTACGGTGGTTTGATAACTAAATATATCAGTGTTTCTTCTAACATGATCAAGCATTGAATCATGGTTTCTCATATAGGGAAAAATCATCAACCGTATTATACTGATAATTTATTTATATTTTACAAGTGCAAGGAGTCATGACTTAAAAAACCCCCGTGTTTATAAGATCTAGTGCAATGTAGAGGTAGTGGAAGGATGGAGAATATTCAGTGTTTTTGCAGGACATTTCTATCAGTTCTTAGAGAGTGGTGATATGCACCTATTCCAGTTTCTGGAGTGGGGCCTGTAGTATATCGTCAGGTGGTTAGCTAGAACACCCATAACAATTTAGGTCATGGTGGTGGTCGAGGAAGAGGTCGTTAGACACATGATTAATAGTTACAATATATTAGGCCTGTTCAGTAAGTCATGTAGTGACATAGGTCCCTGGTAAAGACCAATTACATGCAGCTCAGCTTATGGCGGAGGAGTAGATCACCTGACATTCTATAATTCGAGGTATTATTCTAGTAGTCTCTACTTTATTGTCAGATTTGTTTTACATAGGCATGTATCACACATTTATATCAGAGGAAATCATATAAAATATGGGCCTCATGATTCAACAATATTTTGGTGTGTTGATGCTCGATACCACATTATGTATTGAATCAGAGAGTATACATCAGTTTAATTCTTGTCCCTTTGAGATAGAAAAACTCCCATTCATAGGGATTATGTTCTGTAATTGAATGGTCAGTTCCCTATCAAAATCATATTGACTAATATCATAAATGGGTGAGGTTGAAATCATCATAGGGTGGTAGGTATGTATATTAGGTAAAATGGGATACTATTTCGACATGTGTGGGACCTGGGTTGCAGAGGTTGGGTAGTGTGACAAAAAAATCACCAGCCTCTTCTTGGATGACCAGGAGATATGACCAACAATTTTTCCATCAACTTGTAATCATTTCAGGGATGTATTTCCTAATAATATTTTTTGGATACCTTTAGTTAGATTTTGGTATTTTACCATTGATCTAGTTCTAGGTGAAGAACTAGTGACCATTCTTCTTTATAGGATAAAACCTATAAAGATTATGGATATCAAGAAATAGTTAGTGGATCTATAGGATAAAGGATTTATACAACCCAACACTTCTCCTTGGGATTCACCGATCTATTTTTTCATGAATACATATTATACCATCATGGATTCTGTGGATTACCATCGATTGAACAAGATCACTATCAAGAGAAAATATCCACTTACTAGAATAGATGACCTCTTTGATTATCTCTCAGGAGGTAATGTTTTTTCAGAAAATGATTAGAGGTATAGCTATCATCAGGTATGTTTTGGGCCTTTAGACATACCTCAGAAAACGTTTAAGAGCAGTAATGTCTATATGAATACCTAGTTAAACTGTTTTGTCAAACAAAATCACCTATGGTTTACATGGCGATACTAAAACAGGTTTTCACCTGTATCTAGATTTATTCAACGTAGTCTTTGTAGATGAAATATTAGTGTATTCATGCTATCAATAGGACCATTCCAACCATCTTGTGATCATGCGGAATGCACTAAGGGATGGCCATTGTTATGAAAAGATAAGAAAATTCTAATTTTGGATCGAAAAAGTACACTTCCTTGGTCATATAATTTCAGAGATATGATTTTTAGTGGATCCATTTAAAGTGAGGGATGTAGTTCAGTGGGAACAACCCAAGAATTCCATTGACATATGGAGTTATTTAGGGCTATCATTTTATTACAAATGCTTCAACCAGGATTTCTGATACCATGAAAATACTCTTATAGGATTGACTAAAAATGGTGTGAAATTCATACGGTCAGAAGCTTGTGAAGAAGAATTTTGGGATTTGAAGGGAATATTAACATCAATGCCAATCTTGATTCTACTAGATCTAGGAAGGAGCTCTATTTTTTACTAAGATGAATCAGGTATCTTGATGGGATATATTCTGATCTAGGATGAGTGAGTAGTTGCTTACGATTCTTGTTAGTTGATGACTCATGAAAGTAATTATCTGATTCAAAACCTCGATATACCTATTGTAGTTCATTCCTTACACTTTTGGAGACACTACTTACATGGAGATAATCATGTGGTATTCACTAATTAAAAATCATCATGTACATCTTTACTATGTGGGATCTGAATATTAGGAAGAACAGATTGGTTGACCACCTACAGTCCCTTCACTTCGAGGTTCCCTATGCACTAGGAATAGGCAATGTTGTAGCTGATTTTCCGAGCTACAATACTCATACATAGATAGTTCAAGAGGCTAGTAGGGTGTGGAAAGTCATGGTCTTGTTTTCATAAATTCATGTTGAGGTTTGGGAGGATCATTAGAGACTATACTTTCATCCTAAGTGGTGACTTATACCCTTTTATAATGGATAAATCAAGGAAAATAATCTAATTATTAAATAATATTACTAAGGTAATGTGCCTCAAATGACGGTTCATCATCATGTTGGACCATAGATGGGAATGATATTTTACACTTTAATGGGATCATATGTAACAACCCAAAGTTTTATCAAGGAAAATTCCCATGTTATAAATATGATATATAGTATAAAAAACATACATAAAATGAGATCCTATTAAAAACACTCTCTACATAAATTAATAATCAAATAAGTGGTATTTATAGAAATTAAGGAACCTATTCCATTTGAATAGTAACTAGACTACTAGAATATTATGGTGACCATAAAGAATATTCATCTATTAAATAGATCAATAATATCACCTATTGAAGAATAAAAAACTTAGATATCTTATTAATGAAAATATGGTATATTTATATCACGGAACAAGTAAATAAATGTTTTAAAAATGATAAATTAAGTATTCATATTTTTGTGAAATATAATTGTCTATTTACAATTTTATAATTAATTTAATGATATAAAAGAAACTTTATTTTCATAAAATTGACTCATAAATAAATATTTTGTTGTCTTGTGATTATAATATAATTTTATGACACTTTAATTAATTTCTCAATGTGTCATAAAATCTGTTATAAGAAAAAACTCAATATTTTTATATAAATGATGATTTTAGTTAAAAATTACATATCTCATATTTAGAAAATCATTTTTAGAAATTGTATTTAATTTTTTTTGTCTACACATTAAAAAATGGTTGGGGTTATTTTTTCAAATTTATCTAAAATAGTTGAATTTTTTGTGAATACTGAAATATGGTAATTTATAGTATTTAAAAAAGACATGAATTATTGTGTCATGGATGCTGTATGTATTAGGTAAGGGTGCATTGATTTGAACTAACATTCACTAGTTTTTATAATTATCAATATGAATCACCAATATTGATGATCTTGAGCCAAAATAAAAAACTAATGAATATAATAATAAAAAATACCCCTCTTTTGCCACTATAAATACCACAACTCACCAGCTCTTATACTCACACCTCCAAAGCATTTAATCATGTCCAAATTCTATAAATACTCTTCCCAATAATATCTTCCAATTCTAAGGGCCTTTTTTCTAAATAAAATATGAGACCCAATAGCATATGGAGTCTCCCATGGTGAAGATGTTCAAGATGTAAAATCTTCTTTCATTTTCTTATTATTTCTTTTCAATTTAATTTATTTTCATATCCCCTATTCACCTCCAAATACTAAAGTGTAATGATAACTACATAGAATTTTATATAGTATAATTTTTTTTTAATTCTGTAATAAATCACCAAATCATTTCACTCTTCCATTTATTCTAAAAATTAAAACATCATCCGTGATGTGTTGATTTAACATCATCGTGGATGATGCATTTTATTTTCTAAAACTGCCTTCATGGATCATCATAAATCCATTTTTATGTTTAATATTTATTATAATATATTAACTAATTAATATTTAATGTTTTTAACCATTATATATTAATAATATAAAATTATAAAACTAAACATCTTCTTGATGATCGAAGATTCACAAAAATAAACTAATGTTCATCAATAACATGTTATCTAATGAATCAATATAATTTATATAAAAAAATTATATATAGAACCATTTAAAAATATTTAGGAAATCCAATATCATATTATTCTACTTCTATATTTTTCCTTCCATTTGACAAGAACTCCAATAATTATATTCAAAGGATCCAATCATAAAATCATTAAATGAACACTCCCAGAATAACGAAATTGAATCTTATAACACATCAAATAGTCCAAAAACAAACATTATAAAACTATAATAAATAAAATTAATTTATAATATGTCATTAATTAATTAATTAATCTAATTTTATTATCCATGATATTATGTTCAAGTACAGAACCGTTTCAGACTTATGGTAAGGGATTCACTTAGAAACCCCATTTTCCTTAAAGTTATGCTTTCTATCTCTTCACACAAATGTAATTTTTAATTATTATTATGTAATAATCATATATCCTATGTTTATTTTTAATGAATACGTTTCTATCTCAATTTTTGTTCTTTAATGGGAAAATACATGTTTTTATATGCTTCCCTTGTCAATTCCTCCCCACAAGCCATCCTGATTAATTAGAACTTCACAATTTCATACCCATTTTAATTTACCATACATAATCTATTTTAATCCCAATTATTTTTATAAAACAAAAAATTTAACAACAAAAAATTTTCTTTTTTATTTTATATGGTTTATAAAAAATATAAAGCATTTTTCTATTTAAATGATCATTAATATTTTTCTTAAATCGCACCAAAATGTCTCATTTACAAGGTTACATAAACACTATTTTTACATGTTTTCACATTAGTTTGAAATAAGTTATCATGATTTATGCCTGTTTCCCTTTTTAATTTCTATATATGATTTAAATCGATTGCTCCCTGGACACTATTATCATGTTCTATTTTTTATGTATTATGAAATGAGTTTGATAACCATTTCATTTCATGGGTATACCTTATGCTTGATTTTTACAGTGAAACAAATATGTATGAACATGTTATGATGAGTAAGCCTAGATAGCACTCTAATTCAGTTGGTAATGATTAGTCTCATGATACATCATGTTGGTACTGAGAGTAAACCAGATTACTTTATGGAACATTGTCCGCCATGTGTAATGGTCTTGACAGTTAACCTTGAATCGTGGTTAAGTCCTATTTTATATTGTTTCCACATTCCTATAATTCCACTATTACATGATCCCTTGTTCTACATGTTATAATTCCTTATGTTTGATCATTTACCATGACTTTTATGTCATCATGTTATCCCTTCTAACCCATGTTCTATGATTCACTTCAATTCCTATCACCTTACGTGGTTTTTTAGCTTATGACATTGTTCATGTAATTCCCTTGGTTATCTTGTGCCGATGAAAGAGCTCAGTTGAAGTTAAGAGATCATTATGGTGATTAAATAAAAGAATCCTTTCTTTTGGGTTAATGCATTCTAATCATGTACCCAATCTTCCTAAGGTACTAGAATGAATGATACATAGTTTGTATTTGATGGATTGTTTTTCTTAAATCATGTAATAATATGTGTAAAAGGTTATGGCCATTATAGTTGGTATCAAATAAAAGTATAGTCATTTTTTGATATTAGGATTTGAAAAATTTATTAATAAACCATCAGATAATTATATCACCATCGATAACCTAGAGTGAAACATAGGGAATCACATGTTATGATATAATTTCCATTTATCTGTTTATCGTTCTATGTTAAATGTTTCCTCTTTTGTATATTTATTACATAAGTATGGAGTCCCCCATAATTGTGATTTATTTTTCTGAGTTAACTGTTACAATTTAGGGAACCCATTCTAATAATCAAGATGATAATAAATGTGAAGATTTTACTAATGAAATTCCAAATATGATGGGAACCGACACTCAAAACATCATGACATTACTTGAGCAACTAGATTAAGTTGTAAATAATAACATGAATCATGTGTAACTTCATCCATCTATTAATACATATAAATTTGAAGTTTAATACATTATGTGGAAAAATTCCTCCCATCTTTAGTGGATCTTCTGATCCTATCATCGCAGAACAATGTATTAACTCTATTAGGTTGATACTCTCTATCCTTCAATGCTTAGAAGAAGAAAAATTCCTACTATAGGTCAGTTACATTTTTGGTTAATGTGAACAATGGGTCCACTAATCAAAAATATTAAATCTAATTTGGAAATTGATTCCACGTAATGGGAATATTTGAAGAAAAAATTAGTCAAAAATAATTTTCCCAGAATTATCCATATTAAATTTGGGAGGGAGTTCATTAGACTGAAGTAAAAGGAAGAGAGTCTATTAGGGCGTATAAGGAAAACATTCTAAGGATTTTATGATATGCCTCTGGTTTTTTAGGAACACCAAAATCATAGTGGATCACTAATTTAGTTAAGTAATGCCAACTCAATAAAAAAAATTTGGAAATCCGAGAGATTGACAGTAATGAATAGATTTTCTATTGTGCCCTTAAGTTTTAAATGGAGATCATACACTCTCAGTGGCCTCATGGTTTGAAAATAAAAAGAAGAAAATAGTGTTTGATATGTTAGTATTAAAAGATGAATCCCATTATGGAATGGAAACCAAACATCCCATGTTCGAATTTTTGGGAAGAAGCATCACAGAAACTACCTAAGGGGAACCAGGAGATACTTCAAATGTGGAAGAGAGGGGAATATGGATAATAATTGATGGGGGTATAGGAAGAGTCCAAAAAAATGTGGAGGAATAATTTATAGGATAGAATCAAAACTCATTATAAAGTGTAGAGTATAACCTACACAGAACATGGGAATTTTGCGAGTGAATGACCTACGCCAATGGTTTTTGGAGGTAATCACCAAAAACCCCAAGGAAATAACGAAATTAATATGATATGACTACTAATGATATGGAACCTGGAAATTTTTTGGTAATAGGTATTTTGGTTATTCATTCAATAATAGTAAACATACTATATTATTCTGGTTCTATGCATTCTTTCATATCATGCAAGTTTAGTAGAACTACTCAAGCACCACCTAAAAATATATGGGGTTTGTTATCCATGAGAACCAAAAATGGGCCAATTATTGAATGTAAAGTATATAACTCCTCATTGGAAAATGATTATGGACTAAACCACCTAATCGATATTTTATTACTTCCTATGGTTGAGTATGATGCTATTTTGGGCATGGATTGGTTATATTTATACAAATCCAACACAACTGTTGAGAAATGAGGATCACTGTTCACATCCTCAGGCATCCTTTAATTCTATAAAACTATAATAAGGGGCATGAATATCATTCTGAACCATTGTCTCAAGTGTGGATATTATTTACTGGTGATAAAACAATCTATCTCAAATTGTTTACATAATGAAGAGAATCAAGCTCAATGACACTCCCATTGTGAGGGATTAAACTGATGTGTTCCCCATTGAATTGTCTGGTCTTCCTCTTAATTGAGAGGTTGAGTTCTTGATTGAAATTATTCCTACCTCGATTCCTATATCAAATAAAACTTATAAAATTCCCACCATTAGGTTGGTGGAACTAAAGAAGTAGTTACAAGTGAATCTGAACATGAGTTTTATATGATCAAGTTCTTCACCATTGGGTGCCACAATACACTTCATCAAGAAGAAGGATAGATTGATGCACATGTGCATTGATTATCATGATCTCAAAAATATGTTGATAAATAAAAAGTATCCCACACCATGGATAGATTGAATTTTTGATCAAATATGTGAGGATAATTATTTCTTTAAGGTAGACTTTTAGCTAGTAATATTGCTAATTATATGTGAGGAAGGATGATATTACCCAGATAACCATTAGAAAAAGTTATGGATACTATGAGTTAATAGTGATTCCCTTTAGACTTACTAATACATCAAAATATTTCATGGACATAACAAATACAGTGTTTGGAGATTACCTCAACAAATATTTGGTAGACTTTATCCATTATATTCTGATGTACTCCAAAATCAAGGAGGAAGAGTAGAATTTAAATACTATGCAAAAAACATTTTTGAGGGAGAAAGTCTTTGAAAAGTATGATAAATATATGTTTTTATGGATTATGTATCATTATTTGGTCATGCTATCACGATTAGAGAAATATATGCTGATCCTTCCAAGATAAAGGAAATTGAATAGTCTTTTTAGAAAATACTTGTATTGGAGATCTTCCATTTCCTTGTTCTAGATGGGTATTACTGGAATTTTGTGAATAAATTCTCATTATTGTAAGAAAAATTAAATAAGATAACTTGGAATGGAGAAATTATTTTCTGGATGATTGAATGTGAAGACTGCTTCAAAGATTTCAGAAATAGGCTTATTACTGCACCATTACTCACACTCCCAAAATGTGGTGAACTATTTTAGGAATACATAAATTATTCAAGAAGGTATTAGGATTTTTAATAATGAATAATGATAATGTGATAGCCTACACATTAATAAATAATAAAAATAATTAGAAAAACTATCCTATGTATGATTTGGAGTTGGCAGCTGTGATATTCAAAAAAATATAGTGTCATTACCTCTATGGGGAGAAGTGTGAAATATATTATGATCATAAGAGCCTAAAATATATAATCACATAGATTGAGATTAATTTATTCCATAATATATGGTAAGATATCATCAGGGATTATGACTTCTCAATCCACTACCATCCTGGTAGGGTAGATATTGTAAAAGATTCTCTATGTAGAAAATATCCTACAACTTTATTAATGCTAACAATTAAGAAGGGTCCAATCTTATTAGATTTTAAAAGGATAGAAATTGAAAACATTAAGTAAATAAAATCACCAATTATTTCTCAAATGATTACTCAACCTTCCCCTATGGATAAAATAATAGATTCTCAATGAAATGATGTTGAAATTTAGAAAAAGGAGGAAGTTATTTGAAAATAGAAATACTCAATGTTCAAAATTGATGAGGAAGAGGTAGTAAGATTTGAGATATGACAATTTATACTATATAATCTATAGATAAAGAAATATATTTTGAAATATACACACAACACAACATTTTTATTCACTCAGGGAGCATGAAGATGAATCAATATATCGAATAGAACTATTGTTGGGAAAATAAGAAGAAAGAGATCGTAGAATATACATCAATGTTCCTAGAATGTCAACAAGTGGAGGATAAAATAAAAAAGTTCAAGGGTTTGATGTTACCATTTCCCATAAAAACATTGAAATGGGATAACATCACTATGGAAATTGTCACTGGACATCCAAATAGATCCAAAGGAAGCAGTTATATATGGGTTGTTGTAGATCATTTTACAAATACAACTCACTTTATCATGACTAGAGAGGAATTGTCACTCGATCAACATGAATAGATAAACATCATTGAAGTGGTCAAGTTTCATGGAGTACCACTATAGATTGTATCTAATATAGATTTTATATTTACATCCATAGTCTAAGAAATTTTCCATCATTTTCTAAACACTTAGCTGAACTTTAGTACGACCTTTCATCCTCAAACTGATGGCCAGTCTGAGCGGACAATATAAACACTGGAAAAAAGATGAGAGAATTTTTTATGGACTTTAATGTTAGATGAGATCAATATCTTCCCTGTTCAAGTACTCATACAACAAATATTTCCACTTGAACTACAAAATGGCTCTATATAAAGGCCTTTATGGGAAAAGATATAAAACAAAAATATGATGGGATGAATTCAGTGAACGTAATCTTTCAGGACCTGAAATGATCGAAGAAATTGTACAAAATGTGAAAACATTAGACGAACATAATGGATGGCTAATGTCCATAGAAAACATATTTTTACAATTGTTGATGGGAAGTTGAGTTTAATGTTGTAGAGAAGTAATTCCCCTGCAAATCTCCATCGAGGAGGATCATGAGATTTTGGATGAAAGGGAAGATGAGTCCCAAGAACATCAATCCCTTTGATATTTTATTATTTCGGAGTGATGGAATATCAATGAGCACTTCCACCTTCAATGTCTCAAGTACAATAGATATTCTACATATCCCTCTTATGTAAGTATATATCGAACCCCTCACATATAATAAATCCATAGGCTGTACAGCTGTATAAAAACATCTCGTATGAAGAGTAGATGATAAAGATCTTAGAGTGTAGAGGTAATTTTATAAACAATAATAATATTCACCTGGTCAATGTATTATGGTGAAACTATAAGTATGAAGAGGATATAAGGGAACCAGAAGAAACAATGATGGATAAGTTCCATCACCTATTTTTAACAAATAATGAAAAAAAAATTCTAGATATAAATTTCATAATGGGGGAAGAATGCAAAAACCCAAACTTTTATCAAGGAAAATTCCCTTCTTACAATAACGTTATATATTATAAACACATTCATCACATAGAACCAAATAAAAATATTATTTTCAAAAATTATGATTTAAATAAGAGTTATTTATAAAAATTAATGAACTTATACCAATATGATTGTAACAAGACTATTGGAATAGTAATGTGGACATTAAGAATAGTATCCAATCTGACAGAATAATAACCTGACCTATGTGATAATAAAAAAATTAGTTATCTTACAAATGAAAATATAAAATATTTATATCATGTAGTAAGTAAATAATTTTTAAAAAATGATAATATAAATATTGGAATATTTGTGAAATGTAATTACTTATTTACAATTTTATAATTAATTTAATTATTCAAAAAAATTAATATTCATAAATTTGATTCATAAATCACTTTTTAATTTTCTTGTGATTATAATCTAATTTTATTAAACTGTGATTAATTTTTCAATGTTTCGTAAAATCAGTTATAATATTAAAATCACTATTTTTCTAAAAAATTGTGAGTTCAATTAAAAATAAAATTGCTCAAATTTAAAAAAACAATTTCATAAAATGGATTCCATTCTAGAATTCTAGACATCGAAAATTGGTTGTTGTTAATTTTTGGGATTTTTCAAGATTAGTTTAATTTTTGGGGAATTGTGAAATACTGTAATTTATGGTATTTAAAAAATTCATGAATTGTTTAGTCCTGAATGCTGTATGAATGAGGTAAGAACCCATTATTTTCAAATAACATGAAATATTTATTGTACATAGTCATTGAAATCAATAGTAGATATAGTCTTGATCCAACATAAAAACTGATGTATAAAATAATCCAAAATTCCCCTCACATCCCACTATAAATATCACCCTCACCACATCTTCTCCTCACATATCCAAATCCCCAAAACATGTAAATTTTTTTCCAATACTCTTCCAAAGTATCTCCTTAATATATAAGAGACATTATATTCAAAAACATATAAAACCAAATTTTTTTATAGAGGCTCTCAAGGAGAAGAAGTTCAATTATTAAAATCCTCTTTTGTTTTCATTCAATTTTATTTTAATTTCATTTCAGTTCTTATCCTCTCATCAACTACCTATCCCAAGGTTAAATAATATATCCATTTTCATTTATATATTGTAATATTATTATGTTAATGGAATAATACACCATCAAATCTCTTCAATATTCCTTATATTCAACAAATGAAAACATCACCTGTGATGTGTCAATTTACCATCATCGTGGATGATGCATTTTTATTTTCCAATACCACATTCATGGATTGCAATAGATCCATTTTTATAGTTAAATATAATTATATTATATACATTACAAATTATTTAATATTTTGGAACCTTTATGTTTTAATAATATTAAATAATAAAACTGAAGTTGATTGTGATGATTGAAAATTCACCAAAACACGGACATTCATCATTAACATTTTATCTAATGAATCATTATAACTTATGTATTGAAATGATAAATTCAACCATTTAAAATTATTTTTAATAATAAATATGATGTAATTTCACTTCTAGACATTTGCATCCATTTGAAAAGTACACTAATAATTAACCTCAATGTAATGAATCAGAAAATCATGATATAAGCACTCTCGTAATGACAAAATTGAATCTTATAAATCATAAAAAAGGTCATAAATGAAGTTAATAAAATTATAATAAATAAAATAAACACATGTAATTTTTTAATTAATTAATTAATTGATCTAATTTTTTTCTAGGAATTTATGTGCATGTATATAACAGTTTCAGACTTAAGGTAAGATATTCTCTATAAACCCCCATTTTTCTTTCTAAATTATTTCTCTCTATTTAACCAAATGTAATTAATAATTATTATTTTGTACACAATTTATATTTTGTGTTTCTGTTTCATTAATATGTTTTAGCTCAATTTTTCATTAATTTTTTTTGGTAAAATAGATGTTATTATAGGGATCACTTTTCAATTCATCCCGATAATCAAGTCTGATTTTAGGAAAATAAACAATTTAGTGCAAATTTTCATGTACCATCCCTAATTTGTTTTAATCCCCATTATTCTTCTAAAGTAAAAAAAATTACCATTAAAATATGTCCTGGTTCATTTCTAGTTTTAAATAAAAGATTATCCCTTTTCCACTTTAAATTATCTTTAATAATTTCATTAAACCATACTAAAATATCTCATTTGTAATGTTTTTTAAACACTCTTATTACATGTTTTTACTTAATTTTACATCACATATCATAATATATTCTTATATTATGCTATATATGTCCAATTATTATTTGAATCCATCCATTTCTAGACCTGATTGTGATATTCCCTCTTGTTATGCCTTATGACATGATTATAATAGAAAATTATTTCCATGGGTAACCCTTATACTGGATTCTTTATATGGCACACATACACATGAAGATTTTATGATGGTATCACCATGATATCAATCCAATTCATTGAGCAATGTTTATTTTCATGAGTCTCCATGTTGGGAGAGGGAGTAAACCTAATTCTATTATGGGACTTTTTCCACCATGTGAAAATAGTCTTTAAAGATATCCTTGAATCATGCTTATGTAATGTTATATGGTATTTCAATATTCATATGATTCCATGATTACACCATGTTATATATGTTATACTTCCTTATTTTTATTCATGTTCCATGCCTTTTTGTGTCATCATGTTATGCCTTATAACCCATGTTCTATGATTTACTTCTAGGATTTTTCCCTTATAGGGATTTTTAGCACATCCCATTGGTCAGGTAATTCCCCAGTTTATCCTATGCAGATATAAGAGATCAAGAGAAGTTAAGAGTTCATTGTGGATATTAAATAAAAGATATTTTTATTTTTTTCAATATTTCTAATCATGTACCTAATATTCTATATACAGATTCCTTTAAGATCCTTGGATTGTATTTTATGGGTAGTTATGCTTAAACTATATAGTAATATGTATAAATGGCCCGGATCATTATAGTATATGGGGACCAACATACTTCAGTGTGGAGATGATGTGGGAATTTCATACCTAAGCATTGGTTGTTCATTCCAGTGTAACCATGATGTATCGAGATTTATGCTACCAATATTGGTGGCCTAGTATAAAATGGGAGATTACGTGCATTATCACTTGTTGTTCCACCTTTTAGTAGGTGAAGGTGGAATATCAGTTACCACTAATGATAATAAAACTAACTGGAAATTAAATTTTTATTTTAAAAAGAACTTTTGAGGGAAAAGTGGGAAGCCCGAAACAAAATTTTACAATATGTAACCCAGATCAAGACTACAAGGAACTACCCCTCCCCAGTGAATAAAATGTTCAGTTAATCCTCTACCTTCACATGAATAATTGAAAAGCTGTCCCACGCATGCTTGAATGGGCCTGGTACCAATTGCAAAGCCATACCCACTTGTTCATCCAAATACAAATTTACATGCTCTAAAGAATGATCAATTCTATAAATCATCTTCGGAAATTGATCCCTGCAGAATGCTAGTTGTCTTTACCATGAAAACTAAAAATAAAACCAAAATCAAGAATCTGTTGAAAATCATGCTCAATTATAATTACATATACCACCACTGAGAATATACCAAATTTTAAAATAAAAAATGTCACAGAAAGCCCTCCAAACCAATATACACCAATGATCACCATGAACAGAGGGCACAAACTCACAACCCAAATGACCAAGAAATCCACCTTGCTACTCTAGCTCATAGAGAATAGAGAAATATTGGAACCAGAGCATAGAATCAAACAAACATAAGTTGAAATAATCACTTGTGATCCCACCTCTTGGTACATTGATTCTTAAGAGAAAGAGAGCTTGCATCAACACATCAAATGGTCCAAAGAACAAATAAGTATCAATCCACATTCCATCATAAGAAAAATCAAATTCAAATGCATCACCAATAATAATGCCCCCAAAAATGTATACCACCACTTCCACTATCACACCTTCTATGAACCAGTAGTAGGTAGCAATGAAAAACCTGAACCAACAAAACCTTTCTAGAACATCCTCATTTAAAACACTCGGAACTACAATCCAAAGCAGTAAAAATGCATCTAACCCAAACAACTTCGGATACCAAATAGACTCCACCCTTACCCAACCTTCACATTCTATCTAAAGTTGAAAACAACTGAACTACCCACTCTATAAAAAGCCAATAAGCATATAACAAACAATGAAACACATGAAGTTGAAAACATCCAGAAATGACTTCAAGTCACCATGAAATAAATCAGAAGGTGACTGCATGGATAGATCTACAACACCACATGAATAAAATGAAGCACAAACTCATCACTGACATGAATCATGTTGAGCAGACCGAATCTCCAATGCCAAAAACCCTAGATTTAACCACTCGTGCTACTGAGATGTAGCTGAAGGATATCCTACATCTAAAATTACTTAGTCATCTGGATCAGAATCATCACCACCACATGAAGCTCAGCCCTCTGAATCTTGCTTCATAACCCTAGTTATACCTTCGAATGAAGAATAAAGAGTCGCGACCCTCACTCAAGGATTTTAAAACTATTTTCCATTCCTGAGTGGAAATGGGACTAATTTTCTTCGGATTTTATGATTGCTTTACCTAGGTCACCTCATGAAAGTGTTACAGTTTGGGTAGTTTTTTAATTTTTTTATAAAGGGTGAACTCTTTTTACCTTTGTGAGATACATTTTATGTAGATGACATATGGAGTATATATGTCAGGGAGGCCGTGAATATTCATAAAGATCCATGTTTTATCATATTTGATAAGGATTATTGCTTAAAATATTGGTTCTATATGTGGTGGATGAAGGCATTCGATATATAGTTTCTTTTGAGCTTAGCCTATCACCCTTAGACTAATGGACATACAGACCATACAATTCATGTGTTAGAGGAAATGCTTTATGCATGGGTTCATAACTATGGGGGTTCTTAGAGGAAACACATATCCCTTATTGTGTTATCTTATAATAATAGAATTTAGGAAACAATTTAGATGTATCCTTATGAATCATTATATTGTAGACCTTGTCGTTAACCTCTATGTTGGCTAGAGGTAGAGGAAGTAGTTTTTCTTGGACGAAGTCTCATTCAAGAGACAACAAAGCATTTATAATTGAAAAGAATGTTCATGATTATAGGTTAATACAAAAATTAGTCATATTCCCACAAAAACCATCAAACTGTTGAATTCATGGTTGTATATGAGGATTTATTAGGAGTTTCACGCAGGTTGGTCTGTCAATGTTTTCAGAGGATAGGTTAGCTTTAACCAGGATTAATGTTACCTTTTGAGGTTTCTAAGTGGATTAGAATAGTGAATTACTAGAATAAACATCCTTAGAGATACTAGTCTATTTAATGGAACAATCCTAGGCACTCTCAAATGATGTATGATTTTTGGGCACTTAGGTTCCATAGAGTGGCTGACCAAGGTCGTCTCTTAAAGGAGGAAGTAAATTTAACAACATATCAAAGGTATTCTAAAAATAAAATAAAAGATAAGAAACATTCTACAAAGGAAGGATTTCAGATTTTTTTACCATTTAGAAAGGTAGATAATGTATTCTGGAATAAGATTATATATTTTTTGTTTTTGGAATGAAATTTGATTAATAAAACCAAAAAAGAATTTGTTTTTTATGAAAATATTTTTATAATGTATAATAGATCTAACTATACCTCTTCACTTTATTAATTATCATTACCATTTAAATTATTATCCACTTAATTATGATCCTTTAACTTGTTAATCCCCGAACACTACGAGAATAAACTAAACCATGCCGATGAAATGAATTAAACATTATTCTAGATTTACTAAATTAAATCATAAAACCCTACTATAATTAATATTATCAGGATAAATTATGGCAAGTTGTGAGTTATGGAACATACCCACTTTGGAAATGAGTATGATCTCTAAAAATTTATGCCATGTAGTTTTGTATTACTGACTAAGATCACACTCTCACAATTCACACAATGTTTGACCTCAAGTGTTTTCTGTTTATTATTCAATTAATTTCATCGTTTAATTTAAATTAAAAACGCAATTAATAGATCATATTAATTGAATTACATTATCTAATTTATTCAACATAAATGAATGAATAAGTCTAGACGTATTTTGATTACTAAAAAAACTACTCTTCCATGGGTGGTGTAGTCATCACAGAAACATTTTGCATGTGAAAAGGTTTAGAAAGGGTAGAGCCCAATCTAATTTCTAATCTTCATTCCATCTTAATTAGGAAGATTAAGAGAAATAAAATATGAAAAAATAGAAGAAAAGATATGAACTAAAAGATAAACCAATTTTTTTTTATAAAAACACAAACATTAAAATAGGAGAATGTGATGAAGGCTTCGATGAAGATATCCTTGATTCAAGATATAACTTATTAGTATAGGATGTTCCAGAACCTCCAAAGTGATGCGAGGACTCCTCTGGGATGAAAAAATAGTATCACATCACTCCTTGGTAGAACTTGCAAAAGAGGTGCCCAAGGTGTCAATTTTTAACCAAAATAGAATGTGGTTTTGGGAATCTTGATTTTGAGATACCACTTTTGTCTCGATTATGGGTTGGTCAATGGACTTATCTGGACTTGGAAAAAAGATAAATGTTGTGGTATAGAATATTTAATCTCTCCATGAAAAATTTCATGGCCAATGGAGGATGAAATCATGTGACATAGCTAAAATAAAAAATCCAATCTTTGACTTTTTGTAGATTATGCCCCATATATAGATTGGTTCAATGGTCACCTTAATGGAATAATTGGGCTATTTTTTCATGATATGAGATGTATCCCATGATGTTTTGGATTGGCCTACAAAATTTCTGCCAATTTTGAGGCACTTATTTTTCAAAATGTTCAAAATAGTGGTTAGATGTCCATGGGATTCCATAAAGTTTGACCCACAATACGTCGAAATCATCTCTAACACTCCAAATCACCTCCACCTACAATAAAATAACCAAAACAAGAATAATTTATTTTCTTAATAGTGATAAACAATTAATAATTGACTCAAATGAGATTTGAAATTTGAGATGATATATGTAATTTAAAATAAAAAACATGTTTAAAACAATGATATAAGGGTGAAATAAAGCAGTGAATCATGATGCGATCACCCCCCTTCACATACATTTTTTCACTACTGGGAAAACCCTCTTATCATTTATTCCAAAATATTGTGACAAGTAAATTCTGATATCAAATCAAAACAAATTTTAAAAAACATACCCTTGAGATCCATAAATTTTACAACAAGAAACATAAGATATCATGATTACTTTAAAACCATTAATTCAACTTCTTAATTCATATAATTCAATATATTTCCCACTAATTTATCTTCACATGCACATAAAACAATTACCTCACTTTTATTTTCTCTTATTACCAAAATTTCAAATTTTTAGCAATGTCTTTCTAATCCAAACTCATAAAAGGGTAACCATAGGCTTTATAATATCTACATCGCCACCCGATGTGAGTTAATTACATATGATTATCATAAGTAATTTTCAGGGTTGTTCGGTGGCTTTAAATTTTTAGGATTTAGATATGGAAAATTTTAAAGCTGAATGCGGATGGCTTGATTCTTTTTGAAGAAAAATTGCATTATTCTAATTTTTACTTAAATATGGTCACATACTCAATCACCATGGAATAAAATTCTGTTCATCATCATGAAAAATAATTAAATGTTCACACCATAGAATATTCCTACTAGAAAATTTCAATCTTATCAAACATGATTTGGTTGAAAGCTTCAGATAGGAACAACATTCATCCTCTATTAGATGCTCCAGAAAGGCACAATTTCACTAATCATGAAATCTCCAAAAAGGTACTAATTTCAACATAATGTTTTTTTATGTTTCAACCACATCTCTTAAAAATTTAAATTTCCACCCAAATTATCACAAAATGTTGTATCACAACAGAAGATAACTTCCCCCACACCTATGTTCTAATAGATTATAAACTTTCACTTCAAGATTTGGTTAGATAGGGAAAATTGGATTGTAATGTGGCTAATCTAAAATGTTGTTAATGGATTTTATGGGCTACAAGGGATAAATGTTCAATGTAGTCCGTTAAAAAATATTATTTTCAAAGGTGGATTTAAAACCAACGAAACACATCAGTCCTTTAAAACACAAGAACCTCAAAACCAAATTTTTTGATCGGAAAAAATAAAATTCTAGTTAAATAAAGCATGTTTGGGTTATATGAGAAAGTGAGGTGAGTGTAATGAATATGAAAACCATGGCTCAGAAGCCTCATATGAATGTGATTTCAAATTTAAAGACAGTGCGATGTGGCATGGGATTCAAAATTCAAAGTAATTTTCATGAAATTTATATAGATTTTTACTTCAAACAAAGTCATTTTTAGCATTCATTTAAGCTGACTTTCATGGGATAAATTATTTCACTCAATGATATGGATTTTAAATTGGTGATGGGAATCATTTCCGCTCAAATGTTTCAGCAACACATGAAAATTTCATAAAAACAATTTTTTAAAAAACCGAAAAAATTGAAATTACTAAACTAAAAGGTTCCCACCCCCACAAATAAAATATTGAATTCTCTACAATGTGAATCCATGATACGATAATTTGATATTAAATACAGAATATTAAATATGAAAAATACTATAATAGTGAATGGGTTAGGAATAACGTGTTATTCTGTAGTGATGATAGGGTCATGTAGTGTGATAAAATCCATGACATTAGAAGAAATTACATCAATGTCTTGATTCAAGTACTGCCTATTAAATGTAATGAATCTTGTATTTTCCTAGTGTGTGATCTCAAAAACACCATAATGAAAAAAAATTAGATTCTATATAAGTACCAAACCATCTGGGACACAACTTACCAGGGATAATATTTAGTCATGAACTATAGTGCAGTTCATTCTCTCCAGCATGAAACTCCCTTTGTTGGATAATTATGTCATTAGAATATTTTGAACTCTCATTGTAAAATTATTAGTACTCATATGATGAAAATAAAATCTCTTTAATATCTTGAATTTGAAGCCTTCCTTTTAATTCCAACTTGGGATAAATCCATGTCTATAAGGCCCCGACCTTAAACATTACTTAATATTGAATTAAATGAATAATTCATATTGAGGATCTTTTCAGGTTTATAGTTTTAGAGAATTTGGACATAACTATTACATGTCAAAGATTATAAAGTAGACACATCTACTCAGCTTCCATTTTTTTCACAAAATAAAAACTCTTGAACAAAAGAGTCATGTCTAGTTCCTTGTTTTAGACAGCCTGACATTTCATTGATCCCATCCTTGACCCTATTCAACTTTATGTCATGTTAAAAACATTTCAAAAAAACTTTGGATGAGCATAGAAAGCTCAGTAAGGGTTATAACAATACGGAAATAAAACATTAGTCCATGTATACATAAGAATCAATGAAATCATACATTACTCATAAAATATAAGCACGTTAACATACCTCATGAAATCATAAGATTTATGAATAACTCACAGAAATCATAAGACGTAAAGGTAACTTGAGGCATTCATAACATTCTTACGTAGGGATTAACCCTCATGGTTACGTTTGGAATACCTATCACAGTATATTACCTAAATATCTTTGGAGAAACCTCAGTGTTTAACCCCTTCACATTACCCAATGCATTGGAGAGCTATATCGAGCTCACCCACCCTTAGTTTATCACAGAACCACCCATCTTCATAAACAATGACCAAGAACCATTACATAATCATAGCACAGAACTTAAGCATAAAGGAAATATAACATTCCCACATTGAAAAAACAATATAACATTTTAAGATATTGAAATAATGAATCCATTCTAAAAACCATTTTCAAAACCATTTAAAACATTTAATAAAGAAATTTTTCAATCATTGTGTCCCATACCACTTTGAATATTTTAACATTTTAAACCATTAATATCCATATAAATAAATCCTTAAAACCATTTTTAAAACATGGATATTAATTAGGAATATTTATAGGAATAAATCATTAAAACATTTAAAAGGATATTTTAATTAAAGGGTTTTTAACAAAATGAGAGAAACTTGAATACAATAATTGAGGAATAACATTTAATCATAACTTTATAATATCATGAGAATAAAGGTATTCATGATATAATATTTCAAAGTATAGTATATACACCATATAATAGTGAATTGGTGCATAACAACAACGAAGTCTCAATAGAAATGTAAAATGAGATGAAATCCCCTATAAAAAAGGTATCCTTAAATTAAGGATAACTCAATATCATAATTATGTGTGAAAAATATAAATATACCCAATATAAGTGGTTATTAAGTGTAAAACAATCAAAGGTCATTCACACATATTCAAAGGATTACATATTAAATAACTACATGTTGAACCCGAAGAAGTCGAAATTGGGTTCAGAAGTTCCCTTTGTAAAATACGACAGCCTAACGCTGTCACTTTAAAATTCTAAAAATTAGCTGATGAGAGAGAAAATTTTATCTCATAACCTGGACATAAAATTTAAATCAATAAGGATATATAAGAACATATCCCAACATAAAAATATGTAAATTAAAATACACAACAAAATAAGTCTTTTAAAAAGAGGAGGGTGAAAGGTTCCCTTACTGATTTGGGTAACTTTCGAAACGTACACCCCATGAAAGAAAGACTATACAAAAATGATGAAAATACTAATAAAAGAAATTATATTACAAAAATAGTATAATAATGGGTAGTACATATAACACTCAAAGGAAATGGTGGCAAATGTAGCATAAGTCTCATTGGAATAAAAGTGAGATGAAAAACCCCTATGAAAACTCGACAGCCTAACGACACCACTTAAAACATCCAAAAAAATGGATTGATAAAATCAAATAGGGTATCTCATTATATGAACATAGAGATTACAGTAATAGAAATGTAGAAGAACATCCCCCAACTAAGAAATAGGATCTTAAACGAAATTACATAAAAAAGAGTACTTAAAAAGAAAGACAGAGATATGATCCCTTACCGCAAGTACGACTTTTCTTGTTCGTTTCTTTAAATTCCTGAATAATAAACTTTGGTCAATTTATAATTTCTTACGGAACTCCTTTAAAGATTATTAGTCAGTTAATATCACATATTATAATGTTATAATAATTGGTTAATAATGTGAGTTCATATCAGACGTTTTTGTCGATGCTTGGTACATGAGTCGAAAATGAACTTGTTTGAAAATGATTGTCCATGTAGTTATAAGTACATCATCTCCAGAATATTATTAATGATTTAAATATCATATATATCCATTAAACATTAATTTATACTATTCCATAACATTTTTAGATAAAAAGAAAAGAAATGCACCGTTCATGGAGACGATAGGTCGTATGTACGCATGAACGCTACTTTCATTTCTTTGTCATATTAATGGAATTAAAAATAACTGAGAGATATATATATTATAATTATAGTATAATATATATGTTATATAGCTCACATAATTTCATTAATTTCATTCTTTATACATTCCATGTATTGCATGAACGAGTCACATCACTTGAGGGGGCGGTAGTCCACACTTCTCGTATGAAATTAACACAATTACCCAACATGCAAAGCATAAAGGTATGTTTTAAATATAAAATACATAAGAAAATGGGAAACATAAATACCATATTTATCATATTTAAAATACAGTGACATCATAATGGCCACCATGAAAGGTGTTAAGGGAAGATCGAACAATCATTGTTTCGGGAGGCAGTAATTCACCATCCTTAGAAACAGTGTATTCTTTAACCATTAGACTGAGGTGTGTGTAAGTGTAGCTGGAATCTTTCATATAAAAAAATAATATTACATTGAATATACTGGTGTTGTTACAAAATAATGTAATAAAAAGAGTTTAGGTGTTTGGATAAGCAAAATAAAACAAAAGAACACAAGTGAAGACATTACCTTTAAATCGGGTAACTCCTCTTGGTTTGAACCAAAAGGGTTTCTTGAAGAGTATTATGCCAATAGTGAGGCTTCAATGATTAAGTGAGGGATGTGGAGAGATGGAATGGGAAGGGGTTGGATGAGCCAAAGGCTTGAGAGGTGTGATTAAGGTGGTAGAGGTGGGGGCTTTTTATAAGGGAAGAGGAGGGGCACTCTTGGAAAGTTATAAACTATTACATTATTATAAAATGATTTTCAGATTTTAAAGGTCCCAAAAGGATATATTTCGAGGCTAAGGTGATAATTTTTCGAAATACACCCATCAAATATGTTTGTGACAAGTTTAAGACTTATATTTCACCATATCGCCTCATTTTATTTAAATCGTTCATTTATGAGGTAATCACTGCATCATCACGGTGTCATAAATAAATAAATTTATTTAATTTCTAAAAATTATAAAACAAATATCAGGATTTAGATATTTTTATATTTATAATGAATATTTATATTAAAAAATATGACTTGTATAACCCCATGTTAAAATTGTTTTAGTAAAACAATACATGTTTCTGACATTTTAATTTTAACTTTAAATAAAAAGTTATTAATGTCATTTTCCAACCAAAGTGGCTCCATGGGGTCCCCAAGTTGACCCATGGATTTTCTAGGTCGGCCATGACTCATCCAATAAGGGTAGAACATTTTTAAAGGTCATTTCATATTATTATAACATTATCTTTACCTTAAATTCCACTAATTACATTTAATCACGATTAATAAAACTTAAAAGTTACTATTCACCAAAAAATTATTTTAATCTCATTGAACCACATTTTACATCCTAATGAAAGCCATGTATATTGGATTTTTGAAAATAAAATCATAGAAGTGGTAAGGTTTCATTTATACAAAAAATCAGTTTCTTTAACTACCACTTAGTGGTTTCACTATTCATCAAAAATTGAAATTTTTCAGAAAAATACCAAACAATCACCATAAGATATATGTGATATTATGAATTCAAAAATGATGTCTATCTTACACAATTCAAAATATATAAGTTGAATTAATTAATTTAATAATTCATTCCCTTTGTCAAAACAAATAGCGTGTTTTTAAGAAACAATATCTATGAAAAGATTAAAACTAGTTTAAGTCCAATTTCAAAGTGAAATTAATTAAAATAACCACCATTGGATTAAATGGAAAAAATATATTCTAAATAAACTTTAATCTCAATTTAAAATATAATATATCCATATAAATAAATCAGATTAAAAGGAGGTTTTGAACTAAAATGAAACATTTTCACTAAAAATGATCTTTATCGAAAAATAACAAAAATTTACACAAAGTAAATTTTGATGTCCAGATTCTAAAGAAAGATTTTATTTTTTCAAATAAAACATATAAAATTGTCAAAAGTATATTTAAAAAGGGTTCTCCATCAAAAGGTGGTCCATCGACCTTTTAAAGAATATTAGAAGATTTATGCTTAAAATTGGATTCATTTGCATTTTAAGCCTCTAACATTTATTGGATAAAAGTAATAATATTTGACAAAAATATATAATCATTTTGTAGTTAGTTCCATTCATTTCCGCCATTACAATGACTAGGCGTTAACTACCATTTAAAATAATATAATTTTATTATAAGAGTGCAACGTAATATTTCAAAGAAACTCATTGTTGCGTATTGGGTACGCCATCGAGCATAACATTACCTTTAAAGTAATATTAATATTTTATTCACAAATATGGATAAATATGAAAATTTCATATTTTTTATTTACCTGGGGTGTTACATCCTTCCCCCCTTCTGGAAATTGCGTCCTCACAATTTTAAAATTTGGCTTGGAAATTTCATTAAAAATCCCACATCGGAACAAGAGTCCGTAAAACTATAACTTTAAAATAAAGAAATAGAAGTACAATAGTCACATGATTTAATCCATTCTAGGATTCCATGTAGGAAAACATGGACATGGAGGAGAAAACAAAGGGTCATGTTCTAATGTAGAGTGATAGAAAACATGTTTAGGAGAAAGTTAACCACAAGAAAATCACAAACTTGTGATGGGTTAAATGGTATTTGATTCCCCAATAGGAAAAATTAACAGACAACATTTTTCTTTTAAGTTACTTTTCATTGATTAATTTATTTATGAGCTTTACTAAAACACAAGGAAACATACTTATCATGTTGACTTTCAACTTTTACTAGATTTCTTACACGAACTCATATTTTCTCCAAAAGATGAGTATTTAGGATGAACTGTTCACATTAAGAGATCTATAATCAATATCTAGAGAATCACCTAATCCACAAAATAGAACTATATACTTCCCATGTCTTTAGACCTTAACGAAAACTAAAACCAAAATGGTTTTTATGAGATCAGATAATACCCAAAAAGGATAATCCTTTATAAAAAAAATTCTATTCTTAATCTCCAAAATTTGTCAAACAATACCCAAAGTTCAACAAAGACCATTCAATAAAAATATATCCATAAAATTCTTCAAAGTAATCAAAACTAAGACTGAAACCCAAATCTCTAAAGGATTTAATCATGTAGTCTTCCAGGATAAACCTTATCATTTATCTCCAAATAACATCTTCTTCTCTTAAAGTCTCGTATTGAAAAGAAATTAACCTAATCATATATCCTTCATGATAGGTCAATAATTTCTATAGATAACCTGAAATAAACTTACTATTGATTAATAAAATAATCTAACTAAAAATAATTAGTCAAACCAACGAGGGACTTCACGTAGTCCTGTGGTAGGTGATAAAGACCAGTCGCACTTTGGTTGTGGGTTCGATTCCCGTAGCTTTGTCCGACGTGATGGGTTGTCACAGGGTCTGCATGTTTTCCTTTTTTCCAAAATTACATAATTCTTAAAACATTCCCCAATAAGAGATAAAATCTTCAAAAATAACCATAACATATTTTAACTTCAATTTTACCTCATTCCTTTCATCTTCCATCATAACATAGAGTGACCCATAATTACCTAAAAAGTAAGGATCATATAATCCCTAATGGTTACCTTTATAATTTTTACCTGAACTTCCACATCGAGTTGGTTCTCTCATACATGATGCATTAAAGAACACACCAAAGTTCAAGTGGTTGATCATGACTCCTGATAGTTGGTCTAGAATAACCACAAGATTTCTCATCAAATCCCCCATTTCATCTAGTCTCTTAATCAGGGAACCACCACAGTTTCCTTCAAACCCATTGTCACTTTGGTGCCTGCTAGATCCATCCATTTACTAAAACCAAAAAGGTCAGTGAGAGTATATCAACAAAATCATCATGTGATAAAGAGGAAGATAAACACAAATATATACTTAGTCATTCACTTTATCTAAAAACTATAACTCTTTCTGAAATCCTAGACATTATGGTAGTGTCACTTATGCTTAAAGAATACCCTAACATATAAAGTTATCTAAACTGACCTCTGATACCAACTATAAGGCCCCAACCTTAAACATTACTTAATATTGAATTAAATGAATAATTCACATTGAGGATATTTTTAGGTTTAGAGTTTTAGAGAATTAAGACATAACTATTACATATCAATGATTACAAAGTAGACACATCTACTCAGCTTCCATTTTTTCACAAAATAAAAACTCTTGAACAAAAGAGTCATGTCTAGTTCCTTGTTTTAGATAGAATGACATTTCCTTGATCCCATCCTTGACCCTATTCAGCTTTATGTCCTGTGAAAAACATTTCAAAAAAACTTGGGATGAGTATAGAAAGCTCAGTAAGGGTTATGAAAATACGGAAAGAAATCATTAGTCCATGTATACATAAGAATCAATGAAATCATACATTACTCATAAAACATAAGAACGTTAACATACCTTATGAAATCATAAGATTTATGAATAACTCATAGAAATCATAAGACATAAAGGTAACATGAGGCATTCATAACATTCTTACGTAAGGATTAACCCTTATGGTTACATTTGGAATACCCTTCATAGTATATTCCCTAAATCTCTTCTGAGAAAACTTAGTGTTTAACCCCTTCACCTTACCTAATGCATTGGAGAGCTATATCGGGCTCACCCGCCCTTTGTTTATCACGGAACGACCCGTCTTCATAAACAATGCCCAAGAACTATATCATAATAATAGCACATAACTTGAGCATAAAGGAAAGATAAAATTCCCACATTTCAACAAAAATATAACATTTTAAGACATTTAAATAATGAATCTATTCTAAAAACAATTTTAAAAACCATTTAAAACATTTAATAAAGATATTTTTGAATCAAAGTGTCCCATATAACTTTGAAACTTTTAAAATTTTAAACCATTAATATCCATATAAATAAATCCTTAAAACTATTTTAAAAACAAGGATATTAATGAAAAATATTTATAATAATAAATCATTAAAACATTTAAAACAATATTTTAGTTAAAGGGTTTTTAACAAAATGAGAGACACTTGAATACAATAATTAAGGAATAACATTTAATTAGAACTTTATAATATAATGAGAGTAAAGGGATTCATGATATAATATTCCAAAGGATAGTATATACATCATATAATAGTGAATTGGTGCATAACAACAATGAATTATCAATAGAAATGTAAAATGAGATGAAATCCCCTATAATGAAGGTATCCTTAAATTAAGGAAAAATCAATCTCATAATTATGTGGGAAAAATATAAATACACCCAATATAAATGTATATTAAGTTTAAAACAATAAAAGTTCATTAAAACATATTAAAAGGACGACATATTGAATAACTAAATGTTGAACACAAAGAAATTGAAATTGAGTTCAGAAGTTCCCTTCGTAAAATTCGACAGCCTAACGGTGTCAATTTAAAATTATTAAAATTAGTTGATGAGATATAAAATGGTATCTCATCACTAGGACATAAGATTTACATTAATAAGGATATATAATAATATATCCCAACATAAAAATATGTAAATTAAAAGACATAACAAAATAAGTCTTTTAAAAAGAAGAGGGTGAATGGTCCCCATACCGATTTGGGTAACTTTCGAAACGTACACCCCATGAAAGAAGGACTATAAAAATTGATGTAAATACTCATAAAAGAAATTATATTACACAAAGAGTATAATAATGGGAATTACATATACCACTAAAATTAAATGGTGTCAAATGTAGCATAAATCTCACGGGAATAAAAATTAGATGAAAAACCCATTATGAAAACTCGACAGCCTAACAGCACCACTTAAAACATCTAAAAAAATGGATCGATGAAATCAAATACGGTCTCTCATAATATTAAAATAAAGAGTACAGTAATATAAATATACAATAACATCCCCCAACTAAGAAATAATATCTTAAAAGAAATGACATAAAAGAGAGTACTTAAAATGAAAGAGAGAGATAGGATCCCTTACCTCAAGTCCGACTTGTCTTGTTCATTTATTTATATTCCTGAATAATAAACTTTGGTCAATTTATAATTTCTTAAGGAAATCCTTTAAATATTATTATTCAGTTCATATCACATATTATAATGTTATAATAATTGGTTAATAATGTGAGTTCATATCAGATGTTTTTGTTGATATTTGGAACATGAGTAAAAAATGAACTTGTTTGAAAATGATTGTCCATGTAGTTATATGTACATCATCTCCAGAATATTATTAATGATTTAAATATCATATATATCCAGTAAATATTTATTTTATAATATTCCATAACATTTGGAGATAAAAAGAAAAGAAATGCACCGTTCATGGAGACCGTAGGCTGTACGTACGCATGAACGCTACTTTCATTTCTTTGTCATATTAATGTAATTAAATATAATTGAGAGAGATATATATTATAATTCCAGTATAATATATATGTTATATAGGTAACATAATTTCATTAACTTCATTCTTTATACATTCCATGTATTGCATGAACGAGTCACATCACTTGAGGGGGTGGTAGTCCACACTTCCTCATATGAAATTATCGCAATTACACAACGTGAAAAGCATAATGGTATGTTTTAAATATAAAATAAATAAGTGTATGGGAAACATATGTACCATATATATCATATATAAAATACAGTGACATCATAATGGCCACCATGAAAGGTGTTAAGAGAAGATTGAACAAGCATCGTTTCGTGAGACAGTAATTCACCATCCATAGAAACAGTATGTTCTTTAACCATTAGATGGAGGTGTGTGTAAGTGTAGATCTAATACATCACATAACAACATCCTAGTACATTGAAGATACATGTTTTGTTACAAAATAAAGGAATAAAAAGAGTTTAGGGGTTTGGAGAAGCAAAATAAAACAAACGAACACAAGTGAAGACATTACCTTTAAATCCGGTAACTCCTCTTGGTTTGAACCAAAAGTGTTTCTTGAAGCACATTATGCCAAAGGTGAGGCTTAAATGATGAATATAGGGATGTGTATAAGTGAAATGGGAAGGGGTTGGCTGAGACAAAGGCATGAGAGATGTGAGTAAGGTGGTAGAGGTGGGAGCCTTTTAGAAGGGAAGAGGAGGGGCACTCTTGGAAAGTTATAAACTATTACTTTATTATAAAATGATTTTCGAATTTTAAAGGTCCCAAAAGGATATATTTCTAGGATAAGGTGATAAGGTCTCGAAATACACCAATACAATAGGTTTTTGACAAGTTTAAGACTTAGATTGTACACTATCTTCTCCTTTTATTGAAATCGTTCATTTATGAGGTAATCACTTCATCATCACGGTGTCATAAATAAATTTATTTATATAATGTCTAAAAATTAGAAAAAAATTATCATGATGTAGGAAATATTTTCATCTTTCTAATTATTATTTATAGTCAAATATATGACTTGTATAACCCCATGTAAAAATTATTTTAGTAAAAAATACATGTTTGTGACATTTTAATTTTAACATTAAATAAAAAGTTATTAATGTCATTTTCCTACCAAAGTGGCTCCATGGGGTCCCCAAGTTGACCCATGGATTGTATAGGTCGTCCATGACTCATATAATAAGGGTAGGACATGTGTCAAGGTCATTTTATATTATTACAACATTATCTTTATCTTAAATTACACAAATTAACTTTAATCATGATTAATAAAAATTAAAAGTTACTATTCACCAAATTTTTTTTTAATCTCATTGAACCACATTTTACTTCCTAATAGAAACCATGTATGTCGGATTTTTGAAAATAAAATCACAGAAGTGGTGAAGTTTCATTTAAACGAAAAATCAGTTTCTTTAACTACCACTCAGTGGTTTCACTATTCATCAAAAATTGATGTTTTTTCGAAAAATACCAAAAATTCACCCTAAGATATATTTGATATTCCTAATTCAAAAATGAATTCTATTTTACACAATTCAAAATATATAAGTTCAATTAATTAATTTAATAATTCATTCCCGCTGTAAAAACAAATAGCGTGTTTTTAAGAAACAATATCTATTAAAAGATTGACACTAGTTTAAGTCCAATTTCAAAGTGAAATTAATTCCAATAACCATCATTGGATTAAATGGTAAAAATATTTTCTAAATACACTTTAATATCAATTAAAAATATAATCTATCCATATAAATAAATCAGATTAAAAGGAGGTTTTGAATTAAAATGAAACATTTTTCACTAAAAATGATCTTTATCAGAAAAATAACAAAAATTTACACAATGTAAATTTTGATGTCCAGATTCTAAAAAAGGGTTTTGTTTTTCCAAATAAAACATATAAAATTGTCAAAAGTATATTTAAAAAGGGTTCTCTATCAAAAGGCGGTTCATCGACCTTTTAAAGAATATTAGGAGATTTATGATTAAAATTGGATTCATTTGCATTTTAAGCCTCTAACATTTATTGGATAAAAGTAAAAATATTTGAAAAACATATATAATCATTTTGTAGTCAGTTCCGTTCATTCCCTCCATTACAACGGCTGGGTGTTGACTACCATTTAAAATAATATTATTTTATTATTAGAGTGCAATGTAAGATTTTAAAGAAACTCGTTGTTGCGTATTGGGTACGCCATCGTGCATAGCGTTCCCTTTAAAGTCATATTAATATTTTATTCACAAATATGGATAAATATGAAAATTTCTTATTCTTTATTTACCTGGGGTGTTACATTGTCTCATTTCTTTATATCCCAATATGCCTGATGATCAAATTCTATAGGGAGAAGACAAGCTTTCCCAAAAAAAATCTGAAGCAGGGAAATACTGATGGGTTTCTTATAATCTATTCTATAATACCATATCATATCATCGAATAACATAATCCAATCCTTCTTATTTGGTTGCATGATTTTCTCCAAAATACATTTCAACTCACTATTTTAAACCATATCCTAGAAATATGTTTGGGGGTCATATAGTGTTGATGTTTTGTGTGTCACCCTATAAATATGAAAGAAGGGAATCAAAATTTTGATTTTAGATGTGTGTCCCTTGGTCACTAATGATGGCTATTTGTACTCTAAACCAACAAAAAACCTGTGTCTTATCAAAGTTCACTACAACTTGATAATCATCTGTGTCGGTGGAATTTCTTCCACTCATTTACTCACATAATCAACAACCAACAAAATATACAAAAAACCCAAATAAACTAGGAATAGGACCAAAAAATCAAATCCCCATACATAAAAAATATCACAGAATAATATGGGTTGTTTGGGAATCTTATGTCTCCTTGAAATGTAACCAGTGTGGTCAAAATGTGAGCACGACTTAAAAAACACATGAGCATCATTGAACAAGATATGAAAATATAATCGAGAGTCTAATATTTTCTTATATGTTCATTGGGGTCCAAAGTGTCCTCCACATGATAGTGTTTGGAAGAAATGAAAAATAGAATGAAACTCGTGATCCAGAACACACCTCCTAATAACCTGATCACTAAACAAGTTCCATAGGTATGGATCGCCCCAAACATAAAATCTTGACTTGCTATTTATCTTTTGGACTTGATGCTTCTTTAAATTTGTAGGGATTTAAGATGAAACAAGGTAGTTAACTATATCAGTATATCAAGGATCTGAACCTATGATGGAATAAAGATGCTCATCCGGGAAAGTGTGCCGAAGGGGTAACATGCTAAAGGTGTAAGCCTATAGTGTGTGAGTATGCCTACTCATGTGGTCCGCCACTAGGTTTTTTGACCACTTCATTCCCTTTATCTTAATTTAAAATTCTTAATGAAAGAGCATCCATGAGATAAGCCTGGTACTTTCATCTGGATTCTGCAAGAGGTACCTGAGAGCTGCATATTAAGAAAAAATAACTATGTTAGAGACCAATAAATATGAAAAAAAATTATCTATGGAAAATATGACATCAAGAAACTCCTTTTCCATGGTTGTGTAGTTTGGTTGGGAAAAATATAATGAACGTTATTCATATTAAATCTCATGTGAATGTTCTTCCACCCACTAAGATAAGGCTACTCCAACCGTGAAGTAGGAGGACTCAAACATAATCTCCAAAGGATTATCCCACCCTGGAGTCTATTTGATAGTTGGATTGTTCATACAGTGTTTTATCTCAACAAAGGAATTATTTCAAGAATCATCAAAGAAAAAATAAGAATCTTTTTGAAGTAATCATGACATAGGAAGAGAAATATTAGTAAAATATTTGATTATGGACCGATAGAATATTGAATTAACTTGAAAAGATATAACATCATGCACACATGAAGAATAGGGTAGGACTGAAATAATATCTACCTTAGATATTTCAACTAATATCCCATGCTTTGACACTACACGCCCTTTGAAAATTCCATGATCTACCAAGAAATAAAAATTTCTAATGTTTATGTCCAGATTATTCTCAATACAATGATTCAAATCCATTCCCAATCTAAAGATACAATCTTTAAATGAAGACCCATACACAGTAAAATCATCCATAAAAACCTCCTTGCAGGTATCAATGAAATATTAAAAATTACTCACCATGCATCTCTGGAAGGAACCTAGGGCATTACAATTTCCACATGGAACCCTTCAGTAGGAAAAATTATTGAATGGATAAGTGAATGTTTTATTCTCTTGATCCTCTAGATAAATAGGGACCTAAAAATATCTAGAAAATCTATTATAGAAACAATAGTGTCTTTTCCCAGCTAGTCTCCTGGGCATTTGATCAATAAATGGGATGGTAAATGATCCTTATGAGTGGATAGATTCATCTTCTTATAACCAATACACATACGCCAACTGTTTTACACCCTCATAAGAACTAACACCTCTATCATTTTTGACAGAAATAACACCTATTTTCTTAGGCACAACCTAAATAGGACTCACCAAATGGGAATCTAAAATGGGAAAAATTATACCTACCACGAGAAAATTTTCAACCCCTTTTTTTAAAACTTTCAGAAGGGTTGGATTGAGTATCCTTTGGGGCCGCCTAACCGGTTTAGCCCCATCCTCCAAAATAATCTTATGCAGGAAAATAGAGGTCTAATACCACAAAATTCAGCTAAGGTCCACCCGATTTCCCTAATATTCTCCCTAAAATGATTTAATGGTTTTTCTTCATGTTCAAAAGAGAGATTTTGGGAAATGATAACAGTTAATTTTTCACTACATACAAAGTAGGAGTATTTGATATTAGTTATAAATGGCATGAGTTCCAATTTAGGGGGAGATGTATGAATGGAGAAATTGTAGGAACTAAAATATGTGCAAAAATTTACACCAGTATCAGTGTAGCAAACATCAAAACAGTATAATAAATCCTCAAACCCATCAGCATACGCTATATTCTATTCATAATTAGAGTTCACATGATAAAAACTAGAATATGAATCCATTTAAAAATAAAATCTAATAGAGTTTTATGGATTAGAAACTGGTGTGTTTTTCTCTTATAAATCATACTAGAACCAATTCTCATAATATATTTAAGTATAGGACAATCCAATTCCATGGTGTTTTCATTTGATGGTTAAAAATGGGAGATAAAAAAAGCAGAATGGTCCTCTGAGGGGTACATCATTGAGTTTATAACATTAAATATCACGAATTCATCTCCAAACTGGAGGGAAAGTTTACCCTCAAGAACATTTATGGTTTTTTTTAATTTTGAGGAAGGGCCTACCTAAGCTAATGGGAGCATAAGAACTAACCTGATCACCCTCAACATTAATCATGCAGAAATATGCTAGAATGATCATGTCTCTTACCTAGACAAGTACATACTCACGGACTCCCCATGGATATGTTGTATCTCTATTTGCCAACAACGCCACTACTCTCATTGGATTCAACTCAACAAACTATAATTAATAGAATACAGAGTGAGGCATAAAATTTATGGAAGCTCCCAAATCACATAATGCATCACAAAAGTGTAACTCCCCTATGGTGCATGGTTTGGTGAATGTTATGAGATCCGTGTACTTTGTTGAAAATGGTAGATTTGGTGTAATGAATGTTGAAACATTCATTCCATGATTGATCCACTCATATCCCTTGACCCCTCTTTGATTGGTACAAAGATCATTTATAAATTTGGCATACATCATCATTTACATTATTGCTTTATGTAGAGGGAAGTTTATCACAACAAACTAGAATGTATCCAAAACATCTTTTGGACATCACCTCATCATCTGTATTTGTTTTTACAACTCAGTTTGTAAATGGAAGGTTTTTTGGAGGAACAACATCCATCTTTTTCATACATTTTTCTTTCTCCTTGGGCTGCACATCATGGGTTCTTGAATGGAGACACTCCTTAGTGGAGGTGAATGCCGATGGAATAGAAGGTGAAAAAGTATCAGTTATTTAATTCCTGCTTCTCAATGTGATGAAACAAACATTCCCCTTTAGATTTGGTGTAGGTAGGGAAATAATATTTCTAGAGTTCTTACTTACCAGTTCTTAGAGGGCGGTGGAAATCTGGCTGATTTGAGTCTTCAACTCCCTTGTCTTCTAACCATGACTCTTCAGCTCATTCTTTTGTTTATGAATAATTATTTTCAAAATATCTTCCATGTTAGAATATACCTTTGGTTGGGAATTAACTTATTATTGACTTCATGATGATTGATCTTCAAATCTCTATTGTGGTTGTTCTAAACAGTGTTTGTAAGGAAGAGGATGCTATACATTTTATTGAAAAGGGGTCATTTCTTATTGTCTAGTGCCATACCTCATGTATTATTGATCATTACACCCTTTTTTTATTGTACAAGAATAATCATACTTCTTCGAGGGATGTGTATGTTGTTTTTATAGATATGGTCTCCAAAGGAATACTAATTCACAATCCTTTGACTCTAGTAATTGAGGGTAATAGTTAGTTGGGTGGCCTGTTTTAGTGAAAATTCCACACGGCCTCTTAGGTGTGGGTTGGGATGGTTTTTGAGAAAAATCAATCTTCCTCATCATTGGGGTAAATTCTTCCAACAGTGATGGTTGTCCTCAAATAAGTAACCATAAGGACAATGACGCATGCCCTTAAATAAAGTAACAGAAGATACAATAATGTCTGACCTCAAATAAAGTTACAGGAGGGATGAATATGTATGCCATCAAGTAATGGCGAGCATATGCCCCCAACCCAATAGCCTCAACACTATCCCTTGAAGTCTCCTCAGCTTCCACGTGGCTTCCTACGATAGGCACCACCAAACAAAAAGTACCTAAACTGCAACTAATAGGGGCCTCTACCCACATGGGTGGTCAAAACCACCTCATCATGGAGTCTCTATGTGTGCACACTACTCAAAGTTCCAGGTGATTTGTAATCACCAAATAATGTTCCCAAGACACACACCTCTGACACCTCATGTCCCTACGACCATGACTCTCAAGTTTGAAAGCCTTGCCATCCATGTAACCCGGGTCATGCCCATCCTGACAGTCATCCTTCCTCAAGTCGATGTCTATGACACCCAATCCTATGGTCAGAACCACCCAATGTAACCTAATCTAAGACCAACCTGTGATCATCATCACTCAAGAACATCTGGGCCATGCCCAACACAACCAAAAGTGTTCCAGCATATGAAATTCAACAATTACATATATAATCAAGAGATTCACTTCTAAATTGGAAAAACAAACTAAACTGTTCAAATGCACTAACAATGTGTTGTCCCATACCAGTGTTGAGGTCTTCAAAGCCTCCAAAAATTCATATCATGGGTAAATTAATTAAACTAAATAGTTTTATATAATTTAATTTAATTATAACCATTTTGGCACTCTGAAGAAAAAATACCCCGAGGAGCAACGACCACTCGCCCGACCCTGCTCAAACAAAAAAAGTAACCTGGCATACCGAAAGATATCCCATAGGTCAAATAATAATTAAAAAGTCAAGAACAGGTAATACAGGGTTGGTCTCAAAATACCTAAAAATGCGCCAAAGGTCGCAACACCAAAAAGTATACGAAAACACAAAAAGAGGTATGCACCACCAACCCGATACTCGTATATATAGGCAGGTCCGATATCAAGCTCTAATTCAAAGATAATATTTTATAAATCTATATTTATTTCAAAAAATGACAATTCTACTCAGATGGAAACTGCAATGCGTGAGGCAATGAAACTAGAATGAAACATGGTGTGTGGGTTTAGCCTCGCTATTGCGATCCCGCAACTACCAATGGATTGATGAACATACGACAGATGAAGAATCTAGGGGAAGAAACATTTTTGGCCTTCTAGAGAGTCAAGGTCCATAAATGGGGAAGAAGAAGGTATTTTCTAGAACAAGATGTGAAACCCTTTCATTTAAGCGAATAAAAATAAATGTACACGACATGTACTAATGACTACACACAGTATAGTAGCATTTTTTGTATTCCAACATAAGTGGAGGTAGCCACACAGTTTGGACGCTCCACATGGGTAAAAACACAGCTTGAACTTAGCCGGTACACACACAGAAGGTTGCACAACATGTTAAGAAACACTACACACCGTGTAGTAGGAAATTCCCACGTGGTCATCACATGGTATGTACTCAGAGACCACAAGTTTGGTACTTTACTTACCCCAACACCTCATGTACTTTAGATTACTCGGTGTGTAATTTGGAATTTTCCAGAACTTCCCAGATTTTCCCAGTTTTCTCAAAAACAAGTCAAAAAATCAAATGGGGACGAGATTTTGACCCATTCTAAAAACTTGGGATCTTATAACTACTATTCATATCAGTTGATAATCCTTGCATAGGTGATATGAAATCAACAATTCCTAATGATTCTATGTAGTGATTTATCTGATTCTTCTATAGTTTAAAATTATTTCCGTTGAGGATCGAAATTACTTAATGATTGACCACCTACATTTCTTATTTTTAGAAAGAACAAATGACATTCAACCTTTCACTATGCTACCAATTTTTAGTTCAACAATGTCGAATACCCTGAGGGGGGGGGGGGGGGGGTGGGGGGGGGGGGGGTAGGGTGAATCAGGGTATGACATATTAAAATTACTTCCCCTTCGGATCTTGTTTCATCATTAAACAAACTATATTATCTCTCATTATCAGTACAATGTCTAAATATAATTTAAATCATGCATGAGACACAACAATTTTAACATGGTTCACCCTCATTGTGCTACATCCATGGAGCATAAAACGATATTATTCAGATATACCAAATTCACTAAGGCTCATTACAAATAATGTGTGAAATGTTTGAGCTAGATCTTCTTATGTCTAGGCTCACTCCATTTACATAATTTAATGTCTTCTCAATTCATTACCAAGGGTCACTCTATATGCCTCTTTCTCTAGAACACTATTGGTGGAATGGTTCATTGTCTTCTTCTTCCTTCACTCACTACTCTTGGAAAGTAATCCACTCAAAATTTATAGAGTTTTAGGTTGAAAATATTTTATGGACAAGTATGTCCCTTAATTTTCATGTATTCTTATATCTAAAACTATAGGTAGTTGATCTATTGCAATTTATTTTTCACCTACAGATGAATCCATCTTTCTAGGTTCTATTATTTGCTAGAATATACTTTGGAAAATATATTTTAATCAATCACAAGATTCCTTGTATGTCCTACCTTTCTCCTCCGCATACTATGTACTGAGTATGGTATATGGAACACCTTTTACATGTACAATTTCCAATTTCATGAACCACCCTCATCCACGACCTACCTATCCCATGGACTACCTTCTTCAGTACTATCCCATACCAGCTCCACATACAGACTATGAAAACCACTTCTATGAACCTCCTGCTTCCAAAAATCACCATATATCTGTGAACTCTTCTCTATTAAGATAATTCCATCACTTCTTCATACTAGAGCTCCCCCTCCAGGTTCCACATTCTTATTCCATAGACATTCTTCTTTTTCATCCATCAACATTCTTTAATAACCTTCGGTGTAATTCCATCTATGGAAAAAACTGCTTCCTTCCCAGAATTCTCCCTCACAGACTTCCTTTGAACAACACAAATTTCCATGAGAAAAGATGTTCTCAAAAGATATCCTTGTTTTATATAATCAGTGGGATTATCTGTCCTTATATAGAAACATATATCTACATAAATATTCTAAATCCAGATTTACCAAATCATTGATTTGGTACATCATAAAACACATTTCAATCCTCCTTCCGTGAACAACACCCATTATACGATCCATTTTCCACCATGGTCCACATATTGGCTTTGCTCCTACACATTTATATTATATTAGTATATCCTAAAAACTATCACAGCTTCTATATAATGCATTTCATTCACCACAAACACTCACTATAGACCATTTTTGGTTCAGAGAACCATTCCCGCATACTGTTTCCACGTCTTAGTACGTGACAGAATACCATTCCTGAAAATGGTACGCAGTCCGTGTTCTTAGGTATGGGGTTCAATTATTTTTCTGATTTCCTTTATATTTTTTCATACGATTTACAGCTTTTATGAAACCCTTCCTTTTCCAACATAAAACTCCAAATTTTGAGACCCAAAAATTTGGGAAACACTAGTTAACTATGAAACCATAAAAACTTGCTTTTTGAAAACACCAACCATTTTCATTCATGGACATATGGATTTTTTGACAAACAAAATCACACCAAGAAAACACTGAGAGGACACATTGAAGGATTTTCCCCAAGAATTCATCAAATCAGTTTCATAATTGAAATTGAATAAAAATATAAAATACTAATTTTGTTTTATTGTATAAAAATAAAAATAATTTATAAAGCAGTTGAATGAAGAAAATATGAAAATCGTTCTATTAAAAATACAATATACATATTCAAATTAGTTTTTTCTTGATAAATATCCTTTTAACACACCAGAAAATTCCCTATGTGTAAGATGTGTGATGGTGAGACTTTTATGGGGTTGTTCGATTAACATATTTTGGGTCATGGTCTCGATGAGTTTGAACTTATCCTATAAATTGTTTCACCCATGTTTCTGTTATTAAGTCTCAGCTTGGGATTAGTCAAGGTTAAATCCTCGTGATGTTATTTCCTTTAGAAACTTCTATAAATGGGCTTTATACGATATGTTCGTACTATTTGTGGAAATCACTTCCTTTGTGTTTGTTAATTGGATTTTTTTTAAATCATTATTTATAGTAATCATGTGATCACATTTCAACAACAATTTTATCAACTGTAAATATTATTATCCATCATTTAAATCATAGTATATATCATAAAACCAAATAATTGCATGTGTTTTCTATAAAAATGTTTAATTAAATCACAAGTGTAATTTTATTTATAATAGTTTGCATCATTACAATATCCCACCCTATGAAAGTTCACTGTCAAAATACTCATTTCCCATACTAAAATAGAAGAGGGTAACTCTGTTTCATCACATCCTCTAGTTCTTACAACTCTTATTCAAACATATGTTTTCTCCACAGCACATTGACCAGGTGCATTATCTTATTATGTAGAAAATTGTCTCTATAATATAAGTTATTAATCGACTTTTCCTCATAAGTGTGATCGTTCTCCAATGGAACCACCTATTGATTGAGTACATGTGATGGCTATGGTATGTAATTTCTCAAGAGGGATATATAAAATACATCATGTACTTGATATAATTTATGTGGGAGTGAAAGTTAGTAGGTCACCGCTCTAATACGATCCAGGATCTAAAAGTGGTCGATATATCTTGGACTAATATATCCCTTCATCAAATACCTCATAAATTTACTAAATGGAGATATGCAGTGGGAATCCATGACTCCAACATCAAGCTCTATGTCTTATTGATGATTATCATCAAAATTCTTCTATTGACTCTATGATTCCTTGATGTGATATGAAATGGTCCTAACCTTTTCCACCATTTCTTCAACCATTTCATGACCTTTTAGTTTTCGTTCCCCAAATTCATCTCAACATATAGTTGTTCTGCACCTCATCCCATAAAGGGCTTCATAAAGACCAATTCGGATGCATGAGTGAGAATTGTAATTATATGAGAACTAGACCAAAGCAAGATGTTGGTCCTTTACAACTTTGTTATAAATTGATCATGTTCTTAAAATGTCTTCAATTAACTAGATATTCCACTTAGATTGGCCATCGGGATGATGGTGTTAAGCCATGATTAAGTTCAGCTTAGTGTTTAGATTATGTTGGAGACTTTTCTAGAACATTGAGGTGAATATAGAAACTTGATCAAATACAATTGATAGTGGTACTCCATACAACTATTCAACTTCTCTAATGTATATATAGGAATGTTGATCTTGTGAAAAATCTTCTCAAATTGTGATAAAGTGAGATGTTTTTGTAAAATGTTCCATAATAACCCATACAATATTGTTTTCTAAAGATGTCTTCAAAATTCTAGTAACAAATTCCTTGTTGATGTTTTCCCATTTCCATGTTTGTATGAGAAATAGTTGCATAATCCCCTTAGAAATTTGCTTTTTTAGCCTTCAATTTATAACATTCCAAGCACTTGTATATATATTCAACGATCTGTTACTTCATATTGTTCCACCAATAGTTCTCTCAGAGATCCTAATAAATATTTTTGATTCATGGATTGATGGAGAATGTCCAACTATGTTAATAATACATTAGTTACTTCTTTAAATAATGATTTTATGGTACACATAGTGTTGACTGAAATATCACAAATCCTTCTCCATTAACATTTAACACTAATGATTACCCTTTTCCTATAGTTTCCATCTACTTTTGAATTCCCATATAATTTCTATGAGAATCATTTCTTTTATATAGAAGGGATGGTTGAGCAATATTTTGTAAAATGATTGATAATATTTCTTCGTTTTTGATTCCCATGTCCCTCCTTTTCAAATATAAGAAAACTGGATCTCAGTTAATTATCTTCAATGATAATAATGTTAGATCCCTTCTACTTAGAACATCTTCCACATTATTCTCCTTACCAAGATGGTAGTGGATTGGGTAGTCATTATAGAGAACCTCTATTTTCATATATTAACATTACATAACTTTAATGAATACATAATATAATATACATATAGATTACCAATTGCCATATTAGTTTACTGCCTTTTGAAATAATGAAATGTAAACACTGGTACCTGAGCGAACAACATTATCTCCTACTAGGTTCTCCAAGACTATAAACCCTCTGAAACATATCATACAAGAAATATATATTTATAACCTAGGGATGAAAACCTAAAAGGGGAAAGCATAGATACTCAGTAATGTTTAACAAGGGAGACATGTAAGCATACACAAGAGCATATGTGTTTGAGAACATGATCATAAAAATAAAAAATCATACCTTGCATATAAAAGACCATATACTTGAATCATGGAATACATATTAGAAGTTCATGTGACATGAATCATTAGGGAATAAAGAACATTAGAAATGAAATCATAATATAGGAATAATAAATTGAATTATGGTGGATACATAATCATATTTAATTATTCCCACAGTATCCATAGAATCACAACCATGGTAATATTAGTGTACAAATTGTTTCACTCGATTGGGTTCACACCACATTTTAGTCATGTATTACTGAACTGAGTTCACTCCCCATTCCTTCCCTATAATACTAAATCGAGTTTGTTTCTCATTCAACCCATGTCTATATCGTGATATATAAATATGTTCTCAATGTAATGGAATGATATAGAGGTCCCACCCATTTCATAATGAAATAATACATACATATGCCTAAAAATCATAAACAATCATATCATAACCCATGAAATGAAATGGGTATCGTAATCAAATAATCATATCATAATATTTAAACGACATAGGTTTAATAATATTTTTATCAATATAATAACACTGGAAAACAAGATAGTTTTAAAAGGAATATAACTCAAGGCATAGATATGGGTGTCACAAGAATCATTCTATCTATACATAAACTATTCATAGAAGAATATGAAGGGAAACATTGGTTCATTTCTTAGAATAGAAGGACTAAAATAAAAAAAATGTCATCTTATATGGAAAATAACATTGAAATATATGTTGAAAACATTTCGTGCAAAAAAATATATTTTATTCATTGAAAAAATGAATTTTAAATCATAAAAAACGTTGGAAACCTATTTTATTGAATAAAAACATGAATGATTATAAAGTAATATTTGAAAAGAAAATTGAAGTAATTTTCTTTGAAAATATATAAATATAGATTGAAAAAGTTTTGAAAAACATTTTCCTTGAATTCTGATTAATGTATCTTTAATTTTTTCCGAATATGTGTTTTTGGAAAAGACTTTTAAAAATTATAAACATGGAAAGAAAATCATTTGGAAACAATTTTCCATGAAAACACATAATACAAGCTTGAAATTTTTTTGAAAACCATTTATTTGAAAATAATTTTCTTACATATAAAAAAGGATTGAAAATAATTTGAAAACCATTTTCCATAAAAAAAATATAAAGGCATATTTAATTGGTAAAGAAAATTATTTCATCAAAATAGTTTTCAAACATATAAATAACGCTTGAAAATCATTTGAAAATAATTTTTCATGAAAAATTATAAAAACAAATTGAAAAGTTTTAATTTTTTTATAAATGTTTTAAAAAAAATTTGGAGAAAAATTTCATTTTCAACATGTAATGGAAACTTCACAGAAATGATGGAAGGAAAATCTACACATATCGTATGATTTAAGAAGAAAATTCATTTTTCAGGGTAAATGGTTAGAAAACTTTTTCTTTACAAAAGTGTCAAGAATATTCCTTTGAAAATATTATAATAAGACCAAAAGGTCAAAAGTTTCATTTAATGATTATAGAAAATGAGAATAATATTCTTGGAAACACTTTTAGAAAACCTGGTTTTGAAGGATCACATATTTATGACCAAAGGGAGGTTCAAGCTAGAATTTTATTTTAAAAAAACAATTCTTAACTATATTGTGTACCAAGGAGTATAAAAATGGTACCAATACATGAATAAATCATTTAAAACCATAGTTTAATAAAATTCATTAACTTTCATGAGTGTTATATCATAATAATTTTGAAAATTAATAATAAAAACAAATAGTCTTGAAAAGTGATGATATCGTTTCAATACAATCTTATTGGTAAATTTGAACCAAACTATAAATGTGAGAAATTGAAATTAAATGAATCATAAAATATTGTGAAAATAATTAGGTTTAAGATATAAAATTTATAATTCATTATATTCAACTCATCAGAAAATATAGGTTCATAACATTGCATGTTTCATAAATAAGGAAAATAGGGAAAACATTACTTTACCGATTTGGTAAATTTTGAAACATAAAATCCATGAAATAAATTCATAAAATGTATATTTAAATTCCCATAATTTTAATTATAAGAATAATATAATTTATACATGAAAAATATACACACCACAAAAAAGAAATGTGTGGTGAATAAAGCTTGTATATCATTGAAATAAAAAGTGAGATGAAATTCTCTTACCTTGTCTCTTGAATCTCATCGTACTCATTTAAATCTCCTATATAATAAATATAAAATTATTATAAATATATCATAGAAAAAATATATTATATCTAACACCATATATGGTTTGATTATGACTTCATATTACCTACATGTAAAAAATTCCATGTTAGGGTTACACTTCGGGTAATATTCGCTTTGTTTTTCACATGTCTTAATTTATTTTTTATTTGGTCCTTATAATTATATCATTATACATAAAATATAAAAAATGATATAAATATTTTTTATATTTTTTATATTTTTAGTATAATAATCAATATTATATGGATGTATGGAATAGATTACACCATTAAGGGAGACGGTAGACCGTACGTACGCATGCATGCTCTTTCTGTTTAATTGTCATATTAAAGAGAGAAGGTAAATGATATATATATATATATACAATTATTTATATATTTAATCTAGTAGAATGATTATATCATATATATATATCATATAAGTTTACTAAACCCATCCATATTACATTTAATGTAGTGTTTAAATGAATCACATCACTTTGATGGTGCGGTAGTCCACACATCCCCAAACCCAATTATCGTATTTACACTAAATGGAAAGTACAATAATATGTGTGGAAAAGGATTTTATAATATTAAAAAAATAATAAAAATAATATATAAAATATATAAATAGATTTTTCATCATAATTTATACCATGAGAGGAGGTAATGAAAAAATGAACAATCATCCTTTAGTGAGGCAGTAGTTCACCCTACACATAAACAATATGTTCACTACCCATTTTATGGTTGTGTGTGTGAGTGTATTTAAAAACCTTCACATTAAAACATATTAGTATATTTAAGATACTTTTCTTGTATAAACATGGAATAATATTCATTGAGGTGTTTGAGAATGAAAATAAAAGAAAAAATCTTGAGGGAGGGTTTTACCTTTTAATCAGGTAAATCATTTTGGTTTTCACTGAAGGTATTCCTTGGATGACTTTCTGAAAAAAAAATATGGTTCAAGAAAGAAGGAATTTTTGGGATATATTTGGGATGATATTTTGCGGGCCTAATTTTACTTAGAGGTGTTAAGAAGTGGGAGGAGAGTAGGCCTTTTTATAGTGGAGGATAGTTTCACTCTTGTAGTATTTTGAAAATGGAATTCCATACAATTTTTTAACATTACATGTTGATAAAATAATTAAAAACAAATATAAAAGGGATTATAGGGTCGAAATAGGTCCAGAAAAGGGTTCTTGGACTAATTTCTAGGTCGTTATGGGTCTTATATTTAAGGTTTAATCTTTAGTTATGCTTAATTTTACCTTAATTGATAAAAATTATTTTAATTACATTCATTAATATTTTGGGTAAATAACTAATTTGACCTTATTATAAATTAGATATAATTATTATTATAAAAATTTAATTAAATTTTCTAAATTTAATTAAAAGAAGTCAGAGAAATTAATTTAAAATTATTCTTTCTTATGAGATGACATTAAGGGGTTTTAAGGTAAAAATAATCAAAAGATTGCTCTGTGTTTATATCCAATTTCCACGTGAAATGGATTCCAATGAAATAAATTGGATTATTTGATTAAAATATTATATAACAAAATTTTGAAACCAATTTTATATATAATGTATCATTATAAATAAATTATTTGGCAAAGTAGTTTTGAATTAAAATACATTATTTTTTTCCATTCGTTAAAAATGAAACCTTACTAAAAAATAACAAAAATTAACCTAACCAATTTTTTATGTTTTTATTTCAAAGATGATGTTTATTTTGACATATTAAATCTAAATGTTTTCCAAAATTTTGATTTAAAATGGGTTCTCCATTAAAAGGCTATAAAACTATAATTATAAAAATAAAGATTTTAAAGCATAAAATTGGGTTTGTAATAATCTTATGTGTACCAAATATAATGCATGAATATAAAAACTATTCTATTGAATATAAAATGTATATATTAAATTAATATCAAAATCTAATTATAATGAATTTAATTTATTAGGTTAAAACAACTTTGTGACCATAGAAATAATAATATTTTCCTTTATATTCAATATGTTTTAATATTCATTTCATATTGATTGGTAACCTATGAATTCATCTTTTATTTTTGTAAACCATATATTTTCATAAATTTGTTAATAATATTAATAACCAAATATTTTGCATCAAGGTTATATCATATCATATTAAATGATAATATCTTAATAATATATTATTGTTCGGTAAACCTGGGAAATGTGTGACACAGAAGCCATCAAAGAAATTAATTGTTTCGTGTAACACAAGATAACCGTTGTGTTCCCTATAGCACAAGATAAAGTTATCTTTCATCTAGGTGAAAATTAACTTGATGTCGTTTATAATGTAAGAGAAACATAGTGATTTAATATAAAATAAACCATTTTAAGTGTTGTGTGAAATGTAAAATATCAAAAAGATTAAATTAAATAAAAAAATAATTCACAAAATCATGGGGAGATAAATTAAATCCCAAATAGAAATAATTTCACCATAAAAATTCATCCGGGTTATTAATGGTTTAATTGTCACACCTGGAATTTAGATTCCTTGATTTGTTTCAAATCATCTATGGTTCTTATTTTCTCTTGGGTTCCGGGTGTTCCGGGTTTGAAATTTTGGTTCCTATTGTGTTATTGATCTATGACCTTGGTATTGGGGGTATTTTATGATAAATTACTTCCTCTATTTTCAAAGGTATGGTGTGAGGTTGCGGTGTTTTGGGGTTGGATTTGTGGAACTCTTAGTGACACTTATTGTGGGGTAAGTTCTTGAGATGGTTTGTACCCTAGAGTAGGATGATTCTTGGGGTGAAAAGGTGGTTTTATTTGGGGTATTATTTCCCCTATCCTTGGACTATCACTACCCCTAGGATTCCCCCATGTACCCCCAAAAATTTGAGGCAACACATTACCTTTTTGGTTGCTAGAACAGGTTGCACAGTTTACTAAACCATGAACCCAAATCATGCAGGGTATCCGGCTCATTGAAAATATTTTTGAATTTCTAATTTTTCCCTCCTGATATTAAAAATAATCCTCCCCCTTCTTCCCCCATTTGACCCTGTCATCCATGTGAGGACTCTAAGCTCCCACATGCTCCTATGAAACACATCTTTGATGAGGTTTTGGGTGCAAAATCTTCATGATTATTAAATGTAAGTGATTTCTTATAGGTTTCTTCCATATTCCTTTATTTTATCTCATCTTAATTGATGTTTAAATTTTTTAAAAATTCAGGGTTCATGACTAGGTTTTTCATTGGTGTCATTTTGGTCAAATCTTGTTGTCTATGGATGGATTTATCGTCTTTGTGGTGCGACAATGGTGCAGTTGAATTTTTCACCACAATTTTGGGGTTTTGACCACAATGGTTGGTGGTTCCATGTGTAAACAATTTTTGATGAATAATATTGCTTTGTTTATTAATTTAGTAGATTCTTAATCTATTGTGGGTGGTGTGGAAACCATATTTTGGTAGAAATAGTAAAGCATTTATTATTAAACTTACAATTTTTTTGAAGTTGTGTATTTTTCTAATGTAACTTATGCGATATTGTTTGTGGTAGTTAGATAAAATATGAAAGTGATTTATTATCTATTTAATGGGGATGAAAATTTGGGTTGGGCAATGCTTTAGGGTCGTATGGTACTTGAAATGGGGTTTTTCAATGGGTTTATGTGTAAAACCTTGTTATTCTTCTTGAAAGTGTTTTATGAAAATGTTTTCATTTCATGTGTGTATTTTGTTGTATTAATTGAGGTAAATTTATAGCACATGGGAGTGGTTGAATAAATGTGTAAAGGTATGAAAATTCTATTTTGGAGTGGTATTAGTGTGATTTTGGCCTTGAAAGTGGGGTTTTATAGAAAAAATGGTAATACACGTTGGGTTTGTTATATGAAAACTAAAAATGATTTAGTGGGTTAAAAAAAGTGGAGAAATCATCTACCTATACTTTAAGGAGATTTTATTCACATAAAATGCGTTTTTGAAAGGTAAAGGGTCTATTTAAGATGTCAAATAGTTTTAGAATATATTATAAATTGCTCAAGTGTTTTATTAAATTGTGATGTGGGTGAAAAACATGTTTATGGGTTGTATCATGTGAGTTTGAAGATAAAATGAATTTGAAGGTGAAAAGGGTATAATTTGAAATGTGTGTGGGAAATTATGCGATTTTGGATATCTTGTAATGGTTTTATAGAATTTTTTAAAAGGGTTTGTTAAAGTGTTAATGAGATTTAAAAAGTGTTTGGGATATTTTGGTGTGATTATGATTTCAAAATTCATTTGAATGAAAAATGAGGATTATGTGGCTTATATAATATACATTAGGTCGGTTTGTTATGACTTTGATGTGTAAGGGTTATTTTTACCTGAAAATTATATTTTATGGCTTTTTGAACCTGTTTGAGTACAAGAGGTATACCCGGGTATGTTGGCGGGTGGATGTGTACTAGTATGCTGGTGATCCCGTGGGTTTTGGAATTAGTTTCACGATGTGAGATTGATGATGAAAACACTAACTAAACTATGATTATGATGATGGGGTACCACTGGGTTATGGTTATGATCCCAACTAGTATCTCATGTGCATGAGAAAAAATATTGTGATGGTTACTCTCACCGAGATACGAGGTACCTGGGACCCACAATAAGCTAGTGCTAAGGAGTTATTTTCCCGTTTCTTGTGCTCATTAGTTACATTGAGCTTACTATCAGTAGAATAAATGCTTGGATGAAAAAGTTCAGTTGTGTTGGCCTTATTTTTAAAATTTTTACTCTTTAAAATATCCCACTTTAAAATCATGTTTATTGAAAGTAGATTGTTTTAGAAATTGTAACTAGCACTTCTTGTATACAAAACATGCAAGCTTTTTGTATTTGAATGTTTATCACAATTAATCTCTTAGTGGAGGTATCCAAAATGGATTTGGATCACACCCTACTTATACATTTGGGTTTAAGTATACTTGGTTATTTTTTTCACATGTTTGGGTACAACTTTTGTTCTAATGGTTCGAGTTTTTAGAGGTCCATCATGATGCAGTGTTGTAGAGATGGCTTGAGGGTGGTGCTTCATTCCATGTGGTGGTCCTTCATCTATACTTTTTGGTTTTATTCCTTTATAATGGTCTTTAAACATTTCTTTAAATTAGGTAATTCCATTCTGAAATTTTGTAGAAGATGGTTATTGTTTGAAAAAATCCAAAATTGTTTTATTGGATTTGTTTGTTGTTATATGTTTATAAATTCGTGTAAATCATTCCCAATTGTCATTTTGTGATACCTGGCCACATATGACAGCCCATGGGGATCAGGAACACCCTTTTGTTATTCTACAAGCTGGGTTTGGTGCTAGTTTTGATGAAAACCATATTCAGTTTGTGAAAAAATGGTATCAGAGGAGGTCCAGGTTAACTCTTTAGGTCATGTTTTTTAGAGAACAGTCGAGATAGACCCGAGATAGGATTTTTGGGAAATGATTTTCAGGATATTGGTAGTGTGCCTTGATAGTATACCTCAAAATGGGATTCATGTCACCAGGGGAAGTCAGGATTTATCTGATACCCATGGTATTTTTTGTTTGATGATGACTAGGGGAAAGGAAAAGAGAGTTGGGTTAATGGTCTTAGTGAGCTCACAGGACCATGCATGCCTTGTGGAGCCAGGGATATTTCCCTAGAAAAATCATTGTGATGGTGAAATGATTGGCATATGGCTTCCATCCATATATGTCCAAGTCACCGATAAAAACAATTTTCCCCTCACATTATCTTGTGTTTTTAGGTTTGAAATAATGGAAGTTTGGTTTTAAAGAAAAAATGACTTTTTTAAGAAGCGTATTGTTTTTGTGAAATGGTTTTCTAATAAAGAGGGAATGGTTTGATTTTTGAAATGGTGGAACTGAGTTTTAAAATTTGTTTTGAAATAAAAAATGGTGTGTTTACACCCTTTTTGAAAGTATGAACTAGGTTAAAGTTGGTTTTAAAAAAGAAAAACCTTCCATGATATTTTTCTAATCTATTAAAAGGTGTATTAATGGGCTGGGATGTTTTGAAATTAATGTGAATGACATGAAAGTGAGTTCTTATCTGAATGGTTGGGCCTTTCTGAAATGTATTATATGATGTGAATTGGGAATTATACTTTGTGGTTAGCTCTCTTGAAAAAAAAGTTAGTATTGGTTGACTATTTGGGTTATGAAAAGTAGACCTTCTTTTTTTTATTCTTTTGGTATTTCTGTGAGAGATGACATGGATGGGGTTATATGGGATGATGGATGGTTAATGGCATGACTAGATTAGTTCTAGGATGGATATGAGGAGGGTGCCCAATGTGGAATAGAAACATACATGTGTGAGGCCCATGGGGTACCATTGGTTAATATGCTAACAGTTGAACCATTTAATAAAAAAGGATTTTAAAAGAAATCATGATGTCTTGATGATTGGTTTGGTGTGGTGTGTATGACGTGTTTTTGGAAATGTTGTTGTCGTGAGATCTTTGGACTCAAAGAACCCCTCTTGATTGAATGGTGTTTTGGGTTTTTGTTTCTTTGGTGAGATGGGTGGAACGGTTGGATAATGGTCTCTTATGAGACATGTTTCAGAAAGCATTTACGGTGGTTCCCTTCATGTGATTGGATCTAGTTTGTATCATGTTTCATCCAAATGGATTATCTTGAATGGGTTATTGGGTTCTCTTGTTGGATAAGGAACACCCCCATTAAGGGTTAGTGCACAACTGAAGAGAAACCCAGATTTTTTCTCCATTAGAAGATCCTTTAGTTGATCAATAAAAGGAATCATTTCTATGAGCATTAATGATTGAGTTTACACCCTTTTTCTCCTGGTTTTGGGTATCCTCTTGTAGTGGAAGAGTGCTTTTTGAAGGCTAAAAGGGGCCTTAGATTCTTAAGTCACTTGATTCATTGAATGTGAAAATAGTCTGCGGTTGTTAATGTGGATGAGTGTCTGGATGGTCTATAAGAGGGAATATGGGTCCTTTTTAGTCTCTTTGAAGTAGGAGTTCACATTAAACCACCCATGTGGGAAATATAGTCAAGATAGGCTATTATGGATAATTTCTGAAATTTTGTGATATTTGGGGATGTTTCATAAGGTCCTTCTCTATTTATTGTTTCTATCAATCGTGATGGTCATGATCGATAACGCCTTGTGATGTTTTGTGCTCATTCGACTGTAAAGGTGAAGGTCGTTCAACCTTATGAGAGTCTATGTTATGCTGGGAGTATGTCTTCCATAGAGAACATCAAAATCCGTTGTTTTAGAGGAAGGAGATTATATGTGTCCCTTCCTTCTATTGTTTCTCAAACAAAGAAACATGGTTTGATATATGTGAATCTTCCATGGCCTTGTTTCTGTGAAATGTTGTGGAAGGGAAAAGTGTGTTTTGGAATGTGTTATGTCTTTGTAAACCCATATAGGGTTGTGGTGTAGTTGTCTGTATCACCGTAAGAAGAAGTTACATTCAGGGGTTTCAAAAACATTACTATCAGGTCGAATATTCTTCAATCGTTTGAGCTCCAGCCATTAGTCTTAGTGTTAAGCTGGCACATATTTAGGGGATATCCCATGGTCCTTCAAAGAGTTTTTGGAGAATGGTTTGAAAATTTGGATAGATAGGTTGATCATGATTTTCACACAATTAGTATTGACCGTGTGCTAGGAAAACCATGCAGGTAGAATGATCTGCACAATTAGTGCACGACTTCCCAAACTGTGCGGGCTAACCATGTGGCCATACCAACCCAATAAATTTTTGGGACTTTTTTGGGATGGCCCATTCGGGTCAGTTAAGTTGGTTTATTCTTATAGTGGGGAGACCTTCTATGATTCCTATGTATGTTCTTTTGGAAGGGAGTAATGGAATTCAACCCCTTTTGTTGGGGAGTTTGTTTAGACCTTCCCCTATTAGTGTCCCGATTCCATATCATGAAAATTTAACTTGTCTCTTATGGGGGGACCCATTTGGGTCTCCCCATACTAGAAACTAGGATTTCTTCTTTTTCTTGGCTTGGTGGTAGGTATCCTTTAGTGGATCTATCTATCTTCCAACATCATCTTGGGGTAAACGTTGGGATTGGAGAGCGCCCAACGGTTTAGTTAAAGTTAGGTAAGTGTAAATTTGTTTTATGTTGTTGTACATTTGGGTAAATTTATTCACTCTTTTTCGAATAGTGTTTGAGTAGTTTTCCTTTCTGATAACGTCTGAATGTTCTTGATCATTTTAGGAAATTGGTGTATGTTTTTATGAGATAATTCCTTCTTTAATTTATCACTGGAGGTGTTTTGGACTTTGGGGGTGAATCTTGACAAAGAAGTACATCTTGGTTTCTCAGTTGGGTTTGGTTTTTTTCTTTTTCCATGCTGTTTCTTTCCAATGGTGAAAATATTTATGGTGGGTAGAATTTTCACACCCATATTTTCATTTCCATGCATTATTTCAAATCCTATTTTTTTTTCTTATCTTTGTCTTGTGTTCCATGAGTTCCAGGTTTAAAATTTTGGTTCCTCTTGTGTTATTGATCTATGAGATTAGTCTTGGGTGTATTTTCTGATACGTGGACACCTCTTTTGTCAATGTGATGGTGTGGGGTTGTCATGTTTTGGAGTTCAATTTGTGGAACTCCTAGTGAAACCTTTTGTCGGGTATGTTGTTAAGATGGTTTGTACCCTTGAGTTGGATGAGTCTTGGGGTGAAAAGGTGGTATTAATGTCAGTATTATTTCCCCTATCATTGGCCTATCTTTTCCCCTTTTCACCCTTGTACCACCCCTGAAATTGGAGGAAAACCATTACATTTTGGTTGTCCAGAACCGGCTGCACGGTTTGGCCGCATGGTTTACTAAACCATTTATCCAAACCATGCAGGGTGTCCAGATCAATAGAAATTCCTTTTAAATTCCAATTTTACCTCCCAAAAATAAAACTAATCCACCCCATTCATCCCCCATTTGACACCATCATCAATGGGAGGCCTCCAAGCTCCCTTAATCTCTTATAGATACCATCATTGATGGGGTTTTTTGGGGAAACAATAAGAATATTCAAGGTAAGCGATTCCTTATTGGTTTCAACCATATTCATTTAGTTCTGTCTCCTCTTTCATGATATTCTAAAATGTAAAAAAGTTTAGGTTCATACATAGGGTTTGATTTGGTGTTTTTTTAGAGAAATCATATGGTCTAAGGGTGGATTTATATTCATTGTGGTGCGGTGGTGGTGTTGTTGAAGTTTCACATAACTATTTGGGGGGTTTGTCACAAATGTTAGGTGGTTCAATGGGTAAAAAATTATTGACTAGTTATCTTGCTTTGTTTATTAATTTATCATGTTCTTAATCCATTTTTTGTGGTGAAAAAACCATTTTTGGTAGCAATAGTAATGAATTTAGTATTATGGTTACAACTTTATTTGATTTTGTGTAATTTTGAAATGTAACTCTTTTTATATCTTTTGTGGAAGTTCTATAAAATATGAAAGTGATTTATTAGCTTTTTAAAGGTGCTTAAAATTCAGGTTTTGTAATGACTTAGTGCCTTGTGGGCCTTGAAATGGAGTTCGTGAATGGATTTATATGTAAAACCATTTTATACTTCTTTATTGTGTTTTATGGAAACGTGTGCTTTTCTTGTGTATTTTGTGGAATTAATTGAGGTAATTTCATAACACTTGAGTGTGGTATAATAAATATTTAAAGGAGTTTAAATACTATTTTGGAGTGTAATTCGTTTGATTTTGGCCATGAAAGAGGGTTTTGTCACAAAAGATGGTTATACCCCTTGGGTTTGTTTTATGAAAATTGAAATTGATTTTGTGGGTCAAACCATGTGGGAAAATGATGTACATGTACTTTTTGGTGATTGTATTCACTTAAGATATGTTTTTGAAAGGTAATGAGGTGATTTTAGATCTCATACATTTTTAGAATGTTTTATAAATTGCTGATGTGTTTTATTAATTTGTGATATTGATGCGAAACATTTTAGTGGTATGTTTTGTGTGAGTTTGCTGATAGAATGAATTTGATGGTGAAAATGGTATAATGTGAAAAGTGAGTTTGTTGTTATGTGATTTTGACTATCTTGGAAAGATTTAATCAAAATTGTTAAAAGGATTTGTAAATGTTTTAAAGAGATTTGAAAAGTCTTGTGGGCTATTTTGGGGTGAGTATGATTTCAAAGTTCATTCAAATGGAAAACTAGATTATGTGAGTTGTGATATATAAATGAGGACTGTTTGGTATGTTTGTGACGTGTAAGTGGTATTTTCTTATTAATATTATATTTCATGGCTTCTTGACCTTTTTTGATCCCAAGAGGGAAACCCGTGTATCTAGATGGGTGGACGTGTACTAGTATGCTAGTTATCCTGTAGGGTTTGGCCTTAGTTTCACATAGCAAGATTTACGATGAAAACACTAACTAAACTATGATGATGATGTTGTTGGAGTACCAAAATATTATGGGTATGATCCCTTCTAGTGTCTCGTGTGCATCAGAATGGTCAATGTGATGGTTACTCTCACCGATATACGAGGTACCTGGGACCCACATCATGCCAGTTACTAAAGGTTATTTTTCCATTGCTTGTGCTCATTATTTACATTGGGATTACCATCGACATATGGTATGATTTTCTTGAAAAATTGAGTAGCATTGGCATTATTTATAAAAGTGTGGACTCTATAAAATACCCCACTTGAAAACTGTTTTTATTTAATGTAGAGCATTTTAGAAATTGTAACATGCATTTCATATTTACAAAACATGAAATAATTTCATCATTGAATGTTTATCACATAGAATTTTTTACTGGTAGTATTTTATATGGAATTGTCTCACACCGTACTTACACCTTTGTGTGTATATAGACTTGGTTATGTTTGTCACAAGTGTGGGTATTGCTTTTATGCCAATGGTTTGGGTTGTTAGTTGTCTATCGTGATGCAATGTAGTGGAGATGGCTTGAGGGAGTGCCTCATGATATGTAGAGGTTCTTGGGCTGAACTTCTTGTTTTTATTCCATGGTAATATCCTTTTAACATTTCTATAAATTATGTAATTCAGTTCGGAAATTTTATAAAATAAGTATTTTTTGAAAAATACAGTATTGTTTTAATGATTTTTTTATTGTTGTATATTTATAAGATCAGGTAAATCGCTCCCAATTATCATTTTATGATTCTCGGGAACAAGTTCGATCCCTTGGGGATCACAAACTCCCTTTTGGTATTTCCACAGTCCATGTTTGATGACAGTTTTGATGGCGATGAGATTTAGTTCATGAAAAAATGGTATCGGATGAGGTTCATGTTTTCCCTTTGCGTTATGTTATTTGGGGAATAGTTGCAATATACTAGAGTTAGGATTTTTTGGACATAAAGTTCTGGTTATGTGTATTTGACCTGGATAGTACACCTCATAATAGGATACAGTCACAATGGGAAGTCAAGATTTATCTAAGACCATTTGTATTCTTGGTTTGATTATGATTACGGGGAAAGAAAAGAGAGTAGGGTTAATAGTCATAGTGAGCTCATAGGGTCTGGCAGGCCCTGAGGAGCTAGGTGTAATTCCTATTAACACTCTCTACGATGGTGATGTGATAGGTGTATGGGTTCCAAAAATATTTCCCATTCTCCCACTCACATTGTCTTGTGTTCTTTAGTTTTGAAATCTTGGCAGTATGGTTTTAATGAAAAAATGACATTGTTTTAGGAAGCGTAATGTTTTTATGAAATGGTTTTCTAATAAAGAGGGAATGGTTTGATTTTTGAATTTGTGGAACTGAATTTTGATAATTGTATTGAAATTAAAAATGGTGTGTTTACACCTCTTTTTAAAGTAGGAACTAGGTTAAAGTTCGTTTTGAAAAATAAAAGTTCCTAGGATATTTCTATAAACTATTGAAAGGTGTTTTAATGGGATGTGATGTTTTGAAATTAGTATGATTGACTTGAAAGTTAGTTATTATCTGAATGGTACTTCTTTTATGAATTTTTTTGTAAGCTGTGAAATTGGATTTTGATTTCGTGGTTAGGGGTCTTTAGAAAAGAAGTATGTACAAGATTACTATTTGGGCTTTGAAAAGTGGAATGATTTTTTATTTTATCCTTTTGTATTTCTATGAGCAGCCACATTCATGAGGTTATATGGGATGATGGATGGTTAATGGAAAAGCTGGACGAGTGCTAGGATAGATATGAGGAGGGTGCCTGGTGCGGCATAGAAACATGCATGTGTGAGGCCCATGAGGTACCATTGGTTGATATGATAACTGCTGAACAATTTATTTTCAATGAAATAAATTTAAAGGAATACATGATGTATTGATCAATGGTTTGGGATGGTGTGTCTGATGTGCTTTGGAAAATGCTGTTGTTGTGGGATCTTTGGATTCCAAGATCCCCTATTGTTGGAATGGTGTTTTGGTTTTTTGTTTCTTTGGTGAGTTGGGTGGAAGGGCTGTTTAGTGGTCTCTTATAAGAAATGTTTCGGGATGCCTTTATGGTGGTTCCCTATATATTTTTTGATATAATTTGTGGCACTTTTTGACCAATGTACCATCTTGGTGGGGTCCTTGGGTTCTTTCGTTGGATAAGGTACGCCCCAATTAAGGGTTATTGCACCACTGAAGCGAATTCCAGATTGTTTTGATGTTAGAGGATCCTCCATTTGATCAATATAAGGAATTATTTTCTCAACAATTGGAGATTGAGATTACACCATTTCCTCTCTGGGTTTTGTGGATCCTCTTTTAATAGAAGAGTGCTTGTGGAATGTTGAAATAGACCATAGTTTCATATGTTACCCGATTAATCGAAGTTGAAAATAATTTGGGGTTGTTAGTGTAGATGAGTGTCTATATGGTGTCTTAGAGGGCCTATAGGTCCTTAATAGTCTTTTCAAAGCATGAGTTCACGTTAAACCACAAGTGTGAGAAATATGACCATCAGAGGCTATTATGGCCACTTTTAGAAATCGTGTGATATTTGGGGATGCTTTATAAGATCTCTCTCGATGTATTGTTTCTATCAATTGTGATGGTCATGTTCATTAAAGCCTTGTGATGTTGGGTACTCATTCAACATTAAAAATGATGGTCATGCAGTTTTCTAAGTGTCTCAGTTATGTTGGGAGTATGTATCCCCAGGAAAAACCTCAAAATCATATGTGTTAGAGGAAGGTGATTATAAGTTTCCTTTACTTCTGTTTTTTTTTACCTGAACAAACAAGGTGTGATGTGTGTACATCTTCTAAGCCCTTATTTCTTTGAAATTTCGGTTTATGGTAACGTTAGTTTTGGAATGTGTTATGTCTTGGTAAACCCATCTGGGGTTGTGGTGTAGCTATTTGTATCACTGAATTAAGTAGTTCCATTTAGCGGTTTCAAAAGCCTAACAACGTGGATGATGATGCTTTAATCATTTAAGATCCATCCATAGGTCTTAGAGTGAAGACAACACAAAGTCAGAGGAAATACCATGGTCACTCAAAGGGTTTTTAGATAATAGTTTGAAAATTTAGCTAGATAGGTTGAGCACATGGTTTTTTCACAATTTGTTGTGACCCTGTTATAGAAAAACCATGAATATTGAATGATTTTCACAGTTAGGACATGACTCCCCAAATTGTTGGGGCTAACCGTGTGGCCATGGAAACCTATTAAATTTTAGGGTCTTTTTTTGCTGGCCCATTCATGTTGGTTCGGATGGTTGGTTTGATGGTGGGGAGACCCACTATGAGTCTTATGTATTTTATTTTGGAAAGGTCTAATAGAAGTCAACCCCTTGTGCTGGGATGCCCATTCGGTTCTCCCCTGTTAGTCTCCCGATTCCATCTGAGGAAATTTTAAATTGTCTCTTATGGCGGGAAGCCCATTTGTGTCCCCCTATACTAGTAACTCAAATTTATTCTTTGTCTTTTCTTGGTTTTAGTATGTATCATTCATATCTATATAACTTTCAACATCTTTTAAGGGTAAACATTGGGATTTCGAAGTTCCTAGTGGTTTTGTTAAAGTCAAGTAAGGGTAACCTTGTTTGATGTTGTTGTTCATTTTGGTAAATTTCTTGAGACATGTTCAGATAGTGTTTGAAGTGATTTATTTTTTGATAATGTCTAATATTTCTTGATCATTTCAAGAAAGTGGTCTATGTTTTTGGTTTTTAAAATCATTTCTTCCTTAATTAATCACTGGAGGTGTTTTGGAAATTGTGGGTGAAGCTTGGCAAAGGAGTACATGTTGGTTTCTCAGTTGGGTTTGGTTTTTTCTTTAGAATTTATATGAATTTTTAGGGGAGGAAATATTATTGTTGGGGTAAATTGTCACACCTAGAAATTCGATTCAATGCATTGTTTCAAATCCTCTTTTATTCATAGATTTATCTTGCGTTCCAGGTGTTCTGAGTTTAAAATTTCTTTGACTCATGTGTAATTGATCAATGAACATGGTCTTTGGGGTATTGTATGATACTTGGCATCCTCATTTTTCAACGGGATGGTGTGAGGTTGTGGTGTTTTGGAGTTTGATTTGTGGCACTCCTAGTGACACATCTGAGGGGGGTATGTTTTTGAGATGGTTTGTACCCTTGAATTGGATGAGTATTGGGGTGAAAATGTTGTTCTATTTTTTGTATTATTTTCTCAATCCATGCAATATATTTCCCCCTTGGTTTTACCCTTGGAACCCCTTAAAAATGGAGGCAAAACATTACTTTATGGGTGGCCAGAACAGGTCGCATGGTTAGGCCACACGGTTTACAAAACCAGGCAGCCAAACCGTGCAGGCTGTCCAGCTAATTAATTTTTATTAATTCCCAAATTTTCCTACACATTAATATACCTAATCTGCCCCATTCTTCACCTATTCAACCCTATTATCCATGGGTAGTCCCCAAACTCCCTGAAGCTCCTATGTCACCCATTTTGAAGATTTTTTTGTGGAGAAACATCAATATTCATCATGGTAAGTGATTCCTTACTGGTTTATTCCATCTTACATTAGTTTTATCTCTTATTTATTTATGTCATAAAATTTCCATAAGTTAGGGGTCACACCTAGGGTTTGATATGGTTTCTTTTTAGTCAAATCTTGTGGTCTAGGTCTGGACTTATCTTCCTTGTGGTGCAACGGTGGTGCAGTTGAAGTTTTTCACTAATATTTGAGGGTTTTGACTAAAAAGGTAGGTGTTTATATGCGTAAACAATTATTGATGAGTTATATTTATTGTATTATTAATTTATCATGTTCTTAATCTATTGTGTATGATGATAAAACCATTTTTGGTATCAATAGTAAGTATTTAGTATTGAAGTTATATTTTGTTTTATGTTGTGTATTTTTATAATGTAACTCAGGTGATATATTTTTTGGTAGTTCTCTAAAATATGAAAGTTGTTGATTTTATATTGAAAGGGGATGAAATATATGGTTTTTAAATTATTTAGTGTCATGTGGACCTTTAAATGGGGTTTTGAATAGGTTTATGTGTATAACCTTGTTATACATCTTGAAAGTGTTTTATGGAAATGTGTGCTTCTCATGTGTGTCTTTTGTGGTATTAATTATGGTAATTTAATAACACTTGAGAGTGGTCTAATAAATTTTGAAAGGGAATCCAATTTTTTTAGAGTGGTATTGGTTGGATTCTGGCCTTGAAAGAGGGTTTTGAAATCTATTTTCTCTACTAAACATGGTTATACCCCTTGGGTTTGTTTTATGAAAATTGAATATGATTTAGTGAGTTAAAAAAAATGGGAGAATGATATAGAAGTACTATTTGGTAAATTTATTCACTTAATATGGGTTTTTTGAAAGGTAAACAGGTGATTTAAAATATCATACATTTTTAGAATATTTTATAAATTTCTAAAGTGTTTTTTTAAATTGTGATGTCAGAATGAGACATGTTTATGGGTTGTTTCATGTATGTTTGATGATAAAATGAATTTGATGGTGAAAAGGGTATACTGTTAAATGTGTGTGGGATGTTATGTGATTTGTACTATCTTGAAAAGGTTTTATAAAAAAATTTAAAACGATTTGTTATGTGTTAAAGAAATTTGAATTATTTTTTGGGCTATTTTGGTGTGAGTATGATTTCAAAATGCATTTGAATGAAAAATGTGGATTATGTGAATTGTGTGATATACATGAGGGAAATTTGGTCTATGTGTGATGTGTATGTGGTATTTTCATGTTCAAATTATATTTCATGGCTTGTTGAAATTGTTTGAGAACAAGAGGGAATCTCAGGTATCTAGGTGGGTTGACGTGTACTAGTATGCTAGTGATCCCATAGGGTTTGGCCACAGTTTCACATAGCATGATTGATGATGACCACACTAAATAATATATTATTATGATGATGTTGGGGACCACTAGGTTATTGTTATGATCCCTACTAGTGGGTTTTGTGCATGAGAATGGATATTGTGAAGGATACTCTCACCAAGATATGAGGTTCCAGGGACCCACATGAGCTAGAGTCTAGTGGTTATTTTCTTGTTTCTTGTTCTCATTAGTTACTTTGTGGTTACCATTGGCATACAATATGGCTGGATGGAAAAATTCAGCAGCATTTAAAATATTTTTAAAAGTGTTGACTCTTTAAAATAGCCCACTTGAAAACTGTTTTTATTTAAATTAGCATATTTTAGAAATTGTAAGTAGAATTTCTTATTTAAAAAACATTCAATATTTTAACTTTTTAATTTTTATCAAACAAAATCTCTTAGTGGTGGTATCCTACTTGGATTTGGATCCCATCCAACTTACACCTTTGTGTGTAAGTAGACTTGGTTATTTTTGTCGCAGATTTGGATACTAATTTTGTGCCAATGGTTCTGGTTTTTAGTCGTCAATCATGATACGGTGTTGTGGAGATGGTTTGAGGGAGGTTCCTCATGCCATATAAAGATTCTTGGAATGTCCTTTTTGGTTTTATTCCTTTTTAATGGTCTTTAAAAACTACTTTATATTATGTATTTCAGTTCTGAAATTTAGAAAAATATAGTTTTGTTTGAAAAATATAGAATTGTTTTTTTGGATTCGTTTTTCATTGTATGTTTATAAACCTAGTAAATCATTCCCAATTATCATTTTATGATACTCAAAAAAAATTTCAAGCTCCTGGGGATTGGGAATGCCCTTTGGGTCTTAACATCGGTAAATGTTTTTATGGTGACCAGATTCATTTCTTGACCTTAATAATTGAACAATACGTCCATAGAAATCCTCATAGAAAAAATGAATATTTAAACAACCCCTAAAAAAGGAAATTTTGAATCATAACAGTTACCCAAAGTAACATTTAACTAGGTTTCCGCATAGAGGAACATAGGTTGGGAGTGAATATTATGCATGGAGGTGAAGTTTAGATATTTATAGGGAGTGGTTGAGTTCATTAATAAAAAATAAGTGAATGATCAAGAAACATTAATGGCCACAAAGTCAAAAATATATAATTATTTAAATGACCATCAATTCAAAAATATTAAGGTATTATGTAAATATTTTTTTTAATAATTATCATAATAGTGATTAATTATTTTATTGAACATGAATATAAGGAAATAAAAAAACTTGATAAAATTTTATGTGTAAAATTATATTCTTTATTTGTGTGTTTATCTATTTCTAATTCATCTATTACTTCATGAAATGGATGTCCTAAAATGAACATTGATTCCTAATGTGAAAAATTAAACTTTTAGTAGTTCATAAGGCCCATAATGCATTGAAAAGTATAACTATTTTCTTCTAAATATTCTTCAAAATCAATATGTTTAATACAATAATCTATATACATAAAAACAAACACTACTGGTTCATCATTAATAATTACTCGACCAAAATACTTACACATCTATTGGGACATCACGTAGACTAATGGTAGGTGTGAAACCCTTATAATCCTTTGGCCATCAGTTCAAGACACATGACCATACCATAATTGAATATTTGTCACCCAACATAAATGATATCGTTTTCTACAACCAAACTAATATAATTTGAAAAATATATAATATAGACATCCTTGAAATAATGTTTATGACAAAATATCCTTTTAACCATGGTTTTCATTACAAAAACTATACATAAATACTTCCTCTAAAGTTTAACTTAAACTTTATATGAATGTTTAACACTATAAACCGTCTTAAAGATGAAAATCCAAAACATTAGAAAGAAATTCATGATATCACCTTATCATTGATCCTGGATTATATAACAATTACTTATTGGTTGACACATTCCAAACAAGTGAATACCCTCATCGTATTTTCTTTTAAAACATGGTAATGTCCTAAATTACAATTAATAATTTTTGAAAACACACAGGTTTCCTTATTCTAATGTATATATGATATATTCCTTAAATCCAAAAATGATGTAATCTTTATCAATGATAGCATAAACCACATGTCAACATGTTTTTACTTAGTTTCAAGGTAATTAGTACCATCCAATTAACTTATTCATAAATAATATATATTAATAAAAAGAACAATATCAAAACATAAAGAACAAATTAATGTTTACATTCCCTTAGACAAAATATCTTCTTTTACATAAATCACATTACTATTTCATTGGGAACATTCATTATAAACTTTTAAATACTAAGAAAAAAACATAAAAAGAACAATCCTGGTATACTTCATCATTAATATAACATAATTTTTTAATCCAAATACATAAATACTTCTATTATTATACATTATCTACAATCCATAACAAGTCTACCTCCTCTGATTAAATAGTACCACTTTCCTTTCACATTTCATCTATAGTATCCTTATCATCAAAAATATAACTATTACTCATACCCCTTCTTGATTCTATTTTGAATATTTCCCCTTAGGACATCTATTTGAATAATTAACATTCATTCCACACTAAAATCTTGTTACACATGGTGATGTCTCCGAGGGGCCAATATTTCCATCCATTTAATTAACTAAACCCTTCATTTTTCATTTTGAGTTACCTTATTTCTGTCCATCTTTTCCACAGTAAAAACACCATCTCGTTTCTATTGGATATTCCCATAGGTGATTCATTCCATATTAATTACAAAAAGAAAACCAAATACTATTTAATTTATTGTCTCCATTACCCAAACTCTAAGTAAACTCTTTCCTTCTATTTCCTGGAAATTCCAAGAGTTAGTTAAGGTATACATTATTGATCATTTTCTATGAATATTGGTTAGGCATGATAACAACATCCTTCACCCCAGTAATCATACCATTTGAATTATAATCCATAGATTATTTATAATATTCATCATTAATCCTATTAGATATGGTTTCCTCCATTGATTAAAACCAGGAATAATTGAGTAAGAAACAATTATCATAGTGAGGAATCACATAATCCTAACAACCAATTATATGATGTGTAATTTATGACACATTCCTTAATCATTGACACCTCAATTTTATCCAATATTAATCTTAGAAATTTTTTATTTAAATCCATCATGATGGTTTGTTAAGAGATTATGAATTTCCAAGGCATATGCCCTAGGAGTTTCAAACCAGGTTAGCAGCAAATCTCATTGTTTTGTATCAGATTACCTTGAGTCAAGCCCAAAACATATTTTCAGATTTGTTACTCCTAGGTAGATCTATTTGAGCTCCAAATCTACTTGTAGTAGCCAAACTAGGATGCATTTCTAAAAAACCACTAACCATATCCTTTAACAATATTTTAGGAAATTTTACTATACTTTTCGTTAACTATTGGATTATCCTTATAAATCTACTTAGAGTTATCACTATGGTTTTTTCACCCTAGTTACCAATAGTTTACTAAAACTTTTCTATGATACTAGATAAAGAGACCCTATATTTTTATACATTAACAATACATCAATTTTTTAGAATAATTAAAATATTATACAAAGGAATCCCAAAGAACATATTAGTTATGAGCATTTGGAAATATGGAAATGTTAACCCTAGTAAATAAGAGAGATACGTTATCTCCCAATTGGTTCTCCAAGACAAACACCACTCTTAGACATATCTCAAATTAAATATATCTTCATAACATGGGTATGGAAACATAAATAAGGGTGTATAGAGATACTCAGTAAGGTTAATAAAGGGATACATGTAAAAATAAACATTTTTATAGGGGTATGTGAACATGATCATGAAAATAGAAGATCATATCAGATATATCAAAGATCATATAAATGAATCATAGCATAAATCTTGGAAGTTCTTAAGACATGAATGATAATGAAATAAAGAGAAAATCCCTGAAATCATAACATAGGAATAATACATGGAATTGTGGTAGACTCATTAGTATATATAATGAAATCTATAGTAGTAAAGGAATAACTGTCAAGTCCATCTTAGTTGACAAAGTCCTTTTTTGAACCGAGTTCACATCCCATTCCAGCCTTGTATTACTGAACCGAGGTCAATCCTCATTCATGTCTTGTAATACAAATATATATATATATATATATATCATGTTATATCCATTTCTATATCATGAGATATGAATCTTTACCCAAATGCATAAGAGGGAGATATAGGTCCCACCTATCTCATAATGGAATCATACATACAAGTGGCACAAAATCATAAAAAATCATATCATAACCCATGAATTGAAATAGGTATAATAAATATATAATCATATCATAACTTGTCGAAAGAAGATACAGGTTTCATAATTATTTCATCAAAATAATATCCCATAAGGTGAAGTGGGTTTCGAAATCATATAACCCATGGAAGAGAAATAGGTGTAATTAAAATTATTTCATCAAAATAGAAACCATTTAAGAAAGAATATGAATGAATCCTTTGGATCATTTATTATAAGGCAATCGTTAACATCAACATATGTCATATAAGATGGAAAATAACTTGGAATGAAGTTTTGAAAATATTTCTTGCGGAAAAGATATTTTTTTCTTTGAAAAATAAATTTTAAAACATAAAATAATTTTGAAAACCATTTTCATTATAATAAAAAAAATCTTATTAATAATTATTATAAGTAATTTCAGAATCCCTTTTATTTGAAACATATAAAGAGAGCTTGAAAACATTTTGAAATCCAATTTTTTTGAAAACAATAAAAGGGGATTGAAAACATTTTAAAAAAAATTATATGAATAGAATTTTTAAAATTTTGAATAATGTTTAAAAATAATTTTAAAAACCATTTACAAGAAAAAATTTAATTGAAGGGAAATTTTTTTAAAACATTTCTTTGAAAAAGCTTTTAAAAATTATAAATAAGGCTTGAAAATTATTTGAAAACCATTTCTTTAAAAAAATTTAGAAGAATCTTAAAAAAAATCAGAAGACCATTTCTATAAAAATGAATTGAAATATCTTAAATAAGGCCTGAAAATAATTTGAAAACCACTTAAATTGAAAACATTTAAAAGGATCATGAAAATGGATTGAATGAAATTTTCCCTGAAAACTAATAAATGATGCTTGATAACATTTTTGAACTTTTTTTGAATTTGTTTTTATTTTTTTAAAAAAATTATCCTTTTAAACATTCAAAGGAATCTTCATAGAAATTATGGATATTTTAACACCCCATGCTTCCTTGATACGTTTCCCTTTGAATAATACAATATCTTATATTGTATGCAACATTGTGTTCAAACACCCCACAACCAATCAAACTAGCCGTTATTGAATAGTAATACCGACATTTAAAAATTTTATGAATTTTAACTTTCAAAATGGAATTAATTTTTGGATTTGGAATATAGAAACTATCTTAGGGTGAATTCTTTGTACTTTTCTAAAAACTTTCAAATTTTGATGAATAGTACTAAATTTTAATTAAAAACAACATTTTTAATCAAAATAATTTATAGTGAAAAATTATACATTTGAGTGGTTTTAAAGAATCATTAGATTATATTTTTATCATTTAATATAATTTAGGTAATTGTGTGTAATTTAACATTTAAACTGAATATAAACAAGTGTTGATCTTTTGATAATTATTATTTCTTAAAAACACACTTTTTGTATTGACAACAGTAATTAATATTAAATTAATTTCTTCCACTTATGTCATATGAATTTGGAAAGATCGATTCCATATATGGAATTAGGAGGTCCAAATTGTGTAAATAGGTAACATTTATTTTTATACATTATGAATAATTATTTTAGAAAATATTTTATTTACCATGGTTAAAGGGTAAATCCGGTAAATAAGGGTAAAAATAATATTATTATAATATAAAATTACCCAAACATGTGTCCTATTTCAATTGGTTGATACACGTCCAACCATGGAAATCCTTGGGACGACTTTGGCACCCCATGGAGCCACTTGGGAGTGATAATGTCATTTTACAATAATTAATCTAATGTAAAGACAAAAATAACAAAAACATATATGTTTTAGAAAAAAAATTTATCTGGGGTTATATAATTGACCTCTTAGACTATAAATATTAATTAGAAAGATAAAAAAATTTCTTAAATAATTTTATTTTATTTATAATTTTTAGACATTAAATAATTTAATTTATTTTTGACATAATAATGATGAAGTAATTACCTTATTAAAGAATGATTAAAATAATTGATATTATAAATTTCCAAATAAATGTAATTAGATAATTTTGATGAATTACAATAATTTTATAGCTTAATATGTAATTTTAGGGTATAATAATTAATTTTTTTGAATTAATAATGTTTTATGGCTTTCAAATAAATATAATACTAAATAGTGTCAGAATTGACATAATTTAGTTTTCAGAACAAATTCTATATTATTAATTGATAAAATATTTCTAAAAATATAAGGTTTAGAAAATAGACTTATTTAAAGTTATATATTTTAATAATGAACTAATTTGGGTTCTATTATATGTTTATAGTACGTTTATTAACCATATAATATAAAAATACAAAGAGACATGGTAAATGGAAAACTATTTAAGAGTTAAATAAAAAATATAAGGTTAATATGGTGACCTAAACCTCTTTTAAACCTATTTGATGAGAGGTTTTTGACACAAACCCACCATAGACCCTAAATAAATCATTTTGGAGTCATTTGAAAACGAAAATTATTTTATTATAAAATAATATTTCAATCTTTTACTAAGGTGCCCCTGACCCCTCTTATAAATTGGCACTTCCCCTTATCTCAAATTCACACCTTCAAAGCCATTTGGCTCGGCCAAACCCTACCCAAATATCCTAAAAAGTTTCCTATATTCATCCTAATGGTCTTACATTGTATATAAAGCCAACATATGGAGCCTTATTAATCAAATCAATGGGAAGAACCAGAAGAATTGGTAAATATTTCATCAACTCTTTCAGGTTATTTTATTCTTCCACTCCCTCTTTCTTTGTTGTTTCCATTCTTAAATAATAACTCCAGAATATTATATATATTGTGATGTTATTATAAAAATGTTACAGTCATGTTCATTATTATATCCATCATATGAATGAAAAAGTCACCATTCATGCGTATGTACGGCTAACTGTCTCCACATCGTGGTGTAGTTTGCTATTCAAAAACATCATTATTTGGATGGGTATAATAATGATGTATAATTGATGTAAATAATAAATATAACATGTTAATTATTCTTTATATATGATATAACATTCCATTATAATTGAATGATATTGTCGCTCATGCGTACGTATGGATTACCGTCTCCACGAACGCGATAGGATTGATTCCCCATCGTAATCATTAAAGAATATTTTTCATTATATCATTAGAAATAATTATTAAGAACATAATAATATTCTGTATATGAGTCAAATACATCCTATTCATAACAAACATGACTTACTTAACAAAACATATTAAGGAAAACGAATCATTTAACACCCAAAATGACGATAATACTAAAATATTATTGACAAACTAATATTAAAAGATCATTCATGATATCATATTTACATATATGGTTATTTTATAATTTAATATCAATTATTCAACTATTATACAGGAGGTTAACATACCCTAGACCACAGAAAAGTACAAAGTAAGGGTTAATATCACAATCTCTTTATTATCCGAGGTTTTTTTTACCAAAGTATCTACCGAGACCTCTATATTATCCACATCCACGTTTCATTAAAATTTATTTCAAAACATTTTTTCTATTTAATAGAAAATGGGTTAAAGTATTTTATACTGTTATTTTACCTAATATGTTTTTAAAGGAATCTTTCTGTAGTTTTCCAAACAAACTACTTTATGACCTTTTCGACAAAATTAAGGTAAGAATGTTTTTTTAACTTATACGATGGGTGTGGCTATTTTCCACTATTATAACATCGTTGAGGCTTCCCTAACAAGCTTATATAAATATTTTCAAAATAATGTTTTTCTTTTATAATAATATGACTTTTAAATGATTTAAAAATTGAATGATATATTTCTCTAAAAAAAATGTATTCATTTCATCTATGTCAAAAACCATTGATTGATTTTAATCTTATTTGATGTTGATTTGTTAATATACAAAACTTCAATATTGTATTATAGGTTTTGTGATATGTTTGATTATAGATGTGTTTTTTTACAAAATTCATGGTTTATGGATAAAGTATTAAGATTTCGTATGCTAGTTTTAATTCGAATGATTATGTTATGTTTAAACTTTTCATATGAGTAATGCATTGGACTTAGTAAGTGATGGGTGGAGCCCGATATAGCTCCTTGATGCATCAGTAGGTCTTATGAGAAAAACCAGTGTCTTGGTTTAAGGCCTTGATAAAATCTTATTTGTAGTCTTGGCCCAAGGACTTGACTATGTGTTTATGAAGTCTGGTATTATGCATTACATCATTATGAAAGTGGCTATTGATATTGAATGTCATTGTTAGAGTAGTAGAATATCCATTTCACTAAGTAAATGGAATTATTTTATTTTATATTTTCCATATTATTCTTAATTTCATTTTTAAAAGGCTTCTATCTTAGTCATATACATTTCCTTAAATGTTTATTCTTCTTTATGAATGTTTCTGCTATATTGTTATCCTTACTGATCATCTAAGCTCACCCCTTTCTATGTTTTACTTTTCTGAGGATGCAAAGAAGTGTATTATGATGGACTTGTAGGGATAGACTAAGGGATATGAGTGTGGATTATGAAGATTATGTTGTTGTTGTTTTTCATTTTATAATGTAATGTAAAACATGTGAATGTATCTAGTATTTCCAAGGCTACTAAACTAATCAGTCTTTCGAGAAATGATCTTTTATAATCATGTGAATATTATGAAATAATACACACATTATGGGTAACTAGGGTTTGGGAGTTAAAGTTGTTATTAGAGGAAGTTTAGTAAAAACCTTGGAAGCAAGATATAGAAAAAATCTGATTAGAGAACATTACCCGAAGATAGACTTTGAGGATTAGTATAGAAGAACTTCTGAGAATTTTGGTCTTTCAGAGATTTTTTGAGTTTTCCAGGAAATACATCCCGGTCATGATACATGTAGGTAGAGGCGGATCTGGTACAGATGTACTTAGGGGTAAAACCAGAAAACACTGCTTTCAGCTAGACTTAAATAATAACTGGTGCACGACAATGGGCGTTGCTACAAGTTTGGTTACGACACTCCCGGTGGATATGATTAAGATTATTCTCATTATCTTTAAAAAAAATTATGAAGGTTTTATGAGTATATACCTCCACAAAGAAAATATTTTTATGATTATGGATTATATCCATAAACAATCCAATTTATGTTATGGGTTTTACAAGATCAGAATTATGTATTTTGATTCATAAACTAATATGGTTTATGCCATTTTTTAGAAATTCCACCAAGTGGAAAGAATGGAAACTGTATCAACACGCGTAATCTATGTATGGATTACCCTCTTACTCAAGATAATTATAGTGGAGTTTGTGATGCAACTGGTGCTGATCATCTTATCACAATACTGGAGAAACTAACATAGGTTTTGATTAATAACCTTACCAATATAGAGCACCCTTATCCACAATGCGGAGGATCAATTTTAGACCGCTTCATGAAGAAATAACCACAAAAATTCAATGGGAGTACAAATCCATTAGTATTTGAGAAATTTTTAAATTCCTTAGGGAAAATATTTAATACTTTTGGGAATATAGAAATGGAAAAAGTTATCATGGCACTTTATCACCTCAAGGAAGATGTAGATCAATCGTGGTCATTAATCCAAAACACAAAGGAAGATGATTAAGAATCAAAAATGTAATGGTGGGAGTTTAATGTGATTTTCATAGAAAAATACTTTCATCGTAACCATCGAGCAGATATGGAAAGACAATCTTTGAGTCAGAGACAAAAGGAGGATGAGAATATTTCCAAATACGAGGCTTACATTACAAGGATAGAAAGGCATGCTGTAGATTATATACGTAACCCGAGGAGTAAGATTGATCGATTATTTGATGGGATAAGACCATTTTTCCATCGAGTATTAGTCTCATAATCATTATTGTTGTATGAAGATATTTTCTCATGTTCTATCAAGAAAGGAAAATAATTCTCTAAGTCTAAAGACATTAAAGTAAAGCTGGACAAGAAGAGATCTTCATAAAAATCTAGAAATGGAAATAAGGGGAAGAAGGGAAAAGTTGAATATTGATCCTATGGGAAATGTGGGATGAAACACCCAGGTACATGACTGATGGGACTGAGATTCTGTTACATGTGTAGTGAAAAAGGCAACCCGACTCGTGATTGCAAGGGGAAGAAAGAGGCGTTCAATGTTAAATGCAACAACTGTAGAGAAAAGGGGAATTATGAAAATGAATATCCTAAGAACCAAGTGAACTTACCTCAGAAAATGCCAAGGGAGAGAGGCCAAGATTATGAAATCGCTGCTGCTCGGGATGAAGCTCTAAAAGATATGGTGGCAGGTAATATAATGGTTTCCTCATGTTTAGCCAATGCTTTATTTGATTCTAGATCATCGTGTTGTTTCATATCTTCCATGTTTTCTAAGAAAATTAGATATTTTCAATTTGAATTAACAAGGGAGTTTTCAGTAGAATAACCTAAGGGAAGTAACATTTCAACCATGTTATGTGAATCAATTCCCATTAGGTCATATAAATGTTTTTTATCTGCTAATCTCATTGTCATACCCATGATTTAATTTGATATAATCCTCCGTATGGATTGGGTTTCAGACCATGATGAAAAAAAATATTATAAGAAGAAGGAGGTTAAAATTATCAATGATGATAAGGAGTAAATTATATTTAGAGAAAAAACATCCCCACTTAATTCTTATATAGATCCACCCCTAGTAGCTCAACTAAATTCAATAATTAGGGAGGAAGAAAATGAAATAACTATGGTTGAGAAAAGGAATGTTCAAATAGAAGACGTACTAGTTGTGGAAGAATATGTTGATGTGTTTCCAAAATATTTACCTGGACATCCTCCAGAATGATAAATTGACTTTTGCATTGATTTAAGTCCTGGTTCAAGGCCCATATCGAAGAACCCATATAGAATGGCCACTGTGGAATTAGTCGAAATAAATAAAAAACTAGAGAAGTTGAGTAATAAGGGATTTATATACCCTAGTGTTTCTCCAAGGGGATCACCTGTCATTTAAAAAAAAAGGCAGATCTATGAGGTTGTGTATTGACTACAGGGATATCAATGTTATATCAATAAGGAACAAGTATCCCCTACCTTGCATTGATGATTTATTCGACCAAATTCATGGAGCTCAATATTTTTCAAAGATTGAACTTTGATCTAGATTTCATCAATTTTATGTGAAGAAGGAAGACATTCCAAAAAAAACATTTCGAACTGGGTAAGAGCATTACGAGTTTACAACAATTCCTTTTAGATTCACTAATGCACCATCTATCTTCATGGATATAATGAATAGTGTTTTGAAGGAATATTTTGATTATTTATTAGTGTTATTTATTGATGATATTTTGGTATACTCAAAAGCTATGAAGATATTTAAAATCACTTGTGCATTATCCTATAGACTCTTAGAAGAAATGAATTTTATAGGAAATTTAGCAAGTGTGAATTCTGGCTTCAGAAGATTTCTTTTCTTGGCCATATTGCCACTAAGGATTGAATCTCGGTTGTTCCTTCAAAGAACAAGGAAATCCAAGAATGGCCATTACTGACAAGTATAACTGAGGTACACAATTTTATTGGAATAACATGTTATTATTGATGTTTCATCTAGAATTTTTCTTGGAAATCTTTCCCATTAACCAATCTCACATGTAAAGGGGTTAATTTTTTTTGGAAAAAGGATTGTGAATAATGTTTGGAAGAACTAAAGAAAAATATTATTCAGTGGTCCTATCTTGACACAACCAACAGGGAATGATGGGTTTGTTATTTACAGTGATGATTCAAAGAAAGGCTTGGTTTTTTCCAAATGTAGAATGATAGATTTATTGACTATGCATCCTGAAAGCCAAAAAATAATGAAAAAACTATTCCACTAGTGATCTTGAGTAAGAAGCTATAATAATTTCTCTGAAAATATGGAGACACTATCTCTACAGTGAAAAATGTGAGATTTATATAGATCATAATAGTTTGATGTATATTTTCCCTAAAAAAGTACTCAACATGAGGCAATGGTGACGGCTTGAACTACTAAAGGCTTATGATTTCACTATACACTACCACCTAGGGATGGAAAACAAGGTGGAAAATGCTTTGAGTAGAAAGGATCATGGATTTCTGAAAAAGATGAAAATTGAAAGGGAGCCTATTTTTAGGGATCTAGTAAATATGGATATGGGAATAACCATGGAAGGTGAAACATCAATGATTTTTCAAATGTCTGTCAAACCATATTTACTAGAAAGGATAAAGAGTTCTTAGACTAATGAAGAGGAGTTTCGAAAGAATATTAAATCTATGAATGATGAGAGATTAAGTGGATTCATATATGAATATGGGATTTTGAAATTTTGGAAGAGGCTTTGGGTTACCAATTTAACAGATCTAAAAAGAGAATTATTAGATGATGCTCATATCTCCAATTTCTCTATACACCCTGGTAGCACTAAGATGTTTAGTGATTTGAAGGAACATTTTTGGTGGGATAACATGAAGAGGGAGATTTCTTATTTTGTGTCAAGATTTATAGTTTTTCAACAAGTAAATGATGGAATTAAATAGCCTATAAGAGACATGAAACCACTTCTCATACCTGAGTGGAAATGGGATAATATTATGATGGACTTTTTCAGGGGGCTACTAAGGACTCCTAGAAGGAATAATGCAATATGGTTCATTGTTGATCATCTTACCAAGTCAGCACATTTTCTTTCTATAAGAGAAGATTTACAATTTGAACGTATGGGAAGACTATATATTAATGAAGTTGTAAGACTTCATGGTGTAACCCTATCGATTGTTTCTGATCATGATTGCTGTTTTACATCAAGATTTTGGAAAAGTATTTAGAAGTTCCGGGATACTACGCTTTGTTTGAGCACTTCCTACCACCCTCAAACTGATGGACAATCAGAACGAACTATTCAAACCATAGAATACATGTTTAGATCTTTCTCATGTGACATTAAAGTTTTGTGGGATTAATATTTACCTATGGTAGAATTTTCCTATAACAATAGCTTCCAATCAAGTATTCAGATGGCACCATATGAAGAGTTATACAACAAGAGATGTCACACATCAATATGTTGGGATGATGTTGGTGAAAGAAAACTTTTAGGCTCATAACTTGTTGAGGAAACGATGGAAAATGTGAAGGTAATCCAAACCCACATCAAAGCATCTCAATGTATGCAGAAGAGCTATACTGATAACCAAAATAAGGATTTTGAATTTCAGGTAGGAGATCATTTTTTCTTGAAAGGGATCTCTATGGAAGGTAATTATAAGATTCGATAAGGAGGGTAAATAGAGTCCCATGCACATCAGACCGTTTGAAATTCTGGAATGAATAAGGGCTATAACATACAGTTTGGAAATTCCACCAATTCTCTCCAATGTTGATGATGTGTTCCACATAACACTGTTGAGAAAATACAAGCTAGACCCAACACATATACTCACATATTAAGAAATAGAACTATAACGTGACCTGTCTTATTCTGAAGAGCCTATCAAAATTCTTGGTACCAGAGAAAAAGTGCTGAAAAACCAAATGACTATTCTGGTAAAAGTTCATATGGAGAAATCATAACATGGAAGAGGCAATGTGGGAAGTCAAGGAACTTATGATGAATAACCAACATATTCTTTTTATGCAGTAATATTATAGAAATTTAAAGGATGAATTTTTTTTAGGGTAGAATGTAACACCCCATGCTTCCCCAGTATCTTTCCCATTGAATAATGAAATTTCTTGCATTGTACGCAACTTCAAGTTCAAACACACCATAACCAATCAAACTAGCCATTATAAAAAGTAATAACCACTTTTTGAAATTTTATAAATTTTATCCATCCAAATGGACTACATTTTTGGATTTGGAATATCAAAATTATCTTAGGGTGAGTTTTTGGTACTTTTATGAAAACATTAAATTTTTGAGGAATACTACTAAATTTTAATTAAAAACAACTTTTTTTAATCGAAATAATTTATAATGTTAAATTATACAGAGGAGTGGTTTTAAAGTATCATAGATTATATTTTTATCATTTAATATAATTTACAATATTTTGTGTAATATCACATTTAAATTGAACATAAAAAACTATCGATCTCTTGATAGTTATTATTTCGTAAAAACAAACTCTTTTTTTTAACAACAGGAATTTATTTTAAATTAATTATTCAACTTATGTGTTATCAGTAAGGAAAATTGGATTCCATATTTGGAATTAGGAGGAAAAAATTATGTAAATAGTTAACTTTTATTTTTAGACATTATGAATAATTACTTTGGTAAATATTTTATATACAATATTTAAAGGGTAAATCTGGTAAATAAGGGTAAACAAATATTATAATAATATTAAATTATCCTAAATTGTGTCCTATTACTAATAGTTAACACATTTCTGACCATGGTCATTTTTGGGTCGATTTTGTTACCCCATAGAGCCACTTGGGAGTGATAATGACATTATACATTAATTAATCTAAAATAAAGACAAAAATAAAAAAAGAATGAGACTTTTAGTAAAAAAATTTTATATGGGGTTATTTAATTGATATATTATACAATAAATATTCATTATAAATATAAGAATATTTTATACATAATGGCATTTTATTTATAATTTTTAGACATTAAATAATTTTATTTATTGGTGACACAATGATGATGTAGTGATTACCTTATTAAAAAATGATTAAAATAATTGATGTTATAAATATCCAAATAAATGAAATTTGAGAATTTTGATGCAGTCCAATAACTTTCTAGGTTAATATGATATTTTATGGTTGGTTAAATAAATTTTATTTGATGTAATAAAGTTTTTATGTCTCTCAAAAAAATCAAATACTAAATAGTTTGAAAATTGACATAATTGAGTTTTTAAAACAAAGACTATATTATTAGTTTGTATAATATTCTAAAAAATCCAAGGGTTGGAAAAGGACTTAGATAAGGTTATATATATTAATAATGAACCACTTGGGGTTCTCTTGGAAGTTAATAGTATGTTTATTAATCATAAATAATAAAAATAAAAAGACACATGGTAAATGACAAACTATTTAACTAAGAGTTAAATCTAAAATATAATGTTAAAATGGTGACCTAAAACTATATAAAACCTATTGGTTTGGAGTTTTTTGTCCCATACATACCTTATCCTCTAAATAAATCCTTTTGGATTCATTATAAACCAAAATTGATTTTATTATAAAATAATATTTCAATCTTTTCCTAAGGTTCCCCTCACCCCTCTTATAAAAGAGAACTCCACCTTCTCTCAATTTTACACCTGAAAAGCCATTTGGATTGGCCAAAACATTCCCAATTATACTCTCATAATTCCTCTCTTCATACAAGAGGCTTTCCTTTGGTCCTCAATCCAGCCTAATGAGCCCTTTTGATCAAATCAAAAGGAAGAACCTGAAGAAGAGGTAAATATTTCATCACCTCTTTCAAGTTCTTTTCTTCTTCCACTTCCTCTTTCATTGTAGTTTCCATTCTAAAATAATAACTCCAGTATCTTCTATATACTGTGATGTTATTAGAATAATTTTACCACCATATTCATTATTCTATCCATCATATAAATGACAAAGTCACCGTACATGCATACGTACGGCTTGTCATCTCCATGTCGTGGTGTAGTTTGTTATTCAAACACTTAATTATTTGGATGGGTATAATAATGATTTATAATTGATGTAAATAATAAATATAAAAAGTTAATTATTCTGTATATATTATATAACATTAAATTACATACTATTTCACCTCCAATTGAATGATATTGTTAGTCATGCGTACGTATGAATTACGGTCTCCACTAACGTGATGAGATTCATTCACCATCGCAATAATTCAAGAATAAATTTCATTTTATGATTAAAAATAATGATTATGAACATAATATCATTATTTATATCAATAAAATACATCTTATTTATATCAAACATGTCTTATGTAACAAAATATATAGTGGAAAATGAATTAGTTAACACCCAAAACGACGATAATACTAAAATATAATTAACAAAGTAATATTAGAAGATCATATATAATATCATATTTACTTATAAGGTTATTGTATAATTTAATAACCCTTATTTATCTATTATATAGGAGGTTAATTTACCCTCGAACAAGTAAGATTACATGGTAAGGGTAAATTTAACAATCTCTATATTATCTGAGGTTGTTTTTACGTAAGTATCTATTGGGACCTCTTTATTATCCACATCCATGATTCTTTAAAATGTATTTCAAAACATTTTTACTATTTAATATATAATGGGTTAATTTCATTTATACCCTTATTTGATCATATATGTTTTTGAAAGGAATCTTTCCGTCGTTTTACAAACAAGGGACATTATGGCCTTTTTGACAAAATTATGGAAAGAATATTTTGTAACTTATACGGCAGGTGCGGTTATTTTCTGTCTTTATAACATAGTTAAAGATTCCCTTACAAGATTGTAATAATATTTTCAAAATAAATGTTCATTGATTATTATATGACTTTTAAATGATTTAAAAATTGAAAGCGATATTTCCCTAAAAAAGTTTTTATTTCATCTTTGTCAACATCCTTTGATTGATTTTGATCTTATTTGAAGTTGATTTATTATGATACAAAACATGAATACTGTATTAATGGTTTTTTTGATATGTTTGACTATGGATGTGTTATTTTTACACCATTCATGGTTTATGGATAAAATATTGGCATTTCGTATTCTAGTTTTAATACGAATGTTTATGTTATGTTTAAACACTTTCATATGAGGAATGAATTGGGCTTAGTAATTGATGGGTGGAGCCCGATATAGCTCCTAGATGAATCTGTAGTTTTCATGAGACAAACTAGTGTCTTGGAACAAGATCTTGACAAAATATTATTTTTAGACTTGGCACAAGGCCTTGAATATGTGGTTATGTAGTATGGTATTATGCATTCCACCATTATAAAAGTTTCTATTGATATTGCATGTGATTATTCGACTAGTAGAATATAAATGTGAATAAGTAAATGGAATTATTTGATTTTATATTTTCCATATTATACTGAATTTTTTGTTTAGAAGGCTTTTGTTTTAGTCTTATACATTTCCTTAAATCTTTATGATTATTTATGAAAGTTTCCCTTATATTGTTATCCTTAACGAGCATCTGAGCTCACCAATTTATATGTATTATTTTTCCATGGATGTGAAGAATTATATTATGTCTGACCTGCAGGGATAGTCTAAGGGATATGATTGTGGCCTATTGAAACTATGTTGTTGTATTTTTTCATTTTATAATGTAATGTAAAACATATGAATGTATCCTGTATTTCCGAGTCTGCTAAACTAATCAGTATTTCGAGACTTGGTCTTTTGTGATTATTCCAATGTTTTGTAATAAGTCACCGACTCATTGTAACTAGGGTATGGGCATTAGAGAGGGTAAATTTGTACACATTTTATTGGGTAATAAGAACATTCATTTCTAATGGAAAAATATTAGAAAAATTCCTTGTTCACAAATCTATAAGAAGAGTCCTTTAAGAAACATTTGTAGAAGAAAAATATGAAAAAAATGAATTTTATTGATTATAGTAGAGTAGTAGAGTATTTGTGGAAAACCTTTTTAGAAAACATGGTTTTGTAGAAACACATATTTTAAACCGAAGAGAGTGTAAAGTCTGTATTTTTTGGAAACTATTTCTCAACTATATTACATACCAATAGTATAAAAATTTTACCAATACTTGAATAAATCATGAATATATATTGGAGAATAAAATTACTGAATTTTATTGAGATATTGATCATAATATTTCATCAAAGGGGGCATAAACATAAATAATCTCCAAAGGTAATGAGATTGTTTCAATAAACTATTATGACTTGGTACCATTGAGCCATACTGCCCATGTAAGAAAATGAAATTAAATTTAGCATAAAATATCATGAAAATCATTAGGTTCACAATAATACATTTCAAAGGTAGTATATACACATCATGTAAAATATAGGTTTATAACATGGCTTGTGTCTTAATGAGGAAAATTGAGTTGAAATTACATTACCTAGTTGGTTACTTTTGTAACATAAATCCCATGATATAAATATAATAAAATGTATATCTAAATTCTCAAATTTCATTTATATGAATCATACAATACCTCTGTGGTATTTATACACAACAAACAAATTGAATGGGTTGTGAATGAAGTATGTATCTGATAGAAATAAAAAGTGAGATGAAATTCTTTTGCATTATGTCTCGTCTCTCATCATACTCATTCAAACCTCATATATAATAAATATAAATTATTTATAAATATATCAAAAAACCTAATTCTAATATCTAACACAATATATGGTTTTACTATTACTTTACCTACATGTTAAAAATTTCAAGTTAATGTTACGCTTTGGGTAATATTCACTTTGATTTTCTCATATGTTGAAATTTGTTATGTATTTGGTACTTATATGTATATTAGGATTTCCATAATGTAATCCATGATATATATATCATTTATATTTTTTATATTTTTTGTATAATAATCAATTTAATATATAATTATAAAATGGAATACTCCATTCATGGAGATGGTAGGCCATACGTACGCATGAAAGCTGTTTCCGTTTAGTTATCGTATTGAAAGTAATAAGGTAGTTGAAATATATGTATATATATCCTTATTAGAGTACCTTTTTTATATCATATACATCATATATGTTCTTTACAACCATCCTAAATACATTCCATGTAGTGTGTTAATGAATCACATCACTTCGATTGGTCGGTAATCCATACTTCCTCAAACGAAATTATCGTATTTACTCCAAATGAAAAGAATAAATTAAGGTGTGAAAAAATGGTTACCAAAGCATAAAGATATAACAAATATATTATATATTATATATAAATATAGTTTTAATCATAATTTCCTACTTGACTGGTGGTAAAGAAAAATGAACAATCATCATTTAATGAGGCGGTAGTCTGTCGTGCACATAAACAGTATGTTCGATACCGATTTGACTGATGTGTGTGTAAGTGTAGGTTGAACCAATAAAATAAAAACATATTATTATATTTATGATAGTCATTTTGTATAATTAGGGAATAATATGAATTTAGGTGGTGGAGAATGAAAATAAAAAAAGGAGCTTGAGGGAGGGTGATACCTCTTAATTGGGAAACCCCTTTAGGTTTGCAGCAAAGGGCTTCCTTAGAAGGATTTATGAAAAAAGGAGTCTTGAAGGAGAAATGGAGTTATTTTGGGGATCTAATTCGGTAGATCATTGTTGAGCCAAAGGGGCTTGACAGGTGTGAGGATGTGGGAGGATAAGAGGCCTTTTTATAGTGGAGGAGGAGTGACACTCCTGTAATATTTTGATAAAGGAATCCCATACATGTTTTTCACCTGAAAATTTGATCAAATAATGGGAAAAATTATATAAAAGGGAATATAGGGTCTAAATATATCCATCTAACGGATTTTTGACATGTTTCTAAGAAGTTTTGGGTTATAACATTAAGGTTTAGTCCTTGGTAATGCTTAATTTTACCTTAATCGATGTAATTAATTTTAATTACATTAACTAATCATTTTGGTCAAAAAATAATTTGAACTTATTAGAAATTATAAATTATTATGATTCCATATATAGAATCCATTTTTCTAAATTACAATAACGTACGTGGTATATATTAATCTCGCTGACATGATTAATTTAAAAATAATATCACTAACGGGATGCCACTGTGGGTTTCTTATGTAAAAATGATCAAGATATTGCTATGTTTTTATATGCAATTTCAAAGTGAAATTGGGTCTAATGACCCAAATTATATTAACTGATTAAAATATTATCTAACTAAACTTTGATAATAATTTAAAATAATATTTTACCATATAAATAAATTATATTAAATAAGATGTTTTCAATTATAATTCAATATTTTAACTATTAATTAAAAAGAGAAACCTTACCAAATAATACCAAAAAATTTATCCTAAATTAATTTTTATATATCTATTTCAAGTATGAAGTTTATTATGAAATATAAAATCTATTTAATTTTCTAAATTAGAATTTAAAATGTGATCTCCATTAAAAGGGGGTAAACAACCATTATAAAAAAATAGGGTTTTTAGAATAAGATTGGGTTACATATTACCTTATGTATATAAAATCTATAGAGTGAATATAAAAAATATTTTAATGAATATTTAACATATTTATTATAATAATATCAGTCAATGATTATACCAAAAAAATTGGTAGTTTCCCCTTTATTCTAAAACTAAATAAAAAGAAAAACAAAGATACCTTTTGAACACTTGTAAGGGAGAACTCTATACATGCCTGAAGACCATAGGGATACATCCTTAGATTTGAGGGAAACAATCCATCGATACAAATCCCATTACAAGAAAATAACACAAATTCATTATTATAATTCTCTTCCACTCGCGCTGCATCCAGTTCTTCCCCATATTGAGCCCCAAATGGCCAAAGCCTCACCCAACCTACTATTCATACTCTCCATTCCAAGACATTGTCTCATCGTCGCTCTATAGCCAGAAGCCTCCACCACAATGGTAAGCCGATTATCCTCCTACCAAAGCCTTCTGACCAACAAAGGCCCACTTCTCTTCCATTCCACCTATCACTGGCTTAATCCCTTAAGGAATATTTATCCACGTGATCAACCTGTGAACCATCGGTCCCCAAGACAATTTTAATGATGTCATAGAACCTACACCATCACTGATATAAAATTAATGATTATGTCTTCATCAGATCCAGAACAAATATGGATGATAATCTAGATTTGAAAGGTTCTCTATTACCTAAGTCTCCACAAACATGAAGCCACCAATGAAGTGGTCATAACAATGAACGATCACCTTGAGTTTTCATATTCATTTCTAATTAATTTGTAAGATATGAATTCCTATTATATTTGTTTAAGAGATATATTTTCATAAATTAGTATATATTATTCTTAACCTCCAAGTAAATGACCACGTTTTATCTTATTATATTAAATAATAATATTTAAATAATATATTTTTTTTGGGCAAACCATGGTCATTCATGTTACGAAAGAAATCAAGGAATGTATTTTTTGGGTGCAACAAAAGCTAACCTCTATGTTCATTGTAGAGGAAGAAAAAATTTATACTACGTTTAGTGAACTATTAACTTGGTTTTGTGTATAAATTAAGCCAATCATTAAAATTTAATATAAAATAATCTACTTTCAGGGTTTCATGAAATGAAAAATAGGGAAACACTTAATTTATTCAAAAAAATAATAATTGAAAAAATATTGGGGTCTTAAAGCCAAAGTATTTGATCAGTTCTAAATGTCTTCGTTGGTACATATTCATTTTTTTCTATGTGAATATATACATGAGGATTTTGTGATCCTTATATATTTTACACTGCACCCCAAAGAGGTAATTCCCCCATATTTTCAATGTGAATATCACAACAAGTTACTCTAGATCATGCATTGGATAATTACTCCATATTTTTAAAGTCAAGATAAACCATAGGCTAGGACTTTGTCATTTTACATTAACAAATATACCAATCCATTCTTCTAAGCATTGGTGAGTACAACAAAAATTTCTCTACTTGTGGGTTGTGTGAGTATATGTGTAGTGATAGGTCTCATTTTTAACTCCCTGATGCTCTAATTAAATTCCAAATTCCAACAAAATATGTCTCCCTTACCAAAATTTATTGTTAAGGGGTTTGATAATCATGATAATTTTTTCACAAATCCGTGATAATACCCAAATAATCTAAGGAAACTACTAATATCTATCACTAAAGTTGGCCTCAACCATCCTTTAATTTCTTCAATCTTTGATGGGACTACATCTATATCACTGTTTAGGATAATATTCATGATTTATGAGACTTCCTTTAACCATAACATGAATTTATTTTAATTTTCATAATGATTATCTTTTTGAAAGGTCTTTAGCCAAATACTCTGTTGCCCCTCATACACCACCTTGATTTTGAATTATATTAGAATATCATATAAAATATTTACCTCAATTTTTTTGAGGTAATATCTAAAGACTATATTCATGAAATATATTACAATTTTTGGAGCATTAGTGATTCTAAATTGAATTAATATAAACCCATAAATCTTGTACCTAGTACAAAAAGTGGCCTTGGGTATATCTTACTTCATCAACCTTACTTCATAGTATCAATACCGAATATCTATCTTGGATATGTATTATTGTCCACATAACTAATCAAATTATTCATCAATCAATGTGATAGGATACTTTAACTTTATCATGTTTTTTTATGCTCATTATAATCGATGAAAAGGCGCATTGACCCGTCCTTCTTGTTGATGAAAAGGACTAGTGTACTCTAAGGTGAAAAACATGGTGTATGATACCATTATCCAAATTCTCATGTAGTTTTTTCTTAATCTCTTAAAGTTCTATAACAACCATATTTATATTCATGGATACTTTTAACACCCTGGGTATAAGCATGACTAGAAATTCAACCTCTCAGCTAGGAGGAAGACCAGACAATTCTATATGAAAAACATCAGTGTATTTTTTCGAAATAGGCATGTGTTCAAGGATTATTATTTCCTTAGGATCAATGATATGAGATATATATGATTTCTCATAGGGAATCAATAAAAATTCTTTATATGTTTGTTCTAAAGAAGATCTATCCACCTCCGTGAACTTGAAAATAATTAGGGTTCAATTTGAGATATAGAGAGTGATTTCTTAATCGTTGAAATTTATGTTGGCTTCATATAGGGAAAGTGAATATGCACCCATATTTGAAAAAAAATACAATATAGGGAGTTTGACAAGTTTTTATGGGAATTTATTCGTAAATATTATGGAAGGGGATGAGTTATATAAATTTGATTGAATAATTACACATTTCCATTATTTCCAATAGATATAAATTAATGCATTATGGTGGTGTTTTAATAGTTCTATTAATCTTCTCAGAAATGAAGGAATGAATAAAATAAAAATCAAAAGCCACATTCACTATTATTGAATGAATAACTAGCCCAACTGTCACCACCTCATTACCGGGATCCACATCACCAGTTACAGAGGAAGAAACACTCCCTTGTTATGTTGGACATTTTTTATTGTCTTCTATGATCCTTGTATAAGTGAATTGAATTGAAATGTTCCATGGTTCCTAGATGTTGGAGCAATGAAGATGTGATAAGGTTTTACTAGATAATTCCTTTCATAAACCACATTAGTGGGTTTTTTCCTGTCAGAAATCACTAGAAATGTTCCCTTCCTTCTCACACCAAAATCATTTCCTTGTTTCGGTTAGGCAATTTTTGGGGTGATTCTTTCCACACAAATAACAATTGGGATGTTGAAATTTCTTGGCACTATTATATTTCACCATCAGATCAATATAATTTAACTCCACTTTCCAATTATTATCACCATGATACCCCTTAGAATCAGAGATCTCTATTTCGACATTGAGGGTAAATCAGAAAATTTCCTCATTGCTATTAAAGTCTCACATTATCAGGTATTTTCAAGGACTATGATTAATCCCACCAAAGAGGTGGTCATCCTAGAATTAGGGGGTTATAGTAAATCAAGACTCATGTCATTCATGTCTTTTTTGGTTTTCCTCATACGCCATTATAGATTCTTCATCCATTTTCTAAAGGAAAAATATATCCCTTTCAATATTAAGTTTGACAGTGCAAGGGAAACATTTATTGAAAATACATCCACTCCATCACTTTGATATCTTCCTTAGGCTTCATATTATTGATCAATGTCCACCACTGATCAACTTCTCCGTCTATATGATTAATATCTAGAAGCGAATTCTCATTCACAGAACATTGAATGAGAGAAGATCTTCTCAATATAGTTGATCCAATGTTCCGTTATAAAGGAATCAGATGATCCATTGAAATTTGGAGGCCCTTATTTCATAATGGACTCAATTGCAGCTTGTTATTTCCCAGGGGAATTTGGAACCTCCTCATATTCTAGGTTTTTATTCATGTACCGATTCATCTGAGAGATTATCATTATAAATTTCTTGATTCCTACTTTAATCGGGTTAGGCATCTAATTGGGTCAGTCATAACATTTCCCTTAACATCAGTTGTTTACCCGACTCCTCATATTTCTAGCCATTATCTAGAATAATAGAAAAATTAGAAATTTTAATTTTCAAACTATTAAACACATAATGGTTAATCCAAAGAAATTAATGAGATAACTTTTAAATTACATGTGTTTCCATAAATTATTAATTTCTACGCTTTAATATATGATATTCACGGTCTATTTTTGAACATATGTTCTTATGGGCCTTTTTTAATTAACAATAGATTGTAATGATCTTATGAATTTTCCAAATCATATCCCTTAAGAGTGTAAAACATGGTTCACATTATGACCTTTTATTGAGTACCAGGTTATAATGATTTAGGCATGATTCAACATATTGGAGTTGTTAACCCTTGGAACATCTGTTCCAAAAGCACATCCCCATGTAAAATACAAATAGGGATTTATTTTCATGATAAGCCACATACTATATAATTGAAAAAATTATCGGATGTTTTCTTATACATAGTTTTAACCCTAATGATTTCTATATATATTTTAATCCTAATCCCATGAATAAAAAAACATTCCTCTGATACCAACTATAACAACCATCATTTTTATATCACATTAAGACATTATTTATTACATAATAATACACTCAATACAACCCGAAAGGAAGACAATTATAGTGTATTTTGTAATTACGTATGTATAATTACATCTTGATCATGATATGAAACAACATTACTAAGAACTTCTTAACATTATTCTAAAATTCTATGGCTTTTAAAACTAAAAGGGCTAACCTTGGGAAATACATAAGAAAGGTGTGAGCAATAAATTAGAGTAAGGGAATAAAATTTTCAACACATGAAGAAATTAATAAATTTTGAAAAATATTTATAAGGGAGTGAGAATAATAAACCAGAATAATGAGACAAGATATATCAAGATAATCATAAAGGCAACATGGAAATTGTGGAAACCGCATAAAACACTTCATCATTAAAAAAGGTCAAGGATAACTACAAATAAATTTTGAGTGAAAATGTCCAATAATGGAATAAGGTTCACCACCTCGACCAAAATAATGTCTCATGAGAATAAACATTATACTTGGGATTGGAGAGATATATAATTTTAGGCACACCCATCACTTTCATTTCATTCTCATGCTTCTGTGTTCCATAGAGACAATACAACATGGATTCATTAATAATGATATTTCATTCAATGAAAAAGCAGTGTAGAATGCATAAATTTAATTAAAAAATATTATTATATGTTTATTAATAAAAAACATCCATGATAGAAAATGGGTATGGTATTCACTACACAATTGTTTTGTCATAGAAAATCAATGTGAAATTTTGACAACATAATGATGTCACTTTATAATTCATAAAATGGGTTTATGAGAGTGAAATGGGTATTTAATAATTAATACATAAAATATTAATTAATAGTGACATAGAAATACATATACCTACATATATAATTGTAAATAGAAATCATAAGATAATAAGTAAACTTGAATAAAGAAAAGAAGGCCAGGATCCCATACTTGAGTGTGTGACTCTAAATTCATGGAAGGATCTTCATGAGAGCTTAGGGTCACCTTGGTAGTATTAAAAATAGTGGAGGGAAGAGTAATGATGTGATAAAAGAATTTTTAGGGAAGTTAAATTGTTTATTGAATGGGTTTATATTGGAAATGAGTGGATATTTCATTATTATTTATCAATCATCAGTTTTGGATGCTATATAATAAATTAATAAACAACACAATCCTTACCATGGTTTTTCCCATTGTTTCTTCCAAAAGGGATTGATTTTAATTATTTTATAAGGAAAGGAACTGAATTAATAAAATAATACACTTATTTTATGTGGAGGTGAGTCATACTCTTGAATAAATAACTGCCAAACCTTAAAATATATTAATTGTCTTGGAGGATTCATAGTGGCTTTATAAAATTAATAAATTAAAATTCAAATATCATAGTTTTTTAAAGAAAAAAATATATTTCATCATGTATCAAATTTATAGAATTTATTACATCACATTTGTGTCATCATTATGTTATAATACACAATTTATATTTATAATATATTTTATTTTTACCCAAAAATCCAACTGTATCACAAAATTAGGAATAATTCAACGTTGGTAATTTTATTGATCTATGTCCAAATATAATATTAATTTTATCTTAATAAATTTCTAAATATTTTAATTTTCACTTTTAAATGTATAATCAACATTTATGAAAAAATGATGGGTTTTTTTGATAATAATTGTTCTTGAAACCTTAGACAAGTTAAATTTGAATTAATAAAAATTATATGATCATTTATATATTTTAGGACCAATTGGGGCCTATATAACCTGAGGCGGGGGGTGAATCATGGTGTGGATATTCTTTTTCAAAATTATTCCTTCCCCACTAGATATTGACCTCTTTATTACAAGGGTCACATTGTTTGAACATGTGTGTTTATTATGACCATTTATTTTCTTCTTTATCTGATGATGATGTTTTAAATGAAATGTATTGAAGTAAGCAGGAAGACATAGAGATTTTTACTTGGTTCACCCTCACTGGGCTACGTCTATGGAGCATGCAACGACGATGTTCCACTGTACCAAATCCACTAAAGCACACTGTTGTTTACAAGGTTCGGGCTAGATCACTTCTATGCCCAGGCTCACTGCCATTACAAGTTTTATAGTCTGCTCACTACTTTCCCAAGGGTCACTCCCTATTTCTCTCTCTCTGTATCACTTCTGGTGGAGAGGATCACCTTCTTCCTCTTCCTTTGCTCAACGCACTAGAAAGGATCCACTCACAGTTTATAGACCTGTAGGTCTCTTCATTAAGAATAATGAATAAATCTACTGTTGTATGTAGATGCACTGTTGAAGTCCAATTTTTACCCTTAGATGGATCTCTCTTTGTACCAAAGGTATCAGGAAATCCTCCAGCTTTCACACAGCCCGGAATCACTACTGTTCTTCAACTATACCTGGCACGCTACTCCAAGACAGCGTGCTTGTCTTAGCATGCAATTTAGAACTAGGGCATAAGTCCACCTCATCCACTTTCACGACACAAGATTATGCAACTCCAAACTTGCGTGACTCACACCCTTTTACACCCAAATCAATATTGGCACACAACCATAAAATATCAGGCTTCTTCAAAACATTGCGCACATGTGTCACCAAAACACTTGCGCGAAACCTCCTTCTTCAACTCAAAACTCGGGCTACTCCCTTCCTTTCCCACCTAAACCACTCTGGATGTGCATCTATCAAATAGCGCAACACTTATACTTGCGTGACTACACACCACTTGTGCGACCACCACACCGGCGTGATGGCAGATCTGATTTTCTCTAAGTGTTGATCTCGTACCGAATGAGGAGGGGTCGACCACTATTTATAGGCATTTGGACACCCTGCACAATGGCGCACAAGTTTCCTCTCGGCATGCATGTTTCAGCATGCAAGTCACTTGCGCGACCAACCCTAATACTTGGGTGCCCCTTTTCCCTTTGCCCTATTTTGATGTTCTCATGTTGAAAAACATATGGCATGCAAGTTTCCTCTCTTTCAAGATAACTGTGCTCAAGTCCCTTTGTCAAAAACAATTTTCTCTATTTGATGATTTTCAGGCACAAAAATTTGGAAAACACTAAAAAATAGTGTCACCTTGTATTTTCTCTTTTTGAACCGCCTCCAGATCGACCATTCCTTTGTCAGCATTCTGGAATAAATCATGGATCGTTAACAACATCCCTTGAACTTGACATGCCACAATGAAATCCCCTTTGTCAACAAATTTGTCTGTCATGGTTTACTTTTTCAACAATCAAAACATAGATGTCCACTTTGTCAACAAACACTATCACCTCAAAATTGCTTCAATGATACCATGATGGATTGTTTCCCAATAATCTCCCCCTTTGGGTTTGTTGAAAACTCTTACATAAAAAGATACATCGTTAATTCTTCATCCACCATTCTCCTAATTGCGATTCCGATAGCGATCAAGGATTTACTCAACACATACTGTAATCCCCCATGAGCAATGCTCGACGTGAGAAACAAGAGTAAATGAAAAGTTCATCAATGAATCACTTCAACTCTGACACCCACGGTTGACACCAAACCGATACCTATTTTTGGAAATATTCTTACCGCATTCCAAAACCACTCTTCAGCTTTTATCATGATCCTCAGCTATCTTGATATCTATTCTTTGATTGATCACTTCTAGTATCGTCATATTTAATAAGCTCCCCCTATCTGCTCACAGATTTAACTCTTGTCAGCTGCAAATCATCTTCAGCACTATTGCATTTGTTATCCAAGCTATGCTTTGGCTATGCACTTTGAACCAGCTTCAACTACCCCTATCTGGCTACTCCACCTGTCAGCTTCTCCCCATATCTATCATGATTTCTCAAATAGCCACACTATCTACCCCTTGAACAATCACTATTTTCTCCCCCTTTGACAATGAACCCAAAGGTCACTCTTTTGTAGTCTATACCAAAGTAAAGAAATCATATCAGTACATTAGGGAAAAATACATCATACCTCAGGGAGAGGGGCAGTTGCCACATCCCCACTCTTTCAAGTGTTTGGATTCGACTGAACTCCCAGAGTCATTCAATGTCTCTCAAAATCTTCCTTGTGCTTTGTCCAATATCTTCAAGCTGATGTATCATCCATAATAACTGTGTGCAAGCCTGAGTGGCCACAATATACTCAGCTTTTGTGGTGAATAATGAAAGGCAATCATGTTTCTTGCTTAAACAAGCAATACAAAGTCCACCATGATAGAATGAACCTCCAGATGTTGATTTCCTGTCATCCGTTGAACCGACCCAATAAAAATAAGTATATCCCAATAACTCTGTATGAGATTTGTCATTATATTTCAATCTGAAGTCCATTGTTCCCTTGATATACCGAACTATTATTTTTATAGAAAACATGTGTGTTTCCTTGGGATTGATTTGATATCATGCTTCTTGGTATGTGGCAAAACCAATATCAGGCCTTGCTGCGGCCAAGTGCAACAAACATCTACTAATTTGCATGTACTCTGTGATATTAACTGCCTTTCCATATTTATATTTGGGTATTTTTGTCCAGGTAGCAACTAGAGTCTTCATCTCCTTGTAATTTTCCATTCCAAATTTTTTGAAATCCTCCTTGGCATATTTGGATTAAGAAAAGAATGATCCTTTCCTTACTTGTGTCACCTGTAGACCAAGGAAAAATTTTATCTCTCCAATCATTGACATTTCAAACTCACTTTTCATGAATTCGGAAAACTGTCTGCATTGAGCTTCATCTAATCCTCCAAATATTATGTCATCAACAAAAACCAACACCATCATCCTTTGATTACTGTCAATGCTGAAATAGATAATATAATTAACTCCACCACAATGAAATCCAATCTTTTTCAAATACTGATCCAGCCATGTGTACCATGCTCTTGGTTCTTGTTTTCGCCCATACAACGCCGTCTTTAGTATGTAAACCTTGTTCTCATCCTCATGAATGTGAAAACCATCTAGATATTCAATATACACTTCCTCCTCCAGAACCCCATTCCAGAATGCAGATTTGACAACCATCTAGAACACTTTGAACTTTCTCTGCACTATTATGGATAAAAATAATCTGATTGTCTCCAGCCTTGCACCCGATGAAAATTTCTCATCAACATAAGTAACCTCCATTTGGGAGTACCCTTTACACACCAGTCGTTCTTTGTTTCGAATCATTGTGCCATCTTTGTTCATCTTATTGCGAAAGACCCATTTCATACCGAGGACGTTCTTATCTGGTGGCCTCGAAATAATCTCCCACATCGGATTCTTCTTAATCTGATCGTGCTCTTCATTCATGGCCTTAACCAAGTTTTCATCTTCAACTGAATCAATAAAGAATTTCAACTCAACCTAAGATTGATAAGTTTTCTACTGCAATGATTTCATTCTCCTTGTCTGAACTGGAGCTGACTAATCACAAATGATATTCTTCTTGTCAATTTCAGGTTGACTCTTTGGCTTTTGTGCAGATAAGGATTTTTCTTCCTCATACGCACCATCAGTATCTTCTTCTGAATCAACGTCACCCACTGCTGCTCCCCTTGAGTCTTTTACCACTTCCTCAAATTTAACAGAAAACTTGTCATTGTGTCATTGTTCAATGACATCATTTATTTTAACTAATTTCACAGATTTTGGTTGAAGCACCTTTGATTTTCTCTCGCAGCTTCTTGGTATCCTGAAAGCAGTCATCCAATACCCTATTATGAGAACAAAATAAATAATCATGAAAAACCTGTGTGTTTCTTCTTGTCCCCCAATCATTAATCATGAACATAAACATTCATCCTTCATATCCCATTGAGTTCTTTCATCTGATTAGGATATAGTATTCTCCCCCTATGTTATGCAACACCTTTATTTTTTAGGCCCACTTCTTAGGCCCTTATCCTTTTTTCTCCTCTTGAATCATTTATTCTGATCTATAACTTGACATTGATCCATTAATCAAATCTCTAAGCCCACTGAGTTGAACTCGGTGTAGGAAACAAGAGATAAAATTAATAAAACATTCACTTCCTGTTATTCTATGTTTCTCCCTTTCTTCATCAAATTATGTGCTTTATTTGTGTTAATTAAAACTCTGAATCATATCACTTCTCCACTTTGCATCTTTAGATTCCACTTCCCCTTGGATCGTGTCTGTCTAAAACTTGAAACACATGAATCATCAATTAACAACATTTATATACATAGGGAGACAAGTTCATCTGGAATTCTCAGGATGAGGATTGTGGTTGTTCCAGATGGGTCAACCCTTCGATACTTTCTTGTAGTGCATCACACTCCATCCTGGATTCTTCTAGGTTCCTAGCCAACTTGAACTGCTCTCTCCAAATGACTACGAATTCATCGCCAATATGTTGATTATTTTCTGATATGATTATTCTGCATGCCTGGCCTTTCTCAACATTTGGGGTTTAAACCCACTAGTCAACATTTATGTCTTTGATGTTCTACCAAAATAGCAATCCCTTGATTTGTTCTCTGAGTAGGAATATCTCTTATGTTCATCATCCTTTACTCCTTCTTCCATTGTAGGGATCTTCTTCTTTCCTCCACTTCTTGTTGTGGCACACGACTTGAAATTTTTTCAAATCATTGTTTTTTTATTTTTCAATTATCATATTTCTGAGTCATCACACTATTTTGCATTGGTGGTAGTTCCTCCACTAAACGTACATTATTCTTACTCATGACTGTAGTGTTTCCTCTCTTTTTCTTGCAGATTTGTTCATGTTATTTCTTAGAGTGTAGTTGTGAGTATGACTGATACAACATTCGTTCAACTTCATGTGATTCCCCTAAGGTTCTAAGCCTATTCTCCATCTTACCACTTTGTCTCCCAATTCCAATGTAATATTTCTCTTTATACATCACTAGATTCAAGAATATATTTCTAGGATACTTTTCCTTTATCACATTCTTCTTGCTGCAATATCTTTCCCAATGACCATGATTAGAACATATGAAACATATTCTATTAAAGTCATACCTTATTTTTTCATCTCTCAATAGAGATGTTGATGCAGCTTGAGTTCTTCCACTAATATTGATCTCCTGAGCTTCCTAACACATATTCATTGTGTGTCCCATTCTTACACAGTAATAGCGTATAATGAATTATTTCCTTTGAGAGACTCTTATCTATGATTTCTCATGAAGCTTCATCTTATTCTCATATTTGTAAATGTTTCTATTTTCATATCTTGAAATGTATTCAAGAGCCTCTGAACAGAATATTGATGTATGATGATGAATCCCACAAAAATAGCACATGCTATCATAACTTCTTTTAAAAGGATTTTTAGGCCTTTCTCCATCACCTACATGGTTTTTACCATTTCTGGAACTATTCATGGCTCACTTTCTATCATGCATGGGAGGGGATTCATCCAATCCAATACAAGTTTTTCCTAAATTGTATGGTCTTTGAGCTGTGAAAATATTTTGTTGTTTCTCCTCATAAATCTCATACTATCTTTTCATTTTATCATCACCTTCTGAAGGACAATCGAATAATATGTGTAGTGCATCCTTCAACTTAGGGTTTCCTTTGTATTTTGATATGTTCGTTTCTTTCTTGGATTATTCTATATCTTCCTCTAATAGTTGAATCTTCTTATATCTTGATTCAAGTTGAGCATTGAGTTCTTTTTTGATATTCATTCCATAACTCATCTCATCTTCCAGTTCTCGTGTGAGATTTTCTACCATATCACATTGCTCCTTTACATTCAATTTTTCCTGAGAGATATATTCAGAGACAGATGCATTCTCTTGTTGTATCCTTTGATTCTTCTGAACTTTTTTAGAAAACTTTGTAGCTTGATCATCATTTCTGGCTTTCAGATTCTGACCATCATTTGACTTTTGATTCTCTTCATAATCAATAGCCTTTTGTTTTCCTTTCATTCTATCCATCTTTTGTATTTCATCACCTTGAGAATCATTATTCTCCCTTAGGTCATTATCCACATCAATAAGCCTTTGATTTAAAACCCTTAGCTTTTTACCTCAAATTCCAATACTTGGATCTAGATATCTTTAGATTTACCTTCTTCATCCATGTTCCGTTCAAATTTCTTTGTTACGTTGACGACAACTAATTGTGGCCTTCCTATTAAAACTTCTTCATCATCAGTTGTTTCAATATCACTTTGATGTTCGAGTACTTCACTCATTCCTACATCATGATTGAGTGAATCAATAATTTCCCTATCAGAATAATCTAGGCATTGCTTCAGTAATTTGTTTGCTTCTTTTAGTTGAATCACACTTTTTCCATAACGACTTCCACACTGTGGGATATCACATGACTTTTAATTCTTCATGGATGGTTTTCGCTTTTCCATGGAACACCGAGATAAGATTGGACTTATTCTTTAACCACATAGATTGACTACACCATGTCAGAGAAAAAAATCTAATTAAAGCAACCACCCCTCTAATACCAATTGTTAGGACCAATAGGGTACTATATACCCTGAGAGGGGGGGGGGGGTGAATCCGGGTATCGATATTCATTTTCAAAAATCTTCTTACTCCAATGGATCTTGACCTTTTTATTACAAGGGTCACTTTATTTTCACTTGTTTGTTTATTATGACCACTTCTTGTCTTCTTTATCTGATGATGATGCTTTAAATGCAATGTAGGGAAGTAAGCAGCAAACACAGAGATTTTTACTTGGTTCACCCTCACTGGGCTATGTCCAAGGAGAATAAAATGGCAATGTGACATTGTACCAAATCCACTAAAGCACACTTTTGTTCAAAAGGTTTGGGGTAGATCACTTCTATGCCCAGGCTCACTGCCTTTACAAAGTTTAGGGTCAGCTCACTGCTTTCCCAAGGGTCACTCCCTGTTTCTCTCTCTCTGGCTGACTGTCGGTTGAGAGGATCACCTTCTTCCTCTTCCTTTTCTCATTACTATGGAATTTATCCACTTATAATTTATAGAGATGTATGTATCTTCATTAACACAAATGAATACATACACGTTTGTATGCAGATGCGCTATTGAAGTCCAACTTTCACCCATAGATGAATCTAACTTTGCACTGAAGGTATTTGGAAATCTTCCAGATTTCACGCAGCCCTGAATCACTATTGTGCTTCAACCATACCTGGCGCGATATTACATGACTGCGTACATGTCTTGCCGCACATGTAACAACTGGCACGCAAGTCCACCTAAACCACTTGCGCGACCCAAGCTTCTGCAACTCCAAACTTGCGCGACTCAAACCCGTTTACGCCCAAACCAATATTGGCGCGCATCCACAAACTATCGCGCTTCATCTAAACATGGCGCGCAAGTGTCATAAAAACAATTGCACGACACCTCCTTCTTCCACTAAATTCATGGGTGACTCCCTTTGTCACCCAAACCACTCTGGACACGCAACTATCAACTGGCACACAACTTCTACTTGCGCGACCACACACCACTTGTACGAACACCACACCTGTGCGACATGAGCTTTGATTTTCTCTAAGTGTTGATATCGTACTGAATGTGGAGGGGTCAAACTCTATTTATAGGCATTTGGACACCCTGCGCGATGGCGCACAAGTCTCCTCTCGACGCGCATGTTTTGGCATGTAAGTCACTTGCGCGACCAACCCTAATACTTGGGCACGCCTTTTCCCTTTTCCATATTTTGATATTCTAATCTTGAAAAACATATGGCATGCAAGTTTCGTCTCCTTCAAGACAACAACACTCAAGTCCCACTGTAAAAACCAATTTTATCCATTGGTTGATTTTCCGGGCCAAAAATTTGGCAAACACTGGAAAACAGCGTCACCTTGTATCTGCTATTTTTGAACCACCTCCAGATCGACCATTACATTGTTGGAATTCTTGAATCAATCATGGATCGTTAACAACATCCCTTGAACTCGAAATAACAAAAATAAATCCCCTTTGTCACCAAATTTTTAAGTCATGGTTTGCCTTGTCAACAATCACAACACAGATGTCCACTTTGTCAACAAACACAATCACATCAAAAATGATTCAATGATACCTTGAGGGATTTTTTTCCAATAGTATCTAATAAAAATTAATTAATATCAATTTTTTTAAATATATTATTTATTTCAATAATCTATTACTTCATCAAAATCAATGATTTTTTTTAAATATAATACTAATTAAAATTGAAATCTGTGTTTTATTATATAAAAACAAAATCATTTATAATGTAATGATAATAATAAAATATTAACATTTTTATATTGAATATAAAATATACACATTCATATAATTTTTTTATTGATATATATCATTTTAATACACTATAATATACCATAAGGGTGAGGTGCATGACTTTGATACTTTAATTGGGTGGTTTGACAAACATGGCCTGGGTCATGATCTCAATGATCTTGAACTTCTCCTATAAATGGCCTTTCACATTCTTAAGTTGTTGGATAATATCTTGGTATTGGTCTAGGTAAAACCCTAGTGAAACTATATCCCTTATAAGATCCAATAAATTGGCTTCATTGGGTATATCCAACTATTTGAGGTCATCACTTCCTTTTATTATGTCAATTCGATTTTGAGAAAACCCTATAATTATTCTAATAATGTAATTAATATTTAACGGATATTTTATCAAATTATAAATATCTTTAATGGCCATTTAAATATTATATGATATAAAAAAACCAAATAATTACTTGTATTTTATATAACAATAATTAATTATATCACTAGTGGATTTTTATTTATAATAATATGAGTCGTTAATGTCCCAACCATATAATAGATACTCCCAGAGTTACTCCGAGAATCATTGTGGGGTCTTGGTGAACATATCTATTCACTATGCTCACATATCGTATTCCCTCTCTTAGGTCTCCTTTCGAAATTTCACATGATTCCACTACACTCTTACTAGAGGAATAGTCATTCCCTAAATATACTTCCCAACATGGTCCTGAATATATTATAGATAATCCACAAAGGGTGCATCTATACTAAGATTTATGTCATCAATGTCAATCATATGAGAAGAGTTAGAATGAAATATATAAATATGTGATATTTGAAATATATGATGCATGGAACTATAATACTATGGATGGGTAAATTTAGTAGGCCACTAAATTGAACCTCCCCACCATCTCAAAAGGCCTGGAAAACTTGGGTGCTAGATTTTAATGTTTATTTATATTGTTGTGACCCAACCTACATGAAACATGTAAAAAACATAATTATCAACCTCAAACTATAGAGGTCATCTCCATTAGTCAGTTTAAGGTTTCTATCTTATCTATGTGGTCACAAACTGCTTCCTGATTAACTTAACCTATATAGAAATATCCTACATGAGACCTAGTACAACATGTAATAAATCCCCTATCTATAAATAGAAAAGATTTAATCAACAAGGCCTATTATTGAAGTCCCAAAAGGTTCTATAAGAAATGATGATTGTAAGCTATTATTATCAACAAAATCTATGAGTTATATTTACTACTCCCATAAACTACATATATTTAGACCACATGATCATAACATATCCTCCAAAATATGAAACATTTTTTCATATTGGAAATATTTCTATGGATTATCGGCTCTACTCAGAAGAGAGTGTGATCCCAGACCCTTTTGCAGTTGCTGTCAGAATTGTGACTTGAAACAAGAATCTCTATTGGAAATGGAATTACATAAAACATCTTATAGTAAAACTATCTTCACACCTAGAGACTACCCATATAATCAATAGTGATGGTATCTCTAATAGGAAAAAAGTGGGAATCCTTCATTAATCGATATATGATCTCCCGTAATGTGTTATTTTTGAGAGATTTTTTGGGTAAGAGTATAAAAAAATACACCATGACATAATCCAATTTCCATTTACAAATATTTGGAGGCCTCAAAAACCCAGTAGGCCTCTGGTGCTTAACATTTAGCTAGATGAAAGTGAAGCATCTCACTAAAAATCTCACTACCTCCTTCTACATTCATAGAAACTATTATTATCTTCTGAGATCTGGATACCCCTTTTGAACCGTAGATGAACCAACCATCATGAACCATGAAACATTCTCATAAAATCCCTGTGAAATCCCATAGAAACCCATAGAAGGAAATGGATAAAATGGAAATATCTCCTCCAAAAGACCATCACGGTTGTATCTCCCAACTATTAATGTTATCACTCATAGCTATGATATCTAGATCTTATAAATGCTTAGTCTTAATCAGATCTAAAATCATGGGTATAATATATGTCGATGTTAGGGATACACATTCATGAGACATCTAATCATCTATATTCTTGTCTATAAAGAGTTCCATCACCCTTAATTAAACAAAATACTTTTACATTTCCTCCATCATCATCTCAAGGAATCAAAAAACATGTTTCCCTTTCTAATGAACCATTCTTGACATATATGTGAATTACATTTCATTGGAAGAATACATAATATATTACACAAATAGCCACCAAAAGACTTCATTTGTTTACTGTCTTTGGAACCATGGACCACATTTTTTTTAGATTTTTTAATGATCTTAAACATCTCGAATAAAGATATTCCCCTTTAGTTTTCATACATAAAACCATTCTTTATATCCTAGGGAAAATAAAACATTAAAAGGGTGAGATCAAATGATCAGTAAAATTAGACATGAATAATATCAAACAATACATAAACACAAGAATGTAAAACCATGAACATAAATTTTTAATATCAAAATCGTGTGTCATTAAATAAATCGTGGTAGTTTATAAGGCATAAATCATAAATGAACACAAACCCTGATTAAATAACATTAACATAAAACATGGAATTGTGAAAAACTAGGAACATAATATGATTTCCATAGTAGCCATGACATTTATTCCAAGACCATCATAGTGGAAAAAGTCCAGCACCGATCTGGGTTTACATTTCATTCCATCCATGTATTACTGAACCATATTTACTTGTCATTCTAGCCTTATATTAATGAACAAGACTTACATACCATTCCGGCCCTGTATTACTGAACCATATTTTCATGATGTTTCATTCATGTATATCTCATCAAATATAAATCATTACCCAAAGAATATGAAAGAGATATAGGTCCCACCCATCTCATTGTTAAATCATTCTTACATATTCTACAAAAACATAAATCATTAATCATAGCATAACCCAAGAAATAAAATGGGTTTCTTAATCATTATTACATAATCCATATAAAATTTCATTTCATTATTATCATATTAAAATCACAATAACAATAGGTATAGAAACATAATCATATTTAAATATCATCGTCTTAGATTGAAAATAATTGTGATAAAACACTCAAACTAAATTCTTGAGGTAAATATCATTTCATCTTAAAAAAATTTCATTCATAAAAATTGAAAAAAAATTTAAAATAAGATAATCTAGGTCAAAATAAACATTAAATCATGTAAAGGATACTTCATGGAAATAAGGAATTATGAAGATGTAAAAATACATTCATGCCATATACATTAAAAAAAAATTTTCTCGTACTATTGTGAGAATAGTAAAAAAAGTACCACATATCAAATAATGACAAAACATTCCTTTCATACCATTTCGTAAAAATTCCCCAATTGGTAAGATTCAAATTATAAAATAGTATAAGAATAATAATAATAATATATAATTCAGAAACATGGTATTGAATGGTAAATATACCCCAATAAATACTTATGAATAAACAATATCAAATAATAATGTGATTGAAAATGTTTACTTTACCTTAGGTTTGATTTCATCTCTAGGTGTCTAAAACTCTTATATAGTGGGTTTAAACAGATTATACACTTTTAATATAACAGTAAAAATATTTATGATATTATATATTATTCACTTATGAATTTATATTACCCTTTTATTTATCAATTCCTTACTAAAGAAATGTGTTGGGTAGTAATCGTTTTATTTATCATATGTGTTTTGACTTCTTATTCTTAATCTTATTACTTTGATCATGATTTAATTACTTATAGAATGTAAAACATTATTTATATATCATAAAAATAAAGTAGAGAAATATATATAATAGACCAATAAATGATATGGAATACACTGTTTATGGAGACAGTACGCCATACATATGCATGAACCCTATTTCAGTTTCCTTATTGAATTAAATGGAACCAAGTAAATGAAATATATATACCTATACACCTAAATAATGTATAATTATTATGTCATATATGTGATTCCTATTTATTATGTATACATTAAAATCATTCTGGAATGGTTAATGCGGAGAATGAATCTTATCACATCATGGAGACAGTATGCCTTATATACAAACGAGCGATGATATCATTCACTTAATGGTTAAATAATATATAATTTGATGTTATCTACTGTCTATACTAAATAAGGCTTCCTCCATCTGATGTGTCACTTCCATATGAGGCCACATCACCAATAAATTACCATTCCCCCATCCAATCCGTAAAATCCTTCTTGCTGCGACATACCGGCTTCTCCTCCCGCTCACTTTTCTTCTTAGGTTGTATTAGGTTTTCTATGGAATATCGTCAACTCCATCCCCAGAACTCACCTCTCCCACCATGCCTCCTCCATGATTTTCGTCTCCCTGCATCACCGACTTCTCTATCGATAATATCTCCCTATCCAAATCTACTCTCCCACCACGCCTCCGTATACACCTCGCCAACACCTCCTTCTCCGCCCTCCTCCCCAAACTAGGGTTTCTTAACCTTCTCTATTCGGACTCCCGAAACCAGCTTCTCTGTTCAGTCTCCCCAATCTAGGGTTTCTACACCTTCATGATCTCCTCCCATGGCTCATTTGTCGTCGATTGCCATCACCTCTTTTCTTTACCTGTAGAATTCTTACGACTCTACTCCATCTTCTTAGCTCACGAGTTTCCTTGCCTTATCCTTCAGTCCCTGTGCCGCAAGCCCATTCAGTTTGGATATACCATCAACTGTCGTCGAGGATTCCCATTAGCCTCTTTGTGAACCCCATATACATTCTTCATAGATCCTATAGATCTAGATTTATGAAAGAGGTACGTTCTCCTAATATCTTGTAAATAATATACCTTCATTTTTCTTTTCATATCTCGTTGGCTAGACAACATTTTTCCTAAATGCAGATTCAAACTTTTAAATAGAGATCCCGCATACTGTAATATTTCGTTGATAAAATATCTGTAACATTTTACTCTATTTCAATGTCTCACATTTCACTCTATTCATACTACAATTTACATACTGATATATAATACATTTTTAGTCATAACTCAGGAAATATGGATCCATGATGTTCAGTCTTCCACCAATTTTATACAGCTATGAGTCTTCAGAGACCCTACAGATCCAAAGGTAAGCAAAAAGCATGTTATTCACAATTTCTAGAAATGTTTTCCATTCTGTCCAAGATTTATAAATTTTGGTTGAATATTAATTTTGGATGAATATTAATTTTGGTTGAACATTAAACCGTTTAATTATTTTTTTTTTCCCAATGTTACTTCATATAGATTTTTTACCAGGGCTGTTGTAGAATTCCTCAAATTTATCTGACTGTCATGAAAGGTATGTTTTTTTCCTATTTCCATCCTCCGATTTGAAATATCTAGGATATGTATTTCTTGATTCCAAATCTGTGTGCAAACATGGTGCATGATTTCTTTTCATCCATATCATTACAACCACCATCTGACAAGAATAAAAAGCCTATTGGAACTCAGTTGAGATATTTAAGCAATCAAACAGTTCGGGGAAAAGGTGAGATGTTGTGAAAAAAAATCTTTTGCTAATGAATCTGAAATTGGTAGTGATGGAAGTGAAATTGATGAAGATGACTAATATAAGAAGAATGGAGGATATCAGAACTTGGTTATGCATGTTACCTTTTGTTTTGATCAATTCTAATTTTCTTTATTTACATTTCATTCTAAAATATATCATGGTCGTGTCATCATTTCCTTGTCTCAATTTTTATCTATCTCTTTACCGATTCTAAGTGTATTAGAATTTTAATAAGGTTAAACATGAAGGATGTGTCAATAGTATATCTTAATGACTCAAAATTACCCAAATATGCACATATTAGGCTGACAATGGACATGTGTAGGTCAGTCTTAGTAAATTTTATAATTTGAACAGCCTTTCATATCCTGCAGATTTTTTTGACTAGGTTAGGAAACAATGAGGTATGTCTCTACATATACATTGCATTAAATTTTCTATGTTTTAGATTATCATGAATGGAATAACGATAAAAATGAAAATAAACCCAGTTCTCTTGGGTTTACTAACTTATAGAACACTATTTTTATGAGGGATTCCTGGGACCTTAAACTGTAAACCTAGTTTTCATGGGTTTAGTGACTTATAGAACACTGTTTTTATGAGGGATTCCAGGGACCATAAACTATTTCCTTTAAATTACCGGTTTTTCTACAGTAAGAGACTGTTATGTTTTGTTTTTCATTTGAATAATGCCAATATAACTTTTGATTGATATTATAGACTTTCTAAATGATGATGATTTTCATTACACTAAACTTCAACAAATATCTCTAAATAAATATAAAAATGGATGCACTTATATTTATTTCCCTTTTATGGAATCAAAACAAAACAAATTGAAGATCTATTTTAAATATTGGATGATTAGTATGCCTATGAATGGCATTATTACCGATTTATCTGCTCAAACATAAATCGCTTCTTTCACTTTTAGGACAGTAGAATCCGATTTCCCTTTAAGAATATTGTTGTACATAGTACAAAGATGTTTATAGGAGACATGTCATATGTTATTTCCATTTTTTTATTTCAATAGTTGGGTTTGCATCAAAAACATGTATTTTTATGGGAAGGTATCAGGTCAAAATGAAATTGGTACCTGGAAATTCAGTTGGTACTATCACTGCTACTTATGTATGCTCCTTCAGTATTCTAAGATAAAAATTATTTTGAGATTATTTCTGGTAGAAACATCTCTTCTCATTTTACTTGGTTATAGTGCAAATGCATACTGGATTTTTTTATTTGTTTTCTCTAACATGTCTATTTACTAGGATTTGTTTTTTTGTGGTAACTGATTTGTGGACACTATTGATTTTAGGATATAGTCTCACATATAAGGAAGGTAATTTTTTCTAATAATCATGATGTTATTCTCCCTTACATCCAACATGTGAATGAATGTGATTTGATTGCACTATTAACTCAACAATATATTGTTTTTTTACTAAAATCATTCTTTAGATAGCATACATGTCCAGATCTCTGTAACAAGTGTGTTTTCCTAAAATTGTGGATTTAACCTCCCTTTCATCTATAATTTTTTATTTTCATTTACACACTATATGAATGTAGTTAATTTGTCTGAAAATTGTGGAGTTTGCCACCCTTTTGTTCTACACATGAATGCAGGTAATTTGTATTCACTATTGACTCCATTGTGTATTGTTTTTTATGCACTAAAAACATATGAAATAGATTATTATATTGCTTTCATTCTTGATAACCAAAAAAATTTCATCGAGGCCTTTGAATACGTTTGGAAAATCAAAACACATATCTATGTCAATTCCTCAGCTTCAACCAATAGAAATATAATATGTGAAAAATGTGTTCTATCCTCATTTATTGAAAATTAATTTCCTTATATTCATGAATAAATATAAGTAGTTTTATTGATCTGTTTTCTATTTGTTTTCTCAGCAATGCATGTGAACATAGAAAGAGGAGTTGGAAATGAATGCATGGAATTTTTCCTAAAATCACAGAGTTAACCTCCCTACCTTCAAACATAAAAATTCAGGTAATTTTTTTCACTATTGAATCCACTATATATTGGTTTTTATGCACTAAAAACATATGAAACATATGATTATAATTCTTTCATCCTTGACTATAAAAACATTTCATCAAGGACTATGAATACATTCGGATCATTAAAACACATAATAATGTCAATGCTTTAGTTTCAACCTATAGAGATCAATATCTGCTAAAAGGTGTTCTATCTTCATTACAGGAATTTTTTTTGACTTATATTTATTATTAAATATTACCAGTTTAATTTTACTATTTTCTTATTCTTTCCTCAGTGCGAATGTAAAAACATAAACATAAATTGGAAATGTGTTTCATTACAAAAATTACAATAGATTCCACTATAGATAGGTATAAACAAGGAGTTCATCAAATTGTTTTTCTTGAGTCCTAGTCTCTAAATTTATTTTGCAGTCATCATGTTCTTTGGTAGTTATCTGTGAACCATTTAAACGTACATTTCATCAGACAACTACCATTGTAAAATGTAATTCTTTTTGTAAATTTTTAATTTCATTGTAATGTTATTCCCTAATGTACATGTCCTTAATTTCTAAATAAAACATTTCACTTTCATATTATTGACTTCTTTTTTATTATTCAGGAATTTTTTAATGAAAATGTCACCAATATTTGATAAGAGCTGTTGTCGAGAATATTAAGGCAACAACTACAAACAGGTTTTCAGATACGTATAAATCTATTATTTTATTTTATAAATTATGATCCATTCACTATATGGATTAATTTTGTGTGTTATGTTTTATTGATTCTATGCACTGTTAAATTTCAAAATTCTTATTGTATTTTTTTCTTGTTTTCTAGATGAATTAATTTAATGTTTTATGTGTTGTTTTGTTAAATTAACTTGTTTCTATGGATGTTTAATTTAATGATTTGATGTTTTCTCCTATAGTTGAAGATGTGGTCAGTGAATTATAATACCCACCTTACCTGGAAATGAGTAGTTGGTATATATTTCCTATTTTTTCTCATTTCATGTGAATATATAAAGAATAATTATGAATGTGTTTGATTAAACAACATTACAGTAGTTTCCGTTACATTTTTTTAGAAATCACCACATCACCTGGATTTTTTGTATGACTCCAAAACTAAAAAGGTCTATAATAATCATCTTCAAACTGTTTCAACTTTCATTCCATCAATTGGTTGGCACTGTAAAAATCATTCTTTGTAAAATTGACTTGAATGTTAACTTCCCTTACTATTTTTAATTTTACTAAAAACTATTTTTAGAACAAAAATTTCCAATCCTCAACAAGGTAGTATTTTTATATGATGATAATTGTGATTCAGTGGGATATGTCTTAAGATATTCTGAACATACATCCATTTTTAAAATCCTTGCATAGAGAAGAACAAACATAAGGGACACATATCATTAATGGCTGAAGATGGTTTCATCATGGTGTTTTTAACACCTAAATCATCATCTAGATTAGATTTATGGTTAAGGACTCAACAATATAATATCTATAAAGACTAGTTTACCAATATGGGTGGGTGTGTTTATTATCATTTTAGGGAATGTAGGCAGTTTTCCTGACACCATTTCACTTAATTTTGTTTTATTATATAGATGTACTTCTTTTGAAAACATTGTACATGAAACCAAACAGAACCTTATGATAACAAAAACACCCCAATGTTATCAAAGACAATGAATGATAAATATAGGTAAACATGCTGTTAAAATATAGTGTTATATGTTGTAGATTAGTTATATGGGTGTGTCTATTATCAATTTTCATCATATAAGAACATTTTACAACACCATTTCACTTTTTTTGTTATTTATAGGCATTTATGTGCAAACATATCATATACAACCAAATAGATCCTTATGTTAACAATCTCACCCCAATGTAATCAAATCCAATAATTGAATTATATAGGTAGACTGACCATTAAAATATAGTGTTTTTTTGTTGTATATTACCTATATGGGAGTTTTTGATAAAATTTTCCCACATATAGGCAGATTTTTTAAAACAATTTCAGTTAATTTTTTTATAGGTACTTCTATGCCTATGAATACGTTCTATAAGGGGAAAGTTTAGTTGTATGGGTGTGTGTGTTTGATATCATTTTTGAACTTGTAGGCAGTTTTCCTGAAAAAATTTCACTTAATTTTGTTTTATTATGTAAATGTACTTCTTTTGAAAACATGGTACATAAAACCAAATAGAACATTATGATAACAAACACACCTCAATGATATTAAATCTATGAATGATAAATATAGGTAAACTTGATATTAAAATATAGTGTTCTATGTTGTAGATTAGTTATAGGGGTGTGTCTGTTATCATTTTTCATCATATAGGCATATTTTACAACACCATTTCACTATTTTTTTGTTAATTAGAGGAATTTATGTGCAAACATATCACATGTAACCAAATAGATCCTTATGTTATCAAACTCACCCCAATGTAATAAAATCCAATCAATGAAATATATAGGTAAACTATCCATTAAAATATAGTGTTTTTTTTATTGTATATTACATGTATGGAAGTTTTTGTTATTATTTTCTAGCATATAGGCTGATTTTCCAAAACAATTTTTGTGAATTTTTTTCTATATAGCTACTTCTATGCCTAGGAATATGTTCCATATGAGTCTAGTTTACCTGTATTGGTGGGTGTGTTTGTTATCATATTAGAGCATGTAGGTAGTTTCGCTGGCACCATTTCACTTAATTTTGTTTTATTATGTAGATGTACTTCTTTTGAAAACACGGTACATGAAACCAAACAGAACATTATGATAACAAACACAAACCAATGTTATCAAAGCCAATGAATGATAAATATAGGTAAACATGCTGTTAAAATATAGTGTTTTATGTAGTAGATTAGTTATATGGGTGTGTCTATTATCAGTTTGCCTCATATAGGCATATTTTACAACACCATTTCACTTTTTTTTGTTATTTATAGGAATTTCTATGCAAACATATCACATGCAACCAAATAGATCCTTATGTTAACAAACAAACCCTAATGTAATCAAATCCAATCAATAAAATATATAGGTAAACTGGCCATTAAAATATAGTGTTTTTTGATGTAGATTACTTGTATGTGAGTTTTTGTAATAATTTTCTAGTATATAGGTAGAATCTTCAAAACAATTTCAGTTAATTTATTTTTTCATAATAGGTACTTCTATGCCAATGAATATATTCCATATGAGGCCTATTTACCTGTATGGGTGGGTGTGTTTGTTATCATTTTAGAGCATGTAGGCAGTTTTCCCGACACCATTTCACTTAATTTTGTTTTATTATGTAGATGAACTTATTTTGAAAACATGGTTCATGAAGCCAAACAGAACATTATGATAACAAACACACCCCAATGTTATCAAAGCTAATGAATGATAAATGTAGGTTAAAATTCTATTAACATATAGTGTTATATGTTGTAGATTAGTTATATGGGTGTGTCTATTATCAGTTTTCATCATATAGGAATATTTTACAACAGCATTTCACTTTTTTTTATTATTTATAGGAATTTCTGTTCAATCATATCACATGCAACCAAATAGATCCTTATGTTAACAAAATCACCCCAATGTAATAAAATCCAATCAATTAAATATATAGGTAAAATTTCAACTAAAATATAGTTTTTTTTGTTGTAGATTACCTGTATGGGAGTTTTTGTTATAATTTTATAGCATATAGGCAGATTTTTCAAAATAATTTCAATTACATTTTTTTCTATATAGGTACTTCTATGAAAACATGGTTCCTGAAAAAAAATAGAACGATATGTTAACAAACACACCCCAGTGTTATAAAAGGTAGTGAATGGAAAATATAGGTAAATCATCAGTTAAAATATAGTGTTTTTTTTGTTGCAAATAAACCATATGGGTTTGTTTGTTTCATTTTCCATCATATAGGTAGATGATTCAACAATATTTCAGTTAATTGTTTTTATCTCTACAGGTAATTCTATGAAAACATGGTGCATTAAACAAAATATAACCTTATGATGACAACAACATCATCTTACCCAATCTCGAGGAGACATAGAGACTCCATCAGTAGCTCTCCATGATTAGAATAGTGTGGAAATATCTTATTATAGATGGAATATGTCTCACCATGATGGGAAATTAAATGGATAGATTCTATGATCCCAACAATGATGGATCTAAATTCATGGACGAGCTTGAAGATGACATCTATTTATGGGGTGTTCTACATCCCATGAATGCCCGGGGTGAGGATATGTTGATGGGAATTTCATGCCCTCTTGTTTATATTTCAGGTCATGTGACTTTTGGTGCATCCAAAGGGGATGATTTAGAATTCTACTTAAGGATTCATTCGTATGAGATCTCCGAAAGGTTCATTTGTTCTTGAATACATGAAGGTAAATATCTAGATAATAGTGGGTCTGTTTCTTTTAAATGTGTATATTCAAATTATGAAAATTGAAGTCGATTTTTTATATGTAGAAGTCTCATTTTTATTAGTTTTTTACTTTAATTAATTTTTTTCTCCAGGTTTATGTTTTAGATTTTCCATGTGTGTGAGCTGCCAATAGTGGTGGTGGGATGGAAATGATAGTAAAAGAAGCTGAGATGCAAGGTGGTCTTTTACAAGAGGCATTATTTTAGGCCACGTCTCCCTTTTGGAAAATGAAGATCACCAAAATAAAAAACCCTATTTCCCAAAGTTCCTACAAACCCTACATGACCCTGATTGCTAGGAACATTAGGAATAATCTATAAATCCTGAATCCCTACCATTAAGGTGAAATAATGATCAATTTACAGCTTTTGATACAGATTATTTTTTATTAATTGTTAGTGGAAATGTATTTTTCTTTTATAAAAGTTCGTTTTCCAAAATCATGAGGATGTATTTTGATGAAATATGAGAAAATGATTATGTAACAAGGTTTTTTGGATTATTTGTCAACATTATTTAAATGTATGTAGTATCACATTCCATATTTCCCTGTTAAAAAACAAGTTAGTGGACATTTTTATGAGAAGCTACAACGTGACTGACAATGCATTAGGGTAGAATTTATTTTAACCAATTGACATACTGTTCTATTTTAGTGCTGATTCATTAGGAAGTTGATCTTTACTGCTGGAATGCCATTTTGATGTTTTGAGGTAGTAGAAAATAAACCACACAAGCACATCATTGATGGTAGTGCATAATTTTGGTGTAGTGCTAATCATTGACTGCTGCTATGTGAAATATCTTCTCAAACACCAAAATCAAGTATGTTACGGAGACAACCAATCAAGTCAAGAGCTGCTCAACGCATCCTTTTTCAGATGTATAAACCTTTTTTTATTATCAATTTGTACTTTTCTAAATGTTGGATCTATATATTCCAGTAAATTGATTTCTTTAACTATTGTATAAAATCATATACATATAATAAATTTTGTACTTTTTACATATAAATTTATTTTTATATGCATTATATTGTTTTCCTACTATTAGTAAAAAATACTTATTAAACCTTAAATAGACTTTCTATGTTCAAATTTTATTTTGATGTATCAAGATTTTTCCCCTTATTTTCTATTAATATGTACCAATACTATTTGATTACAAATTAATAAACAAATAGGCCATTTTATTATGACATGATTTATTTTTGACTTTACTAGATTAACTAGTTATTTTTTCATATTAGTATGTCTCATTTACTCACATTAATTTCTAATTATAGATTTCATGGATCAATATAATTATCAACAAACATGACAAACTGCTTCTCTCATTTACTCAGATTCATTTCATAGTAGTAAGTCTCATTTACTCACATTCATTTCTATATTTTGTTCCTCAATTTCTATAACTTTTATTCTTAATTATGTATGTCATTTTTATTTTTATATATATTCAATATTAGTATAATTTTTTTTGTTTTATAAATAGTAATCTATAGTTAATAATAATAATTATTTTATAGTACCGTGCATCGCATAGGAAGAGTACTAGTATTAATTATACATAACAATTATCATGTTATATTTATTATTTTAAATCATTATACTCATCATTATAGACATCCAAATTAAGTATTTTTAATATAGAATTACACTATTGTGCGAAGACTGTATGCCACACGTACTCACGTATGGTGATATTGTAATTTATAGGATGGATAAAAGGATGTATAAGGTTTTTCCATTAATATAATAAAATATAATCATGTATAAGATAATGGATTTATTAATATAGTATGATAATAAATAATAAGAGGAAACAGAAGAAAAAATGAATTTTTAAATTTCTGATAATAAAACTATCTCTTTTTCAAGTATCTCCTTTTGATTTGCACAAAAGGTATCATTATGATGGCATTCTTCCTTTACTGTGGCCTCTAGTATGATGTGAGGGAAGTTGGGAGAGGAAATTGGAAGGGTTTGAAAAAGAAAAAGTGATTTAGAGTTTATATTAAAAGAGAAGGAAATAATCTATTTTATTAGAGAGGTGAGGGGAACATTTAAAAAGTATTTAATTATTAGATTATTATAAATTGAATTTCAGTTTCTAATGGTCCCAATCTCATATAGGTCAATGTTGAAACTATTTAGTAATTGATTTTTGTTAAAGTCATAACAACTTGATTCCTTGGAGCCAAATTCCTTAACTCATCTCCCACATGTCAATGTCATATAGAAAAACTATTATGGTACCGAAATGCTCAAACTAACTTTATTTTATTATTTATGATATCATTTATTTGAATATTTCATTAATAAGGTAATCATTCCATCAAAATTGTGTCATAAATAAATGTATTTAAATAATTTCCAAAAATTATAAATAAAATAAAATTATGTATGAAATCATTTTATCTTTTTAATGAATTTTTATAGTAAAATAGATCAGTTATATAACCCAATATTAAAAATGGTTTAGTAAAAGATACATGTTTCATTTATATTTCGGTTTACTTTAAATTGAAAATTATAAAAGGTCATTATCACACCCATGTGGCTCTATGGTGTCCTAAAATTGACCGATGGATAATCATGTCCATCCATATCTCATCCAATTGGATCTTTATAGGGGTTAGGGTAGTTTTATATTATGATTATTTTATTTGTTACCCTTATTTACCAAATTTTCCCTTTAATCCTGGTAAATAAAAATAATTATTGAAGTTACTATTCATGATATCTGAAAATAAAAAGTACATATTTACAAAATTTTACCTTTTCATTCAAAATATTTAATCCATTTCTCTAAATTCAAAGCACATAAATGGAAGAAAATAATTTAAAATTAATTCCTGTTGTCAAAATAAAAATGCGGGTTTTTAGAAGTAAATTCTATCAAAGTATTGACATGTTTTTATGACCAATTTGAAAGGGAAATTACATCTGTTGGACAAATTTTTCTTAAATGATAAAAAATAATCTAATTACCCATCACAACCCCTTAAGAATATAATCTAAAAATATAAATAAATGAAATGAAAAGTCATTTTTTAATTAAAATATTGTATTTTTCACTTTTCATTAAAATATGAATTTTATAAAAAAATACCAAAAAATAAACCAAATAAATTTTGATTCCCTATTTTCAGATTATAAGTTTATTTTCTCCAATATAATACATACGATTGTTAAAAACTATATTTGAAATTGGAGAACCATCAAAATGTTGTAAACTTACATTTTTTTTAAAATACCTATTTTATACAAAAAATGTAATTTATTTCGATATAATGTCAATAAAATACATAAGATGAATGTTAATGTTATATGAAATTCAAAATTTGTTTAATAACACTAAAAAGGCTAAATTATATACCATGAAATAATTATATTTTCATAATATATTATTGTATAGTGAAACTCAGTATTACACACAATGCTAGCTATCAATGAAGGTCACTCTTGCGTGTAATGCAAGCCATGTCAATGTTGTGGATAATGAAATATTCCAATGGTGTTTCATATAACATAATCCAATAGTATTTGTTTTATATATTTTTAAAAAGTTCTACTAAGTGTTGTGTGTATCATACACTAACTCATTGATGTGTGTAACATACGAAAATTTGGTTTAGCGTGAATAAAAATGTTAACATAGTGAATTTACAAATATAAATGATAATTTTAAATCTAGAAAAAAATTCCATAAAAACATGGGTTGTAACATTCTACCCCTTTAAAATGAATTTCTCCCTCGAAATTCATTGGGGTTATAAAAGTTTTACTACTTGAAAGATTTGTTTATAAAAAGCCACACCAAAAAAGAAAATACTAAAACTTCATTTTAAAAGGGATGTTAGAAACATATCGGTTTCCTGATGTGACTCATCATTGGGTTTCTATATAGTAGAACATATGTTAGAAGTGAAAACATGGATATAGAAAAAAAATCTACCCATCACGTTTTGATGTACAGTGATAGAGAACATGGTTTGGAGAATGTTAACAACAAGAAATCTCAGATGATTTAAGGGACCATATGATTCATTGTATAAGAAGGTAGTTGGATAAATTATTTGGTTTTGAAGATCGTTTTCGAAAATTAGAGAAATATGAGATGTGTAACATCACGTTACATTTTCAGGTACCTTTTGACGTTTCTAAGTACCTCTGATTTGGAGTAGTTACTTGGGGGTGCGTTTGGGTGAACTTTCAAGTAAAACAAAATAGAAATGGATTGTGCACGGTTTGCGCACAGTTTGACAAACAGTGTGACCAAACCATGCAAACCAAGCAGCACTGGATAGAGAGGTACACATGGTGTGCACACGGTTTGACAAACTATGTGACCAAACTGTGTGGACCATGTATCGCTGGAAAGTGAGATCCTCACGGTGTCCGCACGTTTTGACAAACTGTGTACCTCTGCCCAGGTAAACCATTCTCGTGGTTTTTAATTCCAAAATTTTCTTTGAAAACCACCCGAACCCTCGGGTCTTCCATATTTTCGACCTTGTCTCAGGATTAACTATTTTTAGCTCTTTCTAAAGCATCCTATAGTGATTCCAAGGTGATCCGAACATCTTTCTTTGAGATTGAAGTCTTGGATTGAAGATTCTCTTTCCTCCTGGTAAGTGTATTTCATGGAATTGTGTATCTCGTTTATTCCTCTATCATTCCATGATCTTTTCATGAAAGATGTCCTTTTTTCCATATATCTATACCCATAAGTTGAGGTATAGATCTAGGATTGTGAATATATATCTAGTTTTTCAAGATCTTAATCCCTTTGATCGTAAATTTAGATTTAAGGATTTAGATCCAGTTTTTGATCGACATCATTGTGCTGCTCGGTTTTTGGGGTTTCTTGTTCAGTTAACTATCGTGAATAATTCGAGGTAGGTGGTTCTGTCTTGATTTTACAAATTGATTAACATTGTATTTCCTTGATTTATTTCAATTGTTGATTTAAATTCAATTTCTCATGTGTTCTTTCAATTTAATTGATAAAAACCCGATTCCAATGAGTTGCGGTATTTGAAATGGGTTTGGCGTGGTAATTTGGAAAAAAAACACCAATTCCATTGAATTGGGTGTGTTTATGGAAATTTGATGATTTAAAAAGTTGGATTTAAATTGTGGATTTGATGTAGATGATTTCAATTAAATTGTTGAATTTAATTGTTGAAATAAATTATGTAATGATGTAATTGGTTTTGAATGGATTTCAAACATATGAAAATGGCTTAAAATGATTTGATAGAAACCCATTCGTTATATCTTATGGAAAGGAATGTTTTGAATAAAACATGTTTTGTTTTTAAATGGAATGAAATTGGCACTTTTGAAATGGAAGAATAGGATTGATCATATTTTAAGAATTCTTAGAATAGTTTGCCCATCATGTAAGAGCGCATGCAAGCCTTAGGTAGTTAGTGAGTTATTTGGATACACTCTACGCTAAGACAATGTTCTAAAACATACCTGTAGTGGGTCCCATCCCAGACAGGTTTGTGAAGAGTCTCCTTTGGCCAGTGTCATAGGGAAGTGTGTATACATATTTTTTCTGATTTCATATAGAAAGTGCGGAATCCTATAACCGGTTAATACAGTCATACCTTTTGACAGATGACCATGTTGCTTGATTATTTATTTATATTTGAGATATAAATTTTTGCCAATGCTTTTTAATTGCCTTACATGCCTGATGGATTTATATAAACTGTTTTATATAAATGTTTTACTTAAGCCATTGTATTAGTAATATTCCATCATTTGTATAAACATTGTTTAATTTTCTTTTATTTCCATCATTAGAAAATGTATAGGACGTTTTGTTAGAATATGATTTTGAAATGCCAAACCTGCTTATTGGAAAATGGGAAGATTTTATCTAGATAATCTATATTTGGAATTTGTTACAGAATCTTTGGTGGTAACCTACTGGGCTTAGGCTCACACCCTACTTTTGCCATCGTGTGTTTGTATATTTTCTTCTTCCAGGATCGAGCAAAGGGAAGGGACCTCTTGGAGGTGGATCCAGTTTCTGATCTATGGTCTTGGTGAGTTGTGTCCTTAGGGACTTTGGGACTGTGTTTCCATTTTTAGTAATTGGGTTGTAGTACTTTGGCATTTAATGCCGCATTGTATTCTGGTACATCACTCCCAGTGGAGTTTCTTTTGTTTTTCATACTGTTTGTTTTACTCTTGCTTCCACATTCTTGTGGCTAAATTGTTCCCAATTGTATGTTGTACAATGCCAGGTGCTAGTCACCGACCCTTGGGGATCGGGAAATCCCTTCGGGCTATGTCAGGGGCGGCTCGGTTATCTGGTTACCAGGGTACCCGGGCTGGTTCTTAAAAAAGTTGTATCAGAGGGAAGTTAATCATCTTTTCTTGATGACAATATGTATTTGAGTTTTCTTGTCAGGACTGAGGAGGTAGTTGTGATTGAATTCCTGGACAACTCTCACCACAATGAACCTTATGTCACCGGGGTTGGTTAGGGAAATATGACTTGGGGATTAGTTCTAGTATTTTACCTGTTTTGATTTAGATAGAGTGGAATCCAAATCTTGTTAATCCCTTCTATTACATATAGTTTTCCTTGTTACTCAGTTTGGGTGTTAATCTATGTCTTTTTCTGCTATGTAGAATCACGCCTCTGAGATGACGTGAAGCTCAGATCTAAAAAGAGATAGCTGTTGAACCTCAAAAAGCGAGTCCTATTGTGGATCTGAGTCTGGTTGAGGTGATTGTTCACACTGTCCATGCTCTGGGACATTCACAAACTCTAGTTCTTTTTCAGAATCTAGCTATAGATCCTTATAGTGATATTATCCTAAGTCCTTCTCAAGAGTTCCTACACCAGAAGTCACCAGTTTTCAAAGGCTCCACTGACCCTCAACATGATGAAGAATGGTTGAGTAAGATTGAATGTCTGTTTGGGTTCTTGAAGATAGATGAGGTGATCAAGGTGAAGTGTGCCACCTTTGTGCTGGAGGGACCAAGTAGGAGATGGTGGGACATGATGGTGATGGCTGGGAAACATGAGGGTTTGGAGTTAAAAGACATTAGTGTTCTTTTCACTAACAAGTTCGATCCAGAATCAATGGTTTTGGCCAAGGATGTGGGGGGTTTCAAGCTTGAGCAGGCCAATAAGACCGTGACTGAGTACTCAAACCACTTTTCTGAGATCGTACAGTTTTCTCCTGAGATTGTATCTAATGAGGGGATGAAGACTCGATAATTTGAGTTGGGACTTTGATTAGATTTCTGTTCTCAGGTTTTCGTACTAAAGTTACCCACTTATGTTGATGTGCTGTATAGGGTGATGATGGTTGAGATGGACTTGGCAGGGATGTAAGGGTCGAAGGAGGATCTCTTCCCTCCTAGTGGCAGTGTTTGTTCTATTAAAGGAAAACATATGTGTGACTTTTCTCATGGTAGTTATCAATAGCAGAGTCATCCCAGACCTCTTGTAGAACCATGAAGGGCTTCTTTGACTTGCTATCAGTGTGAGAATCCAGGACATTCTAAGAGGGTTTACACTGAGGCACCCAAGAAATGTAGCTCCTGCTGATGTTTAGGGATCTTACAAAGATTCTTCCATCACTTTTATGCTCCACATAGTAGAACAGGATCATCTACACCTCCAAATACTATGGGGCAATCAAATGATTCACGTACAAAATGGTTCCAGCCAAAGGTATCTGAAACGAAGCTTCTTCACGCAGTGGAAGAGTCACTAGAGGTAGCTGATGCAGGTCCTGCAACTGTGAGAGGTACCATTACTATATCTCCATCCTTAGTGATATCACTTTTTGATACTGGTGCATCTCACTCTTTTATTTCAACCCATATTGTTAATATGGTTAATCTACCTTTTGTACTTTTATCTTGTGCGATGGATATTACTGTTGGGTCGGAAGAAACACCCGAGGAGGGAAAAGATGGCAAGAGGGGGGGTGAATTTCCTTTTAAAAATTGATTCACAAATTAAAAATCAAAGTAAAAATGCAGCGGAAAGTAAAGAGGCAAGACACAAGAAATTGTTAACGGAGTTCGGCCTAACACCCGGCCTACGTCTCCGCTCCCAACTCAACCGTTGAGAGATTCCTACCGCTTTCTTTTCAATGGTTTTAGCAAGAAACCCACTAGGCTTTGAGGTAGCACTAGAACCTATTACAGCTTGCTTTTGTGGTTTAGCAAGAACCCACTTGCTTTTGATGGTTTAGCAAGAACCCACTATCCTTCTTACAGGTGAAGGATAGCTCACCTTTTTCTCAAGCTTTTTAAAGGAAAAGCTTGTGAACCTCTTCACACCTTAGTGGTGGTGTGAAACCCAAAAGAAAGGGGGATGAGAAAAGGGTTTGGGGTTTGTAGGCACAAACCCAAATTTAAAGCTCAAAATAAATGAAACAATAAAAACCGTATTGTTGAGAAGCCTTGGGCGCCAAAGGTTGAATGGAGTTGAAGACGTGCACTCCCAAGCTTCTATGGTGGTGCTCCTTGGATGTGGAATTGGATTGGAGCAGTGGTGGTTCCCTTGGAGCAATCCGCCGGAGGTTTGCCAAATGAGGAGAATTGTGTTCGTTGGCTTCACAATGCTTAATTATGGTCCGGCAATTGTTCCGGGGCTTCAAGGTCCTTTATTTATAGAGGGGGAACCCTCATATGGCCGTTGGAGGCCTTCGGAGCCGTTGGGAAGGCTTTCGGAGCCGTTGGGAGGCAAGTGGAGCAGCCTGGTCAAAGCTCCAACGGCTAGTTTGACTGGGCCACCGGCTGGCCGGTGCAGGGCCACCGGCTGGCCGGTGCCTTGGAATGTGGAGAGAATTCTGGTCCAGGCTCCACCGGTCGACCGGTGGAGGAGCCACCGGATGGCCGGTGGTGAGACAGTAGGTCTCACTATTCATCTGGGTGCCACCGGTCGACCGGTGGAGGAGCCACCGGCTGGCCGGTGGCAAGACAGTAGATTGCACTTTTTGGGCTGGATGCCACAGGTCGACCGGTGGCAGAGCCACCGGTCGACCGGTGGGGAGGCAGTGGCTCAGCCTTGAGTCAGGGTGCCACCGGCTGGCCGGTGGTCAAGCCACCGGCTGGCCGGTGGTCAAGCCACCGGCTGACCGGTGGACTGAATTTCAGTCCACTTGAAGTCCATTCTTGGGCCAACTTCTTGGCAACCTTGTGCCTATCATCCACAACACTTAAACACAATGTTAAACACATATTAAAGTGATTGTGATCATGAAAATCAAAGAGTGTGGGGTACAACAATCTCCCCCTATTTTGATGATCACAATCACTTATCAAGCAATGTAAAAACTTAAATGAAATGCATGCCTAAATGATAAATTGAAAATAAATACTAAGCGTGATAAAAAAGATTCTCCCCCAATCAATCAAGAAATTTCTCCCCCTTTGTGATTATCAAAATAGCACGGGGCATAAAACTTGATTGAGGGAATGAGTTGAAAAACAAGATTGAGATTTGAAAATCAATTGAAAATTGATACTAGTTGTTTGAAAATTTTGAAAAGAAAAAATGAATTGAAAAATTTGAATAACAGTTTGAATTGAAAGTTTTGAATCAAAAACCAATTGAAATTCGAAATTTGAAACCAAATGAAATTTTTGAGAGTTTTGAATCAAAAAAAAGAAAGTTCGATACCAACTGTTGGAAATTTAGAAATGAAAATTTAATAGAAAATTTTGAATTCAAAAAAAAAAAAAAATTGAAACCAAGAGTTGAGTTTGAAATGAAAAATTTTGAATACACAAAAAAGCTTAAAAGAACCTAACTCCCCCTAAATAAAAACAATGAATCACCGGGGAGAGGAAATAAATTTTGGCCCGGAGAGACTCGCAAGAAGGGAGGTGAATTGCCTTTTAAAAATTGATTCACAAATTAAAAATCAAAGTAAAAATGCAGCGGAAAGTAAAGAGGCAAGACACAAGAAATTGTTAACGGAGTTCGGCCTAACACCCGGCCTACGTCTCCGCTCCCAACTCAACCGTTGAGAGATTCCTACCGCTTGCTTTTCAATGGTTTTAGCAAGAAACCCACTAGGCTTTGAGGTAGCACTAGAACCTATTACAGCTTGCTTTTGTGGTTTAGCAAGAACCCACTTGCTTTTGATGGTTTAGCAAGAACCCACTATCCTTCTTACAGGTGAAGGATAGCTCACCATTTTCTCAAGCTTTTTAAAGGAAAAGCTTGTGAACCTCTTCACACCTTAGTGGTGGTGTGAAACCCAAAAGAAAGGGGGATGAGAAAAGGGTTTGGGGTTTGTAGGCACAAACCCAAATTTAAAGCTCAAAATAAATGAAACAATAAAAACCGTATTGTTGAGAAGCCTTGGGCGCCAAAGGTTGAATGGAGTTGAAGACGTGCACTCCCAAGCTTCTATGGTGGTGCTCCTTGGATGTGGAATTGGATTGGAGCAGTGGTGGTTCCCTTGGAGCAATCCGCCGGAGGTTTGCCAAATGAGGAGAATTGTGTTCGTTGGCTTCACAATGCTTAATTATGGTCCGGCAATTGTTCCGGGGCTTCAAGGTCCTTTATTTATAGAGGGGGAACCCTCATATGGCCGTTGGAGGCCTTCGGAGCCGTTGGGAAGGCTTTCGGAGCCGTTGGGAGGCAAGTGGAGCAGCCTGGTCAAAGCTCCAACGGCTAGTTTGACTGGGCCACCGGCTGGCCGGTGCAGGGCCACCGGCTGGCCGGTGCCTTGGAATGTGGAGAGAATTCTGGTCCAGGCTCCACCGGTCGACCGGTGGAGGAGCCACCGGATGGCCGGTGGTGAGACAGTAGGTCTCACTATTCATCTGGGTGCCACCGGTCGACCGGTGGAGGAGCCACCGGCTGGCCGGTGGCAAGACAGTAGATTGCACTTTTTGGGCTGGATGCCACAGGTCGACCGGTGGCAGAGCCACCGGTCGACCGGTGGGGAGGCAGTGGCTCAGCCTTGAGTCAGGGTGCCACCGGCTGGCCGGTGGTCAAGCCACCGGCTGGCCGGTGGTCAAGCCACCGGCTGACCGGTGGACTGAATTTCAGTCCACTTGAAGTCCATTCTTGGGCCAACTTCTTGGCAACCTTGTGCCTATCATCCACAACACTTAAACACAATGTTAAACACATATTAAAGTGATTGTGATCATGAAAATCAAAGAGTGTGGGGTACAACAATTACTAAACCCCTTGGTACAATGAGAGAAAAGGGTCTCCGTTGTCCTGCTTGTGTCTTCTCTCTATCGGATGTTGACCATATTTGGAGTTTCATGGTTCTCGACATGAAATATTTTGATGTAATATTTGGGATGGATTAGTTCATTGCCAACAAATCACAGATTGATTGTTATCTTTGACGGGTCTACATTACTACGCCTAGTGGTGTGCCCCTTGTTTTTCATGGAGAATGGGACCCAATCTCAATCAGAGCCGGACCCTCTTATCTGAAGTTGGGGAAAGTTATATCGATGTCTTCCTTTGATCTGGATAGAGAATCAATGTGTGTTAATCTTCATCCAGTCGTCGATGAGTTTCCCGATGTGTTTCTTTCTGACATCTCTAGTTTTCCACCATTAAGGGAGGTTGATTTTTTATTGACTTAATGAATGGTACTCAACCGATTTCTATTACCTCTTACGGAATGGCTTCGGCTGAAATAAAAGAACTAAAGTCTCAGTTAGAGTATATTCTTGAGAAAGGATTTATACGCTCGAGTGTGTCACCTTGGGAAGAACCGATTCTCTTCGCCAAGAAGGCTGATGGTTCCTTTTTCTTATGTGTTTATTATCGAAAGATCAATCGAGTTAAGATAAAGGAAAAATATCTGTTACCACTGACTAATGATTTGTTTGATCAATTGAAAGATGAAAAGTGGTTTTAAAAAATTGATCTTTGATATGGTTTCCATCAGTTGAGGATAATGAAATATGAAATTCTTAATACCTCTTTTCGGAGTAGTTATGGCCATTATGAGTACCTTGTTATGCCCTTCGACCAAACAAATGCTCCTAAAATGTTCATGGATTTGATGAACACGGTTTTCCGTGAGTATCAAGATACTTTCGTGGTAGTCTTTGTGGATGAATTTATTTTCTACTCCAAGTCTAAGGAGGATCATGTGCATCATCTGAGAATAGTTCTGAGTCTTTTAAGGAATCACTGACTTTATGACAAGCTTTCAAAGTGCGATTTATGGAATCGGGAAGTGAAATTCATGGGACATGTGGTGTCTGAACAAGGAATATCAGTTGATCATATGAAGGTGAGGGATGTTATGACATGGTAATAACCAAGAAATGTTTTCGAGATTCGGAGCTTCTTGGGCTTAGCAGGATATTAACACTAGTTTGTTAAATACTTCTCAAAGTTAGCTTCACTAATGAGTACTATGACTCGAAAGGGAATGAAGTTTTCCTGGAATGATAGATGCCATATGTTTGTGTTGAGCTTAAGCATCTCTTAACTACTACGTCAGTGTAAACTCATCCTGGGGATGGAATAGGTTATGTGGTCTTCTGTGATGCATCAGGTTCAGGTTTGGGATGTGTACTCATGCAGGGTAATCATGCTTTTGCCTATGGGTCATGTCAGCTAAAGCCTCATGAGAAGAACTATCCTACCCATGTCCTTGATCATGTAGCCATAATGCACATGCTTACATTTTGGAGACATTACCTTTATAGATAATGGTTTACTATGTATTCATACCACAAGATCTTGAGTTATATCTTCTCTCAACAAGATTTGAATCTCCTCTAAAATCATTGGGTGGAGTACCTTCAATATTTTGACTTTGACATTTCTTATACCCTAGTGAGAGGGAATGTCATTGCAGATGCATTAAGCAAGAAAATTCCAACTCAGGATGTGAAAGAATATTTGGAAGAGTGGAGTTTGATGGCTCTTTTTCCTTAGTTTAGTATTGGAGTTCAGTGGAAGGGGAATTAAGTTTCCTTAACCAGTGTCCAGTTGATATATTCTCTTCTCATGTTAATTTATCAGGAGCAACAACTGGATGATGAATTCCATATCATTAGTGACTCTCTTTATAGTGGGGAGACTAACACCCAGTGGTCGCTCTCCAAAGAGGGTGTTCTTTGTTATCAAAACCGTTACGTTGTGCCGTTATCGGCAAGGAAGGTTGTGATGGGGGATTTCCATAACAATCATTGGGTTGTACGCCTAGGAACAATAAAGATGTTCTATGATATGTGATGACAGTTCTGGTGTCCAGGTTCGAAAAATGACATTTATTAGATTGTATCTCGTTGTTATACATGCTAGCAGGTGAAAGCTAAGCACCAGAATCCTTCGAGTTTGCTTCAACCACTTCAATTCCCAACCTGGAAGTGGGATGAAATCAATATGGACTTTGTGGTTGGGTTACCTCAAACCCGGATGAAGAATAACGTGATATGGTTTGTGGTTGAATGACTAACCAAGTCGGCTCACATTATACCTACTCTAGATACAACCAAAGTTGAGGAGTTGGGAAATATCTATGTGAAAGAAGTTGTTCATTTCCACAGAGTTCCGTATGCTATAGTCTCCGATAGGGATCCTTGGTTTACTTCTCAATTTTGGAGAGGCCTTCAGGAGGCACAGGGATATCAGGTCCGTTTGAGCATGGCCTACCATCCACAGTCAGATGTCCAAACATAAAGAGTGATTCAGATCATTAAGGATATGTTCCGTGCTTGTGTTCTTGATTTTGGTTACTCTTGGGATTATCATCTAGGGTTAGTTCAGTTCCCTTATAATAACAGTTATCAGTTTGGGATCAAAATGTCTCCTTTTGAGGCATTGTATAGCCTTCCTTGTAAATCTTCTTTATTTTGGTCATAGATTGGTGAAAGATCTTTGGTAGGACCGAGTTTGGTCCAAGAGACGATAACTAAGATCCAGATGATTTGTCAGAAAATATTGACAACATAGAGTCGGTACAAGTCTTATACTGATCATTGATGTAAAACTTTAGAGTTCTCAGTTGTTGATGTGGTGTTCTTGAAAGTTTCCCCCCGATTTGGTCATCGATGGCTAGGGAGGGAAGGGAAACTTGCTCTTCATTTTGTAGGACCTTTTGAGGTTATTGGTCTTTTGGTCAAAGTTTCTTACCGTCTAGATCTACCACCAAAACTAACGTCGATACATAACATCTTCCATGTATCGCATCTGTGAAAGTATCTCTCTGATCCATCTCATGTTGTGAAGTCGAGTGATCTTGAGATTAAACCAAATTTATCTGTTACTGAACGACCAGTCAGGATTGTAGATTCTGAGACCAAGGTAATTCATGGGAGAACGATACCTCTGGTCCGTGTACTATGGAAACATGGTTCTGATTCTCATGAGACGTGGGAAAGAGAGGCACTAATGAGAGAGCAGTGACCTCATCTTTTTGATGTGGATGTTTCTTCATAGGCGTTATGGGGAAAGAAAGGTCTTATGGTGTGGAGGTTATAACATCACGTTACATTTTCAGGTACTTTTTGACATTTCTATGTACCTTTGATTTGGAGTAATGACTTAGGGGTGCATTTGGGTGAACTTTTAAGTAAGAAAAATAGAAATGGTTTGTGCACAGTTTGCGCTTGGTTTGACAAACCGTGCGACCAAACCCTGCCAACCAAGCAGCACTGGATAGAGAGGTACACATGGTGTGCACAAGGTTTGACAAAATGTGCGACCATACTGTACAGACCGGGTAACTCTGGAGAGTGTGATCCGCACGGTGAGCGCATGGTTTGACAAACAGTGCACCTCTGCCCAGGTAAACCGTGCGCACGGTTTTTAATTCCGAAAATTTATTTTAAAACCACCCGAACCCCTAGGTCTTCCATATTTTCGACCTTGGCTCGAGATTAACTATTTTTAGGTCTTTCCAAATCCTTCTAGAGAGATTACAAGGTGATCCGAACACTTTAAATCGAGATTAAAGGCTTGGATTTAAGATCCACTCTCCTCCCAGTAAGTGGATTTCATCTCATTGCGTATCTCGTTTAGTCCTCTATCTTTCCTTGACCGTTTCATGGAATATTTCCTTTGTTTACATGGATATATACCTATAAGTTGAGGTATAGATCTAGGATTGTGAATCTAGATCTATTTTTGAAAGATCTTGATCCCTTTTATCTTAATTTTTGTTTTAAGGAATTAGATCAAGATTTTGATCGACATCGTTGTGCCTCTTGGGTTTTGAGGTTTCTTGTTGGGTTAACTCTCGTCAATAAATCAAGGTAGATGGCGCCGTCCCGATTTGACGAATTGATTAACATTGTATTTCCTTGATTTATTTCAATTTTTGATTTAAATTAAATTGCTCAAGTTTTCTTTCAATTTAATTGATAAAAACCCGATTCCAATGAGTCGAGGTATTTGAAATGGTTTTGGCATGGGAATTTGAAAAAAAACCCAATTCCATTGAATTGTGTGTGTTTATAGAAATTGGTTGATTTAAATTGTTGTATTTAAATTATGGATTTGTTGGAGATGATTTCAATTAAATTGATTAATTTAATTGTGGAAATGAATTGTGTAATAATGGAATTGGTTTTTAATGGATTTCATACTTATAAAAATGGCTTAAAATGATTTGATAGAACCCCATTGGTTTTATCTTGGGGAATGGCATGTTTTGAATAAAACCTATTTTGGTTTTAAATGGAATGAAATTGTAACTTTTGAAATGGAAGAATGAGATTGATCGTATTTTTAGAATTCTTAAAATAGTTCACCCATCATGTAAGAGAGCATGAAAACCTTAGATAGTTAGTGAGTTATTTGGGTACACTCTACGCTACGACAACATTCTAAAACATATTTGTGGTGGGTCACATCCCCGACGGGTTGGTTACGAGTCTCCTATGGCCAGTGGCATAGGGACGTGTGTATATAGATTTTTCTATGTTCACATAGAGAGTGAGGAATCCTATAACTAGTTAATACTATCGTACGCTTTGGCAGATGACCATGTGGCTCACTTATTTATTTATATTTGAGATATAAATGTATTAAAATTCATTTAAACTACCTTAAATTCCTGTGGAATTTATATAAACTATTTTATATAAATGTTTTACTTAAGCTATTGTTTTAGAAATATTCCATCATTTGTAAAACCTTTGTTTAAATTGCTTTTATTACCATCATTTGAAAGTGTATATCATGTTTTGATAGAATATGATTTTGAAATTCCAAACCTCTTTATTGGAAAATGGAATTACTTTATCTAGATAATATATATTTGGAATTTGTTATAGAATCATTGGTGGTAACCTACTGGTCTTAGGCTCACACCCTACTTTTTCCTTCGGGTGTTTGTAGATTTTCTTCTTCCTAGATCGAGCAAAGGGAAGAGACCTCTTGGAGGTGGATCCGGTTGTTTATCACTGGTCTTGGTGAGTTGTTTTCTTAGGGATTTTGGGACTGTTTTTCCCTTTTTAGTACTTGGGTGGTAGTACTTTGGAATTTCATGCCTCTATGTATTATGGTACATCACTCCCAGTGGAGTTTCTTTTGTTATGCATACTGTTTGTTTTACTATTGCTTCTGCATTAATGTGGCAAAATCATTCAAACTTGTATGTTGTACAATTACAGGATCTAGTTACTGACTTGTAGGGATGGGGAACACCCTTCGGGCTATTCCAAGGTCGGCTCGGTTATCGGGTTACCAGGGTGCCCGGGCTGGTTTATGACAAGATGAAATACATACTTGATTTCAAAAAATTATCATCACAGGGTATGCCTTGAACAATTTACACTTCATCTCTTATTCAAAGAAACAAAGTTGAATTTTTCATTCCTTAAATGTTAACAGATCATGCAATCGATAAAATTAATGATAGGTCATTCAATCAATATTTATCTCAAAAAGGGTTTTGCATGTTATCAACAATGCATAAGTCCATATATGGTGAGATAATACTTTATTCAAACAAAATTCATCAAATGTTTGAACTTTTGAAAAAATTTATAACCATAAAATCCATTTGAAAGATGAAAATCCAAAACAATATAAAAATGTTCACAAACACAACATAACATTTATCCCCCATATATCACAATATATCTCTGGTTGACCACCATCCAAAAATGTGAACAACATCATCATGTATTCTCTTGAGTCTCAGTAACAACCATAATTATCATATATCATTATTAAATACATACATGTTTCATTTTTCCAAAACATATTGGATATATTCCTTATGTCTCTACTGTTGTATACATCATCCATGATAGCATAACCCACTTGTCATTAACTCCATAATTAGATCTCAAGAAACTAGCATCATCCAATCTACTTATTAAAATCCAACATATCATTATCCAAGAATAATTATCATAACATAAAAGACATATTATGGTTTATATTCCACTTAATCATGAGTTCTTTAAGTATTCCACCTTAACCATAAATAACTTTTTTTGTCTACTTAGAACTTTTCAACATATCCGTTTGAATAACTAATTAAAAAATTATACTGAAAACATTTATATATATTAAGATTCATATTACGTAATCATTGAAATATGAAACATATACACCTCAATCATCCAAATTTATTCTGAAATCATTACTCAAGATCCATCAACTTCATCTTTATGAAAATATGAATCAAGTCTTACGATTTATAAACCGTTTCATTGGTTTAATGTAAAAAATACTCGAAGAAAATCACATACCATTCACATGTCATTGAAAATATCTTTATCCTTACCAGTATGAACAATACTCATACCATCATCATGATTATCTTCATGATATTTCCACGTTGGAAAATAATCTTCCTTATTCTTATAATTTCCTCATCTAAAACATACAATGGTTAACCACGTTATTTGTAGTTCTTGATATTGACTAAGAATAGAAAAACAAAAGTTAGAAATACATATCAGATATTAAAAACACATAAGTAAGGTAAATTACTTATAATATTTCAAATTAATATATCCTTGGTTTAATACAAGGATATTAATGATTATCAAAACAACTCTAGGATTGTAACCTTTACTTGACTTATCTTTAGTAAATCCATATACATTTCTTTAGAAATATCGCTACAGAACTAACTAAAGATTTAACATCCTAGTTACCAAAGGTTAACTAATCATTCTCTCTAATACCATCTCTAATGACCTAAGCTTAACGTACATGTACATTGCATTTATTTTTTTGAAACAAATAATACATTACACAAAAACATGCCTTAAGACCATATTATTTTAGTGAATTTGGAAACTCATAACACTTTCTTCTAGAATGTGAAAGATCTTAAACATCTCCAATAATGATCTTCCCATTAATCTTTTTTACCTAAAACCTTTCACTATATACTGGGGAAAAGAAAACATAAAATGGTTGAGCTCAAATACTTATTATGGGTAAACATGAAGAAAATCAAACAAAACATAAACCTAAGAATGTAAAAACATGAAAATAAATATTGAATATCAAAATCACGAGTATGAAATAAATCTTGGAAGTTCATAGTGCATAAATCAAAATTTAACACATACCATGTTAAAATAAAATTGACATAAAACATGGAATAGTGGAAAAAAATAAGAAAATAATATAATTTCCATTGTATCCAAGTAATTTCTTCCAATACCATTATAGTGGACAAATTTCATTATTGAACTAGATTTAAATGTCATTCTAGCCATGTATTACAGAACCGAATTTACTGTTGGTTTTATCCCTGTATTACTGAACTGAATTTACTTTTAATTCTAGCCCTATATTACTATACCAGTTTTTTATATTGTTTTGGTGATGTCTATCTCACGAGATATAAATAATTACCCAATTCATTTGATAGAGATATATGTTTCACCGATCTCAGAGTGAAATTACACTTACATGTTCCACAAAAACATAAATCATTAACCGTAGCATAACCCCCAAAATAAAATAGGTTCCATAAACATAATTCCATGATATCATAATCCATATAAAATTTCATTCCATCATTAACACAATCGAATCATAGTAATAAGGGTGATAGAAATGAAACCCTTTTTAAAGAGAATCATCATAGATAGAAATTAAATTTGATAAAATAATCGATCATAATTCTTGAAAAAAATATTATTTCATCTTAAAAAATAATTTCTTCTCTCAAAATATAGAACAATTTTAAAAGAAAATAATTTAGTTTCAAATAAACATTAAATCATGTAAAATAATATTCACGGAAATAAGTTACTCTGATTATGTAAATATCTATTCATACTGTAAAAGTTAAAAAAAATTCTTCACGTACTTTTGCTGGAAAAGCCAAAAGAAGTAACTCGTACCGAATACTGTAATAATATTCCATTTATACCATTGAGTAAAAATTCACCAATGGTTTAAATTAAATTTAAACGATAGTAGAAAAATATAAATAATATTATATATGAAGGAAACATGGACATGAAAGATAAATATACCCTAGTAATTACTTATGAATAAATAATCTCATATAATAATGACATTGAAAAATTATCCCTTACCATAGGTATGATTTCATCCGTATGTTTTTAAAACACTGATATAATAGATTTAAAAAAATTATTAACATGTAACAGAACCATAATAATATTTATAATATCATATTTTTATCACTTATGAATGTATATTACCCGTTTATTTATCAATTCCATTTTAAAGAATCTCTTTGGGTGATAATTGTTTTATTTATTGTTCACGTTTGACTTATTATTATTGATCTTATTACTTATATTGCGATTTACATACTTCCAGAATGTAAAAAAAGATTATATATCATAAATTTTCAGTAAAAAATACAAATAATAGAAAGATAAATGAAATGGAATAAAATGATCATGGAGATGGTAGGTCGTACATACGCATGAACATTGTTTTTGTTTCGTTATTGAATTAAATGGAAGCAAGTAAATAAAATATATATACACACTGAAATAAACTATGTAATATATTTCATTCATATATATTATATATAATTTATAATCATTTTTAATGGTTAATGTGTAGAATAAAACTCATCGTGTCGCAGATACGGTAGGCCGTACGTATGCATGAGCAATGATATCATTCACATAAGGGTTGAATGGTATGGAATTGGAATTTATATTAATTATACAGAATAATTATCAAGTTATATTAATTATTTAAATTCATTATTATCATCATTATACCCATCTAATTTATGTATTGTGGAATAAAAAATTACACCACAATAGGAGACAGTAAACCGTACGTACGCACACATGATGATATTGTTCTTCATATGAGGGATAAAAGGAGGTATAGGGTTGTTCCATTAATATAATAACATCTGAGGATATATATGTTAATGGATTTATTACTTTATTATGGAACCAACATAATAAGATAAAGTAGAATAAGAAAATAATTGTTAAATATATGATAAAACAATTACCTCTTTTTTGAGTATCTTCTTTTGATTATCACAAAAGGTATCCTTAGGATGGATTTATTCATAATGTGTGGCCTCTAGGATGATGTGAGAGAAATTTGGGATAGGAAATGGGTAGGTGTTGGCTAATCAAAAGGGCTTTATAGGTGTGATTAAAAGGGAAGGAGAAATTTCCACTAATAGGATAGGTAAGGGGCACTTTAGAAGAGTCTTTAAATATTAATTTATTACAAATTGATTTTTGGTTTCTAATGGTCCCAAATTCAATTATTTCAATTTTGACACTATTTAGTAATTGAATTTTTTTTCATAAAAACATGATTACTTCGAACAAAAGGCATTAACTCATCTCTCACATGTTGATGTTATCCAAAAAATCATGTATGGCATCAAAATGCTCAAATAAATTTTATTTTAATATTTATAATATCATTTATTTGAATATTTCATTAATAAGGTAATCGTTACATCATCATTATTTCATAAATAAATGTATTTGTTGAATGTTGTAAATAAAATACCATTATGTATGTAATATTTTTAACTTTCCAATGACTATTTATATTCAAAGGGATCATTTATATAACCCAATATTAAAATAATTTTAGTAAATGTTACATGTTTATGTTATATTTATCTTTTCATTAAATTAAAAATGCTAAATGGCCATTATCACATCCACGTGGCTCCATGGGGTCTTAAAATGGACCCAAGGATGATCATGGTAAGCAATATCTCATATAATAGGATTAGGAAATGTGTCGTGGTAGTTTTATATTATTATAATATTATTTGTTACCCTTATTTACCTGATTTATCCTCTAACAATGGTGAATAAAAATAATTTCTTAAGGTACTATTGATAATGTCCCAAAAATAAAGGGTACCTATTTAAACTATTTGGACCTTATAATTTCAAATAGTGAATTTATTTCTCTAAATTAAAAATAAATAAATGGTATAAATTAATCTAAAATTAATTCTCATTGTCAAAACCAAGAAGCGGGTTTTTAAGAAGTAAATACTATCAAAAGACTATCATGTTTTTATGACCAATTTAAATGTGAAATTACATACGATGGCCAAAATTAGATTAAATGATAAAAAATTAATCTAACGAAAATTTAAAACAAATTAAAAATATAATATTTCTACATTAATAAATTATATGAAAAGACAGTTTTGAATTAAAATACAATGTTTTCACTGTTCATTTAAATAATAATTTTATCAAAAAAATACCAAAATTTCAACCAAAGTATATTTTGATTTCCCTCTTTAAAAATAGTAGCCTATTTTTTAAAATATAATATATAAAAGTGTTAGAAAATTAGATTGGAAATCAGTATTCCATCAAAAGGTGATAAATCTACATTTTATTAAAATACATCTTTTGCCCAAAAAATTGAATTTTTTCTCATATCATGTCTTGAAAATAGATAAGATAAAAGTTAATGTTATATAACATTCAAAATTTAGTTAATAATATTCAAAATATCTAGTTTATATCTCATTAAATAATAATATTTTAAAAATATATCATTTTTTAATTTAACGCAGTATTGTGTATGATGCAAGCTATAAACGATGGTCACCCTTGCTTTCAACATAAGCTAAGTCAGTGTTGCGTGTATTGAACGCTTCCTTTTTTTGTTATTTATAATGTAATCCAAACATTTTTCTATTATACATTGAACAAAATATATACTTAGTATTTCTTGTATCATACACAAACACAGTGTTTCGTGTAACATACAACAAGTCAGTTTAGTGTGAAAGGAATATTTAATTTTGTGAATTACAAGATATAAATGAATATTTTAATTTGAGAAAAAAATTAGTCCATAAAAACTTTGGGTGTTACACGTTTTCTCTATATATAATCCATCCCAAAGTCTAATGAGTGATTATACATGACAGATCTCATATGTTGAAGGTTCAGGTCTCACTGACAAGTGACATATAAGAGGCTCTCGTGGTCTATGTAATCCACCAAGCTCTCACACAAATGGTCGTGTCTCTACAGTCTCATGTAATGTTCCATCACATCCAACTCTAGCTCATGAGTACAGAAATTCATCTCATGTTGTCTCAACTATCTGGTTCCATAAGCAACCACTTGGTCCTCATACATCAGAACTACTCCTAGTCCAGCTCTGAATATATCACAGTACACAATATATGCCTTACCGAACACAAGTAAAGTGGGGATCTATAATGAGGTTTTCCTAAATTTATGTTAATGAAAATAACTTTCACAATAATTTGAAAAAATAAAATTCACCTCTTTCGTGGTCATCCAAGACATTAGTGCTTCCCAATGGGAGAAGTCCCTGATAAAACACCATTAATAACCTTCTAGAAAAAGAAAACTCTAAATATAAAAAAGATTATTAGTTCTCTCCCAAGATACCAGAACAGATTTTTTTGTTCCATTTACACTATAGCCTCTGATATTAAATTACAAAAGAAGTTCACATGATGAATCTAGAAACTTATTTTAGACATCTTGGTGAAAATGTGACACTCTCTCAATGTACTCAAGAGATTTGAAGATGTTGGGAATGATTATATACTAAATGGGAGTACAATAATATGTTTTTTATTACAAACACCAAAAAATTATCTAGAAAAGGATAAAAAAATATGATTCATAATGTCCGTGAATATAGTCAATGTTTTTGTTACAATGATATACATAATTATAGATTCATACAGTCCATACATGCTCTTAAAATATGTTTGAGGTATGGCTGATGGTCTTAATATAAAATTATGTTAAAAAAATCTCTAGTCAAACTTAGTGAAAATCAGGGAACCTCTTAGTTGATCAAAGAGATTATTGATGCAGATAAAGAGATAATTATTTTGGACAGTCAGTTGGTTCTATCTTTGATAGTCCACACATAAGTGCAACATCCCATTATCCTTCATGGAAAATAGTACAAGATAATTCCAAGGTGACAAACTAGGTCATATGAAATGCCTATCTTCCACATCTTACAATTGATATTTTAACACACAAACCTCTATTAGTTCTACTCAAGAAGGAGGAATAGAAACTATCTTAGCTCCAAACACCAACTCGATCGGGAACTCGAACTCTCACTTATGTGGTAAGTTGTAGAACTCATTAGGAAATGCCTCATGAAAATACTCTACAACTAGAAGAAAATAATACTACCACATTACACTATCATCAAGTGAACTATATTCTATATGAGGCATGAGACAATGTAATATACACTATATTCATCTTATATGACCAACATGAAGATTACAATCACCCTAGTAGAAATAGTTTCCTCCTTCTGGTGATAGAAAGGTAAATCTCCTTTGGTAATAGTTGATTTGATATTGGTATAGAAGTTACCAACCCATAAAGAGAATCAAATTAAATCTTATTCTTTATAGTATTAACAGTTCCCAAAATAAATGGTAACCAACAACATATTGATAAAATGTTTGGAAATGTTTGATATTCATTGATCACACTCCCAACGGTGGGTTGATTTTATAGAAACAATCCAAGCCTTCCAAAATTAATCCCAACCATTTAAAAAAATGATATAAATGGATGTTATTATCCTATATCAAAAGACAAAATAAGCATTAGATGATACATGAATCATACCGATGATGAAATAATTTCATGCATCCCTACTACATGGAGTCGTGTTTATAGCATGCAGTTGACTTACCTCTCTTACCTAAGCCTGAGCCCAACACCCTTGTGCTTCTCCCTTTATTTGGTAATAATTCTCTTACACTGGGGGTAGCACATACACTACATTGAACTGAACATCTAGTGAAACTCCATCAACTAGTCTGCTGAGTGGTAAGTGATTCCTTTCAATAAACTGGTACCTATATTGTTCCCCTTCTACTACACTACTACTGAATGACCAAAAAACCATTAAAAGTGGCACAACCTATGACAAGAACCACAATCCAAATAAGGGTATGAACATTGAGGAATTTTATTTAAAAACATTCCAAAAAAATTTACTATACCAAAACTAGGTCCTTAGATGGATTCCTAATACTTTGGATTCTCTGTATACTAATTTCTTGGTGATAACTATCATATCATTTCTTCCCTCCACCAAAAGAAGAGATCGGAGTTCGCCTGGCTAAAATAGCATGAATTCTTCTTAGGGACTATCTGATATTCCCGTTGGTTATGAGTTCCTAATTCATCACGTCTGTAATGATACTTAATTGAAAGACGTTCATGTATGGCTTGATCTCATAAAGAATCCCATCTGAAAAATTCCTCACCCTATAGATCTCATAAACAACCAAGGATAGTCTAATGTACTGTAGTTTAGTAAAACATATTAACTATTCCATCATAGAAGTTCTCTTCCTGGTCAATTGCACGAAATCATGTTCCTTCACATCCATCAATCTTTTTTGGATAGAAATGGATCAAGAAATTTATCGAGAATCCATTATACGATAATTATTTTCATTTCCCAGCTTGTCCAAAAGTGTTCCACTGAGGCTTGTACGGTCCATGATGCATGTATAAAAAATTACTCACCCTACTATTTAGGGGTATCTCAAGGTCCTAGAAGATCATCTCAACATACTAAATACAGAAATCGTGTGCTTCCGGTCCTCCCTCACTAGTGAACATATGAATATGTTACAACTAAAAACATATCATTGAAAAAATCTCCCTCTTCATATATTGCATGATTCTTAGGAATATTTAACAGAGCTAATAATCAATCTGATTATCATGATATATAGGAATATTTGGTTTACATTTCATAAGAGCATGCTAATTTCTACTCTCCTAACACTCAATTCGAAGACAACATGGTTAAAATTTATATACAATTCAAATTATCCCCTTAAAACACAAGATAAACATCAAGATAGAACTGAAAATTTTACAATAATAGAGAACCAATGGAACATGGATTCTCTAAAAATTTCTTACCATGTGATTTACTAAGACATAACAATTTATTTATTCATTTTTTCATTATATATAACAAATATCGCATTTCATAGTTCATATGGGAAAATATATCACCTAAAATACACCTATACCAATAATGAACAAATCATGTTAATATATATATATATATATATATATATATCCCAACATGGATATCCTGATACATGCATACTCTTCTCATTCCATGTCGGGCTATCAGTACAAATCTCAAAAAAAATAACATCACACAACATATGAATCCCCCAAGTTATAAAAATATTAACTGTAATAAGTGAACACCAAACCAGTTTTGTTAATATACCTCATCTGTGCATCCCCATATTAAATAGGATGCCGACTAATAGTAGGGATATTGGGAATATAGTGGGGAGACAATAAACCTTTGTATAGAGTTGTAATAATAACAGAAATAATATCAGAGTAAAACAAATCAAAGAAATAGTAAAATATAGTATATAAAAAAATAGTCAATTTCAAGTAAAGAATCCAATAAAAATAGAATATTATATTGATAGTCCAGTGTGTAACTAAATGTCATGATAAAATGGATACATATAAAAGAACAAGATGAAATAGATAAACTCCAAATACTGATTTCACGAACCCTACATTGGGCCCGTCTCCAAGCCGCAACCCATACAAAAAGCAATAATCAATAAAAATATCCTTTTCCCTTGTACAAAACTACATCCATGTAATATTCATGGGTAGAAAATGATGAATCATGTAGGGTTTGGGTAAAACATAGTTGGTCGACACCACCATGTCTAAAAAAACTATAAAGATAGAAGGTTTATGAAATAAGGTAACAAACATGGGAATTAATTAATAAATTTATATGATATAACAATTATCCTACATTAGAAAAATGGTGGAATATCAGTAAGAATGCAGTGTTACTATTCCAACGATAATCACAATTCCATGTAATTAACACATAAATGGGAATGACCCTCTATATAAGCATTTCTTCATAACATAGTTTCAAACTCTTTCTATAACCACTACAGAATGAAACTGATCCATACCCACTATATGAGTATTAAATCATGAAATTTGGCCAAGCCCTCTATATAAGCAAAAAAAATGAAACTGGGTGGATCCCTCTATATAATAATTACAAAATGAGACACATGGAAATTTAAAACAGAGAGAATAAAAAAACTTATGACCATAAGACACAATGTTAAATTCAACTAATTTCTAGTTATCTTTCAACTACCCATTAATTAAACAAATTATCTCTTTATCCACAATCCTTCTAATTCACCCAATCATATCATATAAAAGTATCACCAGTAATTTCATTAATCAAGTAATTAACTTCCATAGTGAATCAATCCTGAAAAAAAAAACACTTTAGGTCTCATGTAATGCTAATTCATATTTTAACTCAATGAAAAAATACACTATTTTAAGACCCACTATATATCATCGGTTTACTAGTTCATTGGTTCAAGATCATGTTCACACTATAGGTGGTTGCAAGATCAGTCTTTTAATAACACGTTATGACCCATGTATGGATCCTTTACATTTTTGTCTAATCCGATATAATGGGACTTTTAAGAATCCTAAGTAGTTCACAATGGTCTTAGGGGTGTCTGGTTCTTATTTGAAGCCTGAAACTCAATTCTTTGGAAAAAATGGTCCTAGTACATGGTTAGAGTAAACTATGCTGGGTGGTCACACAGATAGTCTAAAACTTATGGATATCTTGTATTTTTAAGAAGAGCCTTACCACATGGTTAGAACATGATTTTACAAACTATACAGACGAATCATGTGGGAGCCCCTCTTCCTTAGGTACCCATGTATGGTTGGCACACAGTTTAGAAAACTGTGCGATCAGACCATGAATAGTCTAATTTTTGTGGAAAATGGTCATTTTTCCATAATGATCTAATCACCCACTTCCTTCTTCCCAATTCAATTTTTCAGTGGGATGAACATCTATTTCTCCAAATTTTGTTCTTTTGAATTGAAAATATTGGGATTGAGATATATCTATAATTCAGGGTCAATTAGAGCTTTATTTTATCATGTTAGAAGTGCAATGGAAAAAACTCAGGTCCTTTTTAGATGTTCTTTGTTTCTCTTTCTCTCGACGTTGTTATTGATGTTCTTATTTTTTACTCAATTTTCAAATCTACTATGATCTAGGAAGAATTATAGGTTGATACTGAAGGAGGAGAGTCATACCAGTATGAGGTGGGTGGTATATAACTCATCCATCTAGTTCATTGATTTGGGAATTGATGTGTGGGGACTGCTGATTTCATAGGGTGTTACTTATTGAATTAATTTTCTTTAATTATAGTCATTAAAACCAAATGGTTATGCACTATCCATATAATTTATTAGTTTTTTGGGGGTTTTGTCCACAACACCCACCACCCCATGACATATGATATGCCATGATGTAGTTCTTAAGGTTTTAATAATTTTGAGCTACCATTTGGGTGTGATAAATCTTTACCACAATAATCGTAAGACTACATAAACCAAATGACTATTGAATTATGTAACTGTGAATTGATTTTACTTTTTTCACTAAAATTTACCAGCCTAAGGTATGTTTTCAAATGTTTGTAATTGATTAAAATGATATTATGAGAAGCATAATTAATTATATGACATGGACTTGTTAAATGTAAATGAATGCTTGGTTGCATGTCCATAGAACACCATTCCATGTTTATGGAAGGTAGTTGAATGAAGATTATTAGTTTACTTGAATTGCATGGTTTTAATGGAAATGGTTTCATATTACTTGTACTTGTTAGACTATTGATTGGTGAGGCTTTAACAAAGTGAATTTGTAAATGGAATAATTATCATATGATGAAATTAATTGTAATGAATTCAATTAAAGGTGTATCTTTATGAACCTGGACCTTCAAATATTTATAGGAAATATTGAATCTTGTTGGGTCATAGATACCTAAGGGAATTTCTTGGGTACTCAAGGAAGTCATTTAGATTCAAGGATTCCGATTTCCTTGGGTGATACCTACCTAAAAACCCAATACTTGTTTACCTCTAGATGACTGATGTTAAACTATAGGACCCCTTAATTAATTTTATAGGATGACCCATATACACTCCTTGGATCCATTGGGACATGAGGTTCCTTGGATAAATCCTTGGGCCCAGCCACTGCCTATCTCCCATTTTACATTATAATAATTCCATAAACATGGTTAGAAACATTATTATGGGAATGCATGGATGATTTTCCGTGGATTTCACTCTTACCCATTAATTAGACTCACTAACTACTGATTTAGTGGTTTCTTAGTTCTTGGATTCCATGGTGGTGACCACAGAACCAGTTTATATTAATTATCAATTATGGTTTCCTTATTACACCTTGGATCCTTCACAATTTATTCTATCATGAGGTGAAGTCAATGAAGGATATCCCTCACGAGACATGTTTATATAAACTAGAAATTAAAAAATTAATGAATTAGTTACACATTAAAACACCATCCGATGGTTGAAGTATGTACTTCAGTATTTAGTTACAGTGTACTACTTTATTCATATATATATTCTTAAACAATGTTTTGTTTTCCTTACATGGGTTGGATGTGATAGAAACTATTGGTGGCCACCCACTAAGATTTATCTCACACCCTTTCTGGGACTCTTTTGGTACTTGGGGTAGATTACATGCATACAAGCATTGATAAAGGGAATCCTAATGCATCAGAAACTTGGTTGATTTTTGTGCTAGGATGGAGCCAGTAGTAGATGATTGAGTTGTAGCTTTGGATTCTTGGGATAATTTATGTATTTAATTTTTCCTAAATTGGGTTTTTCATGTATTTATTCTACATTGTAACCATTTTTTCCATCTTTTAATTGAAATGAAACTTATCAACATTAGCTACTATATGTTAATATAGTTATTTAAGTTGTTATGAATTTATCTCCTTCCGATGTGAATTCTATTTACATATATTTATTCAATTTTTTATCTCTTATTATATCATTTATGTTATATAATGTGATAAACTCTATTAACGAGGGTGTAGTATCCCCATCAAAACACCCTAGTTCTTCACTACTAATCAGAAGCCATTGGTGTTTGGGGATATATGCCTGGGGCCATGTGGCCCATGGGGCTTGGGGAACCTCCTAAGTGGAATCTAGGTATGGGATGTCACAAAGTGGTATCAAAGTGTTTCTTATCTCACTTTAATTTTTAGAGAAAATATAATAGAGATTAATAATGCTTGGAAAATGGTCATAATACATCCCTGGGCAACAAAAACCCAAGTTTGAGGTAGAGGTCGATTTTCCTAAATTATAATTGTTGTTATGATTTTTCGTATTATAGTTGATATCATTGGATTATTGGGTGACTCACGTGTTATGTGGGGTTGTTGACTATTCCTTTGATTGAGATTCTTTTTTATCCTAAGCTTGATTATATGAGGGAAATAAGAATTTTTACCAGCATCATATTAGAACCTAGGATTTACCTGGTATGCATGTTTTCATTCCATATAGGTGCATTTAGCTACCCTCATTTCTTGATATGCACGGGACTATGGACTGATCCTTTTTTTATATGTTCTTGTGAAACTTTTGGGAAATGGTTGAGTGATTCCCTTTCTCAATTTGTGAGGTTTTATGAGCCATCGTGGGTTGGAATGAGTAATATACCAAATCAATCCTTTAATTATAAATTCAAATGAGTGTCGTTTATAGTGATAATGAGTATGGGCCCAAATTAACAGAGAATGAGATTCCATTCTAAGGTGACTTTGATACATTGTCTAAGAAAATACAAATATAAAAGGGAAATGGTAACATGTTCTTATCCTTCTTTGTCATTCTTATAAATTCTAATGGAGTGACCCTGGTAATGAAATAAAAAATTAAATGAAATGATTTCCAATAAATGATGAGGCAAGGTATTGTTAACCCTTCATCTATTGGAATATTTGAAACTTATAATTGAGAACTTTCTAATTCCTGGTAATTTAAGTGATTTGATTTGGTAGTATACATTGGGTAGTGATCCCTTTCTAACATTCATATTTGGTTAGTGTTTCTATATTTTTCATAAATCTTGTTCTGAGGTGTGTGATTCGAAATTTTAAGACCAATGTCTACCCAAAATCCTCATGCCATGTACCCGGAGGGTGGTGACGACCACGCTCTAGACATTGTGGGAACAGAGCCTCCATTCATAACTCTAGGAGTGCAAAATGAGGCATTAAAAGACGTACCTAAATTGGGAACTAATTCACAAATTCATGATGGTTTCTTATACCTAATCGATTCCATGCATGGGCCTCTATGAGATACACATATGATGGCTGATCTAACCTCTGAGTGCCAGCAGTTGCATCCCCAACATTCATTGGGGATAGTGGTCTACAGGCTGCTGAGTCCTTACTAGAAGCCACCATGTCTATAATTTTGTATCTAGAGATTCCTCTAGAGAGTAGGTTCAAATGTTATATTTACATGATTCATGATTCAACTAAGAATTTTGGGGGATGTGATTACTAAAGTTGGTTTCCATTGGGACATTTTATTCTCCATTTTGTATTTTTCCTCCCTATCCCTTTATAAAATTACATGATGATGATGATTGGGACATTGTATGAGATTATTTCTAGACATCCTTATATGATCAGTTCATTCCCCAGACAATGAGAGATGACAGATCCATAGAGTTTCGGCATATTGAGTAAGGTTCTATGTTAGTTATGGATTATTCATCATGTTTCATAGGGATGCATCAATTTTCACCATCTCAAGAAATTTTTGAGATTTTGTGTGATAGATACTTTAAGGATGGAATTTTAAATTCCATCAGTACATAGGTGAATGTATTTTTCCTAACTAATTTTCATGAAATTGTAATCCCATATTTAATCAATGAGCATAACCAGAAGGAGAGAAACAATACCAGCCATATAGGACTAGTTCTTTCTTGTTGAAAAATGTTATCCCCTGAGGTTTACCATCATGATATTGGTAGATATGGTACCCCTATAGGTATATATTTAGTGTGTCACTAGTGTTTATGTATAAGGAATCTGAAGCCTCAGTGTGATAGTAACCCTCTAGAGTATCTTTGTTTTCACTATATGGTGAACTTGTAGAGATTCTCTCGGACCTTTTCACCAGCTTCTAGTGGAAGTTGTTCTATACCTGCTCCACGATCATAGATATGTTCTTTTATGCCACTTCAAGTGACAATTTAGTGTAATATCGGTCGGACTGGCTGCGGGGGAGGTCATTGTGGTTGTATCCAGAACCCTGATAACCAGAAGCACCAAAAAATTAGTTTTGATCATGGTAGTCTAAAAATTTCATAGAATCATGGATTAGGCCAGATGTATGTTCCATAGATGATACCGGAGGATCATGTTGTGTGGTCATCTATAATATGAGGTACTATTCTAGTAGCCTCCACTATAGTATCATAATTATTTGATATATTTTATTCACACTTTTTCACCTCTTAATATTTTATAGAATGTATTGGGATTAAAATACAGTTTTGATTTGGTGTTATAACCCTAGATACACCATTGGGATTACAGTAAGAGGGAATAAGACAATGTAGAAAGTATCTCATTGAAGTTGGAACCTTCCCTTATGTTATCTATTTTTCCAAAAAATGATTGGATTTTATTTCTTTCTTGAGATGTATAAGTTATTTTTTATAATTCATTTTTATACTACTATCACCTCAGAGTATCATTTATATCACTAAAAGAGACGAATTTATCCATATAAGGGTGAGTAGGATGTCTAGGCAAGCAGGGATGGGCCAAAGCATCATAGGATAGGTGGGGTGACCCTTGACATTTCCAATCACATCATTGAGGATCAAGGTTTAAATCATGCCTAATTTCCCCTAGTAGTAGATTATTTCTGTGATATCTTTTCTAATGACTATTCTGGCCAACCTCCCGAGATAGAGGTTGATTTTATGATCAAACCTATCAAGAGCATCATCAGTGTCCATTCCTCCATATATGATGCCACCTACCGAGCTCTAGGAGTTCAAGTGGTAGTTAGAAGACATAGAGGCCAAATGTTTAATATATACTAACACTTCCTCTTGGGGTTTTCCCAAAAAAATTCCAAAAAAGGAAGATAGTGACCAATATCTATGAATGGATTATAGATGGTTGGTCCAAATTACGATCAGGAACCGGTATCCACTACCTCTAATAGATGACCTATTTTCCCATCTCCAAGGATTGTAGTTCATATCTATTATCGAACTGATATCGAGCTATCATCATGTTTGAGTCAGTCTGTCAGACATTCCTCATAAAACATTTTGTACCAGGTTTGTTCTGTATGAGTACCTCATTATATAGTTTGATCATACAAACACACCAACCATTTTCAGGGATCAAATGAATAGGGCGTTCTAACCCATCTTTGGATTCATTTTTGATAGTCTTTATGGATTAAATCATAGTGTATTCACATAATTATACTGATCATGAAAAGAACCTTCACATAATTATTAATACACTGAGAGAGGATTAGCTTTATTCCGTGATTTCAAAGTTCTCTATGGATTGAAAAATTTGAGTTCTTGGGTCATATTATCGTAGAGTTGCAAGTCTATGTTGACCGAGATAAGTTGACTGTGGTTGTTTACTCAAAGAAACCAAATAATTTTATTGATATATGAAGATTCTTAGGGATTTCTGGATACTGTAAGAAATTTCATACTAGACTTTTCAGGCAATTCTTTACATCTCACATGTCTCGCAATAAAGGGTGTTATGTTCATGTTGTCATAATTCTCTGATAAATCCTTTTAGGTATGAAATGGGATTCAGATCTCAACACCTATTCTGAATCTTATATATCCAAGAATATGTTTTATAGTCTTCTATGATGCATTAGGAATTTACTGAGGTGTAGTTATGATGTAAGAGGACATAGTCTTTAGGTAAGGATCTCAACAGCTTAGGCCTCATGAGAGAAATTACCATATGAAAGACCTTGAGATAGCATTGCATTCCCATGCCTTTTATTTTTAGAAACACTCTATGTTGGTTGAGAACATCTTGGTGTACACCAACAACAAGTGCCTCAAATATATCTTCTCATGACATGAATTGAATCTCAGATAGGGAATATTGGTGGAATATCTCCAGTCCTTCGATTTCGATCATTCCTATACACCTGGAAAGGGAAATGTAGTCGATGATGTGTTGAGTTGGAAAACTCAGGTACTGGCTATATGGTATTCTAGTGATGAATGGAATATAATGGACTATTATTCTGAGATAAATCTGGAATTTTATTATAGTTACGAGTATTATATCCTCTAGGCCTTGAATGTTACCTCTTCCCTCCCTGAGAAGGTAAAGGGAAGGTAATTTTCACATAATGAGGGATTAGATCTCTGTGAGAGTATATCAGGAACTAACCCGCCTCCGGACTGGTTTGTGGAAAAATATGATATCCTGCATATTCATAGTCATGTCGAGGTTCTAACAGATATGAGAGAGAAGTTTATGTAATAATCTCATGCTTCTATATGGATAGTTTATCCAGAAACATCAATTATTTATCAGTATATGAAATACTAATATTGGTGTCCTGGAATAAAATTTTAGACAACATGCTTTATCAATAAGGGTACAAATTATGAGAAGTTTGAGGGAAAAAACTAGAGTCTTATAGTCCTGTTACAATAGCTTCCAGTCCAAAAATGGAAATGGGAAGATATTGTTATTGAATTTATATTAGTTAACCCACGGTCTCCAAGGGGTAGAGACATTGTATGGGTAGTAATTGATCGACTAACGAAACAATGCCACATCATTTTAATTTGGGATAATTTCTTATTTTATGATTTGGTAACATTGTATGTTAATGATATTATATGACTAAATGGGGTCCCTCATATTATCATTTCTGATAGGGATGCTCAATCACATCATGGTTCTTCCAGGGATTGCAAAAGGCTATGGGTATGCATGTGATTCTAATGCCATCTTTTCACCCTCAGACTAGTGGACAATCAAAATCGATGATACAAGTTCTAGAGGACATTAACATAGAATATGTCCTTGAATTTTATGGTTCTTGGTAGAATCATATCCCTCTCATCGAGTTTTCCTATAATAACCACATTTAAGTGACAATTAAAGTGGTTCCTTTTTAGGCCTTATATTGTAGGTTGTTTCGTTCACCCCTATGATGGATAGCAGTAGATGATCCAACCCTACTAGGTCCACATCTCATGCAGGTGTCTTCGTAGAATGTTCTGTTGATTAGGAATTGTGTTATTGTTACTCATTCCTGACCAAAATCTTATACCAATCACCATTGATGACCACTATAGTTTGAGGTCAGGGATCTTGTTTTTCTACATGTATCACACAGGCTAGGGCATAGACGGTTGCAGAAGAAAGGGAAGTTTTCTAATTGTTATGTATGGCTGTTTTAGATCTTGGAAAAGTTCAGTCAGTATCCTATCATATGTTTCTACCTCATAGGTATTTTACTATGCATGAATTATTCCATGTTTCACTTCTCCAACATTATCAGCTCCACTCATCTCATGCTTTTGATATTGAGAAAGATGAGTTTGATGCTAATGCATATTTTGAGGAGTATCCACCACACATCATCAAAAGGATCATGAAGGCTCTTTAGAACCTGTTAGTCCAACTAGTATGAGGGTTAAGGGATCACGACCATGTACAAGAGAAAAATAGGTAGGGGGAGGCCGATGTACATTCTGAGTGTCCAGATTTATTCTCAGACAATGCTCCACCACCCATGGAAGTTGATCTCGGGGATTAGTTTTTTTAAGAGGGGATAACTATTAGTACTCTATTTTAAACATAGGTATGTATCCTTTAAATTTGGCCTAAATTTTTATTACTGACTATTTTTGCATGCCTAATGAGTTCATGAATGTCATAGGGGTGTTTAGGTCATTTTTAGAGACCAAAACCAATATTTTTGGAAAACAGTGGACTATAGAATTGTTATAGTAACTCGTATGGGGAGGGAACATAGTTAATGTAAACTATGTGAATGGCCTGAATTTTTTAATAGTTTCTCACCGCATGGTTGACACAATTCCCAAACCATGAAAACTCACCTTTTGGTAGCCCCTATTTTCCATGTATCCATGCATGGTGGATGTATAGTTTGGAAACCATGTGGCCAAACCATACACATGCCAATTTCTCGGAAAATGACCATTTTTACCATAATGATCTAATTATACTACTCCTCCTTCCCTATTCATATTTCTAGTTGGATGAGCCACAATTTATCCCTTTTTGTATTTTTAATTCCAAATCATGGGATTGAAAGGTCTCCTTCATCTGTGGCCTGATAGAACTTCTTTTTGTCATGTTGGTTGTGCAATGGTATGTACTCGAGTCCATTTTATTCATTTTTCATTTCTCTCTCTATGGACCTAGTTATCATGGTTTAGGATTTTATGTATATTTTTCATATTTACACTAATCAAAGATAAATTAGAGGTCAATACAGGACGATGAGATTCATAAAAATATGAGGTGGGTAGTCTATAACTCATCCCTGATGTTCATTGATTTTAGAATTGATGTGTGGGGCCCTACAATTTCATCAAGTGTTGTTTATTAAATATATTTGCATTACTTATTGTTATTAGGATCATGCAGTTATGATATTTCCATAAATGTGATTGGTTGCTGGGGGTTGCTGCCACAACTCGCAAAACCCAATGTATGTTCATATTCCATAGTTTAGTTTTTAGTGTTTTAATAACTTTGAGCCATCATTCAAGAGTGGTCATTCTTGAACACACTAATTGAATGCCTCCTTATATTAAATACATATTGAATCATGGAATTTTTAATATATTGTAACTTATAACTTCCACTTGACCTGCCTATGGTAAGTTCTTAAATGTAAGCAATTGATAAAATTATATTATGGAAATCATGCTTAAGCATATGACTTGGGCTTATTAAATGTAAATTAATGTTTAGTTTCATGTTTTTAGCACCTACATCCATGGTTATGGAAGGTAGTAGAGTGAACCTTATCAATGTACTTAACACACATGGTTTTGATTTAACAGTTTTCCTGATACTTGGCCTTGTCAATCTAATGAAAGGAATGTGTTGAAGCAAGTGAATTTATTAATGGAATAGTAATCATATGACCAAATTAATTATAATGAACTATATTTTTGGTTCCTATTTATCTACATTATCCTTGAAATATTTACAGGAAGTGTTGAATCATGTTAGATCTTGGATTTCCATGGGAATTCTGGAAGGAAGTCATTCTGATTCAAGGTTTCCAGTTTCCTTTTCTGAGACCAACCCAGGAACCTGATCCTTGTTTACCTCTGGATGCCCATAATGACACCATAAGATCCTTTTATTATTATTACAGGTTTCTTTAGATATACTCCTCAGATCCAGCCTGGCTTGAGGTTCCCTGATTAGATCATTTGGCTCGGCCACTACTTATATCTTGTCTAACAATGGATGAATTCCAGGGACATGGTTAGAAACATTATTGTGGTAATTCCTTGAATGATGATCCTTGGATTACACTCTAAACCATCTTTGGACTCAGTTAATACTATGTTAGTGGCCCATGTGGTCTTGGATTCTAGGGTGATTACCATGGAACCACTTCATATTAATTATCAATTATGGTTTCCTTATAAAACCTTGTATCCCTCAATATATATACTATCATGAGGTGATGTATGTGTTCGATATACATAATGGGAGTTATTTATATAAACACAAACTTAATTTATTGATGGACTGGTTACATGTTCAGACACTAGCCATGGATGAAGCAGGTACTTGGGTATTTACCTAAATTATACTAATTTATTTATAAATGCATACTTTCACACTATTCCATTTCCATTACACATGTCAGATGTTATAGTAATCATTGGTGGTGTCCCAATAAAATTTATCTCACACCCTCTCTTAGAACCATTTGGTTCCTGGGGAATATTACATGTATGGAGGTGTTGATAAAGGGAAGCATAATATTTCAGAAACATATTTGATTTCTATTATATGATGGAGCTAGTAGCAGATGACTGAGAAATATATCGGAATTCATAGAGTAGTTTATGTATTTAATTTTTTCTATATTGGGGTATGAATGTATTATTGATACTTTGTATACTTGTTTTTCAACTTTCTAGTGACATCAAATATACCATCATCAATTATTATATGTTATTCTAGTTATTTAAGTTATTATTGATTTGTCTCTTTTTTTGTGCATTCAAGTTAATTATATTTCTTCAAATATTTATATCATGTTGTTTAATTTATGTAATCTGTTATGATACACTCTTGTAATGGGGGAATTGTCTCCCCCCAAACTCACCCTAGGAAATCACTTATAGTTGGAAGCCACTAACATTTTAGGATATGTGTTAGAGGCCATGTGGCCCACTGAGATTGGGGTACCTCCTAAGTGGCATCCAGGTTCAAAATGGCATAGGTCTTAACACTAAAGAATATAAAAGAATCCATGGAGTTTTCCAAACATGTCAACCATCACCCATTATTTAATTAGTTAACATGAATAGTGTGCCTATATGATCACATGGTATTAAACATACGTTAATAAATATAATTAGACCATATAGATTTGTCTATACCACTCAAAGTTATCCATATATCATGGAATCACTTTTATAAAGGAACCATAAGAATGAAAAAGGTAAAATAGATCAACAAGGATAGACTTGATCAAACAAGCATCAAGATCAAATCTATATTTAATGGTGGTTAACAGATCACACCTCTATAACTGAGGGCAGTGGATGAATTAGAAAATTAGTGTGGAAGAACTCCCTGGTTATCAAATTATAGGACAAGACCTTTGGGAGGGAAGAAATTTTTGAAGAATTAATGGTTTGAGAGAAGAGGTCACATGGTGAATGAAATATTAAATAGGATTAAAAATTAATAATGTTTCTTCCCCCAAGGAATTCATTATGTGAATCGTAGATTCATGATGTGAATATCTCATGTGACTTATTCAAAGAAAAAGATGGTACCTTGGGTGAACACAATATGAATCAACCTTTTTCTTAGTGTGAAATAAATTCATGGAATGTATAATATTTACATCGTGAAACCATTTCACAGATTAGTTAGAGAAAAAGTATCACATCCTAAATTACATACACGGTGTGAATATATCCTGTAGGCATTACTCACCACAAAATCGTGGAAAAAATCTAGATAATCCTTCATCTCAACTTCATTATAAAAAGAATCCTTTTTATGACTTAGATACATTTATAATTAGATTACACTAATTATAATAAATATACATCCCAGAACAATAGGTCATTTTCCATAGAAAAATATATCTATCACAAAATAAAATCCATATCCTCATTTATTAAAAGAAGAAAAACCCCAACTAAAATATGGTCAACTAAAACTCAGAAAGGGACATAGATGGAAGAAATACAAGATCCTACAATATCGATGGATTAAAGTCTAGATACTGTTGAAAATGTTTCTTCATAATCAATACCTTCATCTTAATTATATCCTTATGCAACCAATCAATCATTATTTATAAATATTGTTCTGGATTCCTCAACCTTGTTTCTAAACACACATTTTGTGCCAATAGATAGGTAGTATTTGGGTCTTCAAACTCATTCCCATAATTTATTTATTTCAAACCAATTTAGTTCTTCATTTGTATCCATTACCCAGTTTTCATCATTAATTACAAAATTGATTTTCTTAAGTTCAAGATGAGATAATAAATCATGATATTCTACCTAATTTTTAAGATAATATAGAGTCCGAGTTACGTTTTCTAGGTCACCTACAACAAAATCTACAAGGTGATATCTATGAGTCCTAATAACTCTAGTAATTAAAAATTTTGAAGAATCATTCTCATATATATGTTTTTCTTAAAGTTGTTCATTTGAAATGGTTGAATTCTCAACAGGAGGTCCCCCAGAATTAATGTCCAAATTGGAATGATCATCTTCCAAATTTTATGAAGGGGTATTAGGATCATATGGATTTGTCTTATTAGATATGAAATGTAATGATTATTATAAAATATGTGTGATTCAATTAAATACCCTCTATGATTTACTAAATAAAAAATTTACAAGGAAAATTCCTTCATTACTCATTGAAGCAAGCTTGTCTCAATTCCAATCTGTGTTGAGTATAAACACTTTACAACTGACAAATATAAAGTATTAATCTTTGGATTTTGAAAATTCCAAAATTAATATGGGGTATTATTTAAAAGGGTTATGATGAAAACCATATTAATTATATAACAAGTTGTATTTTAAACCTTTTCCCAAATATAAATAGGTAAATCATACTCATTGAACATGGTCTGAGAATTTTCATGAAGGGTTTAATTTCTCCTCTATACAATACCATTCTATTGTAGGGTCTTAGGTGTATACTATTTGTGACTATAGTAATGTTCTAATAATGAAGATTCATACTCGTAATTTTCAAAATCAAGGCCATAATAAACTCTTAATGTTTTTATTATACATACACTAAATTTTTTCACAAATTTTGAATTTTTAGAAATAAAGGAAAGATCTTTAGTTTTATGATTAAGGAAAAACACTCATGTATATCTTAAATAATCATACAATATAGTATTATCATAATGTTTTCATGCTAAACTAGAAACTATAGAAGGACTAAAAAAACAATATGAACTCATTATAAATGATGAAAAGTTGAGACATGTATATTTGGTTTGAAAATGAATTTTTAATACTTTTCCTTTTTAAGGAATTACAGAATTTGTCTATTAAGAATTATTTTTTAGGTATATCTGTGACTAAAAATTTAATATATATATTTCTATGTGTTTTGATATTAAAATGGCCTATTAACCTATTCCAATGCCATGATACATTGTTATACTCATTGACATAAGTAACTTTCTAAGATAATATTGTATTTAAATATAAAGAGTACACTATTTAATTTCTCATATAAGTAAAAAATAAAGTATTTTTAGAATAAAAAACATTAAAATCAATATTTAAAATATTTCATGAAAACTATCATTATTTAGTTGTAAAATTCTAAGAATATTATACATTAATCAATATATAAATAAAAAAATAGAATTTAAAACTATACTAGAGTAACCAATTTGACTAAGTCCAATTATCGACCGTTTTTAATTTTCCCTAAATGTGTTATGTCGACCATAAAAATAGAAAATGTTATTAAATATTGTGTATTATCTAGTTATATTTTTATAAAATCCCATATCTAGATACTATATTTTCATGTTGGTACTCTTCAAGAAGATTTCTTGCAAAATAAATTTAATCCCTAAATGATTTTTGTACTCATATTTTGGTGGGTGCAATGATTTTAGTAATATGGACTTTATGAATTCATAATTATTTTACAAGATTATATAGGATGATATTGGTATATAAGAAATAATAACATTATTAGGTTTGGTAGAATTTTAAATATTCGATGATCTAGAAGAACTTGAACTTGGGATAAATTTATTCTTATGTATTTACTTCTATACAGGTTAATATCCAATTCCAATATAATACATATGAGTAGTTTATTTACCATTAATTATGAGTTGTTTTTTTATTCTATTTATAAATCTCTCTATACATTTATTTTTTTATTCATTATATAAATTCTTCACATTATTTTCTTTATGTAATTGAGTATTTTTAATATTTTTGATAGTTATATTAGTTTTAGTGTGAATAGAAATAACATGCTAATTATTTAGACTTATATTTGTCTTATTTTTTTCCTCAAAATGGTATGTCATAAAACAAATATTAGATTTATCATTTCAATTTTCTCTACTCATGTTTGAATCACTCTAGGTGTCCTTATAGGCACTCCAAATGTCATTTATATAACCTTTTTTACTTCTTTCCTCTATCCTCATGTTTCATCTTATATAATCACTTGGGAAAATATACTATGATCTTTCCATTACATTAACATTCAAATAATTGTTTTTAATCGAAAGAATAATATTTCATATATTATTCTTATAAATTACCTATATTATCACATATACACTTATAATTTCACTTCACACTAAAAATATTATTCTAATAGAAAATATTTAAACATATTTCTAAATGATTTATCTCTTCATCACTGTCTGATGATGATTATTCCTCACATGAATATTCATCTTTGAAATTTTCTTTTATCTTAGAGTCAGACCTATTAATGTTTAATGAATTCCATTTTGGATATTCCACTTCCTCTTTGTTCACATGTAATTTTTTAACATAATGTGATTTCTAATTAGCTCTTTTATTGGTAGGGTGATGTTGTCATAAGAATATCTTATCAACACAGATGTTCCTCTCCATCTGTCTGGTAAGCATATGAAAAGTCATATGAATTGATCCTTTTCTAAAAATTTAATTTTGGGTGCACGAATCATGTAAGCAATTAAATTGTTCCTAAGATATAATGTAGAGATAGATTAATTTAGATTAATGTTAAAAGTATTATATTTAATATTATAATTTATTAGAAGAATTTTTTTAACAATGAATTTTCTATTATGAGAAACAACAGGAGTATCCCTTATCTAGAAATAAGTTGCATAGGTAGATATTCAATGAAACTAATCTTCACCTAAATCATAATATTAATAATTCATTGATCTACATTTACAATCATGTCCTACTTTATTTGATTCACTCCAAGAATAGATAATAGTTTTAGGATTCTTATATTTATCTTTATTGAAAGTATATATATCAAATACCATACACTCTAAATGAATAATCATTTTTATTTTTCAATGATCATACTTTTTTTCCTTAAAATAAAGAGTCTAATTATTTTATATTTTTTATTTTCTAATATTAACCATATTGAAATAAAATTTGGTAAAACATATATTATATTTAATTAAATAAAAATATCACAATAAAAAGATATTTTTATCACCTGTCTGATACCAAATGTTGTTCGGAGTTGAAAAATAAAGGGGTTTTAACAGAGTTTACAATATTATTTTTGTTCAAAATATTTAAAAACTAAATCCCCTAATTTTAGAATATATAACTATAAAGAAAAAGAATAGAAGTATATAATTTTACTTTTCAAAGATGTACCTAAATGATTGATCAATAATCAATTAAAATAATTTAGAAAATACATTATATTTTATAATTTTTTTACTCATAATAAGAAAAGTATATAAAATAATAATTTATATTAACTATCAGAGTGAAGTTTCGTTTAACAATTAAAATATAGAAAAATGTTTGATAATGAAAATAAACAAATAGAGAACAAAAGAATTTAACAAAGTGGTTGGTCTCAAGTCAATACATAATCCCCTTCACTTGTAAATAACCTACTTTTATGTAGATTAATATTCAATAAACTATTTCATAAACTGGATTGAGTTTTACTAAAAAATATATAGAATAATATCCATACATAGATCCTCTATAACAATTATAAATGGGATAAAAATCACTCGGTCACAGATAAACTCTTTTATAGTTTATAAGGTAATAAAAACAAAAATATCTGAGAGAGTATCAATTACTCTCCATTTTATCATAGGTTACTTTGCATTAAAAAAAGGAAATAAAAAAATCATCTTGAATGTAAATCATAAATAGAAATAAAAAATATAAATGGGAAATGAAAATGTAATGAAACTCAATACAAATACCTCCAATAGTCTAGATTCCTTCAATTTTTCTTTTGAAGAGGCTTTGATAGGTTACATATAAGGTTTATGAAAATTAGAGTTTATAAGAGTATTCTCTTTATCCTTTGTAGTGTCCTCTATTTTTCTCTATATTAGCATGTGTTTGCAACAAACACACATGATTTGTGTTTATTCTTAAAAATGGTTTCTTCTAAAAGTATCCATTGGAAAAATATCAATACATTATTAAATTCACATACACACTCCATTTAATGATTCAAAATCTAGCCATTACAGTTTTAAAATTATCCACTACTATATTAGATATGGAAATATGTTTTCACAAAAAACATAATTAGTTGGCATGACAACTTGACCTGGTTAGTTGGGTGGGTCAGTTGATACAGAATGGTATCTTGGGTATTTCATTCCTTCTTTCAGCCAGTTTATTTGATCTTGAAGCATACATTTATCTTCATGTTTTAGGTTTTTTCTTCATGCATTGAATACAAAAATAGACAAAATTTGAATATTACTTTATGTATTTTTTATATAACATGTAATAGTAACATTATTTCTTCATACAATAGATAGTTTTTGTTTGGTGGTCAGTTCACTAATTCTTAAGGTTAGGTATTCTGTACACAATATAGTTATATCTCTATCTCATTGTAGGTTGACTGTACATGTGGTCAAGTGATTCTCAACACATAGATGTATAAATTTCACATCACAGTAGGTTCATTTCATTGTCATAATTTCTTAAATAATTCTTAATAGGTAGAGTACACATGTGGTCAGGTGAAATATATCATTGGGTAAGTTTATACGATCACATGAACTTCATGGTAAGTTCAAATTCATCACATGGTAAAGTGACATGGTAATATATACACATATACATTTTCAAAAAAATTTCGCAGGAAATTAATTTACTAATAGAAAACAAGAAATAAATTAGTAACACTATAAAAATGATTTGAGATTTCGAAAATAAAGAGGTTCTAGTATAATCCATTGGTACGAAAGGAATTATTAGATATTATGGTTAATAAATTGGACATAATCAAGTGATGGATTGGGTGTGAAAATATATATCACCTTGATTCATCAATATGTCCCATGGGGCAAAAATGGTTTGGGAATTTTGTGTATGCCAACCCAATTTGGTAAGATGTCTTCACTGCGGTTTCTATGATAATTTATATATATTGGGAAAAGTCCTTGAAATAACTTTTTTAATGTTAATAATTATAAATCCCATTAATATGGGAAAAATATTATTGATATCCATGATTTTATTTATTTTCATAAATATAATGTGATGCCATTTTCTAATTGATTACGAATTCATGTTTTTCACTTATTCCAAAAATAATATTTATACTGTGATTTCTTCAGTTATAATTTACCCTTTTGAGGGTATGATCTCTCCATATCTTAGATTTCAATTTCTTTAAGTTCTAATGAAATGTAGTCTATTTGGATTATTCATATTGCTATAACATATGAATGAATTTACGAGACAACTTTAATACTTAATTTTGATTATGTAGTTCTATATATAATTAAAAAAATAAATGATATAAAGAACATTGAATTTATTAGGACATGATGTGTCTTAATTTCATAATGATGTAAATATAATAAATCCAAAAAGATATTAAAGATACAATTAATTATTTTTGATTTTTTATTTATGGATGGTTATACCGAAGATTTTATTGCTACTATCAATGAAAGTATGAAATGTATGTGTGTATGAGAATTGGATCTTTTAGTGTCAGTATTAGGAACTATATTTCAATCGCATCATTATTCCAAGGAGTTATCACCATTGAATATTGGTTCTGAATTATATTCTCCCCAAGATATTATTCTATTTGTGCATTTGTTAATTATGTTCCATTTTTAGTCAATAACCTTTGAATTTTTACACCATGCATATTTTCAATCAGACTTTTTTATTGTGTGATAGACATAAATAGTTCATATTTTTTAGCGATAACCATAATCCATTTCATTCTACTGAAATAATATACAAAAAGCCCATAATTCATTTTTTTGCATAACTTCAGGTGTAATTGGCTAACAAAAATCCACATGAATGATCTCAAGAAGTCATGATGATTTCGAATTCATTGGATTTCCCGTATTTTGAATAATCAAACCATTTTTTCAGAATCAAATGTCTTAGAAAGATCATGTATGATATTTTTTATGTATTGTGATGAATTAAAATTTACAAGATTTTCCAAATAATTTTTCTCATGTGTCTAATTAATTTGTTCTATATCCTATTTTCATCTTCTTTGGACATTATACAATAATTATATTCACCAAAAGGTAAATATTCAATTTTTATATCTTCCTTGTGGCATGTCCGAAACAAATCCATCTCTAACAATTCATACATTCTTGTGGAATAGTAGAGCATTCCAACATTGTCATAATTGACTAACAAAAAGGAGATTGTGATTGATAATTTAAACCAAGAGAACATTTTTTTTCCTAGGATCTTTACCACTAACATCATATTTCCCAGATCCAATGATATTGAAATACACTTTCTTTCAAAAATAAGAAAAACCATGTTAATTATATTTGATTATCATAACGAGGTATTTATTTCCAATCATTTGATATTTAAATATTATATCCAATATCCAAAAACATGATTTTTCAATTGATTTTAATTAAATAATAGTTACATTAAACTTCTTAGAGTTTCTTTTCTTCACCAATTTTTTTTTCCACCTCTAATGATAATAAATAGTCTTTTTTCTTATTTCTTCAATAATTATTCTCCATCTTGCAAAAAAGATATTTTTTTAACTATTAACTTGTAATATAAATATTCCTGCTATGGTTTTCCACCATTGTAAGGATCAAAAGGAACTATCTACTTTATTCTTGATACGCAATAAATATATTTTTTCCTATAACATTCGTAAAAATATCAATTTAATGCCAAGGAAAACGGAGAAATTATTATTTTTTGTTTTTGTGAATCTTGTTTTTAGATATATCACATGGAAATTGAATACATATATCGGATATTATCTATATTTATATAATAGAGAATTTTGATTATTAATATCTTGTTATCATTATTGACTAATTTGAATGTTCCTTGTTTATTATTGTGAAGATCCACATTCCATTGAAGTGTTGATACTGAAGTTATAGAACCAATACTAGATATAATTTTTATTCCATCATGTTCCAATTTTTTCCATTTTTTCTTGAATTGAAGTAATTATGGAATAAGAATATGTAAATCCATTAATTCCATATACAAAATTCTATCCTTGATAGGGGTAACATTCTTAGAGACACTTGGTCCTATTTCGGGTGTGGGGAGCATCTTCTAATCCAAACACTTCCGCAAATATTTCATGAATTATTTTTTAGAACATCAATTCTATGAAATATGAATTTTATAAAGTTAGATAATTCATCAATGATTCATGTTTTCTCTTAGTCTTTGAGTTTCAACTCGACTTATTTCATTAAACTTCATAAATTTATGTATTTTAGTTTTTTAATTTTGAATTATAATTATAACATCTCTTCCTTTTGTTTTTTGATTTCATGTTTTAGAGTCACAAATAACTACACCCTCCTTCTTTTTTCTGGCCCTATTAACATAAATTTCATAAAAGGATTCTTTGAGTAAAAAATAAGGATAAAAATTCCATTGATATAATTTCCTAAATAACTATAAGTATCTTGTTTAATAAATACATGTGTGTTTTCATCAATATCCTTTTCATATTCAGCCTCTTCTACATCACTTATATCAATGTATAAATCTCATTATGAGTTTATATTTTTCATTTTCAAATTAATTTTATTGTAATTCACATGTTCCATATCAGGCTTTTAAAATTTATTGGGACATTTTTCTATATTATGTCCCACTTTTTCATATTTAAAATAATAAAGTGGAATATTACCATTAAAAATTTATTTTCCTCTTATATAGATATTGAAAATAATGGACATCATCTCATAAATTTTTTCTTCTTCCTTATGGTGTGTTTCTTCAAATATTTAAATTACTCTTCATAAGAATTTTTCTTTACATAGGACTCATTTCATTTATTTCCCATCTAATTGGAAATGAGGGTGTTATTAATGCTATCAATGTACATTTACTCTAAGTATTTGTCTTTTAGACTGATACATCTCCATTAATCTATGGATAATTTATTCTGGTGATTATTTTTATAATTTTCACATATTTCTGATATTCAATAATATTTTACAAGTCCTCAATAAGATAATTTAGTTGAATGAAAAAGTCATCGACTATATCACTTGTAATCATTATTAATTCCTATAACTTATTCCATAAACCAATATTCTTGATTCATGAAACATTAAATTTCATATATATATATATTCAAAAAAAATCCCACATAAAATGAGAGGTTTTAAATGGCATTAACTTTGTGTAAATGGGATTTTATAGTTTACGTCAGAAGACATTAATCTCTATTGAATAGACATCTAATTATCAATGATAATTGAATAATAAAGATACTCTATCAATTCATGTAGAAATACCATACATGGAAACGAAATAAAAATCCATGAAAAAAATTATAAATAGTGTTTTATATAGATATTTCAAAATTTATATTTATTATTTCCAAATATAGGAAAGTCTTTCTGTTTGAAAAATTTCACCATGAATTCAAGAGTGAGATAAAGCTACCCGTGAAACTAAACCACTCATACCACTTATAGTTCCATTATAAATGACTATACCTTGAGTGGGGGTTCCTGATGAATCCTGTTATTGTAGTATGATATGTATTTTTCGATATTGTTCTGTAAATTTGTGGAACACTTCAATCACCCCCTTTCATTTCTCTCTAGAGTGAATAGAGTATTAAATGATAGAAATTATTTCAATTGGTTCACCCACACTTGGATATGTATAAGAAGCATGATAAATATAGTTCTTGTGAATAAATCATGAAAAAATTTCACTGATTTAATGTTTATAAATTTGGAGTTCTCTCATTAAACTTCATGGTCCACTACCACAATCATTTGGAAAGCTCACTACACTCCTACACCAACAAACTAACTAATCATCATGATAAATTATTATTATGAAAACAATGATGATATAAATATTCCATAGTGATGGAAGTTCTTCTTTAGAACAATTGTATTGAACTTATAGGGAGGTATTGCAACTCTTGAACCACCACATTCTTATTTTACATCTCTTTTATGTAAGAGATCTTGAATTTATCTTCACTTTTTATCTGTTTTTTTGTGTCTACATAACCCTAAAATATATCCAAATTTTAAATTCATATGTGAATTTTATTTCTTTAAATTCTGATAAATGGAAGAAGTTAATTCCTTTAAAAACTACCTAAAACAACCCATTGATCAATCATTACAAATGATATAAAATACATGTATGTCTCAATGTGTATTTTCCATATTTTATAAATATAACACTAAAATAGATTGAAACATGGTGTTATGATAGAAAATTGGACATTTTGATTCAATACATTGATAAGTTCTCCTTTAGACATATTTTGTAGACCGTTTTGTATAAGAATAATTTTCATTGAACCTCAAACTCAAAAACACCCTGAAATGGTCGTAGTGTGACTCCAGAATCTTTACATATGGAAAAACAATACATCAGCCCCTACCCCATAGTTGTAGTTCGACTCCTCATTTTTTTCATTTATGGATTCCCTATCTACCACACCCTATACCATGGCCCCATATGACATATCTGATTACACAGGTGACTTATGAGTTCAAAATAGCCACTGGTGCATTCATGGTCCCGAACACCAGCATTGAAAATATTCAACACGGCCTAGGAAAATTTAGCAACTCATATTCAATGTTGTGGTGAAGACCATATTGAAAATTTTAAAAAAAATCTCAAGTATTTCTAGGTTTAAATGAATTCAAATTTTATGAGAAAAATCCTTCATAATATTTTTTATGAAACAAGATTGAAAAATTCCTAAGAAGTTGATTTTAAAAGTACTTGTGTAGAATTTGGCCATATAAACTCTATTAAAATATTTCCCTCTTTGGATCACTTCCTTATTCATTTTTTCTTTACAAAGGAACACCACCCCAATTGAATACTTAAAATTATCTATAAAAAGTCCTTGTGATAGTGGGAAAACTCGTAGGAATTCTTATACATTCCATAAAATCCCCCAAAACCAATTAGAGACTTATAGTGAGACACCACACTACGGACCTCACTATCCATGGGTGTGTTTTTTCCATGTCAAACTAATAGGTCAATTGGTACCATGTCATGATCCCTATGGAAAACAATAATTTGATGTTCTAACAATACCCACACTGAATTCATTATCAATGAATGTTTCCACACTATTTGATTCCATTTTTCTAGTTTGATATATAAGCTCTATTATAATATTGTTTTATTTAGCTCACTTACTCATGGTTTTTTTCTTTAGTAGGTCCAATTTCTCACTAGGGGGATCACATCCACCTTACTCTGAATGTATCATATGATGGGGGACTCATAGGAATTATAATCATTGCATATAACCCCATGTCTGATGTGGAATTTGGGGTGTGACACCACATCATGGGACTCACTGGCCACATGTGTGGGGTCAATAATATCACAATAGTAATGATGTTAATACCATTTAAAAATCCCATGGTAAAAGATCTATTTATTGGTTTTAACATCACCCCCAACAGTACGCTAAATAATAACTGGTATATATGTTCATTCATGTATGATATTACCTAAATTTAGAGAATAATCACATATATAACACTCTAAACACCATTAGGTAATTTTTCCGTTCCTAGATGGTGTGGATCAGTGCTCAGTTCATGATGGGATGATCATGGATACCCAATCCTTGTATCGGGTCACTACTATTATATAGAATAGTTTGCAATAGTGTTTATTCATGGAACCTAAAACAACAAATGGTTCCCACAACTATGATGATCTAGGAGACTTCTTTCCAAAATCATACAGTCCTTTGAGTTTCTTACCAATGGCACATAGGAACTCACATTAGTTTTGAAGATGGGAGTTTAGTCACATCACACCATATGGGGGAGAATTATTTCCTAATATGGGACACTCTTATAAATTTATGTCACGTTCCTGAATCCTTATGAGATATCGATAATGGATTGGTTACTATAAAATTTTCAATAAGGTATTAACATATTCATATATAATCATATATACATATCTGATGTACGGAATAACAATGAAAAACTAGATATATCAAAAGTTATCCTTCAATGATACCATCTATATAAATCAAATGTCCTTATTCTTGTTTCTTATTATTACTTAGCAGTGTTGTTAATTTGTCCCTTCATTTTAAAGACATTTGACAATGATATCAATAATTTATTTCCTTCTAGGAAGGTGGTAAGTAATTATGGTTATATGATCTATCAAATGAAGGAGATTCCTACATATCCTGGTGAAAGGAATCATAAACCATATTGTTTTAATGCAAAAGTTTATGTTCATATGATAGGAACGCAACATACAGTATTACATTCTATAGTAAGGATATATGATATAGTGGATCATCCTTGAATCAGAAATCAATAAGATCTAGTCCCATGTGAATCACATGAGTCACAATTGGTGTGAGAAAAAAGATGTTGTAGAATGTTATTTATGTCTCAATGTGATTGTGATTTTATGAGTGATATGGTCTCAAAGGGGACAACAATATGGATCCCATATATAATATGATTTTTGAGATATATTATAGTCTAGCACAGAGAATAATTTCATGAGAAATCTATATGGGGGAATTTGATGATAACATCATGAGGAAATTATAGTCTATATAGAGAATATGGACACTTGTAAAGACAAGAAATAGAAATATACATATTATTAAATTCCATTATCCAATGTTGGTATTGATCCTTAGAATGGTGTAATGTGTATCCTATTTATAATAGGAATCAGAGTCTGTGTAGTTCCTATGTACTGAAAAACACATTTGTGAGAGAGTAGGGTTACACTATTCTAAAATGAGGATTATTTTATATATATGGGAGGTAAAAATATGGGAGTTTGGTATATGCATGATGATCATAGGGTATTATAGTCACATAACATAGGTTGGTTCATGAGATCATGAGATTAATAAACTATCATGTGATCAAATGAATATGGGGTCAAAGTGAGATATCATGACCAGGATGTCATCATTCAATCATTATAACAATATCCCATCATGTGATCATATGACCTAGTTATTTATAATAATTTATGAAATTGAAAAACAACCACCTATTTAAAAAATTCTAATCCTTTGTGGATACTGACATTTTTTTTCAAATGATATACTTTGAAGTTTCATGTGAATTATCATCCATGTGTATCTTTTAATTCTTATATTTTTATCTCACATGTTATATCACTATTAAATGGAGGCTGGGAGATATTATAGGAATCAAATTTTTATACTTGTGTTTATTTATAAGGCCATCAATCCAAATTACCAAGATTGAGGAAGTGAGAGATTCTAGGTATGTTGGTGATGTCTCTTGCACTTTGTGTGACTAAGGTCGCATGATGTCGATGGATTATATAGTTCTTTTATGTATAATTGAAAACACAAAATACTCCCATCATGTAATTCTTCTCCCAATATATTTTCAGGATCCCAAGGATTTACTCAATCATGTATCCCAATGGTGCGTCCCATGACGAATAATGACCACAATTTTCACTATCATGGAAAGCCTCCCCACTGTGGGTAACATGAATTTATTAGGGTTATTGATCATTTATCCTCATGTAATTGCATTTTAACGAGTGAACACAAATTTATCTATCATGGGAAACATTATTTGATGTCGATCACATGAGGACATTGGGGGAAAGATATGTCACACCTAGCCATGTACCATTATCCGGCACCTGAATTGGTGGAGTAACACATTTCCTTAAGTGTTAATCCCTATATGTCAATGGTGGATGGCTATTGTTGAATGTATGATTATATATATTTGGGTGACTATAAACTCAAGGTCATAATGATAAAAAACTGTAAATAAATTAAATAACATATGATAAATAATATCACAAGATTTGAATCATAAAATCACCAATTACAATATAACCCATGTAATATCCAAAAATAATTCCAAAAAATGGTTTATACCACATGTCACAAATTACATACAATTTTTTAAAAACAAAAATGGCCAAAAAAATTAGGAATAAAATTTAGTAAAGTCTATAGATATAATCCAATCCCAACTCCATCCTAGAACACAACCAAGAATCAATCATCGGGTGCTTTACCTTATCCCAAAATGCATCCAAGATATATTTTTAGGTTCCAAACTGAGGCTCATGAAGGGTGTGAGTATACTTAGTAAGCCACAAGCAATGATGTACCTAAATAATCTAGTCTAAAATAGAATGTACTTTGGATGGAGTATGTACCGGATTTTAAATATCTAGAAGAATAAATAAATAAATACAAATATGAACCTAGGATCCAGGGTGATAGATGATATTAGACCTACCCACTTTGTCCAGCTTCAGATGTCTCTGAGCATGTCATGAATATAAGTCCAACCCATACTATATTTGATCAGGGGAAATATATCACACTTGTCCAATCCAATACTTGAGGGAAATATACACATCCATGGGGCCCAAACCTCCACTTGAGGGGCATACTCACCACATGTTTTATCATAGCATCTAGAATCCACCCGATGACAACATTCATCCTAAGTTAAACCATAATAACCAAAAGCCTCCTAGAGTAGTGTTTATCAATTTTTTAACCAAAATAACTCCCATACACCAAGGGGAAATGATCATCTTGACATTAACTATAATATCAACAATTTCCACCATATAATATAACATGTCAAAAAAATAATAGGTTTAATTTTCACTAGCACTTTCAATTTGTATTCCACTTCCCAATTTCAAAACAAAATCATATTAAAAAACCATGAATCAAAATGGAAATCCAAAAGGGAAAAACCTACTTCCATGATCATTATTGAAACCATTTCACTTTTCCCAATACTAATATTCATTTTCAAGGAACGTTTTTAGTGGGAAAAATTTTCCATTTCAATACCAGATTAAATTTACAACTAAAAATAAATTTCTAAAACAAATCTATTTTTAATTTGAAAATATATCATGGTAAGGTCATTTTTTTGTCTTTAAATAATATAGGTTTTTAATCATAGTAACTAGATTTAGAAACATCACAAAACACCTAAGGAAAATTATGGTGACTATGGGAAATGCTTATGTGGTACCTACCTTAGGTCAATGAGAGTTTATGCACCAGATATCGACCATTTCCAAGCTTATAATGGAAGATATAAAAGTAGCAAGGAGATTAACAAATGATTTTGGAAAACATGGTAAAAAAATTAGATTACAACTCATAGTGAAAGATTCTAAGAAAATATAGCAAATGAGTAATACAATGAGCATGAGGATTTTGTCGTACAACCCATAATATCAAAAATTTATTTCCTTGGTTATTATCCATGGAATTTGGGGGAAGGATGAGAGGATCATTTGGTAGGGTTTCTATATGATTTTGGGTAAAAAATTAGTTAGGAGGGATATATGAAATATGGGGATAAATAAGCAAAATAACACTTATAAAAAACTAGATCTAATGGTTAACTGGTGGGACGAATGGAGCTATACATAACTATTGGAAGTTTACTAACTAGCTAATGGTCTACTATATTCTAGATAGCAGCACTACAAACTTTTGGATACATCCCTTGACCTCCTCTCGAGCATCCCGAATTCTCTCATGATTCATCAAACCCCCATCAACATATATTTAAGGAAAAATAGAAGGGGGTTTAAAATAAATTAAAAGGAAATCTATCTTATTAAATGGTAATGGTTTTGTAACTTCCCCACTATATGAAAAATCATCCTCAAGCTGAGGTATTGGGCTCATTTAGCCTCCCTAATTAATAGTTCAGACCATTGGTCTTGAACACCCTCCTTCTTTCCCTATGTTTCCTCTTGGTTACACCCATGATTCTATAACACACATACTAGAAGGATGACATTCACTTGAATTTTCTTTTCATCATGGATGAAAATAATGATGAGACACTCTTTGAAAAAATTTGACCTCTTGGAAAACAACAATAACATTGATAACTTGAGATGGGATAGGGTGATATAGTTGGTGTTCATAGAAATAAATCACATCATGTATTAGGTTATATCTATGTAGTAGAGAAAATTGGTAATACATAGGGATAACTCTCTTGATGATATTGAAAGACTCATTGATTCATAGCGCTTACTTGACTTACCTCCGAATATGATGCTTCCCCAACATCAGTTACATACATAAGAAGACCCTATCACCATCATAAAACTCTAAGGGACATCATCATCGGTCATCATAAGAACTCTACATACTTTGAGCGGTTTTCAGATAAAGTTTGATTAAATTTATCTACAAAGTGGCATATCTCACTAAGCTTAGCCCAACTAGTGTTGACTCACCGACTTCCAACTATCATATGGGTGATGAAAAGGACCTACTATACAAGGACATGAAAGGATCTATCTGAATATATTATTGGTAAGTGTTGTTGTATGATAATTATAATAAGTTTAGGTGTGTCCCAAAATGGAAAAAATAAGGGACACATTCTCAGGGATTGTCCTCAAGTACTATTATGGTATGCTCTGACTACACATATATTTGTAGATGGTAAGTTGTGCTTAGATGGACTTATGTTACTAGAGCATTCTGAAGTCCTATCTATAATATAAAGTTGAAATAAAGATCTTTATTAGATATTATTCTCTAGGTACCCATGTATAGGAATACAATCTACATATATACTTCCTTCCAATCATTTCAACTGTATAATATTTCTATATTGGTAAGAAGTGATATACCTTAATTAGGATAATGAAAATAATCCAAAATGTATCATTCCCATTAATATTTCATGGAGGTACCATAAGAAAATTCATCATTAAATTATACCATTTATAATCTGTAATAGTAATATAATGTAGAAGTATGTTTGGAAGCTAGTGCTTGGATTTCACATATTGGCAGGTAAAGTAATAAAAATGTAATTAGTTATCTATTTCTTCATTCTGGGCACTAATATTCCCAATTCATGTTACGATACATCTTTGACATCCGGGTATACATGACCAACCTCAATGACTAGAAGTACCTCATGAAATCCTCATACATTCTTGTGGTAAATAAAACTCAGTCTCAGACATATATGATCTTTTAATCATCCACGAAATAATCAAGAGGGGGTCCCCACAATAAATCCATCCATCACCTCTAAATGACAAAAATTAGAAAACATTATCTCATTAACCCAATAAAAGAGTGAGGATATTATAGATAGTGAATCCAATATTACCTTGTCTAGGTACTCCTCAATATCATTGTGAATTTCTATAAACAAGATCATGATATTCAATAAAATAATGAACTTATAATAAACTTGTGGATGAGTTATCCAACTCAAGATACTTGCCACTAATTTTTCCTTCTTAGGAGTGCAATTTAGCTTTATGTCGAATGATTTTAAATACTCAAATCTCATTTTTTCCTAATATTTAGGTCACATTGGGAGAATATGTATTTCAAAATATTTTGATCTATATAGACCATTAAACTCCCCACTGATAGGTAGTTCCTCAAATAAACCATGTAATGTAATACTACATAAAACATTAAATGATGGATCAGGTATTTGTGCTCATCTGTTCATAGCTACCGAGAACTGTATGCAACTGCTCACCCATATTGAATAAGCATCAGCCCCAAGATAACACCTAAAAACCCAAAATAGGGTTTAATCCATCCTAATATCAGAAATTTTTTGGATTGGCCATGATTTCAACATATTATATAGATATATACAGGAAGAATCACAAGTATCAAACCAAAAAAACATCACTTCCTTCTTGGTCAAGCCCGTAAATAGTTCTTCTAAGCAGAAGAAGTCTTGAATAACCCAATAGTAGAAGAATTCTAGCTCTAGGAAGCTACAAATCTATTTTTTTAAGAAACTCTCAAGATACTACAACATATAATTTCCTAAAATTCACTAAAACTCTTACTTTAGATATTATATTGTCTAATATGTATACTCAATACATCCATAACTAACCATTAGAGTGTTTGGAATAAAGATGCTTACCTCAAAGCATGATCAAAACTATCGTTAAAATCCTTTAATGTACCTTTCTTGACTTGGAGTACACCAATATTTTATCAAAAAAGAAAACCAAAAAATATTTTAGAAAATGGTGACCTAACACATTGCCAACTGGTTGAAAAATATTAGGGTTATGAAATAGAAATGGTAGTCTAGGAAATCTAATTCATGCCATGACCGTGCTCAATTATTTTCCAACGTGAGAATCCAAGGAACAATGGTATTGCATAAAACTCCTGGAACAATAATGGAACTTGTCCCTAGACCAAGCCGTCATGAAGTACTCCCAATTAAAAAAATTAATGTATAAAGAAAAACTAGATAGAAATGAAACTATGAAAGGCTAAAAAAAATCTCACGAGGTCAAAAATTCCATTATGAAATCAAGAGAATGTTTCTCATAGACAAATAATTATACCATTGGTAAATACTATTATGATGATACCTCATTGTGATCCTCCACCAATAAGTCCACTATTGGTAAACTATCAACCCTTTCAAGACACCAGAGTACTAGCTAAATTGAAAAAATGATTCATAGATTTCATTTATTCAAAGAATATAACACACATGCCAATGAATCCTTGAATTATTTTTCCTCCATGAATCCCAATGGAGGTACACCGCTTCCCCTTCTCATCAGAGAAATATATTCCAATGAAAAATTACATGAATTTTCTACGTGTTTTTGGTTTTTAGGGTCACTCATTGGATGTATGTAGGAAGAATAAACTAGGTTCTATGGTGTTCAATCTAGTTTCTAGATCTCCACCAGGTGGTCCTTCCATCGAAGTCCATCCAATTTAAGTGGATGGGGTTGAGGCACTGAAGAAGCTAGAGAAGTCTATAGTGGCCGCCACCTATTCTCTAATATGTGGTAGCATTGTTTTAACAAGGTATTCAAATATGAATGTAATATTTCATGCACTAGACACTTGTACCTTTATGTTGACCATTGAACTTATTGTACCTCCATCCACCTTTTCTGAGAAGACATGTCTTATGTTAATGAATCGTGACCCTCATGGTTTTTATCTGATAAAATATGTTCCAACTCTAGATCCCATGTAATCACTAGTTCTTATTCTATGATTTATTGACATGATAGAATGTGGTTTGTTGAGTACAAAAGGGGATATCTCTAGAAATTCTATTCTAACAAGTATGTTGGAAGAGCCATGTGATACACAGGTTTCATCGAAGAGATTTCTAGTGGTTGTGATAGATGATTCCTATTCTATATCCGTTGTGATAGGGGATTCTTATTGGAAATAAATGACTGTGGGTGTTATGGAGGATATCTACGCATTTGGAGCTCCCAACAAAGAATTTCAATTGTCTTCCTCTTCTAGGAGGGGGACGGGGGTGCCATCAATGTATCAGTCCACCTTTTCCAAATCCATCAATATGTTAATTTTTTTAGAAGAGTGATCATGAGTAAAGAACTAGGAAAGTTATATAGTTGGTACAGATTAGTCTAGATCAATAGAAAACTCTTTTGGAATGGATAGAGGACCCAATACTCATCTGAGAGATAAAAAGAATTCTATGGAATGATCAAGTTTGAGATCAGTTATCCTAGGTTGTAAGGCCACTTATCTCATTGATTAATGATACCTATTATTATATGGAACACTCTGGGATTCATGGAACATGAAAAATGAACCTTCATTGAAACTGAGTCTAGGTGAAATCACGTGTCTATTACTTAAATCATGGAACTGAAACAGGTAGTGCATTGTATCTCTATTTATTTTCGAATAATGGGTTATGTTAAATTCATATAAACTAATCCTTACAATATCAACATGTTTGATTTCTGGAAATAAGGTATTTCAGTTGAGTTTGTGAATGTGATGTATTAGTGCATTACCAATATAAATGACAAAAGAGGTAGAGATATTTTTGATTACTTTGCTTATGCTAGCTGTGATGTATCTGAGAGAACAAATATATGGAATCATTCATATTTTTTCCAGCCGATCACCATAACATTGTATGTTGGGGTAGATTTTAATAAAATTTATGAAGTGTTAGAGAAGAGAGGAGGAGCTAGAATCTCTACAAGTTCCATTCAATATATCAAGGACTTCATAGCCTTTAAAGGTATAATAGACCTGGGATTCACTAGAATAAAATAAATTTTGTTCAATAATCATAATGGGATCAACTAAATCTAGACTCTACATGATCAATGACTTTAAAACCTTCTAGGTATATATTATTTTTCTTAAGACATAGTAACACACCTTACCAGATCATTGTTTGATCATGATGTTATACGTGTGATGTCAAAGAAGGGAGATATGAGTCATAAAAATATATTTTACTCAACAATTTGGAACTGGGGAGATGGATTTTTCTAGTTTATAATGGCCTCTTAGGAGCATGCAGAGAGGGTCCCTTCCGGGGTGGGTATTTGGAGTCACATATAGTGGCTAAAAATCCATCCAATCTTGGTTTGATAATAATTAAGATGTGGATTCCAACGTGGAGGGAATTAATGGGGACATTGAAATTTTATAAGAAGTTATCCAAGATAGATGGGTGATAAATGGATTTCTCTACTAAATTATAAATGAATCAAAATGGTTGAGATGTTTTTGATGATCACGAGGGTTTATAGGAAAAAATAGAGATCCTTATGGCTCAAATATAGGGATTAGAATTTCTATTTCTTATAGTATTTCATAAAAGAGTGTAAATTGAGCAGAATAATAAATTTAATGCCTGATGATGGGTCCTTAAAAATGGATATGGAAGGGATTGGTAGGAAGTCATATATCACTTTGAAGGGATTTTAGAATGACTATGAAACTACATGGGTGATGGCTTGGAAGGTCTATTGAGAAAGAGGACTTTATGGGATGTATAATGAGACTTTTGGAGAATATAGAAATTAACATTTTGGTTGAAATCATGACTCGAAGATACCATGAAGACCTTCCTCGACCTGATGCAGGATAAAAAATTTGGTGATGGCATGTGTTTCAGTACATTCTATCTTATTACATAGGATTTTTTTAATTTCCAAGTGGTGGAAGTTGTGGATGATATTTTTAGTAGTGGACCGATGAATATAGGTTTTTTTTGTTTCTAGGGATTCTCTAATAGAAGAAGTGAAATACCCTTGTACACTTAACTAGTTTAGTCTAGTTATATTTTGGTAATTGTTCCTACAAAGTTAATTCCATCCTCATCTCTAAGAGGTTGAGTGGTGATATAACCTGCATTCTATTAGATATGAAACATGTATTTAGGAAATAAAGTAGTATCCAATGGAAAATTTGTATATCCATGGAAATAGAGGAGAACATTAATAAGAGAAAAATTGGATCCAATTGGATTATTCCAGTTGAGGAGGAAAAAGCTTATGAAAATCTTCAATGGAGCGTCATTATTCACGTAATGAGGAAATTTGGTTTTCAAGAATGGTATTGAGATTTATGTTATGGGTGTTATGCATCCCCATGGATTACCATATAGTCACCCAATATTACCATACATGGATATTATATTATTTTAAAATAATATTCAACACATTACAAAAGTACACGATTGATGTTCGTAACTATTTACTATCTCTAGAAAAATGGAACAAAATATTCTTACATGGTTAAAGATATTAAATGTTTCCCAAAAATATATTCTTATATAAGAATTCTACTTAAAAACTTTCAAAAAAACATAAGGAAGGGAATCATAATAAAGGTGTGTGCTAATATGCTCAGTAAGGGTAAAAAAAGTTATATATAATTATAACTCGAACATATGGTTATGGTTACATGAGAATAACATTTTAAGTTCATACAATTCATATCAAATATCATATATATGAGTCATGATGTAAATAGTCTATGTTTATATGACATTAATCCTCATGGAATTAAGAGCATAATTAATGAAAGTATAATATGGGAATAAGACATGGATTTGTGGAATACACATAATCATATAAAATTACTTCCATAATAGTAAAGGAATCACTTCCAAGGCCATATTATTATTATATGTTCACTCTACAGGCTAGCTTGGACATCATGGTTCACTCCCATTACCTCCTTAGTAGTCAAGGTTCACTCACAAGACCATCATACCAAAAAAGACTACTTAAGAACCATGCTCAATACATGTTCCATCTATGTCTATCTTCTGAGATATAAATCTTTACCAAATGAATTTTTGGGAGATACAGGTCCCACCCCTCACATAATGAAATCATACATGCATGTGACAAAAGATAAGAAAACATTAATCATATCTTAATCCATAAAAATGGATGGTTTTTATAAACATCTAATCATAACCCATGAAAGGAAATGGGTATCATTAACATTTCATCACATCATAACCTATGTAAAAAAGTTAGTTTTCTTAAGAAACCCCTAGAAAAGAAGTGGGTTCCAAGAGCAAGAAAACCATAGAAGAGGAACGAGTTTCATAAACAACACTACATAAAAAAATAAACCACTAATGAAATAAATTGAATTTTATTACAAGATCATGTCCCAAAAAAACATAACTATTTCAAAGGATTGCATCTTAGATGGAGAAGGATTTTTAACGATCACATAGATCGTTTCATATAGAAAAAAACATTTATTTGAAATTAAATTTATAAAAAAAAAATAATGAAAATATTTTTACCAAAAAAACATTGAAAAAATATAATGTATGTTTTAAAATCATTAAAATAATTTATTTTGGAAAATAACTTTCCTCTTTGAGAAGTTATCTTTAATATATATATATTTTTGAAACCCATTTTCTTTAAACATATCCTTGAAAACTTATAAAGTATGGTTGGAATCATTTTGAAAAACTTTTTACTTGAAAAATATTAAAATGGTATTTAAAACATTTAAAACACATTTTGAATATAATTTTTTTAAAAACCCTTTTTTGTAAAACATGGTTTGGAAAGTAAGTAAATTTCAAAAAAAGAGAGAGAGATAATGATAAATTTTCTAAAAAAACACTTTCTTATTTATCTTAATTACCAAAGTGTTGAAAAATAAAACCAATACATGAAAATATAAATAATAAAAAATGGTCATGAAAATTAATGAATGTTTCAGAGAGATGAATAATACGATTTCATCAATTGAAGCATTATCATAAATAATACTGATAAATGATTAGATTGTAGCAATAAACCATTACAACTTTTGTAACTTTTAATAACACTCCAGCTGAGGTAATAACATTACATGTTTCTTAAAATGTCATGGAATAAGGATATTCTTGATATAATATATCAATGTTCATTATATACACCCCATCGAAAAATATAGGTGTAATAAATAGCATATATATCAAAGAATGCAAGTTATGGGAAAAATTACATTACCGATTTGGAAACATTTGAACCACAAACGCCATGAAAGAAATATAAAAAAATGAATATTTAAATACCAATAAATTTAATTATGATATAATAACAATACATTATTGATCATTATATACACCACAAAAATTAAATAGGTTGTCAAATATGTATGTATCTCATGAATATAAAAAGTGAGATGAGAAAATACTTACCTTAAGTCATGATTTACATTGTACATGTGTGAATCACTTATAACCAATATAATATTATAATAAGTTTAACAAATAATCATGTTATTATATATAATACCATATATGATTTTTTATATATTTACATTACCTGTTTCTTAACATTCCTTGTTAGTGTTATGTTTTGAGTTAATATCCATTTTATTTTTTATATATGTATTGACTTGTTATTCTTGATCCTATTACTCATATCCTTATTTACTTTTTTACATAATTTGAATCAATAAATAAAAATAATATAAATTTATTGTATATGTATTTATAATAATATATTAAATATACACTGTTTAATTTTATAATAATAATTATAAACCATTCATGGAGACGGTGGGCAATACATACACATGAATGATATTTCAATTTTAGTGTATTATAGAAGGAAACAGAGTAAATTATATATATATATACATATATTTCAATTGTAATGGAATTATTAATTCATATATATATTATGCTTTTACTAAATCCATTCTTATAAAGTTCCATGTAAAGTGTTAATGAATCATATATCCTTGAGGAGAAGGTATTCTACATGTCCACAAAGGAAGTTATCATATTTATTAAAAATTGAAATCATGATGGTATGTTTCATGTTAACGTTATAAAATAACAAATAAATCATAAATTTAATATATATAATCTACAAATTGATTTTCCATCATAATTCACAATCATAATTGGTGGAAAGGAATAAGAGTCAATGTCGTTTCATGATGTGGTTGTGCTCCGTACATAAGAACAGTAAGTTCATTACCCATTAGATGGAAGTGTGTGTATAGGTGTAGGTAAAAAATGTATAACTAAAACATTCAGGAATATTTAGGATACTTAGGATATTATATAATCCGGGAATAATAATAATTTAGGTGATGGAGAATTAAAATAAAACAATAGATCTTGTAGAATAATGTAACCTCTTCTTTGAGTAACTTCTAATGGTTTGAACCAAAGATATTACTTGGGTTGATTCCCTCACAAAGTGTGGCTTATATGTTTAGGGTAAAAAAAATTTCAGACTATTTGGGAAGAATGTTGATGATCTATGGTGTCTTCAGAGGTGTGAGGAATGGAACGTGTGAATGTATTTTTATAATGGAGGGGTGTCGTATTCTTTTAAATAAAAAAATGTATACAATATTTGGAGGTATCACTTACCTAATGTGCATAAAAATGGACAAATAAGGGATTATAGGTGAATTATGGCCCATAAAAATTCCCCCACACAAAAATAATTCATTTCAATAAATTTATTCCTTACCTTCTAGATTTCCCTTATTTTACCTATTTGGTTTTATTAAAGTAACTAGTTTTATAACCTAATTAGTTTAGCCTTAAATATAAAATTAATGTAATATTTATTTGAAAATGAAGACCACATTTATTATAAATATGATATCTTATTTTAAAAATAGAAATCTCATTTTTGTTGGAAATTAATTTTAAAACAAGCAGATATAACATGAAAAAACAATACATTAACCCGGACCATGATAACTTTATTTTTACTACTTATGGGTCAGTATGTTAATTGTAAAACATAAATTAGTCCCCAAATAGAACATATTTAAGAGTTATTAACACATAAAATTCACTATGGAAGAAGGTAGTGTTTTTATTAACATTAAATCATTTAATAGCATATCATTTATTATAAAATAACATTAATGACTATTTATAAATTTTTTAATTAATTTTAATTTACGAATATCAAAAAAGTATTGTAATTAAAATATACTAGGGTTAAAGATTTTTTAATGAAATATTTACCTAGAAAAATAATTTAACACAATAATTCATTAAATTTAATATATTAATACAATTTTTAACGCCATTTTTCATATTTAATTATAAACTAAATAATCCATATATTAGCATTTATTAATAATTTTATGTAATTATATCATCTATAAAAATTAAAGGTAAATCAAAATGATAAAAAATCAATTACCACTCAAAAAATTTACATCCTAAACTATTTAACATATTACTTACTCTAAATCATAATAATTGATAAAGGTAAGAAATGTTGACTTTTTTCACCTTCATTACATAACATATTATATGGGTCACTTTCATGAACATGTATCTGTATAACTTTTTAAAATTTAATCAAGGAGAGTTATATTAAAAATATATTTAGAAAATGGGGTTTGAATATGTTTCTAGGGAATTGTTTCCCTTAATATTATAATTTAGTCCATTGTTAATCATAATTTTCATTAATCATTGTAATAAATAATAATTATGTTTACTAATTTTTTTTGTAAAAAACTATGAAGAAATTATTAGACATTATTAATTACTCTAATTAAAAATATTGAATCAATTTTACCAAATTTAAATCATAGAAGTGGCAGAAATGAATTTGGATTTAATCCTGTAGACATGACAATAAAGTAGGTTTTTAAAGTTAAAATTTCTAAAATGTTTCTATGTTTTTATATACAATTTCAATGTGAAATTGATTATAGTGAAAAAAATATGTCTTAAATGATATAAAATGGACGGAACTATACATTAAAACAAATAAAAAATATAATTTATCATTATATATAAATTAAATTAAAAAGTAGTTTTGAATTAAAATTATGTATTTTTTATTATTCCTTAAAAAAAGAAAATTTTCAGAAAAATACCAGAAAATCAAACTATATTAATTTTCACATTAAAATTTATGAATTAAATTTTATTTTGACTAATAAAATTTATAAAAGTGTTAAAATTTAGTTTTAAAAATAGGTGTTCTATTAAAAAGTGGTAAAACTCAGTCTTGCGTGTAACACATGATAACTCAATGTTTTGTGTAGAGAAATCTTATGTTGTTGTATCTTATAACAAAAGCATAACATAGTGTATCATAAAAATAATTAATTAAAAATCTATATTATTTATTTTGTGAAATGAAAAAAATGTCAATACATTAAATTAAATTGAAATGAAAATTCCTAAAATATTGTGGTGTTACATTCAACCACACTCAAAATTAATCTATGTTACGAAAGGTTTAACACTTGAATGTTACATTCATATAAAACTTCAATGAAAAAATGAATACTAAAACATCTTGTAAAAAATATTTAGAAACATAATAGTAACCATAATTGAAACATAAATAGATTTCAACATTGGATAACATAGGTGGAAATTAAAAACATAGACACTGAAGATACGAATAAATAATCACAGAGAACGATAAAGATCCCTGATCAAAAAAACTTGATTGATCTGTAGAACGTTTAAAATCAAAATACCATATATTGAATAAGTGTGAAAAGGTCATTGATATCAACAAAATTGATGATAATAGGAAAATATTTTATTTCATGTCCCTTTTCAAAAAGTCGAATACTTTTCCTGGGAAGACATAATCACTTTACTTTTGCATAATCTCACCCAATATTGTGCCTTGATCAATTTATAATTCATCACTTATTCAAAGAAATTAAGGTGATTTTTTCATTTCTAAAGCATTAAGAGATCATGAGGCCATATATAGAATGATAGGACATTCAATCTGTCTTTATAGTAATAAAAATGTAATCACAAGATATTAAATATGAATAAATCCGTATATATAGAGACAATACTTTAATCTCTAGAGCCTCAACTGAATTTTTACATAAAAGATTCTATAAATGGTTAACCTTATAACCCTGTCAAAATATGGAAGTCTAGAACTATATAAATAAGGTCAAAAAATTACTAAAAAAACAACTTATCATTGATCTGCCATATATCATAATGTATCTATTGGTTGTCACATTCCAAACATGTGAATACCCTCATCATTTATTCTCTTGAATCATGGTAACAACCCTAATTACCATAAATACTATTGGAAAACAATAATTATTCCTTATTAAAAATTTTATTGGATGTATTTCTTAAAACCATGAAGTTGTGAACTATATCCATGATAATATAGACCACATGTCAACAAATCCATAATTAGTTCCATGGAAATTGTTACTATAGAATTTACTTATTCATATTCAATATATCCTTATCCAAACAATATATCTTAATATATAGAACATATTATGGTTTATATTTCCCTTAATACCATGTTTCTAATGAACATCACCTTTCCATTAAATCACTTTTCTAGTCCACCAGAACCGTTCAGCATATTCTTATAAATACTTAATGAAAATAATTAACTGAAAAATCCTTAATAATTTTAGCAATCATATAACATAATTATTGAATCCAAATACATAAAAACATAAATTATTCCACTTAATCCTTAAGCTAATAACATGTCTACCTGATCTTATTACAAAATACATATTTCCTATAATATTTCTCTTGTTATCTAATCATTAACAAAAATATAACCATTACTCATACCACATTTTTATTCTCTTCATGAGATTTCCACTTCGGACAATAATTTTCATAATGACCATTAATTCCACACTTAAATCAGTTAACCATTGATGCTGTCTAGGGTGTCAAAAGTTACAATCCATTACATTAACCAAAATCATAATATTTCATTTCCATATATATTTTTGGTTTCCTTATTTTCTACTGTAAAATAATATTCTTGTTCATATAATACATTCACCTATGTGATTCTTTCTACATTATTGACACAAAGGAAACTGAATCTTCTTTCCTCCATGGTATGCATTACCTAAACTCTCAGCTATTTCATTCCTTTTCTTCTCTGTTGAGTCTTAGAGTTGGTTAAGGAAGACATTGTTAATCCTGTTCTATGAAAATTGACTTTGCATGATCACAACATCCTTCACTATAGTGATTATCCCATTTGACTTCACATCAGTAAATTTTCCAACACATTCAACATTAACCAAATTATTCAAAGTTCCCTCCATTTTATAAAACAAAAAATTATTGTATGTGAATCACTTATCAAACTGTAAAAACACATAATCATGGAAAATAACTTCTTGGATGCCAAAATTATGAATAATTTGTATGAATCCTTATGATTAACATTAGATACATCCCTAGAAATATCCTTATAAATGTTCCTTAGGATATAACTAATGTTTCTTCATCCTATTTTCAATGGGATTAATAAACCATTCCTCTGATTCCAACTATAGAGACACAATCCTAAAATTAAAGGATATTAAATCATTTTAGATGAATAGTGAGCACATTAAAAAATTACATGCCAAAGGATAGTAATAGTTTAGTTAATCGGGAAACATGGAAAAAAATCTCACAACTTGGTGAATGATCTTAGGTGTTTCCTATAAAGAACATCCCCATTAGTAATTTTACTTAAAACCATTCTTCATAACATTGGGAAGGGAAATATAAGAAATGTGTGATCTCTAATTCTTAGTAAAGGTAAATAGAAGATATACATAATCATAATCTGGTCATAAGATTATGAGAAAATGAGAATAACTTTTGAATATCATAACATACACATCAAAGAACATATACCTGAGTCATGGCATAGAGCTTGATATTTCATAAGAAATGAATCACAGGGGAATTAAGAGAATAATCTAGAAGATAATTACATAGGAATAAGACATAGAATTATGGCATACACTAAGATTCAGATCAAACCTAAACAGTTTCGGCATCGAGGTCAACTTGCAATTTCTTTTACCGAGGATGAGGGAAACACTTTGTCTTCTGATCTTCGGCTTTTTTTAGTTGGTAAATGCACAAATCGTCGACCTTCATTGAAGTTTCTTCGAATGTCTTTGGAATCAATAGGTTTTACGGGTTTTAGTTTGGGTCTCCTTAATCCGTATCATATTATCTTTCGGTTTGACTCAGAAGAGGATTATTATAGGCTATGGATGAAGAGATCTTGGTCTTTTGGGGGATGCTTCATGAAAATTTTGAAATGGACCCTTACTTTTGACCCGTATGCCGAATCCCCTATTGTTCCCATATGGGTTAATTTCCCTGAATTGCCTTTGCACCTATTTAAGCAAGCAGGTTTATTCCCAATAGCAAGTTTGATTGGCTGTCCTCTGAAATTAGACTCAGCCACAAAACTCTTATCTAGACCTTCTGTAGCGAGAATCTGTATTGAAATAGATGTTTCCCAGCATCTGCCAGATCAAGTTTGGATTCAGAATGGTGATTTTGGTTTTACACAAGAGGTTCTCTATGAAAGATTGCCTGATTACTGTCTTAGTTGCTTTAGACTTGGACATACAACGAAAAACTGTGAAAAGGATCCTGCTAGCTCTAAAATCAGGAAAAAAGTTTGGGTTGAAAAAGGGATGCAAATTCATAAGGATATTGCTGGTTCTTCTGGCTATAGCAAGAATTTGGCAGAATCTGGCTTGAATTCCGAAATGAAAAATTTTCAGGTTGAGAATAATCTAATATCTGATTATGTTAACTCTTTTCATGAAGTCACTGCCCCCCCTCCTATTTTCATGGATGAACTGACTACTATTAACAAAGTGGATGAGTCTCAGTCTAAAAACAAAGAGGTTGCTAGTACATCTGTGTTGGTTAAAGAGCCTACCCCTCACATTTCCCTGCCTCAGCTTGAGGAAGTGCAAGTGCAAGATAGTACTCAGGAAGCTATTGAGAATGAGGTGTGTGAAAACTCTAAAACACATTCAGATGATCCTCTCCAACCCAAGGTGGGGGAGTTTCTTCATCCAAATGATCGTAAAGGTAAAAAAGTCATCGTGGATTCGGATGGTTTCATCACCCCATCTTCAAAGAAAATTAAAAAATATAGAGGCAATACCAATTACGAAAGAACTGTTATCACTAGATCATTTGCTGCTAGAAGATCTGAATTTGTAGTGCCTCCTCAACCAGTCCCTCTGGAACCTTTGCCGGATTATTCTGAATGCTCTGATACAGGTTCCTCTTCCTAAATCGAGGCTCTGTTTTCATGTTGGATGGTATTTCTTACTTGTTCTTGTTCAGTACGGTTTGCCCAATCCTTGTTTGGATTTAATTTGACTATGCTTGGTGATTCACTGGAATCTGTTTGATGGTAGTCTTAGATTTTTACTGCTGACCTTTCCTTGTTCCGGTTTGGTTGTGAAATTGCTCAAATGGTGTGCTATTTGACTCATCTATGCTTAGACAAGTTTTGATTCTGCAAGGGATGTTGAAGTTCCAGATTTCTGAAGATTGGTTTTCCTACTCTTGGCTATTTTGGAAAGATGATGTTGGTAGTTCTGCAATTTGATTTCTATTTCTTGGATGGCTTTGAGATATTACTGTACAGAACCTAGATGTTCTGCTCCTTTTTAGTTGTTCTGGACTTCAGCTATTATCTACGTTTGGCTTTTGGTCTGCTCGTGCTCCAATCTCTGATCATCTGAGCCTGGCCTCTTTTTGCTTTGATTTCTGGATGCAAGGCTTTATTCTGCTCTAGTTGAGCAGCCGGGTGCTGTTTCTGATGGTTTGTTCTTCTAAAGTTACATACTTGTTTTTGACGCGCTTGGAATTCTGGAATGGAGAATGTGCTGCCTATGTTGGTTGTAATTGTCTCTTCCAAGCTGTTATACTTCTTAAAGCATACCCTAGAGTAACGATGCAAATAAATCAGGAGGTCACAGGAGCTGCAACTTCCCCTACTCGACACCCAATTTCAGCACACCAAGTGATTTATGAGCATCGTATATTTTCACTTGAAGAGGCTACATTTGGTTCTGTTCTTGTTTCTCGGGCAATTAGAGCTACACATTGTTTGACCTCAATTCAGTGAAATGGGCGCCCATTTTTCTCCTTGTGGTCGATATTTAGCTATTTGTGTTGCTTGCATCCTTCCTCACATAGACTGTTCTGTTTTGTTCACTGGTGGATTTCTGTTTAGATACTCTGGATATGCATGAATATGGAAGTATGAAGACTTGATGAATGGTCTTTTCGGTTTTGGAATCATCTACCAGTTGAAGCTTGGGATGATCTAGGCCAAAAATAATCTTTTTTGAAGTCTGTTTGATCTAAATGAGCAGAATGGGGTTCTAAGACTTTTGGGTCTGCTGTTATCTATTTTGTATGGGATAAAAGATCTTGGCTTCTGTTTAGATGAACCTGTTTTTGGCCTGCTTCTTATTTGATCTGCTCTGATCTTATGGTTTCTTACCTCTGTTGAAGGATGCATCTACTTATGACTGTTATCTCATTGGTTGTCCCTGATGCTGGACTCTCGGTTCACCACATGCAATTGGAGTTTACAGTTGAAGATTGGGATGATCTTCTTCAAAGTTGAACCTGCTTGATTTCTGTCTGCTCTATGCTACAAAGTACCATTGTACCTTGCTGTTTTTCATGCTTTCGGATGGTGTAAATTCATTACACCTCGAGATTACTCTGTAAACCTTTTTTGATTTAATAAATTCCTTCGACATGAATTGGGAAACCAATTCATGTCATCTCTTTTTAAAAAAAATGAATCTGTTCCAATTCCACTTTAGTAGTATGGGTTCACACACCATACCATCATTGTAGTCACAGATCATTCTTATGACCATATTAGTAGTAAATGTTCACTCTAATGACCATCTCAATAGAATATGTCCTTTACTAAAATTATTTCAGTTCTCATTACAACTATGCATATATCAGAAGATATAAATCATTTCCTAATTCATTGTCTGGAGATATTGGTTCCACCCTTCACATAATGAAATCATACAGGCATGTTCCACAAGATAATAAAACATTCATCATATAATGTTCCATTATAATATATTGGTTTTATAAAAATCCAATCATAACTCATGAAATGAAATTGATATCATTAACAGTTCTTCACATCACAACCTATGTAAAATAGATAGGATTCTTATGAATATCTAATGAAAAGAAGTACGTTCGGAAAGAATATAACCCAGGGAAGAGAAAAGGGTGTGGTAAACATCATTCAATAATAACATAAACCATTCATATAATATTATGAATTGTATTATTGGATCACTTCCACAATAAAGAATTAAAAATAAAGAAGGGTAGAATTATAAATGGGGAAGAATTTTGAATGATCTCGAGGATCATTTTATAAAGAAAGTAACCTTTAGTTGAAATTTAATTTTTAAAAAATAGAACATATTCAAAATTATTTTCATAAAAGGAAACATATATTTTATTTTTTAAAATCATTTAAAACATTTCATGAGGAATTTATATTTTCCACTTTAAAAACTCTATTTAAAACACAAAGTATTTTGAAAACCAATTTCAATGAAAATACATTAGAAAACATATAATGGAATCCTGACGAAATATTGAAAAAAAAAACTCCATGAAAATATATAAAATGGTCATGGATATTTTTTTAAAAAAAATTTTAAACATAACACATTTATTAATACCATTTTTTAAAATGCATAGTTTTGAAAGAAGACGGGTTTCCATTCGTAGAGATAGATAACATGGTATGTTATTTCAAAAAACACATTCACTATTATATTAAGTACCAAATTGTGGAAAAATAATACCAATAAAAGAATATATCTTTAAAAATATTTGGTGAATAAAATTCATTTGTGTTTTTGAGTGATGGGTCACAATATTTCGTCAACGGAAGCATCCAACAACCTGAAGACCTTCAATTTTTTTATTATAAGATAAATCACCATTTTAAGGGATAGATGGGGTGAAACCCAAGAAGACCTCATGGACATAGGACAAATCAATCTCATGGGATAAAAATAGTAAAACTAGAATGACAACACCAGAAAAATCCTCCTTAGTATTTTATTGTGATGAAGCTATCCACTATTGCATGGCTATTTGGAATAAAAGTGTCCAATGTGAAAGAACATGCCTGATCTGATGGATGATGCTATACCCTCTCAAACAACCAAATCCAAAAAAACTCTGTCAAGATAAATCACTAGCGCTGGACACTCCTCTGAAGCAAGTACTGTAATGTAAAAAATGGTTCCACACACATACCACCTTTGAATTAAAACTATCTAAGTAAACAAATTAAAAAATTCATTAATAAACAACAACATCAAACCTTTATAGAACATTTACCATGAAGCTTTCACGAGCATCAGCACCTCCACCTAAGATAGAGAATTACCACTCTGGTAACACTGACTCAAATTCCACATGAGATAATAAAAATACACGAAGCATGAAATTTCATGAAATAATGAGATTAAATATATAACATGTCAATGAGTAGTATATACAACCCATCGAATAATATATTTTCATAACATGGAATGTATCTCAAAGAAAGAAACATGAAACAAACATTACCTTAGTGATTTGGTAAATTTTAGATCATAAAACTCAAGAAATAATGATCATAATATGCATATGTAAAAACATAATAATTAATGTATAATAATAATAGAATAAATTCATGGTTAGTATATACACCATAAAATGATATGAATGGAAAAATATGCATGTATCACACATATATAATAATTGATATTTGAAAACAATTACGTTAAGTATTTAATTTTTTTGTACATGTTAAAAAATAATGTATAAATGATATAAGTTTATTATTAATATACCAAAGAAAAATATTATTATATATAATACCATATATTATTTTTAATGTCTTTATATTACATATTTATTAACAATTCCATGCTAATGTTATATTTTGGGTAACATCAACTTTATTGTTCATATATGTTTTTACTTTTTATTCATCATCCTTTTAATTATATAATTATATTATTATTTTAATAATATAAAACCATATATAAATATCATATATATTCAGTATATATGTATTTATAAAATTCTATTAAAGATATAAGTGTGAAATGTTATGCACAATTCATTGAGATGGTAGGATGTACGTACACATAAATGTTGTTTTCAGTTTACTATCATATTGAAAGAAATAAAATAAATGAAATATATATGTATATATATATATAACCATTATAGTGGATTACATATCTCATATATATCATATAAATTTACTGAACACAACCTCAATACATTCCATGTAATGTGTGAATGAATGACATCGCTTTGAGGAGGCGATAGTCCACACATCCCCAAACAAAGTTATCATATTTAAAAAACTTATAAAGCATAAAGATATGTTTTAAATAATAATTAATGAAGAATAGAAACATAATATATATAATATATATAATATTCAAACAATGTTTCCATCATAATTTCCAACCATTAGAGGTTGTGAAGGACAATCGAACAACATCATTTCAAGAGGATGTAGTTCGCTGATCACAAGAATTGTATGTTCGCTACCCATTAGATGGAGTTGTGCGTGTAAGTGTAGGTAGAACCCAAAGAATAAAAACTTCTTAATATTTTTTTTATTATGAGGTTAATATAAAATAGTGGAATATGAATAATATCGGCGGTGTAGAATGAAAATAAAAAAAATGGTATTGTTAAAGGATGTAACATCTACTTTGAGTGACTCTTTTTGTTTTCCATAAAAGTGTTTCCCTAGATTGTTTTAATAGAAAATTTAGGATTATATGTTGAGTTTAGTGTTTTTGGAAGAAAATTTGGGCATATTTGGAACAGATTATGTGGCTTGAGATATGTGTTGAAGGGGATGATTGAATGAAATTTTATTATGGAGGGGGAGTGTAATTCTAGTAAAAAAAGGCATACACTGTTGGGAGGTGTCTCTTAGTTAATATGCCTCAGAATAAGAAAAATGGATTAATGGGAAATTACAGTCTAGAAAAACCTCCAACAAATGAAAATAAGTTTATTTCAATAATTTATTTCAATACTATATATGTTTCCCCAATTTTATGATTTGAGTGTTCATTAAATTAATAATTTTAATATCCTAAATTATTTGACCATTAAGATCAAATGAAAGTGATTTTTATTATAAAATAAATTCCCACTAAATTATAAATATTATATATAATTGAGAAAATATAAATCATATTTTTCATGGAAATTAATTCTAATACATGTTCATATAATAGACCAGAACACTAATCTAATCCGGACCATGGTAGCAATGTTTTTTACTATCTATTGAACAATATGTTAATTATAAAATATTAATTCATACTAATGGACCATTTTTAATATTTATTTACACTTATAATTCACTTGGAGAAATTTTATTTTATTAATTTTAAATCATTTAATAGAGTATGATTTGTTGTAAAATAACATTAATGAGAAATATGACATGATTTATTAATTTAAAAATAAAAAAAATAAAAATGGAATTCAAATATATTATGCTCATATTTGTGTAACATGATATATATATATTTTTAAAAAATAGTAGAATGTAATAATTCAATAAATTTACTTTACTTTTATATTTTTTAGCATCTTTTATAACATTTAAATATTAACTAAATTATCCATTAATTTGTATTTATTAATCATTTAATTTAATTATATAATTGTTAAAAAATAATGTAAAACTAATCTGATAAAAGTAATTTAAATTTCAAAATAATGTTTATAACTGAATCTATTCAATATCTTCCATATGGTAATTCTTTATCAATGAAACATGTAATGAAGGTTCCTTTTTTGTCTTTTTTCCATACTTAACATATTATATGGGTCTCTTTCATGAACATGAGTCCCAATAACACATAAAATTATAAAAAAGGTCTATATATTATATCTATTAGAATCCAATTTCTTTTGGAAAGGTGTATATGTAATTTTGGTCTTTATGTTTGAGGGTTAATCCCTTGTTAATCGTAATTACAGCTTAATCATTTTAATAAATTTTAATTAATTTCACTATTCACTTTCTTAAAAGTCTAATTTTATCTTATTAGAAATTAGAAATTATTCTAATTAAATAATTTGGAATCAATTTTCCCAAATATTAATCACATAAGTGAAAGAAATTAATCAAAATTTAATCCTGTAGATGGGATGACAAAGTGAGTTTTTAAAGTAAAAAACATCAAAATTTTGCTAGGTTTTTATATAAAATTTAAAATTTAAAATGATTACAATGACCCTATTTGGATTAAATTATATAAAATTGATGTAATTATACATTAAAAATAATAATAAATATAATTTATCCTTATAAATAATCCAGGAAAAAATAAATTTTGAAATGAAATTTTGTATATTTAACTATTTCTCAAAAAATGAAACTTCTCATAAAAATTCAAAAAAAATAACCCAATGTAAATTTTGATATTATTAAATCAAAATTAATTTTTTTTGAAAAATAAAATTTATAAAAGTGTCTGAATATAGTTTTAAAAATAGTTGTTAAATTTAATGGTGGTAGAACTGAGTCTTGTGTAGAATTCAAGCTAACTCAACGTTGCATATAGCACAATCATAAATTGTTCTAGCATATAAAGAAAAATTAAAATCATGTTGTATAAAGATAAATAATAGAATAATATATATTATGTATTTAATGAAATGAAAAAATATAAAATGTTTAAATGAAATTGAAAACAAATTCACAAAAACGTGGGGTGTTATATACCATCTTCATAACAGGGACGAGTTGTCATGTTTTTTAAAAAGGTGAATCATGTTATGAAGGTAGATACATTGTCTACAAATCACTTTATCATCGCACAAGTGGCTCTTTGAAAGATTATTCACAAAATTATATTAGATGGGAGGATGTTTCATTACATCAACAGATATGGGAGTAGTTATTTTTTCTCACCATATGTTTTTTTGATGATATGTCAATTTTTATTAATATCTAGATAAGATCAATCCAAGAACATATGAGAACCATGTCAACATATGGGAAGGCAGGTAGTAAATAAAGAAATCAATGGAAAATTAATGAATTTATTTTATGTAAATGATTGGGAAGGTGTATCAAGGTATTTCAAGATATATTGGGTATGAAGAGGCGATAAAGTCCAATGAATTTTCTTATAAAAACTATTTAAAATAGAATAATTAAGAAATAAATTTTTGATAATATAATCAACAAGATTATCAGGAGGATTTTAAACTATATGAATATGTTTTATCATTTGGAAGGAAGTTTTCATTGATTAAAAGTGTGCTAACCAAATTCCAATGCATGTCTTATCGACTATCATCCCATCGAAGTAAAAAATTACCAAGATGGAAAAAATCATGAAATAAATTATTTAAGATGTAAATCAGGTAGTGTGGTGCCACTGGCATCATAGAATTGTATGGAATTCTGATTGATGAGGGTGGCATTGGGCACTGTAGTGTCTCAAAAACACTGCAGGACATTCCGATGTGGCTCACAAGGGATGTTGTTGAAGGAATGTATTTATGGGAGAATTTCAATATGAAAAAATACATAAGGATAAGAGGAATATTCAAGTCAAACAAGAATACTCTTGATCCATTCATGGTACATGATGAAAAATATAGAGTAGTTAAATGAAAAAGATGTATGGGTGGTGGGTTGTGGTGATATTAAACTATTGAAGGATAATTGGATGGGTGAAAGAATGTTCTTCCCTAGGTGTACAACTCCAATTATTTATTTTAAATAGGTTAACCTTCTCCAAACCCTGATGGAGGTTATACTCAATAAATAATAGAGTTTTTTAGAACATCATTTTGGTCAACAAGAGAGATAGATATATTTTCACGGGATCAAAATTAGCATGATTAAATATTCCAGACATTAGGGAACTATTTATTATAGGGAGAGAACTAGATTAATAGGATATGAAATTGCAGTGTAAAGAGATTCTATTAAAAATGAATTTTATAATCTGATGTGTGACGAACCTGGAAATACCAACATATGAGAATGTATAGAGAAAGGGGATAAAGGCATCTCAATTACATTATTGTGAAATTAGACAGTCAAAATCTATGTGGTATCTATTTTCATGGGAATTGGTGAAAAGGTTGTGGTATTGTCTTGTTCAATTCATGGACATTAACATCCAAGGGGATTCTATGAAATAATTTATCATCACCATGTTTCAGGGATCATGAAAACATGAGTAGTAGGTGAGGATTAATGGTATTATTTTTTCAGCAATGTGTTGGATCCTATAGAGAGTAAGGAAGATGGAAAGATAGTGAAACATAAACTCCTCCATCTTCCTTTAGGTGTGGATGACAACACATATTAAAGAGATGGGTCGAGGAAAAGGGGAAGGACGAAATATCATATTATTGGTTGGTTTTTAAAAAGACCTTTAGTGAATATAGAATATAGTTGTTGAAGCAAGTTATGTGGATTTGATAGAAAACTCCATTTGGGGGAAAGCTGTTGAACTTGGTTGTATCATGCATTGTTGGGGAGATAAGGGTAGTGGGATACTGAGAAATAATAGAGGATCAATGGTAATGGGTTTTAGTACTTTGTATGGACTAGGTAACAACATTTGTGTGGAGGCTAGAGCCACAGATATAGGTCTTTTTTGTGTGAGAAGAACAATATATATATATATATATATATATATATTGAATAAGTTCAAACAGATTTAGATGTGTTGGTTATGTTAATCCAAGGAAAACTAAGTGCACCATGGGAACTGGAATACTACCTAAGGGAAAATAAATTAATAACCAATCAGTGTATCCTTATTAGTTACATATGCAAATAAGGGGATTTGTTGGAGGATATATTGGCCAAATAAGCTATAAGAGAAGAGATGTGAAATTTTTACACCATCTTTGTATCCTATCCGAAATATTGAATGCTCATTATCAAGGGGGATTCCCTCATCCCTCACTATTTTTGGCCTCCTTTAACTGGACTTCTATTTTTTAGTTCTATTAATACTTTTTTTATTGATTTAAATTAATAATAATAAAATAATTTTTAGTTAGTTAGGTACTCATAAGTATTGTACCTTCTTTGAAAGGCTATATAAATAATATCATATAGTCATACTCTGAGCTAGTGATACAATGACTATAAAACTATCTTAGAGAAAACCCAATCTGTTTTGAGATGGTTGAATAAGTCATTGATCATGGTTGTGTATAATGCTTCTTAACCATAACTAGGATAATCCTCCAATAATCCATGCTCAATATAAAGGTTCCATGTTTCTTATTGAAAAAAGATATAGTTCCCTAATGAGACATGATTGGTTAAATAATCCCTTTTTCTTAAAATTCATATAATAATGATTTCAATTCCCATAATTAGACAAGATCCATTATATAAGGAGTGATGTAAATTGTCTCGGTACCTTACAAGAGCTTAATAATGTTATCGGTTTCATGGTCAGGTGGTAACCTAGAATGTTCCTCCAAAAGTAAATCTTATAATATTTCAACTATATAAGGATTAATATTTAGATGAGTATCCCCCTCATCCAATATGAGGATAACCACCTTGCTGGTGATTCCACCTAGCCATTTCCTTTCTATTCTGACGCGACCAACACAAACATTACACTCTTCCTCATTCTCAACTATGCTACCATCAGAAGATATGAAAGGGAAAATCATCAATAGTAGTTCATTTCAACTTTATAATGGATGATCCAGTGCATACCCATAATAATATCTAAGACATCCATTTCCATCATGAAGAAAAGACATAGGAAACTGTAGTCCCCAATTACCGAAGCACAAATAAAAAACATAAAAATACACTCTGACTTCATTCCCATCAGCGTGTTAATAAAAAGAACACTATATAGTTATTCAATTACTAGATTAAAAACTCTTGTGAGATAAGAATATATAAATAAGTATGAGTAACCTCTTTCAAAACCATCATATGAAAGGGTAGACACAACCAAACTCATACATCATATGGTTGATAATAATCCTATACTTTCTGAATAGGACCTTCCACGTGATGCTATTCTATACATTGAATATTATATACAACCTAAATACACTAAACATAATTTCTTGGTAACCCTATTTTTCCCCTAATCCCAACGACCACCATCACATCCCATGTGGCTAATAGAATCACAACTACCAAACTATTATGGTGTGATATTCACCCAAATCCCTAAGACAAAGACTAGTATTATACCCATAAAATTTACCATCTACTGACCTTTATTAAAAAATGTATATGAACCATATTATAACATATATGGAACACCAAGGTTGTTTTGTTTCACTGAGTTATAATGTATCCCTTACGACCACACTAGTAATATCACACCTCATCACTACTTCGGGTGGGAGAAAAGGAGTTAGTATCCCACCTCGACTGAATACCACTGCTCGAGCATGAGTTTTTGGACTACCTCTTCCAAAATTGTAAATATACACTAACACTACTACTCATCATAGGGGAAGATAATCAACCCGTCTAATAACTATCATTGATACTTCTTTTAGAGAACATGTCCTCATTCACAATATCCATAACGAAGATAAAATGGATGATGTTTACTTAGAACATGATCCCATAACCTATTCCTTTTTCAAAGTTTCTAGATCAAGCTACAATATTTCCTTCCAAGGTAGGGGTTAAATCTTAGTAAAATAGAAAACATAACACATAACAGTCATGTCCACAAACTCCAACCTCATGAAATCATATGACCTATTTAATACAAAGTCTCTGGGAAGAAGTGGTCAATAAATCATTTTCCTAAATCCTTTTAGGTCAATCCAATGTGCTACTTCCCCTAGACAAAGTTCTCCCTCCCCTGATATGTTGTTCCATGAAACTTGTTGTAACACCCCAAACTTCTACGGTACGCTTCTCTTTGAATAATGTGATAGCGTGTGTTGTACGCAACATCAAGTTCTAACACACCACAACCAATAAAACTAGCTGTTATGAATAGTAATACCTACTTTTTTAAATTATATATATTTTTTATTTCAAAGTGGACTTCATTTTTGGATTCGGAATATTGAAATAATCCTAATTTGAATTTTTGTATTTTTCTGAGAACTTCCAATTTTTATGAATAGTGAAAAATACTTAAAAGCAACTTTTTTAATCAAAATAATTTATAGTGATAAATTATATTATTGAGTGGTTTTAAAGTATAATTAGAATATATTTTTACATTTTTATCCAATGGTGTTCACTAGAATTAATTTCACTTTGAAATTGGACATAAACAATTGTCAATCTTTTGATATATATTGTTTCTTAAAAACACGCTATTTGTTGTGATAGCGGGAATTAATTATAAAATTAACTAATGAAACTTATATGTTTGTAATTTTGTAAAATATACATCATTTTTGAATTCAGAATATCAATTTTAGCTTAGGGTAAAATTTTGGTATTGTTCTGAAAAACATCAATTTTTGATGAATAGTGAAACCACTAAGTGGTAGTTAAAAAACTGAATTTTTCATAAAACATAATTTTACCGCTTCTGTGAATGAAATTTCAAAAATCCGAGAGACACGGTTAATATCAACTAGTAAAATGCGGTTCAATGAGATGAAAATAATTTTTGGTGAATAGTAACTTTTTTCTTTTATTTACCACGGTTAAAATTAAATAGTGTAATTAAGGGTAAAATGATATTAATATTACCCTAACACATGTCCTAATTATATTGGACATGTGTATATCGACCAAAAACAACCTTAGGAATTATATATTATTATTTAGTTCCACTTGGATTAGATTAGGACATTTATTATTATTTAATTCAATGAAGAGTTAAAAGAGTTAAAATCAATGTTTATTTACTAATTTTTTTTAATAATGGGTTAAATATAAGATAAATTCGATTATAAATATTCCTTAGAAATCTAAAAATATTTCCTACATAATGATATTTTATTTATAATTTTTAGACATTAAATAATTTAATTTATTTATGACACAATGATGATGCAGTAATTACTATAATAGTGAACAATTAAAATAATTGATATTATAAATACCCAAATAAATATTATTGAAGACTTTTATTGAATGAAAATAATTTAATTGGTCAATATGACATATTATGATTGATTTAATAGACTTTTTTAGATTTAATCATTCTGTTATGAGTTTCAAAAAAATCAATTATTGAATAGTGTCAAAATTGACATAAAAGAGTATTTAAAAAATATATTATATTATTAATTGATATTAAATTCATAAAAATCTACGGTTCGGCCAGGAGACTTATATCATGATAGGTGTATCATTAATGGACCACTGGGGGGTCGCTTGGATGTATATAGTATGTTTATTAACTATATAATATAAAAATACTAAGTGACATGGTAAATGTCAAACTAATTAGCTAAGATTTAAAACTAAAAGATAAGGTTAATATAATGACCCAAACCTGTCTAAATTATATTGTCTGAGTGGTTTTTGACCCATACCCACCTTATCCTTTAAATAATACACTTTGGAGCCATTAGAAACCGAATATGAATTTATTATAAAATAATATTTCTAGCTTTTCCTAAGGTGCCCCTCCCCCCTCTTATAAAAGGGCACTTCCCCTTCTCATTAATTCACACATTCAATGACTTTTGGTTGGGCCAAACCCTACCCAAATACTCTATAAACTTCCCTAAATACAAAATAGAGGCCTTAGTTTGATCAGAAAGCCAATCTAAGGATACTTTTGATTAAATCAAAAGGAAGAACCCGAAGAAGAGGTAAAGTTTTCACCACCCTTTTTCAAATTCATTTCTTCTTCAACATCTTCTTTAGTTGTTATTACCATTATAATATAATTAATCAATTATCTCCTATATAATGTAATATTATTATAAATAAGGTAAAGCCATATTCAGTATTCTATCCATCCTTTGAATGACATGTCACCATACATGCGTACGTACGGCTTACTGTCTCCATGTCGTGGTGTAATTGTTATTCGATATATTATTATTTGGATGAGTATAATAATGATTTTTAATTCATGTAAATAATAAACATAACATGATAATGATTCTGTATATGTGATATACCATCCAATTATATATTATTTTAATATCAAAAAAATGATATTGTCTCTCGTGCGTACGTACGGACTACCGTCTCCACGAACGCGATGAGATTCATTCTCCATCGTATCCAGTCAAGTATAATTATCATTTTATGATTTAAAAATAATTTTTAAGGACATGATATCATCATGGATATGAATAAGATACAACCTATCCATGAAAAACATGGCTTGCATAACAAAACATATAAAAGAAAACAAGTAAGTTAACACCCGAAACAACTATAATTATATGATATTATTAACAAAGCAATGTTAAAAGATCCTATATGATATCATATGAATGTATATGATTCATGTATAATTTAATAAAAATTATTTCACCATTATACAGGAGGTTAAACTACCCCCATCCAAGGAAAAGTACAAGGTAAGGGTTTATTTTGCAATCTCTTCATTATCCGAGGTTGTTTATACGTAATAATCTACTGGGACATCTTTATCATCCACATACATGTTTCTTAAAAATGTATTTCAGAACATTTTTACTATTTACTAGAATATGGGTTAAATCCATTTATACCCTTTTTTGAATTTTTATAAGAGGTTTATAAAGGAATCTTTCAGTCGTTTTCCAAACAAGGTGCTTTTTAACCTTTTTGATAGAATTAAGGTAAGAATGTTTTTTTAACTTATATAGAGGGTGTGGCTATTTTCCGCTGTTATAAAATCGTTGAAGCTTCCTTTACAATCTTATAAGAATTTTTTTAAAGAAAATGTTTTATTTTATAAATATATGACTCTTAAAATGATTTCAAAATAGAAAGAGATATTTCTTTAAAAAGAATTTTGATTTCATCTATGTCAACATCCTTTGATGGATTTTAAGTTTATATGGAGTTGATTTTTTATGATACAATACTTCCATATTTTATTGATGGTTTTGTGATATGTTTTACCATGGATGTGTTATTTTTATACCATTCATGTTTTATGAAGAAAGTATTGACATTTCGTATGCTAGTTTTAATACGAATGTTTATGTTATGTTTAAACCTTTTCATATGGGAATGCATTGGACTAAATATGTGACAGGTGGCGCCCCCTATAGATCCTCGATGCATCAGTAGGTCTCATGAGACAAACTAGTGTCTTGGCCCAAGGACTTGATAAAATCTTATTTGTAGTCTTGGCATGAGGCCTTGGCTATGTGGTTATGAAAGTCTGGCATTTTTCATTCCATCATTATGAAAGTGGTTATTGATATTGCATGTGATAATTCGATTAGTAGAATATCCATGTGAATAAGTAAATGGAATTATTTCATTTTATTTTTTCCATACTATGTTTAAGGTCAAGTCTAAAAGGATTTTGTTTTAGTTATACATTTCCTTAAATGTTAATTCTTATTTATAAAAGTTTCTGCTATATTGTTATCCTTACATGGCATTTGAGCTCACCACTTTCAATGTTTTATTTTTCCCCGGATTTGAAGAAGTAATTTATGAATGACCTGCATGGATAGTATGTGGGGATATGAGTGTGGACTATGAAGAAAAGATGTTTTTGTAGTTTTCATTTTTATGATTTAATGTAAGACTTCTGAATATATCTTGTGTTTCTAAGGCTACTAAACCAATCGGTCTTTCGAGATATGACCATTATTGTGATCATGCCAATGTAATATAATAATCCACCGGATCTGGGTAACTGGGGTCGGGGCGTTACAGTTGGTATCAGAGGAAGTTTAGTACAAACCTTGGAAGCTAGATTTAGATAAACTCTAATTAGAGCACATAGACCTACGATAGACTTTGAGGATTAGTAAAGAAGAACATCCTAGAATTTTGGTATTGTAGAGATTTTGTGAGTTTTCCGAGCAATACATCCCTATCTGGATACGAGCTGGTAGAGGCGGCTCTGGTACAGATGTACCTAGGGGTAAAACCCAAAAATACCACATTGAGCTAGACTCGAACGGGAACTGGTGCACGACAACGGGCCTTGCTGCACTCTTGGTTACGACACCCCCGAGGGATATGCTTAGGATAACTCTCATTTTCTCTACAAATCATTATAACGGGTTTATGAGTATATACTTCGTCAAAGAAAACATTTTGATGATTATGGATTATATCCATAAATAGTTCAATTTATCTTAAGTGTTTTATAAGTATGGAAATATGTATTTTGATTCATAAACTGATCTAGTTTATGCCATTGTTTAGAAATGGCGCATAGTGGAAGAAATGGAAACTGTATCAATGCACGCACTCCATGTATGGATTTCCCTCCTTCTCAAGATAATTATAGTGGAGCTGGTGATGCAACTAGTGCCGATCAGCTAATCACCATACTGGTACAACTCACTCAGGTTATGAATAATAACCTTACCCGTATGGAGCACCCTAATCCGCAGCATGGAGGATCAATGTTAGATCGCTTCATGAGGCAGCAACCACCAACGTTCAATGGGAGTACAAATCCTTTAGTAGCTGAGCAATGGATAAATTCCCTTGAGAAAATATTTCAGGCTTTGGGGAGTAGTGAAAGGGAAAAAGTTATCATGGCAGTTTACCACCTCACTGGAGATGCTCATCAATGGTGTTCATTGATTCAAAACACGAAAAAAGATGATGAAGTATCAAATATGGAATGGAGGGAATTCAAAGATCTATTTTTAGAAAAATACTTTCCTCATGTACATCGAGCAGATATGGAAAGGCAATTTCTGAGTTTGAGACAAAAGGAGGATGAGAATGTCTCAAAGTATGAGGCTAACTTTACAATGTTAGCAAGGTATGATACAGATTATATACGTAACCCAAGAAGTAAGATTGATCATTTCATTGATGGGTTAAAACCATTTATCCGTCGATCATTAGTCTCACAATCCTTCTCGTCGTACGAAGACATTGTCTCTTGTGCTATCAAGATAGAAAAGGAATTCTCTAAGTCTTATGCCTTTAAAGCAAAGCAAGAGAAGAAGAGATCTACTGATCAATCTGGGAATGGAAATAAGCGGAAGAAGGGAATGTTTCAATATCCATCTTGTGGTAAATGTGGGAAGAAACACCCCGGTACTTTCTTGAAGGTATTGTGTGTCTGTTACAAGTGTGGTGAAAAAGGCCACCAAGCTCGTGATTGCAAAGTGATGAAGGAAGCTACCAATGTTCAATGCTACAATTGCAGGGATATGGGACATTATGCAAATGAATGTCCTAAGTGTCAGGGGAACATACCTCAGAAAAGGCCAAGGGATCATGGCGGAGCTTATGCTATCAATACTGCTGAGGTAGAAGCTCCGAAAGACGTGGTGGCAGGTAATTTAATGGTTTCCTCAAGATTAGAAAATGCATTCTTTGATTCTGGATGATTGCATTGTTTCATATGTTCCCAGTTTGCTAATAAAATTAGATATTTCCAATTTGATTTAACAAGGGATTTTTCAGTTAAAACTCCTAAGGGAAGTATCATTGCAACAATGTTTTGTGAATCATTCCCCATTAGAGCACATAAATGTTCTTTATCTGGTGATCTCATCGTCATTCCTATGATTTAGTTTGATATAATCCTCGGTATGGACTGGATTTCGGACTATGATGTGAAGATTTATTGTAAGAAGAAAGAGGTTACGATTCTTGATGATGTTGATAAGGAACTCCTTATATTTAGAGCAGAATCGTCACTACCTAATTCTTATCTAGATCCACCCTCAGTTGCTCAACTAAATTCAATGATTGGGGAGGAAGAGAATGAAATGACTATGGGTGAGGAAAGGAATTTTCAAATAGAGGATGTACCTGTTGTGAAAGAATATGTAGATGTATTTATGGAAGATTTACCTGGATATCCTCTAGAACGAGAAGTTGAGTTTTCCATTGATTTAATTCCTAGATCAAAGCCTATATCGAAGAACCCTTATAGAATGGCCACTATGGAATTAGTCGAACTAAAGAAAAAACTAGAGGAATTGAGTAATAAGGGATTTATTCGCCCTAGTGTTTCTCCATGTGGAGCCCCTGTTATTTTTGTTAAAAATAAAGATGGATCTATGAGGTTATGTATCAATTACAGGGAGATCAATGCTATAATAATAAAGAATAAGTATCCCCTACCTCGTACTGATGATTTATTTGACCAAATGCATGGAGCTCAATACTTTTCAAAGATTGACCTTCAATCTGGATACCATCAGTTGTGTGTGAAGAAGGAAGACATTCCGAAGACAGTATTTCGAACCAGGTACATGCATTATGAGTTTACTGTAATGCCTTTTGGATTAACTAATGCACCCTCTGTATTCATGGATCTGAGGAATAGAGTTTTCAAGGAATATCTCGATGAATTTGTGGTGGTATTTATTGATGATATCTTGGTATACTCCAAAATCTATGAAGATCATGAAAATCAATTGCGCATTATCCTGAAGACTCTGAGAAGACATGAATTATATGAGAAGTTTAGCCAGTGTGAATTTTGGCTTCACAAGATTTATTTTCTTGGCCATATTGTCTCTAAAGCTGGAATCTCTATTGATCCTTCTAAGACCAAGGCAATATAAGAATGGAAATCACCTACGAATATAACTGAGGTACGTAGTTTTATTGGTTTAGCATGTTATTATCGACGTTTCATCTAGAATTTTTCCCGATTGGCTAACCCATTAACGAAGCTCACACATAAAGGGGTTAAATTTGTTTGGCAAAAAAGTGTGAAGAATGTTTAAAAGAACTGAATAGAAGATTATTCAATGCTCCAATATTGACTCTACCATCGGGGAATGATGGGTTCATTATTTATAGTGATGCATCGAAGAAAAGACATGGTTGTGTCCTTATGCAGAATGATAGGGTTATTGCCTATGCATCACGAAAGTTGAAAATTCATGAGCAAAAATACCCTCCTCTTGATCTTAAGTTAGATGCTGTGATCTTTTCTTTGAAGATATGGAGACACTACCTCTATGATGAAAAATGTGAGATTTATATTGATCACAAGAGTTTGAAGTATATTTTCTCACAAAAAGAACTCAACATGAGGCAAAAGAGATGTCTTGAATTACTCATGGATTATGATTGTACGATACACTACCACCCAATGAAAGCAAACAAGGTGGAAGATTCTTTGAGCAGAAAAGATCATGGAGTTTTGAGCAATATGATAATTGAACGGGATCCAATTTTCATGGATCTAGTGAAGATGGACATGGGAATAACCATGGAAGGTAAAAAATCAATTCTTTTTCAAGTGGTTGCCAAACCATCTTTACCATAAAGGATTAAGATTTCTCAGACCAATGATGAAGAATTTGAAAAGAAGATTAAAGAAGTGAATGATGGGAGATTGAGAGACTTTGTGTATGAAGATGGAATTTTGAAATTCAGGAAAAGACTTTGTGTTCCTGATATACCTGATCTAAAAAGGGAATTGCTGGATGATGCTCATAGTTCCAATTTCTCTATACACCCTGGGAGCACCAAAATGTATAGATATTTGAACGAATATTTTTGGTGGGAAAACATGAAGAGGGAGATTGCTGATTTTGTATCAAGATGTATGGTTTGTCAACAAGTGAGAGCTGGAAGGCAACAACCTGGAGGAGTCATGCAACCTCTTCCCATATGGAGTGGAAATGGGACAATATTACGATGGAATTTGTCATGGGGCTACCAAAGAATCCTAGAAGGAATGATGCAATACGGGTAATTGTTGATCCTCTTACCAAGTCAGTACATTTTCTTGCTATAAGAGAATATCTACCACTGGAACGTCTAGCAAGACTATATATTGATGAATTTGTGAGACTTCATGGAGTACCCCTATCGATTGTTTATGATCGTGACACCCATTTTACTTCATGATTCTGGAAAAGTCTTTAGAAAGCCTTGGATATTAAACTTCATTTGAGCACTGCCTACCACCCTCAAACAGATGGACAATCAGAATGAACTATTAAAACCTTAGAAGACATGTTGAGATCATGCTCACCTGACTTTCAGGATATGTGGGATCAATATTTACCTCTGGTAGAATTTTTCTATAACAATAGCTTCCATTTAAGTATTCAGATGACACCATATGAAGCGTTATACGGAAAGATATGTCGTACACCAACCTTTTGGGATGACATTGGTGAAAGAAAACTTGTAGGCCCTGAACTGGTGGAGGAAACGATGGAAAAGGTGAAGTTAATCCAAAACCATATCAAAGCATCTCAAAGTAGGCAGAAGATCTATGCCGATAATCGAAGGAAGGATTTGGAATTTCAAGTCGGGGATCGTGTTTTCCTGAAGGTATCTCCATGTAAGGGAGTCATACGTTTTTGTAAGAAAGTTAAATTGATTCCCAGGTACATCAAACCTTTCAAAATTCTAGAACGAATTGGGGTTGTAGCTTACCGATTGGCAATGCCGCCAAGTCTCTCCAAAGTTAACGATGTGTCCCACATATCTCTATTAAGGAATTACATGCCTGACCCAATACATGTACTCACCTATGAGGAATTAGAACTGGACCCCAACTTGTCTTATTGCAAAGAGACCATCAGGATTCTTGATACGAGAGAACAAGTTCTGAGAAATCAGACAAAGCGTCTGGTAAAAGTTTTGTGGAGAAACCATAAAATGGAAGAGGCAACGTGGTATCCCAAGGAACTTAAGATAAAGAACCACCCGAGTCTTTTCAGGCAGTAGTATTTTAAAAATTTCGAGGATGAAATTATTTGAAGGAGGGGAGAATGTAACACCCCAAGCTTCTACGGTACGCTTCTCTTTGAATAATGCGATTGCGTGTGTTGTACGCAACATCGAGTTCGAACACACTACAACCAATCAAACTAGCCGTTATGAATAGTAATACCAACTTTTTGAAATTATATATATTTTATATTTCAAAATGGAATTCATTTTTGGATTCAAAATATCTAAATTATCCTAAGTAGAATTTTTGGTATTTTTCTGAGAACTTCCAATTTTTATGAATAGTGAAAAATACTTAAAAAATAATTTATTAATCAAAATAATTTATAGTGATAAATTATATTATTGAGTGGTTTTAAAGTATAATTAGAATATATTTTTACCTTTTTATCCAATTTTTTTCATTAGAATTAATTTCACTTTGAAATTGGACATAAATAATTGTCAATCTTTTGATATGTATTGTTTCTTAAAAACACGCAATTTGTTGTGATAGTGGGAATTAATTATAAAATTAATTAATGCAACATATATGTTTGTAATTTTGTAAAATATACATCATTTTTAAAATAGGAATATCAATTATAGCTTAGGGTAAAATTTTGGCATTGTTCTGAAAAACTTCAAATTTTGATGAATAGTTAAACCACTAAGTTGTAGTTAAAAAACTGAATTTTTCATAAAACATAATTTTACCACTTCTGTGAATGGAATTTTGAAAATACGAGAGACACGGTTAATATCAAGTAGTAAAATGTGGTTCAATGAGATGAAAATAATTTTTTGGTGAATAGTAACTTTTTAGTTTTATTTACCACGGTTAAAAGTAAATAGGGTAATTAAGGGTAAAACTGATATTAATATTTCCCTAACACATGTCCTAATTCTATTGGACAAGTGTATCTCGACCAAAAACAACCTTAGGAATAAAATATTATCTTTTAGGTCCACATGGATTAGATGAGGACATTTATTATTATTTAATTTGAAGAAGAGTTAAAAGAGTTAAAATCAATGTTTATTTACTAAAACATTTTTAATATAGGGTTACACATAAGATAAATTCGATTATTAATATTCATTAGAAAGCTAAAAATATTTAATATGTAATGATATTTTATTTATAATTTTTAGTCATTATATAATTAAATTTATTTATGACACAATGATGATGAAGTAATTACCATAATAGTGAAAAATTAAAATAATTGATATTATAAATACCCAAATAATTATAATTGGAGACTTTTATTGAATTAAACTAATTTTCTAGGTTAATATGACATACTAGGATTGATTTAATTGACTTTTTTCGAAGTAATAATTCTGTAATGAGTTTCAAAAAAATCAATTATTGAATACTGTCAAAATTGACATAAAAGAGTTTTTAAACAAATATTATATTATTAATTGATATTAAATTCCTAAAAATCTAAGGTTCGGACAAGAGACTTATATCATGATAATTGTATCATTAATGGACCACTTGGGGTTCGCTTGGATGTATATAGTAAGTTTATTAACTTTGTAATATAAAAATACAAAGCGACATGGTAAATGTCAAACTAATTAACTAAGAGTTAAAACTAAAAGATAGGGTTAATATAATGACCCAAACCTATCTAAATTCTATTGGTTGAGTGGTTTGCGACCCATACCCACCATAACCTTTAAATAATAAACTTTGGAGCCATTATAAACCGAATATTAATTTATTATAAAATTATATTTCTAACTTTTCCAAAGCTGCCCCTCACGCCTCTTATAAAAAGGCACTTCCCCTTCTCATTAATTTACACCTTCAAAGCCTTTTGGTTCGTCCAAACCCTGCCCAAATACTCTATCAACTTACCTCACTACAACCTAGAGGCTTTAGTTTGATCATAAGGCCAACCTAAGGATCCTTTTGATCAAATCAAAAGGAAGAACCCGAATAAGAGGTAAAGTTTTCACCACCCTTTTCAAATTCATTTCTTCTTCAACTTCTTCTTTCTTTGTTATTACCATTATAAAATAATGAATCCAGTATCTCCTATATACTGTAATATTATTATAAATATGGTACAACCATATTCAGTATTCTATCCATCATTTGAATGACATGTCACCATACGTGCGTACGTACGGCTTACCGTCTCCACGTCGTGGTGTAATTGTTATTCAATATATTATTATTTTTATGGTTATAATAATGATTTTTAATTCATGTAAATAATAAATATAACATAATAATGTTTATGTATATGTGATATACCATCCAATTATATATTATTTTAATATCAAAAGAATGATATTGTCACTCATGCATACGTACGGACTACCATCTCCACGAACGCGATGAGATTCATTCTCCATCGTATCCATTCAAGTATAATTATCATTTTATGATTTACAAATAATTTTTAAGGACTTGACATCATCCTGGATATGAATAATATAAAAACCATCCATGACAAACATGGCTTACGTAACAAAACATATAAAGAAAACAAGTAAGTTAACACCCGAAACAACGATAATTCTAAGATATTATTAACAAAGCAATGTTAAAAGATCATATACGATATCATATGAATTTATATGATTCTTGTATAATTTAATAACAATTATTTCTCCATTATACACGAGGATAGCCTACCCCCAACCAAGGAAAAATTCAAGGTAAGGGTTTATTTCGCAATCTCTTCATTATCCGAGGGTGTTTATACGTAATAATCTACTAGGACTTCATAATCATCCACATCCATGTTTCTTAAAAATGTATTTCAAAACATTTTTACTATTTACTATAATATGGGTTAATGTCATTTAAACCCTTTTTTGACTTTTTATAAGAGGTTTATAGAGTAATCTTTCCGTCATTTTCCATATTATCTATATTGCCTCTAATATCCAAATGTATATTATATATAGAGAGAGAGACTCTAAAATTCAACCAATCAAATATAAGGCCACTAATTATTAAATTATCACTACAAAAAAAATTGGTTTTAGTGGAGGTTGATTAGCGGCGGTTATGGTAACCGCCACTAAATGTTTTTTAAAATGGTTTCACGGCGGTTTATTATAAGCCACCATGGAACTTTTTTTTAATTTTAACGCAGCCAACCCTTCCCCCCCGACCCCACTTATCCACACTTTCCCCACTTTCCTCATGACCCTGGCCCCCCATTAACCCTGCAGCCCTGCAACGGCAACGACCCTGTGACCTCGGTGACCCCGGCCCCCAACGACCCCAGCGACCCCGTGACTCCAGCGACCCCCCGACCCCAACTACCCCACGACCCCAGGTTGTATTGAATATTTTTCTCTTAAAATTTTTGTATTATATGTGTATGTGGATATTCAAATTTAATTCATTACTACTTTTTGTGTTCCTGAGTTAAAAAAGTGAGATTAGGACTTAGATTGATGTATTAAACCCTATAAGGACTTTGTTGGGCCCATTGATGTTTGAGATTGGTCCTAGGTCTACCCTTGGGTTATGAAAACTCCTTAAGGTTGGTGAAATATTTTTTAAAATGTTGTAATAATATAATTATGAAAGTGAGTGGGTAGAGAATTGTATATTGGTATGTAGTCAAGGTTAATGGAATATTTCAAATATGGAATTGGTATTATTTTGAAATGGCTAGTTGGATTCTGAAATGGATTTAAATAAGAATTTTTAACTTTGATTTTGTTATGGTTTTCCATTAAGAACAACAATGTTTTGAAATTCTGTATTGTTTTGAAAAGGAGGTGTTGACCTCAATGTTATAGAAAAAAGGGCTTATCTTAATAGATTAAAATTGGTGATTAGAAATGAGGGTGTGGTTCCCCTTTTTTGAAAATGATTTAAAATATCCTTTTATAGTTGAAAATAGAAATGAAATTATTGGGACATGTTGAGTTTTTAAAATAGGAAGACTCATTATATGAAGGGTGGATTCTGGATAATTTCAATTGAGTATCTTGAATTGTGTTTTATTCCATGATTTGATTTTAAAGATAGGTTGAGAACATAGTCATTTAAATGATAAATGGGTTAGTGATATAGAACCCTGACAATTAGGTTGGCATGTTAACTTGTTTTATTAAATGAAATAAGTGATAAATGTGTTTTGTTGATGACATAACATAAGGGGGCATTCGATATAATGTGATTGTGTTAAATGGGTTAAGGTATGGAATTGATATATGTGATAAATGAGTTGTGATTGTAAATGGAATATATGTTAATGGGTTATTAAGTATAAATGGGGTATAAATAGTCAGTTAAAGGAATGATAATTGAATAAGATTGATATAATATATTATTTCATTCATGGATGGTAACCTAGAGAAATCATTTGGGAAGATATTGGTGTGTCAATCCACTATGAGAGTAAGAGTTACATTTCATGTTTCATTAGCAGCAATTAGATTTTTTAACACTAACTAGTCCTTGATTTTTCCAACCACAATTAGTATATCTTTAATTCTAACCATATTTAGAACTGAATACCAAATTAATTCATGAAGATCTCTGTATAGAGATGTGAACAGTACCTAATAATCTTGGTGGACTATAACAACTTTAAATCCCACCATGTAGTTCATATAGAAGATTAAATCAATGAAATACATGTATATGATCTTAATAAACAAGATAAATTATAATGTAATAATAGTCATGTAGAATTCCATCCATTTCAATCCTCATCACTACCATAATCTATGATGTGTGTTGACACTGATGGTATGAAGAATATTTCCCACATGTTGATTAACAATAGAAGAATGATGGATGTATCCAATACAAAAATATTATATATGATATCCATAATTTCCATATTTAGACAAATGGTACCCCAAACCATATAAGAATTATGTTTCTTGTTCCTGATATCCTTCGATTATGTATAAAACTACCTCTCAAATGTCACAATATAGTTATTGCTTCTCTAATGAGGCCCATCCTAATAAAATTAATTGTTCCTAGATGCCTCTTAGTTTTCTGAAGTCTTTTGTTTAGAACTATTATAATAGGATTATTCCATCTGAGAATTCAAAACTAGAGGTAGAGTTGATCTTATTGCACCAACTGGTCATATAATTTTATGAAAATATTTTTTAAGATTCCCATTCATGGAACAATGGTTTAAATTCTATAGTGGTGATATGAATTAATTATTCATGTGTAAATTCATGATTCACTATAAAAAACCTGGTCAATTGATGTGATATGGATTATAAGAAACTCATCCCATTGATTGATTTTCTCTTACATTACTATCATAGGACTGACTCTACATATTGTGTTTAAATCCCATGTTAATGCTCCTATTTTCACATAGCTGAACAATGGTGTCTCCTACACTAATATTCCATCCAAAGTCTATTCCTCCAACCAACTCCTTGTTATCAATTTCTAGGTGGCATGTAATATAGAACATTAAAAATATTGATAGATCATTAGTTTGTATACCTTAAATAATGGTCTATTCATTCAATCCTTTTCTAGGTGTTTCCTGTCATGAACAGTGAAAAAAGTGAGTGAATTTTTAAGTATATTTAATCTCTTATACACATACATGTTCAAATATAACAAATTATTCTACATTTATTACCCCAATGGTTTTCATGAATAATTATTTTACATTAAAAGTATAAAATTTTTCTCCATGTGAGGTATTGAAACAACATATCCAAAATAACTATGTCTAATCATTCTAGCATCGGGTTCTCAAGAATATTCATTCCAACTTTGACGTTTATCTCATCTAGTTTCCCATCAATGATAAAAAAATTGGACCACTTATACGAAAACACATCTGATTTATTGGGTCTAAAATCCCCTTAAAATGTTAGTGGATTCTATTTTATAAGTTCTATTAAATGATTTACCTAAATGAAATTTTACATTTACAGGTCCCTTAACAACTTCCACAAAATCATGTTCCACACTATGAACAATATCCTAGTTTAATTTTTTTCTGAGACCATCTACATTCTTAGTTTCTTTATCATTTTGTTATTGTTGCTTCATGGGTGGGATAAAACAGGTAGTCTTATACAGTATCATTAGCTTCCTACATACAAAATCAAGTAAATAGTTTTTAGATCCCAACATCACTATAAAAAACTAATCTGTGAAAAAATGGGTTTGGTGCCAATATTTTTCTATCATCATGGGGATAGAGGAGAATATTGTTAAAGTGGAGTTTCTTCTCCAACCCTTTTAAGGCTTGAGCACAATTGGGTTTAATTAAAGGAACTTATATGCTCTTATCCATCATTTTATCACTTCATGAGAGGAATAGGGAGTCTAAGAATATAGACTCCTCTTATTCAATATACCTATGGACTGATAAACTGGGGATGAGAGAACAAGTGAATGCTTAAAAAATTTCAAAGTCAAAAGAGCCTAGCGAGTAGAGCCTGATTTATTATAGATTAATATTATAAACCCCACAAGCTTTAAGTAATTTATTTTATCACCATCAATTTTTCTTGATCCTCATATTGGGGAGGCCTAGTTCACAAGGAATTGCCTTCTTTTTAGGTTTCCCTTTACATATTTTCCACCTAACAGGATTTCTTCCATTTTTCAATTCCAAATGCTAAACTTAGATTAGGTTAGCATCGTATCCAGTTAGTGGAGACTCAATTTTTACGTAGGTTTCTATTTACAATTGTTCAACATGATGAGTTCGGTGTCTATTTACTTACATAGTTTTAGTTAATGCATTGCATACCGATATAGATGATGTTTAAGGTTTCTCTTTACAATTGGTGTACATTGTATAATTTTATGATGTGTGGACCATAAGCTGGGGTAACCTACCAGAAGAGATGTTTCATGTTAACCTAATATGAATTGGTAAAATATAGTATCATGAATATGGATGATCTCATAATTAATTATAACTCAATAAAACTTATAATAATGACCACATAAGAGGGGAATGGGTTGTTAGATAGTAGAATATGTAGGATCTAACCTAGGTGTTCTATAATATGTCTATGTAAAATAACAGTAGTATTCTCATTATAATTTAATAATTCCCTAATAATCATTAAAGCATTTTTATAAAAAAGGAAAATAGTTTAAATTTTCCAATAATTCCAAAACAATGAAGGTGTAGATATGGTCTTGGAACATGGGTCATTTAGTTTATGATCATGAATCCCATACCATTTTCTTTGTGATTTAGAGTCACACAATCAGGACCAATTAAGGGTTACATCCTGCTATTTCTATGCTTCTTCATCAAGATTGGAAACATTAAGTTTTTTCTCATGAACTATGATTCCATCCAAGTTATGCTTATGTTAATTTTTTTTATCTAATATTTTATTTTGATGCTATAAAGGATTTCAAAAGTCAAGGGTTTAAAATATGGAGATTTGGGAGAAACATGATTGGAATACTGTTTATCATAACTTTTAGTATTGACCATGTGGTAATTGAGTAATATGGTATTGTTAGCACACTATTTCTCTTTACCAATGAAACTTCCCCTATCCCAAACACGAGAGGGTTCATATCTAACTCAGAGGTTCATCTATATTATATTATGTTTCGATAATGTTACAATATCGTATATATGAATCTCTTTCTCTATTTAGTAGTAACTATGTGTTTTAATTTTTTTATTATGGTGTAGGCACATTGTGATATACATGGATAAAAGGTGGATCACATTACCAAGAAACAAACCTCAGTATGTTATGGGTTTGAATGAGTTTTTCGATTTTTCAATTTATAATTGATCCTTTGAAGGGAGAATAAGATGTTTGTGTCCTATATTTAAATTTGAAACATGGTTGAAGGGTTATGAAGTTTATAAACATTTAATACTGAAGCTATTACCTGGTCAATATTTGTGTTGGGTTTGGCAAGGAGAATCGAACGTCACAGAAATATTGAGTACTGATGATAATTCACATAATGAGGTCTCAAGTTTGTCGAAGAATGAAAATTAAATACAAAACCTCATAAATGATGCATTCTGCACTGCAAGACACCACTATCAGCATCGAAACATATCAGAACAACCAGAAGAAGGGGCTACAAATTACAACCTGATAAGTGATGTTTTTTGGAATGTAACACAAGTAGATCAAGATTGTAACATAAAATTGGATCCTTCTCTTGGAGCGAAATGTAAGAAAAAACCTCACTATGAAAAATGGGTTTCATGATTTAGTTGACGATGGATATCAAGTGTTTTATAGTTGGTGTTTGAAATATTCAAATCATTCATTTCTGCTGATGTTGTTCAATATCAAATGACTATGTGGAATTACAAATAAGTAAATGTCTATAACAATTGAATTGATTCGCAATGCATATCCTGATGCAAAAATCCCAGAATCTTTTTATGATATAGAAAATGCTGTTAACAAGCTTGGTATGAATTATACAAAAATATGTGTGTGTCCCAATGATTATATACTTTATTAGGGAGAGGATTCAAGTAGACAGAATTTCATGAAAAGTTCTTCTTCTAGATGTCAGTCAAAGGGTGATGTTGGAATTCTAAAAGAACATAATTTCATTGAGAAGAATAAAATGAACACACCTGCAAAGGATTTACATTACTTTCCCTTGAAGCCTTGATTGCAATGATTATTCATGTCATCGAAAACCGTCGAACACATGATGTGGCATTCTGTAGATAAAAAAAATTGTGGGTTAATGAGACATCCATGAGATTCCCAATCATCGAATACATTTGATTCATTACATCTAGATTTATCAGTCGATCCTAAGAATGTTCGATTGGGATTGGATGCCGATGGACTCATCCCATCTAGGACTTTGAGTACCAGTTATATCATTTGGAAAGTTGTTTTGATCCCTTATAATCTTCCTCTGTGGATGTGTATGCAACAAACATATTTTATCATTTTGATGATTATTCATGAAAAAAATTCCTGGAAATGATATTGATGTATACTTGTAGCCTTTGATTGACAAATTGCAGGAGTTATGGAGCAACGGTGTTGAGAAATTTAATTCTTATTCTAAAACAATGTTCAAAATGCTTGATGCTTTAATGTGGACCATTAGTTAATTCCCTAGGATTTGTAATTTATCTGGTTGGATAACGTACATGGTTTTGGTTTGTCTCGTTTGTAACTTTGATTTTGAGCCCAGACGGCTACCTCACAGAAGAAAATGGTTCTTATTGTGCCATAGAATATTTCTTGATGCATCTCATAGATTTCAACTGAAAATATCAAGATTTAATTGTTCCATTGATCGTAGACCACCTCCAATGTTGGTAACTAGTTCTGAAATATTGACACAGCTTGAAAATGTTGAAACATAATTTGGGAAGGTTCATCATTTGAATGATATCAGAAAATGGTTCTAAAGTGCATCGTCAGGTGAAATCAGAATTCAACAATAGAAGAAAAAAATTATATTCTTCAAACTCCCATATTTGGAATTTAATTTGTTGCGGCACAATCATGATGTGATGCATATTGAGAAGAATTTATATGAAAATTTGATTTTCACATTACTTAATGAGCTTGGAAAGTCGAAGGATCATCTCAATGCTCGCAAAGACTTACAAGTAATGAACATAAAACATGATCTCTAGCCATATGAGAATTAGAAGTATGCTCTGACCATTTTTGCAGTGAAAATAGGGATAAAGATACATTCCTTTGAATTTTAAAGAATGTGAAGGTATCTGATAGGTATCCTAGTAACATCTCGAGGTGTGTAGACTTGAAGAATCATAAGTTAAATGGATTGAAAAGTCAAAATTCACATATTTTGTTAAAAAAGTTACTACCATTGTCATTGCGTAAATTATTACCTGAAAAAGTTACTTTTGTTGTACTCCAATTTTGCAGATTTTTTAGGCAATTATGTGAGAAAGCTCTATATGCATTTCAGCTTGGAAACCTCTAGGAGAGGTTTGTATTGACCATTTTTTCAATGGAGATGATCTTTCCTCTATCATTTTTTACTGTCATGATGCATTTAACTACACATTTGGTTGAGGAAGCTAAATTAGGAGGTCCCGTTAATTATCATTGGATGTATCCAATTGAGAGGAATTTTATTTATATTTCTTTCCATATAGTGAAACAATTTTTGGCAGTTAAATTAATGAATAATATTATTAGTTTATTTCACAGATATCTTGGGCATTTGAAAGCATACGTGAGTAGTAAAGCTCAACCAGAAGGCTCTATTACTGAAGGATATTTGGATGAGGAGTGTTTTACCTTTGGTTCCAGATATTTGGATGATATTGAGACAATATTTAATGAAGGTGGACATGTTGACAACGCATCAACCTAATCTCAAATGCATCAGAAATCAAAAATATTTCCTACTATTGGCCGATCAGTTGGGAGGGCCTCAAATGTGATACTGACGGAATATTAATTATTATAGGAACATAGATATGTGCTACTAAATTGTGAAATTATAGATCCATTTATTGAAGAGTTTAGGATACAAACAAAGAGACGAATGAGAGGCCGAACACGAAATGAGAAAGATATATCAAAAGGTGTGAATAAAGAACTTGTAGAATGATTTTTACGACTTGTAAGCTCATAAATATTGCAAAAAATATGAATATTAGTTTGACACATACATTTTGTAAATCTATTAAATTATATTACTTTTTTCAGATCATGAATACTGATAGTCGAGCATACTTGTCAGAAGATTTGATGTTTCTTGTTAGAGGTCCTATAAAACAAGTTAGAAAGTTCAATACTTATAATGTAAATGGCTTTAGATTTTGTACAGTATATCTAGAAGTGGGTTTGAAAACACAGAATAGTGGTATATTTACATTTTTAGAAGTTGGATACTATAGAAATCTACATGATATTATTGTATTAAATTACCACAGTCATTTTTCTATTGTTTTATTTAAATGGAAATGGGTCGATATTATCAGAGGTGTTAAAATAGATTCCTAGAAATTTACTTATGTGAACTTCTCTCACTTGATGGATGTTGGTGATCATGAATTTCATGTTCCATATATCTTATCATCATAATAAAAAATGGTATATTATGTTAATGATGTTGTGGATAAGGGTTGGAGTGTATTTGTTCACGTAATACAAAGAGATTTGTATGATATGGGTGATGAAGTGGAATATTTGACCTATGAAATTGAATTTCATCTACAACATGAAGCAAAATTATTTGTCCAACATGTTATTGAAAATATTAGTCTATCAAGGATGAATGAAGTGGACGAAGCAATGGAGCAACAAACCGACATGATTGAAGGGTAAAATGATTGCATGTACAATTATTTATTCATTCAACAACCACTTGTTTCATATCTGCAGTCATTCATTTTCATTGTTTTATATATTTTTTCTGTTAGTATTGGGAATCTATTATCATTTTTAATTTTTTCTCTACATAATTTTTTCGAAATATATATTCTAAACTAAATTTTATTTGATTAAATGACAGGAATTCTAAAGAAAAAGTGGTACACAATTTAATCTAGTTCTGCGATAGATGACGATCCATCTGGCTCCCTCTCCATGGAATCTGAGGCACCAAATACCATCACCCCTGCACCATCTCCCCCTGCACCATCTCTCACACCATCTGTGGGTGTCCTATTGAAGGCTAAGTCATCGACTCTCCCTTCAAAAGCCTCTACAGTGGGGCAGCAACATGCCCCTTCCAGTTCATTACGGACTAAATGGAGTGTCACTGTCATAGGTACAAATTTTAATTAAGTAAATTAATTTCATTTTGTTTATACTAATTGTTTGCTCATTGAAGATGAAAAAAATACAACCATGAAGAAAAACATAAACATTTCAAATGTTTGTAATATGAATGGAGAGAAGATATTCATGCCATTTGATTCTTATGGGGTCCATACGGATGATGTCGTGGGGTTACTTGTCCAGAATCTCGGCCAGCTGGCTTTAAAGCCCATTTCCCTTCATATTTCTTATGATGATTGGAGAAATAAGCCTCCAAGCTAGAAAAATGAAGTATTTGATTCCCAAATAAATGTAATTTTATTACACTATGGTTTAGTTGAATGTCATGTTATTAATATGTTCAAAATGAATTTCTGTATAGATATGTTCTTCCACTTTACAGTTGCTAATGTGATAGCATGAAAGTGGATGTTGAAAAATAATGGTAAGTAATGGGAAGATTTCAAATGGAGATTGTGGGTTGATGTCAATGATACTTCGTTGACCGTGAAACAAATGATTGAGAAGCTATTGTGTGGGGTACCGAACGAACAGTGTAAAGTTTTTGTTGACATACATCATGTTGAGAAGTGGATGGTAGAGAAATATATATTATTATATTATCCTCATTTTACATTTATACATGTATATAAAGAGGATATGACATTGAATAAATACTGTTAAATTTTATTTTATTTATTTCAGGATCTCTCAATACAGAAGGCATCAAACCGGGCTAAGCAAGTCATCCCCCACACTACGGGCTCAAAATGATTTTCTAGAAGCCGAACGACATTGGAAATCTTTTAATTAATTTAAATATTTATAAGACAATATTATCTGTTTAATATATTTTAATTGTTGATTTATCATTGCTTTACTCAGTCACAAAGTTTAGGGAAAGAAGCATCAAAAACTGAACTGTGGTTGGATGTTCACAAAAAATCAGATTGATGTTTTGTTAATGAGCCTGCCAAAGAAGTTGGGGTATGAAGTAAATTTTTTATTATAATAACTTATTATAATTTTTTACTATGTTAATATATATTTATATTTTATTTATAGGTAAAAATTAAATAAATATGGGATTCCAAACCTAGGCAGTCCTACTCAGTCTCCCAGGATGACCTAGTTGCTGAAGTCCTTGGGAAGAAGCATCCTGGTAGATTGCGCGGGATGGGTTTCAGACCTGTACCATCTGAGGTATTTGGCATGCCACCAGGGATTCTAGCTGCATCTACTCCTAGTTATAGTCAGTCCATACATGAAGATTCTCATAGGGAGATTGCTTCTCTACGAACCATAGTTCATGATCAGGGGGCTCAGATATCCGCTTTGCAGCAAGTGTTGACAGCTGTACATCAGCAGATGAGAAGATATGCCCCCGGTAGTAGTTCATCGACTGGTGGTCAGCAGGTAAATAAAAAAAAGTCAAAATGAATTTGTTTTCAAAATTTCATTGCTTTTATGTTTTAATATAAATACTCAATAGTATTTAATTTTCAATATAATTTTCTTACAGGTGACAACAGAAAGTGGAGATGGAGGTGGAGTGGGTGACGATGCATCATCGAACCATGAGTAGAGTTGTATTGTTTATGTGTTGAACAAATATGGGAATAGTTGGTTTGTATATGTACCATCTGTGGCACATAGCTTCCACCACACATTTTCATGTCCTAACAATTTCATGATTTCTCATGTTTCCTTTTATGAATTTTATTGATTATTGATGTTTCCTTTTATGTCTTGATTTTTAATGTGTGGTATACATCATTCTAGTTAGGCCTGTGTTTGAATTGGTAGTGGAGATTTTGGGTGACTTGGAGTTAAACCCATTTTTGATGTGTTGAATAAATTCTCGAGGCTTAATATTATAATATGTAATTATTCAATATCATCATCCAAGAAGGTTGTTGGAGTCTATATCCCACATCGAATTTGTGGTCCGATGTGGTCATTTTCATTCATTATAAAATGTGCCTCCGCCGCACATTGAGGTAAGGAGGTAAGGGGGTTTCTCAACCTACATGGTAACAGAGGAGGTTACATATTAACATATCCTTTCTCTTTTTTTGCGGTTTTCTAGGCAATTCCGGCCCCGCCTCCCTGGTGCATTTTTTCACCCTCCTTCCCTGGCACCTCCTGCCCAGTGTGGCTCCCCGGTGCGCCTTCCCTCTTAGAGCCTGCTCATCCGGCGCACGTGCCCTCCCCATTGTGGCTCCCCCCGGTGCACCATTATTTCCATTATGTGTCCAAGCTAGGTTCACCTAGCTTGAGGTTGAGTTTTGGAGTCTGTATCCCACATCGGACTTGTGGTCCGATGTGGTCTTTTTTATTCTTTATAAAAGAATGCCTCTGCCTCACTTTGAGGTAAGGAGGCAAGGGGGTTTCTCAACATACAAAGGTAAACCCTTATAGTATTTGAATCCTATGACACGGTGAACCAAAAAAAAAATTGGATTGATAAATCTTTATTAGGAACTATTTTCTGTGAAACCAATAGAAAATGATTTTTATTTTCCACAACACAAACATAACATTGTTTTCTATTTGAGCCTAATGTGATTCATGTTATATAAATCATTATTTCCTAATATTATTAACGAATATATAAAAAATTACATGTCGTTGCATGAATAAAACCATAGAAAACAATAATATATCACATCTAGCATATCACCCAAGGTGAAATAACATACAACTATAACTTCAAACAACAAGAACTAAAATGCCACACCGAGAACCTGGGTTTTCCCCCATATATGGGATAGATAATCCAACAAAAGAACACATTACCGAGGACTGAAACACCTTAATATCATATATAATGTTCAAAATATTATTTAATAGAAATTAAAATGGCTTTGATACAAAATTGTGATGAAATTACCTAGGTTCCACTTAACTAGTTCCCCAAACCAATGTGCCACATGACCATAGGAATGCCTCCTCATATACAAGAGTCTTCCTACTAGTATTGAGTGTCCAATGAGGTATGTGGGGATAATATACCATCATTACCAGTGTAAAAAAATAGTATAAATAAATTTAAATGATAACCAAGTATGTTATAAGAATAATCATGCATGATGTATTTAATTCCAAAAATTGGGTAAATCCCCACAACCAATATAGTAAACATGTCAGTTCAAACAAGTGTCATGTGTTAAGAAAAAAAAAATATAAACCCCATAAAAATCCTAAAATGGGTCTGGATATCCATCAAGTTGCCTCATACATGCTCCATACCATATTCCAAACCAACCATCTATCGAAAGGATTTCGCCTTATACTTCCCAATAACCATGAGGTCTACTCAGGTATCAATGGTATCCTAAAAAGGGTGTGAGTATAGGTTAATAGGACACCACCAATAGTTACTAAACAAATAAATATTATGATAACAATTATACTATATACATAATTACAATTAGATAATGAACAAGGAAAATAATGTAAACAAGTTCCATAATTAATTATCCAGCATTTAACCCTGTATATCCTTCGGTTTTATGATGACATCAAATCCCACCAATCCTTCTTCAACCATGTCAAAATTATATTCCATTAATATAAATGGGTTTTACATTTTCATTAACAACAATGGTAATTCATTAATCATTTCAAATTCATATAATTTGGTGCACTAATCAGTTCACTCATATCATACACATAGGCTTTAGTGCCAGGAAATCCATGTCAATACAATATCCAAGCATAGGAAACTCCATATAAATCATATCAAGTCCATTTTTTCAAATTTCATGCCTATCCATCCCACATAAAAGATAAGGAATTCCTTATAAAAATATTCTTACCCATGGGTGGGATCTACTGCGTCCTTCATCATTTACTAATCCATCAATACACATTCCACAAGGTCAAACACACTTGATATTTTTAACAAATTACAATATCAATGGTGAACCTATTTCATTTCACCGATATTCACTTAGTTTATCACATTCACTGCACTTAACGTAATTCTATAACGATTCTATTTTAATATTAATTCATAAAAAAAACCATTGTAGGTATTTTCAATTCCATTTTATAGCATGGATATTCTCACATTTTCCATTCATTATTTATCCCCTTAGTTATCTCACAACCCATTTAACCATAAAAGTTTTGATAAACAACCACTTATTCCAATTTGATATCCTTGAAAGGACCAACACAACCTTGTGTTGAGTATATTTTATGAGATTGTGTCTATTTTGTTTGGTTTGATTTGTTTTTCAGGGAAGTGGTGTAGTGGAAGAATCCAAATTTTTTTTTCTATTCAAATTTTTGTGGTAGTTTTAACAGCCAGGAATAGTATACAGGTAAACTGTAGCGGTGGTTTTAACTGCAGCTACAGAGCCGCATCCCCCCACCCACATTCCACGACGGTTATCGAGACATTAGAGGTGGTTTTTAGGAAACCCTGATTTTATTTTATTTGTGGAGGTAATAATTGCTGCTAATAAAATAAAATCCGGGTTTTGTAAAAACCGCCGCTAAATTGGAGAGAACTGCCACGAAATCTGGAAGCTACGATGCTTTTTTTTAAACCACCACTAAATGGAAGAAACCAATTCTAATAGTTTGCTGATGCCAAATTTAGTGGCAGTCTCTATAAACCGCTACCAAAACATGTAGGGGTGGTTTAAACCACCGCTAAATTCAAAATTGACCTGCCACTACATGGAGGTTTTCTTGTAGTGTAGCAGTGTTTATCACATAATTACATCTAAAATCCAACCAAATATAACAAAAAAATGCTAAAAACTATAGAGGGGGTTGTGAATAACCCCTTATTTAAAACCATATCTATTCTTCTCTTCTTAGGAGTGATTCCTTGTATAGATATTTATCATTTAAATAGAATAGGATAATAAATGCTCTGACTCATAGATGGGATATACTCCAAAGGATTCTACACTGATCAACCTCTCTTGTAGTAAAGATTAATGATATAATTAATCAGACACTCTGAGTTTTTTATAGTAACTAAGGGTGGATTTTTAACTAGTTGTTTAATTTTTTGTTATATGGATGATAACCATGTAGATTAACATCATACGATAATGATGTATTTTTTATTTAGTTTATTATCTCCCCCCAGAACATGGGTGTTGTGAAATTTAGAGTCTTAATGATAGGACTTGGATTTAGTTTAGTATATAATCATTATTCTATAAATTAAATGATATCAAATAAAGGGTCATTTACAAGACATGAATGTTGTATTTTTTGGGAATTATTAAAAGTATTTAATGAGAAAACAATCATTGGAAGGAGATGTAATGTGTTCCTCATCTATCGTGGAAATGGAGTCGAATACATTTAAATATAACATATCTATGATATAAGGATCATCACATTTTACTGAAGATTTTAGATTATTATTTCCTAGAATCATTAGGGTTCTGGGAACCAATACCAACTCTCCTTGAAGGAATGACAATAGAAGGATCGTCATGATGAAGCCTTATCGGAATAAAAAACCCCATTATTTGGAAGATCATTATTTTTCAGAATGCTTTATGGGGTAATTTGTTCTTTAATGAAATTTACTACCATTTTACCTTTTATTTAATTCAATTATTCAAATTGGATGTCGTATTTTTATAGGATAATAATCCATTAGGCCAGATGCCTGATTACCATATAGTATTTGAGGATGTACTTGAGTGGTACGATTTGAGAATCAAAGTGAACTTCGAAGTACTAAAATTAATTCTTGGTATTTTGTACCATGAAAATGAGTGCATGGATATTATTCACTATATTTCAATATCTAGTATTAGTCTGTATAATCATCGTTATATGATTACATTGACTATTTTATTTCCCTACACCTTTCTTCTTTGTGAGAAGGGTATCGAGTGATCACTCCATAACAGTCACTTATAGGATGATAATACTCCATTACCCTAGTAGAATTAGGACTGGTGGGTTCAGTATGTATCACTGGAGGTTTATGATGGCTTTCTGAAAATTCTCATCCCAATGAAAGGGAACTCCATTATTCATTAACATTATTAAGGGAATTCATTTTCTGACTGAGTTTTCTATGAAACACCTTATGTAATTAATCCATCCATGAATCCCTCTATTTTTTTGGTTTATAGGATCTGGAATTTTGTGGATTTCACTAATCCTCTTGGGGTCAACATCAATGTAGTAGTAATGTGATGCCCCAAAAAACTAAGGTAATAACCATGAATTTGACAGCCTATATGACATGGGGTAAGAAGTGCATAATGTAATATAATATCTTTATACTTTATAATGTATTTACTTTTTCAAATATATTCTATATATTTCAGTTCCGGAAACCCTGAGTTTTCATATAATTTACAAGACACTGGCTTAGTGTACATAATACACAAAAACTACCTTCCCCTATAGTTTTCATAACATGCAAATGCGACCTCTCTTTGATGGATTATACTATACGCAATACTGAGTCATATTGGGAAGCCATCTATAATTAATACATTATTATTTAATATAATAAGATATAAATAATCATTTATGAGAATTAATAAGTAACTGATTAATATATATGGTTTATAAAATTAAATCCTTTGTTAAATATAAATTATAAATTAATATAAGAACCAAATGATTGTTAAAAGAATATTTTTATAGAAAACTATTTTGTTTCTCACAAAGCAGTTTTACCCAAATAGATTTAATTAATTAAAATAAGTGAGTGATATTAATGTAATAAATATGTTAAATATTAAATCAATTATTTTTTATATTCATCCAACATATTTGTTAAGCATAAGATAAGATCATACCCAATATTTCACATAAAAACATATATTCTTGCATTTTGACTGCCTTATAATGGATAACCTGCTATACATCATAATTTTATATCTTTTATGATTGTAATTTTATAAAATAAAAGTTATTTTTTTATTCACAATATCAAAATTATCTTTTAATGAATTTGTGAGATTTTATTTGAGAAACATCATTTTTTTTGAATTTCAAAAAATATTGTGCTTTATTTAAAAAGTTCCCTTTTGTTTAAATAAATATAATTGATAAATTATATTAAATTTTTTTAACCAAAATTGGATATATTAAACACATATTAATATAAATTAGTTCATTATAATCAATATAAAATTTAAATTTAATATAAAAATATAACAATCTTTTGAACTTTTTTTTACTAAAACCAGTTAATCTGTTTATCTAAGAGATTAATATTAATCATAATTTTTCCACTACTATGATTTGAATTTTCAAATTATGACACACACTGTTGTAATTAATATAATATTTTTGTTTGAATAATATCAAATTATTTTTTGATAGAAATGATTAGTGAAATTGATTAAAATTTGTTACAATGATTAAGGTTTAATTAGTCTTAAAAATAGACTAAGAGTATATATTGAAGGGAACAAATTACAAAGCCACATGTACAGAACACATTGGTATAAAATATTTTCACTATTCACCTTCCATTAATTATTTAGGGTGATTTTTTTTACTTTTATTATGTAATAAAATGTGCACACCTATCTTATTTTCAAAAATACTATGTGAGTCCTTTTCCATCCCTATAAAAGTCCACCACATATACCCATTCTTCACACATATAAAAACTCTTATTTTTTGAAAAGTACTTTCCATATGTTCCCCCAGTATTCTCATCCTCATTCTATAAGAATCCCTCTAGGCATAAAGCCTACCAACAAAGCCTTTTGGTTTAAACCAGAAGAAGTGACCCGACTAAATGTTAATGTCTTTTCTCAATCTCTCTCGTCTCATTTCCATTCACTAACCCCTGAAATCTACTTATTCTTTTATTTTATTAAAAATGTATGTTAAATATACTATGATTTTGTTATGGTGATAGTTTATCCTATACTTACACGCACCACTATCTAATAACGATCATAACGTTTCTGTGGATGGTGAACTATTGCCACACGAAACAAATATTGTTTATTCTTCCATTACTACCTCTCATGGTGCCCATTATGATGTAAAATTTGTTTTTATATGTTATATATGATATTTATTATGTATTTATAGTTATTTAAACCATTTTAAATACACAAATTTAGTGCTTTCCCTTTTACCTTAGTAGGATAACATTGTTTGAAGAAGTGTGCACTACGACCCCCTCAAAGTAATGTGATTTGATCATATGATACCTGGAATGTATAAATAACAGTTATAATTAAAAATATGAGACAAAAAAATATCTACATGATATTAATGACATAATTACTATTATATATATATATATCATTTTCTTTATTAACCTTTCACACTCATTAAAATAGATAACGTTGTTCAAGGACGTGTGGACAACCGCCTCCTCAACCTGATGTGATTACTTTTACATAACATAATTCTATATAAAATTATATATAAAAAATAATATTATATTTATTATATAATAATCATTTTTTAAATATTGGAGTTACTTAATTTCTTTCCACAATGATTATTTAAAAATTTAAATGTCACTCATGCGTACGTATGACCAACCGTCTCTATGATTCTAACATATTCACATAATCATAATCATATTTAATGATTTATTTTAATATTATCATTGATTTGAAAATACAATTTTTATGTTATTTTTATCATTTATGAGATGTTATATATTGACCCCATTGAACATAGTTGACTAACAATAGTTGTTTTCCCACATAAACTGAATTTGGTCAAAGACACCCAACGTGAGCTTAATTGTTTATATAGTTGTACAAAAAATGGTATTAAATTGAATAAAAATAATAATAAACATGAAAAATGATTTGAAAAAACTATAAAATTACCACAACATTATTTAAAAGGATGATAAATGATGATCACCTAATAGGAAACAAGAGGTAAATTATTCTGGTCACACTTTCATTACGTGAGGAATAATTAATTGTTTCACACCTAATTTATTATATATGGTGTACATACTGCAACATTGGCATAAAATATCATTAATCATATTATCTTCATTTAATTAAAATTTTTATTTAATTATTATTACCTTTTGGTTTTCCAATCCATTTTTTTTACATTAGTAAGGAATTCCATCTCACTCTTTACATCTATGAGATAAATGTCTTATTCAAAAATTACATATTTTCTGTGGTATACCTACTAGATATTTTTATATGATATATTATTAATTATTTTTCCATAATGGCATTTAATAATTTTATTTAGTATTATTCTTTCACAAGTTTTATGATTTAAAAATGATTCAAATTTATATGAGATACTACGCAATGTTTGAAGATTATTTTCCTAAAGACAAATCCTCTTGATCATTCCATGGAATTTCAATTCATGAAAATTTTATAACCATTTCTAAACAAACACATTCATAATTCTATGGTTATTCAGAATCCTTTCATGTGTTAGTACCATTTTACCACTCTTTGGTACCAATATGTGTTTAGAAATTTTATTCCTCAGAAAACCCGATAGTATATCTCACTTTAGTCAAAGAAAATATTTTATTCTAAAACCAATGTTTTAATAAAATGATTTAAAAAATATTTTTAAAATGATCTTGCAATGAACCACATTTTGAACCAGGTTAAAAAGTGGGGAAAATTGAACATTTCAATTACTGAACCGGTCATTTTTAGAATCAGGCTATGGAACGAGGTTCCAAAGGTTTGGAACCTTCTTTTTAATGTTTTTGGGGTGGTTCAGAGGCCCCAGAAGTTTCTTGAGTATCTCTAGGTGTTTCGGGTGCGTCGTACCTGAAGGTGGCTGGTTTTTAAAGAACAACGGAAGGTGCACGGTTGGTGCACGACATCCCAAAAACTCCGGCGCAAACCGTGCGGCTTAAATTAGGGAGACAGAGGAGTCCTCATGGCCTGCGCACAGTTTCCCCAAACCATGCATCCAGCCCATGTGGGGTGTCTTGGGTGTCTAGTGGGGGATGCACGGTTGGCACATGGTTTTCCAAACCGTGCGGCCCAAGCCATGGATCGTTCCATGTTTTGGGTTTTCAAAATATTTAAAATTAATTTAGAATAAAAACCCAAACTAAACACACCTCTCCCCTTTCTCTTGATAGACCACGCGATAGCCCAAGGGGTCTCCCCATTATTCCGCGCACAAGCCCCCCTCCACAACCTCCTCGGGATCTAGTTCATTAGGCCGATTTCTTGCAATTTCTTCGTTGAATCTCCATGGTAAGATCCTCCCTCCTTCCTCCTCCCTACTTGGCTGATTTTTGGTCTTCCCCTTGCCCTATTTTTCGTTCGGCCGACCCCTAGGGTTAGGATGGGTTTTTGATTTCATGTTCTTCTTTTTTCTCCTCTTATAGGTTGATGCAAAAGGTCTTTAGCGACTCCATTGGGTGAGATTCGGTGTCCACCGCCAAAGGTGAGGCGGTTTGTGGTGGTTTCGATTTTCCGATTTGATTTCAAGGTAAGGTTTTTTCCCGTTATTGGTTTTCGTAGCTTCCAATTAGTGTCTTATATTGTTTTAGAGGTTCCAGGAATGTTTTTCTTAGTGCGTTGGTGGGTTCGGGTTGGTTTCTCTTTGCCGAAGCTTAGGTAGCTCACCTGTGTTGGAATAGTTCGTATGTGAAATCACATATACCTCATAGGGGAGTAGCAGTGGCTCTTATTTAGAAATATCCAAGAGCTGGAGTGGACGGATGGATCCACCTTGAGGTAGGATCCCTCTCCTTAACTTTAATTAAAATTGAAGTATTGGTGAGTTATTTTTGTATAGCTTTAGTATGTTAATTATGAGTGTTTAGTTTCAATTAAATGCTTTTTTTACAAAGAGTGTGAATTGTAGGGAAAAGATTAAAATGGTTTCTTGGTCACTAAACTAATGATTTAATAAAAACACCCCTCGAACAGAGGTGCACTATCTATAATTTGAAATTATGAAGTAGATTCTCAGGCTTGCCTGCTAAATTTCATGTTATGCATTGGTGATAATTGATGATGTCATGTTTCCTCTGAATTGTACTAAATGGTTAAAGCATGATAGTTGTGCTCTTTTGATGAAATGGATAAACTTGAATGAAATGGATTAGGGTGGTGAGACAATGCCTTGGGATAATGGAATAAGCACAACTTATGTTAATGGAATTGATCTAGCGAATGGGAATTACCTAGGAGGTGTAGTCCATAGCACCTCTTTATGATTTTTAATTCCCTATAAGTTTTTGAAATGAAATAAAAGGAATGAAGAATGAATTAGGGGTTATCCAATATTGTACATGAGTGGTATGCCTCATGTATGTTATATCAATGTGATGAATATTATAAATGATGTGATAATGATACATGAGATGGTTTTCCTTAAGTATATTTATATGAGCATGATTATAACCATTGACATTGATATGGGCTATATGATTGATTGTGATTGTGATACAACTTTTTAATGCTTATGAGGTAATTTCATAAGTATTATACAATAAACATGGTTGTAATGTGAGTGTGCCCATACTGATGCCACATGGTGATGATTGCGTGTCTGGATGGGAGGTAGTTATATCCCATGCTAGAGTGATGTGTATGTTAGTATGTGTAAGGAAGGGAGGCATTCTTACCTATTTCTAGTTGACCTATAGGGACGAGATTCATTCTTACCACATGCCTGCTATTCACAGTACGTGTATAGAAGGGAGACATTCCTACCCCTTTCTAGTTGACTTATAGGGATGAGATACATTCTTACCTCATGCCCATTATTCTCTATATGTGTATGGAAGGGATGGATTCTTACCCATTTCCGGTTGACCTATAGGTATGGGAAGCATTCATACCTCGTGCCCGCTAATCTCTTTTAAGGGGTGGGATGCATTCATACCCCATGCCATCTAGGATCTAAATTAATTTATATTTATATATATATATGGTGACATGATCAGGTAACTTCATTGGAAACGAGCCGAAGCTGGTATAACTGTCAGGTATCCCTTGGGAACATGGACGGGTGTTATTTACTTATGAACTTCTGCTTACTTATTTCTCCAAAAATGCTCACTATTTAATTATTATACATTGTCTGGATGGGGTTTTACACTAGTGGTGCGGACCTACTGAGATTTATATCTCAAACTCTAATCGGTAAGCCATTTCATTAGGGTACCCAATTAGACCTTCATGCTTGTATGACATAGGTTGTGTATCATGCTGTTCTTACATAAGGTGTTAGGAGCAGAGGACCAAGTGGGAGCTTGGGATGCTTAGGAGATCGCCTGTTGGGCCTTTCTGTATTTTCTTTATTCTTTTGCATTATATTGTAAGCATACTGTATTGTTTCTTGTTTTCACCTTGTATCTTTCATCATCCCTGTACTGTGTAAACTGGCTTTGGCCACCTTTTATAAAAATGATCACTATTTTTCTTCCTCTGCTATTTGTTCATTTATTATCTATTACTACATCTACTTCTAGTGTAATTTACTCTGAGATACCATTATGCAACTCTAATAAGAGGTTATAGTCTCCCCACTATATCCTCCTGAGACACTCGTTGCTAGTTGACAACCTCTATCATATGGGGAGACACGCTTGATGCATTGTGGCGACCAGTCCGGCCACCAGGACGATGGTGATCCAGGTCCGGACGTTACATTGTGGTATTAGAGGGGTTTATTTTCTGGGTTGTCTTACTATTTAGCAATATTATAAAGAGATATGAAGGAGATGGAATTTGGTAATAAGTTTCCCTCATGAGTAGCTTACCCGTGTATAGGGAAAAGAAAAATTCCCTCAAATGAAATTGTTATTTTGATGATTTTGATTATTAAGGTTGTTTTGATGTCACCATTGGGTGATGCACACGGTTTCTGTTGATACTGTTGATGCAATTGTGGGTTCCATTTCTGTTCCAACCCGATGATACGAGGTTATGGAATTTCATGTATCATATAGGAACATTTTTAGAAATCACATTCCATTCATTATTCTATCCCAACTAGGATGCATTAGTTGATGTCTTCTATTGTGATAGGTGTTGTGGTAGTTATTCCTAGCTTCTGTGATATAGAATGTTTTTGTGTTACTGCTTTTGATAACATGAAAGGTTCTGTTAATATGGAATTGGTTCCTTTGACCAATTAAATGATTTCAATTACGATAGGAGCCAATTTTCAGTTGCAAGGTTTATGGGCGCCTTATGGTTGGGAAATGGTAACCTGTGTAATCATATTTCCAAAAAAGGGATGCTAAAGTTTAAATCATAAAATGAAATGAAATTGGTTTTGAATGAAGGAAGAAAAATTCCAAAATGTAAAGTGTATAGTCACTTTACATGGTGGTAGGTGTCCACCCGTATGACTGGATGATTGCTTTGGGCATGCTTAATTCTAGAATGTAATTGGTTTCGTCTAATGTGATCCAAATTTCATCCCATGGAGTGTATGGGCGCTTCATGTGTTGGAAAATTTCAACCCATAATGAATGTGATGGAAACATGCTTTGAGAAATGATTATTTGTGTAAAAGATGTTTGGTCTTGATCTGATGAGAATTGGCTTGTTGGGACCCTCGTAGGTCGTCTGAAATGTTTAAAATGATTTTATTATGATAAATTGCTGGAATAAGATGGGATGTCTGATAAATTATTGATGTTTAAAAGGAATTTATTGAGGCTTTCCTATTTTACATTGTGCAGTTTGTTAAAAATGATCTAGTGCCTAGTAGCCTTTTTGGTTTTGAAAGGTTACATAAATCTTTGAATTGAATATTTTAAAGTGATTACAATAATGAACGTAATTAAATGTAAAGGGCTCGAAAAAGGAACCAATAGTGGTGTCATCTGTTGAAATATCATATGAGGGTAAGATAAGTCTTTCATGCAAGTGCCTTGAGATGGAACCGTAGGTGTTTTCTATGGGTGTTTGTTTTCTTTTGGAAAATTACTTGAATGTTATGCTTGAGCCTGATGAATTTTTTTGGCATGAAAAAATTCTTGAGTCGACGCTTGTTCTTCATGAGGGGCTATCCTGTGGTAGGTAGCGTCCTTTGAGATTTTATTCCTTGCTTGTGCAGTGAGATTTTAGACGTTTGGTATCGTTCGGGTTCCGTTTTCCCTTATAGGACTTTCAGTTTCCATTGATGCCCTTGTTTGGAGAGGTGGTCATGCTTCTTTTGATCTTGTTATGGAAATGAGCTTCGAGTAATGCTCTGTAGACATGCCTTGGTCATGGTTAGTTTCTTGTTGGCCGTTTAACCTACTCTTATTTGTGGTGATGGACGAATGGGTATGTTGTCGGCTTTGTAAACGGTCGTATATGGAAAAAACATCGTTTGACTTAATCTCTTATGTTGTTGTCTACTATCTTGGGTCATCTCAATGGTAGAGTAACCTGAGCGTTTGAGAATCAAGTTGTCCCAATTCTTGGGATGATGTTTTGAAGACTCAGGTGGTTGACAAGACGGTCTTGTCGCATTGGTTTTCTTGTGTGTTTCGATGTGGTGATTGAGGATCAATGGAGCAGCACACGTCCGTTTAATCATTAGGATTGAGTTCATGTATGGGAAGCTGGTATTTTTTTTCTTTTGGTGACACTAACGCTTCTATGGTGGGAAGCCTCATGTCGATTTAGGGATGTGTGTTCTTCTAGGTAGAAGGAACGCATCAAGAAGGACCATTTGGGAATGGTCGGGTTTGATTGAATGCCTTTGAGGCTTGCTGGTGTCGTTATGCGTCGATGCTTGCTCAGCAGCACGACTTTGATCTGGTTGGAGGTGTAGGAAACCCCTTTTAAGAAACACTTTTGGTCATAGAGGACATCGGTGGTAAATCATGAATGATCACAGAATTCCTTGTGCGAGGAAATGGCATTGTGATTGGTTTTGAAATCTTGTTGTGTCGGCAGGTGAAGCTGAGTTTCTTCTTTAGATTCAACCAGGGGTGGTTCGACTGTTCTCTTTTAAAGTTTTGGGGTATGAAAAAATATAATTATCTTTAAAAATAACAACGAAAACCCTCTTAGTGTGCTCTGTTATGTGACGAGCATGTCCCCTATATTGCTTTCATCCTGGATGCGCTACGATAGCACCGGTCTTACACCGCGATATAGTTTTAAAAGCTGTTGAGCTCGTTTGGTTGTTCCCTTTTGGCGTTGCACGCTAAATGTGTGGTTTTGGTCATGGTTGATCTTCGAAACATCCCCAGGAGTTGGGTACAAGCTTCAGTGAACGTCCTCGTGGTAAATGCATGATGCCTTAGAAAATAACGTAGTAGTTAAGCTTATAAAACACCGACCGTCTAAGTCATGCATCTTAATGAATAGTCATCCTGAGTGGCTTGACTCTTTCAGCCTTGGATTTGAGGTCGATGAGAAAATTGACTATTAGATCATTTCAAAATCATGCTAGGTGCATATTTGTAATGCTTGGAGTGTGCTTTTGAATGTCAATTCGAAAGATGGAGTGGTATTATGGTTTTGGCAGTTTAACTTTAAAACCTAAGGTGGGAAGTGCCTTTGATTAGATTCTTGGTGAGACAATGATGATTTTGTGTCTCTGGTATGACGGGCTCGGGTAAGAGTCGTCTAGGTGTTTCAGTTTGGAAAACGAGGGTTTTCTCGGGTGTTGATGGCTTAAGTACCATGTGCTTAAGTCGATGTTTGTTGGAGCGTAGGACATTTGGAAATGTAACAAGATCGTTTGAAAGACACTTCACAACCCTTGAAGGTCGAGTAAGGTGTGTGTTGTTCCTGATGGCTTCTCGGGGACAAGAAGTTCTAAGGTGGGAAGGTTGTAATGACCCACCTTTTGAATCGGGTTAAAAAGTGGGGGAAATTGAACTACTCAATTACTGAACCGATCGTTTTTAGAATTGGGCTTTGGAATGGGGTCCCGAAGGGTAGGACCCTTCTTTTTAATGTTTTTGGGGTTGGCTGAAGACCTGAGAACATTTTTGAGTGTCTCGAGGTGTTTCAGGTGCGTCGTACCTGAAGGAGGATAGTTTTTAAAGACAAAAAGAAGGCGCATAGTTGGAGCATGACTTCCCAAACCGTGCGGCCGAAACTATGGGGCTTAAATCAGAAAGACAGAGGAGTCCTCACGGCCTGCGCACTATTTCCCCAAACTGTGTGGCCTAACCGTGCGGGGTGTCTTGGGTGTCCGGTTGGGGATGCACTGTTGGTTAACATTTTGCCATACCGTGCAGCCCAAGCCATGCGTCGTGTCATGTTTTGGGTTTATAAAATATTTAAAATGAATTTAAAATAAAAACCTAAACTAAAAAACCCTCTCCTCTTTCTCTTGGCAGACCATGTGACTCCCCATGGGGTCTCCCCATTATGCGGTGCATGATCCCTCCTCCACAGCCTCATCTGGATCGAGTTCCTATGGCCGATTTCTTGCGGTTTTTTCATTGAATCTCCATGGTAAGCTCCTCCCCCCTTCTTCCATACTTGGCCAATTTTAGGGCTTCCCCTTGCCCTGTTTATCATTTTTCCAAACCCTAGTGTTAGGATGGGTTTTTGATTTCACGTTCTTATTTCTTTCTCTTTCTCTAGGTTGATGCGAAAGGTCCATTGGGACTCCTTTGGATGAGATTCGGTGTCCACCGCCAAGGGCAAGGCGATTGGCGGTGGATTTGATCCGCCGGTTTGATTCTGAGGTAAGGGTTTTACCCATTTTTTGTTTTCATAGCTTCCAATTAGTGTCTTATGTTTTGTAAGAGGTTCCTGGTATGTTTTTCTTAGTGCGTTGGCGGGTTCAAGTTGGTTTCACTTTGCTGGAGCTTAGACGGATCGCCTGTGTAGGAATAGGATGTACGTGAAATCACATATGCCTCATGGGGGAGCTGCAGTGGCTCTTAGTTAGATAGCACCAAGAGCCGGAGTGGACGGATGGATCCACATTTGGGTAGGATCCCTCTACTTGCCTTTAATTTAAAGTGATTTATTAGTGAGTTATTCTTGTACTGCATTAGTATGTTAATTATGAAAATTTAGATACAATTAAATTCTTGTGTGCAAAGATTTTGAATTGCAGGGAAAAGATTAAAATGGTATCTTGGTCACTAAACTAAAGATTTAATAATAAAACCCCTCGATTAGAGGTGTGCTCTCTTCAAGTTAAAAGTAGGAGTAGATTCTCATAATTTCCTACTACATTTCTTGTTATGCTTTGGTGATAATTGATGATGTCATGTTTCCTCTGAATTATACCAAATGGTTAAAGCATGACAGTTGTGCACTTTTCATGAAATGGTTAAACTTGAATGAAATGGATTATTGTGGTGAGACCATGCCTTAGGATAATGGAATAAGCATGGCTTATGTTAATGGAATGCATATTGTTAATGTGACTTAACTAGGAGGGGTAGTCCATAACACCACATTATGATTTGTAAATCCCTATATGTCTTTGAAATGATATAAAAGGAATAAAGAATGAAATGGGGGTTAGCCAATACCATACATGAGTGGGTTGCTCCATGTACCTTATATCATTGTGATGAATATGATAAATGATGTGATAATGATACTTGATATTGTTTTCCTTAAGTATATTTGTATGAATGTGACTATAACCATTGACGTGGATATAGGCTATATGATTGATTGTGATTTTCATACAACTTTTGAATGCTTATGAGGTAATGCCATAAGTAGTATACTATAAACATGGTTGTAATGTGAGTGTGCACATGTTGATTCCACCTGGTGATGATTTCCTGTATGGATGGGAGGAAGTTATACCCCATGCCAGAGTGATGAGCGTGATATTATGTGTACAGAAGGGAGGCATTCATTCCCTTCCCATGTTGACTTATAGGGACAAGAGGCATTCATACCTCGTGCTCGCTATTCTCAATACGTGTATGGAAGGGAGAAATTATTACCCCTTTCCAGTTGAATTATTGAGATGAGATGCATTCTTACCTCGTGCTCGCTATTCTCTATACGTGTATGGAAGGAAGGAATTCTTACACCTTGCCAGTTGACCTATAGGGATGGGAAGAATTCTTACTTCGTGCCCGCTAATCTCGATTTATGGGTGGGAGGCATTCTTACCCCATGCCATCAATGATCTAAAAGAATTTATATTTATTATTATATAGTGACATGATCAGGTTACTTCACCAGCAATGAGCGGAAGCTGGTATATCCATCAAGTGTCCCTTGGGAACTTGGATGGGTGTTATTTACCTATGTACTTCTGCTTACATATTTCTCAACACTTGCTCACTATTTAATTATTATACACTCTCTGGATGGGGTTTGACACTGGTGGTGCCTTCCTACTAAGATTTATATCTCACACCCTACTCGGGCTGACATTGCATTGTGGTACCCAAGTAGACCTTCCTACTTGTAGGACATAGGTTGTGTGTCGTTCTATTCGTACCTAAGGAGTTTGGGGCATAGGACCAAGTGAGAGCATGGGATACTCAGGAGATCGCCTGTCGGGCCTTACTGTCTTTTCTTTATTCTTTTGCCTTGTATTGTAAGAATTATATATTGTTTCTTCTTTTCACCTTGTATAATTCATCATTCCTGTATTGTGTAAACTGGATTTGGCCACCATTTATAAAAATGATCACTATTTGTCTTCCTCTGATGTTTGGTCATTGTTTATCTATTACTGCATCTTCTACTTGTGTTATTTACTCTGAGATACCATTTTTCATCTTTGAAAAGAGGGTATAGTCTCCATAATATCACCTCCCGAGACCCTCGATGCTAGTCGGCATCCTCTGGCATATGGGAAGACATGCTGGAAGCTATGTGGAAACTGTTCTGGTCACCGGGTCGATGGTGAGCCGGGTCGGGACGTTACAGATTTGGTAATGTAATTTTTATCCATTTTTTATTTTACCAATGTTTAAAAGGAATATTCTTATCTCTTTCATAATGTGGTAATTTCAATCCTATTGTTGTACCAACTGAATATTCCTTTTAACTAATATTACATGTATGGATTCATCCTCCTTCATTTATTAGAAGTTTGTCTGTCATGTTTAAAAGGTTTTATAAAAGAAAAAAAATTCAATAGGTTTTTCAAAAGAAAAGTATATTTTCCTCAATAATATTTTTTAATGTTAATATTTTATTTCATCATCAACAAGAACCCTCTATTTTAATTTACTGGGGTTTTTTGTATTGATACCATTCTTATTATTCCTATGGATTGTTTATTATTGATTTGTTCAATGATAGTAGTCAAATTATCTTCCTTGATTTATTTGTTATTCACCTTGATGTTTTCAATTTCCAATGATCATTGAACTTTTTTTCCCGTTATTATCCATTTTTTGTTTCATGGATATTTCTATTTATTAAATTGTATACCATTTTGCATAAAGTGCCTACATTGATAGTTATTTTATTAATTTGGGAATGTTGCGTAGATCTGTATTTCTCATCTATTACAATTATAAGATAAGTAATATCATTCATTTTGATTATTCATTATAAGTAATCTTTTGGACTGGCTGTGATTGGTGGATCTCAGACAATATATAGCTCATCGATGTATCGACAGGTTCCCATGAGATGAATAATTGGGTAGATGGCTTTCTACAAATTGTTTTAAACTATCTTGTAAAATAACTTAATGGTAATAGGTTTTCATGTGAGTAATATATTATGTTCATAAATAATGTAATTTTCCTCACATTAGTTTCAGTTATTATTCATCCATGATGTTTTAGAGTGAAATATTTATGAATACATTTCATTTAAGTTCATTCTTTAATAGAATTTGTTTTATTTTTATAACATACATTATTTATTTGTCCTTATCAACTTATTTTAATGGAATGTGTTTGAAGTTATTAGATGTACATATTGTATATATACTATCATTATGTTTATTGACTACATCACATGTGTATTTAGTTATTTACCATTCTATACTGACTATTCTCATTGATTCATTATTTCTTCATCTATACATTTACCTTACTAAGAATTTGAGCCCACCCTTATTAACTTTATTTCCGTAGGATTCCATGTAGCATAATATGAATGGTATGAAGAAAGATTCCAGATGGGTTAGTGTTATCATAAATATTTTTCATTTGTTTATAAGAAAAAATTGTTTTAAATAGGTATTCATTTCTAATAAAATACTCATTTATGTATCGTGTTTACCAAGACTACCAAACTGATCGGTCCTTCAGGGATTGATTCTTTAAAATCATGCCTATGTAATTGATAGAATACACATGTTCTAGGATATCTAGTAATGGGTCACTACAGATGGTATCAAAGGATATTTATTTGAAACCTTGTGAACTAGATTTGAGAAAATCTATATTAGATAAAATTACCCTATGGAAGATTTTGATTATGGATAGATGAAAACACAATAATTTTGGTAATATATAGATTATGTGGGACTTCCTAGATACAAATACTTGTATAGATACTACAAGTGGACATGGATCCAGTACAAATGTACAAAGGAGTAAAAACTATGAAAAGGTGTTCTGGGCTTGACTCAGGGTAACACGGTACACATCAACAGGCCATAATTCACAACTAGTTTGACAATCCTGGGGGTATTCTTAGGATTATCCTTGATTTTATTACAAATTATTATGTAAAATTTTAAATGATTTTTACAATAAATAATCAATGGTAAACCTGGGATGTTTTACATTTTAAATGATCTGTCATGAATTAGATATCTTATTGATAACTGTACCCTTTTCTCACTATGACTATTGTCGCTGGAACTTTTCATTCTAGTATTATTCAATGGTTGGAACCCAATGTATAAAAGATATCATCAAATTCAATGTACAATATGGTGATAATGAGACAACAATTTATGAGTTGATTGGAGTGAAGGATAATATGTTTATTCCAAATCTGTTTTCACAAAATTTGATTAACAATATATTCCTTTACCAACTCCTGATCGGACCAAAGAAGAGAAGGATAATGAATTAAAAGTGCTCACGTTGCGGAGACCGTGTTGAAGAGAAGGCTCCACCTTAAACATATGATAAGTGTGGAAGGAGAAACCCCAAAAAGTGTCTCAATGGAACATGTAAATGCATTATGTGTGGTAAAAAAGGAAATAATGAAAAGGATTGTAGAGGAAAAAGGAAGAGTTCATTTCAAGTAAATGAAGCTCATCCTAATAAATCCTTTATAGTTTATTCTCTTAAATGTGGGGAACCTGGACATTACCCCAAAAACTGAACTCTCCTAGAGGATACACTCGAGACCCCAAAAGGATATATATAAAAATAAGTGGATGAAGTATTTATGTATTGAGGTTGTATTGAAAAACATAGTTAAAATTATATTTAGTGATTAACCTAATTTCAATTATGTCCATCATATATATTTAGGAAATTATATAAAAATGGTTTTAGTAAAGTACAACCTATAAGCAGGGAGACAACCAATCAAATATATCAAGGCTATGGGTCTTGAACCCATGACCGAAGGGTTAAAATGGTTTCACACCAACCGCTACGCAATGCAATGTACTGGTTAATTTTAATAGTTGTTAACAAAACAATTTAATTAATAAATATTTGTGACTAACTAGTATTCAAAATATAGAGGATTAGAAATTAATCAATTAACCATATTTATTTTGGGAGATATTTGATAAAAAATATTAAGACATGTCACTCTTTAATAGAAGATATCATCCTTTAAATGTTTTTTTAGTTCATAAAGCATAAAAATAAATTCATTGTTGGTAATTGATTTTTGGGAGTAAGAGGAGGATTGAAGAAGTAATTCCAATCTCTCTTTTCATTCAAATTTTTTTTCAAATTTCATTTCATATCTTCTCTTATCCTGAGACTAAATTATCCAAATTTTACATAACTTCATTATGATTGATATACTGGTATGATATCAGGTTAATGGAATATTATTCATTATAATCCTCTCTCCCTCTCTTTGTTAATAACAATTAAATAGTTTCCCGTGATGTGTTAATTTACTTATATCATGGGTTATGCAATTCCATTTTCCTTCAATTCATTCAAGACTATAAATAAAAACATCAAATTGATGAAAACATATTTTAATGTGTATGTTTTATCACATTTTATGTTCTAGAAATAAATTATTTACATTACACTAACTGATAAATTCCAACATGTTCTTTGTGATCGGAAAACCACCAAAATTTATAAAAAATGATCAGCATTAAATTTTATATAATGATTCATACTCATGGTACATAACCAAATTTATTATAAGAGCACTTATATCACTATAATTTAACTAATATTATATATTAACCAATATGGATGTGAAAACACATTTCAAATGAACATCCATTCATGAATACAATTGAAATTTTAATAGAAGTTAATGAAATTAACACTCCCTAATAAACAATGTAAACTCAATAAGAACATTAAAGGTTCATAAAAGATATTAATTAAAACATAATGAACATTATTAATCTGTTAATGTTTCTAGAATTTCTAGTTAATCAATATAATGTCATTATACAGAACATTAATGTGATGAAATTGTTCGATTAAAAGGTAAGGGGAAATTCTCGAACCCAACTTACATTCTTCCGATTCTCCATATTTCACTCCATTTTTGTTATGGTTACTCCTTAAAAAACATTTTCTCATATTTACCATACCATTTTTTGATATTAATGTTTTCCACTAATTATTAAATTAATCATAATGTTTCACAAAAGAACTCTTATTTTGAAACACACTATTTACTTCTCACCAGTGGTTGATGGTCCTTTTATCAATAATGTTATTCCCTCTTCCTTTGAGAACTCATTGTTTAGGAATATGTTCTTATGAGATGAAACCCATTCCTTTCCATGGTTTATTTATTTTCATTATTGGAAAATTTTTTATGTTCCATGCTTGATAATGAAAATGTAATGATATGATGGGTGCACCCAGAATTATATAGTGCGGTATGTATGTTTGAATGTGACGAGTGTGCCAAGAATTATATAAAACTACAACACATTGGGTAAATCACTGAATCTCATGATTTAATGTGGAATGATGTGTAAAAAAGATATTTTATTAGTTCATAACTATGTGTTGAAGTTAACCATTAGGTCATGATGTTTTCTTTTTTTTTTTTGAATTTCCACATTCCATGACTTTTACTAATGATCCCTCTAATGATTTTGATGATGATATTATGATTATTCTCACCCCATTCTATGTTTTTCATTTTTATCTTCTATCTGGGATTTTTTCTCTCTTATTTTTGATGTATATCCTCATGTAATTATGTTCACTAAGGAGTTTTCAGTGGAAAATAAGAAGTTAGAGAAGAAGGAATTAAATAAATGTGTATGTTTGATGTTGTAAAGTTTGTGTATGGTATTGGTTTTCCCAAGACACTAAACCTCTATATCCTTTTTTTGTAATACTATAATGAATTTGACATTCATTATGATGTAATAGTAATGTAAGAAAAGGTTGGATTTTAATAATACCTCTAGGATGTATAGAGATTATTCAGTAAGTATTTATATGGATTACTATTCAGAATAATAATTTGTTAGGAATATGGCCTATTGAGATGATATAGTGATACACATAAGGAATATGGAACTCCATTTTGTGTATGGTTTCTTTGTGTTTATGAACCAACAAGGAGTGTTCAAAAGGAAGATGGACATGTTAAATGTGATTTCAAAGCTCATGAAGATTATAAACCAATGAGAAAGATTGTAAATGGATTCTTAAGGAATATATCCCATGAGGATAGTTGAAAGGATTATTATTCTAGGTTTAATCCTATAGGAGGCATCCTATATATCTTAATTTATGTGAATAAAATCCCAAATAGTTTTATTTTCATGGTATAATTTCATGTGACAGGTGTGTACCATGTATATTTTCATCATGAGGTAAAGAGGTTGTTGTGAAGTTTTACACCATGTGACTACGAAATTTACCAGTGTTAAATAATGTTATATAGGGGAATTCTTATCATGAATTGTGTTAATGTAGAGGATTCATTGGGGGATTATGTGTATGTGAATTTTTTTTCTGATTACCTTTCCCATTGCAGAGAAGAGATGTATCATTAAGCATGAATTTAGGGTTTACATCATGAAATAATTCCAAATTATAGGCTTTTTAATTATTTTAATTGGTTGATCAATATAGATCTCTAAGACCACAAAAGTCATTATTGGTGTTAGAAATAATATATAATATAATATCATGCAATTTTCAGGAAGGAGTATAATTTGATACGAATGGGGCTTATGGGATGAGTTCATTTTGTGTGATTTTCTATAGATCATTAATGATATTTCCTATGAGATCCATCTTGGGTCTTATTCCATAAGAGAAATACCATCCTCCCATATTCATCCTTTTATCATGCCAAGTATGTATATGGATGCAGATTGAATATGGAATCCTATAAGATATTCTAGGATATTTCATTATGAGGTTTCCCAACCCCATGGCTCATGGACTGAGTTAGTGAAATTCCACATGATAACCAAATTGAGTGGACATGATAGGAAGAGTACATAACCCAAGACCTAAGTCGTTACCCAAGACCTTGATAGATACCCTTGTAATCATGAGAATTATAGATCATGACATCTGAAGGATTTTATATATATGGGAGTAAAAATTGAGACATGCATTTTATTAATGAATACATGATGAAGACAGTGGTTCTGGATGGCATTGACGGTAGTGGGTTTCATCTCAAGTGGTGAGGATGGTGATGATGATGACACTGATGATAGAGAAAGGAAACTACGTGACCAAATCTCATTGTTCGAGGTCTCCTCTTGATGGATGTTGGTTTTTGGATCGATGAGGGTAAGATCATGGTTCGAGGTGGACAATAGAGGTATTATTTAATTTTTCCATTATTAATTTTAATGTTTATTGTTTGAATTTTGAATGTGGTGTGTAGTGGTTTATGTGGACGTGAGATATGTGTAAATTGGTGGATCTTTGTGTATATTCCCCACTAACCTAAAAAGTGGAATTTTAAAAATATAAAAACTTGTATTGTGACCTTGGTGATGAAAATAAATGAAGGTCTTTTGGAAATTTTATTTCCCAATAAGGATGACCATGTGGAAAGATGGTTATGGGAGACATCGATTCTCCAACATATTGAGTGCTTCTTGATAATGGGAGGAGACACTTGGAATCCCCCAAAATTATAATTTTAAAAGGATACAATGAGAGGGAGGAAAATTACCAAAAAGGGAGTGTCCATTTTGAAAAGGGTATTTTATGAATAAGATCACACTAGTTATTTTTTGTATATTGGGCTCACTGGGGTCAACCTCATGGAATGACCTCATGGATTGGCCAAACAAGATGGGTCTCACAAGATTGTCCTCATAAGGTTTCCTTGATATCTTAGCATTAAGAGGTCACCATATGGGATTGGTCTCATGAGGCCACTTCATTAGTTTGGACTTTGTTTTAGACTTTCCATTACAAGTGTTTTACTCTTATTTAAAAGTGTCTTAATGGGTGAAATTTATATAATTGAAAAATTCTTGGATCTCTTTTATCTCCCTCTTTAATCTCAGTGTATAAATTTTTGAGTAAGAGTGAGGTATTTATATAAATCTCTAGGTAAATAGTTTACCAATGGATATAAAATTTTGTTGAAGGACCTTGTGGAACACCCAATAAATATTCCCTAATTCCATGAGGTTGGGTAATTGGTGAGGTTATTTCATGTCCACATTGCAAGGTGTTCCAATTAAATCAACATCCTCTTCACTGAGAAGTCACCATGAAATGTTCCAAAAAGGATTTTCTGATGCAGTGAGTTTTATTATGTTATGAGGTCTACTCCCTAAGGTTTAGGACTTCACGAATTTGGATAGCTCATGTGGATACCTTATGGTCTTGACGCTCCATGTGGTTGGGAACTTCATGGTTCCTACAGATATATGAGGGTGGATTTCTATTTGTTAATACCATCAATATATTTTCTATTCTCGATTTTGAATATTTTGACTTCATTTTTCCATTCAAATTTCTGGGCCTCAAATCGCCCGCATAAAATTGAGTCCATTTCTAGTGATAAGGATGTGATTTAGATGAAGATGAATATTAAATTTATTTTCAAGATGATCTAGTAATTTATTACCAAGTAAATATATATTTTATGCCCCCTTAATTTTCAAATATCCCCAATTTTTATCTTGAATGCCCTTTGGTGAATTGAAATATTATTGAAAAATAGTTCCCATCAATCATGAACATAGTAATCATTACTCCATGATGTCTCTATAATGTAGTTAGCTTAGTGTTAACCTAGATACTTTTCAATATAGGTATCCATTTCACATTCACCATGAGTCTATGTTATTTATTTGGTTTTTGATGGATATTATTCCAACCACATGGTAAACTAAAAAATTCACATATTGAAATTATCATAAAAATTACTTTGTTTCCCTTGTGTTCTTATATTCAAGATAACCTTGTAATTTGATTATTTTTAGAAAACAACTCTAATATTTCTTCTTTCAGAAAGATGAAAATAACCAAAATGATAGAATTAATACTTAATAATGTTAACTATGAGCATCAATTTAGTTTTATCCTTCATAATGAAGCTTTGGAGAATATTTTTACATTATATGTTTGTGATTATTCATTTTATAATGTCCTACCAATATATAACATTAGTCAGGTATATAATTCTTGATTCCAATTCTCAATCATAAAAGTTAATAATTTTGGTTCATGTATTACTTAACCACAATTTAGTAAAACATCTCTATCAAGGACCAAATTTTCCAAGAGGCTCATCATGAACATACTTATATCCCGATCAACTCTCCACTTACATCTAACATCATGTTCTATGTCTGAAGCTTGTTTCTAAAAACTATTCATCTATCCTAGCTATTTCACTAAGAAATACTAGTGGAGTGTGATGACCAAATTGGTAATTATTCCAAATTAGAATCCTTTGTAATTAATATGGATGAGACATTTGAGTGAACCAATGCTGTGAAGAGTTCTCCAAAAAGCTCTGAGTATTTGACTTGTATGAGGTTACATGGTTTTTTAGATTATATTGTACTGCAAAATCCAAAATCTACTAGAGAGTTTTTTTAAATGGTTTCCTGGTAAAAATAAGTTCATAATATTTAATGGTGAAGTATGTATTTGTTAATGGGATATCCAACTAATCAAGGAATATCGATCCTTAGGAAGACGTATGATGAATTCATCTACACATCTAATGTCTAAGTGGATGTAAGAACAAACCATCTTTTATTGAGAGATCTAATAACTACGATTGACATAATATTAGAAATGGATATAAAACTTCATTTGATTATCCAACTCATAGAATGGGTGGAAATCATACATCTACTCAATGGAAAAAAATCTGATGGTTAAATGATTGAGGAGATTCCATATCTAAAAATCCATAAATACAATGGTCCATATTGGGATATTTTAGGTGAAATGGAAAACCATTCTATGGGTATAAAAATCTATATAATATGGAACCTAACTTGTAAATAGTTGGTTTTATAGCTATGTTTCTATGTGGGTTGATCTTTCTTATTGTGGATTCCCATTATTATATTATAGTTTTTACCATAGTGATGGATGCTTCACTAGCATAAGGTCATCCAATAGATTTGTTATTTCCAATTCACACTCAAATTTCCCACATTTTGGTCCATGTTTATGAATGGAGGAAACCATACCAAATTGCTGGGTCCTTCATGTTTTTTATGGTTGGATAGAACAACAAATATAATACAATGAGTTGAAAAATTCTCTAATAGTTCCTCATTCTATCAACCATGCAAAACTTATTTAAATTTAGGAATTTTGATCAAGAATGTTTAGTATTGATGATGTCGATGACATGTTAAGTAATTATCTTCATTAAATACCTTTTCCTTATTGTGACTTACCATGAAGAACAGATTTTAACATTAAAAGAGATACTTGAGAAGAGTGTTATTTTATCATTTATTTTTATGATGAGGTCTTGGTTACTTGAGTTGATTGGATACTAATTTTGGATAAAAAGGTCCTTTGTAGATTTTAAAACCAATTCATGTGTTTTAATATGGTGTTCGGGTTACATTATTCCTTGTTTATAATTGAATTATATCATGTTAATTTTCACTATGTTTTGATAATTTTTTCATTAGAGGACGAAAATATGGAGATTAACCTACCTTAAAGTTGAACATAGACAAACATAAAATGAGACTATTCCAATGTTTTGGTAGAGCGATACCTATATGGAGTTATTAGGATGGTATTATGATGGGAAATAAGTCCATTTTCTCTCAAAGTCCACGTCCCGAATATACATTACAGTATATCATAAAACCATAAGGCCCAAAAATAAAGTACTCTAGGAATTATGAGGAGTTATCACACTCATATAGAATTTATATATAAGGAATAATAGGATCATATCATGTGAACAGTGTTATGTAATGAGATAATAAAATTAATTCTGTTTTTCTGACAATAAGTAATTTACTGGCAGAAACTGCTCATACCAAGAAAGACAATGGAAATAGAAACATTTTGGTAGTCGAATGTTTATGAGATTCTACCCCATGATCTGGATCTATATATTCAACATCTTATTTTATTCTTTATTATATGTCTATGGCGAAAGAATAATGGATTCTAGATCCTAGAGTTACTTTTAATGACCAGGTAGTGATGAAGTGGGTTTGGGTTCATGTTTGCATCATTATCATAATGACTTCCTTAGAGAAGATCAGTGAAAATGAGTAAAGATTTTTCTATATTTTCAATGCTTTTGGGGAAGGGAAATTTAATTATGCTCACCTAGATGCATTCTTAATGAAAATATTAATCACCTGATAGAAATTGGAATCTATAAAATGTGACCTTATCTAATTTAATAGTTCCAAACATAAATTGGAAGTAACCGAGGGTTCTAGGCATGATCTAAATCACTCAAATGTTTATGAATCGTGAATTATTTATTGGATGACTATTAATATTGATGAGATTAAGGAATATGATGATCATGTAGTAAATATGATATTAAAACTAATTGAAACCATTTGATAGTCTATGTCCTTGGGATGATGGAACTAAGAATTAGTTTTTTATATTTATATTACACATGAATTATCGTAGGATGAATATTCCAAACAGGTGAACATTTATTAGTCCATTGATGTATCCCCATAATATGTTAGTGAACTATCTAAATTTACCTCATCAGATACCGTTATTTTTTTTTATTTTTTTTTTCATTTTTATATGATGATAATGAGAGGGTATAAGTTGCAGATGTTGCTCCACTATTTTTTATATTGAAAACAGATTTTACTCTCAAACATTTTTCAAATTTCATTTAATATTTCTTCCACTTCCCCCAATTCATTTGGGCTTAAAAAACTCTCCAAGGGTAGCATGAACATAATTTCAATCCACTCAAACAGAAATCTTGTAACGACCCAAAATTTTATCGAATGAAAATTCCTCTTAATATAACTAAATGTAGTAACATGTGAAACAATTATATAACATATGCTCATAATTTTTTTTATCTTTCTATATTTTAAAATACTTTTATGAATTGTGATCGTTTCTAATATATACATTGAATAGTGACCACATAATTAGTAGAAATATAGGGTTTTAACAAATCCAATTTATTCAGAAAATGGAGTTGATGGCCTCATCCAGTATATTTTCCCATATGAAGCCCATTTTTCAATGCTCGGAATGGTGGTGGCCTCATTGGGATTCTCTCTTCACCAATCCCATGTTGAGATTGAAAACATTAAACTTGAGCGGAACTGACTACGAGAGAATTGGATGATAATATAGATTACCACCAGAGTGATGTTATCTGAGCCACACCAAGAGTCTGTCACCATCGCACACCTTACCCTTCGGTCTTATGCGGGTGTTTTAAGGGGTTATTTGAAACTACCCTAGCACTATTACTATGTGATTTTTTATAAACAATATCCATTCATTTTATTATTTTTACTTTGTAAAGAGTTTTTAAAGCACACATAGTATTTTTAGTTAATATTCATCAAAGATATCTATTTTGATGAATTTATGGATTTTTGAATTAATTTTTTTTTATAAAATATTTTCATTAAATTACTTTTTATCTAATATAAATGACGGAATAATTTTTATGAATGCAATTGTAATTTTTATAAAGGTTTGAAAATTGTTTTTTCTAAAAATGCATGACTTTTAGATAATTGTCAGTTTCTATTTTAAAAGTAAAAATTTACATATATATATATATAATTATTTAGATAAAATGAATATTATTTTTGGAATCAATATATCGAAATTATCTAACAGTTAATTTTTCATAATTTTCTGAGACAACCAAATTTTTGGGTAAAAAATTAAACACCGTTTAAATATATAATGTATTTTATGACATCATAAAGACACTATAGTTATGTAATAAAATACTATGAACATTATTTCTGGGTAATATATGTCTTATCATTAAAATAATGTGTTTTTATATTTGGTTTATTTATTTCACAAAGCATTAGTGGACCCTCCATGACTTATAAAACATTTTAGTTTATTAAATTGATTTACATGATAGTGTGAATCACCTTCACAGAAGCAACCCTATTATTTTAAATATTTAGTACATTGGCCTTATAAAATATGGTTTTTCGCTAACCTTTTTCATAAACCATGGGAAATACAATGGGTTGGTTTTTGGTTTTTATTAGATTAATGTGTGGTCTCCTAAACCTAAATAATAAATAATTCCCCTCTTTTCCTATATAAACCCACGCAATATCCCACTTTTTAGTCTCTAAAATCCTTTGGAGTTCTTCCAAACTCTTCCCTCCTCACCATAAAAACCTCCCAAGGTGACCTAATCTACCAAGAATCCTTTTTTAATCCTCTCCCAAGCCTTTGGATCACACTTCCAATTATGGGTTTCATGCCTTTCTAATTTTTTCCATGTCACTTAATATTGTTATGTCCTTTTCTCTTCGATTAAAAATGTTAAGGTATGATTTATCACCCCCCATAATTCCCTCATCATGATTTAATGATGAGATACCCTCTTTATCTCTCAGTAATTCCTCGCATCTACACCTGTTACCATGCCGAAATTCCGTAAGGTATTTCTTTCTCCTCATTTACATCCAAGCAATTATTTTGTATAATGTTTCAAATTTAATTACATTTGTTTGGAAATGTATATATATGACCCACTTACTGTCCATTTCATGTAAATTTTATTAGAAACTCATTTCTCTCTCATAAACCATTTTTATTATTTTTTATATCATGTCGTTATGTTGCTGAAATTGCACCGCAATTTTCCAAGACAAAATCATTGTCTAGAGAATACCATGCCCATTTGTCTATCAAGGGTATTCACCATTATGCACATTTAATTGTTGATGGAATAGTTTCATGTATGAATTCCACATTCATTCATCATGGAATAAATTATTATTTTTATTTAATACATGTTGTATGATCTTGTGGAACACTTATGCATAAAATGAAATGTTTAAGAAGGGTGTGACCTGATAGCACTCCAATGCATTGGGAAAAGTATTGTATCCTGATACGTCATGTTATATGAGAGTTGAATAATTTTAATTAAAGTGAAATGAGGGTTTACCCATGTTTAATGTACAATGAGGGTTTACTCATTCTCCATGTGCAATGATCCTTGTTTCATGCTAATTCCATGTTAAATTTTGTTACCACATTTCCATGTTATGATAATAATGCTATATCATGCCTTTATATTCATGATTATTTTATGCTCCATTGATATTCCTATTTCCTAACATGTATTGTATTATTCATTTCATACCATGCTTACTCCATTACTAGGCTTTATAGTTGACCCATATCTTAGGCATGTCCTCAGGTTATCCCATGCAATGCTAAGTACGGGGGAATGTAGTGGACATTTAAAGGAAGTTCTCAATTAGATGTTGTGTTCAATGTTCCCAGTTGTTATGTAGTGTTCCTAATCCCCTAATACAATATACCACATTATTTTTAGGTTGTATCAAGTGAAGGTTTTATTTAATAAATCATATTTAAGTATGTAAAAAAAGGCAAGTTGTTATAGTTGGTATCAAAGGGAGGTTTAGTTATTTTGGGATTAGGATTAGAAAACTCTAGTGAAGGATTTGGAATAAGAAAAATTTCAATAAAAACATATCTAAATTTTGGTGAGTATTGAGTAAGTGGTTTATCTAAAAAATACATCCCTATATGGATATGACTATGTAGAGGCGGCTCTAGCACAAATGTACCTTGGAGTGAAAACACTGAATAGGAGTTTTGGGCTTGACCCAGGGTATCCAGATACATGAAAATGGGCCATGTTTCACTCTTGGTTATAAAACTCCCATGGTATATGATTTCGTAAATTCACAAGCTTAGTTTGAAACATTATTAAGTGAATAACAAAAATTCCCCTAAAAATATATTTTCGGAAGTTGATAATGTATAACATAGATTAGAGCCTATAGATTCATATGTTAAAGAAATAAAAGTAATTTATATGTCATCTATTTTTTTCAATGAATTACCCTTTATGTGTTACCGCTAACATTCATTTTATTCTATCCAATGGATGGTAATAGGAGGACTTTGGTAAAAAATTGATGCCAAGATCAATGTGATTATTGTTCTAATGAGATTCCCAATCCAATGGTAGTGAGAATCGAGAACATTGCCATGATATTCTCTCAGTTAACTCACGTTTTGAATAAAAGTGTGGGTCAAGAGGAATGTTCAACCCCCCCCCCCCCAAGAATGACAAAGTCTCTATTGAATGATTAATGAGACAAATTCCTCCAACTTTTAATAGATCATCTGATCCGTCAATCGCCGAACAATGGATCAACTCCATTAGAAAGATCATTTCCATCCATTAATGTTCCAAACAAGAGAAGGTTCTTCTGGCTTCTGATTATATGGTGGGTGAAGCCGATCAATATAGGACATTGATAAAAAAATAAAAATCCATAATAGGAGATCGAGGCCTAGGAATGGAAGGATTTACGGAGGATGTTTTTGTATAAATATTTTATACGCACCCAATATCTTAAGATGGAAAGGGACTTCCTTGACCTGAAGCATAAAGTTGATGAATCCACCAGAGCTAACGATGCAATCCTTAAAAGTCCTATATGATACGCCTTTATCTTTATTGTTACCATTAAATTCAAGTATGACCCCTTCATTGGTGGGCTGAAACCTAGCTTCTGGAAATCCCTAGAGATCCATGACTTCAACAGATATGAAGAAACTTTCTGATGTGCCCTCATGGTCAAAATTGAGATTAGGGAATCTTAGGGTTATCATGGGGATAAGAAGAATAAGGGGGACTTCAATTCTGGTGTTCCGATGGATAAGTCCAATAGTGCTATGAATATCCAGCACCCCACTTTCTAAATGTGTGGAAAGAAGCACTCAAGAAATTTCATTAAGGGGACAAGGAAATGCTTTAGGTGTGGAAGAGAAGGGAACCTAGCTGTCAGCTACTGATAAGAAAAACCTACAGTTGTGATAGAGGATTGGAATGCTCCATTCGACTTTCAATGAATTGTTCATTGCTGCAACTGCAATGAACTAGGGCACTTTTCAAATCATTTCCCTAATGAAAGGGTTTTTAGTGGCAACCAACAACTTCCAAGGCAGCAAGGGTGACCTTTTTCCACCAATACAACTGAAGTGATCTCTGAAAACGAAGTGGTGATACATATGATAGTTATTCATTCATTAATAGAGAACATACTATTGGATTCTGGTTCTACGCATTCTTTTATGTCCCGAATGTTTCGTCAGACTATCCCAAAACCACCACAAATCATGGACATAAAGATGTCAGTGAGTATGGAAAATGGGGAAATCATTGCATCCCATTAATAAAACTCCTCCCCAGTCACAATCTATGGATTGAAATTCCAGGTGAACCTCGTCATACACCCTTTGGGGAAATATGATGCAATTCTTGACATGGATTGAATTTCCTTATATAGATCCAACATAAATTTTTTTGAGGTTGTAAAAACCCTACCATCGGTGCTGTTCCCGGTAAAGGGACTTCGGTCGTGATGTGTGTCTGGAGTTACTGTGGTTTGTGTACGAGCATTTTAGAATTTTGAGGATGCAATTCATTGTAGGGGGGAATAATGTAATGCCCCAATGACTTGTGTTTCACATAATGGTAAATTATATGTTTTCTATTAATCGAACAAAACTTATTTCTTATAAAATAATAATATGAAGCAATGGAGTAACAACACATGAAACAGACACAAAGAGATTTTTTCAAATTTGAACACCATAGTGTTTACAACAAACTGAGATTAACAAAGGAAATTAAAATATCCAAAGATACCAATAAAAAACCGAATTATGATTGTAGGAAGGCCACTCAAAACAATGAGAACCCTGAGAAGAAGATAGGGGTCCTTAGTAGCCATCCTAACGAACATAAGAACGGCTGAAGCCACCGTAGCTACACTAAGCACTAAGGGTATAATGCTAACCATTTACTTCAAACAACTTGTGTTTGAGGACACCCAAGGTTTTGGATTTATAGGGTACTAATGTGACCGTTAGAAATACTTATAGCCTTTGGAGTTCAAATGAAGTGGCCGATGATGTTTTTATCATTATTGTTTAATTAAATGGATATAGTTATAATTTAAATATAGATTCTTATAAATAAGAATAGAAAATTTATATTGTGTAATCTATACATATAGTTTAAAATAATTATTTTATTCTTTCTGAATTATTAATTAATAAAATATTTTTTAATAATAAATATACTAAAATATGGATACAACTGATTTATTACTTATTTTTCAAATACGGTATATATATATATAAATATAAACATGTTATAATTATATAAAACTAATACTATCATTTTATATATAACAATGAGATTTATTGCATGGAAATATTTTAACTCCATTTCTTATGTGATCTAATTTTGAATCTATTATATGAATAATTACATGAGTTTTATATATTTTTTGAAAATATGATATGTATACGCGTACTCTATATTTGCGAACAATTTAATATATGAATAATTATATGGGATTTATACAAAATTATTAGATTATAAATTGGATTAATTTTTATAAAATTATTAATATTATGATCTTTATAATGGTATAACTATATTAATGTTAAAATTTAAAATTATAATACATGTATTATATTAATCTTTATATAAATTATATTAAAGTAATTAATTATATAATAGTGATGAGGTAATACAAATATAATAAAATATAAACATATTCCAAATTGGAAATGATGACTTACATGGACAGCATGACATGCAAAACAAAGGAAGAGTAAAAAAACAGGATTGGAAAAAGTAAACGTAAAATGAATATTAATTAAGAAAAAAATGATGAATGATTTAATAATTTTAATAGATTATTAGGACTAAACATTTTACTTTTAAAATTTATTAATAGTATGATATACAATTAAATAATCAATGTTAATGTTATAATAATTTAAAGTCTTTAAATAATGAGAATGATATAATATTAATAATAGGGATAAGATAAAAAAAGTAATTGGAAAAAAGGGAATGTTAAACAAAAATAAAAAAAGGGTAAATCTAGTGAGGGATATGAGAATCCTGTGATGGGAATACAGGAGGTCCGTGATTGAGGAGTTGCACCGCAGTGGAGTCCAGTGTGGGTTTCATGGTTAGTGGATCAAGCCATGGTCAGAACACATTATGGGGGTGTCCCACTGGGAAACGCCAATGAGTCTTCTTGTTGTGGTCGTGACCATGGATACGAATCATGCAGGTTAAGGCAAGCATGGTGGTGGGTCTACCAGGTCTGCGAGGGAACGCTATATCCAGAGGTGTCACATAGGTCGATCGAGGCCGAGGGATCCGAGTGGTGTCATCGGATCCAAGTGTGCATAGGCTTTTGGGTTGCCAGTCGTGTGAAATCTGATTTGAATTCCACTGTTTTGATTCCCATATCTTTTTTGAGAATGACATCTTTGTTTTGAGAATTTTTCTTCCTTATGTAGCATGCCATGAACTAGTACCCTACCTCCTATTTTGGACCCATTTCCATTTTTTTCTTCACCCTTACAGCCGCTGGACCCTCCCTTTCATTTTTGGAATAAATAACCATGTTTGGTTTCATGTATAAAAAAAACTTCTCCGAGGCATTTTAGGAACCCTCTCATCTCCTTGAACCCAAACCTCTAGTGGACCTCAAGAACATTTTCCATGTTTTCTAGCAACTCCTGAGCCCTCTTCCTCCTCAAGCATATGTAAGGGTTAAATATTTGACTCAGACATTTACATAATTTTAAAATCTTATGTTTTGTAAGCGGATATTACTATTTATTTTATAGTGCAAGCTGAATTTCATATATTGTATATAATATGATATATATATGTAAATATATATATATGGTTGTGAAACTGGAATCGTCTCTTTCCCTACCTCTTTTAAAACAAGGTATATGGTTTTCTTTAAATGGTGTAAGGATTGACGTCACTCTGTTTTATGTTACAACCTTTATATATATGAATATATATAATTTTAAGACGAGTATGTATATATATAAATACACCTCAATGTTATCTATGAGATTGTTCATGTTTTATAAATTCAAAAAATTTATGAAGGATTGTTTTGAAAGGTTTCCTTTAAATCCAAAACCATTATTATGCTACGAGTTTATTCTAGTGTTTAATTATATATATATATATCTGTGTGTGTGTGTGTAATTTCCCAAACTAAATCTATTTTTATGATTTCAGAAATATTTCAGTATTTTTTACAAAGTATTATATACTCATAAAGCTTATTCTGAATTTATTTTTAATATGAAAACCCTTTTTTGTAAACTTTATATATTTATATGTATAATTATATAATTACTCATATATGTTTTCCAATACAAACATTTATGATTTTTAAGACTTGAGTATCCATCCTTTAATAATATTTTATGCGAGAACTAGATCTTGGGTTAAATGGAATTATATTCTTAAAACCTAATTATATACATAGGTACATATTTAAGTGACACAATCCAAATCCATTTTATAATTTTTAAAAGGTGATTTCCAAGCCTTAAGTAATGTTTTAGATTTGAAATGTCATTCGGGTACAATTAGATTTATACTAGGTATGAAAAACTCTAATTTTTATATATGTATATATATCCGGTCATATATATTACAAACCTAACATGTTTTGGATTTCAATCATGTAGAATCAATAAATTTATATGTTATGTAAGTCTTTAATACATGTAGGAAATTATTAAACCTTATGGAGATTTAAATACAAATACCTGGTGTATATATGGTTATATATAATTATATAGTGTTGGAAACCCTAATTTCTATTATTGATTATTATCATTAGTTAATGTAGATAATGTTTGAAGGATTATTAATAAATGTTAATTTGGTGTTTGCCAAAATAATAGGAACTTGTTTTTATAAGTATACATTAATACATTTAACTTGTCATGTTTATTTTAATTAAAGCAGTTTTGATAATATTATCCATGTTTTAATTTAAAATAATATATTTCAACTTGACAAAAATATTTTAGAGAATAAATGGAGTTTTAAATCATGTTATGTTATATATCATGTTGTGCTCATATTTAGTCTTATTACATAATGATCTTGCAACAACATTTGATGAAGGATAATCATGTTTATGAATTAGCCTATATTCATGTTCACCGATACTTTTATCAGCATATTAAAAAACATGTATTTTTTTATTAAGTATCCCTCTACATGAATTAGGATTTTATGTGAAAGAGTTATCATTTCATGTGGAAAACCACATACAATCATTACTTGGGTGTTTTAAATCAAAACACATGAGAAAATATCATTTTCAATATTATGTAAGTCGGTGAGAAATTTATTACCTAATTGATAACTAACACATTATAATTTTAGTTCAACGATATTTGCATTTATCAGCACATGTATTGAGCATGAATAATGAGAATGTATTTAAAAGCATTAAATGTTTATTACCTTGTAAGAGTTGTAAAGTAATTATTTAAGTTGATAGTCAAAAAATTTATTATTAAGCATTCAAGGTGGTGTGGGACACTTTGAATAATGTGAATTATGGAACAAAGTAATATGTGTACAGGGAAATTTAAGTATTTAATAAATCAAAGTGATATGTGCACTTTGATTTAGATAAAAGAGGAATGCATTGGACCTAGTATGTTCTGGGGTGGGGACCGGTAAAAGTAAGCCCTCCGGGTTGGGGTCCAGTTACAGCACACCCTCTGGGTTGGTTTCCGGTTACATAGTCACTCCGGGTTGGTGTCCTGTTATTAGAGGCACTCTGGGTTGGAGTTTGGTTATAAAGGCTCTCCAAGTTAGGGTCCGGTTACAGTTAGCCCTAAGGTCTTGGCTGAGGCCTTGACACAGTCTGGCTTATTCACTTCCCTCATTAGGTTTATGTAATTTAATTAACCAGAAAAATATTCTCCTAGTAGAATATTCGGTTAAAGAGATTATGGATTTTCGGCGGAGGCCTTAAATCATTAGACGTCTTGGCCAATGCCTTGACAATATGTTTCATATTGTCCTGTATATTTTTGACATGACATACATTTAGCACACAGTGATTTAGTATTTGGTGTATGAAATTGAACTTATTATTTTATGCACCACTCTAATTCTTCATTACTCTTAGCTATTTAATTTGTACTTACATATTCTCATGTCACACATGTATAGGATTTATTTTATTCAGCATGCCTAGATTTGAATCATGTATCCTTCTAATTCTGTTGGCATGTTTTTAAATTGAGCAGTTTTATAATATGTACTTGTGTTATAGATTTTATTTAAGAAGATTTTTTTGGTGAAATGGTTTAAATAATGTTTTCAAATATTATATTGGTGAATTTTAAACCCCCATACTAGACATTCGTATTCTCACCCTACATTTTTTATTAAAATTTTTCTGTTAAAAGGTTTTAGTAGAAGAAGATTTTCAGAAGTAGCTGGTTTCTAAGAGCCCGAACCGAATTCGATCCTCTGTATGGAACCGGCTCCGGGTACTCAGGAGATGGGGCATGACAGTTGGTATCAGAGGATTCAGTTTAGATAACTCTGGAAAACCATAATTGGACAAAGAAGATTTTATTTAAGCATTACTAAGTATAATGTTTTCTTGAAAAAAAAATATACCAGTCTTATGTCTTTTCGGAGACATCTGATAATATTAGAAAAATACTGAGAATTTAGTTATGTGTTACTATGTAGTAGTTTCCTTAAATTTTCATATGGCTGTTGAATCACACCTTCTTTATCTCCCATCAAAGATAGTGGAAATCATAGTAGCCAGGTCATGTTCATGGGGTTACGAGACTTTCAAAAAAATTTGATTGTCTTGTAAACGACTCCATCGGGTGTCCAATCACCCTAACATCCTACATCTTTACCATGGAAGCAATTTGGACTATTACCATATTGCAATTTCACAATTCACAGCTTATAGGAAGAGGGGAAAGTTTCATGAAGCTCTTTTTCTATGTTACACTTTGGAAGATAACTATCGAGCTGTAGGTAAATTTTTAGAAGCTACGTTGGATGGTGACCATTGAGTGACCAACATATTCCATGTCCTGAGTTTTAGTATGTATGGAGAACTCTACAAAATAAATATTTTCACGAATGACATGGTGCGTGGGACTTATAGGGATTTAGTCCACTCAGAAATATCTGATGTAACGCCCCGACCCCAGCTACCCAGAGTCGGTGCCTTACTTCGTAACATTGGCATGATCACAAGAAAGATAAAATCTCGAAAGACCGATTGGTTTAGTAGCCTTGGAAACACTAGATATATTCATAAGTTTTACATTACATCATAAAATGAAAAACTAATACAACAACATAATTTTTCCACAATCCACACTATTAACCCCTCATAAAATCCCTGCAGGTCATTCATAACTTACTTCTTCACATCCTGGGAAAAATAAAACATAGAAAAGGGGTGAGCTCAAATGCCCAGTAAGGATAACAATATAGCAGAAACTTTCATAAATAAGAATAAACATTTAAGGCAATGCATTACTAAAACAAAAGCCTTTTAAACTTGAAATTCAACATAGTATGGCAAAAGTAAGAATGAAATAATGCCATTTACTTATTCACATGGATATTCTACTAATCGAATAATCACATGAAAAAAATAAATAACCACTTTCATAATGTTGGAATGCATAATGCCAGACTATCATAACCACATAGTCAAGGCCTCGTGCCAAGACTACAAATAAGATTTTGTCAAGGCCTTGTGCCAAGACACTAGTTTTTCTCATGAGACCTATCGATGCAATTTTTTTAGAAGATACTTATGTTTAAAATTCATAAAATATACTCCAGTGTTTTTCTGAAAACAATATGAAAGCTTCTGAAAACAAAATAACTAATTATAAGACTTCTCGATTAATTACAGGCCATGATGGGTCCACTCCCAATCCCTTCCTGTCTACCAAACTCGAGAGTCAGGTTTTCTGAAAACATTTTTAAGCTTGCGTTAAATACGTATACATTTGCACTGGATTTTCATATATTTGAGAGAAATATCTCTCTTTTGAAATCATTTAAAAATCAAATAATTATAAAAGAAACCTTTTCTTTGAAAATATTATTATAAGATTGTAAGGGAAGCTTTGAAGATTTTATAACGGCGGAAAATAGCCGCACCCGCCGTATAAGTTAAAAAAACATTCTTACCTTAATTCTGTCGAAAAGGTTAAAAAGGACCTTGTCTTGAAAACGACCGAAAGATTCCTTTATAAACCACTTATAAAAGTCAAAAAGGGTATAAATGACTTTAACTCATATTCTAGTAAATATTAAAAATGTTTTGAAATACATTTTTAAGAAACATGGATGTGGATGATAAAGAGATCCCAGTAGATTATTACATATAAACAACCTCGGATAATGAAGAGATTGTGAAATAACCCTTACCTTGTACTTTTCCTTTGTTGGGGTCGGTTAACCTCCTGTATAATGGTGAAATAATTGTTATTAAATTATACAAGAATCATATACATTAATATGATATCATATATGATCTTTTAACATTGCTTTATTAATAATATCTTAGTATTATCGTCGTTTCAGGTGATAATCGATTCGTTCTTCTTAAATGTTTGGTTACGTAAGACATGTTTGTAATGGATAGATTAAATCTTATTCATAATCAGAATGATATTAACATTATTTTTAACCCTAAAATGAGAATAAGACTTGAATGGATACGATGGAGGATGGATCTCACCGCGTTCGTGGAGACGGTAGTCCGTACGTACGCACGAACGCTACTTCCATTTAATTTTTATTTTAAAAGAATTGAATCCAAATGATACATAGGTATATTACTATTCAAGTATAATATAATATTTTATATATGTTACATAAGTTCATTAACACCATCCTTTATACGTTCCATGTGTGGTATGAACGAGTCATATCATTTTAAGGGGGCGGTAGTCCGCACTTCCTCAAATGAAATTATCGTATGTATATACAACATGAAACGAATAATGGTATGAAATAAAATGGAATTACAGAAGCTTATATATAAAATATATATCATTAATATCATATTTAATTACAGTGCCATCATAATGGCCACCATGAGAGGCGGTAAGATGTATTTGAACAATCATCGTTTCGTGTGGCGATAGTTTGTCATCCACAGAAACATTATGTTCATCATCCATTAGATGGAGTTGTGTGTATGTTTAGATTGAATCCTTCTTATAACAACATCCTAGTATATTGAGGATACTGGTGTTGTTACAAAAGAAAGGAAATAAAAAGATTTTGGGGGTTGGAGAAGCAAAATAAAGGAAAATAATTTAAGAGAAATCGTTACCTTTAATTTAGGTAACTCACTTTGGTTGGAACCAAAGGACTTCTTGAAATGATTTCTGCCTAAGGGGAAGATTCAAGGAGGAGGAGAGGGATGTGGGGAGATTAGTTGGGCAGAGTTTGGACGAGCCAAGTGGCTTGCGAGGTGTGAGGAATGAGTAGAAGTGGTCTCCTTTTATAAGGGAGAAGAGGGGCTCTTTAGGAAAGAGTGAAAGTATTACTTTATAATATAATTATATTCGGTTTATAATGGTCCAAAAATCATTGAGGTCGAAGATAAGATGACTAATATTCTAAATAACATCAACCAATAAGAATTGGACAGGTTTTAGATAATATTTTAATCATTATAATCTTATTTATTTAAATGATTTATTAATGAGGTAAACATTGCATCATTATTGTGTCATTAATAATTTAAATTATTTGATGTCTAAAAATTATAAATAAAATATCATTATGTAGGAAATCGTTTTATCTTTCTAATGAATATTTATAATCGAAAATCCAACATGTATAACCCTATGTAAAAATTGTTCTTCTAAAATATGTAAGCTTATGCCATTTTTATTTTTATTTTAACTTTATTAATATAAAGTGTCCCTACCACATACAAGTGGCTCCAAGGGGTCCCCAAATTGACCCAAGGATGCTCATGGTCGGGTATGTGTCCACCAATAAGGTTAGGACACGTTTTAGGGTAATTTTGTATTATTATAATATTATTTTTTTAACCCTTATTTACCGGATTTACCCTTAACCATGGTAAATAAAATATTTACCACAGTAATTATTCAAAATGTCTAAAAATAAAAGTTACCTATTTACACAATTTGGACATCCTGATTCCAAATATGGAATCCATTTTTCTAAATTCAAAACACAGAAGTGGCAGAAATTAATTTAAAATTAATTCCCGCTGTCAAAACAAAAAGCGTGTTTTTAAGAGGTAATAACTATCAAAAGATTGACACTTGTTTATGTTCGGTTTAATTGTAAAATTATGTCCAATGACCAACATTATATTAAATGGTAAAAATATATTCTAAATATACTTTAAAACCACTCAAATTCACAATTTATCACTATTAATTATTTTGATTAAAAAAGTTGTTTTTAATTAAAATTTATTAATTTTCACTATTCATCAAAATATGAAAGTTATCCGAAAAGTACCAAAATTTCACCTTAGGCTAAATTTGATATTCCGAATCCAAAAATGAAGTCCATTTTAATATATTAAATATATATAACTTCAAAAAGTAGGTATTACTATTCATAACAGCTAGTTTGATTGGTTACGGTGTGTTAGAACTCGGTGTTGCGTACAACACACGCTAGCGTACCGTGGAAGCTTGGGATGTTTCATTTTAAATTTTTTATGTCCCCATTTAGTCAAAAAGTTTAAAATATAGTATCTAAAAAGGGTTCACTATTAAAATTTGGTAAAAGTACAATACTGAAAATGAATTTGTTCTTACATTATGTCTAAGAAACTCATAATATGAATTCTAAAATTATAAGGATTATATAAAGTTTAAAATTTAGTTAACACTATTCATAACCTCTTTTGAATGGATTTTTTTAAGTCATGGTGTGATTGAACTCGGTGTTGCGTGTAGTGAAAGTTATTGAATTATTTTGATGAAATAACACACTATGAAATCTTGGGGTGTTACATTCTCCCCTCCTTCAAGAAATTGCGTCCTCGCAATTTGAAATTGTTCTTCGAAAATAAAAGGTTGAAAATAAAAAATATCTTTATGGGAAAACCCACATCGGAAATTGGGTTACTAAAATTTATTCTTAATATGAGGAAAAGAGAAATGAAAGGGTCACCACCAAATTATGATCTCGATTAGGAGAACATTGGTGGCAATTAGAGACATATAATTGGAGGAAAAACGTAAATATTTATAGGTAGTGATTGAGGTCATCAATCACAAACAAGTATAAAATTGAGGTCCTTAAAATCATCAATCTATGATGATTTGAAATACAATCGGTTCAACAAAACATAGGGTATTGGGATAACACATTTTTGACGTTTCAAAATATCTTAGTTGAAATCCCACATCGAAAAATTAATTAATGAGGCCTCTATTTTAAATAAAGAGTGGAAAGTATGAAGATTACCGAAAATAAAACATACTAGGGTTCCATGTAAGAAAATATGGATATGGAAGAAAAATCTAGCCATCAATTATCTGATGGAGAGTGGTAGATAACATGGCTATGAAAAGGCCAACAATCCCAAAGCCATAAATTAGTGATGATTTAAGGTACCATCTAGGACAACATTTTTGTTCTAAGTTCCTTTTATTAATGATGAGGAATTTATTTATGAGATTGGCTAAGATCATAAGGAGATATACTTAGTTTATAATTAGAGTTTTATCCATTAATAAATTTCTACCAAAAACTCATCGTTCACTCGTAAAAAAAAATTCTATTTATACTATTCATAGAGGGTTCCAAAATAAACGAATTTATAATTCATCTACCAGATCTTTTAAAAAACTACTTTATTTAATCCAGGACATCTCGTGGGATAGTGGTAGGTGATACACCCTTGTCTCCCTTCGGTTGCAGGTTCAAGTCTCACAGCCTTGCCGGACGCGACGGGTTGTCGTCCGACCTCCGGGTTGTCCTTTTATAGAAATCCAAAATAATCCAAACTAGAACTATCCAAAATACTTCTGTCCAAACTCACAGTCCAACATTCATAAGGAAGGTAAACATAATATAGATCCTTTTTACCCTGTAATAGCATATGAATACCTTCATCATGTATTACCATATTCCTTATTGATTACATTCATGCTCCCTTATTCCATATAGAATGCTGGATATACTTCATTAATCCAAAAATGTTTTAAACCCCAACAATGATGGAATATACAAATCATTAATCAGTTCCAAGGTAGTCAAGAATATCCAATATAATTTATCCAAAACAATCACATATTATTCCAAAATCACTACCTCAGTATCAGAACTATATTATGGTTTATCATTCTCTCGACCATATATTTTCCAAAAATCTATCCTGCTATTGAGTCACTTTTCTTTGTTCCACACAATCTCAAGTCCTTAATGAAATAGTACTGCAGTACAATCCTTATATACTCCATAATTATTATAACAAATACATTATTGATACAACACTCAATTGACATAATCAACATAAGAGCTTTAATCATTCCTCTTCATCTGTGGTAGTATCATAACTTGATTATTATCCAATAACATCATTTGCGGCATAGTCTGATGACTGGGACATAGGTTCGCGTAGTGTCCAAACTCCTTGAAAATGAAGCATTGTACATTTGAAACCATTTTCTTACCCTTGTAGTCACGTACTTTGTGCCCTTTTCCTCCACACTTATAACAAACTCCCATTCCTTTCAGGAAAGTTCCAGGGTGTTTCTTTCCACAGTTACCACATATGGGAAAATTCTTCTTTTCCCTCTTCCCTTTATCCATCTTTTTCTCTTCTATCCTTTTCTTCTCTTGCTTCCCTTCAAAGCCATAGGACTCAGTAAACTCTTTACTTATCTTATCAATACATGATATTATTTCTTCATATGATGATAATACATGGGAGACTATTTCTCTTATAAATTCTAGCTTAAGACCATGAAAGATATGATCCTTCCTTCTCTTTGGATCATGTGCATTTCTGGAGTTCTCATTCCTTCTACTGGGCGCCATTTCTAAACAATGGCATAAACTAGATCAGTTTATGAATCAAAATACATAATCCCATACTTATAAAACACTTAACATAAATTGAACTATTTATGGATATAATCCATAATCATAAAAATGTTTTCTTTGAGGAAGTATATACTCATAAACCCTTCATAATGATTTGTAAAGAAAGTGAGAGTTATCCTAAGCATATCCTCCGGGAGTGTCGTAACTAAGAGTGCAGCAAGGCCCGTTGTCGTGCACCAGTTCCCGTTCGAGTCTAGCTCAAAGCGGTGTTTTCGGGTTTTACCTCTAGGTACATCTGTGCCAGAGCCGCCTCTACCTGCTCGTATCCAGACAGGGATGTATTTCTCGGAAACTCACAAAATCTCTACAATACCAAAATTCTAGGAAGTTCTTCTATACCAATCCTCAAAGTTCATCTTAGGTCTGCGTGCTCTAATCAGAGTTTATCTAAATCTATCTTCCAAGGTTTGTATTAAACTTCCTCTGATACCAACTGTAACGCCCCGACCCCAGCTACCCAGAGTCGGTGCATTACTTCGTAACATTGGCATGATCACAAGAAAGATCAAATCTCGAAAGACCGATTGGTTTAGTAGCCTTGGAAACACTAGATATATTCATAAGTTTTACATTACATCATAAAATGAAAAACTAATACAACAACATAATTTTTCCACAATCCACACTATTAACCCCTCATAAAATCCCTGCAGGTCATTCATAACTTACTTCTTCACATCCTGGGAAAAATAAAACATAGAAAAGGGGTGAGCTCAAATGCCCAGTAAGGATAACAATATAGCGGAAACTTTCATAAATAAGAATAAACATTTAAGGCAATGCATTACTAAAACAAAAGCCTTTTAAACTTGAACTTCAACATAGTATGGCAAAAGTAAAAATGAAATAATGCCATTTACTTATTCACATGGATATTCTACTAATCGAATAATCACATGAAAAAAATCAATAACCACTTTCATAATGTTGGAATGCATAATGCCAGACTATCATAACCACATAGTCAAGGCCTCGTGCCAAGACTAAAAATAAGATTTTGTCAAGGCCTTGTGCCAAGACACTAGTTTTTCTCATGAGACCTATCGATGCAATTTTTTTAGAAGATACTTATGTTTAAAATTCATAAAATATACTCCAGTGTTTTTCTGAAAACAATATGCAAGCTTCTGAAAACAAAATAACTAATTCTAAGACTTCTTGATTAATTATAGGCCATGATGGGTCCACTCCCAATCCCTTCCTGTCTACCAAACTCGAGAGTCAGGTTTTCTGAAAACATTTTTAAGCTTGCGTTAAATACGTATACATTTGCACTGGATTTTCATATATTTGAGAGAAATATATCTCTTTTGAAATCATTTAAAAATCAAATAATTATAAAAGAAACCTTTTCTTTGAAAATATTCTTATAATCTTGTAAGGGAAGCTTTGAAGATTTTATAACGGCGGAAAATTGCCGCACCCGCCGTATAAGTTAAAAAAAACATTCTTACCTTAATTCTGTCGAAAAGGTTAAAAAGGACCTTGTTTTGAAAACAACCGAAAGATTCCTTTATAAACCACTTATAAAAGTCAAAAAGGGTATAAATGACTTTAACTCATATTCTAGTAAATATTAAAAATGTTTTGAAATACATTTTTAAGAAACATGGATGTGGATGATAAAGAGATCCCAGTAGATTATTACATATAAACAACCTCGGATAATGAAGAGATTGTGAAATAACCCTTACCTTGTACTTTTCCTTTGTTGGGGTCGGTTAACCTCCTGTATAATGGTGAAATAATTGTTATTAAATTATACAAGAATCATATACATTAATATGATATCATATATGATCTTTTAACATTGCTTTATTAATAATATCTTAGTATTATCGTCGTTTCAGGTGATAATCGATTCGTTCTTCTTAAATGTTTGGTTACGTAAGACATGTTTGTAATGGATAGATTAAATCTTATTCATAATCAGAATGATATGAACATTATTTTTAACCCTAAAATGAGAATAAGACTTGAATGGATTCGATGGAGGATGGATCTCACCGCGTTCGTGGAGACGGTAGTCCGTACGTACGCACGAACGCTACTTCCATTTAATTTTTATTTTAAAAGAATTGAATCCAAATGATACATAGGTATATTACTATTCCAGTATAATATAATATTTTATATATGTTACATACGTTCATTAACACCATCCTTTATACGTTCCATGTGTGGTATGAACGAGTCATATCATTTTAAGGGGGCGGTAGTCCGCACTTCCTCAAATGAAATTATCGTATGTATATACAACATGAAACGAATAATGGTATGAAATAAAATGGAATTACAGAAGATTATATATAAAATATATATCATTAATATCATATTTAATTACAGTGCCATCATAATGGCCACCATGAGAGGCGGTAAGATGTATTTGAACAATCATCGTTTCGTGAGGCGTTAGTTTGCCATCCACAGAAACATTATGTTCATCATCCATTAGATGGAGTTGTGTGTATGTGTAGTTTGAATCCTTCTTATAACAACATCCTAGTATATTGAGGATACTGGTGTTGTTACAAAAGAAAGGAAATAAAAAGATTTTGGGGGTTGGAGAAGCAAAATAAAGGAAAATAATTTAAGAGAAATCGTTACCTTTAATTTAGGTAACTCACTTTGGTTGGAACCAAAGGACTTCTTGAAATGATTTCTGCCTAAGGGGAAGCTTCAAGGAGGAGGAGAGTGATGTGGGGAGATTAGTTGGGCAGAGTTTGGACGAGCCAAGTGGCTTGAGAGGTGTGAGGAATGAGTAGAAGTGGTCTCCTTTTATAAGGGAGAAGAGGGGCTCTTTAGGAAAGAGTGAAAGTATTACTTTATAATATAATTATATTCGGTTTATAATGGTCCAAAAATCATTGAGGTCGAAGATAAGATGACTAATATTCTAAATAACATCAACCAATAAGAATTGGATAGGTTTTAGATAATATTTTAATCATTATAAGCTTATTTATTTAAATGATTTATTAATGAGGTAAACATTGCATCATTATTGTGTCATTAATAATTTAAATTATTTGATGTCTAAAAATTATAAATAAAATATCATTATGTAGGAAATATTTTTATCTTTCTAATGAATATTTATAATCGAAAATCCAACATGTATAACCCTATGTAAAAATTGTTCTTCTAAAAGATGTAAGCTTATGCCATTTTTATTTTTATTTTAACTTTATTAATATAAAGTGTCCCTACCACATACAAGTGGCTCCAAGGGGTCCCCAAATTGACCCAAGGATGCTCATGGTCGGGTATGTGTCCACCAATAAGGTTAGGACACGTTTTAGGGTAATTTTGCATTATTATAATATTATTTGTTTAACCCTTATTTACCGGATTTACCCTTAACCATGGTAAATAAAATATTTACCACAGTAATTATTCAAAATGTCTAAAAATAAAAGTTACCTATTTACACAATTTGGACATCCTGATTCCAAATATGGAATCCATTTTTCTAAATTCAAAACACAGAAGTTGCAGAAATTAATTTAAAATTAATTCCCGCTGTCAAAACAAAAAGCGTGCTTTTAAGAGGTAATAACTATCAAAAGATTGACACTTGTTTATGTTCGGTTTAATTGTAAAATTATGTCCAATGACCAACATTATATTAAATGGTAAAAATATATTCTAAATATACTTTAAAACCACTCAAATTCACAATTTATCACTATTAATTATTTTGATTAAAAAAGTTGTTTTTAATTAAAATTTAGTAATTTTCACTATTCATCAAAATATGAAAGTTATCCGAAAAGTACCAAAATTTCACCTTAGGCTAAATTTGATATTCCGAATCCAAAAATGAATTCCATTTTAAAATATAAAATATATATAACTTCAAAAAGTAGGTATTACTATTCATAACAGCTAGTTTGATTGGTTACGGTGTGTTAGAACTCGGTGTTGCGTACAACACACGCTAGCGTACCGTGGAAGCTTGTGATGTTTCATTTTAAATTTTTGATGCCCCCATTTAGTAAAAAAGTTTAAAATATAGTTTCTAAAAAGGGTTCACTATTAAAATTTGGTAAAAGTACAATACTGAAAATGAATTTGTTCTTACATTATGTCTAAGAAACTCATAATATGAATTCTAAAATTATAAGGATTATATAAAGTTTAAAATTTAGTTAACACTATTCATAACCACTTTTGAATGGATTTTTTTTAAGTCATGGTGTGATTGAACTCGGTGTTGCGTGTAGTGCAAGTTATTGAATTATTTTGAAGAAATAACACACTATGAAATCTTGGGGTGTTACATCTGACCCCCACAGCTCTCGTGCCTATTTATAGAAGGCTGAGTGCTTTAGGCACATATTTGACCCAAGCTGCAAAAATTGTGTTTGGGCCAGGGAAATCGAGCAGCTGAATACTACCTTATGGATCCACATGAGGTCGTCAGCACCCTATCATCAGTGGTGTTCCCGGTAAAGGGACTTCAGGAGTGACGTGTGTCCGGGGTTACTGTGGATTGTGTATGAGAATTTTCGAATTGTGAGGACACAATTCATTATAGGGGGGGAATAATGTAACTCCCCAAATACTTGTGTTTTACATAATGGAAACTTATATGTTGTATATCAATCGAACGAAACTTATTTCTTATAAAATAATAATATGAAGCAATGGAGTAAAAGCACATGAAACAGACACAAGGAGTTTTATTCAAATAAGAACACCGTAGTGTTTACAACAAACTGAGATTAACAAGGAAAATTATGTTAACAAAAGATACCAATTAAAAACCCAATTAAGATTACAGGATGTCCACTCAAAACAACGAGAACCAGAGAAGACGATAGGGGTCCTTAGTATCCATCATAACGAACATAAGAACGGCTAATGCCACCACAACCACACTAAGCACCAAGGGTATAACGTGTACAATTTCCTTCAAATAACTTGGGTTTTAGGACACTGAATTTTTTGGATTTATAGGGCACTAATGTAACCGTTAGAAATACATATGTCCTTTGGAGTTAGAATGAAGTGACCGTTGATGTTTTTATCATTAGTGTTCAATTAAATGGATATATTTATAATTTAAAGACAGTTTCTCGTAAATAAGAACAGAAAATTTATATTGTGTAATCTAGACATACAATTTAAAATAATTATTTTATTCTTTCTGAATTATTAATTAATAGAATATTTTTTAATAATAAATATACTAAAATATGAATACAACTAATTTATTACTTATTTCTCAATTATGGTATATATATATATACATATAATAATGTTATAATTATATAAAACTAATATTATAGTTTAATATATAACATCGTGATTTATTGCGTGGAATTATTTTAACGCCATTTCTTATGCGATCTAATATTGAATCTATTATATGAATAATTACATGAGTTTTATATATTTTTCGAAAATATGATATGTATATGAGTACATTATATTTGAGGACATTTTAATATATGAATAATTATATGGGATTTATACACAATTATTAGATTATAAATTGGATTAATTTTTATAAAATTATGAATATTATGATCTTTATAATGGTATAACTATATTAATGTTAAAAGTTAAAATTTTAATAAATGTATTATATTAAACTTTATATAAAGTATATTAAATGAATTAATTATATAATGGTAATGAGGTAATAATTATAAAATAAAATAAAAACAAATTATAAATTGGAAATGATGACTTACATGGAGAGCGAGACATGCAATACAAAGTAAGCGTAAAAAAATGGATTGGAAAAAGTAAATGTAAAAGCAATATTAAATAAGAAAATAATGGTGAATGATTTAATAATTTTAATATATTTTTATGACTAAACTTTTGACTTTTAAAAGTTATTAATAGTATGATATAAAATTAAATTATCAATGATAAAGTTATAATAAGTTAAAGTCTTCAAATAATAAGAATGATATGATAATAATAATAGGGATAAGATAATAAATGTAATTGAAAAAAAAGTGAATGTTAAATAACTATAAAAAAGGGTAAATCCCATGAGGAATTTGAGAATCCCGTATTTGGAATACAGGAGGTCCATGATTGAGGAGTTGCATTGCAGGGGAGTCAAGTGCGGGCTTCACGGTTAGAGGTTCAAGCCATGGTCGGGACGCGTCACGGGGGTGTCATGCTGGCTGACGCCGAGGAGTCTTCATATTGTGGTTGTGACTGTGGCTACAGATCATACAGGATGAGGTGAGCTTGGTGGTGGGTCAACCAGGTCTGCGAGGTCGCACTACCACTGGAGGTGTCGCGTAGGTCGATCGAGGCCAAGGGATCTGAGTGGTGTCATCGGATCCCTGTGTGCATAGGGTTTCGGGTTGCCAGTCATGGAAAATCTGATTTGAATTCCACTGTTTCAATTCCAGGATTTTTTTGAGGATGACGTCTTTGTTTTGGGTCGTTTTATTCCTTCCGCAGTGTGCCATGCTCCAGTACCCTACCTCATGTTTTGGACCCATGTCCATTTTTTTCTTCACCCTTACTATCGTCGGACCCACCCTTTCTTTATTGCATTAAATAACCATGTTAGGCTTCATGTATAAAAAAAACTTCTCCAAGGGATTTGGGGAACCCTCTTGGCTCATTGCACCCAAGCCTCCAGCGGACCTCAATAAAGTTTTCCATGTTTTCCAGCAACTCCCGATCCCTATTTCTACTCAAACATATGTAAGGGTTAAATATTTGTCTCGAACATTTACTTAATTTTACAATCTTATGTTTTGTAAGGGGATATTACTATTTATTTTATAGTCAAACTGAATTTCAAACATTTAATATAACAAGATATATATATAGTATGTATATATATATGGTTGTGAAATTGGAATCGTCTCTTCCCCTACCTCTTTTAAAACAGGGTATATAGTTTTCTTTAAATGGTTTAAAGATTGACCTGTAGTACCCCCGACTTCTGGAAAGTAACCCTTGTTTTATGCCTTTAAAGTGCATGAAGTTTATGAGAGATGATTAGGGAAAGTTTGGGAGACTTTTAAAGCGTAAAAGGGGAAAATGTGGGGACACACGTACTGCCCACGGTTTTCCAAACCGTGCGAATGCCGTACAAGTGGTGATCTCTTGGACAAAAGAGAGTGCACGGTGTGCCCACGGTTGGGTATACCATGCGATGAGGTCGTGCATTAAGGATGGCTGAGGAAAAATCTAATGCACGGTTAGCGCACGGTTTGTCAAACCGTGCGGACTAACCATGATGTCACTTAAAGTTATATCCTAAAATTGTGGATCTAACTCGTTTTTCCATTAATTGCCTTGTTTAAAGCCCCTAAGTGGCCCTAACTCAGGATTACTATCCCTTGAAGGTTAGAGGGCTTCTCCTAGGCATTCCAAAGGCGATTCGAAGGGTTCTCTTGGTGAATCGAATCCGGAGTCTTAAGGTATGTGATTGTTCTTGATCTTTCTTAGATATACATATATCTATTTCTCCTCTTCTCTCATTTTGTTAGATCTATGCCCGTTATGGGTAGATCTAAGGGTATGGATGCAAAATATGACATGATTTGGTCATGGTTGTGTTATTAGGAGGGATCTAAGGAGGATTCTTGGAGTTTTGACCCGGCGTTCTTGAGCGTTCTTCATCCGTTGCTTGGTTTTTCCCTTTTTGTTGAGGTAGGTGGCTTCACTCTTGACCCCACTTGCTAGAATTGGTTGTCGTAGTTTCAAATAGGTTGTTTGAATGGTATTGTTTGTTAAAATCATGGAATAAATCTTCTTTAGGGATGATTTATGGTTTGATGAAAATGTGAAATCTTGGTGATTTGTTGTGCAGAGTTATTTGGCTATTTGAATTTAAAATGTTGATTTTAAATTATGAAATTGCTGAATTTGTAATTGGATTTATGAGAAATGTGATTTCAATAAAAGGGGTGTTTTATTGAAATGGTTTGTGATTTAAATGATTTTGATGGATTTGGGTTTTCAATAAGAATGGAGTTTTATTGAAATGGTTGAAAGGTTTTGAACACACATGGTTTTGGGCAAGGACTTGCATGGGTTGTGGTGTGTGTTCATTTGCATTGGGATGGATAAGGGAGATATGTACCCCCATCAAATGGTTGGGATGGATAAGGACGTGAAGTAACCCCATCATGGTAGTTCACTAAGTGACGACTTAATGGAAAGATAACTCACCACTAGCGAGTATAGGGAGGTCCAGGTTGCTTGCATGGTTGAATTCACGGGTTGTGAAATGGTTGGGTATGCCAAAACGGGATGTTTGTGAAATGTCTAGGAAATTTTTCTGTTTATTTTCTGGAAAAATAATGTGTTGGAAAAGCTGGTTTTAATTTTACTTTGTTACTTTTACACATGGATGGTTTTGGAAAACTAGTTTATAGTTATTTATAAACTGCTTTGGTGAAAATTCTCTATATAAACTATTTTTTTATAAATGTGGCCAACTCTTCTATCCTAGTGGCATGAGTTGGGAAGTCATTTGGGAAAACGTACTGAGTTTTTTACTCACCCCTGCTTTGGAGATTTGGTACTTTTGTAGATGTTGTATTCCGAGACACAGGTAAATGTAAAACATCTCATTACTAGTGGCTTGTGGTGATGTTTGGGAGATGTTGTGGAGCTTGGAGCTTGTGGACCACTGTGTCCTGGAATCTATTAAGAGTCTTGTGTTGTTTTCCTTACGGTGTGTACTATGATGTTTGGTTGATCTTTCGCTATTGTGTACTTTGATGTGGTTTATTATAAATGAAGTTGTTTATTGGTCTTAATTGTTTTATGCATCATATAGTTAATGGTAAAAGGATAGGTTTATTTTTTTAAAGGGTAAATTGTCCCCCAATTTTATTTGAAACCCTTCGGCATTTATTTTACAGGCTTTGGATTTTAGGGATGTCTCTTAAGGCCCAGTAATGACTCGTTTCACACTCAAGCCAATAAAAATTGGTGGGTCATTAAAAATGGTATCATTTTGTTCGGTCTCTGCCAAACAAGTGGTCATCGATGTTCTTGGTCTTGGAGTTGAAATTACTTCTTATTTATTCATTGGGTGGTCATATTAGAAAGGATTAGGATTATCAGAACTTGAAATGTATAACATAAAAGGACGTAGCTAACCCGTTTATGTTAATCTTCAAGTTACAAGGGTGTTGGGTACATAAGTGTTTTGGATACACTTCTAGGATGTTGGAAATCTCATTGTCATGGGTTTAGCCATTGAGATTAGCATTACATGAATTTTAGAGGAATGACTTCCCACTAGGATTGTATATCTCATTGTAAGGAATGAGTAAGAATTTTGTCAAATGTGCCAATTTTTGAAAAATGCAGAAATTTTTTGCAACCGAAAGACTTCGAAAACGTGGTATTTTGTGTATTTTGAAAATGGGTTGATTTTTAAAAATTATGTTGAATGTTTTCAAAAAGGGTTGAACATGGAAAAAGGTTGTTGAGAACAATTTTGTGATAGTTTATGTGATAGAATTTGAAATGCTAAACCAACAGGTTCTAGAGAGTGAGATTGACGGAGTTTGTTGTTGCTTTAGAAAATGGCACCTGCTAGGCGTCGTCGAAACCTACCTAAAGAAGTTGTGGAGAATGTGGTTGCACCTGAACCACGTGTGAACCAAGAGCTATTTTAGAGTATCATTCAAGAATTCTAGGCTATGGACACACGGAATTGGAGGGATGAGTCATGGAATGTTGACCATTCCGTCTATTTCTAGAAGCAAAACCCACCCATCTTTTCGGGGTGATTCTGAACCAGAAAAGGCGGAGGTGTGGCTATGTAGGATGAATCATATATTTGATTTCATCAGCACACAAGTAGAGATGAAAGTAAAGCTGGAAACATATATCGTGGAGGATCTTTCACGACAGTGGTGGGAGCTGGTGGTGCAGGCTAAGGTGGATCAAGGCCTGAGTTGGGAGGATTTTGAATAATTGTTTAACAAACAATTCTATCCTCACACTTTCAAGATCCAGAAGATGACGAACTTCTTCAGCTTGAAACAGGAGAGCCTCTCTGTCACAGAGTATGCGGCTAAGTTCATGAATTTAGTTCATTTTTCACCAGAGGTTGCGAAAGTGCTTCTTTGAAAGCACGCATCATCGAATCGGTGATAAGGAAAGAGATTCGATCTAAGATTGCAGTACATTGTATTACGTATTATACAGAGATGGTGAATAGAGCAATATTTGCTGAACATGACATCTTGAGACCGATTGAAGGAGGCATGATGATACCCATGGGAACTTATGGGAACTCTAATGCTGGGAACAAGCGGAAGAGGGACACCTACTTCCATGGTGGGAGTGCGAATCAAAACCAAACGGCAGGATCAGTCAACCTTCCTCCACGACCCCAGAGTAAAGGATGTTGCTTTCAATGTGGCTCGACTAATCACATAAAGTGATAGTGTACGGCGCAACCTACACAATGTCACAATTGCATGAAAATGGGGCATCTACAGTGCTACTGTAGAAATACTCCGAGGTCGGGTGCATGTGACACTTCTCAGGTGTCGCAAGCATCATATGCTTCGACAGGACAAGGATAGAAGAGTCGGTCATGTCAACATAATAGAGCTAGCCATGGTGATTCTCGAAATACCAGGACTCTTCAACCAGGGGAATCTTAGCAAGGCAACAAGGAGAACATTGCAGTGACAAAGCAATTGTATGGAGCTGATCAGATGATTGTTGATGATCAGGCTGGACCATCAACAATAAGAGGTACGATTCTTTTGAATTATACCTTTGTGAAAGTGTTGTTCGATACTGGTGCATCGTATTCCTTTCTTTCTTCTCGTATTGTGGATTTTCTAAACTTAAAACTGGAAATGATGCCTTCTGTCTTGAAGCTGCAAACTTCTCTTGGTGAAAGAGAATGTCAAGCTCTTGTGTGTTGAGAATGTGCTATAACTGTTGATGAATCTGAGCTAAAATGGGCCTTCTCCATGTTGGATATGAATTTGTATGATGTAATCCTAGGTATGGATTGGTTGACAACTTTTAAGGCTCACATCAACTGTTATGGAAGAACAGTTAGTTTCACGATAGAGGACAGCATCGACCATCTCTTCAGAGGAGAGGGAATGGTAAAGAAGTGTGAAAAGACCATGTTGGAACCAATGGTGGGAACGATCTCTTACCAACTAGAAGCTTGGACTTTGTCATCACTAAAAGAGAGTGAATAAAATAGTTTTCCAGCAGCGGTGGATCAATTTCTAGAGGTTTTTCCTGAAAACATATCAGGGTTACCACTTGTAAGATAAGTGGAGTTTACAATTGATCTCCATCCTAGGACCAGTCCTATCTAACATACATCTTATAGGATGGCACCAACAGAGTTAAAAGAAATTGAAAATGCAGTTAAAGGAGCTTGAAAGCAATGTATTCGTTCGCCCAAGTGTGTCCCCATGGGCAGCACTGGTTTTGTTCATGAAGAAGGAAGATCGAACTCTTCGGTTGTGTGTTGTTTATCGTAAGATTAACCAAGTTACAATAAATAATAGATATCCTCTTCCACGTATTTATGACCTGTTTGATCAATTGAGGGGAGCTCAGTGGTTTTCCAAGATTGAATTGCATTCAGGATATCACCAGTTGCGAGTTCGAAAGGAGGATATTCCGAAGACAGCCTTCAGAAGTAGATATGGCCACTACAAATATGTAGTCATGCCTTTTGGTCTAATGAATGCACTAGGGGTCTTCATTGCTTTGACGAATCAGAAATTTCATCAATATCTGGATTCTTTTGTTGTGGTGTTTGTTGATGACATATTGGTGTATTTAAGATCAAGGGCAGAGCATGAGCAACACCTGTCGATAGTGTTCAAAATATTGAGAGACAATCAGCTGTATGCCAAATTATCAAAGTGTGATTTTTGAATACAAGAGGTATGCTTTTTGGGCCATGTTGTTTTTGATAAAAGTGTTTCAGTGGACCTAGAAAAGATAAAAGCTGTTCTTTCTTGGAAACCATCGAATAATGTCTTTGAGATACACATTTTTCTTGGTCTAGCTATTTATTATCGATGCTTTGTGCGTGACTTCTCATGACTAGCCTCGCCAATGACAACATTGAAAGAGAAGAACAATGTATTTCAATGGACTGACGAATTTCAAAGATAATTTCAAGAGTTAAAGTATCGTCTTACATCAGCACCCATCTTGATCTTTCCAGAATCAAGACAGGGGTATGTGGTGTATTGTGATGTTTCAGGATCAAGGTTAGGCCATGTTCTCTAGCAGGGAGACCATGATGTTGCTTATGGGTTAAGGCAGTTGAGGGTGCATTAGAAGAATTACCCAACACATGACTTGGAATTGGCTGTAGTCATCCATGCTTTGAAAACATGGAGACATTATCTCTTTGGTGAGAAATTTACAGTGTTTACGGATCACAAAAGCTTGAAACACATTTTCTAAAAATGAGATTTGAATCTGAGGTAGAGGAGATGGATGGAGTATCTTCAAATATTAGAAATTCACTAAATGTATACACTGGGTAAGGGCAATTCGGTGGCCAATGCATTAAGGAGGAAGTAGTATGCTCAGTTGGTGAAAGAAGCTTCAGAAGAATGGCAGTTGATGTTGGTCTTAGCCGACATTCATGAGGAATGTGAAAACCGAGGGGATGTCACGATTTTATTTTCAGCTATGCTTGTTCCTGATTTGGTGGAGGGAGTAAAGGAGGCACATGCATCTGATCTCGACTGTGTTGCAATGAGTTTAAAAGTCAATGGCGGGGAGACCATTGAGGGATAGAAGCTAGATGGAAGTTCAGTTCTGTAGTTTCAAAATCGGATAGTTGTTCCTTTAACTGCTCAGGAACAACTCCTTCATTCTTACCACCATTCTCGATGGGCTATACATCCAGGTACAAAAAATATGTACAAGGTGTTGAAGATGCAATTTTGGTGGAGCAGCATGAAAAGGAAGGTGGCTGAGTTCCTCTCATGATGCCTTACAAGTCAGTAGGTTAAAGAGGAGCATCAGAGACCAGCTGGTATGTTATAGTCCTTAACTATCCCAGTGTGGAAATGGTAGCAGATAGCAATGGATTTTGTTACAGGTCTTACAAGAACGGTCTGGAAACACGATTCCATCTGGGTGATAGTGGATCGTTTAACCAAGTCAGCCCATTTCATCCCGATTCGTGAAACTCATACAGTGGAAGGTCTTTAAAAAATCTATATCCGAGAAGTGGTAAAGAGATATGGTGTGCCAGTTTCTATAGTCTTAGATAGAGATGCGAGGTTCACATATCTTTTCTGGAAATCATTACAGCAAGCCATGGGGACTCAGTTGATGATGAGTATGGCGTATCATCCTTAGACAGATGGGAAACATGAGCAGACGATAAAAACGTTGGAAGACCTATTGTGGGCTTGTGTAATGGATTTTTGTGGCACATGGGAGGAGCATATACCCATAGTGGAGTTCTCATACAATAACATCTATCATGCCTCGATACATATGGCTCCGTTTGAAGCATTTTATGGGTGTCCTTGTCGATCTCCACTATGCTGGGTGGAAACTGGTGAAAATTCACTAGTCAGGCCGAGCCATGTACATGAAACAATGGAGAAGATTCATTTGATTAGAAAGAGTATGTAGACGGCTCAAAGTCATAATAAATCTAATGCAGATCACTGTCGCAGACCGTTGGTGTTCGTTGTGGGTGATCATGTCTTCTTGAGGATCTCTCCAAGACTTGGACATCGTTGGTTTGGGAAGTAGGGAAAATTATCTCCTCATTACATATGGACTTTTGAGATACTGGAATGGTTTGGAGAGGAGGCATATCGGTTTGAATTACCACTACGGTTCAGTGCAGTGCATAATGCGTTGCATGTATCTCAGTTGAAGAAGTATCTGCCTGATCCTGGACATGTGATCAAATGGGATAATGTTGAACTAGAGCAGGATACTTCGTTGGTACAAATCCTAGTGCAAATTGTGGATAGTTAGGATAAAGTCTTGCAAGGATAAATCATCGGTCTATTGCGGGTTTTGTGGCAACATGGTCAGATACATGAGGAAACTTGGGAACGCAAGAATGAAATGAAAGAGCAGTGACCATAACTCTTTCAGGCAAGCGATGGTTCTCTACTTTCCGAGGAAGGAAAGGCCAATGGTTGGGAGATTTTAATACCCCCGGTTTCCAGTAAGTAACCCTTGTTTTATGATTTTTAAGTGCATGATGTTTATGGGAGATGATTGGGGAAAGTTTGGAAGACTTTTAAAACGTAAAAGGGAAAAATATGGGGACGCACGGGATGTGCACAGTTCGCCAAACCGTGCGGGAGATGTGCAGGTGGTGGTCTCTTGGATAGAAGAGAGCGCACGGTGTGCACATGATTTGGGAAAACCATGTGATGAGGTTGTGCGTGAAGGATTGCCGAGGTAGAAGCTAATGCACGGTTAGCACATGGTTTGTCAAACCATGCGGACTAATCGTGCGGTCACATAATGTTAGATCCTAAAATTGTGGATCTAACTTGTTTTGCCTTTAATTGCCTTTTTAAACCCCCTAAGCATCCATAATACAGGATTAATCTCCCTTGAAGGTTAGAGGACTTCTCCCAGGCGTTCCGGAGGTGATTCGAAGGGTTCTCTTGGTGATTTGAAGCTGGAGTTTTAAGGTATGTGATCATTCTTGATCGTTTCATAGATCTACGTAGATCTACTTCTCCACTTATCTCGTTTTATTAAATCTACGCCCGTTATGGGTAGATCTAGGGTGTGGATTCCAAATATGACAAGATTTGGTATTGGTTGTGTTAGAAGGAGAGATCTAAGGAGGATTATTGGAGTTTTGACCCAGAATTCTTGAGCATTCTTTGTCTGTTGCTTGGTTTTTCCCTTTTTAATGAGGTAGGTGGATTCACACTCAACTCCTCTTGCTAGAATTGGTTGGCTATGTTTAAAATTGGTTATTTGAATGGTATTGTTTATTAAAAGCTTGGAATAAATATTCTATAGGGATGAATTATGGTTTGATGAAATTATGAAATCTTGGTGAATTGTTTTTCAAATTGATTTGGATAATTGAATTTAAAATGTTGATTTTAAATTATTAACATTCTGAATATGTAATTGGTTTGATGAGAAATGGGATTTCAATAAAATGGGTGTTTTATTGAAATGGGTTCTGATTGAAATGATTTTTATGGATTTGGGTTTTCAATAAGAAGGGAGTTTTATTGAAATGGTTGAAAGGTTTTGAACAAACTTGGTTTTGGGTATGGACTTGCATGGGTTGTGGTGTGTGTTCATATGCATTGGGATGGATAAATGTGAGAAATACCCCCATCAAAAGGTTGGGATGGATAAAGTCGTGAAGTACCCCGGTCAAGGTAGTTCACTAAGTGATGACTTAGTGGAAGTATAACTCACCACTCGCGAGTAAAGGGAGGTCTGGGTTTCATTCATGATTGACTTCACGATTTGTGAAATGGTTGGGTATGCCAAAATGGGAATTTTGTGAAATGGATTGGAATTTTTTTTGGTTATTTTCTAGAAAAACAACATGTTGGAAAAGCCAGTTTTAATTCCACTTTGATACTTTTCCACATGGATTGTTTTGGAAGAGTAGTTTATAGTTAGTTATAAACTGCTTTGGAGAAAATGCTCTATATAAACTGTTTTTATATAAATGTGGCTAACGCTTCTATCCTAGTGGCATAAGTTGGGAAGTTATTTGGGAAACGTACTGAGTTTTATACTCACCCCAACATTGGAACTTTGGTTCTATTGCAGATGTTGTATTCTTAGGCACAAACAAAGGTAAAACAACTCATTACTAGTGGCTTGTGGTGATGTTTGGGAGATACTATGGAGCTTGGAGCTTGCGGACCCCTGTGTCATGGAATCTGTTGGGAGTCTTGTGTAGTTTTCTTTCCGCTGTGTACATTGATGTTTGGTTGGTCTTCTGTTGTTGTGTACTTTGATGTGGTTTATTATAAATGAAGTTGTTTATTGGTCTTCATTTGTTCATGCATCAAATAGTTAATGGTTAATGGATAGATTTATTTTCTTAAAGGGTAAATCATCCTCTAATTGAATTTAAATCCCTTCGGCATTTATTGCCAGCCTTTGGCGTCTTGGGATGTAGCTTAAGTCCTAGTAATGACTCGTTGCACTCTCAAGCCAATGGGAATTGGCGGGTCATTACATGACCTCTTTCGGTTTTATGTTACAACCAGTATATATATGAATATATATAATCTTAAAATGAGTATGTATATATATAAATACATCTCAATTTTTTCTTAGAGGTTTTTCATGTTTTATGAATTCAAACAATTTATGAAGGATGGTTTTGAAAGGTTTCCTTTAAATCCAAACACATTTTTATGCTAAATGGTTATTCGAGTGTTTAATTATACACACATATATATGTGTGTATAATTTCCCAAAATAAATCTATTTATATGATTTCCAAAATATTTTAGTATGTTTTACAAAGGATATTATATACATAAAGGGTATTATGAAATTATTTTTATTATGAAAACCCTTTTTTGAAATCAAATATATTTAAATGTATAATTACATAATTATGCATATATGTTTTCCAATAAAAAATTTAATGATTTTTAAGACTTGAGTATCCATCCTTTAATAATATTTTATTTGTAAAATAATTCTTGGGATAAATGGAATTATGTTTTTAAAACCTAACTATATACATAGGTACATATTTAAGTGACACAATCAAAATATATTTTATAATTTTTAAAAGGTGATTTCCAAGCCTTAAGTAATGTTTATATGTGAAATGTCATTTGGGTACAATTTGATTTATACATGGTATGAAAAACCCTAATATTTATATATGCATATACATCCAGTCATATATGTTACAAACCTAACATGTTTTGGTTTTCAATCAAGTAGAGTCAATAAATAAATATGTTATGTAAGTATTTATTACATGTAGGAAATTATTAAACATTATGGTGATTAAAATACATATACATTGTGTATATATAGTTATATATAATTATATAGTTCAAAAAACCCCAATTTCTAATATTGATTATTAGAATTAGTTAATGTAGTTAATCTTTGAATTATTATTAATAAATGTTAATTTGGTGCATGCTAAACTAATAAGAACTTGTCTGTATAAGTATACGATAATACATTTAACAAGTCAAGATTATTTTAATTAAAGCAGTTTTGATAATATTATCCACGTTTTAATTTAAAAGAATAAATTTTAACTTGACCAAAATATATTATAGAATAAATTTCTTTTTTAAATCATGTTAATTTATATATCATGTTGTGCTCATTTTTAGTCTTATAACATAATGATATTGCTACAACGTTTGATGTAGGTTAATGATGTTTATGATTTAGACAATTTTCAGGTGCACAGATACTTTTATCAGAATATTAAATAACATTTATTTTTTTATTAATTAGTCCTCCACATGAATAAGGATTTTAAGTCAAAGAGTTAACATTTCATGTATAAAATTCCATCCAATCATTACATGGGTGTTTTAAATCAATATCACATGAGCAAATAACATTTTCAATATTATTAAAGTCACTGAGAAATTTACTAGCTAATTGATAACTGATGCATTATAATTATAGTCTAATGATATTTACATTTATCAGCACATGTATTGAGCATGAATAATGAGCATTTATTTTAAGGCAATATTTGCTTATTACCTTGGAAGAGTTGTAAAGTAATTATTTTATGTGATAGTCAAAAAAATTATTATTAACCATTCAAGGTGGTATGAGACACAATGAATAATGTGCATTAGGGAACCAAGTAATATGTGTACTGGGAATGATAAGTATTTAATAAATAAAAGTTATATGTGCACTTTGATTTAGAGATATGAGGAATGCATTGGACCTAGTATGTTCTGGGGTGGGGACCGGTAAAAGTAAGGCCTCTATGTTAGGGTCCGGTTACGGCACACCCTCCAAGTTGGTGTCTGGTTATAGAGGTAATACGTGTTGGTGTCCAGTTATTAGAGGCACTCCGGGTTGGAGTATAGTTATAGAGGCTCTCTGGGATGGGGTCTGCTTATAGTTTTCCCCTAGGTCTTGGCCGAGGACTCGACACAGTCTGACATATGCACTTCCCTCATTATGTTTATGTAATTTAATTAACCGGAAATATATTCACCTAGTAGAATATTTGGTTAAAGAGATTATGGATTTTTCGGTCGAGGCCATAAATCATTAGGCGTCTTGGCCAATGAATTGAAAATATGTTTCAGAATGTCCTGCATATTTATTTCATGACATACGTTTAGCACTCAGTGATTTAGTATTCAGTGTATGAAATTGAACTTTATATTTTATGTCCAATGTAGATTATTCATTACTATTAGATGTTTAATTTGTGCTTATATATTCTCATGTCACACATGTATAAGATTTCTTTTATTCAGCTTGATTTGATTCGAATCATGTATCCTTGTAATTCTGTTAGCATGTTTTTAAATTGAGCAATTTTATAATGTGTACTTGTGTTACAGCTTTTATCTAAGAAGATTGTTTTGGTGAAATGGATTAATGAATGTTTTCAAAAGATATATTGTCTAGTTTTAAAACCCCCTTACTGGGCATTCATATGCTCACCCTACATTTTTTATTAAAAATTTTTAGGTAAAAGGTTTTAATAAAAGAATATTTTCAGAAGTAGCTTGTTTCTCGGAGCCCTAACAGAATTCAATCCTCTGTATGGCACCTGCTCCAGGTACATAGGAGCTGGGGCGTGACAGTCACCATCGCACACTGAAACCTTCAGTCTTATGTGGGTGTTTTAAGGTGTTACGTGAGAAGAACATATCACTATTACTATGTACATATTTTTGTATGAGGAATATACATTCATCTTATTATTGTAACTTTATAAATATTTTTTACTACAGAAATAGTATTTTTACTTAATATTCAACATAGGAATATATATGGATGAATTAATGGATTTTTTAATTAAATAATTTTTTAATAAAATATTATCATTAAATTACTTTTTATTAAATATAAATGATCGTATAATTTTTATGAATACAATTTTAATTTTTATTAAGGTTTGAAATATGTTTTTGTCAAAACCAATGAATTTTAGATAAATGTAGGTTTTTTTTAAAAGTAATAATTCAAATATTTAGAAAATTATTTAGATAAAATGAATATTATTTTTGGAATCAGGACATCAAAATTATCCAACAGTGAATTTTTCATAATTTTCTTGAGAGAGTCTAATTTTTGGGAAAAAATGAAACACCGTTTAAATATATAATTTGTTTTATGACCTCATAATGACCCAATAGTGGTGTAATAAAATACAATGAACATTATTTTCGGAATTTATATGTTTTAAAATTAAAATAATTTGATTTTATATTTGTTTTATTTATTTTAAAAAGCTTTAGTGGACCCTCCAAGACTCATAAAACATTTTAGCTTTTTGAATTCATTTTTTTGAGATTGTGACTCCCCTCCACATAAGAAACCCTATTATTTTATGAATTTAGGACATTTAACTTATACAATAGAGTTTTCCTCTCCTCTTTTGAATAAACCATGGTAAAAAACCATGGGCTGGTTTGTGGTTTTGATTAGTTTAATGTGAGGTGACCCAAACCTAAATAATAACAAATTCCCACTCTTTTCATATATAAACCCAACCAATATCCCAATTCCTCTTCAGTAAAATCCTTTGGAGATAGTCCAACCTATATCCTCAACTCATTATAATCCTACCACGGTTCTCCAAGCCTCCAACAAGCCTTTCTCAAGCCTCTCCCAAGCCATTGGGATCAGAATTCCATGTAATGGTTTCCTTCCTTTCTCATTTTATCCAAGTTTATTAATATTGTTATGTCCTTTTATTTTCAATTAAAAATGTTGGGGTATGATTTTTCACTGCCCCTGTAATTCCCTATTCATGTTTTAATGATGATATACCCCCTTTCAATCTCATTAATTCCTCCCATGTACCCCTGTTACCATGCCAATATTTCATAAGGAATTTCTCTCTCCTCATTTACATTCAAGCATTTTTTTTGTATTATGTATCAAAATTCCATTACATTTGTTGGGACATGAATATATATGACCCAATTACTGTCTATTTCATTTAAATATGATGAGACACACATTTCACTCCAATCAACCATATTTATGAATTCTTATGTCACGTCGTTATGCTGCCGAAATTGCACTACGATTTTCGAAGCCAAAATCATTGTGTATTGAATACCAACCCATTTCTCTATCAAGGGTGTTCATATTTATGAAAATTTACTTATTGATGTAATAGTTTCATGTAATAATTCCACATTACATTATCGTGGAATAAATTATGATGTTTAATGAATCCATGTTGTATGATCTTCTGGCACACTTTTGCATGAAATGAAATGTTTAAGAAGGGTGTTCCCTGATAGAACTACAATGCATTGGGTAAAGTATAGTATCATTATAAATCATGTGAAATGAGTGTTGAATCATGATAATTCACGTAAAATGAAGTTTTTCTCATTCTTCATGTTCAATGAGGGTTTACTCATGGTCTATGTGCAATGAGACTTGGCTCATGCTAACTCCATGTTAAGGGATGTTTCCACATTTCCATGTTATGATAATTATGATATTTTATGAATTTATGTTCATGTTTCATTTATGATCCATTTAAATGAAAATTTCCTAGAATTAAATGAATAGTTCATTTTATACCTTGTTTACTCCCTTACTAGGCTTTATTGCTCTCCCTTTGCTTATGCATGTCCTCAGGTTATCCCCTGAAATCCTAAGTACGAGGGAATGTAGTGCTCATGTAATGGAAGTTCTCAATAAGATGATGTGTTGTATGTTTTATGTTGTTATGTAATGTTCCTAATCTCCAATTACACTAGTCCTATCAATCATCTATGTTCAATCAAGTGATGTTTTTATCTAATAATTGATGATTAAAAATGTAATAAATAGTAGGATTGTTATAAATATAGAATGAACAAGGTCACTCATGGTTCTAAAAAAATTTAGTCTTTGAAATTTCCCCAAGGGAATTTCTCACTAATGGGTATAGGTAGAAATACTATAATTGTACACTAGAGTTGATGCATTTGGGTGATTTTATCCTATGTGTGGATCATAGATAGGTATGTGTAGAAATAAAATAGTTGTACATTATATATGTTCAATTTGGATATGGAATGAGATGACTCAATGTGATGAGGATCATATAGGGGGAATCTAGAATGAAAATTCCAATGTTCATCAGTGACCAAGTACCCTACAGTTACCTTACTATTTGTTTCTCAGAACTCCTTCAGACTGATATTCAATGGATGATGTGATGAGTTAAATTTTTTCATGGATGAATGTCCTCAGAAACTAACATTGACATTTTCAAGGGTTGTATTGTGGACCCCATTATATTTTTTATTTTCATTATTAACATAATTTTTTTCCCAACCCTTGTATTGTAGAGACGTTTAATACATGGAATCAAATTTTTCTTTGACATCCCTTTAGGGTTATTTTACCTAACTTGTTTTTTCAAATTCTATTTTGAACACTTAAATTTTTGTGAGAAGAAAATCAAATTTTTCCCAAGCTTCCATTTTTAGTTTTTCAACGTATATTGTTCTATGTATCTTTTCTAGTGAAACATTTTTTTGTACTTTCTATAAAATTAAGATATATTGTTTATAGTTACATATCTTTTAATATATGTTGTTTTTGTTTATGGTTATAATTTTTTTACCCATTGGTATGGATAAGAGTACACACGGTGAGGGAAAAGAAAATACTAACATGAATTGGGGCCTCATTATAGTACATAATACCTCATTAATGGGGGTTTAGTTTATAGTCATGAATCTCAAAATATGATGTCACGTTGTTTTTAGATACATAACACACACCATTTATGGTTCAGGGATGATATGTCAGTTTTATACCTAAAAAATGAGAATGCTACACAAGTGTGTTTCACAGAAGGTATAAAATCCATAGGAATTGTAGGATTATAGATTCTTTAAATTATAAATCAAGGATTCTGAATCATATAAAAAAAATAAGAAATTCCTTATAGCGATGGACTCTAACCATTTTCAAATGATGAGTCCCACTGTAATGGTGTTATTGAATATTAGGATTAGCAGTCCCTTCATTATGATGATTATTCCTATAATTTATTGTTCATATTATTGGAATAGTTGTATATTCATATTATGGTATGTATGAATCGTCAAAGATAGGCGTCTTTTGATTATGAATAAACTCATTACTAATATAAATTTAGGGGTTTATAGGGATTCAAATGCATGGAGAATTAATTTGTTTCGGGGAATAATTTTTATTCATAGAGTGTTATGGTACTCTAATATATTATGCCACCATATTTTTAAAACATTATTAAGAAAAATAGATGTGATACATTATTGTTAAAAAAAAATCCAAACCCTATGGACCTAGAGAGCATAGTTCACCATTTTCTAGGGCCGTATGGTGGTCATCACAATAATTGTTCCATTTATTTTAATGATTTCTATTTTTCATAAGGCTTTAAACTGAAGAACATCGTGATTAAGAATTTCAATTTTTCTGAAGATTTACTTTACAGTTATTCAACATGACATGTTTTGTGTCTTTTTAATTAGTTATTTAAGGTCTTGTGATTAAGACTATTGGGTGATAAATTTTATGTTCACAATAAATTTATAAATGTGAATATAGTTTATAGTAATGATTCATAGACCATGGGGAGATATAGTTAATATAACATGTGAAATGTAAAACATGATATAAATAAAGGCCTGATGCTAGTAGTAATTATCTCACATGTAGGTGCACATAGTTAAAGTTCATAGATAAGAGACCAAAAATTTTAGAATGAAAACCAATATGGGACCTAAATGTTAATAATGTATCAATAACATTTCAACTAGAATTAATGGAATCATAAATAAAAAATCAAGGTTCTTTGATTCGTTGTAGGGATATGGGACATTAATTTAACGGATGACTTCCAACCAACATCGAATAATGGGTCCTATTAAGATTTTTTTAGGGAATATTAATATTAAAAATCCTTACAGGAAAATATTATTTTTGTGGTAGGTCGTATTGGTAGTGAATATGCAGAGCCATATAAGGGTCATGTTTTGATAGATAGAAAGAGGTTTCCCTTGAATACGAATACACTCGTAACCAATATTCATGGAATATTTGTTGAAATATAAGTCGATCAATATTTGATTTATGCTATAGGAACAAGCCATGTTTAAAATAGGTGTTGGAGTATTTATAAACTTGATCATACCATATATAGGTTGGTATAATCCTTTGGAAAGCATAAAGAAGGGATGGTGTTTGTGGGAGTCCCAAACACTGATGTTTTCATGCCTAATGAAGTGACCCCTGTTGTGAGATCCCATATGTAATTAACTCCTTTATGGATTTGTGTCTCAATTTAGCAATGATGGGTTACCTAAGTTATTTATGGTTTTATAAGATAGACAATGTGTCCTTCAGTTTAATTATATGAAACAAGGACTTAAATGTTATACCATGTAATGTCATGAGAAAAAGACTCATATGTCATGACATATAACAATATACAAAATGGACTCAGATGTCATGAAATTTAATATCATGCTACAAGGACATAAATTTCATTATGTTTAATGTCATTAAAAATGGTCTAGAAGGTCAGGCAGTTTATGTTAATAGAGTAATGAATCAGATGTAATAATTAAAGGTAAGGGAATTTGGGACATGTAGCTAGGATTAGGATATAAGATCCTTATTTCACTACATATTTTGAAATTATGGGAATCATTCCACAAGTAGTTCGTAATGGTAATCCCTATGTTTATCTAGATCCAATATTGGGGATGGGAGGCCACGGTGGATGCCTTGGCATCAGAAAAAAATATTCCAACATAATGTGAATAATAAATTACCCCACTATGAAGGAACCATCAGTGAAAATGGAATACAAATCGTGTACATGGATATAAGATCCATGTTTTACAATGTATATTGATAGAACATGAATCAGGACACAACTAGTTCATAAAATTTCCCAATGTGAGATGCTGGTGGGAAGGATCTAACACAAATAGGGACTACTTAAACACTAGGATGGGGTCATTTTTTCTTATTTCATTGTTCCGGTTCAAAGGTGAATCTATAATAGTATATCCTAATTATATCTAAATCATATCTATTATGGTGAGGAAATTTGGTAGGTAGAATTTGAGGTGGAGGCATAGAATTTGGATCAAGTTGTCAAAATGTATCCAATAATGATAGGAACAAAGACACATATAGTTCTTGGAGTTAACATGAATTTTGAATTAATGTAGATCAACGAACTAGTAGATATTATAAACACATAGATCTCATTTAAGGAAATTTTCTTAATGATATATTATTCTCAATGGTTTGATAGGTCTTGTATGGCATAAATTATGTCCGCAAATTTAATTTCACGTGACTAGGATGTAAATTCCTACCTTTGGAATAAAATGCAACTCGATTATTCTAATTGGAATGAATAAAATGGTCCTATTATATGACATGATTCATATTTTTTGTAGGAAAGAAATAAGATAGAAATATCACCCATGTGGTATGAGTGTGTATGAAAGGGGAGAAGTAGAAATATATGGGAATTTTTCTGTAACGTTTTGTTAGAAGAAGCTTATTGAATGGAGGAATTCTCACATTATCATAGGCTACTAAAAACTATGGAATATATTCACCAAGGTCTCATACATGAATATAAATCTCATGAAAGTTATAAAATCTATGTGAGGTTGTCTACTCTGAGTAGTTTATGGTGTTGTAGTGTTTTATGAATTCTATGTGTTTTGAAATAATTTATCAAGGATTATTTCATGATTTCCAACATCATGAGATAAGAACAAAATTTCATGTATTTTAATGTCCATTAGCCTTGGCTGGGGTATTATAGAATGTAGTGATAGGTGAATGGGAGAAATTACCACTATTTTTGGTTATAATGGGTATGGACATCTGAAACATATGCCAAACAGAAGGGCTTGTTATCAGGGGAAACCCATGGATGGGTCTCAGATAAGTGCTACATAATTTCAAAATTGTTGTTGAGGAACTTCAATCAATCCAACCATAGTTCAAAATGGCTCTGCAAAAATATTTAACTCATATATAAAGGAAATGGGGAAATTTACTATGCATAGGTTCATGGATAGAAAAATCTATTGTGAAGGCTCCTATATTGATCCAAATTATGAATAATATAATATCATTTTCCTGCTTTAGTAACAAACATAGAAATTGATAAAGGCCACAAAAAATGGCCTTAGTATCAAAATGGTTTTGAAGGTGTAGAAATTATGGCTATCCCAATTTAAGGAGAATGAGAGTCAATATGTATCCTATTGAAGTATGAATAAAGGATCAGTTAGTTCTTTAGGTGAGTGTGGAAGGTTTAAAAACCATGGGTAGAATATCCATATGAAATAAAATTATAGATATAGTGTATAATTTTTTATATGGTGGATGTTGTCCAATATTTTCATTTTATGTGACTAAAACAATTTCATATTGTTTAACATCATGTGAAAAGGAAATTTTAAAGCTATTTTTATCATTCGATATTTTTGATGGTGGAAATACATTGAAATTTATTTTTTATAGCACAACCAATGTCTTATAGTTTTACATAAGGTGACTAATACATTGACCATTTATATTAAAATCTTGGAATAAGGAAATTGTGCATTTAATTGATTGTCATGCAACACAGACATTATACCATGATGTTTAATGTAATGGAGCTATCAATTTTGAACTGATGTGAAGATTCTCCTCAAAAATGGAGAGAAAAGATTAATATCAACTCGAACATAACCTCTATATGGAATAAGTCCCATATCATTTTTTGTTCATGTTTTGGTGGTTTCCTCATTAGAACGTTCAATTTTTTGAGATATTGAACCAAATATCCTTGGAGAAATATGTGAAGGGGATTTTTTTATATAAAGTCTCATACAATCACATTTCAATGAATTTACAAGGTTGTTTAGTTTTTTTATCCTTTTTTACATCAGTCGACTATAACTCATTATATTTCTTATCAGATTATTTATCTTCTAAAATTTGATCGTAGATGTCACTATAGAGTTAAGGAAATTGAAACTTCATGGGTAGAACCACCTATGTCCCATAGAAAAGAAAGTATGATGTCACTTTCTTGGTAGTATGGATCATGGTTTGATAATCCCCCTTGGAATGAATTAGTTTTTTTTCATCTAGGTTCTCATATTATTTTCCAATGGCTTCTATTGGATATTTTAAAGAGTCTTGTCGAAGGAATACTTCTATCAATTTCATAGTATATGGTTTCCAAATGTGTTGTCATATTGGAGGTTATATTTATAATAAAACAATTTCAACTTAGAAGAATATAAATTGGTACAATTTTAAATCAATATTGTGTGGGGTAGACCTAATATTTGTATATATCAGACATGAAAGAGTAAATGATTTTCATTATTCCAATATCTTTTATAAGTATAGATTCACCCTATTTAGAGAAGAAGTTAGTGGTAGTAAGGATAAACTGAAATTATCTAGATGCAGCTAGGGGATATGTCCCCTTGTAATCTATTCTATGTATGAAATATGGCCAAGAATACTTGGAAACATATACCAACTCTCAAGTTTGATGAATAATGTTGATATTTATTTGATAAGAATGAAATTTATTCTAAAACATATAATAGCTGTATATTTACATACATTTATACTACATCATTTTAGATGAGTATTCAATATATATAATTATGATCCATGTCATTTTCATAATGATTTAGTATATTTGGATACTAGATAGATAATACTATTATTTCCTTAAATGATTTCAATGATTCTTAAGTAGAACAATTCTCAGGCATACCCGAAATAAATATTTTCTTCTTAACATTTGGAAAGAATAAATATAAAAGGGCGAGATAAGATTATTAAAAATGATAAACATAGGGGATATCAGCCAATGACCATTCATGAGAAGAAGATAATCATAAGGGCATGAGATAATGAACATAATTTATAATGTTCATACCAAATTTGACTTAGTTCATAAAAATATGGAAGACATAAAATGTTATCATATTAACTGTAAATTTAAACAAAAGTTTGGAATCATTAGTAACCTGTATTGAGAAATGAAATCATAACATTGACATATGAATGTGGAAAATAGGAATGATTATAACATACTAAACATTTTTAAATAGAAATTAGTTTAAAGATTAAGCTAAGGACCGGAAATTAGTCCCTAAAATAAACCTTTGGACATGAATCTATGTCCACACCTAATCATAATGTACGGAAATAAATCCCTCGAGATAACATTGCATTATTTTTTGGTTGATTTTGTTTGTTGAAAAAGCATGTTTCTGTGGTATGTTGTGGAGTCTAGAGAGACTGTTGACATAATATGTTGAAAATGATCTAAGATGAAGGAATGGATTCCTTGGAATTAGTATACAAAATTGTTTACACAAGGTGACAATGTTTCCCATTGTTTGCCAAATTTTTGGGGTAAAAAATTCATAGCTTGGATTGCATCATGAAATGTAGATTTTCATTAAGGCTATATGAAAATATGTTAAAGGAATAAATTTTATGAATATGAGATACATGAAGAGTGTTCCATGAAGGATTAAATAATATTGATAGTGATCTCTGTGATTACGAATTGATAGTGATCTTTGTGAATGGGTTTTTGTGAAGGTTGGTTTGTAAAGGAATGATTCTTTGTGATGGAAGGTTTGAAATGACAACTTACATCATGAAATGTGTATTTTCATGAACTCCTTTTGAAAATATGGCTGAACCATGAGTTTCACAACAATTGGGTTCATGAAGAGTGGTTCATGAAGCTGCAATGTTTTTGGACGGTGATATTAGCTGTTACGAAAGGCATCACAAACACCATGAAGTATTTGAAATAAAAATATTTTTGACTATGGGAAGAATCAAAAATAATTTTTTGTGGAGATTTATAAAATAGGGAATGCTCAGAAGGAAATTAGGGAGCTTCATGAAATAGTGATGATGTAGTAGGTAAGCTTCTTGAATGAGTGGAAATTTCTATAAATAGTCCTTGACAACCTTTAAAATTTAATTAAGACATAATAAAGAACATAAGTATCTGAAAACTAGAAGGTGGTTTGTGAAGGTTTTTCCTAAAGCTGGTATGTGAAGAATATTGCGAAGGATATAAGACAACCGAATGTTATGAACATCATGAAAGTTATTTATGAAGGTATTTCATGAAAATAAATTCTCAAAGGCTATATTGAAATAGAATTTTCTAGGATTATTGAACGTATTGGAATTCATGAAGGCTAAGTATGCTTTGCAAAGAGCTCCGTGAAAAAGATTCGTGAATATCTCTGAAAAGAAGCTTCACATAAGATAAAATTTTCATGAAGGAAGTGAGCATCATGAATGGTGTCTAAAAGTATTTTTCCAGTAAATCTGTGGTAAAGTGGAATTCATCAAGTGGATGAATATTTGAAATCAATAGAGCATATATATATAGTGGAAGACAAATTCATTAGATATAATGAAGGGACCTATAGGTTTATAAACAATGTTTGGATCACATTCAAGAGTAGTGAGAAAAGGAAGAGGAAGATGGCGGTGATTTTCATAGGTAGTGAGCCAAAAAAATAGACATATAGAGTGAACCTTGGGAGTGAAGTGAGAAAGCTGTAGACCTTCTAATGGCATTGATCCTTGGTAAAGAAGAGATCTATCTTGGACCGTCATTATTTGTAGTGTGCCGTAGTGAATTTGGTACAATTGGAACATCACCATTATATTCTCCATGGGTGTACCCCAATTTGGGTGAATCAAGTAAAAATCATTGAATATTTATGCTTTATTTCTTGTATACATTTATAGAATAATCCTCTAATAATGAATGAAATAATAGGTTTGTTATTTACACCTTAGTTCTATCAAAGTAAACCTTAGAATAAATAGGTAATGATACTATGGGCATGACTAATTTTGAAAAGAATGTCCATACCCTGATTCACCCCTATCATGGATATAGGCCCCTTTCCGACATAAAAATTGGAATCAGAGTATATGTTTCTTTTATCATATTTGTTTTCCCAGACATGGTATAGTCGATTATTGAAGATAAAAATTCAGCCTACTATTACCAATTTTTTCCATGGGAAGGTGAAGAACGTCAAATAAGAAGTATTAGTTAGGTGGTATTCTACATTGTGTATGTGTTTACATAAAAAGTGTGATACATTTTATGAAAACAATCCATGTATTAAAGAAATATTTGGATGAATCAGAGAATAAAAAGATATAATCACATAGAAATACTATAGGAATGAGTGATGAACATGAAATTCCATGTGATGTTGAAAATACTGATGATGATGAACATCCAAGAAGGAAAAAGTGGAATTTTTCCGGGAAAAAAACAAATTAGGTCTGAATTTAGATAATGAAATTAAATCTAAATATATCTAGATCCAGGAACAGGAAATTGAGGTCGACATGATAAAGGGAATAAATCAAAAGCTTATTGATGTCGCAAATGATATGATGGAGAATAATGATTCACATACTGAAGAACTGAAAAATATGTCTACAAAGCTAGATAAAAAAAGTTGATGAAAATGGAGAGAGTCTTTTGTCAGATGAAATTTAGAATATGAAATATAGAAATGATTTTCTTGCTTCACAACTATCTGAACTAGTTCAGGAGAACTAAAGGTTATAATTCTATTTTTATTCTGTTTCTCAAGAAAAATTTTAAATAAAATATCAATATGACATGGTGGATAAGATCACATGTTAATAGGATGATGAGATGAGTAGAGGGAAAAATATCAAGAGATAACTTAATACTCAACATGAATCAAGGGATATGAAGATTCAAAAATTGTGAGAATATATATAATTAGTGAAGAAAAAAGTGAAAATCCAATGGACATGGAACTCCTAAAATAATGGATTCCTTGACATTATTATTTTATTATCCTTGGGTAGGTGATGATGAAATAAAAAGAAAATATAACAATTTGGAAGAGAAATAAGAACATATTTTCTCATGTCAAAGGCCATATAGTTTGTGGAAATATTGTATTGGATATGCCAACCCCCACCCATGCATGATATTAAGAGAGCTATAAAAATTTACAGAGATAAAAAAATAATGTATGTTTTTGATAATGACCTAAAAAGGCTTTTACAGGGTGTAATTACAACATGTGATATTTTTGTGGACTGTATGGTCATACTTAATGCTTTTGTTTTGAGGCATTGGAATATTTTTCATTATATGAATATATGAATATTTATAAATATGAGAATATGAAAAATATTAATGAAAAATATGAATAAAGAGTCTCCCAGAATAAATTATCCATGAAATGTTTCTACTTTGGAAGAATGTGACACACCATGAGTATTTGTCAGGAAGCCGAGGAACTCAATGTCAGAATAAAATAACAAGCTATATGAACATCTCAAATGAAAATTTTTGACAAGGGGTATGATTTTAACGAGATATGTATTTTATGTTCTATTCATGGTAATTTGGAAAGAAACAACAGTAGTAAGTAAATAGTAATGGAAAAGTAACTCGAAAGGAGATCCCCAACTCCAATGGTGTATAACATGAAATTATACCATGGAAGAAAAAGCTGTATGTTGAAAATAGGTTTACAGCCTCAAGGGAAACATAATGAGCTCAAAGAATATTATTTCAATCACCTTCTTTGTTACACTCACAATATCCCTTTTATAATGAATGTGAAAAAACCCTGATTAAATATGGATGAGGAACTTTAGTTGTGAGTAATTAGAATGTATGTTTAGTGGTGTACCCAACACCAGCATGAAATAGTGTTGACACTCGGTTAACTGATTAATGAAAAATGAATAATGAAGGTATCAAGAAATTCACATGCCACTCCACAAGGAGAGAAGTAAAGGCAGAGGAATGATCCCTCTAATATAGGATGATGAATGAGAATATGACCAATGGAGAGATTCCAACACAGATAAATAATCATGATAAATGGGATTGTGGTGTAACATCAAAGAAGGAAATGTACAATAGTGGGTTTAAATCCTAAATTAAGAAAAATACCTAGCCTATAGAATTTATATGTCATAAAAATACTCAACAGGTGGATAATTAATACTTAGTTTCATGGCCAAAATAGTTGATGTTGGCCAGGAAGTTGGAAAAACAAAAAAACATTATAATTCGTTGCATGAAATTATCAAAGGGGTGATCAATTAGGATCGACCACAATAATCTTCTTTTGGATTCGAGATTTACTCCTATTTCTATGTGTATAAATTCAATAAAATGATGTTCATGTGTTTTATGTTTTTGGGGAGAAACAATCCAAGGAGAAGTCTCATCCCGAGAGGAAATGTAGAGATGTAATGTGTGTTGGAATGTCCACAAATTCAAATTAGTTATCATAGATGAATAAGAAAGGAATTAATTGAGCGCAAGACAATGATTGTATTATTAACTTTATTTTTTGTTTCTTACACTAAGTTATTACTTAGTAGGCTTAGTGGGTTTTTTGATGGGTCAATGAAAATTGACAAATTTGAATAAATGATGGAAGATAAGAATATTATTTGTGGGTTTAAATAGTGGGACTGATAATAAGAATAGAAACATATCAAAGGGGGAGTATTCTATCTCCTAATAATGTACAAGATCACATAGGAATATAAAGGATACAAGTATACATTGTCTGATATCAAGAAGAATTATTGGGATATAAGTAGAAAAACTAATGTATTTCATGATTATCAATTTTGTTCCATCAATATGGTAATAGATAACTATTTTCAAGACACAAAGAAGCTTTGAGAGAATATTAATAGTTGTTCAAAAAGATCATAGGAATGTATTTTAATTCAATTATGTCACTCTAGTAGATAATTATCAGAAACTTTGACAACACAGTGAAAGGTTTTTGATGATAGTGACAATGAGATTTTGAGAATATTTGGAATGGATAGTTCCATGGATATGAAGAATAAATTTTCTACATGTGTGAAACTATCATTTGATAATGAACACAATGTGGTTAATGTCACAAAATATAGATAGACCATTGTTAGTCTATTGTACTAAACAATGATGTGAAGAAATATTATTTCTACCACATATCAAATAGTGTAGTATCAAAGAAATCACAAAGAAAGCCACATGCTTGCTGTGAAAAGAATAATTTGGTATACCAAGGGAACTATGGATTTTGGTTTAATGTATAATGAAAAATATCATCCAGGGTTATTGGGATATATAGATGCATATTATGCCATATCATATGAGGATAGAAAATCAATGTCAGGTGGTGCATTATATGATGGAGAAGTTTATATATTATGGATAAGCATGAAATTTTTTTGAATTTTATTGATCACCTTAGAATTTGAGTATATTTTGGATACTCAAACATACCCACATTAAGTGGGGATAAAGCAGCAGAAAGAAGACATTGAAGTTAATGTGAAGTCTCCGATCCGAATCCATTGTGACAATACAATTGTGATATATCTTAGAAAAACTATTTTCCATCACTCAATGAAAAATCACAATAAAAATCATGTATCCTTTTATTAAGGAGATGTAGGAGAAAGGGGTTGTGGAGCTTGAGTTTGTTCCTATATATGAATAGAATGTAAACATCTTAAAAACGTCCTTACCCAATGATGTGTTTGAGAGACATTAACTAGCTATGGGAGTTTATTCAATGCCCCACATTTGAAAAAGTGTTTATGTGCTACCCCCTCTCCCTAAGGTATGGTGTGTTTTTTTGTAATATAATAATTTTTGTTTTTACTCAGTCACAGACCTCAAAGAAGTGGCCTTTGGGTTCACTAACAAAGGGTTAGAAATTGTGGCTATTAAAGGGAGAAAATGTCTTAGTCAAGACACAACTAGAAACTGACACATGGAGCAACGAAATAGGGGTGAAATGAGACTTTGGGAGATTATTAAATATACTGAAGAAAGGGATGATTGATCAATGGTAATATATCATGACAGACGGAGATCATGATGAATGAAATTGATAGGTTTGGAATGGATTGATTCTTTGATGAACATTGCACAATACTCTGGTTTTTCATGCCAAGCATGGATCTTGTGGTCTTATATTATGTGTTCAGTAGATCATTGATCCCTATCTGAATTTATGAATGAAAATAATTTTAGTTTATGGAAGAATATTCAATGGAGTATCATAATTTGAAGTGTTTTCAGTAAACCCAAAGGGGGGGATTGTTCGGATAAAATCCTTCAAGGTAACATTGTAGTATTTTTTGGTTGATTGTGTGTGTTAAAAAAGTGGGATACCATGGTATGATGTGGAGTCCTGAGGTATTGTTCACATGATATGTTCACAAAGATCTAATATGTAACACCCGAGAATTTTATGAGAAATATTTTGTTTTTATGTTATATAAATCATCAAAGGAATCTTTCATTATACACAACACTAGCTTGTCATGCTTTACATGCAATCACAGCCTTCCTCGATAGCTTGCGTCGTACGCAATACCGAGTTTCACTAAACAAGGATATGCTATTAAAATATTATTAAAACTAGCCGTTATGAATAGTAATAACCAATTTTTGAAATTTTATAAATTTTATTTTTCAAAATGGACATAATTTTTGGATTTGGAATATCGAAATTATCCTATGGTGAAATTTTGGTATTTTTCTAAAAACTTTCAATTTTTGATGAATAGTGAAACCACTAAGTGGTAGTTAAAAAAACTGAATTTTTCATAAAACATAATTTTACCGCTTCAGTGAGTGGAATTTAGAAAATACGAGAGACACGGTTGATGTCAGTAAGTAAAATGTGGTTCCATGAGATGAAAATAATTTTTTGGTGAATAGTAACTTTTTACTTTTATTTACCACGGTTAAAAGTAAATATGGTAATTAAGGGTAAAAATGATATTATTATTACCCTAAAACATGTCCTAATTATATTGGATAAGTGTAATTAGACCAAAAACAACCTTAGGAATAAAATATGACCATTTAGGCCCACCTGGATTAGATTAGGACATTTATTATCAATTTACTTAAAGAAGGGTTAAAATAGTTAAAATCAAAGTTTAATAAGTAAATAATTTTTAATATGTGGTTATACATAAGATAAATTCGACTATAAATATTCATTAGAAAGATAAAAATATTTCCAACATAATGGTATTTTATTTATAATTTTTAGACATTAAATAAGTTAATTTATTTATGACACAACGATGTTGTAGTAATTATCTTATTAATGAAATATTGACATAATTGATGTTATAAATACCCAAATAAATGTAATTTGAGACTTTTTATGAATTAAAATAATTTTATAGGTTAATATGACATGTTAGTATTGATTTAAGTAACGTTTTTAGAACTAATCATTCTGTTATGGTTTTTACAAAAATAAATTACTAAATAGGGTCAAAATTGACATAAAATAGTTTTAAAAAAAATATTATATTATTAATTGTTATTTTATTCCTAAAAATATAAGGTTCAGAAAACTGACTTAGATAAGGTTATATATATTAATAATAAACAACTTGGTGTTATTTTGGCTTGATATAGTATGTTTATTAACCATATAGTGTAAGAACACAAGAAGACACGGTAAAAGTAAAATTATTTAACTTAATGTTAAATCTAAATGATAAGGTTATAATAAGAATATAAACTTGTATAAATTATATTGGATGACATGATTTCGACCCATACCCACCTTATCTTAGAAATAAATCAATTTCGAGCTATTTAAAACCGAATTGGGCTTTATAATAAAATAATATTTTTAGTTTTCCAAAGGAGCACCTCTCCTCCCTTAAAAAAGGGCACCTCCTCCCTCTTTTCCTCACACCACATTGAGCCTTCAAGCTCCGCAAACCCCTGAAAATTTATTCTCTACACTTCCCTAAAGACATCCTAGAGGTCCGGGTCTTCTTCAAAGACCAATTTTAGTGCCCTAAAAGGAGGTCTCAAAGAAGCGATTCAAAGAAGAGGTAATGCCCGTTACCGATTCTTTCATCTTTATTTCTTCTTCCACTTCTTCTTATTTAGTTGTTTCATTATGATGTAATAACATCAGTATCAAAAATATACTGATATGTTATTATAATTATGAAACAACCCTATTTCACCATCTATCCATCCTACGAAAAATGAAATCACCGCGCGTGCGTACGTACGGAATACCGTCTCCACGCCATGGTGTAATCTATTTTCCACCACCACCTTACTTGGATTGGTATAATGATGTAAAGAATAAATATATATGATTATTGTAAAGGGATATTGATTCTGAACTAGTATACATACACTCCAATACAATTCCATGATCATGGGAACGATATCATCGCTCGTGCGTACGTACGGAATACCGTCTCCACGATGTGATGCGACTCGTTCTACATGATCTTCATTGCATAATGATTATATAAATTAATTTAATGAATGAATATGATATATATTACACTAATACAATTCTGGAAATGAGTTATCTATAACCTAAAAAGAAGAATAAGAATTTATTCGACAAAACACGCATAAGAACAAAAAGTAATAAACACCCGAATAACAAGTAGAAATGAAATATTACTAATAATAAGATAAAAATATGACCATATATGATATTATAACAATGAGTATGATTCTGGAATAAGTCAATGACACTATTATATCATTATACAGGAGGTTCAGAAACTTACAAAGCAAATCAGACCTAAGGTAAGGGAAAATATCACAATCTCATTTTAATCCGAGATTGTTTATACTTTGGTATTTACTGGGGTGTATTTTATCATTAACATCCATGTTCCCTAAATATGTAATATTGTTTCCATCCAACTAAAAATTTTTAAATCCAATTTTACTCTTCGGTGAGTTTTTAGTAAAAGATATGAAAGGAATCCTTTTTCGTTTTTCGTACGATGCACTTTTTGACTTTTCTAACAAAAGTCGGGAAGAATGTTTTTTTAACTTATACGGCATGAATGGATTTTTAAAAAATTATTTCCAAGAAGCTTCATTTACATGTTTTCAAGTTTATTTTTAATCAACTACTTTTAGTTTAAAATTGTAAGACATGTTAAGAAAGGAAAATGTTTTTGAAGTAGAAAGGATATTTTCCTCAAGAATGGAGTTCAAGTGTTTTATCAAAATTATTTTCCATCTAAGATAATATAGGGATATGTTTCTATACCTATTATTACATTGATTTGATTATGTTGTGATGTAATTATTATTATGAATTCCTTTATCTTATGTGAATTGTTTTATGATGTCATGTTGTTTAAGAATCCCATCTTTATTACATGGGTTATGAAATGATGTATGATTTATGATTTTGTGGCACACATAAGAATGGTATCATTATGAGATGTGTGGGACCTATATCTCCCTCCAATGAATTGGGTAAAGATTTTATATCTCATGAGATAGACATGGCTAGAACGGCAGGTTAAACCGGTTCAGTGAAATAGGACTGAAACGAGGAATGAATTCGGTTCAGAAATGGACTTTGTCCACTAAGATAGGCTTGGCAATGAGTCTTGACTAATAAGAAATGATTCTCTATGATTATGAGTGTATGACACAAAGTTTCATGTTATAAGTTATGATTATTGGAATTACATTTCACTACTATGATTTATCCCAGGTTATGAAATTATGATCTCTTTTGCAGGTTAAGATTTCCAAAAGTTATGTTCTTATGAATATGATGTGATTGATATTTATTTAGTTTACCCTTACCAAGAATTTGAGCTCTCCCTTTTGTATGTTCTCTTTCCCTAGGTTAGGAAGAAGGTTATTATGTAAGATATGCCAAAAGGGACTATAGATATGATGAAATAAATGGGAGACAATATAGACTCTTTATGAACCAATTGTTTATGTTTCCTAGTTTCTAGAGACACTATACCTATACGATCCTTTCCTAGTTTTGTTATATGTTGTAATAAGTGTGCTTAAATTTTGAAGTAATAACAATGTATGTAAAGTATGAGTCGTTATTGTTGGTATCAGAGGAAAGGTATAGTCATCCTTTGGAAACTAGGATGTGAAAGCCTTAGTAAGAACCCTAAGGATAATTCTAAGCACAGATCAAAATCTTAGGGTTTTAAAAATGACCATGAATAACCTAGGATAAGACCTTAAGTGTGTAATTTTATTCTTTGTTATGTGGTTTTCCTATTATAATTAGTGTTTCTCACACTATTCTTCTTGGTTTTAATCAATGGCTGGAACCTGAAGGAACCATGTTAATGCGGAATGCGACGGGCAATGCAATGATTGTCCCCCTGAGCAACCTAACGTTATGGGAGCTAGAATAGAAAATCTTGTAGCCATTTTCACACAACTTTCTCAAGCTATGAATCATGCAGGACTTCCAAATGAGAAAAGGCAGGAGCAACATTCTATTGAATCCTTCATGAGGTAGCATCCGCCTTCATTTAGAGGGTCTACTGATCCATTAGTTGCTGAACAATGGATTAGTACTACTGAAAAGATATTTTCAGTTCTTCAATGTTCTGAACATGATAAAGTCATCCTAGCAGTGTATCTAAGGAGATGTTGATCAATGGTGGAATCGTATTAAGAATACAAGGCAAAGGGATGAAATTGAGACTATGGAATGGGACGAGTTCAAGAACTTATTCTTCAATAAGTACATCCCTCATATTCTCCGAACAAAGATGGAGAAAGAGTTTCCTGAACTGAAGCAAAAGGATGATGAATCTGTTGGTACCTATGAAGCAAATTTTACAAGACTTGAAAGGTACGCTTCTGGTATTATTATCCAACCTGAGAGTAAGATCGATCGATTCTTTAGTGGCTTAAAACTAAGTCTTCGAAGGGCGTTATCCATAAGGGACTTCAATAGCTACGAGGAAATCGTTCGATGTGCTCTCAAAGTTGAGATGGAGATTGTAGTAACCCATCAGCCATATGGGTTTGATAAGAAGAGGAAAATGGAATTCAAAGGAAAATCTAAAGAGCACACAGAAAAGAAGATGAGTTTTCCCTTATGCTCAAAGTGTGGGAAAAAACAGGGAGGGAGTTGTCTTAAAGGGACAATTAAATGTTTCAAATGCGGAAAGGAAGGTCACCAGGCATTTGAATGCCGCAATGATGGGAAGAAGATGTCTAATGATGCAAACAAAGGAAGGGATACATAGAATGACCCTACTACACTTCAATGTTTCAAGTGTAAGGAGATGGGTCATTATTCCAATAAATGCCCTAATCCAAGGGTTGTTGATGATGATCGACATCAACAAAATCTTAAGGCTAAAGAAAAAGGAAAGTCACATGAAATTTCTATCAGCGATGTGGAGTACGATAACGATGTGGTGAAAGGTACACTTACCATCCACTCTAAAGTAGAAAATGTTTTATTTGATTCTGGATCCACCCACTCTTTTATTTCTGAAGAATTTTCTAAGGATATCACCGTATTGACTCAACAATTAGATGTTGAGTTAGCTGTGACAACCCCTAATGGCACAACAATCTCATCAAAAGTTTATAATTCTTCTCCGATTGAAGTTTGTGGGAAAGTGCATCCTGCAAATCTTGTGATCCTTCCTATAGTGGAATTTCATGTGATTCTTGGCATGGATTGGATTTCTTTATATGGAGCTCATATCAATTGCCAAAGAATAGAAGTCACAATTCATATTCCAGATCAATCTATGATCTTCTATCGATGCAAGGATGAACATAACCTTCTAGTGGAAATTTCTTCCATCTTATGGGTCTTGATTCCACTAAATGAAGGTTATTTATCTCAAATGGTTGGTGAGAAACTCACGATTAAGAATATGACCATTGTACGAGAGTTTGATGATGTCTTTCCAAAGGAATTGCTGGGTCTTCCACCAAATCTTGAAGTTGAGTTTTCAATAGAACTCGTACCGGGTGCTTTGCCTATTTCATAGACACCTTATAGAATGGCCCCAATTGAGTTGCAGGAATTGAAGAAGCAACTCCAAGAGAATATTGATAAGGGGTTCATACGCCCTAGTGTGTCACCTTGGGGAGCACCTCTTCAGTTTGTTAAGAAGAAAGATGGATCAATGAGACTCTGTATTGATTATCGAGAAGTTAACATGATCACTATCAAGAAGAAATATCCTCTCCCATGCATTGATGACTTATTTGACCAACTACGCGGAGCTCAACACTTTTCCATGATTTATCTTCGTTTACAGTGTCATCAATTAAGGGTCAAAAGGGAGGATATACCAAAGATGGATTTCCGTACAAGGTATGGACATAATGAATTTATAGTGATGCCATTTGGTCTTAATAATGCCCCTGCTATCTTCATGGATCTGATGAATAGAGTCTTTAGAGACTATCTTGATCAGTTTGTGGTAGTCTTTATAGAAAATATTCTTGAATATTTAAAGAGAAAGGAAGAACATGAAGAGCACTTTAGAATTATATTGAATACCCTGAGAAAGGAGAAAAATTATGCCAAATTTACCAAGTGTGAATTTTGGCTTCAAAAAGTTGCATTTTTGGGTCACATAATCTCAAAAGAGGGGATATCTGTGGATCCAGCAAAAACAGAGGTTATCGAAACATGGTCGAGACCAACAACAGTAACTGAGATTCGAAGTTTTCTTGGTTCGACTGGATATTATCGACGTTTTGTGAAATATTTTTCACGATTATCTAATCCACTCACCAAGTTGACTCAAAAAGGAGTTATGTTTGTTTGGACAGAAGAATGTGAAGAGAATTTCAAGGAGTTGAAAAGAAGGTTATCCAGTGCACCTATGCTCACACTGCCTTGTAGTGGATAAAGGTTTGTGATCTATAGTGATGCATCCAAGAAGGGATTGGGGTGGGTTCTTATGCAAAATGATATGGTGACAGCTTATGCTTCACGACAGTTGAAAATACATGAGAAAAATTACCCAACTCATGATTTGGAGTTAGCTGCAGTAATCTTTGCATTAAAGATTTGGAGGCATTATCTTTATGGTGAAAGGTCTGATATTTATACTGATCATAAATGTTTAAAGTATATTTTGACACAAAGGGAGCAGAATATGTGCCAAAGAAGACTGATGGAGCTGATTAAGGATTACGACTGGTCAATTCATTACCACCCCGAGAAAGCAAACAAGGTGGCAGATGCATTAAGTCGACAAGACCATGCTGGCTTATCCATGATGAGGATCACAAAAGATCCAATATTTATGGATTTACAAAGGTTGGATCATGGAATTATAATGGAAAGGGAAAAATCTTATCTTTCTCAAATGAATGGTCAACCATCTATACATGTGAAGATTAAAGAGGCATAGAAAGAAGATGTCGAGTTACAAAAGAAGGTGAGAAATATTCCTGAATTCAACCTTCATTGTGATGGGATAATAATGTTCAGGAATCGGGTTTGTGTTCCTCCCATCCCAGAATTAATGAAGGAGCTGCTGGATGAGGCTCATAGTTCTTCATTCTCTATTCATCCTGGAAGCATGAAGATGTATAGGGACCTGAAAGAGTAATTCTGGTGGGATGGAATGAAAAGAGATGTTGCTGAATATGTCTCTCGATGCTTGGTTTGTCAGCAAGTTAAAGCTGCGAGACAGAAGTATAAGGGGATGTTACAACCATTACCCATACCCGAATGGAAATGGGAAAACATCACTATGGACTTTGTCACAGGACTTCCTAAAACATCTAAAGGAAATAATGCTATCTGGGTCATAGTTGATCGTCTTACAATGTCTGCACACTTCATTTCTATTAGAGAGGATTTCTCTCTGGATTAGCTTGCCAGGATATATGTAAAGGAAGTGGTAAGATTGAATGAAGTACCACTTTCTATTATATCTGATTGGGATACGAGATTTACCTCGAAGTTCTGGCAAAGCCTTTAGCATAATCTGGATACAGAGTTGAGTTTCAGCACTGCTTATCATCCTTAGACAGATGGTCAGTCTGAGAGAACAATCCAAACTCTAGAAGATATGTTCAGTGCTTGCTCTATGGATTTCAAAGGTGGTTGGGATCAACACCTAAATCTGGTGGAATTTTCTTATAATAATATCTTTCACCCCAGTATTCAGATGGCTCCTTATGAAGCTCTCTATGGAATGAAATGCAGGACTCCAACTTGCTGGGATGAAGTTGGGGAAAGAAAGCTATTAGGACCTGATCTTGTTGATGATATGGCAAAAAAGGTCCGATCTATTCAACAACACATAAGAGCAGCTCAGAGTTGATAGAAAAGTTATGACGACAACTGAAGAAAATACCTAGAGTTTGAATTGGGTGATAATGTGTTTTTACGAATATCTCCCTGGAAGAGAGTCATGAGATTTGGAAAGAAGGGGAAGTTGAGCCCTAGATATATCGGTCCTTTCGAAATACTGGATCGTGTTGGAAATGTAGCTTACCGATTGGTGCTTCCATCGATTCTCTCTCAAGTTCACGTTGTGTTCCATGTATCTCTCCTGAGAAAGTACATACCTGATCCTTCACATGTACTCAGCTCAGAAGTTGTAGCGCTGGAGCAAGATCATTCTTATGAAGAACAACCGATAGAGATTCTGGATCTTAGCAAAAAAGTCCTACGAAACAAGACCACTAGTTTGGTGAAAGTTTTATGGAGGAACTACCAATTAGAAGATGCTACATGGGAGCTTGAGGATATGATGAGGGAGAGGTATCCTCATTTGTTTGTTACAAAGTGACGAATTTCGAGGGCGAAATTCATTTTAAGGGGGGTAGAATGTAACACCCGATACTTTTATGAGAAATATTTTGTATTTATATTATATAAATCATCAAATTAATTTTTCACTACACACAATACTAGCTTGGCTTGCTTTACACGCAATCGTGGCCTTCCTCGATAGCTTGTGTTGTACGCAATATTGAGTTTCACTAAACAACGATATGCTATTAAAATATCATTAATTCTAGCCATTATGAATAGTAATAACCACATTTTGAAATTTTATAAGTTTTATTTTTCAAAATGGACTTCATTTTTGGATTTGTAATATTGAAATTATCCTAGGGTGAAATTTTGGTATTTTTCTGAAAACTCTCAATTTTTGATGAATAGTGAAACCACTAAGTGGTAGTTAAAAAACTGAATTTTTCATAAAACATAATTTTACCAATTTTGTGAGTGGAATTTCAAAAATCCAAGAGACACCGTTGATATCAGTAAGTAAAACGTGGTTCAATGAGATGGAAATAATTTTTTGGTGAATAGTAACTTTTTTACTTTTATTTACCACGGTTAAAATTAAATAGGGTAATTAAGGGTAAAAATTATATTATTATTAACCTAACACATGTCCTAATTCTATTTTATAAGTTTAATTCGACCAAAAACAACCTTAGGAATAAAATATGACCATTTAGGCCCACTTGGATTAGATTAGGACATTTATTATCAATTTTCTTAAAGAAGGGTTAAAATAGTTAAAATCAAAGTTTAATAAGTAAATAATTTTTAATATGGGGTTATACATAAGATAAATTCGACTATAAATATTCACTAGAAAGCTAAAACTATTTCCAACATAATGGTATTTTATTTATAATTTTTATACATTAAATAATTTAATTTATTTATGACACAACGATGATGTAGTAATTATCTTATTAATGAAATATTTACATAATTGATGTTATAAATACCCAACTAAATATAATTTGAGACTTTTTATGAATTACAATAATTTTATAGGTTAATATGACATGTTATTATTGATTTAAGTAACTGTTTTCGAACAAATCATTCTGTTATGATTTTCTCAAAAATCAATTACTAAATAGTGTCAAAATTGACATAAAATTGTTTTTAAAACAAATATTATATTATTAATTGTTATTTTATTCCTAAAAATCTAAGGATCTTCCAAATGACATAGATAAGGTTATATATATTAATAATAAACAACTTGGGGTTTTTTTGGCTTGTTATAGTAAGTTTATTAACCTTATAGTGTAGGAACATAAGAAGACACGGTAAAAGTAAAATTATTTAACTTAATGTTAAATCAAAATGATAAGGTTAAAATAGGAACCTAAACTTATCTAAATTATATTGGATGAGATGATTTCGACCCATACCCACCTTATATTTGAAATAAATCAATTTTGAGCTATTTAAAACCGAATTGGGCTTTATAATAAAATTATATTTTTAGTTTTCCAAAGGAGCCCCTCTCCTCCATTATAAAAGGGCACCTCCTCCATCTCTTCCTCAAACCACATTGACCCTTCATGCTCGGCCAAACCCTACCAATTTCTTCTCTAAACTTCCCTAAAGACATCCTAGAGTTCCTAGTCTTCTTCAAATACCAATTTTAGTGCCCTAAAAGGAGGTCTCAAAGAAGCGCTTCAAAGAAGAGGTAATGCCCGTTACCGATTATTTTATCTTTATTTATTCTTCCACATCTTATTCTTTAGTTGTTTCATTATGAAGTAATAACATCAGTATCACTAATATACTGATATGTTATTATAATTATGAAACAACCCTATTTCACCATCTATCCATCCTACGGAAAATGAAATCACCGCGCGTGCGTACGTATGGAATACCGTCTCCACGCTGTGGTGTAATCTATTTTACACCACCACCATACCTGGATGGGTATAATGGTGTAAAAAATGAATATATATGATTATTGTAAAGTGATATTGATTCTGAAATAGTGCACATACACTCCAATACAATTCCACGATCATGGGAACGATATCATCGCTCGTGCGTACGTACGGAATACCGTCTCCACGATGTGATACGACTCGTTCTACATGATCTTCATTTCATAATGATTATATAAATGAATTGAATGAATGAATATGATATATATTACACTAATACCATTCTGGAAATGAGTTATCTATAACCTAAAAAGAAGAATAAGAATTTATTCGACAAAACACGCATAAGAACAAAAAGTAATAAACACCTGAATAACAAGTAGTAATGAAATATTACTAATAATAAGCTAAGAATATGACCATATATGATATCATAACAGTGAGTATGCTTCTGGAATAAGTCAATGACATTATTTAAATTATTATACATGAGGTTCGGACACTTACGAAGCAAATCGGACCTACGGTAAGGGAAAATATCACAATCTCATTTTTATCCGAGATTGTTTATACTTTGGTATTTACTGGGGTGTATTTTACCATCCACATCCATGTTCCCTCAATATGTAATATTGTTTCCATCCAATAGAAATTGTTTAAATCCAATTTTACCCTTTGGGGAGTTTTTAGTAAATGATATGAAAGGAATCCTTTGTCGTTTTTCATACGAGTTACTTTTTGACTTTTCCGAAAAAAGTACGGGAAGAATGTTTTTTTTAACTTATACGACATTGATGGATTTTTAAAACATTATTTCCAAGAAGCTTCCTTTACACTTTTTCACGTTTATTTTTAATCAACTTATTTTAGTTTAAAATTGTAAGACATGTTAATAAAGGAAAATGTTTTTGAAGTAGAAAGGATATTTTCCTCCAGAATGGAGTTCAAGTGTTTTATCAAAATTATTTTCCATCTAAGATAATATAGGGTTATGTTTCTATCCCTATTATTACATTGATTTGATTATGTTGTGATGGAATTATTTTTATGAATTCCTTTATCTTATATGAATTGTTTTATGATGTCATGTTGTTTAAGAATCCCATTTTTATTACATGGGTTATGCAATGATGTATGATTTATGATTTTGTGGAACACATAATAATGGTATCATTATGAGATTGGTGGGACCTATATCTCACTCCAATGCATTGGGTAAAGATTTTATATCTCATGAGATAGAAATGGCTGGAACGGTAGGTTAAACCGGTTCAGTGAAACAAGACTGAAACGAGGAATGAACTCGGTTCAGAAATGGACTTGGTCTACTAAGATAGTCTTGGAAATGAGTCTTGACTAATAAGAAATGATTCTCTATGATTATGTGTGTATGCCACAAAGTTTCATGTTTTATGTTATGATTATTGGGATTACATTTCACTACTATGATTTATCCCATGTTATGAAATTATGATCTCTTTTGCAGGTTAAGATTTCCAAAAGTTATGTTCTTATGAATATGATTTGATTGATATTTCTTTTTTTTACATTTACTGAGCATTTGAGCTCACCCTTTTGTATGTTCTCTTTCCCTAGGTCAGGAAGAAGTTTATTAAGTATGATATTCCAAAACAGACTATAGATATGAAGAAATAAATGGGAGACAGTGTAGACGCTTTATGAACCAATTGTTTATGTTTCACAGTTTCTAGAGACACTATAACAATACGGTCTTTTCCTGGTTTTTTTATATGTTATAATAAGTGTGCTTAAATTTTTAAGTAATAAAAATGTATGTAAAGTATGGGTCATTATATAATATAAAGGAATGGATGTCATATGGTATAAAAAAGTGTGTACATAATGTGATACTATTTCCAAATTTTTTCCAAATATATGGTGTAACGCCCCAACCATAGTTACCCAGAGTTGGTGCATTATTGCGTAACATTGGCATGATCGCAAAAGATCATGTCTCAAAAGAACGATTAGTTTAGTAGCTTTGGAAACACTAGATACATTCATAAATGTTACATTACATCATAAAGTGAAAAATCACAATAACAATGTCTCCATAGTCCACACTTCTATCCCCTTCAGACTGTCCATATAGGTCAGTCATAAAATATTTCTTCACATCCTGGGAAAAATAAAACATTGAAGGGGTGAGCTCATATTCTTAGTAAGGATAACAATATAGAGGAAGCTTTCATAAATAAACATAAACATTTAAGTCAATGTATAACTAAAACAAAAGCATTTTAAACTTGAACTTCAACATAATATGACAAAAGTAAAATGAGATAATGTCATTTACTTATTCACATGGATATTCTACTGGTCGAATAATCACATGCAATATCAATAACCACTTTCATAATGATGGAATGCATAAAGCTAGACTATCATAACCACGTAGCCAAGGCCTCGTGCCATGACTACAAATAAGATTTTGTCAAGGCCTCGTGCCAAGACAATAATTTGTCTCATGAGACCTACAGATGCATCGAGGAGCTATAGAGGGCTCCACCCATCACTTATTAAGTCCAATTCATTTCTCATATGAATAGGTTTAAACATATCATAAACCATAACATAATCGTATCACATAAAATATGCATAAAAGAAAACATAACATTTCCACATCTCAATCACAAGATATCAATACAACACATTGATATAAAAAACACTTTCAAAACCATTTTCAATACCAAAATAAAAGAAAATTAAAACATTTTATTTATTTTTCATTTAAAAAAGTTATTGCTTGTAGAGGAAGCCGAAAACTCAAATAATGGTCACAGCGGCAGAGAAGTCGTTATTGCCGCATACGTAAGACAAAAACATTTCTTTTTTCGTTTAGTGAAAACACTTCGTATAAAAAGATTCATTTTGAGAAAACGTAAAATTCAAAGGGTTTTATACACCATATTAAAGAAATTTGTGTATAAAACAAAATATTCCTCAATGAATGGAGATTGAGACGAAGTCCATACAAAGATGATTTTTGAAATAAAATAGATCTATTATGTGTATTCATTATAAGTACACATAAAGAAACTACAAATACAAGATAGGACATAATAACATCATGACATAATTTGATAATAGGAGATTAACACAAGGAATGGAAATTTGGTTAAGAAGATCCCTTACCTAGTGTCCGACTTGACTCAGTCGTTATTTAAACTCCTAAATAATAAACTAGAGTCAATATCTACATTCTTAAGAACCTTTTTCAAGTTCATTATCCCATTTATATCACTCATTACAATGTTATGAACATTATGTAATTATTTAATTTAATAACGGTCGTTTTGTCGATCTTTGGTACTTGAGTCAACAACAAACTTTTTATAATTACAAGTTGCTTATGTGGTAGAATATCCATTATCCACAGAATTATATTAATGATTTAGATATCATATATATCATATATATCCAGTATATACATTCATTCATAATATTACGCAACATTTAGAGGTAAGAAATGAAATGCACCGTTGATGGAGACGGTAAGCCGTACGTACGCATGAACGCTACTTTCATTTCTATTTCATATTTAATGGAATGAGATCATAATGATATAAAGTAATATTATAATTCTAGTATAATATCATATATAATATCATTTACTCCGTCCTTTATACATCCCACATATGGAATTAACGATTGAAATCACATTGAGGGGAAGGTAGTCCGCACTTCCTAAAATGAAATTATCGTGTTTACCCATAATAGAAATCATAAAGGTATGCCATAAATGAAAAATACAGAATCATAAGGAGAAAAAACATAATATATATCATATATAAAAATATTTTCATCATAATGGCCACCATGATAGGTGTTAAAAGAAGATTAAACAATCATCTTTTCGTGAGACAGAAATTCACCAACCACAGAAATAGTATGTTCTTTAACCTTTAGACTAAGTTGTGTGTAAGTTTAAATCAAATAATTCTCATAACAACATCCTAGTTTAATGAAGATACTGGTTTTGTTACCAAATAAAGGAATAAAAAGAGTTTAAGGTGTTGTATAAGAAAAATAAAACAAAATAACATAAGAGAAGACATTACAATAAAATCGGGTAACTCTTTTTGATTTGAGCCAAATGCTTCCATGGGAAGACTTCTGCCCAAAGTGAGGCTTCTAGGAGTAAGAGAGGGAAGTTTAGAGAGTATTTGTGCATATTTTGGCCGATCCAAATGGCTAGGAAGGTGTGAATAAAGTGGTAGTGGTGGGGGCCTTTTATAAGAGGAGAGGAGGGGCACTCTTGGAAGGTCATGAACTGTTACATTATTATGAAGTGATTTTCGGATTTAAAAGGTCCCAAAATGATATATTTCGAGGATAAGGAGATACGGGTTTTAAATACACCCATCAAATAGGTTTTAGACAAGTTTATGTCTTAGATTTTACATTATCATTTCATTTTTTTAAATCGTTAATTAATGAGGTAATTACTGCATCATCATAGTGTCATAAAAAATATAATTCATTTAATGTATAAAAATTATAAGAAAATTACCATGATGTTGGAAATCTTTTTATATTTCTAATGAATTTTTATAGTCAAAATGTTAACTTATATAACCCCATTTAATAATTGTTTTAGTAAAACAACACATGTTTGTGACAATTTTATTTTTACTTTAAATAAAAAGTTATTAATGTCATTTTCATACCCAAGTGGATCCATGGGCTCCCCAAGTTGACCCATGGATTTTCATGGTCGGAAATGAATCATCCAATAAGGTTATGACAAGTGAAAAGGTATTTTCGTATTTTATAATATCATTTTAACCTTAAATTTCACTAATTACCTTTAATCGTGTTTAATTAAACATAATGGTTACTATTCACAAAAAATTATTTTAATCCCATTGAACCACATTTTACTTCCTAATGACAACCATGTATGTCGGATTTTTGAAAATCAAATCACAGAAGTGGTAATTTTTCATTTAAACAAAAAATCAGTTTTTAACAATCACTTAGTGGTTTCACTATTCATCAAAAATTGAAGTTTTCCAGAACAATGACAAAATTTCACCCTAGGCTATAATTGATATTCTGAATTCAAAAATGATGTCTAGTTTAAAAAATTCCAAACATGTAAGTTGCATTAATTAATTTTATAATTAATTCCCGTTGTCACAATAAATATCGTGTTTTTAAGAAACAATATATATCAAAAGATTGACAATTTATTATGTCCAATTTCAAAGTGAAATTAATTATAATGAACACCATTGGAAAAAATGGTAAAAATATATTATAATTATAATTTAAACCACGGAATAGTAAAATTTATCACTATAAATTATTTTGATTAAAAAAGTTGTTTTTAAGTATTTTTCACTATTCAAAAAAAACTGGAAGTTCTCAGAAAAATACCAAAAATTCAACTTAGGATAATTTTGATATTCCGAATCCAAACATGAAGTCCATATTGAAATATAAAATATATATAATTTCAAAACGTGGGTATTACTATTCATAATGGCTATTTTGATTGGCCGCGGTGTGTTAGAATCTTGAACTTGCGTACAATGGAAGCTATTGCATTATTGAAATAGAAGCGTATCATGGATGCTTGGGGTGTTACATTCTCTCCTACTTCAATAAATTGTGTCCTCTCAATTTGAAATTTTTCTTTGAAAAAAAATGATTGAAAATAGAAAATACCAATGTGGAAAACCCACATCGAAAATAAGGTTAATAAAAAAATAACATTAAAAGAAAGAAAGAGAAGTACAATGGTCACCCGAGATAGCCCATACTAGGATTCAATGAAAATATGGATATGGAAGGAAAAAAACCATCACGGTCTGATGGAGAGTTGTAGAAAACTGGATTAGGAGAAAGTTAATAATAATAAAATGAAAAACTTTTGATTGGTTAAACGGTCATTGAATCCCCAGTTGGAAAAGTTAACCGCAACATTTTTGTTTTAAGTTACCTTTCATAAAGTTGAGGAATTTATTTAAGAGATTTACTATGAAAGTATCACAAACCCATCCTTCACTCCAAAAGGTAAAAGAACTCAAAAATATTCTATTTATCCTAATTGTATAAGGTTCCAAATATTAAATCATACCATTTAGATTAGGAAAACTATTTGTAACAATCAGGGACTACATGTAGGCTAGTTGTAGGTGATAAAGGCATGTCACACTTTGGTTGTGGGTTCGATTCCTACAGCTTTGTCCGACACGACGGGTTTTCCCCCAACCTGCAGGTTGTCCTTTTCCTAAAACTATAGTATTATAATATTCCAAAAATAATCTTCAGAAATATTTTAACCTTATACAATACTATTCAGGGTTCAACTTAATCCATTCCAACTTTTATAGTTATCCAAAATACCTCTGTCCAGACTTTCTCTGAATTTTTTCTAAATTCCAAAATCAATTGTAGCATCAGATTCCCCAAACAAAATAAAGTTTCTTTTATTTTCACATAGTAAAAATATGATTACCTTCATCATATTAAAACCTTAATGAAAAAAACAAGTACTTAAGTACAATCCTTATATATATCACATTATTTTTATAACCAGAATATATTCCTTGAGTCCAAAACCACCAATACATTAAATATTCCACTTCAACTGTAGTAACAACATATGCTTGGCCTTGATCCCTAGGCCTTTTCTAGGGTAAGTTTCCCTAACTCTTAGGACATTCATTTTCAAAATGCCCCATTTCTCTACAATTATAGCATTCAACATTGATAGCCTCTTTCTTTCCCATGCAATCACGAGCCTTGTGACCCTTTTCTCCACATTTATAACAAACACCCATTCCTTTTAGTCATGTATCGGGGTGATTCTTCCGACAATTATCACATAATGGAAAATCATTCTTTTAATTTTTCCCTTTATCTATCTTTTGTTCCACCATTCTTTTCTTCTCTTGCTTTACATTGTTGTCATAAGATATAGAGAATTCCTTTTCTATCTTGATAGTACACGAGACTATATCATTCTATGTTGAGAAGGATTGTTATAATAATTCTCGATGGAGAAATGGTTTAAACCCACCAAAGAAACGATCAATCTTACTTCTTGGGTTATTAATATAATTTGGAGCATGCCTCGCAAACATTGTAATGTTTACCGCATACTTTGCGACATTCTCATCCTCCTTCTGCCTCAGACTCAGAAATTGCCTTTCCATATCTGATCTATTGTCACGAGGGAAGTATTTTTCTAAGAAAATCTCTTTGAACTCCCTCCATTCCATACTTGATACTTCTTCATCTTCCTTTGTGTTTTGAATCATCGACCACCATTGATCGGCATCTCCAGGGAGGCAGTAAACTGCCAGGACAACCTTCTCACTTTTTCTACTCCCCAAGGCGTGGAATATTTTCTCTTAGGAGTTTATCCATTTCTCAGCTACTAATGGATTTGTACCCCCATTAAATATTGGTGGGTTTTGCCTCATGACGCGGTCTATCATTGATCCTCCATGTTGCAGATCAGGGTGCTCTATATGAGTAAGGTTATTATTCATAACCTGAGTGAGTTGTCCCAGTATGGTGATAAGTTGATCAGCACCAGTTGTATCTCTAGCTCCACAGTAATTATCCTGAGCAGGAGGGAAATCCCTATATAGAGTGCGTGCATTTATACAGTTTTCATTCCTTCCACTAGGCGCCATTTGTAAACAATGGAATAAACTAGATTAGATTATGAATCAAAATACATAATTTCATACTTGTAAAACACTTAACATAAATTGAACTATTTATGGATATAATCCATAATCATAAAAAGAAATGTTTTCTTTGAGAAGTATATACTCATAAACCCTTCATAATGGCTTGTAAAGAAAATAAGAATTATCCTAAGCATATCCCCCGGGAGTGTTGTAAGCAAAAGTGAAGCAAGGCCCATTTTCATGCACCAGTTCCCGTTCGAGTCTAGCTCAAAGCGGTGTTTTCGGGTTTTAACCCTAGTTACATATGTTCAAGAGCCGCCTCTACCTGCTCGTATCTAGACAGGGATGTATTGCTCAGAAAACTCATAAAATCTCTATAATACCAAAATTCTAGAAAGTTCTTCTATACTAATTCTCAAAGTCTATCTTTGGGCTATGAGCTCTAATCAGAGTTTATCTAAATCTAGCATCGGAGGTTAGTACTAAAATTCCTCTGATACCAACTGTAACGCCCCGACCCCAGTTACCCAGTGTCGGTGCATTATTGCGTAACATTGGCATGATCACAAAAGATCAAGTCTCGAAAGACCGATTAGTTTAGTAGCCTTGGAAAAACTAGATACATTCATAAATGTTATATTACATCATTAAGTGGAAAATCACAATAACATAGTCTCCATAGTCCACACTTCTATCCCCTTCAGACTATCCCTGTAGTTCATTTATAAAGTATTTATTCACATCCTGGGAAAAATAAAACATTGAAAGGGGTGAGCTCAGATTCTCAGTAAGGATAACAATATAGCAAAAGCTTTCATAAATAAACATAAACATTTAAGTCAACGAATGACTAAAACAAAATACTTTTAAACATAAACTTCAACATAATATGGAAAAAGTAAAATGAGATAATTCAATTTACTTATTCACATGGATATTCTACTGGTCGAATAATCACATGCAATATCAATAGCCACTTTAATAATGATGGAATTCATAATGCCAGACAATCATAACCACGTAGCCAAGGCCTCGTGCCATGACTACAAAAAAGATTTTGTCAAGGCCTCGTGCCAAGACACTAGTTTGTCTCATGAGACCTTCCGATGCATCGAGAATCTATAGTGGGCTCCACCTATCACTTATTAAGTCCAATGCATTCCTTATATGAACAGGTTTAGACAAATCATAAACCATAACATAATCGTATCACATAAAACATGCATAAAGGAAACATAACATTTCCACATTTCAATCACAAGAAACCAATACAACACATTGCTATAAAAAACACTTTCAAAACCATTTTCAATACCAAAATAAAAGAAAATTAAAACATTGTATTTATTTTATCATTTAAATAAGTTATGGCTTGTAGAGGAAGCCGAAAAATCAAATAATGGTCACGGCGGCAGAGAAGTCGTTGTCACCGCATACGTAAGACAAAAACATTCCTTTTTTCATTTTGTGAAAACGCTTCATATAAAAAGATTCCTTTTGAGTAAATGTAAAATTCAAAGGGTTTTATACACCGTATAAATGAAATTTGTGTATAAAACAAAATATGCCTCAATGAATGGAGATTGAGACGAAGTCCTTACAAAGATGATTTTTTAAATAAAATAGATCTATTATGTGTATTAACTATAAGTACAAATAAATAAATTACAAATACAAGATAGGAAATAATAACATCATGACATAATTTGAAAGTCGGAGATTAACCCAAAGAATGGAAATTGGGTTAAGAAGTTCCCTTACCTCGTGTCCGACTTGACTCGGTTGTTATTTAACCTCCTGAATAATAAACTAGAGTCAATATCTACTTTATTAAGAACCTTTTTCAAGTTCATTATCCCTTTTATATCACTCATTGCCATGTTATGAACATTATGTAATTATTTAAGTTAATAATAGTCGTTTTGTCGATCTTTGGTACTTGAGTCAACAACAAACTTCTTATAATTACAAGTTGTTTATGTGGTAGAATATCCATTATCTAAAGAATTATATTAATGATGTAGATATCATATATGTCATATATATCCAGTATATAAATTCATTCCTAATATTACACAACATTTAGAGGTAAGAAATGAAATGCACCGTTCATGGAGACGGTAAGCCGTACGTACACATGAACGCTACTTTCATTTAAATTTCATATTTAATAGAATAGGATCATAATGATATAAAGGTAAATTATAATTCCAGTATAATTTCATATATAATATCATTTACTCCATCCTTTATACATCCCACATATGGCATTTACGATTCAAATCACTTTGAGGGGGCGGTTGTCTGCACATCCTAAAATGAAATTATCGCATTTACCCATAATGGAAATCATAAAGGTATGCGATAAATGAAAAATAAAGAATCATAAGGAAAAAAAACATAATATATATCATATATAAAAATATAGTCATCATAATGGCCACCATGAGAGGTTTTAAAATATGATTGAACAGTCATAGTTTCGTGAGGAAGAAATTCGCCAACCACAGAAACAATATGTTCTTTAACCATTAGACGAAGGTGTGTGTAAGTGTAAATAAAATACTTCTCATAAAAACATAAAATTATATTTAAGATACTGGTGTTTTTACAAAATAAAGAAATAAAAATAGTTTAAGGGGTTGGAGAAGCAAAATAAAACAAAATAACATAAGAGAAGACATTACCTTAAAATTGGGAAACTCTTTCTGATTTGAGAAAAAAGATTCCTTGGGAAGACTTCTTCCCAAAGTGAGGCTTCTAGGAGTAATATAGAGATGTTGAGAGTGTATTTGGGCAGAGGTTGGCTGAGCCAAATGGCTTGGAAGGTGTGAATAAGGTGGTAGTGGTGGGGGCCTTTTATAAGAGGAGAGGAGGGGAACTCTAGGAAGGTCATGAAATTTTACATTATTATGAAGTGATTTTCGGATTTAAAAGGTACCATAATGATATATTTCAAGGATAAGGTGATAATAGTTCGAAATATATCCATCAAATAGGTTTTAGACAAGTGTAAGTCTTATATTTTACATTATCTTTTCATTTTATTTAAATCGTTAATTAATGAGGTAATTGTTGCATCATCATTGTGTCATAGAAAATGTAATTTATTTAATGTCTAAAAATTATAATAAAATTACCATGATGTAGGAAATATTTTTATTTTTACAATTAATATTTATAGTCAAAAGTTTAAAGTATATAACCCTGTGTAATAATTGTTTTAGTAAAACACCACATGTTTGTGACACTTTTATTTTTACTTTAAATAAAAAGTTATTAATGTCATTTTCTTACCCATGTGGCTCCATGGGGTCCCCAAGTTGACCCATGGATTGTATTGTTCGGACATGACTCATCCAATAAGGTTAGGACAAGTGTAAAGGTATTTCCATATTTTTATAATATCATTTTTATCTTAAATTTCACTAATTACCTTTAATCATGATTAATTAAACATAAAACTTATTATTCACCAAAGATTATTTTATTCCATTGAAAAAAATTATAAATCCAAATTAAAACCATGTATGTTCTATTTTTTAAAATAAAATCACAGAAGTTGTACTGTTTCATTTAAACGAAAAATCAGTTTTTAACTATCACTTAGTGGTTTCACTATTCATCAAAAGTTGATGTTTTTCAGAACAATGCCAAAATATCACCATAAGCTATAATTAATATTTATAATTTAAAAATGATGTCTATTTTACAAAATTACAAACATGTAAGTTGCATTAATTAAATTTATAATTAATTCCCACTGTCACAATAAATAGCGTGTTTTTAAGAAAAAATATATATCAAAAGATTGAGAATTGTTTATGTCCAATTTCAATGTGAAATTAATTATAATGAACACCATTGGATAAAATGGTAAAAATATATTATAATTATAATTTAAAACCACTCAATAGTATAATTAATCACTATAAATTATTTTGATTAAAAAAGTTGTTTTTAAGTATTTTTCACTATTCATAAAAAATTGGATGTTCTTAGAAAAATACCAAAAATTCAACTAAAGATAATTTCGATATTCCGAATCCAAAAATGAATTCCATTTTGAAATATAAAATATATATAATTTCAAAAAGTGGATGTTACTATTCAAAATGGCTCTTTTGATTGGTCGCGATGTGTTAGAATCTCGAACTTGCGTACAATGGAAGCTATTGCATTATTGAAAGAGAAGTGTATCATGGAAGCTCAGGGTGTTACATATGGGGTGGGGGTGTCCAAAATTTGGATTTTTGATTGTATCATGAAATATATATTTTCCTGAAGGCTATATGAAAATATATAAAAGGAGGGAATTTAGTGAAGATTGGATTCATGAAAAGTGTTTTGAGAAGGATCAATGAATTCTAATGGTTATCTCTACAATTTTTATTTGCATCGAAAAAAGTGGATTTCCATGAAGTCATATAAAACATTTAGAAATAGAATAAATTTCATGAAGACTAGGTTTTCAAGAATGGTGGTTCGTGAATGTGTAGGGGTTTGTGACGACCAGATCCTCAATTATTACTTACATCAAGAATAGTGGATTTTATTGATGGAATTATGATAATATGGCTATGTAATGAGTTTAATAAAGATTGGGTTTGTGAAAAGTTGTTTGAAAAGGCGTAATGGGTTTTGATGTTGATCTCTGTGGTTATGACAGTCATTGTGAATTCCATAAAAAATTTGATAAAATGTCCAGTGATTACGATGAGCATCATGAATGGGAAATTTTCTATGGAGCTTCAAAAAATGGAGAGTTCCATGATTGAAATTAGGGAGCTTCTCTAAATGGTGATGACATGGCATTAAAGCTTTTTGAATTGGTAGAAACAACAATAAATTGGCCTCTACCCCCTTAGAAAAAGTAATGAGACATAACAAAGATCTTAAGGATTTGGAATTGTAAAGGTGGTTTGTGAAGGTGGTATTTGAAGAAGTACACAAATGTTATAATCCAACAAAATTTTATGAGCATCGTAAATTTTTTTCATGATAGTATTTCATGCTAATAAATTCATGATGTCTTGAAGCCAACAAAATTTTACGAGCTTCGCGATTGTATGGGAATTAGAGAAGGATATGTACGCTTTGTGGAAGGATGGCTATTTGAGATTTCAAAGAGCTCCATAAAGGAACTTCACATAGATCTCCATAAAGGATCTCCATGAAAGAGGAAATTCAGAGAAGGAAGTGATCATCTGGAAAGGTTTTTAAAAAGAATTTCATAGTAAATATGTGGTAAAGTGGTATTCATCAAGTGGGTGAATGTGTTACTTCAAAATACCTCCTAAATATATTTCAGGATGCATTCATTAGGGAAAATTAATGGACCAAAATGTCCATAAACTATGCATGGATCCCCTATAAGAGTAGTGAGAAATGGAAAAGGAAGATGACGATCTTTTCCATCAACAACGAGCTAGATAAAGAGACATAGGGAGTCACCCTTGGAAATGCAGTGTGAAAACCCTAAACCTTTTGAAGGATTTGATCTTGGGTATAGATTATATCTTTCCCAAACCATCATTACCGGATGTGAGCACCAATAAATTTTATAGCGACCCATACTTTACATACATGGTTATTACTTTAAAATTGAAGCATACTTATTACAACATATACCAAAACCATGAAAGGACCATATTGGTATATTGTCTTTAGAAACTGGGAAACATAAACAACAGGTTGATAAAGAATCTACACTGTCTCCCATTTATTTCATCATATCTATAGACCCTTTTGGGCATATCATACTTAATAACCTTCTTCCTGGCCTAGGGAAAGAAAACATAAAAAAGGGTGAGCTCAAATGCTCAGTAAGCGTAAACAAAATAAATATCAATCACATCAAATTCATAAGAACATAACATTTTGGAATTCATATCCTACAAAAGAGATCACAATTTCATAACATGGTGTAAATCATGGTATTGAATTGTAATAAAAATAATCATAACATAAAACATGAAACTTTGTGGCATACACACACAATCATATAGAATCATTTCTTATTAGTCAAGACTCATTTCCAAGACTATCTTAGTGGACAAAGTCCACTTCTGAACCGAGTTCACTCCTCATTTCAGTCCAGTTTTACTGAACTGGTTTAACCTACCGTTCCAGCCATGTCTATCTCATGAGATATAAAATCTTTACTCAATGCATTGGAGGGAGATATAGGTCCCACCCATCTCATAATAATACCATTTTTGTGCCACAAAATCATAAACCATACATCATAACATAACCCATGTAATAAAAATGGGAATCTTAAACATCATGACATCATAAGATATTTCATATAAGACAAAGGAATTCATAAAAATATTTCCATCACAACATAATCAAATCAATGTAATAATAGGGATAGAAACAGAACCCTATATTATCTTAGATGGAAATTAGTTTTGATAAAACACTTGAACTCCATTCTTGAGGAAAATATCCTTTATACTTCAAAAACATTTTTCCTTTCTTATCATGTCATACAATTTTAAACTAAAATAAGTTGATTAAAAATAAACATGAAAACTTCTAAAGTAAGATTCTTGGAAATAATTTTTTAAAAATCCATTCATGCCATATAAGTTAAAAAAACATTCTCCTCGTACTTTTGTCAGAAAAGTCAAAAAGTACCTCGTATGAAAAATTACAAAATATTCCTTTCATATATTTTACTAAAAACTCACCGAAGGGTAAAATTGGATTTAAAAAATTTTATAAGTATATAAATATTACATATTGAGGAAACATGGATGTGGATGATAAATAATCCCCATTAAATTCCGAAGTATAAGCAATCTCAGATAAAAATTGAGATTGAGAGATTGTCCCTTACCTTAGGTCCGATTTTCTTCATAAGTGTCCAAACCTCCTGTATAATGATTTAAATAATGTTATTGACTTATTCCAGAATCATAAATATTTTTATGATATCATATATGGCCATATTCTTAGCTTCTTATTAGTAATATTTCATTACTACTTGTTATTTAGGTGTTTATTACTTTTTGTTCTTATGCGTGTTTTGTCAAATAAATTCTTATTCTTATCTTTAGGTTATAGATACCTCATTTCTAGAATAGTATTATTGTACTATATATCATATTTATTAATTAAATTCATTTATATAATCATTATGCAATGAAGATCATGTAGAACGAATCACATCACATCATGGAGATGGTATTCCGTACGTACGCACGAGTGATGATATTGTTCCCATGATCGTGGAATTGTATTGGAGTGTATGTATACTATTTCAGAATAAATACCACTTTAAAATAATCATATATAGTTTTTTATTTGCACCATTATACCCAACCAAGTAAGGTGGTGATGGAAAATAGATTACACCACGGTGTGGAGACGGTATTCCATTCGTACATACGCACGGTGATTTCGTTTTCCGTAGGATGGATAGATGGAGAAATAGATTTGTTTCATACTTATAATAACATATAAGTATATTAGTGATACTGATGTTATTAATTAATAATGAAACAACTAATGAAGAAGATGTGGAAGAAGAAATAATGTTGAAAGAATCGGTAACGAACATTACCTCTTCTTTGAAGCGCCTCTTTGAGACCTCCTCTTAGGGCACTACAATTGGTCTTTGAAGAAGACCAGGCGCTCTAGGATGTTCATAGGGAAGTGGGAAAGTGAAATTGGCAGGTATTGGACAATCTTGAAGGCTCAAATTGGTGTGAGGAGGAGAGGGAGGAGGTGCCTTTTTATAAGGGAGGAGAGGGGCACCTTTGGAAATATAAGAAATATTAGTTTATATTATATCCCAAACCCACTTAAAAACTTCCAATATGACTCATATACAAAGGTTATATGAGATAGGGTTGTAATATTATCAACCAATATAATTTAGACATGTTACGAATTTATTTTAAACATTATCAACTTGATTTATCCTTATTTATCAATTTAATTTTATTTGTGGTAATAATATTCTAAATTTTAAATTATTTTAAATAATTAAATATGTGTTATGAATTTTCCATAATTTGACACATAATGAAATTTTAGACCATATAAATTTTAATTTATAATTTTTAAATATTTTTGTGATTTTTAAACAATTTTATAATATGTTATTTTTATAAAATAATAATTGTTTCAATTTTGACATTATTCATTTATTTCAATTTAAATAAAATATATACATAAGATATGTTCGAACTAAAAGATTTAATCGATTCATAAAATATCATATGTATCTCGAAAATTAGTGGATCACATTAAATAGTCCATATAATATTTATTTTAATATTTTTAAAACCATTTTTTTGATATTTTAATTAATAAAATAATTTCATCATCTCTATTGTGTCATAATTAATGGAAACTATTTAATCCCCAAAAACTCTAAATAAATTCATATGATGTATATAATTTTATTATATTTCTGGATACTATTCAGGTTCAATGTTTTATTAAGTTTATCACTAAATTAAAATTATTATACTTATAAGATTTAAGAAAGTGACATGTTGTCACATTCTTTGGTTTTTATAATAATTAAATTATTTTCATGAAAAAAGTCCATTAAATAAATCTAATCCGACCCTTAGGTGATATGGGTCGACTTTTAGTCATCCAATAGGATTTGGGCAGGTGTTAGGGTAATTTTATAATCTTATATTTACCCTTAATTAACCGATTTACCATTAACTCTGGTAAATAAAATTTATCGTAGTTACTATTCATAATGCCCAAAAACAAAAAAGTAGCCTATTAACATAATTTGGACCCACTGATCCCAAATACGGAATCCATTTTTCACAATTCAAAACACATAAGTTGCAGTTATTAATTTAAAATAAATCATGTTGTTAAGAAAACATGTTTTAGAAGTTAAAACATTGCCAAAGATTGAAATGTTTTTACCCATTAATTCAATGTGAAATTAATGCTAATGACATAAATTATATTAAATGGTAAAAATATATTCTATTTATACTTTAAAACCATTCAATATTATAATTTAACCATTTAAATTATCTCAATGAAAAAAGTTGTTTTTAATTAAAAATTAGCGTATTTTTACTATTCATCAAAATATGAATGTTATCAGAAAAATATCAAAAATTTATTCCAAGTAAAATTTTATATCCTGATTCAAAGGAAGAATTTTATTTTGTCAAATTGAACTTATAGACATGTCAAAAACTAGATTTAATGTGGGTGCGCCATCAAAAGGTGGCAAAACTGCATTTTTTGAAAAATAGTTTTTTACCCAAAAAATTTATTTTGTTCTCTTAACATGTTCTAAAAAATGATTAAGATGAATAATAATGTTATAAAATTCAAAATTTAGTTAATACTATTTATAACCGCTAGTCCATAATAATATATCGTTGTTTAGTGAAACCTGGTATTGCATACTACACACGCTATTGAGGAAGGTCGCAATTGCGTGTAATGCAAGCCAAGTCCATATTGTGTGCTGTGAAAGATTCCTTTGGTGTTGTGTATAACATAAGACATAAAAAAATATTTCTCATAAAATATCAGGGTGTCACATTCTACCCCCCTTAAAATGAATTTCTCCCTCAAAATTCGTCACTTAATTATAAACAGATGAGGATACCTCTCCCTCATCATATCCTCAAGTTCCCATATAGCTTATTCTAATTGGTGGTTCCTCCATAAAACTTTCACCATGTGAGTGGTCTTGTTCCGTAGGACTTTTTCTCTCTACGATCCAAAATCTCTATCGTTTATTCTTTATAAGAATGATCTTGCTCTAGCGGTACAACTTCTGAGCTGAGTACATGTGAAGGATCAGGTATGTACTTTCTCAGGAGAGATACATGAAACACATCGTGAACTTGAGAGAGATTCGGTGGATGCGCCAATTGGTAAGCTACCATCCCAACACGATCCAAAATTTCAAAAGGACTGATATATCTAGGGCTCAACTTTCCCTTCTTTCCAAATCTCATGACCCTCTTCCAGGGAGATATTCGTAAGAACACTTTATCACCTACTTCAAACTCTAGGTCTTTTCTTCGGTTGTCGGCATAACTTTTTTGTCGACTTTGAGCTGCTCTTATGTGTTGTTGAATAGATCTGACCTTTTCTGCCATTTCACCAAAAAGATCAGGTCCTAATAGCTTTCTTTCCCCAACTTTATCCCCGCAAGTTAGAGTCCTCCATTTCATTCCATAGAGAGCTTCATAAAGATCCATCTAACTCCTGGAGTGAAAGCTATTATTATAATAAAATTTCACCAAAGGTAGGTGTTGATCCCAACCACTTTCAAAATCCATAGAGAAATATCTCAACATATCTTCTAGAGTTTGAATCGTCCTCTTAGACTGACCTTCTATCTAAAGATGGTAAGCAGTGCTGAAACTCAACTATGTATCCAAAGTATGCGGAAGACTTCTCCAGAACTTCGAGGTAAACCTCGAATCCTGATCAGATATAATGGAAAGTGGTACTCCATGAAATCTAACCACTTCCTTTACATATATCATGGCAAGCTGATCTAGAGTTAAATTATCTCTAATAGCAATGAAGTGTGCAGACTTTGTAAGATGATCAACTATGACCCAGATAGCACTATTTCCTTTGGATGTTTTAAGAAGTCCAGTGACAAAGACCATAGTGATGTTTTCCCATTTCCATTCTAGTATGGGTAATGGTTGTAACATCCCCTTAGACTTCTGTCTCTCAACTTTAACTTTCTAACAAACCAATCATCGAGAGACATATTCAACACTATCTCTTTTCATCCCATCCCACCACAAGTACTCTTTCATGTCCCTATACATCTTCGTGCTTCCAGGATGAATAGAGAATGAAGAACTATGAGCCTCATCCAGCAGATCCTTCATTAATTCGGGGATGGGAGGAATAGAAACCCGATTCCTGAACTTTATTATCCCATCACAATCAAGGTTGAATTCAGGAACATTTCTCACCTTCTTTTGTAAATCTACATCTTCTTTCTATGCCTCTTTAATATTCACATGTATAGATGGTTGAACATTCATTTGAGAAAGATAAGATTTATCCCCTTCCATTAAAATTACAAGATCCATCATTTGTAAATCCATAAATAGTAGATCTTTTGTGATCCTCATCATGGATAAGATAGCATGGTCTTGTCGACTTAATGCATATGCTACCTTGTTTTCTTTCCTAGGGTGGTAATGAATTGAGCAGTCGTAATCCTTAATCATCTCCAACCATCTTCTTTGACGCATATTCAGATCCTTTTATGTGAAAATATACTTTAAAATTTTATGATCAGTATAAATATCACACCTTTCACCATAAAGGTAATGCCTCCATATCATTAATGAAAAGATTACCGCAGCTAACTCCTAACCATGAGTTGGGTAATTTTTCTCATGGATATTCAACTGTCGTGAGGCATAAGCTATCACCATATCATTTTTCCTTAGAACGCACCCCAGTCCCTTCTTGGATGCATCACTATAGATCACAAACCTAACTCCACTGTAAGGTAGTGTGAGCACAGGTGCACTGGCTAACGTTATTTTTATATCTTTGAAATTCTCTTAACAATCCTCCGTCCAAATAAACTTCACTCCTTTTCGAGTCTTCTTGGTTAGTGGATTCGATAACCTAGAAAAATCATTCAAAAAACATTAGTAATATCCAGCCAAACCAAGAAAACTTCGGATCTCAGTTATTGTTGTTGGTCTCGTCCATCTTTTGATAACCTCTGTTTTTGTTGGATCCACAGATATCCCCTCTTTTTAGATTATGTGACCAAAAAATGAAACTTTTTGAAGCCAAAATTCACACTTCGTAAATTTGGCATAAATATTCTCCTTTCATAGGGTCTTTAATAAAGCTCTCAAGTGATCTTCATGTTATTCCTTTCTCTTTGAATAGACAAGAATATCATCTATAAAGACTACCAAAAACTGATCAAGATAGTCTCTAAAGACTCTATTCATAAGATCCATGAAGATAGTAGGGGCATTAGTAAGACCATATGGCATCACTATAAATTCATAATGTCCATACCTTGTACGGAATGTCATCTTTGGTATATCCTCCCTTTTGACCCTTAATTGATGATACCCTGAACGAAGATCAATATTGGAAAAGTATTGAGCTCCGCGTAGTTGTTCAAATAGGTCATCAATCCATGGGAGAGAATATTTGTTCTTGATAGTGATCTTGTTAAGTTCTCTATAATCAATGCAGAGTCTCATTGATCTATCTTTCTTCTTAACTAACAGAGCAGGTTCTCCCTAAGGTGACACACTAGGGAGTATGAATCCTTTATCAAGATTCTCTTGGAGATGCTTCTTCAATTCCTGCAACTCAATTGCGGCCATTCTATAAGGTGTCTTTGAAATAGGCAAAGCACCTGGTATGAGTTCTATTGAAAACTCAACTTCACGATTCGGTGGAAGACCTGACAATTCCTCTGGGAAGACATCATCTAATTCCCATACAATGGGCATATTATTAATTGTGAGTTTCTCTCCTACTATTTTAGATAAATAACCTTCATTTAGTTGAATCAATACACATAATATAGAAGAAATTTCCACTGGAAGGTTATTTTCATCCTTGCATCGATAGACGATCATAGATTGATCTGGAATATGAAATGTGACTTCCCTTATTTGGCAATTGATATGAGCTCCATATAAATAAAGGCAATCCATGCCATGAATCACATCAAATTCCACTATAGGAAGGATCACAAGATTTGCAGGAAGCACTTTCCCAGAAACTTCAATCAGAGAAGAATTATAAACTTTTGATGTAACTATTGTGCCATTAGGAGTTGTCACAGCCAAATCAACATTTAATTGTTGAGGTAATACGACAATACCCTTAGAAAATTCTTCAGAAATAAAAGAGTGGGTGGATCCATAGTCAAATAAAACATTTTCTACTTTAGTGTGGATGGTAAGTGTACCTCTCACCACTTCGTTGTCGTACTCCACATCAACGATAGTAATTGCATGTGACATTCCTTTGTCATTGGCCTTAAGAGTTTGTTGACGTCGATCATCATCATCAACCCTTGGATTTGGGAATTGATTGGCATAATGCCCCATCTCCATGCACTTGAAACATTGAAGTGAAGTAGGTTCATTATGTGAATCCCTTCCTTTGTTTTCATCATTAGACATCTTCTTCCCATTATTTCAACATTCAATATCCCGATGACCTTATTTTCCACACTTATAACATTTCCTTGTCCCCTTAAGACAATTTCCTCCATGTTTCTTTCCACACTTTGAAAATAAGGGAAAACTCATCTTCTTTTCAGTGTGGTCTTTAGATTTTTCATTGAATTCCATTTTCCTCTTCTTATCAAACCCATGTGACTGATGGGTTACACCAATCTCCATCTCAACCTTGAGATCACATCGAACAATTTCCTCAGAGCTATTGAAGTACATTATGTCGAAAGCCCATCGAAGAATTGGTTTTAAGCCACTAAAGAATCGATCGATCTTACTCTCAGGTTGGATAATAATTCCAGAAGCGTACCTTGCAAGTCTTGTAAAATTTGCTTCGTAGGTACCAATAGATTCATCATCCTTTTGATTTAGTTCAAGAAACTCCTTCTCCATAATTGATCGAAGAATATGAGGGAAATACTTATTGAAAAATAAGTTCTTGAACTCGTCCCATACCGTGGACTCAATTTCGTCAATTTGCCTCATATTCTTAAAATGATTCGACCATTGATCAGCATTACCTACCAAATGATACACTACTAAGATGAATTTATCATGTTCAGAACATTGAAGAACTGAAAATATCTTTTTAGTGGTACTGATCCATTGTTCAGCCACTAATGGATCATAAGACCTGCTGAATGAAGGTGAACACCGCCTCATGAAGGATTCAACAGAATGTTGCTCCTTTCATTGCTCATTTGGAAGTCCTGCAAGATTCATAGCTTGAGAAAGTTGTGTGAGCATGGCTACATGATTTTTCATTCCAGTTCCCATAATGTTTGGTTGCTCAGGGGGACAATCATTGCATTTCCCATCGCATTCCGCATTAACACAGTTCCTTCGTGTTCCAGCCATGGACTAAAACAAAGAAGAATAGTGTGAGAAACACTAATTATAATAGGAAAACCACATAATCATGAATAAAATTTCACACATAAGGTCTTATCATAAGTTGTTCATGGCCATTTCGAAAACACTATGATTGTGTTCTATGCTTATACATATCCTTAGGTTTCTTACTAATTCTTTCACATCCTAGTTTCCAAAGGTTTACTATACCTTTCCTCTGATACCAACTATATTGAACCATACATTACATACATGGTTAATACTTCAAAATTGAAGCCTACTTATTAAAACATATATCAAAACCATGAAAGGACCGTTTAGGTATAGTGTCTTTAGAAACTGGGAAACATAAACAACTGGTTCATAAATCATCTATACTCTCTCCCATTTATTTCATCATATCTATAGTCCCTTTTTGGCATATCTTACTTAATAAACTTTTCCTTACCTGGGGAAATAAAACATATAAAAGGGTGAGCTCAAATGCTCATTAAGGGTAAACAAAAGAAATATCAATCACATCAAATTCATAAGAACATAACAATTTGGAAATATTACCCTGCAAAAGAGATCATAATTTCATAACATGGGGTAAATCATGGTACTGAAATGTAATCCCAATAATCATAACATAAAACAAGAAACATTTTTTCATACACACACAATCATAGAGAATCATTTCTTATTAGTCAAGTCTCATTTCCAAGACTATCTTAGTGGACAAAGTCCATTTCTGAACCGAGTTCACTCTTTGTTTCAGTCCTATTTTACTGAACCGGTTTAACCTGCCGTTCCAGCCATGTCTATCTCATGAGATATAAAATCTTTGCCCAATAAATTTGGAGGGAGATATAGGTCCCACCAATCTCATAATGATACCATTCTTATGTGTGCCACAAAATCATAAACCATACATCATAGCATAACCCATGTAATAAAAATGGGAATCTTAAACATCATGACATCATAAAACAATTCATATAAGATAAAGGAATTCATAAAAATATTTCCATCACAACATAATCAAATAAATGTAATAATAGGGATAGATACATAGCCCTATATTATCTTAGATGTAAAATAATTTTGATAAAACACTTGAAATCCATTCTTGAGGAAAATATCCTTTCTACTTAAAAAACATTTTTCCTTTCTTATCATGTCATACCATTTTAAACTAAAAGAAAATGATTAAAAATAAACATGAAAACTTGTGAAAGAAGATACTTTGAAATAATTTTTTAAAAATCCACTCATGCTGTAAAAGTTAAAAATAACATTCTCCTCGTACTTTTGTCAGAAAAGTCAAAAAGTACCTCGTACGAAAAACGAAAAAAGATTCCTTCCATATATTTTACTAAAAACTTACCGAAGGGTAAAATTGGGTTTAAAAAATTATATAAGGATATAAATATTACATATTGAAGAAACATGGATGTGGATGATAAATATTCCCCAGTAAATTCTGAAGTATAAACAATCTCAAATAAAAATTGAGATTGCAAGATTGTCCCTTATCTTAGGTCTGATTTGCTTCATAAGTGTCTAAACCTCTTGTATGATGATTTAAATAATGTTATTGAATTATTCAAGAATCATACATATTGTTATGATATCATATATGGTTATATTCTTAGATTATTATTAGTAATATTTCATTACTACTTGTTATTCGGGTGTTTATTACTTTTTGTTCTTATGCCTGTTTTGTCGAATAAATTCTTATTCTTCTCTTCAGGTTATAGATACCTCATTTCCAGAATGGTATTAGTGTTATATATATCATATTTATTCATTCAATTCATTTATATAATCATTATGCAATGAAGATCATGTAGAACGAATCACATCACATCGTGGAGACGGTATTCCGTACGTACGCACGAGCGATGATATCGTTCCCATGATCGTGGAATTGTATTGGAGTGTATGTATAATATTTCAGAATCAATACGACTTTACAATAATCATATATAGTTATTTAATTTCACCATTATACCAATCCAAGTAAGGTGGTGATGGAAAATAGATTACACCACTGCGTGGAGACGGTATTCCGTTCGTATGCACGCGCAGTGATTTCATTTTCCGTAGGATGGATAGATGGCGAAATAGGGTTGTTTCATAATTATAACAACATATCAGTATATGAGTGATACTTGTGTTATTAATTAATAATGAAACAACTAATGAAGAAGATGTGGAAGAAGAAATAAAGTTGAAAGAATCGGTAACGAACATTACCTCTTCTTTGAAGCACCTCTTTGAGACCTCCTCTTAGGGCACTAAAATTGGTCTTTGAGGAATCCCAATACTTATATGATGTTTATAAGGAAGTGGGGAAGTGAAATGGGTAGGTAATGTCTGATATTGAAGGCTAAAATTGGTGTGAGGAGGAGAGGGTGGAGGTTCCCTTTTATAAGGGAGGAGAGGGGAAACTTTGAAAATATAAGAAATATTAGTTTATATTAAATCCCAACCCCACATAAAAACTTCCCAAATGACACATATCCAAATATTAGATGAGATAGGGCTGTAATATCATCAACCAATAAAATTTAGACATGTTAGGAGTTTATTTTAAACATTATCAACTTGATTTATCCTTATTTATCAATTTAATTTTATTTGTGCTAATAATATTCTAAAATTTTAAATTATTATATATAATTACATATGTGTTGTGAATTTCTATATTTTGACACTTTATTACATTTTAGAACATATAAATTTTAATTTATAATTTTTAAATATTTTTGTGATTTTTAAACAATTTTATAATATGTTATGTTTATAAAATAACAATAGTGTCATTTTTGACATTATTCATTTATTTGAATTTAAATAAAATATATTCAAAATATATGTTTGAACTAAATTATTTAATAGATTCATAAAATGTCATATGTATCTATAAAATTTGTGGAGCACATTAAATAGTTCAAATAATATTTATTTTCATATTTATAAATCCATTTATTTGATATTTTAATTAATAAAATAATTTCAACATCACTATTGTGTCATAATTAATGATAATTATTTAATCCTTAAAAATTCTAAATAAATTCCTATTATGTATATAATTGTATTAGATTTCTGGAGACTATTCATATTCTAAGTGTCATTAAGTTTGTCACTATATTAAAATTATTATACTTATAAGATTTAAGAAAGTGACATGTTGTCACATTCATTGGTTTTAATAATAATTAAATTATTTTCATGGAAAAAAGACCATTAAATGAATATAATCCGACCCTTAGGTGATATGGGTCGACTTGTAGTCATCCAATATGATTTTTTCAGGTTTTAGGGTAATTTTATATTCTTATATTTACCCTTAATTACCTGATTTACCTTTAACTATGGTAAATAAAATTTACCGTAGTTACTATTCATAATGCCCAAAAATAAAAAGTATCCTATTAACATAATTTGGACCCACTGATTCCAAATATGGAATCCATTTTTCAAAATTCAAAACACATAAGTTTCAATAATTAATTTAAAATAAATCCCGTTGTTAAGAAAATGGGTTTTAGAAGTTAAAACATTGCCAAAGATTGAAATGTTTTTATCTATGAATTCAATGTGAAATTAATGAAAATGAAATACATTATATTAAATGGTAAAAATATATTCTATTTATTCTTTAGAAAAATTCAATAATATAATTTAACCATATAAATTATCTCAATGAAAAAAGTTGTTTTTAATTAAAAATTAGCGTATTTTTACTATTCATCAAAATATGAAAGTTATCAGAAAAATATAAAAAATTTATCCAAAGTAAATTTTTATATCCTAATTAAAAATAAGAATTGTATTTTGTCAAATTGAACTTATAAACATGTAAAAAACTAGATTAAATGTGGGTGCACCATCAAAAGGCGGCAAAAATACATTTTTTTAAAAATACTTATTTTACCTGAAAAAAATATTTTGCTCTCCTACCATGTTCTACAAAATGTGTAAGATAAATAATAATGTTATAAAATTAAAAATATAGTTAATAATATTCATAACGTCTTGTCCATAATAATATAACACTGTTTAGTGAATCCCGGTATTGTGTACTACACACGCTATCGAGGAAGGTCGCGATTGCGTGTAATGAAAGCCAAGTCCGTATTGTGTGCTATGAAAGATTCCTTTGGTGTTGAGTATAACATAAGACATAAAAAAATATTTCTCATAAAATCTCAGGGTGTTAAAAATTTTGTACAATCAGTACATCATTTTTATATTTTCCTTAGATGTAGCCCAGTGTGGGTGAACCCAGTAAAAATCATTGCATCCTTATGTTTTCCTTCCTACGTTACATTAAAAGAATCGACATCGGATAAATAAGGAATGAATATGTTCAAAAATAACAATAAAGTACAAAAAAAGTGGCCCTTATAATAAAGAGTTCAAGATCAAGTGTGGAAAGAATAATTTGGGAAACATTTTCCATACAATGATTCAGACCTTCTCTTAGGATATCTTGATCCCTTTTATATCGAACATTTATGGACATGAAAAATGGGTCCATGCATAATCTTATTAACATGGAAACCAAGTCCACACATGAAATTATGAACTTGAAATTAGGTTCATACCTGACAGATTTATCTTTTGAGTCTTCCATATTTACCCAATGCATTGTAAGGTTTTATAATAATTGGTCCACAAATCACATACTCATAATTCATTCACATGGGTTGTAGAAGATCCTATATCATTCATACTATATCATAACCCATGGAAAAGAAATCTATTTAAAGAATATTTCAACATTTCATCATAGCATAACCGACAGAAAAAAAATCTACTTTCCTAAAAATATCATCATCATAATCCTGAAGAACCCAGAGAATGATTAAATATGGAATCCTTGGATCATATCCCCAATATATTATTTTATTATAAAATCATTTTCTGTCTATAATGGCTCAAAATGAATTTCATAAAGGCTCAGGTGGTTTCGGGTCTAAAACCACTCAACCAATAGGTTTTAGACAGGTTTGGGTCACTATATTAACTATATTTTTTAAATTTAACTATTAGTTAAATAGTTTCACATTTACCATGTCTCTTTGTATTTTTAATTCATATGGTTAATAAACATACAATAAACATCCTATAGAACCTAAAGTGGTTCATTATTTAAATATATAATATTATTTAATACCTTTGTCTAAACCTTAGATGTTTAATAATAGAATATCAATTAATAATATAATATTTGTTTTAAAAAATCTTTTATGTCAATTTTGACACTATTTGGTATTTTTTTTCTAAATTAATAAAAGCATTATTACTTCAAAAAAAATATAACCAACCCTTACTTGTCATATTAACATTAAAAATTATTTTACCTCATAAAAATTCTCAAATTACATTTATTTGGAAATTAATAATATCAATTGTTTTAATATATTATTAATTAGTTAATTACTACATCATCATTGTGTCAAAAATAAATTAAATTATTTAATGTATAAAAAGTATTAATAAAATACCATTATGTAGCAAATGTTCTTATCTTTATAATGAATATTTATAGTCGAATTTATATTAGTGTGTAACCCTATATTAAAAATGGTTTAGTTAATAAAAATTGAATTTAACTCTTTTAACTCTTCTTTAAATAAAATAATAATAAATGTCATAATCTAATCCAAGTGGATCAAAGAGGTTCATATTTTATTCCTAGGGTTTTTTTGGTCGAAATATACTTATCCAATAGAATTAGGATATGTGTTAGGGTAATAATAATATCATTTTTACCCTTAATTACCCTATTTACATTTAACCATGGTAAATAAAAGTAAAAAGTTACTATTAACCAAAAATTATTTTCATATAATTGAACCAAATTTTACTTAATAATATCATCCGTGTCTGTCAGATTTTTGAAATTCAACTCACAAAAGATGTAAAATTATGTTTTATTTAAATATGAAAATGCTCCTAGTAGGTGGGTAAAAGACGGTAAAAAGTTCAATAAAATTTTTATATATCTAAAATTATTAAAACCTGAATCCAATGAATTAAATTGAACTTATATAGGTATTATGTATCTTTTTTGACAACAAATAAATGTAAATAAAATAAATAATTATTTAAGTAAAAATTCAGTTTTGAACTATTAGTATGTGTTTTTCACTATTCATCAAAAATTGAAAGCTTTCGGAAAAATACCAAAAAATAAATCTAAGCTAATTTCAATATTCCAAATACAAAAATGAAGTCCATTTTGAATGATAAAATTTATACATTTCAAAACATGGGTATTACTATTCATAACGGCTAGTTTGATCGGTCGTGATGTGTTAGAATCTAGAAGTTGCGAACAACGCAAGCTATGACATTATTTAAAGGGAAACATATCATGGGAGATTGGGGTTTTACATTAACCCCTACTTCAAATAATTTCATCATCAAAATTTTTAGAATACTACTGCATAAAAATATTTGGGTGGTTCTTCATCATATCTTCCTCGAGTTCCCATGTGGCCTCTTTCATCTTATGGATTCTCCATAGATCTATTACCATACAAGTCGTCCGATTTCTCAACATTTGTTCTCTTGTATCAAAAACCTTGACTGGATCTTCGCAATAAGACATATTGGGTTCCATTTCTAATTCTCATAGGTAATTACATGCGTTGGGTCAGGTTTGTATTTTCTCAATAGTGATACATGGAACATATGATGAACTTTGGAGAGACTTGGCAGCATTTCCAAACAATAAGCTACAACCCCAATTCGTTCTTGAATTTGGAATGATCTGAGGTATGTGGGACTCAATTTACCCTTCTTACAGAAATGTATAACACCCTTCCATGGAGGCACCATCACGAAAAAATTATCTCCTACCTGAAATTCCAAATCCTTCCTTTGGTTATCGTCATAGCTCTTCTGCCTACATTGAGCTTCTTTGATGTGGGTTGGATTACCTTCTCATTTTCCATCATTTCCTCAAATAGTTCTGGGCATATGAGTTTTCATTCCCCAACATCATCCCAACAGGTTGATGTGTGTCATCTCTTTCCCTATAATGTTTCATGTGGTGCCATTTGAATACATGAATTAAATCTATTGTTATAGAAAAATTCTACCAAAGGTAAATATTGATCCCACATACCTTGAAAGTCAAGTGAGCAAGATCTGGACATGTCTTCTTAGGTTTGAGTAGTCCGTTCTGATTGTCCATCAGTTTGAGGGTGGTAGGCAGTGCTCCAATAATGTTCAGTAACCTGGGTTTATGAAGACTTCTTTTGAATCTTGATGTAAAATGGGGATCACGGATATAAAAAATAGATAGGGGTACTCAATGAAGTTTCACAACATCATTAATATATAGTCTTTCTAGATGTTCAAGTAGTAAACCTTCTCTTATATCAGGATAATGTGATGACTTTGTTAGATGATCAATAATGACCCATATTGCATCGTTCCTTATAGGTGTCTTTGGTAGTCCCATGAAAAAGTCCATCATAATATTTTCCCATTTCCACTTAGGTATGGGAAGAGGATGAATTACTCTTCCAGGTTACTGCCTTCTAGCTTTCACTTGTTGGAAAACCACACATCTTGAAAGAAAATTAGTAATCTCCCTCTTCATGTTGCCCACCATAAATGTTCCTTCAAATCTCTATACATAATTGTGCTTCCAAGGTGTACAAATAATTAGAAACTATAAGAATCACCCAACAATTCCTTTTTTTGATCAGGTATATCGGGAACACAAAGCCTCTTCCGAAATTTCAAAATTCTATCTTCATACACAATGTCACTCAATCTCCCATCATTCACAGCTTTAATGTTCTTTTGAAACTCTTCAACCTCAGTCTGAGAACTCTTTATCCTTTCTAGTAAATATGTCTTGGAAACCATTTGAAAATTTATTGATGTTTCACCTTCCATGGTTATCCCCATGTGAAACTTTACTAGATCCTTGTATATAGGATCCTTTTCAACTGTCATCTTGTTCAGAACTCCATGATCCTTTCTACTCAAAGAATCTTCCACCTTATTTGCCTTCCCCCGATGGTAGTGTATGGTGAAATCATAATCCTTGAGTAGTTCAAGCCATCTTCATTGCCTCATGTTGAGTTATTTCTGTGAGAAAATATACTCATAACTCTTATGATTGGTATATATCTCACATTTTTTACCATAGAGGTAAGGTCTCTATATCTTCAAAGAAAGGATTACAACTGCTAACTCAAGATCATGAGTTGGATAGTTTTTCACATGAATTTTTAGCTATCATGATTCATAGGAAATAACCCTATCATTCTGCATAAGGACGCAACCAAGGCCTTTCTTTGATGCATCACTATAAATAACAAACCCATCATTCCCTGACAAAAGAGTCAATATTGGATCATTGACTAATATTCTCTTCAGTTATTCAAAACATTATTCACACTCTTTTGTCCAAAAAAATTTAACCCCTTTTCATGTGAGCTTTGTTAATGGGTTAGCCAACCGGGAAAAATTATAGATGAAACGTCGACAATAACCTGCTAAAAAAATAAAACTGCGTACATCGGTTATACTCATTGGTGTTTCCCTTTCATGGAATGTTGTTGTCTTAGAAGGATCAATAGAGATTACATCCTTAGATACAATATGGCCAAGAAAAGAAATATCCTGAAGCCAGAATTCACACTTGCTAAACTTCCCATATAATTCATGTCTTCTAAGAGTCTTTAGAATAATGCACAAGTGATTATCATGATCTTCGCAGCTTTTTGAGTACACCAAGATATCATCAATAAATACCACTTCAAATTCTTCATGATATTCCATGAAAACTCTATTAATTAGATCCATGAAGACAGAGGGTGCATTATTCAATCCAAAATAGAATTACTGTAATCTTGTAATGCATGTACCTTGTTCAAAATGTTGTTTTCAGAATGTATTCCTTCTTCACACACAACAGATGATATCAAAATAGAAGGAGAGTCTTTGAAAAGTATTGTGATCCATGATGTTGGTTGAATAAACCATCAATGTGAGGTAGGGTATACTTGTTCATTATTATTATAGCATTGATATCCTTGTCGTCAATGCACAATCTTATAGATCCATCTTTTGTCCTATCAAAAAGAACAGGGGATCCCCATAGATAATCACTAGGGAGAATAAATCCCTAATTACTCAATTCCTCTAGTTGTTTCTTTATTTCCACTAATTCCACAGTGTTTATTCCATAAGGGGTCATCAATATGGGCCTTGAACTAGGAATTAAGTCAATGGAGAACTCAATTTCTTATTATGGAGGATATCCAGGTAAATCCTTTGGAAAGACATCAACATGTCCTTGCACAATAGGTACATAAACTATTTGAAAATTACTTTCCTCACCCACAGTTATTTCATTCTCTTCCTCCCCAATAATTGAATTTATTTGAGCTACTAGGGTGGATCTAAATAATAATTTTGTGGTGTTGTTTCTGCCCTAAATATATGGTACTCTTTATCATCCTAAAAAATTGTAACCTCCTTCTTCTTACAATAAATTTTTTCATCATGGTACGAAAGTAAATCCATACTGAGGATTATATAAAATTAAATAATGGGTATGCTGATGAGATCAGTAGATAAATAACGGTTATATGCCATAATGGGAACTGATTCACATAACATTGTTGTAATGATAAATCCCATAAGTGTTTTGATATACAACTCCCTTGTTAAATCAAATAGGAAATATCTAATTTTCTTAGGAAACTGAGAAGATATGAAACAATGAAATGATCCAGAATCAAATAAAATAGTGTATAAACTTGAGGAAACCATTAAATTATTTGCCACAACGTCTTTCAAATCTTCAACATCAATAGTAGTGATATCTTATGCTTGACCTTGATCCATTGGAATTTTCTGAGGTACGTTCCCTTGATTATTAGGATATTCATTTTCATAATGTCCCCTTTCTCTAATATTGTAGAAATTTACGTTAACAAACAATTTCTTCCCCTAGAAATCACGAGCTTGGTGGCCTTTTTCAACACACTTATAATAGACCCACATTCCCTACAGACAAGTACCAGGCTGTTTCTTCCCACATTTACTGTAGGATGGATATTCAATTTTTCCGTTCTTCCCCTTATTTCCATTTATAGAGTGTTCAAAATATCTCTTCTTCTCATTCTTTGCTTTATAGTCGTAAGATAAGATAATTTTTTTCAGTCTTGATATCACATGAGAAGATATCTTCATATGATGAGAATGATTGTGAGACTAATTCTCGACAGAGAAATGGTTTTAACCAATCAAAGAAACGATCAATATTACTTCTTGTTCTATGTATATAATATGCAGCATGCCTCCCTAGCCTTGTAATGTTAGCTTCATACTTTGTGACATTCTCATTCTCTTTTTGCCTCAGACTCAGAAATTGTCGTTCAACATCCGCTCGATGGTCATGAGGAAAGTATTTTTCTAAAAAAAATTCATTAAACTCCCTCTATTCCATATTTGATATTTCATGATCTTCCTTTTTGTTTTGAATCAATGACCACCATTGATCAACATCTCCAATGAGACGGTAAACTGCCATGAAAAGTTTTTCTATTTCGCTACTCCCATGGCATGGAATATATTCTCTATAGAATTTATCCATTTATCAGCTACAAGTGGATCTGTACCCCCATTTAATGTTGGTGGTTGGTTCCTCATGAAGCGATCTAACATTTATCCTCCACACTATGAATCAGGATTCTCTATATGGGTATAGTTTTTATTCAAAACCTGAGTGAGTTGTCCTAGTATAGTGATAAGCCGATCAACCCCAGTTGCATCACCAACTCCACTATAATTATCTAGAGTACGGGAGAAATCCCTACATGGAGTGAATGCATTGATATGGTTTCCATTCCATCCACTAGGTGACATTTATAAACAATGGAATACACTATATTAGTTTATGAATCACAATACATAAATCCCAACTTGTAAAACACTTAACATAAATTCAACAGATTATAGATATAATACATAATCATAAAAAAAATTCATTGAGGAAGTATATACTCATAAACCCTTCATAATGTTTTGTAAAGAAAATGATAATTATCCTAATCATATCCCCTGGGAGTTTCAAAACAAAGAGTGAATCAAGGCCCATTATTGTGCACCAGTTCATGTTCGAGTCTAGCTCAAAGTGGTGTTTTCATGTTTTACCCCTAGGTTCTTCTATGTCAGAGCCGCCTCTACTTACTTGTATCCATACAGGGATTAATTTCATGAAAAAATAAAAAAATATATACAATTCCAAAATTCTAGGAAGTAATTCTATATTAATCCTCAATGCCAATCATAGGGTAATGAGCTCTAATAAGAGTTTATCTAAATCTATATTCCAAGGTTTGTACTAAACATTCTCTGACACCAACTGTCATTCCCCAACACCAGAATCCTAGAGTTGGTGTATTATTATGTATCATTGGTGTGATCACAAAAGATCAAGTCCCGAAATTACAATTAGTTGAGTTTCCTTGGAAGTACTAGATACATTAATTAGGTTTTCATTACATCATAAAATGGAAAAATACAAAAACATTTTTTCCATAGACAACAATGAGATCCCATAGCCTATCCCTGTAGGTCAGTAATAATATACTTCTTTGAATCTGGGAAAAATAAAACATAGAAAGGGGTGAGCTCAGATTCTCAGTAAGGATAAAACTATAGTGGAATCTTTCCTAAATAAGCATAAACATTTTAGGTAATGTAAAAGACTAAAACAAAATCCTTTAAAACTTGAACATCATCATAATATGGAAAAGATAAAATCAAATAATTTCATTTACTTATTCACATATATATTATACTAGTCGAATAATAACATGAAATATCAATATCCACTTTCATACTGATGGAATGCATAATTCCAAACTTAATAACCACATAGTCAAGACCTTGTGCCAAGACTAAAAATAAGAATTTGTCAAGGCCTGGTTACAAGACACAAGTTTGTATCATGTGACCTACCAATGCATTGAGAAGCTTTAGCGGGCTCCACCCATCACAAACTATGTCCAATGCATTACTCATATTAAAAAGTTTAAACATAACATAAAAATTCATATTAAAAATACCATTAAAAATGTCAATACTTTATCCATAAACCATGAATGGTATAAAAATAACACATCCAAAGTCAATGATATCTCAAAACCTTCAATATAATATGGAATTTTTGTATCATAATAAATCAACTAAAAATAATCTCACAATCCATCAAAGGATGTTGACATAGATGAAATAAAATCTTTTTTTAGAGAAAAAACATTTCTATTTTCAAATAATTTAATAGTCATGTAATTATAAAAGAAAACAATTATTTTTGAAAATATTCTTATAAGCATGTAAGGGAATCTTCGAAAATGTTATAATGGCGGGAAATAGCAGCACCCGCCGTATAAGTTAAAAAAACATTCATAACATAAATTTGTCAAAAGTGTCATAAAGTACATAGTTTGGAAAATGATGGAATGATTACCTTCATAAACATATAAGGTCAAATAAGTGTATAAATGTCTTTAACCCATTGTTTAGTAAATAGTAAAAATGTTTTGAAATACATTTTTAAGAAACCTGGATGTGGATGATAAAGCGGTCCCAATAGAAAATTATGTATAAAAAACCTTAGATAATGAAGAGATTGTAAAATTAACCCTTAAATTGTACTTTTCCTCGATAGAGGCTAGGTTAACCTCCTGTATAATGGTGAAATAATTTTATTAAATTATACAAGAAACATGTACATAAATATTATATCATATAGGATCTTCTAATATTGCTTTGTTAATAATATTTTAGTATTATCGTTGTTTCGGGTGTTAACTAGTTCGTTTTCCTTTATATTAATTATTATGTGAGTTATATTTGTTATGGATGGGATGTATCTTATTCATATATAGAATTATATCAAGTCTTTAAACATTATTTTTAATCATCAAATGAAAATTAGTCTTGAATGGATATGATGGGGAATGAATCTCATCGCGTTCGTGGAGACGGTAATCTGTATGTACGCACGAGCGACAATATGATTCTTTTGATATTAAAATAATGAATTATTGGATGGTATATCATATCTAAAGAATAATTATCATGTTATATTTATTATTTACATAATTTATACATCATTTTTATACCCATCTGAATAATAATGTATTGAGTAACAACTACAACACGACGTGGAGACGGTAAGCCGTACGTACGCACGTATGGAGACTTGTCGTTCAAAGGATGGACAAAATAATGAATATGGTTGTACCATATTTAAAATAACTTCAACGTATATATAAGATACTGGATTTATAATTTTAGAATGAAAACAACAAGGAATGAATAAGTGGAAGAAGAAAAAAACATGAAAGAGGTGCTGAGATATTTACCAATTTTTTCGGGTTCTTCTATTTGATTTGATCAAAAGGGATCCTTAGGTTGGAATTTTTTTACTAAAGTAAGGCCTATAGGATGCAAAGTGGACAAGTGAGAGGGTATTTGGGCAGGGTTCATCCAAGAATAATGGCTTTGAAGGTGTGAATTTGAGAGAAGGGGATGTTCCCTTTTATAAGAGGAGTGTGGGGAACCATAGGAAAAGATTGAAATATTATTTTATAATAAAATATTTTTATTTTTATAATGGCTCAAAAATAAATAATTTAAAGGAAAAGGTGGTTATGGGTCTAAAACCACTCCACCAATAGGTTTTAGTCAGTTTTTGGTCACTATATTAACTTTATATTTTAGATTTTACTCTTAGTTAAATAGTTTCACATTTTCCATGTCTCTTTGTATTTTTATATTATATAGTTAATAAACATACTATAAACTTCCCAAAAAACCTCAAGTTGTTTATTAATGAAATAAGTAATTATATTTAAGACCATTGGCCGAAAATAATATTTTTAGGAATATAATATTAATTAATAATATAATATTTGTTTTAAAAACACTTTTATGTCAATTTTGACACTATTTGGTATTTGGTATTTTATAAATTCATAACTGCATAATTTATTTGAAAAAAATTCATTTCACCCACCCAAACATGTCATATAAACCTATGAAATTATTTGAATTGATAAAAAGTTTCAAATTACATTTATTTGGATATTTAAAATATTAATTATTTTAATATATCATTAATTAGGTAATTATATCATCATCCTAATGCCTTATGTAAATTAAATTATATAAGGAATAAAAATTATAAATAAAATACCATTATATAGGAAATCTTTTTAAATTTATAATTAATATTTATAGTCGAATTTATATTGTGTGTAACCCTATATTAGAAATGGTTTTGTTATTAAACTTTGAATTCAACTCTTTTAACTTTTCTTTAAATAAAATAATAATAAATGTCCTAATCTAATCCAAGTGGACCAAAGAGGTTCATATTTTATTCCAAAGGTTTTTTTCTTCGATGTATACTTATGCAATAGAATTAAGTCATGTGTTAGAGAAATAATAATATCATTTCTACCCTTAATTACCCTATTTACTTTTAACCGTGGTAAATAAAAGTAAAAAGTTACTATTTACCAAAAAATATTTTCAACTTATTGTGCAAAATTTTACTTAATAATATCAACAATGTCTCTTGGAATTTTTAAATTCAACTCACAGAAGTGGTAAAATTATGTTTTATGTAAATTCGTAAATGCTCCTATGAGGTGGGTAAAAGAAGGTAAAAAGTTCAATACAATTTTTATATGTCTAAACTTTTTATAAAATAACTACAAATAATTACATTTAAAATAAATAGATATTTTGCATATATTTTGACCTAAAATAAATTTAAATAAAATAAATAATTATTTAAAAAAATTGGTTTTAAACTATATCTTAGTATTTTTCACTATTCATAAAAAATTGAATGTTTTCAAAAAAATACAAAAAAATCAACCTAAGATAATTTCTATATTACGAATCCAAAAATTAAGTCCATTTTGAAATATAAAATTTCAAAAATTTCTAAAAAGTTGGTATTACTATTCATATCTGCTAGATTGATTGGTCACGATGAGTTAGAATCTCGAAGTTGCGTACATTGTAAGCTATTGAATTATTCAAAGGAAACATACCATGGAAGCTTGGGGTGTTACAGTTAAAACCACATCTACTTGTAGTATCCTTACATTTATGTTTTTTAAGGAAAACCACATAATTTATATTTTATTAAAACATTAGGATGTTATCCTATACATAGGGTTATCCCTAGAGTTTTCAACAAATTTATTCAATCCTAATATCTAATGATTAACTAAACAATGCTCTAACACCAATTATATTGGCCTAATATTTACATATATAAAAACTACACCATTTATATGAATATTCATTTCATAAACTGTAACATCCCAGGTAAATAAATAATATTACATTCTAATTTTTATCCATTTTTGTGAATACAATATTAATATTACTTTAATAGGGACACTATGCTCGATGGCGTACCCAATACGCGATAACGATTTCCTTTGAAATCTTATGTTGTACTCTAATAATAAAATTATATTATTTTAAATGGTAGTTAACGCCTAGCCGTTTTAATGGCAGGAATGAACAGAACTAACTAAAAATGATTATATATGTTTTTCAAATATTTTTACATTTATCCAACAAAAGATAAAGGCTTAAAATAAGAAAAAAAAATCAATTTTAGGCATATATACTCCAATTTTCACTAAAAGGTCGAACTATCGCCTTTTGACGGCGAACCATATTTAAAAATAGTTTTGGTCACTGTTATACATTATATTGGACCATATATAACTCTCTTTAGAATCAGGACATCAATGATTACTTTGTGTAAATTTTTGGTATTTTTCCGATAAAGTTCATTTTTAATGAATAGTGAAAAATGTTGTATTTTAATTCAAAACCACTTTTTAATATAATTTTTTTATATGATTAGATTATCTTTTGAATTGGTTTTAAAGTTAAATTAGAATATATTTTTACCATTTAATCCAATAGTGGTCATTGTAATTAATTTCACTTTGAAATTGGACTTAAACTAGTGTCAATCTTTTGATACATTTTGTTTCATAGAAACACGCTATTTGTTTTGACATCGGGAATTAATTATTAAATTAATTAATGCAACTTATATGTTTTGAATTTTTTAAAATAGACATCATTTTGGAATTCGGAATATCAAATATAGCTTAGGGTGATGTTTTGGTATTTTTCTGAAAAACTTCAATTTTTGATGAATAGTGAAACTACTAAGTGGTACTTAAAAAACTGATTTTTTCGTTTAAATGAAATTTTACCACCTTTGTGTTTTGAATTTCAAAAATCTGACATACATGGTTGTCATTAATAAGTCAAATGTGGTTCAATGGGATTAAAATAATTTTTTGGTGAATAGTAACTTTTATGTTCTAAATCGCGATTAGAGATAATTAGTGTAATTTCAGGTAAAAATAATGTTATAATAATATGAAATGAACTTGACACATATCGTACCATTATTGGATGTGTCATGGCCGACCATGAAAATCCATGGGTCAGCTTGGGGACTCCATGGAGCCACTTTGGTAGGAAAATGACTTAAATAACTTTTTATTTAAAGTTAAAATAAAAATGTCACAAACATGAGTTGTTTTACTAAAACAATTTTTACATGGGGTTATACAAGTCATATTTTTTACTATAAATAGTCATTGGAAAGCTAAAAAAATATCCTACATCATAGTTTTTTTATAATTTTTATAAATTATATAAATTAAATTACTTATGACATCATGATGATGCAGCGATTACCTCACTATTTAATGATTTAAATAAAATAAAAATATAATGTAAATTATAAGACCTACACTTGTCAAAAACCTATTGGATGGGTGGATTTATAAACCTTATCACCTTATCATTTAAATATATCCTTGTGGGACCTTTAAAAACCTAAACTCAGTTTATAATAAAGTAGCCTTTTATAACTTTCCAAAAGTGCCCCTCCTCTCCTCTAATAAAAGGCCGCAGCCTCTACCTCCTTACCCACACCACTCAAGCCTTTGGCTCGGCCAAACCCTGCGCATTTTGTCTCTCCACATTCATCTATTACTCCTAGAAGCCTCACTTTAGGAAGAATTCTACCCAAGGAATCCTTTGTGCTCAAATCAAAAAGAGATACCCATTTTAAAGGTAGTGTCTTCACTTGTGTTCTTATGTTTTATTTTGCTTCTCCAACCCCCTAATATATTTTTATTCATTTCTTTTATAAAAACACCAGTATCCTCAATATACTAAGATGTTTTTATAAGAAGGATTCGATCTACACTTACACACACCTTCATCTAATGGTTAATGAACATACTGTTTCTGTGGATGACGAATTTCTGCCTCACGAAATGATGATTGTTCAACACTCATATAAGGCCTTCAAAGGTGGTCATTAAGATAACACTATATTTATATATGATATATAGTATGTTTATTTTTTACTTAATCTTATGTATTTTTAATTTGTGGCATACCATTATGGTTTCCATTGTGGGTAAACACGATAATTTCATTTTAGGAAGTGCGGACTACCGCCCCCTCAAAGTGATTTGATTTGTTAATGCCATATGTGGGACGTATAAAGGATGGATTTAATGTTATTATATATGATTTTATACTGGAATTATAATATACATTTATAGCATTATTATTTTCTTTCCATTAATGTATGAGATAGAAATGAATGTAGCGTTCATGCGTACGTACAGCTTACCGTCTCCATGAATGGTGCATTTCATTTCTTATCCCCAAATGTAATATAATATTATAAGTAAATATATATAATGGATATATATGATGTATGTTACATCTAAATGATTAATATAAATCATTAATTAAAATATACATATCTCTCATTTAGTTTTAATTCCATTAATATGACATCGAAATGAAAGTAGCGTTCAGGCGTACGTATGGCTTACCGTCTCCATGAATGATGCATTTCATTTCTTACCTCTAAATGATTATGTAATATTATAAATACATGTATATACTGGATATATATGATATATATGATATCGAAATAATGAATATCATTCTGGATATAATGAACCTTTAACTACACGAACAACATGTAATTGTAAGAAGTCCACATTCGACTTAAGAACCAAATATCGACAAAACAAACATTATTAACTTAAATGATTACAAAATTTTTATAACATGGTAATAAGTGATATGAAAGAAATAATGAACTTGAAAAAGTTTCTTAATCAAGTAGAAATTAACTCAATTTTATTATTCAGGACGTTAAAGAATGATCGAGTCAAGTCGGACCCGAGGTAAGGGATCCAACCTCTCTCTTTCTTTTTAAGTACTCTCTTTTATGTCATTTCATTTAAGATCATCTTTATTATGTTTGGGTATGTTATTTTATATTCCTCGTACTTTACTTTTTATGTTCATATTATGATAGACCCTATTTGATCTCATAAATCCATTTTTGGAAGTTTAAGTGGCACCGTTAGGCTGCCGAGTTTTCGTAAAGGATTTTTCATCTCACTTTTATTCTCGTGACATTTATGCTACGTTTGCCACTATTTACTTTGAGTGGTGTATGTAATTCCCATTATTATACACTTTGTGTAGTATAATTTCATTTATGGGTATTTACATCTTCATTTTATGACCCTTCTTCCATGGGGTGTATGTTTCGAAAGTTACCCCACTCGGTAAGGGGACCTTTCACACTCCTCTTTTTAAAAGACTTCTTTTGTTATGTCTTTTAATTCACATACTATTATGTTGGGATATGTTCTTATATATCCTTATTTATATAAATTTTATGTCCAAGTGATGAGATACCATTTTCTATCTCATCAACTCATTTTATGAATTTTAAAGTGACGACGATAGGCTGTCGGATTTCTGTAAGGGAACTTCTTAACCCACATTCAATTCTTTGGGTTAATCCTATACTTCTTGATTTTATTATGCCAAGATTATGTGTCTAATCTCTATGTTGTAATTTCCACAAACCTTTGTATGGATATACTATTTCTACACATAATCATTTCATTGATAAATTCTTACGAACTTGTATGGGGAATCATAACTCAATATCATTTCATTGAGTTAAATATCTATGTCATTGGTATTGTTTTCCATGATTATGTGTGAATGACCTCTGATTGTTTAACACCTAATATCCACTTATATTGGGTGTATTTATATTTCTCACACATAATTATGTGATAGATTTATCTTTAATTTAAGGATACCATCTTTATAATGTATTTTATCTCAATTTACATTTCCATTGAGACTTCATTGTTGTTATGCACCAATTCACTCTTATTTGGGGTGTATACTGTCCTTTGGTATATTATATCATGAATCCATTTATTCTCATGATATTATAAAGTTCAGATTAAATGTAATTCCAAAATTATTTGTATTCAAGAGTCTCTCATTTTGTTAAAAACTCTTTAACAAAAATATTATTTTAAATGTTTTAAAGATTCATTATTATAAATATTTATCTTTAATGTCCATGTTTTCAAAATGGTTTTCAGTATTTATTTATATGGACGTTAATGTTTTAAAATTATAATTCCATTAAAAGATTCAAAGTGGTATGGGACACTTTGATTCAAAAATCACTTTTAAATGTTTTTTAAAAATGGATTGATTAATTCAATATCTTGGAATTACTTATTGTGATTTCAAATGAAATTTTGTTATTGAAATGTTTATATTTTCAATATTTTATGTGTAATGATGGTACTTGGACATTTTATGAGTGGTTACATGATAAACCATATGATGGGTGGTGCCGTGAATACCAGGATGGGTGGTTAAGTTATAGCCTCCAATGCATTGGGTATGGAAGTCAGCCGTATGGCTATTCCGTTAAGTGATATGTGTGGAAGTCGACCGTAGGGTTATTCCACTTAAGTATGTTTATGTCACATGTTACCTTTATATGTTATGTGTTCTTTATATGGGTTTTTATGGTAATATTTTGGTTACAAAAGGGTAAGTAATGGTCTTATATTTAGTGAAGAGTTTTAACTACTTCATAAAGGTGAAAAGTATTACTTTGGTAATGTACTCATGGTTTACTTGTTGTTTTGAAAATATAACAGTTTTCCTTCTTTATGTATCCCTTACTGAGCTCTTTATGCTCACCACATGTTTTTTTTGAAATGTTTTTTCAGAGGACTTAATGTGGAATAGGGTCAAGGATGGGAACAAGGAAACATCATGCTATCTAAAATTTTGAACTAGACAAGTTTCTTTTTAAGAGTTTTTATTTTATATAAACTTAGTAGAAGTGTCTACTTTGTAATCTTTTGAGATGTAATAGTTATGTGCTAATTCTATAATACTCTAAACCTGAAAAAATCCCCTATGTGAATTATTCATTTAATTCAATAATAAGTAATGCTTATGGTTGGGGACTTATAGTTGGTATCAGAGGTCGGTTTAGATAACTTTAGAGGTGAGGGTATTCTCTAAGCATAAGTGACATTACCATAATGGTTAGGGTTTCATAAAGAGTCCCAGTTTTAGATAAAATGAATGAGTAATTATATCTTAGTGTTTATCTTCTTCATTAGTACATGATGGTTTTGTTTATATACTCACACTGACATTTATGTTTTTAGTGAATTGATGGATCTTGCAGGCACCAAAGTGACAATAGGTTTGAAGGAAACTATGGTGGTTATCTGATTAAGAGACCGGATGAAATGGGGGATTCAATGAGGAAACTTGTAGTTGTTCTAAACAGACTATCAAGGAGTCATGATCAACAACCTAAACCTTGGTATGTTCTGTAATGCATCATGTACGAGATGACCAATCGATGTGGAAGTTCAGGTAATAATTATAAAGGTAACCATTAGGGTTTATATGATCCTAACTTTTTAGGTAATTATGGGTTACTCTATGATATGATGGAAAATGAAAGGCATGAGATAATCTTGATAATAAAATATGTTATGATTATTTTTGAAGATTTTATCTCGTTTTGAGAAATGTTTTAAGAATTATGTAGTTTTGGAAAAAGGACAACACACAGACCATGTGACAACCCATCGCGTCGGAAAAATCTGCAGGAATCGAACCCACAACCAAAGTGTGACTGGTATTTATCTCCTACCACTGGACTATGTGAAGTCCCTGGTTAGTTTTACTAATTATTTTTGGTTAGATGATTTTAGGAATCAAGAATAAGTTTATTTTGGGTTATCTATGTAAATGATTAACCTATCATGGAGGATATGTGATTAGGTTAAATACTTTTCAATACGAGACTTTAAGAGAAAATGATGTTATTTGGAGATAAAAGTTAATTTGTAACTTTGAAGACTATGTGATTAAATACTTCAAATATTTGTGTTTCAATCCTAGTATGGTTTACTTTGAAGAATTTTATGGATAATTGTTTATCGAATGGTCTTCGTTGAACTTTGGGTTTTTTGGACAAATTTTGTAGATTATGAATATATTCTTTTTTTATAAAGGATTATACTTTTGTGGATTATCTGATATCATACTAACAATTTTGGTTTTGGTTTCTGTCTAAAGACATGGGAAATATATAGTTCACTTTTTTGGATTAGGTGATTCTCAAGAAGTTTAATATATTACTCTTAATGCGAACAAGTCTTCCTAAATACTCGTCTTATGGAGAGAATAGGAGTTTGATTAAGGAATCTAGTAAAAGTTGAAAGTCTACGTGACAAGTAAGTATGTTTCATTATGATTTAGTTAATCTCAAAAAAATGAATTCCTCAATGAAGAGTAACTTAAAACAAAAATGTTTTCTGTTAACTTTTCCTACTGGGGAATCGAATACCATTTCACCCATCACAAGTTTGTGATTTCCTAATGGTTAACTTTCTCCTAGACATGTTTACTATCACTCTCCCTCAGAACAGGACCCTTTGTTTTTTCTTCCATATCCATATTTTCCTACTTGGAATCCTAGTATGGGTTAACTCGGGTGACCATTGTACTTCTCTCCCTTTCTTTTAAAGTGATATTTTTACTGACTCTTGTTCCGATGTGGGACTTTCAATGAAGTTTCCAAGCCCAATTTTGAAATTGCGAGGGCGCAATTCCCAAAAGGGGGGAAGGATGTAACATCCCAGGTAAATAAATAATATTACATTCTAATGTTTATTCTTTTTTGTGAATAAAATATTAATATTACTTTAAAGGGGACACTATGCTCGATGGCATACCCAATACGCGACAACGATTTCCTTTGAAATCTTACGTTGCACTCTAATAATAAAATAATATTATTTTAAATGGTAGTTAACACCTAGCCGTTGTAATGGCGGGAATGAACAGAACTAACTACAAAATGATTATATATGTTTGTCAAATATTTTTACATATATCAAATAAAAGATAAATGCTTAAAATAAGAAAAGAATTCAATTTTAGGCATATATGCTCTAATTTTCACTAAAAGGTCGAACTATCGTCTTTTGATGGCAAACCATCTTTAAATATAGTTTTGGTCACTCTTATACATTATATTGGACCATATGAAACTATTATTTAGAATCAGTACAACAAAGATTACATTGTGTAAATTTTTGGTATTTTTCCGATAAAGTTCATTTTTAATGAATAGTGAAAAATGTTGTATTTTAATTCAAAACCACTTTTTAATCTATTTTTTTTATATGTTATATTATCTTTTGAATTGTTTTTAAAGTGAAATTAGAATATATTTTTACCATTTAATCCAATAGTGGTCATTGGAATTAATTTCACTTTGAAATTGGACTTAAACTAGTGTCAATATTTTGATACATTTTGTTTCATAAAAACATGTTATTTGTTTTGACAGTGGGAATTAATTATTAAATTAATTAATGAAACTTATATGTTTTTAATTATCTAAAATAGACATCATTTTTTAATACAGAATATCAAATATAGCTTTGGGTGCAGTTTTGGTATTTTTTTGAAAAACTTAAATTTTTGATGAATAGTGAAACTACTAAGTGGTACTTAAAAAACTGATTTTTTCATTTAAATAAAATTTTACCACCTTTCTGTTTTGAATTTCAAAAATCTGACATAAATGGTTGTCATTAAGAAGTAAAATGTGGTTCAATGGGATTAAAATAATTTTTTGGTGAATAGTAACTTTTATGTTGTTAATCACGATTAGAGATAATTAGTGTAATTTAAGGTAAAAATAATGTTTTAATAATATGAAATGAACATGACACATGTCCTACCATTATTGGATGTGTCATGGCCGACCAAGAAAATCCATGATTCAACATGGGGACCCCATGGAGCCACTTATGTAGGAAAATGACATAAATAACTTTTTATTTAAAGTTAAAATAAAAATGTCACAAACATTAGTTGTTTTACTAAAACAATTTTTACATGGGGTTATACAAGTCAGATATTTGACTATAAATAGTCATCGGAAAGCTAACAAGATTGGATACATCATAGTTTTTGATTTATAATTTTTAGACCTTAAATAAATTAAATTACTTGTGACATAATGATGATGCATCGATTACCTCATTATTTAATGATTTAAAAAAAATAAAAAGATAATGTAAACTTTAAGACCTAAACTAGTGAAAAACCAAGTGGATGGGAGGATTTACAAACCTAATCACCTTATAATAGAAATATATCCTTGTGGGACCTTTAAAAACCTAGACTCATTTTATAATAAAGTAAGCTTTTATAACTTTCCCAAAGTGCCCCTCCTCTCCTCTTATAAAAGGCCCCCACCTCTACCTCCTTACCCACACCTCTCAGGCCTTTGGATCGGCCAAACCCTGCCCATTTTGTCTCTCCACATTCCTCTATTACTCCTATAATCCTCAATTTTGGCATAAGCCTTTCCAAGGAAGCCTTTGATCTCAAATCAAAAAGAGTTACCCATTTTTAAGGTTGTGTCTTCTCTTGTGTTCTTATGTTTTATTTTGCTTCTCCAACCCCCTAAACTCTCTTTATTCATTTATTTTGCAACAAAAACAGTATCCTTAATCTACTAGGATGTTTTTATAAGAATTATTCGAGCTACACTTACACACAACTTCATCTAATGGTTAAAAAACATACTATTTCTGTGGATGGGGAATTTTTGCCTCATGAAACAATGATTGTTCAACACTCATATAACACCTTCAAAGGTGTCCATTAAGATGAAACTATATTTATATATGATATATAATATGTTTACGTTTTACTTAAGATTCTGTATTTTTCATTTGTGGCATACCATTATGGTTTCCGTTGTGGGTAAACACGATAATTTCATTTTAGGAAGTGCGGACTACCGCCCCCTCAAAGTGATTTGATTCATTAATGCCATATGTGGGGCATATAAAGGATGTATTTAAAGTTATTATATATGATGTTATAATGGAATTATAATATACCTTTATATAATTATTATTTTGTTTCCATTAAAGTATGAGATAGAAATGAATTTAGTGTTCATGCGTACGTACGGCTTACGGTCTCCATGAACAGTACATTTCATTTCTTATCCCCAAATGTAATGTACTATTATAAGTACATATATATAATGGATATATATGATTTATGTCACATCTAAATGATTAATATAATTCTGGAATTAAAATATACATATCTCTAATTTAGTTTTAATTCCATTAATATGACATAGAAATGAAAGTAGCGTTCATGCGTACGTACGGCTTACTGTCTCCATGAACAGTGCATTTCATTTCGTACCTCTAAATGATTATGTAATATTATAAATACATGTATATTATGGATATATATGATATATATGATATCCAAATCATGAATATCATTCTGGATATAATGAACCTTTGACCACACGAACAACATGTAATTGTAAGAAGTCCACTTTCGACTTAAGGACCAAATATCGAAAAAAAAACATTATTAACTTAAATGATTACAAAATGTTTATAACATGGTAATAAGTGATATAAAAATAATAATTAACTTGAAAAATTTTCTTAAGAAAGTAGAAATTAACTCAAGTTTATTATTCAGGACGTTAAAGAACGATCGATTCAAGTCGGACCCGAGGTAAGGGATCCAACCTCTCTCTTTCTTTTTAAGTACTCTCTTTTATGTCATTTCTTTTAAGATCATATTTCTTATGTTTGGTGATGTTATGTTATATTCCTCGTACTTTAATTTTTATCTTCATATTATGAGAGACCCTATTTGATCTCATAAATCCATTTTTGGAAGTTTAAGTGGCGCCGTTAGGCTGCCGAGTTTTCATAAAGGATTTTTCATCTCAATTTTATTCCCGTGACATTTATGCTACGTTTGCCACTATTTACTTTGAGTGGTGTATATACTGCCCATTATTATACACATTGTTTAGTATAATTTCATTTATGGGTATTTACATCTTCATTGTATAACCCTTCTTCCATGGGGTGTACGTTTGGAAAGTTACCCAACTCGGTAAGGGGACCTTTCACCCTCCTCTTTTTAAAAGACTTCTTTTGTTATGTCTTTTAATTCACATTCAATTATGTTGAGATATGTTCTTATATATCCTTATTTATGTAAATTTTATGTCCATGTGATGAGATACCATTTTATCTCTCATCAAATCAATTTCTGAATTGTAATGTGATGCCGTTAGGCTGTCGGATTTCTGTAAGGGAACTTCTTAAACCACTTTCAATTCATTTGGTTAAACCTATACATCTTGATTTTATTATGCCAAGATTATGTGTGTAATATCTATGTTGTAATTTCCAAAAACATTTGTGTGGATATACGATTTCTACACATAATCATCTCATTGATAAATTCTTACGAACTTGTATGGGGAATCATAACTCAATCTCATTTCATTGAGTTAAATATCTATGTCATTGGTTTTGTTTTTCCAAGATTATGTGTGAATGACCTCTGATTGTTTCACACTTAATATCCACTTATATTGGGTGTATTTATATTTCTCCCAAATAATTATGTTATATATTTATCCTTAATTTAAGGATACCATCTTTATAATGTATTTTATCCCAATTTACATTTCCATTGATACTTCTTTGTTGTTATGCACCAATTCACTCTTATATGGTGTGTATACTGTCTTTTGGAATATTATATCATGAAACCCTTTATTCTCATGATATTATAAAGTTCAGATTAAATGTTATTCCGTAATTATTTGTATTCAAGTGTCTGTCATTTTGTTAAAAACTCTTTAACAAAAATATCATTTTAAATGATTTAAAGATTCATTATTCTAAATATTTATCTTTAATGTCCATGTTTTCAAAATGGTTTTCAGTATTTATTTATATGGACATTAATGTTTTAAAATTATAATTCCATTAAAAGCATCAAAGTGGTATGGGAAACATTGATTCAAAAATCTCTTTTAAATGATATTTGAAAATGGATTGATTAATTCAATATCTTGGAATTACTTATTGTGATTGAAAATGAAATGTTGTTATTGAAATGTTTATATTTTCAATATTTTTTGTGTAATGATGGTACTTGGACATTTTACAGGTAGTTATGTGATAAACCATATGAATGGTGGTCCCGTTAATACCAGGATGAGTGGTTATGTTAAAACCTCCAATGCATTGGGTATGGAAGTCAGCTGTATGGCTATTCCATTAAGTGATATGTGTGGAAGTCGAACGTAGGGTTATTCCACTTAAGTATGTTTATGTGTCAGGTTACCTTTATATGTTATGTGTTATTTATATTGGTTTTTGGGGTAATCTTTTGGTTACAATAGGTTATGTAATGGTCTTTTATTCAGTGAAGAGTTTTAACTACTTCATAAAGGTGAAAAGTATTACTTTGGTATAGTACTCATGGTTTACTTGTTGTTTTGAAAATATAACAGTTTTCCTTCTTTATGTATCCGTTACTGAGCTCTTTATGCTCACCCCAAGTTCTTTTTTTTGAAATGTTTTTGACAGGAATTAATGTGGAATAGTGTCAAGGATGGGAATAAGGAAACGTCATGCTATCTAAAACATGGAACTAGACAAGTTTCTTTTTAAGAGTTTTTATTCTATGTAATCTTAGTAGAAGTGTCTACTTTGTAATCTTTTGAGATGTAATAGATATGTCCTAATTCTATAAAACTCTAAACCTGAAAAGATCCTCTATGTGAATTATTCATTTAATTCAATAATAAGTAATGTTTATGGTCGGGGCCTTATATAAACAATCAATCCTCACTAGAACTGCAATGTTTTATCATATTTGGGGACTAGATACATAATGCACTATTTTAATGAAATATTTTAAATGATTCTCACATGGCCTAATTGAAACCATTCTTCTTATCCTAGGGAAGGAAGAACATAAGAAATGGTGATATAAAATGGTCATTTTTAGTATAAAATAGAAGATATCAATCAATTATTATACATGATCAGAAGACAAGCAGAGGGGTTTGAGGTCATGATCATAAATTATAAATTTCATACCATATAGATCAGAAACACAAGTCACATAATAAAAAATTATCATAATAATTGAATATATAAAAATGATTATAGGATCATCAATAATTAGTCACAATGCATGTGATCATAACATACACATATGTATAAAGGATAAAACATAATCTCATACATTTCTGAACAAGTATCAATAAAAATAGGCTCAATAATTTATTTAAGGACAAAAAATCAAGCCCTAAAATATATTTATGTACATGAAACTATGTCTACACATAATCCTACAAACATGAAAAACAATTCCATGAATAATATTATTGACATTAAAACCAAATACATACTTAATCATATGAACATGAAAAATTGGCCTATTCTTAAAATTACGATCATGAAATCGGGTTCATGCACAAAATATTTATTTCATGTGTTATCATTATATACCCAATTCATTGAAGGGGTATAAAATTCTATTTCCACTGATTTTATCATAATAATTTCACAAAATCTAGAGAAATGATAAGGATGATATCATTATATCATATCTCTAGTTAATAATATGTATCATCAAAGGATGTTATCCTAAATGAAATGTATTTTAAATATCACTTGGAATATTTCCTAAAAAATGCATTTTTTTGAAGTCACTTTAAAAAAATAAAATAAAAATCTAAAATATTATTGTGAATATTTTATAATAAGATATCTTAAAAAAAATTTAAGGTTCCTTCAAATCATTGAGTGGCCCCTATATAAGGAAATTATATTCCTTCCATATATATATAATCAAATATTACTTTCAACAATTTTCTAAAAAGTCAAAACTGGCTTATTCATAAAAATAAAATAATTTTCAATTTATTATTTTTTATAAAATTATAACCTATTTTAAAATTAATTTAATTAATTATTTTAGAATACTACAAATATTCCTGATTTTTTTATAAAATAGGGACATGGAAGAAAATGTATTTTCGACTGAATAGAGAAATAAAGTCACATTTCCTTAAAAAGATTCTTATGGTATCTTGAGTACATAGGGAGAAGAAAATGAATGGAAAAAATGAAATTTAAAGAAATATATAAAGAATAATAAATATCATTATATAATTGAGAGGTTTATAATGAAATTTTTTCATTAATAACTTAATCAAAATAAATCTAAGAAAATATTGAGATTGTAACATAAAACCATTACCACTTTGGTAGCATTTTAATAATAAGCCCTACAAAATAATGAAAAATATATGGATATTTATATCCCCCAATTTTAATGATAATAATAATTAAATATATTCATGTGCAATATATACATCACAAGAATTATACAAGTTGTAATTATGTCATGTGTCTCACATAGATAAAAGTGAGGCGAAAATCCCTTATCTTAGGTTGGACTTATTTTGAAGGTGATTTCACATCTGATGAAGCAGTGTCGTGCACGCTCTAAAAAATATTTATACTAAGTGCAGCACAGTAGCTGACCTAGATCGATCTCTTGAGGAGCCTTTTGCAGTCAGTCGCTCACTATTTCTAATTCACTATATATATATATAAGAAATAAATTAATTAAAATCATATTTTAGAAATGGGAATGAAATACTAAAATTGAATATGCAGATGCAATGTAACAGAATGAATGCAGACAAAATGATGTTAAGACAGAAAGGAGACATTCCCAAGGGCATCACCTAGAGTGAACCTTCATCGTCTCATTATTAGTTTTGAATTTACTTAATGAACATAATCCATCGTATGTGTGAGCATACTCCTATACATATGGTTGTGAACATATGGTACTCTCAAAGATCACTAAGAGACCACACATCCACCTCCTCGATCGAGGGAAAATATTGCATAAGTGAAAGCTAAATCTCGGGTGGCAAGTGGAGACACAAAGGCGCCTTACATACTAAGATCCCCCTCGGTATAACTTTAAGAAAATAGGAAACATTAAGACATGAATGATCGATGACTTGGGTTCATCACTGGATTAATCCCCCATGAACTTCCTCGGGTTAGCTACTCATGATCACAAGCATAAGAGTTCACAGTGAAAAGAAAAACGGGGAGAGATAACAAAAGAGAGAAAGAAAAGTGAAGAAAGGACAACACTTGAATAAAAATATGAAATGATATTACATAATGAAATTAAAAGAAAGTAAAAAAGCAAAACTACATATAATGGCCAACAAATGCTATTCTTAAGTTGCCAACCCTTTGAAATGAAAAAGACGCACTCTTTTATAGGGAGAGGGTGTGGAAATTTGGCTCCAAAAATCATCCCTGAATGTAGTCGCGTCGCTGGCCTCTTTAATGACAGAATTTGGAACATGGTCATTCTTGAATGTTGTTTCCCTCGACCTCTTCTGTCGACCCAAAACATTGGAGCCTTATTGGTCAACATATGAAGCAGATATGTCCAAACTACTCGGGATATTTAATTCTATCCAGGTGACTCTTCATATTCCAAAACACCGAGTTCCAACGCATTAATTTCCTTGGTAATGAAAGAATAATGCGCTGACATATTAATGAAAGTTCTTCATCAGGATTTATTTCAGCTCCATGTAAAATTGAAGCTCCATTTGTTTGGCCATTTACGAGATATTGTCCCAACAATAAAATTATGTAGTTCTGTACACAGTTTTCGAGGCCTAGTTTGTCAACTAGATTTGAGCTTCCAAATGATGGATTGAGCTTTGGGTCCAGAAGTATAAAATGAAGCTCATCGAACCTAGGAACCTATTAAAGAATCATTTTTCAATTTGGGTTAGTTTAGAAAAATTTATGGCTGAAATATTAAAATAAATGAACACTGTTTAAATCCAAAATAAGCCATTTTTCCAATTAAGCTCAAAACTACTCCTAAAACAATAAAATGTGACAATTGCCATTCAAATAACACATTGGTGGGATTAAAAACATTGAAATTCAGAATAAAATAATATAAAATATTTGTTCTATCAACATCCTATAAATTAAATTTAAATTAATTATAATTTCATTCTAGAGACATTTAAATTATTATAAAATCATATATGATATACTTATAACAATTTAAAACTGATTTCTTAAAAATTATTTAATTAAATTATCATTTTCATGTGTTTAATGATTCATTTTTCAAGAAAATTGTAGTTTGGTTGTTCTCTTCCTTGTAATTAGATCACAGTTCCATCATATATATAATTATAAAAATTATAAAAATCAAATATAATATATATATATATATATATATATATATTTGGATTCATCCATAAAATCTTGCGATTGATAATTGAGTAACAAAAGTTATGTAGACAGTAGCCCATTCAAACTCATGAACAATGATTTCTTTTTTCAATGGTTTTAATAATTGATATGTAAATAAAAATTCTTCGTTATATAATTATTATATCATATATATCATATTTTTACATTAAATAAATACTTATTATCATCAATGTAAATATTATATGAAAAACAAATCACATCGCTTCGTGGAAGTGGTGGTCCTCATATACGCACAAGAGACATTATCAATTTTCAATGGGTTGGAAGATAAGTTGGTAGAAATGAAATTATAATTAATGAAGAATAAATATTTCATAAATATCATGTATTAACTATAAACCCATTATAATAACCATCCATGCAAAAAGTTTATGGAAAATGATTTGTATCGCTACATGGTGGTGGTGGTCCACACGTACTCATGAGTGATACCTTATCTTCCCATTTGATAGAATATATGGTGGATATTTGGGGTTATATAATAATAATAATAATACATTATATTTATTACATTTCATTTGTTATTTCATGATAAATACCATATAGTTAAAGGATGTATAATAAAATGTAAATTAAAAGAGGATGGGTAAAATAAGTACTTCTTATTCTATAGACCTCATTTATATCCTTTCTTAGGGACCCTTGGAAGGGTCCTTTTAGAATTAAAAACCATTAATTAATTGATATTTATTTTTATAATTGGATTTCCAAGATTTTTGTTAATATAGAAAGCTTAAATTGGTTTAATGAAAAGAGATATCAGGTGTTCTTTTATAACAAATGGAAATGAAACATTTTAATTACATAAAATATTAAAATATAATTAATTAATTATACACAAAAATGTTTTCAAATTTTAATATATTAAAATAAAAAAGGTTACTGTCAAAATATCCTCATGAAAATAAATTTATTCTCGTTTTGGTGTATTTTTAAACCTTATCTTCAAGTTTAACTCATTCATTATCTAATTTCAACATCAATTGTGTTAATAACTGTTTCAATATTAATGAGTTATAATTTTACTTATAAGTTAATAATTGAATCATAAATGGAAAAGGTTGATATTTTATACCATTTCAAAAGAAAACTTGTCATACATTATGATTTTTTCGATTTTTATATAATTTAATAAAATATAATTTTTCACAAAATGTCATTAATGTCATTATAGAAAATTTTCATTTACTTTTAGATTAAATTCAGCATGGTAGTTATAGAATTAAAATAATTATCTTTAAAAATACCTTGAAATTTTATCTATATCTTCAAAAATTTTGCAATACTATAATTCACCCAAATTGTATTAATTTTAATCTTTATTTATTTTATTTTTATACAAATTGAGTAAATATTATGTTGGAATTATGTAAAAACTAAAGGTAATTATTCAATCAAAAAAAGATATAAAAAATTTATAATGGTAGAAATAATTGAATTTCATATAAAATATACATTTAAGGATGAACTTATACTCTTTTTATCCTTATAAATTTTTTAGATACATTAGATTAAAGAGAGTAACATTTTGGAATTTTCATTACTAAAAATAAAATAAAATTCATTATCTAGGAAAAACGGAACCTAAATTCTATATATTCAAATTTTGATAGTCAATTGTCAAATTTATGTCATTAAATGAAATACAGGTAGGTGTTGGGTTGTTTTTTAAGCTTATTTCATGGTTTTATCCATATTTTACCCATTTTACCCTAAAAAGGTGATAAATATTTATAATTTTTACTATTCATGAACAAAAATAATGTAGAAGTATTTAAAAAATTTGAATCTACGAATTTCAAATATTGTATAAATTTTATAGGATAAATTATCTAGAATTTGGATGCAATATATTTTATTATAAATGTATAAAATTCAATAAAAATAGATTTTATAAAAATGAATTTTTAAATATAAAATTTAACTTATATTAATATCATGAATATTGCTAATTAGAATAGAATTAATTTTATTATTCTAAATCCAATGGTTAATATGACACTTTAACACCAAATAAATATTATAATGGTTCTTTTATAATAATTTATATAATGAAATGAAATGTAAATATTTGAAAAAAAACATTATATATTTCTATTCACTGAAAAATTAATCATTCCAAAAAAATCTCAAATTATCACCATAAGTGAATTATGATATGATGATTTAAAAAAATTTCTTTATTTTACAAAATAATATTTAAAAATGTGTAAGAAAGTAATTTTAATTCCTATGGAAAAAATAAAATAAAAATAATTTTTCAATAAAATCCCTTTTTGAATCAAAAAATGATAATACTAAAAATTAATATCTTATATAATAAAAAATTTTCAATACATTATTATCTATTTGGGCCTTATATTTCATAATGCATTTACTCATATTCATATCCCTTAATTCCAAGGATATTTTATAGTAGTCACATTTATATAATAATATTTTTATAATACACCTCAATTAACTTAAATCTTGGTATTACATGTTAAGAAATATATGACACTTATTACTCATTTTAACTGAATTTTATCGGAGTTACAAAAATCTACACAATCGTGGTTCATCATTTGGCCAGAAATAGCTATGTCTCCAAATTTTGTTGGTGGTCATTTATTTTGACAGATAATCACTTCAAGATCCCACATGAACATTATTTATGAAGTTGAGGGTTTTTCCTACTTTAATTCATATGAGGAGGACTCCATTAAAACCAAAATTATTCTGGAATTTTTTTCTTTTAGTACATAATAGGGGACAATGTTTAGTACCCGACACTAGAACTAGTATTTCTAGACTGGTAGGACATAAAGATACCACTCTAGAGACAAACCATTATGGGGGAAATTCATCAAATAGAAATATCACAAGTTGGGGTTATTGGATCATCTCATTCATGGGTAGAGTTGACATCCTTTATTTCATATACTTCGTTAAAAAGGGTTCAAGAAATTACAAAATGGTGTGTGATGTGGATTACATATTTTTATATATAAGGGTCTTCTTTATCCATAGTTGTATTATACAACACATGAGTATAAGAAATCATTAAGAAAGAGATATGGTACAATATAAATCCCAAGGGATATTATACCATAAAATATCTTACACAATCAAAAAGGGGATATAACTTTTTATTCTTAGTGGAATATTCAAAATTAATTTACTAAGATACTGACTCAAAATAACCTTTTAAATTAAAATGGGCTACCTGTAGTTATAGAGATAAATCAAAACCTATGATGAGTGTTTATTATTTTTCATTATTACCAGTGATTCATTTAGATAGTAGGAAAGAATAAGGTTGTAATGACTTATATAATTAGATGAAGTGAGTATATAGAACACCATGGTTGATATTTGGGGTTTCCATTATCTTTTTATTTGTGATTCATAAGAAACCTTCATAGTAAATATTTAATATATAGTGAGTTTCCTAATGGGAGAAAACATATTATTCTAAGATTTTACTATTCACCAATAATATTTTAAAGGCTGGGTATTTTGTGGGAAAATAATATAGAAACTAACCTTTTATTTTCATTTTTTAGATGAACATAATTTCAAACAACTGTAGGATAACCACCCATAGAGTCAGGAGTATATTTAATATTAGATGGTCGAGGATGTACTTTAATAGATCAGTGTGAGAGAGAATGTGGATGTCATTGTTGTAAATAGACAACCTCATCTTTTTTACTATAGAAAAAATGTGAGGTAGTTTTTATTAACATTGGATTATCAAGTGATGGTGTCCCCAATTTTCTTAGTGAGATAATATATACCACTTTCATTTCTAGAAACATTTTTCATTGTGATAAGGGAGCTAATTTATCACTCTATGGTTGATTAATATAGAATAATATGTTTCAATTATATCTGAGAAATATGAATTGATGGTTGTAAAATATAATAATTTAAATTTTTTTCGGCTTCTTAATAGTCTTCATCCAATCAATAGGTGATTCCATTCTTCAAAAGATTCATAAACGTGTGTTACTAATGAATAATATAGGTTATGAAACAACTAATGTAAGAATGTAATCCTTCAATACCTTTAAACTCATTGAGGTTTCATTGAGGATTAATTTCACATACCATTATAGTCATCTAAGGGATGAATGTAATTGCATAGTTCCATACCACAAAACCAATGAATTTACCTAATGTTCGAAAAATAACAATTGGGGGGGGGGGGGTTATACTCTAGTTTTTATTATCTATGGTTTTTAAAACCATATCATTGGTGAAAATACCACATAATTGTTGGAATTTTAACACCCTATCATCGACATAACATTTAGTGATCATTTCTATAATGATCGTGAATATGAGGTGTGTGGTACAATGATAGGCGGTGCCATTATTCTTTAAACAAAAGGGAATAAAATAATAAGAGAATATACATTAAGATGATTTGAAATTGATTTCATCTAAATATTTATCAATTACAATCTCATTTTACTATGATAAACCCTCAGAAGGATAATATATTTTAAGCCCACAGCCACATCATTTAAGAGATCTATAATAATGATGAGTTAACCATCCTTCTAAAAGTTCTATTTGTGATCATTTAAATCAATGAAAACCCTGATTGACTTATTCTTTTTCTAAATATGGGTGATACTGGAATTATATATTAAATACTAAAATGACTAATTTATTATTTATTTAATTAGCTTGTCAAATTCATATTGGACCATAGTATAGTGGGATTGATATGTTCTCTTGGATACCCAATTTCAACCATATTGATAATCTTGTAGGCTGAGATGGTTAGAGGAAATATTAGGATCTAAAAAAATATATATAATTTTAGGAAAACACATAATGATTTATTTTTTTATAAATAAATATACATTTAATTCTCTTCAATAGGTCTAGGGGTACTAATCCCTATGGTTTATGGGTCCTCCTTTTTACACATATGTACTCATATAATATCATATATCACTATAAAGATCATTCCCTAATTGCATGAGGGGAATTTCTAAGATTGTATTCCTCCAATGCATCTATATTTATGCTATCTGATATGGCATGAGTGGGACCAATTAAATATTGGGTGAGTGATAAAGAAATTCTAATTAGTTATGAAGTGGCTGGTGTAGGGACATTCTTACAAGGGTCATTCTAAATATTGTACCCCTCTACCTCATTATTATCAATTATTGAGGCCTCACTAACATTGTAAGATTAATGAAATGAAAAAATGGACTTTTCAATTCTACATTATTATAGAGAAAAATATCAAGGTCCAACACATAATGATGTGACATAATCTATTGAATATTAAAACAATGGAGGGGATCATTTATTAGGGGCACTTCCATTCCCACTAGAATTGAACCACTATTTTTTTTTTGAAATTTTAAAATGTTATAGATTATATCATGAGGACCATTAAAGGTTGGGAGTCCCAATATATTTCTATTTCATGAATGAATTCATTAAAATGATAAATGGGAAATGAATTAACATTTCTAGGATCATTCAACAAGTTTGAATGAGCCATTTCAAAGCCATTGGGGTAGGTAATATGAGTATTAATAACTCTAATTATCTAGTTACCATAGATTTTTTAGAGTACCATATCTATACACTATGATTCCTGAGACTAATAGGGTACATTATAGCCACTAAAAACTATGAATTATCGATTAATAGAATATTTGAGGCATAAATGGTATAAGAAATCAATATCGAATTCTGATGAAGCCATATAATTCCTAGAAGTGCATTATAAGTTGACATAAAAAATAGCATGAATTCATAGTAAGATACGAGGTCACAAAATTATGATCAAATGTTTATTTGACCAAGGGGTTTCTAATATCCCTTATAATATCCCTAGATTTATAGATTAGACGAAGATATATCATCCTCATTTTATACCAAATGTTATAGGGGTTGGATCAATATGAGGCTGGCACCAAAGGTATATCAATTATGGTTTGATGGATATTAATGATGTAAAAATTTATAGAAATGTTAAAATATATAATATGTCTTAATGAGACAACATCTTTTCCATTATCTATGATGGAGATAACCACATAGACCTCATTGGCTTCATACTCTTCAAGGAAGACCTTTGGTGCTTCTATCATAGCTTCAAAATATTTTTGGCTTAAGAGGGCCACAATGAGTACTTATTTGATCACCTTTGGTAGGAGGAGGGAATTCAAGATTGATAGTTTTTTTGTTGATAGTGAGATGATTCATGATATCCTATTTTTAGACTAGGTCCATCAGTTACCTCTCAAAAAGACTTTCTTGGTTAAGGATTAGAGGTAAATACAAGTTTTTTAAGGACCATCTTATCTGGTCAATATTTAGAGGCAAGCCTATTATTCATGGATTAAGCCTATATGGTAATTATATGTTATTTAGATGTATGGATTGGGTGTATCTACTAATCAATTATATGATATAACATAGTTTCATCCATCTATAGATAACTCTAGATTGTATGGGTTCTACTGTTTCTTTCCTCTAATATACCCTTCTCATTGTTCCAACTATATATTAAGATTTTATGGAAACATTTACAGGATTACAGTATTCTTTTCAACATTCCTTTCTACCCCTTCATCCGTCACTACATTGGCCATAGAGCGTTCTTTCCATCCATACTTGATTTCAGGTAGGAAGTTCTAGATAGAATATAAACTCTTCATCAGACAATTGGTGTACTATGTGGATGAAATTGACAAAGTCATATAATTACTCTTAATCTGATGAGGATTCTATTTGGTGGACTGGTTCCCTTAAATTAAATTTCATGTTAATATTGTTTTGATGATTTTTTATTAGATTGGGAATGGGTATGAATCTTTTTTCTTGTTCCTTTATTTCCAATTGCCCATAAAATTGTCTCATGGACTACTTTTATGCTGAAGGGGATAATTATATATTTTTAGTGTTAATTATGTGTGAAACTATTTTATATAACAAGACTCCAAGGATCATATTTTCTCAATAAAATTATTTTTCTTCATCCAAGGATCAGGCTTCCACTCATTTTTAGAAAAGACATACTTTTATTCCTCTTCATCATTTGGGGAAATGAAAAATTCATGATATTATTTTTCTTGGGATATTTAAAACTTTTCATTCCTAGAATTATCCATCAACTGAGTTATTTATTTGAAGATGAAAGACACCTAGATATTATGTATCAACATTTAATAGAAGGGTATTTTGTTAAGGTGGTATGTTTGACTTACCTCACTATTTTTTCAAGGATTTAGTAACATGAGAAAATTATTTTCTAGTACTATAGTGAATAATACTAGAACTTCATCCTTTCAAAAGGAAGGGATACTGTTCTACTAATCCTCAAATGGTAGAAAACATTGGCCCTTATTATTGTCCTAATGAATAAGTTTTTATTTTTGAGGCATGTGATGCCATGTATAATGACTATGTATATACAAGACTTTAACATATAAAAAATTCACATGGTAAATATTACATCCCACTAAGAACCACACATTACCATGCATAGATAGTTTATTTTATTTGAGGACTAATAACATAAAAAACTTATTTTAAAACCCTTTTGAAAATTTATCTATAATTGATCCACAATAGACATCATGTTATTCTTATTACACAGATACTCATCTTGATAACCTATGGAAATTAAAATATAAGAAAAAGGCGAGCTCAGACACTCCATAAGGGTAATCACCCTTGATAAAAATTGAATATCATAACTGATCATATGATATTCATGTTGGTATAATGAAGCTAATATGAAAATTTATAAAAAAATTATGGATCATAAATAACATAATATAACATTGCATGAAATAATAAATGAATCAAAATAGTGAAAAAACATGATCCAATAAACATGATCCATGAGAATTGAACACTATAATGATAATAAGACAAAAATTTGAAACTATATTAAAATTTGGTGTAAATATTAATATATGTAATTTTAATTTCCTAAAACACACAATAATTTCCCAAACTTATGAGTAAATAAAATATACTTGTGAATACTTATCTCATGAGATATAAACATAAAACTAATGCATTAGAGGGTGATATAGGACCCCACCCTTAATTATACACAATTATGAGTTTTATATGAAGTCAACAACTTATCAAAACATAAAGATCCCATGTAATGGAAAATGGTTATAAAAAATTTCTCAAATAATAATCTTTCACTTATATAAAGTAAATAACCAATAGAATAAAAGGGTTTTTGATATGGATTCATGTAAGGAAATCATTTATAATTCTATTAATAACCATAATAAGATAAACCCATTGAAAATAAATGGTTATCCAATGAAATCATGTAAATTTACAAATAAATACCATTTAATAATAATAATAAATAATATGGTATATACAACATATAGATAAATCAAAGATAGTTTTGTTATTTAATTCAAAAAATCAATTTCTGTTATCTTTGTGAACACCTATCAATCAAATGGATCAAAATTGGGTTTTAAAAAAATAAAATGTGTTGGGTGAAAAGTAAGGATCATATATTGTGGATTTTGAGGTATGAAAAAATATGTGATAGATAATTCATACCTAAGAGAAGGAAATTAAATAGGTCATTCAGATAAAGACTATATATGGTTATAATTATAATATTATACTTGGTTAAGAGTAATTTATATTAAAGGATGTGGATTTAGATGAAATCCATTTTTAGGAGCATTATGAAAAACCAATTTGGAAATAATTGATATTAATGATCTACATAAAATAACTTTATATAAAAATATTTTATCAATAACTGTGAAAAATATTTTCATTTTGAAAATAATTAAATCATTGGAAAGAATTATTATATAAAATTACAAAGATCTCGGAAAGATGTGTCCATATGGGAAATATTAGAAATATACTATTTTTACACTTTATTGAAAATAAACAAAAATATAAACATTAAGAAATTGATAAAAAAGTTTTAAAGAATAAAATTTAGAATAAAATGACATTATATAATTATTATGTTATATATAAGAAAATTTTTGAAATAATATAATGAATTAGTACATTAAATAATCTACGTTCCTAATAGAATATTAGAGATGAGGTAATATTCTCTTGCAAGAAACACTTTGAGTAAAATACAAATAAAGGGGTAATGAAAAATATAGGTAACATATAAAACCATATGAATATACATTCTAAATTATGATATGTTTTAAAAAGAATAAAAATGTCCTAGATGGAATGTCATTGAAATCAGTCTTCATATAAAAATAATTTTGGCAAAAAAATCCTTACAATTTGATGAACATTATGATCAAAATGAAATTCATGTTGGGTATCCTTTTAACAAATTTATATTTAAATCATGTTTATGAAATTCCTTTTTAAATACCATGAATATTGTAAAAAAATTAATTGGTAGTAATCAAAACATATTAACGGTATTATGGTGCAAGTTAAGAAATAATTCAAATGAAATTAAATTTGAGACAAGGGACCTCTTACCGTCATTACCCTTTTAGTCAAATGCACTCTATGATCCTATATAACTAACATAAATATCATAATAATATATTCAAAACCCATTTTTATATATAAAAACATTTATATAAATCATTTAATATTCTTTATTCATCTAATTTAGTTAGTTATTACATATTTTCGGTGTCAATTGTGGGTAATCTTGATTGTTCTGATCATGTATCTTAATAGAAATGTCTTTATTCATTATTATCAAAATAATAATAATTATAAGTTCATTAATTTTTTTTAATGTATGAATAGTAATAATTTATAATGTTCATATTTTTTTTCATGAGCACCTTTTCCTTTATCCTTGAAGATGATGTCGACAATGAATAATTTCGAAGATTCTTAAACTATAAAGGGTGTTTTATTAAATAATGAGTAAAATATATATATTTTTTCTAGAACCAAAAAATTAATTAATTAAATAATTATATAATATTATAATAGTAATTAGGTTTTCATAACCACTGGTTATATAATTTTAATCATTTTTCAAGCAGGTGGTCAAACCGACCCAAACATGAATGTACTATTCTTAAGGGATGATTTTGAGGTGAATTAGTTGAAATATAAATAAACATGATGAATAATGATATAATTTAGTTTCTATTAGTGTTATATATAATAATTATGAATTATTTAAAATAATATTTAATAGAAATAGGAATAGAACATGATTTGAATTCAGGATGTTTCTCTTAGTTTGATTGTTTTAAGCCAATAAGTTAATGATAATCATTTTTATCATATTCATTAATAGATTCTCAAATTTTTTATACCAGATCCATTATGACATCATAAAAATAATATTTATCCATTAAACCAATTATAATGACCATTCATGTTAGGTAGTAGGGAAAAGAAAAATATAAATAAATCTTCCTAAAGAGGTCATTGGAGACACGTACTCATGGTTGATGATTTCTATTCCCATAGAATTGGAGAAATAGGTAATATATTTTATCATTTAATAATATAAAATATTATATATATATATATATATATATTATTCTTATCTAAGAAATTAACTATTATGATCTACCCCTACAGTAGGATATTGTAAATGAAACATGTCGTTTTGTGGAGGCAGTAGTCCATTCAGACACAAATATCATTTTTTTTTCTTTTTTTGGAAAATGGTAAAATTGGATTAATGATTATTATCAGGGAATAATAACAATAATCATATAAAAAATACCTTTTTTCAAAGGTGATTTAAAAATTATAATTGTAAAAGAAAAATTGAAAGGAAAAAATTTAATTAAAAATAAATAGCCACGTTGTGCCCATTGATATTTCCTTATAAGATCCATTCAAAGTTGATGGAATAGGATAATATATTGTGATATAAATATAAACATATTTAAATGGGATGGAAAATAGTTAATGGTTTAAAAATTAATACAAGTTTTAGGAATTTCTTGAAGTGATGGTTAGAGAACACTTTTATAAGTAGTGAGAATAAAATTTTTTGTAAAATATTCATATTAATATATATAGATAACATATTAAACATGTTATGTTGAACAAAAATAGACAATAATTAAGTCCATGGTTATAAAAGGTTGATAATATTTCAACCAATAAAGAAAAAACATGTTTCAATCACTTTACCCGTTGAATTATAACTTTTTCATTTAACCTTTTACTACGATAATCATTTTTACCGAAGGAAACATAATATTTATTTCTAAAAATATATTCTTTATTTGATTATTTTCAAATAAAGACGATAAAATATACAGTTTTTTCTTCTTATTAAATATCTAAAACTTTTAAAAATTATTTTTAAAATTATAAATTTATAATCTATTAAAACAATTAATGTGATAAATATTACTTGAGTTTTAATATATCAACCATAGGTTACTAAATAGTAATAAATATTTTAAAATGTATAATTGAAATTATATAATTAATATTTTTCAATAAATACGATTCATAAATTTATTTTTCACAATTATATACTAATAATGGAATTAAAGTCGTAGTATCTATATATTGAATTATTGCCTTAGAAATCAGTTTTTAAGAATAATATCAAAAATTGAGGATAATAAAATATTGACATTATAAATCAAAAAATTATTTTATTTTTATCTAATTAAGAATCTAAAATTTATAAAAAATAAAAATAAAATATAAAATATATGAAAATTCTTTACTAAAAAATGTTGTTCTTAAACATTATGTGTTCTTAATGTTATTAAATAAATATTTATTTTTTAAAAATGATTAAAATATTAGCTCATATATAATAATACTTTAATAGTTTTTAATTTAATACTTTATTATAAAATTTATATTATATAAAAAGGAAGAGATATAAATTTTTTACTATGTACACATTAACAAATACCATTATTAATTTTTATATATATTTTAAAATTTAATGTTACTACCCCATTGTTATTAAAATAATTATATTAATTTTATATATGAATCATATCAAATTTTAATAGTAATATTGTTAATATTTTTATTAAATATATAATTGTATTTATTATTATAATGTTTTAATATCAAATTTTTCATTCATTCAGACTTATATTATAAAAATTTTACAACTTAATAATAAAACCCATTAGTATATCCATTAGATTGTTGACCACTGACCGTATTGGAAATGGTCATATCTTCAACATCCATTTTTACAACATCCATATATCATTCATATATATATATTTACAAAATATTCTCTTTCATTCCACTCAAACTTCAAACGACAATTTTTTTTCTTCATAATATAGATTTTTTATAATTATTTCTTCTTTTATGGTTAAATTCCTCAATATATGTTATTTTGGATATTATTGATCCTCAAGGTAGAAGATGGTCTATCATATTTCATATTTCTAAAGATTTTATTTCTTTCGATAAATTTATCCTAATTATTTACAAACTTTTGATCGATGAATTTCATTATAGTCAATAATTATCCATGGTGTGTAGTACATAGTTTTAAATCCTTTCTTGTAATATGACACTTATTAATGAATAAATATTCTTTATTATTGTTCATATTTTATAGGGAACATTTTTTAAACATGTTTCAAGACTTTTAAAAGAATATAGAAACATTTTTTAACATTATATACATTAATACTAATACTAATAATAATAATTATAATAATTGAAGCTCTTGAAACCTGGGGGTCACATTCCCCCCCCACCTTAAATTAATTGTGTCATTACAATTTTGAATATCAAAAACCAATTAAAATATATAAGGGAAGAAAAAATTATATAGATGAATCCCAATATAATTTATATAGAGTTATTAACCATACAAACTTGTGAAACATATATCACTCCACAGAATAAACTTATCCCTAATATTGATTTTTTCTCCACCAATTTAATCCAAGAGTCAACCATTATCTAGCATCCAGATCCACATAATATAACTTCTATGTAGAGAGTGATTATTATTATCCTTTAATCTATATAGTATCGTAGGTTAATATGAAATGTGTATCTCTATTAGATATGTTTTATACTATTTAGAGGGAACTGATCCTTCACTAAAATAAAATTAAATTTATCTAAAGTTAGTATTGTACAATTTTCATAAGGAAAATTCTTATTTTATTGAACATTGAATTAAATAATAAAATAACTATTACATTTATTCAATATTTAAATCCTTGGGTTGGTTATTTAAGGATATTATAATAATTATTATAAATACTAGATTTCCTAGAATCAAATTAGAAGACATATACAGCTCAGAAAAGTTGGTATGTGTACATCGAATATAATGATCAAATTCAGGAGTAGTGATTGTATCAATATTCTATTTTCCTATTTATCATGGAGTTTCATGACGATTATCATCTAGGTTAGTAATTGGTTTAAAGAATTGACTTTGATAAGGGCTATGTTTTACACACATAAGATATTTAATTATTTATGTGACAATTATATGAACTCTATTTCATTTAATTGTTCTAACAGAACTCATCATTTTCTTATATCAGTGTGATGCTCAATGACCCCCTTTTCACTATGTAAAGCATCTTCCTATCCCCATGTGGAAATTTCCATGGCTATTCATCCAAAAAAATTATAAAATAAATCAACATTCTTTTCCTTCAACATCTTTATCTATTGATCATTCATGAGACCCCAAGCACCTTTCATTTAGTGTTTTTAGGACTTCGACTGTGTTAAATTTTTTATTATATTCCATGCTTCTTGTTTTCGAATAATAACAATTTTTCTTATTCAATCTCCCATTTTGATGGGTATTTCGTTGTGTTAATCTCTAAATCATACCTCACACCCATAGTTCCTTCTAATTCCATCCATTACTAAAACCCAAAGTGTTGACATGAGTGATGAGAGAATAAAAATATAATAGAATTATCATAGTAATAAAAATCATTAGACATTAAATAATAATAATATTTTTTATTATCAAAATTGCTTATAGTTCCTTTAGTTCAACCCATATAGATATTATTCTAAAAAAGGTTACTTTAAGATATCTTATTGTATAATTGTCTATATAATCACTCAATGTATCTAAAAAATTAATCCTTCATAATGGTTCTTATTGGGAATAAGATTAACCTAATCATATACCCTAACAGTGTCTAGATTCTATATAGTCTCAGGACCTCTCATCATTTATTAGGGTGAGGATCATGTCAATTTCAAAACAACCATTTTTTGGGTGATTACACCTAGGTGCATTTAAACCATATCTTTATCCAATTTTAGTATCTAAATAGGGGTTTTGTTCTAGGAAAACCCCATACTAAAAAATTATCAATATTTGATGATATTATCCTACACATAGAATCATATATTGGGTTTTTACTTTGTTTATATAATCATAATCCCATGAATAACTATGATAATCCTAATAAAAATGAAAACCCTTCTCTAATACAAATTATTTAAACCTTGTATATATATTCCATTTCTTACAACATTTCTAAAAGGTAAAAATTACATCTCACAAATTATCACAAAATAAAAGAAATTGATTATTTAGTGTTATTGAGGACTAGCAGAATAAACATATTATTTTATAACCCCTGTGAAAATTTAAACGTAATTAAGACACAATATACTCCCTCTTATACTTATTATTTATTATAATAATATTCCTAAACTGGGAAAATGGAAAGATAATAAATTTAATAGATAATATTCTCAGTAATGTTAAACATATATGATAACAATCAAATGTTATAGGGGAATATATTATGAGTATGTGGGTATAATCAAAACAAATAACAAAATTTATACCCGAGAAATCAGATATCATAAATCATGACATATGAACTGGCATAACATAATACATAAATAAAAAAGTGTAGATTTATGAGTCAATAAATGTAATACAAGTCAGATTTTTATTTTCACAAGAATAAGTAAAGAATTAACAAAAATATTTCCAATTTGTGTAATAAATTATTATGAGGAACATTATTTTAATGTGCCACACCATCATTTCCTACACTTATAAAAAATAAAATAAACTAAAAAAACTTATCCCACGATATATAAACATTAAACTAATTTATTGAAGGGTTATATATGAAAAAACCCATCATCATAAATACTTATTAGTGGAACATAAAATCAATCACTTATCACATCATAAATAACCCTCAAAAACAAAATGGGTCTTAATAAACATCCCAAATGAAAATCATTCACTTTTATAACAAAAAGAACCCATAAAAAGAAAATAAAATAAATTAAGAACATATTAAAGAACTAATGGAATGAAAATTAATTTAATTTGGATTCAAAAAATGAAATAATTAATAATTACATCAATAATGATAAAATTATAGATTCATATATTATAAATGGGAATACAATGACATATTTCAATGATCTGGGAAAATACCATGAAATAATGAAAATAAAGCATATGGTGTTTACACTATAATGATAAATAGAATATGGTTATGTCCATAGTTTCCCAACATGAATATATATTTGGAAACTAGGTGAACACCATTCAATAAAATGCATTAAAATAGGGTATTCACAAAGTAATGTCATTGAGTGAAAAGTTAGGAACATACAAAGTGGATGATAATGAATGAAAAGGTAGTGATGGAACATTCTAAGAAAAGAGAAGGATATTACAAGGTTCATTTAGAGAAATAAAGTGGAGGTTAAATTATAATAATATCCATGATAACAATAATTTATTTTAATGGATGCCTATTTTTATGAAACACATTTTTAGGAGCATAAGGAAATATCTCTTCAGAAAAAAAAGAAATCAAGAATATTTTTCAAATAATATAAGATACAAATTTTTTATAAATAGAGGACAATCATATTATATTTAAAAAAACCATTTAGTTATATAAAGGTAGTATCATGAAAATGGAAAAATTTGGTGGAAAGTGGTTTTCACAAAAATAATTTAAAAATATATTCGTTTTATAATTTGAGAGAAATAAACCATATTAAAATGTTAAAATTTTAATAAAACGTTTATGTAGAATACCATGTATTATAAAATGACCTTAAAAACTAGTTAATCATATATAAGGACACTTCTAAATAATCTATTTAATTTGGAGATGGTAAATGTGTGTTCATGAATAGAAATAAAACACATGGTTGTTTTCACTAATAAGAAACACTTCTGGTCAAATATGAGTCAATTGGTAATAAAATATTGATGTAACATAGAAAAAACCTGAATTTAAAATTGAAATTTTTAGAGGTTTTATGATGAATTAAAATTATCATGATTAATTATCTTTATAAAAAAATCTTGATTTAAAAATATTATTGGCAATGAAACTCTTTATTTTTGAATATCTTTATGATAGAAACAACTGTAGTTTGGGTATCCATTGAATTGAATGGAATTTAGATAAATTTTATGATATGGATATTCAAATTCAGTGAAAATGATAAAATATATTCATTATATATTGATAACATCATATTAATGGTACCATGTTTCAAAATAATAATCTAATCTCAAGAAACTAAATTTGAGATTAAGAAACCCCTAAACTTTTTCCATAATTAGTCGAATGAACAATCTGATCCTGTAAAACAAAAATATCTCAATCACCCATTTTTTGAATCCTTTTGATACATATATATCTATTTATATAATTATTTTATAAACTTTCTGTATATTAATATTAGTATGTTATTATTAATTTTTGATGTTTGTTGTGGGTAAACATGATCGTTCTAAACTATTTTCCTAAAATCAATGCTGTTTTTAATTCTTATCCCAAATTATATCATTAAAATTTCATTAAAATAAATATAATTTATATATTATAATTATTTATATAGTTTAAATTTTCATTCATGAGTACTTTCATCATTATCATAGAATATTCAATTGACAATGATCATATTTCGATGATTTTTAACCAACAATGAGTAGTTTTGTAATTATTCATTTAAATATTTATGTATAAATTCCAAAAAAACTAAATATTTACATATATATATATCATATTCTACAAGTAATTTTGTTTTTATAATCATCCATGATACAATTTTGTATCATTGTTCAAGTTTGTGGTCAGACTAATACAAACATGATCACACCTTGCTTAATGTATGATTATAAGGTAATTTAGTTTTAATATTATTAAAACAATATAATAATGATATAATTTTGTGTTTATTTGAGTGATATATTACAATAATAAAGTAAATACCGTAATATATAATAGATAAGGGTATATTAAATAATTTGAATTAAATAATTTCCTGCTTATATTATTGTTCCAAACAATTGAATTAATGATTATAGTTTGTTAATAATCTCATTACTAGGTTATAAATTATATCATAAAATCAACCTAAATATATTCTAAAAAATTATTTATCCCTTAAAATAATTCTAATGACTATACATGTAAGGTGTTAGTGAATATAAAAGGTGAAATCAATCCTCCTATGAAGGGGGTAGGCCATAGTGACACATGGTTGATGATTTTATTTTCCAAATAATTTAAAAATGAATAATAAATTTTAAAATTTTAGGATCTTAAATATGTTATAAATATCTCAATTGTTAATTACATTCAACATTAGGAACATCCATGTAATGTTTTTAAAGAAAAAAATGAAATCTTTTGGAGGTGGTAGCCCGTGAAAAGAGAAATATCATTTTCACTTTTCTAAGAGAAAAAATTAGAAGGTGAATAATGATTATCCCAATAGAATAATAATAAACTATTTATAAATAATATTTATTTAATTTCATATGTATTTTAAATATATAATTATAAAATAAATATATTAATAGAATAAGTAATGTTAAATGATTACTCACAAAAGAATATAGTGACTTCTTTAGAATATCCCTTCGGAATGATTGGCATCAGAAAATATCTTATGACCATACAAAAAATATAGTTATATAGGATTTTAAGTGTAATAAAAAGGGTTGGATTTCCTAAGGGAAGTTAATTTTTTTGAGGGTCCAAAAGAGCTGGATAGAGGACACTCTTAGAAGTGGTGGAATTTGATTTTTGTAAATACATGATTATAATATAATGGGTGAACATGTTAAACATGTAATGTGGATATAAAAATAGAAAATTATATATTTTAGGGTTATTTAACGTAAATAATATATCAATAACACAAATAAAAACATCTTTTTTACATGCTTAATGTTTTTGAGTGGATCCATATCACTTTTACTATTTTTGGTTTTGATAATTACCATCTAAAATATTTGTATTTTTTGTACAATTATAACTATACCTCTTATTGAATTTTAATAATTATATTATTTGTAATTGTATATTATTATTACTATTATTATGTATATTTTTTTGGTTAAAATAAGTGAGAAATTTGTTTTTTAAATCTTTTTTTACAACTATGTATCATGTGTTAATTTTTCATTAACTTTTTGTAATTATTTTTTACCCTTATGTATATTTTTTACATTACCATATGTATTACACAGATATTTATTATTAACATTACATAATATTGATTTTTCCCTTTTATTAACATGTTTTTACTTATTTTTTCCATTATGTGTATTTTATTATACCCTAACTTATGATTTGTAATTTTTTTACCCTCACCTATGATTTAAAGACATTAACATAGGTAAAGTAAAATCACATTTTCTATTGTTCAGGTTACCATTACACATGTCATTACACTTATATAGGATAGACTTATATGAGTAGGGACCATTATGTGAGATACAATTTATGATTATAAAATATTTATAAAATTCTTCATTAACATACATGAGCAATATGAGTATGTTTACAAAAATTAACCTTACATGAGCTATATTGTTACCTTTACACAACCTATATTGTATGATTTTTATGAGTACCTTTACACAACTACCCTTTTATGAGATATATATGTACCCATCGACATGGTTTTATATTGACTTTATGAATGTTTTGAAAAAAATCATGATACACTTATGAAATATATATAAAATTATTATTACCTTTCCATGGTGTTGTAATTTACCTTTATGTAGTATATGGATAATTCATATTACACTAATGAAACCAATAAAAAATTCATTTTTGGGTAAAAATATCGAATTTAACAGTTGTTGAATGAAATAAACCATAAGGATCAAATGTGAGTGTTAAATGATAAATTATATATACCATATATTTTAGGTATCTATCAAATGAAGAAAATGAAAGTGACTTTGTGTGAAAATTACAAAAAATTATAAGCGACTCACAGATAAAATTTTACAAATTCTAGAAGTGACTTAAAGTTAAAATTTGTAAAATTATTGAATCTACCTTATAAATCACATATAGTAACATAATTTATTTTTCATGTTTTATCTCAAAATATGATCTATATTATCCATAATTTTATGTTTATGATTATTGAAATTTTTTATATGATTACATTATTTAATAATTCTTTAATTACACATTAATTATTTAGATACTTAAGAATTTTATTAGGAAGAATTTTATGTAAGATTAATGATTCATAATGTGTGTTGAAGTTTCACCTAGGTTCCTTGGGAAAATATGTGTTACGAATTAAATGTGGTTGGAATTAAAATAGTTCATCTTGCCTTCATTATTGGTGTTTTAATAACAAATTTACAAATAATTATAATTAATTTTTCGTACTGTATTGATTTTTTAACCTATTATCACTATAAAGCATGATTTTAAAATTATTTATTATACATGTAACCAATGAGTGTATGTTTTTCATGTTCTTTCAATGATGAAATCACATGTATCATTGGTAAAGATAAACTATAATGTACTTCATGCTTTGAATATTCAGCAGATAGATGAAATTTATATATGTATTTCAATATATCCAAATAAAAATAAAAGGTTGAATATATTCTTGAACTGTTAAAGTTAGGCATACATTAGGGATTACACACTATTCTCATCCAAAATATAATCATTTAATGATTTTTTGTGAGATATCCCTTTAATGCCTCGAAACTCTGACCTTGAATAATTCATATATTTGAATAGTTCATTAATTATTTCTATTATATTATTCCAAATAATGTTTGACCTATACTACCCCTTTGAATGTTATGTGTGGGTGGTTTGTTACTCCCCAAAAAAAGTACATATGGGTTAGGCCTCTAGGTAGAAAACGTAAGGTTAGTCTTAGGTTTAATCCTCTAGGGAAAAAGGCTTTATGACATGGTTGTGAATATGGTTGTAAATAAAAGTGTATCAGTCTAGAGTTAGTTGGCGACATCGTTCTTAGTTCATCATATGGGGGAAGAGTATACATATGATCAATTTGATCTGAACTACTATAAAAATCATATATGCCTATTTATTTTATTTTTGTTGTTTCAATTTTAAAACTCTGATATATTTTTTTTAAAATTTTATTTCAATAGAACGATTCACCCCCTCTTGGATTCTCATCTATCATTCCTTTGGGATCAACATCAATCCATTTTCCCCTAGAATTATTATTATTACATTAAGGTTTATCCATGGTAACTAGTTTTTATATAAGACAACTAAATATTTATGACTAAAAACAAAGTGCTCCATATTTAATTATTTAGATATAAACATTTTAATTTTGAAATAAATTTCTTCTTATTCAATTTATAAAATATTTAAACGAAATTTTAATTTAATAAATTTATAATATATTAAAATTATTCTCGAGACAAATATTACAAGAGTTCAGAAATATCCGTCATAGTTTTGAAAACTATATCAAATATTGAAAACTTTATAACATCCATTATAAAAATACAAAAAAATTTCAACAAAATGGTTTTATAGGTTTCTATGTTATACTTATATACTAATAATTGAATAAAAGTAAAAATATCAATACATTTCACTATTCTGAAAAAAATAAATTTTTTAAAGACAAATATCATAAATAAATTATAAGAGAAAATTAAAATTCAAAATCCAAAAAATTTTAGTTTCAATTAATTAATATTATATAAATTATAATTTTGTAAATTTAAAATTTAAAATCAAAAGGAAAAAATTTCTTTTCTTGAAAAGTGTTTTTTAATGATTAAGTGATCTTTATACAATTTCATATCAATTAATAATATAAAATATTTGAATTTTTTAGTTAATATATAATTACTATTAATTATTTCACAATTTATTTCATTATGATAAAATACAATATTAATAAATAAAATAAAATATAATTTCTTACGTAGTTTATTGAATATAATTAAAATTAATTATTTATATTATAAAATTTAATTTTACCACTCCATTGATATTAAAATAATTATCAAAATAATATATATAACTCATATCATATAATAATAACAATAATAATTACACATAAAATATTAATATAAATATAAATATCAATATAATTTTCTAATATCCTATTTTTATTTCATTAGGAGTCATATTATATTAAATTTACTACTAAACAAATACACAACATCAGTCTATCTATTAGATATATGTCCAGTGACCATATTTGTAATGAACATATTTATATTAACTTTATTTAATTCCTATATATTTACTAGTTAATTCCTTGTTTTATATCACTCTCACATTACAATGAATGATTATTATGACATATTATAGGTTTTCATAACACTTTCTCCATTATTAGTCCTCACCCTCATCATATTTTTTTGGATATTTAATATCCTCGCGGATGAAGATGATTGAGAATATATTTTCCTAATTGTGATGATTTTATTTTATTTTGTCTATTTATCGCTATTTATTTATGAACTTTTAATTGATTTATTATATCCATGGTGAGTAATAATAAATTGTGTGTAGAATTCAGCTTTATATGATTTTTTTGTAATATCCAACATTTAAATGAATAATGTTTATTTTGTTTAGTTCATATCTTTTAGAGATAAAATTATAATCATGTTTCAATACTTTTTAAATAATTAGGAATTTTTATTCAAATTTATAGAGATAAATAATAATATTATTATTATTAACAATAATAATAATGGATCCATCAACCTAGAGAATTAAACCCCAGAAACAGACTCTCAAATTTCATTCCATAAACACATACATCACATAATGTGTTCAATACCAATAAAATATTACAAATCAAAACTATGAAATAACTATATGATTTTATGAAAATATTTAATTCCATACATACCCCAGTCCTTTTTAGATTTATATATATATATAGATAATTATGAAAAAATATAAACTAAATATATTTATTTTATTTTTTAAAAGTAAAATTTCCACCGACTATATTTAAGACAACTAAATATATAAAACGCCTTAAAAATATCCCCAAATTTCATCATACACAATATTCTTTTAGTCATATCTTTTGTTTTTCATTTCTTCATAACCTAGGGGATAGAAAAATAAGAAAGGAGTGATTTCAAATATTCAGTAAGGAAAACATATAATTAAATATTCCAAAAACTAAAACATGGAATACATATTTTTATAGTAATAAAAATCCCAAATTATTTCATATTCAGCTAAAATTGGGTGAAAATTATATCTATTTAAATTAACTAAAACATGGATAAAATAATTACATTACACATTTTCATGGAATACATAATAAAAATCTTCAAAAACATATTTCAAAGGCTTGGTTTCATTATGCTATACTGATATGGAGAGTGGTATAAACCAAATACCTAATTGTTTTTGTTTCATGAGACCTATTAATTCATCTAGGTGCTGTATAATTTCTTTCCTGAAAAATCACTTTATTAAGTAAAATTCATTAACCAAATGAGTATAAACTAAATTTAATACCATTTTTTAAAAAACATCAACTAGATTAAAAATATGTATGTCCATAAAATAAAAGAATATAAATTCAATACATAGTAATCCTTTCTTAGTAGAATATAATAATAAAAAGTGTCAATATTTACCAAACTAAAAAATAAACATTATTTCTCAGTGAACAACCTCTAATTAGATATTTTTTAAATGAGATTTTCAGATCGTATAGGGTAATTTGTATACTTTTAAGTCAATAATAGAATAAACTAATAAAAATATAGATAATTAAAGTGGATAGTCGAAAAATAAAATATACCATTTGGAAAAAAGGAAACATTTTAGAGTGTAGACATAATTGAAAAAATCCCTCGTAAAAATAATGCTTTGAATGCCATCACAAAAGAAGGGATCAATAATCAAATTTTCCGATATCTTGAGTTCAATATAAAAAATAAAAAATATGTATATTAGAGGATATATCATGAATAATAATCCCTATTAGGTTAAATAAATTTTAAAATAGTAAGAGGGATTTCAACGAAATCATAGAATATATTTTAGAATGTTCTTTAGGCATTGATGTAATATTAAAATTTGCATGTCTCTTTCAATGTTGTCTTTAAAAAATGTTATGTGAATTTTTTTCAAAACATTTATTTTTAAAGATAATATCTAATAAAAGATTCTTGAAAAGACAAATAAATTTATCATAGTGAATTTATAGGAATTAGAGAAAACATATGAAAGTGAAAGTAACATTTTTTTTATAATTTTAAAAATAACAATATTCAAAACCAACATTACAAGAATAGTATGAAAAAATCATTTATATAAAAATATATTACTTCTCCATAGAGGTATAGAAATGAAAATATTATAAAATACAAGGTATAAATAACCCTAGAATGTAAAAAAAGTGTTCATGATGAAAAAATATAACTCACAGAATAGAGACTCGAGTTATCAATATTTCTTATGAGAAACATTGTCTTCGAAGTAAGAAATATTTTACAAAGGGGTTTTATCTAGTGTAAATTTGAATAAAAAACTGGATAATATAATCAATGTTATGATGCACACAACATATATGGAATAAGTACAAGATAAATGATAATAAATCAATTAATGAAATTTGAGTTTCAAATATTCATTAAAAATTGTGTAACAAATAAGTCAAAAATCAATTGATGATATGGAAATGATTTGTAATAGTATTTACCAAGAATAAAGAATTTTATGATACATTTATATATATATATAAATATTTAATACATCATTAAAAGGAAAACTTGTTGTATAACATAAACAAGTCTCAAAAAATTATTGTTTGATATAAACAACCCTTGTGGATTGATCAATATTTTAACAAAAACTTCATAAAAGAGAGGTATTTTAATAGAACTTATAATACCATGATTAATATTTCATTCATGTTATTATATCACAAATAGTATTTGTTTACACTTGGTAAATTCAATTATGGACACAATACCAAACATGACTCAAAGTGTGGAATTTTAGATGAAAACACTTACCCTATAGTGGATTAATTCTTAACATGCACCAAATTTCATGAATGATTGAATTAATTTATTTAAATATATACTAAAAACCATATTCATAACTATAAAAATTTTCAATCATTATTTATATTAATTATATGGATAATTATATCAGTCAGCTATACCCAGTCCCAACACCACGTTTATGTAATATTCATCACATCGTAATAGTTTCATAAATGCGGTGTTGGTATATATTATTTTCACAAATTACATCACTATTACATCTTCTAATGAACTTGAATAGATGTTATTTGATTTTTTATTTTCTTATAATTTCATTTCATGGTATTTTTTGTTACAATGCCAAATTATAAAATTTGTCATGAGCATGTTTCAGTGATTATTAATTAACAAAGGGTGATATCATAATTAATGGGTTAAATATTAAGAGAACTAAAAAAAGTATTTAAATATTAAGGTCATAGTATACTAGTATATATGTTCTCATAAACATCCATAATATGAATTCATTATATTTTTTATGGAAGATGTTAAAATAATTGAAACCTGAATCTAACATGATTTATTGTTTATTATGAGGAAATTTAGCTATAATATAATTATAAAAGAATAATAATGATATTATTTAGTGTTTGTTAAATTTATATATCATAATATTGAATAATTATAATGAGAATATAATTTTAAATAAAATTTACTGAGTGAAGATATCATTTTTCTCTTAGTTTTCTTATTTTAAATGATTAAATTATTGAAGATAGTTTTTTGATAATATTATTTATATGTTACCGATTTTTTCATAAAATGAATTAATTTAATCATAAAAACCATCATTATCAATTAATCCCATTCTCATGACTATTCATGTATGTCGGTAATGAATATTTTTATACACCATTCCAAGTAGGAAACAATATGTACATACACATGGATGATGATTTCATTTCCATATAATGAGAGGAAGGAGAAATAGGGATTATTGTTCCATAATCATAAAAATGATATAAATATCATAATTATGATCAAATTTACCTTTCATTATAGCCTTTTTTAGTGGTGAATTTAAGTGAGACATGTTGTTTTGTAGAGGTTGTTGTCCACACAACACATGAATGATAATTTTTTTCACAATAGAAAAAGGAAAATGTAATTAATTATTATTCCAATAGAATACTTTATTTCAGTATAAACCAACAATTATTAGATTAAATAATTTTTGGAACATATATATTTATAAAATAAAAAAAATAATGAAGTTATGTAAAAATTACTACTCACATTGAGTACTTTGAGATTTTCCTTGAAGAGCCCTCAGAAATGGATTTCATAGGCAATTCCCTTTTAAAAAAATCTAAAATAATAAATATTGTTACCATAGAAGTAATAATTTTAACATGTTATGGTTTTAATAAATATTTATAGTGTTATTGAAGGGGTTGTGACTGGCCAATTTTATATGTGGTGAGAATGAAATTTTTGTAAAAATTTAAACATAATGAATAATAGAGCATATGGTAAACATGTCAACTAGATCAAAAAATAAAAATTAATTGAGTGGAGAGTAATATTAAGATGATAATATCTCAAAAACTCAATAAAAATATTATTTTATAAGTTTCTATTACTTTACCCATTGAATTATTACTTTTTTTCTAGTTTAACTTTTTATAAAGTTATATTTTTTTACCATGTTTAACTTAATATTTATGTATAAAAATTTAATTTTGATTATAAACTATTTTTACCTATTTATTAATAATTTAAAATACCTTTTATCCTATTCAACATCCAATGGTGATAAAAATTTATTTTTAAATACTTAATATATAACACATTAATTTTTTTGAGGGAAAATGCAACTTATGTTCTAAAATGTCAAATTAGAGTTTTAAAATTAAAACAAAAAATTTTAAAAATATAAATTCTCTTATAAAAAATGTGGTCTATAAAAAGGTTTCATGAATTTAAAATTCTTAATTATTTACGAATACATTCATAAACATAATTTTATTTGTAAAAATTATATTTTTTACTACTAACATAAAAATAATTATTTTTATAAAAATATATAGTTTTTTTAACAAAATAATACTATAATTAATCAAAGGATAATTGCTATTTTAGTAAATTTAAATTTAAAAATTTAAACATTATACTTTTAAATAAAAAGGTCAGATATAATGAAAAGATATTTGTAAAGGAAAATATCTTTATTTAGAATATTAACCATTCTTATTAATATTTCATTTTATTTAATAATGAAACCATGGTTTAAAAAATTTATATTAAATATATTATGTTATTATTAATCAAAATGTTCATGAAATATAAATTCATATTGTATAGAAAGGAAATATTTAAAACGAATAAATTTATATGAATATAATGTTCGTAGTTGTTTTTTTTAGCTAAACAAATGAAATTTTATTTATATTAATAGTATCCTTTATTTTCATTATTTAAATATTTCATAAAGTGGTTACTCATATTCATCCACACTAATATAATTGGTATGTTGTAATAGTATGAACATATCAGGGTTTTATTTTAGTTTGTTTTTCCATGTGGAATAACACATAAAATAAATTTACTAATTTAAAGAGAGTCATATATTATAATTTCAAGGGTTAAAACATCCCCTTTAAATACATTTTTCCTCACAATTTGAATAAATTGATTTGAATAATTTCTATTGGGATATCTTAATTAAAAATACAAATATAGATGAACATGGGTGTATTTATGAGTTGGAATGATAATTTTCTAAATGAAAAATGATTATAATCTTTTTAAAAGGCAGCTAACCCAATACAAATTTCATATATAATTCAAATTAGGGAAGGGGAGATAGATCCATAAGAAATAACTTCCAATAGCCATGAAAATTATTTATATGATAATCATACCACTATGTGTTTTTATTTAGAACTAAGTATCATAAATTTGGTTATACATTACATGCAATAGGAAACAAGAATATATAGAGTGAAAACTGACAATGCACTATGTTTGAAATAGTTTCATTAGATTTTACATATTATCATCATTTTCTAAGATAATTTACCTCGTTGGCCCTTTGATTAGTGCATTTATTTTTATAATTCTTATATCTCTTGTAGTTAATATAATTTCTTATTTTTTGCCTCTATTTTCCCTTACTCTAGTGATTCTGAGGACAATCAAATAAATTCTTATATATTTTCTATTCTATTTAAGGCATTTTCTCCTACTCATATTCTCGCATTTTTTACGTGTAATAAATTTAGTCTTCATTTCTTTATCATGTTGGTCACCCAAATTTCTATTATATTTCATCCTTATAGTTTTTTGGGTGTTTTGGATTTCAACTATATCACACCCGCTTTTTTTAGTCATTTTATTTATTTTATTTCTCTTGGCGTCGGGTGGTTTTGCCTAAGTGTGGGTGAGTCCCGGTTTAAATATTTAATGTTGGGATGAGATTTTGGTTTGGGATAGTGGGAAAACACTGTGCGTTTATGACGAGAAGCCCGCTTGGGTACGTGCAGACGCGTTGTCCGCTTGGGTACCATACGGTGCGCAAATACCGCACGGTCATCTAGTTTTAACGTTATGTGTATTGATATATGTATATGTATGTTTATATTTTTATATGTTTATATATGTGTATATATATGTGTATCTATGTTTGTATATGTTTATGTTCTAACGTTTTGTGTATATATATATCTGTATGTGTATATATGTATATAGGTGTATATATATACACACATATGTTAATAAATAAATATGTTTTAACGTTATGGGATTATGTGTATATATGTTTATATATATGATCATATATGTTTATATATATGATCATATATGTTTATATATATGTTCATATATGTTCATATATGTTATATATATGTTCATATATGTTCATATATGTTATATATATGTATATATATGTATATACGTATCTATGTTTATATAACTAGGTTTATATATGTTTACATATATTTATATATGTATATATCTTTATAATAACTATTATTATTATTATTATTATTATTATTATTAGTATTATTATTAGAATTAAAAAAGGTAATAGGAGGCTCGGGTTAGGGTTGTGCGTAGCCCCCCCCCCCCCCACTTTTCTTCCCCCTTCTTCCCCGTGCGAGCCCCCTCCCAGGCCGGACCTTCCTCCCCCTGTCGCGCCATCCCCGGTGGGTCCCCCTCTGCTCTTGCCGGCCGACCACGTCACACCACACCTCGGCGCCACTCCCAGACCCCGCGTTGGCCCTCCTCGGCTGTTCACCGCTGCCCAAAGCCCCCCCGACCGGATCTCCCTCTCCCCGGTGTCGCTTCGCTCGCCACCTCCCTACGCCGGCTGGCTGCCATTTCGCTGGCCGTGCCACTTCCCTTACCTCGTCTCCCGGCTAGCCGGTAACCTCTTCTGAACCCAACCCCTTTGCAGCGTGCTTCTGGCAAACCCGACCACTTTCCGGTGCGCTTTCGGCAAACCCGACCCCTTCCCGATGTGATTCCGATGAACCGACCAATGCCGCCCAACTACCTTCTCGCGCAAAACACAAATTCCCTAGCACATCACCTCTTCTCTGCTCGGGCATGGTCTAATTTCCCCACACCATCAAACCACAGTTTTCATCTCATTCCAATTTTGGTGTTTCTTCATTTTCACTGAAATTTGTTGTCTCAGTTTGTGTTTCACATTGTTTGCATGGTGTTTGGAGTGGGAAATTGATGTTTTGGGACCCCTTTGGTCTAGGTTCTGGCATCCGCTGCCAAGGGTGAGGCGATGAACTCGTTTCGCTTTGCTGCTATTTTTTTGGGTAAGATTTTATACCATTTGATTGGTTTTTCACTGCTTGATTTAGTGTCTTATGTTGTATTTGAGTTGTGGACCCTTGAGGTCATTATCTGGACGATATTCGTCTTTACCTGAATTATTAATTTAGCAATGTCTTGCTTTTTTCATTGCAAGAAATATATACCTATAGTATATGGGTGTATGGTTCATATATGTATATATGTATATATATATATATGATGGTATGTATATATTGACATCAATGACACGTGCGCATGACCATGTGACTTGTGAAGAGGGTTACTGCTGGAAGAGTGTGTTTTTTGGGCATGGGTTAACCGAGGTAGGTGTTTCCAACAATTTCAATTTTTGATTCAACCCTTGTGCACTTGAATGTTTTCAATTAATACTTTTATATTGTTTTATTTCTGTTGTGTTTATAAAAATCATCTGACATAGTTGTATTGTTGTTTTAAATATCTGAAAGTGGCATTTGATGTTGGTTTATATGAAATGAATAGTTTCTTGTTAAAGTTAAATTGAGTTCCTTGTATTGTGTTTGGTTGTAATTGATAGTGATTTTGTTTTGGAAATGTATGATTTGGTTTGGTGTGTTTGTTTGACAAAATGATGAACCAATAGGTTGTTTGAGAAATGATTTGGAAATGGTGGTTGGTTTGAAAGATGGAATTTTCTTTTATAAAGTGTTGTGAAAGAATTTGTTTTGGTTTCAATGCTAAATGTTTTATGAAAATGGTTTCTAAGGTGATTCTTCTAAAAGCTATATGTTTCATTTGGTGTTGGCACATCCATGGGAGCACTAGGTGCTCCCCTTGATGTGCTTTTAAATGAAAACAACAAATAAAAAACTATATTTTCTTAAAGATGGGTTTTTGATGAAATGTTTTGGTATTTCAAGACAGATTAAAAGAAGTTGGCCTCTTGTGTGAGTTGAATGGTTGTTCATTTTGAAGGCCATTTTGGTATTGGGTTTTTAATGGGGTGTTTCTACTGACTTTTTGGAAAAGCGTGTGTGCCTGATTGGCAACTACACTCATTTACAAAATGTTTTGAAACTGCACAAGTTGTGAAGGCCCGGTTGGCACCTTTTTGAATGTGAAATAATTTCATATATACATTTTTGTGGGAATCTCTACAGGGGGACTTCTCTTCGAGGGTTTTCATGTGGTGGTGTCCTTATAAGGGTTTGGCAAGTGCTGTGAGATGAGTCACGCATACGAGGGCCTCCTACTTAAACAGTATTATCGAATCACCATGGGTTTCTAGGCGTCTTATAGATTATGGGGTGACAGTTGCTAGCCAGCCCTAATTAGATGGGTTGGCTCCCCCTTGATAGATATGCCTTTTGGGGCATGCCACTGGTTGGCTATTAGGGAGACCAGTTGGTTATTGACTATGGATTACCACACAGGCGGGTAGTCTGAAACTGAGTACGTCCAGGGGTTTTCTAGGGATGTTTAGGATCACCCATGTTTATTGCTTTTATCTGCTCATTTACTTTTACTTGCACTTGGTTTCCAGCAATTACTTATTACATGTTCTTCTTTTTCACAAATGTGATAAACATGGATTTGAAATTCAGTTATCAAGAAATGCATTGTTTTTGGGGAAAAAGGTTGTGGTGTGTGTTGGTTTTTGAAATGGTAAATCATGATCCTTTTTCCTTTAAAATATGAAAACCCTATTTTCTATCTTTGTATGCACAAACTAGTGTTTTTGGGATTTTTTCTGGAAAGTGGTTTGGATGGATTCTGTGGTTTACTTTGGTATCCTTACTGAGCATTTTTAATTCTCACGCCTATTTTTATCATTTCAGTCGTAGGTTTCCCTTGTTATATTTTTCTTGGCTGAGTTTCTCATTTTGGGAGGAATGTTGGCCCTGGTTGGGAGGTGACCGAAGGGTCACATGGAGGTACGTCTGCTGTTTGGTTTTATTTCTTTCCGCTGCTAGAGTTTAGTGTTTTTGTTCTGTTTATTCTTTTCACTTTTTTATCTTTTATGGGCCAAATCGTTCCTAGTGTTTTAACTTTGGTGCCCGACACTAGTTGTTATCCTGGGGGGATCGGGAACGCCCCTCGGGTGACCGGTTCAGGGTCGACCCGGGTTGGTTCGTGAAAAAATGGTATCAGAGGAGGCCCTTGATATTTGGGATGTCAGGTAGAAGGATATTAGGATTTTTTGGGACTCAATAGGTAGGTTGCGGGTTGGTTCTTGATCACCACTTCCTATGACGAGACCTGAGTTACCATGGGTGTTCTGAGTTTTGAGTCTTTTGCCTTTGATTGTTATGGTTTGAGGGATGATAATGAAGGCGAGCTGGTTCATGTTGTGGGCTCACATGGGGTGGTGACCGATGTGGAGTCCAAGTGTCCAGTTGAAGGTCCTTTTAGTGATATGCCTTACACGGGATATGGCTCACCACCATGTCACCAATGTAGGCATATGCACTGGTTCCTCATTCTGGTGGTTTGTTGTTGACTGTGTTTAGTTTTGATCTCAGTTGATGTGAGCTTGTGTTAAAAGTGAAAATTATTTTAAATTGGAAAATTGTTTCTTTTAAATTTTTTGGAAAGTGGAAAACTGAATTTTTAAAGTTGCAGTGTTTCGATATAGAAACTTTTATTTCTTGTTTGGATTTTATAAGGGAAAGAAGTGTTTGAACCTTGGTATTCCTTATATAGGATCACATGTGCATCGATATGTGTAGAGAGTGTGTGGGAGCACTTTTCCGCAAGCAGTGTAGTCAGTATTGGGTGAACGCACATGTGATAGTCCATAAGGGCCATAGGTGAGTTTTAAAAATTTAAATGAAATGATGGTTTTTGAATAAGAAATTTTTACTTATGTTTGTATATGATTAGCTTAGGAGTTTGTTTCCCATGTATCGGGCTATTGCTTTGATTGAGTTTTGGCTAGATGACAATTTCAGTTTTGTTTTTCGTGTTGTTCTGAGTATGCCACCCGGAAAGGTTGCTAATATTGCTAATGAGTCCTGCCCAGTTTTTAGTTCATTTTTCATGTTGCCTATCAATCAAAGTAATAAAAGACCATGAGGGGCAGTTGTGTGGTTGTGGAAATTAGAGTGGGTTTTCATGCTGTTGGGAACTCATGGGGTTGTTAAGGTTCACACCATCTTAGGTTCATTTGAGGGTCCAATTCTGGACTAGAAATGACGGATGTCTCACACGCGTTGAAGATTGGGGTGTATTTGATGGTAATTGGCTCTAGCGAAGGTTCCTCATCTGGTAAGGAGTGTATGCCGAATAACTTGTCGCCAAGACACTATCTTCGTCGTGTCGACTCCTAGTTTGTCTGACCATCCTCTTGTGTGCCACTAGTAGGGAAAGTTCGGGCGTTCTAAGCCATTATCTATCATTCCGTTGAAAAAAACATGTCATTGTAGTGGTCATTTGAATCACCGAGAAGAAGAAGAAGTTGGGGACTGGAGAATGAAAATGCCTGACTATGAGGAAGGGGATGCTTCATCCATCAGAGCCCCAACCACAGGTCTCGGGGTGAAGCTCATCCACAGTCAGAAGTTGCTGAGGGTGTGTAGAACCTCTCTTCGGATTATGTTTTCAGCTATCTAAAGGGAAATATCCAATGTTTTCTTGATCTATTCTTGCCATTGTTGTTATCTCATCCTTTTTTTGGTCGCACGATGAGCTCATTCTACCGCAATCCATGTAGCCTCATCTACTCTTAATGTATCTTCTAAATCGTTTGGATTTCCTTGAAGGGTATTGGGACCGTGAATAAATGGGTTGTTCTCATTTTAAGTTGGGTCTCAATTGAGTTCGAGAAGGGGATGTTTGGTTTCGTTAAAATAACGGGTGGTGTTTCAGGGTCCTTTCTGAGTTTAGGATAAGAATTCACTAATCTCTTATTGCGGCGAAGATTTTATTTAGTCAGTGTGTGAGGGGTTGAGTTAATTCCATATCCTCGGTTTGTTAGATCATTTCATAGCAAACTTTCCGTTTAAGTCTCTGGGTGTTGTTTGGTCCATGTGGAGAAATTAACTGGGTTTGGTTTGGGAGGTCTAGTGTTGCCCCCCCCTCGGGGATGGTATGATCGGGTTTCAATGATTTCATATTAGTTAATTCTTGTGGTGGGGAGAACCCTCCCATGTTCTCCCCCCAACCTCATGCTTTTGTTTTCTCTTGAATTGGTCGGGTGTGACCATTTGAGAGTACGGTCATCCTGATATTCATAGTTCTTCATCGGATTTTCTTGGGCATGGACTCGAGTTGTGTAAACTATTGGTTTGGTTACTTTCTTGGGTCAGAAAGTGTTTGTGGTGGGGATAATTTTCACACCCACTTTTTTTAGTCATTTTATTTATTTTATTTCTCTTGGAGTCGAGTGATTTTTCCTAAGAGCGGGTGAGCCCTGGTTTAAATTTTTAATGTTGGGATGAGTTTATGGTTTGGGATAGTGAGCAAACTCTGTGCGTTTAAGACGCACAACCCACTTGGGTACGTGTAGACGCGCTATCCGCTTGGGTACCGTACGGTGCAAAAATACCACACGGTCATCTAGTTTTAACGTTATGTGTGTAGATATATGTATATGTATGTTTATATGTTTATATGTTTATATATGTGTATATATATGTGTATCTATGTTTGTATATGTTTATGTTCTAACGTTATGTGTATATTTATATATGTTTATAGGTGTATATATACACACACATATGTTTATAAATAAATATGTTTTAACGTTATGTGCTTAAGTGTATATATGTTTATATATATGTTCATATATGTTCATATATGTTATATATATGTATATATATATGTATATAAGTATCTATGTTTATATAAGTAGGTTTATATATGTTTACGTATATATATATATATGTTCATAATAACTATTATTATTATTATTATTATTATTTGTATTATTAGAGAAAAAATGGAAGAGGAGGCTCGGGTTAGGGTTGCACGCACCCCCCCCCCACTTTTCTCCCCCCTTCTTCACCGCGCAAGCCCCCTCCCCGGCCGGACCTTCCTCCCACTATCGTGTCGTCCCCGCCGGATCCCCCTCTACTCTTACCGGCAGACGACGTCACACCACCCCTCATCGATGTACCCGAACCCCGCGTCGGCCCCCTAGGTCGTTCGCCGCCACCCAAAGCCCCCCCTTGTCGGATTTCCATCTCCCAGGAATCCCTCCGCTCGCCGCCTCCCTGCGCCGGCCGGCCGCCGTTCCGCTGGTCGCACTGCTTCCCTCGCTGTGCCTCTCGGCTAGCTGGTGACCTCTTCCGAACCCGACCCCCCTTTTCGGTGCGTTTTCGGTGAACTCGGCCCCGTTAAGGTGCGATTCCGGTGAACCCTTCCCCTTTCCAGCGCACTTCTGTTGAACCTGACCCCTTCCCGGTGCGATTCTGATGAACTGACCCCTACCGTCTGACTACCTTCCGACACAAAACCCAAATTCCCTTGCGCAGCACCTCCTCTCTACTCGGGCGTGGTCTCGCATCCCCTCGCTGCAAACCACTGTTTTCATCTCATTCCAATATTGGGTTTTCTTCATTTTCACTGAAATGTGTTGTCTCAGTTGGTGTTTCACATTGTTTACACAGTGTTTGGAGTGGGCAATTGATATTTTGGGACCCCTTTGGTCTAGGTTCTAGCATCCACCGCCCAGGGTGAGGCGATGAACTCGTTTCGCTATGTCGATGTTGTTACGAGTAAGATTTTATACCAATTTATTGGTTTTGCACTGCTTGATTTAGTGTCTTATGTTGTATTTGAGTTGCAGACCCTTGAGGTCTTTATCTGGTCCAGAGTCGGCTTTACCTAAATTATTAATTTAGCAATGTCTCGCTTTTTCCATTTCAGGATATAAATACCTATGGTATATGGGTTTATGGTGCATATATGTATATATTTATATATATATATATATGTATATATGCACATCAAAGACACGTGCGCAAGACTGTGTGATGTGTGAAGAGGGTATCTATGAGAAGAGCGTGTGTTTTGGGCATGGGTTAACTGAGGTAGGTGTTTCCAACCATTTCCCTTTTTGATTCAAACGATGAGCACTTGAATGTTTTCAATTAATTCTTTTATATCATTTCATTTCTATTGTATTTATAAAAATCATCTGACATAGTTGTATTGTTGTTTTAAATTTCTAAATGTGGCTTTTGATGTTGGTTTATATGAAATAAATAGGTTCTTGGTAAAGTTAAATTGAGTGTCTTGTGATGTGTTTGGTTGTAATTGATAGTGATTGTGTTTTGGAAATGTAATATTTGGTTTGGTGTGTTTGATTGACAAAATGATGAACCAATAGGTTGTTTTAGAAATTTTTGGGAAATGGTGGTTGGGTTGAAAGATGCAATTTTCTTTTATAAAGTGTTGTGAAAGAATTGGTTTTGGTTTCAATGATAAATGTTTTATGAAAATGGTTTCTATGGTGATTCTTCTAAAATCTAGATGTGTCGTTGGATGTTGGCGCATCAATGGGTGCACTAGAAGCTCACATGGATGTGCCTCTATATGAAAACGACAAATAAAAACTATATTTTCTTAAAGATGGGTTTTTGATGAAATGGTTTGGTATTTCAAGAGGGATGAAAAGAAGTTGTACCGGTTTGCCTTTCGTGTTAGTTGAATGGTTGTTCAGTTTGAAGGCCCGTTTGGTATTGGGTTTTGAATGGGGTGTTTGTACTGACTTTTGGGAAAAGTGTGTGTGCTCGATTGGAAACTTAACTCATTTACTAAATGTTTTGAAACTGCACATGCTGTGAAGTCCTGGTTGGAACCTTGTTGAATGTGAAATAATTTCAAATATACATATTTGTGGGCATCTCTATAGGGGGACTTCCTTTCAAGGGTTGTCGTGTGTTGGTGTCCGTGTATGGGGTTGGCAAGTGCAGTGAGATGAGTCATGCGTGCGAGGGCCTCCTACTTAGACAGCATTATCGAAATCACCATGGGTTCCTGGGCATCTCATAGATTATCGAGTGACGGTTTCTAGCCAACCCCGATTAGACGGGTTGGCTCCCCCATGGTATATAGGCCTTGTGGGGTGTGCAACTAGTTGGCTATTATGGAGACCAGTTGGTTATTGACTATGGAGTACCACGCCGGTGGGTAGTCTGAAACCGAGTACATCCTGGGGTTTTCTAGGGATGTTTAGGATCACCCATGGTTATTGATTATATCTACTTGTTTAATTTTAATTGAAAATGGTTTCCAGCATTTACTTATTACCTTTTCTTATTTTGCAAAAATGTGATAAACATGGATTTGAAATTCAGTTTTCAAGAAAAGCCTTGTTTTTGGGTAAAACAGGTTGTGGCGTGTGTTGGTTTTTGAAATGGTAAATCAGGATCCTTTTTTTCATTTAAAATATGAAAACCCTATTTTCTATCTTTGTATGCACACACTAGTGTTTTTGGGATTGTTTCTGGAAAGTGGTCTTGGTTGAATTCTGTGGTTTACTTTGGCATCCCTACTGAGCATTTTTAATGCTCACGCCTATTTTTATCATTTCAGTCACATGTTTCCCTTGTTCAAGTTTTCTTGGCTGAGTTTATCATTTTGGGAGCAATGCTGGCCTGGGTTGGGAGGTGACTGAAGGGTCACATGGAGGTATGTCTGCTATTTGGATTTATTTCTTTCCACTGCTAGAGTTTAGTGTTTTTGTTCTTTTTATTCTTATCACTTTTTTTATCTCTTATGGACCAAATCGTTCCCAATGTTTTAACTTTGATGCTCGACACTAGTTTCCATCCTGGGGGGATTGGGAATGCCCTTCGGGACTTTTCGCAAGCCGGCTCAGTTGACCGGTTCAGGGTCGACCTAGGTTGGTTCGTGGAAAACTATGTCCATTTTGCTTATCATAATTCTTGATATCATGTTTGGAATAATAATAAAATTTCTAACTAAATCCCATATCTCTTTAGGTTGTTCATTTAGACAGTTTCCTCATTGTCCAGGACATCCATTATTAACATTGTTACATCAGGATTAAACCACCACTATGTCCAAAATATTAAACACAAGGGTTGTATATTGTTATAGAATTGTAAGAAATAACCATAGGTTGATTTAACATTAAGATGTTTTACTATATTAAATTTTTATGTTAGCATAAAATTACTAAAACTCACCTTATATCAAACATGGATCACAACAAATAACTCTCAATTTAACCTATATAATGATTATTTTTTCTGATTCTACTTTTAGTATGGTTGTCTCACACATCCTAAACTAGTAATCAAAATAGGGTGCCCAAATTTTTAAAAACATTCTTAATATTTTATAAACCCAAAAATCATTAAAACCATTGCTCTCAAAATTCAACTTATCCATTATCCAAGAAAACATATATCAATTAACAGGACCTTATCTTACGAATCTCTTTATTTCAATCTATTTTATCCATGGTAACATTCATATTAGTATATCAAATATAAATAAATCCAAATCCATAATAGTGGTTCACAAATATAATGTGAGTTTCCTAAATCATATATCATGGGAGTTTCATGCTAGGTGTGTAGTTAAGAAATATTTCCAAGCACCAGATAATGATCAATTTGATGATCAATCTACCATTTTTAGGGTTATTACCACTAGGAACATCAATTCAAAATCCTTAATCCACTTTTATAATATAGAAATGGATGTAATTTCTTTAATAATCGCACAATCTATACATTGTAAAAAAACTGGGATGTTATCCTATACTAGGAATTCTTGCTTATACATATCCTTATTATTCTGATTAATGTTCTCTAATACCAATTCCTAGCTAAAATTTATATTATTTACTTGAAATTAAATCATATAATATCTTAAAAGGGTTATCTACAATTTTTAAATATTCATCAACCTTAACATATGAACACTTAATTTATCCTCAAAAGACATCCTCATCTTTAAATTTATCAAAACCAAGCTTCGATTTCATTAGTGTTACATTATACCTACCCTCCTAGCCCTGGTACCATAAACACAATATTTGTATACTAGATTTGATACCAACTATTTATTTTTATAGAAAACTATCCAATAATTAAATTTGTATAAAAAAACATTTCATTATGTAAATTCCCATTTCCGTTTAGGTTTAGATATTTATATAATTAGAAATAAACATAAACTAAAAAAACCCATGACCATTATTCAACTAAATTAAATTTTCCACCAACTATATAAAAAACTAATTAATCATTAATAAGTGATAAAAATGTCTCACAAAATCTACCATACATGATATCCTTCTATAAATATCATGTATAATACTTCTATTCATAATGCAAGGGATGGAAACATAAGAAAGTGGTGTTCTAAAATGCTCAGTAATGGAATAATACCACAAAATATGGAAAAAGAATTTGGATAGAATACATAATATGACATGAAAAATTAATTTGAATAATTAAATATTACATAAAAACATCATACAATATACATGAAAATAAAAAAAACATTTATAACAACAATAATACATCAAAAATTACTAGAATTCATATAGAATGACATGAAAAAAGGTTTTCATGGCTTTTTTTCTAAGACACTATACAGACATGGGGAGAGTTATACAAGAAAACAAAATAAATTTTATCTTATAAAACATATCGATGAATCAAGGCTCCATATAATGTTGGACCCCACCCGTCACATGATAATGTCTGATGCATTCACCATAAGAGTCAAAAGAACAATCTTTACCATTCCCTAAGAAAACTATAGGAAAAATAATAACATGGATATCCATATAATGGAAAATATACACTATAAGTACATAATGAACCCACATTATTATTCAATAATAATCAATAATTCCAATAATAACCAACCAATAAATAATATTTATTTCTAGGAAAACATCCTCCAATATTATTTTTTTTAAAATGAAAAGTTCATTCCATATAGTGTAATGAGTATAAGGAAAAGTTAATGATACAAAAACATGATAATAATTAGTCAGGACAAATAAGGTGGATGGTTTCAACATAACATATCTATAGTGAAACAAAGTAAAAATATAAGGTCATTGCCATAATTTAGAAACATCTTTTCAAATAAAAATTGTTTTAATGGTATCAGGAATGAAGGGGTGAAGAATTGATGTATTAAATACTTTGATTTTAATCCATCAAATGATATATATATATATATATATATTACTATATATATATATTTATTAGAGGATAATCCTTGAGTCATGTAACACGTTATTGTAAATAAAATTGAAATAGATAAGGGAAATAGAAAAAAATTTAAAATATTTTTTGTATTTTTTTATCATTGATGTAAAATAAAAAAATTTGTGTCACTAAAAAAGAAAACTTTTGAATAGGTGACATGAAATATTTTTTAATCCATTACATTTAAAACAATATTCAGAAATTAATATTTAAAAATATATTATTTTTATCTAGGATAAATGTGTATAGTATGTGAAAACATATGAAAATGAAAGTAAAATCCATTTTTACAATTTTAAAAATACCATTTTTTGAAAATCACACTGTATAATGAGTAAAAAAATCATTTGTATAAAAATATCAACTTTTCCATAAAGGAATATAAATTATAATATAAAAAAAATTAGGTTGGAAGAAATGGATAATGTAAGAATGATGATCATGATGAACCAATATAACATAAATAATAGAGACATGAGATATTAATATCACTATTAATAGACATACTCCTTAAAGTAAGAAATATATCAAAAAGGGGATTTCGTTGGTAGAAATGTGAATAAAAATACTATATAATATAATCAACTATGATAATGTACCCAACATATGTGAAATAAGTATAAATGAAAGATTCATAACATAATGAATAATAATTAACATAACAAACGCCTTTCTATTTGGGTAACTACTGGTTCGAAAGTCATTTGGGGAAGTGAAATTGTTTTATTATAATATTTACCATTAAAATATTAAAGATAAATTTTTATCCATTTTAAATAAATTTTGGTGAGAGAATGAATGAACTACGACTCAAGATAGGGATGAATTGAGTTGTTTAATTTTTATTGACTTAGAAACCACCATTTTGCAGTTTGATAGCATGGGATATTTTATTATCATAATAATGGACACTAAATATATGAAGAAAGAAAAACATAAAATAGATTCAATTTTTAGTAGTTTGGGGAACCAAAATCACCTAGTCTAGTCCACCAATTCTTAACTTCCATAGATTTGTGATTTTGGATAAGAATTTATCATTTTATAATGGAAAACCTGAATGTGTGAAAAAATTCATCACATGGTACAAAAATATGATCATTTATTGAATCCTAATAGGATTTACCAAACACCAGACTTATAATCACAACACATGGATTTATCACTTCAAACATTCAAAAATGTAAATAATTTTTACAAAATTAAGATGAGAGTTTCAAGATGATTATAAAACAAGAGAAAAATTCTACACGATGGAAAATAAGATTGATGAGTATCATGAGGTGGGTCTTAAAAAAAACAACATTTATTTTTATATCACAGTTCTAGAAAAATAACATTTACTTTTTTTGGCACATAGAATAACTGTAGAAAGATACCATAGATAGATATGGTGCATGTTATTTATTCTATTCATGTAAAGTATCTATATATTTTTTCACATATCAAATTTTTTTTATATCTTCTTATTTTATTACACAATAAGAGATCCCAAAAAATTTATATGAAATATTAAATTTCTAATTCCCTATTCCCAAAATACATCAACAACATGACTTCGAAATAAATTATTTGGAACTATTTTTTTGTCTCGACGCTTCTATTGTTTTGAATAATATATTTTACAATAAATATATACTTAAATATTAATTTCATTAATGTAAAAAATTAAATTCCACTTGATATACTCCAACGGTAATAAATATGTAGGTTACATAATGATAATGTCTATTCTAGATCACCACATAGCCGAATTCCATTGATTTGAATTCATATAGCTAAATTGCTCCATATATCAATTATTCACATATCTGAATTATAAAAATAGTCAAATCACATACCATTTTTTCTCGTGTAGCTTAATTTTTCATACTTGAAAGAATCACATAGACCATTAGAACCACATAGCCAAATTTTCCACAGATCCAATTCAAATAGCTAATTACTCCATGTATCATAATCGCAAAGCCATTTCAAAAATGTCTTTTATTTAAAAAATTGGAGATTCATCGACATAGGTGATTTTAAAATATCCAAATTGACAAAATTACATATTTACCAAGGAGTTTCCATCAAATAGATGATTCACATAGCTGAATTATGAAAAACCTTGTTTTTAATTAACATTATTTCATGATTTATTACATAAAAACAGACTTAGTAAAACCCAAATGATTGTAAATCATACTTTATTTGAAAAAGTAGGTACATAGAATTTCAAATTGAAATATGAATATAAAATCAATATTTAATACTTCCTTAACATGCTTCTAATTATCAATTTCTTTTAAAACTGCACAGGATAACCTAGGGACATACATAAGAAAGGTATGAAATATAATGCTCAGTAAGGGAATAAAAAAAGAACCACATGATTAATGTATTACATGTAATCAAATAGTAAATTCAATGGGAAATAAAAGGATTAAGGATCATAATATTTAATAATAAATCATGATTCAACATGATAAAATAAATTCAATAGGGTAATATGAGAACAACATGAAACATGACATCATAAACATAGGTTAGGGTTAACGGATAAGAAATCAAAAGTTAGTGGAAAGGGTCCCAAAATGGATTAGGATTAATCCATAATACCTTAAGTTATAAATTAAGAGACTAAAACATTACCCAATGCATTGGAGCACTATAATATTCTGGGCACACCCTTCACTTTCATATCATGTTAATGAATTAGTGTGCCTCATATATTATTCCACATAAGATCATGTTTATTCACATTTAATCCCAATATCATGGAATGTGGAATACCTAAATGCATTATCTGACTATAAAGAGGATTGTTTTGTCTAGGTGAATACCCATTTGTGGAAATGGAGATCGTATTCATAATATATTGGTTTTGCCTAAAAAAATAACATGATAATTTCAATGACATAATAGGAGTATACAAACAATAATGGATGTCTAAATGAGATTTATAGGGGTATTTAATTATCTATGAATAATAAGGGTGGTTGGAGTGATGTGGAATAAAATATCCAATCAAAATTAATTAGAATACAAAATGAATTACATAAAGAAGGTGCCTTATTAAATAGGAGAAAGAGAGGGCCTATTAACTTGGGAGGATGATTCAAAAAGTGTAGAAGGATATTCTTGGAAGGATAGAGGATTATTGGGAGAGATATATATAGTATATCTCATTGAATGGTCGTGATCCATGACTTTTGAGTGAAGAGTAATGAAATATTGCATGAGTTTATATAGGAAAATACATGAGAGTTCTATATTATTTTCCATACATCAGTTTTAGACACTATACAATAATGTAATAAACACCAAAAACATATCATGGTTTCTTCTAAATATTAGTGGATTTAATTTATTATGGAAAATGTACTGATAACATTAAAATAATATCATTGATGATGTGGAAGTGGGTCATGTTTACAAAGAATTTATTTTAAAACCCTAAAATATAATATTGATTCTAGAGGATTCATAACGTTTTTATAAAATTAATTAGATAAACTCAAAAAAGTGTTATTTTAAAAGATAAGAATATATTTGTTCGTAGATAACTTGTATGAAAAATATTACATCAATTTTTGGTCATTATTATGTCATAATAATGAAAATATATTTATAATGTATTTAATTTTTACCTGAAAATCTTTCAATCTCAGAAAATTAAAAAAAATTCACCATTGGATAATTTTGATTAAATTATTCTAAATATAAAATTTTAAAAATATAAATAATAATCTAAATACTATAAACTAATATTTTCAATTAAAATCCTCGTTCATAGAAAATATTGTTTGTTTTGATAATAGAATATTTTGGACTATTATAAAAATTAAATTTTCACTTCATCAAATTATAATATCATTTATATTTAATATATAATATTTGGTAATATTATTTTATTAATATTTAATTTAAATTATGAACTCATTAAATGGAATACCTTAATTGAATTTTCATATTACCCTAAAATAGGATTCTATACTTTCCATATCAAAATGTTATTTTTAACAAAATCATTTATTTAATCATTTATGATGTAAAAATAGAATGAATAAATATAATCATCTTTTATTGAAAATAAAATACATATACTCACACCATTAGGGTCAATATACATAGTAATTTATTAAAATCTCTAGCTCTTTAGTGGAAAGGTGTTCAACGATGAGATTTTCTTGGGGTCGTTTAGTGAACTGGGCTTGGGTCGTGATCTTGATGAGATTGAAATTATCAAATAAACAGTTTTAATCATGATTTTTTTATTCAATTTTTTCTTGGGATTAGTCAACGATAAATAACAATGATTATATCTCCCTCCAAAGCTTCAATAAATGGGTTTAATATGGTACGATCCTACTGTTCAAGGACATTGATTTTTTGGTTTGTGTTAATAGGACCTAATCATAACCCTTAATTTATGCCAATCGTATGATCACATCCAAAGGCTACATTATTAGTGTTTATGGGTCTTAATGGTATTCTGAATATGTTTTGATATAGCTTATAATGGTTCAATATAACCAAACTAGTTCATGTGTTTTCTTTATTTACATCACATTAATTATAAATTTATTCATTTTAATAGGGAATTTAATTTATAAAATATCTTGTTGTTACATTATTCCCCCTTTAAAAATTTATCCATTGAAATTTTCATTTCATATAAAAAAATATATGAGGGCACTTTTGTTTCATCGCCTCTTTCAGTTCCCCAGTTTCTTCCTCAAAATTTTGGTTCCACTATAACACTTTTACAATGTGAGTTGTTTTGTTTTGTAAAAATGTGTCTCTATAATAAAATATCATCACAAATTTCTCATCATATAAAAAATCATTTTGCAATGGTACCATCTCTAGATTTAGTTCATTTTAGGGGTCAGGAAAGTAATTTCTTAAGAGGGGTGCCTAGAACACAACATATACATGAGATGAATGAGGTGGGAGTTCGAGTTGATAAGTTACTGCTCCAATGCTACCAAGGATATCAAAGGGACTAGTGTTTTAAGGATTAAGCTTTCCCTTATTCCCAAACCTCATTAATTTCTTACATTATGATATACAAGGACATGTACCTCCATGCCTCAGCAATTATTGCCTTTATTACATTTCTATCAATATTGTTTATATTTCATATAATGATGAATAATTTTAAACATTTCAATAATAAATAGGATATGATCAGCTTCCATTAGATTTTCATCTCCAACATTATCCCAAAATTTTAGATTCCAACACTTCTTCCAATATAAACCTCGTAAGGTTCCATTTGAATGATTGAATGGAAACTATTTTTATATGAGACCTCCACTGAGGGAATATGTTAATCCCAATATCCATTAAAATCCATTTAACCAGATATCATCATATACTTTATAGTTTGAATGATAATTTCAGAATGAAAATACATTTGAGGGTAATAATCTATGATAATAATAATTTTTTTATTCAATTATTGTTGAAGTTTCTCTAAAACATCAAGGTAATCGTCATAGCTAAATCAAATATAGTTGATATTAGCACTACATGAAGTCTTAAAAGTCTCTTATATATATATATACTGGTGAGTTGGTTAAAAGATAAATCATCCATAATAGAAATAAAATACACTAACTTTGTATGGTTATCAACTACCAGCAAGATGGAGTTATTACATTTTTTTCTTGGAAAATCTTCTGTAGAAATCCAGGGTTATGTTTTCGAATTTATAGAATGGTATGGGAAACAGTTTCATCAAATCCTTAAAATTATTTCATCCTTCTTTAACATACTAGCATACTAAACATCGAGATAAAAAATACCCAATCTCTCTCTTCATGTTATTCCACCAAAAATATTCCTCCAAATATCATAAAATATTTGTACTTTTTGGAGAAATAGAGAAGGATGAGATATATACAAAATCTAGAAGTTCTTTATTTAGTCTTGTTTTTTATGGTACATATATCTATGTTCTATGAATTTTAACTTCGCCTTCAAAAAATTTGATATCTGGAATATTCACTACATTATTCTGAAGGAACTCATCATCCTTTTTAGCTTCATTGATTCCCTAAACAATAGATGGGTTGGTAGTAAATTGATAACGTTAGGATAAATATCTTTTTATTATTCACATATCAATGCTTTTTATATCCAACAGCATTAAATCCTTTTAATCCTCATCATAGATAGGATTGTATGATCCTTCTTACATAAAACATATTCCACTTTATTTCATTCCCATGATGGTAATGTATTGAAAATTCATAGTCCTTGATTATATATAACTACCTATGTTGGTTCATATTAAGATCCTTTTGAGTGAATATATTTGAGAAATTTTTTCATGAATAAATATATTACAATTCAACTGGTAGAGATAATCTCAGAAAATATTTAATACGATGTTCACTTTATCCAATTCTAGATCATGATTTGGGATGTTTTTATTAGGGATGTTTTGTTTGTGGGAGGAATAGTCTATCACTATTATATTTCTTGGGTACAAAAACCAGTAAATTTTTGGATTCATAACTATTTATCACAAATCCACCCCCACTTATATAAAATGTGGGGACATGGTCAATGATTTTACTCTTCTATAGATTATTAAAACATTCCAAACATTCATCATTCCAAACAAACATCACTGAAATATGAGTTAACATTGATAGTGGGCTTGAAAATCATGATAATTTCCTAATCAATTTATTGTATTGCCGAGAAAATCCAAGGAGAATATATATATCCATCACATAGGTTTTTATTGGTCACCCATTAATAATTTCTATTATTATAAGATCCATATATATGCATTTACTGGTGATGAAATTCCCACGGAATGTCACCTTTTCAAAACAGAACTCACATTTACTATACATTTCAAAAGTCTTTTCATTCCCTTGAGTTCTTAGTAAACTTTTCAAATGATCCTATTGTTCCAATTTTTTAGAGTAGATAAGAATATCATTAAAAAATATAACCACTAATTTTTCAAGTTAATATCTAATGACTCTATTCATAAAAGCCTTGAGTATTTCAAGAGTATTAGTGAGTACAGAGGGTATCACTATGAAATTTTTGTTCCATTAAATTATTTGATAATAAATCATGGGATACCATCCTTCACCATCAATTGATTATATCATGACTATATATCAGTCATAGTAAAATAATGGTCCCCACTTAGTTGATCGAACAAGTCATCAATCCATTCCATATGATACTTGTTTTTAATCGAGATCATGTTGAGCACTTGATTATCAATTTTGAGTTTAATTGACCTATAATTCTTCTTAAAGAATAGCACTACTATAGCCCTCACTGAACCACCTAGGTTAATAAACCCCTTAAACATATTTTCATATAGATTTTTCTATATTTCATCAAGTTTAACTGTGGAAAATCTATATGGATTATTTGAAATTTGAAAATACCTAGGTAAAATATCAATTGAAAACTCAACCTCTCATCTAAGAGGAAGACTGATAAATTCTTTAGGAAACACATCATCATATTCCCTCAAAATAAGAATGTATTCAAAAAAGAGCTTTCTTAAATCTATATCATTTATACTAGATTTTATTTATCATAATGAAATTATTTTCATGATTGATTTGTTGGTACAAAAGAAGATTCATCCTCCACCTTGAACATGTATATAATTTAATGGTGATTCATGACACGGACTATGAATTTATTATATTAACAATTTATGTTTGATATTTATAAGTAAAAAAATCCATAACTATAATTTCATTAAATTACACTAACGGGAGTATCCCAAAATTCACTAGTAATTTTATCAAATAAATTTTGATAGTGGAGGAGTTATATACATAGAACGCATTAATTGACCCAATTTCAATTTTCACTGATAGCTCTATGCTTAGGGGGGGGGGGGGTTGAATAGATCTACCAAACATTAGAGATAATAAATAATGCATAGATATATTATCAAAAAGTATGTACTGTATTATTGAATGAATAATTAGTTTAATTGTCACCATTTCATTTTTAGGATCCACAACCTCAGTGGTGATAGAGTATTCTTTCTCTTGTTCTCTAGCCCATGGGGGTTCCAATCATCAGTCTTCATTGACATACCATGGATTAGTCAATTGAATCAAATAGTGTTTAGTTTCCCCACAGATTAATCATTCTAAAATGGGATATTGGTTGACTAAGTCATTCATTTATTCCCTCACATTGGTGAGTTTGTACCATCAGAAATCAATAGCTACTTTCCATTCCTTAACACACCTAAAAAATTTCCTCATCCCCTTCAAGAAATTTCTAGGGTGGTTTTTCCCTCTCCTATAACATGTTGAATGTTGAAATTTATTTCCACCATTAGATTTATAAATTTCACCTCAATGGTTAAAACATCAATTTTGGCTTCTTATCTCAACGAGACCATTGAGATTTGATAATATACATTTTTAATTTGTGGTCACTTAAAAAAATTTCATCATAATGGACAAAAGAAATGTTGTCTACGTATTCTCATAAACATACTTTTAGTCCAAAAAATATGTGGTCAAATTTACATTTAGGGGTAATGAAAAATATAGAGTCATATAATGAAAGTCTTGTGATGTTTTCATTGTATTCCCCACTAGATTCATCATCATTTTTCTTGAGGATAAGAAGGGCATCTCTATTTTTAGAAGAAGAGTATGAGGGAAACATTTATTGAAAATTATTTTCCAGGATTACTTTCACTACCACGATTCAATATCCTCTTTGGAATTCGTATTCTTAACCAACACCCAATATTGATCACATTCTACATCCATACATTAAATATATCTGAATGACCATATCATTGTCAAATAATTGAATGATATATAATATAATTTGAATGGATATTATCCATTATTTTTTAATTAATGGATAAGAAGATCTACTGGAATTTTGAACCATATGTTAAACAAAGGTCTCGATTGAAACATGCACCTTCTTAAGTGTATTTTGGAATTCCTCCTGATTCATGTTTCAGTTCAAAACTTGTTTCAATTAAGAGATTATTTTAATGAATTTCACAATTCCTACTCCCATCATGTTGGGAATATCATTATGGTAGTAATAAAATTTACCCTTACATTAGTAATTAACTCATTTCCTTATTATTGATTCAAATGTTGGTACTTCCCGCTTTTCCATTATTTAGTTTTAAAAATTCCAAAAAATCTCTTAAAATAATATATTACCAAATTTATATACCCTAAGTGTTTTAGAATTTTATTTATAAAACACTATTTTCTATTGAATGTAGAAATGTTTTTATTATAAATAAATATAAAATTTATATTTTTTAATTTGATACATCAGACTGACTAAGAGTCTAGTCCATCAGACCGACTAGTCTCTTCTCATCATATTGAATAAATTTATTTATATGAAACTAACAAATGTCCTATCCATTAGACTAAAATAGTTCATATACCTTGGAATAAACATAGTTTGGTTCAATAGATTGAAAAAGAATAGTATTGTTTATCAGAATGTCAAAATTTTATAATCATGGTACTGCAAATATTTCTATAAGATTTAATTTAGTAAATAATTTTAATAGCGGTAACTAAAAAAACTACACGGATAAATTTATTTGAATTTTCATGAGAAGAACATTTTATTTTGTTGCAACCAACATTGAGAATCATTTAATATATGACTGATAGAAGGATTCCTATCAATAAAATGCACATTTTAGGTTCCAGGAGATGATGCATTTGAATCTCAACAAGTTTGAAGTTTTATATTCCTAAAAATATCATTATTACTTTTTGTAATCCATTAGAGAGTTTTGTTATGAGGATTTTAGGTGATGAATTGTAAAATTCATAGATAATTTTTTGTTTTGTAATGACTTATTCTGATCAAGATGTAGATAGAGTGATTTTGGGGATAATAAGTAAGGTCATTCCGATTAGGATGATCGAGGGAGTCCTAAGAACTGGAATATATAACTGACAAAGATTATTTTATCAAGGACTTCCATGGGTTTGGAATATAGAGTTATTCTGATCATCATATTGTGGGCACTCCAAGAAAGGAAGGATAAACAATTAATGTGAGGTTGAAAATTGTGGATATCTTAAGTCATGATTTTTTATTTCCTTAATAATAAATAATAATGAGTAGAATTTATTTATTAACAGTCATCTAATAACAATTTAAGAAAAAAATATTAAATAAAATATCTAAAATAAGTTGAAAAGGTAACATGAACATCAAATGAACATAAATTTTGATCTGGGTGTCTATTTGGGATATACCACATATCGAATGGATGATTTTGGTGAGATCTATGCCATGTTGAAATAGGGAGACCACTGTCACATATTTTTTGATGTTGAAAGAGGCGCTGAAGGCCTCCATAGGTGAGTTTTTACTTGGGGTACCCCATTTTTTATCATTAAATGGGTTTTCAGCCACAATGATGTGGTCTTTTTTCCTATTTTATGTGAGTAAAAAAATTATTCATAGGGATTAAATTTATATTGATATTATGGTTTTCAAATTCTACAATTTTCCCATGTAGTTTTATTTATAATTAAATATACAAATATTTTTTATATTTACATATAATAAACCACAGGTAAAAATAAATATATCAACATATTTATGTAAACATATTATTTTTATATATATTAAATAAATATTTATTAAAAATTTTATTAATAGTATAAATACTATCCTCTTTTACTTTATAAAAATGAAATAATGTGAATTTACAATTTTTATATATTCATATGTGTTTTTATTAATAAACACACACACATATATATACATTTATATTCTTATATATACATATGTATGTTTATATTATAATATATATAAATGAATATTAATATATAATATATTTAAATTAATATAATTACGTATATGTATATCACAAATTTCAAAATATATACAAATAAATAGAAAATTATAAATGTTGAATAAAAGACACATTACATAGTGGTAAAGACCTTTATTCGCATAAGGTAGGTCTAGGGATCAAATATACACAGGGATAAGAATTTGTGGTATCTTTATAGCATCGAGGTAGCGGGTGTGATGCGAGCTGGTGGATGGGTAGGGCAATGCATTGGGAAAGGGTATGTAAGCGTTAAGAGAGATGGGTGTCTGGGGTGTGTGAAAAATTATTATTATTTTTTATTTTTAACAGTTATTTTTTTGCACAGTTAAAATCTAACCATTAATAGTTCAAGAACACATTATTAGATACAACCTTTAACAATTCAAAAAAATACTTTTAAAGGGTTCCTTTTTCATCATTTGTTTAGCACTGTTAAAAGGTTCCTCTAACAACACATTTTTAGAAATGTTACACCCCCCCCCCATTGAATATTCCATAGAATATTAGTGACTTTTATGTGATGATAAAACCCCTTATCTAGTGTTGTATAAGAGACGATTGGTAGTAGTGACACTACATTATATTCAACCTATCTAAGATAAGGGAGATAGGTTGTGTCTCACTCTAGTGATACATTCCCAAATAATTTTTGAGGGGTCACTGACAACGTCAAATTTTTTATAGTCCTCCTATTTCGAGGAGGTGAATTGTGAGTATTGATAGCTTATATAATCTCATGTGCATCCCCTAGGGGGATAATGGTTCTTTTGAGGTTGTACTCCCTCATGATCAAATTTTTTACTAATTAGAGTAAATGTTTCAACGGTGAGTAAATCCTCATGATCTTGAGTGCCACAACAAAATTAGAATTTGTGGAGATTTTATTTCTCATATATCATTATATAAATTCTTATAGAAAGCGTATATGGTTTTATTATTCTTTTAAATGATAATAAACATGAACACAAACAACTATCAATACAATATCATAAGAAATATCAAGCTTGACTGATCTTTTTCATGGGAGAAGAATAATATAATTATTTTCTGACTTGAAAGAATCACACTGGGTTCACCATTGTTTTGTGCATGAAACATGAGAAACAATATCTTTTGATGTGTGGGAAATTAAGATTATTTTGGTTATTCAATGATAACAATCTAGTTCAAATTTTTTTGACTCTAAATGAATTTGGTTGGGTAATTCAGAAACAACCACTAGATTTGACGATTATGGTAGTTCATCAAGGACATCACTACATACTTTCATTCCATATATAGGTTGTATCTAGGGTATCCTACTTGCGATGCTTCATATTTCACATTGGTCAAGAGGATGGGTGGTTAGGCTGCTATTACCCAATTGTATATAATTATTTCATACGTCCAAACTCTTATAGATTAAATAAATTTTCATGAATCTATTATAAATACAAACACATTGTTGGTAACCTCCATGCTGAAAGTGGATCATAATCCGGAATTGACATGAAAATTTTTCTTAATTGGAGGTTTTCATAATTAAATTTACTTTTTATTGATGTCTAATTTGGGTTTTTGGCCTAAATCCACACAACCAAGCTCCTTTTTGTTTATTACCATGCATGGAGGTGATGGTTGTTTGGGAGTTTTAATTGATCCCATGAAAGGGGATTCCTATGTTTCCCTATAAATGGAATTGTAACCCATATAGTTCACTTTTATTTAATAGGGAAACATCATACCATTTAAGGTCAGGTGACAAGGGATAATTCTATATAGGATATCATTATTCGAAATGAAATTGTATAAGGTGGATTCATATAAATGGTTTTTGTGAGACTCACACATTGGTGGCCATTTCTGCTTGACCAAAAAAGAAGTATGGATTAATAATGATAGGTTTAGATTCTCATGAAATAAATCAATCCGTGGAATGAGTTTTATATGGATTATATAAAAATATATAACTATGAATAATAAGGTTTTAAAAAAATATGGTGTAACGATGAGATTTGATGATAACAAGAGGGAATATGTCTCTCTATGCTTGGTATGGTTTCATTAAATGTATTAATAATCAGACGTGGTCTTATGAAATTTTTCCCTGGTTAATAGGAAATTAGGGATCATAAGAAATATGGACCTCTGAAGAAGGAAATCAATGGATTTATTAAGAATAAGGCTCCATGAGGATGGATGTAAGGTTGATGATATTGTTATTCAACCTCTAAGAGGTTTCCTATGTTTATTGATTGATGTGAATAAAATACCACATGGGTCAAGTTGTACAGTTTAAGGGTAGTTCATAGGCTTGTATCTTGTATTCTCTCATCATGCGTTAAGGGAATTGTCATATATATTTACAAAATCCAATTGGGACATTGGATATATAATTTAATTCCATTATGTATGGATTTCAATGTCATGAAAGGGTAAATAATAGTGGATTGAGTGAGGATTATGGTTATTAGGATTCCATTTTTCATAACCTTTCCCATTAAGGAGAATAACTATATCATTAAACATGATGTAAAAACATATACCTTAAAGGAATCCAAAATTTCAGTCATTTTAATTAATCCAATGGAATGGACAAATCGAATTTATAATCCCACAGGAGTGATTATTGGTGTATAAAACAGGAGATAACTTTTGATTATACAAATTATTTAGAGTTTAAAATTAGATACTAATGGGGTTTATACACTGAGTTTTTCAATTTTGTGTATCCCTATCTCAATCATGATATCTCTAACATGAACCATATTGGGTTTTATACATGAAGATAAATCCTATCCTCAAGTCTTCCTGACTATTGAAAAGGTAGGATGTGATATAAAGTAATTTAGAGTATAAATCCTAAATTAATGACTAGGAACAAAATCTAGGAGGGACGTCCTACCCCATGGATTGTTTTTCAATGTGTTGTAATTTATCGAGACAAAAAAAATATAGTGGACTCGTTAACCATTGTAGGAAACTTGGGATAATATCTTTTCCCATGTTTTCCCCATGATAGTGGCCCCCTTTATCAAGGGAATTCAAGATAGTGATTCACTATAATTTTTTATTAGTCTATAAGTAAAACCAAATATATACCTTTTATCATGGGAATACATGATCTAAGGGGATCATGTAGAAGTACGTACCCAAAAATTGTATATTTATTGGTCCTGTAGGATGCTTTACATTTATATTTTTGGTGTTTTATCTATACTAAAAAGGACACTTAGAGTTATTTTGGATTAGAATGTCATAATAAAGAAGGCCAATAATAATAATAGTCAAGAATAGAATCTATTTTCCATCTGATTAAGTACATATAGAAAATACATGGAGGAATAGGGAATGCCACATAATCCTCATATTTAATGGATACAATTAAAAGAGGAAAATTTTCAAAAATAAGAGACTCCTTTTCCAAAGAAGAGTTTATGGACTAAGTCTCTTAGGTTGACCTCATGGTTTGAGGTCCATGAGGTTGAAATCATATGTCACAAACCAGGATCAGTTTCCATCCAATATGACACATGGCCTAGACTGTGGTAAGGAATGAAGTCATTCTTGATCCCCATAGGTTGGAAAATATTTCCTGGGCATTAATCATCACTATTGGTAATGAATTCACCCATAACAAACAATCATCCTCAAAAGGGTAAAACATCACAACATAGACATAACCATTTATAAGGAAAAACCAATATCCTTTAATCATGTTACATTTCTACACAAAGAAAAAAAATAAAAAAATGGGGAGGGGAACAAACTATAGGACCAAGTCTCTATGAAACAAGAGGGAAAATATACTCATGCCCCCCACAATAACACCTTCATAAGAAGGAACAATAGAAGCCAGATCTACCATCACCACCATAGAACATCTGCCTTTATCCAAGGTCAGTCATAATAGGTTTTATATACACCAAAGGTTGTGTGTAGGGTGAAATACAATTCCTGGTAGGACATCACCCCAATAGATTCCATGCTATAACATTATAATACAAATAATCACACTATTTTTTTTTATAAAAAATGAAGCAATGCAAAACATTAAATTATATTAGACAAGATTGAAATAAAAATAAGAGTAAATATACAAATGAGTAAAGAGATAATCATTTCATTACTTGAGCACCATGAGTAATTTCAAAGGCACTAGGGTTAGTGGGGCCCAAGGATCATCGTACATTGATGATATGGTATAAAAACTACAACCCAAAGAATTATAATGCATGGTCCACTAGATAGGATTTAATCCAATTTGATAGTGATCTCCAATCATCATAACATATTTATTTAATCTTTTAGTGTCAATCCATCTAGAGGGAACTAAGCCTTATCCTCAACGATCTGCCTAGTGTACCAGACCTAGACATCCAAACCTTGTGACATAGGATTCGCTTTGATCTCAAATACATCTCCCGAGTCATATGAATTTCCACCTTCAAATATTTACACACCCAACATTGGAAACACACATGATAACAATTAATTTCCAAAAGAATAACCACTTTCAAACAAAAAATCATAGCAAAATCATTGGAAAACATATTTATCACCACACAAAAAATTTATAGAACACATTTAGAATGAAAATCAAGAATACTAAAAACATTCAACAATTCTAAATCACTGAATAATCTACCAAAAGATTAGAAATTTCTAAAATCTAGTTGGAAAACAGAACCTCACCACAGGGAGACCCCATAAAGGAATGAACATACAAGATACATTAATATCGAACCAAAAGAATTAAGGATAAACCCATATTAGGGAAACTATTCTACTGTATAAGAGAGACATAAGAAACAAGGAAGACGATACCGAGAAGAAGGAAGGAACATGAACAGGAGAATCTTACTTGATGATTCCTTAAATATTGAAGGATTCATCAACCCAAAGATTGAAGCCCAAGGGAGAGGGAAGGAAGAGGGAGGTTGGCCTAGGGCTATAAATAACAAGTGGTGAAATCAAATGGTGGATTTAGGCTTAAAATAGTGATGGGTAGGTTACAAAATCCAACATTGTTAAAGAATGTGTAGGGAATATAGTTTCACCGAACAGTTTTACAAACCATGCGAATGTCATATGTCACCTCCTTCTAAATCGAAAGGAAGCCACATGGTCCCCGAGGGAAGGGTGATTACTCATAAGGTTATATATGAATCTCAGATAGACCCTCTGGTCTAAGAAAAAGGTTAGCCTACATGCCTAAGTGTGGGTGGTGCGTCTTCGAAAGTGCCACTTTATAGGGCGCAAAACCACCTCTACACTGGTGCATGGTTTCCCATAACCATGAGCTAACTATGTGCCACCAATTGGTAGTTCTAAAAACACTATTTTCACAAAAAAATCATTCTTGGAAATCTAGGAAATAAATATAAGACCAAAATAAAATATAAAAAAATACCTCAAGATAAAATAACGAATGTGAAAAATATTTTCATAATGAAAACCATCCGACCTTGAAAGGTTATTAAAATGTCCGATCAGAGAAAAAAAATTGGTACTTCTCCCCCAAAAAAATATTTTTTCTCCCATGGATCATGTTCATCATCACTATGCATCCAATTGAACCTTGAAAATAGTATGGATATTACCCAAATAACATTTTCCTGGGAATACAGAATCAGGATTGGTCACTCAAATACTGAAAGCTAGGCTCCATGTTTAACAACTTACAATTGATCACATGATATTTGTCCTAATTAAGTTTTTTTTATTGTGATACATGAAACACCTAATGAATTGATTCCATATAGGATGAGAAATATAACTAGTATGCTACCTTACCAACTCACTCGGTAATATCAAAAGGTATGACATACCATGATATTTTCTTGCCTTACATACTAAGAAGGTGTCGAGCCAAACAAGAAACACCTGACAACATATTCAGAATTATAAATCTTGACTCGATATATCATGACATGACCCGTGGTGACAATAATCTATCAAAAAATGTTTCCAAATGTAGTTGAAATATTTCATACATCTCTTGAAAAATGATCGACCCCAATAATGTTGTCTCAACCGCCTCTTCCCAACACAAAGGAGACCAACATGAATGACCATAAATCACCTCAAAGGGAGACATTCTTAATGTGGATTGAAAAAAAAAATTATATGAAAATTTGACCTTCCCTATGTGGCTATCCTGTGGGTCTCTGAAATCCAACACACATTCCCATATAATTTTTCAAGAATATGATTCACCCACTACATCTTACCATCCATTCTAGGATGGTATTCCATAATTAACATGATCTTGGATCCTATCACCTTATAAATGGCTTAAAAACCAATATGTAAAATGAGTTCACCTATCTAAAATTATTTCTAACGGTACACCATGAACCCTCACTGTTTTTTGAACATAGAACCATCCCAATTCATCCAATTTGGCTGAATCCTTGATCCAAATAAAATGGGAAGATTTGGATAGATGATCATCAACATCCAAATAACCATTTATCCTTAGGGTGTATGAAGTAATCCAGTAATGAAATCCATGGTGATCTTTTCCCATATCCAGGTCCAGAGGTCCTATGGTGATCTTTGTTAGAATACATGTAGGTAAAAAACATAGAAACAATGTTCACTATATACCATCACATACATGATAACTATAAGTAATGAAAAACATAATAAAACATCACTGTGCTCCTAGGATGAATAAACAACTAAGCCTATTGTCTATCCTACATCACCACCTATTGAAGGGGAATGTACACCACAAAATGACACATGAATGAAGGAACTCCAATTGAATACAATGTATGATATTTGGTCACATCACCACCAATAGATAAATACATAGACTGCATCACATCTCATCACCTAGATCCTCATACAGAATCAATTCCAAAAAAGGGAGGGTGTCAATTAAACAGTAGAAAAAAAACATCCCTCTTATATTTTATTTATCATCCAAATTCATCAAAGTAAAGAAACCCATAAAATTCCACTCATCACTAGAATCTTTTACATCATTCCCCTATACTTTCATACTCAAAACATCTACTACCACCACATATTTTCTTGGGTTATACATGTTATCAAAATTGAAACCGTTAAAGTAATCGACCATATGACATAGCCTCAAATTTAGATCCTTTTGGGAGAAGATGTAAGATAATATCTTATAAACTTAATATACTCCAAAATTCTCCGTTAAGAGGTAATGAAGCCACATATTCATTGTTTAAATCAGTAGCACTAATTAGAAGTGATGGGTTGGAAAATTTTTTCATGTTATCAGAGTTGGTGAGAATCGTATGACACCACATGGTCATCCCACATCAACACACAACCAATAACCATATTTGAGGCATCATAATAGATGAAAAATTAATTTAAATATTTGTTAATGGTGGAAATATGGTCTCTGGTCGAACAATAGTTAATCTCCTCAATGGACGCATGACAATTCATACTCCTATTGAAACATCACCCCTTTCAGGGTAAGCAAGGTAATGGGTGAGGGTATACAAGATAAATATCTGACAAAATGCCTATAATACATTGCATGGCCCAAAAACCTCTTGATCTAGAAGATATTTCTTGATGCATTCCCTGAAATCACTACACTAATCTTCTCTAGATCCACAGAAACATGACACTCAGAGATAATGTGGACTTGAAACTTCACCTCCCTGATCCAAAAGGTGTACAAATAGAGTTTTAAAAAAATGTGGTTATCATATAGAGTGCCCAACACAACCCTCAAGTGACTCTCATGCTCTTCCTCAATCTCAGAGTAGACCAGGATGTTATCCCTAAACACAACAATAGAAGAGTTGAGGTACTGATGGAACAACTGGTTCATCAGTTCCATGAACATAGTGAGACACATAGGAAAATTAATCTGTTGTACTTTATATTGTCCGTCTATATATTTAATTCACACGACTTGATGGGGGGCGTACGATATGAGGGAAGTTATATTAGCTTTTTCCCCAAATTACATATTTATGGGAACTCAACATCCCACTCTAAACAAAACCTCTAGAAATAATCTATAAATAACATTGGGGACTCATCCATCACATGAGGTAATCTATCCCCTGACACCAACCATCATCCTCCAATATGAGGGATAAGATCTAAAAAACAATACTATATAATTTCATAATTGGATGTCCCATGAATCAAGAATGAGGATTCCAATCAGATTGAAAAACATGGGTACATACAACATGTTCCAAAAAAATAACTCTCCCATGATAATAGTATATGTGCATATGAAAATACACCATCCAATCCATAAATATTATCACATCGATGTTTTCTATTTCTAGAACTAGGAAATCCCATTACAGCTTAACCCTTAACAAGGTGAGTTCACAAGATGGACACCTAAAACTGTATTCTCTCTTCTTACCAAGGGGAATCACAAATAACCTTGCATACAACCTAACTTTAGTGGGGAATTTAAAAAATATACATGATGATCATAAATTAAAAAAAATATAGTCCCCTGTATCAAACAATGCAATAGTTATGGATGATGCAATAAGAATAAAACCTTGAAACATTACATGGACTACATCCAATTCTGATGGTTCTTGATCCATAAAATGATGGTTTCTTACCTATGTTTGGGAATGAGAGAAACTATTGACCTATGGATCTCCCTTATGTTAACATTCCCTATAATTAGATGTAGCCCTATTGCCACGACTACAAAATAGAGAGACCATTGTCTTGGATAAAACTAAGTGGTATTTCATTACCATAGAGTCTGTGGAACCCACTCCACAAAGATATGGATGTGTAGGTTTGAAAAACTAGTAAAAGATCTGCATATGACCCCACCAATGGAAAGGTCTAGGTGGGGTTGGGCATGCTGACCACACATGCACCGACTTCCCACTGTGAAGGCACATGACATATCCAATATTAAAAACAACAAACAATGGTTGTTAAAAGAGAATACATAAGCTACCATATACACTCTTTTTAAAAAAATAATGACCCATATTCTTTTCAGATGAACCACTACTACATTTTCCTACAACTGAAATATCCTCAAAAAACCTAAATTTACAACTCTAATTAATCTCTACAAAAAAAGAATGGTCAAACACCTCAACCTAAGTCTTCACATAAATATGAACACCTGTTATTAGATGTCTAACAACAACCCCATATCCAACCTTGAGCCTTTAACATTTCATTGGAAACAACTTTGGGTGTGAATCAAATCAACTCTAAAAAGTGGTTGGAATACAAAAATAATATTTGATACCCCTGATAGAGAAAAAGAAACCCCTAGTTCTTGGGGAATTCCATGTTCTTCGGGAAATACTACTTATTATAGATGGATTTAACGCATTTATAATCTATATTTCCATGCTTAATAAACTAAAAAACTGAGTCCCAGAACCTCCAACTAGTACCTTATAATATAAATGAATCGTATTTCACTTTAATTTCCTCAGGAGGGTCATGAAACCCAAACATCATTTCAAATTTCTCAATCAAATATTCAGTATCCTTGAGATCCATGACATTCTTGACATACGAAGGCTTATTCTTGAGAAAGTTCTGAGCTTTCTCCATTTTAGGAATGATTTTGGATTCATTAAAATTAAAATGACTAGATACCAACCCCTAATCCAATGTCAAAACATCCCAAACCACTAATTCCACTATTCTCTAGTAAACTGATGAGGGATAAATCTCTCTATCCTCATTCCATTATTTCATAGGAAGTCTATGGGGATGCATGATGCTACAACATTTAACAAACCAAGGAATCCATCAAAACAAAATATCAAAAAAATATGAACCAACATCAAAATTAGATAATGTTAATAAATAAAAAACCAAAAACATAACATGAAAAATCTCAAATCAAACGACCCCACCCCACTCATTGTACATGCATGTTTTGTATACTGTATCTCTCACATGGAGGAGGAATTATAACAAATACTAATATCCCATGGTGACTCGAGTCTTATGAAAAGGTGTGCTACTTAGGAACCCCACTAACAACTAGAACCACAATCCCTGACATTCCTATCTCATATTTGTGATGTCTCCCAAATAACATGACCTATAGAATGGGTGAAAACTCTTTAAATATCGTTTTACCACAAACCATACTAAGATTCCAACCAAATTGACACCTAACTTTTCTCGTGGAGAGACCTAAAGGGAGATCCTACTCCCCACGGGTTATAAACTAGTTTTGGGACATAAAACATCACATTTTGGATATAATTTACCTAAATAAACTACCATAATCAACCACAAGATAGAACAACACAACATAGCCATAAAATTTTCCAGATGTATAACCAATATAAATGAATCATTTTATATTGTTAAACCAAAATAATAAAAAAAACAGAGAGTGGAACTAACTACATGACCACGACTCCATGAAATAAGAGGGTCAACACCCTCACACCACCACCAATAACACCTATAAGAGAAGTAACACTAGCCACAAGATCCACCATCACCACCATAGGACATTTTTCATTTACATGGGTTAGACATATTAATTTCTACCGACACTTTACGGTGTTTGGAGGGTGTTATACCTACTCAATAGGTTATCACTACATTATTTTCCATTCAATAACATCATAAGACAAATCAACTCACTAGTTTTTATAAAAAACAAGGATATGAAAACATTTCTTTAAAAAAACAAGCTTGAAATAAAAAGGAGAGTAAACAATCCAATGAGCCGAGGTCTAAGCATTTCATTAAATGATAACCATGTGTAATCCCTACGTCATTAGGTCTAGGTGTGTCCTAGAATCCTCATCCCTTGGGGATATGGTAAAGAAACCACAAACTAAAACATCCTCATGAAAAATCCACTAGAGAGGAGTAAATCCAATGTTCTAGGGGGCCCTGATCATTATCATGTTTTTAGTTAGTTTTGAAAAAACTATCTATCTTATGGGAACAAGGCCTCTACCTCACCAATCAACCAAGCATACATTACCTTGTCTTCCCAACATAGTTACATTGTATTCTCTTTGTGATCAATTACATCTCATAAGTCATATTTATAACAACTTGCATATATAATCACATCCAACATTGGAAACACACATGAACACTAGAATTTTCTATAGCAAAAACCCCATCAACAAAAATGTACCCCAATAAAAATTGAAAAAAAATTTCTTACCACCTACAAAATTATGAACACAGATTTTGAATGTTTATCAAGAATAATAAAATACATGCCATTTTAAATTCCAATATCAAATAATACAAAATTGGGTTTTCATAAATTAATTTAAATCTATTCCAAAACAAGATGTTAAGGATTATTTAAATGTAGAATCCCGACAAAACCACATACATATAATATACAAATAATAACACAGAACACACGCAATGAGGAACACCAATGATAAACAAAGGGGGTAGAGATTAATAAACAAAATCTAGAATCAATATTCAATTAAAAAAAAGATTAGATCCAGGAGTAACATGATTATCTAGCACTCTCTATGGAGGATAGAAAAAATGTGTGGGAGAAGACACAATAGTGGTGATTCACGTAGCTAAAGGGGATTGAACATGATATTCAAAGATTAAATAATCCTCACCTAGATCCACCATGCAATGATTTTGTGGGAGAAAAAACAACAAATAGAGAGATTTTATAGCCATGAAATTTTAGTTAGGTCAAATTAGGGAAGAGAAGGAACCAAAAGAGGGGTTCTAATTTTTTTAATAATTATTCTAAATAAAAATATATCACGCACATAGTTTCCTATAGAGGATCTCACGAATATAAAACCCATTCATCCTAAGCATGAATTACCAATTTACAAACTATAAAAGGAACAATATTTTTATTATGTGTTTTAATGATTTTTTCAAACCATGTAACGACAATGAAAACCAACAGAATGAATGGTTTCATGGTTTACACTATAAGGGAACATGATTTGGGAAATCCATGTATAGACCATGATCATCTCAAAAAACCTCCAAAAATACTAACATTTCAATATGAAAATCTATGAATATCCCCAATCAATGATTGATAAACATAAGGGTCTATTAATACCTAATGAAAATAACTAGATGTAACAACATCCCCAGTATAGAAAATTTCATTCCCCAGATATCATGCCAATAAGCTTCCACATTGAAGAGATGTGCCCAATCCTCTCTCAACCCTAACTTATGCTCCCATATGTCATGTGATTCAGAACCGTGATACCATTGAATATTGACCAAAGGTGTCATCCTCCCACAACAAACTACTTCACTACATCAAAAATTCTGAATGGATTCTCGATCATTGATAAATCATGCATAATATCAAGATCACTCCAACACAAAATGTGATATGGATTAGAATGTTACCTTCAAAGCTATGATACATGAAACACATTCTATATCAGTGTAAACTATGGTAAAAATGATAAATGATGTGAACCTATACACTCAAGATTACTAACCTCAAAAGGTATCACTAAATGAGGAGAAAATTCCCTTTCCTCCCAAGATATCAAGGAACCAAATGATGTGAAACACGTAAGAAAAATTGGTCACCAACTAAAAAATCTTAATGGTCTATGATGATGATCAACATAAGATTTTTTCTAGCTCAATTAGGTCTATATTCTCTAATCAATCATCTAAAATTTTTATTATTTCTTTTGGAACAAGCTCATTTCATCCATTGAACATTCACTCATATCCTTCAAATAAAATATAGATTTACATGGATGACCATAAAAGGCCCTAAAATGTGAAATTATATTCCTTGGATGGTATCCATTTTTTTGAATAAAACTCAGCCATTCCACAAATTTCCCAATATCCACCAAAATTTATGAAGAAGGAATGACTCATATCCTCAATAAGTTGTTTAGATCTCCCTGTCTGGACATCCGTTTGTGGAGGCAATATTGTACTCAAACAAACTTGACATCACATCTCATCCTAAAGTCCACGAAAAAAATGAGATGTAAATTTTGGATCTGTATCAGAGAATATAGAAGACAGAACTCCTTGAAAATCAATAATCTCTTTGACACATAGATTTCCTAAATACTCAACATTGGTTTCATCCTGAGTCGGTATAATGTGTACCAATTTTGTCAGTCTATCGATCGAAACCCATTTAATGTTATTATTTAGTGGGTATGAGTAAACCCAATCACAAATTACTTAGAAATAAATTCCAAATTGAAATTCATCATTGGAATTGGATGAAGTAAACTAGAAGGTATATCATGCTCGACCTAGACCTTTTGGAAGGTATATTAGCATGAAATAAAGTTAGTGATGTCATGTCTCATACCTAAACACTATAATCAATGTCAATTATCATTAATCATCATTGTGTTTCCTGGGTGGAAAAAACATTGGGAATTATATAAATCCCTCATAAAATATTTTCCCAATGATAACGAAATAATAATATTTTTCAAAAAACATAGAATAGAATCAGTGGAGAACAACCACTTAATAACTGTATCCCCACCATAAATAGAGTCTCTAATGCTTTGTAATTAATCATAAAGCTACAGATCATGTAAAATATTATCAATAATAGTATAGGATAATTGAATAATATGAAATACCACCTCACCCACTATTTTTTGAATTCCTATATGAAACTGTGAAAAAAGATCACTCATGTTTGAATCATCTAATTATTATTTTATGCATTGGATGATATGATTATAGATTAAAGAATCATCAATGAAATAATATTTCCTCTATGTATAGGTGATTTCTAAATAAAAAGAGTGAAGGTACTCCACCCAACACCTCTAGTGGATATTCAAGTCTTTTTAAGAGTCGATATAACTTGAGCTCTTATGGTCAGAATACATGATAAACCATTATTCAAAAGGTTAATGCCTAAAACACTAAGGAGTTTTCATCATGTCTGCAAGTTCATGTTCATGGGTTGTTTTATTATTCATATGTGGTCTAATCTATTGTGATCCATAGTCTATACATGATTACCCTACATCATGTCCCAACCAAAACTTGAGCATGATGCATCAAAGAAGACCACATAGCCCTGAATGACCTCTAGAAGAGTCAATATCAGCATATAAGACAAAATAATATTTAGAAACACTAAATATCTATGAAATTTATCATTAAAAAAAATCATTACTTCTTTCTGAGTGATAGAGGTCACCAGAGAATCAATATTTGAGAAATATTTTACAAATTAGTGATAATAACCCTATAGGCCAAAGAATCTCCTAATCTAGGAAACATTTTACCATTGATCCCATGTTATAATAAAAATCATCTTTTATGGTTCAACTGATGAAACGTGTTCTAAAACTATATATAAAAAAAGACATTACTTCTTAAATTCATAAGTCTCATTTCAAAATCTTGGAATAAATTCTGTGATTTCTCAATAATTCTTGATCTTCTCTCAAACGACATACATGATCCTCCACAGACTAAGAGTAAGTGTTGATGTCCTTGAAAAAGACCACCAAAAACATATCAAGATACTCATAGAAGATCCTATAAACAAAATACATAACGACTATATGAGAATTTATTAGACCCAATATCAAAAATAGATACTCAAATTTCCATATTTACCTTGAAAATAAGTTTTCAGAATGTATGATTATTTTATTCTCAACTATTGATAAGCATATCAAAGATCGGTCTTCAAAAATAACTTCTACCCTTTAAAATAGTCCAGTAAATCATAAATTCAAAGAAAACAATAGTTTTTCTTAGAATTAATCGATTTAGTTTCTAGTAAATAGCACAAAAGAGAAGTGTTCCATCAGCTATCTTTGAAAAGGGAAAGGTTTCCACGCAAGGTGACATGTATAAAGCCTTTATACAGTAGTTCTTCCCACCGAGTCATTAAATCATTCATTTTAGTTGGTTCCATGTAGTAAGATGTAATAGATAAAGGATGTGTACCTATAAATAAATAAATAAATAACTCAACATATCTTACCAGTAGAAACATAGAGAAATATGAAAAAATCACGTCAAGAAACTAGATGAAAATCTGAGGTATATAATTACTCCAGTATTTCTTTTCCAAGAAAAAAGAAAACCATGATATCACTTTTCCCAACTACTGATAATTAGGGCCAACCCTACTCGAACTCGGGTCCCATCATGAAATATATGGCTTGCCCCATCAGGAATAGTAAAGGAGACCCATTAATGATATCAATCAATTTAGGTCTTTTAAGGAATGATCTACTATATCCAAAAAATGAAATCCAGATGTTCTATATCCAAAACCCTAAAATCACATGTAATATTGATCTCTAATAAAGAGAAATCACAATAAGGATACTAAATAACCTTCTCTGTCTTGGTTTTGAGGGGAGTAGTAATATCGATCACATGATAAATAAGGTATATATGCGGATTTAAGAAGGTACCCAATACGATTAGATATAAATGAATGAGAGAAACAAATATCAATTAATTAATCAACTTCTCACAAACCATATCTAGTTGCCATAAAACTGGAACCATACCTAGCCCGTGATATGTCCCGAAGGGCATTCAGAATCCCCATGGTGTGGATCAAGTGCCCGGGTAGCCTAAACTAAAAATTGGGAATGATTTACTCAACATTATAAACATAAATCAATAAACAAATCTAGATTTTCAAAAATCATAGATTAAAAAATATATAAACAGAAATAAAAAATTTAAAACAATGTTCAATGACCCTTACAAAGGTACCAAACCAACATGACAGCCCAAGAACCTCCTCATGGAAAGAGGAACCACCCTCATGCCATCTCAACAATGCTGCACCATGAATGACTAGCTAGAAACCCAAACCACTGGCACTAAAAAATGTACCCAAACCCGTGACAAAAATAACATATTCTAATTACACCCAAAGGTGTATGTAGGGTGTGAGACAAAGCCCAGTAGAATACCAACACTAGGAGATTCCATTTTATAAACATTTAAGAAAAAAATCATTGCATTTTTTGTAAATAAAAAATGATTCAGATAGTTTCTAAAATATGAAAAATTAAAACTAAATAGTTTTGAGGTGGGATATTTTAAATAAAATAATGTTTCTAATGAAACCAAAATGCTATTGAATTTTTCAGAAAATAATATTGTTTTCTGATAGTAAACAACAAATATCTACTGAGCACAAGAAATAAGAAAGAACCCCTAGGCACTAGCTCACTGTGGGTCCCAGGTACCTTGTATCTTGGTGAGAGTAACCATCGAGAATATATGTTCTCATGCACAATACAATAGTAGGGAACATACCTAAAACCTAGTGTCCCCCACAATCATCATAATCAATGATTATTAATGTTTTAAGCGTCAAACTAACTATGTGAAGCTAAGGCTAAACCCCACAAGATCACTAGCATACTAGTACACGTCTGCCCACCTAGATACCAGTGTTTCCCTCTTATGCTCAAACATGTTCAAAAATCCATCAAATACAATTTTCATTGGAAAATACCAATTACACATGAAAAATTCACCAAAAATACCACATGTATATCACATAAGTGTCAAAATCCCACTTTTCATTCAAATTAATTTGGAAATCATTCTCACACCAAAACCAAACCCAACACTTTTCACATTTCTTTCAAACATAAGCAAATAATTTAAAATTATTTTAAATTCTTTACAAGATAGGTAAAATAACATTACATTCCACACTCATGTCATATAATATTCCTTTTACAAAAAAATTAAATTTTCACATCACAGTCACAAAAAACAGCCCACATTATGTTCACATCTCTTTCACACTTCACTAAATCCTTTAAACATGCTTATAAAACATTTCCTAGATGAAACACAACACATAACATCCCCTTTTACATTTGAAATGTACAATTTCAAAATATATACAAACCAAAACAATTTTCTAATATGGTTTCATCTCGTACATAAAACATTAAACCATTCAAAACATTTATAAAACTATTCTAAGGAGTATACCCATTCTTTGGAAATGAAACCCATTCCAAAACCCTATTTTAAGGGAAAAACACCCCAATACCAATACAAAAATGAATTGGAAGCCATAAAAACCTTCCTAAAACCACTATAATTTTCTATGAAATTACCTAAAATATTACCACAAAAGATACACATGAAAAACATGTGTTTTCATAAAACACTTTCAAGCAGTAAAATAAGGTTTTACACATAACACCCATTCAAAACCCCATTTTGAGGCCCAGATAACTCTAAAACAGTTAAAAAACCATAATTGAAAGCCTCTTTAATCAACTAATAAATCTGTTTGAAATTTTAAAAAACTACCACAAGATATATCACAAGAGTTACATTTAAAAAATTCAAAACTCCAAAAAAATGTAACATTAATAGTAAATGCATTACTGTTGGTACTAAAAATGGTTTCTAAACCACACAAAACATATTTAGAACATTTTAAATTAAAAAACCATTAATGGTAACTCATAAAAATATTGCACATGGAATTTTCTACTTAAAGTGTTGAAACTCACAAATCATGGCGTGACACATCAACTGCACCACCAACATACCTAAAGGAAGATAAATCCATCCCTAGACCTCAATATTTGACCAAAAAGATCCCATATCAAACCCTAGGTTCGAGCCATGTCATTTGGACCTTTTAAAGATTCATGAATGAGGAAGGAACCCCTATGTAGATGGAAGGAAATGAAGAGATAAACACTTTCTTGAAAGAATCTTGAAGTATCCCGATGAAAAATCCCATCAATGATGGGTTCCATAGAATATTGAGGCAGATTAGAGGCCTCCCAGGGATATTGGGGTCAAATGGGGGAAGAATGGGGTAGATTATATTTAATTCTGGTAGGAAAAATGGGAATTAAAAAATGATTTTGATGACCTAGACACAATCACACAGTTTTCATGCATGGTATAGTAAATCTTGTGGCCTAACTGTGCATCCGGTTCTGTCCACCCAAAAACCATCCATTCTCCTCCAATTTTAGAGGGGTCAAATTGGGTATTCTAGGTGGAAATATAGGACGTGGATATAGGAGAACAAGTCCCAAAGAAACTATCTGTTTCACTCCAAAACTCCTCCATCTCAAGGGTACAGACCTCCTCAACAACCTAACCGACATGAGGTGTCACTGGGAGTGCCTAAAATCAATATCCAAAACACCACAACCTCACACCATACATTTTAAAAGAGAGGTGTCCAATCACCATCCAAGACCCCCAAGACTATGGTCATAGATCATGAACATAAGAGATACCTAAAATTCAAACCTAGAACATCATGAAACCATGAGAATGCTACGAACCAAAAGGGGTTTTGAACAAAGCATGGAATTACAAATCTGGGTGTGATAATTCTCCCCACCATAAAACGTTACACCCTTAGAAATCCATAGGAATCCCAAAATCAAAATCCAAACCAAACCAATAAACCAAGATGGACTCCCTTTCCACGTTTCACCCCCAAAGGCCATAACATATCTAGTGTTTAATTAAGGGAGGAATACTCTCACAACCAAAAATTACATCGCTTTCCAAAAATGATCATGTACAGTCAGATTTTATACCAAAAAATCCCCTCAAACACTATCTAAACGATATTCACATAATTTACCCAAACAAACAACAAAAGAGAACAAGGCTACACTTACATTTATATAACCAAACCATTGGGCATTCTCCAATCCCATCGTTTACTCTCAAGGAATATGTAGGTTGTTAGATGGATCTGAACATGAATACCTACCACCAAGAAAAGACCACTGATTAATCTGTGTTACTAATATCGGGAGACACAAATGGGCTCCCCATCATAAGAGGAAGCCCTAATTTTTCCGACATAGGATCAGGGAACTAATAGTGGAAGCCCGAACTGGCTTCGTTGTACAAGTTGTAGACTTCTATTATACATTTACAAAAGATCATACATGAGGCTCATAGTAAGTCTACCCACCATAAGAATGTACCATATTAATAGACCAACATGGGCTGACACAGAAATACCCAAAAATTTAAAAATTTGGGGCGACCACATGGTTACTCTGCACAGTTTGAGAAACTATTCACTAGTAGTGGGGATCATTCTATCTACATGGATTTGTGGCACATAGTGACTACTAATCATGCACAAACCATGTGATCAACCTATTTAGGAAAATTAAAAACCATTTTACAAAAACTCAATGGAAAACAAAGGGGGATGGAATGACATTGGGAAATAAAATGGACATGAGGACCTCTCAAATATTTCCATTGAACGAAAACATCAAAATAAACATTGATACATCTGAGGGTTAAAATATTTTCCCTCTTTCCTACCGTGAATGTTACTTTGTACAAAGTTTCAAAAGACCCTAGGATTTCCCCAGACTATGCACCAACTTCTCTCCAGGCCTATAGCTAGTGCCCAAATGATGGAAGAATATTCAGCCTCATAGTTAGGATTTGGAAACCCCCAAATGGAAATTCGCATTACGGTGCTACAAAAAACTACACTTCAAACCTCAATGGGTCTACCAAGATATAACACAATCCAAAACTCACTTTACCCAAACCTGAAATTTCACTGAAACAAGGGCTTAAAGGATGCACACACATAACACCTTGTTTCTTTGGGTGAGAAACAACAGATGGAAAGGAAACATAAACAAATTCTTCTAAAATAGATTATTTTGATGTTTTCCCACGGAGACAAACTCCTAACATAAAAGATACTCTCATATGATTGAACGACCATCACCTTTACAGTCAAATGATCACACGACATCACAAGGTGTTGCTGAGCACAACCATTGAGACTAATAGAAACAATAAATCGAAAGGGACCTCACTCTAAGTCCTCAAACAACACAAAATTATAGAATGTGGCCATAATAGCCTCCCATGACCATATTTCCCACACTGGGAGTTTAACCTGAACTCCTACTTCGAAGAGACTACAAAGGATCTAGAGGTCCTCTTAAACACTATACAGATAATCATTAACACTAACAACCCATTCTCACTTCTAGCTTTGATAAATTAGGAAACTTATGAAACGAATTTCTCTTTCAACCTTCCATGAGCACCTTATCTCTGTAAGAGGATCCACAAGAAAAAGAAATGAAATTGTGTAGATTCAATCTCCAAATATTTAGAAAAATATTCCTTATATTTATCAACATGAGGATTTTTGCAATGGAGAAAAAATATGGTTTTCACATCAGTTGTGCACTAAACCTTAATTGGGGTGTACTTTATCCAATGAGAGAACCCAAAGACCAAACCAAGATGGACTATTAGACAACACGTTCCACAAACCACATCCAAACACAAGAAGGGAACCACCAAAAAGTAATCCTGAAACATTTCTCAGAAGAGACCACTAACTGACCCTTCAACCCATCTTTCGGACCAAACACAAACCAGAAACACGGTTCAAACCAGAGGGGTTCTTATACACTAAACATCCCACAACATCAACACTTTCAAAAAACAAATAATACAAACCATCCAAAACTAGTCATAAAGACATCATGTTTTCCTTTAAAATCATATTTTTGAAAATAAACGGTTCAGTGGTTAGAATATCCACCAATAGTACCCCATGGGCCTCACACATGCATGTTTATGTGCCCCACTGGGCACCCTCCTCATATTCATCAGAGAAAAAATAAAAACATGCCATCGACCATCTTTCATCCAATTTAACTCAATGCATGTGGCCTCTCTTGGAAATACTAAAGGTTAATGCAATAATTCCTTCCACATTTCAAAACAAAAATAGTCAACCAATACTTCTTTTTCATAAAACCATTATCCATGAAATCAAGCCCCAATTATAGCTTACCAAAATTTTCAAAAATTAACAATAATTCAATTAAAAACTCACTTTAAATCTATTCAAATCAATTTCTAAAAGCCTCAACCATTAGAAATCCATTCAATAGTTTAGAAAATGCTATTGGGAACACTTTTTCAAAACCATATTTTTTATAGTTCTTGCTTTCAAAAGAGGTGTAAAAAGACCACTATTCATTTCAAAAACACTATAAAAATATATTTCCACCATCTAAATAATCAATCAATTCCCTCTTTGTTAGAAATTCATTTCACAAAAACCTTACTTTTCTTGAAACCATGTTATTTTTTCTTTAAAATCGAAAATCCAAGATTTCAAAACTAAAGGACATTGGGCAATGCGAGGGGAAACTAGTTTTAGTGGGTGACATAGAAATATGGATGGAGGACATAATCCAATCACATCACGATCATAGAGAGTGTTCTATGGAACTATCTCCCTCATTACATGGATTTACAGGCCCTACGAGCTCACTGAAACCCTTATCCCAACTCTCTTTTCATTTCCCCTAATCATCATCTAATAAAGAAATCCAAAGGACTTAGATAAATCCCAACTTCCCCTGGAAAATCAAATCCTATCAAGTGGATTGATATCCAGGAACACTACCCATAACCGTAATTTCAATTTTCAGAAATCTTAACACCTGTCTATCCAGACTGTTCCCCAAATAACATGACCCAAGAAGTTAACATGAAAATTCATTGATACCATTTTATCATGAACCAGATCTGGTTGCCATCAGGACTCACACCATACCCAGCTCGTGATATGTCCCGAAAGAAATTCCCAATCCCCACGGGTAGGAACAAGATCTTGGTTATCATAAAATTAAAATTTGGGTCAATTTTCCATATTTTATAAATTGAAAACAACAAACGAATCCAACAAAATGAATCTGTATTTTTCAACCAAAATCATCCTTTATAAAATTTCTGAACTAAATTAAACAATATAAAACAATGTTCAAAGACAATTAAAAATGTAAATAACCAAAAAGGACATCCCATGAACCTCCTCATGGCAAGAGGCACTGCCCTCATGCCATCTCCATAACACTACACCAAGAATGACTTTCAAGAAACCCAAACCACTATCGCCAAATACTGTATCCAAACCTCTAACAAAAATAACCGTGTCTACTTACACCCAAAGGTTAATTTGGGATGTGAGAAAAATTATAGTAGGATACCACCATTAAGATATTCCATGTGATAATAATTTTAATACAAAACAAATTGAATGTTTTTTAATAAGAAATGCTTGTGATAGTTTCTAAAAGATGCAACATTAAAACTAAACCATTTTGAGGAGGGTTGTTTTAACAAAACTAATCTTTTCAATGAATCCAACAGGATAATGAATTTTTCCATCCAATCATACTGCTTTCCTATTGTAAACACAAAAATATCAAGTGAGAATAAGCAATGGGTAATAACCCCTAGGCACTAGCTTGCTTTGCGTCCTAGGTACCTCATATGTTGTTGAAAGTAACCATCACAAATATCTATTCTCATGCATGAGCCACTGGTAGGGATCATACTGATAAACTTTTGGTCCCACATCATCATCACAATAACAGTTTAGTTAGTGTTGTAAGCGTCAATTTAGATATGTGAAACTGAGGCCAAACTCCACGAGATCACTAGCATACTAGTACACGTCCACCGACCAAGATACTCGGGTTCCCCTCCTGTGAACAAATTTTTTTAACAAGACAGAAAATATAATTTTCAGTATCTAATACCACTTACACATCACACATTCACCTAAAATCAAACATGTATATCAAATATGTATTACAATACCTTTTTTCATTCAAATTCATGTTTAAATCTTACTCACGCGAAAACTACCCACAACACTTTTCACATATCTTTCACACTTCAAATTGTTTTTAACAATTTTATAATTTCGTTCCAAGATAGTGAATATAAAATAACTTCCCACAAACATGTCATATAATTTCACAAAAAAAAATCAATTTTCACATCATACTCACACAAAACTGAACACAATGCATTCACATATCTTTCACACTTCAGTAAATCCTTTAAGACTTTTTATAAAACATTTCGAAAAGGATACACATAACATAACAATCCCTTTCTCATTTAAAATGGACCATTTCTGAATATATAAAAACCCTAATAGTTTTTCAATATGGTTTCACCTCTTACATAAAACATTAAACCGTTCAAATCATTCATAAAACAATTCTAAGGAGTACACCCAAGATTTGCACTTGAAACCCATTTTAAAAACCTCTATCATGGCCAAAATCACCCCAATACTTATCCAAAATAGAATTTTCAGCCCTAATAATTTTTTTTAAAAGACTATAATGTGCTATGAAATTATCTAAAATATTACCACAAAAGACACACATGAAAAAAACACATTTTCATAAAAAACATTCAAGGAGTGAAATAAGGTTTTACACATAACACCCATTAAAACCCCCTTTTGATGCCGAAATGACACTAGAAAATTTACCATAACCAAATTGGATTCCCATTTAATAAACTAATAAATCTCTTTCAAATTTTATAAAACTGCAACAAGAGATATCACAAGAGTTACATTTGAAAAATACACACTTTAAACAAAAATGTTACTTTAATACTAAATGCATTACTATTTCAACCAAAAACGGTTTTCGCATGACACACAACAGATTATGAACATGCTAAATTAATAAAACAAGCAACCTAACTCATCATAAACTGATTACACATGGAATCAACAACCAAAAGTGTTGAAACCCTCAAATCTTGGTGCGAAACATCAACCACACCACCACTACACCAAAATGAAGATTAATCCATTCCTAGGCTATATGATTTGACCAAAAAGATACCAAAACAAACCGTAGGTTCTAACCCTAACTTCTAGATATTTTAAAACATATTGAATGTGGGAGGAAACACTAAGGAGAAGGAAGGAAATGAAGAGAGAAACACATACATGAATGAATCATGAAGTTTCCCTACCAGAAACCCCATAAATGATGTGTTTTAGAGGAGTTTGAGGGATCGTAGAGGCCTCCCATTGCTATTGGGGTCAAATGGGGGAAGAATTCGGTAGATTATAATTATTTTCTGAAGGGAAAGTGGGAATTAAAAAAATATTTTAATGACCTGAACACCCCCATATGGTTTTCCTGCACTGTTTAGTAAACTATGCAGCCTAATCGGGAAGCATGTTTTGGCCACAAAAAATCCATTCATTCTCCTCTAATATCAGGGAGTCGAAGGGGGAAGCCCAAGGGGGAATAAAGACCAAGTATAGGGGAGAAAATTACCAAAATAAACAATACTTTTCACCATAAAACTTATCCATCTCCTGGGTATAAACCACCTCCACATCTTACACCACATGAGGTGTCACTGGGAGTGCCAAAAATCCCACTCCAAAACACCACAACCTCACTCCATCCCATTAAAAAAAGAGGATTCCATGAACCATCTATGACCCCCAAGACTAAGGTCATAGATCAAGAATACCGAAGATACTAAAAATTCAAACCCAGAACACCCAGAAACAAAGAGACTGATAAGAACTAAAATAATATATGAACAAAGCTTGGAATTGAAAATCTAGTTGTGAAACCACTAGATAAGAAGCTCTAGTAATAATACCTCTCATATTTAGGTACATATATGATCTTCCTCTAGAGAGTATTCCACTATATGAAGAGTTTTCATTCCTAATTTCAATTTCACAGACATTATATCTTGTAGATTTTGATTAAATCATCCTTATTTTATTTTTTTAGTAGAATATAATGATATTTTGGGATGATAAGATAAAATATAATAACACTATTTGTTATGAGTGAGCATAATAACTAAAGAACATGGGTGAATCAGTGAAAATCATTTTGAATGCCCTATATTTTCACACTATAAGATAGTAAAAGGTTCTCTTCTAGGCACTATAGAATGCATAAGGGTCATCAGATTTCATGAACCTCCCTGAGAATCATCACTCTTCCCCTTCCATTTATGGGAACTCATATATTCACCAATAGGAAAAAAAGTTAATCTGGTAAACCCTGACTTAACAGTTAGGTCAAGATCAACCATAAAATCCCTATCTATTACATCATCACAAGATGAAATATTCAGCAATAAAACCTACAAATGAATATCAGATATAAAGAACATATTAAACCATATATTCTTTTTCTTCTTATTCAATACAATAATAGTTTCAAACAACACACTCTTAGAAGTGTGGTTTTCATTCTCCATTACAGTCATGTCGTTCAGATGGTAATTATAAAACTCCATTTCTTTTCTCCAACTCTATAGACTCTGGATAGATATGATCAATGAAAATAACCATGATGTCCATCCACTCTAAAACCTCATGATTCATTCTTATCATTATCCAGTACCACCATATTCAACTAGGTCCTTCCATTATGAAGGTGGTACTATCACCTTTAATAGAATAAAGTGTTCCCATGAACTCAAAATAAGATCTATATTTCTCATCCAATTATCATTTTCCTGAACATAATTTGAGCCACATAACACTTTTGGATTCTATATAAATGATTATTTAGTATGATTCCCTGACTCATCCCTTTGAGGTCCCAAAATCTGTACCAAAACAGAAATGGTTGAAAGATCCTTTCCCTAACATTGGACAACACACAAAATAATATCAACAAAATTCTAGTAAATAAAAGGATTTTTATATTATAGTCCACAAGAAGTTTCCTCCTAGGGACTATTCACAGACATTCCTTGAGGAATGATTCTACCAAATGTATGGAAAATAGTAAAACTATATAAAGTTATTACTCAAGATTAATTTACCAAAATACCATTGGTTACTGAAGGATCATTACAAATAGTGATAGCTAGAAACTCACTGTTAAATACATAATAAGTCCCAAAAAGATACTGTAAGTTGCGTACAAACATCAAAGAAAGATGATTGACCTACACATTTGATATGACTTTATCATGAACCAACAGTGATACCCTGAAACCTTGATACCTGATCCAACTCAATCATTACTGGAATGGACTTCTTAATCCACAAGAGTTGTCGAATAGAATATAAAATCATAAAATATAAAATAGGGAACTCATTGTCTACAAAAATAGTAGAAGATAAAATATTCAAGTCATTGTCTTCAAAACTCCATAGAGATAAAGTACCCGAAACCAAAAAGGAATAACAAAAAATAAAAAATAGTACATTATAAAAGTACTAAGTAACTAAAAAGAAAGTCATAAACATATTAAATAAGACATAACTCCATTCTTAATGGATCAAGAACATCCACCTCTCCAATGTGATGGTTTGTATTTTCTCACTCCAAGAATGAGGAAATCTATAAATGCTCGAAAGAAAAAGTATGTTGTGAACTAAAAATCATAGAATGTTCTAAAAAAATATTCGATAACAAATTTAAAATATATATATAAACAAATAATTCATTCAATTTAACTAAAATAGGTCATCACAATAAATATTCATATTTTAAATACATCATGATTTCAATTCAAAATGATGGAAAACATTTCAAACATGGATTAAAAAACATTTTATAAAAAAAGAGTTTATATAAATAATATACAATGAAGAAAAAAGTTCTATAATCAATGGAATATTTATCAAATCAATAACAGAAAGCACCATGGTAATCTGATTTATAGAATGAATGTTTTTAGTTATAGAAACATCACACCTCTAATAAAAGTTATCATATCAAAAATGTGTACACACACCCTCTGGATATGGATTACTAAGACTCATCTACATCCCATAGGGTATAATATCTTACAATTTTTGTTCTTATTATATTTTTAATGATCAATCAATTATTATGGATTATCATCCAAAAATGCTTCTCCCAAATATCCCACTAACTACCTAGGAATGCATTTGTTGAATCAATAAATCAATAAAGGGAAAATAATTTCATTTCAAATCCATAATCATTTATAATTCAATTTAAAAATATTTTGTTTCAATATTCTAATTCAATATCAAAACCAAAATGAAGGTTTTTTTTCCATTTCATGACATTTCAATAACAAAACCAATTATAGGTTTTTATAATTTTAAATTAATCCATATTTGTTAAAACAATTCTGAAATTATTTCATCAATTCCATCAATTAAATAATATGCCCCAAATTCCATTCCCATGGGAATTGTTTTTTCCAAAATCCATGCCATTTCAAATTCCAATTACAATTCATACCCAAATGGGTATTCATTAATCAATCGAAAGATATTCATAACAAATCAAGAATTTCCGGGTTTAATTAAATGGGAAATCATAGTTGAACCACCTACATTTAATCAAATAATCATAATGCACAACACCCACAATTGGAAACTCCTACAAAGAATAATGAATATTGAGATCAAGAAACAAAACATAGAATCAAAATTCTATTAAAAAGTTTGACTTTATAAAAAAACATGATCTAAAAATATATAAGAAGGATATAAATAAAGAGTGGGAGAAGTCACACAAGATGATATTCACATTCCCATAAGAGATCAAAATATATATACCACACCTCAATCCTACCAGAAATGGGTTGGGGGGATAAAATCAGAACTAGAGATATTTACAAGCCATGTAATTCGAGTGATGTCAAATTGGGGTTAATAGGGAACTTAAATGGGTGTTTGGAAGTTTTTTATTAATTTTTCTGAATTAAAATATCGCACACAATTTTTTTCTTGGAGATAGACACATGGTTAAAAAAAGAATGCACCATAACTATGAATCACCTCAATGCTTACCATACCAGGTGCGTAGTTTTTACTAGGTGGGTGAATGGTTTGTAAATCCATGAACCAAATGTGAAAATCCTCATTTTATAGGGATTAAAACATTTTATTGGAGGGGATTAAAGTTTGAAAATATCATGTTCCAACCATGAACTACCAAAAAAACGTCAAAAAAATTCCAAATTTATCATGAATCAACCCATGGAAGGACCCAACCAATGAATGTTCAAAATAACAATTATGGGGTTCTTGAAAAAAAGTAACATGATTTAACACAATGTGTGAGATAATCCTTGAGAGGAATGATTTATTCTACGTTCAACACTAAGAGGGGTAGGGTTGGTGACTTTTTATCTATTTTAAATTTTTTATCCCTATCATTTTAACTCTATAATGTTAGGTTAATGGATCCATTATTATCTCTTATCACCATTATTTTAACATGTTAGACATCCAAACACAACTAGAAATTATGAGACAATAATTATAAGCAAAATCATTCAAAATAAAATTATTATCCTTGATGAAGAAAAACTCACCAAGATCACATAACCCCATAATACCAAATAGTGACTAAAATGAGAATGAAATTATCCAAAACTCAAGTCATACAGTTTTAAATAGTTTTTTGGTGCATCACATAGAAAATATCATCCCAATATTTATAATAAATTGAAATATCATTGAATATGAAAAGAGATTTTACCAATTTAGACTACTTTTTGGTTGTGGATTTTCTGCCTTGGTTTTATTTTTTAATTATCTTACATTTTATACAACATGAAAGAAACAGTTATGCTATTTTCATTACATATAAATGGAAAAATAATTGTTTCTTCTTCATTAAAAAAATGAATATGATATATTTATCATTCTCCTTAATCTCTTGAAAAAATTAAACACCCATCAATAATGAAAATTTTAATACAAAAAACTATTGATTCTTACATATTAATTATCATTAATATTTATCTTTCCTTAGTTTGATAGAACATTACTGGTTAATTACCTCTTATCGTCCTATATAATTCATAATAATAGGAATAAATTTATTTAGATTTCATTCATCAACCCGTTGAATATATATGATGAAAGAGTAGAGATTCTACACATGTCTTCAATACACAATGTTTTTATAATCAACGTGAAATACCTATCAATTTTATCACTTCTCTTCATCAAGTTGAAATTATATACATATATATTAGTAACAAGAAAAAATATTTACTCTATACTTTTATATTTAATATCATACCACCACTGAATGTCTGTAATAGATTTTGTAATCAATATTTTTTAGTCAATCAAAACGCATGAATAATTAGCCTCAAGACTATGTATTGAAAATGATCATTTGTTCTCATACAGATTCTCTCTATATGAACATAATAAAATTGATTACATTCAAAATATCAACTCCATGAGGACTTGAAAATTTTTTGTGGTCTTATTAAATTGAACATACTATAATTATATGAATCTTCTCATTATTTAATTCAAACAAATATTGGAATCATGGAAGACAATAACATGTTATTTTTTCTTTTTTAGTTCATATTAATAAACCATGATATATTCATTTATAATTCATAATTATATATATATATATATATATATCAAATTTCATAATATTTTAAATGATTATAAAACACAAATACATATGGGGCTTTAGTAGAGGCTTACTGAAAAAACAATTAACACCTAAATGAATCTTACCTAAAATGCTTTAACTATCTCCTAAAATAATTACATAGTATAGGTATTAAAAAATTTAATAAAATACGTACAGAGTATCAACTTCATTTTCACAACTCAAAATCGTTATAGTGTAATGTTAGATGATGAAAATTCTTACATGACCATCACTAATCCTTTTGAAAATTTAAATGAAGCTTATGATGGAACAAGAATTGGTGTATAAAAACCCTATATTCTTATCGTTTTTTGAAACATCACCCTATAAATATTCCCCGTGTGTACCTTATGTATATATATCATCAATTTTAATGAAAAATGTTATAATTTGAGATTAATTTAGATATAACTTACAAATTATATTTGTACCATATGATCATTCGCACTATTTCATAAACAATATGTGATTATCTTGTGTCCTTAAATAATTCACACATAAATTACAGAAATTAAGTTGATTTCTCCATCACTTTTAATGATAGAACACCAAATAAAAATTATATTCTTGGTGTTTATCATTTCACATGAGGATGATAAGGAAGTATTTCATTCCTGATAATAAATATCCTTTAAATTATAGTGTGTGAATATCTATTATACCATATATAAACTTTATTGGAGAGGTGGATACTTATTATTGGAAGATACCTATCAATCAGTCGTTACAATACCTTAGGGATGAATATCATAATGGGTCCATCATGCTTCCCTATATGGCATCACATCCTGCTTGACTCCAATAAAGTTGCACACAGGTTCTAGGCCTCCTTAATGCTACATGAGGCTAGATCAACATTGAACTTTCCCAACTATCTCTATGATATTCCCTAGATACATAGTTTCTTATATTTATTTGATCAATACAAATTTTTTTCTAACTCTGCTTCAGTTATTTTTCCAAAACAGATATATTATAATTTCAACATGCCCTAAACACAAAATAAATACACTCCCAGCATTCCAACTACACTTTTTCTTTTCATATAACTTTATCTAGGTTTATTTTAATCTTATCATAATCCAATTGTTTGAATCATATCAAATATCATTATCACATAGACAAAATATTCATCATTATAAATTCTTAATTGAAGTCACATTATGTAAACATATATATCCTTTTTTTATAAGGAATATCCAAAAATATAAAGGAAAAAAATCATTCTTTATCATGATAATAATAAAAAACTCTTAAAAGAAAAACATAATATGAGTTTTAGAACCATTTTGAACCTATTACATGTATACACCATCATGGGAAATATTATTCCTTAATATCATGCTTGGGATACCCATTCAATCAACAATGATACTTATTCATTATAATTATACTTTAATATATTTACATGAACATGGATTAATTATTAATTTTCATTAAAAAAATCATCCCAAAAAAGTGGGATTAAGAATCCCAAGTTTTTTATTTTGTGTTAGTACACACTAAAATAATATGTTACTCTGTAAATTTCATTTATCACTTAATCATATTCTACTCCCACACTAATTCTCATAAAAATTTCATTTATAATTTAATCATCTCCCCATAATTGTTAAAAATTTAAATGTGCATAAGAGAGGATAGTATCATTTTATACTCAAGTATTTTGTCTTCAATAATTACACTTTGTCTATTGTGAGCCATGATTGATGTAGAAAATAAGAGGTTTTGATTTTGATATCAAATCATTACATCATAAAATAATGCAGTAATAATTGAATCAAAACTATTCAGAACCATTAAAAAAAATTTAAAAATTTTCACAAGATGAGAAAATTAATTAATACAAATTTTTATAATGAATATTACGGAATATTTCAACACTTATTCCAACAATAACCTCAACACATTAGAAAAAACATCCAAACATAAGTATTAGGATTTCAATAATTTATAGATAACCCTGAATTTTCATCAATATTTTACATTAATGTAATTGATAAAAACAAATTACTACCTTTTATGTTATGACTGAATTTTTATAACCACGTATAAGGGATTTTGAATTCATGCATGGTCAATGAAATATTTTCCATGAACCTTCAATAATATTTATATTTAAATTATTTTGAGAATATTCATATTCTATTAAAAAATCATCAATTATTTCTATCAAAATGAGACACTTCATATAATCTTGATCATGGTGGATCTCTTACATAGATTGATTGAATGATATCTCATGTATCAATTAAAAAATTGAACCCTTTTAAGTAGAAATTTTATTTTGAAAGAATTATAACATTATCAAGTTATCCCCTGGGGAGAATGATTCACCTTCTACATCATTCAATTTAATTAAAAAAATAAAATAAAATGGTATAGGAATAAGGTGGATATTCATTTTCCCCATGTTTTAAAAAAAATGATGAAAATATTTTCTAATCCATATTGGTCTATTCATCAATCACATTTTTTTGTAGATCTATCTAAACTCTATGAAGCATGGAATTATTCCCTTATTTAACTTATTTTTTTAGGATAATTATCTTTTCATTTTACATCAATCCAAACCTATCATGTGGTGAAATATCATCTTTTATATAAATCCATGTTATGATATAAACATAGTTAAATAATAATTAGCTATGTGCCAAAGTTTTTTAAACCTGAGACATAGTTCATTAAAAACTATTGCGCTGTGATTTTTTAATAACATATCTTGAAATGTAGATTCTTTATGTGGAATATATTTATTTCATTTATAACATTATTTTAACTTATCTTCTTCCGTATTAATTTCATTCGATAAATCTTCCGGTCATATAACCACACACTCTTTGGGTATAATATTAGAATTTATTGAAATTATATATGAATTGTTTTAAGATAATTTCTCATGGTAAATACCTTTTAAAGTAGCATTCATATTGAAATTCATGGATCTATTACCAATGGTCAAATCAGAAAAATTATCAAAAAACATCATCCGAATTATATTTTTATATAAATGTTTGTAAATTTTACAAAGTAATTATTTCTTACATTCATTATCTTATGTGGTATTATTTTATTATTTTCAATGGATGCTTGCTCACTTTATTTATACTAGTATGTGTCATGTCTATAAAGAAACTTGTTTTAAGTTACAAAGTGATCTTAAAGAAATATTTAACTGTCAGTGGTTGAAAAAAAATTCAATTTTAGTCATGGACATTGTGATTGTAACAATATTATTATATTGATTGATTATACCAAAAAAATAAATATTCTAAAAAGTATTTTAACAATGAAAATTCCCTAGAATTATTTTTATCTTTTTATGAACTATAACTTTTCCATATTTACTAGATTTGAATGCATGTTATTTTATGGGTATTCATCTATACTGGATGGACTTCTATTAGGAATCCTATAATCATAGTAATTATTCTATACAATAATGAAATAATTTAATAATTATCATAAAATATCTTATTCTAATATTTATATATTTTTTATTTAAACATACACAATTTATGAAAATTAATTTAGAACAATCTTTATAAATTGAGCTGGATTGTACCTCTTTTTTTAAAAACAATCGAGTGATCATATGATGATGATAAGATATTTTTCACAGAGAATAAGTTACTTTTTTATATTATAGTACTCCTTATATTAGTTTGTGTAAATAAATTCAATATTATTCTACTATTAAAACACACTATGTGTCATTTCTAGGATATCCAATTTGAATTCCAATTCATAACACCTTATATTTAGTGTGTTATTCTAATATTCAATCAATACTAAATTTTCATCACAATATTTTCTCAACATTTGAATACACTATTAAAGTATTAAATCCAATGCTAGTATCAATGAGTCATTCCCCTATACTGTGTATTTAACTTCCAACTGCTCCCTGATATCAATGTGGTTTTTCTAATATTTTAAAAACTTATGGATCTAATATTCAAGAGATATTTTTATTTAATAATATTCAATAATTTAATTGATCAATTTAAATTATATTTTAGATCTCTTTTATTATGTTTACTTACATACTGATTTTCCATTCCCAACCAAGTTAGAGAGTATTATATATGTAATAATGGTGTTCTATATATTTTGATATTCTTATTTAAGAGATGTAATTTCTAATATTATTATCATAGTAAAAAAATAGGAGAGGATAATTCTTTGAGAAAATTATATAGTATATCTTTTAATACATAAACTAATATATCCAATGAAATGTGATAACTTCAACTAGTGCATCACTCTTATTGGGGATCATTTTTTAAATGATTTAAATATTATCATGATGATCTAAAAGCATTGAATCCTTAGAGATATAAATAATCTCTATCAAATAAGTGGTAGTTTGAAGCACCATTTATTCGCTAGTTACATCAAATAAATATATTCTTCTATGTGATTAAAAAACATAGTACACGTTTTATATTTTAACAAAAAAGGGAATCCTTCTTCAATCTCCTTTTTCTTTCTTTTTTTGGTTCATCATAGCAATTATAGAGATACGTTTTTAATTTGAAATAAATGTTTCTTAACTAAAATAATACATAAATATAAATAAAAAAATGAAATAAAATCAAAAACATTAATGGTCCCCAAAATATAGAATCTAATAAAAGTAATATTGTGATCTTATACCGATTATGTGGACCAGCTTGGCATATATTCAAAAATTAGAGGGGAGAATATGTGTTGGGACATATTATATAAATTAAAACATTTTTTTACATTAATTTAACCTATTCCCAATAATGTGAATGAAAATCTTATTCCCTCTTCTAAATTTTATTTTTTAAGAAACTCCTCAAAACACACCAAAAAAACAAGGGGACAATATATTTACATGGTTCACCTTTTAAAATGAAATTCATGTCGTTGTTGTAAACTAGTACTCACTAAGACCACATGACCTAATATTATTTACCTATGATTTCATTAAGTAGGGAATTATCCTAAACTCTTGTTACATGTATCTAGACATGTTTTCGGTGAATATGGCACTCTGGTAAATCAAACAATTTATAAATATACAAAATATTGGAGAATAACCAAATATATTTTCACCAATTTTTACTTAATTTAGGTTGTTTAGGTGTTTCATTAGAATTATTATCTTACATAAATAGTTTCATATAAAAAAATTATTCTTATTTTTTACTTATAAATGGGTATGTAATTCTCCATTCTTATTCATGTAGTGAAGTAGGATATAAATCTCATTATTTTTAATCAATTTTACAGATGAAAGACAATTCTTTTGTGAAAACTAGAATATACTACACTCTTTATTCTCCCCTATAATTTATTCTTATTATTATTTTCTTCTTTATTATTACAAAAAATATGGTTTCTCTTCCTCCTATCTTTCTCCTCAGTGGAAGAAAAACATCATACAGTCTCTTATTATTTCATTATTAACTCTTTGAATATCTATATTGAAGGATTCATGAATTTTCTGTTATATTTTATACATAATAATTTTATAGGCTTGGTGTAGCATTGAATATTAATTTGACCATTTCATTAACCTTCATAGAATATATACCCATAAAATTATAAAAATAATTTTATGTTACCTAAATATATTACCTATCATCTCCTACCTTCACTGAATTGTATTATTACATTTTGAATTAACATAATGTTTTTTTATTTAAAAACTAATTAAATAACATCCAAATGAATCCACATTAATAAAATATCAATAATTATATTCACAAATATTTCTATCTATATAAATATATTCTGAAACCACTTATATTAAAAAAAATTAAGAGTATAAGGACATACAAAACTATAATGGTCATTTTTATTTAAATGTTACCTTATTCTATTAATATAATCATTCTTTTATTTAATTATCTATAAGAGTAAAAATAGATATTATCAAAAAATTTGTTCATTTAAATATCGCATTATATAACACCTTATTGAATCCTTCAAAATATATATAGTTTTTGATATCTAAAATTTATTATGAATTTAAACACTTATGAAGTACAGATTCATACAACGAATAAGTTAAAGTATTATGACCTATATAATTTCTCTGTCCAGTATAATATTAAGTGTATAAAATTATACCTTCTCCAAAAATACATATATAGTATGACTCATATGAATGTTACAAAAAATAATTTTCAAACATCATAGGCATACATACTACACTAGATTCTTATAAAAAATGTCATATAACACAAATTCATACATGATAATAACTAAACCATATGAAAATGAAAATAATTTTTATGATGAACCCCACATTACCATAAACCAACCATAAATTCTTAAAATTTCTTATGAGCTATACATTAAAAATATTTAATGGGTAATACTTATAAATATTTTTCTGTATATTATTCTTAATTTTCTGTACCTTTTAAACATTACAACTATACCTTTTGAAGACCAACTATTTTATATGGTCTTTAACAATATTTCAAATGTAGTCCTTAAATTTTATGTGGCCTTCAATAACACCCACATAAATTTATGTGTTAAATCTTGAGGTTTATATAACCTATAATGTTGGTTAAAAACATAAAAAATATAGGATTGGCATATATTCCTTCACACAATGAATAGTAAAAAGTAAAAGAATTATTTCAAGCATGATAAAAGTTGACTTCAAAATGATGAACAATAAACACACACACACACACACACACACATATATATATATATATGATTCCATATAAAAAACTCATTGGAATAAGGGATTCTTCATTACCCATAACGGTCGACCTATGGATCATTAAAATCGATTGGAGATAAATCACTAAGTGGGTCTCCCATACTTCCCCATGTCGTTTCTCTTCCTCCCATTTTCTTACATATCCCCATAGAGGTTCTATTTTTCATCCAAACCACTTGAAGTTTTCACACCATTGATCTTGGCTAACTATATCTATGATATTTCCTAGCTTTTATAGTTCCTGGATTTATTTTCATTGAATTATTATTTCAAGATAACTCCTCTTAACATCATTTATATATGTAGATATTGTTATCACCTCAAGAGAAAAATACTCGAGAATCATACTCATATCCTCCCAACTAGACATCTTATTTTATTCTAAATTCATCCTTGTTAATATTATTATTAAGAAATGTATTCTTAATGGGGATAAATGATTCATCATTATATGTTATCCAAAATAAAATTTAGTCAAAACATATTTTGAATTAAAATGAATATATCTCCAATAATAAAAAAGAAAACAAATCTACCATTTTCATATGAATATTGAATATAACTATTCATAACAATATCCAAAATGTGTTTTAGATCATTAATAACATATTATAAGTGAAATCATTAATGGAAATATTATTCTTTACAAACAATATTGGGTTCTCATTCAAATCATCCAAGATACTTATTCATTACCATGATACTCCATCATATTGATATCATCATTCATCAATTCATCAATATATATTAATATTTTTTGCTCAAATATCTTTATATTAGGGTGATTTTTATCCTCAAACATGAATGATCTTTTATTATCAAGAACAATAAATTAGAAATGGTTTTTCTTTAAACCATTATAACTTGAAATAACAACATTTCATGCATAAAAGTAACCGCATTGAGTGAACAGTGACTTTTCATTCTTCAATGTTATTTATGAAGATCATGGATTTTCATTGGAATATATATTTAACTAGGTCCTTCTAATGTAACCCCAAAAATAAGAACAAGACCATCCTATACTAAATATATTAAAAATTCCTTCCTAAATTTCATAAATATAGTATTACAATCTATATTTTTCATCATCATGATTTATCTTAAATATATATAATACCCATTGGACTATATATATATATATATATCTTCATCATTATTTTTAACAGAATATTGATTCTATCAAAAATATTTTTACATCTAAAAAACTTTTATCCTAGATTATTCAATAGAATCAATTATTTGGTTACTCAAAATTCCTTCTTTAGTAATCATATTCTTTTTTATATAATTTTAATAATTATAATGAAAATATTCCAATATTGAAATATATAATCTTACTTCAATCCTGGAATAATGTTCAACAAATTAAAATTCTGTTTAGTACTAGGTAAAATACTTATTATTAATAAATCAATGATCCCCAATTTATATATATCAATCAAATTTCATCAATTATAAGTCATGGATATTCTCATACCCCCATTATTTTCATCATTTAATTTTTAAAAATACTCAACATAACATTCATTTTAGAATTTATGAAACCCATTACATATTTCCATGAAATCATAATAAAATTGAAAAATATGATTGGGGTGAAAGGATTTATCTAATGAATATAATTAAATATTAATATAATAGAATCAATCATAGAGTAAATCTTATCATAATCCAATAACAATCATGAAGTTTATTTAATTATATAAAATAAAGGATCATCTAATTTGAATCTTGTAAATATTTTGAAAAATTATTTTTTAATCTTACATGACCAAAAAAGAATCTTTTATATAATTTAAAAAATATAAATAACTATTATAAATTTTTTTTGTTATATTTATGTGAGAAATGTTTTCTATTATCTATAAAAAAGTTACACTTAGGTGGATGTGACACTCTTTGATTTGAACTTATTTATCATTACGTTAATATTTTTAAGGTATCTTTAATGTTCCATTTTGTTTAAAAATCTATATTACACTTAAATAGATTCAATATAAAATTATGTATTTGAAGCATAAAATTTAATCCTTTAACTAGAAAATCTCATGAATCAATGAATTATATGAATTTAACAAGATATAGCTTCAGGAAATAACACATTATTTATTAACCCATATAGAATTGTGTGGTATCAACACATGATATTTTGGAATGTTACCCTAAAATGAACTCTTAATATCTTACCTCACTTCCTCTCATGTTAGTATAATGATATTTAGTGTGAACATTGGAAAATTTTTACATACAAATCACTTTTTCAATTCTATAAAAACATACACCTCAGAACTCATATTTGGGATTCTAAAAACCATTCCAAACATCATCCAGTTAATCAAAATCTTTATTCAATAGCTTCCACATATTCTTTCTAAACATATTTACATCCTTGATAGGATTAATCACTTAACATATTATCTGAAAAAATATTGGATTTTTTTTTGGAAAAATACAATTCCATATTATTTAGGGGACAAATAGTAGGATTTTCTATTATATATATGGATAAAATGAGAATATTGAGTGTTATTTAATTAGATATATAATATTTTAGGGTATTAATGAGTAGGTAAATTTTATCCAAAAATAGTTTCCCATTGAAAAAAGAAACAATATTTTATATTCTAATCATGATCAATGATCCTTGGAGTTTTTTGTTGGTGCTCATGTGTTTTTCTGAGTTTCCCAAGGATAAGCACACTAAATTAATGAAATTATTATGAAGTTGAATCCTTGTTTTTTTTGAATATTTGAGATCATACATTGTATAAAATACCATAATAATAAATTATCTTTAGTTCCTCTCTTTATTGGTATATTGAATATTAATCATGTCCTACAAAGTAGTAAAAACGTACATAATCATTCTTATGTTATCTGGTTTGGAAATACTAATTTTTTAGATAATGGTTATTATCAATAACAATTGATATATAATGTATAATAATGTTCTATAGTTTTTGTTTATTCCATTAGTGTGAGAGGGATGAAATATAGGATGTAACAAAATAAAAAATGTGAGTATGTGGTTAAAATAAAAGATTACGGGGCAAGATTCATCCACCAAAAGGAAGACTAATGATTTTCAAGGATGATAATAAAAATGGTGGTGAGTTTTTAATGATCGATGCCATATCAAGTGATCATTGCAAGTATATTTATAGTTTTTAAATATCTAAACCAATAAAAAATTATTTTTATGAATGATTTAATGAGAATAGACATAAGTTGGGAGAAAAATGAAGCGTGATAGTAGTAGAAAAAACACAAGGTAACTTGTATGATGTAAAGTCTTAATTATTCCTTGTAAATATTTGAAATATATATAATATTATTTTTGGACCCAAGAGCTGAGACAATGTGAGATTCTAAGGATCTGTGAGTTTGGAATTTATATTTGAAAAATACTAAAAATACTAATACTATGCACATAGTTTTAATGAAAAAGTGGAATAACTCATGAATATAGTCTTTGATCATAAATTTATTTCCACCATTGAGTTAAAAATTGGTTTTATCCTTCTGATCTACATATCTATTCTCGACATCGAAAGTGTGAAAAATTTAACATGGGGGAATAAATAAATAAATAAATTATTTATTTTAAATTATTTCATCAACATAATGAGTTGGGGATGTTATTTATAAATACCACATAATGGGTAAATTGTAGGGTTATCCATACAACCTAGGAGACCTGGAGAGGATCCTATGAAGATACGTTAGTTGAAAACATCAGACCAGAGGATTTAATCAATACTGCATAGATCCTCTATGCCAATAGAGCTGATAGAGCGTTCCAATGATGATAAAAGAGAATCGTTCACTGATAGTGATCAATCAAAAATCTAGGAAGGACATTTGTTTTTTTTATTTTCACCCTATTAAATTTTCTTGTAGTCAAATGTGGATCAATTCCACAAATGATAATTAATTCACATATCAATGATTAGTTTTTTTGTATTTGAATAATTTTTTTATTACTGTTCATTCATTAATGTTCATCTATTTTATGAAAAAAGATCTACTCCAAAATGAATAGAGGCAAAGTTTCATTACTCTTGATTATTTTTTATGGTTTTCACAACTGTTTCTTCACATGTTCATCATGATTAGTTTTATTGGACCGAATATTGATGAATATCGAGTATATGATAATTTCACTACTATTCTTCAGTGAAAAATATCAATATTATAGGTGAGGTTCAGGATGAAAGGTTCTATCATGATTTGATGATGGAGGGAGACAGGAGGTGGATCATGAAATGACCAAAGGGTTGTATTTTCCGGATGAAAACCTAGAAGTGTCTTGATTTGGTGAATGTTCGAATAAAGCAACAAATTTAGGAGATAATCAATGAATTATTTGTGATGAGTGGTGATGTTGAGGGTCATCCAACCTCATAACCAAGTTTCCTTCTAAGATTGATAGTGTCAGTGATAGAAGAAGACGACTTGTGAATGAACCACATATTATAGAAACTTCCATTGTACATGGTTTGTTATCATGAGATACATGGTTTGTGGGTCCCTAAGATTTAGAGCTAGGGTTTCCAAAGAATATATAAGGTTCAAACACTATTTTCTCCGAAACACTATAAATGTGACCCTTGGCTTGCAACATACCATGAATCTTGGAGGATACATAGGCATGGGCCGAGTACACTCGATAATATGCATACTGTAATGGGGATAGGGTACATGGGCTGAGAATTATACTTCAACACATATTAGTGTAACCTTAGTGATTTCAATGTGTCCAACATTGCATTTTTATACTCAAACTTTCTTGGGATCTTCCAACATATGTCATGTGTTATGCAGACGAAAACTCTATTTATGGTTTCCTAAGAGGATATAGAGTAGGTAGGGCATAGTTAGGATATATATAATTAGGTTTTTTCTAAGCTGTTTCATTTTATAGTTCTCCCCGCATTTGAAGAATAATTTATTCTCTAGTATTTGGTTGGGAATTTATTTTTAACTTTTATCAATTTCATTACTCTTTCTGACATTGATATGGGATAGATATCATGATTGAATTTTTGGTGTTAGTTTCTTTTATTTTCACTGCATTCTATGGTCTTGGAGGATTGTTCATGTGTACATGTACATTAGGTTATCTTCACGTACGTGGGCTTTATTCGTACTTTAATCTAGTATATATTCCCATGAATATTGGAGGTAGAATTTGAGTATTCAAAATTGTCTTATTGGTGGTTATTATGGCCTTGGAGGGTTGGTTCGTGATAGAGTGATATTATCAGAGATGGTTCTACCATTGGTTTGAAGGGTAGATTTTTGTCTCACTGTGAGATTAGTTTGGGATTTTTGGAATCATATTTAATGTTTGTTGAGATCATCTTTCAGTCATGGGACTCTCGTGTTGGTGATGTATCTAATGAATCCATTCATAAGGACTATGATAACATTCCTTTTGATTCCATTAATATAGACACTAGTTACATGGAAAAGCATTGGTATGTGAATCATATAAGAATGGGTTGTGGATTCCATGCCCTTCTTAAGATATCACCCCTGATATACTGTTGTATCATCATAAATCTTTTTTGTTTTAGGACTCCTTTGTGAAGACATCCAGTTAGTATCCCACTACATGATCATGGGGATGATCTGTGGAGTGATGAGGCTTTGGTACATGGACATTTACTAGAGGTTGTACCTCTTGATCAGTTTTTGGTCATACAACCACACATTGAGAAGTAGTTACTGAAATAATTACTAGATATGTATGAATGAAGGCTATGTGTGCTACAAGATTTCCATAGGTAGTGAATACCTAGGTTTCAGTAGGATCCAGAACCCATGGTGGCTAAGGACATGCTTGAGACAATCAGCCATGTTTTTCACCTCGTGAGGATATCTACTGATCATATGTAAGTCACCAAAATTAGTATTATTAAAGGATATTATAAGAGATGGTGGAGTTTGGTGACTTGATCACAAGATTCGAACACTATCTCTTATTATGAAATTTAGCATCTCTTCATGGAAGAGTTCTGTCTATCCACTTTGCTATCAGGGTGCATCCAAGAGGTTCTGTATCTACAACGGGGAAATATGACTGTGGTGGATTATTCTGTGAGGTTTACAGATCGCTTGAGTTACTCCCTATATACGGTTTAGGATCCATACATCATAGAATAAAGCTTTCATTAGGTCCAATCATGAGATATCAAGGATTTAGTGACATATGTTTACATTCACACTATAACATCCCACCTCAGTATCCACAAAACAATTCCCCATGATGGTGGGCCACAAGACTTCAAGAACACCTCCCTGAATGACAAATGATACTTACTTGTAGTGAGGGACTAGGTTGTGTCCATGATGGAGACTATGAAATCATATATTACAGTGAACTAATCAATAAATAATGAAGATAAATAGAGAAACAAAAAAAACAAACATACAACAATAAAAATTGAAACCACCCAAGAAATATAAGTAATATATATTGGGAGAATAATAAATTATAGATTTCAATGAAAATGATGATTATTCTAAAAAAGGTGAGTACATTTTTTAATGGTAAAATATACATATACCACATTGTAGCCAAAATATACGGATATAAAAAAATACCACTATAAGAATATCAAGAAAACGCTCAGTACTATACCCCATACTCCATCCTAGAGTCATATCATTCATGAATAAGAATCCAAACAATTAACATTATGAATAAATGAAATCATGGAATATGCATGGGTACTAAACGTGATACATTCTGGGTGTGAATTATGTTCTCAGTATGCCACCACCAACGGTGTCCATATCCATCCATTTCGTTCGACAAATAAATAAACAATTTAACATAATGGAAAATGCTAGGAAATAAATAAATAAATAATCAAACAATTTGATCAATGTTCCTAAAAGCACACCAGACTGATACCACCTAATTCAACCTAATATAAATGCTTGAAATAAAGGAAAACCATTACATGTTAAAGGTTAAATACAAAGGTGATCATAAATAAAATACCGATGTAGGTGGACCCCATTACCATGTCATCATTCAAGAATGCACATAATATAATTAAGAGAAATCACATATGTACAATAAATGAGTCCATAAAATCCATTGATGGATCCCTAAGCCCATTGAAGGTTATCTATAAAGAATCCCAAGGGTTGCTAAAAGATTATAGGATATAACCAAAACCACCGAGTCTATCCAAGAAATACCATAAAGGTGTCCCTTGAATCACTCAAGGAATGGTGGAATATGATTCCATCAAAGTATCTCACATATGGGGAGGTATCACCGAAGGCATGGTGTAGAAATTTTGAAATGATTCCATCAATGGTTGTTCTTCTAGGGAACTGGTGTCACTCACGAGTATAAATTACCGTCTAGAGAGTCCAAACAATGATAGCCAATATATCACTTTGGGTGCATCAAGTAGATCTGAAACAAACATCATGTGCCCATCTATGAAGTCCTTAATTTGGTAATCATGTTATCTATTATCTAATAGATCTATAATTTTTTCACCTATGTATCACAACTATGGATGTAAGAAATGTGAAATAGATGGGAGAGGAACATAGATCATACTATGTGATTTGTGACTCATCTAATGATGAGTGATTTGGAAATAGAGTGGAGGAGACTTCACAAATCCTATAGATGAATAATGATCTCATGTGTGGGGGAGGAGGGATGAACCATAAGAGAAGTAAGAGAGGAAGAAGTTGTTTGATTAAAACACTCATCATGAATAAAAATATTAAATTCACATACACAGGTAGGGGAACAAGGTTTGGCCTCAAGGTTGGGAAAATACTGCACCAATCATGCTCTATGTTCTACTTTAAGGGGGAACACCAAAATTATCAGCACACACCATGACTAACCACACATAGACTGTGTGAAATTACACTCTTTCAAAAGTCTACAAATTCACATAGGTGTTCTCCTGGGGTCGCATGGCAGTAGAAAAATCGTGCGGCCCACCATCATCCCACCTTATACAACCACAATATTAAAGAAAATGGGTGGCCCCCCACACCTCACTATCAACAACAATATCACTATAGTAATCATGTGGTCTAGGTGGAAATTTTTCTATAAACTATGCGTCCTAGTCTAATTTTCTAATGTTTGGGGATATGAGCACTAAACTAGCATCGTACACCCATGATACCTCCTTAACATCCATTAAAACCATTATTAGGGTATAAAAAAGTAATTTAAACCAAAAAAAACATGTTACATACATTTGGGAAAGGATGAGATATTACAACCTCCCTCCTTATGAAAACCGTTTTCCATGTTTTACTTCTATGTGAGGTAAGATGTCTTCAGAGAAAAGATTAGGTGACTATACACATAGGTCAGCCTCACAATCCTAGGTCTCATCTTGTATGGTTCTATGCCGTCCTGGAAACATGACCATAGGAACTACCTTACCTTGGAGAGATATCATTCTCTAGTAAATTATACGTATCAGATTCTCCTTGAAGAACATGTCCCCTTTCAGTTTAATATATTCATGGTAAAATGAATGAAATAGGTTCACATGATACCGTTTATGCTACGATATGTAGAATAATTCATGAATTGAACCATACCTATAAGGTAACTAAAATTGATAAGCTACCATCCCAACCATATCTTAAATCTCAAAAGACTTAATATATCGAGGTGATAACTTTCCCTATCCCATGATTCATCTATGACCCAGCCAATGAGATATATGTAGAAAGAAACGATGTCCAACCATGAACTCTAGAGGTCTACTGTGATGATTAATATAATATTTATACATGGATTGAGCTATATTCAAATGATTAAGAATTAGATTGACTTGTTATGATGTCTCTTGAATGAGATGAATACCCAATTGAGAAACCTCACCTACCTCTAACCATCATAGATATGAACGACTTGGTATACCGTAGAGGACCTCTTATAGATCCATCTGAATAATTGACTGATATATTATGTTGCAGGAAAACACAACATGAGGAATATGATTATTCTACAAACCTCCAAAATTAAGGATGTAGTCTAAAAGCATATATTATAACACACATATTTTATTCTCATATTTCCCGTTGGTCTCTTGGTGATTTAATGTACTCAAAAGTTCTTGTAAACCAAGTGACTTTTTAAATCCATTCCAAACCATTGATGTATACTGGGAATATCTATCCATAATTATTGAACATGGAACACAAAAATGGTAAACTATCTACGAAATTTAAATCCACACAACCTCATCAATATATAAGGATTATGGGATAAGAAGAAACTGTGAAACCTTGGTTAGTCTATCGATGGTCATCCATATTGCATCACTACCTCAAGGGGATCTTGGAAATCCTTTCAAGATATTCAAGGTGATGTAATTGCATTTTACAAAGGAATGTTTAGAGGTTGTAGAAGTATAGAAGGTCACTAGATCTATACTTCACATTCTAATGGTAGATCATTGAGTGATGATGCTTCAAATCTACCTCTTCAAACATGGCCACCAATACTAGTGATGTAAATATCTATAAATATTGGTAATCCCAAGATGAATTTCAAAAAATGTGGCACGGTATCCCCTACAAAACTCTTCCCATATATCATAAGGCACCAAAAAACGACCAATGAAGATCAATGTCTCATTACTATCAAAAAAAAAACAAATATGAAAGTTTTATTCTATGATGCTCTCCCTCATGATGAGGCCGTTAGAATTGGACAACTGCCTCATCTGAACCCTCTTTGGATGGGAGGATTTCACTACTAGTGCTACTAATAATTGTTTCCCATGATTTTCATGAACCTTCAGATGAATCTATGAGTATAGTTCCATCAATTTTTACTCGTTAATGGAATACATGATTGATTACACCCGAGTCATCCTACTAAAAAAATCATCTATTGAATTTCTATTTTTGGGTGTGTAACAAAGATCAAATTTGAAGAATTAAAAATATACCACCCAGCTAAATTTAATTGGATTCATGTCGTACACTTTGGAAATGAATTTTATTCTTTTATGATCCTTCTAGACAATTAATTGCTCAGAATTTTTTTTTCCATAAGTAGTGTTGAACATGATCTGCATATGGTAGACTGAGGTCATTCTTAGGGAAATTCTTCTCAAGAACTGTCAATCGGTGGGACCTATATTCATTGAATCGATCGCCTTATATTGGATTTACACATTTCCTGACCCCTAAAGCATCATTGTAAAGAGTATAGCCCATGCTCATCTTAGATAAAATTAGGACTCACACTAAATCTAGTATTCCCATTATTTACTGGAACGAAGTCTCATAAGCTTCATTCATGTCAAATTTAATATCATTTTTTGTTATACTCATAAGAGGAACTTTAGTTCATGAAAAATCCTAGATGAATAACATGTAGTAACTTTTATCACTATGAAACAATTTTTGTCAAACACATTCTTGGGATTCTACTAGAAAACAACAATGCTCACATTATCTCGGTCAAAAGATACACCTTCCTCTCATATGATATGACCTAAGAAGTGAACATTACTAATAGAAAAGTGGTATTTATTGAGATTTTCATATATTAGGTTATCTCATAGTTTATTCAGAATGATCTCAATATTAGTGTACTGGTCATGTCTACTATGAGAGTACACGATGATATCATCTATGAAGACCACCACAATGGAATCAAGGTACGGGTGGAAAACCCGATTCATTAGAACCATCAATACTGTAGGTGAATTCATTAAAACAAAAATCATTACCAAATACTCGTACATGATGTAGATACTCTCTAACATTATATGTGGAATATATTATAGGCTCACTCACACCAAATGGTATCCTGAAATCAAGTCAATATTGGAGAAAATTGTTTCTCCTCAGAGCTCGATAAAAAAAATTCTATATAAGGAAGTGGACATCTATTAATTATTGTGTATTGGATCAGTTAATGGTCATCCAAACACAATCTATAGATACTATCTTCCATATTTGTGAAATGGAAAGGTGAACCCCATGATGTTGTGTTGTTTTAGATAGGACCCTTGGCCTCAGGATCTTGATGTTATATCTTGAGTTTCTGGGTATATTTTCTTGAAATCCTTTACAGAGGAATTGAAATTGGTACCATTTCGGGAATTATCTTGATAGTAATCTCAACCTATCGATTAGGTTGTAAGGATGAAAAATAATCAGGGAAGACATCCCTCAAACGATCAACAATAGGAGGAAATTAGACAAGATGAATTCCCCAATCACTCATAATGAGACTGAAAATCTTGTCTATCACTCCACTTAGACTCGTACACTTTATTCTAGGTCAACATTCATAGAAAACCAACTCACCCTTGTGAATTAATTTTATTCCCTTAGATGTGGTGAAATAAACTCAGTGGTTATAGAATACCACTTGGTCATCATAAAGAAAATGTCATTACATACCGATTATAACGTCGAATTCATTCATCTCGAAGAAGAAGAAACATCACAAGAAATGGTACTCATAATTCTCAATGGGAATTTTTTGGTAAAAGAGTATTTTCTATGATCTGACTAATAGTAGGATATCATGATATATTACACCACATAAGTAATCAATTGCAAGACCCAGACATTCCACAACCTCAACATATATGACATATTGTGATGCATTTATATCAAAATGGGAAGAAAATAAAGTAATGTCTATTGAATATTAACTCTAACAATATATAGACCTAGACTATGATTCATGATAGCTATATGCGCATGATAAATATATCCTGATCCATGGCCCAGAGATGCTTCTAGATAGGCCTAAGCTGGTCCACTCTTTTGAAATTGAATCTTTAATCCTGACTACTTTGGCCCTGGCCACCACTACCTCAAACTAATTTGCTAGTAGATGACAAAATCATATCCTAATGTGGAGCCTCATATCCATTATCTGATATAAGAATCCATATGGATCCCATATCACTCAATGTAGGAGGAAAATACTTGGAAGATCACTGATAGTGACCCATACTACCACGTCATAGGCATTCAACCGAGATCATTATGCACTAATGATTTTTATGGATTGGTCTACTACACTACTGAAACACTAAAGAGAAATCAGTTCATTTCAACTAGAAAAAATATCAACCATAGACACCCTTAGAATTATGTTTCTGACTATAAGAAGGAACATCACCTTGCCTCAGAAATAAACTACCCATGGCTTACACTTCCGGCGTCTCTTAGACACCATTCTGTAATAAGGTACTTGTTCAATATTTTTATATTGGTAGTCCACTAGAATATTTTTTCCTATTATTGGGTTGTATACCCATGGCCATCCTCAATATTTATCATTTTCTTCAACTCATCACCAATCAGATATGGAGTAAAAATATGCATCTCAATAAAACATGAAGAATACTATAGCACGATCATAGTCTTTTTCTGAAGATGTACGAATTCCTTGGTGTGGTACTCCATTATAGTTTGTAGGAGGAAGTGATAATAGAAATCTATCTTGAAGTCTTCAAAGACCATAACATTATGAAAATAAGACTAATATATGATGTCCCCCCAGTGCTTTGATGAATCCCATAACAATAGGTAGCGAGATTGACCATCATCTCTTGAGGCATCTAAAGATGGTAAATGATTGAAAATATATCCTCTTACCATTATTTAGATTCTTAGGTACTCCATCCCATAATAAGTTGGGGGGATGCTACTTCTATAATTCTTGGGACAATTCTTCTATAGTATTGTGAGGATAGGTCTCACCTAGATCAGATTTTGTGAACCAATAAAAACCATCATGGAACTAATCAGCAGTGCCTTGTAGAAGATTATCAGGTGGTTCCTCATATGTTACTACATGTTGTACTATGGGTTTATCAGAGACCACCACCTTTAGAGTGTGCTCATCACCACCCTCTTGGTGTAAAACATGTGGACATCATGGTGTAACTTCTCAACAATTACCATGTGCACTCCTCCAAAATTATTTATAATAGATATGGAATGTAAATAATTGAAGTGATAAAGGTTAGGTACAAGGAAACTGTATGAGCACATTACTACCACTTTTATTCTTCAGGATCTAGGACTAGGTGAGGAGAAAAGGTCACATAAGGATCTCAAGAGACATGGCTAACTTTCCACTACTAAGGTCAAGCCATGTTCAAGGTCTCATATTACCAATATAAGATAACCATTTCATTTTAAAGGTTGTATTCATTTAAAATAATTTATGTATTTAAATCAATTTTAAATAGTTGAATTTGATGGGTCTCCATTTCTAATTTATAATGGCCCATAAATAATAAATTTTTGAATTTTGTGTCTAATTAATTATAACCAAAATATGTTCCAAGACATGCGACCAATTGTACATGGCTCCACATGCCCTAACTGACAACTGAAGGTGTTTGTTTTAACTTATATATGAAAACTGTATTAGGTTAAGGCATGTAATTTTAGTTTCAGCTATTTTTTTTAGTCCTACCAAAAAATTTAACACATTTCTATATATAAAAATGAAGCAAGGAATCAACCCCGAGAAATACAAGCAATTCAACCATGAAAATAAAAATGGAATGGTATAATGTACGACATTTTAATCCTAACTTGCATAGTATGATGAATTTTTGGATTTCCCTCATATAATCAGGACAATGTAAAATAAACCCATAAGATTAATAATATTATCAATAACATTAATGGCCCAAAGAATGTTTGTCGCCTAATGGTGAAATCCATGAAACATTAAAAATAAAATCAATGAAAACATTTTCCCAACCCATGAATATATTGTTTCCCCTACATGTGGGTTAACATCTCTAAGGAATAAGATCATGGAAAAAATTCCAATGTAACAGTCTCCTTTATAAACCCAAACTATTAGAAAAAAAGAAAAACATTGCCTCTGATACCACTTTGTTATATCCTTCCCTAGATTCCACTTAACAATTCAATGAGATTGTGGGTCACAAGACCTCTAGTGAACCTCCATTAATTCCATAGGATATCTAATATGAGTGAGGGCCTAGGGTGTGTCTGTGGAGAGATTATTCCCTCATATAATATAGTGAACACTATAGTATATAATAGAAGATAAATTCAAGAAGAGGAAAAAAGAAACATATAATAGTATAAAAACTGAAATAACCTATGTAATATATGTAATAACTCAAAGAAGTTGAATAAAAAATATATGCCAATGATAATGATGATCATGTTATAAAAATGTGAGTACATAGGGGATAGGGGATATATTCGTATACCACATGATAGAAAAAATATATAAAATGGGAAAATTGATAATATAAGCATATCAAGAATATTTTAGTCCACAACCCCATAATCTATCCTATAGCCTCAAATAAATCATGCATCATAATCCTCGTGTTTCCATTTATTAATACTTGAAATCATTAAAACTACTTGCATAAAAAAGGTTACCCAAGTAGGGTGTGAGATACGATATCAGTTTTCTATCACTAACGTTGTCTAGATCAATAAATTTCGTGCAATAAATAGATAAAAATGTTACATAATTACTAATTTAGGGAAATAAATAAATAAATACATTGTTCTAGGTTCCTAAATGGAAACTTGGTTAATAGAAACTACTTATTCCTAATCCAGATGATTTAACTAAGGGAAAACCTTTCCATGTGATATGGTATATACATTGGCCATGATATAGAAAAGAAACTATGGTAGATGGACCCCATGATTTCTCTTTGTCATGGCAGTCCCATTCCCATGTCATCATTTAATCAAGATCATGATATAATTATGAGACATGGCATATGAAAAACCAAACATTATGTTAAATCTAGTGATGGGGTCCAATGTCTATCTCGGGCAATCAATAATGAATCCCAATGGTCACTATAGGATTCTTCAATATAACTGATACCACTGAGTCTTTCTAAGGAAGATGATAATGGTTCCCTATGTATCACACATGGGACTATGAACTCCATTTCCAGACCAAGTATCTCACCGAGGGTACTAGGTATCATTCGAGGCATGCCATAAACATATTTCCAACAAGACATTACATAGTTTCTCATATAGGGAACAAATTTCACCCACGAGTATAACCTACCACACAATGTACCCGAAAAAGTTATGCCAAAGTATCACTCCTTGAGCATTATGTAGACCCGAACCAAACATGGAGAGTACATCCACACAGTCATTAATTGTAGACCTATGTTATCTGCTAACTTATAGTAGGTGAGGCATAATAATAGAGGCTCACATCACAGGGCAAAGAAAACTAAATCACCTATAAAAAATATGAATCTCAATATCTGATGAAAAATTTGCGAGGCAAGTTATACAATTATTCATTACCACATTTTTGGAATAATCCATTGAGTACAAGGTACCATGAAACGACATCCAATATAATGTACGAGGCATGACATAATGATAGGAGACTACAAGGATTTCACCCATGGAATTATGATAAAGAAAGGACATAAGGGATAATATAGGAAAAATTAATTACTTCGCATAAGGCACATAGACTATGACATGAGAAAAAATGTATGTTTATAATCATTACAGCAATGTTCCTAACTCAAAAAATATATTTTATCTCAATAAAAATTATATATTAAAAACATTTAACAAGGAGAAAGCCACACAATGGGGAGAAACTAACAACATATGAAAGATGGACCATTAAGGTGTGAACATCAAAGTGGTTGCCAAAGATAGTGTGAACAACCAACTTATAGATTTCACCGCATGGTAGGGCCTCATGATACATGAGGAACCTATTAAAATAGTTTATAAAACAAAATTTAAGCATCACCATTAGGGTTCAACATGTAGCACAATTACATGTCCTTTAAAAAGAAAAGAAACATGTGGGAATGACCTAGACCACCCTACTCAATGTTTTAGAACTCCACTCATACATTTTTTACACATAAATCAAGATAGAATCATATAAGATGAATAATCATCAATTTTTCTCAATGTAGTGGGAAACATTCCCACCTAAATAGCACAAAAAGAATGGAAGCAATGAGAAAGATATGGTCATGGAACATAGAGATTACCAAGATCTTTCTTATGATTCCAACAATGAGATATTTGGATAAAGGTTGGATGAGATATCTAAAAACCTATGGAGGAGGATGAAGGATCTTGTTCATGAGGGAGGAGTTATGAACAACTGCAGAATAAAGAGAAGAAGTGGGTTTTATTTAAATAGTTATTAAGGGAAAGAATAAAAAAAATTCTTACATTGGAAGGGGAACAAATTTTGGCCACATATTTGGCCAAACCATGTGCCAGCTGTGCATCCGGTTCTTCTTCCAAGGGGGGCACCCCACAAGACAAGGCACATGGTTTTGATAAAAATTCGTAGATCATGAGAAATGAATCTATCCAAAAAAATTTGCAACCTCTCATGGTAATAGTGTTGGAGTCACGTAGTTTTAGATAAATAGTGTAGCCCCAATCACCCACTATCTCTAACAAAACTGTTTGGGAAAATGTGTGGGATGGGAGGCTCAATTTCTACTAATCGTGTAACCCAATACTCCTTTCTACACATAGGGGCTCCAGGATCCGAACAAGCCTCAAACACCCCTGAGACCTGATTGAATTCCTCAGTCCTCATTATTAGAGCCATAGAAAATAATTTAAGCAAACAAATAATATAAGGACCCATCCTTAAACCATTACATAATCTTGAATTAAATGGATAATTCACATTGAATATTTTTTCGTGTTTAAAAATATAGAGAATTAGGCCAGAACTATTACATTACAACTCCATAATTAGAAATTAGACACTAATACTCAGTTTCCATTTTTGTACAAAATGAAAACTCTTGAAAAAAAGAGTCATGTCTATGTCCATGTTTTAGACAACATGACTTTTCCTTGATCCCATCCTTGACCCTATTCATCCTTATGTTCTTTGAAAAACATTTAAAAACATGGGATGAGCATAAAAAGCTCAGTAAGGGTTATAAAACAACAAATAAAATAATATTTCATCCTTAAATACATAACATATGACCTTTAACATACCTCATGAAATCATAAGATTTTTGAATAACATATAGAAAACATAAATCATAATGGTAACTTGTGGCATCTATATTATACTTACATTGTAGCTATCACAACTACGTAGGGAGTTACATTTGGAATACCCATCATAGTATATTCCCTAAATCTATTAGGAGAAACATTCATGTTTACCTCCATCACATTACCCATTGCATTGGAGAGCTCTCTAGGGATCACCTGCCCTAGGATTATCACGAAACCACCCATATACGTAACCAATGCCCAGGAAGCATAACACCTAGAACAAGCATATTGGAAAGATAATATTTCCACATTTTTGTCACAATATATCATTTCCAGACATTGAAATAATCAATTCTTTCTCCAAACAATTTTTAAAAACAAAATACATAAAATGGTATATAGTATTTATTTCCCTTTAAAAAAACTACAACAATTAAGGAAGGAAAAGATCAATTAATACTCATGTCGTCATAATGGTCGTTGTCACTGCTATGGTTAAAATGAAACATTCTATTTGGTTGTTTACTAAAACATTTCATATAGAAATATTCCCTTTGAATGAAATGAAATGTCAATGTTTTTGATAAATTTTATAATATATAGTCAGGTATTAAAACAAAATTTGCCTCAATGAATGGAGATTGAGATGAAGTCCCTTACCTCGTGTCTGACATGACATGTTCGTTCTTTAATCTCCTGAATAATAATCTAAAGCTAATTTATACTTGTTTAGAATATATTTCTAGATTATAATTTTTTTGTAAATAACTTATTAACAAGTTTTAAACATTATGTAATCTTTTATGTTAATAATGGTCATTTTGTCGATATTTGGTACTTTAGTCAAAAATGGCTTCTTATAATTAAAAGTTGTTCATGTGGTAAAAAGTACAGTATACCCAAAATGATATTAATGATTTAGATATCATATATATCATATATATCTAGTATATCCATGAATTTATAATAGTGCATAACTATAAGTACCCAAACATAAAACATTACTTAATCTTGAATTAAATGAATCTTTCACAATGAGGATATTTTTAGGTGTAGAGTTTTAGAAAATTAAGACATAACTATTACATCTCAAAAACTTACAAAGTAGACACTTCTACTAAGTTTTGATTTTTTTCATTAAATAAAAAATCATGAAAAAAGTGTCATGTCTAGTTCCTTGTTTTGGATAGCATGACATTCCTTGATCCCATCCTTGACCCAATTCCAATTTATGTCTTGTGAAAAACCTTTCAAAAACATGGGATGAGCATAAAAAGCTCAGTAAGGAATACAAAAAGAAGGAAAATATTAGTTTTTCTAAACAGAAAGTGAACCATGAATACCTAATCATAAGTAATAATTTTCACCTATATGAAGTATTAAATACTCTTCAGTGAATAAAATATCATTTCATACCATTTTGTAACCAAAATATCACAATAAAACCCATATAGTTAACACATAGCATATAACGGTAACTTGGAACATAAACATACTTAAATAGAATAACCATACGGTCAACTTCCACACATGTCAATAAAGGGAATAGCCATACGGCCGACTTCCATAACCAATGCATTGAAGGTTATAACATAATGACCCATCCTGGTATTCATGACACCACCTGTCATTTGGTTTATCAAGTAACCACCCGTCAAATATCCAAGTACCATTATAAAATAATAATACGTAAAACAAATTATAAAGGAAATACAAAATTCCTAAATTTCAATCACAATATATCACTTAAATATATTGACTTAACAAATCAATTATCAAAACCATTTTCAATAAAAAAATACATAAAAGATTATATGGTATTTATTTTCTTTTAAAAACATTACGGCTTGTTGAGGAAGCCAAAGATCAAATAATACTCACGGCGGTGGAAAAGGTAGTTGTCACCGCTTATGTTAAAAGAAACATTCCTTTTTAATGTTTAGTAAAATGATTCATAGAAAAATATTCCCTTTGAATGAAATGAAAAGTCAAAGGTGTTTATACAGTTTATAAAATATTTTCTTGTATTAAAACAAAATATGGCTCAATGAAAGGAGATTGAGACGAAGTCCCTTACCTCGTGTCCGACTTGACTCGATCGTTCATTAATCTTCTTAATAATAAAATAAAGTTAATTTATATTTTATTAAGAACCCTTTAAAAGTTCATTATCCTTTTATATCACTTATTACCATGTTATGAACATTATTTAATCATTTATGTTAATAATGGTCATTTTGTCAATATTTGGTACTTGAGTAAAAAAACATCTTATAATTACAAGTTGTTCATGTGGTAAAATATCAATTATCTCCAAAATGATATTCATGATGTAGATATCATATATATCAAGTATAATATGTATTTATAATAGTATATAACATTTGAAGGTAAGAAATGAAATGCACCGTTTATGGAGACCGTAAACCGTATGTACGAATGAACAGTACTTTCATTTCTATTTCGCATTTAATGGAATCAAAACATTATGATATAGAAGTAAAATTTAATTCCCATATAATATCATATAAAATATTATTAAATTCATCCTTTATACATCCCACATATGTCATTAACGATTCAAATCACTTCGAGGGGGTGGTAGTCCGAACTTCCTAAAATGAAATTATCGCGTTTACCCATTATGGAAACCTTAATGGTATGCCATAAATGAGATATATAAAAACATAATGAAAAAATGAACATAATATATATCATATATACATACAGTGACATCTTAATGTCCACCATGAGTTGCATTAGGAGACAATTGAACAATCATCATTTCCTGAGGTAGTAGTTCGCCGTCCACAAAAACAGTATTTTCTTCTCGAATTAGATGGAGGAGGGTGTAAGTGTAGCTCGAATCCCTCTTATAAAAACATAGTAGTATAAGGAAGATACTATTTTATTTACAATATAATGGAATAAACAGAGTTTAAGGGGTTGGAGAAGCAAAATAAAACAAAAGAACATAAGAGAAGACGTTGCCTTTAAATCGGGTAACTCTTCTTGGTTTGAACCAAAAGGGTTTCTTGAAGTTCATTATGACTAAGGTGAGGATTATATGATGAAGAGAGGGATATTGGGACATTATTTTAGTATATTTTGGACGAGCCAAAGTGCTTTAGAACTATATGAAATGGGTAGGAGGTGGGGTTTTTTATAATTGAGAGAAGGGGCTCTTTTGGAAAGCTTGAAAATATTATTTTATTATATACTGATTTTTGGATTATAAAGGTCCATAAATCATTAAAGTCGAAGATAAGGTGGCCCATGTTCAAAATAAAACCATCCTATAAAAATTGGACAAGTGTTGGAAATTGTTATAAACATTTTCTTCATATTTATTTAAATTATTCAATAATGACGTAAACACTACATCATCATTGTGTCATAAATAATTTTATTTATTTGATGTTTAAAAATTATAAAAAATTTACCATGATGTAGTAAATCCTATTATCTTTATAATGAATATTTATAGTCAAATATATCAATTATATAACCCCATGTAAAAAATTGTTTTACAAAAACAATACATGTTTGTGTCATTTTTATTTTTACATTAAATAAAATCCTATTAATGTCATTATCTTACCCAAGTGGCTCCATGGGGTTTCAAAATTGACCCATGGTTTGTCTTGGTCGTCCAAGACTGATACAATAAGGGTAGGACATTTGTAAAGGTAATTTCATATTATTATAACATTATTTTTACCTTAAATTACATTAATTACCTTTAATAGCAGTTATTAAAAGTCAAAAGTTACTATTTACCAAAAATAATTTTCACCCCATTGAACCACATTTTACATAATAAGGAGAACCATGTATGTCAGATTTTTGAAATTTACTTCACATAAGAGGTAAAATTTCATTTAAATGAAAAAAAGTTTTTTTAACTACCACTTAGTGGTTTCACTATTCATCAAAAATTGAAGTTTCTCAGAAAAATACAAAAAATTCACCCTAGATATATTTGATTTTCAGAATTCAAAAATTATGTCTATTTTAAAAAATTTAAATCATATAAATTTCATTAATTAATTTTATAATCAATTCCCGTTGTCAAAACAAATAGCGTGTTTTTATGAAACAATATCTATCAAAAGATTAACACTTGTTTACGTCCAATTTCAAAGTGAAATTAATTCCTATGACCACCATTGGATTAAATGTTAAAAATATATTCTCATTACACATTAATCCAATTAAAAAGAAAATATAACTATATAAATAAATTAGATTAAAAATTAGGTTTTAAATTAAAATACAACATTTTTCACTATTCATTTAAAAAATGAACTTTATCAGAAAAATAACAAAAACATACACAAAGTAAATTGTGATGACCCGATTTTAAAGAAGAATTTTATTTGGTCCAATAAAACATATAAGAGTGACAGAACCTATATATAAAGGGGGTTTTCCATCAAAAGGCGGTAAATAGACCTTTTAGTGAATATTGGAGTATTTATGCTTAAAATTGGATTAATTTTCATTTTAGGCCTCTAACATTTATTGGATAAATGTAAAAACATTTAACAAACATATATAATCATAATTTTCTTATTTATATTAATTCCCTCTAATACAACATCTTAGAATTAACTATAATTTAAAATATTATTATTATATTATTAGTGTGAAACCTAATATTTCAAAGAAATCTGTTGTTTCATATCGTGTACGTCATCGAACATAGAAACCCCATTAAAGTAAAATTAATATTAAATTAAAAAATATTAATAAATATGAAAATGTATTATTCTTTAATTATCTGGGATGTTACATCCTTTCCCCCTTTTAGGAATTGCATCCTCCCAATTTTATTCACTTATAAAATAAATTCGGTATTTATCCCCCATAAAATTTTTAGATTCCCACATTTCCTCTTCAACCATATGGTTTTTCCACAAAACCTTCACCTGATGAATTACCTTATTCTGCAACACTTGCTCTCCATGGTCAAGAATTTGGACTGGTTCTTCCTTGAAAGAGAGATTCTCTTCCAACTGAACGACGTCTAGGTTCAAAACATGAGATGGATCTGGCATATACTTCCTCAACATTGAATCATGAAAAATGTTGTGTACTTGGGACAAACATGGAGGTAATGCCACTCTGTATGCAACTGATCCAACTTTCTCACAGATTTTATATGGTCCAACGAACCTCGGACTCAGCTTTCCATTCTTGCCAAAACACATCACACTTTTCCATGGAGAAACTTTGAGGAAAACATGATAACATTCCTCAAAATAAAGATCCTTCCTCTAGTTACCCGCATAACTTTTCTACCAAATCTAAGCTGTTCTCATATGCTTCTGAATCAAATGAACATTTTCTGCCATCTCTTCTACTAATTCTGGTCCCATCAGATTCATTTCCCCTACTTCATCCCAAAAATCTAGAGTTCTACACCGTTTACCATATAATACCTCAAACAAAGCCATCTTTATAATGGAATGAAAACTATTATTATAAGAAAATTCAACCAAAGAAAGATGTTTGTCCCAACTTCCTTGGTAATCCATCGTGAAAGCAAGTAACATATCCTCCAAGGTCTGAATTTTTCATTTTGACTACCCATCTGATTGCGGATGAAAAGCTATACTAAAATTTAATTCACTACCCAACGACATATGAAGGCCTTTCCAAAAGTTATAAGTAATCCTAGGATCACAATCAGATACATTGGAGAGGGTAACTCCATGTTATGTGACTATATCATTAACATAAAATCAAGAATGTTGATCTAGAGAGAATGCATCTCAAATAGGATGGAAATGAGTAGATTTAGTCAATCGATCAACAATAACCCAGATTGTATTATTACCTCGAGATGTCTTTTGTAATCCCACAATGAAGTCCATGGATATATTTTCACATTTCTACTTTGGTACCGGTAAAGAGTGGAGCCTCCCTTTCTGTAATTATTGCTCAACGTTAACCTACTAACAAATCAAACACTTAACAGTAAAATCAGAAATATCTCTTTTCATTCCATCCCACCAGTAATACTCCCACAGATCTCTGTAATTATTAGTACTAGTAGGATGAATTGAAAATGGGGAACTATGAGCCTCACATAACAACTCATTCTTCAATTGTGAATCACAAGTCACACATAATCTCTTCCCAAAACTCAAAACAAAATCATTATCAATGTTGAATTCAGGAAACTTACCCTTCTGAACCAGCTCTACCTTTTTCTGAAACTCACAATCTTTCATCTGTGCTTGCTTAATTCTATCTAATAGAGATAATGTCACTGACACCTGAAACAAAACAGAAGAACATCCTGCACCAACAACATCTATCCCAAACTTCATCAATTCAAAACCCAATGGATCTCATTCCGAAATTAGCATGGTTAATATAACATTACGTTTTCGACTAAAAGCACCAGCCACTTTATTTTCTTTTCTCATATGTTAACGAATTGTAAAATTGTAATCCTTGATTAATTCTAGCCATATTCTTTGTCTCATGTTCATTTCTTTTTGAGTAAATATATACTTTAAACTTTTGATATCGGTATAAATTTTGAACTTTATAACTTAAAAATGATGCCTCCAAAATTTTTACAGAAAAAACAATAGTAGCTAATTCCAAATCATTTTTAGGGTAATTTAACTTCTGAGTTTTCAACTAACGTGAAGCATAAGCAATTTCCTGATCATTCTGCATAAGGAAACTATGATGTCTTTTCCACGAAGCATAACTATAGATAACAAACACACCATTTCTGGAAGGCAGTTCCAAAACTAGAGCATTTACCAATCTTCTTTTCAATTCTTGAAAACATTAATTTATCCAAATTAATTTAACACCTTTTAGAGTTAACTTAGTCAATGGACTAGATAACCGTGAAAAATTTTCAACAATCCTAATGTAATAACCTGAAAAATCAAGAAAACTATAGATCACAGTTATATTTTTGGGTCTTGTCCATTCTTCAACAAATTTTTTTTTAGCAGGATCAACAGTTGTGCCATTTTTTGAAACAATGTGACCAAGTAAAGAAATTTGTTGTGACCAAAACTCATACTTGATGAAGTTTCCATATAGTTTCTTTTCTTATTTGGTTTACAAGATAACCCTTAAATGACTTTCATGTTCCTATTTACTTTTGGAATAAACCAAAATATAATCAATGAACACAACCACAAAAATATCATAGAACTCATGGAAAATTATATTCATTAGATCCATGAATACATCAGGTGCATTGTTTAACCCAAAATGCATAACTACAAATTTATAATGGCCATATCTAGTACGAAACACAGTCTTTGGAACGTCTTCTTCTTTTACTTTCAACTGATGGTACCCCAACCTCATGTCAATCATTGAAAAATACTGAGATCCTTGAAGTGGATCAAACAAATAATTGATATGAGTCAAAGGATACTTTTTCTTAAAAGTGATGTTATTCAATGATCTATAATCAATGCAAAGTCCCATTGAACAATCTTTGTTTTTAACAAACAAGACAGGATCACCCCAAGGTGATGTTCTAGGTCAAATGAAACCTTTATCTAATAATATCTGCAATTGCTTCTTTAACTCTAAAAGTTAAACTTGATCCATTCGATAAGGGGGTTCTGAAATTGGATTAGAATATGGAACTAAGTCAATAGTAAATTCAAATTCCCGATCATGTATTATACCAGGCCACTAATCTGGAAAAACATCAAGATTATCATTTACCACTGGCACATCATTAATCAGCACAGTTCCTTTGTTTTCAAAAATATGTGCAAGGTAACATTTATTTCAATCATTTACTAGTTTCTCAGCTTCCTAACATGTTATCAAAAGTAAGAGTTCATTCTTGTACACAAACTAAAAATCATTCTGAAAATAAACCACTTTAGCTCTGCAGTCAATCATAGCATGATAAACAGAAAGCCAATACATTTCCAAAATAAAATCAAACTCTATTATAGGCAAAACAATAAGGTTTGCTGGTAGATTCTTTCCACATACAAGGATAGGAAGGTTATTATAATTTCTTTTAAACTCAACGTTTCCCCATGTTGTTTTTACCATAAGTTTAGGAATCATATCATGTGATGGAATTCCTAATTTACTAGAAAACATATCAAAAAATGAAAAAATGTGTAGACCCTGAATCAAACAACACATTGTCATAATCTTAACAAACAAATAGTATACCTGATACTACCTAATTCGATGGCCCAAAATATGCTGATGTAGTTGCAAAAGATTTCACCACCCCTTTCTGCTTGTACTCTAGATGGTTTCCCTTAGTTGAGTTCTTCGTTAGAAACTCATTTTCATAATGACCCATTTCATTAAACTAAAAACATCTTACCGCTGGATTTTAATTGCCTGCATGACCATCTTCCTTATAGTTACGAGCAATATGACTAGACATACAACACCAAAAACACTTTCCAGACATGGATAATCATTCTCAAGGATGCATTTTACCACACTTCTCAAAGGATGGATATTTTATTTTCTTAACTCTAGGATTCTTTGATGAATTCTTTCCCTTCCCCACCAAATGGACCTCTTATTCAGTTGTTTGTCAAAGACCGCCTGATCATCAGAAAACTATATTTCCACCTTATCCGCACATCAAACATGATTTTAATAACTTCTGACCTTGTGAGAAGGTAAATACCTTCGATAATTTGTCATTAACCCTGAGTAAAAATGGTGGATTTTACTATCAAAATCTCGTATGAAATTTGGATAATATAATTCCAGTCGAGTGAAATTTCCTTCACAACCAGCCATTGAGTCATCCTCCTACCTCATTTCTAGGAATTGTTTTCCATCCTAAGACAAACCACCTTAGGAAAATATTTCTCAAGAAACATACCTTTGAATTCATCCCAGTCATGATCATCAATCTCATCACTATCCCAGATATTTTTCCCCATCAACCACCACTGATCAACTTAACCATCAAAACGGTAAACAATGAGACTAACCTTTTGATGATCTGAACACCCCATGACATCAAAAATCGTCTCCAGTGCTTTAATCCACCCTTCTGCTAGTAGAGGGTCAGATAATCCTCTAAATGATGGGGTATGTTACCTCATAAAAGGCTCCACTAATAACATGTTCCTCTGTGGTTAATCTGGTTGATCTTGTGTATGGATACCACCACCATTTAAAGCCTGATTCAACAGTTACATCACTACAACAAACAATTTAGATCGGATTCCGACCGTCTTAGGTTGCTGATTTGGAATATTATTTTCTTCCTGATGTCATCCCAACATATCTGCCCAGTTTCCTCTACGGAAAACCATTTTGAACATAGAAATATCTTAGGTGAAGCAACCTGAAAAATTTTAAATGCTATATCATTTCAATCATACCATAAATTAATTAATGACAAGAATTTAACAATATTATAACTCATGAAGCTGACTAAACCGACCATTGATACCAACTATAAGTACCTAGACATAAAAAATTACTTAATCTTGAATTAAATGAATAATTCACTTTGAAGATCATTTCAGGTTTAGAGTTTTAGAGAATTTGGCCATAACTATTACATCTCAAAAGTAACAAAGTAGACACTTCTACTCAATTTCCATTTTTTTCATAAAATAAAAACTCATGAAAAAATTGTCATGTTGGGTTCAATGTTTTAGATAGCATGACATTCCATGATCCCATCCTTCACCCTATTCCCCTTTATGTCCTGTGAAAACATTTCAACAAATTGGGATGAGCATAAAAAGCTCAGTATGGAATACACAAAAAAGGAAACTGTTAGTTTTTCAAAACAATAAGTAAACCATGAATACCTAATCATAAGTAATAATTTTCACCTATATTAAGTAGTAAATACTCTTCACTGAATAAAATATCATTTATTACCCTTTTGTAACCAAAAGATCTCCATAAAACCCATATAAAGAACAAGTAACATATAAAGGTAACTTGGAACATAAACATACTTAAATAGAATAAACATACAGTCAACATCCACACATGTCACTAAATAGAATATCCATACGACCGACTTCCATACCCAATGCATTGGAGGTTATAACGTAACCACCCGTCCTGGTATTCATGACACCACCTATCATTTTGTTTATCACGTAACCACCTTCTACAATCCATGTACCATTATAAAATCATAAGACATAAAAAAATATAAAGGAATAAAAACATTACCAAATTTCAATCAAAATATATCACCTAAATATATTGACATAACAAATACATTATAAAAACCATTTTTAATACCAAAATACATAAAAGAGTATATGGTATTTTCTTTCTTTTAAAAACATTACGAATTGTTGAGGATGCCAAATATCAAATAATATTTGCGGTGGAAGAAAAGGTCATTGTCACAGCTTATGTTAAAAAAATTCTTTTAGTCATTTAGTAAAACGCTTCATAGAAAAATATTCCCTTTGAATGAAATGAATCGTCAAAGGTGTTTATACAACTTATAAATGAAAGTTTTGTATTAAAACAATATATTCCTCAATGAAAGGATATTGAGACGAAGTCCCTTACCTTGTGTCGGGCTTGACTCGATCGTTCTATAATCTCTTGAATAGTAAAATAAAGTTAATTTCTACTTTCTTGATAACCTTTTCCAAGTTCATTAACCTTTTATATCACTTATTACCATGTTATGAACATTATTTAGTCATTTATGTTAATAACGGTCATTTTGTCGATAGTTGGTACTTGAGTCAAAAATAAACTACTTATAATTAGATGTTGTTCATGTGGTAAAATATCCATTATCTCCAGAAAGATATTCATGATGTATATATCATATATATTATATATATCCAGTATAATATGTATTTATAATAGTATATAACATTTTAAGGTAAGAAATGAAATTCACCATTCATGGTGATGGTAAACCGTACGTACGAACAAAAACTACTTTCATTTATATTTCATATTTAATGCAATTAAAACATTATGATATAGAGGTACATTATAATTTCAGTATAATATCATATAAAATATTATTAACTCCATCCTTTATACATCCCACATATGGAATTAACGATTCAAATCACTTCAAGGGGGTGGTAGTCCGCACTTACTAAAATGAAATTATCGTGTTTACCCATTATGAAAACCATAAAGTTATGCCATAAATGAGAAATACAGAATCATAATGAATAAATAAACATAATATACATCAATTAAAAGTACTGTGACATATTAATGGCCACCATGAGAGGTGGTAGGAGATAATTGAACAATCATCGTTTCGTGAGGCAGTAGTTCGCCATCCACAAACACAGTATGTTCTTCACCCATTAGATGGAGGTGTGTGTAAGTGTAGCTCGAATCCATCTTATAAAAAAATCCTAGTATATTTAAGATACTGTTTTTGTTAAAAATGAAAGGAATAAAAAGAGTTTATGGTGTAGGAAAACCAAAATAAAACAAAAGTATATAAGAGAAGATGATACCTTTAAATCAGGTAACTCCCCTTGGTTTGAACCAAAAGGGTTTCTTGAAGTGCTTTCTGCCTAAGGTAAGGCTTATATAATGAAAATAGGGATATTGGGATCTTATTTGAGTAGAGTTCGGAAAAGCCAATGGGCTTGAGAAGTGTGTGAAATGGCTAGGAAGTGGGGTCTTGTTATAAGGGAGAGGAGGGGCTATTTTGGAAAGCTTCAAAATATTATTTTATTATATAATACTTTTCAGTTTTTAAAGGTCCAAAAATCATTACAGTCAAGGATATTGTGGAACATGTTCGAAATAAAATCATCTAATAAGAATTTTAAAGGTTTGGATTTTGTTTTAAACTTTATCTTCTTATTTATTTAAATTATTCAATAATGACGTAAACACTGCATCATCATTGTGTCATAGATAATTTTAATTATTGGATGTCTAAAAATTATAAAAAATTACCATGATGTGGAAATCGTTTTATCTTTATAATGAATATTTATAGTCAAATATATCAATTAAATAACCCCATGTAAGAATATTGTTTTTGTAAAATAATATATGTTTGTGAATTTTTTATTTTTACTTTAAATGAAATGTTATTAATGTCATTATCTTACCCAAGTGGCTCCATGTGATCCCAAAATAGACCCATGGTTTGTCATGGTCGGCCAAGACTCATCCAATAAGGGTAGGACATGTGTAAAGATAATTTCATATTATTATAACATTATTTTTAACATAAATTACACTAATTACCTTTAATCGCGGTAAATAAAAGTCAAAAGTTACTATTCACCAAAAATTATTTTCATCCCATTGAACCAAATTTTATTTATTAATGACAACCTTGTATGTTGGATTTTTAAAATTCAATTAACAGAAGTGCTATAATTTTATTTAAACGAAAAAATAGTGTTTTAACCACGACTTAGTGGTTTCACTATTCATAAAAAATTACTGTTTTTCAGAAAACTACCAAAAATTCACCCTAAGATACATTTTATATTCCGAATTCAAAATTTATGTCTATTTTAAAAAATTCAAAACATATAAGTTGCATTAATTAATTTCATAATTAATTCCCATTGTCAAAACAAATAGCGTGTTTTTAAGAAACAGTATCTATCAAAAGATTGACACTTGTTTAAGTCCAGTTTCAAAGTGAAATTAATTCCAATGACCACCATTGGATTAAATCATAAAAATATATTCTAATTAAAAATTAAACCAATTAAAAAGATAATATAATTATATAAATAAATTATATTAAAAATGGGGTTTTAAATTAAAATACAACATTTTCACTATTCATTTAAAAAATGAACTCTATCAGAAAAAGAACAAAATCATACACAGAGTAAATTTTGATGTCTCGATTCTAAATAAAAATTTTATTTGGTCCAATAGAACATATAAGAGTGACCAAAACTATATTTAAGGAGGTTTCTCCATCAAAAGGCTATAAATCGTCATTTTAATGAATATTAGAGTATTTATGCTTAAAATTGGATTCATTCGTTTTTTAGGCCTCTAACATTTATTTGATAAATGTAAAAACATTTAACAAACCTATATAATCATATTTTAGTTATTTCTATTCATTCCCGCCAATACAACGTCAAGGTGTTAACTACCATTTTAAATATTATTATTATATTATTAGTGTGCCACGTCAGATTTCAAAGAAATCTGTTGTTTCATATCGAGTATGTCGTCGAACATAAAAACCCCATTAACGTAAAATTAATATTTAATTCACAAATATCAATAAATATGAAATTTTTTATTTTTTATTTATCTGAGATGTTAAAATAACATTTGGAGGTATGAAATGAAATGCATCGTTCATGGAGACAGTAAGTTGTATATACGCATGAATGCTACTTTCATTTATATTATCTGTTTAATGGAATGAAAAAATACTGATAAATAAGTATATTATAATTCCATTATAATATCATATATATAATATCAGTTTCTCCATTCTTTATACATTATATGTATGGCATGAACGATTAATATCAAATTAAGGGGGCAGTAATCCACACTTCCTCAAATGTGATTATCGTATTTACTTACTATGGAATCCATATCAGTATTCAATAAATGAAAAATAAAGAGGGATAGAAACTATATAAATATTATATTTATCACATATATATATAGTTCTATCATAATGGCCACCATAACAGGTGGTAAGAGAAGATTGAACACTCATCATTTCGTGAGGCGTTAGTTAGTCATCCACCGAGATAGTATGTTCTTTACCCATAAGATAGAGGTTTTTGTAAATTTAGTTAGAATCCTTCTCATAAAAACATCCTAGTATATTTAAGATACTAGTTTTTTTATAAAATAAAATACTAAAATGTGTTTAGGGGGTTGGGGAAGTAAAATAAAATGAAATAACTTTAGAGAAGATATTACCTTGAAATCAGGTAACTCTCTTTGGTTTGAACCAAAAAGGGTTTTTTGATGTGCCTTATACCTATATTAAAGATTTTAGGCAGAGTAAAGTGATATTGAGAGCTTATTTGGGCAGGGGTTGTATGATCCAAGGGGCTTTAGAAGTGTCAGGAATGGGTTAGAGGTGACATATTTTTATAAGGGGTAGGAGGGACTCTTTGGGAAAGTGTGAAAATAATAATTTATTATATAACTCTTTTCAGTTTATAAAAGTCCAATACTAATTAATGATGAATATGAGATGAATCATTGTTGAAATAAAATCATCGAATATGAATTGGACTGGTTTCATATATTATTGTAATCTTTATAATATTATTTATTTAAATCATTTATTAATGAGGTAAACACAACATCATTATTGTGTGATAAATAATTTAATTTATTTGATGTCTAAAAATTATAAAAAAAACCATGATGTTGGAAATATTTTTTGTATTTATAATTAATATTTATAGTTGAAATGATAACTTATAAAACCCTATGTCAAATTTGTATTACTAAAATATATTTATTTTTGTAATTTTTTCCTTCACTTTATGTTAATTAAAATATTGTGTCATTATCAGTTTTTTGTTGATCCATGGGGTCTTAAAATAGGTCCAATGTTGCCCATGGTAGTCCATGACTCATAAAATATTGTTAGTACAATTTTTAATGTAATTATGCATTATTATGATATTCTTTTGACCTTGATTTACCCTATTTACCTTTAACCGCGGTAAATAAAAGACAAAAGTTAATATTCACCAAAAAAATATTTTCATATTATTGAACAACATTTTACTTACTAATAACAATCATATATGTCGTATTTTCTAAATTCAATTCACAGAAGTGGTAAAATTTCATTTAAATGAAAAAATCATCTTTTTAACTACTACTTAGTGTTTTCAATATTCATAAAAATTGTTGTTTTTCAGAAAAATACAAAAAATTCAGCCTATGATTTATTTGATATTCCAAATTAAAAAATGATGTCTATATTATGAAATTGAAAACATAGAAGTTGGATTAATTAATTAAAAATTTAATTCCTGTTGTCAAAATAAAAATCTTGTTTTTAAGAAATATTATCTATCAAAATATTTACACTTATTTATGTCCAATTTCAAAGTGAAATTAATTCTAATGACAAACATTGGAATAAATTGTAATAATACAATATAATTACACTTTAAAACTAATTAAAAAGATAATCTAACAACATAAATAAATTATATTAAAAGGGAATTTTGAATTAAAATATATTATTTTCCACTATTCATCAAAAATTGAATTTTATCACAAAAATACAAAAAATTTATCCAAAATAAATTTTGATGTCCCGATTTAAACAAAAAAATTTATTTGGTCAAATAGAAAATATTAAAGTGAAAAACTTTTATATTTCAATAGGATTTCCAATCAAAAGGTGGTAAATCAACCTTTTAAAGTAAATTATGCATAAAATTAGATAAATTGACATTTTAAGCCCTTATCTTTTATTAAATAAATGTTAAAACATTTAACAAACATGTATAATTATATTGTAGTTAGTTCTGTTCATTCCTAGCAATACAACTTCTAGGAATTGACTACTAGTTAATATAATGATATTATATTATTGTTGTGCAACGTAAGATTTCAAAGAAACCCATTACTGCATATCGGGTACACCATAGAACATATCAACCCCTTTAAAGTAAAATTAATATTTATTCACAAATATTAATAATTATGAAATTGCATTATTCTTATTTACTTAGGATGTTTCATCCTTACCCATTTTGGAAATTGCATCCTTGCAATTTTATTCACTTATCAAATAAATGGGGGTATTTATCCCGCATAGAATTTTCAGATTCCACTTTTCCTCTTCAACCATAAGGGTTTAACACAAAACCATTACATGGTGAATTAACTTATTCCGCAACACCTACACTCTTCAGTCAAAAATATGGATTGGTTGTTCCTCATAAAAGAGATTCTCTTATAACTGAACTACATCTAGACATAAAACATTAGATGGATCTGGAATATAATTTATAAACATAGAAAAAAGAATATCATTGTATACCTAGGACAAACATGGAGGTAAATCAACATTGTATGCAACTGATCCGATATTCTCCAAGATTTCATAAGGTCCAATGAACCTCAGACTCAACATTCCCATCAAACCAAAACTAATCACACTTTCCCATGGTGACACATTGAGAAATACATGATCACCTACCTCAAAAGAAATATCCTTCCTTCTATTTTCCACATAATTTTTCTACCTTCTCTAAGCTGTTCTCATGTGCTTCTGAATCAACTAAACCATTTCTGCCATCTCTTCTACCAATGTTGGTCCCATCAACTTCCTTTCAACAAATTCATCCCAAAAAGAGAGAGTTTAACAATTCTTTCATTATAATACCAGAAATAGAGTCATATATAAACTAGAATGAAAGTTTTTATTATATATAATTAAATCCAAATAAATATGTTGGTCCCAAATTCTCAAGTAATCAAGTGAAAAAGAACATAGCATATCCTCTAAATTATGAATTGTTCGTTCTGAATATCCATCTGATTACAGATGAAAAGATGTACTAAAATTTAATTATGTACCCAATGAATTCCGATGGCCTTTCCAAAAGTTATAAGTAAACCAGGTATCATGATCAGATACAATGGAGAGGGGAACTTCATACAACCTGACTATCTCTTTAACATACAACCGATAAAGATGATCTAGAGACAATGTATCACGAATTGGAAATAAATGAGTAGACTTAGTCAACTAATCAATAATAACCCAATTTTCATTATTACCTAGATATGTCATCAGTAATCCCACAACGAAGTCCATTGATAATTCTAAAATTTCCACTCTAGCAACAGGAAGGACAAAATAATTATTTTTGGTAACTATTTCTCTACATTTACCAACTGACAAGTCAAACACTACTGAGTAAAATCGGCAATATCTATTTTCATTCCATCCCACTAGTAATACTCTAGAAGATCTCTATACATATTAGTACTACTAGAATGAACTAAAAACAAGGAACTATGACCTTCACATAACATCTCATTCATCCTTTTTGAATCTCAAGGAACACATAATCTCTTTCCAAATCTCAAAACACAATCATTATCAATGTTAAATTTAGGCAACGTACCCTTCTAAACCAACTCTACCTTTTTCATTAAATCATTGTCTTCCTTCTGTGATTGCATAATTCTGTCTGATAGAGATGATTTCAAAGATACCTAAAACAAAACAGAGGAATTTCCATCACCAATAACATCTATGACAATGCACATCAAATAAAAAACCAAAGGATCTCGTTCCAAATACAACATGGTTAATGAAGGATTGTTTTTTCGACTAAAAGCATCAGCCACTTTATTTTATTTTCCCTGATGGTAATGGATCGTGAAATAATAATACTTGATTAATTACAACCATCTCCTATGTCTTAGGTTAAATTCTGTATAAGTTATTATATACTTTAAACTTCTCTGGCCAGTAAATATTTCACATTTTACTCCTTATAAATAATGCCTCCAATTTTTTAAAGAAAATACAATAGCCACTAATTCCAAATAATGTGTAGGGTAATTTAACTCATGAGGTTTCAACTGATGTGAAGAATAAGCAATAACCTAATCATTCTTCCTAAGTACACAACCATGTACATTCAACAAAGCATCATTGTAAATAACAAACTCAACATTTCTAGATGGTATTTCCAAAAATGGAGAATTTACCAATATTATTTTCAATTCCTGAAAACAATCATCACATTCTTTTGTCCTAATGAATATAACACCTTTTTGAGTTAACTTAGTCAATGGGCTATATAACCATGCAAAATTATCAACAAACCTCAGGTAATAACCTGCCAAACCAAGAATACTACGAATCTCAATTATATTTGTGGGTCTTGGTCATTCTTCGACAAATTTTGTTTTTGTAGGATCAAAAGTTATGCCAATTTTTGAAACAATGTGACCAAGGGAAGAAAGTTTTGGTAACCAATACTCACACTAGCAAAATATTCGAAATATTTTCATTTCATTTATTGTTTCAATTATAACCCTTAAATTACATTCATGCTCCTATTTTCTTTTAGAATAAACCAAAATAGCATCAATAAACACCACCATAAACTTATCTATGATCTCACAGAAAATTATATTTATAAAACCCGTGAATATATTAGGGTAATTGGTTAAACCAAAAGGCATAAATAAAAATTCATAGTGGCCTTATCTAGTAAGAAACGTGGTCTTTGGAGTGTTTTTTTCATTTACATTCAACTGATGGTACCCCGACCTCATGTCAATCTTCGAAAAATATCGAGCTTCCATGAGCTGATCAAACAAATCATTGATATGAGGAAAAGGATAAATGTTCTTAATAGTGATGCTATTTAATGCTCTATAATAAATGCAAAGCCTCATTGAACCATACTTTTTTTTAACAAACAAGAATTCTTCTTAAACTCTAAAAGTTCAATTAGATCCATTTGATAAGGTGGTTTTTAAATTGGATTAGAATCATGAACTAATTCAAAAGTTAATTCAATTTCCTGATCAAGTATAATACCAATAAACTCATCAGGAAATACATCAAGGTACTCATTTACCATTGGTACATCATTAATCTGAATAGTTCCTTGGTTTTCCGCAATATGTGCAAGGTAACATTCATTTCAATCTTTTACCGGTTCCTCATCTTCCTGATATGTTATCAAAAGTAAGGGTTCATTCTTGTACACAAACTGAAAATATTTCGGAAAATAAACCTCTTTAGTTATGTAGTCAATCATATAATAATAAAAAAAGGCCAATCCATACACAAAATAACATCAATCTCTACAAGATAAAAACTAGTAAGGTTTTCAGGTATATTTTTTCCGCACACAAGGATAAGAATGTTCTTATAATTTCTTTTTGTCTCAACATTTCCCTCGGTGTTTTTACTAAAAGATCAGGATTCGTATCTTGAGATGGAATTCCCAATTTACTAGAAAACTTCTCAGAAATGAACGAATGTGTAGACCCCTAATCAAACCGCACAGTGGCATAATCTGAACAAACAAATAGTATTCATGATACTACATAATTTGATGGACCAACATCTACTTATGTAGTTGAAATGAACATCACCATACATTTCTGAGGTATTATAGTTGCTTTACCTTAGTTGAGTTCATAATTGGACACTCATTTTCATAATTACCCATTTAACTTCACATTAATCATTTTACAGATTTTAAATTCACTTTTTTCTTACCATTACCCTAATCTTTTTCAATGAAATAACGAGATTTATGTCCCATTTTTTAACATCGATAGCACTTACCAGGATTCAAAAGGAATTCCCCAGTATGATTTTTACCACAATTTTCACAAACTGTAAACATAAGTTTATTACCATTAGACATTTTTGAAGAGTTTTTCCCTTTCTCCTGCGACCTTGACCTCTTATTTATTATTTTGAAAGAACATCTGATCATTAGAAATCTGCATTTCCACCTTCTCCGCACATCGAACAAGTTTTTCATAAATTTTTAAAACACGAGAAGTTATTTACCTACGATAATTTGAATTTAATCCTGAGTAAAAAATGATTTATTCTACAATCAAGATCTCATATTAAATTTAGAGAATACCTTTCCAGTAAAGTGAATTTTTCATCATTTGAATCCACAGAGTCATCATCCTTCCTAAATTTGTGGAATTGTTATTTCATCCTAAGATGAACCGCCTTAGGAAAATATTTCTCAAGAAACATACCTTTGAATTTATCACAATCAAGAGCATCAATATCCACACTATCCTTGATATTTTTCCCCATCGACCACCACAGATTAGCTTCACCTTCAAAACAGTAAACAACGAGACTACCCTTTTGAGCTTCTGAACACCCCATGACAACGAAAATGTTATCCAGTGCTTTAATCCACCCTTTATCTAGCATAGGGTCAAATGATCCTCTAAATGATTTTTAACGACCCATCCACTAGGGCTCGTGCCTTGAAGACCCCATGCCCACCTTCTATATGCTAGGGGCTGGTGACTAGCACCATAAAGGCATATCCCTAAAACCAAGAAGGCATTTCCATTAAACCTGTAAACTCACAAAAACAAATAGCACAGAAATACACAAGCACAATGTAAATATTTTAGTAAAAAGGCTGTGTAAAGTATGTAAATGGGCCAGAATACAAGCCCAACCGGAATGTATAAGTAAAAATAAGAAATAACTGCTCCTGTGAACACTCGCCAAAGAACCCTACCTAAAGGGTTGGTACAGATCTGAAATGGTCGTCCATGTAGCTCATCTTGTCTAATGTACACCTTCGATTGGCCTCCTATCCTATCACCCTCATCCTCGATTAATGTTGTGTGTCATCTACACAAGACACATTAAGGTGCGGGCGTTTCCTGTGTAGGGGTGAGTATAACAATAATTAGCAGGGACCCCGAGACCCAAAAAGGTCTCTCAGAATTCAGAAAGGATAAACCACAAAGTAAGACCTCAATCTCAATGCATGGAGCCATAGTGATCCACACTAAATAGTTATATACCCATTAATATACCTAAGTTATCAATATATATATTCATCTCACACATGAGGGAAGAATACCACAAAGGTAACACCATAATGGTAGAAGTACAACACAAGTAACACCACAAAGATAGAAATACGAAACTGGTAACCCCACGAAGGTAAGTACCAAAATGGTTATGCCACAAAAAAGAATACCACAATGGTATCACCAAACATAAGTGTACCACAAAGAAAAAGGTTCATCTCATACTAGGTATATCTAAAGTACAGATGTATAGATGATTAGTCATTAGGCTATATCATGTTATTCTGTTATGTAACACTGCTTCTGACCCACACATGATCAATTGGTAACTACCCCCCCTGCTTACCCACACAATATCGATAGGTAACTAACCTCCATTGACCCACACAGTAACTAACCCCCTCTGACCCACATAGGATTGATAGGAAACTGATCCTTGTTTACCCACATAGGATCTAACCCACATAGGATCGATATGTGCTGACCCACACTAGATTGTTGAGCACTGACCCACATAGGACTGTCCCTCATAGGATCAGTATGCGCAGACCCACACAGGATTGTTGAGTGTTGACCCACACAAGATCAGTAGATGTCCCACACGGGATGTGAAGATGGCCCACACATGATCTGAATATTCTTCAAGTATATGCAGTTTCATGGTTCTCATAATAATCATGCTTGATTCTGGGTGGTTCCACTCTTCAATCCATTGGTAAATTCTTCAACTTCCATAAAGTCCCACTAAGATGTATCCCAGTGTTCCATCACATCATAAGGGATCCAACACAATAGATGGTGCATCAATCAGACTCTTGTTCTGTAAGTTATTAGCGCTTTTGTTTTGAAGGCCCGGTTGGATTCAGGATTGATACCACCTAGACATAGTCTAAAAATATCCAAAACTCAAGTGGATTATACCAAAAGGACCATCTTTATCCCAGGATACTGACGCCATAGATGGTTCGTCAAAAGGATGACCGGTATTCAAGATAAGGCTATAAAAGCATATCTGCGTCCAGTTGGGCCCGGGTGTGATGCCACCGGGTCGGACCAGCCTTGCCCGACACGACCTGGGCCGAACCAACCCTATCTGGGTCTATCCCCATGGGGCTGTACCATAGCGGTCCTGGCCCAATGGGACATAGACCATCCCAACATGAAATGGGTGTGGCCCGGACCGATGGGTGCGGCCCGCTCTGTGCGGCTGCCCTGCTGGGTGTGGTTTTCCTGGCTAGGTGCTTTCCATTGTGGAGGGACCCACCCTAGACACAACAGGGGGGAGGAGGCACCCCTCGGTATTCTGAATGCTCTGTGGACCATTTGGATGGTGCCTGTTGGCGTGCAGGACCCGCCGAAGTGGTCACGCCCAGCATGGCCTGGCCGGTTGGAACAGCAGGACCTCCTTCTCCCAGCGATGCGGACACACGCCATTGCTCCACCGTGGATATCCGGAATTCCGACCGCCCTCTGATCTTCACCGTGACCGTGATATACACGTCTGGTCACGTGGATGCTCACAGCCGCTCTGTCGCGGCCAGCCGGAATGTCGGCTGCCTTCAGATCTCCGCCGCGGCCAAGCAGTTACGGTCTCAAACACTGGCGGTGTAGACATGCACCGTCGCTTCGCCACACAGTCGTCTGGAATTCCGGCTATCTTCCCCTTCTCCACTATGGCTGGCAGGCTGCCTCCTCTATCACTAACAGTAACACGGATGCGCGCCACCCCTGTTCCACGTGGTTGGCTGTGTGGCGACTGACACGTTTTTTTTGCTGCATGATCCATACCGGCACTGGTCAGCATCCTCCTCCTCTATGAAGAACACATAAACAATGATGTTGTAAAGGGATCAGGTCCTCTTCATTTGGTCCATACCCTCCACATTAGATCAGTAGTATACAGATCATGGAGAAGGATTCAACTTAAAAGAAATTAATGAAGAATAATTATGAACACACCCCTACCAGAATCGTCTATTGGAGGTGTCATGATGAGGAAGATGAGGTCGTTGAAGGGTATGCTGATGTTTATCACTCCCACAACACGTTTCTGATCTGGCTCGAGCGTCAGCTCCACATTTTTCATTGGGGGTGGTTCTTTATTGGAGGATTCTCTAGCACAGACCTCCTGTCACTTTCTCCAATGGAAAAAACAACCCACTAGTAGATTTAATAAAATAACTCTTAATTAAAAAGTTGGGTCCTTACTTCAAGATTAATGAATTCTACTAATTAAAGAGAAATGTTGTTACAAATTTTTTGTTACTCGGAATTTAATGCCCACCAATAAATGTCCGACCACCCTTGTGTAGTCCCCATCTTTATTAATTAAATGGATTGTGTAAAAAAATAATTACACAAAATAAAAGTTAACTATTTTAATTCATTATTTGTCTCAACCTCCCACAAAAAATCCAAAAAACTAAATTCTACCCTCGACATAATATGATCGAGGTGAAAGTCTCCTTAAGAGAATATCGGCACTGTGAGTTCAATGGTGGCCTCAAATTTCAATTCCAATCACCGGTTCAGAAGATACAAAACAATTCTCACACATTTACCTAACATAATTTAAAAAAATTCAGAAATTCATTACTGGCACACTGGGCCTCGGAATCATGCACCGTCAATTTTTTCGGACTCGCAATATATACATATATTTAAAAAAATTAAATGGAAAATCCCTTGTCTTAACAATATGGGGATGTTGCCTCATGAATTTCTCTACCAAAACCATGTTCCATCGCGATTGATCGGGATGATCTCGTGCATGGATACCACCACAATTTATAGCATGAGTCAACTGTTTCATCACTGCAACAAACTGTTTAGTTCCGATTCTGACCATCAAAGGTAACTGATTTGGAAGGTTATTCTCCTCTATATTCCTTTCAAACATAGCTTCCCGGTTTCTTCTGCGGAAAACCATTCTGAAAACAAAATTATATTAGGAAAAGCAACTTGGTAACCTATAAATTCTATATCATTTTAATATTACCATAAATTAGATTATTGACATTAATTTAACAGTACCCAAACTCCTAAAGTTGTATAAACCACCCTCTGATGTGAAATATAATTACTCAGCCTTAAAAAACTACATAATCATGAATTGAATTAATAATTCACATTGAGGATCTTTTCAGGTTTAGAGATTTAGAGAATTAGGAAAAAAGTATAACATTACATCTCAAGAATTAAAATGTAGACACTTCTACTCAGTTTCAATTTTTTCACAAAATGAAAACTCTTGAAAAAAAGAGTCATGTCTAGTTCCATGTATTAGATATCATGACTTTTCCAAGATCCCATCCTTACCCTATTCATCTTTATGTCCTATGAAAAACATTTCATATCCTGGGATGTGCATAAAAAGCTCAGTAACGGTTATAAAACAAGAAAGAAAACATTATTTCATCATTACATACATACCAAAATCTCTTTCACAAAGCTCATGAAATCCTATGATTTATGAATAACACATAGAAAACATAAATCATAAAGGTAAATTGTGGCATCCATATCATTTTTACATTGGATCTATCACAGCTATATAGGGAGTTACATTTGGAATACCCATCACAGTATATTCCCAAAATCTCTTAGGAGAATCTATCATGTTTACCTCCATCACATTACCCAATGCATTGGAGAGCTATCTCGCGCTCACCCACCCATGGTTTATCATAGAACCACCCGAATACGTTAACAATTCCCAAAAATCATAACACATAAAACAAGTATAATAGAAAGTTAACATTTCCACATTTCAATAACAATTTATAATTTAAAGATATTGAAATAATAAATTATCTCTCAAAACAATTTTCAATACAAAAATATGTTAAAATGGTATATAGTATTTATTTTCTTTTAATAAACACTACATATTGTTACAGAACACAAATATCAAAACAATTCCCACGATGATGGAGAGGTCATCATCACAATTTATGTTAAAAAGAAACATTATTTTTATTCGTTTAGTAAAACAAATCCTAGAAAAATATTCCCTTTGAATGAAATGAATTGTAAAAGGTGTTTATACAATGTATAAAAGAAATTCGTGTATTAAAACAAAATATGCATCAATGAAAGGAGACTGAGACGAAGTCCCTTACCTCATGTCCCACTTGACCCCTTCGTTCTTTAATCTCTTGAATAAAAATAAATTAATTTTTACATGATTAAGAACATTTTTCAATTTTATAATTCCTTTTAAATCACTTATTACCATGTTATAAACATTATGTAATCATTTAAGTTAATAATGGTCATTTTGTTGATATTTGGTATTTTAGTCAAAAATGTACTTCTTAAAATTAATAGTTGTTCATGTGGTCAAAAGTTCAATATATACAAAATTATATTCATTATTTAGATATCATATATATCATATTTATCCATTATATACATGTATTTATAATAGTAAATAATATTTGGATGTAATAAATGAAATGCATCGTTCATGCAGGCGGTAAGCCGTATGTACGCATGAACGCTACTTTCATTTCTATTTCATATTTAATGGAAATAAATCATAATGATACATAGGTATATTATAATTCCAGTATAATATCATATATATAATCTCAGTAACTCTATCCTTTAAATGTTCTAATTTTGGCATGAACGAGTCATATCACTTTTAGGGGGCAGTTGTCCTCACATCCTCAAATGAGATTATCGTATTTGCCTACGATGGAATAAATAAAGGTATTCTATAAAAGAAAACCACAGAAGCCTAGAAACAATATAAATATCTTATATATCTTATATAAATATATTTCCATCATAATTTCCACCATAATAGGTGGTTGGAGAAGATTGAACAATCATCGTTTCGTGAGGCGTTAGTTTGACATCCACTAAAATAGTATGTTTATTACCCATTAGATGGAGGTATGTGTAACTGTAGTCCGAATACTTCTCCTAAAAATATCCTATTATGTTTATGATACTGTTTATTTTATAAAATAAAAGAATAAAAAGAGTTTAGGGGGTTAGAGAAGTTTAATAAAACAAAAGAACATAAGAGAAGACGTTACCTTTAAATCCGGTAACTCCCTTTGATTTGAACCAAAAGGGTTTTTTGAAGAGCCTTCTACCTATGGTAAAGCATCTAAGTGGAAGAGAGGGATCCTGAGAGCTTATTTGGGCAGGGGTTGGATGAGCCAATGGGCTTGTGAGGTGTGAGGAATGGGTTAGAGGTGAGGGTTTTTTATGTGGGTGGGGGGGCTCTTTAAGAAAGTGTGGAAATGTTATTTTATTATATAATGATTTTAGATTTCTAAAGGTCCAAAACTAATTAAAGTTGAATATAAGATGACTCATGGAAGAAATAAAATAATCCAATAAGAATTTGATAGTTTTCGGATATTATTTTAATCATTATAATCTTATTGACTTAAATCATTTATTAATGAGGTAAACACTGCATCATTATTGTCTCATAAATAATTTAATTCATTTGATTTATAAAAATTATAAAAATACCATGATGTATGAAATATTTTTATATTACTAATGAATATTAATGGATTAATAGATATATTATATAACCCTATATAAAAATTAGTTTTCTAAAATATATTTGTTTATGTCATTTTTTCTTTTACTTTATGTTAATTAAAATGAAGTGTCATTATCACTATTAAGTGGATCCATGGGGTCCCAAAATAGATCCAAGGATTACTTGGTTGTCCATGACTCATAATATAAGGTTTGGAAAAGTTTTAATGTAAAATTGTATTATTATACTATTCTTTTTACCTGTAATTACCCTATTTATCTTTACATGAGGTAAATAAAACTCAAAAGTTAATATTCACCCAAAAAATATTTTCTTCTTATTGAACTACATTTTACATACTAATAAAAAACATGTATATCATATTTTTTAAATTAAATTCAGATAAGTGGTAAAATTTCATTTAAATGAAAAAGAAAGATTTTTTACTGCTACATAGTGTATTCACTATTAATTAAAAATTGATGTTTTTCAGAAAAATACAAAACATTTATTCTAAGATATATTTGATATTTTGAATTCAAAAAGGATGTCTATTTTACCAAATTCTATACATAGAATTTGGATTTATTAATTAAAAATTAATTACCACTATGAAAACAAAAAGTGTATTTTTACGAAATATTAAATATCAAAAGATTGACACCTGTTTGTGTACAATTTCAAAGTGAAAATAATTACAACGACCAAAATTGGATTAAATGATAAAAATATAATCTGATTACACATTAAAAATTATTAAAAATATAATATAACCACATAAATAAATTAGATTAAAAGGTAGTTTTGAATTAAAATACATAATTTTCCACTATTGAAAAAAATGGATTTTCTCATAAAAATACCAAAATTTTAAAAAAAGTGAATTTTGATGTCACTATTCTAAAGAGAAATTTTATTTGTTCAAATAGAATATATAAAAGTGACAAAAACTATATATGAAGATTTTTTCCATTAAAAGATGGTAAATCAACATTTTAAAGTAATATATTATTACAATTAGATTCATTTACATTTTAAGCCTCTAAAATTTATTGGATAAATGTAAAAACTTTTACCAAGCATGTATAATCATAATGTAGTTAGTTCTATTCATTCCTGACAATACAACATCTAGGAATTGAATACCATTTAAAATAATAATATTGTATTATTATTTGCAACGTAAGATTTCTATGAAACATGTTGTTGTATATCGTGTATACCATCGAACATAAGAACCCTTTAAAGTATAATTAATATTTAATTAAAAAATATTAATAATTATGAAAATGTATTGTTATTTATTTACTTGGGATGTTACTGTCACGACCCGTCCTTGGGGCCCGTTCCGTGACTACCCCAAGCCGGTCTTCCATAGGCCAGGGGCTGGCGACTAGCACCAAAGACATAAATCCCAATAAAAAGGGAAGGCATTGCCTTTACGCGACGAAAACACACCCAAACAGAGTACAAGATGAAGCTACACACAGTAATGCAGTATAACAAATGTGATAAAAGTACAAGAGGGTGGAAATACAATCCCAAAAGAAGGGTACAGCTACAAGTGAAAGTAATGTACAACTTAAAGGACAACAGTTGAAAGGTGACAAGTAGCTCCTGGATCGTCCTCCGAGTTCCTACCAAAAGGGTAGGTACATATGTCCTCCTCATCACTCCACATCTGTCCGTCTCCTCCGGGTACCGACTCATTTTGAGATCCAACTCTGGGTACCGACTCGTCGTGAGATCCACCTCCGGGAACCGACTCGTCGTGAGATCCACCTTCGGGTACCGTCCAGCTCTACAAGCCTCAACCACGATCATGAATGTTCATTTTCTACAACCAAAACAATGAGATGCGGGCAAAGCCCGTGCAGGGGTGAGTATACGATACTCAGTAAAGACCTTGAGACCCTCATGGTCTCACTAAATCCAACAAGGATAATCTCAAAGAAAGTTCTCAACAGATAACCCTTACTTAGGTATAAGCCTATACTTATATCTAAGTTACCAAGAAACCCATCTCAGCCATGAGGTATCACATAGATATGGAGTCGGCATATAACACTACTTAGGTATATGCCCATACATATACCTAAGGAATCTAGTAACCCATATCAATCATTAGGAAAACACAAAGGTCATTGACTAATCTCAAACTAGGATTTTTATTCACGATGACAAAAATCACGGCTGCTGGAGAACGCCTCCTCTGTCGAGTGCATTAGTCCTGTCACGACTCTGAGGTGTCACTATCTAACCATATATTGCTGAGGTACTCCTCCTGTCGAGTACTGCGGGTCTGTCACCTCACATTGTAGTGCTCCTCCTCCATGGGTCTGCCACCTAACACAGTAGTGCTCCCCCTCGTAGCCTACATAGGTACTCTTCATGTCGACTACCGCGGGTCTACCACCTCACAAAGTAGTGCTCCTCCGCCATGGGTCTTCCACCTAACAAAGTAGTGCTCCCCACTAGGCTATGCAAGTCACTCCGAATCAAATCGGACAAGCAGTCATCAGGTCTTAGCCAGCTACACGGTCTCCATACTCTGTACGCTTGTCTCCAGGAGGGTCCACTCCACGAGCTACATGTCGATACTCCAAGTATCACAAAGTCCCATGAAGAAGTATCTCAAAGGACTACCTCATCATAGGGGTCTCAATGAAACAGACAATACGTCAATCAGACACCCTGTCTGTGAGTTATTAGCCTTTTCTTCCCAGGGGCCCAGTTGGTATCGTATACGAACCAACCCGACCATATCTCAACTATACTTAGAACACAAATAGGGTGTACTCATAGGGATTTTTTCTCAACGTGAACATCAACGCCGCTGACGGTTCGTCAAACGGACGTCCGGTCTGAAAGTTATCGGCTTTCCCGTTCGAGGGGCCCGGTTGGATTTTGGGTACAATCCAACCCAGACATACTCCAACTGCGTCCAAAACTCAAGCAGAGTAAGTCAAAAGGTCTGTCTCACTATGAGGAATCCAACAATGTTGACGACACATCAATTGGACATCCGGAGCTCAAGTTATAGGTGTTTCCACTCTGAGGGCTCGGTTGGTTTTGTGTTCAAACCAACCTGGCCATACCCAATGTTTTCTGAAACCTTGAGTGTAATATATCGAAACGACTGTCTCGATACAAGGATCCCATCTCAAATGACGGTGCATCGATCATAGGTTCGTATCCCAATATATGGGCGTTTGAACGAAACTGCCCGAGAATAGGGGGTTCGGGCCCGGTCCGACCCGGCCCGATACCCCCTAGATCCACCCAAACCGGGTCGACCCGACCTAGGTCCGGGTCTGGCCCATTAGGGCACGGCTCACCCAGCCGGCGCGGCCTGGCACTACCGGCACTGCTGGTCCGGCTAGCGTGACCGGTTGACCCGGCGCAGGCGCGGCCTGCATGGCTTGCGAAGAGTGGGGGGTTACAACCCCCTGGTTGAACGAAACTAGCACGCCATAATGTTGTTCCTCCCAATCCGGAATGGATTCTGTCGTTTCAGTTCTACCTCCAGCACCGCGGCTCAGCCGCGGTGGTTTTCTCTGGCGGCGCGCCGCTGCCGCCCTCTATGGACCACTGGACACGCTGTGGTGGTCCGTTTCGCCTGTCGTCTTCACCAGCGGTCCTCCCGGGACCTGCTCTTCAATGTGATGGCTTTCAAATGTCGTTGAGGTCCCATCTCACCATCACCGTCAATCAGCTCACCAATAATAATCTGCGGAGGGTTGTCGGACCGTGTTGGTTCGGCCCGCGCCCTCCGCGTTAGGCATTATCAAATGGCAAGATTTAAACAGGACATTATACAAAACAAACAAACAATTTTATTTAATTAAAATTCAATCAAATCATTCCACGATCTCTTAAATAAATTTGAAGAATACCAAAATTCCCAACCCGCAATTAATACATCTGCAGATCAACATGAAAATGAGTTGATCTGCATTCCTTGTTTTCATTAGAATGGAAGAAATAAGGGAATTAAATCCTAATTAAATAAACACCCTATGTTTTTCCCCACAATCAAATATTCCCAACCCACAACATATTCTTCGCGGATCAACTTAATATTGCATTGATCCGCGTTCTTTGTTTTAGAAGGAAATAAACATGGGATTATTAACATTCACAAATTAATACCCTACCTCGTGTCGTTCGTCGTCTGTTGACGATATCGGAAGAGGGTGGACGTCAGTTCGTCGACGTCGTCCCAAGGGAGAAGATGAAGATGATGATGGTCTTTGGCATTCGTCACTTCTGTCGTCGTCGGTGTGCACCCGAGGAAGTGACGTCTCCTCTCTTGTTGCGAAGGAAGAAGAGGATGGAGAACCGTTCTTCATCGAGGGTGGAAGTCATTTCTTCATGGATGAAGGTAACTCTCCTCAAATCCTCCCAAAGTATTATCCATCCCCAAAATCTCATAAATCTTCCCTCTTTTAAAAGAACTCCAATCAATTCAAAAGTAGTCAAGAGGTGAGACAAATAAATTAAAAAGGTTATTAATTATCCAAGTCAGCCTCATTAATCTTGGGAGGTGGAGAGGCTTCACTACAATAAATGTGTGGAGTTTCCTTGCATTTAAACAAGGGGGTGAGTTATAGTAAGGTCAAGGGGGTTATGGGGGAGGTCAGGATTTAGGGTCATATGTGGGCCCTACAACACTAAACTCCCCCATGGGAGGTTAGGTGGGTGTGAGCCCACATCTAACTCCCCCTTTGTTGAAAATAACCAACATCCATGAATAAAATTTGTGCACTTAAAATTTTATTTAAATCAACTAATCCCCAAATATTAATCCTCAACCCGCTCAAAACACAACTACATAAAAGGTCCCCCACTCGTTCATTCACTGAACGTACCCGACCCTAACTTCAGAAATTGATTCCAGGCACACCGGACCTCGGAATCAGGTGCCGTCAAAAACTACGGACTCTTAAAATTACAAATAAATTAAAAAAAATCCCTGAAATTTCTGGGTCATTATAGTTACAAATAATGGTATTAAAATTTTGGAAAATCAAGGATATTAAACATACCTATTCTAGAGTGCTCAAGTTAGATTTAATCATGGAGAGATTGTTGGAAGATAATATGTTGATTATGGGCACTAGTAGAGGACTTCAAGAAGTAAAGACCTCGTAAACTAGTAGTGGATGATTTACTTAGGGATATTAAATGATAGATGATTCATGAGATGATCCCAGGATTGGGGTTCAGTAGTTGAATGTTGTATGGTGGTCTTGAGTCAGTTGAGGAAGAGGCAGTGCATCTCAAGAGGCAATTAGGGTCATCATGCCTAAATTTTTTTGACTTGTAAAATAAGTGAACGGGATACCATTGGTGGATGATACATGCAAAGATAATGTTATTATAAGAATGTTTCATAGGGGATAAGATGTAGTAAATGAACTAGTAGGGTATTTGGAGGTGGTGTATGATTTTACTTGTTTGCACTACCTCCTCTAGGTTGTCTCCATCAAGCATTTCAAGATGGTGGTATGGGTTGAGGATAGTAGAAGGTTGTGGAGGCCTAAAACCTGAGGATAAAAGGACAATAGAGGGTATAATATATTTCTTTTTGAAATAATCTGAAATAAGGATAGACATATATATGGGTTATTCCATTATTGAATCTTCTTTTATTTAATGACATAGAGATTCTGGTTGAGCCCTAGTCTCAGCCATTTCCCTTGGTAACTCTGATAGGAAGTGACTCAGAAATCAAAAAACATAAGTCAATAGTGTCACCTAACTCATAGAGGAGAGTGTTTTTTATGGGATCTGTTTCTGTTAGTTTTGAGTCCATACGATGTCATATTATATAAAAACAAAATATCCATAGTTCATAACTCAAATGAAATCATTTATAGGATAGTGTAGTGTGTCTGTGGTGTTGGGTCATGGTTTTAAATTGTTCGTAAAAATGAAAACCTAATAGAGTAGGATGGGTCTATACATAAGGGAATATAGAGGATTACTCCGTAGTTGGATTGCATGGATCCTGGAGTATTGGATGCTATGGGATACATGTTTCAAATAGTGGTGGTGGAGTAAGAGGACTTATTCTTTATTAGGTTCTTGGATTACCTCTCTACCAAGAGATAAGATTGTATATTGACATAAATCATGAGAAGAACTCGATATATGTACTGACATAACAAAAGGCTCCCAGGGAACTTCAACATATGAGGGTATAGTTGGAGTACATGTAGAAGAACTACTTCATGAGGCCCTTTGTATACCCCTAGGAGTTCCTGGTGTTATTTGCTAAGAAGGTGGATGAGAGCTTGTGGTTGTGTGTATATTATCAATTCTTAAACCAATTTTCTATGAAAGATAAGAATACAATATAGATGATCAGGGATCTCTTAAATCAGTAGATATGTGAACAATGGATCTCGAAGATTGACCTTAGTACATGTTATCACCAGTTGTTAGTATGAGATAATGATATACCATAGATGAAATCTAGATGTCGCTATAGTAACTATGTGTACTTATTGATTCTTATCGATGTTATGAATTCCCCAGTAGTGTTCATGGGACTAATTAACCATATTGTTTATCTTTCTTAGACAGGTTTGTAGTGGTATTCATCAAAGATAACCTATTTTACTGTATTTACAAAGGGGAGAAAATGAGACACTTGAAGAGGTTATAGACACACTCTAAGAGAAGAATCATTATGTGAATCTCTCGAATTGTCTATTATAGATTCATGAGTTAAACTTTTTGGGAAATCTCATATGGTTTATGGTGTAGAAAAGGGACTCGGCAATGTTTATGGTAGTTTTAGCTTATGATCCACCAAAGAGTGTAAAAAATGTGTAGATATTCCATTGTTTAGTAGGATACTCTAGGAGATTTCTGCCCAATTTTTACAGGATATGAGCACCATGAATAAAATGTCCTAGAAGTTGCATCATTTTTATTGAAATGATAGAACTAGAGTTTATAGAGTGTAGGTGGAGTTTGATTAGTGAACCCATCATGATCATTCTAGTGAACTATGTAAATTACGTAGTTTTCTACAATGTCTCCGAGAATGAAATTGGTTGTGTTCTAATGAAAAGTCATTATATAATGGCATATGGGTCTCAAATATTGATATCATATGAGTAGAACTATGTGAACCATGATATTGAGTTGGAAATTGAATTATTCATTCTAATAATATGGTGAAACTAACTTATATGAACATAGTTTATTTTCTACTCTGGCTGTAAGAGTCTTAATTTTATCTTCTCTCAAAAAGAACATAACTTGATATAGAGGAGATGGTTAGTGTTCCTCTAGAACTATGAATTTAGGATATTCTATACTCTAGGGAAGGGGAACATGGTGTAATTATCTATTTGGAGAAGATAATATTCTCTATTATTGGATGATGCATCATAGTAGTTATGCTCATTGTTATTTTCCTTAGTGGAAAAGGATGGTTATTTATATCACCAGTCAATGGTCATTACACTACCACATTTAAAATTTGTTAGGGAATATCATAATAGAGATATTAATTATGAGACCTTATATATATAGATATACATTGTAAATTTTTTCTGATGGATTTTCAAATGGTGGGGATCACATCGCCATCTTACGTAGAGGAATGATGGTACTTGTGATTTCGCATAAGGAGGTGATGCATGAGTTTCATACATACCCAAATAGATATATCATGGTGTGTATAAGATATAGTGGGACATCCATTGTAAGTTATAGTGGTTAGGAAAAAAGAATTTATGGGCGTAGTTTGTCTCTTGATGCCTCTATTTTAAATTGGTGACTGATGAGCACCACATTCCATCTGTTTTATCTCAAACCCATTAGTTTCTAGAGTGTATGTGGGATGAGATATATATGGAATTTTTGATGGAATTACTATATAGTTGTCGAGTACAAAATGAATCTGGGTGATCATAGACTAACATGCCAAGTCAAGATACATCCAAGCTATTCCAGAGAATAGTCTAGTAGAGAGGTTGGGATGCCTTTATGTGTAGTAGATAGTGTTGATCCCAGAATTTTCCTTAATGATTTTTTTTAAATTTATGCTTGATTCATTTCATGAATTTGGAGAGTATGCTTGTAGGAATTTTGGAAAAATTAGAATTTGATAAGGTCATTTTACCCCATGATAACAACCAAACCTAGCGGACCATTCCTATTATAGAGGAATTTATGTGGGTTTTCATGCTAGACTTTGGCCATAGTTGGGGGGATAAACTAAGCCCAGAAGAGAATTCATACATTAAGATCTAGTATTCAACTATTTGAATGAAACCACTCGTGTTCCTGAATGGGTGAACCTACATATAACTACTATGTTGGACTGACCTAGAAGAGTCAGAAATCATGGTCCTATAGTTATCGTGATCTATGCAAGAGAATATACATACCTTTGAGGAGAAGAAGAGAACTAAATTGATCTAAAATATGTTCTACATAGACAAAAGATAGAGGCCTCTCGAGTTACATATGGAAGAATATGTGTTCATGAAGGTATCACCTCAATGTGGAATAAGGCGATTTAGTTGTGGATAAAAGATATCTCTGAGAATCATTGGCCTTTTACTGATACTATATAGAGTATATGATGTGGCATAACACTTGGATATACCATCGTAGTTGGACTGGGTACACAAATACATCCATGTGTCAAAAATTATGAGAAATGCACATGGACCATTGATTGTTATCAACTAGTATGACATAGAAATTGAGGATGGAGCTCCCATTGAAGAGTGAAAAATTACAATCATGTATTGATAAGAGATGGTCGTCCAAGGGTGATTGATTACATGGGTGTGTTTCCAATGGAAACATTGGAATATAAAAAATAGAACTTGTGAGAGGGAGACCCATATGAAAGCTCTGTATCCACACCTTTTTAGTAGTCTTTTTCACACTTTTAGAGAAAACAAATCCCAAAGGTGTTGAGTATAATGTCTTAGTTATGTCCACATAAATATTTGAAATGTGTATTGTATTATTTTTGAAGGAAGGGAATGTGACAGTGTGAGAATCTAAGGCTGAGTGATCTTGAAATTGATATATAAAAAATATAAAAAATATTAATATAATGTATGCACATATTTTATGAAATAGTGGAATAACTCTAGAATAGTGTCTTAAATCAACAATCTAAAGACACCATTGAGTTGAGAATATGGGTTTCACTATTTGTATAATATAACTTTTTTCGACATCAGATGTTTGAGAGAATGATTTCATGGGGACAAAAAGAAATAATTATTTATTTATTTTAAATTTTTTGAAACATAAACCTAATTAAATCCTTTATAAATACCCCATTATGTAAAAATATAAAGTTTGGTCACATAATCCTAACTAGAAAGAGAATAACTTTTTGGAGAGATGTTGGTGGAAAACATATGATAAGAGAAATAGATCTGCATCTCTCTAATACTAAATACCGATGGAGTTTATGGATCTCACCAAATATGAAAATGAAGAATCCTTTTTCATCATTGATGAACCCAAACTAAAGGATCAATTTTTTTATGTGTATTCAACTAATTCAATTTATCATATATAGAACTTTGTTCCACCCTAAATACAATAAATGTTTTGTGCATCAATGGTCTACATATTTTAAGGTTCGATTATTTGTTTGATGTTAATTATTCCTCTTCATTTTTCTATTCTATAATAACAGGTCAAGGATTAATTGAATAAAGTTTGTGTTTCATTAATCATTATAATTGTTTATGGTTTCTCCCATATTTATTCATACATTAACAACCGGTAATTTCATTAGCCCACGGTTCAATGAATTCCTGGTACTTGATAATTTTGAGGTCATTCTTTAGTGAAATAGATCAATACAGTGCGTGCAATTCATGATTGAGGGTGTCCTAAAAGTTTTAAAATAAACGATGACCAAATGGGTATTAGGATCAAATATATATATATTACTTTTTCTCAGTGTTCATGCGATGGTGGCTTGGTATCGTGATAGTTCTTCTCTATGGATCGATTTCCTAGTGAATTGAGGGATGATTTATTACGAGCAGAAATGTTGAGGGTTATCCAAACCCAGATCGTGAGATCAATGGAGGTCTAGATATATCTAAATGACATGTGATGGAACTAAAAATTATAAAATATTTCATGATACATGATGTGTAATATGGAGATATTTATAATGTGAAACTCCTAGTTGTGGAATTAGTGTTTCCATGGAATATATAAGGATCACATGCCACGTTGTTTTTATGACATCCCATATGTCCCATGGAAGGCGACATTCCATGGATATTGGATGATACAATGGGATGGTCCATGTATATGGGATAATCCATGTGCTCTGACACAACTGAGTTACAGGGACTGATTCATGTACATGGACATGGCTAGGTGTACATAAGAATGTTTGGAGTACACGGGAAAATGAACATGGGCATGGACATGGGAAGGTCCAAATTTAGTGGTACACACCAGGTACCCTATATAAACATTGTGTACTTATATAGATATTGATTAGATCCATTATTCTAATCAATATTGACCAAGTTTTATGGATCTTAACACCATAGTCCTTCCTCATGAGGGTATTATATGACATTATATCATCGCTATAGAATTTGGAAGCCCTCTATGCATGCAGTATTAGATAGAGTTTGGGGAATCCCCATGTGGGGCCATAATGGATCCTCTATCAATCCAAGTTGGGGATCATGGTATCAATGTGACAATTATGAATAGGTTTTTGATTCCCAATCTAAAAGGAATTTCAACTTTGTTTTTGGTATCCCCCAATGGGAATAGGTTTGATACCCTTCCAAGATGGTGAGATCGTTTGTGATCTAGTGAGTACTTTTTGATCGAGGCCCAATGATCATAACCTCGTGGATGAGCATCATTAGTATAATATTGGATCGTGGAGTGAGTACTATTGAAATGAGTGTTAATTTGAATATTCAAACTATATCATATTTCTATAAGTATTAGTTGAAACAACTTGAGAATTTTTTTTATGAGTATATATGGGCTTCGTTTCTTAATATATTACTAGTATGAGCTACATACTATTGATGATTTATGAATTGTAATATTGGGGTGTCTTTATAGGTAATGATGTACCCAACCATGATTTATATCTTCCCACACATGTCATTTCATATACCGATGAGGAACATTTTGATGGTGTCGTAAGAGAACAAGGAGCAGGAGGAGCATAGTTTTTCTACATATGCTGAGGTGTTTTGGGTTGGTTTAATTTGAAAATTTTCCTGACTATCTAGGTAGGTTTTAATATTTTATGTTTTTAGTGGGGCTTTTATTTGGAAACTTTATCACATTCAGTACTTTGTTGAACTCTAATGTGGTATAGATGTTGTGTACGCATTTTCAGTATCAGTTTCTTTTGCATTCTGAGTATTTTATGGGCTTAGAGACATGTGTATATACATGTGCATTGAAATAATGTCTCAAATGTATAGATTATACATACTTAGTAATATTTTATATCCCCTAGGCTATCAGAGGTGGGATTAGGGTAGTAAAATAAGCCTCATTGCTGGCTAGGCAGAACCCGATGGGGTTTGTCATGACTTAGAAGGATTCCAAGTACCTAGTAATTTATAGTTTGGTGTGTAGTGGATACTATTGTTTCCATCTATTACCAAGTATCCATGTACCAGGTAACCAATATAAACATGATAATTTTAAATTATGTGATAAAATTTTCATTTTAAATGAAAATATTAACCCCACATGAGAATTGTTTGTTTTAAACTTGGTTTACATCTTATAGAATTCCCTTATGAATCACTTACATTACTTTTCTAAAACATGGGGATCCCCTTACTATATCAAGATGGATAAATGAAATGTTCTCATAGGAATCTTTCATCTGTGAATATATGACTGTTGTGACCATATTAATCCATATTTTTTTTTATGTATATGGGAGAGTGAAATTCTGTAATTATTTTTCATTTCGGTTTCATGTATCCATCACCTAATTTCATTGTTCATTAACTTAGATATATTGTGATCATTTATTTTGTATTATTGAGGTTATAACCCCTTTCATTGTAAAATGATTTATTTATTTTATGATTCAACAAGTTTAATTCCCTAATTTACATATTATTGTTCTGTCAAATCCTTTTTGGTGTCACCTAAATTTAACATCTAACTTTAAGAGTTAAGGATCACCATTGTAGAGATACAAAAAATAAGGTGTGGGGGACTACATAAATAAAAATTTAATTTAATTTAAATAATTTTCCTCTATAATAATTATATTTAAAATACTTATAGTTTGGATTATAAATTATTTTAAGTTAATTACATATTGTTTCTAAATATCATGAAACTAGTATGACTTATTTTACATACATGTTAATCCTTTTTTATATAGCTATAAAATATCCATGTGTATATTATGTTGTTAATATATATATATATATATGTTTTTGTGTTCTTTAATAAATATACTATATAGGTATAATAATACAAATTTGAATACAAATGTTTACAAGTACCCATGAAAATGACGGTGTATTTATTAGATTATAAGGGGGTGTTATGTAAAAATAAATATATTATAACCCTTCTCATATATGTGTATTATTGATGTGATATGATAAATTTATCCTTTTATTTATATCTCAATTCCTTGTTCATGTGATTAATGTTTCTTATAAATATTACAATGGAGGACATGATCTTTTGTATTTATAAATAGGGATATTATATTAATGTGGAACAATAGAATAGCTCTTATAAAGTAGAGTTTGTTCTCTTTTTTAATTTTCTATAAATTTTAAAAACACATAAATGATAGTATAAAATATTTATCTTAATATGTATACATTATACTATATATGGTTTTATGATTTTTTTAATACATTTTTTATGATTCTACTGTATGTAAACGGTCTTATGATAGATGGGTATGTGTTGGGTGGTTACTACCAATTTGGTATGATATAATCACACCTTACACATTTCCACATGGTTTGTTTTTATACCTTTTATCAAACATAGGTAATAAAAGACTATCAGAAAGTGAGAGATATTAGGAATTAATGATGGGATTCATGGTGAAAATTTTAAATTTTGGATGAATAATTCAGAATTTGATGAATCAATATGATTTTGATTTGTTTTTGGGTTATCAAGTTCATTGATATTTGTTTTATTAATATTAGGGGTTGTTTTATTTTAATTTGTCCTTTATATTGTATTTATTAGTAGTAATATTTGCAAAATTGGTTGTATGTATCTTTTATACCATCCCTATTTGTATGAATACATATATAGATTAATTTTTGTATTATTATATTAGTACAATATGTATTCATTAAATATAGGTTACTCCTTTGGATAATAGGGTCTAATTTTAGGGAAATACTATATATAAATTAGTAATGTAATCTTTCAAGGAAGATATATTAAGAATATAGGTGAATTGATAAGGTTGAAAATTTCTTCCCACATAATTCTATATATCTCTATGATTTTACACTAGACTCTAGTGACGGGGTAGAACACCATTTTCTTGTGGTGTTTTTATTAAGGTCAATAAGTGATTTGGGTCATGTCATTATAGACATATACTATAATTATGATCAATATCCCATATTGTACTCTAACTCCCTAGATGTATTTATCACATGGAGGTTAAATCACTACTCTACCCTTGATATACTTCCTTTTATACTCATGTTAGTCCTCTCATGATAATTTTTATTACTATCCCCACAAACCACCAAATAAAAAAGACTAAATTATTATTTAAGGGAAAAGATATACACCATCTACTTATACATATCGATGCCACTAGATCCTTCTCTCCATTTTGGAATCCTCTTAGAGTTCTAAATTCATGGAAACCCAAACTTAACCTTAGGAAACATATCCCTAAACAACTATCAAATAATGTAACAACACTCGAGGAATTTTCTATAAGCCCAATAGAACATGATTTTCTACCTCACACATGTAATCCCATCCCAATTATTCTTTGAGTTATTCACACACACTAACCCCTAATAGTATAATCTACATCGAATACAATCATAAAACAAATTTGAATAATTTGGAAATTCAAACAATATTATAGAGTTACATACATTCTCATGAGAAAAAATCCATCAAATATGGCCACACTAGCTATCATTTAAAACCGAAATCCCTTGCCTCACAAATATGGTCAATACATTACTTTTAAAACACTTAAAATCATCTTTTCATAATAATTTACTTAATAAAAATAATAAAATTCCTTTCAATGTTAAATTTTTTTAAAATATGTCATAAAATGAGCTAGAAAATATCATTGATGTGTACTACACACTAAAAATTAAAAAAAATACAAAAAATATTCACAATTTTCCATCCAATAAAATATAATTATGACATTTCCCATGGAAATATCCTTAAAAAATATACCTCTATAGAAATTGTGAGAATAAAAATGCATTCAAAATTATTTGGTATTCTATTTCCTCCATACATCAAGGCCCATTATTTCAAAATTATTCCATCATTATCTAGTAGAATTATCATCAAATACATAAATATATCCATATAAATATTGAGAAAAATAATGTTTTGGAAGAGATATCGAAGAATTAGGATATATCCTAGATTAATAAATTAATTAAATCCTACTATATGACAAGGATAAAAAGATAAAGAAGATAAAAAATAAGAGTATAAGGTGGATGGAATCCCCTATCATCATTCGATTGAGTTATATAACTGTTGATTTATTATTTTTGGTAAAAAATCCATCTTTGTCTATCCATCAAACTCTTTTGTCGATGTGGGATATAAACAAGGAAAAATCATGATCTCATCTGTATGGAAACTAGTGTTAGTATATCATAAAATATTCATTATGAATTATTTCATCCTTGATAAAACAATTGGATCAAAAATAATATAAAAACACAAAAATAGTGATAAGGATAAAGGAATAAAATTGGGGACTAAATATTAAATAGGGAAACATCACTTGTATAAAAAAACCAAAGATAAATGAACAACATCAACACCTTGAATAATAAATTCAAAATATAGAGATAATGATTATACAAAATAGGGAAGAAATAATAAAACCACTTCGTACAATATCTATGTCATCATAGGTCACTCTCAATATGTCTTGAAAATCATCCATCACAAACCAAACAAACAATTAATTGAGATAAAATATACGCAACCAAATAGAATACTAGAAGTATTGTATACACCTATTTGGGTATTCATTAGGTGAGTAAAACATTGATTAGTATGTAAGAAACACATATTTTGAAAATTTACTTATAAAAGGGAATAATAATATACAAGTTTAAAAAATAGTGGAGCGTTGATTTTCTATATAAATACACAAAAAATATAATATCACATTCACTCATTTACAAAAAAACAATTTAGTTGCATTTAAATTAATATAATAATTAGAAAACCATTTATTGGGACTGAACATATTTTTTAATAAATGCTTCCGAATTATTTTAAATTAAAAAAACCTGGAATTAAAATATTTTTTCAGACACATTTGAAACACTAAAATATGACCATTTTTAAAAAGAATGTAAAATATGATTAAACCTATTTACCACATTCCATTAACATCTCAAAATCCCATATAAAATTTACACCACTATCCATTTCCAGTATACATTCTAAATCATTTTACAACCAAATTTTAACATTCAAGAAAACTAAAACTAAAACAAGTGTAAACATAAATTACACCTAAAGTAAACCAGACATTCCAATGAAGAAAAATTGAACGATAGTTCAATATACCAATAAAAGGAATGGGGATAAAAACTAATTACTTACATCATAATCCTATAATTTATCAAAAAAATGAAATAAATCATCGTATGAAACGTCCAACGACACATGTATAATTGCCTAAACTGAGGACATGTTTACTTGATGGGTACCACTAAAACATTCATATCCTAGAAATTCCCATTGAACTATAAAATGATAAACCAAATAGTTATACTATTATACCATGGTCTATAATAAAATTTGTGTATCTCAATAAATATATTTGGACACCCATAATACCACTATCACCCGTAGTATTGTTGGCCATAATTCGTAGTTAGAACAAAGTATTTACTAAGTATTTAAATTATCTATTCCTATACTTAGTCCCATAGGACTCCAATGAAATATATTATACAATGGTAATCAATAAAATGAATCAATATATAAAAAATAATATATCCCATATACCCTCATACACACTTACAAGAAACAGACCCTTTTTCAAATTTCAGTAATATAATGTGAAATATATAATTTTACCTGTGATAAAAACACATATGAAGTGGAAAACATCCCCCCTATGGTGACATAACACCATAATGGGGATCAATAGGGTCTCAAAATAACCAAAAATATTTTTAAACCATTCAATTTTTTATTCATTCCCTTATAAAAAGGACTCAACATCCCATATAATTTCAAATTTGTTCAATATACAATTTAGAAGTACTATTTAAAAACATGCCATTAAAATTGGTTTTAAAGAATGTTCCTAAAATACTTAAATTTAAAACAAAAGACAAATTTTTAAATTTAAAACCATTTTGATAAAAAAAAATCTATAAAGGATTAAAACACCCATTTCAATTAAAAAAATACCTAAAACATGGTCAATTCATTTTAAATAATTAAACTCTATTTAAAAAAAATATTTCAAAATTTTGAAAAAATTGATGTTTTAAATACAACAATAAATTCCATGTGAAAACCTTGGTATTTCCAAAACCACAGTTCCAAAAAAATTCATCTATCAAATGGTTCAAAAATACATAGAATGTCACATTTAATTTCAAACCACCATTCAAAAAATTTATCAACACTTAAAATTTCCTGATCCACTGTAAATTTATATTATAAATCTTATACTATGTTAGAATCCTCCTTGAATATAGTGACCAAAATCTTTTAACTATATTATTATATTATTTTTGGATAAATATTCAAATAGAAAATCAAAATTATCGAGAGGCCAGATGACTTTTGAATACATGGTATATTAAACATCAACATGAAACTATAATTAAACAACTTTTTTTAATCTCTATAATGTGATCCTAAGTTACAATGACCTACTAAAACAGGATTGTATAACCTAGGGAACACATAGACAAAAGGGGTGAGGTATAAGGCCTAGTCATTGAATAAATGAATAAATGAATAATTGAATATGGCTTAGAATACATAACATCATACCCACAAAAATAGGATCATGAATAATCATCAAATGGACTAACCAAATGAATTAGGAATCATAAAATCATGTCAACATATAAAATTGGTAGTAACATATGACATAAAGAAATAATAATAAAATTTTAATTTATAGAAAGTATCACATTCAAGAAATAATCCCATCATGAATTAGGGTTACTCCCAAATCCCATACACATAATCAACTGATACATAAAAATAATCATATAAATTTTATTTCTTTTAGATTTTACCCATGTAAACATGTACAATATTATTTCCACCAAAAAAGAGAATAAAACATAAGTAATAAAAATAGGAATTACCAAAATGTAATAAATGTGTTTCATAATATTGTCTCATTTCAAAAACATGGGTGATTTCATCAAGATTACAACGAGACGTATGAATCAATTTTTTTTGGAAAATTTAAGCATTATTTAATAAAATTTCTTAAAATATGGTGATAATTTGAATAAAAATATCATTTGAATGGGTAGAGAATCAGGTATATAAATGATTTTTCAGAATATTGGTTCAAGGGAACTATTAAATATTTTTAAAGATGAATAAATATGAAACATTCAATTAAAATTAGTGGTAAACTAGAACGGTTGTCCCTAATATATTTCTCTAATTATTTAAAGAATGAATGAGAAAAAATACATCAAAATATTATGACAAAAAATAATTAAGGGATTGAAAAGTTTCCCATAATATTTTCTTATATTAAAGAAAAAATTTGATAAATGAACTTAAATATTGTATTAACCATCAATCGTATAACATCCCCAAATCCAATCTCTCAGATATAGTGTGGAAATCATAAAATTTAAATTTTCATCTTTGATACAGATGAAGGTGACCCTATTTTCACCTTCCAAAATGTACAATATCAAAAGGATGTTTTAGAAAACTAATATTGTCAAGAACCTTTTATGTTTATAGTTTTAAATAATTAGGGAAATTTATTAAATACAAAATACACAAGTATTCAAGAAAATAACTTTCCCACAATACCCATATTTTCATAATACATATTTGGTCACCAATATAATACATATAAAACTCTTCTAGACCTAATTCATTCAACATCATTCTGGAAAACCAAGTGAAAATCACACATGTGAAGGGTGGGATGAAATTATATGAATGGTTAAAAATTATGCATTAGCAATTTAATGGCATCAGAGACCATATGAAGAGAATAATGGTATGATGATATAATAAAACTGAGTGAATACAACATTAAAATATTCTCACCCATGAATACCTGAATAATCAAAAAAATGAAAAAATATATTAAGGAATTATGAAAGGTAAGAGTCATAAAAATCAATAATAATTATCCATGAAATTTCAATATAGATCATAATAAACATTATAAAACCATATACAGAAAATTTAAAACTAATCAGTATCATGGAACATTATATTCACATAAATTATTTCCAACTGAATAACTAATATGCTTTACTTCCATCTCCAGAGTACTCAATGCATTAGAGGGTTCTAATGGACCCAACCATCCTTGGTTTATCCAGAAACCACATGTACTTGGTTAATAACGTAACTACTTGTCCTTTTTATAGTGGAACCACCTGAAAAATGGTTATAAGGGATCCACCCATCATTATAGACAATGCCTAAGAACATTTTTAGGAAAAAATTATATAGAGAATTCATTTCCTCATAAACTCATTGAAATACACTTTATTCTAGTTTAAAACATGATTAACCCAAGGAGAAATGGGTTCTATTACAATCTATATAAAACATGATTAACTCATTGAAAATAAATGGGTTACATAAATATATATTTGAAACAAGCATAATTTACCGAGAGAAAGAATGAGGATGGTATAATTTTAAAATATCTCCACTGGAGAATATATAGATACAAGTTCTATCGAAGTTGATGATGAAAAAACCATTAAATGTTCATTAAAACATTTTTGTAGGAAAATAACCATTTAATTTAGAAAACCAATTTTGAAAACTTAATAAATCAAAAAATTATTAAGAAAATTTTTTCATTGAAAAAAACATTACATACATTTGAAGGAAAAAATATAATAATTGTAATTATGGGAGGAAAATCCACACATTTTTTAAATGTTAAAAAATAATCATTCTTTTGATAACATTGTAAAAAAGGGAGTCAAAAGTGACACATTTGGGAAATAATAAGAAAATTACTTTCTAAAAACATTGAAAATAAGATAAAAATCATAAGAAATTTAGTTAATAAATCAGATAATTTTATAAAATAACATTTTTTAAATCATATTATAAATCATTGATATGGAAGAGAATGATGCATGATATAAAAAAATACTAGAACGATATCAGTTAAAAACAACATTATTAATGTTTATTAAATAAATATGGGTTTAAATTGAATTGAACCATGTTTAAAAAGGAATAAAAATTTTATATGAAATATATGTTGTTAAAATAATAATATCATATAAATTACACTAATTTAACCCTGATTATAAAAAACGTGAAAGGAATGAGATTGAAATATATTGCCTTTTCCACTTTGGTAACTCTTTTATTGCATGACATATGAAATGATAACTTTAAATCAAACATTAAATATCATGAATATAATTATATACATATTATAACATGATAAAATTTATATAAACCTCATAAATATTATAGGCCCATATTATAAAAATATTTCTTAATGAAATGATTTTGTGACGATTACCGATAACAATGATCATATCACTAAATTGATCGTTAATAAAGGGAGAGATTACATGTGAAAAATTAAAATCCAAAAATAAGTGGATATATATAATAAAACAATTTATAGATAAATTCCAACATAATCATATAAAATAGAGTCAATAAATATGTTTTATGACCTAATAAAAGGAAATAGAGTTAAGAAACTCTTTACCACTTGGAAACATTCATGTCAATCCCCTTAGATAAATTATTTTCAATTGAAACATAAAAATACATGTTCTATGAAGGATTCATTATATTATATACAAAATGGAAAATAAATACACCACGCAATAAAAATAAGTAGTGAATATGGCGTATGTATCATATAAGTAATAGTGAGCTGAGAAAACCTTAGCTCAAGTACGGAAATTCCATGTATGTCCTTTAAATCATGTATAATATGATCACATACATAATTTTATTTATTAAAAACATTTCAAGGTTTAATACATTCATCATAAATCATTTTTTATTTATTTCAAATTTCATAGGTAAATATTGAATCAGTAAAGTCCCGACTTCGTGTTTTGAGGATGTTCAATTCATTGATTCAAAATTGATTCGGTTAGATATCCATGGTGAAAGGGGACATTATATAATAATATCCTAAATTAAAATCCTGAAATTATTATCAAATTTATTCATAAATTATAATTTTAAATCCATTCATTAAAAATGGTTACGAAAATTAAACATTGTGACGACCATGGACAGGATAGGCGGTATATATACATAACCAACATTTCAATTTTTCAATGATCGTTACCGAAATAATGATTGTATGATGTTATATTTACATAATAATACATAAATAAAAAAATACCACAGTATTTCATTAAATATACTTCTATATATTATCCTTTTTATGTAGTAATGCAAAAATAGTCACATCACTTTTTAGAGGCGGTAGTCATGATGTACATGAATGAAGTTATCATTTTTTATTGTAAGAAATAGAATGATATTTTATCATTTAAAAATGATAAATATGTAATTAATATCATTATTGTTTCATATATATCACATATATTCATTAAAAGTATTCTTTATTACCTTCCATGTAATGTTTTAGTGAAAAATGAATCTAATCACTTCGAAAGGTAGTAGTCCACCATACACATGAGCGACATTATCACATTCCCAACAAAATGGAAACTAAAAAAAGTTATATGTGATATAATAAAGATATAAGTATAAATATGTTACAAATATGAAAGATATAATTCCAACTGGACAACAAAACAATCTGTGATAGGCGATGACATAAAATTAATGACATCGGTTCACAAGAAGGTAGTCTGGCACACACATGAATAATGATTTCATATCCCTTTTAATGGAAGAAGACATGGAATTAGGTTATTATATTAATATAATAACATATAATTTTATACAATATTTTTTAATATAACATCTGCATGGTTGATGAATATTTTATGGTGGAACAATGCATATAACAAAAAACATAGTTAATTATTTTACAACAACTCTGACCATGTATTTAGTATTATACTTAAAGTTTTCCTAGAATATATTTTAAAAAAAAACCTAGGATTATTGGAAGGGATTAAGGGAGTTGGTATGTTATTTGGGTTTGTAATTTCTGAACCAATATGGTTTGAATGTGTGAAAATGAGAGGGGAGGAGTGGTGTTTTATAAATGAGGTGAGTGGGACAGTTGAATTTTTTAAAAAGAAAAGTGTGTACCCAAATTTATCACCTTAAAAAGGCTAAAAATTAATAATTATCTAGAAATATACATTATAAGGTCTAAAAATTCCCTTAAAATAATTTTTTTCTATGTTGATAGTTCATATTCACCATTATCTTTTTAGTATAACCGCTGGTAAACAGTTCTCACCATAACTGTAAAATTAATTTTTAATATTTTCTATTTTCAATATGGTAAGAAATAATGTTGATATATTTTAAAGATATATTATCATTATTGAAATTATTTAATTTTTTATAACTTTCTCAATTTAAAAATGTTTAAAAATTTAATTTTAAATTAAACTCATATATTTGATGACAAATCAAGTATTCAAGAAGTTTATTTTTCAAGGAAAATATTATTTTATATTAACACAATGATTAATGGTAATTATATTGTGAATATAAATTAATTTTTATTATTATATAATATATAAATGTAATTTAAATCAATCATAATTATGGGTTGGTTAAATCAATTAAAAATGAGAAACATGAAGCTCTATAAAAGTGTTTTCCGAAAAATACCATTTTAGACCCCAAGTCAAACGTATACTAAAAAAACTATGAAGTTGATTAAAAATAAATTAATCTGAATATATATAATTAAATAAATCTATTTTTATTGTGAAAAATATTAAAAACATAATTTACTTTTACATTTCTTAATTTATTGATGATAAATTATATTTTTTTAGAAATTGGTATTTTTCACTATTTGCTATAAAATATATATCTTCTAAAAAATACAAATATTTCTCAGAATTTAAATTTTGATATTAATATTTTAAAAAATAATTTATTATGATTAAATAATTTTTCAAATAATTTGAAAATTTTATTAAATTTTATTTATGATAAAATATTAATTATCGAAAGAATTTTTTTTTAAATAATAAAATTACAGTACTAAAAATTGATCAATTATTTAATAATTATTTTAAAATAATTTATATAGATTAGTAAATTTATATTTAAATATATTTAAATATATTCATATTTATTATAGTTGTTAATACTTTTTACCCTCTAATATTTCAATATGTTTATAAAAGTTATATATTTTTCAGGATGATTAAGCACAGTGTTTCATGTAAAATACACTGTCGATAATAGTTTTATTGATAAAAATAATTGAGTGTTAAAGAACACATGATTTAATAAATTTTATCCACAAAAATTGAAATTTATCATGAAAATCAATCGTTGGACATTTTATAATACTATTTTTGGGAAAACAAATAATAATAAAAGGATATTAAAAAATACTCTTGGTAAGAGAGAAATGGATGTATGAAGGTCATGTAAAATATCAAATAAATGGTTTTAAAATTGGATAAAATAATTTTAATGTGAATATTTGGTAATAGAATAAAATTTTAATGCCCAAATAATTATATAATCTAATAGAGATATTTGATCATTATAAAGGGAATGTTCAAGATAATGTAAATAGTGAAGAAACCAAAAAATGAAAGAGGAGTGAAAAAGTCATTAATATCACAAAAAATAATGGTAGTAGGAGAAAATTTGGTTTGAATATACTTTCTTTAGGATTATGAATTAATTTCCATCCATAACTAATAGAATAAGGAAATATACTTACTTTAAGAGTATAATTACATTATTTTTTGAATTTCAACCAAAATATCATCTTTTTCTCCAAACGATGTGTATTCATGATTATTTCTTAATTCCTCAATTACTAATTTTTTTTCAAGTCCAAATATCCAAAAAAGAGATAAAATTATATGACTCTTAGCTTTAGAAATTAAAAAAACCAAACTGGTAAGAATTTTCATAGATAATTACCAAAATGAATAAACCTTCATATGATATATTAATCACCAAAATTCTACAGTAATACATAATATTGAAAAAAATCATTCCATGAGTGAATAAACTTATATAAAAAATAACCTCAATAAAATCAACATTAAAGAGTTTTTTAACCTTAAATGTCATCTTATACCTTTAATCATAATAGAAACAATATATGGATATCTCTTTTTGAAATAAAATTATTTACTTAGTCAACAAATATTTTTCCAATCCCATAGTAATCTATATGATAAAACTTATATAACCATTTTCATCTTAATATCCAATATCATATAAAACATACAGGTTATATATACCTTATTACTTATTTCCACAAAATATAAATGCATACTTATCATTAAAATAATGATTTATATGTACGTCACCATTATAAAATGTCTCAAAATGTTGTTAATCACTTGATGATCTCATTTCTTAAAACATAAAAGGGAAGTCTAAGAATTTGAATGCATGATAATACATAATCTTATACACCTAATATGGTATCCACAAATTTCAATATAACACCACATGAAAATACAATAATATTAAATTTTATATAAATATTCCTTTGATACACACTATAATAACCCTAAACCCACACTCCAAGATCTGGTGTTGAAATCATAAACATTGCATATTTTCCTTTGATACCGATGAAGGTGACCCAATTTTTAATATCCAAAAACAAAATGAAAAAAATGTAAAATTACGTAATATAAATTCTCAAGGAAATTTAAGATTTATAGTTTTAGGTAATTAGAAAAACTATTATATATAAAATACCCAAGAATTAAAGAGAGTATCTTTCTCAATATACCCATGTTTTCATATTCCATATTAGGTCATCAAAATAATCCCTATGAATCCCTTAATTTCATAATTCCTTGAACATAATTCTTTTCAACCTGGGAAAAAGGAAATGTAAGAATGGTGATAAAAAATGTTTTGTAAGGGTAAACATAAGCATTGGAAAGTAAATGTCATCTTGTATAATAATAAGAACATAAGGTTATGATAAAATAATCAATGTGGTTGAGTATAACATTAGAATAATAATACCCCTAAATACCAAGATCATCAAACATGAAAACATGGAATATGTCATTAATATAAGAAATAGCCATGATAATCAATAATAATTAGCATACGATATCAATATTGATAATACAAAGAAAATTAAAACCCATAATAAACATAGATAATCCTTATTGGTATCCTAGAACATTTTTGAAATGAAAAACCTATTTGGTAAAATTATATCTGAGGAGTACCCAATACATTAGATAGATATAATGGACCATCCTATAATTGATTTATCAGGGAACCACATGTCATTCGTTAATCACATAACCACTCGACATTGGTTTATAACACAAACACCAGTTCTTGGTTTATTACATAACCACCCATCGTTATAAATTATTTATAATAATTCTATCATGAAAAAAATACATTGAAGATTTATATCATACAAAAATCATTGAAACAAAATTTAATATTTTTAAACTATTATTATCCCATGGAAAAGAAATTGGTTTCTAAAAACTCTATGAAACACAACTAACACATAGAAAATAAATGGGTTTAATAAAAATCACTTTGAAACAATCATAATAGTTAAAGATAAAAATTGAGGTTGGTATCATCACAAAATATATCAATTTTATCATATATAACAACAAGGTTTGTTCAATTTAATGAATTATAATACCATAAAATTTTCACTAAAATAATTATTTAATAAAATAACCTTTTAATTTTGAAAACCAATTTTCGGAATACTAAAATCCCCAAAATATTTGTAAAATAATTATTTTTGAAAAAATTATTTGAAATATATAAAGGAAGATTCAAAGTGAATGTTGGTCATGAGATTAGTAAAATCTATTCAGGTCAAAAGTGATAAAAGAGAAAATTATTTTCAGAAATTTTTTAAAATGATGGTTAAATGTGGTGCATTTTAAAAACGATAATAAATTTTATTTTTCAAAACATTTTGAAAAAGGTCAAATAGAATGAAATATTTATTTTGAAAATAATTTATTTTTAGAAAAATAAGTTGTGTTGATTTTTTAAAAAAAGAATGATACGGTAGAGAAATGTATTTTATTTAATAGAAAATAAAAGATTAGTATCCCTTACCAATGAAATTAGGGATGTTTCTAAAAAACATTTGTGGGAAACTAATATAAAAAATGTAAAACCAATTCTTAACTGGTGGATAATAAAGATATGTTGTTCAATAAAATATGATCATTTTATTTCATCTATTGGATCCTTGAACTTATATAATCCAGAAACAAATTATATTTTATGATAAATCATTTTCAACATTGTTAACTCTTTAATCAGAAGCCACATGAAATAATAATCTCAAAATTGAAATTATATATCATGAAAATAATTGGATCTATGATATAAAATTACAGAAGTTCAATATATACACCTCATAAAGAAGATCGGTCCATATCGAAATCATATGCCTAAAGAAATGATTTTGGGATGCCTAACACATACAATGGTCATATCACTGAATTTAGAGTTAATTAATAGTTAGATTATGTATAAAAAATTGAAATCAATAAGAAATATTAAATATAGAATAACAAAACTATATATCAATTTAAACAAAGTCATATCATAATCTATTCAAGGAAGATGTTTTATAACCCAATAAAAATTAATTGATTTAGAAAACACATTACAACTTGTTAAAATTAAATTCAATAACTATAGATAGATTAATTAAAATTGAAACATAAAATTACATTATATTTGAATTATTAAGGATATTAAATGTAAAATGGATAGTATATACACTGAAACATATAAAAGTGGGGAATATAGGTTTTGTTTCAGAGAAGTTAATGCATGGCGAGAAACCCTTACATCAAGTCCAACCTTTCCATGTATGTCCTTTAACTCCTATATAATAATATTACATCAATTAGTTTATTTATTATAGAAATTTTTCTAGTATAATAAATTTTATGTAATTATTTTATTTTATTTATTTGCATTGACAGATTTAAAATTTATTCAATTATGTCCTCATCGAGTGTTTTTATGATGTTTGGTTTATTATTTCAAAACAGATTTTGTGTATTGACCATTTTCAAAGAGTTCATTATTTTATGATATAAAAATAATAATTATGAATTAATAATCATTAAATTATAATCATATTTAATCATTAGTTATAATTTTAAAACCAATCAAGAAAAATTGTTATGAAAAAATGAACTATGTTAAAATCAATGAGATGGTAGGCCGTACTTACGCATGAGAAACATTTTCAATGTTTGATTTTCATTATGGAGAATATGTATGAAATATTTTAACATTATAAAAGGATTATAATATCTTAAACAACATAATATATCATTAAATATATATATATATATATATTTTGATATTTGGTGATGAGAAAAGAATCATGCCTCTTCGTGGAGGTGGTAGACCACTTGTACATGAATGACATTATCAATTATTAGTTTAATAATGAAAATGATATATTATATTTTCATAATGATAAATATTTTGTTAAAATAATTATTATTTCATTTATATAAAATATATTAATTAAAATTATCTATATTAACTTATATTTAAAACTTTAGTCTGAAAATAATTGAATCACCTCATAAGAAGGTGGCCTATTGTAAAGACGAGCGATATTATCATATCCCCCACATAATAAAAATTAAAAAGGTATATAAGATATAAGAACTCAGGAATTATAAATATGTTAAAAATAACATATATATAATATAAATACATCATCAAAATAATCTAGTAGAGGAAAGGATGGAAAAAATGACATCAGTTCGCGAGGTGGCAGTCTTCTGTACACATGACTGATGATATTGTATCCCATTTTAAAAAATAGAAGAAAAAAGTAGTTTATTAAAATAATGTAATAAAATAAAATTCTTTCTTATATATTTTTTATATCATATGATAATAGATTATTAATTTTTAATGTGGTGGATGGATGATGAAAATAGAAATACGTAGTTCGTAATTTTACCTCTTCCTGGACCACCTCTAAAGGATTATAACAAAACTATTCCTATAATATATTTATGACAAAAAATCATCATCCATAATGATTTTATGGGAGATAAAAATAGATTTTTTATGGTCTTTGATGATCCAACAGAGTATAGAGGTGTGAATAGGAGGGTAGAGTTGGTGGGCTTGTATAAGTGTATTGTGGGTCACACGTGTAATTTTGAACAAGAAAGGATTAGACACATATTTCAAATTCAAAGAGGCTCCAAAATGGGTAGATATAAATAAATATATTTGATAAGGTCTAGTAATTCCATTTAAACACTTTTTTTCTAGTGTTTAGCTTATTTTTACCCTTATCTGTTTAGGTTAACCCTCTAGTAATCCCATTCTCACCCTAACTATAATACATTTAAATTATTTTCACTTATCTTTATTATCAGAAATTATATTGCCCATATTAGATAACATAAATTATTTTTATTCCAAATATTGAATCAATTTTACTTAAATAAATTATATTAAGTTATAAAATTTAATTTGAAATTTAACCCATATAAGCGATGAAAATATGTTTTTTCAAGAGTTGTATTTTTTCAAGAAACATTATTTTATATCAGATCTCTGTGTAATTATAATTGTTTTATGAATAGAAAATAATATTTATTGAAGTATAATATATATATTTAATTAAAATAATTCCTTATAGGGGTTATATTAACTGAATAAAAAGGACAAAAATTCAGCAATTTAGATTAGTTTATAGAATAATATTATTTTAAAACGCAAAGAAAAAAATACTAAAATACACTATGAAGGTGATTCAAAATAAATTATGCACGACCCCAGACTTCATAGAGGTATTTAATTACGTTAATTTTAGTTTAAATCATTTATTTTTTGTCTAGGAAATAATTATTTTTATTATGAGGGGCCTCATGGGTGTTTTAAGAGTTCAAGACACAAATGGATAGAAACTTAAGCCAATATGGGCAAGGCCCTTGGTTGGTGTGCATTTAATAAACCATGAAGCATTCCTATGAAAACCATGTATCTTAATATAGTATAATTATTCATGGTTTGTGCACAATTTTTAAACCCTACAGAGTTATCTTGGTAACCATGAAACCTCACTCACCTTAGAGAGTGTCATGAGCATAGTTTGCAAAGGGTTTGAAATGTTGTGCAGGTAAATCGTGCTCCCCATTAAAAGATTAAAAAATTAATGTTTTTATATCGTGGTATATTATGTTTGCCTCCATATTTACTCTACATTTAATACATATCAACATTATTGAAAACACATAACCTCCCAAGCTTCTTAGGGACCAATCTTATCTATATATTGGCTGTTTAGAGCACCATTGGTCTCAAATAATAGATCTGAGTATGTCTAATCCTATAATTTCGTCACTTTTGGGGATTAAGGTTTATATCGTGGGTTGTCTTCTTATTTATCCCAAAAACTCTATTTTTCCATTTTATTCTAGGTTAAATCTTAAAATGATTATTGTATTAGGATCCTAGGCTATAAATTAGAGTTTTTTCATCAACTGAATCAAGGTAGGTGGTCAGTAAGTTATATCTCATAGTCATTGTATTGATTTTTACATCTTTGGTTTTGTTCTTGGGTGCCCATTGCATTAATTTGAATACTTGGGGTGATATTTGGTTGAATGAACATCTAAATAATGATGATAACCCCTCAATATTCACATGGGATTCATTTAGGATACCTTAACCGAATTGGGGACATCCATGTGGTGCACCGACCATCCCAAATGTGGTTACTGGAAACATAAAGTTTGAAACTGACTTGTGATTAAGTAGAACCCATGGAGAACATGTAAATTTGTTAATGTTAGGATTAGTAAATGAATATTCATAGTTGTACCAATATGTGTACAATGGAAAATGGATCATTTGTATAGGCTTTAGAAATGGGTTAATTGATATTAATGAGATTGTGCCAAAAGAATCGTGTTAGGTACATGAAATGAAAAAGTGGGTTATTACATGGGAAATAATAAATGATTTTTGTGAGTTAACATATAGTAATAGTTTAATATTTTAATGGACTTAATTTATGGGGATTAATGAATATGAATAGTGAATTAGGCATATGAAATGGGTATTGGTCTAAATGAATATGTAATGTTAATTGTAATTGTCTTAATAGGTTATGGAATAATGTTAACTACCATGGTGATCTTCATGGTTTATATTTTTTTATTGGTACTATTAATGTTTAGTTACGAGATGGTATATATCTAGTGAATGGATAAATAAGATTGTGCACTTTTGCAAGGTAGTGTGGGGAAATTGACATGGGGTTCTATGGCCATGGGTAGAATTAGACTAAGGATCAAAACACTACCCCAAAATTCATAGATTATGGAAGGGGACTTAGTTCTCTTCCTATATTTCTTGGAATGGATTGGTGAATCTTGTTAGCTAAAGGAACCCACAATATATTTTATTTACATTTCATTTACTTATTACATTCATCAACGATCTTTTTAGATAGTATATTTTGTAGGCACCATTGGTGGTGGCCTATTGAGTTTTACTCACACTTTTCTTGGGCCGCCATCGGTTACCCGAGAAAGCATCATACATGCATGCCAGGATAAGGGAAATGTCCCTATGATTGGGAGTTGAGTTTGGCCTAGTATGTACACAGATAAGGTTATTGACATGGATTCAGGACCATTTGAGGATTATGTAGTTTTTCTTTATTTTTTGTTTTGTTCAATTTTCATTGTTTTCATTGCATGACATATTTATTATTGGTTATCATTTTACCCCGAAATCGGGAGATGTTAACTTATGTCTATTAATTATTTATTATATATTATATATGCTATTTAATTTATATTTTTACTATGGTGTACTTTGGTAAAGAGTTTACAGTCTCCCCACATGACCATTTAAACCCTCACAGCTAGTTGGAAACCTATGGAGTACACAGAGGTGTTCTTGTGGCCATGTAATGACCCGAGTCAATGCACCAGATTAGTGGATCCTTGTACATGGATGTTACAATGTATTATTATAGATAGTTCATTTTTGTGGGATTACTAATTGGGATGGTAGAACTGATATTAGTATGTTTTAGGGATTTTCAATGTCCTAAGGATTGTGATTTTCTGACCCATGTATGAGGAAAAACCCAAGTCATCTGGGGTGGGAATTATTTTTTTATTATACATTGAAACATTTTATGATATTTCACCATTGGGTGATGCACATGGTATGTGATATGAAAATTTTACGAGATTTTTCTAATATCTAGAATGGAATAAGATTTAACATTCATGAATCATTATTGGAACCTTGGTATAGAAGCGACATGTGTCATGGTAGGCACACACAGGACGGTTGTCTTGTGTATTAAAGGTAGGGAGCATTTACTTCCTTAATTTTTTTATGAAAATGGTGTCTAATAAATGTAATGTAAATGGTTAAATAAAAACAATGTAGGGAATGTTTAAAAAATCATTCTTAATTAAATGTTTCAGATGAGTTTAAATTATTGTTATAATAAGTAATAAAAAGGGAATTGTTTCAATTATGAAATGATTTGTGGTACAAAAGTATATATAAGTTTACAAAGAGGGAGTCTTATAAAATATTTGTGTCGATGTCAATTGGATTACCCTTGGATGACCATGAATCCTCGTTGGATTGGTATTGGGTATTATTAGAAATACAATCACATTAGATTTGATAGTGTATGTGGAGTGAGTGGATCAAGGAAGGAAGTGAACTTTTAGATGTGGTTGATACTGGCTAGATTTTCCTTGGAATGTCTGTTAATGAAGATTTGAGAAAGTATGAATCCAATAAAGAAGGGGATCTCGGAAATTTGGGGTAAGTAGAACATTCTATAGTATAAACCATTATATATACAAAATGGTGAAGTTTTTTTATGATGGAATATGAAATGATAGAACTTTGGTGAAGTCTAGTATCATGTATCCCTTGAATTTTTTTTCTAGACCTTGGGTATTCATGGTTAGGGAAGTATGATTGGCCTTAGAAGAGACATGGGTTATCTATTAGGGGACCTTGATTTTCATCGATGTGTGGAAAACGGGGGGTTCACTGTTATGATTTTGTTGGAGGATATGACCTTGTGGTTTTTAGATGTTTCTTGATAATGTGATGGTGGTGACACTTATGGGTTGTGAGTGTGTATGTTGTATGTTGAACATAGGAATGTGTGTATTGCTTATGGAATAATTAATGATTGGTGTGGTGACCCATGTAGGTTCAGATTGTGTGAGTTGTGTTTGGACACTATAGGCATGTTTAGGCTTAAGGTTCAAATGTTTTTGTGCTAGAATACATAGTATGAAACCTAGGGTGGATGTTAATGAGGGTTTTTTGAATGCCGTGTTAAGAATGGGGGTAGGAGAGCAGACTGTGAGTGGTGAATTATTGAAATGTTGATGTATTAGCATAGAGAGAGAGAAATATCCTAGTGACTTGTTACCCTAAACCATAGATAGGGATGTTGGTATGATTTTATTCTTGATATTGACCCATGATAGTGGTTGATCATTTTATTAGTGTTCTCAGATACATGGAGGATGGTGGATGTTTTAGTTTTGGATGGGGTGGATTGGACTGGAGGGCTATGTGGGAAGATAAATAGGTTTGGGAGATGTGACTCGATTTGTGACACTGAGTTGATAGTCTAGGGGAAACTCAAGGGTGACCTCATGGGATGTTAGCATATATATTTATTCTCCTTGGAATATGAATCATGTTTTATTAATTAGAGTTGGAATAAATTCATAATTAGTAACATCATGTTTCAGTAATTGGTGTGCTGGTTCCTTGGTTCTTTCAGATGGGTGCCTGAATACTGTAGTTGGTTGTTAGGTTAATTTTGATGGGTTGTATATGTTTGATGTAAGACCGATCTATCTAGAAGATGATTTCACAATGCTTATTTTAGGGGTAAAGGAAAAGGGTAAATAAACTGTGGGAATATAAGTTTGATATAAAGGTGATTCTTGATGTGAGGGTGGTTATATAGTTGGGCTTGTTATTTGAATGGTTAGAATTTTGGCGTGATATTTAGGATTCATCCCAGTCGAGGGAGTGAACAAATGAAGAGGCTTGGTCAAGTGATAAAATGGTTTTCGTGATAGGATTTGGTGATGTTTGACACTTTTGATCTAATTTTATTTGAAGTGTGGAGTCCCATGAAAGTGCAATACCTTGAGAGATCTACTGAGGTCCAGATGTGGGCACACAATGCTTAGGCCCGAGGCTATTTAGGATGGGTGAACTATTGACTCTGGATAAGAAAATATCAATATATATGAAACCAAATATTGAAGAATGGATATATGAGAGACTATAATTTTTTATCATTGTGGAGGAACACTATGTTTTGGTTTTTAACTGTCAGGGTTGTATCAGAAAAACATGAGTGGTGTGGTGGAAGTGGTGTAAATGGAAACATTGGTTCATGACTACATCATATAGAGTCATAAAATAGTTGTGAGATTATTGGTAAACCCACATGAGTTATGGAGGTTAGCTGTCAATGATATGTTATAGGTAGGAAATCCCAGGAAATTTGATAGACCAATGTGTCCTCGAAGTTGGAGGTGACATAGTTGTGGATATGTTATGGTGGTGGTATTCGATAAATTATTAGTGTACTTCTATCAAGTGAAGATAATTCCAAAAATCTTAACATCATCTCAAGCACACTCAGAATGCTCTATCATGGAGCCATGAAACTCAATTGTGTAATGGTTTTGTATGGAAAATCATGGAGTTTATTCTCATTGGGTGGTGTAGGTCGGGCTTGATGATGGGATTTCCACCACTGAAAATATATAGGTGAGTTCCTAATATTGGATTGCGTTCCAAAAAACATCATGAGAGCCACTCACAAAAGTTTGGATCGATAACAAGGTGATGGTTGTTCTGTTGAACCGAGGAAAGATAGATGACACTATTCTAGTCGAGGGGTATATCTAATGACCAAATTAGGGACTGTGGTGACTAAAAGCACATGAAAAAGTAAAGGATGACAACACTCTTATGGTGGGTGAGTGATAATTTATCCCTGGATATGTGGAGTAAATCATGGAGTTGATATAGTGGCCTCATAATCCCAATTATACAACTGTTAGAGGCACTTCGAGTCCCTCAGAGAGGCCATGAGGGACATGTTTGTGGTGGTTGATTGAGCCAGGTGTTTGATTTGAGCTCAGGGTGGATCCGATTTAAATTTTAGTTTTTTTGTGTTATAGTCATTGAAGGGAATGGTAAGATATGAAAACGGTTCATGGAAAGAGAGGTTGGATTCTAGGACCTCATGGGGGGGGGGGGGTTAGGCTCATGTGAGTTTGATTGGGTGACCATGTAGTTTCCTTTGGTGTGAAGGAAGCTTTTCTATACAAGGTGGTGGTATACCAACAATGAATCCAAACATCTATAGTATGATGTAGTTGGGAAAAAATCGACTTATCATGGAGAAATGAGTACGTTTCAAATTTTGGAATGGTCTTGAGTAAGGATTTATCCATATTTCATTAGTGTTGGGTTAGTAGGAGTTTTTATATTTGAATTGATGATGGGTACAAAAGAGCACAATGAAGGTGTAGAGGAAAGTGGATTCCATGACGGTGGAGTCTTACCGAAAGTCAGTGAACAAGGGAGGTAGAAGCATAGGATGTTAATGAAAAGTCATAAGTCACTAGGTACATTGGGAATTCATAAGGGGTGGAGTAGAAATAGTGTAGGATGTATGTTCTAATACAAGTGAGTCAGTGGTGTTATGAAACAATATTCTGATAAAGGAATGGATGTGTTAAGTTGTGACCCTCATTCGGTCTGATTTTTATTGTCACAAGTGTGCTTCGAAAATGAATTTGTTCATAGAAAAGGTCAGTTAATTAAATATCTTTCTATAAGTATTTTACTGGTAACCTTTTGTTTGATTTTGACTATAAATATGATTTCCACATCAGTGAGGCCCTTATGGTTTTTTGGGATTAGTGATTTAGGAACATGTTGGGTGTGTTGTGAATGTTGAGTTGGGGTTCTAGTGGGCCTTTATTATATTGTGTGTCTATGTGGGGGAAGGGGTTCATAAGAAGATGGGGGAGATGATATATTTTTTTGGTGGAATCCCCAAATTATAATGTGTCTAGTTGGTTATTTGATGGGTGTATTGGGTTGAAGTGACTTAAGAAAGTACAATTTTATTGGGTTGGCCTTAGCAATGACTTTTTGTTATGATTTTGATCTGTTGAGGGCCTAGGGGGTTCAATTGTGCATTGGATGTCCATTTATGGAATGGAAACATTGAATCTAAAAATGGGGAACAATATAGGTCATGAATTATTAGTTGATAAACAATGTGTTCCTTAGGGTGGTGATGAGTTTAGGGCACTGTAGGAGTTTTTAAAATAGGTAAAGTGACACGACGTGGTTGGGGCCATGAGTTTCAAAGAGGATCAGACCGAATGAAAACAAGTTTTCTCATCCCCAAGGGTTTTAATTTTACTTTTTAATTTTATTGTATTTTTATTTAGGAATAGTTTTCTTGGATTTCATATGGATATCTGGTGGTCAATGTATGGGTTTTGGTTGATGTGTCCTTTGAGGAGCATCTGATTTATTTTGTGGATCGTAGTAAGAAGTTTTTTTAGTGAAGGTCCATGGTTTTAGGTAATGTTTTGTGTTAGTATGATAATTTTCTAGAGGAAACATGATAATGTAAAATGGATATATTTTTATATTGACCAAATCATTTTTCTTGGATATTCAGTGATGCACAGGAAGAGTGGATTGAGGACGAGCCCTTATAAGGTGGGGATGTTTTTAGATCTCGGACATTACAGAGTTATGTTGTTTCTTAAATTTTGGTTTCGATCTATTTTTGGTTAATTAAATTCTTTCCAATATTATTAGCAAACTCAGGGGTGTTCTGGGAGTTTGGGATATGAATGAAAGGAAAATTGGGCCAATCTGGGCAAGGTGCATGGTTGGCGCATGGTTATGTAAATCGTGCAACCAACCCTGGAAAACCATTCAACCTTAGAAAATTTAATTCCATGGTTTAAGAATGAATTTTAAACAATGTAGAGCTACCCAGTTTACTGTGCGACCTCATTCAACATTGAAAGAGGATTTCACTTGGTTTGCGCAAGGTTTGGGAAACTGTGCGGGTAAATAGTGTTCCCCACTAGAAGTAGAAAAATCTAATGTATTTACATGTCATGAGTTTAAGTATCCCAACCTATTTACACCCCATTTATTATCCTCTCCACTCTATTAGTGAAACTAAAACACCCATGATTCCAAGGGATATATCTTCACACTTTCCAAGCTGTTTGGAACACCATTGGTTGCGAATCGATGATTTCAGTTACTCTAATCCTCTCATTTTGTCTCTTTCTCAGAGTAGGGTTTGTATCTTGGTATATCACCTTCTGAATATCTAAGACATTAATTCTTGTGTTGTATTCTAGGATTAATCATCAAGGGATTTTTGTATTTGTATCTTACACTATGATTAAGAGTGAATTCATCAATGGATTCATTTTTGGTGGTCTACAAGTTATATCCCATAGTCATTGTGTTGTTTTTTGTATGTTTGGGAGAGTCATTGGGTGACCCATGTTGTAATTTGAATTAATTTCATGATATTTTGTCAAATGGATATTTAAATGAGAATTTTAACACCTAATGAACAACTTAGGATGTGTTGAGGATGATTTTACTAGTTTTGGACAATCCATTATGTGCGTCGACCATCCCGAACATGGGTAACAGAAACATTTAGTATGAAATTGACTTGTGATTAAGTAGTGACAATGACGAACATGTAAATTTTTTATTGTGATTATTAATAAAAGAATATGGATAGTTGTATTTGGATATTGATAATGGATTGAGGATTGTTTTTTTGACATAAAAAATGGGTTAAATGGAATTAATTGGAATGTGATAAATGAATTGTGTTAGGTGTTTGAAACGAATATGCTGGTTAATACAAGGGAAATGATGAACCAATTATGTGAGTTCACATATGGAAACAATTGGATATGTTAAATGGGTTAATTGAATGGGGATTAGAAAATATTATTAGTGAGTTAGGAATAATAAATGGGAATTCGGATAAATAACTTTGTAATGTAATTAGTAAATGTGTTAATGGGTTATGGCATAATGTTAATTCCAAAGATAATTGTTATATGTTTTTTGCTATTGGCACTATTTATCATTGGTTGAAATATTTTATATGTGTGGTGCATAAATAAATAATCATATGAACATGGTTTGGTAGAGTGGGGTATTTATGTGAGGTTCCATGCCAAATGTTCTAGTTTGATTGAGGCTTTAAAAACCACAATAAAATTCATTGGTTATGGAAGGGGATTGAGGTTTATTAACCAAATTGTTGAATTAGTTGAGAACACTTGGAACAAGGATTCTAGGTGAGTGTGTATTATTTATGATGATGTGTCTATCCATATTGAGATTGGGAACTTTTCACATTTCTCTTATGCATTGAGATTGATGATTATGACTAATTTGTTAAGCACGAGATGAATGTAAATTCAATAATAAAAATTTTATAAAGATTGAAAATAGAAATAATTCTTGGAATGACTTATGTGTGTCTTGTTAACTAATGGAACATGGAATATATATTTTTACATGTACTATAATTAGATAATTTATGAATTGTCTATTTAGATTGGATATTTTGTGGACACAATTGGTGGTGTCCTATTGAGTTTTACTCACACCCTGCTTGGGCCGCCATTATGTACCAAATAATTCTTCATGCATACACGTCAGGATAAGGAAAAAGCCGATATTATTTGGAGGTGATCCGGGATTGGGAATTATATGTATGAGGTTTTAGAATTTGAGTCACTAACATTTGGGTATTCCACTATTTGACACTATTTTCTGTTTTGTTCACATGGAACTATTAGTTTGTCATGACATATTTACTATTGTTAATGTTTTGTACCCACATTTGGGAGATTTTTATTTATACATGTTGGTTGGTTATTATATATTTTTAAATTGTTTTATTTATTTTTTTCTATTTAATACTCTGGTAATGTGGGTGTAGTCTTCCCAAGTGACCTTTTAGACCATCGTTACTAGTTAGAAACCTCTGGAGTATAGAGAGGCGCACTTGATTCCATTTGACAACCTAGCTCAAGGTACTAGGTTATTGGCTCCCTATTTAGTGAAGTTACAAATTAAGTGGTTTAAATATTATTGACTAATAATTATATTACAATAAAAAATATTCAAAATATAATAGTCATTTTAGGTATCTAAATTTATTGAAATGAAATGACAATTTTTCAAAAAATGGGATTTTTCACCATTCATTAAAAAATACACATTTTTTTAAAAATACCTAAAATTTAACCAATTTATATTTTTGATATACTAGTATTATAAAATAATTTAATTTTAGAAAATTAAATTTTTTAAATTTCATAAAATTAATTATAATATTTTTTCCCATGAAAATCAATAAAACACATTTGATTGAAATATTTTTTTGAAGATTAAAATAAATGTACAAATAATTTATTGATTATTTAATAAATATTTATCAATAATATATATTGAGTAAGAAATATATATTTTTTATAATTTATTTAATATAAATACTACCTACCAATTTAACAACTTGGTTATAATGGTCATATATTTCATGGGTCATTTAAGATTAGTGTTGTGTGTCGACTATGCTATCGAACAATTTTTTTCTAAAATATTAATGTGTTACACAAGAAATAGATTATAATCGATGTATATATATTGGAGTCATATAATAATAACATATAAGAATTCCATATCATAAAATATAGAGTGAATGTGAGATATTAGGAGAGTGGTCATAACCCAAAGTAAACAGGGCGGCTCAATGAGATCTCTTATCTTAGGTTCTAGAATCATTCTGAACTTTCACTTAAAATACAGGATAATTAAATTATATTCATTAAAAACAATTTTATAAACTTTTTGGAATTTATATTCTTTTGAAAAAAATTTATTATGGTCATTTATAACTGTGTTAATGAGATATAAGTTTTAATTTTATTATTTTGAGGGAATTCATTTCTTTGTTCTAAGGTCGGATCACTTGTGGATAATTTCTGATGTTCTTGTAAAATAAGAATTGAACTGAAAAATAAAAATGAAATGGTATTTATGTACTTAAAAAATTAAATTTCCAAATTTTTTCTGACATAAGGATGACTGATTTCATAAATACATTAACGTTATATGGTTAGTTTTTTGGAAGTTTTACTGACAATTAGGAACTACATTAAATTTTTTTTAATATTATATATATATATTCATTATATATCATTTTATAAGTTTTTATATACTTAATAGAATCTTATGTTTTTATAATAATTTTTCGTTTGACCATCCTTGATGGAGATGGAGAAAAAAGTGCCTTGTTTATGGTGGTGATGAGCCAACCATATCGTGAACTATGTATTCATTTTAAAAATGAATAGAGGGAGGGTGTAATATGGATATTACATAGTTATAATAACCCTTAATAATATTTAGGATATTTATGTCACATGTTTAGTTTGTATTGAGTTTAAATTGGTGTGGTAAAAGAAAAATAAAATTAAATAAAATCTAGTTTAGATTTTCCCTCTGCCTTTGGTTTTCTCCTTTTATGCTACCGCTTAAGGATATATTAAATGGTGTTTAGATGAGACCAGTAAAAAGACAACATGGAGAAGAGTATTGGTAAGGTAATTTTGTTGAAATTTGGAATTTTTCAAGGATTACTTGTTGTGATGAAAAGGGGTTGTAAAGGGTGGTATTTATAGGGGGAGGAGGGTGGTGTTTTAGAATATTATATTAATTAATTAATTATTTAGGATTAATACTAACAAATAATATTAATTATTGTCAATATATAAATTAAATATATAATTTTAGTTCAAAGAAATCGTTTTATACAACATCCATGCCTCAAAATTTCTGTAATTAATCTTATAATATTAGATACTATATTTGGTAGTATGTCTCTATTCACAAAAAATTAAACATTTTTATTAAAATACCAATAATTTTACCTATACATTGTTCATAATTTATATTCTAAAAATAGAATCTATTTTCTGAGAATAATTTTCTGAATATAAAATATTTAAATTATTATATAAAATCATTATTTATTTAAAAAATGAAAATTTTAATATTATGTTCGATTTGCATACCCTTAGATAAATTATTTAAGGGGTAATTAAATAATAATATCATTATAATAATGTTTTTATTAATTTTTAAACCCATTTAAATAAAATTAAATTTCTTTTAAATAATTACATTTTTAGGAAAAATTCAAATAAAACATATATTATTTAAAAATATAACGACACTTATTTTATCATTTTCAAAACATGTATTTTCATTTATAATAATATAAATATGTTTATAGTAATTTTAGTAGATATATAAATTTTATTTTACACATTAATTGGAGTGGAGACTATTCTAATAGTAATATTACTATTCCAAAAGGCTAGGGTGCTTTTCCAATGACCAGGTTACTATTTCAATGAGCATATTACTATTCTAATAGTTAGATTTGTAATGTTCATATGGTTTCCCCACATAATATAAATACCATTATTTGATTCATTAATTACTCAACTATATTTTTCTTGAATGTTTTCTATAAAATTTTCATTTAAAAAAATTCATATTTCATTACTAATATTCTTCTTTATTAATAGAGTATTTCTCGTGACTGTGATTATTCTGGGGGATTTAGAATATATAAATAATCAATTTATTATTATCTTATATTCTATTTCTGTATATTTTAAATATGTTCAATTGATAAGTCATTTAATTCTCAATTTATAATGATCAAGTTAATTTAATATTTTTTTGATTTCATTATATGGTGCCTGTTATTTTAAATAAATTTATAAATAAGACGCAACTATAATAAGGGATATTCAGTCAATAATTTTCATTCATTATATTATACCCCAGTTAATAAATTAGTACCTTCAAATATGGATTTATATAATATATTGAAAATAGGTGAGGGAACTTTTACTTCATGGACGCCTCAAGTTCCAATGTCTTCTCCTTATACTTAATGTTTCTCCATGGTACTTTAATTATAGGAGTGGTATTCCAATATGGAACTTTATCTCTAAGGTTCAATATCATTACTGATAACTCCTAATTTGAGAGATATTTTTCTAGATATACCACATATGAATTTAGTATATATGATGGATCTATTATTAAATTCCTTAAAATGTATAACTGAAATAGATTTTGTTCTTAAGAAAGGGGTGGCGGGTGTGCTAGTTAATAGAACACAAATCCACTACGATTGAGAATATTAAAAGGTCCAATGTACATGGGGACTAGATTTTATTTTCTTCCAAAATATCTTAAGTCTCTTCCTTGGTGGTATGTGATAGAATACTTTATCTCCAACATCCAATAATAGGTCTCCTTGATGATTTTAAATATATATCTTCTAATTAATTTGAGTAACCTTGATGTGTTATTTAATTTTAGTATCCTTTTCTATCATTTCCATGACCATTTCAAGTCATATCATCTCTCATTCTCCATCATCATTGTATAATTCAAGTGTTTTACATCTCTTTCCAAGAAGGAATTCATATGGAGCCATTGGGATGATGTATTATAAATTATTATTGCATGAGTACTCTACTAGAGGAAGGGGAACATACAATCCTCATTTGATATCCATAAATAATACTGACAACATTTTTTCTTTTTTCTAGAATAGTCCACTTATATTTTAAAACAATCTGGATGTGATATGTGTAATAGCATAGATTTTAAAGGAAGAAAATTATATTTTACAGTGTAAAGATAATGCAACACTAAACATAGAAGAGATTGAAACTCCCCAAGGCATTTTGCTATAATAATTTTTTAATAAATTAAATGTATTCAATATCTTTTGGTGTATGTAACACTGATATTTTTGTGTCTCATATATTATTCAAATCGAAACATTGAACTTAAATGACCAACAATATATATAACTATTATAACCTAGCCCTTAAATCAGTGGTATAAATTATATTAAATACTTCTTGAAATAAATATGTTTATATGTATTTATTACTCAATATAAATTATTCATACATTTTTAGAAAATAATTAGTCATTGTTTAACAATGAAATTTTAGTCTAAAATAATATGTTTTCTTCAAATATGATTTTTATTGATTTTACTAAAAAAAATATTATTAATAAATTTTATAATGTTTAGAAATTTTATTATTAAATAAAAAACATTTTTGGAAAAATAATATCATAATTATGTTATGGTTTTTTTTTGAGAATGTTTTGAACATATTAATTTTTTATTAATAGTGAATAATACTAAATTTTAATTGACTAATTACCTTTTATTTAAATTATTTTTATTGATTAATTATAGTATTACTTTTTATAGAGAAATTAAATCTATTATATATCAATTAATAAAATTTGGTTTGTTTTAAAAAAAATTATTTCTAAATTTTATATAATTTTTTTTAAAACATTTGGACATTTTCTATTTGAAAAGCCACTTGTTCATCGTATTTGTGTGATTCATCTTAAATTAAAATCTACCACATCTGTGAATTGAACTAGAAAAAATGGAATAACTATTTGGAAGCTCATTAGTTTATATTGTATAATAATTTCAACATATATTTTTTCAAAATAAATAATTAATATAAAAAAATTAATTATCACGGTTAAGGTAAGAAAGGAATTACCAGGGGATAAACTAAATGAATAGTATTTAAATGACTTATATATTAGTATATTTTTTATTTTATGTTAATATTTTGATATATTATCATTTAGTATCTATAAGTGTTCATTATATCACCTTTTTTATGTTAAAAACATGGGGTAAATTCATTCATTACAAAAACATACAAGTGTGACACTCAAATGGCTTATAAAAGGCCACCATCTCCTCCCATATTCACTCTTTCAAAACCCATTGTTTAAGATAATATCTATTAAAATAAATTATCCAACATCATAATATAAAACTAGAGGTTTTATTGTTGTTAAATATCCATCTATTTAAGGCCTTTGGTGCCAACTAATAGAAGTTACCCAATGGAGAGGTAACATTCTTCAACATGTGTTTTTATTTTATTTATACATAAAACTCCTTAATTGTTTATTAAACCATGATTATATAATAAAATTACTATATTAAATAAAATTACCTATTGTTCTCATAATTTAATAACCTAAATATTTATTATATTCCATCAAATGGGTTATGAAATAATCAATCATGTGTAAAGAGGACTACCACCTCACGAACTAATACTATGTGTTTGTTCGATTACGACCCATCATGGATGGGTATGATGATAGATAGTATATATATATGTATATATGATAATTAAAACATAATTATACCGCTCGAGTCATTATATCTTATCTTATATTTTTTTACATTCCATTTCTCTTGATATTTGATTACGTTGGTCATGTGTACGGTGGACCTCCGCCTCGCGAAGCGAAGCTATTAGTTATCGCTAGCATTTGACATCAAAAATAATAAAAACAATGTTAATAAATATATATGATATAAATGAAATAATAATGAATATAATATCATGTTTTTCTTTCTAAATGTATAATATATTATTTTTATTCTTACTTTTTCAATCACAAAATGATGATAATGTCATTCTTGTACATGTGTATTATCCCTTCACAAAGTGACGTGAATCTCTCTCTTTTCATCACCACACCACATGGATGATATACAAAAATAAATATATAAAATGATATAATAAGTAATTTATTATATCTCTATCATTATGGAATGATAAAATATTACTTAAATATTTTCCTCAATGATAATTTAAAAATAGAAATGTTACTCATGTGTATGTGCAACCTACCATCTCCATGATTGTAACACACATCATTTTCAAACCCATATTTAATAATGTGTATCAAAATTATAATTTATATATATATATTTTTCTTTAATAATATTATGGATATTAGAGATCTATATTATGTTTCCATGAAATGGAACATTTATAACAAATCATGAATGAGAAAACCTGAAAATTAACACCTAGAACAATAAAAATAGTGAATGATTATTATAAATGGGAGATAAGATGTTATAAATGGATAATATAGGATATTATTAATATCAATAATGTAATATTATTAGTTAATTACATAATTAAAACCACAATATATGACATCAAAATATGTTCATTAAAAAAGAAGCGTGAGTTATGAGATTTCATTTCTCAATTTTCATTCATTGGGTTAAACATCTACATCATGGAATATGTCCTTCTATGATTACATGTGTAATGAAATATGATTATTTTGTGTTATATTGGATCATTTTTAATTTTGATTAAAATTTTATACACATAGTCAATCCATTTATTAATACCTACTTCAATGATTTGATCCTTGTAAGAGATTTTAGTGTCGATTTTCATTATTTGAGAATTATGTCATGTTGTTCACCAATATTCATTTATTTGGTTTAAATATTTTCCATTTTTTATGAAATATCATGAATTTATTTATTCTCATGATATTGTATGTTTAATTTAATTTTATACTTTAATGGGGATTAATAATCAATATTAACAATTTTTAAGGGTTTTACCATAAAATCTCATCATTTCTTGAAATTATCGATGACAAAGTGTCAAATATTGAAATATTATTAAATTACTCTCAAGGATTAATATAATGTTTCATATCCTATGGTTATTAATGAAAATTTAATAAAATATTACCATTTTTCAACTCTTTGGTGCTTCAAATAATCGGGAAATTGTTTTAAGAAAAATCATATTTATTTTTCTCTTTAGTAAAACCCCCCCTTTTCCCCCAAAACCATGTTTTATAAAAGAAATATAAAAAAATTTTTATGAACATTTAAATTGTTTATTAAATAAATTTTTACCCATTATGTTTTTTACTAATGTTTTTAATGGAATCATCATGCCATTTTCAAACTAATGACAAGTTGGATTTTGTCGAAAATGTGAATGGAGTCTTTATTTTTTCTTATAAAACAAGAATGGGGTTTTACCCCTTATTTTTTATTAAATATTAATTTATATGTTATAATGATTATTTTTGAATAAAATAATTTTCAATATTTTTTAATCATCAATAAGAGTTATTTCTAAATGGAATGAATAATTTCCCCAAGAAATATTTTTAATGAATTTTTAAACATTATTTATTTGGATTTAATGTTTTTTTCAAAAAAAAATTATATTCATATTATTTTGAAAGTTTTCATTATTAAAAAATTGTTTTTTAAAAATTCAAACCATGTTTTCTTCAAAATTTATTTAATTTTATTCTAATGGAATTCCCATTCATGAACATCAACATCCCTTATTGTTACTTATGCTTCAATAAGGATATTTTATAAGGACAATATCCTCCATATTTTCTATGGATAGATTAAGATTATTTCAAATTTAATAATAAGGAGATATTTTTTTCAATAGTTTAGTAATTTTTCAAATATATTTTTATGTATCCGATTTATTTTCCCTTGGATAATAATTTTTAAAATATTTTTTTATAGAATCCAACTCATTTTTTTTGTTAATGATGTTGTAAAGAGATTTTTATGGATCTTATTTTTTCTAAGCATTAATAATGTTATAAAATAGGTAATGGTTGTTTTATCAACGTTATGATAAAATAAATGATCTATATAATTTATTCATATGGTGGTTCATGTACATTAATTATACAATGGGTTATCTCAAATATCACTCGGTGAGCCTAATATAGCTTAAATGATGGGTGTTCCCATATAGCACTCCAATGCATTGGATAATGATTACACCATCTAGAGAAGTATATAAGAATTTGATAATATGGTTATTAAATTTTTATGGGTTCTATAATGTTTCTATAACTATTCTATAAAGATGATTTTCTATGAGACCAACACATAATATCTATGATTTATTTAAATTTACAATGATTCCATTGATGAATATTGATATAAATTGGATCATAATTATTGATTCTAAACAAAATATAATTTTTAGAGCCTTAAGACATGTTTCATGATTTGAGATACAATTTTTCATGGTTATGAGTTCTTATATGATTCATTAATGAACTATATTTTTTTCATCATAATCTTATGAACTTCTTATACTCACTAATTATATTCAATTATTAATGACTATGTTTACCCTTAATGAGGATTTGATATCGCCCTTCAACTTTTTCATTTTCCCCATGTTATCAATTATGATGTTGAATTTGTTAGGACGAAAGAGATTCATATGGATGATATTTATGACCTAATATATCGCTTGAAAAGATGGGTATAGTGGGAAAGATACTCCCACGAAATCCTTGTTATTATTTATGTAAGTGTTTGTCCTGATTTTATAAAACATTATAACAAAAATTTCCATTAGAATGTAAGTGATTAATTTTTTAATTTATGCATTGTATATTTTAGATGGACAAAATTGGTTCACCTTAATAAGTATCAAATATATAAGTGTACATTTCCCATTTTTAGCACTAGATATGGGAGTTCAGGTTTTAAACCATTATAATTGGTATTAGAGGTCGGTTTAGACAACTTTGGATATTATGATGTTTTTATTTGAGATAGTCAATAGAGTTATGGATACCATAATAGGTTTATAAAAACAAATATAATCAAATGTTCAATGTCTTAGACACTGCTTTGATGTTTTAAGCAATGATATCTTAAAATGATTAGTGATATTTTTGGAGATATTTTATAAGGTTGATGTATCTTTAAATCTCTGGTTTAACATGATTTAAGAATTTATTTTGAATGGAGATATCTTTTAAGGTATTGATAACCATTAGGGATTATAGGATCTTGGATATTGAGGTGATTATGGGAAAACCAGTCTAATCATATAGAAACCCCTGAGATTGATAGGTGATTTGGCTCCTAATAGATTAATGTCATTTAAAACAGATATCACCATATATTTTAGAATGTAATCTAAAAAGTATAAGATATCCTTTGAGGATAAACCACTCTTTAATGTTGATACTTTTGAGGTGATTTGTTATATAGGTTTACTCATTCGTGGAATTATTTATGTTTAAATATTTGTATTACCATTGAATTTATAATATTAATGTATCAAATAATGGTTTATCTTTTATGGGAATTATATTACCTTGTGATAACCATTTTGGTTTTTAATGAATAAAGAAATGTAGAATATTTTTGATTTTCACATTTATGGTTATTAGGTCATTAATAGTTTATTTTAGTGATTCAGGCATGAAAAATCCCTCAAAAATTCTCATAATTTAAAGAAAAATATGAGATTGTAGTTGAAGTCAACAAAAAATGAAATTATATTAATCAATTAATTATATTTCTTTATTCACATATTTTAGATGGAAAAGTAATTCCTCAAAAATATGAAATGTGTTATGAAAAAAGATTGTGATCCATTTAAAATAATATCAAATTTATTAGATGGTCTTTTAAATCTTAAAAAATTTATTGTTTTGAGGCCTTTAACATTTTAGTGATCCTTCACTTGTTTTTGATCAATTTCTTCAATCACTGTCTATAATTATATTGTATTTTCTTCAATGTAAGAATAATCACTTCCCACTAACATTATCCTAATAGAAACTACGTATTCACTATTATAGGTGACCCCCAATATTTTATTTCACATTAATCAAGAATATGTTGTATTGACCCATTTTATGATGTGGGTTTACAAATAGGTATTTTAAAATAATCAACATTTGACTACCTAGATAAAGGTCAATCTTTTAAGATCTAATTTATTAATGTGGGGAGGATATAACACACTAAAATTTTAAAGTATGATATTTATTTTTGATATCATACATGACATTAAGCATTGGACTTATACTAGAATTTAACTCCCAAATAATTTTCAATATACTTTTTTTTTGTAAATAAATTTAATCTACTCAATAGATTTCAGTACACACAACCCTAAAACATTTAGGTTCGATTGTGTATTTAACATGCAACATTGTGCGTAAACGAACCAAGATATATATTACCATTATAATATAATTGTTAAATTGGTCAATATAAATATTATTAAATTATTTATGATATTTATATTTCATAAAAAATATAAATTATTGATAAATGTTTAGTAAAGAATCTATAAATTTTTATTAAGGTAATTTTATTATTCAGAAATAAGTTTTCATGAAAATTATTTTTATTTTTTTCATGAAAAAATATTAAAATTAGTTTTTGAACTATTAAAAAAATTATTTGAAAAAATTAAACATCATTTTGAAAATAATAATTTAAAAATTATATTAGGAATAATTTTTGTAAAATTTCTAAAAGAAATAATTTTTGATGAAAATTGAAAAATATAAAATATTAATTTAAAACCATGTTTTTATTTAAATAATTTATAAAGTTAAATTATATATAACTTTTTTAAAATTTAAAATACATAAATTATATATCTATTAATATATTTTAGTTCATTTTTATCAATTTATTATTTAAAATCAGATATAAAAACATTGTAAACATTTGAAATTTTTCTTTTTGAAACAATACTTTCTCATCACATTTTCATAATTAATTTTAAATTTATATTTTCTAATTATATGAAATGAATTTAAAAAATTGGATTAAATATTTGGAGTCTTTATAATTTATATTATCTAATAACTTGATGTTAATATTTTTCCATAATAAATAGAAAATAGTCTAACAATTTACTATTGAGGTTATGGTAAAAATGGGTTTACGGAGGGATAAACTGTAAAGACCTGAAATTTCCATGAAATTTTTTTTTCATAAATACATGGAAATTTTAACAGTCCACAGTTTTTGACGGAGAGCGATTCTGATGCCCGGAGTGCCCGGAATGATCTGTCAAAGTTTTGTTAAGCTTAAATTAACGCACATATGCAGTTTTCCTAAAAAAGTTGAATAAATATTAAACGATTACTCGGATCAAGAAAACTGAGGCCACCATTGATCTCAGGATGACAGGTTTACCCTAGATGTGACTTAAGATTAATCTACGCGGGCCTCCTATGAGAAAACCTGAAAATGACAGAACTGTAAATAAAATAATTTAGTATAGTTATTTTATTTTCAAATTCTTATAACTCATAAACGGTAACTCGGATTAAAAATATGAGACCACTACTGAACTCGTGAGGGTAGGATTTCATTAAGAAGATACAAACTTGGGTCAGCGACAGCCACCAGAGAAATTCAGTTTTTTGCCGCAAATAAAATAATTAAGTGACAATTATTTTAAAGTATAATCTATAACATTCAAACGGTAACTCAGATTTAAAATCTGACAATACCGTTGTTGTTTTTGGGTCATTTTTCATTTAGGAAGAGCCAAACCTCGACCACATTGGGATGAGGATGGCTGTTAATAATTTTCCAAACTTTTTTTTGGGTACGTTCAGTAAACATGAGAGCGACATTTCATAAATTTTGAACTGGTGATCGGAATTGAAATCTAAGGACACCGTTCAGATCATAACGTCGGTATTCACTTAAGGAGAGCATTACCATAGTTTCATTTTATCGAGATTGGATGTCAATTTTTGGGGGTTTCTAAAAAATTAAATAAAAATATGTGTAACATAATTTTATTTTGTGGTTGTTTAATCCTCGAAGGGGTAGTTGGAGGTAGGGCCTACCCGCGCATAACCTCCTATGGGAGGATATTATGTGGTGGGACCCACATGAGATGAAACCCCCTTAACCGCCCATTAACCCTTGGAACTCCCAATTTATTGCAGAGACTCTTCGCCTTCCTTCATAAGTCTGCCAACACAAATTAATTAATAGCTTAATTAATTAATTTGAATTCTTTTGATTCTTTTGGGGAATGCATGGAAACCTTAAAATAATAGCTTCTCTATTATTTTAGGATGGTTGGTGTTTCTCTGTGGTGGAACCTTGAGAGAATACTTTGGAGATTCTTGGTGGAGCCTTTCCTCTCCAACAAAGGACAACTTCCTCTCCAACCAAGAACGGCGTCCTCTCCAATGAAGAACAACTTCCTCTCGAAGGAAGAACACACCATCTCCGATGAAGAATGAGGATGGCACTTGAACCCGAGATCAGTGACATGTGATAGGCGCAACATATGATGACGTCATCTCCTCTTGATTTCAATGGAACGACCCCTCCTTCCCATGACTATGTCGAGGGAACACCTATTAGAAGGTAGGGGGATTTGAATATTTTAATATATGAATCATACCCTCATTCTTTGATGTTTACTTTGGATCGATGGTGGACAATTGTTACCACCTAATGTGGAGGGCGTGGGCCAAACAAACACAGCCCGACGTCTCTCTGTTGATACATGTTTGGTTGACGTCGGAGGTGAAGCCAGAAGTGTGCGGTGCCATCGCACTACACCGGAGAAGAATCGCGGCGAACAAAAGAGGTGCAGCGGCATCGCGTCGCGCCGTACAAGAGGTGTGGAACGATGGCCAGGGGGGCGCATCAATGGTTTCTCATGCCGTCACGCCACACCAGAGATGTACCGCAACTGGGAATTCCATGATAGAGGGAGAAGTGTGGCGTCGTCACTCTGCACGGTGGAGCTGAAGACTACGGCCCGGTCGGGCCACGATGGTGATGGCGCGGCGACGTCGCGCCGCGCGTAGAGCATAAGGACCGCGGAAACATCACACCGTGGTGGAGGTGCAGTGGTGGTCGGTCGGGTCGGCTGCCATGGAGCAGGACACTCGGGACCACCCGGGTCCCGCAAACCCCAAACTGGTGTAAGGCACCAGTTTTGTTTGACGAAATGGGGAGGGGAGCAACACCCCCTCCCTCGCCTAGCTGGCTGGGCCACCCTTGGCAGAGCCACCCCTTGGTCAGGCTGCCCTTGGGCCAGGCTGTACCCTCACCTCAGGTTGCTTCCTCAGACCGATTCAGACCCGTGGAGTGGGTCAGACCCCAGTTCAGAATGGGTCAGTCCAGGTCAGCCCGATTGGGTCGGGCCGGACCCAGACCTACTACGGCCTTTTATAACTTTTTGCCAGCATCTAGGGTTAGGGGTGTCCGATCGAAGAACCGTTTGTGGTGATGGAATTCTTGGAGTGAGATTATTAATTTGACATACTTCAATTGAGGTTCTGACACATTTGGGGTACGGTCAGGTTGGTTTGAGCCTAAAAAAAACCAGGCCCCTGGAAGAAAAATGCCAATAACATACAGACTGGGCGTTCGATTGACACAACATCTGTCATGTTGGGTTCCTTATGATAAGGCGGAACTATGGGATACATAAACTCAGGACTTCATTACAGTTGATGTATCAACCCATGGCTCGAGGAGCGGACCCTCCGGGAATTGAGTGTGCTGTGTGCGGGCACCCTAGGGCCGGCTGCGAGTGTGAAGACTTTTGTACTGGAATCCTATGTGGGTACGTCAGCGATGACTTCTATACCAGGATCCTCCGTGGGTCTGACAGTTCTGACATCTATTCCTAGATCCTGTTTGGATTTGACAGAATAGCTAGTCCTATATCCTCTGTGGGTCCAACAAATTTGATGGTCTTGTATATTGTGTGGGTCCGACAGCTCAGATGAGAATGGATGGTCATGTATCCTGTGTGGGACCAACATCATATCTAGTCCTGTATCCTGTGTGGTTCTGACATCTCTGATGAATCAATGACTACATCTGATTATCTCTATCACTCTACAAAAGATGTATACCTGTGTGAGCTGTGTCTTGACTTTCATTCGATATCATCGAGATGATTGACTTTTCCTCCTTTGTTGAATGGGTTGTTCTTGGGCTCGAGATTTGGATCCGGACTGAGATTGGTAATATAGGTATATGTTTGGACATATTCCTAAGTAAGGTTGGTTGGTAACTCTTGATTGTATTTTAATTTGTGGTTTATCCTTGTTGTATTTTGTGAGACCTTGAGGGTCTCAGGGTGTCTACTACGTATGGTTATACTCACCCCTGCACGAGCTATGCCCGCACCCCATTCTATTGGATGCAGATATCGGACAGCACTGTCCGAGCTGCAGTGTATGAGGACTAGACGGTACTCGGAGGTGGACCTCACAACGAGTCGGTACCCGGATGAGATGGATGGACGTGGAGAACTGAGGAGAATATCTATACCTACCCTTCAGGTAGGATCCGTGGTGGACGATCCAGGGGCTTCTAGACACCTTACAACTGTTTCCCTTTTTAGTTGTACCAGTTTTTCCATTCCTTGTACTTTACTGTTGGGTTTGTATTTCCGGGCCCTTTAATTTCATCCCACTTGTTATACAGATTTTACATAGTGTTTTCTTCCTCTTGTTCTATGGTTGTGTGTGTTTACAATTTCTAAATAAATGCATTCCCTGTTTTTGGGAGTTACACCTTTGGTGCTAGTCACCAGCCCCTGGCCTAGGGAAGGCAGGCTTGGGGTAGTCATGGGATGGGCCCCGAGGATGGGTCGTGAAAAATTCGTATCAGAGGAGTCAGTTCTACCACATAACCTAAGAATCTCATCTGTCATACTTTGAAGTAATAGTGATAAGAGTATTGAGTGTGGTTTTTAGTCCAGGGAGTCCAGTGTTGGTGCGGCGGCTGACGTATCCATACATAAGGACCTTGACATATGATTTTCGACTCAGTTCACGAAAACACTAATTGCGAGTGTGTTTTTCAAGAGTCTTCTTTGTGAACACTTTGAGTTAGATCACCAGGTATAACTTATTGACCATGGAATATCTTTTCCATATTAGGATGCCGCTACATAGACAGCCAGCTAGGGTTTCCAAGAGAGTACACGATGATGGCCCACCGAGCGACGAGGCTTCAGTTTTGGCCCCTATTTCTATGTTGGCACCATTAGGTGGTGTACCAAGAGCACCACCACCCATAGGGAAGCAGTTACCTCTAGCCTCTCTGGAGGACGGTACATCCCGACTGAGCGTGTTTTATGAGTTCCAACAGTAGAGGCCTCTGATGTGTTGAGGCGAGATAGATTCCCAAGTAGCTGAGGGCTGGTTGGAGGCGATTTCTAGAGTTGTCCTCTTATTTTTGACACCAGAAGAGCATATGGTGATCATAGCTACTATTATTTGTAATATAGTGACCTTGATGATGGTCTGCATAGTGATGAGGATTCAGTATGTGGACAGTTGCCTGAGATTGTACCTTTAGGTAGTGTGTTATCTATAACACTGCCTGTTGATCAGGTGTTTCAACCGCTGGTACTGGTAGATGACAGGTGTAGGCTTAGTGCCTTACATGTGTTTTAGCATCATATACCCTTCATGTTCGGAGGCAAGCTTTACTCACATGCGGTAGAGGACATGCCTGAGGATTTGGCTGAGAGTTCCCGAGAGCATGTACAACTTCGTCAGGATGACATGTCTGTAGTAGAGTATTCATCAAAGCGTATAGACCATTCCTCGTACTCGATGAATACAATGGGAGTAGTGCTTTAGAGCACAGACCTCTGAGCAAGGTGTATTTAAGGATATCCATGAAAAATATTTTTCCTCTATGCACTATTATATATTAAAGGGTGCTACAAAGAACCTTTGTGGTTGAATGTTCATCGACTGAGTGGATAAAACCAGTGAATGTTAGTAATGAGAAACTATGAACTGGCATCATTCTCAGGGACTTGGGCATGTGAGATGTTTCAGGAAGATGAAGTGTTAAAGACAGATGAATCTATAGGGTAGAAGACGTGGAAGCATAGCTAGGAGAGCATCATGAGGTGGTTAACATTTCGACATGTTTGAAACACCCGCCTTTTTAGACCCCGCTAGGCTTAGAGAGATGGCAGGTAAGGTAAGAGAGTAGCTGCATGCAGTCATGGATTGTGACCCAAGGGATCTAGGAATGACTTGAGGTAAGGAATTTGTCTACTACTAGATACTGTATCAAGACCCATAGTTAACAATCATTCATTCCTTCCACAAATATTTTCCCAGACCTACAGTTTCATGTTAAACCATTGACTTGACCCTCACATCTAGAGATACCATTGGGAGGAGACTCGATAATCACACTTATGCCGACGGTGTGATATGACCCTTGAGGAGAGAGTTTCGGTTGGAACCTCTTGGTGGCAGCATCGAGGCCTTATGAAGTTATTTTGGGTATGGACTGTGCAACCACAATTCATGCATAGATTGACTGTATTAGGCAAAAAAGTTGTGTTTTATCTAAAATTTTGGGATGGGTTTTCCTTGGTAGGAGAAAATGAAAAACCAGGAAGAACAGGATGAAATCATTCATAAGAGATTTAAGTTGATCACTCCTGAGTCGTCCAGACTTACCTTTGTTCCAGAATTCTCCAAAGTTGCAGCACCACTATCACCTTTGGCGAAGAAGGGGCAACCATTTGTGTGGTCAGAGAGATGTCAGAAGATATTTCAAGAGCTGAGGCAGAGGATGAATAGTTCAGCCTTCTTAAGGCCACCAGTGGAGGGCGTTGTGTACATGGTTTGCTGCATCACATCAGGGATCAGACTCAGGTGTTTCCTGATGTAGGAGCGAGTAGTGATCGCGTATTGTTCTAGGAAGTCAAGATATCATGAGTAAAACTATGATACCCATGACCTGGAGTAAGAAGCAGTGGTCTTCACCTTGTAGATGTGGTGACACTATCTTATGGGAGAATGCTTTACCTTCTACTCGGACCACCAGTGTCTCAGGTACATCTTCTCACAGAGGACCTGAACATGGGACAACAACGAGGGCTCGAGTTCCTCTAGGAATATGAATTCAAGATAGTCTATACTCCTGTGAAGGGGAACATTGTAGAAGATACCCAATATAGGATATCAGGCATTCTGCTACTAGGAGAGGCGACATAGCAGCTATCCGCGTTGCATATATCCTTTGTGGATAGAGAAGGACCAGCCTTTCTTTAGTCTCATACAGTCACTCCCCCACTTTTTTCAGCGAGTTAGGGAGGCGTAGTGTGTGAACGCTGACTGTGAGACATGACGTGCTCAGATATCTATAGGACAAACACCTAGTTTATTTTCTAAAGGTGGGGATCATGTCATCATCTTCAATGAACATACTATGTTGCCAATGTCACTTGAGGATGAAGTGTGGAGGGAGTTTCACACATCCCAATTACCAGTACATACAGTATTGGTGAATATGTACAAGGAACATCGATGACAGCACTGGTGGCCAAGTATGAAGAAGGCAGTGGAAGAGTTTGTCAATCGATGGATCACTTGTCAGCAAGTGAAGGCATAGTATCGTGTACCAGTAGGCTTGGTTCAGCCTTTATAGGTCTCAAAGTGGAAGAGGGGTGATATATCCATGGAATTCTTGATGGGTATACCATGTACATCCCGGAGATGGAGACCCCTGGAGTTTGAGGATGGAGACCACGTCTTTCTACGGGTCTCAACTCGACGAGGTCTACAGAGTTTTGGATGAGGCAGAAAGTAATCTCTAAGGTTCATAGGACCTTTCCAATTCCTCATCAGAGTTGGAGATGTGGCTTACCGCATAGCTCTTCCATCTCAGTTGCACCAGGTGGACGATGTCTTCCACGTATCCAGTCTGAAGAGATACATGCATGACCCTTCCCACATCATCACCCATGGCTAGTTGGACATTTATGATGTGGAGAGTTTCACGGATGTTCCAATAGATATTGAGGATCAACAGCAGTGGGTCCTACATGGACGGTTGATACCACTAGTGCACATTCATTGGCAGCACGAGAACCTCAATGAGAGAACATGGGAGCGGGATGCTAAGATGTGTTCCCAATACCCCCATTTGTTCCCTTAGTACAAGTTGTATCATACAGGGATGTAAAGCCCTAAGGTGGGGAGATTTTAAGGACCTGGAATTTCCATGGAAATTTACTTTCATATATACTTGGGAATTTTACGAGTCTGCAGTTGTTGACGGTGAGTGATTTTGAGCACCAGAGTGCCCGGAATAATCCGTTGAAGTTTTTTAAACTTAAAATAATTCTTGTATGCAGTTTTCCTGAAAATGTGGAATAACACTTAAATGGTTACTTGGATCCGAAATTAGAGGCCACTATTGGGCTATGTATGGCGGGTTTACCCTAGGTGTGACTTAAGATTAATCGGTGCTAGCCTCCTGTGAGAAACCTGAAAATGGAATAACTGTAAATAAAATAATAAAATATAGATATTTCATTTTAAAATGCATATAACTCACAAATGGTAACTTGGATTAAAAATCTGAGACCGTCACTGAAATTTTAAGGGTAGGATTTTTTGAAGAAGATACTAAAGTGGGTCGGCGTGGGCCACCAGATAAAGTTGATTTTTGGCCACAAATAAAATAATTAAGTGACAATTATTTTATTGTAAAATTATTAATTATTAAACGGTAACTCGGATTTGAAATCTGAGGGTACCGTTGGGTTGGTTGGGGTGTGTTTCACCTAGATAGAGCCTATCCTCGACCGTGGTTGGATGAGGATGGATTTTAATAATTTTCTGAAATTTATTTTTGGGTACGTTTAGCAAACGTGCGAGCGACATTTCATAAATTTTGAACTGGTGCTCAAAATTAAAATCTGAGGACACCGTTGAAATCGCTGCGCCGATATTCTCTTAAGGATACCTTTACCAAAATTGAATTTTATCAAGATCTGATGATAATTTTTGGGGGTTTCTAAATAAATTAAATAAAAATATGTGTAACATATTTTGACTATGTGGTGGTTTAATCCTCTAAGGGGTTGCTGGAGGTGGGGCCCACTGGCGAATAACCTCCCTTGGGAGGATATTATGTGGTGGCACCCACACTAGCTGAAACCACCCCTTAACCCACCATTAACACATGGAACTCCCAATTTATTGCGGAGCCTCTTCACCTTCCTTCATAAGTATACAAACACAAATTAATTAATGAATTAATTAATTAATTTGAATTCTTTTGAATTCTTTTGGGGAATGCATATATACCATAAAATAAAAGATTCTATATTATTTTTAAATGATTGTTGTTTCTCTATGGTGGAATGTTGAGAAAAGACTTGGGAGATTCTTGGTGGAGCATTTCCTCTCCAACGAAGAACGACGCCCTCTCCAACAAAGAACACTGTCCTCTCCAACGAAGAACGACGTCCTCTCCAATGAATAATGCAACATTTTAGATGATGAAAACAGATGATGATTGAACCTGGGATCAATGGCATGTGATGGGTGCAACATATGATAACATAATCTCCTCCTGACGTTAATGGAATGATGCCACCATCCCACGACTCTGCCGAGCGAACACCGATTACAAGGTTGGGAGATTTGAATATTCTAATGAAAGAATTATACCCTCGTTCTCTGACCATTACATTGGTTCGATGGTGTTTAATTTTTATCACATAATACGGAGGGTGAGAGCCGAAAGAACATGGCCTGACGTCCCTCCATTGATTCTTGTTTGGTTGACGTCAAAGGTGGAGCTAGATGGGAGCGTTGCCATCGCACCATGCCAGAGAAGAACCACAGTGAAAGATAGAGGTGTGGTGCCATCGAAGTGCACTGCCCCGGAGGTGCGGAATCGTAGCCAAGGAAGGTTGTGTCAAATGGGGGTGGCACCATCATGCCACACTGGAGTGGAATCATGGGTGGGAGGGCTACGAAAGAGGGATAACCATGGCACCGTCACGGCCCGTGGTGGAGCCGAAGTCTATGGGTAGGTCGGACTGTGGCAGGGATGGTGTGGCACCATCGTGCCCGAGGAGAGTAGGAGGACCACGACGCCGTCACACCGTGGTGGAGGTGTAGTGGTGGCAAGCTGGGTCAGCCCCTGTGGAGCTAGACACATGGGACCACCCCGGTCCCACAACCCATGAATCGATGCAAGGCGCGGGTTCTGTTCGATGAACTAGGGAGGGGAACAACACCTCCTCCCTCGTGTGGCCGGCTCATCCGCCCATGCCAGGCCCCCCTCGGCCAGGGCACCCTCGGCGGGGCCGTCCCCTCGGCTTGGGTCACTTCCTCAGACCAGGTCAGACCCGTGGACTGGGTCAGATCCCGGTTCAGACCGGGTCGTTCCGGGTTAGTCCAACTCGGTCGGACCAGACCCAGACCTACAAAGGCCTTTTACACCTTTTTGCCTGCATCTAGGGATATGGGTGTCCCATCGACAAACCATCTGCGGTGATGGAATTCATGGAGAGATATGATTGATTTGGAAAACCTCACTCGAGGTTCAGACACAGTTGGGGTATGGTCGGGTTGGTTTGAGCCTGAAAACCAACCGGGCCCCTGGAACGAAAATTTCAATAACTCACAGACCGGGTGTCCGATTAATGCACCATCTGCCGCATTGGGTTCCTTATGATAAGACGGAACTAAATGATACATCAACTTAGGAATTCATGACAGTTGATGTATCGACACTTGGTTCGAGGATCGGACCCTCTCGGAATCGAGCGTGCTGTGTGCGAGAACCCTAGGGCAGGTTGCGACTGTGAAGACTTCTATACTGGGACCCTCCGTGGTTTCGATAGCGACGACTACTGTACTGAGATCCTACGTGGGTACGAAAGTTCTTACTTCTATTCCAAGATCCTGTGTGCGTCTGACAGAATAGATGGTCCTGTTTCTTTTGTGGGTCCAACAGCCTAGCTAGTCCTGTATCCTGTGTGGGTCCGACAGCTCAGCTGGTCCAATATCCTGTGTGGGTCCGACAGCTTATATGAATCAATGACTACATCTGATCATCTCTAACACTCTACAAAAGATGTATACCTGTGTGATTTGAGTCTTGGAATTCAGTTGATATCATTTAGATGATTGACTTTACCTCTTATGTGAAATGGGTTGTGTTTGGGCTTGAGAGTTGGAGCCAGACTATGATTGGTAACTTAGGAATATGTATGGGCATATTCCTATGTAAGGTTGGTTGATACCTCATGATTGTATCTTACTTTGTGTTTTGTCACTGTTGGATTTTGTGAGACCCTGAGATTCTCGGGGTCCCAACTAAGTATCATTATACTCACCCCTGCACGGGCTATGCCCACATCTCGTTGTGTCGGAGCAGACATCAGACAACGCTGACCGAGGCGGAGTATATGAGGATTGGACGGCACCGGGAGGTGGACCTCACGACGAGTCAGTACCCAGAGGAGACGGATGGACGTGGAGCACTGAGGAGGCTATCTGTACCTACCCTTCATATAGGATACATGGTAGATGATCCAGGAGCTGCTAGACACCTTCAACTATTTCCCTTTTTAGTTGTACCTATTTTACATTTCCTTGTACATTACTATTGTGTTTATATTTTCAGCCCCTTTAATTTCATCAAACTTGTTAAATAGCTTTTTCTTAGTTTTTTCTTCCTCTTGTTATCTGGTTGTGTGTGATTACGATTTCTAAAGGCAATACCTTCCCAGATTTATAGTGTTATTCCTTTGGTGCTTGTCGCCAGGACCTAGCCTATAGAAGGCGGGCTTGGTGTAGTCACGGCACGGGCCCTGAGGACGGGTCGTGACATAAACTAAAAACATAACTATTAAAATGAAATATAAAATTTAATCGGGTCTATTTTATGTTCGTATTCCAAACATATAATTTCTAGGATCATTAATAATCCATTATGTGATCCTTGTAACCTGAAACAAGCATGGATTTCATACATTATTTTCAAAAAAATTAGCAGGGTGTCGCTCACCTCATTTATAAATGGTCACCCACTCTCCTCCTCTCATTACACCATAAAAACCCATTATATCAGCCAATACCTTCCCAAATATCTTCTATAATTCATTAATTTCATCCTATTAGCCATTATTTGGGTGGAAATATATCGAAAGAAGTTCATTTGTGGAAACCAAAAGATGTTACCTCAAGAGGAAGCATAGTTCTTTAAGGAGCATTTTTATTTTTATTATTCCTCCTCCACTATAAATTATTATTAAATTGTGATGATATAATTAATTATGTATATTTAATAAAATTTTATACTATTATTTTAATTATATAACATAACTCATATACTTCAATAAAATAATTTAGGAAATTGTCATTCGTTTGTATAGAAAACTACCGCCTCACGAACCGATGTCATTAGTTTCTTCATTACCACATATAACAGGTTGGTATAATGATGAATATATAATATATATATATATATGTGATATATATAACATAAATATACCTATATATTCATTATTTCATATATATCATTTAATATCTATTCTACAGGGGAAACTAAAATGTCACTCATGTGTACGACCAAATACTGCCTTGCACAATGATGTGATTTGTTTTCACTAACACTTACATAGAAAATAATAAGGATAAAGTTAATAAAAATATATATAATATATGTGAAATAATTATTATATTAATTACATATTAATAATTATTAATAGATAATATGTCATTTTATATATTACATTTTCTACCACTAATTGATGATAGCGACATTCATGTGCGTGTGGATTATCGCCTTCATGAAGTGATATGACTCTATCATTTCATCACCGCACTACATGGATGATATATAAAATTATATTTAAAAAAATATTATAATTATGATACATTTATAATTCTATAATGATTAAATTTTACTTACCTCTTTCTTATAATGATGATTTCAAAATGGAAATCTTACTCATGCGTACGTATGACCTACCATATCCATGATTGTGACATAACTCATTTTTAAAAACAATATTTATTAATTGTTATTAAAAATTTAATTGATATATAAATATGAAGTTTATTTCATGAATAATATTTTTTAGATTATAGAAATATATTATTTGCAGAAGAACCAAATAATTCAATAAAACACATGAATGATAAAACAAGGCAATTAACACCAAAAAGACTTAAAATAAAAAAATATTATCAAAAAATGGTTGATAAGTTATTATAAAAGGATCATATATGATATTAAAAATTTTAATATGGTTAAATAATTAGTTTAGAACATGTTTAAAACCAATAAACATGAGGTTAAATAATGTTCAACCCAAAGGAAGCATGAGGTAAGGAATTCACTAACCTAATTTTCATACATTAGGATAAAGATCATCATTACTGATTTTTTTAACTCCATGAATATATGGGTAATTACCTTTCATTAGTTTATATATTATTTGAATTTTTATTATATGTATTTACTTTTTATACACATAAAAAATATTTTGATTACTCCCCACTTCGATGATATGATCTTTGTAAGGGACTATAGTCTAAATTTTTTTGAGTCTTATGTCATATTATACACTAAACATCATTAATGAGGAGTATATAAAGAACAATTAAAATTTATTATCTTGAATTTATTTATTATAATGTTATTCATTATTTAACTTAATTTTATCCATTTATTGGGATTATGATTTAAAGTTACAAATGTGTCAAAAGTTTTATATAATAATCTCATCATTTCTCTAGATTGTCTATGATTAAGGATGAAATGATGAACTATTATGATCTAATTCCCCATAATGATCGCGTATTTTGTTATGGTATAGTTATTAATGATATTTTTATTTAATAAAACCATTTTCCCTCTCATTGGAACCTAAAACAATTCGAAAATGTTTTGATGAAAAATTTGATTTTTTTCACTATTTGATTGAAAACACTATTTCTTCAAAACAAATGTTTTTTAAATATATTTTCAAAAATGTATTTATAATTATTAAATTTATTTATTAAATAAATATTTACCCATGATTTACTTTTAACAAAACTATTTAATGGAATATTCAGGCCATTTCCATAATAATGCATATTTGGATTTTAATGAAAATGTGGAAGGAATAGGTTTTGTTAACATGTACAACATAAACATAATTTTCCTAATTAATTTTATTTAGATCCTACATTGTAAGTTTTAAATGTTATTTAAATAAGTAATTTGAAAAATATTTATGCATTAAAAATATTATTAAAAAATAAATGGATATTTTTATCAATTAACGATTTAAATTTTTTTTAAAACCTCCATGGATGTTTTCAGAGAAAAAGGGTTTTTAAATAGTTTTTTGAATGTTTTGTTTTCAAAATGATATTTTTGAAAATTAAAATTATATTTTCTTCAACGTTTTTAATGATATTTTCATGGTTTTTTCTTTCATACATTTTGAAAAACTATGTTATTACTTATGCTCTAAAAGAGATATTTTTTAATGAAACCATCCACATTATTTTTCCATAAGGATTATAAGTTTTTGATATTGATGGTTATAGAACCATTTTATTTGCCAAAGGATATTCATCATTAAATTATACTATTATAGAACCCATTTTTTCTGGGGGATTAATTATTTTTCTAAAATTTTACAATATAATACATTTCTTTTCCATGGGATAATCAGCATTTAAAGGGTTTGTTATGGAACCCATTTATTTTACATAGTTTAATCATAATATAAAAGGGATAATAGTTGTTTTATGAGAATTTAAATTAAAAACATGCTCTATGTACTTTATTCATGTTGTGATTATTTTAAATTTATTATAGGATGGTAGCACCTTGATTTCATCCAATGAGCCGGATATAGCATTAAATTTCAGTGTACCCTTTTAGCAATATAATATACTAGGTAATTATTTTTTTCTCTATATAATTATATTATATTTAATCATCTAGTTACTCACTTTGTAAGTGTTTTATAAAGGTTCTATAAGTGTTCAGTGAAGATGCAATTCAACGATATTATTACATTTTATCTATTCTTTTGATGAGTTTATAATGCCTCTTATGATCAATATTGATATCACATTGCTCATTATTGTTGATTATTATGATGATTTACTATGTTAAATCCTTAATTCATGATTAATGATTTATGATTTAGGTATTGATGGGTATGAGTTTTTTTATGATTCAATCTTGCACTATAATTATTTCATTATACTCATCTTCTCTTCTTATACTCACTAATGACATTCAACTGTTAAAAAATTTGTTTACCATTAATGATAATTTGAGCTCACCCTTAGTATGTTTTCTTTTCGTTAGTTTATCAAGCATGTAGTTGATGTAGTATATTGAGACGGGTTTCATATGTTTTATTTTGAAGACCAAATATGGAAAATAAAAATATAGGTTCAATGGGAGAGATATTATCTGTAATAAATGGCTATTGTTTAAAAATGAGTCTTCATAAATATATAAAAGTATAATCCTGAAAGATCATTGATAATATATGTGATTTGATTTTTCCTTAAGATATTTATGTTTTGGAAGGAGAAAATGAGGTCAATTCTATTAGTATAAAAGATGTAAAAGTTAATTTTATGTTTTCAGCATCGATTTTGGGATTGTGTGCTACGGTATTTTATAATAAATGATAATGAAGATCAATTTAGTTTTTAGAGAATGTCAGATAAATTTCAATAAATTATAAGAATTTCTTGGATTAGGGTCATATAAAATCGATTGCGATGGTCTATGAAGCATCACCACTTCTATGATGTATATCATTTAATGTTGATCAAGGGAGAAGTTCTCTTAAATTTCAATGAAATGGTACGTAATGATTCATGTTTTCCATTTATGAATTTCGTATATTTGTAGAAATATTTTCAAAGGGAGGAATTGAGATAAAACATCATTTGAAGCGCTGTTGACCCAAAATTAATTTTATAATAATATTAGAGATATTTTTATTATGCCAAAATGGGTTTCTAAAAAACATGGAATATCTCATAAATGGTTGGTCCAATCAAAAGGCCACAATTTAATCCGCGACATTGATTTTCACCAAGGAGGAAATTAATGAGGTGATTTCCCTATGTGTGCCCTAATTTAAATCAGTGTGGGATGTTCATATGAGGTAGCTGATGGAAGTTGCGTTAAGTTAAAATAATTTTTTATTTATTTATATCAAATTAAATGACATAACCTGATTTCCTCGCTAAATAATTTTCTATGACAAATCTCTAGGTTTAGCCTATGAACCATGGGATCTTTGAGAGGATCATCCACCACTTCTCCATTTGTTGATTGAGACTAGACAAAGAACGACGATCAGATTGAGGTGAACCGATAGGTGGAGGATACAACAGATCGTCTTCAGTACAAGTATATTTGTTCCTCACTAATGATCAATCAACAATAAAATTATATCTTTTCAATTGTGTATTCTCCAACATTAGGTTATAATACTGATAATGATCAATTACTTTACTTTTATCGGATGTAATTTGTTCCTTTTAATGGAAACCTGTATCAAAATAAATTATCCATTCAATAAATTTCTATTAATAACTTGTTTCTCCCCATGATTTCCCCTCTATGAAATCATTGGCCATGAACAACATTCCAACAATCCTTATCATCATAGATATTTGTGATTTTCTACCACTATTATTTGTAGTATCTATCATTGGACCATGGTGTCACAATTTGACATTTTTGGGGTGAGTTTAAACAAAGTCGAACTCCAAGATTTGTTGCAGTTTCATGAAAGTCATGAGGATAAATAGAATGAGGATATATTGATAAATGAGTGAGATGGTGTTTGTTATACATATCATATCATCACCGTGAGTGATTTTATGTGATAATAAATACATTAGGATCAATTCAATAACCTCCATTTTCCCAATTGGCATGTGGCAACAACGTGCACTATGACAAGGTGAGTTTCAAGTTAATTTTCTGTGGGGATCTCTTGGTTGAGGCTGTTTGGCATGGACATGATGATGTCCAGACTCAAATCTCTGATGAGGAAGTAAGATGTTGTCAACACGACGTGCATTAATAATAATTAATAATAATAATAATAATGGAGAGGAGTTAATAAGAATTAAAGGTGGACATGTAATTATTATTTTATTAAATAATAATCAAAATCGTGAAAAATAAATGTGTGTGAGTGGTTAATAAAAATTAATTTCATTGATGAGTAGGAAAAAGAATTAGTTATAGATTCCATGTACATTCATGATTGGTGGGTTTTGAATTCATTAAACCAATGTTACTATGTATTATTAACTTTATAAATGATAATAATAATATTAATTAATAAAATAAACATATATTGTAGGTTTATGCATGGAGACAGGCTGCCGCGTGTGATAACTTTGGAGAGGAGGCCACGAGAAAATTATAATAATAATAGGAAAGAAGGGAAACTAAAACCTAAATGAACTATTGGTGCAGTTGATATTGAAAAAAAGGGGGGATAGGTTTTAGGGATTAAAATGATAATAATAAGATATTATTAAAATTGATTTTGTTGGAGAAATGTTGAATCATGCATAACATATCAATGTGATGCATGGATGATGAACCTTCAGAAGTTACGTGAACCCATAATTGAGTTGCTCTCTTTAAGACTAATGTTGGATTTTTTTTGCTTGTGGCTTGTGTCAATGAAAACCCCTATAATAGTAAAATTATTATTATTGTGGGAAATTTTAACTGACATATCACTCACAAAATGTTGGAAAATGACAATCCATATACAAAAATGTGACCTTGAAATTAAGGCAGAAGTTACTAGACCTATTTGGAGTTGTAAATTCAGACTCATGGTTTAGGCCGATGAAATTCCATTGGAGCTTGATGCGATGAAATGAGAATTTTTCACTGGGTATCCGATTGGGGTATGTGAATTGCCTATCTTGAGTGGTTTTCCATGAGGACTGCAATAGTGTGATCTATTTTCAATATAGGGACATTTAAAGAGTCATATTAGTGAAATTATGATTTTTCCATCGAATCGGTGATGATCCTTATGTGTTCATCAAGATTCTAGATGAGGCATGTCGTGTAGTACCCTTACATGTCATGTTGTGATACATGGATAAAAATTCATGTTCTGGTGATGAAATTTCTAGGTAGCAATGTGAGACTACATTCCATGAGGTTCCTTAACATTTTGTGGACTAATTTTTGCGGAAACATCAATGTTTTGTATCTTTTTCTTTTGAACTCCAATTTTGGATCGCGAGAAGCCTTATACCTAGAATTTTCTCGCGTATTACACAATGGTGACCTGTAATGTAGATTTTGATAAATGAGGTGAAATGTTTCAGGTTTGGAACACATTATGGTGACACCCGATGATGTCATCATTCATACATAATCACTAGAGTTATACCAAGCATACCCTCTTGTTGGGCTATGTAGGGGAATTCCCAAATGACTGTACATGGCTTACCCACCAGTAGGAATGGGAAGCAGAGTTCCCTAATGACCATTCCCATTTACCCTGTAGTATGATTGGGAAGTATAGTTCCTTGATGTTCTGGCCCTATGCTCCATTAAGGATGGATAGTGGCATTCTATGATGACAGTTCTAGGAACACCCTCTAGAAGGGCAGGGAAGTGGGGTTCATGGATGAAATCATCCAATAGTATCCCTCCTATAGGGATAAAAAGTAGAGTTTACATAAATACTCATTGGTATTACCCTCTAGTAGGATAGGGTAGTGTAATCTCTAGATAACCTTCTCGAGTGGTAACCTCCAGTGGGACTGGTTTGGGGAGCTCTTCGGTGGAGACTAGAGATGGACCCTCTTATCATACCAGGGAACGAGAACCTTTCCTAATGATTGGTGACCCCATGACTATTCGGTATAGTGAAGAGGTGTGGTTAGATGTAACGTTGGACTCCAAAGAAAGTGGGACACAATCCCCACTAAGACATGTTCTTGTGATGTTACCTACAACCATGTGGGGGATTCAGTTCCATACAAAGTCGATAGTATTGATGTATATTGATTGAGTCACCTAGTCATTTGTGTTTTGGGAAAATTCATGAGATTTTGAGAATTGTAGATGGACCTTATTTTTGAATAGTTGGTTACTCTTCTTATTTGGATGAGCTATGATATGGATATCCCATTACAATATCATATGGGTTTCTTTGAATGATCCCCCCATATATATATATATATATCCTTATTATGTACCCAGTCCTTGGGTTTTGGTTACTCTCCATCTAGAAGAGGTGATGATGCATGGGGTATTCCACCTGCTTTCCTTGTGTATCTTCTTATGGTTGGATGTGATTACTCTCTTGCTATAGGTATCAAAGACTCGATTATAAGTTCATATTATCACTGCTTCAAGCACTATATATTTAGATGAGTTTTATTTCACCTTCTTTTCGAGTTGAGATGTACCTCTCTATTGTACATTGTTATATCTAATATTTTCCTCTTTAGTTGTATCTCTTACCGACCACCCATCACCATATTTAGTGTCTTATACTAGTTATTCATATACTAAACCATACATGGGCTTCTCCCCACACGTTTTGTGTCTTTTGTAGGTGATGGATATTGTGATAATGACATTAGAGGAGCATAAGGATATAAGTTTCATAGACCGTGTATAGTGGACATATCTTCGGATATAGGATATGGGTACTTTTATCTAAATACCATTATTCTTATTTTTTCATGTCGGGACACACTTATGTTTGGTTGTGTATTTTTCCCATTTTTTCAGTTTACACTACCACAATTTATTCTATTAAGAGGTTCATGCTTATTTGGTTAATTTATAGTTTTGTTAAATTTTTTATTTCTTTTCCTCTATAAGTTTTCATTGATTTGGATACGTGTATGAATATAGGTAATTAGGAAAAGGAATACTCAAGTTAGTTATGCCTTCGACGACTTTCACCACCTCAAACCTATAGAGGTGGTCTGGTGTTAGTTGTGGCATGAGCCCTGGCTTGGGTCAGGTCAAGATTGATTGGTTTTAAAGAAAGTAAATTCCTTGCAATGTTGTTCAGATATATACCCATAAGAGTATTTGGTTGGGTTTAAGGGAACAATTTAAATGTGTTTATAGTATGGATATCAGGAAATGGATTTTAGTGATGGTGTGGCGGTGGAAGTATCAATTCAACAAGACCCTTACTACCTTATTGTGAACTCTTCATTCCAAAACATTTTTTTGAGGATTAATTGTACTCAAATAAAATAATATTTATTCTTTGAATGTCACGACCCGACCCGACCCGGGCTCGAGCCGCAACTACCCCATGCCCGCCTCCATAGGCCAGGGGCTGGCGACCAGCGCCGAAGGCACAATAACTCGGGGAGGCCTTTTCCTAAGCACCTGTACAGACACACATAACAAACTCAATGCAACAGTGCAGAGTAAAAGTAAAGACAAGAAAAGAAAAGGAAAGGGAAACTTCTATATATATACCACAAATGTGCATCAACCTCTAAACAGTACAAGGTACAAGCTGAAAAGAAAAGGGGCAAACACGCGCCCAACTAAAAAGGTGCCACAACCCGACAACAGGTAAACAAAAAGAAATTGCGGATGGGTCTCCCACCTGGAACCCGGCCCCGACCACCACACGCGGTCCAAGCTCCCGAGCTCCTACGCTCCACTGAAGTCACGCTCCACCAATCCGTCGTCTGCAAGGGCACACCAAGTGCAGGCAAAGCCCAAGCAGGGGTGAGTATAAAAATATTCAGTAGGATACCCGGAAGGCTCGAGGGAGAAACAAAGGAGGTATCGAAGGGTGAGTAGTAGAGCGAACAGAAAAGAAGAGGAGTATAACTGAAAGGGCAGTAAGGGGTACAGAAAAGAGTCCAGCTCAACCCAACAAGAGAAAGTGAGGTAGACTCGTCCAGTCACAAAGAGCTGGAAACGGTGAGAAGACGAAATTCTCATCGAGACTTCGCTACCTTTAGCAGGAGAGTAGACTCATCCAACAATGAGATTCTAGACACGGAAATCACGTGGCATACCCCACGCGTCTTCGCCTCTTCTAGAAGGAGAGTAACCAAACCCAAGAAGTGGGTACTAGAACAAGGTATATACATATCCTTATGCCCAGCAAGAAGCCCGAACAATGTCATAAGGGGATCTCCATCCCGTAGCTCAGCCCAAGAAAAGTGTCTCCAATAGTCCTAGTGTAACCCCATCACTCATGCCCAGCAACCCGCACGTCTTCCCTGAACCGCAAGCCAAGGCGCTCAGTCACCGCACCTTGATACTATCCGCTTTGGGCGGCACTGAGTCACCCGCACGGTTTTAGATCGCATCGCAAGAACGCGTCTCGGTGGGGAAAGTGCCCCTCGAACTTGAGAGTTCTAGGTAATGTCATCCCACACCTCGTCACTGCCCTGCAGTCAAGAGGTCTCCTCAAAGTCAAGCCGTCACAACACTGACCCGTATAACCAAGGGTCCCGCTCCGGTAATCATGGAGGAAAGCCACAGACTAGCCTAGTCAGAAGGACTGAGTTTGGAATGCCAACCGGTATCCCCACTTCTCAGCCCTACTGGAGGGTAATTCATAACCAGATATCGGGTGACCCACTGCCCAGCCCCGCTGGAGGGTAAACCCTAACACATCATCAAGCAACCCACTGCCCAGCCCTGCTAGAGGGTAAAACATATTAAGATACTGGGTGACCCACTGCCCAGCCCTTCTGGAGGGTAAACTATAACAAATCATCCGACGACCCACTGCCCAGCACTGTTGGAGGGTAGACCTTAATACATCATCAAGCGACCCACTGCCCAGCCCCGCTGGAGGGTAGACCTCGAATAAGTCGACGGGTGACCCACTGCCCAGCCGTGCTAGAGGGTAGACCTGAAACTAGACGACGGGCGACCCACTACCCAGCCCCACTGGAGGGTAGACCCTAAGAGGTCGTCGGGTGACCCACTGCCCAGTCTCTGCTGGAGGGTAGACCCAAAGTGCATCGGGTGACCCACTGCCCAGTCTATGCTGGAGGGTAGACCCTAAGAGCGTCAGGTGACCCACATCCTAGTCTCTACTGAAGGGTAAACCCTAGAAGTCAGTGAGAAACCCACTGCCCAGCCCTACTGGAGGGTAAAACTCAGAACTGCTCTGACCATCTCTATTGGAGGGTACAACACTGTCCAATCCTTCGAGAATGAAACCAGGGAGAGACCACTCAACCCTACTAGTCAACAAATGGGCACCGAGCCAGGGGAAAAACTCCACCCTGCTGGTCAAACGACGAGCACAGAGGGACCCTCTATGTCGCGAGAGGTCAAAGTATGCAAGCAGAACCCGACACGCACGTGGGGCCCACACAAAGTGTGGCTCCATATCAACCACAACTAAATGCACCAACGTTTTAAGATATGAACAACCACATGTGCCTCCAAGCATTCTCGTATACTCCCGGAGTATACCTCATTCGAGCCCATAGGCTATCGTGCACACGGCACCCAACGTCAACATAAAGGCGTGACGTATCAACTCCAACCTGCCACCTCATAGGCCCAGGCATGGCCAACCACGTGTCGTGGACCAATTACATCACTCTCCCATGAGTGCGCGATCACACGTCAAGGGTCCGCCATAAACAAAGTAGGGCGAACCACCACTGGAGCACCTCCCGTGCTTCCACATTTAAGAATATCGTTCAAGAGGATCCACACAACCAAACGGATCACACCGTTGTAATCCTCGTGGAAAAAAACGTGAGATCGACTACTTACTCGCCTCCAACGGATATCCGACGGAAAAGTCACCAACACCGCCTCATGCCCAAACGGCATCCCATGATCCCGAGCCTTGGCCCCGAAAACAGTCGGGCGCATCAAACCATTGCGATCCCCTCGGGAAAACACGTCAAAAGCACTACTCACTTAAGTGCAATGGATATCCGGAAAAAAGGTGCATCCTGACGCACCGCACACGAGCGGGGCCACATGGGACCCGCATCCCGGTCCCGAAACTCAGCGAACAGATTACACCGTTGTGATCCTCTCGAAAAAGCACACAAGATGAACTACTCACTTGTCCAAAACTGTCGCTCGGTGATAAAGATGGAAAATCACCGTCGACGCCCAAACAACCCTCGTGGGCCCCGCACCATCGTGTCGAATTAGGGTGGGCGGATTGCACCACTGCAATCCCCTAGGAAAAATAGCCAAAAACGACTGCTCACACGCCCCGAATGGACATCCGGTGAAAAAGTCGTGAAACGCTGCCCGCAGCTTAAAAGACAGCCATGGGACCCGCGCCTCAACTCCGGCTTCAACGCTGGGAACCACCCTGGAAACCTCCGCTTCGACGCCAGGGTTTCAACGCCACTAACGGCGCTTAAATCGGACGTCGGACGCATCAGCGCCGTCCAATGCAGGAATCTTGGGAAAAACGCATGTGCACTTAAAGAGACGTCGTGCCTCCACGACCCCTTGTTTCGGGAATTAAAAATTCCCGAAACCATCTCAAACCATTCCCCTCAACGCAAGGTCCGCGCTGCCGCTGACGGTGCCCAAAACGGACGCCCGTAGCCCGAAATACGTGCGTCTGAAGACTGAGGGGCAAAGCCCCTTGGGCCGGTCCGCCCAGCTTGGGGCAGCCCGCGCCTGCCGGCACGGTCCGCACAGCCGGCCCGCGGCTCAGCCGCGGGTCCGGTTCACCCCACCGTGGCCAGCTGGCCGTGGCTTGCTCCTACCGACCGGTCGCCTCGCGGCCGGTTGACGCCCCACACCGACCTGCGTTTTGCGGGTCGCGGTCGCTGCACGGGGGTCGCGCGCTTCGCGGCCCCCCTCTGCGGCCGGCGCCGCGGCCAGCTTCCGACAGCTGCCGCCGAAGGCCGCCGCCACCTCCCGGAAGCGCTGGCGCCTCCTGTTGAAGCCCTGGCCAACCGCCGGAGGCCCTGCTCTGCCCCGCGCCGCCCTGCGCCGCCGCCGTCCGCCGCCTTCGACCCTCGCCGAAAACCGTCCGTGGCCGGAAAATTTTCCAAGGACCACCGGGAACGATCCGGTGTTCGAAATTTCAATCCAGATAGCTTTCCGGAAATCTCGGGGCGGGATCTACGCAACCACGGGATTTGTTCGAGGATCCAAATATTGCGATTGAGCATAAATGGGGATTAAAAAAATGGGGAAGGGGAGGAAAACTAAAATCTGCCTACCTCGTTGGGCCTCGCCTGGCGCTTCCCGCGTGATCCGTTGTGCGCCATCGTCTCGCCGGAGCCACCTCACCGGAGTCTCCTCACCGGAGCTCACAGGAAAGGAAGAAGGTAGGGGAGGGGTTGTGAGGAAGAAGAAGAAGAGGAAGAAGGGGGGTGCGTGTTTAAATAAAAATAGTTAAACACCCCACCCGGCACGCCCCCGACTCTGCTCCCAAAGCAGACAAAAAGGAGGGCGTACCTGGAGTAAAGACGACGCTCCCAGCACGACGGAGGTCTCGGAATTTTAAACCGAGACCCCTTTCAGAAGTTATTAAACTTAGCGCCTGAGGCCGCCAAATTACGAAAACGCCCCTGGGGCCATTTTTCACAGACGACCCGTGCCTGCAAAACTTATAACCCGCCTAGGGTAAACGGCACGATTCAAACTCAATAGTGCCCTCAGTTTTCCAATCCGAGCTACCGTTTAAGAGATACTCGAGTTTCACCATTAAACTAATAAATTAATTAATTTATTTATCCGTTTAATGTTCCGGGAGCGGGCGAGGGTTCCAAACATCCCGCGCCGACATGTTTTATGTCGTTCCTAGGGTAAACACCCCATTCCGGACCCATTCGTACACTCGGATCCCTGATCCGGAACACTGTTTAGGAGTTATCTCATTTATTTAACATTTATAGTGTGAACGTACTGAAAATTTAATTTCGGCCACTCCGAGGCTCAGAATCGCACGCCGTCTGAAGGCGCTACCCTGGAATATTATCAAGAATATTCTAAAGTCTTTCATATCAAAAACTGGGTTCTTACATCATTCCCTCCTTCAATATTTTCATCCTCAAAAAGCAAAACTAGGGAAGAACAAAGGGTACTAAGCCCACACCCGGCTTTCCCATAACCAGAAGAACCCACACACAACTCTGCGTCACCACACACAGACCAAAGAGTCAATACGTTCACACGAGGTCGGCCCATGCCGACATCGTGCACCCACTCCAGACTTTGGGGGTTAGGGAAAGGCGGTAGGGTACCTCTCCATCCCTTTGCACGGTCTCTACCGGCCCGAAGGCCCTCGGGGGTAGCGCACCTCGCCGAACGAACCACTACGTCGCACGCCGCGACTGGAATCACCGCCCGCACCTGAAACATCGCTCGGTGATTCCCTCCTTCAGAATATCCATATGGTGGAACACCCAAGGATATCTGGGCACGCAAGATTCCACAGTCGATGCTCTCTTACATGCTCAAAAGGCGAAGGAGTCAACACCATTGACTAAAGGAAAAGGACTCACGCCTTTTCCCTTACCAACACAGGGTTACACCCGACGCCCTGCGTCACCCTGGTAACACCTCAAACATATAGCAGGGAGAAAACCCTTCACACGCAGAGCCTAACAATTCTACTGCAAAAATTAGAAGAGTCGCAAGGGGGTACCTCTCACCATCTCGTGCTCTGTAGGATCGTAGACATCCAAAGTTCGCGGTTGTCCGTGGTCCCAACTGTCAGCTCCCGGAGCCTGACGTGGACCTCCTAGTGGTGACGGGAAGACCTCGTAATGTCGTCCCCACTACCAGATCCTCCCACTCCTCTGCTAGAACCACCCCTCTGGGTACAACTCCGATCATGGCGCTTCCTTTGTCGTGGTGGTGCACCTGCTGCCTGCCCGAAGCTCTCAGCAACTCGGGTCAGGCAGTCTCATGCCAAGTGACCTCTCCCGTCACAAGCATAGCACCAGTGCTCTTTGGGCTGGCCTGGTGCCCTCTGGCACCACTTCGGTGTACGACCACGGCCTGGGATCTACTCACGGGAGGGCATCCTCGGCTGAGGCCATGCGCCTTTTCGACACAGTGGTATACGACCACGTCTCCGAAACTGGCAGTGGAAAGGCCACCTGTATCGAGATCCTGACCTTCGGCGCCAGCTAGCTATGGAAGACGTCCCGGCTCCATCGCGCCCACTGCCACTGCCAACCGCAAAACATGACTGGACGCCCTCTATCACCAGCACCTGCTCTAGCACCCCGGCATTTGTGGAAATGCCCAAGGGTACTATGAAAGCACGAATCTCTCGGTGGAGACACTGCTCAAACTTCTGCGCTCGGAGGTTGTCGTCATGGACCAAGTCTGGGTAAAAGCGTGCTCGGTCTGCAAAACAAGCCGCGTACTCGGCCACCGTCATCCCTCCCTGCTGAAACTGCAGGAGCTCCTGAATTTGAACGGAGTGCAAGCAGGAGGGGCAAAACTCCTCACGGAGCAACAACTGAAAGTTGCCCCAAGAAAGCGATGAATCGTCAAGAAACTGAGTCACCAGACTCCACCAACGCCAAGATGATCCACAAAAAGTGGTGGCTGCCAAAGCCGCTCTCTGATCTGTCGGCGTCTGCACAAGCCTGAAAAGGCTAACCACTGCCTCGAGCCAAACCTCTGCTGCCTGAGGGTCTGGCTCACCACTGAACCTCAGCGGTCTCTGCCACTGGAACTCACAGAGCGCGCTCAACCTGCGCTCGAGCTCAGCCTGCTCTGCTGAAACTGTCTGCTGCTCAATAGGTGGGGGTGCCGCTACCGGCCCACCCAGAGAAAGGGGCTCACATGATGGGTCCTGAACTATGGCCTCATAGCTCACAGGGTCATCATCACGCACCCAAAGCTGGTATCCTGGTTGGCTTTCTTCGTCGAGACATCCTGAATATTATCAAGGAGAACCGCGGTCAGATGAGCATAATGTATATACCAACAAAAACAACGATGGGGAGCTGACTCAAGAAGGACCGTCAAGACTCAGTCCTATGTGATGCACAAAACAATTTTCCCTACAACAAGTGTCTCTACATGCCAAGTTGACAAGCGGGTTATCAATGTCCTGGTGAATGGATATGTCGATCGCCACACCATCACTGGACTCCCTGGCCTGAGAGCCGCTCTCGAGACACATTAACATTGTTGTCATATATCCCAACCAATTCCTCTTTTACGGACGTCCGCACAACGTCCCAAGGAACGAACCACCTTTGATACCACTTTGTCACGACCCAACCCTACCCGGGCTCGATCCGCAACTACCACAGGCCCGCCTGCATAGGCCAGGGGCTGGCGACCAGCGCCGAAGGCACAATAACTCGAGGAGGCCTTTGCCTAAGCACCTGTACACACACACGCAGCAAACACAATGCAACAGTGCAGAGTAAAAGTAAAGACAAGCAAAGAAAAAGAAAGGGAAACTGCTATATATATACCACAAATGTGCATCGACCTCTAAACAATACAAGGTACAAGCTGAAAAGAAATGGGGCAAGCACGCACCCAACCAAAAAGGTGCAACAACCCGGCAACAGGTAAACAAGAAGAAACTGCTGACGGGTCTCCCACCTAGAACCCGGCCACAGCCACCACACGTGGTCCAAGCTCCCGAGCTCCTACGCTATACTGAAGTCACGCTCCACCTGTCCGTCATCTGCAAGGGCACACCAAGTGCAGGCAAATCCCAAGTAGGGGTGAGTATAAAAATACTCAGTAGGATACCCCGAAGGCTCGAGGGAGCAACAAAGGAGGTACCGAAGGGTGAGCAGTAGAGCGAACAGAAAAGTAGAGGAGTATAACTGACAGGGGAGTAAGGGGTACAGAAAAGAGTCCAGCTCAACCCAAAAAGAGAAAGGAAGGTAGACTCATCCAGGCACAAGGAGTTGGAAACGGTGAGAAGACGAACATCTCATCGAGTCTTCGCTACCTTTAGTAGGATATTAGACTCATCCAACCATGAGATGCGAGACACGGAAAGCACGTGGCATACCCCACGCGTCTTCACCTCTTCTGGAAGGAGAGTAACCAAACCCATGAATTGGGTACTCAAACAAGGTATATACATATCCTTATACTCAGCAAAGAAGCCCGAACAACGTCGTAAGGGGATCTCCATCCCATAGCTCAACCCAAGAAAAGTGTCGCCAACAGTCCCAGTTTAACCCCATCACTCATGCCCTAAATCCCGCACATCTGCCCTGAACCGCAAGCCAAGGGACTCAGTCACCGCACCTTGATACTATCTGCTTTGGGCGGCACTGACTCACCCGCACAATTTTAGATCGCATCGCAAGAACATGTCTCGGGGGGGAAAGTGCCCCTCGAACTTGAGAGTTCTAGGGAAAGTCAACCCACACCTCGTCACTGCCCTGTAGTCGAGAGGTCTCCTCAAAGTCAAGCTGTCACAACACTGACCCGTATTACCAAGGATCCCGCTCTGGTAATCACGGAGGAAAGCCACAGACTAGCCTAGTCGGAAGGACTGAGTCTGGAATGCCAACCGGTATCCCCACAGCCCAGCCCTGGTGGAGGGTAATTCATAACCAAATATCGGGTGACCCACTGCCCAGTCCCACTGGAGGTTAAACCCTAACACATCATCAAGTGACCCATTGCCCAACCCTGCTGGAGGGTAAACCATATTAAGATACTGGGTGACCCACTGCCCAGCCCTGCTGGAGGGTAAACCATAACACATCATCCGGCGACCCACTGCCCAGCCCTGCTGGAGGGTAGACCTGAATACATAATCAAGCGACCCACTGCCCAGCCTCGCTAGAGGGTAGACCTCGAATAAGTCGACAGGCGACCCACTGCCCCGCTGTGCTGGAGGGTAGACCTGAAACTAGACGACGGGCGACCCACTGCCCAGCCCCGCTGGAGGGTAGACCCTAAGAGGTCGTTGGGTGACCCACTACCCAGTCTCTGCTGGAGGGTAGACCCTAAGTGCATCAGGTGACCCACTGCCCAGTCTCTGCTGGAGGGTAGACCCTAAGAGCGTCGGGTGACCCACTACCCAATCTCTGCTAGAGGGTAAACCCTAGAAGTCAGTGAGCAACCCACTGCCCAGACCTGCTGGAGGGTAAAACTCAGAACTGCTTTGACAATCTCTACTGGAGGGTACAACATTGGCCAATCCATCGAGAAAGAAACCAGGGGGAGACCAATCAACCCTGCTGGTCAACAAACGGGCACCGAGTCAGGGTAAAAACTCCACCCTGCTCGTCAAATGATGAGCACAGAAGGACCCTCTACATCGCGAGAGGTCAAAGTACGCAAGCAGAACCCAACACGCATGTGGGGCCCACACAACGTGTGGTCCCATCTCAACCCCAACTAAACGCACCAATGCTCTTAGATACGAACAACCAGATGTGCTCCAAGCATTCTCGTATACTCCTGGAGTATACCTCATTCCAGCCCATAGGCTATCGTGCACAGGACACCCAACATCAACGCAAAGGCATGACGTAGCAACTCCAACCTTCCACCTCAAAGGCCCAGGCACGGCCAACCACGTCTCGTGGACCAATTACATCACTCTCCCAAGAGTGCGCGATCACACGCCAAGGGTCCGCTATAAACAAGGTAGGGCGAACCACCACTGGAGCACCTCCCGTGCTTCCACATTTAACAATATCGCACAAGAGGCTCCGCACAACCAAACAGATCGCACCGTTGTAATCCTCGCGGAAAAACATGTGAGATCAACTACTAACTCGGATCCAATGGATATCCTACAGAAAATTCACCAACACCGCCTCACGCCCGAACGACGTCCTGTGATCCCGAGCCTCAGCCTTGAAAATAGTCGGGTGCATCGCACCATTGCGATCCCCTCGGGAAAACTCGTCAAAAGCACTTCTAACATGAGTGCAACGGATATCCAGAGAAAAAGGTGCATCCCGATGCACCGCACACGAGCGGGGCCACGTGGGACCCACATCCCGGCCCCGAAACTCAACGAACGGATCGCACCGTTGCAATCCTCTCGAAAAAGAAGACAAGATGGACTACTCACTTGTCCAAACCGGATGCACGGTGATAAATATGGAAAATCACCATCGACGCCCAAATGGCCCTCGTGGGCCCCGCACCATCGCGCCGAATTAAGGCGGGCGGATTGCACCACTGCAATCCCCTCGAAAAAACATCCAAAAACGATTGCTCGCACGCCCCGAACGGATTTCTGGTGAAAAAGTCGTAAAACGCTTCCTGCAGCTCAAAAGACGGCCGTGGGGCCCGTGCCTCAACTCCAGCTTCAATGCCCGGAACCACCCTGGAAACCACTGCCTTGATGCCAGGGTTCCAACGCCACTGACGGCGCTTAAATCGGACGTCGGACGCGTCCGCGCCCTCCAATGCAAGAATCTCGGGAAAAACGCCTGTCAACTTAAAGACACGTCGCACCTCCGTGACCCCTCGTTTCGGTAATTAAAAATTCCTGAAACCATCTCAAAACCATTCCCCTCAACACAAGTTCCGCGCTTCCCCTGACGGCACGCAAAACGGACGCTCGTAGCCCGAAATACGGGCGTCCGAAGACTGAGGGGCAAAGCCCCTTGGGCCGGACCGGCCGGTCCGCCCTGCTGGGGCCGGCCCGCGCCGGCCGGCCCGATCCGCACAGTCGGCCCGCAGCTCAGCCGCGGGTCCAGTTCACCCCGCCGCGGCCAGCTGGCCATGGCTTGCTCCTACCGACCGGCCGCCTCGCGGCCGGTTGATGCCCCACAGCGACCCGCGTTTTGCGGGTCGCAGTCGCTGCACGGGGGTAGCGCGCTTCGCGTCCCCCCTCTCCTCCGCTTGCCGGCGCCCGCGGCCGGCACCGCGGCCGGCTTCCGACAGCCGCCGCCGAAGGCCGTCACCACCTCTCGGAAGCGCCGCCGCCGCCTTCTGATGCCCCGGCCGACCGCCGGAGGCCCTGCTCCGCCCTGCGCCGCCCAGCGCCGCCGCTGTCCACCGCCTTCGACCCTCGCCGGAAACCGGCTGTGGACGGAAAATTTTCCAAGGACCACCAGGAATGATCTGGTGGTTGAAATTTCGATCCGGATAGCTTTCCGGAAAGCTCGGGATGGGATCTACGCAACCGCGGGATTTGTTCGGGGATCTAATGGTGCGATTGAGAATAAATGAGGATTAAAAAATGGGGAAGGGGAGGAAAACTCAAATCTGCCTACCTCGTTGGGCTTTGCCCGGCGCTTCCCGCGTGATCCGCCACGCGCCATCGTCTCTCCGGAGTCGCCTCACCGAAGCTCACCAGATCTCGCTGGAAAGGAAGAAGGGAGGGGAGGGGTTGTGAGGAAGAAGAAGAAGAGGAAGAAGGGGGGGGGTGCGTGTTTAAATAAAAACACTTAAACACCCCGCCCGGCACGCCCCCGACTCCGCTCCCGAAGCAGACAAAAAGGAGGGCGTCCATAAGGTAAACACGAAACTCCGAGCTCAAAGGAGGTCTCGGAATTTTAATCTGAGACCCCTTTCAAAAGTTATTAAACTTAGCGCCTGAGGCCGCCAAATTACAAAAACGCCCCTGGGGCCATTTTTCACAGACGACCCGCGATCGCAAAACATATCCCCTCCCTAGGGTAAACGGCACGCTCCAAACTCAATGGTGCCCTCGGTTTTCCAATCCGAGCCACCGTTTATGAGATACTCGAGTTTCACCATTAAACGAATAAATTAATTAACTTATTTATCCGTTTAACGTTCCGGGAGCGGGCGAGGGGTCCAAACATCCCGCGTCGACATGTTTTATGTCGTTCCTAGGGTAAACACCCCATTCCGGACCCTTCCGTAAACTTGGATCCTTGATCCGGAATTCTGTTTAGGAGTTATCTCATTTATTTAACATTTACAATGTGAACGAACTGAAAATTTAATTCCGGCCACTCTGGGGCTCGGAATCGCACGTCGTCTGAAGGCGCTGCCCTGGAATATTATCAAGAATATTCCGAAGTCTTTCACAGCAAAAACTGGGTTCTTACATTAATTGTCTTTCCTGAGTTAACTCCCCATTGTATATATATATATATGTTCATCCAACCATGGTAATCCTTGATAAATTTCATGATTATTATAAAAAATTAGCTCGCTTGGATACCATTACCTATTTTTGATGACTATCCTATGAGAGATGAATAATCTGTTCAAGGTCTATCCCGTGACTCTTTCCTCTAGGTGGGTAAGTAGCATCACCTCCACTCTTTGAGAAGAAGGTAATTATAGTAGAGTAGTCTGTGGATGCACACAGACTTTACATGCTTTGCAAGTTCGAGTGTTAGAGACCACTAAGCTTCCGATGCGAGCTATTCCTTAGGAAGTAGGGGATATGATAGAGTTATTGGTCTATATATTCATGTTTTTCTGGCCCCGTTGGATCAAATTTTGGTGATATTAGACATCCTTTCCCTCAAAGAATATGTGCATTGTTGGAGCCTGGTTATGCAGATAAACGATGATTCGACACTCTCATGGGATAACATTCACTAAATATTTAGTTTGAATTAATACATTTACTATTTTCCCTCTATTCATATTTAAGAGTTTATCTAGTTCAACAAGGAGGGATGGAAATGGATGAATATGAGCTGAGGTTCAATGTCTTTACTCGTTACTCTCTTGACATGATATGGGATGACTACTTCTGAGGAAAAAAGTTTGATTCAGGGCTAAATAGGGAGATATGTTATATTATTGTTCCATTGTTCCTCCACAACTATTATAGGGTGTTGTAGAGGGCATTGGTTATAGATATATTTATGTTAGAGGTATGACATATAACTAGAGCTTGATAGGTTCATAATAGAGATGAGTTGTCTGCAGTATCTAGCAGATGCCGGCATGTGGGATCTCGGGATGGGATACCCTTTTGTTAGCGGGATCTGGAATGTGGTCGTACATCACATGGACAATTTAAATCCCTTGGAATGTTCAGGGATGGTCAGTTCTATTCTTTTTACAAGTGAGTTAACATTAGGAGATAGTACTCGACCCGATGTACTAATCAACACAGGAACTTATCTAATGGGATGCCAAAGTAGAGGCAACACCAAGATCAAGGATCTTACATGTATGGATAGGGTGGTCCCTAATGAGGTGGAGCTAATAGAGGAGATGTAAGATCTTTGGGATATGTAAGTCTCTATGAGATCCTTCCACTACCACCAGGCTCCCCATGTCAAGCTCAGGGAGATGACAGCTAGATCTACAGACAGTTACATGCCTTGGATGTCTATTATTCCACAGCACATAAGATGATAAAAGGCATGCACTGTTTATAATTTATCATATATTTTATAAATATTTAGAAACTATTCAATGGAGTATTTACTATTCTATACATGAGTTTTATTCCTAAGTGATGCAAGGCGTCGGTGTAACATTATATCCATTTTTTTATGTAGCATCGAATTCATGATGAAGAGGAGTTATTCCTCCATCAAGATGAATTTATTTGAGCTAATAAAAACCATGAGGGAGATTTAGTATTTCTGAAGTTGGATAGTATTGAGGTTTGGTGGATGAGACCATCTGACATGTGCATTCAGGGTGATGTTATACGATGGAGGGTCAGAGTAGCTCAAGGCATTACCTGTAGAGTTTTTCTACTTGAAAATTTAGTTCATAGGATTCCACTAGTGGGTGAGGTAGAGTTTCTGGGTTGGGTTTACTCTACATCCAGGAGAGGTAAATATGTGTGGGTTATGGCACACACTTTCAGTGTCAATATTATTGTGGTTGGATGAGTTTACTCACATAACGTTTTTGTTGGTACCCATGCATGATCCACGTCAACATCAATACAATGAAAACATTTATCAAATACAAGTAGATGTAGTTAATAACACATGAAAAGAACTATGTGACTCCCTAACAAGTGTTGTATGTGATTTTATTCAACATAAGAATAGAGAGACAATACCCTCTGGGAGAGAAATTTTTCGTTTACTCAGAACACTTGTGTCTTATATATGTCTTCACCCAGAGGAAACTAAACCAGAGACAATATAGATTTTTTGGAATCACTAAAGGACTATGACTTAGAGATAGTTTATACTCTAGGGAAGGATCATGTAGTTGCAGAATCCATTAGTAGGAATTTCCATGCTCTGTTAGTATAGGAATCTTTAGAGCAGTTAGTTTCCCTACAGCTGACCCTGGTGGAGCAGGATGGTATTGTTTTTTTCATTCGATGGTGTTGACTTCGCTTCATGGGAATGTGATACATTCTTAGTATTGGAGACATAGACTGCAATATTATTAATAACCATAAAACCTTAAAAGTTTCACCTGGTGGATTTTCTGATGAACAGAATCACATCATCCTTTTTAAGGGATTAATGGTGATTCCAGACAATACGAGAGGAGTTCATGAGGGAGTTTCAGACATCTCATATAGATATACATCCCGATGTAGGGAATATCCATGTGCGGGTGTAGTGTCCCCACATTTCTTTAGTTTTTTCTTTTTGGGGACACAAATTTTTGATGAAGGGAATAATGTATAGACTTTTATTTTAAAGTGTTTGAAATTAGAATATTTACCGGACTTTTTTTGAATCCAGGCACTAAGTCAATGCATGATTCCGAGTCTCGGTGAGCCTAGAATAAATATTATAAAAATATTAAATATATTTTTATCACGCATGAACATTTATTCCAGAAAAAATTTAATACCTCATAAATAGATGATACTATCATAAATAATAGATTATGGTTAAATCCATAACATAGATTTTATCATAGGATCATATTAATGTTTTTCGGCATGGGACGTTTGGATGGGGTCGTCATTGGTGGGTGTATTGAATATATAAATAAATTTATTTATTTATTGAATAATATCCACAGGCCAAATAACCCATAGATGAATACACAGATTTGAAATATGAGACCACAATTGAGTTCATAATGCAGTGTTTTTCCTAGGAATGAATGAAATTTAGTGGGTATGAGATGTTCAGACGAGGAAACAATTGGTGGGTGCATTTATTAAAAATAGATAAATTATTTGATTATTTAAAATTAATTGACCTAAAATGAGATTCTACATAAATAAGTTTATAGAAACAAATTAGAAGGGTCAACCACATAACACTAGGAATGTGGAGTGGACCTTCCACCTCTTCTCTATTGGTAGATTGTGCTCGGAAGACAATAAATAATTAGATCAATGTTAACTGACATGATGTCGGTGCAGTAGATCATCTTAATCAATAAAATATTAATTCCTCACCAATGATCAATCCATAATATGGGTAGGGCTCATAAATTGTGGTTTCTATACCTTTTGATTAAAATAGTTAGCATGATCAATAATCTATCTTTTATCGACATTAATTTGAGCCTTTGAAAGTTACATGTATCCTAATAAATTTTCCTTTGAATTTATTTCTTGTTATGACATGTTTCACACCCAGATTTCCCCATAATGAATTTTTTTTGAAAAAACGCTAGTCCAATTATGTTTATCACATTTTTAAGGGTGTTTCACTACCGTAGTTCATTTCATTTTTACTCATTAGACAAAAGGGTCATGATTAAACATTGATGGGGAGAGTTAAATTACATTCAAACCCCCAAATTTGTTATAGTTGAACAAACGACATGAAAATAAATGGTTTGGGGATGGATAGATAAACAAGTGGGATATTGTTTTTTTAATGGATAGGACCGACACAACTGGTGCATGTTATTGGCTAGAGGTAGTTTATGATCGATTCGATAAACCTAGTTTTCCTGGATGGCACATAGTGAAGGTGTGCACTGTGACAAGATCAATTTCAAGCATAGTTCAGGAATTTGATCTCCTGGTGGATGCTAACTGAAACTGACATAAAGTTGGCTAAATTCAGATTTCTGATGTGGTGGTCATATGTGGTCAAGGAAATGTGTGTCAATAAATAATAAAAATAATAATAATGGTGACTTGTTGATAAAAATTAAATGATTACATGTTATTATGATTATATTAAATAATAATAAGAATGGTGAAAAAAATGTGTGTGAGTGGTAAATAAAAATTTTGCTTGATTGATGGGGAGCCAATAACATGACTCGCCTCTTCCATGTACACGCAAGATTGGAGGTTTATAAATTCATTACAAAAAATTAATGATATATTATTATAATTATAAATGGTTATAATAATTTTGATTAAAAAAATTAACAAATATTTATGGTGCATTTGTGGGGAAGGGCTGATGCGTGTGAGCACATTAGATGGGAGGCCACAAGCATATTGATATAATAAGTGGAAAATAAGAGATATTAAAACCCAAATGAGTATTGGTGTGTGATGGAGGTTCCAAAATGGTGGTTAATTTAGGTTTTGAGTATTAAAAAATAATAGTAATAAAATATTGTTATTATTAATTTTGTTGGAGAAACCATGAATTGGTCATAACATATCTATTTAGAGTCGGATTGAAGAACCACCAGCAACAGTGTGACCCAATAAATGAGATAGTAATTTTAAGGCTAATATTGGATATTTTTTCTATGACTCATGCCTCATGTCAACAAAAAAACAATAATATTAAAATTATTATTGTTTTTGGATATTGTATCCAACATATCTCTTTCATTTGGTGTTAGATCGAGAAACCATTATCGACACTACGATCCAAAAATTCAGTCTAAAGATTCAAGACCAGGTTTGAATATTTAATTCAAAAACAAGGATCAGGCCCATGAAACACCATTTGAGAGTGACACAATGAAATGTGGCCTTTTTACATGGTGTCTAATTGATGCATGAGAATAGCCTATCTTTAGTATTTTTCTATTAGGATCGCTACACCATGATTTTTTGCGATTTTTGGGGATGTTTTAAGATGTATATTATTGAAATTACTCTTTTATAATCAAATTGATGATGTTCCTCATAAATTTATGAGGATTGTGGTTGAGACACGTTGTGTATTACCCTTATACACCATGATGTGCAACATGGATAGAAATTCATTCTCTAGAAAAGACACGACCAACCAACAAATTGAGACCACAAGCTATGTGGGCCCTCGACATTCCATGTACCTATTTATTAGGAAATTCATTGTTCCATACCTCCTTCATTTGAAATTGTATTTTGGACTATGAGATGCCCATCATTAGTGTTTTCTCGCGTAGAATGCAATGGTTCCCTCGAAAGAAGATTTTGAGATTTGATGTAAAATGTTATGGGTTTAGAACACACTGAGGTGACAAACGATGATGAGAATGATTACAAAAAATCCATAATGTTGTAACAAGATTACCCTATAGTTGGGTTAGGAAATGACATTCCTTTATGACAGTATCAGGTTAACCCTTCAGTAGTGATGGGTAGTAGAATTCGCAATTTATATTTCTACGTCACCATCATTTAGGACTGGGTAGTGGATTTCATCCAACTTTTGAGCTCACCTTCTAGTAGGGTTGGTGAGTGGCATTCACCACTTAATGTATTAGTATTACACTCTAGCAGAGCTGGGCAGTGGCACTCCCCTATGAAATCATAATGGTGTAACCCTCTAGATGAGATGGGTAGTGGAGTTTCCCTAATGAATCACTAGGTTTAACCTCCTATAAAACTGTGTAGTTCTGTTCCCCAATGTCATCCCCATGTGGTACACTCTAGTGAAATTGTGTAGTAAAGTTCCTCAGTGACAACTAGAGTAGGATCCTTCTAACGTAACAAGGCATGAAATCCTTTCCTATGACTGATGACCCCTTGACTATGAAGTGTAGTGATGAGGTATATTTTTTCATAGCTTTTGACATACATGAAATATGAACTCATTCCCCAGCAAGACAAGTTATTGTGACATGAGCTAAAACAGTGCAGGCAAGTTAGTGCTACCTAAAAAAGACAGTATAGAGGGGTGTTGATTGATTCCATTAGACTTGTGTGTTCTTGGTAGATGCATGAGATGTTTGGAATAATATAGGGACCTTCTTCTCGAACTATTGGTTACTCTTCTTCTTGGGCTGAGATATGGGATGGAGATCCCATTACTCTCCCATATGGGATTCTTTGATTGAGAATATATATATATACATACATACATACATAAAAATACATATATATACATATATATTTATATATTATTCTTAAATACCCACTCCATAGGTTTTGTTTACTCTCCTTCGAGGAGAGGTGAAGATGTGTGAGGTATTTCACAAGCTTTCTATATCTAGCTTCTCAAGGATGGATGAGTCTAATCTCCTCTTATAGGTATGAAAGACTCGAGGATAATTTGTATTCTCACCATTTTGAGCTCTAATATTCTTATGAGTTTACATTCACTCTCTTGTTGGGATTATCAATTCTCTTTTACCGTACCTTATTCTATATACTATTTCCCACTACAATTGTATATCTTAATGCTCCCACACAATTTTTGGGTTGTCATGCTGGGTATGAATATACTCACCCTTTCATGGGCCTCACCACATACATGTCATGACTTTTGTAGATAACAGACAAGTTGATCATGACATTAGAAGAGCATTTGGATATGGGGTGCTTGGACAATGTAGGGTGGTAGTATCATGTAATATTGGATATGAGATCTCTCAACAATTTACTTTTTTCTAGTTTTTTAAATTTTATAAACACTTCTTTTTGTGTGTGTATTTTCCCTTTTTTTGTTTTACAATACCACACCTTGTACTATTTAGAGGTACATACAAATTTTGGTTTATTTATAGCATTTTTACATATTTTATTCCTTTCCCTCTGTACATTTTCATTGAATTGGCTATGTGCATGTATACATGGACTTAGGCAAAGACCCCCCATGTTAGTTATTCATTCTACGCTTCTTCTCCCCACCTATCCTATAGAGGTAGGCATGGGGTAGTTGATACTCATGATCTGGCTTGGGTTGGGTCACGATATGAGAAGCCTTTATAAGATGATCCATCAAAACCAGTATTACATTATTTCATCTTAATGTATTTTGAATATGAATAAAAAATTATATAGTGTTGTTTTCCCATTTCCATGTAGGCATGGGAAATGTCTATCTTTTCCCCTTTTACATTTTCTATTATGCCTTCAACATGAGACATACATGGAATTTGGGTGTATATTTTTTAATATTCTTATTCATATTGTCCCATAAAGAGTGCTACTGTAAATATCGATACATCATCATAGTCCATGGGCTGATAAAGATGGTTGATCTTTTTGAATCATTTAAAAACTCATTATTTATCTCAGGATTTTATAGTAAACATAATCATGACCCAAAATTTTAAACTCATTCATTATAAATTTTAAATACGTAGGATCTCCCTTGTCTTATATATTTTGACTTATTATATATTCCCAAATAATCCCTTGGAGAATTTTTTATCTTATCTAGAAGGGATGGTTGAGAAGTCATTAAGGTATGGAACAATGATGTTATTTCCTTTATGAACTAAACATCCATCAATTTCATGTCTAAGAAGAATAGATCCTTCTCAATTATCATAAGTTATAATGCTTCTACATCCTTTATAGTTATTGAATCATCTACCTTATTTTCTTTCCAAGGATGGTAGTGTATTAATAATTCAGACTCCTTGATCTGCTCTAACCATATTTACTAGAATATATTAACCACCTTCTATGTGAATATATATTTTAGGCTCCTATGATATGTAAATATTTCACACATATCACCATAATGATAGTACAACCATATCATCGTCACAAAGATCATTGCTTCCTACTATAGATTATGTAGTGGGTAGTTAATCTCATGAAATAAAAACTACATTGATGAGTAAGATATCAATGTATCATTCTGCACTATTACACCACCTAAAACCTTAATGGGAGCATTAATTTTTTATGTAAAATTATCCCACTTGTGGAAATCATGTGGACCAGTGTTACGATAAGACTATTTTTCAATTCCTTAAATATATATTTACATTCATCAATCCATAAAACATTACTGCCTTTTGAGTCATATAGGATAATGGAATTGAAAATCAAGAGAAGGTTCTGAAAAATCATTGATAGTACACATATTTTGTGTGGAAACTACATATATCTATTTCTGATGTTTATCTAGGTCACTCATCAATTTTATTATTTTTAGATGGGTCTCTATATATCTCATTTTCAGGGATAAAGTATCCCTTTAATAATTCTTCTTACATCTAGAACTCTCATTTACTACACTTTTTATATAGATTTTCCATTCTCAAAGTATTTATCATAGTACATAATTAATCCTCACTTTTGGAGTTTATTGGAATATCTTCTATAAAAGAAATAAAAACTTTATCAAGGAATTATCTAAATAATAAATTCATGATGTCCATGAATATTTTGTTGAGAATTATTGAGTTTTATGGGAATAAAATTTAAATCATTGTATCAATGATTTGTTCATATGGATGTTTTTGTAATATATTTCTTTTTTACATTTATTTTTTGATATACGAACAAAATTTGCGACATATAGTATTACTCTGAACAATGTTGTGGATTTCTTATGTCATCAATCCATGGAAGGTGATAATTTTTCATTATATAAATTTTATTGAGTTACAAATAATTAGTTTAGATACGCGTTTACCAATCCTTATTCATCCAAAAGAGGACTAGAACACCATGGTAAAACACTTTGCAGTAAAAAATCAATTGTCCAAATTCTCTTGTAACTGCTTCATCAATTATACATATTCAATGTTAGCATTTCTATTGGGAGTATTAGATATGGGTAGAGATATAGAAAAAATATTGATTGAGAAATCAACCTCTATGTATAGAGGAATAATTGTATACTCTTTAGGAAATACATTGGTATAGTCCCACACAGTATAAATGGCTTGAATAATGATTCTATATTTTTTCTAAATAATTTGAGTTAGATATTGTTCTTCATAAATAAATAATATCCATTAATGATAAGAATATTCAAAAATAAATTCATTCCCAAAAATAAACTTGTATATAATTAGAGGATAAAATAGAATGTGAAGAGTGATCTCCCTCTCCTCACATTTGATGTGGAATTTATATAACTAGGACCGATCCTTGAACAATATGACATAAAAATTCATTAAAGGGATAACAAATTTATTTTTAAGAATTAAATTTCTATACACATCTACATCTGATACGATAATCATAGAGTTATTTTTCACAATGAAAAAAAATCTTTTTAGGTGGTATCTTAATTCCCTAAAAATCATCCTTGATATACTAGGTTATCATTAATTTCAAGACAACAAGATGAATACTACTTTAGAAAGGAGGATGAGTTTTTCTTTTCAATCACAATCCATAACAAAAATCATCATAGTGTATGACCTATCTAGTTCTCTTTGTTTTTATTTGGAATGATTTTACCATCCTTATTAGCCCATGGATTAGGGAATTGACATTGATAACAAACATTTTACCCACATCAACGAAAATAAAAAAATAGTGGTTCTTTAGGATGAGATATATTTCTCTACATATTCTAAACTATTCTCTTCATTTCTGTCCAATAATTAGATTATCTATAAACTAATTTTTAAATAAATTAAGAATCATATAGTTCCTTTAAGTCATTTACCAAGGTTCCCCTTTCCATATTATTAACACATAAGAAATTAATCCTTATTTCCATTATAATCTTTCTAACCTAAAATTATATAAGACACAATACTTATCTTTTTCATGTGTTTTAAAACTCAACCATATTCCAGAATTATATTATAATTCATGGTAACAAGTTTAGATTTATCATTGGATGACTAAATTCAACACCAATCAATTTAGGTATCTCATTAGGGAAATCATCAGATTCCCTATCATATTTTTTATCAAATAATATCTAATATTTAACTTCATTGACTAAATATTAAAATTAGGGAAAAGAATAAATAAAATAATAAGAATGTTAAAAGTGAAACTATTAACATAGAATAAATTAAATATAAATGAGTTGTAAATCCTAACATAAGAGTCTCTAGTTATCAATATATGTTATCCATTGTAATGTTTTCTTATTTGGTTTTAGAACCTAAAAATCTATTCACATCCTTAATAATAGATCATAAAGAGTTTTTGAATGTCTAAAAAACATATACACTTGGAGTCTCAAAACTGATTTGATGAATGTACTCTTTTCCATACACCAGGCCTTGATTGAGATAATATCAAATACTCATTTTTTGAGGTTATTAACTATAAGTAAATTTTTTTCCAAGACACATACACTTTTACTATCTAAACAAGGATTAAATTTATTGGAAACCACTCCCCCTATAGTTCAATAAGAATTTATTATATTTTATAATATAAAGACTTAGACCTTCAGTTATCACTAAGTCTCTATTTTCTCAATACCAAAAAATGACATGAATTTATTCTTACTCAAACAATAGTGACCCAAAAATTTTTCACATTTTTTTAGATGAAAACTGACAAAAATATTCAAATAAGTACAACTATAGGATCTAGAGGAATATTTAATTTAGAAGACCATGTTTATAAAACACCCACATAAAACTAATTTTTTTATTCCCTATAATGATCTCTAAATTATCCTCAAGATCCTAAAACTATGTATTATTAAATAGGGAATACATGGATAAATGTATTTAGCTATGGAGACCCATAAAGGAATAAGCATGATAAGGGCACATTGCACATGATTCATAATTTATAAAATAACATCATAAAAAACAAGGATCTATAATAATCATACAGACGTATAACATAATGAACAAGGAATCATAAACTAATTGAAACATAAGAAATTATAAGAAACATACGAATTGACATAACCATAAGACAAGGATAAATATGAATAAAACATCACATTAGGGATATAGACCCATCATGGTTTATGATTACTCCGTATTCCTATAAAGATGATCTCATGAGACATAAATATTACCCAAATATTTCTATCAATATATGGGTGAATCGATCATAACATGTATATGATTTTGTTTTTGAAAAATTCAAATAACAGTTAATGAATAAACATAAAAATTACCCATGGAATGAAATGTGTTGAAAAATATAGTCCCATATCACAATTAATTTATTTTTCATAATGATTACAATAAAAGGATAGAATTTAATATTTTGGAAACTCAAATATGAATGAGTAATCATAGGGAACAAAATATGTTGTTCATTTGAGAGAAAAATCATGAGAAACATTAGATAATTGGGTGTAGAAATTATCTATCAAAATGATTGTTTAAGGAATCAGTTATTGAATTAGAAGAAAGAATAAAAATGGAAACATATTTAAAAAAATAGGTAAACTAAAATGGTTATCCATAAAACATTTATTAAATTATTGAAATCAAGATTAGGAATAATTAATTTTAAAAAGGGATATATAAAAGGTTTAATGGATAGAAATGTTCACCTTAATCAGGTTTGATTTTAAAGAACACATCTGAGAAATGAACATAAAGAATGTATTACATGGTCAAACGAAGAGATATTAATCTAGATATATATGTAATAGGAATATATACAGAATTTAAAATAAATAAATATCCTAAAATAGATATATTTTATGATTTAGAGAGATAATGGTATAACCTATACACAATAGGGTGGTTTGGAGAGATCTTGTACCTCTGGTTCTAGAATCAATCTTCACTTACAATAAAAGTATTTGACAATATAATTTTATTAATTAATTAATTAATTCAAAAAAAATTATATCTATTTTTTAAAAATAAATTTATTATGTAAATTTATAATAATTTGAATGAGATATAATGTTTAATATTTCTATTTCAAGGGTTTCTATTTGATGATTCCAATGTTAGATCACTTATAGATAAATATTGATGTTCTTATGAAATGTAACAAAAACTATATAAGTTAAATAAATTATTATTCATGACTATCCATATATTTAAATTTTCCAAAATATGATTTTGTTTTCTGGAAAGGGGATTATTTATTTTGAGAAACTGCTAACATTATACATGTATTTCATTTTGATTGTTTTACTGACCATCACAAAGTAGATTCATTTTATATAATATTATTTCTATTTATTAATTATATAAAAACAATTAAGTCAAAAAATAAATTTTATCATCTTATTTTACTATAATAATATTTTTATGATTGGGCTTGAGGACGGTGGAGAAAAACAATGTACGCAGTTCATAGAGGCTATCGACCGATCATATTGTGAACAACATTTACATTATAGATATGATGTGAATGTTGTCAAAAGAAAGATATAACACAATAATAAAAAATATATAATAATATTAACTATAATTAATTAAATATGTTTTGGTGTATGGAGAATATATAAAGGTGGTAGAAGAAGAATAAAATTAAATTAAATTTAGTTTAGAGTTTACTTCTACCTTTGGTTGTCTCCATACAGAAAAACCCATAGGGATCATTGGAATGGATTATGAATGAGACCATAAGAACAATGATATGGTGAGGAGGTTTGGAAATAGAATCACGTAGAAGTTTGGAAATCTAAAAGGGTTATAATATGTGAGGACAAGGGGTGGTGTTTATAATTGGATGAGATGTGTGTTATTGAATATTATAATCCGTAGATTATTATTTAGTCTAAAGACTACCAATGGTATTTATTATTCTGAATAGATATAGTATATAATGCTTGATATTTCTAAATAATGGGTTCTTGCATCACTAATGACTCAATAATTCATGTAATTATCTTATAATATTCAATATCAAATTCTTCCCAAATTTCTGATTCATAAAAAAATCAACTAATTTGGAAAAATACAAAAAATTCAAACTACACATTTTTAGAGGTGCATATTACCAATATAAAATCAATTTTATGAAATATTTTTCTCTTTTTGGTAAATTTATTATTTTAATAAAATCCTTATTTATTTGAAAAATAGTATTTACAATATTATGATCAATTTTTTGACCCTTTAAAAAATGTCTTAAGGCCAGATATAATAATATTACCATTATAATGAAAAATTATTTTAAAATATAAATATATATTATGAAAATAAACATTCTTTTAAATAACTATATTTTTTTATCAAATTTATAATAAAACATATATGTTTTATTAAAATATTAATTCTTATTTTATAATTCTAAAAACATTTATTTTATTATATCATGTTATATATATATGCCATATTTTCATTTTCTATGATGCATAAATATTATTTTACATTTCTATAGTTGAATATACTATTTTAATTCTATGGTTACTATTTATAAAGGAAATATTACTATTGAAATATCCAGGTTATATTCCAATAGTTAAATTACAATTCTAATGATCATATTTTTAACATTCAAATGGGTACCCCACATCCTATAAATATATCATATTTAATTTATTATTTACATGATTAAAATTTATAACAATTATATATATATATATATATATATTTACGTTTTCAAAATTCATATTTCGTCACTAATATTCTTATTAATTTATATGGTGTTATTCTAGAGTGATATTGTTCTAGTGGATCAAAAACATCCAAACCATCCAATTATTGTTATCATATATTATATATTTTATCACATTGAAATATATTAAAATATTATTGAATTTTATATTCAATAAAAGTAATGTTAAAATTACCATAATAAAATATCTTTTATTTCATCATGTTGTGCATCCAATATATACAACATTACTAAATATGATACATTTCTAAATTAGGAAATTATAAGGATAAGATTTTTGGTTGTTATATTGAACAAATTTAAAATTACATAAAATCCATTATTTATTGATTTTATTTCAAAATTAAAAAATTAAAAAATGGAATAAACTAAATAGAATTTAATTTATGAAAATGAAAAAAACCATACCTCAGTTCAATGATAATTAAGTCATAAGTTGACTCATAATATATAGAACACTCAAAATGGAATAAAAAAACCCATAAAATCCATAAAAAATGAAACCCCAATGAATAACCAATCTCAATCCACATATTCAAAAAACATTAGCCTTATCATTCATGGGAGAGTGAGAAATTAAAGTGAAAGGGAATTGTGGAATGGGGAATTAGGGAACAAATAATAAAATAAGTCTAAAATTGGAGAAATACGAATGTAACAATGATGTTATGGCTTAAAATCATCCATGGTATCAAGTTAGAACATCATCTCATAAGACCTTGCTCATCTAAACCAGGAGAGATAAATATGATCCCAAACCCCTTATATCTAACTATTTTAATTCCAAAAAAACCCATAATTTAATCCTATAGTAACTTATCTGGGATATCCAACAGTGTTTGGTAAACCATGTGGTTTCGAATTGAAATAAAATAAATCATAACATGGTTTCTCCATGGAGACTCCGTGGGATTTGTCTAACTTTGGGCTATCCATTCCGAATGGAACTGTCAAACTAAAGAGCCATAACACAAACTTGTTTCATAGTATACTAATCCATGCTTACGATGTTCTCCAAGAAGCACATATGAAAATGTTGGGCTAGAAATTTTTTCAAAGACTCAAAAAAAAAATAGTTCAGTACACATGTTTGCATTCATTTCATACTCAAAATGAAATAAAAATTTCCCATGTAATGGTATCCATATTGTTTCCTCTAAAAAGTGTACCCCAAGTCACGTGTATGAATAAAATTTATATAAAACAAAAAATCTAATCAAAACATTATAAAACATTAAATTTCACAAAATTAATTAACATAGAATGAATTTTTAATGACATGTGGGGTAAAAAACTCACTATTATTCCACTTTCTATAGTTAGAAATTCCCAAGTGAAAGGGATTGATACTGAATAGTATAATAAGTACACACCATAGAATAATGTGAGTTGGAAATCAGTGAAATGAGAGATAATATATGGAATGAAATTCTCTAACACATATGATTCTTCCATATGAAATAATCATGTCTAAAAAGGCATGATAGATATCACTGAAACATGCAACCATTATCACTGATATATGATCCAAAAATTTAAGGGTACTAAAAACAGGTCTCCCCATAATTTTGAAAATCTATAAATGTGCTAAGAATAATAGAATGCACCTTGATAATTAGACCACGTCTAAAAGAATTAAACTATATTAATTCCAAATAAACTTATTCTAAATTCCTCAAATGATGTATAACCATAAGAACAGATCATCTATTCAGAAATTCCATAACCAATATTAACGCACATCATAAATAAAAGGGAAAACACACATGAATGTTGTAATAATAAACCACATGTAATCTCAAAATGGGTAACTACACAATGGGTTTCCTCTTTCCTCCACCTTATAACAACATCACATAGAGAATCCCAGAAATAACACACTACCATGTGTTGAACAACTTGAAGGAAACATTCATCTAAATTACAAATTAACTTACCTAAAGGCCATCCATGAACATCCTTATGAGAATATCACGTCATAATGGCTATATGACATGAATATATCAAAAATCATAATTTCATGAAACTAAAATAACATGGAATATACTAAAACCCAAAAATCAAATGGACTCCAAAAGTCTATAAAGATAACACACTAATCTAGTATTAGATTCTCCCTAAATGATAATGACTCTGGAACTCTCAAGAGATCCTAAAATGATTTTTATGAAACTAACAACCACTCAAGGAATTCACATGGTATCATAAGAAAACTCTAATCGTACACCAATACCAAATCCCCATTCCCAAAAATTTCTCACTAAGTGGAAACTAAATTAATTTTTAACCAATTAATTATAAGAGAGGAAGAGAAGTATCCTAATAATTCATAGACTAAAAATATAGTTTGGAATCATCCATTTCACATTGAGTCTGGGAAGTGTAAAAAAATATAAGTTCATTTATGTAAATTGTGACTAACTAAACAATGATACCACATTTGAACAATAGCCTGTCTTACCTAAATACTTTTCTGGTATGCACATAGAAACCAAAAAAATAGGAATGACCTGAAATACATGTCTCTTAAATAAAATTTCATGGTCCCATTATAAAAAATATAATCAAAACACTACCTTTATAAAAACAGTAATGAATCCCAAATTATAAAATTTTTCATTCAAGGAAATTGTGTAAAGGCTCAATATCATTTCTAAAACATTTTACAATATATTTCAAAACCAAAAATCTTTAAAATTTTGCATGGGTTTCAGAATTGACCACCGAAAATGATTGCATAAAAACATCTATTCCACTCCAAAATATATTGAAAATAAAATGTTCATATCGATCACCCTCTGAGAATTCCTCCAATAACTAAGTCATAAAATACCCACTATCAAGTGTTGAATCATTCAGAAAATAAATTTTTAAAACATAAATACCTATTCAAAATAAACAACCTTCTCCCAAATGTGAATAAAATATAACATTTTTTAAATAAAAATATCACCATTCCTCAATTATTACAAATTTGTTTCCAAACACTAATTATAATCCATATTTCCTTAACCCTAAAAACTCTTTTCCTACATGCAACCCAAAATCCATAAGTATTAAAACTATTAATTCAATATTAAGTGTCAAATCAAACCACATTCAACCAAATAAATTAATAAAAAACTCAAAATACAATACACTAATGGAAAATAACATTATAGTCAATACATAAATAAAGAGTGGGAAAACATAAAATTATATGAAGAAAATGAACAATTCATATTTTTGATGCATATTCTATTATATTGTGTACCAACCACATAAAATTTATATTAGTGGTAAAATAACCATTCTATACTATAACCACATGGTTTAAAAGACAATGTGAGTTAAATATTAAACCCTAATTCATTCACCACCTTAAACTTCAACACTTAAACTAAATCTGAAAATTACTAATACACACAATGTTGATAAAATCATTAAGGTACCATATAAAAATACAAAACATATATCCAAAATAAAACTCAATATCATAACTCAGTCCTAAAATTCCTATTGTAACATATGGTTTAGTATGATGAATATATGTCGTAGAGCATTCAGGTAACCACCATAAGATCTATGATAATGATCCTAGTCTCCATATGATGTAAAAAACCTTTAAATAACAACTGGGTGTGGTTTTGATATCATTTTTCTTGAAAAAATTATGGGATTTCCATATTATATGCTCAAAAGCTAGTGAGATATATATAGGAGTCATGTTATTGACCTCCCAAGGTGGGAAGCTTTTCTCCGGATCTCAAAACATAAGCATAAAATCGATTTCACCCTTGATAGAAAAAGAATATCAAAAAATGTAACCAATTCATAGTAGGCATCATAATAAAGGATGAAAACTGTAGAATGAATAATGACTATTGAATCATCACATTGATATACTAAATGGATAAAAAAAGAAAAATTTAAAATCCATAATGTTTAAAGGCTCAAGTTGGTTTTGATATATACAAAACCTAAAAGAGAAAAAAAAAACTACTAACGATAATCACCATATGTACTCTTGTCACTATACATATCCCAAGACAAACTTCTATCATAAAAAACACCACATCCTATAAGACTAAACCCAAGAACCTCACTAAAAACCATAATGTCTACATAAACCGAGTGTCATGTACAAGTTTTGAGTAAAACATAGATGAGTAGGTAATCACCACATATTTCTTGTTTTTCCTTACATCTGAATAATGGGATAAAAAAGGTTAAAAAATAATTAAAAATAGTTTTCATTTTATAAGTACACAAAAAAATCAATATAATGACCACAAATTTCACTAAAATCAATTTAATTGGGTTTAAATGAAAGAAAAAACTTGAAAACCATTTCCTTTGCATTAACCCATTTTTTATAAAAATCTCCCACTTATTCAAAAATAAAGAAGGAAATAATTTGAAACCTTCAACCAACACCTATAAAACCATAAAATATTAGCATTATTTTAAAAATGTGAAATAGGATAAATTCTTTTTTACATCTTTTAAAGCATCTATCAAATACCCATTTCAATTTACATTAAATTTTTTATATATCCCCTTTTAAAAACATTTTTAAAATCCAAATTAAGTGGGAAAAAACCACAACCAATATTATATTAATCATACATGGAACCTAAATAAAAGAAAAACTGATAATGAAGATAAATGAAAAAATAATTCTATAAAAAATTAGTTTCTAGGTGATACATACAACATATAAACATCAAAATCCATAGAGTCAACCTAGAATGGACTCAATCATCATGTCAATCCTCCTGTAAATAAAGTACACATATACAAATTGGATACATAATTTGAATTCCAACACTAATGAACCTTTTATTTCATTTTATCGTTGATCAAATCTATCGCAAGATAAACCTCTTAGGTGAATAATATTACTACATGAGACACAAAATCCCCAATAACTGACTCGATCTAGTGGGAAATGCAATGTTTCACTAGTTACCTAACACTAGAAATACACCATAACTCGTTAGAGCATAAGGCTTTCACAAACACATTCCTATACATAGTCCCCAAGTACTACCATGACATATATCATAATGAGGTCAGAAATCACACACATCAATATATCAATTTTTTTAAACATTCATCTGACATCCTTTACCCTTGCAGGAAATATGCCATTGTCACATTTCCTTCACATAACATGAATTTAAAAAATTAATCCTTAGTAATAAACCAATATCTACCTAATACAATATCCACCTATGGGGTCATAAAAAGAAAATGGGGCCATAAGTGTCTTAAAGTCACCTAAACCATTTGGAATCCATTATAATTTACAAAAACGCTCTTATAAAAGGCAATATTAAATAAATTACACTCTATATAGTTTAAAATAATATGAACAATAATTATTTGAAAATAATACTACAAAATGTTTTTATAAATTATCTTCCCAAATTAATCTAACCAAAAATGTATGGAAGAATAATTTAAACAATCAACACCATTTTCGTCAAAAATCAATGACGGTGTAAAAAACCCAATTTCAATTCCAATCATGATGAAAATGGGTTAATAGTTTTTCTAAAAACATCATTATATTAAAAAATATCTATAAAAATTTTATTAACACTGTTCATATATTTTACAAAATGAAATTCTATGTAACAAATTATATAATTCCAAAACAAACATTCAAATATTTTTAATTTTTAAAATGTGGTCAAAACACTTGGAAGACAACATTTAATCTAACACAATACATAATTTTCAATACATATAATTTAAAGAAACATTTTTATATCTATGTAAAACTCATATTACAATTGAGAAACCACCTTAAACACATTTAAAAATAGAACCAATCAACCACACAAATTTTTAATTTAATAAAAATGAAATTAAAAATATTATGCACTCAGTGGATTTTCAATTTAATAAAAAGAACGATGAACCTACATCAGTTCAACAATAAGAAATTAATATTTTTTCATATATAATGGATTATTATTAAACAATAATTTAGTGATTCCACACAATCCCAAAATAATGAAACCCCTATGAATAACCCATATTTAACCCCACGTACGAACAATAATTCCCCAAATAATAATGGAAGTTTGAGAAATCAAAGAGTAAATGAAGAAGGGTGGAAGGGATGAGGGAACCATGATTAACATAGGTTTTACCTTGGAAACATATTTCTGAATGATGGTGGGAGAGGCTTGAAATCATAAAAGGAGTAACAGATTAATATCTTTTCATGTACCCTATCTTAAAAAAACTAAGAAAAATAAAAATGTTCCAAAACGACATAAATATGAATAAATGAATAAATATAAAAATTAAAAACCGAGATGCTTCACATGGATTTCCCCCATTTTTGGGTAAACCATTATGAAACTATCCAATTTCCACTAGAAATACCAATAACCTTTTTATGGTTTCTCTTATGGGACATTACATTGTTATTCATATTGAGTACTATCCATATAAAAAGTAATTTTCAAACTTTAAAGCCATATCATAATAATATATCGTGTAATTCCAATTAATTCATTAGTCGTGGTCATGAAACACTTTTAGAAATGTGAGCCCAATTTTTTACATTAGCACTCACAAAAACATTCGCTACTTGTGCAGGTCAAACCAAACATGTTCAAAATGAAATAAAATATTCCCTATTCTAAGTTAACCACATTTCATACCCTAAACCATACAACACAACCCATGCGTAAGTAATATTTATATATAAAAGACAAATCTAAATACAAAAAAAGCCAAAATTTAAATTTCTATAAAATTAATTTACAAAAAAAGTGCCAGTTTTTTAGGGAGTGACTAGATTATTATTACAATGGAGAGATCTACATTTTACTCTCATTATAAAACTCTATCAAGGTATATTGAGTATTATATGGGTACATATTGGGTACCTAGTGTCTATAAAATAGACATAAAATGTGGAAGAATTTCCTAATACCCACATTTTGAAACAATGAGTATAGTACATGAAACCGTCGGTATATGTTATACCTAGAGTTCCAAGGAACTATGGGAAACCAAGGAATTGTATATCCTTGAGCAATACCCATGATTTTGGAAACCATGGGTATAGTTTCACTCCAACGTGTCATTACCTTATACCCACGATTCGTATAATAGTCGGTGTAACTTTGAAAAAATATGTTGTTGTGGGATTAGATCCTTAGACCAACCCTTTACTCTTCTAGTGCCTTACTACTACTCTATTTGTCTTATTATTATATGAATATATATTTATATAAATAGTGGCTATGTGTATAAAATCATGGGAATAGATGTTCCAGAAAAAAAAATCCCTTCCATAATAGGGGAAAAATTCACCCATGGTTTTAGAATACCATGGGTATATGTCCACAAAAAATAACCATATACCCACAGGTTTACAAAACCCAAGGGTAAAGGTCTTATAAAAGAACCCTATACCCATGGTCTAGGAAAAAACAAGGTTATAGGTCTTGAAAATAATATATACCAATGGTTCTCCTAGAATTGTTGGTATAGGGGGGCCTATAGCCATGGTCTTCCAAAACGTGGGTATGGGCTCCCATACTATACCTATACAAATGGTTTTGGGAAAATAGAGGGGATACAAGTACTTATAACCATAGTTTTTCACTAATAATTGGGTTTATTTTCATTTTACAATAGTGTTATTTCTCTTTTAGACAACCCATTTAGTACCCAATACGCTTCCATAGGTACCCTGCGGTGCATGAAATAATTTCAACAACACTGATAGTATCACCATGTACGTAGAACACCTATAATGGGTACCCATATGGGTATTTGATGTTCTAATATACTGTTTATAATTTTATCGTGCCATCTATTTCCATCACTGAAACCAATAACCATCACCCAAAATAAATTAAAATCATGAAAAAACCTCCACTAAATAATATTTAATCAACAAAAATTAAATTGAATTATCAAATTTAGTAAATAGAATAGATTTACTTCTACAAGAGTCAATATATCCTATTATCCTCAAACACCCAATAATTTGGAGGTTACATATAACAAGTATAGCGGAGTTGTCAGAAAATATTTCAAGATATACAAAATTACTCTATAATATCCCAAAAAAAATTTTTAAATAATGGAAAACATTAAATAATTAAATTGGAAAGGCAATGCTACATAATATAAAAATGGTATGGGTCAAAATCATGAAAGAACATCCAAAAAATTATATTAAATAAACACAAATTCTATTCAATTCCCAAAATTGTAAAAATATAATAGATTTAGATCTATATTAGTTAAAATATCCTATGTTTCTTCCAACTCCCTATAATTAAGATGTTACACAAAACATGTGAAAGAGAGTTGTTACTAATTATTAAAAGATACACAATGTTCTTATAAAATTTCCCTAAACAGTTTTCTAGTCATGGAAAACATTTAATAATGAAATTTAAAACACAATGTTGTTAAATTTTAAAAAGGAATACATCCAAAATGCCTAATAGATTCAATAAATAAAATTACATAGTATTGTAATTTTAAAAGTATATTTGAACCTACTAGAAGTAAATATGGGGGAATGTCAAGGTAATATTGGGAAAAAATATATTTACTTTGATGAAACAAGTTCAAAAAACAAAATCAATGATATTGATATATATATATATAACTTTTATAGTATGAGATACATTCATTTACATTTAAATGCTTGATTTTTGGAACATAAATTAATGCAATTACTCAATTTATATATAATTTTATACAATTTTGAGTGATTCAACTAAAATTAATTGTATTAAATATTTCAAAACAAATCATAACATACCCTATGAGAGTGTTTTTCCTAGATTTATCATTAGAAACAAGTCCTCTTACATTTAAAATCATAACATGAATGTAATTTTCCACATTTAAGGACATAATCATAATGTTTCTACAACATACCATCCCAAAACCCATGTAGAAACTATCATTTTTAATAGAGATGTAAATAAAATATTTGTAATATTGGTATATCCCAACATTTAATATTTTTGTGTTCACTTAGAAGATGCACCATGGATATTCCATAATAATTTTGAAATGATTATCAAAATGATACGTTGTGGGATTTTTATCCAAAAGGGTTTTCAACATTATATTGAGCTGTAACATCATGTATATTAGGATTTAAAATATTATATAATAATTATCCAAGTTCTATGTAACAATAAAAAATTCCATGTTTTATCACATTAATGAAAGTTGGAAAAATATAAGAATAACCAAATATATAAATTAGAGGAAACTGTTATAAATGATGATTTCATTCAATTTAATAATTCCTTCATCATATAATGGATCATATATACAATATTATGCTAAATATTATACAATTTGTGATTCATTAATGATTGAATAATACATATACTAGTTCTTATGCACGTTCTATTAATATAATAAAAATTCCTCTTGATTTCATTGGGAGAAGGTTTATTAATTACCTAAAATTATTAAAATAATTCTATGAGTATATTTTAAAGAATCTATTTTAGGAACATTATTTAGATGATTCTATATATTTCACCACATAAAAAATTTTCCTTTCTCTCTTTACATATACACTTGTATAATTATTTTAATTGCGTATAATGGGGAAAATTTATATATTAAGTGTGAGTATAGAAAAATCATTTAGAATATAATTATTTAAATAAAAATAAAAATAATAAAAATAATCATTAAAAAATGAAAACAAAAAGTCACATAACCTTTTTTTATATTTATCATCATTTTTATATTAATAACCCAAAATTTCCAAGAAAAATTATTTTTCCACCTTCCATATGCTTTTAAAAAATATATCATCTTAATTGATCCTTATGTTAAAATTAAAAAAACGTATTACTGTAAATTATTTATTACATGATCCTAACATAAATACAAATTATTCGTTGGGGTTGTATTCAAAAAATCATTATTCTATCAGTGATAGAATTTGATATATATTTTTAAAAATAATAAAAAACTAAAAATACTCTATGATTTTATAATAAATGATAATTCTGTTATAATATTTTTTCTTCAATATATCCATGATCATGAAGTTTTATTTTTAAACACCATAAAAAAATTAATGAAAATTAGTCGTAATTCAAAAAGGTTTTATCACTATTCGTTTCATAAATAGATTGATTGTATATCAATTATTTAATATGATTTCGTATTGACCAATTCATGTGTACATATTAATCAATTATTATGAACCCTCTAAAAAAATTACATAATGGGGAGTGACAAAAATGAAAAATATACAAGGAAAACTATGATAAGGGATTATGGATTGAAATTCAAGATCATATACTCAATTTTTTTAAATGATCATTAATATTTATTGTAAATTGTATGAAACATTATGGGTGAAAATAAATTTATTTGGTTGATGGTAATAAAAAAAAATTTATTAAATAGATAATAAGAAATTGAATAATGGACTAGTAAATATAGACTCACATGAATGGATTTAATAAAATGGTTCCCTTATATATGAATTTATCTTGTAATGGATTCATTTATTTGGATTTCAAAATATCATAATTTATGAGGTTTCAATTCCTATTGAAATGAAGTAAATCTAATAATTGTAATTTTTAAAATCACTATATCATAAGAGTTTATGACAAAATTTAATTATATTTTGGATTTATACCACTTAGAATGCATAAATATATTTATATTTATCGGGAATGGTTTTCCCTAAGAGTAATAGGGTTTAGTAATGGGGGTTTTCTCATGCAGTGATATATAAAATATTTTTATCGTTTTATGTGATTTACATTATTCATGGATTTTAATATTCCATCATTAAATTCTTGCTCATTTTTTTATATATTGTATTAATTATATAAAAACAAATTCAAATAAAAAAACATTAAATTATTAATGTCATGGAATATTGGTGATTTTTTGGAGTATTAAAGGAAAAATATGACAACCCTTCTTTTTATTACAACTTAAACATGCTTTATTACATAGAACATCACTTGATACAATAAAGAAGATCGAGAGGTTTAGTGTCTTTGGGGCTTAGGATCATTACATAAAAACTTTAAACTTGAAATACAACATCTTTACTGAAAACTTCCTTTACATGACCACTATATTCCTTCATACTTAGCATTGCATGGGATAACCTGAGGACATGCATAAAAAAAGGGTGAGCTGTAAAGACCAGTAAGGGAGTACACATGGAATAATATGAGGAGTACAATACATTTTAGGCAATAAGTATATCAATAGAGCATAAAAGAAACATGAACATAAAGGCATGATAAAGCATGGTAATCATAACATGGAAATGCGGCAACAACACTTAACATTGAATTAGCATGAGACAAGGCTCATTGAACATGGACCATCAGTAAACCCTCATTGCACTTGAAGCACGAGCAAACCCTCATTGCACTTGATTTTTCATGAGTCAACACTCATTGCACTTGATGTATCATGATATTATACTTTACCCAATGCATTGGAGCGCTATAAGGGTGCACCCTTCTTAAACATTTCATTTCATGCATAAGTGTGCCACATGGATCATAAAACATGGATTCATAAAACATAATCATTTATTCCACGATAAAGGAATGTGGAATTAATACATGAAACTTTATAATCAATAAGTAAATGTGCCTAAAGGTGAATACCCTTGATGGAGAAATGGGCATGGTATTCACTACACAATGACATTGGCTTAGAAAATCGGTGTGATTTCGGCAGCGTAATGTCGTGACATAAGAATTCATAAAAAAGGATGATGAGAGAGAAAGGGGTTACTCATCATATTTACATGTAATGGACAGTAAGGAAGTCAAATAGATACATTTCCCAACAATTTTAATGGAATTTAGATTCATGATACAAATGTATTGCTTGAATGTAAAAGAGGAGAGAGAAGTTCCTTTCGGAATTTCGGTATAGTAACGGGTGTACATGGGAGGAATTTAATGAGAGAGAAAGGGGTCTCCCATCATTCAAACAATAATAGGGCAGTATGGGGGAGGTGAAAAACCATACCCAAACATTCATAATTGAAATTAAAAGGGCATCACAACTTAATGAAAATTGACAAAAACGAGAAAGGAAGAAAAAAACCCTTACTTGGAAGTGTGCTTCCAAAGGATAGAGAGAGGCTTGTGAGAGGCTTATTGGGAGCTTGGGGCACCTTGATAGAATTATAGGGAGAGTAGGGCAGATTTTGGACGAACTCCAAGGGCTTTGAGTGAGGAGGAAGTGGGAGCTTGGGTGGGTTTATATAGGAAAGGTGAGAGAATTATTTTTTATTTAGGTTTGGGACACCTTATATTAAAATAATCCAAACCAGAAACCATCCCATGGTATTTGCCCATGGTTTCTGGAAAAGGAATGAGGGAAAAAATATTTTACAATGCCAAGGTCCTAACTTATTAAAAAAATTAGGGTTGCTTATGTGGAGGTGAGTCACACTCCCATGGAAATTAATTTAAAAAGGCAAAGTGTTGAATAAGTCTTGAGGGCTCCATTAATGCTTTGAAAAGTAAGTCAAACAAACCCAAAATCACATTATTTTAATGATAAAACACATATTGGCCGAACATAATGATTATGGTATTTTATTAAATCACCATTGGGTCATTATGATGTCATAAAACACATTATATATATAAATGGTATTTAATTTTTACCCAAAAATTTGACTGTCTCAGAAAATTATGAAAAATTCCCCGTTGGATAATTTCGACGTCCTGATTCCAAAAATAATATTTATTTTATCTAAATAATTTTCGAAATATGTGAATTTTCACTTTTAAAATAAAAACCGACATTTATAAAAAATTCACGGGTTTTGACAGAAATGGCTTTGAAACCTTAATAAAAATTTGAATTGCATTCATAAAATTATAAGGTCATTTATATTTAATAACAATTAATTTAATATTAATAATAATATTTTATTAATATATTATTTAATTTAAACAATCCATTAATTTAATAAAATATAATTCTTAATTAAATAATCACCAAAAACACCATTTGTACTTTAAAAACTATTTACAATGTATAAAAAATGACTAGAAATTATATTCATTATTATATACAAAAAATAATGCACATGAACATAGTACTACTTATTTGTTACATAACCCCTTAAAATAGCCGCATAAGTCCTAAGGGTAAGGTGTGCGATGGTGACAGACTCTTGGGGCGGCTCGGATAACATCGCTCAAGTGGTAATCTCTATCAACTTCCACTTTTCCCGTAGACGGTCCCGTTCGAGCTTGACATAATGAAGCTCAGCTTGGGATTGGTCAAGGGTGAAGCCCAAAGACGCCACCACTTTTCCGAGCTCTGACAAATGGGCTTCGTATGGGGAAATTCTACTGGATGAGGCTATCACTTCCTTTGTCTGAGTAATATTGGGTTCGTTAAAGCCATATATTTATACTACTCAAGTGATCACTGTTCAACGGCTATAAAAGTAACGGTCACAAATCATAAAAAAAAACTAAAGAAGTTGACATCTTATAAAAACATTTTTCATAAAGAATCATTTAATTGGATCAAGAGGGATTGTCTATTAATGAAACTTTGGGTCGTTACAATATTCCCCCCTTAAGAAATTTCTCCCTCGAAATTTTCCTTTTCCCACACTAAAAAAAATGTGGGTAACTCATCATCATCATATCCTCCGACTCCCAAGTTGCTTCTTCAAACTTGTGGTTTCTCCACAACACCTTGACGAGGGGCATTGTCTTATTTCTTAGAACTTTTTCTCTACGATCTATGATCTTCACTGGTTGCTCCTCATAAGAAAGATCATCTTCCAATTGTACCACCTCGGAAGAGAGTACATGTGAAGGGTCCGGTATGTACTTCCTTAAGAGGGATACATGAAAGACATCATGCTCCTTGGCCATAGTAGGTGGATGTGCTAGTATATAGGCCACATCCCCAACACGATCAAGAATCTCGAAGGGGCCGATGTACCTTGGACTTAACTTTCATTTCTTTCCAAACCTCATGACCTTCTTCCACAGAGATATGCGTAAAACACCATGTCTCGGACTTTAAACTCACGGTCTCATCGATGATTATCTGCATAACTCATCTTTCGACTATGGGATGCCTTGATATGCTGCTGAATGGTTTTCACCTTCTTCACCATTTCTTCGACCATTTCTGGTCCAAGCAGCTTACTTTCACGAACCTCATCCCAACATGTCGGTGTTCTACACCTTTTCCAATACATAGCTTCATATGGTGCCATTTGATGCTTGAGTGGAAACTATTATTATAATAGAACTCCACCAGAGGAAGATGATGATCCCATCCTCTTTTAAAGTCCATTGAGCATGCTCTCAACATGTCCTCAAGTGTTTGGATAGTCTGCTCGGATTGGCCATCAGTTTGAGGATGATAGGCCATACTGAAGTTTAGTTCAGTATTCAGAGCATGTTGTAGACTCTTCCAAAACTTAGAGGTGAATCTTGGATCTCGGTCAGACACAATAGATAGTGGTACTCCATGCAACCGTACCACATCCCTGATATATATCCGTGCCAGTTGATCCAAAGAGAAATCCTCTCGAATAGCAATGAAGTGTGTAGTCTTTGTAAGACGATCCACAACAACCCAGATTGCATTGTTGCCTTTGGATGTCCTTGGAAGTCTGGTGACAAAATCCATGGTAATGTTCTCCCATTTACATTCTGGTATGGGCAATGGTTGCATAATCCCCTTAGACTTCTGCCTCTCTGCCTTCACTTACTGACACACTAGGCACATTGATGTATATTCAACGATCTCCTTCCTCATATTATCCCACCAAAAGTTTTCTCGAAGATCTCGATACATCTTTGTGCTCCCTTGGTGAATAGAGAATGTTGAACTATGTGCATCATCCAAAAGTTCCTTCTTCAGCTCCAGACTTGATGGAACACATAGACTTTTCCCAAACCGCACAGTTCCTTCCTCATTAACATTAAACTCCGAGGATTTCCCCTTTTTGATAGCTTCCACTTTTTCTTGAATTCCCACATCATCCTTTTGAGAATCCTTTAACCTTTCCAAAAGAGATGGTTGAGCAATCATTTGTGAAAGGATTGATGATGTTCCCTTCTTTATGATTCCCACGTCCATCTTCATCAAGTCTAAGAAGATTGGATCCTTCTCAATTCTCATCATTGATAGAATCGCTGGATCCTTTCTACTTAGGGCATCTGCCACATTGTTCGCCTTCCCAGGGTGGTAATGTATTGAATAGTCATAATCCTTGATGAGCTCTATCCATCTTCTATGGCGCATATTAAGCTCTTTCGGTGTGAATATATATTTAAGACTCTTGTGGTCAGTATATATCTCACATTTATCTCCATAGAGATAATGCCGCCAGATTTTCAAGGCAAAGATCACAGCCACCAACTCTAGATCATGCGTTGGATAGATTCAGTCATGGATTTTCAACTGCCTTGAGGCATAGGATATCACATTATCATTCTGCATCAGCACACATCCTAAGCCCTTTTTCGAAGCATCACTGAATACCACAAAAAGCTCCCCACTTGTGGGTAAAGTGAGCACGAGTGCAGTGATAAGCCTCCTTTTCAACTCCTTGAAGCTTTCTTCGCATTCATCACTCCAAGAAAACGTTCCCCCTTTTCGAGTTAGCTTGGTAAGATGGTTGGACAATCGTGAGAAATTTCTCACAAATCGTCGATAATATCCAGCTAACCCCAAGAAGCTATAGATATCAGTTACCGATGATGGCCTCGGCCATCCCTCAATTGCATCTGTTTTGGAGGGGTCCACAGATATCTCATTGCTTGTGATGATATGGCCCAAGAATGAGACTTCCTTCAACCAAAACTCACACTTGCTGTACTTTTCATAGAGCTTCTCCTTGCGTAAAGTCTCTAGTACAGTTTTTAAATGCTCCTCATGGTCCTCCTTGGTTTTGGAGTATATTAGAATATAATCTATAGAGACTACCAAAAATTTGTCAAGGTAATCTCTAAAGACTCTATTCATCAAGTCCATGAATATTGATGGAGCATTGGTGAGTCCGAAAGGCATTACTATGAATTCATAGTGCCCGTACCTTGTACGAATAGCAGTCTTGGGGATATCTTCCTTCTTCACCCTTACTTGATAATATCCCGACCGCAAGTCCACCTTGGAGAAGTATTGTGCTCCACGCAGCTGATCAAACAAGTCATCGATTCTTGGGAGAGGATACTTGTTCTTTATCGTGATTTTGTTAAGTTCACGATAATCGATGCAAAGCCGCATTGACCCATCCTTCTTCTTGACGAAGAGGACTGGTGCGCCCCATGGTGATGCACTTGGGCGTATAAACCCTTTATCCAGGTTCTCCTGTAGTTGTTTCATCATCTCTTCAAGCTCAAAAATAGCCATTATATATGGATTCTTGGATATTGGTAGCGCCCCAGGTATAAGTTCAATTGAGAACTCAACATCTCTTCTTGGAGGAAGACCAGAAAGTTCCACGGGAAACACTTCAGTGAATTCCCTCACAATAGGCATTTCTTCAAGGCTGGTTTCTTCCTTGGACTCAATAATCTGAGCTAGATATGCGTGCTCATAAGGCAATAATATCCATTCTTGAGATGATGGAGATAAAGGAGATTCATCTTCCTCCTGACACTTGTAAAGAATCGGGGGTCGATTCTCCATATGGAGTGTGATTTCCCTCTCCCGACAATTTATGTTGGCTCTATATAAGGAAATCCAATCCATGCCAATAATTGCATCAAATTCCACTAGAGGGGGTATGAGGAGGTTCGCCGGGAAATTCAATCCACAGATTAAAACAGGGGAGGACTTATACTCATGGGATGAAATGACAGCCCCATTTTTCGTACTCACCAACATCTTTACTTCCATGATTTGTGGTGGTGCTGGGATTGTTCTACTAAACTTTTGAGATATAAAAGAATGCGTAAAACCTGAATCAAAAAGTACGTTCTCTATTCTTGAATGAATAACTAGCATACCTGTCACCACTTCATTGTCGGGGTTCACTTCAGCAGAAGTGATGGCAAAAGCTCTTCCTTGCTGTCTTGGAGGTTGTTGGTTGCCTTCGAAAACCCTTGGATTAGGGCACTGATTTGCAAAATGACCCGGTTCTTTTCATTAGTAGCATTGAACAACGCGTTGAGGTTCGAACGGAGCATTCCTCTCCTCTGTCGCAGCTGCGGGTCCTTCTTGCCGACAGTTAATAGCTAGGTGGCCTTCCCTTCCACACTTGAAGCATTTTCTCGTCCCCCTAAGGCAATTTCCAGGGTGCTTCTTTCCGCACTTTTGGCAAGTGGGGTGCTGGAACTTCTTAGCGCCATTGGATTTATCCATCGGCCCACCAGCATTGAAGTCCACCTTATGCTTCTTGTCCCCATGATAACCCTGTGATTCTCTGATCTCCATTTCAACCCTGAGGGCACATCGGACAATTTCCTCATAGCTGTCGAAGTCACGGATCACTAATGCTTTCCGCAAGCTAGGCTTCACCCCACCAAAGAAGCGGTCAACCCTGCATTCGGGGGTAACGACAAAGCCGGAAGCGTATCATGCAAGCCTTGTGAAGTTTTCCTCATACACTCCCACATATTCTTCATCTTTTTTCTTGAGGGAAAGGAAGTCCCTTTCCATATTAAGACGGAGGGTGCGTATAAAATATTTATCGAAAAACATCTTCTGGAATTCCTTCCATTCCAAAGCCTTGATCTCCTCCTCAGTCTTAGTATTTTTGATCAATGTCCACCATTGATCAGCTTCACCCTCCATACGATAAGCCACCAGGAGAACCTTGTCTTGTTCAGAACATTGGAGGATGGAGAATATCTTTTCAATGTAGTTGATCCATTGCTCAGCGATCGTGGGATCAGATAATCCACTAAAAGTAGGAGGACTTTGTCTCATGAAGATTTCAATAGAGACTTGTTCATTCTTAGGGGGGGTTGAACGTTCCTCTTGACCCGTGTTTCTATTCAAAACTCGAGTTTGCTGAGAAATAAGCGTGACAAAGTTCGCGATTCCCACTCCCATTGGATTGGGCATCTCATTAGTACAATCATCACACTAATCTTCACAACGGTTGTTAGCCCGAGTTCTCCTATTACCGGCCATTGGCTGGAATAAAAGGAAAGTTAGGGGTTACACATAAAGGGTAATCCAAAGACAAAAGTTGATGAATTATAAATACACTTTAATCTCTTTAACTCATGAGTCTATAGGATTCAATCCAGGCTTTTCATGATCTACCTTCTAACATATATTCTTTGGGGCATTTTTCCCTTAATAAGGGTTCATACTAAGCTTGTGAATTTATCAAAACAAATCCCCCGGGAGTGTCGTAACCAAGAGTGTAGCAAGGCCCGTTGTCATGCACCAGTTCCCGTTCGAGTCTAGCTCAAAGCGGTGTTTTCGGGTTTTACCCCTAGGATACATCTGTGCCAGAGCCGCCTCTACCTACTCATATCCAGATAGGGATGTATTAGCTTGATAAACCACTTACTCAATACTTAGCAAATCATAGGTATGTTTTTGTTATACGTAGTCTTGTATCTAAGGCTTTAATAGGGTTTCCTAATCCCAAAAATAACTAAACCTATCCTCTGATCCCAACTATGACAACCCTGCTTTTTATTACAAATTAATCATGCTTTATTACATAAAACATCACTTGATACAACAAATAATATCGATAGGTTTAGTGTATTTGGGGCTTAGGATCATTACATAAAAACTTTAAACTTTAAATACAACATCTTTATTGAAAACATCCTTTACATGACCACTACATTCCTTCATACTTAGCATTGCATGGGATAACCAGAGGACATGCATAAGAAAAGGGTGAGCTGTAAATCCCAGTAAGGGGTTACACATGGAATAACACGAGGAGTAAAATAGATGTTAGGAAATAGGTATATCAATATAGCATAAAAGAAATATGAACATAAAGGCATGATAAAGCATGGTAATCATAACATGGAAATGTGGCAACAACACTAAACATTGAATTAGCATGAGCCAAGGCTCATTGCACATGGAGCATGAGTAAACCCTCATTGCACTTGAAACATGAGTAAAAACTTGTTGCACTTTAATTAGCATGAGTCAACACTCATTTCACTTGACGTATCATGATACTATACTTTACCCAATGCATTGGAGCGCTATAAGGGCGCACCCTTCTTAAACATTTCATTTCATGCATAAGTGTGCCACATGGATTCATAAAACATAATCATTTATTCCACGATAAAGGAATGTTGAATTCATACATGAAACTTTATAATAAATAAGTAAATGTTCATAAAGGTGAATACCCATGATGGATAAATGGGCATGGTATTCACTACACAATGACATTGGCTTAGAAAATCGGTGTGATTTCGGCAGCATAACGGCGTGACATAAGAATTCATAAAAAATGTTGATGAGAGAGAAAGGGGTTACTCATCATATTTACATGTATTGGAAATTAAGGAAGTCAAATAGATACATGTCCCAACAATTTTAATGGAATTTAGGTTCATGATATAAATGTATTGCTTGAATGTAAAAGAGGAGAGAGAAGTTCCTTTCGGAATTTCGGCATAGTAACAGGTGTACATGGGAGGCATTTAATGAGAGAGAAAGGGGTCTCCCATCATTAAAAAAATAAGAGGGAAGTTTTGGGGAGGTGCGAAACCATACCCCAACATTCATAATTGAAATTAAAAGGGCAACACAACTTAATGAAAATTGACAAAAACGAGAAAGGAAGAAAAAACCCTTACATGGAAATGTGCTTCCATAGGCTAGAGAGAGGCTTGTGAGAGGCTTCTTGGGAGCTTGGGGAACCTTGAGAGGATTATAGAGAGAGTAGGGTAGAGGTTGGACGAACTCCAAGGGCTTTGAGTGAGGAGGAATTGGGATCTTGTGTGGGTTTATATAGGAAAGGTGAGAGAATTCATTATTATTTAGGTTTGGGACACCTTATATTAAAATAATCCAAACCAAAAACCATAAAATGGTATTTTCCCATGGTTTCTGGAAAAGGAAAGAGGAAAACAATATTTTACAAGGCCAAGGTCCGAACTTATTAAAAAAATTAGGGTTGCTTATGTGGAGGTGAGTCACACTCCCATGGAAATTAATTTAAAAATGCAAAGTGTTGAATAAGTCTTGAGGGCTCCATTAATGCTTTGAAAAGTAAGTCAAACAAACCCAAAATAACATAATTTTAATGATAAAACGCATATTGTCCGAACATAAGGATTATGGTATTTTATTACATCACCATTGGGTCATTATGATGCCATAAAACAAATTATATATTTAAATGGTATTTAATTTTTACCCAAAAATTTGACTGTCTCAGAAAATTATGAAAAATTCACCGTTGGATAATTTTGACATCCTGATTCCAAAAATAATATTTGTTTTATCTAAATAATTTTCTAAATATGTGAATTTTCACTTTTAAAATAAAAACCGACATTTATAAAAAATTCACGAGTTTTGACAGAAATGGCTTTCAAACCTTAATAAAAATTTTAATTGCATTTATAAAATTATAAGGTCATTTATATTTAATAAAAATTAATTTAATATTAATAATAATATTTTATTAAAATATTATTTAATTCAAAAAATACCTTAATTTAATAAAATATAATTCTTAATTAAATAATAACCAAAAACACCATTTGTACTTTAAAAACTATTTACAATGTATCAAAAATGACTAGAAATTATATTAATTATTATATAAAAATAATAATGCACATGAACATAGTACTACTTATTTGTTTCATAACCCCTTAAAATAGCCTTATAAGACCTAAGGGTAAGGTGTGCGATGGTGACAGACTCTTGGGGCGACTCGGATAACATCGCTCGAGTGGTAATCTCTATCAACTTCCACTTTTCCTGTAGACATTCCCATTTGAGCTTGACATAATGAAGCTCAGCTTGGGATTGGTCAAGGGCAAAGCTCATAGAAGCCACCACTTTTTTGAGCTCCGACAAATGGGCTTCGTTTGTGGCAATTCTACTAGATGAGTCCATCACTTCCATTGTCTGAGTAAAATTGGGTTCGTTAAAGCCATATATTTATACTACTCAAGTGATCACTTTTCAACAGCTATAAAAGTAACAGTCACAAATCTTAACATAAAACTAAAGAAGTTGACATCTTATAAAAACATTTTTCATAAAGAAACATTTAACTAGATCAAGAGGGATTTTCCATTAATGAAACATTGGGTCTTTACAAAAAATATTTAATATATATATATATATATTTTGACCCTTGATCAATGTCTAGGATATATGATTCAACATTTATCATGGTTTTAGGTGTTAACTCAAAATAAAAATATATTACCATGGTTTCAAATTGTTTTACACATTGGTATTTTTATCATAATAATATATGAACAAAAGAAAAATTTATTATTATTTAAATAATAGGCCATGGGGATAAAATTATACACCCACAATAATAGATGAATCCTAGAGAATAATTCCCAATGGATGCAGATTGTATAATGAAATTCAACGAGAGGTAGAACTGTCCCACCTTCATTAAATAAAAATAAATTGTGGTACGAATTTCTAATTTGGATAATTGTAGATGAATTTGAAGTTAACTCAAATAAAAAGACCATTAAAATTTCATGGTTCAAAAAAATGTAATGTAACATAAATTTAAATTTAAATGTATGGCAGAATTATTGGAAAATCACATACCACAATTAAAATAAATTTTATCAGAAACTATGTATGGATTGTTAATGAAATTAATAAATATCTAATTATAATTTTATAGCAGACCAGAAATAGATGATGTAAATATTTGGTATCTCTAAATAATAATCATCTTATTCCTTCCCTTCAGAGGAGTAATAAAATACATATAATGTCTTAGGAAGAATATGTGGTGAAATAGTGAGATCCAAATGGCTTCCAATTAATTGATTTTGATATTTTTTGATTTTCATGTTTTGATTTTCATAATTTATTTTAAATTTTTATTTAATATTATTTAATTATCTCATTCTAATGATAATGTTTTGTAAAGCCTATTAATGTGATGATTCACAGTTCCATTATCCACTTACATTTTTATCTCAATGACAAAATTTTCCATGGATCATATTAGTTAATACACACTACAAGAAAAATCCCATGACCTTGAACCTATAATTCATAGGATTATGAGAAAGACATGAAAATATAGACAAAAAATTCAGTTCATGATATTATTCCTTAGTATGATCATATTATAGAGTTAGAAAAAAAATGATTTAATGTTGCTAATAGTGAATCAATTTGTATTAAATTCAAATCCTAATTTTTTTCCATTATTTTTTTGTTAATATATTTTTTAGGTTTTTTAAATAAAGGATAAAAATAAATAACCCTATATATTGAAGATATTAAGGATGTGATTTATGGGAATATTTTAACCTAGATTATTTTATCTTTAGTATAAATTTATTGTTTTATATAAATAAAATTATGTAATAGAATTTGAATTTATTTTTAATTGTTTATCTATGGAATAATTGGGTGATAGCCTAGGTTTTATGTTAAACTATAGACGTTATCATGAAAAATAGAAAAATAATTTTATATATAACTAAAATCGGAATTTTCCATAAATTAATCCATTATATCCATAACATATTTAATCATTATCCCAATTTTCTAGTTTGCATGGTAATTAAGTGGGATATAAGTGATGGAGGAACAACTTCCTCAGATACTGGTATCATCATAATAATAATATACTCTTACAACAATGCATACCCATGATGAAACAATGTTTGAGGGAATATGTTATTCACATGGATATCCTCGTGAGATTTGTAATCACGGATTGTCCTGGGGGCTCGTGTCGTTACTACCCCAAGACCACCTTCCATAGGCCAGGGGTCGACGACTAGCACCAAAGGCGTAAATCATTATGCTGGGAAGGCATTTCCTTTATAAATGTAAACAAAAACAACAGAGTACACAACTTGAAATAAACACTAAGTAAAACTGAATACAAAAGAGTTTTCTAGAAGGTAAATGGTCCATTATAAAAACCCAACTGAACAATATGTACAAGTAAAAACTGAGAAACAACTAAATGTTAAGAGCATCTCCTAGATCATCCTCTAGGATCCCTACCTGAAGGGTAGGTACAGATGGCAACCTCAACACTCACGTCCCTCAGTCTCCTCCGTCTGCCGACTCGTCGCAAGGTCCACCACCGGGTACCATCCACCTCAACAAATCTCTGCCTTGATCAGTGTTGTCTATCATCTGCAACCAACATAATGATGTGTGGGCATAGCCCGTGCTGGGGTGAGTATAACGATATTCATTAGGGGACCTCGAGACCCCCAAAGCACTCCCAAAATCCCGAAACGATAAATCATAGAAGAAAGATAAAATCACAAAGTATCAACAAACCCTACTTTGGTATATACCCATACATATACCAGAGATACCAATCTCAGTCCAACTCCAACTCTCGAGCCCATGCACAAACCAAATCCACAAAGGAAGTAAAGTCAATCACCACGATAATAATGGTTGAAACACATGACTAATCTCAATAAGTAAGCCATAATAGTAGAGAGATATAGATGATCAGATGTAGCCACTGGATCATCTAAGATGTCAGACCCACAAATTATACAGGACCAGCTAAGCTGTCAGTCCCATACAGGATACATGCCAATTATCTCGTCTAAGCTGTCGGACCCACACATGATACAGGACCAGCTGTCTCGTCTAAGCTGTCAGACCCACATAGGATACAAGACCAACTATCACATCTAAGTTGTTAGACCCACACCTAATACATTCCATCTATTCTATCAGACCCACACAAGATACAGGAACAGAAGTCAGAACTGTCAAACCTAGACAAGATTTAGGTAGAATAGTCGTCGCAATCAGAGTAAGCTCTACGGTTCCTATAGACATCCCACTCGATTCTGGGAGGGTCCGCTCCTTGAGCAAAGGTGGTCGATACATCAGCTATCATGATTTCCTTAGTTGATGTTTCCCGAATTTCTATCTCATCATAAGAAACCCAACGTGACAGACGGTGCGTCAATTAGACGCCTGGTATGACAGTTATTAGCTTTTCTGTTATATGGGACTAGTCGGATTTATGCTCATTCCAAACCCATCCATTTTCCAAAGATGTTTAAAACTCCCATATAGTATCGCAAAAGGACTACCTCTTCATGATTTTCCTAGTGTCTCAGACGACGCATCGCTCGGACGCGCGGTCTTGATGATATATTCATTTAAGCAATGTCTGGTCCGGCCCGTCAAGCCCAGTGGGCTGGAAGGTCGGCCCAACCAGACTCGGCGGGTCCAACACGTCTTGGGGTCAGCCCGGCTCGGTTTGGAGGGTCCGACCTGGCTGGGGGGCCGGCTCGTCCCGATGGGGCATAGACCACCTGGGGGCCCAGCCCGCGAAGCAGGCTGTTTTGATTCACTCGGCAGTGCTGAGCGGTGTCGCCTCTCCCTGCCAGGCTGGCTGAAGCCGGCCGATTATGTCCTGCACAAGCGGCCCATAGAGCGGTCCACTGTTCCTCCCACATGGTGCCAAACAGCACCACTGTTTCTTCATCCGGGCTGGCAGGCGGCCAGCCGGTTCGCCCGCCGAGCATTCGGCAGTAGCAGGCCACAGTCTTCTATGTAGCATGGTGCCAAATGGCACCGCAGTCCTCCAACCCGACTGACTTACGGCTGGCCGGCATGCAACCACCCTGTTTGGTTCATCTGAGCAGCCCACAGATGCAGGCCGTGGTTTCCTCTTAGTGACCTGTGAAATGGCCCCGGTCCTCCACCGTCATGGCCCAGACTAGCTGTGGCCTTCGGTCGCCGCCACCTCATGAACATGGCCTCTTCCTCTGGCGGGTTGTGATGGTGCTGCGACCTTCCAGTTCGGCCTCCATTATTAACACAATCAAGAATCAACGGAGGGTCGTCAGGCCGTGTTTGTTCTTCCGGCACCCTCCGTGTTAGGATATTTCAAATATCCAATGATGATCCAAAGCAATCAACAAGAATGAGGGTATAATTTTATTCATTTAAAATTATACAAGTCCCGCTACCTTGAATTTAAGTTCGTTCGTTGATGATGGCGTCAATTCGTTGTCATTGGGGTGCGTCCGAGGAAGAAGCATCATTTTTGGAGACATTCTTCGCGGATGGTGTCTTCCCTTGCTAGTCCCGGTTGGATAGGAGGAAGACACATCATCGTTCTTTGGTGGAATCGGCATTCTTCATCGAGAGAAGATGTCCTTCATTGTTGGAGATGTTCTTTCTGGATGAACAATTTCTTTCAAATTCTCCCAATGCCTCCCAAAAAAATATTTTCAAAGAAAATAAAATAATAGTCTCCCTCATCTTTTAATGATTACATGCAATTCAAATGAATTCAAAAGGATTCATCACACCACAAATTAGTTAATTGTGGCATTAATTAATTTTGTTAGAATAATTAAGGGAAGGGAGGGGGAGAGGCTCCACCAAAATAAATGAGGGGAGTTGGACTTAATAAATTAAAGGGGAGTTAAAGAGCTAAAGGGGATTTCAAGGGGAGTTGAGTGGTTTGAACTCATGTGGGCGCCACTATGAAATATACTCCCATGGGAAGTTATGTGGGGTGTGGGCCTCACCTTTAACTTCCATTTGGAGGAAATAACTACCACCTAAAATAAAATTATGTGACACATAAATTTTATTAAATCCTCAAAAATTAAGTTCCTCTCTCGACCAAATGCAACTATGGTAATGGAATCCTTAGACAAATACCAGCGATGCCAGTTCATCGGTGCCCTCAGATTTCAATTCTGAGCAATGGTTCAAAAGATAGAAAAACCCGCACATACGTTTACTGAACATACCCGAAAAAGCTTCCATAATTGATTCCGGGCACAATGTGTCTCAGAATCAGGCGCCATCAGAAACTACGGACTCGTAAAATTCCAAATAATTTAAGAAAAAAAATTCCTTTAAATTTTCGGGTAATTATATTACCCCACCACAGGGATTTATGTCCCTGTAAACCGACAGCACGCACTAGGAAAACAAATAGGGGTACTGAGCATTCATCTGAGCCACCAGCTCCCATGTGCTCTCCTGGAGGTTCCAGTGTTGCTAGTAAATGTGCACTAGAGGAATCGACTGTCCATGAAGGACCCTCTCCTGTCGATCCAAAATGTCCACTAGAACCTCCATTAAAGTCACCCTATCATCTATGTCCAACTCCCTGTGCTCGATGATGTGGGATGGGTCGTGCACGTATCTGCTCAGCTGAGATCCATGGAAGATGTCGTACACCTGGTGCAACTGAGGTGGAAGGGCCAGGCGGTAAGCCACCTCGCCCACTCTAACGAGGACCTTTAACAGCCTGATAAGACACGAAGATAACATGCCTCCTCGGCCAAATATCCATAGACCTCATCATGACGGGACCCGTAGGAAGACGTGGTCGCCATCCTCGAACACTAGTTGTCTCCCTCTCCTATCAGAATAAGACTTCTCTCTACTCTGTGCAGTCTTAATCCACTTCAGGATGATCTGTACCTTCTCCGTCGTAGCCTGCACCATCTCTGGTCCTACATGTGCTGACTCCCCTGGGTCAGTCCGGCACAGAGGTGATCATTAATGTAACGCCCCGACCCCAGCTACCCAGAGTCGGTGCATTACTTCGTAACATTGGCATGATCACAAGAAAGATCAAATCTCGAAAGACCGATTGGTTTAGTAGCCTTGGAAACACTAGATATATTCATAAGTTTTACATTACATCATAAAATCAAAAACTACTACAACAACATAATGTTTCCACAGTCCACACTACAATCCCCTCATAATATCCCTGCAGGTCATTCATAACTTACATCTTCACTTCCTGGGAAAAATAAAACATAGAAAAGGGGTGAGCTTAAATGCCCAGTAAGGATAACAATATAGCGGAAACTTTCATCAATAAGAATAAACATTTAAGGCAATGTATAACTAAAACAAAAGCCTTTTAAACATGAACTTTCAACATGGTATGGCATAAATAAAATGAAATAATGCCATTTACATATTCACATGGATATTCTACTAATCGAATAATCACATGCAAAAATCAATAACCACTTTCATAATGTTGGAATGCATAATGCCAGACTATCATAACCACATAGCCAAGGCCTCGTGCCAAGGCTACAAATAAGATTTTGTCAAGGCCTTGTGCCAAGACACTAGTTTGTCTCATGAGACCTACCGATGCATCGAGGAGCTATAGCGGGCTCCACCCGTCACTTATTAAGTCCAATGCATTCCCATATGAAAAGGTTTAAACATAACATAAACATTCGTATTAAAACTAGCATACGAAATGTCAATACTTTCACAATAAACTATGAATGGTATAAAAATAGCACATCCACAGTCAAACATATCACAAAACCTTCAATACAATATAGAAGTTTTGTATCATAATAAATCAACTTCAAATAATCTTAAAATCCATCAAAGGATGTTGACATAGATGAAATAAAAATTCTTTTAAAAGAAATATCTCCTTTTATTTTGAAATCATTTAAGATCCATATAAAATAAAACATTTTCTTTGAAAATATTCTTATAAGCTTGTATGGGAAGCTTCGACGATTTTATAACGGCGGAAAATAACCGCACCCGCCGTATAAGTTAAAAAAAACATTCTTACCTCAATTCTGTCGAAAAGGTTAAAAAGGACCTTGTTTTGAAATCGACGGAAAGATTCCTTTATAAACCTCTTATAAAAAGTCAAACAAGGGTATAAATGACTTTAACCCATATTCTTGTAAATAGTAAAAAATGTTTTGAAATACATTTCGAAGAAACATGGATGTGGATGATAAAGAGATCCCAGTAGATTATTACATATAAACAACCTCGGATAATGAAGAGATTGTGAAATAACCCTTACCTTGTACTTTTCCTTGGTTGGGGTAGGTTAACCTCCTGTATAATGGTGAAATAGTTGTTATTAAATTATACAAGAATCATATATATTAATATGATATCATATATGATCTTTTAACATTGATTTGTTAATAATATCTTAGAATTATCGTCGTTTCGGGAGTTAACTTACTCATTTTCTTTTATATGTTTTGTTACATAAGCCATGGTTGTTGTATCTTATTCATATCCAGAATGATATACAGTCCTTAAACATCATTTTTAAATCATCAAATGATAATTATACTTGAATGGATACGATGGAGAATGAATCTCATCGCGTTCGTGGAGACGGTAGTCCGTACGTACGCACGAGCGACAATATCATTCTTTTGATATTAAAATAATATATAAATGGATGGTATATCATATATACAGAATCATTAACATGTTATATTTATTATTTACATGAGTTACACATCATTATTATACCCATCCAATTAATATTATATTGAATAACAATTACACCACGACGTGGAGACGGTAAGCCGTACGTACGCACGTATGGTGACATGTTATTCAAAGGGTGGATAGAATACTGAATATGATTGTACCATATTTATAATAACATCACAGTATATGTGAGATACTGGAGTTATTATTTCAGAATGGTAAGAACAAAGGAAAAAGAAGTGGAAAAAGAAATGAACTTAGAAAAGGGTGGTGAAATCATTACCTCTTCTTCGGGTTCTTCCTTTTGATTTGATCAAAAGGGCTCCTTAGGTTGGCTTTCTGATCAAACTAAGGCCTCTAGGTTGTATTGAGGGATGTTGGGAGAGTATTTGGGCAGAGTTTGGCCGAACCAAAAGGCTTTGAAGGTGTGAAGAAATGAGAAGGAGGAGTGCCCTTTTATAAGAGGGGTGAGGGGCACCTTTGGAAAAGTTAGAAATATTAATTTATAATAAATTCATATTCGGTTTACAAAGGCTCCAAAGTTGACTATTCAAAGGATGAGGTGTGGATAGGTCGAAAACAACTCATCCAATAGAATTTAGACAGGTTTGGGTACTTATATTAACCTTATCTTTAAGTATTAACTCTAAGTTAATTAGTTTCACTTTTACAATGTCTCTTTGTATTTTTATATAATGTGATTAATAAACTTACTATATACATCCAAGCGACCCCCAAGTGGTCCATTAATGAGGAACCTATCATAATATAAGTCTCTTGGCCGAACCTTAGATTTTTAGGAATTTAATATCAATTAATAATATAATATTTGTTTTAAGAACTCTTTTATGTCAATTTTGACACTATTCAATAGTTGATTTTTGTGAAACTCCTAAAAGATTGATTACTTCGAACAAAGTCAATTAAATCAATCCTAATATATCATATTATCATAGAAAATTAGTTTAATTCATTAAAAGTTTCATATTATAATTATTTGGGTATTTATAAGATCAATTATTTTTATTTTTCACTATTTTAGTAATTACTGCATCATCATTGTGTCATAAATAAAATAAATTATATAATGTCTAAAAATTATAAATAAAATATCCTTATGTAGGAAATCGTTTTAGCTTTCTAATGAATATTTATAATCGAAAATCCAACATGTATAACCCTATGTAAAAATTTTTCTTCTAAAAGATGTAAGCTTATGCCACTTTTATTTTTATTTTAACGTTATTAATATAAAGTGTCCCTACCACATACAAGTGGCTCCAAGGGGTCCCCAAATTGACCAAAGGATGCCCATGGTCGGGTATGTGTCCACCAATAAGGTTAGGACACGTTTTAGGGTAATTTTTTATTATTATAATATTATTTTTTTTAACCCTTATTTACCGGATTTACCCTTTAACCATGGTAAATAAAATATTTACCACAGTAACTATTCAAAATGTCTAAAAATAAAAGTTACCTATTTACACAATTTGAACATCCTGATTCCAAATATGGAATCCATTTTACTAAATTCAAAACACAGAAGTGGCAGAAATTAATTTAAAATTAATTCCCGCTGTCAAAACAAAAAGCGTGTTTTTAAGAGATAATAACTATCAAAAGATTGACACTTGTTTATGTTCGGTTTAATTGTAAAATTATGTCCAATGATAAACATTAAATTGAATGGTAAAAATATATTCTAAATATACTTTAAAACCACTCAAATTCATAATTTATCACTATTAATTATTTTGATTAAAAAAGTTGTTTTTAATTAAAATTTAGAAATTTTCACTATTCATCAAAATATGAAAGTTATCCGAAATGTACCAAAATTTCACCCTAGGCTAATTTTGATATTCCGAATCCAAAAATGAAGTCCATTTTGAAATATAGAATATATATGATTTCAAAAAGTAGGTATTACTATTCACAACGGCTAGTTTAATTAGTTGTGGTGTGTGTTAGAACTCGAGGTTGCGTACAACACACGCTATCGCATTATTCGAAGGGAAACGTACCGTAGAAGCTTGGGGTGTTACATTCTCCCCTCCTTCAAATAATTGCGTCCTCGCAATTTTTAGGGTATTACTGCATAAAAAGACTCGGGTGGTTCTTCATCATAAGTTCCTCGGGTTCCCACGTTGCCTCTTCCATTTTATGATTTCTCCACAAAACTTTTACCAGACGCGTCGTCCGGTTTCTCAGTACTTGTTCTCTTGTATCAAGAATCCTGACGGGCTCTTCGCAATAAGACAGATCGGGTTCCAGTTCTAATTCCTCATAGGTGAGTACATGCGTTGGGTCAGGCATGTATTTTCTCAACAGAGATACGTGGAACACATCGTGAACTTTGGAGAGACTTAGCGGCATTGCCAATCGGTAAGCTACAGCCCCAATTCGTTCTAGAATTTCGAAACGTCCGATGTACCTGGGACTCAATTTACCTTTCTTACCAAAACGTATGACTCCCTTCCACGGAGATACCTTTAGGAAAACATGATCACCGACTTGAAATTCCAAATCCTTCCTTCGATTATCGGCATAGCTCTTCTGCCTACTTTGAGCTGCTTTGATGTGATTTTGGATTACCTTCACCTTTTCCACCGTTTCCTCCACCAGTTCTGGGCCTACAAGTTTTCTTTCACCAACGTCATCCCAACAGGTTGGTGTACGACATCTCTTTCCGTATAACGCTTCATATGGTGCCATTTGTATACTCGAATGGAAGCTATTGTTATAGGAAAATTCTACCAGAGGTAAATATTGATCCCACATACCCTGAAAATCAAGTGAGCAAGATCTCAACATGTCTTCTAAGGTCTGAATAGTCCGTTCTGATTGTCCGTCTGTCTGAGGGTGGTAAGCAGTGCTCAAATGAAGTTCAGTATCCAGGGATTTCTGAAGACTTTTCCAAAATCTTGAAGTAAAACGGGGATCACGATCAGAAACAATCGATAGGGGAACTCCATGAAGTCTCACAACTTCATTAATGTATAGTCTTGCTAGACGTTCCAGGGGTAGATCTTCTCTTATAGCAAGAAAATGTGCTGACTTGGTAAGACGATCAACAATAACCCATATTGCATCGTTCCTTCTAGGAGTCTTTGGTAGCCCCATGACAAAGTCCATCGTAATATTGTCCCATTTCCACTCCGGTATGGGAAGAGGTTGCATGACTCCTCCAGGCTGTTGCCTTCCAGCTTTCACTTGTTGACAAACCATACACCTTGACACAAAATCAGCAATCTCCCTCTTCATGTTGTCCCACCAAAAATGTTCCTTCAAATCTCTATACATTTTGGTGCTCCCATGGTGTATAGAGAAATTGGAACTATGAGCATCATCCAGCAATTCCCTTTTTAGATCAGGTATATTGGGAACACAAAGTCTCTTCGCGAATTTCAAAATTCCATCTTCATACACAAAGTCTCTCAATCTCCCATCATTCACAGCTTTAATCTTCTTTTGGAATTCGTCATCATCGGTCTGAGAACTCTTAATCCTTTCTAGTAAAGATGGTTTGGCAACCATTTGAAAAAGCATTGATGTTTCACCCTCCCTGGTTATTCCCATGTCCATTTTCACTAGATCCATGAAAATTGGATCCCTTTCAATTCTCATATTGTTCAAAACTCCATGGTCTTTTCTACTCAAAGCATCTGCCACCTTGTTTGCCTTCCCCGGGTGGTAGTGTATCGTACAATCATAATCCTTGAGTAATTCAAGCCATCTCCTTTGCCTCATGTTGAGTTCTTTTTGTGAGAAAATATACTTCAAACTCTTGTGATCAGTATAAATCTCACATTTTTCACCATAGAGGTAGTGCCTCCATATCTTCAAAGCAAAGATCACAGCTGCTAACTCAAGATCATGAGTAGGATAGTTTTGTTCATGAATTTGCAACTGTCGTGATGCATAGGCAATAACTCTATCATTCTGCATAAGGACACAGCCAAGTCCTTTCTTCGATGCATCACTATAAATAACGAACCCATCATTCCCCGATGGTAGAGTCAATATAGGAGCATTGACTAATCTTCTCTTCAGTTCTTCGAAACATTCTTCACACTCTTTTGTCCAAACAAATTTAACCCCTTTACGTGTGAGCTTCGTTAATGGGTTAGCCAATCGGGCAAAATTCTGGACGAAACGTCGATAATAACCTGCCAAGCCAATAAAACTACGTACCTCAGTTATACTCGTAGGTGCTGGCCATTCTTGGATTGCCTTGGTCTTAGAAGGATCAACAGAGATTCCATCTTTAGAGACAATATGGCCAAGAAAAGAAATCTCCTGAAGCCAGAATTCACACTTGCTAAACTTTCCATATAATTCATGCCTCCTCAGAGTCTTCAAGATAATGCGCAAGTGATTTTCATGATCTTCGTAGGTTTTGGAGTATACCAAGATATCATCAATAAATACCACCACAAATTCATTGAGATACTCCTTGAAAACTCTATTCATCAGATCCATGAATACAGAGGGTGCATTAGTCAATCCAAACGGCATTACAGTAAACTCGTAATGCCCGTACCTGGTTCGAAATGCTGTCTTCGGAATTTCTTCCTTCTTCACACACAACTGATGGTATCCAGATCGAAGGTCAATCTTTGAAAAGTATTGAGCTCCATGCAGTTGGTCAAATAAATCATCAATACGAGGTAGGGGATACTTGTTCTTTATCGTTATAGCATTGATCTCCCTGTAATCGATACATAACCTCATAGATCCATCTTTCTTTTTAACAAAAAGAACAGGGGCTCCCCATGGAGAAACACTAGGGCGAATAAATCCCTTATTACTCAATTCCTCTAGTTGTTTCTTTAGTTAGACTAACTCTACAGTGGCCATTCTATAAGGGGTCTTCGATATAGCCCTTGATCCAGGAATCAAATCAATAGAAAACTCAACTTCTCGTTCTGGAGGATGTCCAGGTAAATCTTCTGGAAATACATCTACAAATTCTTTCACAACAGGTACATCCTCTATTTGAACATTCCTTTCCTCACCGACAGTTATTTCATTCTCTTCCTCCCCAATAATTGAATTAAGTTGAGCTACTCGGGGTGGGTCTAAATAAGAATTAGGTGGTGACGATTCTGCTCTAAAAATAAGGTGTTCCTTATCATTATCATCAAGAATCGTAACCTCTTTCTTCTTACAATAAATCTTCGCATCATAGTCCGAAAGCCAGTCCATACCGAGGATTATATCAAACTCAATCATAGGTATGACGATGAAATCAGCAGATAAAGAAAATTTATGTGCTCTAATGGGGACTGATTCACAAAACTTTGTTGCAACGATACTTCCCTTAGGAGTTTTAACTGACAACTCCCTTATTAAATCAAATTGGAAATATCTAATTTTCTTTGCAAACTGGGAAGATATGAAACAATGCGATGATCCAGAATCAAATAATGCATTTGCTAAACTTGAGGAAACCATTAAATTACCTGCCACCACGTCTTTCGGAGTTTCTACCTCAGCAGTAGTGATAGCATAAGCCTGGCCATGATCCCTTGGCCTTTTCTGAGGTAAGTTCTCCTGACGCTTAGGACATGCATTTGCATAATGCCCCATCTCCCTGCAATTGTAGCACTGAACGTTGGTAGCTTCCTTCTTCCCCTTGCAATCATGAGCTTGGTGGCCTTTTTCACCACACTTGTAACAGACTCCCATTCCCTTCAGGCAAGCACCGGGGTGTTTCTTCCCGCACTTACCACAAGATGGATATTCAACCTTTCCCTTCTTCCCCTTATTTCGATTCCCTGATTGATCAGTAGGTCTCTTCTTCTCTTGCTTTGCTTTAAAGTCATAAGACTTAGAGAATTCCTTTTCGGTCTTGATAGCACATGAGACAATGTCTTCGTACGATGAAAAGGATTGTGAGACTAATGCTCGACGGAGAAATGGTTTTAACCCATCAAAGAAACGATCAATCTTACTTCTTGGGTTGCGAATATAATCACCAGCGTACCTTGCTAACCTTGTAAAGTTAGCCTCATACTTTGTGACATTATCATCCTCCTTTTGTCTCAGACTCAGAAATTGCCTTTCCATATCTGCTCGATGGTCGCGAGGAAAGTATTTTTCTAAAAACAGATCTTTGAACTCCCTCCATTCCATGTTTGATACTTCATCATCTTCCTTCATGTTTTGAATCAATGACCACCATTGATCAGCATCTCCAGTGAGGCGGTAAACTGCCATGGTAACTTTTTCCCTTTCACTACTCCCCAAAGCCTGAAATATTTTCTCTAGGGAAAATATCCATTGCTCAGCTACTAAGGGATTTGTACTTCCATTGAACGTTGGTGGTTGTTGTCTCATGAATCGATCTAACATTGATCCTCCACGCTGCGGATCAGGGTGCTCCATACGGGTAAGGTTATTATTCATAACCTGAGTAAGTTGTCCCAGTACGGTGATTAGCTGATCAGCACCAGTTTCATCACCAGCCCCACTATAATTATCTTGAGCAGGAGGGGAATCCCTACATGGAGTGCGTGCATTGATACGGTTTCCATTTCTTCCACTAGGCGCCATTTCTAAACAATGGCATAAACTAGATCAGTTTATGAATCAAAATACATAATCCCATACTTATAAAACACTTAACATAAATTGAACTATCTATGGATATAATCCATAATCATAAATATGTTTTCTTTGAGGAAGTATATACTCATAAACCCTTCATAATGATTTGTAAAGAAAGTGAGAGTTATCCTAAGCATATCCCCCGGGAGTGTCGTAACCAAGAGTGCAGCAAGGCCCGTTGTCGTGCACCAGTTCCCGTTCGAGTCTAGCTCAAAGCGGTGTTTTCGGGTTTTACCCCTAGGTACATCTGTGCCAGAGCCGCCTCTACCTTCTCGTATCCAGACATGGATGTATTGCTCGCAAAACTCACAAAGTCTCTACAATACCAAAATTCTAGGAAGTTCTTCTATACTAATCCTCAAAGTTCATCTTAGGTCTACGTGCTCTAATCAGAGTTTATCTAAATCTAGCTTCCAAGGTTTGTACTAAACTTCCTCTGATACCAACTGTAACGCCCCGACCCCAGCTACCCAGAGTCGGTGCATTACTTCGTAACATTGGCATGATCACAAGAAAGATCAAATCTCGAAAGACCGATTGGTTTAGTAGCCTTGGAAACACTAGATATATTCATAAGTTTTACATTACATCATAAAATCAAAAACTACTACAACAACATAATGTTTCCACAGTCCACACTACAATCCCCTCATAATATCCCTGCAGGTCATTCATAACTTACATCTTCACTTCCTGGGAAAAATAAAACATAGAAAAGGGGTGAGCTCAAATGCCCAGTAAGGATAACAATATAGCGGAAACTTTCATCAATAAGAATAAACATTTAAGGCAATGTATAACTAAAACAAAAGCCTTTTAAACATGAACTTTCAACATGGTATGGCATAAATAAAATGAAATAATGCCATTTACTTATTCACATGGATATTCTACTAATCTAATAATCACATGCAAAAATCAATAACCACTTTCATAATGTTGGAATGCATAATGCCAGACTATCATAACCACATAGCCAAGGCCTCGTGCCAAGTCTACAAATAAGATTTTGTCAAGGCCTTGTGCCAAGACACTAGTTTGTCTCATGAGACCTACCGATGCATCGAGGAGCTATAGCGGGCTCCACCCGTCACTTATTAAGTCCAATGCATTCCCATATGAAAAGGTTTAAACATAACATAAACATTCGTATTAAAACTAGCATACGAAATGTCAATACTTTCACAATAAACTATGAATGGTATAAAAATAGCACATCCACAGTCAAACATATCACAAAACCTTCAATACAATATAGAAGTTTTGTATCATAATAAATCAACTTCAAATAATCTTAAAATCCATCAAAGGATGTTGACATAGATGAAATCAAAATTCTTTTAAAAGAAATATCTCCTTTTATTTTGAAATCATTTAAGATCCATATAAAATAAAACATTTTCTTTGAAAATATTCTTATAAGCTTGTATGGGAAGCTTCGACGATTTTATAACGGCGGAAAATAACCGCACCCGCCGTATAAGTTTAAAAAAACATTCTTACCTCAATTCTGTCGAAAAGGTTAAAAAGGACCTTGTTTTGAAAACGACGGAAAGATTCCTTTATAAACCTCTTATAAAAAGTCAAACAAGGGTATAAATGACTTTAACCCATATTCTTGTAAATAGTAAAAAATGTTTTGAAATACATTTCGAAGAAACATGGATGTGGATGATAAAGAGATCCCAGTAGATTATTACATATAAACAACCTCGGATAATGAAGAGATTGTGAAATAACCCTTACCTTGTACTTTTCCTTGGTTGGGGTAGGTTAACCTCCTGTATAATGGTGAAATAGTTGTTATTAAATTATACAAGAATCATATATATTAATATGATATCATATATGATCTTTTAACATTGATTTGTTAATAATATCTTAGAATTATCGTCGTTTCGGGAGTTAACTTACTCATTTTCTTTTATATGTTTTGTTACATAAGCCATGGTTGTTGTATCTTATTCATATCCAGAATGATATACAGTCCTTAAACATCATTTTTAAATCATCAAATGATAATTATACTTGAATGGATACGATGGAGAATGAATCTCATCGCGTTCGTGGAGACGGTAGTCCGTACGTACGCACGAGCGACAATATCATTCTTTTGATATTAAAATAATATATAAATGGATGGTATATCATATATACAGAATCATTAACATGTTATATTTATTATTTACATGAGTTACACATTATTATTATACCCATCCAAATAATATTATATTGAATAACAATTACACCACGACGTGGAGACGGTAAGCCGTACGTACGCACGTATGGTGACATGTTATTCAAAGGGTGGATAGAATACTGAATATGATTGTACCATATTTATAATAACATCACAGTATATGTGAGATACTGGAGTTATTATTTCAGAATGGTAAGAACAAAGGAAAAAGAAGTGGAAGAAGAAATGAACTTAGAAAAGGGTGGTGAAATCATTACCTCTTCTTCGGGTTCTTCCTTTTGATTTGATCAAAAGGGATCCTTAGGTTGGCTTTCTGATCAAACTAAGGCCTCTAGGTTGTATTGAGGGATGTTGGCAGAGTATTTGGGCAGAGTTTGGCCGAACCAAAAGGCTTTGAAGGTGTGAAGAAATGAGAAGGAGGAGTGCCCTTTTATAAGAGGGGTGAGGGGCACCTTTGGAAAAGTTAGAAATATTAATTTATAATAAATTCATATTCGGTTTACAAAGGCTCCAAAGTTGACTATTCAAAGGATGAGGTGTGGATAGGTCGAAAACAACTCATCCAATAGAATTTAGACAGGTTTGGGTACTTATATTAACCTTATCTTTAAGTATTAACTCTAAGTTAATTAGTTTCAATTTTACAATGTCTCTTTGTATTTTTATATAATATGATTAATAAACTTACTATATACATCCAAGCGACCCCCAAGTGGTCCATTAATGAGGAACCTATCATAATATAAGTCTCTTGGCCGAACCTTAGATTTTTAGGAATTTAATATCAATTAATAATATAATATTTGTTTTAAGAACTCTTTTATGTCAATTTTGACACTATTCAATAGTTGATTTTTGTGAAACTCCTAACAGATTGATTACTTCGAACAAAGTCAATTAAATCAATCCTAATATATCATATTATCATAGAAAATTAGTTTAATTCATTAAAAGTTTCATATTATAATTATTTGGGTATTTATAAGATCAATTATTTTTATTTTTCACTATTTTAGTAATTACTGCATCATCATTGTGTCATAAATAAAATAAATTATATAATGTCTAAAAATTATAAATAAAATATAATTATGTAGGAAATCTTTTTAGCTTTCTAATGAATATTTATAATCGAAAATCCAACATGTATAACCCTATGTAAAAATTGTTCTTCTAAAAGATGTAAGCTTATGACACTTTTATTTTTATTTTAACCTTATTAATATAAAGTGTCCCTACCACATACAAGTGGCTCCAAGGGGTCCCCAAATTGACAAAAGGATGCCCATGGTCGGGTATGTGTCCACCAATAAGGTTAGGACACGTTTTAGGGTAATTTTTTATTATTATAATATTATTTTTTTTAACCCTTATTTACCGGATTTACCCTTTAACCATGGTAAATAAAATATTTACCACAGTAACTATTCAAAATGTCTAAAAATAAAAGTTACCTATTTACACAATTTGAACATCCTGATTCCAAATATGGAATCCATTTTCCTAAATTCAAAACACAGAAGTGGCAGAAATTAATTTAAAATTAATTCCCGTTGTCAAAACAAAAAGCGTGTTTTTAAGAGATAATAACTATCAAAAGATTGACACTTGTTTATGTTCGGTTTAATTGTAAAATTATGTCCAATGATAAACATTAAATTGAATGGTAAAAATATATTCTAAATATACTTTAAAACCACTCAAATTCATAATTTATCACTATTAATTATTTTGATTAAAAAAGTTGTTTTTAATTAAAATTTAGAAATTTTCACTATTCATCAAAATATGAAAGTTATCCGAAATGTACCAAAATTTCACCCTAGGCTAATTTTGATATTCCGAATCCAAAAATGAAGTCCATTTTGAAATATAGAATATATATGATTTCAAAAAGTTGGTATTACTATTCACGACGGCTAGTTTAATTAGTTGTGGTGTGTGTTAGAACTCGAGGTTGCGTACAACACACGCTATCGCATTATTCGAAGGGAAACGTACCGTAGAAGCTTGGGGTGTTACAATTAAGGTCGGACGTATAGTGCCTCATTAGGAGCCATCCCTATGGTGGAGTGGTAGCTATTGTTCTATGCAAACTCCACCAAGGGTATGTGATCCTCCCATCTGCAACCAAAGTCAAGGACACATGCACGGAGCATGTCCTCAAGAGTCTAAATAGTCCTCTCAGTCTGACCATCCATTTGAGGATGGAAGGCGGTGCTTAATAAAAGCTGCATCCCAAAAGCCTCTTGCAACCCCTTCCAATGCCAGGAAGAAAAACTAGCATCTCGATCGGAGATGATTTTCGATGGAACACCATGAAGCCGTACGATCTCCTAAACGTGGAGGCATCCCAAGCTCTCTACTGAGCCCTACTCTCTGATCGGTAGGAAGTGGGCTGACATGGTGAGTCGGTCTACGATCACCCATATAGAGTCTTGTCCTCTGGATGTATGTGGAAGCCCCGTCATGAAATATATGGATATCTCGTCCCACATCCACTGTGGAACTTCAAAGCGCTGAACTAAGCCTGCTAGAACCTGCTGCTCTGCCTTCAATTACCGACAAGTGAAGCATCAAGAGAAAAAGTCTCCTACTGCTTTCTTCGTACCTGGCCACCTATGATTTTGTCTAAGGTCTTGACACATCTTCACCACTCCTGGATGTACCGTTAGTGGGGAATTTTGTAACTCCTTCAACACCTCCTTCTATAGTGCAACTGGTACCATGGTATGTCCTCTGAAGAAGATGATGTGCTCCCCACCTTCAGAAAATATATCAGGGGATTGACCTAAGGATATCCTTGCGTGTCTTATCTCATAGTAAATTTCCCCACGCTGTGCCTCCCTGAATCAATGAATGAGTGGAGGAGTGAGTGTGAGAGACTGTTGAAAGGCAGCTCCATCTCTATCCAAAAAGGATATAAGTAATGTGGCCAGCTACTCTGTCGGTTCTCCTAGCACCTAAATGAATGATCTCCTATTGAGAGAATCTTCAACAACATTTACCCTTCCCAGGAGTATAGAATATCTCAATGTCATTGTCTTGGAAGAACTATATCCATCACCACTGTCTAAGGATCAGGTCCTTCTGTGAGAAGATGTACCTGAGACCCCGGTGGTCAGGGTAGACTGTAAAACGCTCTCCCATCAGATAGTACCACCACATCATCAAGGCTAAGACCACTTCTTCTAAACCCAGGTCATGGGTAGCATATTTATGCATGTTCTATCTCAACTAGCATGAACCATACGCTATAACTACTCGCTCCTACATCAGGACACACCCGAGTCCGGTCCCTGATGTGTGGTAGTAAACGATGTACCCTACGCCCTCCTCTAGTATCCTCAAGATTGGCGCACTGGTCAACCTCTACCACAGCTCCTGAAAGCTCTGTTGGCATATCTCTGACAACACAAAGGGTTTCCCCTTCTTCCTTAATGTTTAAAGTAGTTTTTTCCAACACTGGAGAAGTTTTCCAAAAATCTCTGATAGTACCCAGCCAGTCCCAGAAAACTCCGCACCTCCATCACACTCTTGGGTGGCTCCCAAGAAAGTACTGCCTTTGTCTTCTCTGGATCCACTTCAACTCCAACCTCTGAGATGATGTGTCCCAAGAAGTGAATCTCTCGATTACAGAACTAGAACTTCGTGAGTTTACCATAAATATGGTACTCTCGGAGTGTATTCAGTACTTCCCAAAAATGGTAGACGTGCTTCTCCTCAGATGTCGAGTAAATCAATATTTCGTCGATGAAGACTACAAAAAAGAGATCATGGTAATGATGGAATATCCTATTCATGAGACTCATGAACACTACGAGTCTAATGGTTACGCCGAAGGGAATAACCAAGAACTCATAGTGGTTATACCGACATTTGAAGGTCATCTTCTGCACATCCTTGTCTCAAACAATAATCTGGTGATATCCTGACCCAAGGTCTATCTTCCAGAACCATCGTGCTCCCTTGAGCTGATCAAAGAGGTCGTCAATCCTCAGGAGTGGGTACTTGTTCTTCACAGTAACTTGATTCAAGTGATTATAGTCGATACACAGTTGCATGCTATTTTCCGCCTTCTTGGCGAACAAAATCGATGATGCCCAGGGTGAAACACTAGGTCAGATAAATCCCTTCCCCTACATGTCCTCCAGCTGTACCCGCAGATCACGATGATGGGTGGGTGCCATCTGATATGATGGAGTATATATCGGTGATTTCCTAGGGTATGGATCAATATAGAAGTCTACCTCTATGCGAGGAGGTAGTCTTGGAACGTCGTCAGGGAAAACATCCCTGTACTGATCCACCACAGTAAGAAAACTCGGACTCCTCACATCAACCGCTATGAGGATGAGACTAGCCAACAGATGTGTGATCGGCTGCCCCCTCCTCTGCGTAAGTCCATACTGTGCTGCAAAGGCTCCTTTATCACCGGTGAAGGTGAAACGGATCCCATCCAAGTAGATACACCGCACATTGAACCTAATAAAGTCAATCTGAGCATGAACTGTGGATAACCAGTCCATACCCAAGATGACATCATAAGGCATCGACGCCGCAACCAGAAGATCCCAGCTGAAGATCTCTCCTCCTAGAGTGAGCTCACACTTCCAGAAATAGTGAGAAATCATTGAGTCTACTCCCATAAGATAATCTTGCCGTAAGGATAAAACCAACGGCTTTTTCAGAATGTTCGACCTCCGAACAAGGGAAGCGACAATTAAAGAATGACTAACTCTTGTGTCTTTGAGTACTGGAAAAAGGCTAGAGTAGACATAGATAGTACCTCAAATCATCTCAGGTGCACTGTGGTCATAGGTCTTGACTTAATGCAGCTAATCCCACCTTTATCAACCAGCTCCATGTTGTTGGGGTGGACCTCATGGTGGTGGTTGTGGTAGAGCCTCGAAACGTTGTCCACCACCCGCTGCTTGGCCAGCTCCTCTACCTCGTCTGCCTGCTCTCGGTGGAACAACACAGTCGAACCTCTGCCTCAACCTAGGAGGAGTCTATACTGTCTTCTACTCAACTGCATAGTAGTTCAGGCAGTCACAATCCATGTGGCCCTGCCCGCTGCATGCATAACACTGCCTACTCATCGAATAACTGACTTGGTCTCGTGTTCCTTGCACAAATGAACCTGAATCCAGGGATCGCCCACCTCATGGCCTGTTCCTCTTGGAAATCTATGACATCTGTCTATTTCTGGCAGCAAAAGACTCCACTATGTGTCGCCCTGTGGTGGGTCTCGCCACCGGTGACTGCTCAGCGAGAAAACTCTCCACTAGAAGGGCTCACTCCAGCACCCCCTCATGCGTCAGAATACTGAGGGGAATCGTCGAAGCCCTGATATCATGCCTGAGTCCCTTATCGAAGATCCAGACCCTGAAGAACGGGTCCAACACTAAATCCATGGAGTAACATGAGAGGTCGTTGGACCTTGCTGATTACTGAGCTACTATCATGCTCCCATGCTGCAGATGTAGTAACTCCTGAATCCGTACCCCACGATGGGTGACTGGAACAGACTCCTCCCGGAATAGTCTCTCAAAGTCTTCCTAGAGTAGTGATGCTTCATCATGCACCTCGAGCATCAGGCTCCAACATACACCTACTACTACATGTAGGAGACTCGCGACAAGGATAACCATAAGGTCGGGTGGTGTCCCTACCAATATGAAAACTCTCAAGATAGCCTCCAGCCAATCCTCAGCTGCCTGTGGGTCCGTCTCACCTCGAAACCTAGGGGGCCTCCAGCTCTAGAAATTGTGCAATGCACTAAGGTGGAATGCAGTATCTTCTTCTAGAGCTGGTGGTGTTGGTGGACCAGCGGGTAGTGGTACCGCTGGTGCCTCCGCTGTGATGGGGCCCTGGTACCGAGGCCTCGTCACTCGGTGGGCTACCATCTCATTTGAAACTTGGAACCCTAGCTGGATACCTTCGTGTGGAAATCCTAATATGAAATAAGTGTGCCATGGTTTAAATAGTACACCTAGGGAGGTGACACAATGTAATCAAAAATAAAACTCTTCAAAGGAAACACACACGCAATCAGTGTTTTCGTGCACTGGGTCAGAGATCAGATGTCAGTGTCCTAGTGTATGGATACATCGGCCGCCGCACAAACACCAATTTCCTAAAACTAATAACCACACCCAAAACACTAAACCTTATTATTGTTAAAAGAATGAGAGTCTACGTTCTGTGGTATAACTGACCACTCTGATATCAATTTTTCACAACCCGTCCTCAAGGCCCATGCCGTGACTACCCCAAGCCCACCTTCTATAGGAAAGTGGCTGGTGACTAGCACCAAAGGTGTAAATCCCTATGCTGGGATGGAATTGCCTTTATAAAAGTAAAAAAATACAACAGAGTATGCAACATGATGTAAAAAATATGTAAAAATAAATACAAAAGAGTGTGTTGGAAGGTAAATGGGATAGTATACAAACCCAACTGAACAAAATTTACAAGTAAAAAAGGGACAAATAGCTGAATGTAAAGAGAAGCTCATGGATCGTCTTCTGGGGTTCCAAACTAATGGGTAGCTATATATGGCCACCTCAGAACTCATGTCCCTCAACCTCCTCTGTGTGATGACTCATTGCAAGGTCCTCCTCCAGGTACCTTCCAGATCTACAACTCTCTTTCTCAATCAGTGTTGTCCATCATCTGCATCCAACATAATGATGTGTGTCCATAGTCCATGTAGGGGTAGTATAATGATACTCAGTAGGGGACCCCAAGACACCCAAAGGTTTCCATGAATCCAAAAAGGATAAAACACGGTAGAAAGATACAATCATGAAGTATCAACCAACCCAAATTATGTATATGACCATACATTTACCTAAGTTACAAATCTCAGCCCAGCTCCAACTCTCAAGCCCAAGCACAAACCATATCCCTAAAGGAAGTAAAGTCAATCACCATGATGATAATAGTTTAAAGACATGACTCAGCTCACACAGGTATGCCAAAATAGTAGAGTGATATGGATGATCAGATATAGCCACTGGATCATCTAAGTTGTCAGACCCACAACGGATAGAGGACAAGCTAAGCTGTCAGACCCATAGAGGATACAGGCCAGCTATCTCGTCTAAGCTGTTGGACCCACACAGGATACAGGACCGGCTATCTCGTCTAAGCTGTTGGACCCAAACAGGATACATGACTAGCTATCTCGTCTAAGCTGTCAGACCCGCACAAGATACAAGCCGGCTATTCTGTCGGACCCACACAAAATGGAGGAATAGAATTTAGAACTGTCGAACCCACACAGGATTCCGGTACAGTAGTCATCGCAGTCACAGCCAGCTCTAGGGTTCCTATAAACAGCACGCTCAATTCAAGGAGTGTCTGATCCTCAAGCAAAGGGGGTCGATATATCAACTATCACTAAGTGTGTATTTTATGTATCCTGAAGTTCTATCTCATTTAAAGAAACCCAACGCGATAGACGACACATCAATCAGACACCCGGTCTGAAAGTTATCAGATTTTCTGTTCGAGGGGTCCAGTTGGATTTACGTTCGTTCCAAGCCCGGACATTTTACAATGTTGTCCAAAACACACATAGAGTATCGAAAAAGGAACTCCTCGTCCCAAGGGTCCCAGTGTCCCATACGGTACGTCATTCAGACGCACGACTTTGAAGATATACGCATTTAAGCGATGTCGGACCTGAACCGTCAAGACGAGTGGGATGACGGGTTGGCCCGACCCGACTCTGTGGGTCCGACCCGGCTGGGGGTCTGCCCGGCCACATTTGGTGGGTCCGAACTGACTTGGGGGGTCGGCCTCGCTCGGTGGGGCGTGGCACACCTGTGGACCCGACCCATGGAGCAAGCCAGTACGGTTCGGCCATCTGTGTCGAGCGACGCCTCCTCTTCCTTCTAGGCAGGCCGAAGTAGGCCGGCTTTGTCTGGAATGAGCAGACTACACATTGGAATGCTTTTCTTCCCACATGGTTCCAAGAAGAGCCACAGTTTCTTTAGCTCGACCATCAGGCTTCCAGCCGGTTCGTCGGCCTAGCAGCCCGCTGTTGCGGGCTGCAGTCTTCTCCATGTCGTGGTGCCAAGTGGCGCCGCGGTCCTCCAGCACGTCCGGTAGGCGATCAGCTAGTTTAGTTCATCCAAGAGTCTCGCGAATGTGGGCCACTGTTTCCTCCATGTGGCTAGTGCAACGACACCCATCCTCCACCGCCCGACACGACCTGGCCGCAGCCTTTGGTTGTTGCCACTTTTTGTCGCCGCCACCTCATGGTCGTGGCCTATTCCACTGGCGCAGTGCGTTGACACCATTCCATTCCGGATTTGCCTCCATTTTTATCACAATCAAGAATAAACAAAGGGTATTCAGGCTAAGTTTTTTCGGCCCACGCCCTCCGCGTTAGGCGATATCAAATGGCCAAATATGATCTAAAGCAATCATCAAGAACGAGGGTTTAATTTTATCCATTTAAAACTTTACAAAACCCCTACCTTGATTCAAAGTTCATTCATTGACGATTGCGTCGATTTGTTGACGTCGGGGTGCATCTGAGGAGGAAGCATTGTTGTTGGCGATATTCTTTACAGACAACAACTTCCCTTGCTAGTTCCGGTTGGAGAGGAGGAAGACACGTTGTCATTCTTTGGTGGAATCAGTGTTCTTCATTGAGAGAAGATGCCATTCTTCGGGGAAGAACACTTTCATTCAAATTCACCCAAAGCCTCACAACAAAATATTTTCCAAGAAAATAAAATAAGAGGCTCCCTCATCTACTAATGATTCCATGAAATTCAAATGAATTCAAAAGAATTTATCACACCACAAATTAATTAATTATGGCATTAATTAATTGTGTTGGCACAATTAAGGGAAGTGTGGTGGGGAGCCTCCACCAAAATAAATCAGAGGTGATGGCATTAATAAATTAAAGGGGAGTTATTTTGTTAAAGGGGGTTTTAAGGGGAGTTGATAGGTTTGAACTCATGTGGGCCCCACCAAGAAATATCATCCCATGTGAAGTTATGTGGGGTGTGGGACCCACCTCGAACTTCCCTTTGGAGGAAATAACCACCACCTAAAATAAAATCATCTAACACATAAATTTTATTTAATCCCAAAAAATTAACTTCCACTCTCGACCAAACGCAACTGTGGTAAGGGTCTCTATAAGAGAATATCATCACTGCGAGTTCATCGGTGTCCTCAGATTTCAATTCTGAACTTCAGTTCAAAAGATAGAAAAACCCACACGTACGATTACTGAACGTACCCGAACAATACTTTTGGAATTTATTCTGGGCACACTGAGCCTCAGAATCAGGCACTATCAGAAACAACAGACTCATAAAATTCCAAAAAATTTAAGAAAAAAATTTCCTTGAAATTTCAGGGTCTTTCCATTTGATCAATTACTATAACTTCTGAATTACTGAGTCAATAATATAACATTTAATGAAAAATATTCTATGGATCATATTCTATAAATAGTATTAGTCCAATGATAACTAAATCATTATATTCTATTGTAGAAACATTATACTAGGTTTCCACAACAATAAATGCATATTTTTTTCATATATGTTATTATTTATTACTCAAAAAACATGATATATTGTTAATGAAATTTTAAAATATCTCCAACTATTTGTAGTATAACAATAAAATCACCCCAAACATATTTTTGTATTAGGAATATAAAAATCATTTTTATGTGAATAAAATTGTAATAGTTATATAAAATACATAATAATTCTAATAAAAAATGATACATGTAATATTTCACCATTATGAAATCATATATATAATTTCTTATAATTTTTCCAAAACTGATCTAATTGTGATATATGATATTTATCTTCATATATCATTAAAATGAATTGCAAATCATTAATTTAATATAATATAATTATAATTCTCATCAATGTTAATAATCAACCTATGATTCATCTCATTATTAAGTGGAAAAATAGTTAAAAGTGAATTATAACATTTGTTTACTACGGAAATCACACCTTATCAGGGAAGAATAATAAATAATATATTGATATGATATCCACAAAAAAATTAAATTAACCAAATAAATATAATGTATCACTAACAAATAAATTTATATAGAAATATTGGAAAAAAATGAAAATGAATAAAAAAACATATAAGAAAAATTAATATTGATACAAAATTGCATAAGAATGTAATATTAATGTATCACCAAATATCAAAAAATAAAATATCAAATTATAGTAGTCATTAAAATAGTTAACATAACTGTTTTTTATTAAATGTTATATTTTTAATTTATTTTATAATTTCATTTCTGAAATAAAGTAATTATAAACTCATAGAACTATATTGATATTATTGAATTAATGTTTTTTCATATCCTTTATTGAAAATAATTTCATATGATGTGTTCCTACATTATGGTCAAAATTTTCTTCTAGAGGTCGTGTAATAGATTGAGGAATCTTACATACATCCAAAAAACGGTTTTTTAATTCTGTGGAACACGTATCATTTTTTGGATAAAAAATAAAACAATGTTATTTTTAATGAGTTTCTATGATAATTGGGTTATCCTTGTATCCAAATATAGTACTATATACAAGTGTTAATATAAATTCACCATGTATAATATGAATTTTATTCCATCTTAGTTTTACATGAACATTGGTACCTGAAATTTTACGATATCAATCTCACTTAAAAGTAAATTTTTTCTAGAAATGAACATTACCCTATTTTTTTGAATAATATTTTTTTCTATTATATATTTTAACAAATATATAACTTTTAATTTAAAAACTAGATATTTTGATCACTTTTTATTGTCTGATAACCATCTCAATGTTTCTCATGCAACTCCATAGTCAATCATTGTTTCATTAAACCATGCAATGACTAATTTTTATTACCCATTAATCACCTATATACCATTATTTTTCATATATCATATTATTGAATATTTATATTCATGGTTAAATATGGAATAACCTAATCTATGTTGTTTGAAATATATAAATTTATATGAAATATATGAACACATGCTATCAACGTCAATATTAAACCAAAAACCATTCTTCTTTAATTCTAACCCCCACATGGTTAGATATGGGATAAAATTTGTTATCCACTCTAGATTTATTGTCTATAAAAAATTAAAACACCTCCCTTGTAATATAACATTCAATAATAATTTTGGTTTTAAACATATTCCATTAAAATTTAAATAAATCATTAAAAAGGATATATTAAAACATAAATAAATTAATCTAGATAAATTTTTTATTACATAAAATGAATCATCATAACTCCAATGATTATCATAAATAATGATAGAAAATGAATATAATGTATAATGGTACAATCATTTTCAAAAATATTTAATGAATATTAAACCTTAACATTATTATCATTATACTTAAAAATGTTACAAATTGAGGTGATAGTTATTCAAACATGTATTGGTATTATTAAATAATATACAACCATAAATATTTTTTTATGAAAACAAGAAAATAATGAAATATGATACTTATTATGTCTAAATATTTTAATTTCACAATGTTTTACACATTTGGATAATTTAATTTAGGTACATTAATACCCATATAAATTATAAAAACATATTTTTCAATTCATGGATGATGAAAGCCAAACCAAGGAAATTGAATTAGTTTTTTTTAGGATTTTGATCTAACTACATATCCATTCCCTTTGATACTTAGTACAAAAATTATTTCAATCCATCCATATTTTTTGATTCTATACTTATAAATTTTCATGATAAACCATCATGTATGTTTTTTCAACCTAGATGACATCACTATTAAATTTAAATATAGATATAATCTGTAAGGAAGATCAAATAAGATATACAAATTTTCAATTTTTGGTCATTACATGATTATTTCAATTTAAAATTTATAACCAAAATTTCTTTTACCCTATCAATATGCTAACAAATTTTCAATGTATGGGGAATAAACTTTTTATTATAATAAAAAAAGGTTTCTTAATTTTTAATAAGGGCTATCGATTTTCAATTTTTTTGATAACCCATGTAGTCTTCCATTAACCCATATTAATGTTGATGATATAAAGTCCCTTCTAAATAAATTAAACAAGTTATATTCCACTTAACCATATATCCCAAAAAATAGTATATTCAATGATGTTTTTATAGTAAATATTATCATATCTCATAATTGAAAAAAATAATTTTCATAAGCATAAAATACTTTAATCCACACCACCCAGAATAATTTCATCTCCTAAATAAATATTTATATGTAATGATTGGTATCAATTATAGGAGTTTTTTAAATAAATTATACAAAATAACATGATATATTTATACATCATATACATATCTGGGGAAAAGTAATAAATTACTAATACAACAAGCCATTAACCATCATAGATAATAATGATATAATATGGATTCATTTTTTTAAACTTTCCTAGTATGAGGAATTTATATATATATTTTCAAAATTTGGAAATTATTGGTTTATTATATTATATTTTGTGGAATATCCATGATGGATTAAATTTCTATAAGATAATCATAAATGTTCATTAATTCATAATTTTTTAAGATCAATTTAATTTTAAAAAAATATTCAATGATTAATTATTAAATGATATCACATTTCTGTAAAAGGGTGTTTGGGAATTTTAATATGAGATAAAATAAAATAGATTTTCTATTTCATTTGATACCATGATGTGTTAAATTTTTAACCTTATTAAAAACACTGATATACATTTCTATAAAAAAATTTTCACTGGGGGTTACAAATATATTTTTATACCATAACACTATAAAAATTAAGATTTGTTAGATGCTATAACCAGTATTTAATTGATCATTACCTTTTTTATGTATAGAAATTAGAGATTTAAAAAAATTTATGAGACACTAGTGACACTATCAATTTATTAGTTTCAATTAAAATAACATTTTATCCTTCATCAATCCTTTTTTATATTAATTTTTTAGGTTTATTTGGAACCATAATATTGAGAAATTACTATAACTCCATCATATGAATATGATATGAAATCGAAAAAAGGAAAACAAAAACAATATCCATAAGTAATGACCCAAAGTCAATGTGAAATATTGAAATTTTTTCAATAATATAATATATTATGTGAATCTCACAACTAATTCCACAATGGTATCTTAAGAGGGAATTCAACTAAGGACGACCACCAAAATTCTAACCCATTATCACATCAATGAAGACCTTCATCCTTACTATGATCACATCCTAATTCAACTAATTGGACCATATGGTTACTCTCATGAATAATGAATCACTAAAACCCCACATTCACTACCTAAGATGCAATGGACTCAATAGTTCAAATGCTAGTTGATAGATTGCTTACATCACATGCTAAACTCAATAAAACCACCATGTAACATCATCACCAGTAGAGTGTACGACCATGAAATCATGATTCCACCTCCAATAAAGTAATCAAAATCAATCACTACCTTTCCAAAAAACAATACTAAATTTATAAAAGAGATAAAAAAACATATGGTAAAATTTTAAATATGAAGGGGATCATATTGTAATTAACTAAATATTACTATGTTGGCATGTGAATAAGTGGTGACAAATATGAGAACAAATAAATTGAAAACTAAAGGACCAAGAGCCCATAGAACACAATAATAAACAAAAATCAATAGAACTCTTTAGATAATTAAATGAATCACAAAAAGAACTCTTACACAAACTTTACTACTAAATAGTCAATGAGAACATTGATTCACCTAATAAATCTTAGGTCAAGGATATAATACATTTATTTTTTTACATATAATTATTTCCACGATATCCTAATGAGATATTATGGGATGAGACTTAAAAATTATTATGAATGATTACTTTTACTAATGGATTACCTCTGGACTATGGCACAAAATAAGGATACTAAAGACATATGATCCATGGATAAAAGAGTTATGTAGAAAAGTTGTGAGAATAAATATAACCTTATAATTTCTAAAATAAGAATATTTAATTAATGGTTTCAATTTTTAAAACATGAAGCATTTTATCTATTCAATATAATTTATCACTTTGAAAATATTCTTCATTAGAGGATATTAAAATAAGGTTAATTTTACAATGCTAGATCTGATCACTATAATTCAGATTAAAAACAATAAAAATTAACTTATACTTTACTTATTTTGATAATAATTATATCAAATTTAAACACATTACAAATCGATAACAAAATAATTCTTTCTCTGTAACATTATATTTAATGATTTCTATAAAATCACTAAACCTTTTTCATATTCATCACTTGTTCTTCATGAATAAATCCACCTATGGTTAAGGATTACCTTAAAAATAAAATATATTTATAAATGTATGTAATCATAAATTATAGTTACATATTTGAATTTTGGGTTATGGTAATATAATAAACAAATTTTCTATCAAATAAATGTAATTTTAATGTTTTTTTAATTTTGGTAAAATCTCTGATATCATTTTATAAATAATTATAACAATAATTTATATTAATACATTAATTGTTATAATAGTGTTGAAAATAATAATACTGAGAAAATTTTAATTATTTAGTTAACATATTACATATAGAACGAATATTATCAAAAATGAAAAGTAGTTGGATTTTCATTAACTAATTACTTATTTAGTTAAATAAAAAATGACTAATGTGAATACAATTCCGTACACATGATCATTACGTGAATCAATGATATCATAATACATGATTATTTCATAAAAAATTATATAAATTAAATATGAAAAATTTAATAAATAACTAAAATATTTTGTAAAAAATATGGTATAAACTATTTAAAAAATTCACAATAACATTAAATAATTTAAGTGAACTACTTCATATTTTCTAAAAAATCATTTTAAAATAATATTCTAAACTCTAAATTTTTAAACATAATATAATTTGATACAATTTTAGTTTCTTATATAATAGTATAACATCCAACAAATTTTATATAAATACATGTGTTTCTGTGTTTACATGGAATAAACTGAAATTAAAAAAATTACGTGAAGGGTGGTTAACCAAGGATGTTTTTGAAGTATATAAGTAATGGGGTAGGGGATTTTCTATATTTTGTATGATATAGAGGGAGATGATGGGGTGTGAGAGGATGAAATGGTGTTTGGAAGATCATTGAATAGGGGAATGTAGTAATTGGTGTTGATATGGGTCAACAAGGGGGACCATCTTATCAGAGGATCGTTGGTTGGGGAGGGTGGATGATGATGGGATGTGAGCATGCCCAAGAAGTTGGTTACCTCAACAAGGATTATGATAGGCTAGGGATTGAAGTGTCTTGATGTAAATATTTCAAGCATGGGTTTTTATAGATTTTTATTGTTTTTATTTTATGATACAAATTATTTAAATACAATATACTGAATATATAATGAAAATATTTTATTATAGTGTTATGAAAATAGTAGATGTAAAATTTTGGGTTTTAATCTTGGTTACTAAAACATTCAGGTAGAAAATGGATGTGTTAGAATTTTTTATATTAATCTTTAAATAGAAAAAATTGAATTTTTTACATAAAACATTAGATAACCAATGATAAAAACATGACCTTATAATTTTCACTTTTACTTGTTCTTGATACTGTGATAATGTAGTTTTTTTGTTTTATTCTAAGTATAAAATAGTTTTTAATAAGAATATGATTATCATTTATATTTTATTAGATTAATTGGTTATCTAGTTTTTTAGATTAATTCTTATTATTGTAAAAAACAAAAAATGAGATGTATGAAAAATATTTGGTGATTATTAACATTGATAATTTATAATAATGATGTTTTAAATATTCAAATTGATAATAACCTATAAAATTCTTATTACATGACAGCTATTTAATTGTAATTGGATTAATTAATAGAAAAATAATTTAAGTGAGCGCCACAAAAAGTTATTTATGAATATACTACTATTTTAATAAATGTTTAAAAATTTAATTTTATTCTTAATCGCCTGTTTAATTGAGAAGCGAGATTTTTAATTTAGTCCATAATAGGTAAATTCCTTTTGGGTGAAATTTTCGAAATATTTTAATATTAATACATTTTTTATTTATTTTGAAATGTAAATAGTTATTATATTAATAAATTTAACAAATAAAAGTTTTTAAACTAAGAATTACACAAATATAGTAATATTTCTGAAATAAATTATGTATAAAAATTTTATTTAATGTTTAAGGATACCACCACAATTATATTATACTTCAGAAATCAAGAATTCAATGAAGAGTGTTAATGCTTATTTGAACCAACATCCCTTTTATGTATTTTTCAATGACCTTCTTATACAATCATCAATTATCTTATCAATGAAATGAATTTACAAATAGAAATTTTGTAAGATGATTATTATATTGTAATTATAACAATTATATTTAAATGAAAAAAATCCATAATATTGATTTATGTTATTATAATGAAGAAGTTGGATAATACCAATATTCTCAAAATATCAGAAGGATCAAATAAGAAAATCATGATAAATGACATATATATTGTGAATAATTTTTCTCAAATGAAAATTGTTGAATATTTAGTGAGAATTTTAATTATGGTTTTTCTGATATTTTAACGAGAAAATTTAAATGATTATAGAGGCAAAATTCTCTCAATTTTTAATAATTGGATTTACCATATATAAGGATATTAATTATAATTAGATGATTTTATTTATGTATGAAATTTTAAAATTTGTCAACACTTTAAATAAATTTTAAGATATAATATGTATAAACAGAGAATTCTCTGTAGAATTTATTTTCCTTAACTTCATATTCAATTTAAAATAGTTTAATATATGTATTAATATAATTATAATAATTAATTCTTTTAGAATGATTTTTGTAAACTTATATAGATATTATGATATATTTTATAAAGATGTTTATATCATTTTTTCAATGTGGGATACAGTTCTCTTATAGAAGAATTTTTTAATATAAAATATATCAAATAAATGGTTTTGATGTGATTAATCCAAATATTTATCGTTTTTATTGAATATCCCAATGAATTTAGTTGAAATGAGGGCCATTTTTAAGAATAAATTTTCTATGACCAATATTATCTTCCGGTAAGTTGATTTTTTATAACAGATGAAGTTATATATTATAATTAATTTAAAAATGACCTAAAATTTGGAAAATTATATTTATAAATGAATTATATGTTTTTATTAATATAAGTAAATAATATATATATATATATGTTATATTATAAAAATAATTTTATAATCTCATTTCATTTATGTGTAGTTAGAAATGGATTGGAACATGAACAATTTTTTATAAATATATATCCAAATATGGTGAAAGATATTTATAATATATATTATTTTATCATTATATATAGAATTGGAAAAAAATATTTTTAGGGTAGTTTTTGTTTTGGTTAAACAAATAATGCATTATACTCATTTTTCAATAATGATAAAAATTATGAGAATTTTGATTCCTTTTGGGTTCATTTAAAAGAATATTTAGTCAATTAAATAATAGAATATTTGTATTAATGAAAATTTGGATGGTAAATTTTTTATATCCCAACTATATATTTTTTCTCAAAAAGATTACAATTGGTCTATATATTTTCTCACTTAGTTACCACATGATAATAAATATTTAAAATTAAATTTTTTTTGAATGTGGGTGAATTGAGTCAAATGAATGATATTGTGATTATGATGTATGGGGAGATTTTAGTGGGACCCAAAACATTAGGGGAGAGTATAATTTTTTTACGAAATAATTAATTTAATATAAAGAGTAGTATTAACTATATTCATTGAAATGGTGAATGTGAAATGGAATTAAACAAATTATTTTCTATAATTTTTAGAGAGCATTACGAATTTATAAAATATTAATTTATAAAAGAAAGATGATATTTTTTCTCATTGGGATTATGAGGTATAATTACTGTTATGATGGATGACTTAAACTTCTTAATATGATGATGTGAAGTGATTACATGAATCTAGTTAACCAATGATATAGTTTGATCTAGATGATGATGAATAAAAGTATTACTGAAAATATAACATTATGTCATCAATTTTTTGGATAATATATGATAAAGTGAAACTGATCCTATAATGGAATATCATTATTTCTATTAAGATGACATAGTTAATGGGAATAATATTCATAATTCTACAGAGTTATATATAAAAATATATATATAAAGGTTCTCAAAATCATTATTAATTTAATATGGTCTTGTAGATTATTTTTTTACAAATTTATGGTAACAATTGATATATTAGGGCCATATAAGGTGATTACATTACTTACTCACCTTTATTTTATGTGTTATATGGTCTAGTGGTTGATGGTTATATGTGTTAAAAGTAAACTACTGTATTTTCTCCAATTTCACCGATAGATTTATAGTAGAGGTAAATTATTATGTATATGCATTTATTCTCCTCTCACCAGCTATTTGGGATAGAGATCGATGATGAAATAAATGTGAATAAATTCATATTCATGAATATCCATGGGTTAGAGGTAATATATGTTACACATAGATATTAATCTCTACTATCACCCATTTTCCATGGTCTGAGGTATATGATGAGTCACCTAGGTGTTTTGGAACATTCTTCCCTATAGTTATAAGATCGAGGTAAACGATAATACATTGAGTACATATTTATTTCTCACCCACACATAAAAGTTTTAAAAAAACTAGTTGATTAGGACCTTCTATGACATTAAATAATTGTGTATATAGAGTGATTAATTGGATACAATGTTTATATTATGATTCAATATATTTTTTCCTTCACTAATTCCACTTTTGACATGTGTTGTAGTTCTACAACACATTATTTGGGTGGTGTTGTGGAGGAATAATGTATACACAATATGTGACATGGATATTTTCCAAGTTTGGGGCATATAAGTTCCAACATCCATTGAATAATGTGAACATTGATTATTTGGATGCATAATGTTTTAATATAGCTTCCCATTTCAATCTAACCTCGGAAAAAATTACTGCGTGGAATGAGATACTGGGTACATAGTGGAATCTAATAGAACATATTTCTTCTATTCCCTTCATGTTTTGATATTATAATCTATGGATATATATATATATATAATATAAATAAAATATTATTTGGTATGTTTGAAATTGGTGAGCTTTGAGTATCCATGAATTAAAATAAATTTTTTAGTTTATTATAAGCAATTAAAATCTATGGTGTGGTATTTAGTTATTACTATACTATATATATTAGTGATACACATAGACAGTAGTTGTTTGTGGGACTTAGATCATTTCCTAGGATGAGAATATTACCTATTATTAGCCACCCCTCAATGCACACTACTGATATTTTATGCTCTCTTTTTCAAGGAGATTAATAGGAGGATGTAGTAAATAATCTTGGATGAAATATTATTGATAAATATACACTTTGTGGAATCATAAAGCCTTAATCAAGGTAAAAATATTATGGTTTTCTATCTTTATATTTATGATTTACAATATCTATTCAGGATGTGTCATTTTTATGTGGTGATCTATTTATTTTTAGTTTCCTTATATTAAATATGAATTTATGGTATATAGTTTTGACATTATACTATATTTATTCATTATATATTACTGTTATAGTGTTTTGATGTTTGTGGGAGATATGTTTGTTTACAGGAAATGCCTCTCAAAATGAGTTTGAGATTACTCAATGATAATAAGCATCCCTTATCTCATTAAATGATTTCAAAGATACTTCAATTAGTGGTATGTTTGGATTTTATAAATTTCTATTAGAATATATGATTGACTTTAGAGTTATCAAAATGTGAGTTTTAGTTAGCATAACCTAGATAATTTATTATAATATAATACATTTGAAGGAAGTGGGTGACTGACATATTGAAATGTTTGAAAGTTATTGATAAATCATGTCAAAAAACAATTATATAATAAAAATTATCTATAATGGAGGGAAAAGGTATCATTTGGATACATGTACTTGTTTTTTTCATTTGATTTATTTTATTGATTTTAGAGATATATTGTGTGGGTCCAAATAAAGAATGATCTATAAACATCCAAATTATATTTTATATAATCAATAACAACATACATTATATAATATTCATTATTAGGTCGATAGAAATGTTTTCAAGGAAATTATTGGTAGTGATAAAAGAGAATGGCATATTATATTATATAATAGTGGTTTTGGAATAGATAGTAAAGGAAGAGATAACATATGGGATGTTGGGATACAGATATATTATGATTTAATGGGGTAATATTTTTTGAATAATTTTGTAATTACATGTGTAATAATCTTGTTGTGTGGATGTACTGATTATTTTTGATAATACAGAGAAATTATTCTCTGTAATGTTAATTTATCTATTATTGTTTCTTTAGATTAGTTAAATTTTTAAATTTCCTACATTGTTGATATTTTTTTATGAATTCTTCTAAATCAATTGGTTATTTGGGGCAACAAAATTTAAAAATAATAGAGTAAAATCTACATATGATGAATGAATGTTGATAATTTTATGATCTGAGTGACCTTATATTGCTTCCATTTTTAAAATTAAATTATTTTTAATGATAATGATAACATACTTAATTAATATTTTATGTTATTTAGTATTTTATGTTATGATGTTTAACATTATAGTATTATGATATGAAATGTGAATATGAATTGAATGATTATTAATGAATATTTTCATCATAATGAAGTATTAATTTTTTATATTTCTTTTCATGAAGAAATAAATTTAGTGTTAAAAAATGTTATATATTTTTAATAAGAAACCAATCAGTGCACATAATCTCATATTTCCAGTTGAGGGGACACTATAAAGGTGTGATTTGATTCTAATGCTTCAAGAAAAATCTATCTTGTAATGAAATATCATATATTTATTGACAATGAACTATGAATACAATATTGATTTTCATAATCTGTAGAGTGATGGGTGTTTTCATGACTTATATGTTTGAAAAAAATTTACTAGAAGGGAATTGGGTTATGATTTAAGATCATAATATTTATTTAGTATTTTATAACCAATGATTTAAACTAGATTGTCTCATGGTATTTAAATTGATAGTAGATTTGTAATTATTTTTTCAAGATTTTGCTATTAAATTTTTGAAAACAAAATTTATATTCATATCTATCATGTGATAATCAGACATCATTATTTGGGATAACTAATAAGGGTATAGATTAGTGATTTTTTTATATTTTATTTAATATTTAATAATAATGTACTACAACAGTGGATGAATTTAAAGTGGTTAAGGTGTTTGATTATTTTATACTTGATAGTTTCACTGTATATTTTATAGTTGTTATTCCAGGGTCTATATGTGAATGATTATCGTCAATTACATATATATACAATGGTGTATTTTGATACAATAGTATGGATTTACAATATATTGTTAACTATTTTTTATTATGGTATTCAGATTCCACTATATTGATTTATGAAATTACACCTCTTTGACGGTAGACTCCAAAACCGAGTTATGGTGACTTGGTCGAGGCATTTACCAATTGTGGATGAAATATAGAGAAACACTATTAATTTGTATTTATTCTTTTAAATGGTAAAAAATGTATTAAATAGAGGTGAGATCATTATTTTTCAATTATATCATGAAAAAATGTTGTGAAATGGTGTTATTTGTGAATATTTTTAGTGTATATGTCAATGATATATATTTTATGTATATCACTAGTGAAGAAAAATTACTCTGATTAGTTGATAGGAGAGTATCATAGATTAGGTTATGTAATTGACAGAATTAAATATGCTAATTTTAATAATCTAGAAATAAATTTTTAATTTTTAGGTGGTATTTGAGTTAATTTTCATCTAAAATTATGGGAATCCGTAATAGGGTTATACTACTTGTTTTGGAAATATATTTTTCAGTTAATGAAATGATTGAGTAAATGTTTTTTAATTAATATAGTGATAATTCCTAAAATAATAATTTTCTTAGAATGATATAAATAATTAATGATGAGGTAGTCAAGGTGCCTCTATAAAGGAATTTATTAATGTTATATATAAGTAATTGAGGTGTTTTAAAAAATTGAGATTCAAATTTCTGCAGGATATATCTGCCAACCTATTTTAATTTAAATATTTGTTCATTAGTTTTGTTATAAAGGACTATAAATATAATAGAATTATAAGTTATTAATTAAATTTTTTTGATATCTTGTTTTGAATAAATGAGTTTTCTCATGGATTATATAGTGTGGTTGTTATGAGTTTTGGGCACTAAAATGTTTGGTTGTGATCTATTGAGAAATATTTAGTGATGATATTTGGAATTATTTTATATTCATTGGTGATAAAATGTATGGTTTATTTGAGAATTTGGATAAAATAACACACATTAATAATTATTATTAGTGATTTAATGAGTTACAAAAGCATGTTTATGCAATTCTCAAAATGATTAGAGGTGTTATTTTGAAGGTCATGAATATTTATTCCATATTTTAATGTCTATTTTATAATGATCTTTCTATGTTCTTGTTTATTAATTATATTTTTTCTTATATGGTATGGGAATGTATGATCTATTTGTTTTCAAGTATTAATACATCAATCATTGAATATTTAATGATGATATTTATGTGTCATGTCCATATGCTTTTATCTTACTATTATTATGTTCATGATGATAATTTGGTAGTTCGGAAATGACATTATACTATTCATATCGATAAAGAATGAGAGAAGTTTCAAAGGAAATTAGAAAAATGATAGATCATATTTGATATTATGTGTTATATAAAAGGGATTTTTATATTATATTTGGGTTTATAACAACATATTTTATGTATTCATTGTCATTATTTTTAAAACATTGAAATATTTGTTCTATAAGGGAATGATATTAAAAGGAATCGTGAAAAATGAAGTATTGGGTAATTTTATTGGATAGAAAACACAAAATAAAATCAAAAAATTCTTGTAAAATCCCCATTAACATATATTGAACACAAAAGTAACAGAATAAAAATGTAAACACAATAAAAACATGATAAGAGTAATTTTCCATTAATTTAACTATCAATACTAAGTAAATTGAATAGAGGAGAAGAAATACATCAGAAACACTATTCACAAACTTATGCAAAGAACCAATTCCCAAAAAATCACACTAAATAATCATATTTCTTAGAACAATAAAAAAACAAACCACCCAACTCCTCACACCTATTTATCTCTAATGTTTTTTATTCATCACATAAAGTGATAATATTAGGAGTGAATTTATCACCAACCATGAGGATCAATGAAATATACTACTTGAGATACTTCTTATAGGATGAATATATTAATTTTAAATATTTAAAATAACATAAAAACCCATTATTAATAACATAAAAAACATTAACTATGGAACAAATATATAATTATAACTTCTTTCTATCCCAAACACCCCTAGTATAAATTTTCATTATTTCCACAAAGATTTCTAATGAATGTATGGTAATAAGAATTAAATAATTTTTTTCAGTGGTGTATCTTCAATAGAACTCAAAGCCCTTTAATATTACAATCCTCATATAAGATAATATCATAATACATTTCTTATCATTTTTTTATAGTTTATATTTTCATAACCATTATATATATATGGGATATTACTTATTCCTTCTCCATGTTTTATTCATTTGAGACAAAATAAGCACATCTATATCTCCCTCTATATTAACAATAATATCCACATTTATATATTAATGGTCTAAAAATTATGCTATTTGAGGATCAACATTCACCTATTAAAAATTCTATAACATGTTCAAAGTTTACATACTATCAATGTGTGGGATCGTATCTTATAAAAATTGGGTGTCCACCTAGACATGATCACATATAATGTCAATAGTTTCATACCACATGATATTTTATTTCTCATTTGTATGTGTGTTATAATATTGGGTATTAACATCATATCACATGGATAAATCCATAAGATCAGAAAGGGCTAGTTCAATGACTATGGCCTCAACATTCAATCTTAAATACCCTAGTTCATTTCCAAATCCTCTTGAAGCATATATTTGTTTTCAAAATTATGGAACCAAATCCCTATACTATTAACCAATGTACTAGTAATAGTAATGATCATGGTTATATATGACCCACCACAAGATTAATCAACCAATATTTGAGTTATAACCACCCCCAAGTCTTGTTGATTAGCAACCATCAACAATTCCCAAATAAGGAGGAATTTTATTAACTCACCATATTTTCCCATAGATTTAGTGCCCACTAAAACCATTTTATGAATATTATTATTATCCTTTATATTTTCTGAGACTTTGGAGATAACCATATTCAATTTGTTTTAAATATTTATAATATCATTTTCCCTGATTGAATTCACCCATGATCGTTATTTATTTGGACCTCTTACCATCACTAGTTTTCAGAGGCTTCATCAAAATATCAACTAAATAGTCATGAACGATGAATTTATATTAATTATCTAGTTAATAACAAAATATATTAGAAAAGAAAACAAATATGTATTTGTATCAAACTAAATATATTTCAAAACTCTATCATTAGTAACTATGATAATATTTAGCTAATATAATATAAGAATTATCATATCCATTTCTAGATAAATCTTCAGTGAAATGAGATATTTCAACAAAGGTGTATGATAAGAATCTCATAAAAATATACCAAGTTAGTTACAAATGAATTCAAGGATTAATGGATTATATAATGTATGATTTAAAAATTGAATTTAAAATCCAAATCACTATGAATTTAGTGTCATAAGAGTTTCCTATATCATTTCTATATATTAGAATATGATACCAATGACTCTAAAAATAGTTGACATCATGTGAGTAATCCCACATAAAATAATCCAACTATTCAAGGATATTCATGATTTTCAATGGCCCTAAATTACCCATAATTATTATCTTGGATAAAACAATAAAATAATTTCTATACCCTTGAAAGAAATCAATCCAAGGATATCAAATAGAAAAAGTGGAAATTAATGTAAATTTATGAAATCCAAAAATCACTATCAATTCAACATATGAAAAATAATAAATAGTTTTACCATTATAGAACAAAATTGGTTTTTTACATAGAAATATTCGTGGGTTTAATGATTGGAATAAAAAGAGGAGATAAATATCTCTACAATTTGGACATAAGAAAAGTAATTCTTGTGATATGAGGACCTACAATAATAATACTAAAAGATCATGGGAAAGTTTCGTCAATATAATCATGTCTAGAGTCTAAATGTAGAATGTGATCATCTGTTACCTAAAATAATTTTTTGTGAACTATTTAAAAAATGTTGGTAAAGACTATTGGACCTAAATATTACATATTTATATGAAGATATTTTAGTTTTAATAATATCATATTATTTTTTAATTCTATAGAAAAACAATAGATGTTAGATATAATTAACATGTGTTTTATTATATTTTTCATGTTTTAATGTTTTTCTTATAATAATAATGTGTTTAGTGACCCAAAATATTTTTGGAGAGATAATTATTTCATTTTCAATTCACACTAAAGAAATTTTTTTTCAATTAAGTTGTAAATATTTATGATGCCACATTTTAATTGTTTTCTAATATTGATATACATATTCCCTTCAGATTTGGGAAAGTTGGGCAGTAGTTTTGTGAACTATTCATTAATTATCTATATTCCACTAAATGAATATTAAGTGAAAAAATGACTCCTTCTCTAAAATCAAATCATTCGGTAGAGAAGTTCATATAATATAGACTCTATTTATTTCTTTATTTCTTTTTAATGATGAAATGTTTTTAAATATGTTGAGAACATAGTATTCTGAGTTCCTTTAGTGATAAAATTGTTTATACTCTAAATATAGTTCTAGTTTAAATTAAATATATTTTATTACTGTGGTTATTTATTAAATGGATCATCGATATAGTTTTAATAGAACTATGAAATTTTGGGAAAATATTATGTGATTTTGGATGTTGAGAATGACTATGTATACAGTTTCAAATTTTTGAATGGAGAATGTCTTATGAAATATATTTTATTTAGATCATGTTTCCTTTTTTGGATGTATGGAAAATAAATATTATTAAATAATTAATTAAATTTTTTTAGTTCGACTTGACGTTTTGAGAAAATATATTTGTTTTTTATTTTAATATTTATAATTGGATTTTTTTTCAATAAAATAGTTTTAATTGAAAAACAATATAAATTATAGAGTTTATATTGTATATTTTGTTGATAATTAGTAAAAATTTCCATATCATTGTATTTTTTAATTTGTTAATTTTAAAATAATGAATACTTACCGATACCCTAGTGATATGGGTTACTTCACTACATTTAGTTTACGAAATATTTTTCCTCCTTTTGTTGGGCAACATAGTTATATTGTGATGGAGTCATATATTACGGTACAATATAATTTTATGTTGTAGTTATTAAGTAGTGGAATAGGGGATTTGTACATGTTTTGGTTTGTACAATTTGACTTTGACTATACCTAAAATAGAACATGTCAACTCTCAATAAGGGTGACATAATTATACCACCAAATAATTATAGTAATTATCAATTTTTAATCATATTTTTTTTCAATATATATATATATTAACATGTTTTTTGATTTTGGCCACAAATTTGGATTAAGATGTTTCTATAATGGGGGAAGAATCCATCAATGTTGAAGGATCCAACAAAGATAATGGATTTAAAAATGAATTGAATATTTTTCATCGAATCCATGTATGGTGAATAATAAATACTGAACACTATAATGAAATATTAATTACATCAATCAATGTTATAAATTAATGTTTTTCATAATGAGATGTTTGTTAATGTAAAACATACTTCTTAGATTTAAAGGAACAGACTTGAGTCAAACATTGAGGTTATTATTATAATGTGGTTAAATAACCACAGTCTCTACTATAGTATTGGAATGAAAAAAGATAGAAATTCTTGATCCAAGTAAAATATTTTCCAAATCCATATCATGAAAATATTTAGTGATATAATTTTTTTAAAATCCGGAATTAAAATTTTACTGATATTTTAGAGAGAGTTTTTTATTTTTAATTTTTAGTGAGTTGTGGCTTATTTTAGTTAAAAAAATTATTTATTTATGGATTTAGGCTATATTTGTGGATTGATAAAAGATTTATGATGAATTTATTAAAAAGTTATTGAATTTATATATAAATTATAAGAACTACCATAACTAATTAAATATGGATTATAATTATTATGATGATGTCATTAACTAATGGAATTAAAATCACTATTCAAATATTATTTTTACATAGATGATTATGTATATTAATCATGATAATGGAATGGGATTCAATAAATCATTTTTCAAGAATCTTATAATGATGGGAATGTTACCCAGTAATAGGATATTAATGTAATTAATTAAATAAAATAATCATAAAAAATCCTTTAATTTTTTCTGAATTCAACATATTATAGATTTGTAAATCATGAATTATTTTAAAATATATTATAGAAAATTATGGTAAAATTACATTTTTCTAATATATTGATTATTTTTTTATAGTAAAATTTATTTTATTTATCTCCTTGATAAAATGTATAATGCATATTGATGGATGGTGGGTGTTTATAGAAATGTAATTTGAGAGAATCTAATCTCATCTTACTCAAAAAACTTGGGGTTTTCATAGAATAAGATATTAAAGCTTATATTTTCCTTTCTACCACGTATATTGGTTAGAAATGTATCATGGAATATATTTGTACCTATTATAATTCATTGAAATATAAGGGTTATTAATAAAAGATAATACACCTGTTTATTTATCCCAATTTTAACCATTATCCAATGTTTGAGGAAAATGACAATTTTCTCAAATATTTACATATTTTATCCCATATAATTAAGAAGAAGGTATATAGTGAGAACTAAATATTTATTCAGTTTTCATCTAAAGATTAGTTTTAGAGTAATACTCATCATAAATGTTCTACTCATTCATGATATACTTTCTCATTTGGGTGTTTACAAAGATGTTGAATTTATTATGGGATGTGAGATATGATATCATTTTTTTGTTATTTACGATTCATGTTATGGTTCTATTACACAAAAACTGTGTGTTTTTATGGATAACCAATAGGGTGATGTTATGAAATAAAGATATTATAAATATATTGTGGAGGATGATTATAAAAAACAATTGGAGGTTTCATATAATGTTTCTTTGGATAAATATAGTTTTATAACCATTAAACCTATCTAGGTAACCAATGATAAAATTGGGGTTAGCCCTTCATCATGGGTTCCCAACACCCATTAATTGTACCTAGTGAATGGGGGACATTATTATTTTTATATTATAAAGAAGGAGTATATATATTTATATAAATAAACTATTAATTGACGAGTGTAAAGGTGGTGAGATTTACATCACCGAAAATTGAATATAATTTTGGTTGTTTATAAAATCATTGACAATGTGTGACACAATGTTTGGTTTTGTCTTAAAATTATATATTGATTATTAATATTGATACTATTTCTTTATTGGAGTCTGTACATTACATGGGATGTTTATAATTTGTATGACTAATCACATATTTACGTGCACTTATTCATTTTTCAAAAATTGTATTTATGGAAATTAGCTAGATAAGATGGTGAATGATAATTAGTACTAGAGACTGATGAGACCCAAATTAGATGGTATCATAAATTACTTATCAGGGTTAATATAGAAATTTCATCCTTATTTAGATTTACATTTTTACGTTATGGAGAATTCCCATCTACACACTCTCAAATTTTATGACTTAAATCTTACTAAAACTAGTATAATAGAGAGTTGGAGTATTGAATCTAATGGATGTTGATAAATGAATTTTTGGCGAGATAAAATTAATAAAAAAAATCGAGAATATAGTGAAAGGGTTATGTGATGTGAGTGCTCATAGTTAAGTGGAAACAATAGTTTAAAACATAATTGTTAGATAGTGTTTGAAAAATCAAATAAATTATGGTTATTATACTTTCATGAATTTAAAATATGAATTATATATTATCAGTCATGTCATTTTCATTTATAATATTCCATAAAAGGGGCTATTATCTAATGAGATCTCCCTCAATGTAAAACATAGCTTAGTGAACTTTCCATAGTTCTAATCTCATGATTAAATCTGTATAATAATTTTTTAAAATAATAAATATTCGAAATTTTTTATTTACCAATATTTTTATCATTTTTTTAATATTTTAGAGTCTAAAATTCTAGTATAATCACTCATCAGCTCTTGGAATAGTGTAAAACTATTTCTCTCTGCAAATAAATAATGTTATCATTGAACAAAACTTTACTTTTTTAAGACTTTATTAAGAATGGAAAAAAATATTTAGATATTAAATCACCTCAATTATTATATCCATAATCTTTTTAGTTACAAATATTTGGATATAAAATAATTAATTTTACATTAAAATATGGGGAATATTTTCTAGTGAGATCAACTCTATTCTCACGCTCCCTCTCTTGATCTGGGATCTACTGCTAGCTCTGTTTTATTCTCTATTATGTAACTCCCATTGATTGAAAAATACTATCAAGGATCCCAAACTCCATAAATTATACCCTAAAATTTATTCATAGTCCAAAACTAATATTCTCATAGCCACATTTTTTCAGGTGACAACATGTTACTAGTCATTCCGATCTATTTATTGTGAAATACTTGTAATGGTACATTAAATATATTACGTGTTGGGAAAAGACCATGGGAATATTTCATCATGTATTTCACAAGTATATGTTTCATGTATGAAATTTTATTGGAGGTTAATTGATAATTCTAGAAGAATCACCTATCAAAATTTTTGACAAAAACCTTGTTGTACATAACTATGAAACTGCCCTCAATAAACATTTTCACCTTATACTGTATTAACAATAATTATTCACCAAAATAATTATATTTATAGTGTAAAATATCACCAATTGAAACAAAATTTCCCCACTATTACTCTAAACAACATCAACCTAGTACTAAAATATTTTTGACAGGAATTTAATTTTCTGAATTCAATCCACTCAAGATAAATTCATTCATTCTCTAGTACAAGTGATGCTTCATCGAACTAGATAACTCCTTTCCCAAAGAAAGATGGTTCTCGAGTTATATCTTTTCATTATAATTATAAATCACATTAAATTGTTATTACTATTAACTAATTTAAGAAAAAATGTTCATAGAATCACTATCAATCCATAATGAGCTCTACTTAATTTATTAGTCAATTGGGTCTTTATCTCAAGTACTTGGTATGAAATTTTTCATGAATATGTAGTAAAAAAGTGGTTATTCTAATGCCACATCATCAAAAAAATCATACATAATCATTAATAAAATCCCAGTAAATAAATTATATTTTTTTGTTGGCCTTTATTTTTCCAACATCTAGTAAAAATGTGTTCGACATCAATTTTTCCTTGATCAAATAGAAATAATAATGAAAGTAATACATCTATTATTCATTGTGATAGTTAAAAAAAATAATATTGAATCTTAAAATCCATTTATGCCTCCAACTAAATAATCAATGAATTTTAATGATTCTATTAATTCTGTTAGAGCTATATACTACCTTCAATTCAACAACACTACAATCCTATGTTCATCAAACTTATTTTCATCTTCATTCGGTCAGTTTCATCAAGAATAAATGAGATATATTGTTTGAGATTACATTTTTATTTATTAGAACACAATGGTTTTTTGGTATATCAAAAGATTCCATATAAATATTTGGTTTCAAATTTTCATACTCAACATAGTGTAATGTCTTTCTATTTCATCCATTTTTGATGAATCACCTTTATTTCAATATATCATAGCTCAATTTCTTTTTCTTGAACTCGATCAAATTTTATGGTTTCGATCATGCCTCAATACCTTTTAATTTTTTTTATTGGGATGAATACCGTAGTCAATTTCATGGTTGATTACATTTGGTCTGTTCAAACTCCATCATAGTAGGTTTAAAGACACTTATTGAAGATTGGTGATTTCACATGTATTAGGTCGAAGGTAAACACACGATAGGTGTTTCACGATAGTTTCCAGTAACAGTATGTCAATACCATTTTTACCTCACATGGTAACATTCTATCTATTCTTTCTATATGTATATGAAAAACTAGAGAGGCACATAATCACTTAGATGAATGCATCAAAATAAATAAATAATAACAAACAAAATAAAAATAAAATTAAAAATTCAAATACATTTTAATTGAAAATAAAAATAATAGTCAAAAATTGATATATTAATTAATAAAAAAATATTGAAATGAAATTATGAAATTAAAAAAAAATAGTTCATTAAAACACATTAAATTAATAATTTTTATAATCAAATTGAATGACGATAATTCCTACATAAAAAGAAGTATAAAAAACTTGATTTTAAATAATTTAAAATTTCAACTATAAAAAAACAAGAAATTTAAAATTATCCAATTAAATAATTTCATATAAATAATATTTATTGTTTTATTATTTAAAAAATAAATAATTATAAATTATTCACATAAAACATATGTTTTTTATTATAAATAAATGAATTTAAATTAACTTATTTTTAAATGTCTATGAAAGTGAAATGAGCATCAAAATCCTCCAAACATATGACATTTATTATACTCAATAAATCATTTAGTCCAATTCTGAGGAAGGAAATAAATCTTAAAATAGTAAAATTATGACACCACAAAATTTGATTTTCAAAATAATTGTACTATATTGATTCTATCATATTGAAAGTGTTTTTACCCTCTAAAATAAAATATTATCAATGATATAAATGGTTTCTATTTTTTAAATAATATAAAAAAATAAATTTATAAATATAATTTCACACAGTTCCATTTTTATCAAAAAAGAAATTTCAAACATGTCTTTACCTCTTAGAGAATATAGAAACATAATTAGGACACATTATATGTAAACAAACTTGTTGGAAGAGAAAAAATAAAAACAAACAAGGAAGTATAAATAACTAATCCAAAATATAAAAGATTAAATTAAATAATGAATGATGGAAAATTGGTTTAACATGTATTAAATTTTTTGATTCATATTCAATTAGAATTCACATATTATGAGATAAATTCAAATTAAAAAGTTTAAATTCAGTGATTGTAGTAAAAAAATGTCCCAAATATTTAATAATTTCATTTTATTCAAGATGGTGTGAAAAAATTATTTACCCAATTAAATCCAAGAAGTAATAAATATTAACCTTTATAAAGTGGCATCAATACCGTCAATTTAGATAAATAAATTCACCTTATGAAAATAATTATGTGATACTTGAAAACTCACAAATTTAATGGATTTTATTGATTCTGAATAAATTAAAACTCAAATTAATTTATACCAATCTATGACACCTAAATATAATAATTATACCTAACTTTTTTATTATAAAGTTATAGAATCATTAAATCAAAGTGGTAAAAAATAATTTGGAAAATTAGACCATAAGGAAAATGTGTTACATGTAGTATTATAAATGAATAAAGAAATTTTCAACACCATTTATTAAATCATACAATTGAAAAACATCCACATAGTTCTTATTTTTCAGTACTATTCTATAAATCACATAAATAGAATTACATGAAGGTGTATTCATGATTTTTAATTCAATAATTATATTCAAGATGGTTAAAAAAGAACTTGTACAATTTAATTTCAAAGAAAATATTGAAATATTATTAATTGAAATGGTTGAAATGTTTCCTCATGTATATTTAGCATATATGAAATCAATACCTTTGTGAAAATTTAATATTTAAATTCGGTAACAAAAAAATGTTGATGAATTGTAATAGAGAGTATCATAATTAAAGATAAAACAAAAACTCCCCTAACATAAGTTTTATCCATTTAAATACATCATTTTAGGCTCTTTTTTATCCTTAAAAGAGTATTCTAGTATTAATATTAGAGATCCTATAAGAATTATATATTTAAATTAATTACTTTAATTTCAATAATAAGGAATAATAAAACAAGAGGAATTTTTTTTAATATGGTGTTATGTAGATAGAAGCATAATTATTATCTCATTTTAGCTTTGAAAAATAGATGAAACCCAATGATGTCGGTCAAGTAATAAAGGTATTTTCCACCTTCTCATTATCATTAAAATGAATGTTCATAGTGATTAGCATAAACACAATATCACATTACCTCATAGTATCTTAACATACTATCCCCCCACTTTCTCCTTAATGAAAAACATCTGATCATGAGAATGAAATGATAGTCATTGTAAACTAAAACATATGTCCACAACTAGTAATTCTTTTTTTAAAAAGGGATTAATGATTTAATAAAATATTTTAAAAATAACCACTCAAATTTCAGATCAATTTGGATTATGTTTCAATAACATGTGTATAAAAAATAGAGAAAGTGTTATTTATTCAAGAATATAATTAAATGAAAAAATATAAAAAATGGCTTCCCTCCCATAAAGTGGTAAATTAAGTGTCATCAATTAGAATAAGAACCCTAATGATAATAGTCATTAACACACAATAGGTATGAGTTATTAATAAATGAGGACTATTTATTTTTTTTAGAAATTTTATCATGTTCACTAAAGACATAAATTATATCAAAATCCTAAAAATGGTCTCCAAAAATACTTAAAAGATACTGGTCTAAGATTCTGTAAAACCTGTTTCTTTAGGTAATATATTTTCATTTATAGATTAATGAAAACTCTAATAATTCCATAATAATAATATATTAACAAGCCCTACTCTTTACATAATCTTGAAGACTATTCCATACACAAAAGACATCTAACATATTTGAATTAGGTATAATAGCTACTACAACTAAGTCACTAAAATATTTATAATCACTCTCGTAAAAAAATTCACACTGAAAATAAGGGGATATGTCCTCTAAATCAATTATGATATTCCTGATACCAATGATATTGAATTCAATATATATGTAATTTGAGGAATCAGGGATTAGCCTAATGTAAACATTTATTAAATTGACTAGAAACTCCTCCATCCCACTCATAGTGGATATTGAAAAAAATTTCATCAAACACAACGTAAATAGAACTAAATATAGACTCTACCTCATTCGTAGAACATTAATTTTCTTATGATGAATCACGATCAGAGCACTTACTCTCTTAAATTTGGTAGGAATTGGTAGTAGATTCTTGGTTGGGAAGGGGGATGTGAATGATGATTAATGGATTGAGAAACACCCTTAAAAATGAAACAATGTTTGGGATGCAACAATTCATGGTATTTAACTAGTTCTTCCATAATATACCCCCTCAATGATTCCCCATATTTATAGATCCTCTATAGATGTGAATAAAAAAATTATATAATGTTCCATAATAGATTCTATGTAAAATTCATAAAATGGGTGATGGAGATCCTACTAATCCAAAGATCTAATGACTCCCATATAATCATCAATAATCTTGAAACACACCACAATAGGGGACTATTTAATTTCATGAAATTACACCTATCCATCACTAGATTGAAGGTTTTTATTACCCTCTAACATATTTATGACCGCCCCAACTGTGGATAAAAATGGTCTTTTGAAAATTACTAAAATTTATTTTCAAAATCCATCAAAAAACTAGTATTTCAATGGGGAAAATGTGTATTCTTATATTAAATGATAGATCATCCACACTTTCATATTAATAAGAATGTGATATTTCATCTATTTTAAGAGAGACAAAAGTTCATTTTAACTCACCATGAATTTTTTTTAATTAATTAGTATGTTTTAAGGTTGATAGTATAAACCAATTAACCCAAGAACCCAATCTATTAACTTTTATTTATTCTAAAAGAAATGATAAATAATCAGTTTCTTTCAATATTACATGAATTTTTTGAACAATGTAACTATAATATATGTTTTAATTAATTGGTGAACTATAACCCATGACACTTATATTAGATAAAAATATTTTTATAAATTTTAAATTTAAAGGGATGCTATTAAATGTATAAATATTGTATTAACACTAATTATTTTAATTATATAAATGAATTTCATATAATTTTGTTCAGTAATTTTTTCAGCCTTTGTAGAAACAGAATGAGTGGGGAATATATTTTTTTAAATCTCACTTTTCACTATACTTATCTTCAAAACTCACCTTATCTATTCCACATTTAGTGCTTTTAGAAATTATTTTCATATGCTCTTATGTTGTTTCAAGTGAAGATTCAATATTTTTCCTTTTTTTCTCTAATATACCATGATTTTGAGTCTTCATATATTCTAATGTTTAGATACTAGATTCAACTGGAACATTTATTTATGATTCCACAGGTTGGACACTAACTAATTATTGATTTCTTAAAACCATCCATGTTATTACAAAAATTACATTATCTATCAAATTCAGTTTAGTTGAGTTTAGAATCATACCATATTCTGTCACACCAATGTATTTTTCCATCTGATGCATTTGATGTTCTAATCAATGAAATATAGAGTCATTTCCTTTTTTCAAAGAACCAATCCCATCCTAAACCTACTACAAAGTTATCTTAATTTTTTAGATGTTTTTTTAATATTCAACAACATGTTTATTTTAATAATAGGTTTTGATCAATTTTTTAGTAATTTGGGATAGATAAATTTTTTATTACACATTCATATTTTTATGATATCTTAGGGTAATTTTTATATCCAATATTCAACTAATTTGAGAAATTTTCGTTAAACCCTTTCTTAATATCCCTATAATAAAATTACTATATAATCTCATAACATTACATAAGGAGATACATTATACGATAATAGTTTTTATCATGCAGAAAACATCCCAAAATGACTACACAAATCCCTATGTGTTATAACATTCACTAGAACAAAATGGGTGTTGGTTTAATCACTATGAATCTCACTTTTCCAAATATATTTGTGTTAGGGTGTTAGGGATTGTTTATCAAACAATTTATTAGCCTCATAAGTATTAAAATCGGTGAAGTATCCCCCAAAAGTTTTATCATCTTAGTTTAACTTTAATTGAGTTAGTGAATTGTAATATGTATCCATGAGTATATTGGGAGATAATATATAATTGATAATATATCAATGAAAAGATCATAACTAATACATTATTTGTAAAAAAACTCTCCCTCATCCTGTAAAACCCATTTACTATTATTACTCACATCAATAATGGTATTCTAATGATATAAATTATATAAAAATCATTGAGAATATCAACACAAATATCAAATACTTACTCGTATAATTTCTAAAATCAGATCCAATTACTACAGTTGAGACATCAGGGAAAAAATTTAAACCTCAAATCATCTTCACTCAAATTTCATAGAAATAACTATCTAACTGAACTATAAATGTCTCTAATTAACCCAATTGAATCCTTTATGAGAAGACTAATGAATGAATGAATAATGGAGAAAGAAGATTTCATGATTTCATAGTTTATAGACCTAGGAGAAAAGAATATTAATCATGGATTACTAGAGACTTTTTGTAGAAAAAATACACACATATAGTTCTCTCAAGGGATGTAAATATGGGTTGGACTAAAATTTTATTCAAGGATTCATATAATTTTGTCGTCTTTTAGTTTCAAAATTCTCAGAAATTTCCATTTTTGGATCTTTGTAAAGGTATAGTAATGATTATTTTCTCTATGTCCAAAGGATTAACTTATATAAGTAATATTATATCCGTATAGTTAATGTAGAATTAATGTTATACTAAATAATTGATTACACAAACAATTATATATATTTTATAGGAAAATTTTTTATAACTTATTAATAATAATTTATTTTGAGATAGTTTTTTTGGTTATTTAGTGAATTTTTCATGGGTAGAACATAGCTTCAAAAAAAGGAAAAAATATTTACAGTGAAAAGTCAGTGAGATACTCTCAAATTTAGTTTTTTAAAACCTATTAAAACTATTATATTAATTTTTAGTAGTATTGAATCCATATAGAAGGCAATAGATATCTGTGTGACCAAATAAAAATAAAATTTTAGAAAAAAAGAAAAAAAATTAAAAAACATATGTGAAATGGTGATTTGAATTGTAATTTAATAGTTAAGTAGAAACATGAGTAAAAAATCACAATAGTGATAGAGAGTGTGAACAATTGATGAAATTTATGTTATCACACTATCATGAATTAATAGATTGTTTTATTCATCAGAACTCAATCTATTTTAAATTATAATAGTTTTTAAATAAAAAAGGTTGAAGTTTAACTGAGATATTTCCCATTTTTAAACGTAATCAGTATGCTTTATTTTTTCATGATCCCATGATTAAAACTAGAGAATATGTTTTCTAAATAATTGAAAATAGAATATTACCATTTTCTAATTCTTTCTAATACAGTTATCATTCTAGAGTATAATATTTCACTATTGTCACCCATATGTTCATTGAATAGTGTAAAATTGATGCTTGTAATTATGGAAAAATAAGTTCACTAAAAAACATTGTTAGGATTATAATTACAAGAGTATAATAGATATATAAATTAAAATCAATTATATCTAATAGAATAATCTTTTATAACAAATATAGAATGAATAAATAAATATGATTGATGGAATAAAAGATGGATATTCTCATGTATAATCATATCCTTTCTCAAGATCAATCTCAAGATCTTTGTCCTTCTCCCAGCTTAGTTGTCGCCACTACTATGACACTCCCAATGAATCTGTGATCCCCTTGATGGCCCCACTATATTATTTATACCATGATAATTTTCAAATTCTATCACTAATATTGTCAAACAAAATTGACTAGGTGGATGCACATGACCGTTCTATATACTACATTTCTTGTAACATAAAATTGATAAGACTTTTACTATTATTATTTTCAAGATAATAACATATAGGAATTTATTCCTGAATCAATCAAATACATTATTCAATGTTAAAATATATTTTTGAAGGTCACTAAGAAATTTCACAATGATTCTCATATAATAATCATTGTCAACAACCTCACTGCACATAAATGGGTGAGGATAATTAATTAATTTAATAAAATCCTTATAAATTAAACAAAAATTAATTAACCAATTAATCATCCTATATATTTCATGTATCATTAGTTGAAACAAAAAATAACAGATCTTTCTTAAAACCGATACATCATTTTATTAAAATATATTGATAAAAATTTAATTTTTTTCTTACAATGTAATGATGATAACCTTAATCTATCTATTATTTAAATTTAGCATCATCAACATTGGTAATTAATTCCAAAAAACAAAGATGAATATACTTTTTATTATTTTTTGTTCATCTAATTTTGATTCAAAATATTACAAAAATGTGTCCCCTATGAACCGATTCAAACAATAGTGTGCAAGGACTACCCAAAAAACAAGACCTAGATCCACTTATTTTAATGTCATTTGGGGATTTATCTCGATTATATAGAGTGCACATTGGATGGATATGATAATAAAAAATGGGTATTACAACACCTGATAATAAACAAAATAAAACCTTCAGAATGAAGTAAATCCCCACAAAAAATTATTTATAGTCCTTAGCCATCAATTGGAAAAAATCAAGAAAAAGACCACGATCTCAATCTTTTCATGATCTAATGGAAATAACAAAACGTATTATATTTCAATTCAACATTGAAGTTGTTTTTAAAAATAAATTTTATATACATATATCAATTTTTGGAATAAATTACTTGATCAATAAACATTGATGAATCTGTTACTTTAATCAATGATTCATAATAATTTTTATTCATCAGTGATAACATTTAATGTTCTCCATACTTGATTTATCATTCAAAGAATAAGTTTCTACAACTAAATATTTGATATTAGGATCAAGATTCTGTCATTATTTGGTTGAACACCCTGGTTTATCAGCATCTCAGATGCTTCCCTAATAAGCTCCAGTTTCATCTAGATAGGCTTAGTTTAGTCTAGTTTAATTTTGGGTTTTTACACTTTTGATGATTAATATTTGTTAGGATTTACCAGATCGTAAGAAAATATTCTCATGATCCATGTAAAAATAATTTTTTTGACCATGCCTGGTTTAATTAACCTTTATTCTATTGGAAAGAGTGCCATTGATAGTTTCAGGGTTCTGAAGATGAGGTCACATAAAACTCATTTACAGTTGATTTAAAAATCATTTAGGAGATTTTCCTTCCCACAAACATTATATTTTAGATACACACATGGTAGGTTCTTTTCTATATATTCAAATAAAGTAATATGATGATTAATTCCCCATCACATGATATAATTATATCTAATTTTATAGTTGGTATACTGACAGTAATATTGAATTGTTGTAACCTAAATAACCCCACCTAAAAATAAAAATAATAACATTAAATTAAATTCAAAATTTGAAAACAATAATTATTAATAATTAAATTACAAATAAAACATTGACACATTAATTAATAAAAAAATATAATAATGAATAGTATTATAAAAATTAATAATTAAATAAAACCACTAAAAATTATCACTAATGAAAAAAATAAATACAAAATAACAAATGATAATTCAATCCTAAAAACATGCATAAAAAACATTGATTATAAGAATTTAAACTTTTTATATAGGTTATAAATTTTTCCACAGTTAACTAATTAAATACTTTATTAAAAAAAATACATTTTGTTATTAATTTGATAAAAATTATGAATAATTATTAATTATTCAATTAAAACATAACTTTTTCAATAAAAATATATTAAATTTAAAAAAATAATGTAAAAAATATAAAAAAGATAGATCACATCATTAAATCTGATTGAAATTTATAATTAATTTTTATATAATTACATTACAAATTTTATTGATTGGAGTACTATATATTCCTGTTCCACATTGCACCATTGCTATTCATTTGAATATTGGTTCATGTTGTCATATGTTAGATGGAAATTGAATTTTTTAGAGGTTATTTATCCTATAGTTTTTGTGTGGATACCCCAAATCTATTTTCAATTCACTTGAATAGTTCATATGGGATAAAATTTTTAATTAATACTACATTGGGATGAGATAGGTCAAAAATATGTATACATCCTACATTAAATTAATGCAGTGAAATATCTTGTTTTCTAGGTAGTTGAGGGATGTAATGTAATAGACCGAGCACTAGATTTATTGTAACACTTGAATATTTTTAAACAATAATTGTTTCAATATATTATAATAAATGGAACACTGAGCTTAAATGAACATAAAATGATATTATTTTAAATATGACTTTTATAACCTAGCTGATGAATTGGTGTGTATGAATATGAGTAACCAAATTTTAAAATTTGTGTATAAATTTTATTCTTAATATAAATATATAATTTGATTATTAGTAAATAATCACTCAATTTTTGCAATGTTATTTTCTGCTTCAAAAATATGTTTTCCACAAAACATGTTTTTTATTTATTTTTTAGAGATTATTATAATTAATTTCTCCCAACATTAGTTTTTTTTTGGTGATAAAAGTGTTATAGTTATTAAAATTACAATATAAAAATTATATTATGTATAAAATTTGGGATTTTTTTAAATACAATAATTTTTTTAATGAATAGTGAAAAATAATGATTTTTTGGAAAGTTTCCAATTATTAACATTCAAAAGTTATATAATTATATTAATTTTTATCTCAAATTAATATATAGCTAATTTAAGTTTTATTAATCCTTTTATTTTCATAATAATTTGCTTTATAATTGATTTTGGCGTACATTCATTTTTGGGTGTAGTAAGTCATTCTTCAAAAAACTATTTCTGATTGAATTTTAGAAATTTGTAATAAATTTATATTCTGAAACATCTATAAATTTAAAACATAAAAATGGATTTCATATTTTGAATCATATTTTCATAATATTTAAAATATACCTTATATTTTGGGATAATTTTAATAGTAACCATAGTAAATATTTCTCACCTCAATAAGGGAGAAATCAAAAAGACACACTGAAAACAATGGGATAAAGCCTAAAAATATCCCTAAAAACTATAATAATTATATTAGAAATATTTTTTATCCATTAATATAGAATATTATAAATTTGTAAATTTATTTCTACTTTCTGTCAATTATAGCGTTTATATTATTTATATAATGGATAAATTAAAAAGTATCTTCATATTGATTTTAATATTTATTATATTTTATAAAATTTATTAGAATATATAATATTAATTTATAATTGTTTATATTAAATATTAATTAATAATTTTTATCATGGTAATTTATTTATAAAATTTTTTATGTAAAAAATTACCTTAAATGCATATTCAACATCGATATAGTACTGATGCAAGCATTTGAAAAATCAAGAAAATGATTATAAGTAATCTAAAAGTAATATAATTAGATTATTTACAGTGTCTCGTGACTTTGTTAGACAAATAAAATATATTATAGATTATTTTTATGATTATATTTAAAATAAAATTGTTATATTTTTGACATTAAATTCAATGAAAATGAATAGTTCCAAAAATTACATTAATGATATTTCATAATAAATAATATTTATTAAATGATTTAAATTACTAAAAATATTATATTAATCCATGTGAAATTTATATGGTTTATAATATAAAAATGATCCATTAATAGGTATGTTTCCATTTTCTTGTAACTTATTTTTTAATCTGATAGCGTAAAAAACGGTGGTACTTCGGTAATCAATAGAAAAGGTTAACAGGGGGGCCAAAACAAATAATTATGGTCTAGAACATCTTATAAAGGTGTCCATGTTTTATAATATAATGTTATTTTGAGACATATTCTTTATAAATTTTAAAAATATCGAAAAAATAAATTATTCCTTAAAAATAAATTTCATTTAAGTTTAATTTTTATTTAATTCCATGGTTACTTCTCCCCTCACTTATGAAATAGATCATCATATCCGCTCTTCTTCACACATTTTATGAACTATATTTTCTCCAATACATACCAAAATATCTTTAAAAATCCCATTTCCATATCTTATATGTTTTATTATTGGATGAATATTAACCTTACATGTCTTCAGGTATAAATAAAAGGACTTTGTCTGAAGAAAGGGTATAGATTTTAATCAAATGTTTTAGTTTTATTTCACCTAATAACTCCATAAAATATTCATTAATATTGATTTAATAACATAATAGTTATATTACATGTACATATATATTATTATTATTTTGGAATAAAACTTTTCAAACTCCATTTTCATCCCATGGTAAATGAAGACATCGCTCATTCATATGTGTGGATTACCACCACCACAAAGCCATGTGTTTTATTTTCCACCATCACCTCTCATGGAAATTTATAATGATGAATTTAAAATATATATATATATATATAAGTTATTAATAATATTATAATCATTCTATAATGAAAATATATCGTATATTTTCTTACATTTCAATCTGTTGGAAAATGATAATTTCGTTTATGCGTATGCATAGATTGTCACATCTAAAAAATTATGTGATTCATTTATCTTATATTAAATTCATGTATCGTTATAAAAAAAATTTAGGTATAAAAATTATTATTCTTTCATGAATATCAATTTTTATATTATAGAATAATTATCCCATTATCCACGATCATCTTACAAAAGCTATTTTGGGATTGTGAACCAAATGTTCCCAAAATTCCAGACTAAAAAATAAAAAATTATGTATCTAAAAAAAATTAGCAATTGAAATAAAATGTCTTAATATAATGGATATTACATGAAAAATGTTTTTAAGAAATTATATAAATAATATAATTTTATTATTCAAAATTTCAAGAATGTACTCTGCTATAAAATATTTATAGTATGATACTATTTTTAAAATAATATTTTAATGGTTTCCTCAAAATATTAATATTCTCTGTACAATATCTTAAAAATGTTTCCATAAAATTATTATATATGATAGAATAGTTTACAAAGGACATAATCTACCATATTATATTTTTTTATAATGTTTTACAAATGAATATTTTTATCATATTCTATTGGGTTCACTTATGACTCTTTAATAAATTTGAAATTAATATTTTTAGTAAACATATATATCAAAAGAATAATATCCGTCTTTCAGAAATTTTATTTTATTTGATGATTAATTTACATGTTTTCATTGTTATTTTTAAATGAAATAATTTCAACAATTTTGTTTAATTTTTTTATTTTTACGTGTTTTCAAATAAAATGTAATTTTCTACCTATTATTTTTCCAAAATGGAATATACTTTTATTCTAGGTTAAAAAGAGTTTTTCAAGACCATTATGTTGAAAATTAACTAGATTAAGATTGATTTTTTCATGATATGGTTACTGATAATTATATATTATTATGGGTCTAGAAAATAAATCATATACGATGGGTGAGACATATATAGCTCTCCAATTAATTATACAATGTAAATTGTCTTCGAAGGGTAGAAAAATGGAGTTAATGTAGATGTTTTCACCAAAATATTTTATATGGATCTAGTCAATTCCCATATATTTTATGAATAAAATAATATAAATTTCTAAAATGGGTTTGATTTTTCAATGTGTTTTAAATATTGTCCTTTATAAAAAAATTTGTTTTACATGTTGATTTGATTTATTTTAAATATACAATGAATATAATAAAAAATATTAATATTTTATGGGATTTTATGTTTCTCACATGAATAATTTTTTTCATACATTCATATCCCATACTCAGCTTTATGTTTTTCTCATTCGACATTTTAAAATTATTTTTCATATGACCTAAGGATGAGTAAGGATATTAATAAATGCATAGTTCTAAATATATATAAAATACCTTGAATGAAGAAAACATGTATTTATAAATAAATTGTTTTTTTGGGAAAACGTTTACTCTCTGGAAATGTTCACATTAGAATTGCATTTCCTACATATTTATAAATATAAACAGAAAATATTATTATATATATAAGTCATCTAATATTTTATTTTTATGTTTTATGTTTTGGGTTGATAGAATTGGGACACATTTATTTTTATCAAAGATATAAATATAGTGATTACATTTTTATCACTAGATTTTGGAGAATGTGATCAAATATATTATAATTCCACCCATGTCAGAGTATAATGAGGCCTTATATGTTGTATATTAATTATATTATGAGTTAATAATTAACCAATTGGGAATAATTTCCCATAATAAATAATATCAAATTAATTAACTAATTAATAAATGAACAACTACTCCCAAAAATAAACATAATTAAATGAAAAATAAAAATAGAATTGAACAATCGAAAATGGTGCACATTTCTTAAATTGAGTCATACAATTGAAAAAAAATATCTCATCATTTCATTCATTGGGAAAAGGAAATTTATTTTTATAAATATATGAGTCATAGAAATGAAAATAAAGCTTGAAAAAAATCAATACTCAAATCTATCAAGCTAAAGACATTAGCAGTCAATCATTGACATATTTCACTTGTTTGAAACATAAAATAAATATTCTATAGATGAACGCATACAGTGTGTGGGTATAGTATTTTAATAAAATAATAAATACATTATAACCACATAAGCTCCAAAAACTACAATAGAAAATTAATGAATGTTTACACTTATATCAAGTGATTAATTAAAAACATTCTGTAATGAACCATTAATGAAAATAAAATAAATTTATAGGATTAAATGAAAACCCAATATCTTAGAGTGAATCACAATAACTATAGATGTTAATATATATATTATACAAAAAGGACACTAGGACATAGAACATTACCTATATTGATATATTATAAAAAAGTAAAAGGTGTGTAAACCATGAATTATTCATAGATTGATATTATAAATGGAATAATCAATTTTAATAAATCCAAAATAAAAAAAAATCTCATTCCAAAATATTGGGTGATAATCCTCAAAATTTAAGCTAATAGGGAAAGGTTATCATTAGATTATTATCAATATTAATGTTAATATATCATTTCATATATTTGACAAAATAATATCAACGTTCTTGCTGAGAGGGAATTGAATTAATTGGAGAATCCTTGTGAGCATGGATATAAAGGGAAAAATCACTTCAAAATAAATATCTTATATCATAACCAATATCTTAAATATTTCAAACCATCACACCGTACCATTTATTATAAAAATTAATTTAGTAAATTAAATAAAAACAGAACATGAATGCACATTCAATATTTTACATGGAAATATTATAATCACAATTAACTAAACAATCACATATACATATTAAAACACATAGAGACACAAATATGCACAGTAAGATTCATAATAATTTCTATGAACAAATAAATATTAAAAATAAATCATAAACCATAGAAAGAATAAATAATTAATTTACAAAATCAGGTCTGATTTTTTTTTAATATAAAAATACATAAAATTATCAATTTTTACAATATTTTCATCCACATGCCTAGATTTAAATTTTAAAACAAATTTCAAAATCATTCATCGTTTTATGGAATAAATAATTAAAATTATATGAAGTCAAATTTATTTATGGCTCTCATTTTGGAGATTTTGGCTTCTCCTTTTTGTTTCATGTTCATGGTTCCCAAAATATTTTACTGACATGTGTATTAAAATACATAAAATACATGTGTAAATTAATGTAAAATTTCATATAACAGTTATCCAATCCTTTCTCAATGAAAACACTTTCTTTATTGATCCAAAATAAATATTTTCACAATAACATATTGGATTTCATATAAAATAAGAGTTTAACCATGAAAACAATTATGTGCATAGGTAGTAAGAAATAAAAATATGTACTATCATATTTCCACCATCACAGAAAACACATTTTAAATATATTTCTAAATTAACATGATATAAAAGATATTCAGGAAAGCATGATTTTGAAACCAAAAAAATACTTTTTTAGTCTTTAAAAATAGTTATATTATTTGATCACTATAATATTAAGGTAAAAAATTATAATTTATTCATGGAAGATAATATTGGGATATTTTTATAAGGCATAAATTTATCTTATAATTGGGGTATTCCCCTGGTGTGTGCTCATATGGGAATATTAGAAATTTATATTTTGGGTGTTTTAAAGGAATTTTGATTACAATTTTTTATTGTTGTTCAAAAGGGGAAGTTCTAGTTAGTGAAGAACTATCAAATGAAAATATAAAAGGTCATTATAGTTATTTAATATTGTTATTTATTTTATATTTTATCATATTAAGGAATATACATTGAGTTTCATGGTAGTTAATATGAATGTTTTTAAAGACATGGAACTGTTATCCATTAGAGTGGGTGATGGGTTAAAACTTTTTATAGAGTTTTGAAAAAAAAATAATGAGTGTCACATAGAAAATTTGAAAATTGTGAATAAGAAAACTTTTAGAGTTATTAAATGTCAAATTATTTAATTTCTTTATGACTTTATGAATTTCATTTAGGTTTAGAATTAATTGTCTCAATTTAGTCCCCTTTTTAAGAAATGAAGAAAATTAATTTACAGTTTTTTTGATCAAGAAACATGAAAGATCTAAAATGAGTAACTATAATAATAAAACCAAGTAATGAATGAGATACGAGACAAGAATGGTAGGGCCATTAAGGTTACCCCAACCCAATACTAACCCATCTCAATACCATGGGTCATAGGACACTACCGTGTTGTTAATTCCTTAGGCTTTATAATGGAAGGAACCTAAAACCTCACACCATATAATATGTTTCACCATAATAAGTATCAATACCCTATAATTACACTATTTTCACAATTCTATCCCATTTAATGGAAATAATTAAAATATATAAATGTTATAAAAATCACACAACCAAAAAATGAACCAGACACATTTTTTACATCCAAAATAGAATAAAATTTTGATTCTAAAAAATAAAATGAAAAAAATTATCAACAATAAAATATCAAGAAGTAATAATAATCCAAATATAAAACCTCTCCATTATCTTGGTCATGATTCCATTAAACTACAATGGATTCAAGAAAAAATCTTCTTGTTGAATAGAATGAAGAGGAGTCTACACACCCTAGGATTCAACTAGTCTTCACCTAATCCAAAACCAAACACACATGAATCCTTACACCATTTTTTGAATTATCTTCAATTTAATCCAACCAATAAGAAACACCATGTATTTTATAATAATTTATATGTTTTTACCAAGACTTGTGAATTTTATCTCCACTATAGAAAACAATATTAATTTACAATACCAAAAATATTCCCAAAATTTAAATTAGGGATGCAGTTTTATTAATGATTTAATTACATTAATAATTGAGTTTAAAAATCATAGATAATAGACATTGAGCTAATTATTACATATCAATGATGTATTTTCCCCAATATTTTGTAATTTAAATATATTATAAAAGTTAATATAATTTTAATATTTTATTTAAAAAATATCACTTTCTAATTATCCTATGATATTGTTTCTTGAGACATTGATTCAGGATTTATCAACATGATTTGAAATTGAATTTGTTTTCAAAATACTCATTGATTTATTTTAAATTCGTTGGTGTTGATATGTTTTAAATTAAATTACTAAATCCATGGAAAATTAAAACTATATTTTGTTGATATATATAACATGTAATAGTGTTTACGAAAAATGTGTTGGGAAATTTATGAAAAATGGAAATAATTATTCTCCCTTATAGAGGAATCATAACCTATTTTTATAATAATATTGTGGATATTTAATAATATTAAGTGTAGAGGAAAATTTGTCATATAATGTGGAAAACTATATAGCTGTATTAGAAACCATACCATTGTCTAACAAAAATGATCATTTTATATCAACATGGTGTTAAAAAATATTTTATGAAATTACTATAAATTGTGTATTGAAAAAAAATTATTATCTAAAAATTAAGTTTTGGTAAAGAGTAAGTTTTATTGAAGATGTAAAATAGAATCAATTTTGTCGAAAATATACTAGTATATAATCATACTGTATAGAGTATAATTTATATGTCAATATCCATTATATTCTTAAAGAACAATATGGTTTCACTTACCATTTCATATTATTAAGAAAATAACCATGAGTTATTAATTATAGAATTTAAAAAAACCAATTGAGTTTTCGAGAAAAAACACATCATGGTTATGATTATAAAATGTACTGGTTTAGGATAATGATATTATATTTCCAAAGGTAAGAAACTTCATATTTATGTAGTCTTTATATTTTATCCTTGGAGAATGTCTCTATGTTAAAAAAGTGAAACTATGTGGTGGTTTAGGCTTCTCTGTTTGGTATGTTAAACTCTATTAATGAAATAGATTTTATACATCATGATATTTTGAGATTGATAGATTAATTAGTAATATATATTTATTGATAGGTAAATGATGATATTTTAGATAAAAAAATTTATTACTTCTTCAATGGAATGAAGGAACATGTTGAGGAAGAAAGAAGATCAAACATTCTTGTTTTCACTCATTATTGATTTATCTTCACATTGAAATATTTTTTTGAAACAATTTATGAATATATTCCTAATAATTTGAGTTTTCATATATATTAACAAAAAATCAATAATATATGGGAAATCACCCAATGATTTCTATGGACTAGCTACTCATAAAGAGTTATTGAACCTTGTTACAATACTAGTTTTTATGTTCTATTACTTTTTTGATATCTCTTATAATGAGATAGTTCAAGTAAAATATCATACACATTAAATGAAAAAAGAAAGAAGTGATTAGTGGTACATGTTCATATGTGAATTGATACCCTATTACTACTCATCATTTTCACTCTAGAACCTTTTGATATTATTATCATTCAATTTATTAAAATAGGTAATTGAATATTGGTGAACTAATTTTCATGTTGATAAAAATTTATATATTATTTAATAGATATAGTTTATGTATAATTTTTAGAGGATGCTTAGTTGTTGTTTTAGTTGAGTGAGAAGTAGTTCTATTAACCATTAATTAGGGAAGTTCTTGTGTTTGTGATTTTGGTGTTAGATGTACTAATTTTTTATAATACTCTCTATACTTATCATATAATAAAAATACAAAAGTCATAATTTGAGAGAAAAGAAAACATCAATATTTAATCATAGGTTTCTTAATATTAAATTTAATACAAATATATATATGATCATGAATGATTTAGGTAGTGATAATGGGTATTTATATCCATGGTGAGAGTTAAAAGATCCTAATGTTGTATTCTAATGAAGGTCCCAAAACATCATATGAAGAGGGGTGCGACTTGTATATAACATCATTTTAATGAATGTATTAAATTTTATTTTTCTATTGTGTTATAATGTTCAATGAATTTTTCATGTATACCAAACAATCATACCAACTGTGTAATGGAAATTAAATTACATCGGTACAATATATTTTATATAGTTCACATAATGGGTCATGTCTAAGGAGTATACACATAGTAATTTACCAGTGTACCAAGGAATCACTAATCAACAATTAATTGATTAACATGTCTCAGAATATTTCAATATAGAGTTATAGGGTAACTCAATTATTGTTTTTTTATATTCAATTTATTTTTATCATATAAAATATGAATAAAATCCAATTATATATGTATTAAACTTATTTTTTGACTACTGTAGGGTTTTTATACTATGAATTCTATATATTTTTTATCTTAATATTCATCCAATATTTCAAACATTATATATGATATCTCCATGATATTTTTTATATTCCATACCAATTAAAAAATAATAAATATTACCTATATTGGCAATGTTATAACCTGAGAAAAACTTAATTTGTTAGGGGATAATTAAGTGGATTCCCAATATCAATTATTATTCACTAAATCACTATATACTATATATTTATAATTGGTCAAAGACAATTATTATTCAATGAATAAATGAAGGTAAAAATTGAAAATAATAAATCGTATATTGAATGTAAAAAAGGATATAAACATAAAGTATTTACTTAATTTACCCACAATGGGATAGAAAAAAGAAGCATACACTAATAATTAACTAATATACCAATACTCTACTCTCTCACAAATTGTGTGGATAAAAATTCAATCATGGATTATTTAATCCAAAATATCACTACCATTAAAATGATTATTATGAAACGTTTACACTTCTAGTTTACTTCATTCACATCCATTATGCACTACATTAGATTCTATCTTTTTATAAACATAGAGGTCCCTTATTAGTTTATTAAAAAAAATGATTATTCTATGATTAGCTTGTAGAAAATTTAATTCTACATTATGATTCATGGTGGGAGGATTCAATTAATACCATGTTACTATCCATTTATATATACTATAGATGATCAACTCCTTGTATGAAGAGTTGAATCATTGACATTCAAAATATGTTCAAATAGTAGTATCAATGTAGATGAAGATAAATCTAGATTAATAATTTCAATTTCTGGAAACACAATTTCTAACCAATCAATCCTATGGGGTTGAAAAAATTAGGGTTTCACATCAGATTCCTATCTTCATTTATTTTTGAAACATCCCTTAAAAATTAGGTTTCAATATAAATTGATATCAAAATAATTAAATAATATTTAATTAAAAATATTTATCGAACCCCATACTTTTTCATATATTAATTCTTCCCTTTTATTTTATTCTTACTCTTTCCATGTATTTCAATTTCTATATATTATGTACACATACTCATATTTATATTTTCTATGAATATTGATTTTCAGAAATTAAAACAATATTAAACTTCTTCTAATTCAGCCTCTTCCATTATATACTCCGATAATTACAATTCACCCATGAATAATTATTTGGACTATTAAAACGCAATACAAAACTCTACATATATTAAAAAATTATCCAATTCATCCTTCGTATGTGAAATATTTTTAAATAATAATTGTGGGTTTTCGTTCATTGGGACATGATGTGTTGGATTCTTAACATATTTTTTAGAAATTAAACAATATTTGAGCTGAATTATCATGGAATAATATTTGTGGGATGTTCATTAATTTTAAGGTGAAATCTATGTATCATAGTATGATAAGATCTCACTCAATTATCAATGAATCATCTATTATGGTGTGGTGTATATCATAATTTAACAATTTACATATCACAATCAAAGAGGTTAGGATTAAAATTTCATTTCCATACCATAGTGATGTGAAATACACCGTTATAACCATGGTTTAATACCACGTAATTCCACTATGATGTGAAAAATGACATTTGGTGTTATTTAATCGTAAATGAGGTATCTTACTAAATGGTCTGATATGACATGGTGCATCATCCAACCATCTCCACAATGTTTCAATTATATATAATCTATTTAATATTATTCATACATTTTTTTAATGATTAATTTTTTAGGACATAATACCCATTCAGATCCTATTGAATTTACTGATTTATAACCACCATCATGTCATTATTTATAATCGTGTGGCATGGTTTCTCTGGAATATCATAAATTAATGTTAAATTGAAATAATATTATACTAATATGACATAATTCATGTAATGAGGTATATCTTTTTAGTGTGATGTGTATTATTCAATAAAACCATTCCATTCGTCTCCAATAGAATTTGTATAATCCCATGATTCTTCAAAATAACAAATTATTATTGACAAGGGAATATTTCCCTATAATATAAAATCATTTATAGATTCATTTAACCTAACTCTACATGTCATGATATCCTAATTATAGTCATGATATATAAATAACTATAATATTGTTATCCTTCACAACATCCCTAATTCAGAACTTCTAGTTGAACTAATAATCATCTTAGAATATATCATGATAATCCATATCATTAAATTTATTATTTTCTAATATCATCCATCCTTCACCTAATGTGGTTCCCATGTACACTAACCACCTTCATCTTCATTCATGTATCTCAATTATAAATGTCCACTAATATCGACCTTCATTCAGTATTAATGAATCTAACACATAACCCACAATCTTCAACATTCTCCCCATTTTTATTTTATTTTAAATACTAAAAACAACCATAAATAATACATCCCCATTTAACACCAAATTCTACATATAAATATAAATAATTTTATTGAATTCTAATCACTCATCCCATGTCAACAAAATAAAAATGTTTTGTTATTGCAAATTTTGTAATTAATACCCACCATTTCTCACAAAAATGAAATAGGATATATTCTATGCTCTACTCCCACATAATTAATACTGATAAAACATAATATATTCCCCATGATACCCATAATGTTTATTTTGTATATTTTTAATCACCATAACATCTAAAATAGTGATTTGAGTACATTGACTAACCATATAAATCACAATTTGTTGTATAAATTAAGCATCAACAAATCTTACGACACATTACATTAATACATAAAAAATATGCGTAAAAATAATCTTCTATGATGACATGAGTTAGTGATATATTATTAAAACAAGAGAATATATTAATGTTTATATGACTTCTAAAATTGTATGATCATTCACCCAATATCTTGTTGTTTTCAGGACTTTTTACATTTTTTTAACATAATTAGATGGAAGACACACATAAAAAAATTGATTAATTTATGTATTAGGGAGAGTGGTACACAAAAAATAATTATGTAGATGTACGTGGTAGTCCATAATAAGATAAATGTTTTCATCCATATTATATATATAGATTCATTGTGGTTGTTATTAAATTAATTTATATGTATAAAAAAAATATGTATTTAATTTCAAATAATTAATTTTTTTCTTTTCAACCTCTTTCAATGTGATACAAATTTGAATAGGCAATATTTTAATTTAGTGTACAACTAATTCTACTTCTATCAGTATACTTATATCTCTCTAATATAGGCACTCCAGTCATCATGTTTTTATACCTTGTAGTGGAACTTGTGAAACGAATTAGACCAGATTTATTCTTTTCATAAATGATTTCCCCCAAACTCACTTCAAATTTACTTATATATAATGAGATATGTACTAAACAACAATCCATTTTCATCTACTATTGAAAATATTCCTCATAATATATATTGATGATCATTCTTTTACATCAACTTTGATAACCATGAGAGAATACTCTGAATTCATATTTTCAATCCATTATTTATTCTTATCTTTTTGTACGGAAAATTGTAGTATCATGACCTTTAATTCTTTATAAACCATTATTTGATATTAATATTTACCATTACTAAAATAAATAAATATATTCTCATTAATATAAATTTCTATTCATTCTTTTGTTATCACCTTTTCACCAAAGGGAAATTGGGATCCTACATGGTTATTCTCTTCCTTATCATTATTCTATTTATAGATATATGATATTATTTAGCAAATATAAATTATCACCAATAATATTCATACCTTAATAGTGATATCCATGGATGACCTATATAAGCATGAATATTTTATTAGACATCATTATTTCCTCCTTACACACCTCATTGAAAAAAGTAATGATTCTAAAAAAATTACATATCATCAATAATATTATTTTAATGTTTTATCATTCAAAATAATGTATCAAATAATTATTATCTTTTTATTTTATATTAGTGTTTTTTTTCACACACTGAGGTCTCTATATGATAATATTCAGTGTCATACATCATCTTCACAACTTGAAATATCCCTCTGTTTTATAAATCCAAAAATAAATCTCAAACAATTGAACATCTAAATTTAAAACGAGTGATTTGTTTTCATCATTTAAGGTATACAAATTTTATTTACAATACATTATTGGTAACTAATTTATTCTTCATGGAGTATTGATTTTATCATCCTTAACATTAGTACATGAACAAGTTCTTTATGTAAATCATTTTATTGATTATTTTTTCAATGAAAATCTTTTAAGTTATCTCTTACAATTTTAAAATACTATTTTATTCCTCAAAATCTAATATGTATCCATAATTTTATTACCATCACCCTCTAAAAATTGTAGTTCCCATATCAAGGCTTTAATCTCCCATTTTTTCTATATAAATAATCTTTATATTCAATACATGATATATTTTACACTTTTCCACCATAATTATCTAATAATTGAGGTTATCTATGATCTATATCATTATATTTACATTAATCATCAAAAATATTTTTATACTCAAATATAAATAATGTATCAATTCATTCACCTAAATAGGAATAAATAAATTATAGAATTCCCTAATCTTTAAATTCATCTCCTTATTCTGAATTTAATACACTTGTAATTATTGTTTTACATAAAAAATAACAAAATATTAAAATTCCATAGATTATATAAAAGTTGAAAAAAATTTGGTTTTTTTATTAAACATGATTTCTTTATCATAAAAACTTCTAATTTAATCAATATATACTTTGGCATGTTTCTATGGGAAAAAACTTATATACATCTTCTAATTTATATTTTAATCCCTTAATCATATATGTATAAATATATAGATTTATTTTATTTATGTCAATACCATTTCCATTTATACTTTTCGAAAATAAATACAGTTAATAGTTCGTCACATGTAATCCCAATATATACAACCATGTATAACATCAATTACATCTTCCAATATGAATATTAATTTAAAAAAAGGATCCCTCATATTTCAATCCATATCATATAGAGTCATCAAATCATAAAAATTTATATATAATAGGTTTAATTTAATTTAGAACCCATAATCATTGATACAGGTTTTTATAATCTGAGAGATACCTTATGAGGTAGTGAATTATGGTATTATCTAATCATAATTTTTCATTCACAGAATCACTATATATAGATTCTTGAACCTATGTTTTTAATAAATAGTTTTCATCATATAGATCAACTTGACCAAACCCATTCATAAAGAGCATAATGAATGTAAATAAAGAGATGGACATATTGGGTTTTCTTGGTTCACCAACACTATGATATATCTAAGTATGACAAGTTAACAGTGAAAAAATGTCACAAGAAAATTGTATCTCACTGACAAAGTGGATAGAAATTTGGTCATAGTTACTCTATGAAAATAATCACTATATTTACAATGTTTGGGAAAAAAAAATTCCACCCTAGGTTCACTCCTTTATCCTCATACTGACCCTAATCCATAGGATATCAGTTTATAGACTTGTGGGTCTATATTTATTTTATTGATGTTAATTTCATTAAATTTCAAATATATGGAGATATTTTAATATATATCATGATTCAAGGCATTATAATCAATATTTTGAAACATTGTTATCCCTTTATTAAATTTATATATAATTAAATCCATGTTCAAATAGATTCATATTTGATCTTTAGACAAACTTTAAACAACAATAAATCCTAAGAGGAAAATAATTCTAGATTAATAATTCCTTTATTATACTCTAAATTATTTAAAAATCAATTAGGTGTGATCAATAAGACACCATGGATTCTCTCCACTTTTATATATATTTTATGCATGAATTTATCTTCACTAAAACTAATTTCAATATTAATCTATTCAATAACAATTCAATACACCTGATTTCTTGCACACTACTAATCCCATAATATTTTTAATATTATATCATAATCTTTAATTTATTAAACCACCATATATGTATCTCTATTTTTTATATATACAAGTATCACCTTCTATATTTTGAAATTTTGATATTTAAAAATTAAATTTAATACTTAAATGAACTTTTAACAACTTCATCATTAGTCTCAACCATTAAGTATTTCTAATAGTTATATTCACCCTTAAATAACTTACTAGATAGTTATAACATGATCGAAAACTCAATAAGGACTACTATAGTTACCAATCCATAAATCCTATTTAAAATATGTAATTTCCCAATAACCACAATATTGATTCTTCTATTTTGGAATAACGAGACATTTTATTTTATTTTTCTCTTCTTTAACCACTACAATTATATGAGTATAGTTTTCATTGATCAATCATAATGTAACAGTCTATGATATCACATCTCCATTCATATATTAATGTTTTATTCAATATCCCTCAATTCTAGATAAATTAAATGCTATTGAATAATGTATATGTTTAAATGTAAATTTATATATACCTATCAAACATAGCCAAGAAAAGTTTTATTATCCCCTCCCTAGAATGTAATGTATTCCTCTCTAACCTTGGATTAATCTCAAATAGGTATTATATGATTTAATAAATACACTAAGACATGATTTAATAGTATATAAGATATCTTGTGGAATGGTATGGAATGAAAAAATGTGACTATCCAATTTGATCCATAAACATACACATATATAAAATGTAATTAATCACACATATAATTGACTGTGACGTGGTTAGTTACATCATGACACAACACAATTTCATCTGTTGTTCTACTTACTCATCTATAACCAACCCTATAAGCTGGTTTATACTCTTGTAGTATGTTTTTTCTGTAATCTCATAAATTAATTCTATATTTAAAGAATATTATTATTAAATTAAATTATTAATTACCTGAGTTACATTATCATGGAGTTTTGTTAATGATTCAAATAAATATTTTTGTTCTACTATAAATTATTTATGAATGTCATTTTATCCTCAATCATATTATTAAATTTAATTTATAATGTATTTCTTGTTATAACATCATTTCAATATAAATTCATAATGAAAATCAAGTTCTTGATCTCCCTATTCATGTATTGACATATACCTATAGAACTATCAATGTGAATTCATCCGAAAATTACTCCATATAGACACTATAGTACTTCTAATATTTCCTCACTATATATTTCATGATTATGAACATCCACAAAAAAATATGTTCATCATCTTCATGCATCCTTCACCATGTGTCATTTCAATTTTGGTTATGAATTTTCTATCGTCACTAAAGTGTTTCTAAACACCATGTATTCTAATTTCAACATCAATTCATTGTTAATGAGTCCAACACACAATATCATAATTTAAATTGGTTTGTTAATATATCTTAATATCGATACTGTTGTTTCAAAAAATCAATGATATATAAATCACTAACTATTAAATTTTTCTCCCAAACTAATTCATGGTTATGTTCCACTATACGAATGTTTTTTCATGTCAAATCATTGACCCCAAATCAATTTTGTGAATCTCTTCTCCACCTATACGTCTCTATTTCTATAAGTTTATATTATTTTTTCCACAACTCATCCATTATGTGATCTAGGTCACCAGAACATGGTTTCCTTGGGAAATATATTTAGTTTCAAATATCTTGGTAAATGACTAATAAAAAAATTTCTATCTTCCTTTGAAATAACCATGTTTGATGGTATAAAACCCCTTAACTCACTATGTAATCAAATGAATCTTAAAATTGATTACATTAAAATTGTGTATTCAATAATATAATACTTTAGTATTTTCTGATTTCAATAGTGATATATCCACCTTTTTTCCAAAAAACCCACATTCATGATATGCTAACTTTTAAAATATATTTTTTATAGTTGGAATGGAATCTATCTATCAAATTTATCAAGGCTGTTAAATGATTCATCATTCCACATAGTGGATTTAAAAACCACAATAGGGTTGTCTAAGACATTTTAAATATAATCCGTTTATTATTTAAGGTAGGGATACACTTCGACAAAAACATAAGAAATGTTATCTCACAAGTCATTGTTTGACTTGTACACAGAAAATAAATTACATTTAGATTAAATATTTCTCAAAAATTAACTCATTAACTTATAATATTCGTCAACCAAATTAAATATCTATTCATAACCAAGAATTTAATATAATCACAACAAAAAAACTCAACATAGGTAAAGAATTTAAATCCAAAATTATCTTCATTAAATAAAAGGGTTGTAATATAAAGATTTGATATTGAGGTAAGAATATCTATTTTTATACATTTAATTTTTCGATGTTCTCATCAATTTCAGCCACTATATTAGTTTTATTTATTTGACACTAGAAATTATCATCCATAAATTCAAAATTTATATGGGGTTTTTTAATACTTTTAGTGTTTGTATTAAATTTATATGGACAAATTATATTAATGGTTAGAATGTAGTAGATTATATAATAATAGTATAAGGAGTAACCTTTCAATTCAGCTGACTACCTCAAAATAGTTTTTATGATCATTCCTACAAAAATAACATTATAACACTTTTCGATAATCAATCTTGTGTAGTGATTGAGGTCACTGAATAGGTAATCAATGATCTCACAGAAAATTATTTCAATAATTAAGTAAAATGGATTGATAAAATATATGAAAAGAATGATGTTGAGGTTGTGTAAAGCTTCGTGAACTATATATGGATGATGTATGAGTATTAAAGGATGTTAAATATATTATTTGTATACTCTATATTTTTTTCTTATATTAATTGATGCTCATGATTCTCATTCTTTTAGCATATAATCCTCATCATACGTGATCCATGTTTTAGTAGTTATTCTTCATTGACTATTATAATTATCTACTTTTATTAGTGGCTAATGAATTATAATGGAAGGATAATGTTGTTATTTGGTAGTTAGGGAGTGATTTCAACCATCATGAGACTTTATTATATTATATTTCTCTCTATATGATGTAATACCTGATGTTGATTGGTAATATTCTATACCTTATTATGTAGATTAGTTTCAATATAAGGTTATCTTCACTATCAATGAGAGTAATCATGTAGTATTATTTAGTGAATTGAGATGTATAAGGTGTTTTTAATGTATTGATATATATATTTTTATCACACAATTTGAATGTTTTGTTATTTTAATAGTTCATTATTGTTTGGGAACCTACCAAGGGTGGTGAGATATTTTAATCATTTTTTATTTGAAGATGTTATGATTTAAAATATTTATTATTTGAATTACCTTGTTATATAGTGGATAAATCATTATAAATATAAGAATATATATAAAATAATATAAATTTTATGAATCCCGTACCTCCAAAGGTTCTTAAAATTCTTTATACAAGAACAATTCACAGAACGGAATAAGATCTCCTCCCTCGTGACAACTCCATCCACCTGAGGACATTGTGGCACTACCGCACCAACTAAAACCCATAAGTACTCTATTAGAATCCTGGAGATCATAGGGAATAACATGGAATCATGAAAATAATGGAAAATAATCCAAGAAAACATAGGAACATATGTAGATTATACCTTCTATCGATAAAGGATCAATACTTGATTCTTTTACCAACACAGGGAGTGTGCATGTAGTAGGAAGATACATCAAGGGGAAACAATCCAATTATGAATGTTAAATAACACCTATCATATGGGAAGTAGGAATGGTTCGGGTATCTATCACCATGGAACAAGAAGGTAGAATAATAGGGGAATATTTCTCATCCCCTTCCACGATTTACAAAGCAGTAGTTTAAGATACGCTGGATTTTTCCATTTAACACAGATTGCATTAAACCACACAGCTTGACCAAATAAAGGCCTCCAAATCCATATAAATATTAATATATGAGTCATGGGGTTTTAATCAGCCTTAAATTACATAAACAAGTCCATAAATGCATTTAATGTCAAAGAAAACATTAATGGGGTGATACTGTATCAAGATGAAAACATTGTACACCTACCGATGCTGTAAACATTCTACACCTACAGATGATGGAAACACTATAAAAATACTGATGCTGGAAACACAATACACATATCGATGCTTGGGAAATAGTACACTTACCAATGCTAGAACAACTATTCATCGAATGACTATGTGATCTAAATGTCCACAGAATGACTCATTGATGTTGAAAGCAGTATTCACAAAATGACTCATAGATGGCATTGTTCAAAATATGATCACCGATTAACTATTCAAAAAATGACTCAACAATGCAATTATTCACAAAATTCCTCACCGAAGTAATTGTTCCAAAAACTAAAAACACTGTTCACAAAACTGGAAATTTGGAAAAGTGTTGGGGATAAGTCAACTTTACCTCCCAAAGCACCTCAATCACTAGATTTTAGAAAAGAAATATATTGGAGAGGTTTATTCTATTACATTTTATATTATAATATCTGTTTTTACATTGATAATTATATTTAAATCAGTAGATATGGGTAGAGTTTCTCCATTGTGTGTTCTTATGATAAAAATTCCCCTTGAAATGGAAATTTAGTTCTCGATAACCTGATATAAAAGACATATACTGATGTAGGTGGGGTGTAAGAAATGAGAGAATGATAATTAAGAATTTGAAAATAATGTTTCTAAACATGAATTATTGTGAATGGGGTACTTAGTTAAATTATATTAAGGTGGCTTTACCCATGATACAATAGGTGGTTAATTATCATTTGGGATACCATAATGTCACCATTTATATATATTTAACTATTACTGTATATACTCTCCATAGTTGGATAGAATATTGCAAACATAAAAACATATTTCAAGGTAACCTATTTATTCCCTATATCTTATGAGGGGGCATTTTATGTGAGTTATATAACTCACCATTAAGCATGAAACCATGTATAATGAAGAATTATCATTATTCAAATAGTTATTTATTATGAACTGTATTGAATATATTAGTGGAGGAGTTCATAATAAAGGTCTTATCTATAAATAACTAATGTATTTAATTTGTTATTGAATTTAATATTATATAATTTGATTATTCATCAGTGGGAGTGGGAGGGTATTTTAATGGATTTTATAACTAGGTATTTGAATGTGTAAAGAGGTTATAGTACTATCTTTTTTTATTGATTAATTGATGAAATAAACTAAAATTCATTATGATATGGGATGTAATTTTAGTTGATTGTTTGACAAAACACTATATATTATATGTTGTGTAAAATCATAGAGTTTCTTAGGTAATTATTTTAGATTGTGATGTACAGTTTATATTTGGGGTATAGAGAGGATTGGATAATGATTTTGGAACATAGTTTTGCCTTAATAAAAAATTAAATCCATATACATACGGTAAAATATGGAGAATAATTAAATCATTGGATGATCAAAAAAGAAAATTAGTATTCGATTATAGTTGATTATTGGTAGATTATTTAATTTTTGGGGTAATTTTCAAACAATAATTGTTATCACTAATCTATAGATCTTTTTTGGAATGTATGGATGACCTTATTGATCACCATTTTATTGGCTTATCCTCTTTGAATTATGTATTACTAGATATAACATGTTGTATATTACAAAAAATGAAGTATATATGTTTATAAAGAGGATTATGAAATCTCGTAGATGGCATAAATATTTTGTGGTTTAAAGGACCAGACTATTGGAGTTTTCTTTTAGTGATAATGTATTATTTGGGATTCCACCTCAACATGTCTATTTAAGATTTGGAATTGGTGGTAATCTTTCTCCATGATTTATCAGTTCATTTTAGGTGATGAATGATATTATTGATGTGAAATATTGATCAGTGAAACATCTATAGTAAAGGTCGATCCATGATGTTTTTTATATATTTTAGCTTCATACATATTTTGATTTTATGTTACATGAAATTTATTCGGTTAAAAGGGTCATTGAAAAGTATGTATCCAATATTTTATGACCCCTAATGAATCATAATTATAAATATAATGGATAACATGAGTTATTTATTTCTGTATTGATAATTATTCAAAGGTAAAAAATTATTTAATAAAATATTGTCACATGATTAGTTGTCTATAGGTGTAGATATTGTGTCAAAGGAATCAATTAAGCTAATTGAAAAATAATTATTAGGAGGATATAAAAAATCTAAAAATATAGTATAAGGTAAGGGTTAGAGAAAAACAATGAATGATGATTTAATTTTCCCAGTATTTATGAATTCGTTATGTTTTTTAGAATTAATACTCTTTATTAGGGTTTGTTGATAAATAAAGTGGTTCAATGATAGATCTATTTATATTTATGTATAGAATTAGTGATTTATCATGGGATCTCTCCAAAATAAATTACTATATTTTTATCCAAACATGAATTTTGATCCATTATACATGATTTCATTCTCTATAGTATGTGAGAAATGTTTAAATAATTGTTTTTCCAATGGTATCTATACTAGAGGTTTAGGTAAGAGAATCTTAACATAATTTTCCTAAAATTTTTTATTACTAAAGAGCTATGTTATCCATGATAGAAAAATTAAATAACTTAAGTCATATAAGTATTTTTTTGATGTTGTACAAGTTATTTTTTTTTGTTTTCTTATAAATAATTTTTGAACGACTGATGAAATTTTTTGTCATAGATTCAAAATTAGGGGAAAATAGTTAGTCAAAAATATTATAAATATTTTCGGGTAATGATGTGAGGGTTTCTATAGAGCCATATCTTGTATTTTAGAGAGTGGAATAGCCAATTGTTGAATAAAAGGTATGAAAAAAAATATTACAGGGATTTATAACTAGAGTTTTTATTCCAATGAATATATACAAGAAAAACATTTTATCGATGTTGAATATTGAATATATTTAATCCATAGGATTGAATATATAATCAATTATGAATACAAAATGTTATATTCTATGATATTGAAGAATATACATTTGTATTTTAGATAGTGGATAAATTTTTATTATACATATGGTGTGGGAATGAATTAATTCAAATTTCCTAAATATCGATGAATAAATAAATTAATCTAGTGGTCATGAGAATAGATACAGTTTTTTTCTTTCAAATTCACGTTTTCATTGCATTTGAATGATAAATTCTAACCTATATATATATGGAGACAAAAAAAGATTGTGAAAAATTGAAGGTCTAGAATAATATTATAATTTTTGTAAGAAAATACCAAAATATGTGCTAATAGTTATTACCATTACTCATTAAGACCTCTAGGAAATATCTTTTTCTCGGTGGTGGGTAGAGTGTATTCATTGATTGCTATAACTGTGATTATATGAATAATTTTATAAATTAACCCAGGTATAAGGGAACACAAAGTCAGTAAATTATTATTTTTTATTTGAGAAATGCATATAATATATTCTATTAATTTTATTCTAATGACCACTTGTGATAATATCATTTCATATTAATAATATATAATGTGTTAGATGAAAAATCAATAATACCTCCCCCTACACAACCATAATAGATTTTGTATTCCCTTATGATGATATAATAGCGAGGAGAGTTTTATAATACTATTTTGAAGATGCAATTTATGTTATAATTCATTATGTATTGATGCAGTTACTCAAGATCTATATCATAGAGGTGTCTTATAAAAGTGAATGTCTAGTAGAGGTAGTATTGAATGAAAGGCTATGTTCTAGAACTAGGTAAAAAGTATACACATTTATCTGATGGATTGAAAATGAAAAATTATATATAGATAACTCTATTTGATACATATGAGTAACTATAGTTTTCCAAAGGCTACATCAAAATCGGTAAAGGGATATATTAAGATTGATCATACTATTAAATGTAATAAAATATTTTATGTGTTGTGATCTATATGAAAATAGATATAACCAGGTTCAATAGCATTCTCTAAACAAATCATGAAATGTGGTGGAATTAGTTGACCCGATTTGACTAACGGTAAATAGATATGGTGGGACTATATGTAATGAAAATATGATAGATTTTATATTTAATGGATCAATTGAATGTATTTTTAATATTATTTTTCATCTATGAGTAATATAAATATGTAATGTTATCTCATGGGTGCTGGAATAGAGTTCAAAAATGTAAATTTATTTTTTTATCAACTTCATTTATTTTTCACACTTTTTTGGTTTTCTAATGAATTATGAATGTTCAAGATTTTAAGAGTGAGAGATTCATTATGACGGAAAAGGATTAATTATTTTCTTAGTTCTCAAATATCATTTTCTGAGATCATATGATTATGGTAGTCTCAAAAATATTTATGTATCTAATTTTTTTGTTGTTTTCTTTTGGAATAAGTTTTTTTATCCCTATAAGTGGTTTCAGAGATTTTGGCTCCTCATGGATCAGTGAACATAGTATCAAATTCTTTAGGTAACATTCTTATCTTTATGTTTTCTCTATTTTAGATAGAGTTAACAATTTTTAATGGAATCATATCAAAAAATAAAATTATGGATGGTCAAATTTTTTGAGATAGACTTCTTTATGATTGATACCAAAGGAGGTTCATATATTTCTAATGGTCCTTGAGGTTTCATTGATTATATTCAAACCAAAATAAATTGATAAAGTGTGATGGTAAGGGATTCAAAAAAATAACCTTGGAGTGATAACAATATCACTAAAGCATAATGTTTCTTATGACATTCGTGTGGTGAATACTAAAATGGAGTTGATGAAGGTATTTACTGATATATATGAGAAGCTAGGTACATTGAATATGTATATCATGGAACAAATTCTATTTGGACTGATAATTTCATGTTAATGAATATTGGATGATACTTTCAATAAATGCCACTTGATCTCATGTTTTATGGATTTAGTCTGAGTAAATTTCATAGATCTAGTGTGATTCATGTTACCACTCTCATCACATTAATAAAAATTAAATGATATGGTGCTATCATCATCAATTAATATTGCATGACTAACATTTTGTTAGAATACATTCAATTTGTTATATTAAAATAATATAATAGGTTGATGGAAGTCCATTTACCTTCTATAATAATGGTTAATGTGGTAAGAATTTTATATTTCATTTATTTGAATGGTTTAAATAAAATTGACTAAAATAGAGAAGGAACTCAAAGAATATTGATGGGTACCATACCCATAAATTATTATTATGTGTAAAAGGGAATGTGAAGAAGGATTTTAAATATCACAATGAAAATTATGAATGGGTAGATTCCAAATAATCAAAAAACACAATATATTACGATGGAGGTTGTATATGAAAATGTATAAATATTACATTTCAAGAAGAGATAACTTATTTTATGACAGAGAGGGTATCCATTATAAATTATTTTTTAAACGGTATACAATGGTCTATCTTAGAGATGATGATTTTTTTGAGACGATGGGGAAGTGTTACATTAATGTTTGAATTCCAAAAATTTATGTGAAAAAGTTGCAAGGAGTTATATAAATTCATGGGTGATAGTAAAATATAATTTCTATTGTCTATGTACGTAATATAGCTCTCAATGAAAGATTAATAGATTGATTATGGAAGATTTTATATGGTTTTATTGTGCTGTAAACATGTGTCAAATATGTATCATTATATTTTATCTAATGATCATATTGAATATTTATTTCTAAAAATAACTATATTGGAAGTCCAATGTTATTGAATTATAGTTGTGGGAACATTAGTAAGAAAAATATGCTATTATTAGAAGATTATGGTATATTAGAGAATGTCCAAATGGAATTTCGAACATTGATGATCTATCTACATTAAATTTAGATAAATGTATCTTTTATTACCAAAAAGGATACCTAAGTCTCAGAAGTTAGAGATCATGCATTTGGATGTTTGGGGGCCTTCCACGATTCATTCAAAAAGTTGTTCATTGTACATTGTTACATTATTCAGGGATTAATAGAGAAAACAATGGGGAATATTTTTTATCTAAAATCAAAGGTCATTGGATTGTTTTTTTATGATGATACATAATGGAGAAATATGTTGTAAATTATCTCATATTCTTAATGTATAATACTTGTATAGAAAATAGAAAAAGGTATTTAATAAGGATTTTCTTGATAAAATTAATTATATTTGAGAAGACTATTCCCTTGAAAACAAAAAATAAAATTAATGTAGATGATAAAAATAAAATACTAGCTAAGATGGTATGAAGTAATATGTTTCTACATATTTTAGATTTTTTTTGCGTGAAACATGTCATCTAGGTCACTAATATTTTTAATACGAGTCAATATTAATAGTTAGTGAAGGTGATTCTAGAATATATTTTGCATCAAAAAATATTATATGTATCCTAATAAATTTTTTTCATAATTATTTACAACATCCACATTGAATATATGTATCATGAATGAATTGAATCCATTTCCCAAGAATGATTTTTATTGGATGTGGTTATGAAACCATTCAGTTACTTCTTTGGGACAATGAGAATAAAAATATCATTAAAATCCAAAATATTCCCTTTATTCAAAATATCATGAAGAAATATGAACACATAGTGGAAGATTTTGTCGATATAAAATAATCAACTCAACATATTCAATTTAATTTGAATTAATTTTATAAAATATCTGACATTATAGAATATTCCTGAAGCATAAAAATTCTAAATAAATTTGTAATTATGAATTGAGTACAATAATTATCAACAAATTTTAAAAATTTGGGTATATTTCTATAAGGTTGTGTTCTAGTAGTTTTTTATTTCAGATAGGTTTTTATCACATTCTATGTTGCAAAGGACTACCTGGATAAGTTGACTAGTACAACGATTAATAAATGATATTTAATACATTATTATTTTTTTGATATAGGAGATCATGTGTAAAGAAACATGCCTTCATGGTTTCGAAAATTTAGAAACTTCATTGAATGATAAAATATATTTTTTATTTTAATAGAACCATGTATCTAATGATACTGCCAATAGGGAATAAGGGTCTATAAAATGGGCTTCTTTGGTTGAAGTAGGAAGCATATAATACAAATAGTTACATGATAATGTTAGTTTTGAGAGTGTTTCAATAAATGGTAGGGATATACTTCTAAGACTTATTTTCTCATAAATAATAATTTGTAACCATTTTCATATTGTATGTTTTGGTATCTTTTGAAGGTTTACATAAAAAATGTAATTGAATATATACTTTCTTTATGGTGAATTGGATGAATAAATCTATATCATGTATCCAAAACTATTTTTTTGTAAAATCGTACCAAATAATTGTTGTTTTACCTAAATAATATCCATTTTGGATTGAAGTAACCAATAGGGTAGTGTAATAATAAGTTTAAGGAATTTATGTTTGATAAGGGGTTCATTCACAGAATCGCATACCAATGATGCTATAAAAAGGTGTTGAAGGATGTGGATATCATTATCCTTCTCTTATCATTATGACACTCATTTCTACAATTAGAGGGTCAACATATTAATTATAAATGGAAGAAATCCATTAAATGGACCATTTTTACATTATAAACTATATCCTAATCACATGGAAGATTATATTATTTTTAATAATTTTAAATCACTTTAAATTTTTTTTTCAAATATATCATTAATGTAAATTTTTAAAACTTTTTATTACATTTAATTTATAATCTACATTAAAATTATTAAAATTAGAAATAAAAATTTATTATTTCCTTAATATATCATTGATATATAGAAAATATATATGATCACATTGATTATATGAAATCATATTTATTTTAATTTTTTTGATATAATTTATTTTCATTTTTACAATAGTTGAATAACTATTATGTTAATGATGTGTAATTATTTAAGGTAATTATTATTTCAATGAAAACTAATAATAAATTACTATGATGATGATAAATATTTTATAAATAATAATATGTTTTATAATTAAACATATCTTGTGTTAATTCCTATGTAAAAAATATATATTTAATATAAATAAGAGTGTGACATATTGGGAATTTCATTAGATAAAATATTAATGACATTATAATCTCATAATAATGTTGAAAAATACATCAAAACAAAATTTAATATTATTACGGAGGAAAAATATTTTTAAAATAATATTTTTTCAAGTGGTTCTATTAATTTATTGTTCTTAACATTTAATTTTTAACTTTAATTACCAATTTTACCCTCTACCAGGTTAACCAAAATAAGTAAGGTTACTATTCATATCGATAAAAATTAAAATGGATCTATTTAAATATTTTGGCCCGATTATTTATAAATATGGACTGCATTTTTCAATATAACAAACAAATAATTAGAATTATTTTAGTGAAAATTTATCCAGAAAAACATAATAGAAAAAGAGTTTTTAGAAAAATGACCTTATAGGTATAGAATATTTTTATACTAAAGTAAAGTATAATATTAATTTCAAAAATTATAAATGGATTATTCCAAACCAAAATAAATTAATTATTTTTTAAAAATATTCCAAATATAATATTATGATTTTTTAATACAGAAAAATATAATATAGTTTTCAATAAAAATCTATATTTTCACTATTTATTAAATAACCATTTTTATCCATGTATGATAAAAAATGACTTATTTGATAATTTTCATATGATGAATTCAATAGATAATAATTTTCCAAATAAATTTTATAAAATATTTAGAATATAATTATAACATTCACTCATAAATGGAATGATAAATCTTTTTTAAAGAAAACAAAATTTTAAAAATTGTTTTGGTAAAATTTAAGAGATTATTTTCTATTAATTTAACAATTAATTTATATTCAGTATGAAATTTTATTTTATTTCATAATGATATTATTTATATTCATTCCCACCAAATAATTTTTATTTTATAATAGTCATATTTAAGTAATAATATTTTAATTTTTTATTAAGTTAAATGTTGTGTATCTTATATTCTATATAATATAGAATTTTATTATAAAATATTTGGGTATTATATTATCCCATCCATAAATTTTAGAAGCATTATACTTTTAAATTTAATTCATGCAGAGTAACAAGGGTTTAAATTCTCAAAACATCATTATTGATAACCCAAATTGTAAAAATGGTTAATAAAACATAAACATGAAAAAAGAGAATGGAATGTATGAAGGTCATTAGGAATGACACATTACAGGTTCCCATATAGAAGAACATAAATGGGACAATTAAACACAGATAAGGATGAAAATAATTATTTCCAAGGGCTATTAGATAGTGATAGAGAACATGGTCATGATAATGTTAACCATAATAAACCATAAATATATGATGGGTTAAAGAGATGTTAATTTCTAAATAAAAAATTTGATATACAGATATTTTATATACTTTTATTAATTTTTAGGAAATATTATACTTCCTAGACTATGAACATAATGAAATATACGTATTTGACAATTATAATTTCATCATTTAATCAATTCCCAATAAATTCACATATTTTTCTCCAAACATTGAGTATTTGGGATACATATTCTATGTCTGAATCACTATAATAAACTTCTACATATAAAAAAACCGTTAAATAATAACAATATATTTATCTTATCTTTAGTGATTAAAAAAATATTTATCACATGGTAAGACAATTCCAGAAAAGAATAAACCATCTTTTATGAAAAAATACTTTAACATCACTAATTTAATAGTTTAACCCAATGATCAACACAGATCCTTCCAAAAATAACCATCCATCAAATTGGTCAAAAATATTCCAAATAAATATTGAAACCAAAAAATAAAAAAGAATTTAACACAAAATATACATAGATAAATTTAATTAATATTTTATAAAATATCATCTATCATTATTAATGTCTCATAGAAAAAATGTTTTTTCCCAAATAACATATTCTTCAAGGCATGCAAGTAATTTATATAAATAACCTAAATCATCAGAAGCCATAATAAAATCATAAACTCTTTTGAAATATTATTAAACCATTATTTTTTCAAATAATATAACATAATTTTTTTAACATAATCCAATAATTCTCCAAAAAAATATAATGAGCATATTCCTAAATAACATTAATAACTTAATATGAAAATCAATTTCCAATCCCATGGTTATTTATAAGATAATTTTCTTGATATAGTTATGTTATCTTATGTCTGATAAATCTTCTAAATAGTGGAAAATAATTCTATACCAACCAATACATCATATTTTAATATGGTATGTGATTCACCTTTATCCTGCATCTATTTAGGGTTCAGGCTTTACGGTCATACTATATGTGACGAGTTATCACTTGAACTATGGTTTGTCCTATATATTAAACTATAATCTTTATAACATTATCATAATTTTGATAAATTTACTAAAATAGTACACAATATATTAAACACTATTAAAATGTTTTAATCTAAAAAGTTATCTCATTCCATTAATTTTGTATCCAAAAATGTTGTTATGCATATTTAATCATAAATTTATCATATAAATCCAAATGGTTAGATATTAATTTAAACTAATGTCCATTTGATAAAATGCACATTCTTACATTGATAATTGTTTCATATGATTAAAATATGGGTTACATATACCTAAAACATTTATCAAAACTTAGTAAATGTTTCCTAATGCACTCTCATTACCAAAAGAGTATTAATAATTCTAAACTTGTTATAATTTATTTAATCAACCACAATATCATTACTCTTAAATGTAGACACCATAATAATTCAATATTGTACACAATACTTTAACCATGTTATTCCATATTATTGATTATTGATTAATTACTCTAAATAAAAATATAAATCATGTACTAATATTCAACAATGTATAATCATAAGCTAAGAAATAATCGATAAATTTCATATGTCATTTATAGTTTTTCCATCATCAACTATAATGGAATAGTTTTTATAAATAGATATTTATATTACTTTGCTAATCCCATTTGAATGAAATCTGACTTGGACAATGCATAATGACAATTCATCCCAAATTAAACACATTTAATTGATAAATTGGGAAGAAATTATTTCCACTAAATGGAGTGAACTAAATGAAAATGTTTTCTTTTGTATATTATTTTTTACGACCTGATTTACCATGTATAAAACATATTCCAAATATTTTATGAAATTTTAATGGGTTATTATTTCTATATTATTGATTCATAGGCCATAGAATATATTTAAATTTATGATCATTATAACCTCAACATCCTCAAGGATTCATTTCATTTTTTTGATGCATTATGAAATTAACATATATCAAGGTTTCTAATCATTAATCCAAAAACCTAGTTAGGAATATTGATAAGAGTTATCATTATTTATCCCATTATATTTTATTTCTTATTTATTAAACCACATTATTTCCCTTAAACCCCATTATTACATTCTTTCCCACTGGATCCATCCATTTAATGAAACCAAAATGTTCCATGAGAACATATAAATAGAATCATAATAAACCATATTATAATGATGATAAACACCAATATATACTCATTCATGTTTTATTAAACGATTTTAAATTATGCAAAATAATATTGATTCTCCATATCATACTAACCAATTTGGTTATATTAAACTGTAACATATACTTAAATAACACCCTAACCTCTAGAATTATCTAAAACCTTCACTTAATTCTATAACAAGTACACATCCTTAAACATTAAATATGCTTGGGGATTTAGGGAATAATTGACATTCTTATATTCCCAAATATCAATTATTTTATATTTTTTTGAGAATTACTTTATAAGTTATACATAGAAATATAATAAACTAAAAAGTGGGCACTTCTAATTTGTACCCATTTTTCAAACCGAAAATACATTTAAAAAAATGAGTTTTTTCTAGGAATATCGTCAATTTTATTTTCATGACCTCATACATGTCCTTACTCATCCTTAAATCCTTAGAATTTTTTTAATATGTGGGATGATAAAAAAACCAGTACAGTAAATAAAATATAAAAACTATTGTTCTAATTAAAAATAAGAAAACAAATTAATTTTTTTCCCAAAGACATAAATTTATACCTAATAATGGAATCTTTTTATTAAATAAATCATTATGTTACCTTTTTAAAATAATATAATTTCAATTAAAAATCATGAGAAATAATTTCAACGTCATATATGTGGCAGGGGGCATCATTATTATATCACTCATAACGTCACCCTTTAAAATGGAATATCAATATGGCTAAATTCCAACTTTGGAGAAACCACTGCATTGGAGATCTATCTAGGAGAACCTATCATATAATCATTAATGAGGAAAAAACCATCAAAAAAATCCAATGGACCATATAATATATAAAAATTCTGAAAAAATGTTTTAAAACCATGTGAAAAAATTATTTGGTTATCAAAATACACCTAATTCATAAAAATCAATTTAAAATAACGAAATATCATAGAAAAATGGAAAGATGATTTTTCTTCAAAGAAAACATGAAATATTATAAAGGAATAAAAAAATTAATTAAAGGTTAAAGTGGTTAAAATTTCGTTGTTAACATATAAACTATAACAAAATTAAAAATGTTATTTTTTTCTAAATAAATTCAAATACCCATAAAAATAATTTATTTTGAAAACAAATGAAATAAAGTTAAAAATTCATTTATTAAAATATAAAAACTATGAAAAAAAATGAAGATATAGTTTTTATTTAAAAGAACTATAAAAACATCAAGTTATTGGGGCCAGATGATGGGAAAAAGATTCCTTAATTACATAAAAAAATATACATTTCTTTTGAGAATTGTAGAAAGAGTGAAAGAGGAACTTTAATAGGGAACTTTTTAAATAAATACCCATTCCGTGAGGCAAAGTCATCAAGAACATTCCCTATCTTCGTGAATAGAAATATTTGGTTATTTTTATAAAATTTGAAGATAATTTTTTATTTTCATTATTCCAATATTTTATTTAATACATTGTTATATATAATTACTTAATTAATTAATATTAGGCAAAAAAATTTCACGATATTCAACTCTTATATCAGAAATGACATTGGTAAGTTGACTACGTTCTAAGAGGTCATTATTCCATAATATATATAAAAATATTCATGAAATAATTATAACCTTTTAACATTAATTATACTTTTAAACCCAATGATTATATATGGATATTAAAATTGATTTATGTTACAATCATATAGACAGTAGGATCTATATATGATTGAGTGTCATTTTAATTTTTAAATGATCTATATGGAAGGAGAAAAAAAACATTTTAATGTTATAGAATCATACTAATATCATAAATATCATATTATTCCATTTAAATGTAATTATATATAAAACCCATGTGATGTGGTTATGAAAAATGAATCAAATAACTTCGTAGAGGTGGTAGTCCACATGTATAAACAAACGAAATTATTAAATTTATATGAATGTAAATGTAAGAAGATAAATTATATATTATCATTAAATAATGAAAAATTTGAAATAAATATCATATTTAAACATTACTTCCATCACTATAATAAATCAATTATGTATTATGATGAAAAAATAGATTACATCGATTCGTACGACAGTAGTCAACCATACACATGAATGATGGTTTTATTTTCTATTTGATATAAGAGGAGATAGATATAGGTTATGATATTAACATAAGAACATTTTAGTATTTTTTAGCTAATGGTGTTATTATTTTATAATGGTTTTCAAATATTTGATAGTGGAGTTAGAATAAATAAAATAGAAAAAGTGATTAAAAACGATACAACATCTTCATTCAAAATCTTTTTTTAACAACTTAATAACAATAATGTTACTGTTATTCGTAAAAATTATTCTTTTATAGTGATTATATGGATTATATTTATAAATTTAGGGTGGTAATTTGCAAAAAAAACCTGGTTTTCAAGTATAAATAAATGTGAATAAGTTTTTTTCAGTTTATATTATAGAGGAGGGGAACTCTTGGAATTCCCCAAAATATTAAATTAATATAAATTAATATTCAATTCCAAAAATATAAACAAATTATTTATTTCAATTATAGAGTGAGTTTTGGTTAAAACTAATACAAAGTTTTTTTATCAAGTTTTAGTTGCATTTATGACATTACCATTTGGTTGTAACCCCTCATTAACCTTTTTTAATCATACCTTGACCACAGGGATATTTACTCTTTAACGGTCTATATATTTAGTATAAATGTATCAAAGGCCCATAAATGGAACATAATTGATATTTTAAACCATATTATGATCCTTTTTTATAGTCTAATATAATATTGGAATTTTATACCATTTAACTATATATAATACTTTTATAATATATCATTAATCTAAATTTTTATAATTATTTATTCTATTGATTTTTAAAACGTCACAAAATAAGTAAAAATTAAACCATATATTTTATTATATTTAATAAAATTTATGATATTCTACAAAATTTATGGATATCATAAATTATCTAAAATTATATTTCATTTAATATTTTTAATATCAATTATTTGATTTTACTTTATTTTAATAATTTCATCCTAAATGTTGTGTAATTATTTTGTGAAATTATTTCATCCCTAAAAAAATCAATTACCATGTTGAAGATATTTAATTTATCTTTCTAAATACCCCTTACAACCAAACATATCTTATTTTATTATTTATGCTAATAATATTATATTTCACAAAATATATTGTGTAATTTTTTTGACTTTTCATTAAATAAAATATTTTAATGGTCATAATCTAATCAGAATGGCCAAAAATTCACTATTGTATATTGTATGATTATTATTGATGAAATTTTATCATCCAATAAAATTAAGGTAAGTTTATGAGTCATTTTATAGTTATTCTCATTTTATTTTTATCTTTAACAACCGTTTTTACCCTTTAACGAGGTAATAAAAATTATGATGGTTAATATTCACATTGGTAGAAAAAGGGACCTATTTAAAAAAATTTCACCCTGTATTTCCAAAAAATAAATAATTTCATAATAATTCAAGACACATCATTGGAAACATTTAATTTACAGTTTCACTATAAAAATGCAACAAAATAATTTTTTTCTAAGAAATTTTCTTTTTTTATAATATTTTTTAGAAAATTTATCAATAATATCAATATAAACCTTAATTGGATTATTAATAAAAATAATGAAATAATAAATTTGAAAAAAAATATTTAACAATATTATTCTACATTGTAAATACTTTAATATAAAATAGAGTTTTAAATCAGTATATTTCACTATTCATTTAAAAATAAATAACATTAAAAAAATATCAAAAATTAATTCTATGATATATTTAAAATTTAAAATTAAAAATTAATATACATTTTTATATAGATTTTATAATATTTATATATATTAATTATAATTTTTATACAATGAAAGAAAGAGAAACCATTTTTAAAGAAAACACATTTTGATGAAAAAACCTTTATTAAGAATTTAGTGATTAATTTTGAAGAATTTAAAAATGAGTTTATTTTGAATTGTGACATTATATTTATTTTAGAAATAAATTATTCCAATTAATACCATCCAATTTAATGGATATTTAATAATTATCTCATTTAAACTATAATATTTAAATTTTCATTTAAGATCGATGTACCAGATCTTATATGCAATCAAACATAGTATTTATTTTTAAAATATTTGGATAATACACATGAAATGGATGTGATTTCCATAATATTTCCATATTTATCATCATAATTATACACGAATATAGGTTGCATCATAATATCATAAAATGGATTCCCCTCATTAGTAATTGATATGGGATTTCTTTAGAGAAAAAAATATATTCCTAAGATAACATCAAATTAAACTAGAGTGAGAATAAAAATATTCATCAAAAGAAACTTCCCACAACCTGAAATCAGATAAAAATCATATGATAGAGATGTGATCATCACAACTTTAGGATTATTCACTGATAATTCAATATAAAATCATTGAGAATATGAATTTATATTCCTTGAATTTTTTTTGGATATACCAAAATACAAATAAATAAAATCAAAAGGGGTAATTCAATATTTGTGAGTAACCATAATGGTAATCTTGACAATTTGGAATTGTTAGTCCACGATATCAATCATGAAAAATAATTTATAGGTTATCTAAATAATAGAATCTTATTTTAAATATACGAAACTTTTGGTTTAACCAAGTTCATCATCATCATCTTATTTCCAAATCATTCTTAATGGTTATAAATAATGTTTGAATTAAACCATTAATATCCTCAAGAAGTGATAATGTAGTTTTAAAGTAATATAACACTCACCGTGACCTCGATTAATGTCATAGATACACTCTAAAAACTAGTTTGGTGTTATAACCACTATATGACTATATTCCAAACCATATCCACTCATAGTATCTATAAAAATATGTTTTAATGGGAAACCACACACCATTATTTCCCATATTTTACTATGTTATCATTTATATAGGATTATCATAAGGGTTCTCAAAAAATGTTTCCAATCCTTAATTCTAAAGGAAACTAATCCTTAATATAAATCCAACTATAGGAACCCATAAATTTTATACAGAAATATCAAATTTTATTAGTGTAATATTGATTTTATAAGATTATTATGAAATCTAGATTAACATATGTCTATTGTATAAGGAAACATTGATTCTATTTTTTCATAATATATCTACGTCATCTCAAACTAAGTTAATAAAAACTATCAATCATCTAATACTATTATACTTAAACACATTATTCATAACATGGGAAAGTAAAAAATAATAATAATTGAGCTCAATTATCAAGAAGGGTAAACAATGGAGATATCAATTGTCACATAAATTAAAACTAAGAATACAGATATTAGTTTATAAGTGTAACATCTGAAACCCATAAACTTCATATCATAGATCATAATATTGAATCATAACCTAATTATTGGATGTACATAAGACATGAGTCATAAAGGAATAGAATTACATTATATATAAAAGAATAAAATTAGAACAATAGATAATTATATTGTATATAGATAAGTATAGAAAATTATTCCCTTAGTTTTCAATATTCACTATGAAGGATATGAGATTTTATATTTTTCACTTCCCAAAGAAATATATCCTTATTCACAGTTCACTCCTAATTGTGGACAAAGATCCTTACTAAACATGGTTTAATCCATATTATAATCATTATTATCTCATGAGATATCCATCATTACCTAATTCCTTATTGTGAAATGTAATTTTGTGGCAAAGCCTCAAAAAATGAAATTCAAAAGTATGTGTTCCATAAGATCATAGAAAGATTCTTCATACAATAACATGTAGAGAAGAAAAAATGTTTTATAAAAAGATTATTATATAATAATGCATGGAAAATGAATTGGATTTTAAAATCTATTTTCATCGTAACCATAAACCATACAACAAAATAATAAGGATGGTATTAAAAAATAAAATGAGAATAAATATTATATAAAATAAAAAATGCCATCATAGATGAAAAATACCCTTAAAATATAATTAAAATATTTTTTTGAGGAAAATAACATTTTTAGTTTGAAATCATATTTTTTAAACTATAAATTTCATTAATTATATGGGAATAATTATTATTGAAAATGACCAAGTAAATAATTTAATTTATATTTAAATCCTTGTGTGTTTATGATGTCTGGGAATTCCATTCATGCTGAGAATGTTAAACCATCAATTCATTTTTCATTTTGATTAAAAATCCTAATGAACATTAGACTGAAAAGATAAATATGTTTCAATTTAATTTTTTTTTATCAAAATTCATACATTGGTAATAATGAAATTATGCACTATTATATGAATATTAAAACATTCTGGAGAACATTTTAGGGAAAACATAGACATGAAATAAATCAACTTTATCAACCAAGGAGAGAGTAAATGTGTATTTTATATAAAGAAATTATTTCATCTCATGGGTTATTAATTAATGGAAGGAGAATGAAAAACATATAATTCTAGAAATATATTTTTTATAATAAAAATTATCATATTCTTCTAATATAAGTTATAAAAATACACCATTGGAAATGTTATTATAAACAATCTTGATAAATCGAGATATTTTAATAGAAATCCCATACGTCATGTTCGAATTGATTTAAAGTGCACTAACCTCTTATAAAATAAATATAAAATCATTTAAATTTAACAGAAAATCATTCAAAGACATAAAATATCATATATTATATAATTAAAAAATTCAAACAACCATTTATTAATATTTCTTCTTTAAAATAATCATTTCTTAGTGGAAAATGATTTTATGAGAAATTTGGTTTGGTATTGTTTGACATAGTGTTTCATTTGTTTTTAATGAGGTGCCAATATGTTTTTGTTGAATTATGAATACTTTTGGTATGGATTATTGATAGATACATGTTTCAATAAGGTCACATGGTTTATTGAAATGTTAGAGAAGAGGATGAATTAGAAGAATGATGTGGAATATTTTATAATTTGATGAGGAAATAATAGAATACCATGGAAATTGTATTGAAATTCTACATGAAGAATTATTTATGAGTAATATAAAATGATGATGTATTTTTGGTTTTTGAATGGGAAATATCTCAATATATAGATATTTCTATGTTTTATTTATAATTTTTGTCTAACTAAAGAAAGCCCAACCCACAATCCAACCTATTTCATTGTCATTCAAGGGAACATGTGGGACTACGATGTCTAAGGTTCCAAAGGAAAAAAAGGCTAGGAAATCCCATGGGTGTAGGCATATTATTTGGACCATGTATAATACCACCATTGACCACCCATATATAACGTGTGAAGGAGTGATATCCTGAAGGTGTGGTTTGAAATGACATTTAGGTCAAATCTTGTGAGTGTGTAAACAATGTGATTGGTTCTAATCCTATATAGCAACATTGGGATTATATAATAAAGAGATTTATAATAACTATGATCTATTTCCTATGATATTTTTAATGTGGTACATGATCATACAACTATATTTTACATAATTATAATGATTTTAAAAAAGTGACCTTCCTGAATGAGTTGATCTTGACCATCTGATTTCTTACATGGGTTATCTTCTATCCCATGTGGTGCATGAATCATTTTTGTTGATAAAATTAATGATAGAATTATATAAACCAATCCTGATGTGTCTATGGATATTTTTTGAACATTTTTATATTGAAATTATCATGTCAATATCTACGCAAGAATTATATGTCTTGAATTCTTTTTAAAACACAAAGCCAATCCACAGATAAATAAAAATAGAATTGAAGATGTAATTCAAGTAATGGAGGATTTAGAGTATCTGTAAATTAGAATAGAGAAATAATAGCATGAACGTTTGAATTTTAACATGAGGAATAACACAAAATGATGTAACAAAGTACACTATAAAACTAAATGTATATTTGATAAAACCCAAATGACATGGGTGTAATGATATATTTTGTGAAATGATATAAAAAGCGGAGCTTCAAACTAGAAGAAGACAAAGATTATTATTTCATGAAATGATGTTTTACTTTACAATAAATATCATACATTCATGATCAGATCAATCGAACAACTAGCCCTATTGATATCATTTTAAAAGATGAGTGAAAATCGCTCTTGAGATCACATCCCACATCGAGAAGATCATGCGGAATGACTCGTCATAATTAAAAATATGATGCCTCTACAATCCCTAGCTGGCTATGGGGGATAAATACCCATCTCCCCTTTCACATAATCATGGGATTCAACCTAGTGGGCCTTTCCATCAATGCCTTTTGAAGATCGCCCCACCACATCATATACCTAGGAACAAAATTGATCGATTATACGTGGAAAAATACATAATCCACTACTAATAGGTTGGCCTAGGCTTGATTCATGCAGTTTGGTAATCCAAATAGTCCCACAAGTTCACTTTATTATTATTATACTATGCTGGCTTGTGACATAACCCATATTTTTTAGTAGTGCCACATTTGTAAATATTATATAAAAATATATAAGTTTAGAAATATATCTCTATCCAAAACTCAGAAGCCTAATTCATTTATTGTTTATAATAACTTATTAATTATGTTACATGTAAATCATTTTACATAGACCCCTGTAGATTCTTCATGCAATAAAAATATATTTAATGTAATTATACAGGTTCCAATTCATCTAAAACATTGAAATAAAAAATATTTTCTCTTTAATTAATATCTCTGTTTTCCAGATTAGTCTAAAAATCATAACAATTCACTCAGAAAATTTACACCTCGTTGAATGAAAATTTAATATTGGGCCCAACAATCTCCCAATTTTTATATTGTTTTACATATCTCTTCACATATCTCAAATAGATTATTTTTGTTCAAAACATTTTTACATGAACTTTTCTATGTGTTTCTTGTAGTGTGTGAAGGATTTATTATTTCATTGATAATTTCCATTATATATAATCCCATAAATAGGATATCATAATTTATAATCATGACTTCACATTCATGAAATTTATGGATTATATAGACACCCTTGGTTTAATTCTATATATCAGGCTAGACACCCTTTGTCATATAGTTAGAGAATTATATGGTATTTTTTAATGATAACCCTGGGATATAATTTCTATATGAGAAACATGAGAATCATTAAGAAAATCCCACTTTTTATTTTTATTTTATTATCAAAGGTCGAGATTTTTTTAAGAAAACCTATATTTTTTTTAATTTGTAATGAGATATTGATAACAATTTACAGAGGGGGAGATTGTGTGGAGTTGTACTACATTTGTTGCCAATTGTGTGTTAATATGTGTTTGGTGATTTGTAATGATTTTTGGAATTGTATTAGTGATAGATATGTTTATTATGGAGGGAATGTTGTTTATTATAATATTATATAATAAGAATTATTAGAATAATAATTGGAAAATTTTATTATTGAATGATGAATTCATAGAAGGCCATGTACAATGAATTAAAATTTTACACGAATAATCATAGAGGATTAATATGAAATATAGAAGGATTCTAGGTATTTTCTTGGAAAATATTTCTATACATATATATATATGTATATATCAATTTATATTATTTAATTATGGTTTTAAAAAAAATGGAAAACCCACAATCAATCCTAGTCCATGCTTGACCAAGTGAACTTGTGGGACTACAAGGTATACCCCATTCAAGGTAGCTAGCCCAAGTCATCTTGTGGGTGGAGGTGTGTACTATAGTATGTGTATAATCCTGTCATTAGATGAATATTTGGTAAAACATTAAGGGTTCATCACCTATAGGAATATATGTAAAGGCCCATTGGGTTTAAGCTCCTGAGTTAGTGAAGAGTATGATAGAAGAAGATCCCCCATTTCTAACTTGAGTTTTTAGTGGAATGACATTTCTAATAAATATAATATAGGCCACATGATATTTTTGAGGTGTGAGGTGAGCATGGGGACTCTTTTCTTTCTAATATTAAAAATATTGTAATAATGTTAGAGATTAATTAAGCTATGTCAACCATATGATCACTTGAGGCTATCTACTTCTACAACTAAAAATCCTTGAAGGATTATCATTGCAGAAGTTTACACTGGACATCCTTTCATTGAGCCTGATGACAAAAAGGATGATCTATGATCATTTTTATGTGATTGTTAGGATAATAATCTTGTGGAATTCAATATATTCCTCTTTTTCATAAATACAACTAAATGAAAATCCTAAGAAAAATGCAAATGGGTTTACATATGGAATTCAATTAGTGGAGTATAATGTTCTATAAATTAGATGAATACGATAATTAAATAAACATGGGTATTTTACTATGATGAATAACATGAAATAATTTAAGAAAATATGACCTGAATCTCAATGTATAATTGAAAAAATAGAAATGGATCGGGTGAGATGAAATATGTTGGGACACAACATAAAGGAGATGATTTGACATGACATAATAATCAGAGGTTGAGGTATTGAAAGATATTGTTACCTACCTATAAATATTGAACTACTATAACATATGTATTTTTTTTTAAAAAGATGAGATCTATTATGGAAAAAAATCACTCCCATGATTTAGTGATGGGAAGAAATAGAATACAATGTGATCAAAACATGTGAAGAAGATTCTGTGAACCACTCTTGTTATGCAAATGATATAATAATACACCACAGACAAATATTTTTATAGTGAAACTGTATGAAAGGACACCAATTTTTTCATGTGAAAAATATGGATAATATTTATTGATATTTCATTCTATGATCATATAAAAGCAGAAATAAGAACCCATGGATATCTTTCTTAGTTACATAAAGAAAATGAGGAGACACACATGGGGACATACGGTTACCCTAGGTATCTTGAAAATACGGAATATTGTCACATGAAGAAACTTTCAACCATAAGACCTTTTCACAAGAATTTATTTGGGATGAACTCGTGAATATCTATCTTTTCATGTGAAGCACATACACAAATCCATTGGTAAATCGCATGAAATATTTACATGATGGAAGGAATAACTCCTTAAATGTGTTATGAGAAGGATGCAAATAATGATTTATTATTGTATGCATTCATTTGATTATAAAATACATGTACCCATGATGAACCATTTAAAAAACCAAAGTAAACACACTTTGGAAGTTTTCATCTCAATTTATTGATATTGTGATAACCGAAACAAAAATAATATGTAAAAAATAATAAAAATAAATAATATTAATGAATGATACAAGGTTTATTATTCCATGAAACTGATGCATGAAGTGCAATTATGTTGAGATAGTGAAAGATATTTTCCATAAAAATATCAGTGATGTATTTTTTTCACAACATGAAAAAATCAATGTGAGGTTGGGAATTTATCACTCTATGTTTGTGCAGCCTACACATATCTCTATAATGGAAACTAGCCATTTAAATGTGATTAAAATTGATAGAGAAAAACTAGAAGACTTGTCATAGGTTATTAAAGTCACATAAAGATTCGATGAGAAAGTAACATTCTACAAAATCACAGTGGAATAGAAAAGATAATCTTGTAGTGAATCAACCAATCATTATTGGTGAAGTCTTTCAGTTTGTGATAGGAGTAGTTGACTTCTTCTTGTTAGATCCAAGAGTAGATGGAGTCTCTCTGTTGGAGATATAGAATTTTTTTTCTTGTGCTTAGAAAAATATATTCACATAGTTAGATCAAGACTAAAATAATTTTAGTTATGGAATAAAGAAAATAAATTCTCCTAGTTGGATGTAGAGCATTTTTATCACTTGTTATATTGTGAACTATCTGTAACCATGAGGAATAACTAGTTGATAAAAGGAGTATGATTTTGATGAACCTTTGAAATATTGGGTGCTTCTCTCAATACAACATTTCCTTTATAGAGAATTTGATGTTGGGATATAATATTTATTTCATTGAGAACCTTTAAAATTTTTATGGTATTAATTGAAATAAAAGGAATAAATAAAATTATACCATTGATTAACTCTTCCTCTCTCAGTGGTCAATCCCATATAGGGAACTGTAGGTAGTTCCAAACATACTACATTAATCATGGTTCCATTATCTAAAACATATTAATAGTGATATAAATAAAATATATATTCAATATATATATATATACACCTATATATATTCATTCTTTCATAAAATTTAGATATTGAAAAGTAAATAACACTGCCCTTAATGATGCTTATTCTTCTACTCATGAACACCCTTTTTACAACTCATTGGATGAAATGAAAGAATGAAAATTATTAATTCAACTATAAATAATAATTATTACACAGTATATATATATATATATCTTTTATTTTTATTAAATCTATTCTTATATCTATAATTTTAATTTGGAAAAGAACACAAATCCCATCACATCACGGATGGGGTAGTCCACATACAGAAACAAGCAACATTATCCTCTTCCAACAGATTGAATGGTATGAAAGATGATATGATATAATAATTATAAAATAAAAACTATACCATTAATATAAAATATATTAAATTGTTTAATACTTATAACGATTCAATTTAATGGCGTTAAAAACAAATTACACTGCTATGTGGATATGGTAAGTCGTACATACGCACGAGTGATATTTTTTGCTTCCTTAGGTTGGAAAAGTGATATAAAATGGGATTCCAAAAATAATAATATATTATTATATTTAAGATACTGACATTATTATTTTATTATGAAAAAATAATAATTAGTAAATGTTGTAAAATATATAAAATGAAAGAGGTCTCGTAAGATGATAACCTCTACATTGGAAGGCCTCCGTTAGATCCTTTTTAAGGACCATTGTAATGGGGTTTTAAAAAAAACACTATAATTAATGTAAATGGAATTCTATAGGAGAATAAGGTATGGATTTTTTGAGATATAATGCTCAATGTATACTATATAAAATATACTAGGAGCTATCATTTTATAAAAGGGTTAGAGGACACACTATGAATTTATTAAAAGATATAAATATAATAAAGTAAATATCAAGTCATTTTCTTCCAAAGGGAATGATATTAAATTTTAGGGTAGTATGTTGTCTAAATATGTCAGAAAATATAACTTCATAAATATTTAATTAAAAAATTTACCTTTTCACTTTGTTTAACCCTTGATAATCACTTTTTGGCCATAACTATAGTGAAAAATTTATACTATTTTAAATTTCATTATGACAAAAAATTAATGTAGAACCATTATTAAAATGTTTATGTTTTATTGAAAATACATAATTTATATTATGAAATTAAATCTCTAAAATTTATAGATACTATATTTAAAATAAACATTCAAAAAAATCTGAAAAAATATTTTCATGAATTAATGATTTCTTATGTAGACAATGTTATTATACCAAAATAAACATAATATTAAATCCAATTACCATAACTAGATTACTAATAATATAATGGTAATAATATTACTTGTTAAACCATTTTAAAAAAATCAGCAATTTATATTCATTAAATGAACAGGTAGTTTTCAATGAAAATTTCAATTTTTCACTAATCATTAGAAAATCATTCCAATTTGAAAATTATATAAATTTCACTATAATATAATGTCAAAAATATTATTTACACAAGAATGTCATTTTGTCAGATATAATATCAAAATGTTGTGAAAAATTAACCATCTCATAAAAATCTAATTTTGAGTAAAAATTATTTTTTTGAAGTATATAAAGACAACAATCAAAATATATATTATTTATCAAAAACCTATATAAAGAATTTAAAAATACAATTATTTCTATAAATACAACATATTTAATGGATTGTTCATAACTATATGTATATTAATTTCCCTTAGGACTTGGGTTTTCTAGCATCATAAGTTATCAAATAAATTTATTTCGTGTGTGTGTATATATATATGTGTGTGTGTGTCTGTTGAAGAATTTCATCTGATTTATATAAAAAAGGATTATGATTATTTAAAAGAGGTTTAATGAATATAAAATATTTCTAATGTCATTTGATGTTTTTCATCCATATTTCTAACTGTTCCAAATAATTACTATCTGTGACAGACATACGATGGAAGTAAAATTATTAGACATTTTCCAAAATTCTGGACCTATATTAATAAATAATGAACATGGATAATGCCTTATGATATCATTCAATAGATTTTCAACTGATATATATTTTACCATTATGATTTTTCCTATCCATGGGATGCCTTATGAAATTTATTAATTCTGATGGAATCCTCTTCCCTTTTTAAATTTTAGTGATTGTCCATGGGATGTCAGATCAAATTACATGGAAGTCATAAAGCCCAATTCTAGTGAAATATATAATATGACTTCTAAAATCTATATTAAATTAATATTAAATAAAAGAATACATAAAAAATGATATCCTCTTTTTCTGCTTTTCTATTTTAGCATAATAAACCATGAGAATCCCACTTCTATGTGTATGGAATGGTCTGATTAATTATATAATTTAATAAAATAAATATAATTATATTAAAAAAATTGAACAATTAAATACCAATTTGAAATATCATTATTTGTTTTCCAATAAATTAAGATGATATTATAACATTATAGAAAAATTGATTCGTTAACAATAATTTACAAATACTCTAAATTAGAATAAAATTTATAAGTTATTAATTTTTAATCGGGATTTGGGGTTAATGATCCATAAGAAAATTTAGGAATTAGGTTAATATTAGATATCATCAGTCCCAACACTTAAATTAGTTTACTCTTGGGAAATAAAAAATTTACTTTATTAAAAATAATTAATTATCTATTTTAAAAAAATGATACCATTAGTGAAGTAAAAAAATATTTTATCCATCATTATGATTATGAAATGTTCTTTAAGAATATAACTCATTTTCTCACATAACCATTAAGAAATATTTCTAGTTATTGGTTTTTAAATTTAATAAATTCTTGTTGAATCATGTTTTTATCAAGTGTCTAATTCCAAAATACCCCTCATATATTATTCTAATCTCATAGTTCATTTACAAAAATCTATAAAGCATCCTAAATATAAGTTTGAATTTTCAACTTCTCCTTCTTTATCGGTCATAACCCGCCTCCCCGTGACATGAACCTTGTCATCTGACCCCATGGGTCTCCTGTAATACCTTTTTTGCCTTCCCAGCACACCATAGGTTATTACACACTAGGGTTACTTATCAAACTAATGACTGTCCCCATAGGCCAACACAAGTTCTTTTAGTGTGTTTTTTCCTCACTTACACACACCCTGGGAGACTTCCCAGAAGGTCACCCATCCTTATTACTACTTTAGGCCAAGCATGCTTAACTGTGGAGTTCTAATCATGTAGTCTCTCTAAAATAAAGGTGCACCTTGTTGACATGGGTAGTGACATTTAGACTTTTAAGTCTCACATTTCAAGGGGTGTTACATTATCCACTTTTTAAAAGAACAAGGCCCTCGTTGTGGACCCCAAGCCTCAAAACCAGGATGTGCCTAAGAACATCTGGCTGGGTATAGACTCTGATACCATTTGTCATGACCCGCCTCCATGGGCCATAATCCTTGTCATCTGACCCCATGGGTCTCCTGTAATATATCGGTTTCCTTCCAAGCACACCATAGGCTGTTAAATAATAGGGTCTCTTATCAGACTAATGACTATCCCCATATGCCAACACATACTCTTTCAGAATGTTTTTCCCTCACTCGCACAGACCCTAGGATAATTCTCAGAAGGTCACCCATCGGGATTACTACTCTAGGACACGTATGCTTAACTATGGAGTTCTAATCAAGTAGGCTCCTAAATAGAATGATGCACCTTATTGACAGGGGTAGTAACATTTAGCCTTTTAAGTCTCACTTTTCCATGGGTTTTACATTATCCGGGTTTATAATTATTCAAATTAATTCACTCCCTTTGGTAATTAGTATATATTGGTCTTATTAAAACATTTATTTAATGAACTTATTCTAAGAGTAATGAATAACCAAAAACCAAACCCATAAAGGATTGTTGGTATCCCTAAGAACTATTTATAATAGCGAAGGAATAAATGTAATTCCTATGAAGATAGATTTTAGGTCACTCTAATAATGATTTGATGGATAACACAAACACATGTTCTTTTGTTGACATATAAATATTTATCGTTAAGTTCATATATACTTATTTTACTCAAGTTACCATGAGTGTGGTGATTTTTTATTGAGGATTCATAAGGGGATAATCAATCACAATGGACAGGTCACTATGATTTGAGATCACCAGTCATATTTACACATGCTATGATCATAGTTCCATTGTGTTCCATTTCATTGATTACCCATCTTCACAAATATAATTTGAATAATTTATATAATTAGAGGTATAATTAACTAAATAATCATAAATATTATTAATTTCATAACCAATAAAATAAATCCAAATTATCAAAGTTCATTTTCTAGTTAAGACGCCATTAAAACTAATGTTAACCATTCTAAAAAACTCACAAAATCTCAAAATAAAATGAAAAAACATACATAAATTTATATATACATTTTTGAAATTTAATTTTTAAAATTTTTGATTCAATTAATCAAAGAAAAAAGTATATTGAATGTTATAATTATGTATTTTCATCTTATGTTACATGATCTCTACCTCACATATATCTTAGACACAACTCCATTCAATTTCAACATTAATTTTTTTTAATGAAAAATAGACTTTGAAAATGTGTTTCTAGACTTGTTTGAAAGAAATATATTACATTGGTCTCCCTATTCAATAGAATTACAGAGGAGTTAAGAATCCATTAATGGTTCCTTTGAAATTTCATTTTGAAATTTATTTACTCAATGTCTATTCATTTTGATGTCTTTCTAGGATCTAAATCCTTTTATTTATAATGAATTTAATGTAAATTAATTAGTAACTATTAGTTATACAATTAACTTGTAATGAATCATTCCCAGCTTGAGCTTCATCCTTCAAGAGAATAAAAATATATTATATCATATTGGAATGACTTTTTTTGAATATGTGTGTCATGGTTAGATCTACAATTCCCTTTGTACAACACAGAGATCTCATAATCTTCCTTTAAAATGTATTTTTGTTTCATAATTTGCATATTCTCATTATATCTAGCACTAAAAACCATTTGGTCCACTTTATTCATATCCTTGAATTGTTTTTTATATCTCAATAAGAAGGTCACAATTCAATTTCAAAAAAAATTATTATTTGACATACCTATTAGATTTTGGAGCAAATTCTGTATAACCAAAGTCTGTCTCCCATCTTCTCGCTCGAGTATTTAGGGAAAAGCCACACTTTATTATGATTTTTTATATTTATTTTGTCAACCATATCCTGAGAATTTTTATATGGGTTGTAATTAGTACATGCCTTCTGGTGCACTTCATATCTCTTCTTATATTCTTCCATAACCTTGTTATAGAAATTTGTTCCATGATAACTATTTATTGATTAAGGAACTCCAAACCTAAAAAATATATTTTATGTTATAAATTTATTCTCAAATTTTTAATCATTATTTCATATTTATTATATTAAAATTAATTTTTAAACATTGTTTGGTGCTAATAATATAATGTAGAAATTAAAATAAAGGTGAAATGGTCCCATAACATCTAATCTGTATACATAAAATAATTCATGGATAATTAAACATTGATGGTGAATTTAGAGTATTTAGGAAACCCTTATTGTAAATTAAAAATTTATTACATGTGATATATTATTTATATTTAAAACATATAATGTGTATTTAAATAAATTAATACAAAAATGTATGAAAAATTTATTTACTGACATGAAATTAAAAATTTGGTTAAGTGTTGATTATAATGAATAATTATAAGACAAAATTTATTTTATTTAAAGTCTTCTAAAAACCTATTATTAATCATGAATTCACCATATTTTAATAAAATATGATACAATGTATTTTAATCACATCATTTGACTTTCACCTCTATTATAAGATATTTTTTATTTTATTTTTAAAAAATTCAAAACCTAGAATCATAAAAAAAAATTCTCAATCCACATCAATTTTTCTCTAGCACAAGACATTAATAATATTATGATGACAAAATTCCTATAATAAATATTATAAATACTTAGACAAATTTTTTTTTAAATTTTTAGGAACGGATTTCACATAGGTTCTTCTTGGATATCAAGACGTTATACCCATGTAGACTCCAATAAAGATGAGATAATGAGTTTATGCTTGTTGGAGTATTAGAAGAAGACTACAGGAGAACAAATTTATTCATCAAATATGAAAATTTAATAATCTTAGAACACAGTAACATGATGAGAGATTTTTTTTCTACTAGATCCACCTTCATAATTTTTGGATTAGTTATTCCATTCATGAAAATTATCTCGAGATTTGATTACTGGTGGGAATCATATGTAAATAATTATCCAACAATTTTTTAGATAAAACGTGGATCAAATTGAAATAAAACATTATGAAATAGATATATAGTGCACAACATTTTATCTAAAGAGGTGTGGGGACAATGTTTTATTTAGGGTGGTGATCTATTGGTATTATAGTTTTAGTATTAAGGAGGGGGATGGGTGTTATATAGCCACGATTGAAAAAATATCATACATGGTTATTGTAGTGTGATACAAGGATGATCCCTTCCGAATATAATTATTCAATTTTTCATTTTTTATTCTAGAAATATTGTTTCAGACTAAATATTTACTTTTTTTCTCTTCAAAACATGTTTTTATTTATATTCAATTTTTTATTTAAAATTATTTTTCTCATTATTTAATCTTCCTTGTAAAGGTAATTCCCTTGATCATAGTGAGTTATGTTAAGTTTAATTTCTTAAAGACGTTTTTGATTTTTGAATCACTTTTAAAAACATAACATAACCTCTTCCAATGTATTGAAATAATTATTTGGATGATTTGTGCCTTTAATATAAATTTATATGGTAATCCATGTGAAATTAAAAAGATAATAATAGTAGATATATAATAAGGGTAATCCAAATGAACTAAATATAGATGATAAATGTCTTTAAAATTTTATTTGAAAAATAAATCAATATATTTTAATTTATAAATCCATATTTTTTATCTTATTATAGTAATATTTAACACTCACTCTAAATCATAAATTTATTTTTCTATTATTTATTTACCAAATCAGAAACCATAGTGATAGTTCGAAATATTATATTAAAAACCTCTTGGAGATATATCTTAAGGGACTATTCAACATTCTTTAAGGGACAATATTAATTGAAAATAGATTTCTGTGATAGATATCATCCATAAATAACCTCCATTTTCAGTGAGTTAATATAATTTGATTTTAGTTTTTCCCTTGTTTATATGGAGATTATAGCTTCATTTTGATTACATCATATCCTAATGTTGACAGAACAAACTTTTACAGGAAATATATTTTAAATAATTCCAATCTCCCTATTGTGAGACTATTACTAAAAAAAATTTATGAAACTTTATTGATCCTGAAATCATCAATGTTTATAACAGAACCGTTGAATAATTTTATTTATCATATGAATTCTATCAACAACAACCTATAAAATTTCATAATACTCTTAATGGTTTTTGAAGGAAATATACATTCACTAACAAACATATTGAATTATATGGATTACAGAGTAAGGATCAACTTATACAACATTACGAATTAATTTCCCTTTGTGTCAACATGAAACCCTTATGAATAGATAGAAATTAAATATAGATTAAAGACTTCACTATTTCATTATAAAGAGTCATTACTATTTCCTTTATTGACTTTATACTTTGATCCATTAATAAATGAGTATAAAATTATTTTATTAATAAATTATTTCCTAATTATTGAAATTCATCAATTAGGAGATAAAATTTTCAAATTAGAAAAAACTGAGGAGAAACCATAAATAAATATTTTGAATCATTTAAATGATTTTTTTAATTTAACCCTTCACTAAATACGTGAGAAAATATTGATTAAATATATTTATGAGGTATTATTTTTTAATTATAGGGTTATGATCTTTGTTTTTAGTAGTTGATCTTTAGTTGACAAATAATAGGATACTGAATGGAATTTAAAATCAATTATAGCCTAAAATTCTCAATAGTTTTGTACTAGAGGGTTTTAACATATTAAATATACCCAATAATTATGAATTTCCAATTATACAAATAAAATTATTATTATTCAACCTATTGATCTTACCTCCATTTTTAGATAAATGATGTTTTATAACACTCCACAACTTCATCAAAAACTAGAAACTAGTTCCCAAATGAAAGATCATGATGTATTTTCCACTCCAAATTACTATATTACTGATCAATTTACAAAAAATTGAGAGCCCTATAAAAATGGTAATTTTTTATTATTTAGGAGATCATTTCAATCGAACCCTTAATTATAATTTCAACCAAACAAAATTAATAACTATTTCCATAATAATCAATCCCATGAAAATATTTGAGTACCCTAAAACCAAATAAACCCAAAATATATTTAAAGAATATATAAAATTATTTTATCTAGGAGAGTTAATTAACTCTCAATATACATACATTAATTATTAATCCAGCCATCATTGATGATTTATTTTTCAGAATTTTAATCTTATCTAAAAATGTTATAATAAACTTGAAGAATTTTTAAGACAAAAGCACTCCTTCATGAATGATTTACTGAAAGATGTGGGCCAACTAGACATTGATAGATATATAATTAATAATCAAATAAGATAATAGTTATATTCAAAACTCCATGTGAATAATATAGATAAATTAAAAGAAAATGTGAGTGTCATTGACCATTAGAGTGGAACCAAGATGAATATTACCCAAACAAAAACCACCATAATTAGATATTTACCCTAAAATATTTTACAATCCTCCTATAAGAATTCACTTATTTTAAAGCATACTAAAGAGAAAACAGATTTTTAAAAACATGGAAAAAATTCGGAATATATATTACATTAGAGATTAGTGTCAAAAAATAGTATTTTCTTGATAAAATCTATAATGATTAGAAAATGATGAATTGTTAATATCATTAAAATAATCATGATATATATACCCCTCCTCTTTCCTATCTCAGAAGTAACTCCCTAGAGTAAATAATTTCCAACAAATGAATTAGAAAATTAATTTTAAAAATCATTAAAAAAATTCAACGTCAATATCCTTGATTTAGATATTACGAAAAAAATTCAGAACTATAATTTTATAACATTTTGTCCCACAAACGAAAATTAACGGTGTTAGTGAAAGTAATTTCTTTATCATATGTGTCCAATATTATCAAAAATTATTTTCTATTAACATTCAATGATCCTAAAAACATAACATCACATTCCATATAAAAGAATTTTTTATTATAGATGTAATGCTCAACTTTTAAGATTATATAAATGTAATGAATCACTATGTCTATACATATTTATTGGTTGAAGAACAAAGTACCACTATAATAGTTATTTAAAATTCCACTCGAGGTAAAACTAAAACTAGAAGTGTTATTGAGGATGTTTTGGTTCGGGCTATAGATAGGGTTTTTAGATCATTTATTTATGTCATGGATATGTAATATGGTTCACATATCACTGATGAAACAATCATACATGGGATTACATTATTAATAACCTATAAGGCCATCATTAATGTTCACAAATGCCACTAGCCAAATGAATTTAGAACTAAATAAGTTCAATTTAATATTCTTCAATCCATGTGACACCTAATTATGGATCATAAAAACTATTAATTACATATTAGTGGCTATTTTCTAGTGATATTTTTTCTTTATTTTAATTATATAAACTCTAAATTATTTATAAAAATGAAAACTTTCTTACTAAATAAATTCTAAACAAATTCATGATAATTATATTTTTTTCTAATATATTTGAAATTATTTAAATCATTGGAAGTAGATTTTTAAATTGATGTTTTAAATAATGTGGAATTTTATGTGTGTAACAAAATAATAATTTTTTTAACTTCTAGAGGTGATTACATGATGAGTTGTATAAATTTGTATACATACTCTTGTTTTTGTTGAATCTATTAAATATAATCTTCCACTAAATAAATTTATTGTTTCATATGTTAAAACCTTGATAATGGTTTAATAAATTATATCCATATTAGTGGAAATTTATATCTAATACTTCCATCAAACAAAAAAATCCATAATTTTTCTGTAAAAAATACAAGACAACCTATTGTCCTAAATATTGAAAAAAAAATATTCTCATTTTAAGTGTGAAATAAATGCTGAAATTGTACATTAAAAGTCATATAGACCATATTTTTTAATAGAAATTTTACCACATAATTAAAGATAAAATACCTACCAAAAGTCCCAAAATATGAATTTATAGGTTATAATTAGAAATTTATTATTAATATATATAATTTTTTGGAAAATTTCTTTGATAACCGACCATTGTGAATCCATATAAAACATAATAATGATTTACGATGTACCATATACGATATCATGTAAACTAGACAAACATCTTATATGTATAAAATTATATTAGATAAAAATTCTAAAAATATGTGAAATTTTCAAAAAATATTTATCCTAAATTTGTTAGATTTTTTCCAGAAAGGAGTTACAAATTTTTGGATACAAGAATAATATTTCTGATCTCTGCTATCAAATGTGTGATCCACATTCATGTTTTTAATAAGATACATTTACTTTGAACATTAATGAAAAAATTTAGTAATATTTTCCCTTTTAGACTTATAATTCAATGTATAATGTGTATTGAATATTGAAAAATGATCATTTCATACATAATTTTCATTATCATGTGGTTGATAGATAAGTTAGATAGACACATTATTACTCATTTTATGGATTATTTTTTTTAAAAAAAATATAAATTACACAATAGGATGAAGAAAAAACTAAATATTGATGCCATATTAATCCATATATTTATAGTAAAATTTCTATTATTTTGAGAAATGCACCATGAACATTAATTAGTTTCATGATATGCATTTTTTTATGATTTTCAAGGAATTTCAAGGATAATAGTATAGATTACATCAATGACTATGTATAAAATTTTTAAATAATCTTGATTATTTGAGACTATATTTATAAAAAAAATTATTTAATTATTAATAAAATCATTTCAAAGGGAAAAATTGTATTTCACATGGAAAAATTGTGTCTCACACTTGAATATAAGTTTACAAGCCAAAATTTTAGTTAATTTCTTCAGAACCATACCAAGAAAATTATTATATGTGATACTATTACTTATGCATGCAATGTTATATATATGTGATTCATAAAAGATATTAAAAATGATTCATTTCCCTTGTCACAGTTTCTGAAAAAATAAGAATAATTTAAATTTGATTGGGAGTGTTAAAATTTTCATGGATCTAAAATTAAAAATGATATCCCCATCCGCAGTCCAACTATATAACAAGATAATACCCTTTGAAATAACAACTAATGTTTCTGATTTTTCAATTGGTAATTTTTATGTCAAAAACTAAAAAGGTAATATAATTAAATTTCTAATGATTTCCGAACTCGAGATCAGTCCCATGATAACATTACCACTATTTAAAATGTGATATTGACTATTTTATTTTATTATGGCAAGATTAAATGTAAATTTTTGGGATATAAATTGATTTATTCAATTATTATTCAATAATAAAATTTTAAATGCAAAATAATGGTTACAAACCAGTTATTTTGAGATTGATCTTGTTATTATATTTTTCAACAGTAACATAAAGGAAATGAAAGAAACTTGTCATATTGTAGCTATAAATTATTGAAAAATACTCAATATGTTTATTGAAAACCATTATATCTATCCTCCAATCAAAGAAAACATTCCGGAGGAAAAATTAAATATAATTTAGAATTAAATACCATGGTTTTAAGAGAATGTGAATTAAGTAGATAATAGTTAAAGGCCACATTGGTTTTCAAAAACAAATCTAACCATATAGCTGATTCAAAAAAATAAATTGGGGGTATCCCTTTACTAGGGAATTATATTATTAACCAAATGATAATAAGATGAATTCCCCATTATAAATTCAATAAAGTTCTTACTGAAATAAAATCAATCCATGGAGGTCACATTGAATCTCAATGGACTACAATAAACCTTATTGATGATAGTTTATATTGGAAATTTTAATTCATATATTATTTTTTATTTTTAAATATATAAATCAGGCTAATTAAAAATAAATTATTCCGAATAAAAAGGAAATTCTAAAATTCCGTCTATTATTCAATGTTTTAATGGAAGTATGGGGTATGTATTTTGTATAGAACTTTCTTGATTATTTTTGGAAGATTTTCATCCCTCTTAATGAGGTTTATGTGTCTAAATTTATAGAAGTTACATTCCAAAATATTGATGATGGAAAATTTGTTTCTAAATTTATAAATGAAAATACGTATTGTAGATTTAGTTAAACCATGTTCTTTATCACTGATCATGGAATCCAATTCAACAATAAGACCTTATATGATGTGTTAAAAATGAAGTCAATCATATGTTTTAAACACCATATCCCTAATAAAATAATGGAATATTTTTAATATAAAGTAGATATATAAAAACATTTCTAGATAATAAATTCACCGAAACATAAATTACTGGAGTTTAAGGCTAGATGATGCACATTAAGCCTGTAGAACAACTTTTAATGCACTAATTCAGATGTTACCATTTATATTAGTCTATAGAGATGTTATTCCCCAAACCATTTAACCTATCACACAAATATATTTTTCCATGTAAAACCATATAATATGAATATGTTTTCTACAGTAAAATAATGGATATTATTCTTATAGGTCCTAGAAATATATAAAAAACAACTCTTATGGAAGGGTTGTGATGTATAAGGAGAGAAATCTATTTTTCATGATATATGTATTCTTCACAATGACTTTAAAATATGATATATATATATATATATAGACATATTATTAAGATATTTTTAGGTGAATTTCATTCTAGGAGCTCAGTACCCTACATTATTAGTCATTTTATGCTTTGGGAACTATCTTGATTACAAAACCATATAATGAAACACAATTAATTTTTAATGATTACCGATTGAAGGTATTAAAAGAATATTTTCCAGAACTTCTATGTAAAGGGATTAACCATCAATCCATTGGGTAAAATTAAACAATATGTTGTGTTATTATTTCTCATTTTTAATTTATCATAACTCAATTATTTATATTTTTATATTAAATTTCATACAATGAGGATATTGAATGAAATTTTAATTTTGTATGAACAGTTTTTGAAGTTGGTAATTTTTTTGTGGTATATTTTTTATTAATTTATCTATTATTTTTCCATTTTAAATATATTTTAATTCAATAATTACATAATATTTTTTTATTCGTTTATAGAATATAGTTTTTCAATATTTTAAGATCAAATAAAAAAAGAAATTTTTATCCAAAATAATGATTAAATAGAATTTCCCTTGTAACTGAAAAAAGGAAGATATAAATAAATATTTTCTAGATTCAATATAGTTAGAATATCTGGAAAATACCACTGAAATTTTGTATCCATTATTCAGAACCTCTACCAAAAATATAAATTCACCTACCAAATATTCCTTTGAAACATTACATATGTTATTAACATTTACTTTAATTATTTATAGAATTAAATAATGCATATATAAAAATATTTTTCTTTACATATATCAATTTCCATAATTTTGAATAACTTGGGATCAAAATATCTATGGAAAGTATTTTGTGATCTTAAATCCTATTTTTAATTTTTTCATATTCTTTTTTCCTACTTTTATATTATAACTTTGTGAAATACATAGATTCTTGGAATAACCATATAGTCAGACACATTACAATAAATTTTACCAATAAAATATTATCTAGTATGTAAAATTTATTTATTTAGTTTTGTTGATGTATATAGGGGAGATACCTTGGGGTGCGATACACTATTCAAAATATTCTGGTATGAAAATTTGTAGTATATAATGTCATTTTTACTACTTAAAAATTTATAATGTAGAGTTTCATAAAATATATCTTGAAAATAAATATTAATAAAATCTACTTGAATAAAACAAATGATAAATAAAATAAAATAAATTTTTGGAATATTTAAATATTTATCATTATTTCAATAGAATTTAGAAAAAGAACCCACCAAATTTTAGTGATCGATATTTTCTTAATTCCTACCATTATATCAATTTTTAAATATAATTTGAATAAAAACATTATTACACATTAATAATGTATAGGAAGAGAGAATAAAATTATATTTATGATGATATTTTTATGGTGTAGACTATGTGATAATATTTACTTGATGATGGAGTCGATTCATTTCTAGGAGAATGAATATATCACACAATTTAATTTAAACAAACAATGTATTTTTACGTTAAACAATCCCAAAACCTCATTGTCTAACCCTATTAATTTATTAAACCAAAATACTAAAAACCTAAAGACTTAAGAAAAAATATATAATCCCTCTTGATTTAATAAATGTTGGAGACTTAATTAGGTTTGAAGAATATGATTTTATCAAACTTATTATTACTATTATATTTGATTAGATTATAAAATCATTATTACAATTTCATATTTCTGTGAAAGAGGAAAATTAAATTGATGTAAGTGATTTGTAATTATATTATGATAATTTATTTCAAAATGGATAAAATAAAAAATATTAAAATTTTGTATTATTATTTTTTAGGATTACTTATAATGTTTAATTCCATGGTTTTTTATTGGTGGGTCCCTTTTCTTTTAATTTTTAAATTATTTCTATGTGATTGTTTTTTTTCATAATTATACAGTATTCCATGGTATTAGTGTTGAGGAATTGATAAAGTTTATAATTTTAATTAATTTCATGCATATATCAGTGATTTAATTCCCTCCAATTTTTCAGTTTACCAGATTATCATCATTTTTTGTCTTCAATGTTATTTTTTTTATATTTAATGAAAATATATTAATTAGTTATTTTTAATTATTTTCAATTATTTATTTTATATAAATCCTGATTGTAAGTCTTTTTCAATTTTATTGAATGTCTATTATTTGAATCATATGACCTCAATACTTTTCTAATTTTCCATAATCCATGATCATGTGTCTTATAATAAAATTATATTATATTCTTCTCTAAAAAAAGTATTTTTTCTATTTCTAAAAATTAAAATCCTAGGAATATTTGACTATCTAGTCCTGGCTATATGAATATTCATAATTTATATGAATTTTAATGTCTTACGAGTATGAAATTCATGTGACGAATCTTATATAGAATTAAAGACTACAATTTGTGAGATTTTAAGGATATTATATGACACATGTGCTTCTATGATTTCATAAATATCATCCAAAATTGAATAAATTAATTATTATATAATGAGTTGATCCATGTTACAGAATTATAGGAATGATATATGATAACAAATTCATGATATTTACTTGATTATTTATTGTTTTCGGCAATGATAATGTGATGAGATACATACTACTATAGATTTCACTTGTAAATTATGTGAATGAGATTATATACATGTGAGGATCTATATAATATCTTATTTATGGATATAATTAAATTTTAGTTAATTTTCAATTCACTTTTATGAATGAAGTGAGATTTAAAATTGAATGGATTTCATAAAAATGTTAAATGGTTTATATTGTGTGGGATGTAGTGGTGTATGAAAATTTTCAAATTTCATGGTATAGATTCAGTGATTCTGATTGTTTAATTAGAGAGGAAGAATATGAGAGATTGTTAAACCACGAAATACTTAAACTATTATGTGTTTTTGGTAATGTGGTCCCAGGATTATCCAATAGTTTATATGTATTAAATTTTTTGTTTCTAGAAATTGGTTTTCTGAATAAAGTGTTCTCATTATTTCTCAAGTTATTTTTCCAAAAAATCTATTTATAATTTTGTTGAATTTATAATATTAAAGTAATTGATCACATCATATAAACATCTTTACATTGTTATTCCCATTTATCAGTGTGATTTCGGCCTGGTTCATTTTTCTAGAGGACTTTGGGATTATTGATTGAATTTTATAAAGGTGTAGACATATACATAAGAGTCTTAGAAAAAACATTTATATATATATTTGTGTTTACATGCTATTCCTTGTGTAAAAATTGAGATGTATCATTATACAATCATATTAGACAATGATATAGTGAGAATCCCAATGATGAGAACTTTACATTTCCACAGTATTCAAAATATATTTTAAAACCATTATTTTTAATCCATTAAAATTTAAAAATACAAATGTATTTCTTAATATTTTTAAAATATTATTTAAAAATAACTCCAAATCTCTAATTTAATTTTTTAGTCTCTATTTAATTTTATTTAAAGCTAATGTGAATATTTAAAACATATGTTTAACAAACTCTTAGTGATACAATTAGAGAGTGTTATTTTCTACATTCCTTGGGGGATATATTTACGGTTATGATATCCATGAAATATCTCATTCATAAACATACATTTCAACAATAATGTTATTATTGAAATGTTATGGGATAAAAAATATATCTTCTCACATACTCATAGAAGTTATTTTATGTACAAAATTTCTTCTACATGTAAGTATGTGTAGAAACAAAAGTATATAATTAGACTTTTCAACTGAGATACCCCAACTAATCTATTTATCACTAAAACTTTTTCAAAAAAATTAGGAACCTTTTATATATAAAACATTTTTTAATATTCTAATCTAAGCGGTTGATGCATTGTAAATAAAATAGGTATATTTTATTTGACCAACTAATTGATTATGTTCATATACCAAGTCAATTGGGTGAATTTTTATATTCATTAACAATATTTGTTAATATATAAATCTATCTTAGTTGGTGATTCTTCCTCTCAAGTGTTATGGATTGTAGTCTCATTTTGTAAAAATAGATTTTAATATTAATTATTCTCCTTGATATTCATGTCAAATTCATTTAATATATACATCTATATTATTAATTTTGGATTTTATTCATCTTTCCTGATCAACTTTCAATGTGTCGCATGGTCAATAAACAAGGATACATTTCTAATTAACTAGTATGTTAAAACTAGCATTAAGGATTCAAAAAATGAAAAAATCATTCCCATTTTTGTATAGTGAATTTGAGTAGTATATAGGGTTTGAGAAGTGTTTGTTATCTCTTACATGTATCTATAAATTATTCATGATAATACCCCATATATATGTAATTTTTAAGATCCATAAAACATATCAAATGGTATCTACAATGATGGTGGATATATTATATGGGTTATGGTCAAGAAATTTTTTAGTTTTTCAAATGTTATCCTATATGGATAATCAGAAAAAAAAATTAATCTCTTTTTTAGTATGCTAGTCATGTGTAAATAAATTTTAATGAAATATTTATTAAACCTTATGTAAAAAAACATATCCCAAAAACAGTCTATTGTGTCACATAGTTCTGGGATAACATAGTGTATAAATGATATTATACTTGGAATTATATTCTTTAATACACTCTTTAAAAAATAAGTAGCAAAAAAATCCACTTTCTCATACATGAAATTACATTAATAAAATTTTAAAACCAAATTTTTCTTAATGCAATTATTTAAAAATATTTCAAATTTTTAAATGTGTGTCCCAAAAAATGTTCAATAAAGAGTTTATTCATCATGAAAATACACATAAACAAATCTCATTTAGATATGAAAGGATACAAACATTATATCACTGGAATGTAATTTGCACATTTTATAACTTAAAATCCAACCTTATATGATCAAATTTACTAGTAGCACATGTGAATGTGGCATTATACATTGATTCCATAGTAGTTGAAACATAAAAATAAAAAGAAAATATGTTAGGAAAATAGTTTTGACCCATCCCACCTAAACTTATATCCTTTTATCTATTAAATTAATGTAGAAATGGTCATTTTAGATCACATCATTTAATATCATATTTTTAATACAAACCCTCAAACCAGTTTGAATTCTAACAGAAACTAACTCAATATAATGATATTTAAAAATTTAGAGTCAAGTATTTTTGTGAAAATATGATTGGGACTCAGCCATTTAGAGTCTAAAATGTGGTATACGATTTACGCTCCTAAAAAATGTTAATATTTTTTCAAAAAACTTCCATAAGTGGTTGGTTGAGCCTCATTTAGGGGTATCTTTGGTGTTTAGATTCACATTTCAAGAATATTTTCTGTACATATTCAATAGTAATAATATATGTAATGTCTACAAATGACTATCCTATGGGCTTAAAAATTTTATTCATAATTTCAAAATACTAGTAATATTGATTGGGATTAAATTTATCTGAAATTACTTTGGAAATATTAAAATTTTATTTAGAGAAAGGATATTTCAAATTAGTCAAAAGAAACTTCAATTACTGTTTATGTTTCATTCCAAAGATACTTTTATTTTTGTGTCACCCATGTTTGAAGCATTCAAATTTAATGGAGAATTATTAGTGGAATATTTGTTAAAATTATCAAAATATTTCTCACCTTTTTCTAACAACAAATCATTACACAAAATAGATTCCTAATTAAGATTATTTTCAAAAATTAAATCATCAAGGATGTCATATGATTTATGTATTAAATTAATTGAATAATTTCATCAAATATTACAATATCATCCTTTTACAAATGATTATTTTCTAAATGGGTTACTATAAATACATATTTATCATTATGGTGGTATTTAATTAAGTCTAAAATGATAATTTTCCATGTATGTTCCCCTATTTCCATTAAATGTGTTCCTTTAGTGAAATTTCTTATAGTTTCAAATGTTTTATAATATTTCCAACCTAAGATGATTAGAAAATGGTCTTGGCCTATATCATATTCAATTTCACTGATGTAAAAGTATTAATGGAAGAATTACTCCTTCACATATAATATAACTTCTTTAAGAACTCTAAAAGGGTTAACATTGGTTTGATAATAATGTCTTACTACCACTCGATTTGGATTTTGTTCTCCCACCCAAAGATATAATTAAATCATATTATGAATAAAATATTTTTTTCTCTCTAGATTTTTTTTTTCATTTTAATAATTGATAACACATATGGTGATATTGGTAGTGAATATATTGATATCATTAAAGGTATTGTGTTATTATGGGGTTAAAAGGGGAGATACATTTCTACCTAATAATACTTTTTTATATCCATGTATTTTCATCTTCTTGTTGATCATTTTATTAAGAATACTCTAATACCTTGGGATTTATTGGATGACCTTAAATAAATGGATATAGATCACTACTCTTTTTATTATTTCCAATACTTCCTATTAAAAATAAACATTATTGTTTTTCTTGGGTGGTTCTACTCAAAATTTGAAGGTTGTATGGGTTGATTTATGTTTTTTATTTTGGGTTTCCATTGTCTTTATTGATATAATATATCTATATAGGTAATTTATCTTATTTTTCCATATTAGGGACAAATTCTTCATGTTCTATGGTCTATCCACTTATAAATTTATTTTTATGGGATGATTCAACAAAGAAATTCATTAAACGTATACTCCAAAAACGAAATATAAGTTTCATTTCATTGGTGGAAAGGAATTTATTTTGTTGGATGTTTACATGAACCTGTGTTTTTTCAATACATTGAGTGTAGATATAATAAAGAAGATATGTCTTTCAATATCCTTAAATTTTGTACATTGAGGCAAGATGAAATGTTTTTTTGGTTCGTGACCACATAAATGTAAAGGGTCAAATAATTATAAATTAAACAACCATATAAGTGAATATATTTATCATTATAATATATTATTATAGAAAAAAAATGAACTATATCATATTTTTTTAATTTAGACCATTAGAAAGTATAACCATAAAATTATGACCCGATAATAATATAATTAAAAATCATGGACATTGTAAATATAGTCATTCCACAATGAATGTTAATATTTTTATATATCTATGGCTAAGATAAATTCCAATAGACATATATTTAATATATGATTTCATAAACAAGTAGGATCATACACTATGAAGACCATTTATCGTAGCTTTAGAGGGAGATATTATCACTATGATTTTCTCTTATCCAATTCCAAGAATTGATTGGATAATAGAATCTAAAATGAAAATATTTATAAGAGAAGTGTAATATTATTGAGATAATGAACCAAACAATATTTGATGAACTACACCATTAAAGTGCCATCATTGTGCTCAACATTCTTATGTCATGTGCATGTGTAATAAGGGTATTTGTATTTAGACCTATTAGTTTGAATTCATATATTTTGTTTTTAATTAAATGATGACTATATTTTCCCATTATATATATATGAATATCTAAGGAATCTGAAAAAAATATCATTTAGTTATAAATTAAATAAAAGTTGTAATTTTATCGAAATATATAATTTCATTTAAACACTCTCTTTTGATAAATTCAAGAATTTATAAATTAATGGATATTTTCATAATGTATTCTTCTTAAATAATATTCAATTAAATGTAAATGATAATTTAATTTAATCAATTACAATGTAATTTTTATAGTGTTTAGAAAGTTGATAGTATCCTAAAAACTAATATTTATTGAATTTTTTTTTCAAATAGTAAATTATGAATTTTAAAAAATTATTTTGGTAATAGAAATATTATTCTTTAAATAATAACCTAAAAAAAGAAAATGATGAATCTTTCATTATTTTCTGATATAGTCATGTTTTGTGTGTGTAAATATTTAATATTTAAAGAATTATGGCATCATAATAAGACAAATGGTAAATAAGGAATAATATAAAACTATAAAACCACATAAAAAATGAATTTTCACATTTAAAAAAGCATTTCAATGATTTTTTATTAAATTTACAAACCTATAATGAATCCTACAAAACATATGTTATATTATATGATTTGAAGAACAATTAGTTAAGAAAGTGACTCTATTACACATCACAAAAGGTATGATTTTAATGAATATGGGTCTTATCCTAACAAAACATTGAAAACAACTAATCTATGGAAAATAAATGCAAAAAATCCTTGAGAATGTTTAATTTTTAATAATTTTAAAACATGTATGAAAGAACTATGTTTAGAAATTTATAATGAATTCCCCCACATGTTGATAAAAATGCCCACCCAAACTGTAACACCCTGAGATTTTATGAAAAATATTCTTTTTAATTTTATTGATGTCTTGTGTTGCAAGCTACAATAAAGGAGTCTTTCACAACACGAAACCCTAACTTGGTTGCATTACATGCAATCGCGACCTTCCTCGATAGCATTTTTTGTACACAATATCTAGTTTCACTAAACAACGATATTCTATTAAAATATTATTAAAACCAACCATTATGAATAGTAATAACGACTTTTTGAAATATTTTAAATTTCATCATTCAAAATGAACTTCATTTTTGGATTCAGAATATCAAAATTATCCTACGGTGAAATTTTGGTATTTTTCTGAAAACATTCAATTTTTGATGAATAGTGAAAACACTGGGTTACTATTTGAAAACTGATTTTTTATTTAAATAATTATTTATTTAAATTTATTTTAGGTCAAAATTGATATATAATAGCTTTATAAGTTCAAATTAATTCATTGGAGTCATCTTATAATAATTTTAGATATATAAAAATTTTATTGAACTTTTGACCGTCTTTTACCCACCTCCTAAGAGAATTTTCAAATTTACATAAAACATAATTTTACCGCTTTTGTGAATGGAATTTCAAAAATCCGAGAGACACGGTTGATGTCAGTAAGTAAAATTTGGTTCAATGAGATGAAAATAATTTTTGATGAATAGTAACTTTTTACTTTTATTTACCACAATTAAAAGTAAATATTGTAATTAAGGGTAAAAATGATATTATATTTACCCAAACACATGTCCTAATTCTATTGGATAAGTGTAATTCGACCAAAAACAACCTTGGGAATAAAATATGACCATTTAGACCCACTTGGATTAGATTAGGAAATTTATTATTAAGTTATATAAAGAAGGGTTAAAATAGTCAAAATGAATGTTTAATAAGTAAATCATTTTTAATATAGGGTTATTCCTAAGATAAATTCTACTATAAATATTAATTATAAAGATAAAAATATTTCCTACATAATCGTATTTTATTTGTAATTTTTAGAATTTAAATAATTTTATTTATTTACGACACAATGATGATGCAGTAATTATATTATTAATGAAATATTGACATAATTGATGTTATAAATACCCAAATAAATGTAATTTTAGACTTTTTATGAATTTAAATAATTTCATATGTTACTATGACATGTTATTATTGACTCAATTATCTTTTATCGGACTACTAATTCTGTTATTATTTTCACAAAAATCAATTGACAAATAGTGACAAAATTAACATAAAATAGTTTTTAAAACAAATATTATATTATTAATTGTTATTGTATTCCTAAAAATATAAGGTTCGGCCAAATTACTTAGATAAGGTTATATATATTAATAATAAACATCTTGGGGTTCGTTTGGCTTTTTATGGTAAGTTTATTAACCTTATAGTGTAAGAAAACAAGAAGACACTATAAAAGTCAAATTATCAAAGTTAAAGTTAAATCTAAAGGATAAGGTTAAAATAGTAACCTAAACTTGTATAAATTCTATTGTATAAGAGTATTTCGACCCATCCCCACATTAGCATCGAAATAAATCAATTTGGAGATATTAAAAACCGAATATAACTTTATTATAAAATAATATTTTTAGTTTTTCCAAAGGTGCCCCTCTCCCCCCTTATAAAAGGGAATCCCCTCCCTGTCTTCCTCATACCACTTTGAGACTTCAAGCTCGGCCGAGTCCTACCAAATTATCTTTTACACCTCCCTAGAAACATCTTATAGGTCCTGGTCTTCTTCAAAAACAAATTTTTGTGCCCTAAGAGGAGGTCACAAAGAGGCGCTTCAAAGAAGAGGTAATGTCTGTTACCGATTCTTTAAACTATATTTCTTCTTCCACTTCTTCTTCTTCTTTAGTTGTTTCATTGTGATGTAATAACATCAGTATCACTAATATACTGATATGTCATTATAAGTATGAAACAACCCTATTTCACCATCTATCCATCCTTTGGAAAACGAAATCTTCGTGTGTGCGTACATACAGAATATCGTCTCCACGCAGTAGTGTAATCTATTTTCCAAAACCACCTTACTTGGATGGGTATAATGGTGTAAATAATAACTATATATGATTATTTTAAAGTGATATTGATTCTGAAATAGTAAACATACACTCCAATACAATTCCACGATCATGGGAATGATATCATCGCTCGTGCGTACGTACGGACTACCGTCTCCACGACGCGATGAGATTCATTCTCCATGTTAACCATTCATGAATGATTATAAAGTATATATAATAAGTAATCATGAAATATATGACATAATAATTATACTAGATTTATGTGTATATATATGAATGTCATCTACTTAATTTCATTCAATTCAATAAGGAAACGAAAACAGCGTTCATGCGTACGTACGGCCTACCGTCTCCATGAACGGTGTATTTTATTTCATCGATCTATCATATATATATATATACTGAAATATATATTATATGGAAATCATGTTTTATATTCTGAAATTAAGTAAATCAGGATATAATTAATAATATCAAGATCAATAAGTCCAAACACGTACGATAAATAAAACGATTTAACCCAAAACGCTGCATTAACATGGAACTTACAAAAGAACGGGTAATATAAAGTCATAAGTGAACCATATATGATATCATAACAATGAATATGATTCATTAATAAGTAAATGACATTATTTAAGTCATTATACAGGAGGTTCGGAAACGTATGAAGCATATCAGACCTAAGGTAAGGGATAATTTTGAAAATCTCATTTTTATCCGAGATTTCTTATTTGTAAGTATTTGCTAGGGTTATACTTATCACCCATGTCCAAGTTTTATAAAAATGTTTTCATGTATGTTTAAAGTCCTTTTTACCATTTTTGACTTTTTACTACATGTTATGGAAGGAATATTTCTTTTGTTCACCATATAAGGAACATTTTGACTTTTTCGACAAAAGTACGAGGAGAATGTTATTTTAACTTATACGGAATGAATGGATTTTTACGGTTTCATAACGCCTCATTTTCATGAAGCTTCCTCTACAAGATTAGATGATTATTTTCAACAAAACCCTTTTATTTTAAAATTTAATGGCATTTTTTGAAAAGAAAATTATTTTGAAGAAGAAAGGATACTTTCCTCAAGAATTCATTTCAAGTTTTTTTATCAAAACTATTTACCATCTAAAATGAAATTATGTAATATGTTTATGTTTCAAGTATAATGTCTCAATTATTTACATGGTTTAATTTTTCTTATGATGAAAAGATATCCATATTTTATATGGATTATGTTATGATGGCAAGATGTTTAAGAATCTCATTCTATTACATGGGTTATGCTATGATGTATGATTTATGATTTGGTGGCACATGAAAGAATGATTTCATTATGAGATAGGTGGGACCAATATCTCCCTCCAATTAATTGGGTAAAGATTTATATCTCATGAAATATACATGGCTGGAATGGTAAGATAATCCGCTTCAGTGTTACAGGACTGAAACGATGAGTGAACTCGATTCAAAAAGGTACTTTGTCCACTAAGATGGTCTTGGCAGCAATGCCTTGGCTACTATGGAAATAATAACATGTGATGAATGGTTTCTCCAATTACATGTTTTATTCCCATTATATTTTATCATGGTTGATGTTATATTATTTTATATGCCTTACATACTTCCACGATTTATGTATTTTCGCAATATTTTGATGTTTAAATTTCATGATCAAGTTTTTTCTTCCAAATGTTTATGGATTGTTTTATGTTATCTATGTTTTCCCTTACTGAGAATTTGAGCTCACCATTTTTATGATTTATTTTACCCAGGAAATAAAGACATGTTTTAGGTAATGAAACAAAAAGGGGAAGATCGTTATGGGAGTTGTTGAAGATATTTCAACACGATTAGAAGTTTATATTCCGAGTTTCCAAAGACACTATAATATTACGGTCCTTGTGTGTCTATTTTTTTTATGTATTAAGTATTCTGCAAAATTAATTTAATGTCCATGTACGTCAAGATTTGGGTCTCTACAGTTGGTATCAGAGGAAAGGTTTAGTCAACCTTTGGAAACTGGGATGCGAAAACGTTAGTGAGATCCCTAGAGATATTTCTAAGGTATGTTTAGGGATGTCCCTAAGGATAAGTATACGTATTGGAAATAGTACTAGAACTACGGTAACAATATTAGAATTTAACCTAATATGTTAGATATTGGTGGTACTCCCACTTTATTATGTTGATATCCCTAGCCTGATTTTTGCCTCTCACACTATTCTTTTTGGGTTTTAAACGATGGATGAAACCCCAAGGAACCGTGTTGATCAATGTAATGGACAATGCAATGATAGTCCTCCAGAAAAAACCAATGTTATGGGAGATACAGTGAAAAATATTATTTTTATATTTACACAAGCTATGATTCATTCTAGACTTCCAAATGAGAAGAGAAGGAAAAAATATTCTATCGAGTCCTTCATGAGGCAACATCCACCTTCTTTCAGTGGGTCTTCTGATCCACATGTTGCTGAACAATGAATCATTACCACTAAAAAGATATTTTCAGTTTTTCAATGTTCTGAACATGATAAAGTCATCTTAGCAGTATATCGTTTGGAAGGTGATGCTGGTCAATGGTGGAATGTAATCAAGAATACGAGGCCACAAGATAAAATTGAGTCCAGGGAATAGAACGAGTTCAAGAACATATTTTTCAATAAGTACATCCCTAGTATTCTTCGAACAAAGATGGAGAAGGAGTTTTTTGAACTAAAGAAAAAGGATGATGAATCTGTTGGTATAAACGAAGCAAATATTACAAGGCTTTCAAGGTATACATCTGGCTTTATCATCCAACTTGAAAGTAAAACTGATCGATTCATCAGTGGCTTAAAACCAAATATTTGAAGGGCATTAGCTATAAGAGACTTTAGTAGCTATGAAGAAATTTTGCGTTGTGCTATCAAGGTATAAATGGAAGTTGGTGTTACATATCCATCTGAGGGTTTTCACAAGAAACGAAAATGGAGTTCAAGGAGAAATATCGGAATATTGGTGAAAAGAAGATGAATGTTTCTTTATGCTCAAAGTGTGGAAAGAACCATGGTGGAGACTGTCTTAAAGAGACTAGAAAATGTTTTAAGTGTGGAAATGAAGGTCATCAAGCAGCTGAGTGTTGAAGTAATAGAAAAAGGGTTGCTAATGGTGTGAATAAATAAAAGACTGCAGAGAACGCACCACCAACACTTCAATGCTTAATGTTCAATGAAATGGGGCATTATGCTAATCAATGCCCTAATCCAAGGGTTAATAATTATCGACATGAGCAACCACTTAAGGAAAAGGACAAAGGGAAGTCACATGCGATCACTATTGGAAATGTTGAATATGACAACGATGTGGTGGAATGATTACATCTTTATGTAATGGGATTCCAACATAATGTTGTATATAGCATCATGGAATATTGGAATATTTATGTATTGGTCTATTGTGGTTTTCAATAATTTTATGGTATTGGTAACCATGGAATGTGATTCAGATATTTTTTGGAAAAAGATGATATGTGCATAATGAAGGGATAAGGAGAAAATGAAATGTTTGAAAGTATTCATGAGATCATGAATGATATAAGGATATAGTTATATCATGGTTTGAGTATATAGAATTTTGGGTTTTTGGTATGTGGAAAGAGTTAGATTTTAACAGCACTCATGTTTTCACTAAGATTCAATGGGTATTCATTTTTCAAGAGAATACATGATTAAGGCTATCAAATATTTGGAATATGACCAACAAGTCATATCTTATGATATATGTGGATCAACGATGGTATTAACATGCTTGTTATATGAAATCTCTGGTAATTGTTTTCACTATATTATGAGAGTGGACTGAAGTATTATGGATAAGCCTAAATATTGGAATGGATTTTGTTGGACATAAGTTAGTGTTGTTTAAGGATTGAAGTTTTTTCTATATTATTGATGGGATGTTATAGTAATGTAGTTTTAGAAAAAGGACAACCTGCAGGATGGGTGATAACCCATCGCGTTGGACAAGGCTGTGGGAATCGAACCCACAACTGAAATGTGACTGGCCTTTATTGCCTACCACTGGCCTACAGTAAGTCCTTGGTTAGTAGAAACTAGTTTTATTAATCGGTATGATATATGATGTATAAGTTCATTTTTGGAACCATATACGATTAATCTAACCATAACATGGACTTATAACTTTTGATAACCTTTTGTTTGAAACAGATGGAATAACCCATCATTCTATCACATGATCAGCTAACACATCACGAATAACAAATTCAACTTCATTTCTTTAAGGGATGAAGTGGAAATTTTTCAATTCACTAACAACAGTGATATTGTACCAAAATCATGTAAGTATTTCTTTTAATTCATCAACTTTAGGGAAATGATCTTGAAAACCAAAAATGTTGTCCTAGTTCCCTTATATCCGATTAATCAGATGGTACCTTAGATCATCACAAATCTATGGTGTTGTGATTGTTGGTTTTTTCATAGCCATGTTCTCTACCACTCTCCATCAGAACATGATGGTTAGTTTTCTCTTCCATATCCATATTTTCACCGATGTTCTCCTATGTGGAAACCCAGTGATTAGTTAATTTGGGTAACCGTTATGTTTCATACTTTAGTTTTTAAATATTGGTTTTGGTATTCCTTTTTACGATGAGGGTTTCTAATAAAGTAACTTTCAAGTAGGAAACCATTTATAACCCTGACGAATTTCGAGGGTGAAATTCATTTTAAGGGGGGTAGAATGTAACACCCAGAGATTTTATGAAAAATATTTTTTTTTAATTTTATTGATGCCTTGTGTTGCATGCCACAACAAAGAATTCTTTCACAACACGCAACCCTAACTTGGCAGCATTACATGCAATCACGACCTTCCTCGATAGCGTGTGTTGTACGCAATACCGAGTTTCACTAAACAACGATATGCTATTAACATATTATTAAAACCAGTTGTTATGAATAGTAATAACCACTTTTTGAAATTTTGTAAATTTCATCTTTCAAAATGGACTTTATTTTTGGATTCAGAATATCGAAATTAGCCTAGGGTGAAATTTTGGTATTTTTCTGAAAACTTTTAATTTTTGATGAATAGTGAAAACACTGGGTTACTATTTAAAAACCGAAATTTTATTTAAATAAATATTTATTTAAATTTATCTTTTGGCAAAATTGATACATAATACCTTTATATGTTTAATGTAATTCATTGGAGTCATTTTATAATAATTTTGGATATATAAAAATTTTATTGAACTTTTGACCGTCTTGTACCCACCTCCTAAGAGAATTTTAAAATTTACATTAAACATAATTTTACCGCTTTTGTGAATGGAATATCAAAAATCATAGACACACAGTTTATTTTAGTAAGAAAAATGTTGTTCAATGAGATGAAAATAATTTTTGGTAAATAGTAACTTTTTACTTTTATTTACCACTGTTAAAAGTAAATAGGGTAATTAAGGGTAAAAATGATATTATTATTACCCTAAAACATATCCTAATTCTATTGGATAAGTGTAATTCGACAAAAAACAACCTTAGGAATAAAATATAACCATTTAGGCCCACTTGGATTAGATTAGGACATTTATTATTAATTTATTTAAAGAAGGGTTAAAATAGTCAAAATCAATGTTTAATAAGTATATCATTTTAAATATAGGGAATTACATAAGATAAATTAGACTATAAATATTCATTAGAAATATAAAAATATTTCCTACATAATGGTATTTTATTTGTAATTTTTAGACTTTAAATAATTTAATTTATTTTCAACACAATGATGGTGCAGTAATTATATTATTAATGAAATATTGACATAATTGATGTTATACATACCCAAATAAATGTAATTTGAGACTTTTTATGAATTAAAATAATTTCCTATGTTAATATAACATGTTAGTATTGATTAAATTAACTTTTTTAGAAATAATCATTCTGTTATGATTTTCACAAAAATCAATTACCAAATAGTGTCAAAATTGACATAAAATAGTTTTTTAAAAAAATATTATATTATTAATTGAAATTTTATTCCTAAAAATCTAAGGTTCTTCCAAATGACTTATATAAGGTCATATATATTAATTATAAACAACGTGGGGTTAGTTTGGCTTGTTATGATAAGTTTATTAACCTTATAGTGTAAGAAAACAAGAAGACACTGTAAAAGTTTAAGTATATAACATAGAGTTAAATCTAAATGATAAGGTTAAAATAGTAACCTAAAATTTTCTGAATTCTATTAGATGAGAGAATTTCAACCCCTCACCACCTTATATTAGAAATAAATCAATTTGGAGCTATTAAAAACCTAATATGACTTTATAATAAAATAATATTGTTAGTTTTTCCAAAGGTGCCCCTCTCCTCACTTATAAAAGGGAACCTCTTCCCTCTCTTCCTCACACCACATTGAGACTTCAAGCTCGGCCAAAACCTGAAACATTATCTTCTACACATCCATAGAAACATCCTATAGGTCCATTTCTTTTCAAATAAAAATTTTGGTGCCCTAAGAGGAGATCTCAAAGAGGCGCTTCAAAGAAGAGGTAATGTCTGTTACCAATTCATTCAACTATATTTCTTCTTCCACTTCTTCTTCTTTTGTTGTTTCATTATGAAGTAATAACATAAGTATCACTCATATAATGATATGTTATTATAAGTATGAAATAACCCTATTTCACCATCTATCCATCATACAGAAAACAAAATCACCCCGCGTGCGTACTTATGGAATACCGTCTCCACGCAGTGGTGTAATCTAGTTTCTACCACCAGCTTACTTGGATGGGTATAATGGTGTAAATAATAACTATATATGATTATTTAAAATTTATATTGAATCTGAAATAGTATACATACACTCCAATACAATTCAATGATCATGGAAATGATATCATCGCTCGGGCGTACGTACGGACTACCGTCTCCACGACGCGATGAGATTCATTCTCCATGTTAACAATTCATGAATGATTATAAAGTATATATATAATAAGTAATAATGAAATATATGAAATAATAATGATACTAGATTTATGTGTATATATATGTATGTCATCTACTTAATTTCATTCAATTCAATAAGGAAACGAAAATAGCGTTCATGCGTACGTACGGCCTACCGTCTCCATGAACGGTGTATTTCATTTCATCGATCTATCATATATAAATATGTATATACTGAAATATATATTATATATAAATCATTTTTTTCATTCTGGAAATATGTAAATCAGGATATTAGTAATAATATCCAGAATAACAAGTCCAAACACGTACGATAAATAAAACGATTTAACCCAAAACACTGCTTTAACATGGAACATAAAATGGAACAGGTAATATAAAGTCATAAGTGAACCATATATGAAATAATAACAATGAATATGATTCTTTAATAAGTCAATGGCATTATTTAAATAATTATACAGGAGTTTCAGAAACGTATGAAGCATATTGGATCTAAGGTAAGGGATAATTTTGCGAATCTCATTTTAATCCGAGATTGCTTATTTGTAAGTATTTATTGGGGTTATATTTATCACCCATGTCCAAGTTTTATTAAAATGTTTTCATGTATGTTTAAAGTCCTTTTTACCCTTTTATGACTTATACCATGTGTTACGGAAGGAATCTTTCTTTTGTTTACTATACAAGGATCTTTTTGACTTTTCTGACAAAATTACGAGGAGAATGTTATTTTTAACTTATACGGAATGAACTGATTTTTACAGTTTCATAACGCCTCATTTTCATGAATCCTGCTCGACAAGATTTCATGATTGTTTTCAAAAAAACCTTTTTCTTTTAAAATTACATGACATTTTGTGAAAATAAAATGATTTTGAAAAAGAAAGGATATTTTCCTCAAGAATTCATTTTATGTGTTTTTATCAAAACTATTTTCCATCTAAAATAACATTATTTAATATGTTTATGTTTCAAGTATAATGTCTCCATTATTTACATGGTTAGATTTTTCTTATGATGAAATTATATCCTTTTTTTATATGGATTATGTTATGATGGAATGATGTTTAAGAATCTCATTCTATTACATGGGTTATGCTATGATGTATGATTTATGATTTTATGGCACACGAAAGAATTATTTCATTATGAGATGGGTGGGACCTATATCTCCCTCTAATGAATTGGGTAAAGTTTTATATCTCATGAGATAGACATGGCTGGAACGGTATGTTAATCTGGTTAAGTGTCACAAGACTGAAATTAGGAGTGAACTCGATTCAGAAAGGGACTTTGTCCACTAAGATGGTCTTGGCAGCAATGCCTTGGCTACTATGGAAATCATAACATGTTCTGAATGGTTGCCACAATTACATGTTTTATTCCCATTATATTTTATCATGGTTGATGTTCTATTATGATATATTCCTTACGTACTTCCACGATTTATGTCTTTTCTCAAGATTATGATGTGTAAATTTCATGTTCAAGTTTTTTCTTCCTAATGTTTATGGATTGTTTTATGTAATCTATGTTTTCCCTTACTGAGCATTTGATCTCACCATTTTTATGTTTTATTTTCCCAAGGAAAAAAATAAATGTTTTAGGTAAGGAAAAAAAGGGGAAGATCGTTATGGGAGGTGTTGAAGATATTTCATCATGATTAGAAGTTTATATTTTGAGTTTCCAAAGACACTATACTATTACTGTCCTTGTGTGTCTGTTTTTGTTATGTATTAAGTATTCCGCAAAATTAATGTAATTTCCATGTACGTCAAGCTTTGCGTCTCTACACAAACACCCATTCAACTTCACTCAAAACCCATTTAGTATTAATTTCTTATCTATATCTCATTATAAAGTTCTCACATGCTGTTACCAATCTCTTAAGAAGATCCTCCAAATATTTTAGTAGTAAGCCTGCAGGGTAAGAGATTCTATCATATTTCATTTATTCAAGTATATTCTTTTACCTAATAATTTCTATTTGTAATTATTCTAGCAGTAATTTTTGACACATTAATTTAATTTAATTATTATTATCATGTAATTAGAGACCAACTTTCACTCTCATTAAACTCTTCCCTGAGCCTTTTTATACACCTCATACACTACCAAAATTTTTACATGATTTGTTGTGCCAAAACATTTATGTGTGAATAACTATCATAATTTCCCTTAAGGATATTAAAATATTGAAATATTTTATCAATTAATGGGTACTACAATTTATTTCTCCCACACTCTTTAATCATGGTAAAATGTATGTCATGTTTTATGTTGATTAAAAATTCATGTGATGCCTTGTTGTTATCATATTATATAATTCACATATGTTCTAGATTATTATTCTCACCTTCTTATATCATCACATTATTCCCCATAGAAACAAAATGTTTTTCCTTTTTCATTATATTCAATGATTATTCCATCATTTGGGTGTATATTATATCGTTTCTTATGTACGCCCCCTGGTTATCATATGTAATTTTAGATGATCAGTATATTTATAAAGTAATGTTATAATGTTTTTTTAATTTCATTATATCCAAATTTCAATGTATTATGAAATGTATCTATTTAACCAAATATATTAATCCACTTAATCATTTGGTATTGTATTATGTGTATCATTTTGTAAAAAAACATGAAATAAAGAATATTAAAATATATATTATTTTTCATTATTGGTTTCATAGAAATATATAAGAATTATTATGGTTTAGGATTGGAACGAATTAATGAAATAATTATGGACAAATGTGAATATAGAGAAACATTAAAAAATTAAGGTAAAATATAGAGTCAGTGGTTTCTCAGAAAAACAATCCATGTTTGGATTGTACAAGTGGATGTGGCACTAGAATATTTTTACCTAGTGGTAGGTACCCAAGAAATTTAATATTGGGTATTAAATAAATCTTCACTTCTTGTATGAAAAATATTCCATTCTACATAACTATTTTGACACTCATAAGTATATGAATTTTTAAATTCACAATCTCTTTTTGAATCAATCTTTAAAGAACTAGAACCCCTATAATATTTTATAATATGAAATAGATAATTGATAACAATGATTGAAAACTAGAAATTAATTTTGTAAAGAATATATATTATTTATATTTTATCCTTTAAAAAAATATTTTAATTCCCCTATACTTTATATGAATAATAATTTGATTGATCGTGTATTTTACACACAACACTGAGTTTAAATGAACTCCAACATATTATTAAAACTATAATATTTAAACATGACATTTAAAACATAGATTTCATAATTGGAGACATTAATATTAATGACCACTTTTTAAAAATTCATTATAAATATTTTGGATAAATAAAATATATTTCAAATTACTGACTAAATTTTTCATATTTTCATTTTATGCTTGAAAGTACAGATTCTTTTAAAAGGTTTTTATTTTACATTTAATTTTTTGGAATAATAATTTATGTATAAAAAAATTAGAAATTTTATTTTATAAAAATATATCCTTTTTATAAATCATCAGATTGAAATTATATTATGGTGACATTTTGGTATTTCTCTAAAAAGATTGATTTTTTCATTTAATAGTTAATAATACAACTTTTTTTAAAACTATATTTTATTTAAAATAAATTATTTAATTTAAAATTACTATTATGATTTGAATTTTATTTCAAATAATAGAAGTATATATAATTTTATTTCAAATCAATAATATCATTTTAATTTTTTTACCTAAATTTTATATATGTTTATTTTTAGGATCAAAAACAAATTTTTTCTTAAATAATTTTTTAAATGAACAATGATCATCTATTTTAGTAAATTAAAATAACCACTAATAAGTAAATATTTATTTATAATGTGGTTATCAGGGTGTTTTGTGCATTACATGACCCAATGTTAAAATTAATTCCCAAAATAAATGGTATTTTAACATGATAAATTTAAATTCATTTTACAAATAAATGGGTAAAAATTATCTAATATGAAACATTTTATTTTAGTCTTAATGTACAAATTACCTAGTATACGAAACAAATCACCATAGTGAAAAATAAAACAGAAAATTTAAGTGAATTCAAAAGATAAGGGAATGAAATGTTTTAAAATGATTACTGTTTTTAGAGGTACATATCAACTTTAACATCCCCCACTCAATAATTTATCTATTTTTCAGGCACTATGGGTGATAATGGATGCACATTATTGAATTGTTTTGGGAATATATAAAAATGTTTCTCGATTGATATAATAGGGAACTTGGTTTCCTCACTTCTTCAAACACATCAATATTTTTTTTTGAAAAATCCTAGAAAAAACCCTTTAAAACATCCTTATTTATGTTTTAGAGATACAATTTTCCAAAAATAACTATCCTTCGGTCCTTGTTATGGGATCTAAAAGAGATTATTCTAAGTAAATGTAATTTCTTTACTAAGCTATTCTATTTTTTACTTCATTTTTTATAACCATCAATTATAACATAAAAAATTAAAAAATAATAATATAAGGGTAAATGAACTAATTTTTTTTATTTAAGGAATAATATTCATCAATTACTTCCTCCATAAAATCAGATACAAATAAATCGATCGGGTGTACAGATAACTACCGCCTCCTAAACCGATGTAATTTGTTTTCCATCACCAACTCACATGGATATCCATAATTATTAAAATAATTTATATTTATGTTACTTATAAAAATTCTCTGAAAATATAAAATCAATATAACATACTATTCCTTACCCTTTCACCCATTAAGTGAATGATATCATTGCTCATGTGTACGAATGACATACCATCTACACAAAGAAGAGAGATACCTTTTATATATAAAAATATAATGAATGAATCAAAAAATTACACATAACAAATTAATATGATATTAAATAAATTAATATAATTTAGTTTAAAATTTATCTATGTCATATTCACAACCAAAACTACAATGATAAGAAACACATGAACAAACAATGAAATAAACAGCCAAAACATTGATATTACTGAAATATTATTAATGAACACATAATAAGATGGTATAAGAAGAAAATATTTGTTATAATGAATTTTTATATTATTATTGCATTAATTTATATAATGTTTAAAACCATAATAATAGTTTTTAAGGAAAGATCAACTAATGAGAATCATAACCTAGGGGACCCCGTCTCAATTAATCTCTATTGGGGAATATTTTGATTTTATGAACCTAAATTATTTTATATGATTTATATATAATCCATTTTACTTGTAATATCATGAAAAAATCATACGAAATGGTATTTTAAATTTAATTTTTAATTAGGTAATCAAAAGGGACTTGAATTCAATATACCAAGTAGTAAATAAATCATAATTGAATATCTATTCATTGGGTTATATTACATCTTCATTATCTTAAATATTATTCTATTACATGTGTAATGATTTATTATTATATTATGTTCTATTTCTTAATAATTTATGTGTATATAAATTTGATACATATATTACATTCATTTATTAATCCCCACTTCAATGTTATGATCAGTATTAGAGTTTCTAATATCAAATTGAGTTTTTTGGTAAATATATTATCCTATAGACCAATATTACTTTATGAGGTGTATCTAATACCATTTTTATGTTTTTATATTATAATTAAATTTTAATTAATGTTATTTAATGTTTAATTTGATATTAATTCCTCTATGGGGTTATGATTCAAAAGTTACCAATGCTCTAATTGTTTATTTCACAATATAATTTCCAACAAGAATGTTTATGATTTAATTTTCATTAAAGGAAATTATTTGATCAATGTATAATAATCCCATTTAATTTTTCCCCTTGATTGATTTTTTAAATTTTCCTTAAAGATTAAAACATTCTTGTAGTTTTTACTTGAAATGGTTGAGAAAATGTTTTTAAGAAAATCGTAACTTATTTATCTCTTTGGTCAAAAATTATTTTCCATCCAAATTAATGTTTTAAAATACTAATTTGTAAAATGTTTCTGAATATTACCCATTGATTTTTATATTCACTCTATCACATGACTAACGTTTTTTAAATTAATATTCTTTTCATCTTTAAAATAAGGTACCTTCTGACTTTTCTTAAGAAAATTTCAAAACTATAATAATTTATTGCACTCATAATTAATTGAAAATTCCCAATATCATGAAAAATATTTAAATTGAAGGTTACCATAAAAATTTAAATGTTTATTTTTAGATTTTTTTTTCATAATATTCTATAGAAAATTTGTTCATTAGATTTTTATTCAAAGTCCAAGAAGGGTATTTTTCTTAAGAATTTTTTTAATGAGATTGTTATGTTATTTATATTCACCAGTTAAAAAACATTTATTTTTAATCCCCTTAGGATATGTTGAAATAATTATATCATTTTTTATTCTTTGGATGGTTTAGGATGTGTTTTTTCAGATAATGTATTAACATTCACTTTCTCGATTAAATTTTTGGATATTAACATTCTCTTGAAACATTCAGTTTATTTTGGAATTTGGAAATTAGATTTATCTTAAATATCCATATTATTTATATCATGGATATGATTATTGTATAAACAATATAAATTCTTATATACAATTTTTATTTTTAATGTTATTTGATAAATTAGGAAAATATTGATAGATCTACATCCTTAAATCAATATATATATTTATTGGTAAGTTATATTGTCATGAGTTAAATTTACCATTTGATATATTAGGAATTAGTTTTACATGATATGATGAGTTGGGATTATAAATATATACGCCCTAATTAATCAGTAGTATCAATAGATGAACAATTTTTCTACACTTATTTCAAGGGTTTTGTTTGGTGTATACTGACATAATAATTAAACTAAATTGGTTCAATTTCATTATTTTATAAATATAAGGTTTTTAAATATAAATAAATATAATATTAGCCATTTCTCTTTATTTCGAATATAGTGACTACAATCCATGATATTCCTTCATTGATATTACCCAATGAATATGTTCAAGATTTTATTATAATTTATATTTAATTATTTTATCATTATTTATTCCTTCTATATTATTCTTGATGTTTTATTTATTGATTATATGAAATGTCTCTTTAGTTATTTACATTCCCATGCTATTTATGCCTTATCTATATGTGATAGTCACATTATTTATAAAATGTCATGAATTTTTAATTATTTACATTTCTATATCGATTAATATTTCCCGAATCATAAAAGATTCCACTGTATGTAACACTAAATGATAATTTGAACATCCCATTATTTCATTTCATTTCCCTAAGATATGAAGAATTAATACGTAAATGTGTTCAAGGATACATAATAATAAAATTCACTATGTATTTCAATTTATATTTTCAAATGTAATGTAAGACTGTTGTGTTTATCTATATTAAGAATATTAAAAAACAATTTGGTCCATTGGGATGTGAAAACATGAATCTTGTGGAAATGTAGTAATGTAACCACAATATCCGACCTACTGAGGATAAGGAATACATTAATTATTTCAGTTTTCTGTGTTTAATAGTTTTAAAATTATCATCCGTAATTTTAATTTTACTAATTCAAAGGATCAAAATATGAGGAAACATGTAAACCACCATTGTTTTGGGTAATTAGATGATTTTTTAAATGAAATTACAAATCCAATGGGAGTTGAATTTGAGAAATTCAGGAAAATAGTTAATAAATTAAATCTTGTTTCTAATTGATACATAAATCAATGTGGAAACCCACATCTACCTTATATGTAGAAGCTGGAAATTATACCTTAATGCTAAAAATGTCCTAAACTCATAGGGTATCTTCAAATCCATTAATGAATGAATGATGAGACAAACAGTTGAATATATCTTCCACATCTATCAATGCCCAGAGACAAAGATAGTCATGTTTGATATTTATCATGTGGAGGGAGAAGCTAGTCAATGGTGTATGATTATAAAAAAATTGAATCCTTAAGAATAAAGCAATGGGATTAAGTGTATTACATTTTAAAAAATTCATTTTAAATTATTTTCCTCAAAATCACTAACACATAATAAATATAAAGTTCCTTAGCCATAGAAAAAGGTACATGAATCGATCATGGAGTATGAGGAATATATAACAATATAAATAAGATATGACTCCAAATATTTTTTTGGCCATTAAAATAATGTGAAACACCTATTTATTGGGGGAAATATGAATCTTTGAAAAAATTACATTGGAACTCTTAAAGATTGTAATGTTTACAAGGTTAAACAAGGAAAATTCACAAGAACTCTTAGTTTTACAAAATTGCTTGATTTCAGAAATGTGATTCTAGAAATTCAGGTTCCAGAAACATGGATCTGGAAATGAAACATAATGAAAGTTTACAAAGATAAAGGTTCATCCTTAAAGCGTATAGAATATTACTAATTAGAGTACAAGTATATTAATGTATAATATAGTAATAGATTCATCAAAAATCAAAATGTAGTGAAAAATATGAAACAAAATTAGTAACAAGTAGTAAATATTTTAACCTAATGACAATGGTATCCAAAAACCTTGGATAAAAGTCCCTTGATTTATACTTTCAAGAATGTATGTCTTACCCACACAAGATTAAGCCCTCAATACTAAGATGAGAGTATGTCTTGCTATCCCCGCGAGACCTCATCATCAAGGTAGTCCACAACTCTATCTTCCGTAGCAAGAAAGTCGTAGATCATTAAAGTAGTTTTCACCTCTATCATCTTATACCAGGAAGCCCACGAATTTACTCAACAACATTCAGAGTTGCACGAATGAATTCTAAACAATATTTTCAGTACGCACAAAGCATGAGAGTCTCTCTCTAGATATCACATCAGCATCATGTAATCTCTAGAGTAATAGAACATTCTGTTAAAGTTATGATCCCTTTCAAAAGAGCTCCTATTTATATGAACATCTTCAATAGTCGGCTCCCTCCTCCAACGATTATATTTTTCCTTGATGTTCAGAGGAACCGGTACACTTGTCACTCAAATAAAAGTTGGTTAGAAACAGAAAGAACGACATCATTTTATTACCATTATACGAGTAAGAAAAAATATGGTTTCTTGAACAAATTCATTTTTCGAAGTCTAAGAAAAAATGAATGTTCAGAGTCAAATAAAAAATTATTTAGAGTATATAATACATGGATATTCAGATACTGTTTATCAGGGAATTTGGATTTAGACTTCTATAAACATTAGAATTTGAATTCATAAATATTCAGAGCCTTATTTTATAATAATTTGGAGTCTGAACTCATAAAGGTTCGGAGTCTGGATTTAGAGAACTCGGAACCTGAACATATAAAAGTTCAGAGTCTGAATTTAGAGAACTCGGAGTTTTAACTTATAAAAGTTTTTATTCTGAATTCAGAGAACTCAGAGTCTGCACTCATAAGAGTTCGGAGTCTGAATTCAGAGAGTTAGGAACCTGAATTTGGATCCTGAAAATAGAATACATTATGTTAAAGTATATATACGATTATGAGGTTTTGGAGTATAAAATCCTTTTTCATTAACTGAGAATCTGAAAAATGATCATACATGATAATGACCAGCTGGTCATGGAAAACTATAGAATATATGCAGATTCTTGATGAGTTTCAAGAATGTGTTAGTGATGCATTTGACACTGAAGATGTGCAGATCAATGATCTCACAAATAGTTATGAGAACATTCTTACTCTGGAACTTAATTCTAGGATTCAAGAAGTGAATGAACTGAATGGGAAGCTGTATTCAGTTTTTGAGAGTTGGAAGAGAGAAAGGGATCTTAGGATTGAGATAGAAGAGAAGCTAGTCTATTAAGAAGAAGTCTTGAAGGGTCAGGCAGAATCTCTCAAGGGCTAGGAAGACAAAATAAAGGCCTTAGAGAAGATAACAGAGGATCAGGATCAGCTTCTTATGTGAGCAGAGGAAGATCATAAGGAACTCAAGAAGCTAAAAAAATTAGTCAAGAAGCTGATGGCTAGGGAGAAGGAAGGATAATCTTTTTCAATATCGATCTTTTGTTGTATTCCTTCCTTGTAAAATTTTTACAAACAACTTGAATTTTTTTGGTTGCTTTTATTTTGGATGCTTAGTACTAATTTTTTCAGGAACCATATTTTCTTTCCATTCCCTTTAATCCTTTTTATAAATCGCAAAGGGGGATAAAGAGACGTCAAAAAGAATACAAAGCGAAAGAAGAAATTTCCATATGTCAAGGGGAGTTCATCTAAGGGGGAGATCCTATCATTGAATATTTGAGTATCCAAGATAATGTAAAATCTAATTCTGGAAATCAAGAATAAGATCCTTAGTGTGTCGAAAACCTAAGGGGGAGTTAGTCCAATTCCTCATAGCCAATGTGTTATAGGAGATATCTTTTTTTCAATGTCCAAATATTCTTTTTTCGTAAGGATATTGGTTCTTTCCAAAAAGGGGGATATATTTGAGTTAATAAAGTTTACTTATGATTTAACAGAGGGTAGTTTTAATGGGTTAATGTACAGGCTCATCACAACACTTATCCTCGCATTACCCACCATTGTGAAATGACTTGTGATCTATAGTGAAGTGTCTAAAAAATTCATTTTTTATATGTGATCATCAATAATGAAAAAGTGATACCGTATTCCTCATTATAGTTAATAATTTATGTGCAGTAATACCCATTACATACTATAGAATTGGTTATAGGGATCCTGAAATTGAGAAGGTGGTGACATTATATTTATGGAAAAAAGTGTTAAATATATAGAGATTATGAAGTCTACAAGTATATATTCAGACTAAAGGATATCAATTTTCCCCAAAGAAGGTGGTCATATTTTATCAAAGATTTTTAAAATTTATTCCATAACCATATTGGTAAGGGAAACAAAGTAGTAGATGCTATGAGTAAATAAAATCCTATGAAACATTCTATGATGATGATTTAAAGGGACCTAATATTATTTTACATTAAAAGGATGGTCATGGAATAATAAACCTATTTTAATCATTATTTGTTCAAATATCATCTCAAATATAAATTTATGAGTGGATTAGGGTGGCTAAAAAATAAGATGAGGATCTTGAAATAAAGGCAGAAAAAATTTGATATTTTCATTTAGATAAAGATGAAGTTATGAGGTTTAGAAACATGATATGTGTGTGTTCAAAAATAAAACCGAGGAGGGGAATTTTCAATGAATAGAAAATCACATACTAATATATTTATCTGGGAAGAATTATCATTTATAAATATTTAAATCCAAACATATGTTAGGAAAACAAGAAGGGGTGGATTGAATTTTTTTTACCATGATTATTAGTAAAAAAATTAAAGATTAATTACCAATGTTTAACGATATGTTGGTACCCTTTCCCATAAAATTATCAAAATAGTAAATCACAACTGTTGAATTAATCATATTACTCTACAAGACCTTCAATAGAAATACCACTTTATGCTTGTTAGTCAATCACATATAAGGTTAAAACATTTCATTTCATTCATATAATATTTACATATTGGTAAAAATTGTAATATATACACTTAATAAGTTGTAAGACTTCATGGAGTACCACTCTCTTTTGTATTTGAATTATATTAATGGGTTACCTTGAGGATTAGAATAATACTTTATTAAAAATAAGATATAGAATTGAGTTTTATAAATTTTCATCTCTCACAAATAGATGTTCAATTTTGGAGAACAATTAAATATCTATATGAAATTTGTATATCATTTTTTGTGTATTTAAAATGATTTTTGGATCAAAATGTTCTCCTTGAGTAGTCCTCATGTATCAATATTTTCCATTATTCCATATGAATGACACCTTATAATACTCTATAAGGGAATATGTGCCAGACTCTAACATGATGGTATGAATTTGAAGAGAGGAATATCATTTGACATGATCTTATCCAAGATATGAAAAAGGTTAAAACCGTTCATAGTCATATAAGATCCTTGAAAATTTAAAATAAATTTTAAAGAGACAAAATTCTATGAGACATATAGTTCAATGTTAGTGATAAGGTGTTCCTTATTTTATCACTATTGGAATATAGTGATAAAGATAGTGAATAAGGGAAATCATTGTCCAAGACACCAAAATCTCATTGATGTAAATAGCCACATTAGATCTATATCCTATTGACTAGAACTCCCACCTATCCTATCATAAGTACATGATGTGTTCTATATATCCCTATTTAAAAAGTACATACCAGACCCATCACATGTATTGAATCCATATCTAATACCATTAAAGAATGTTATTCTTAATTGGAGAAACAAATAAAGATCAAAGATGGTAGAGAAAAATTTATATGAAATAATAAAAATCACATGTTCAAAATACTATATCTAAAACACATGTTTTAGGAAGAAACATGGGAACTAAAATAAGTGATAAAATAAAAGTACCATTATCTATTTTAGTGTATGAAATAAAAATTCAATGGTGATATTTTCGATTGTGGAAGAATATAATGACCCAATATTTTATAAATAAAATTCAATTTTAATAAATTAATGGCATAATAAAAAATTTAGTTTTAGAAAACACATGATCTGAATCTCATGTGGTTATTTGGGACCATTATAAAATATAGGCATAATTTTATAGACGAATTAAAATAGAAAAACACATCATAAGAATTGTTGACATAGTTACTCAACAGTTTATGTTAATATTATCATATATTAACGGTTATGATGAAGTAAAATTGATACAGATAGAAGAAGTGATTAACTAAACTAAAAGGAGAAAAACTCATCCACAAAACATTAGATGAGCCTGTAAGGGGTGTCTAATCGTTAGGGTTTCTCCTATTGTCGCCCCTCTTATCTCTGCCTCGGGCTGGATTCAACTCATCTCAGCACTCCATCCTGGTGTTCTCATTGTTGTAGGTCTCAGTGTTGGCGTCGAGGGTGGACTCAGCTGTCTTGGGATATCCCCTTATTTTCTGGCATGTTCTTGCTCTTTCGTTCACATCATGGTAGGGAGTCTTTGGTTAAATGGTGTTTTCATTAGTCGATAATCCTGCCCTATCTAAGGGTCGGCACCAGGGTGTGTTAGATGGGAGTGTGTGGTGTGGTTCGACTTGGTCTCCGGGAAGGATCATGGTGGTTGTGATGGGATCTGGCTCTGATTTGCGGCAAGGGCGTGTCTTTGGTGGGGTTTAGGTGATCATCATCACGGTACTGGTTTTATTTTCTATTTTCGTTTCTGATCCTATGTTTTTGGATGATTGTGTGTTTATGCGGGTTGGAATCTAAGGTGGTTCAAATTTGGACTTTCTCTAACGGCTTCATTAGTTGTAGCAGTGGCGTGGAAGTGATGCTACGAGAGCCCCAAGACTTTGTTGAGGGTTTGAACTGATGTGATATGCATTTATGGATTTGGATCTACTATTTGTGAGGAGTTTGGTGTGTGGGTGTGTTTTTGTTTTGGATTTGTTTGATTCTTATGTATCATTAAAGATTTTTGTTGAATATCTGATGATTTGGATGTGGTTTTTTTGAATTAGGTTGTGTGGAGGCATTGATGTCAGAAGGCTGGTCCACGGTGATGACTGTGACTGGTTTTTTTGCCTAATTGTGGAATGATGGAAGTTTTTTTGTGGTTGGATTGTTTCCTAATGTGAGAAGGCTGTGAAATTGGAATTGAATTCCTAGAAAGTGCTTCAGAGGAAGATCCATGGTTGTCTATTCATCTTTAGAGTGCTTGTCAGATTTGGTTGTTTGATAGGGTATAGTGACCCATACTTTACATACATGGTTAATAATTCAAAATTGGATCATACTTATTACAACATATATCAAAACCATTAAAGGACCGTATAGGTATAGTGTCTTTAGAAACTGGGAAACATAAACAACTGCTTCATAAAGCATCTACACTATCTCATATTCATTTCATCATATCTATAGTCCCTTTTTGGCATATCAAACTTAATAACCTTTTCCTGACCTGGGGAAAGAAAAGATACAAAAGGGTGAGCTCAAATGCTCAATAAGGGTAAACAAAAGAAATATCAATCACATCAAATTCATAAGAACATAACATTTTGGAAATCTTACCCTGTAAAAGAGATCATAATTTCATAACATGGGATAAATCATGGTTGTGAAATGTAATCCCAATAATCATAACATTAACATGAAACTTTGTGTCATACACACATAATCATATTGAATCATTTCTTATTAGTCAAGACTCATTTCCAAGACTATCTTAGTGGACAAAGTCCATTTCTGAACCGAGTTCACTCCTCATTTCAGTCCTCTTTCACTGAACCGGTTTGACCTACCATTCTAGCCATGTCTATCTCATGAGATATAAAATCTTTACCTAATGCATTGGATGGAGATATAGGTCCCACCAATCTCATAATTATACCATTCTTATGTGTGCCACAAAATCATAAACCAAACATCATAGCATAACCCATGTAATAAAAATGGGAATTCTTAAACATTATGAAATCATAAAAAAATTCATATAAGATAAAGTAAATCATAAAACTATTTTCATCACAACATAATCAAATCAATGTAATAATAGAGATAGAAACGAAACCCTATATTATCATAGATGGAAAATAATATTGATAAAACACTTGAACTCCATTATTGAAGAAAATATCCTTTCTACTTCAAATTTTTTTCCTTTCTTATCATGTCATAAAATTTTAAACTAAAAGAAGTTGATTAAAAATAAACAATAAAACTAGTAAAGTAAGATTCTTGGAAATAATGTTTTAAAAATCCAATCATGCCATATAAGTTAAAAAAACATTCTCCTTGTACTTTTGTTGGAAAAGTCAAAAAGTACCTCGTACGAAAAACGACAAAAGAATCCTTTCATATCATTTAATAAAAACTTACCGAAGGGTAAAATTGTATTTAAAAATTGTAGAAGGATATAAATATTACATATTGAGGAAACATGGATGTGGATGATAAATATTCCGTAGTAAATTCTGAAGTATAAACAATCTCGGATAAAAATTGAGATTGTGATATTGTCTTTTACCTTAGGTCTGATTTGCTTCGTAAGTGTCCGAACCTCCTGTATAATGATTTAAATAATGTTATTGACTTATTTATGAATAATAGTTATTGTTATTATATCATATATGGTGATATTCTTAGCTTCTAATTAGTAATATTTCATTACTACTTGTTAGTCGGGTGTTTATTACATTTTGCTCTTATGCGTGTTTTGTCGAATAAATTCTTATTCTTCTCTTTAGGTTATAGATACCTCATTTATATAATGATATTAGTGTACTATATATCATATTTATTCATTCAATTCATTTATATAATCATTATTCAATGAATATCATGTAGAACGAATAGCATCACATCGTGGATACGGTATTCCGTACGTACGCACAAGCGATGATATCATTCCCATGATCGTGGAATTTTATTGGAGTGTATGTATACTATTTAAGAATCAATAACACTTTACCATAATCATATATAGTTATTTATTTTCACCATTATTCCCATCAAAGTATGGTGGTGATGGAAAATAGACTACACCACAGCGTGGAGACGGTATTCCGTACGTACGCACGCGCGGTGATTTCATTTTCCATAGGATGGATGGATGTGAAATGGGGTTGTTTCATACCTATAATAACATATCATTATATTAGTGATACTGATTTTATTACTTCATAATGAAACAACTAAAGAAGATTAAGTGGAAGAAGAAATAAAGTTGAAAGAATCGGTAACGAACATTACCTCTTCATTGAAGCGCCTCTTTGAGACCTCCTCTTAGGGCATTAAAATTGGTCTTTGAAGAAGACCATGACCTCTAGGATGTTTCAAGGGAAGTGGAGAAGATAATTTAGCAGGGTTTGTCCGAACGAGAAGGCTCAAGGTGGTGTGAGGAAGAGAGGGAGGAGGTGGCCTTTTATAAGGGAGGAGAGGGGCACCTTTGGAAATATAAGAAATATTAGTTTATATTAAAACCCATCCCCACATAGAAACTTCCAAAATGACTCATATACTAAGATTATATGAGATAGGGTTGTGATACCTTCAACCAATAAAATTTAGACATGTTAGGAATTAATTTAAAACATTATCAACTAGATTTATCCTTATTTATCAATTTAATTTTATTTGTGCTAATAATATTCTAAATTTTAAACTATTGAAAATAATCTGATATGTGTTGTGAATTTTCCATAATTTTAAACTTTATGACATTTTCAACCATATAAATTTTAATTTATAACTTTTAAATATTTTTGTGATTTTTAAACAATTTTATAATATGTTATTTTTAAAAAATAACAGTAGTGTCAATTTTGACACTATTCATTTATTTGAATTTAAATAAAATATATACAGAATATATGTTCGAAATAAAAGCTCTAATAGATTCATAAAATGTCATATGTATCTAGAAAATTAGTGAAGCACATTAAATAGTTCATATATTATTTATTTTAATATTTTTAAAACCATTTATTGGTATTTTAATTAATAAAATAATTTCAACGTCATTATTGTCTCACAATTAATGATAATTATTTAATCCCTAGAAATTCTAACAAAATTCTTATGATGTAGATAATTTTATTAGATTTTTGGAAACTATTCATGTTTGATGTTTCATTATGTTTATTACTAAATTAAAATTACTATACTTATAAGATTTAAGAAAGTGACATGTTGTCACATTCTTTGGTTTTAATAATAATTAAATTATTTTCATGGACAAAAGTCCATTAAATGAATCTAATCTGACCCTTAGGTGATATGAGTCGACTTTTAGTCATCCAATAGGATTTTTTCAGGTGTTAAGGTAATTTTATAATCTTATATTTAACCTTAATTACCCGATTTACCTTTAACTATGGTAAATAAAATTTACCGTAGTTACTATTCATAATGCCCAAAAAAAAGTAGCCTATTAACATAATTTGGAACCCCTGATTCCAAATATGCAATAAATTTTTCAAATTTCAAAATACATATGTTGTATTAATTAATTTAAAATAAATCCTGTTGTTAAGAAAACGGTTTTTAGAAGTTAAAACATTGCCAAAGATTGAAGTGTTTTTACCTATGAATTCAATGTGAAATTAATGCTAATGAAATACATTATATTAAATGGTAAAAATAAATTCTATTTATACATTAAAACTATTCAATATTATAATTTAACCATATAAATTATCTCAATGAAAAAATTTGTTTTTAATTAAAAATTAGCGTATTTTTATTATTCATCAAAATATGAAATTTATCAGAAAAATAACAAAAATTTATCCAAAGTAAATTTTTATATACTGATTCAAAAAAAGAATTTTATTTTGTCAAATTGAACTTGTAAATGTTTCAAAAACTAGATTTATTGTGGGTGCTCCATCAAAAGGTGGCAAAACATCATTTTTTTGAAAAATACTTATTTTACCCGAAAAATTTATTTTGTTCTCGTACCATGTTCTGGAAAATATGTAAGATGAATAGTAAAGTTATAAAATTCAAAATTTATTTAATACTATTCATAACGGCTAGTCCATAATAATATATCATTGTTTATTGAAACCTGGTATTGCGTACTACACATGCTATCGAGGTAGGTCTCGATTGCGTGTGTTGCAATACAAGTCCGTATTGTGTGCTGTAAAAGATTCCTTTGGTGTTGCGTATAACATAAGAAAAAAAAATATTTCTCATAAAATATCATGGTGTTACATTCTACCCCCTTAAAATGAATTTTGACCTCGAAATTCATCATTTCATTACAAACAGATGAGGATACATCTCCCTCATCATATCCTCAAGTTCCCATATAGCTTCTTCTAATTGGTGGTTTCTCCATAAAACTTTCACCAATTGAGTGGTCTTTTTCCGTAGGACTTTTTCGCTATGATCTAGAATCTCTATCGGCTATTCTTCATAAGAATGATCTTGCTCCAGCGGTACAACTTCTGAGCTGAGTACATGTGAAGGATCAGGTATGTACTTTCATAGGAGAGATACATGGAACACATCGTGAACTTGAGGGAGATTTGCTGGAAGTGCAAATCAGTAAGCTACCTTCCTAACACGATCCAGAATTTAAAAAGAAATGATATATATAGGGCTCAACTTTCCCTTCTTTTTAAATCACATGACCCTCTTTCAGGGAGATATTTGTAAGAACACTTTATCATGCACTTCAAACTCTAGGTCTTTTCTTCGGTTTTCGGCATAACTTTTTTGTCGACTCTGATCTGATCTTATGTGTTGTTGAATAGATTTGACCTTTTCTACCATTTCATCAACAAGATCAGGTCCTAATAGCTTTCTTTCCCCAACTTTATCCCAGCAAGATGGAGTCATGTACTTCTTTCCATAGAGAGCTTCATAAGGAGCCATCTGAATACTGGAGTGAAAGCTATTATTATAAGAAAATTACACAAATGGTTGTTGTTGATCCCAACCAACTTTGAAATCCCTAGAGAAAGCTCTCAACATGTCATCTAGAGTCTGAATTGTTCTCTCAGATTGAATGTCTGTTTGAGGATGATAAGCAGTGCTGAAACTCAACTCTGTATCCAGAGTATGCTGAAGACTTCTCCAGAACATCGAGGTAAACCTCGGATCCCCATAAGATATAATTGAAAGTGGTACCCCATAAAATCTGGCCACTTCCATTAAATATATCCTGGTAAGCTGATCTAGAGAGAAATCCTCTCTAATAGCAATGAATTTTGCAGACTTTGTAAGACGATCAACTATGACCCAGATAGCATTATTGCCTTTGGATGTTTTAGGAAGTCCAGTGACAAAGTCCATAGTGATCTTTTCCCATTTCCATTCTAGTATGGGTAATGGTTGTAACATACCCTTAGACTTCTGTCTCTTAGCTTTAACATGCTGAAAAACCAAGCATCCAGGGACATATTCAGCAACATCTCTTTTCATGTCATCCCACCAGAAGTACTCTTTCAGGTCCCTATACATCTTCGTGCTTCCAGGATGAATAGAGAATGAAGAACTATGAGCCTCATCCAGTAGCTCTTTTTATAATTTGGGTATGGGAGGAACACAAACCCTTTTCCTGAACATTATTATCCCATCTCAATCAAGGTTGAATTAAGGAACATTTCTCACCTCCTTTTGTAACTCGACATCTTCATTCTTTGCCTCTTTAATCGTCACATGTATAGATGGTTGAAAATTCATTTGAGAAAGATAAGATTTAACCCCTTCCATTAAAATTCTAAGATTCATCGTTTGTAAATCCATAAATTTTGGATCTTTTGTGATCCTCATCATGGATAAGATAACATTGTCTTATCAACTTAAAGCGTCTGCTACCTTGTTTTCTTTCCCAGGGTGGTAATGAATTGAGCAGTCGTAATCCTTAATCAGATCCAACCATCCTCTTTGATGCATATTAAGCTCCTTTTGTGTGAAAATATACTTTAAACTTTTATGATCAGTATAAATATCACACCATTCACCATAGAGGTAATGCCTCCAAATCTTTAATGCAAAGATTACCGCAGATAACTCCAAATAATGAGTTGTGTAATTTTGCTCCTGGATTTTCAACTGTCGTGAAGCAAAAGCTATCACCATATCATTTTTCATGATAACACACCCCAGTCCCTTCTTGGATGCATCATTGTAGATCACAAAACTTTCTCCACTGCAAGGTAGTGTGAGCACAAGTGCACTAGCTAACCTTATTTTTATCTCTTTGAAATTCTCTTCACATTCCTCAGTCCAAACCATCTTAACTCCTTTTGGAGTCAACTTGGTGAGTGGGTTAGATAACCTTGAAAAACCATTCACAAAAGGTCGGTAATATCCTACCAAACCAAGAAAACTTCGGATCTCAGTTACTGTTGTTGGTCTCGACCATCTTACGATAACCTCTATTTTTGCTGGATCCACAGATATCCCCTCTTTTGAGATTATGTGACCCAAAAATGCAACTTTTTGAACCCAAAATTAAAACTTGGTTAATTTGGCATAAAGCTTTTCCTTTCTTAGGGTCTTTAATACAATTCTCAAGTGATCTTCATGTTCTTCCTTGATCTTTGAATAGACAAGAATACCATCTATAATTTCTACCACAAACTGATCAAGATAGTCTCTAAAGACTCTATTCATCATATCCCTGAAGATAGAAGAGGAATTAGTAAAACCAAATGGCATCACTATAAATTCATAGTGTCCTTAGCTTGTACGAAAATCGGTCTTTGGTATATCCTCCCTTTTGACCCTTAACTAATGATACCCTGAACGATGATCAATCTTGGAAAAGTATTGAGCTCCATGTATTTGGTCAAATAGGTCATCAATGCGTGGGAGAGGATATTTTTTCTTGATAGTGATCTTGTTAAGTTCTCGATAATCAATGCAGAGTCTCATTGAACCATCTTTCTTCTTAACAAACAGAACATGTGCTCCCCAAGGTGACGCACTAGGGCGTATGAATCCTTTATCAAGATTCTCTTGGAGTTTCTTCTTCAATTACTGAAACTCAATTGGGCCCATTCTATAAGGTGTCTTTGAAATTGTCAAAGCACCCTGTATGAGTTCTATTGAAAACTCAACTACACAATTTGGTGGAAGACCTAGCAATTCCTCTGGAAAGACATCATCAAATTCACATACAATGGACATATTATAAATATTGAGTTTCTCTCTAACCATTTGAGATAAATAACCTTCATTTAGTGGAATTAAGACCCATAAGATAGAAGAAATTTCCACTGGAAGGTTACGTTCATCCATGCATCGATAGATGATCATAGATTGATCTGGAATATGAAATGTGACATCCCTTACATGGAAATTGATATAAGATCCATATAAAGAAAGTAAATCCATGCCAAGAATCACATCAAATTCCACTATATGAAGGATCACATGATTTGCAGGAAGCACTTTCCCACAAACTTCAATTAGAGAGGAATTGTAAACTTTTGATGCAACTGTTGTTCCATTAGGAGTTGTCATAGCCAACTCAACATCTAATTGTTGAGGTAATTAAGAGATACCCTTAGAAAATTCATCATAAATAAAAGAGTGGGTGGATCCAGAATCAAATAAACATTTGCTACTTTAGAGTGGATGATAAGTGTACCTCTCACCACTTCGTTTTCATACTCCACATTGCCAAAAGTAATAGCATGTGAATTTCCTTTGACTTTGGACATAAGAGTTTGTTGACGTTGATCATCATCATCAACCCTTGAAGTTGGGCATTGATTGGCATAATGCCTCATCTCCTTGCACTTGAAACATTGAAGTGTAGTAGGTTCATTATGTGTATCCCTTCCTTTGTTTGAATCATTAGACATATTCTTCCCATTATTTCGACATTCAATTGCCCGATGACCTTATTTTCCACACTTATAACATTTTCTAGTCCCATTAAGACAATTTCCTCCATGATTCTTTCCACACATTGAGAATAAGGGAAAACTCATCTTCTTCTCAGTGTGGTCTTTATATTTTCCTTTGAATTCCATTATCCTTTTCTTATCAAACCCATGTGACTGATGGGTTACACCAATCTCCATCTCAACCTTGAGAGAACATCAAACAATTTCCTCGTAGCTATTGAAGTCCCTTTTGGATAACGCCATTCGAAGACTTGGTTTTATGCCACTAAAGAATCGATCGATCTTACTCTCAGGTTGGATAATAATTCCGAAAGCGTACCTTGAACGTCTTGTAAAATTTTCTTCGTAGGTTCCAACGGATTCATCATCCTTTTGCTTCAGTTCAAGAAACTCCTTCTCCATCTTTTTTAAAAGAATACGAGGAAAATACTTATTGAAAAATAAGTTCTTGAACATGTCCCATTCCATGGACTCAATTTCACCCCTTTGCCTCGTATTCTTAATAAGATTACACCATTGATCAGCATCTCCTTCCAAACGATACACTCTTAATATGACTTTATCATGTTCAGAAAATTGATGAACTGAAAATATCTTTTTAGTGGTACTGATCCATTGTTCAGTCACTAATGGATCAAAAGACACGCTGAATGAAGGTGAATGCTTCCTCATGATGGATTAAACAGAATGTTTCTCCTTTCTTTTCTAATTTGGAAGTCCTTCATGATTCATAGCATGAGAAAGTTGTGTGAGCATGGCTAAAAGATTTTTCATTCCAGCTCCCATAACGTTTGGTTGCTCAGGGGGACAATCTTTGCCTTGCCCATCGCATTCCGCATTAACACGGTTCCATCAGGTTCCAGCCATTGACTAAAACCAAGAAGAATAGTGTGAGCAACACTAATTATAATAGGAAAACCACATAATCAAGAATAAAATTTAACACATAAGATCTTATAATAGGTTGTTCATGGCCATTTCAAAAACACTAAGATTGTGTTCTATGCTTAGACATATCCTTAGGTTTCTTACTAAGGCTTTCACATCCTAGTTTCCAAAGGTTAACTATACATTTCCTCTGATACCAACTATAGAGACCCATACTTCACATACATGGTTAATACTTCAAAATTGAAGCATACTTATTAAAACATATAGAAAAACCATGAAAGGACCATATAGGTATAGTGTCTTTAGAAACTGGGAAACATAAACAACTGGTTCATAAAGCATCTACACTGTCTCCTATTTATTTCATCATATCTATAGTACCTTTTTGGCATATCTTACATAATAACCTTCTTCCTGACCTGGGGAAAGAAAACATATAAAATGGTGATCTCAAATTCTCAGTAAGGGTAAACAAAAGAAATATCAATCACATCAAATTCATAAGAACATAACATTTTGGAAATCTTACCCTGCAAAAGAGATCGTAATTTCATAACATGGGATAAATCATGGTAGTGAAATGCAATCCCATTAATCATAACGTAAAACATGAAACTTTGTGTCATACACACATAATCATAGTGAATCATTTCTTATTAGTCAAGACTCATTTCCAAGACTATCTTTGTTGACAAAGTCCATTTCTGAACCGAGTTCACTCCTCATTTCAGTCCTGTTTCACTGAACCGGTTTATCCTATTGTTCCAGACATGTCTATCTCATGAGATATAAAACCCCTACACAATGCATTGGAGGGAGATATAGGTCCCACCCATCTCATAATGATACCATTATTATGTGTGCCACAAAATAATAAACCATACATCATATCATAACCCATGTAATAAAAATGGGAATTCTTAAACATCATGACATCATAAAACAATTCATATAAGATAAAGGAATTCATAAAAATATTTCCATCAGAAAATAATCAAATCAATGTAATAATAGGGATGTAAACAAAACCCTATATTATCTTCGATGGAAAATAATTTTGATAAAACACATCAACTCCACTCTTCAGGAAAATATCCTTTCTACTTAAAAAACGTTTTTCCTTTCTTATCATGTCATACAATTTTAAACTAGAAGATGTTGATTAAAAATAAACTTGTAAACATGTAAAGTAAGATTCTTGGAAATAATTTTTTAAAAATCCATTCATTCTGTATAAGTTAAAAAAACATTCTCCTCGTACTTTTGTCGGAAAAGTCAAAAAGTACCTCAAAAGAAAAATAACAAAATATTCCTTTTATATCTTTTACTAAAAACTCACTGAAGGGTAAAATTGGATTTCAAAAATTGTATAAGGATATAAATATTACATATTGAGGAAACATGTATGTGGATGATAAATATTCCCCAGTAAATTCTGAAGTATAAACAATCTCGGATAAAAATTGATTTTGCGAGATTATCTCTTACCTTAGGTCTGATTTGCTTTGTAAGTATCCAAACCTCCTGTATGATGATTTAAATAATGTTATTGACTTATTACAGAATCTTAAATTGTTATGATATCATATATGTTCATATTCTTAGCTTCTTATTCGTAATATTTCATTACTACATGTTATTTGGGTGTTTATTACTTTTTGTTCTTATGCGTGTTTTGTCGAATAAATTCTTATTCTTCTCTTTAGGTTATTGATACCTCATTTCCAGAATGGTATTAGTGTACTATATATCATATTTATTCATTCAATTCATTTATATAATCATTATGCAATGAAGATCATGTAGAACTAATCACATCACATCATGGAGACGGTATTCCGTACGTACACACGAGCGATGATATCATTCCCATGATCGTGGAATTGTATTGGAGTGTATGTATACTATTTCAGAATCAATAACACTTTACAATAATCATATATAGTCATTTATTTGCACCATTATACCCATCCAAGTAAGGAGGCGATGGAAAATAGTTTACACCACGGCGTGGAGACGGTATTCCGTACGTACGCATGCGCGGTGATTTCGTTTTCCTTAGGATGGATAAAAGGTGAAATGGGGCTGTTTCATAATTATGATAACATATCAGTATATTAGTTTTATTTATGTTATTATTTCATAATTAAACAACTAAAGAAGAATAAGTGGAAGAAGAAATAATGTTGAAAGAATTGGTAACGGACATTACCTCTTCTTTGAAGCGCCTCTTTGACACCTCCACTTAGGGAATTAAAATTGGTCTTTGAAGAAGACATGGTCCTCTATGATGTTTCTAGGGATGTGTAGAAGAGAATTTTTCAGCGGTTGTCAAAGATTGAAGGCAAAAAGTGGTGTGAGGAAGAGAGGGAGGAGGTGCCCTTTTATAAGGGATGAGAGGGGCACGTTTGGAAATATAAGAAATATTAGTTTATATTAAAACCCAACCCCAATTAAAAACATCCAAAATGACTCATATCCAAAGATTTGATGAGATAGGGTTGTAATCTCATCAAACAATAAAATTTAGACATGTTAGGAATTTATTTTAAACATTATCAACCTAATTTATCCTTATTTATCAATTTTATTTTATTTGTGGTAATAATATTCAAAATTTTAAATTGTTATAAATAATTACATATGTGTTGTGAAACTTCCATAATTTGGCAATTTATGAAATTTTAGACCATATAAATTTTAATTTGTAATTTTTTATTATTTTTGGGATTTTTAAACATTTTTATCATATGTTATTTTTAAAAAATAACAATAGTGTCAATTTTGACACTATTCATTTATTTGAATATAAATAAAATATATATAGAAGATATTTTCGAACTAAAAGCTTTGATAGATTCAAAACATATCACATGTATCTAGAAAATTAGTGGGGAACATTAAATAGTTCATATAATATTTAGTCTAATATTTTTAAAACCATTTATTTGATATTTTAATTAATAAAATAATTTCAACATCACTATTGTGTCATAATTAATGATAATTATTTAATCCCTAAAAATTATAAATAAATTTCTATGATCTATATAATTGTATTATATTTCTGGGGACTATTTATTTTAGAAGATTTATTAAGTTTATCACTAAATTAAAATTATTATACTTATAAGATTTAAGAAGGTGACATGTTGTCACATTCTTTGGTTTTAATAATAATTAAATTGTTTTCATTGAAAAAAGTATATTAAATGAATCTAATCTGACCCTTAGGTGATATGGGTCGAATTTTAGTCATCCAATAGGATTTTGGCAGGTGTTAGGGTAATTTTATAATCTTATATTTACCCTTAATTACACGATTTAACTTTAACTATGGTAAATAAAATTTACCGTTGTTACTATTCATAATGCCCAAAAAATAAAAACTAGCCAATTAACATAATTTGGACCCACTTATTCCAAATATGGATTCCATTTTTCAAAATTCAAAACACATAAGTTTATGTAATTAACTTAAAATAAATCTCGTTGTTAAAATATTGGGTTTTAGAAGTTAAAACATTTCTAAAGATTGAAATGTTTTTACCTATGAATTCAATGTGATATTAATGATAATGACATAAATTATATTAAATGGTAAAAATACATTCTATTTATACTTTAAAACCATTATATATTATAATTTAACCATATAAATTATCTCAATGGAAAATGTTGTTTTTAATTAAAAATTAGCATATTTTTACTATTCATTAAAATATGAAAGTTATCATGGAAAAAATCAAAAATTTATCCAAAGTAAATTTTTATATCCTGATTCAAAATAATAATTTTATTTTGTCAAATTGAACATATAAACATTTAAAAAACTAGATTTAATATGGGTACGCTATCAAAAGGCGGCAAAACTGCATTTTTTTAAAAATACTTATTTTACCAGAAAAATTTATTATGTTCTCGTACCATGTTCTAGAAAATGTGTAAGATGAATAATAATATTATAAAATTCAAAATGTAGTTAATACTATTCATAATGGCTAGACCATAATAATATATCGTTGTTTAGTGAAACCCGGTATTGCGTACTACACACGCTATCGAGGAAGGTCGCGATTGCGTGTAATGCAAGCCAAGTCCATATTGTGTACTAGGAAAGATTCCTTTGGTGTTGCGTATAACATAAGACATAAAAAAATATTTCTAATAAAATATCAGGGTGTTACAGAGGGTATGGAGTCAGCCATCAGATAAGGCATGTGCTTTGATAGATAAAACTTTCTTGTCAAATAGCCTTGCTATAGTGGAGTCCTTCATCATGAACGAAATGATAGGGAGGGGAACCTTCATGTTTTCATTCTGGTTTTACTCGTTTTCATTCAGGTGTGATTTTTTCTATGTCTGTGAAGTCTATTTGTTCCCCCCTTCTTTTAGTAAAAGGGGGCTTTATCATATAAAATAATTGAAGGCCTTCGGGCTGTTGGATGGATGGACCAGTAGGAACATAATATGTGAAACCTATTTATCGGTGCTTTTGATGGTGAATGGGTAATTTCCATTTACCCTATACAAATCCCAATTCATGATTAAATAAACTAAAACTTGATTAAAACCATTTTGAGGAGGTGTTCAAGTTTATTGAGATCATTACCCAAACCATGTTCACATAACTGCCCCAATAAATTACCACCACTTAAATCCTCTCTATTAGGGCATATATTGTTATAATAAGCAGTATGTATCTAGAACGTAGTAAAATGAATTTTAAATCTTATAATAAGTAAAATGATGATCATATTAATCCATTTTTTATATAAATATATAAATATATTACTATTTTAATAAATGATAATATAATTTAATGATATCTATTATAATTTTTATAAGGGAAAAAGAGAATAGTGTCAATTATTTTGAATTAAATAAAGATTGTTATTAAAAAAGTACATTATTTTTTTAAATATTATTTTGGAAACATTTATATATATAGTGATATTAGTACTCTGTAATTATTTGATGGTTAATTTTTTATAATTTTTTAAGATATTTCTTTTTATTAAAATTTAATATGGTAATATATATGTTATGTATCATGACTTCATAATATCCCAAAAGTAATTTAAAATATAATATAATGGGGAACCGTGTCTAAAAATAGATTTACTCTTTAATATAATATGTTTCATAATTAATTTTTATTAGTTTTAAAAACCTATTAGGTATCATCCAAATCCATTTTTATATTACAACATTTAAAAATAGATCTTTATTAACATTAATCTCTTCCATGTCATCAACTATACTATTATAGTTATATCACATCATAGAATAATAAAATAAGGATAATGAATCCTCTTTGGTAGAAACCATGCTAAAAAATAAGCATAGGTTTGTTGTTTTTGATTATTTGATCACTCAGATTCTGAAACCTATATTTAAAACATAATAAATAATTCCAATATAATTTATATTAATATATACCCAAAATCCCATTAATTATTTACCAAAGCACATCTGAGAATGATTTTTATCACCATATGCCTCTCTAAATACCCCCAGGGTATTCATAAGAAAATATGATAATCCTTCGAGTCTCTTAGAATAAATCACTAAAGGAATGATATTCTGTCACCTATTTCAATCATGTACCATCATTATAATAAGCCTTTTAACTTCCAGTTTTTTTTTGTTGTTATTTTTTTAACATATACCATTATACTATTTATTATTAATTATATAAAACCTTAAATATCATTAAACCCTTACAATAATATTTACTAACACTAAATATGCTGCCGAAACTATGCCTTGATTTACCTCCCAATCATTTCTATTTTGAATACCCATCCCCATTTCAAATAAAATGTAATAACCTATTGTAACATTCCAACATTTATTTATTACCTTAAATTATGTATTATGCACTCTTTAATTTTGGGATTAAATGTATTGAATGTTGTTCTAACTTTGTATAATTTACGTGGAACACAAATGCTTATACATGATATGAATGTGATGGGTGGTAACAACATATTATAGACCTCTAAACCATTAGATAATGTTTTTTTTATAATGGGATAACACATATGATTAACATGTGGTTATCCTATGGAAATAATGATATGAAGTATATATAGTTGTCCTTTACTTAATCTCATGATGTTAGGTTTTATGTTTTTTCCACATTCTTTTAATTTTTATAATAATCATGTTATATCATGTTTTTATGTTCATGATTATGATTTTCACTGTATAATGTCACCTTTTTATCGCCTCTTGGTTTCATTTTCTTCTTCACATCTGGAAAATATATGATAATTTCTTCACTATGATTTATATCTCACCGCCTATTTATGTACATCCCCATGTTATCTCAATCAAATCTACAATATTAGTGGAATTCAAAGAGTATATTTTGTATTTTTAACAAATATTCTTATATCCCTATTACATGTTATTGTAGTATGTTACTAATTACCTAAATATTATTGGCCTCTTAAACTTTTGGGATTATATTATGTGTAACATTATGTAATTAATTATAATATAAATAAAATAAAAAATATATGGGTTGTCATAATTAGTTAGACTAGTATGTCCTTATCAATGGGTTTTTAATTAAATTTGATAGTAAAAAAGTAGTTTGAGAAGTATTCCTTCAAATGTGTGTAGGTTAAAATGTTTACTTAAGTATATAAATTTAAGAGGGATTCATAGAATATTGGTTTCCATACCCATATTGAATACTTTAATAAGTACATAATCATTTGTTTGGGGTTTGTTTCTACTGATACTACCTATTGAACATGGAATAATATATCTGCTATACATGAATAAAACCATTAGTGTAGAGATCTGAAGAATGGAAACATTGGAAGATCCAAGTTGGTTTCAAAAGGGTGGTCTCAATGACATTAGATATTTCAAACAGTCTCATAAGGGAGGTTATATTTTCAATTTTATTTCTAAGAAAATGTTTTTTGGAACTATTTACCTCATGCACTCCTATAGTTATTGATTGAATAATGAATTTAAATGAGTTTTTTCCGATGATATCTATCAATAATATATCTTAGTAAGTAATTTTTCAATCAAGGCACCTCTAGAAAAAACACTCATATTGTTCCTATCATTTTTCGTAAATCCAATGATGCTGAATTATATGAAATGATTCTATATTAGTGGATAATATTGGTGGGATAATTTAATCCATTTAAATATCTATAAATACACATAGAGTGTTTTCACAGTCATGTATTGGGTTTTATAAATTTTATTTCTCATTTGGGTTCTCCTGGAGATAATGATAAATTTGTAGAATAAATAAATCTAAAGCATAATCCATGTGGCAAGTACTGTAGGTTTTAATTCATGCATCCACTCTTTGGGTGATATTTTAGGAGAAAATGAAAATTCATTCTAGTTGATTTCTATTACAAAAACTCTTAATGATCTTATTTTATTGAATATTTCTATATCTTATTTTATATTCATATCATGATCATCTCCAAAAAATCCAAGAAATTTAAGTAATTGTTTTCTCATTCTTCTCTAATGATAAAAATACTGTTGTTTTATCCTTCTGTGAAATCTGTTGATCATTAATGAAATTATTTACAGAAATCTATCTGGGGTTATTATACTTCTGGGCCATATTATCCTCAATTGTTTCACTACACTTTGTAACTCTAGTGGAAGAAAATGAGGAGGATGGTGAATTTATAAATGGGATTGGGTCAATATTCATTAACTGTCTTTATTTTTTCATTAGAGTCTAAATCCAGTTTTAGCACAGTTCATTCAACCTCTATATCAAAACAAATTTGGGGATCTAAATGAAATCTATTCAATGTGAAATATAAAATACAATTCAATAAAAAAAACCAAAATACAATATTCTCATGTCTCTCAAAATATAAGGCCAATTTGATGAGAGACCTATTATAGGTCCCTCATCAAACAAAATTTTGGAAATTGAATAATGTATTAGTAGTAAGAGACAAGTTTTTTAAAGATGATAGTATTTATATATATTTTTCTATATTTTAATGGGATAAATGTGTGAAAAAGTAGTGACTCGAGAAGGTTGAGAGTCCGTTTGAGTATTTTTAATATTCTATTTTAAAAATAATATTTTAACCTTGAATCAACCCCTTTGTCACTTATTGAATCAATATTAATTTTACATCTCGGATCAAATAAAATTTCATCTATCACCCACACCTTTTTGTTTCATATTTAATAGTAAAAAATAATAAACATTGTATCCTATAATATTTCTTATCCAACTGTTCCAGAACATCCAATCAACTTTTGACCCACACAGTTGTCACAATCATGAAAATTGAAGTTCAAATATGTTCCATCTGTTTTAAAATAAAAGAATGAGATAATAATAATTTAAATTCAACGAAAAACTAAAAAACTCCAATCTCAAAAATAATAAATTACCTTCAATGAAATTATTAATAAACATTAAACAATAAATAATTTTATTTTTCAATAGGGAATAAGTGGAATTTCATTGGATCAACGTGTAATTTTCTAGTGTTCCATTATTAGAGTTATTAGAAAAAAAATGAAAAGACAATAAGAAATAAATAAATCTTATCTAGTTTGGGTAGTAAATAATGTCCTATTTGGTTATGAATATCCATTATTATATTAATTCTTCCTACAGTTATTGACCACATTTCAGTGTAACATTATTCTCTTTCATCCAATAATGATTATTTTACCATTGAAATATACCTCAATCTTACTATCCTACTATCATTTCATCACTTTATATCACAATTGTAGCTCAAGGGTCGTGATGGATATAAATGGATTCCTATTGGACCTTCCTCAATCATTTAACCCTCAAAATTATATCCATATTCTTTTTAGATTTATGATCACCGTATAGATGGTGTATTGGATATCATATCAATTTTTCTAAACAATAGAATTTTATTTTGGTTTTAGTTCATCCTTTTCAATTTTTTGAACGTTAAATAATGAAACCAATGTATAGAAATTTTACAAATTTTTGATGATATATTATCTGTGGAAGTTTTATGTTGTGGCTCAAAAAGGAAAAAAATCGTCACAATATTTTATGTTGAATGTTCATTGATGATAATGTCACATAATTATTCGTATGAAAATTTTAAAAACACAATAATTATTATTATTGGAAAACAAAAATAATTTTATCCATGTAATCCCACCATTACCATATTTTCAACTAGAATTAATGACTTCTGATCTAGGATATTATTTTATGATTTAGTGAGGGGCTAATGAAATTATCTAGCTCATTTTGTTAGGATTTTTCATAGACATGGGAAGTATTATGAAATTGTATATGTCTTACAAAATAATAATCCATTTGAAAATTTAAACTAATTTATAAGGTAAGAATTAGAAAATTTCTATGAATTTGTAGGTTTTTTTAATGTACTATGAAATGGTTAGAAAACCATTTTAAATCATCAGAAACATCATACATAATTACTGTAGTAATTAAAAATGATCTCCCTTGGTTAGTTTTTTCAGTTTCAGACCTTAAACTATAGTAAAAAAAATTCATAGTGTTTTTAATGTTCAGATAAAATATAATACAAAATAAAATAATTAATATAATATTAAAAAGAATTTATGTAATGAAATTATATTTCTATAAATCAGTGAATTTCATTACTATTAAATGAGGATCTATTTAAAAAATTAAAAAACACTATTTTATGCAATAAATTATTGGTCCAAAATTTAATAATTTAACAAAAAAAAATTTAATTAATTTTTTTCTATATTAGGTCGTTAATTATACATGAATAACATGTCATAATTTGGATTTAAATGTCACTCGTAATTAGTGCAATATCATCTATTTTAAACACATTTTATTTGGAATTCCAAAACATTATCTATAAGATTTTATCCATACAAAAATCATTCAATCCACATTCCCCTCATAATTTTTATATGTAAATAATCCTTATGTTGATCGAGATGATTGTTACACAGTTTCAATAAAATAATGAGTGATACTTATGTTTCCATTAATGATTTTTACTCAATAGAATTTATCTATAAATAGTTATTAATAATGCATATGATAATCATAAATGATCCTTACTGAGTACAAAAATAATCCATAGATAATAAAATATTACTTAAGTAAATCATAAATGTTACTTTTAAGTCACTAATATGATTATTATATCCATAGGTACTCCTCTATGTTTTTTTCTTAAACACATTATTAATATGTAAAAATTCATTACGTAGCGCTAGAATGGTTCTAATATAATTTCATTTTTCAATTTTAGATTAAGTATTCATATTCTAATCATCCATAAAATTGGTTGAGAATATTACCCAATTAATCATAAGGTCAACTTAAATAATCTATAATCACCATCCACATCAGGATAACCTCGACCATTTAGATTTTGGTCTTCAATCTCCCCATTTAGCTAACTGAATTCTCAGCCTTATTATAATCTATTATGGATAGTACTCTTAACCATTATTTAATTTTAACCATATTAAAGAAAATTTTGTTAAATATTAGATGTATTGTTTTTTCCATGAACATATATAGATACATGTTTCATGTAGTAGAATTTTAACACTTAATTTTCCATTTTTGATGGGAATATCTCACTAATCACCTAAAAACAAGTTCTCATTACTTATGGAAATATTCTTTACAAAAAAGTCACTTCACTCCAATAATAAATTTCATCACTTATAAATGGTATATTATATTACAAGAAATATTAAAAACTAATGTTCTCACCTTTATTTTATACTTCTTTACAACAAGTTATATGTTGTAATAAAATTTGTGATATAAGGGAACAAACAACTGTTATCTTTATAACACTGAATCATTACATAGGATCAACCAGTAATAAAGGAAATTATATAAGATATCATTATTTATGAAATAGATTTATTTTTTATAATATTAATCATATTTTTTTTAATAAATTATAAATAAATTATAAAATAATATAAAATAAATATATAAATTTTTTAGTAATTTATCATAAAAATATGAATATGTTAATATTTACTAAAAAATTCATAAATGAATAATAAATATATAATTGTTTTACATATTTATATATTATAAAAATCAAGGATATGAGTTTTCTATTATGAATATTTTTATACTATAATTTTATTTTTTAACTACTTATTAAAAATTTCGTGCATCTCATTACAGATTTTTCATGATAAATATAATATAATCTTCAGTTTAGTTCAACTAAAATTACTTATTTGAATTATATAATTCTAATGTTAATGTTTATAATAATTATATCTCAATATATCAAATTAAAATCATGTTGGAAAAAATTCATATTGAGTAATTGTATAGGGATAATGGGTTATTGTGTATGATTTTTCACAAGTATTAGAGCTTAGGGTCTGATTTAGAATTGAATGGATGAACTTCCTATCAAATAATACATGTCCTTGAGTAATATTTAGGATTTATATGATATTTTTTAATAATATGAAGAAAATATTCAGGTACCATAATTTTAAGATAAATCAGTACATTTATTGATAAATATAATTTATTATTACTTGTCATACATAAAAATAATAATTAGATGTATAAGATTTATACATCAATGTGATATAACCATGTTAATATGTATAAGAAAAATATGATTTATGTAATAAATCACTGATATCATACATACTATATTGAATTTATATGAATCATATAGGAATGTGCGGAATCTAAACCCCCAAAAAACAATTGTATTAGATTATGTACCTTGAAATAACATATTAATATATTAAGAATTCATTAATGGAAACCCTAACAGTTAGGTTTCAATGAATTATATTGTTTAAAGGGAGCATAAAATAAGTGACCCTATTGTTAGATTCGTATATGTAATGTACCAGCCTGGACGTACCCAACCTATCACCCAATTAGGTACAACACATGGCCCAATGCACGTTCCCAATATCTATGGGATGGTGCTACGTAACTTCGTACAACAAATAACCATTTCAGAAGTACATCACCCTTTTAAATATATCATGAACCATCCATTAATTATACAAACACACTAACCAAATATGAAGAATCAATAGATATACACAAACAAATCATAGTAAACAAAATAATTACAGAGAAATCAAAACATCATCATATCAAAAGACAGAAACATGATATAGATTTTCAATTTAAATAATTGGTTTAAGTAATATATGTTCTAATACATAACATACCAAATACATGAAAACCAAAAATTTCTCCATATGATATTATCACTATGAGACCACCCATACACTATCTCAAAAGCCCCACAAAAATTAATAATCAAGGAGGGATACTAAATATTAATCTACCCATGACCTTAATTATTTACTAAAAAACAATGTTTCCATATTCCCAAATGAATATGTATTGTTTCAGTAAAAAAAATATTTGGGTAGAAATATTAATATTTATAAATAATTTATATTTCAAAAACAATTATTCATTTTTGAAAACTAATTTTTTGAATCCATTTTTACTCTTTTAAAAAGCTCAATTGAAAATAACACTTTATATATACCAATGGTTTTCTGAAATAAATAATTATAATAATAATTCACAAAAAAATATGAAATAAAAGAAAGTTAAATGTGACATTAAATGTTCACCACACCTAAATATCTCCAAAAATAAAAATTTGAATAAAATCATAATATAACTAAATAATATCACATGGAAATGATAATTAAACATATCAATTAATAATGAAAATAAAATCGTTCATAAAGAACATAAATCCACATGAAATAAGTAACAATCACCAAGGGATCATATCATATATTTTTAGTATTAGTCTTAAATAATGTTTTCTTGCTTGTAAAAAAAAGATCAATAATTGGGAAGCTCTCTCAGGCTTCCCCATGTCCTACAATAATCAAATTCTACTTATGGGCACAAAATTATTCCTTTAGAACCTCCATAAATCATAAACATAAATAATCCCTAAAACACTAGGATAACACTCCCATTTTATTTCATGCACATAATCACCCCCAGGGATCCCATTAGAAACTCAATTCCAAACCTAATATACATGAACATGTTCTAACTCACAAAATCCATTCAGAATACATTTGCATAAACCCTTTCTTGCACATAATAATTCAAAAATTGGAAACCACATATGACCCATTAAAAAACATTCAAACACCCTCTTATAAGAATAAAACTTTTTGAGCCACATTAACATCCACATAGAGTATATCAATTCCAACCCCCAATGATAATCCAAATTAATCCACTCAATTCACAACACAATAAAAAATATAAAAATCAAGGATTTAAAACCTAACAAATAATATTTGGGGAAATTTAATGAATAAAAAATGGGAAATAATGATTTAATAGAATCCCTATGAATTTATTATTAAATAGATACACCTACCAGAAACTGATATAATATGTTCTCCAATAAATGAAAACAAATAGAATCAACAAAGTGGTATCCTCACACCCCTAAAAGATAATTAAAAAGACCCAAAAACGTCATTAACATCCATATATTACACCAATACACAATATAGAGTTTCCATACTCCATTAAAATAGATGACAAAGGATATAATACGGGTGACGAAAAAAATTGGTAAGAAAACAAGTATAACCCGAGATAGAATAGTATGAATGCAAGAAGAATACACCCAAATGAAGAGGATGGATTCTCCATTAAATGGGGAGATATATAAGGGTGAAACACATAATAATTGAGAGGGTAAATGTAGTTTAATGTTTTATAATGACCTATAAACACAACATGGTTTGACATTGTGGTTAGATAACCCATGCAAGAACCATGTAGGAATAACTACCTCACCAAAGAAAAGAATCCTTTTTTAATTTTATATATTAATAAAAATGGTTCCTAATCCTTGAAAAATGAAATTTTCTTCAAAACAACACCCCCACACATTACACTACTTGGTTTGAAAAATCGTTTAGTAACTATTCACCACTCTCTATTTCCCCAAATACTAGGGTTTTCAGAAACTATCCTTGAGAAACTATAAGAAAAAATAAATTCATATATAATTTTTAAAATAATATATATCAGTAACTCAGTGGGTATATTTGTTATATAAAATATTCCACTTTTCCCCATAGAATTTCCATAAGGATCCTAAAAAAGCTCAGGAAGATACTTTTTCAAGAAAATAGCTCATTCATGTTTATCATAGATATATTCATGGTGATGCCGAACTACATGAAATAAATAAATCATCTTACTATAGTGAACCATGTTCTGATAGTCCAAGATATAAACAACCTACTTTGGAATGGTAGTTTTGGGCTCAAACACCAAATCCCCCCACTCTATCACATGATTTGAGACTTTAATATAATTTTTTAACTGAGATATATAGAATAGGTTTATAATCATGTTCATTCATAATGAAATATCTAATAGATAGATTAGTTTCACATGATTATCTATAATCTGATACAACACGATATAACACAACACCAATATATCCTCTTCCATAAGTGATGATGTCCTAGTCAAATGGGTAATCTACGAAACACACAATCACCCACATAAAACGCTAATGGGAGACAAAAAAGGCTAGAATACGATTTTTGAAAATTCAGATTTTTGGTCAATATATTTTAGATCAACTTTAAATTATACATCCACTTCTGTATAAGGACTAGTGCCAATAATTAATTTCCACAAAACTCATCCTCGCATGACTTTTATTGTCATAACAACCCATTAAATTCCCTAAGTGTGTCCATATTGATTGAGACCTAATAAATTTTTCTTTATAAAAATTATATTGATGATAGATACCTCTCCTATAAATAGTAATAGTCAATAATACATGTATAAATAATTTTTTTGATGAATATGTGTGGCATGATCTTTTTAAGAATCTGTATTTTGGTGAACATCAATGATAAAATTCAATTAGACTACCATAGCATCCTTGTTAATATTTTGGAACTAAGAAATAAAATATTTATACTAAAAAAAGTCCTCACATGACCCTATATGGCTTAACATTCTATCATACATATATCTACCCAAGAACTCCTAAAATTTTCAACTCTCTAATTGGAAGGAAATGTACTAACATAGTCAATCATTATAGAAGCACTAAAATAATATATATCACACTAGGTGTACATGGTATAATGATAAAAATATCCATAGTGATCTTATCCCACTAACATACATGAGTGATAAGAGGTTGATGGAACATATCTAGAATTTATTTATATTCCACGATCCTTTAGTTTTTAAAATCCATGGATTAAAAATCTGTATTTTTTATCTAATTTTGGGCCACAAGACATATACATTACATTATAAAACAACTTTTTTCTGAATAGGGTAATGATCCCACTTGAATAATTCTAAATTGGAATTATCTCATGCATCATGATTAAAGGAAAATCTATCCACCTTCTAGAGAAGAGGGTACAATCAAAAGAAGGAGACAAAACACATGTGCTATCTCTATAATTTAAAGCTATTTTATTATTCTTGTACTTTGGGTTAGATCAAAACTCACAATAAACATAGTAAATAATAGAGTGAGATAACTAAAATTGTGTAAACAATTCTTGAACAATATCCTTCTACACCACTAAAATCATTTTATAAAATAAACCTATTCACCTATTCTCATCTATTTATTATATAACATCTAGGATTAATAAAACTCTCTTTTTGAAACGAACAAATATATTTCCCTTTCTAGGATTATAAGAATTTTGTAAATCAAAGAGCATAAAATATTCCACCCAATAGCTCTATATGATTTTCAATTTACTCATAAAAAAAGAAATATTTTTGGTTTTAATTATATATGTAATCTATAGACTATTACTGTAATAGGAGTTGGAGCCACAGCTTTAAATTATACAATACAATTTCCAACTCCAAGTCATGGTTCGGGTAATTACTATCATGAGTGTATAGATGTAGAGTTAGATAAGATACCACACATCACACTTACATTAGCACACAATCCAATCCCATTCAAAAAAAAATTATAACATATTGAATGTACCTTCCAAGGATAATGAATAATCAAGACTGGATTTGATGTCAGAAAAGATTGATACTCTTAAAATATGATTTCACTTTTCACTTGACTCTAGCTTAACCCCTTTAATGTCAATAGTATCAATGGAAAAGCTGGACTACATAAGTCCGGAACAAAATTACTATAATAAACATCCATTATAAAGTTATCATGATATCAAATACATTCTTGGACCACACCCAAGACATTACCTCTAGGATATTATCAGGGTATATAAAAATCCATTAATCTATATTGTAGGTCTAAAAATAATTACCTATCAAATCAAGAAATACACATGGAAAACAGGTCATAGAGGTGACTCTCACCCAATTTTCCCTAAAATAACACTCACTTGGCCTCAATGATCCTCCTCTATTATAGAATACACTAATACTTCACTAAAAAAATCACATTGAAGGAGTCCAAATAGAGTTAAAAATGTTGCTTCATCAATTTCATATTAACCATTAGAACATTTCTATGGATAAAAATCATAATTATATACTCCAACATCACTTAACAACTCTTATTGGTGGTCATAGTAACATCCTCTTCCCAAAACATCAACTGATGATACCCTTAACCTAGGTTGATTTGTCAAAACGACATGTTTTTATAAGATTACAGAAAATATCATTAAATCATAAGAATATGTAACTATTCTTAATAATAAATTGATTTAAAATACATTGGTCTATAAAAATTCAAAAATATAAATCTTTATTCATTGAAAAAAGACAAGGAGATTACCCTCATGAGACATTAAGAAATATATATCCATTTCTTTTATGTAACTAAAACTAAAAAAAATAACTCTTTTGATATAGTAGTATCATTATCTTATGATATCAAGGAAATATGGCCCATATTAAAGATAAGATCTATTGTAAACACAAGAACTAAATTGTGAAAAGACATAGTGAAAATTACTAGAATCATTTTGGGGTACTAATCCACAACAACTAAATGATGAACATATGAACCCTACTCTACAATCTAAAAGTGAATCCTAGAAAACCAACTTGAGATCAATCACACACTTTATGTAACATGCCCTATCCTGCAGGACCTCTTATCACACTCACCCTGGAATGAATGAGTACATAAATTAGGAGATATAAATTGGTCTCTATGATGTTTAAAATAATTTTGATCTTTCAAAAAAATCATCCAATTCATATCGATGATGAGTTCAATAACATAATGATCCAAAACAATTAATTCCCACACAACCTATACAAAAGTAATATGACCATGATACTATTGGAACTTAAAATCATTCTCCTGCTATGATATCAATTAGCAAAGAATATAAATCATAAATGGAATCAAATATTATCACATACTCAAAGAATAAAAACATTAATGAAATAAATGATTGGGAAGAACCCATGTCAAACTAGGATAAATCCATAATATAAGTTATAAACATTGTACCTCTCATGGTGATGGGCTTGAACTGAGTGTTATCAGATGCCACATTAATTGAATAAGGAAAAAATAGCTTAGGACCATCCAAAGGCTTTTTATTAGCATAATATTTCCTTTTATAATAGGGTAAATATACCAGATTAATTGAATCATTTTATTTCACCACTTACCCCTTAAAAATAATGAACCATCACAACTCCCCTAAAAGGAAAAACCAATAGAATGGATGAAGATGCCCCAAATAACCAAACTAGTGGAAAATAATTAGATATTATAGGAAATTGTATCTCATATGAATAAACATCCCACACTAATTGAAAATAACCAACATATTCCTTGAAGAATCCACTAGAATCAAACCAAATGTCAATTGATTAATTTTCACACTACTCTAATGAGGTTTATCCAGCATCCTCATATGACTTGTAGAAGAACACTAGATACTAACCACTACTGAATAAACTCCAATAAACCATGATCTTCTTAAAAATTAAACCTCATCCATAGCCTCTTTATCAACTCTCTCAATATATGTTATTATGTAACAGATGATTGGAAACAATCTTATTAGGATCTTCAAGACAATTTTATAAAATTGTTCATTATGGTTTTCTTTTGTGAGGAGTTCAAGAGGATAATAGACCAACTCAATTTTTTTTTATCATTATCCATTTATTAATGGTCACCATTCTAACGAATTATGATCTTAGGGAACAGTTCAACAATCAATGTCATTAGATAAAACTATTATTTAAAAGTCATCTTTGATGGTATGAAAGGTGAGATCCTAACAGCGCACACCATTCACCATGGTGTCCCAAAATTTAAGAACTAGTACATCCAAAAATTATTAGGATAATCGTATATTAAAAGTGTTAGGGAATTTATAAAAATAAATAACATTTTCTCCTCTCGATCCATTAATTTTACAAATTATTACCCATTTCCCCATGGAAACTACTAAATTATTCTTATTAAACATCTAATCATGGTGAACTTCCATGTTTATCATTTTAAATTTATTTTACAATATATTAAATAGTATGTACCAATGAATCCACATAACAATGGTAAACTAATGAATTCATATACTGAACGCGCTTTGCAACACCCTCCCATTATGATGAAAAGGATGTTCTGGGTCCCTTTCTCTATAAAACAAAAATTATAATCTTGATCAAAACGTAATTTAATGTTTGTTAATCATTACATAAAACACAACAAACATATTAAAAATATCAAAAAAAATAAATATAAAATACAAATTCAAATGAAAAGGGCTGAAAACATAAAAACAATTAAGCATTATTACATTGTCCATGTGTTGACCACATGGGTAGAAAAACTATCCACCAACCAAGAATAATGTTATTTGATTATTATAGAGATGATCATAAATAAATCACATAGTTACTACTAACTATAAATTTAAATAATTTCCCAATACAATATCATCACCCATTTCCCCACAAAAACTCAAAATTTCTCAAAATAGCTCTGATTTCAATTTTTTTAACCATATTCAATGATTAAAATCATCTACACTTCTCATAAATCCCATTAATCAGTTTCTACTTATAAAGACACCATCAAAAAAAAAGGTAATCACGAGGTTTCATATAATGAAGATCTAAAAAAGAAGTCATATTATCCTACCTATTGAGAAATTATTTTCATGTATCATATCTATATCTAACTGCCAAATAAATAGTGTGTTTAATAACATTTTGTACTAAACTATATCTAGTCAACCCAACCTATCACCAATATCGGTATTCCAAAAGTCCTAGATCACATTACTTATTACCATGGTATGGTGATGAGAACCATGAGAATAAACATATCAATTTAGGAATGTATAAACCCTTTAAAAAGTGACATGATCCTTCCATTAAATTTTCATCCATTCCAAAAATATATGTAGCATTCAAATCTATACACAAAAAATATTAGTGTTAATTTAATAATGATACAAAATACATTATAACTTTATTATATATCAATTCAATATATATATATATATATTATAACAATAATAAATGATCATAACATTAAAAAGGACCATTATGGGTAATACATGACATCCTAATGAGAAAAAATAGAAACCGTTAATTAAGATCTAATCACCATGAGACCATGTCTCCACTGTCCCAAAACCAGCATGTAAACTGTTAATCAAGTAGGATCACTAAACTAATAGGTTCCATTTACCTTAACTATTATTTAAAAAAAATACTACAAATAACCTAAGGAATATGAAGGGTGTGAGGCATAAAAGCATATGGGTTACAACCATGAATCTCTGTAATTAAATTATTGATGTCCAGCAATAACTCTACTTTGAAATCTCATTCTTCAAATCCATGTTTAATCATAAAAAATGTTATCATGAAATGGATAAATAGAAACATGATGCGATTTATTAGATAACAAATTTCCACAAACATGGAAAACAAAGAACATATTGTGATAAAAATCCATCTTCCACAACATACAGAAGACACCCACACAATCAATCAAGAAGATCTATGCTATAACAGCATCACGTTTCCAAATTATCAAACCCAGGAAATAATATAAAAATATCAATTAATAAATGAATATAAATCATGAATATAACACATAAATAGACTTGGGATATATAAAACACATGATGTTACCTTACCATAATGTTATAGTTTGATATGGTTCAAATTTTCTTTAGCGGGCTATGAATGATCAATTATTTAGAATCACTTTGGGTCTTCTTTTCCCCCCATAAAAATCCAATTTGTGCCCTTCGTCCACATGGAAATACATGAAATCTCTCTTAATTTTCTTCCAATTTTTTCCCTCAGTTCCTTGGATAACAGTCACTTTGTTTAAGTAATTCACATACTGGAAACCAAGGTCTGTCATATGTTATTCAATGCCAAATACAAAAAAAAAACAAGTTCCCAATAACATAGGTATTTTGGGACATATTTTCAAAAACCTTGTAATTCCCATAATTGGTCATGAATTTGAAACCACGAAATACCACTTTAAAACACATTAAAACGTCTATAAGAATGCAAAAGACATCATTGAGACATTTAAACAAGAGAATGGAATAAATCAAATCAATCCCCATTTGAAAATACATATCAACATATTTATTTTCTATAAAAAATAAAATTTCACAAAAATAATGTATTAACCATAAAGAATAACTCAAATTAGTGGAAATAGAACAAAAAAATAATGGAAATCATGATTCAAGGGAATTAAATGTTAAAATACCCTTATATAAAGAAACCTATAAGAAAAAGAACCACAAAATAATTCCTTCATTGATAATCACTTGAATTAATCAATATATGTCTTCAAATGATTAAAAATTAGAGAAAAAATTACACACATTATCATCCCTAAATTAATAAAAAATTCAACCTATTATTCCAATAATCATAGGAAATGGAAGAACAAGGGATGAAATGGGATAATGAAGGAAAAATCATGAAGAAATGATGTTTACCTCAATCTAGAACAACAAGGTTCAGAGAAGAATCCACCAAGATAGAGTGGGTATGAGCTCCATAACATGAGGATATGGGGATAGAAATGTGGGATCAATCCTTAAAAATAAAAAAAAGAGAAATCAGCAAACCCCATTTTTAATAACCTTGACACATAGAATGGTTTAGCTGCACAATTAGACAGCATATTCTCCCACCATGTGGTAGCCACTATCTCAACAAAGAAATTACTCAAAATTTATGATGAATTTAATGTGGTTATTCATTAGATTTTCAAACTATGAAAAATCCTACTATCCCAAAAACATCACCCTCACACGGTGCGATGCATAGTCATAATAAACATATGATAACCACATACAGTGGATAGTTGCTTCCAAAACTAGGGATTTCACACACAAATTCCAATGAAATTATAGAATAAATAAATGATTAAATGAATCTCAAAATAAAACAATCCAATTATCCAATGGGAGTCACACTATCCCGGATATGAAATATTACTACAGTTGTTTGGGATAACATAACATATATGTTCTCATTGGGATAAAGTGGACATAATTCATTAGTTGAATTTTAGAAATTGGTTTTCCACTAAAATAAAAAACATTTATATATGATACAATTACACTCTCAATATATAGAAATAAATTTAAAACTAATTAAATGATAATGATTTACTAAAAAAATTTAAATATGGATCTTTTCTCACTAATAGATAAGTTATTATGGGTTACAATTTTAGTAGAAGTATATTAAATATAAGTATTTATTATATAATTTCAAAATACAAGATACTAATTGATGTTATTTATTTTCACTGAAGACTAAACATTCTTTTTAATCAAAATTATTTTCAAAGCAATATTTTTTTAATTTGTTTTATAACCTTTTTTATTTGTTTTTCAATAATACATGTAGATATATATATATATATATATATTTCCTATATTTACTATGGCAGTAGTAAATAATTTAAAATAATTATATTCTAATAAAAAAATCTATATTTTTTGTGTTATAATGTTTGGATGAATTTTGAAGAACATATGGTTTATAGGAAAAACACATATTGGATAGTTATATAACATCATGGTTTGGACCATGTTTTGGTAAAATAACTAGAGTTTTTAATATGGTTTATAGATATGTGTATAAACATATATTTTCTCACTAATATATAAAACAACATCACAATAGACCTTGAAGTTTTCATAACTACTTTAAAAAAGTGATTTTTTTGTGAAACATGTTATAATGGACATCCTGGTAAGGATACAAGAAATCTAGAATATTAATATTTAAGAATATTAATAAAAAAAGATTTTGGTTAAGAAAATTTTATAGAAAAAATATGATTTTCCATTGATGAAGATATCTCAGTGATTATGGTTTTATAATAAATTTGGAAAACTCTCTATTCCATAGGGAATATAAAATTGATTATGGTCATTATCATGGTATGAAATATTTTTTTAAATGGCATATAGCTATAAGTATAAAAAATTTAATTTTATCAATACATGTTACTATGATGAAAACACACCAGGGTTTCCTATACACCACATCATCATATATTATTCATATAAAAAATTAAATATTGAAATTAATTTATTTTGAAGGGAAATTATTGACTTTATTTGGTTAGAGATTCAATGAATGAATTTTTGAATTCATATTATTGTATTATACACCATGTAATAGTTAAAAAAGTGTTTCTATGTTGTTTAGATTTAATGATATAAGTAAAGGCTAAAAAATTATAATATAAATCAATAAATAAATACTCATGTTTTTAAAATAATTATGGATGGTTTTGATCATGTTTAATGAAGGGGGGGAAGGAATAACTCTATGGGATGATAGATATTATAAATTAAAATAGAGAAATGTAATGGCTCGGACCTCTCCGGTCCATTACATTGTGAAATGTTGGTGTTAGAGGTGTTCTGGGAGGTCAAGGGGACTTATCCCCAACACTTTGCCAAATTTCCGGTTATATGAACATTGTTTCCAGTTTTATGAACAGTAACAGATCGGTCTCACCGATCAGTCTGACAGATCGGTCTCACAGATCGGTTTCACAGATCCGTCTGACAGATCAGTTTCACAGATCGGTCTAACAGATCAGTGTCACAAATCGGTGTGACAGATCAGTTTCACAGATCGGTCTGACAGATCGGTATCACAGATCGGTGTGACAGATCGGTTTCACAGATCGGTGTGACAGATCGGTTTCACAGATCTGTGTGATATATCGGATTCACAGATCGGTGTGACAGATCGGTTTCACAGATCGGTCTGACAGATCAGTTTCACAGATCGGTGTGACAGATTGGTTTCATATATCGGTCTGACAGATCGGTTTCACAGATCGGTGTGACAGATCAGTTTCACAGATCAGTGTGACAGATTGGTTTCACATATCGGTCTGATAGATCAGTTTCACAGATCGGTGTGACAGATCGGTTTCACAGATCGGTGTGACAGATCGGTTTCACAGATCGGTCTGACAGATCGGTTTCACTGATCGGTCTGACAGATCGGTTTCACAGATCAGTCTCACAGATCGGTGTGACAGATCGGTTTCACAGATCGTTTTCACAGATCGGTGTGACATATCAGTTTCACAGATCAGTGTGACAGATCGGTTTCACATATCAGTTTCAGATATCTGTTTCACAGATCGGTTTCACAGATCGGTTTCATGTACAGTAACAGTGGGTGAACAGTGTTTCCAGACTCCTACAGTTTTGCCCCTTTGGACGTTTCCTTTGACATCAAATACTTTTAAAGCCTTATTTTAAGGACTCTTCAGGCCGATTCAAATGCCATAAATCCTATATTAATTATTCCTAAGGCTAGGATGTATTTACTTGGTCAAACCGCGTGGGTTAATGCGATTCGTTTTTAATGGAGAATTAACCGGATCTTAAACTGTCGCCCCATTGAATCTTCAAAAAGGTACGAGATATCATTCTCCCTTGTTCTTTCCCTTTGTTCTCAACTAAGAGGCACTAGAACCTTTCAATTCTTTCCGTAGGAGTTGCACAATCAATCTTTTCTCCTAGGATTAGTTCTGCTTTGTTTTAGATGCAACCAAGCTATGTCGATCATTCTTCCATATAAGGTATGTTGTATCGTCGTTCTCTTGGGGTTTATCTTCTCCTATCCTCCTTCTCATAATTATACCATGTAATTTCCATGATCCTAATGGGTTTTCTTGGGGTTGGTTGGTACTGTCGTACCGCAGCATCCTCCGGTGGATACAATTGTCACGAAGGGAGGATTGTGGCCCGTTGTGTGGATAAAGGACGTCAAGAACTCTTCGAGGTAGAGGATTCATGGCTTCTCTAATTGTATATTTTCAATCGTAGAATTAGCATGATTTATCCCATTGGATCACAAAGAAATTGACCTAATTAAATACTTGAACCGGATTAAGAGAATTGGTTGATCGCATGTCTTTTCTTTACACCGTGATAATGGTTGGCTCATGTTTTTCTAGATAGAGTGTTATCTATGTATTCTTTAATTTTTTGTTCATTCTTGATAGAAATTGATAATGAACTTAAATCTGGAATTAATTGTTAATTAATTGGCTAAATATGAATAGGAATGTAAATTAATCTTGTTATTGTCGTTGTTGTAGTTGTTCTAATTTGAGGATAATCAAATTAGGGAAGTAATCATGGTTATTTAATTGTGATATCTTGCGGATTGGGTATCTGTGATTGGAACCTACGAATAACAAATCTGCCAATTCAATATGGATTAATGAATAGATTATGTGGAAATTACTAAATGTGTTCTGTTTTACCCTCTTGTTTGCTAAAGGGTCAAGGGCCCATGGTTGTGATTGTTTTTTTTTTCTGCTGCTTGTGATGTGATGTGAGCCTGGATGGTTGTTGTAATATGTGGAGGCTTGGAGGCCTTGTGGTTATGGCAGCAGATGACGCCTAGAGTGGCGAGATGCATCAGTTTATGCATATGGGTGTCGGGGAGGACACCAGGGGTGATGGAATGGGATGGATGTGGTTGCTGGTTGCTTACAGTTTTCTTGAATGTTAATCTGCTTTGCTTTTCCCCACTGCTCAAGGCAGCTGGTCTTTCTACCCTTCTTCCGAAGGAGGCGAAGACGCGCGGGTTATGCCACGTGCTTTCTGTGTTTAGCCTCTTGAGGGAGAATGGGTATATGCTCTTTCTATAGGTGGAAAAGACTCGACGGGTAGTATATCTAGTCACCGTGTTGAGACTCCATTGTGTTTAGAAGCATAAGATGTTTTTCTACAATGCCTGGGAATGTGGAAAAGTAATTCTGTATTGAATGTTTGATTAAATGGTGAAAATCCACGGGGATGGAGATGCTGGAATTTAAAGGTAATGTGAATCTTAAAAATGAGAAGTTGTTTTTGAATCTGATGCCAATTCAGTTTAATGTGGAATTGTTCATTCATAATTAATGTTTAAAGAATTAAATTAACGTAAAGTGGAACTGATAAAATAAGAATGGAGTAATCTAATAAAGCTCTTCAAATGTTTGTGTGCTTATAGGATACCTAGTCTTTGAAGTAGCAGCCTGGAGTCTGAGAGATGTTAGATGCAGTTGTATCTAAGACTAGGTAATGCCTATAGTGTGGATGTGAGTTACATATATATTCTGTACTTTTTGTGTTTCTATACACTACTCCACCCTGTCGGTAAGGGAAACTGAAACCCCGGGGATTCTGAGCCCTGGGGGGGGTGTTTTCCCTAACATTCTGATGGGAGGTTGAATGGCTGACTACCCCCTTTGGCCCCGCTCTCTTCTCTTGGTAGATACTTTTTCCATGAGTCACAACGGTTAGTTACCCCATATATGTGTGTAGAGGGTTGTAATGGCTTGTGGTTATTCACACGCATATATTCTGGATATAGTATCCTATGGACTACTATAGGTGTAACGTGTATAGGCTATGATGGCTTGAGGATCCTTACTCGGAGTATGGGCTGTAATGTCTTGAGGTATTATACCCGACGTATGATACATGTTATGCGAGCTGTGGTGGCTCCCGGAAATTACCTGGTTACTTTTGGTTGTGAGGACGGTGTGGTGCTTCGCCCAGGTGTCTGCGGGCAAGCCTTTGTGGTGCACGAGGTGCAGATTGTGGAGCTTAGCCCAGGTGTCTGTGAGCAACCCTTGGAGAGAGATGCACAAGACGTATGTCATTGGGGCAAAGCGGCAAACAAGTTGGGAAGTAGTAGTGGGGTACCCTTTATATTCTTTACTATATGCTATATTCTTGTATGCATTACTTGGCGAGAGTATCCATGGTGAGGTTTGGAACATAGTATACCTGTTTAGGTGATGAGTTAGTTTCACTTGTTGTTCACTGGGCATTAGCATGCTTTCTTTACTTTTGCACGAGAGGCTTGGGGAGGATCCTACTGAGTATACTATTATACTCACCCTATGTACATAAAAACTATTTTTCAGGTCACTGGGAGCAGGTTGGAGATCAAGATGGTTACTACTAGCTTGCGGTTGGAGGAGCTGTTCGGGATTGTGGTCGCTGCAGTTTTACTTTCTTTTGGGTACTTTTAGTTTCCCCTTTCAGTCGTAGTACTTTTTCATGACATTTCATATATGTACTTGGTTTCCTTTTATATCTCAGTTCTAAGTTGGAGTTGATTGGAGTCTATTCTATCTCTCTCTTTTGCATGTGTTCTCTTAGAGGGTAATGCCTCCCATTTATATGTTATTATACCCTCGCTGCTAGTCGCCAAACCGGGGCCTACTGGAGGCGGAACTCGGGGGTCATTATCTCCCTTTTCACATTGCCGGCCCAGGAGGGGTACACTTTGTGGGGAGGAGGTCGTGAAAGAGTGGTATCAGTGGTCTGGTTGAGGGATAGGATGGAGTTTGGAGTTAGGCACAGGTGAGGATGCATGGGATGCTAGGGAAACAGTGTCATTCATGTTTAGAAAGTGGGGTAAACACTGGAGACCGGTAGAGACATAGGCGTTTAGAGCCCCCTATGATCTGTTGCACAGACCTTTAAGTTTACGATGGCTACTAAACAAAGTGATACTGGTTGTAGGGTAGAGACCTAGGAAAGGATCATGCATCATTATTCTTTGCGCCTGTGTTTGAATGGGTAGACCATGGGATAGGTAACCTAAAATTAATAAAAAAATAATTAATTAATTAATGTTGAGTCTTCCATATTCCAGGCTTAGGAGATCTAACGGTTTTTATTTTACATGTATGGCTCCAGGTCGACATCCTCGTCAGGTTTGCGCAGAAGGTGCCCAGCAGGCTGTTCCAACAGATCGCCGCCGGGTAGAGGTTGACGACGATGACACTTGGAGGAAGAAACTTCGAGAGTTTCAGCGCCAGAGTCTACAGAAGTACGAGGGCTCCATTTCAGATGCCGTCACAGAAGACTGGTTGGAGGAGGTCGAGATAGGATTCAGTTTGATTCGTGCTCAGAAGGAACACTGGGTGTCCTTGGTTGTAACGATGCTGCATGGGCAGCGAAGCAGTGGTGGTTCGTGTTCCTCGGTGATCGTGAGGAGTCAGCGATCTCATGGGAGGAGTTTCGAGACAGGTTTAGAGTCGAGTTTCTTTCATCGACTGCGAAGGTGTCTAGTCGCCAGGATCTTCTCACCCTTCGAAAGTGGAGCTCCAGTGTTCGAGAGTTTGCAATTCGTTTCAGGAACCTTCTACGATAGGCTTCAGACCTGTTACCAGATGAGGAGGCCTGGGCAAGGCATTTCGAGGAGGCTTTGCATCCAGAGATCCAGCACCAGGTCACCCCATTTATGCTGAAGACATATCATGAGGTGCTGGCGAGGGTAGAGGTTTTTGAGAGGACTTTGGCTAGGACCGGATCGTCACGAGAGGGGAATCGTCATGATTCCTCACGAATCAGAGCTATGGTCCGGGGTTCCCGGTTTTCAGGACATAAGAGTTTTCGTTCACCTGGGGGTAGGTCCCAGCCCTTCCTCTCTCGTTTCTCCGGAGGCAGCAACTCTCAGGCCTATGCCAAGGGATCAGGCACTTGTTTTTCTTGTAGTGGTCATGGTCATCAGCAGCGGGAGTGCCCGACTTTTCAGAGCAGTCATCGTGCACTAGGCGCTCCACTTCATGTTCCTCCGTTGAGGCAGTTCCAGCCAAGGCAGTAGCAGCAGGTTGCACCAGCTTTAGATCACCAAAGGGTAGATGAAGCAGGCAAAGGATAGCCCCATGACGCTCCCCATCCTCAAAGATAAGAGCGCGGCCGTGGTGGTGGTCGTCATCAGGGTCAAAGAGGCCGTGGAGGTGGTTGTGGTCAGCTTCATGCTCTAGCGTTGCCAGCTCCAGGTGAGCCAGACGTCGTCCGAGGTACCCTTTGCTTGTTTTCTAACTTGGTGTATGCCTTGTTTGATTCAAGAGCGACACACTCCTTTATATCCCCTACCCGTGTCCACGCTTTGGGACTTGAGGTAGACAGGCTTCCAGTGCCCTTGGCGTTGATTACGCCAATTGGAGGTCGAGCTGACTTGTTTTAAGTATGTAGAGACTGTGAGCTAGTATTGGGGCAACACCGCTCTTGGGGAGATTTCCTGTGTTTACGAATACAACGATATGATGTCATACTCGGCATGGATTGGTTGTATCAGTGCAGGCTATTGTGGATTGCTACAGGAAGAAGGTCGTTTTCATTGATGAAGATGGAGAGGAAGTGGTGTTTGCTGGTGAGCGAGATCCTCGGATGGGTCATAGGCAGGTTTCATCCTTATCATCCATGATGGCTGAGATGATGCTATGTTCTTCATAGGTTGAGCAGTTGGCATTTCCTAGGGTTATGGAGGAGTACCCTGATATATTTCCTGAAGAGGTTGTAGCATTAACCCCTCGACGAGAGATCGAGTTTGGGATCGAGCTATAGGTAAGAGCATCTCCTATCTCTATGTCTCCGTATATAATGGCCCCTTATGAGTTACAAGAGCTACGTATACAGCTTGATGATCTGTTGAAGTGCGGTTTTGTTCGGCCAAGTGTGTCTCCATGGGGTGCACCAGTCTTGTTCATGAAGAAGGTCGATGACAGTTTAAGGTTGTGTGTTGATTATCGTCGCTTAAACAAAGTGAAAATAAAGAACCGCTATCCTCTTCCGCGTATTGATGAATTATTTGATCAATTGAAGGGTGAAAGTTGGTTCTCAAAGATCGACTTGCGGTCAGGGTATCATCAAATGTGTGTAAAGGATGAGGATATCCCGAAGACTGCATTCTGTTGCCATCATGGGCATTATGAGTTTGTTGTAATGCCTTTCGGCATGACGAATGCTCCAGCTGTTTTCATGGGGTTGATGAATGCTGTATTCCGTGAATTCCTGGCCAAGTTTGTTGTGGTTTTCATCGATGACATCCATGTGTACTCCACATCTAAAGAAGAGCATGCAGAGCATCTACGAGCCGTTTTGGTAGTTCTTCGCCATCATCGGCTGTTTGGGAAGTTGTCAAAGTGTGAGTTTTGGACTCGAGAAGTCCGTTTCATGGGGCATGTTGTGTCCCAACAGGGAGTAGCTGTGGATCCATCAAAGATAGAACCAGTAGTGTCTTGGGCAGCCCCCAAGACAGTGTCAGAGGTACAAAGTTTCCTTGGTCTCGCTGGCTATTATAGTAGGTTTGTAGCCAATTTCTCCAGAGTTGTGACTCCTCTGACAGCTTTGACCAAGATTGATCAAGCGTTCATATAGACTGATCAGTGTCAGGAAGCTTTTGAATATCTAAAGGAGAAGTTTGTAAGTGCTCCAGTCCTTTGTCTTCCAGCGGAGGGAGTCCAGTTTGATGATTTCTGTGATGCTTCACATCTGGGTCTAGGCTATGTTCTCATGCAGCAGAGGTCAGTTGTTTCTTATGGGTCTCGACAATTGCGTCCCCATGAACGCAAATATTCCACCCATGATCTTGAGTTGGTAGCCGTGGTGTTTGCGCTGAAGTTGTGGAGACATTACCTCATTGGCGAGCGCTTTGTGGTTTTCACCGATCATATGAGTTTGAGGTATGTTTTCTCTCAGTGGGACTTGAACTTACAGCAGCGTCGGTGGATGGAGTTCTTGCAGGAATACGACTTCGAAATATCGTATAAACCTGGGAAGGGAAATGTTGTTGCTGATGCGCTGAGCCGAAAGTCACGTAGTAATGCTGTGCCTGAATCCGGTGATTCTTGGAGAGTAATGGAGGAACTGTCAGCATTACATCTTGATATGGAAGAGGTTGGAGGTAGAGGTTGTCTTTTCCAGATGACGGTGCAGTCATCTCTGATGCAGAAGGTGGAAGAGTCTCAGTTGGGTGATCCAGAGGTGGAAGTTTGGAGAGACAGAGTTGTTTGTGGAGAGGCCCCTGATGGTTGGTCAGTGGATGAACAACACCGAGTGTTGTATCATGGTAGGATTTTTGTTCCCTTGGAGATGCGTGAGACGGTTCTCCGAGTGTTCCATAGCTCGACCTTAGTAGTACATCCTGGTGTGAAAAAGATGTACCGGTCCTTGAGGAGTTAGTTTTGGTGGCCTGGGCTGAAGCGTGCAGTGGTAGAGTGTGTGTCTCGATGTTTAGTCTGCCAGAAGGTGAAGGCCGAGCACCGTGTTCCTGGTGGTCTTCTCCAGCACTTAGAGATTCCTCAGTGGAAGTGGGAGGACATCTCAATGGACTTTTTACAGGTTTTCCTCGAGCTCCGGGAGGACATGATTCTATATGGATGGTAGTGGATCGTTTAACTAAATCGTCCCACTTCATAGCAATCAAGGATTCGAGCATAGTGGAGGTTTTGTCGAGGCAGTATCTGGAGGAGGTGGTGAGGCTTAACGGAGTTCCTAAGACGATCATTTCTGATCGAGATCCTCGTTTTACCTCTAGGGTGTGGAGAGGTCTACAACATGCTTTTGGTTCTCAATTATGCCTTAGAACTGCTATTCATCCTCAAATGGATGGTCAGACAGAGCGAACCATCCAGACTCTTAAAGACATGCTGCGCTCTTGTGTTCTTGATTTTGGAGGTTCATGGGTGAAGCACTTACCCATGGTAGAGTTTGCTTAAAATAATAGTTTTCACTCTACCATCGGCATGGAACCGTTTGAAGCCTTGTATGGCCGGCCATGCCGTTCTCCGTTGTGCTGGACTGGGGTCGGAGAGTCAGCAATTCTCGGACCAGAACTAGTGCAGAATATAACAGAGATGGTACCGGTGATTCGTGAGAGGATGAAGACAGCACAAGATCATCAGAAATCATATGCTGATCAAAGAAAGAGACCGTTAGAGTTTAATGTTGGGGATCATGTGTTTCTGAAGGTGACTCCCCGTCGTGGGCAGCGAAGGTTTGGTCGTGGGAGTAAGCTTTCTCCCCGGTTTGTTGGGCCTTTCGAGGTGTTAGCTCGTGTTGGAGCTGTGGCATATTGAGTAGCACTTCCCCCTCAGATGAGTCATATACATGATGTTTTCAATGTATTGCAGCTCTGTCATTATCTTCATGATGAATCTCATGTTATCGATTGGGGAGAGATCGATATTGATGATGATGCAACCTTCGAGGAGCGACCTATGGAGATCCATGACCGCAAGGAGAAGGTGTTGCATGGACGTTCTATCCCTTTAGTTCGTATCTTGTGGCGACACGGTGGCATGGAGGAGAGTACATGGGATCGTGAGTCACAGATACGTGCTCAGTACCCATAGTTGTTTAATGTTTAACTCTTTTCATGTAATGATGTTTACTTTATGGTTAGGCCTTTCATGTTTTATTTATGTACCTTTGATGTGATGTTATGTTTGAATTGTGTGGAAATGGATTGTTTGTTTCCATACTATCGGATGTCGTAGTTTTGTTCCAGCTTTTGAACAACTCATGGTGGTTTACCCTGAGAGGTATCTTATGGGGTGGTTGTTCGGACCCCTCTTTTCTTCTAGGTTGGTTTTTAATTCTCGAGGACGAGAATGTTTTGTGAGGTATCTAATGTAATGGCCCGGACCTCTCCGGTCCATTACTTTGTGAAATGTTGGTGTTAGAGGTGTTCTGGGAGGTCAAGGGGACTTATCCCCAACACTTTTCCAAATTTCCGGTTCTGTGAACAGTGTTTCCAGTTTTATGAACAGTAACAGATCGGTCTCACCGATCGGTCTCATAGATCAGTCTTAGAGATCGGTTTCACAGATCGGTCTGACAGATCGGTTTCACGAATCGGTCTGACAGATCGGTTTCACCGATCGGTGTGACAGATCGGTTTCACAGATCGGTCTGATAGATCGGTTTCACAGATCGGTGTGACATATCGGTTTCACAGATCGGTGTGACAGATCGGTTTCATAGATCGGTGTGACAGATTGGTTTCACAGATCGGTTTGACAGATCAGTTTCACAGATCGGTCTGACAGATCGGTTTCAGAGATCGGTGTGACAGATCGGTTTCACAGATCGGTCTGACAGATCGGTTTCACAGATCGGTGTGACAGATCGGTTTCACAGATCAATGTGAGAGATCGTTTTCACAGATCGGTCTGACAGATCGGTTTCACAGATCGGTGTGACAGATCGGTTTCACAGATCAGTGTGAGAGATCAGTTTCACAGATCGGTCTGACAGATCGGTTTCACTGATCGGTCTGACAGATCGGTTTCAGAGATCGGTCTCACAGATCGGTGTGACAAATCGGTTTCACAGATCGGTTTCACAGATCGGTGTGAGAGATCAGTTTCACAGATCGGTGTGACAGATCGGTTTCACATATCAGTTTCACAGATCGGTTTCACAGATCGGTTACATGTACAGTAACAGTGGGTGAACAGTGCTTCCAGACTCCTACAGTTTTTCCCCTTTTGATGTTTCCTTTGACGTAAAATACTTTTAAAGCCTTATTTTAAGGACTCTTCAGGCCGATTCGAATGCCATAAATCCTATATTAATTATTCCTAAGGCTAGGATGTATTTACTTGGTCAAACCGCATGGGTTAATGCGATCCGTTTTTAATGGAGAATTAACCAGATCTTAAGCCGCCGCCCCATTGAATCTTCAAAAAGGGACGAGATATCATTCTCCCTTGTTCTTTCCCTTTGTTCTCAACTAAGAGGCACTAGAACCTTTCAATTATTTCCGTAGGAGTTGCACAATCAATCTTTTCTCCTAGGATTGGTTCTGCTTTATTTTTGATGCAACCAAGCTGTGTCGATCATTCTTCCATATAAGGTATGTTGTATCGTCATTCTCTTGGGGTTTATCTTCTCCTATCCTCCTTCCCATAATTATACCATGTAATTTCCAAGATCCTAATGGGTTTTCTTGGGGTTGGTTGGTACTGTCGTACCGCAGCATCCTCCGGTGGATGCAGTTTTCGCGAATGGAGGATTGTGGCCCGTTGTGTGGATAAAGGACGTCAAGAACTCTTCGAGGTAGGGGATTCATGGCTTCTCTAATTATATATGTGAAATCGTAGAATTAGCATGATTTATCCCTTTGGATCACAATGAAATTGACCTAATTAAATACTTGAACCGGATTAAGAGAATTGGTTGATCCCATGTCGTTTCTTTATTTCGTGATAACGGTTGCCTCATGTTTTGCTAGATAGAGTGTTATCTATGTTTTCTTTGATTTTTTGTTCGTTCTTGATAGAAATTGATAATGAACGTAAATCCAGAATTAATTGTTAATTAATTGGATAAAGATGAAGAGGCATGTAAATTAATCTGGTTATTGCCGCTGTTGTAGTTGTTCTAATTTGAGGATAATCAAATTAGGGAAGTAAGCATGGTTATTTAAATGTGATAGCTTGCGGATTTGGTATCTGTGATTGGACCCTACGAATAACAAATCTTCCAATTCAATATGGATTAAAGAACAGATTATGTGGAAATTTCTAAAGGGGTTCTGAGTTACCCTCTTGTTTGCTAAAGGGTCAAGGGACCATGGTTGTGATTGTTGTTTTTCTGCTGCTTGTGCAGTGATGTGAGCCTGGATGGTTGTTTTGATATGTGGAGGCATGGAGGCCTTGTGGTTATGGCAACAGATGATGCCTAGAGTGGCGAGATGCATCAGTTTATGCATGTGGGTGTCGGGGAGGACACCAGGGGTGATGGAATTGGATGGATGTGGTTGCTGGTTGCTTACGGTTTTCTTGAATGTTAATCTGCTTTTATTTTCCCCACTAATCAAGGCATTTGGTCTTGCTACCCTTCTTCCGAAGGAGGAGAATATGCGCGGGGTATGCCACCAGATTTCCGTGTTTAGCCTCTCGAGGGAGAATGGGTATGTGCTCTTTCTATAGGCGGCAAAGACACGACGGGTAGTATATCTATTCACCGTGTTGAGCCTCCATTGTGTTTAGAAGCATAGGATGTTTTTATAGAATTCCTGGGAATTTGGAAAAGTAATTCTGTAATGAATGTTTGATTAAATGGTGAAAATCCACAGGGATGGAGATGCTAGAATTTAAAGGTAATGTGAATCTTAAAAAGGAGCAGTCGTTTTTGAATGTGATGCCAATTCATTTTAATGTGGAATTGTTCATTCATAATTAATGTTTAAAGAATTAAATTAATGTACAGTGGAACTAATAAAATAAGAATGGAGTAATCTAATAAAGATCTTCAAATGTTTGTGTGCTTATAGGATACCTAGTCTTTGAAGTAGCAGCCTGGAGTCTGAGAGATGTTAGCTGCAGTTGTATCTAAAACTGGGTAATTCCCATAGTGTGGATGTGAGTTACATATATATCATGTAATGTTTGTGTTTCTATTTGCTACTGCACCCTGTCGGTAAGGGAAACTGACACCCCGGGGATTCTGAGCCCTGGGGGGGTGTTTTCCCCAACATTTTAATTGGAGGTTGAATGGCTGACTACCCCCTTTGGCCCCGCTCTCTTCTCTTGGTAGATACTTGTGCCATGAGGAACAGCGGTTAGTTACCCCATATATGTGTGTAGAGGGCTGTAATGGCTTGTGGTTATTCACACGCATATATTCTGGATATAGTATCCTATGGACTACTATAGGTGTAACATGTATAGGCTATGATGGCTTGAGGATCCTTACTCGGAGTATGGGCTGTAATGGCTTGAGGTATTATACCCGACGTATGATACACGTTATGCGAGCTGTGGTGGCTCCCGGAAATTACCTGGTTACTTTTGGTTGTGAGGACGGTGTGGTGCTTCGCCCAGGTGTCTGCGGCAAGCCTTTGTGGTGCACGAGGTACAGATTGTGGGGTTTAGCCCAGGTGTCTGCGGGCAAGCCTTGGAGAGAGATGCACAGGACGTATGTCGTTGGGGCAAAGCGGCAAACCAGTGGGGAAGTAGTAGAGGGGTACCCTTGATATTCTTTACTATATGCTATATTCTTGTATGCGTTACTTGGCGAGAGTAGCCATGGTGATGTTGGGAACATAGTATACCTGTTTAGGTGACAAGTTAGTTTCACTTGTTCTTCACTGGGCTTTAGCATGCTTTCTTTACTTTTTCACGAGAGGCTTGGGGAGGATCCTACTGAGTATACTGTTATACTCACCCTATGTACATATAAACTGTTTTTCAGGTCACTTGGAGCAGGTTGGAGATCAAGCTGGTTACTAATAGCTTGCGGTTGGAGGAGTAGCTGTTCGGGCTTGTGGTCGCTGCCGTTTTACTTTCTTTTGGGTACTTTTAGTTTCCCCTTTCAGTCGTAGTACTTTTGCATGACATTTCATATATGTACTTGGTTTCCTTTTATATCTCAGTTCTAAGTTGGAGTTGATTGGAGTCTATTCTATCTCTCTCTTCTGCATGTGTTCTCTTAGAGGTAATGCCTCCCATTTGTATGTTATTATACCCTCGGTGCTAGTCTCCAACCCGGGGCCTATAGGAGGCGGGACTCGGGGGTCATTATCTCCCTTTTCACATTGCCGGCCCAGGAGGGGTACACTTTGTGGGGAGGGGTCGTGAAAAGAAATATGTATTGGATAAATAGAATTAGAGAAATTATTATAGTTATAGAAATAATATAATGATTTTGGGGGTATTTTGAATAATTATTATTTAATTACTTGTATAAGACAATTGATAAAAAGAATATCCTAAATCATAACAGATATAGAGATAATTTGAAAAAATGGAGGAGGTGTTTATTGTTTATTAATTTATGTGTCAAAAATTATCCAATAGAGGGGTAGTGAAATATTTTTGAATGGGAGAATAGTGAGATCTCATATATTTAGTTGATATAAACCAATATAAAGAGTGATTTGTCTTGGAAAATTGTATATGAAGTACTTATTAATGAATTTTAGTACCCTAAAACATCACCATGTGTGTGCTCTTTGGACATATGATGATGTGGGATTTCTGAGTAAAATTTCTAATATACTTTTATATGATTGAAAATACATTAATTTAGTAATAGATTTATGTTTCTATAAATAAAAAAATATCAAAAAAGTGGAAATTTTGAATTGGAATATCATGATTCACCCCCATTAGAGTATTATACCTTTATGGGACAAACTAGGGGAATCATTGAAAAAAGGTTGAGAATAAAAGAAATTTTATATCATGCACTATTATTCAATTGTAATTTCTTCACATAAAGTTTTCTAGAAATTATTGTCAATTAAAAATGAATTATGATTAATGATGAAAACAATATCCATCCTTAGAATAAATGGATGAATAATCATTTCTAAAAAATTGGAATGGATGGATACTTGGTAATAATTATTTTAATATCTATAAATCAATAAATATCAAAACTCAAATAAATGGATCATATTTGATTGAATTTTAATAATAATTGATTTAATGACTAAAGGGGATATTTTCATAATTAAATCTATATAATGATGATGTTATGTAGAAAATCAAACACTTTGTGGGAAATGTTTTTGGAGCATTAATAAAGGTGACTAAAAATAATAAAATTAAAAATTTATTGTGTTGTAGGTTAAGTATGAGGAATTTAAGATAAACTAAAATGAATCCCAAGATGCATTATTTGATTAGTAGAAAGTTTTTTTATTGGATGTTAATTGACATTTTTAAACCCTTTAGTTATTTACCCTTATAAAATGGATATTGAGAATGTTTGAAACACCCTTTAATATGAATGATACAGTGATTAGAGAAATGGATTAAAAAAATACTATATTTAGATTTCCTGGGTTATATATTTATTACCTATAATAGGATAAAATGATGATGTGATCAATACTAAGAGTGTGTGAATCATTGTTGGTACCCTTTATTTAAAGAACCACTAATAACCTCCATCTGATTAAAAAGAATAATCTAAATCATGCCATGTTTTAATATATAGAAAATGATCCCACATATTTTTTAATGAGGATCACTACGAGTATGGATATTTATATCCCTAGGGTTTCATGGTTTTTTCCAACAGCTAAAAAACAATTTTATTATTAATAGATATATATATGAAAAGTTTTAGCCGTAAAAATTCTATTATAATTGGTTCCAAACAGATAAAAATAAGAACCAATTTATTCCTTGAGTGTACATGGGATATTACAATAGAACTACTGACCATGACCATCCTCTTCCCCCTACAATAAAAAATTACTTGGAATAATCAAGTTTCATTGTTTTTCATTATAATCATCATATCATTATATCACAATTAATACCCTTCTATTGTTCTAAAATATACTCATCAAATCACTTGGTATTTGTTCTAATAGTATGAATATGAATAACTATTCAACCATTTTACTATAATTCCTCATAATTAATAATAATAAAATTTCATTTAAATGAATCACATTTAATATATCTATATATCGTAGTTATTAATCTCAATGAAATATTAGGAATTATTATAACATTCACATTCCATAGTACATACATTATTCTATCTAAATGGTAATGAAAAACTTAAAAAACAAAAGAACAATGCGATTATTATTCTGATAGTATAGAATAATACATATTATTTAAAAATCATAAATTAATGGCTTGTCTATTAATTATAATAGTAATAATAGAATTTATATGACTATGTAAAAACTCATAATAATAATTTTTAAAACCCTAGAGATCTCATATTTTTTCTATGGTGTATAATCATAATAAGAAATAAATGTCCTACAAACTAATAGAATATATTATTTATGAATTATAATATCTTATTTATGATCTAAACGATCATTAATATGAACCCAAATATCTTAATTTCATACTATAATCTCTACTAATTTTTACAATTTCACTTCTATAAAATATATTTCAAATCATAGAATATCTTTAGTATCACCCCTAATCATAAATATTAAAATATGTATTTTACATATCATAATAAAAACTTCTCCATTGTAATTTTTCATAAAATTTATATTAATATTAATATAGACTTTCAATTTGTTATTTATTAGAAATAATATCTTATACCCCAAAATAAATATATAAAATATCACTTTGCAAGACTATAAGTGCTTTTCTAATTATTTAATTTTGATGGATATCTTATTAATTCCTCCCAAATCAACCCATAAAACTAAAACTCCTTCAAAACTCCTTTAAATCAACATAATAATTCTTCAAACCTTATTATGAAAACACACATAATATCAAATAAATATATAAGAATCAATCATTCATCATCATTCATTAAAAACACAACAAAATTCATCATAAAATTGGTTTAACAAAATCCCCCTTTGGATTTATTTTCAAAACCATTCATTTTTTAATTTCAAATATGAAATCTTCTTACATCAATTTTTTACAGTGAAATTGATATTCAAGACAACGCTTTTTTCCATTATAAACAATGGAGATAAAGTGATATTGTGAAATTGATGGTAATGACTTTTCCAATTAAGGTGACATGAATAAATCATACCTAAATTTACATGAGAAAAAAATAATTGATTAATTCAGACATAAAATCTAGATATGAATTGTTTAATATGTGATAAATAATAGTAATCTTCAAAAAACTAATTTTAAAAAAAAATTCTATCACATTATTTAACTAACCTAACAAGATGATAAAAATATTCAATAGTGGGAATGTTTCTAAAATAAAGATTATTTCTAATCATTTATTGTAACAAAAAAAAAATTGATATAGAGAATATATTATAGAATATTTCAAAATACAACTATAAAATGGGATAAATACCCATTTTATATCTAAACATATCAAAAGAATCAATTTTTAGTGGTTCTGTAAGTATTTGTGTAATTAACTCTATATATGGACCACAACTCAATTTATGTTTTGATTAACCAATTTTTTATGAAATTTTATTTAATATCAATGTTACATGAAAATGAATGATTTACTCTATATTTTTATAAATTTATGGATAATTCTAATCATAGAAAACCAGATATGGATAATCCAATGAAAGATCCATATCCACATGTTCAGTATTTATCCAAATAATCTTTGAAGATTCTTTGGGATACAAAAATATACTCAAATTTAGTTAGTCATAATGCAATAGATGATTTATTCTCTTAATTCTATGACATATATCTTCTATAAGTGGAGAATATTTCATCTAATTGGTCATCCTATCATTAATATTACAAACCTAGTTAGCGCCACTGCATCCTTGTATGTCCATGAATTTTTACTTATCATAATATTGACTATAATAAAATACAATAATAATATATCTCAATATTTTAAAATATAAGAGATGTGATTCCTAAGTATTTTATTGAAAACTATCACAAATAATGAAAACATCCACAATATATGGCATTGTGGCTATCACGTATAATAAAATTTAAATCAATTTTTTGAATTCCTTCTCATGAACACTAATTAAATAATTATCCTTAATCAACATGAGGTTGACATTTACTTTTAGACACTATTATAGATCCACATATACTAAATATATTTAATAACCCCTTGGAATAATTTTTTATTAAATGAGAATATGATCAGAAGTTAGAGTAACCTATAAACACCTGAAAAATTTAATTTACATAAGAAATTAAATCTCAAAAAAAATTATACTATGTCTAAAAATTCTTTACAAACATTTTATTTATTACATAAAATGATAATTTTAACAATATATAAAATCAAAATGAGTTTCTTAGTGTTTTTATTCTTTACATAAAAATTTATTTCCACATGTCCTTTCCTAATGACCACAAATATAATGTACTAATAAAGTTAAAAATAACATTCTCTTGGGTATTTCATTAACCTAAAAATAGTTTTATGTAATATAGATACCTATATAAATCATAAATACAATATCATTCTCTATCAAGTAATCATAATTTATCCAACCTTTTAAAAATGAAGTCTTCTGGTCTATTTGAAAAACATTTAATCTTTAATGAGATGAAATTTAAAAGAATCTTATGATGGTCTAAAGCAATTTAATGTGTTAAAATGTTTCATCAAAATAAATGCCATAATTTTTTTGATAACCCCAAATATGAAAATCTATCTTTATTTATAAAAACATAAACATTCTCATTCATCATGTTTTAGAAACATTGTTTTTGCCAATGATATTCATCTAATTTTGTTTGGATACAAGATTTCATGATTCATTTTTCTAAATACGATCCATCTCTTATTTTATGGATTGAATCCATTATTTCTAATCAAAAATATCATCCATGGATTGTGCTTATATCTTTAAAGGATGTCTCATTTGACTATTTTGTTTATATTTCATTTTTTAAACCAACTAATACTAATCCTTGATGATATTATTTTTATCTACAAGTCATTAATGTTTTTAATTTAGTTTTGTGGTTCTAATATACACAACATGATCACCAGAATACGTTAAATAAATATAATTAACTTGACCATAAATATTTTATTTAAATAATTTAATAAATTCAGTTGTAAATAATTATCCTTTTCCCTATTTAGATTGATTTTCTAAGACTCTATTAAATTTCAAAAACTAATACATCATCATAATTAACTTTCATTTTACAGTTGTTCTTTTAATAACTATATAGACTTCAATTTTCTGTATAACCATGAAATATCCCATCTTTATCCCATTCATCAAACATTCCAGCACATCGATCAATTTTCTTGATTGAGAATAGACTCCTAAATACACTAATATTTTTATATTTATATTATTTTTGAAGAAAATCATATGGATTTGTATCAGAATTTATACTAAATTTATATATTTAATAATTTCAACAAAAGAAATAACATACATCCTGAAGTATCATAATGTGTCACTGATAGTTAATATATTTCTATAAATATCCACAAGGATTCAATGTTCTCATTTTAGACACATAATTTTGATGCGGTGTTTAATAAAATTAAAACCCATTTATTATTTCATTTTTGTTAATATATTATAGAAATATAATTTTATAACTCTAAATTTTATTTTCTAGCTAAAACCTCCTAAATTAAAAAAATCAGTCATTTTCACAAGCCACTTGAAACACATAAAAATTATTAGTGTTTAGTAGTTTTGATACCCAAAGATAATAAATTTAATTTTAGTAAATTTTTCATTGAATATTATAGAATACACTTCTACACTTTTTGTATTCATGTTCATGGGTCTAAAAACATTAGAGTGAACCAACTATAATGGAAATTGACCTTGGATTTCAACACCCATCCTGCATTTATTCACCATCTTCCCGTTTTAACATTTTTTGAACATAGTGATATTGCCTTATTTTAGAACTACATTTTTCTTCATAGCATATTATATGATCTATTCCATCATTATATTTCATCCAAGATGCATAAAAATATAATTCCTTAACAATTTCTTAGCTTATATACCTATATTGAATCATATTTTGGATTCTCCATCTAGAAATGATTTTCCGTGGGTTATCATTCTAGTTATTATCATACCTACATATTTTATTCCCATATGTAAATTACTATTATTTTATAAATTCAACTAATTTCCATCATTATAATATTGTTATGCACATAAAAATTTATTCTTCGATTAAGTAATAAATACTAAATTTTTGGAGAAGAAAAATTTATTTCAAATTTAAACCACTCTATCATATTTTATCTTTAATTAATTTTCATTGTCAAGGGTAATATCTATTACTTCACATATTTCAATTTTATTTAGGTTGTTCATGAATTTTTTAATACATATGTTTTGAAAATCAAGTTCAACAAACACTACTTTTAAATAATTTCATTAATGTAATATAATATTACATGTCTTAATTTTATAAAATTTCCATAGGATAAACATTAAATCTTAGAATAATCACCCAAAACCATGAATGGAAGTATAAGTGTCATTGAGGAATAGTTACTTGGGATTATTATATAGAAAAAAGTTTTGAAAATGGAACCATAATTAGTCCATAGTGGATTACTTTATTTACATCCCATAATTTATATTTACAGTCATAACATTGGGAATGGAAACATAAATGAGGAGAGATAATAGATTCATTGTAAGGTTAATCAGATTTTATAACAATCAGTGATCACAAATGAGTACATGATTAGTATATAGGTATAATTATGATACAGAAGAAACAAATACAAATGGAATAAAAGATCAAAATTATTGCATAATACCTGACATTATGTTTGAATACATCAAGAAAATTCCACAAATCATAGAAACAAAGAATTCATAGAGAAATTTGTAAAAAATGTAAATAAATAGAAATTATAAAAACGAGAAGAAAAAAATTTCCAAGATTCATGTTGTGAACAAATGATTTTTGTTCATCACGTTATATGTATTCCTATTGAAATAAATCAATAATTCTATAATCTATAACCCATTGAATTTTTTTCAATCATCACACTATAATGAAACAATGGAAAGGAACATGGGTTTCAGAAAACATCCATATGGTACCACCAATATTGTCCTCGGACATTTAACTAATTGAAAACCAAAATTTCATCAACCAACAATTTTATTTTATAATAACATATTGAGGGAAAATCAAGGAAAATTATTTTTATATATATAAGAAATTTCTATATAATGATATAATGATCGTTAAATAATAATATTGTTTTTAGAGATAAATTTTATCATTGGTGTTGTAGAAAATTTTAAAGTCACGTTGAAAATTGATTTATCTAACATCTAAATTTTAGAAATTGAAGCTTTGGAATTTTAATAACACATATTAAATAATAAATATCATTAATAAATACTTGATAAAATAGTAAATCGTCCAAAAGTTGAATATGATCAATTTAAAAACATTTACTATTTTTTAGGAAATAATACATAATATAGGATAACTCTAAAATAATGAAATATTTCTAAAAAATTAGATGATAGATTTAAAAAAACATAATATTTTTTGAATAATAATAAAAAATAGAACCTTTAATTTCAAAAATTATTATAAAAATAAATTTGAAGTGAAATATAAAAAAATATTATTTTTAAATTAAGGTAGGCCTTTTAAATATTTTGAAATACCATTATTGAAAAACAAGATCATAAAGTGAGTAAAAAATTACATTAAAAAAGTGGGGAATGAAAATATAAAGGTGGAAAGAGATAAGAAAATTGGTTTTACAAAATTTTGGGAGAAAATAGTAGTGTATTAAAATATGGACAAGGAGGATAAAACAATATTAAAATAAAAGAGAATTAATCCTAAAAATGATATAGGTTTTTATAAATAGATTCATCAATATATAATAGTTGGGTAAAAAATTAATTATCATACGATATGAATAGAAAATGCAATGAAATATAATAATAGTATGGTGGAAAAAATTATTTTATGGAATAATTTATGGATGGTAAATTATATCTCAATGATGGGATTCAAGATAACAAAAATTCTTACAACCTTGGTATATATTGAGATATAGTGAAACTAAGTAGAGATCATATTTTTTCTTTTATAAAACCAATTTTAATTTTTTAAATTACATTCATCATTAATTAATAACATCATATTTAATATAAAATGGCCCACTATATAAAATATGTTTGTTTAATATACATTTGAGATAAAGAACCCACTACTATAATTCGAATATTCCCCTAAAACACATGAATATACTATATAATAAAATAATAACCCATGTGACATATTTAATAAAATTATTTATATATATAATCTTATAAAATAATTAATTATAATTATTATCAATATATAAATTAGTTATTAGTTGTTTATTTTCAATATTAGGTGTGTGTAAAATTAATCATTTTGAACGGGTATCATTATAGCGTTGTTTTTATTCATTAACCCCTAAAATTTCCTCATTAACATATCATAAATGGTACTAAAATATGTGTGTAATGATATTTTATATAATTATAATTTAGTCATATGAGAGTTTTAGTTATGGTTCTTATAATATAAATTAGTGACATGTATGTTTTGTTGAATTTTAAGAAAGGAATGATGGTATCTTAATAAGTGTGTTTAATATTAATGAGAAAATTTAAAAATAAAAAAAACTAAATTATTTACTAATTTGTATAATAAATTATCCTTAATTACATTTTCATAGTAATCCATGATATTATTTCATAACAAACAGAAATAGGCCATTAGATCTACCAAAACATGAACATACCACAATTAGTGGATGATTTTGATTATAAATGTGACCTTTTTTACATGATACCATTATAATAGAAGTATAGTAATATTTTTTAGATAATTTTATTGGGGATTAATCAAATTTTAATATAGGTTTATAAATAATAAATTACTATGATAAAAATTGAGATACATTATGTCATTGAGGGAGTAGTCATCAAAACACATGTTTAAAATTTCCATTTCAAGATGTTTGAGAGGAAATGAATATAGATTATAAATTCTATTGACATAATTATATAATATATTTTAGTTTTTTACCCATTACATACATATAATTTTTTAATTTATGTGGTGATTAAATATGGAATATTTTATTTTTTGTAGGTGGTAGTCTTCAGAACATTCAAATGTAAATTCTATTCTTAATAATGGAAAAAGTTAAATGTGGCTAATTCTATTCAATTATATAAGTATTTTTTAGTATAAAATCTATATTGATTTAATTATATATTTATTAGATATTTAATTTTGGTAATTTAATAATTAAAATGATTAAATATAAGAAAGATATACTGAAATTGTAGACTTTGGATTTCTTAGGGAGGAATCCTTAAATGGGAGGTTATATAATAATATCTTGTAACCAGAGGGACATGGAAAAGTAATATAATTTTAGTAAAAGGAAAAAATAAAACTTTTCAAGAGGCAAATGAATTTTTTATATTTTAAATAATGGGGTTTGAGAATACCCTTTTTTAAGTGATGAGAATGACCTTTTTGTAAATATTTCAACTTAATATAAACAGAAAACTTGTTTCACATGTAATGAATACTAATAGAGTGGGCAATGAAATAATCACTATAATATCTCAAAAAGTCATCACATATAATATTTAAAACATGTTTTTATGTCCTTTACTCATAGAAAGTTCACTAAAATAATTTTCGGTTTTACCATGGTAACTAATTATTACTAAAGTAATTAACGTTTCATGAATAAAAATAAAATATCTATTATTAAATAATTTTTACATAAGTATTATATATATATAATCCATTTTATGATGTGAAATTTAAATATGTAAAAAAAATTAATTTTTACATTAGTATATTAAATGCATAAAAAACCATTTTTAGAAAATGTGTAATTTTATGTTTAAAATTTATGGGTAGGAAAACATATCATTGTATTGGATTTTAATTTTAATTTTTTACTATAAAACATATAAAAGTAATGGGGATTTCTATTAAAAAAACATAGTTTTACTAGAATTATATTAAATTGTAATAAAAGATTAAAAAATTTCATTTGTATACAAACATTACATAATTTATTACACATAGGTTTACTAAATTCATAATACTTTTAAAAAAAATTCTCATTGATAACTGTTTTTATGAGAATTTTTTTAATAGTGTTTATGTTTCATTTAATTCTAGATATATTAATAAACAAAAAATTATAACAAAAAAATAACAAAAATAAATTATAAAATAATAAAATTTTATTTGATAGAATATATAACAAGAAATATTGAGATTGAAGAAAATATTAATATTTTTTTTAAATTTAACCACATTGATATCTTGCAGAAGACACAACAATTAGTCTATTTTTATAGTAATATATTATACCATTATAACATAGTTACTAAATTAGAGTGTACAAATATCACTAACCTAATTAGAATATTATATGGTTTACCCATTTAAAAAAAATATTTACTGGTTATCTATTGATTACAAATAAAATATAAATCATTTAAATCATAAAGAATGTTTTCCTGAAAAATTGTATTTTATGAAAAGTCATATTAGTCACACATTGTGTACATAATTAAAATTAAAAAAAATTAGAAAATTTATTTTATAAAATTTACATAGATTTTAAAAATATCACATAAAAATTTTCTTAGTTTTCTTTCTTGGGTGTTTCTTATAAGCTTCAAGTTTCCATAAATAGTGAAAATACTGTTTTTATTGAAAACTACATTTTCCTATAAATAATTTTGAAAGTTAAATTATATTTTATTGTAATTTCAATGTTGAATCAGTAAATTTATTTTAAAATAAAAATAAAATATGTTATTTTAATTAAATAAATATAGAAATTTTATATAAAAGCATTTTATAATTTGGGGACATTTTATTGTAGAACCACGTTCCATCATCACATCTATGGTTTTTTTTATTTTGTTTTACACTTTTATGAATTTAATTTGTTAAAATGGATGCAATATATTTTATAATAATTAATTAAATATTACAATATGTGAAACTATATTTTTTTACATTAATATATATTGAAAACAATAGTAATTAATTTGCACAGTTATGGTAAAAATCGTTTCAATGGTGTGTTAATGTAAAAAAGATAATTATAAAATTTACCTTAAAACATGTATAAAATATATTTTATGGAAAACTTTATTACATATCATGTTTAATTATATGGGATACTTTATTTTTTATCTTGTTTCATGAAAATAACAAGGGTTTATCTTATTCTTTTAAAATTATATCAAGTTTTCCATGATCCTCACTTATAAAATGCCAACCAATCTCCTCACTTATTAAAATCAGTAAACACATTTTGATAGGAAAATAAATTTTAAAGATAACACATCAACTTCTATTACCCCATTCTAGAACATTTGTTTTTGTAAAATATCTATTTTATGAATAATATTTGTATAATCCTGAAGTGGTGATCCGATAAGAGGTTAAATTTTTCACAATGAGGTTTTATTTAATTTCTTCTTACACCATCTCAAATTATTATTAATTTATGTTAATATAAAAACAATAGTATCTAATAAATAATGACATTTTTATGGTATTACGATGAACTATATCCATCTCCTCTTCCCTCAAATGAGAAATGATAATGTCAATCCTGTCTTTGGCGAACTACAATCTCATGAACTGATGAGAAATGTTTCCATCAACACCTATCACAGTTGGATATTATGATGGATATAAAGTATAAATAGGATATTTATAACATAATTATTATTATGTTATTTTTATAACATATATAACTTTTTTTACTATCCATTTCTTCTTGGATACAGTTACGTAACTTGTGTGTATAGAAGATTGTCATCTCACGATGTGCTGGGATTCATTTTTCACTAACACTTAAATGGAAGGTAATTAGGGTACATTAATGAATATATGTGTTATATATTACATAATTATGATATTTGTGAATTATTTATCATTTTAAAATATAATATATAATTTTTATTCCTCCCTTATAACTCATGTAGTGATGTTAACGTCATTCATGTACATGTGGACTTTGCCTTCAAAAAGCAAAGTGAAAATATTTTCAACAACACATCACATAGATTATATTTATATATATGTTTACTAAAAGTAATAATATGTTATTTATGATATTATGATAATTATTTATATATATAATATTACTTACCTCCTTTCCATAATGATCATTAAAAAATGGAAATGTTACTTATGTGTTTGTAGGACATACCATCTATATGACTGTAAGATACATAATTTATCAAAACCATAATTATGGATTTGTCTTAAAAATAAAATTTATGTATAAAAATGGAAAATATTTCTTGATTATTATTCCATATACTTTTAAATAATGACCTTTTTACTGAAGAGTCATCCTACCAACCTCATTTTTGACGTAGAAGTCAAATATAGTCGAAACATGCCATGAAAACATAATTGATTATGTAATTTTTTATATCATGGTAATATGTGAAAAAAATTGAATGATAAACTTTTAAAATACTCTTAATCACGTAATTAAATAAACTATTTTTATTAATTTCGAATATAAATAATGTATTTGATGACTAAAACTCAATGAAGTGGACATCATGTAAATATTACTTCATTAAGGAGTATTATAATGTTATACACCTTATTTAGTTTATATGATGTCTATATTTTTTTATATCTAATATCATGAATTATTTATAAATAACATTATTTTATGTTTCAATTTTAATTATTTCATCAAATGTTATTTGAGGTGAACATTAACATTTTGTAAGGAATTTCACAACTCAATTTGTTTTCAGTGGGTTACATTACCTACATATTGTCTTTGATAAACTATGATTGTATGTGTAATTACATTTTATTCTGTTATATTGTATATTTTTTTTATTAACTTTTAACACACATAATTGATTTATTTATTAATTTTTAATTCAATGTTATGATATTAGTAGGGGTTTATTTCCCAATATCATTATAATCAATATTGTTAATTTTGAGTTTAGTTAATTAAAATTATTTGATCATTTCAAAATTTAACCTTTTAATTTTCATCTCAACTTTTTATTCATGAAATTTTCATGTAATAGTACACTTATTTCACTCTTTGGGTTTTTAAATAATTTAAAATAAATCATATAAAAAATCAAAATTTATTTCTATTTTAGGTCATAAATAAATTATCTTCCAGAACATTGTTTTTGAAAAATATTATCAAATTTCTTGAAAATTTTTATAATTTTTTTGTTTTGAAAATGTTTTCCACGTTTCAAATTTTATGAATTTTTTAAATGGATCATTCATGTTGTTGCCTAAAAAATTCCCTTTTTTATTTTTCTGAAAAAATTTAACGGATTATTGGTTTTAACATGTATGACATATAAAAAATTTCATAAAATTATGAAAACTAAATGTTATAAATCATAATTTATATGAATAAATGAATATATTAAATTATTATTTTATTTAAATTTTCCTTTTAACATGTATTATTAAAAAATCATTTTCAAAATTAAAAGGATATTTTCCCAAAGAAATATTGAAATTATCTTTTTTATGGTATTTATATTCATCAATGACAATAATCATTTATTAGCACAACCTATTCGATGAGTCCCATGCTATGACTACCCCATGTCTGGATTTTATAGGACAGAGGCTGGAAACCATCGTTGAGTAGAAATATCCCACAAAGGGAAGGCATATTCAGAAGTACCAGTACACATACACCCATTCCCAGGAAAAATTATTGAATAGGAAATACGAAGTAAACAGATATAGTTTCAACTATTACAACCAATTAGAACACTAATACACAAATGTAATGTGAATAGTCCTAAATACAAGCCCAAATAAAACAAAAAATTACAATCCCTTGGATCTCATCCAAAGAAACCCTACCTAAATTGTAGTTATAGTAAGTTTTCTGAACTCCGCTGAAGTGTACCACATCTGTAGGGCCACCCTAAAGCACTAACTATCTCTGGACAACCATGGAATACGTCCAAGGTGTCAATCATCTTCAATAGACATGAAATATGTGGGAAAATCTCATGTTGGGGTGAGTAACACAGTACTCATTTCGTACCCCAAACCACAAAGGTAAATCACAAAATAAGGCACAATATAGAATACCAAAGTGGTACATGAAGTGTAACCTCTAAGAAGTACATTTAAGAGAGTTAATAGAGTCATATCACACCAGGATAAATATTCTAATAATTTTCAGGCATATCCAAACCTATCGAACTATATTGTCTCCACCAGAGTCCTACTCTATGCCCCAGTAGAAGAATTACTTTATGTGTTTTTAGGATACCACCATCGCGCCCTTGCTAGAGGATAACAGCGTGCCCACACAAAAGACCCACTCTATGCCCTCACAAGAGACATACATTCTTTCATTATTTGAGATCAACTCCATGGATTTTCATGATACCAACTATATTCCCGTGTATGAGAAAAACTCAATGTCCACATATGTGACCAACTACATGCCCTTAAAGGAGACAATATGCATGTATTCACCACAACCAGTCATAGGATTCCATCTTTACCATGATTACTCTGTGAGAAACTATACCTCGATCCAATAGTAAATACTCTAAACACTATGAAATATTGTGTAGGTAATCTAAAAACGACCACCATTTCATGAGGGTCCCAATGTCTCAAACTTATCATCAAATAGACTTAAGGATTGTATGTTATGATCATTTATGTAAAAAGGGATCTGTGGGGTCTAGTCCCAGTTCGACTTGGTCGGGCTGACCCGACCCAAGTTGCTATTAACTATGTCCCCTAGGTTTGACCTGGCCCAACTAGCCGGGTCAAACTGCAATGCTGGGTTTGGTTCTCCCTAACTTGGCCTAGCCCACTGGCTTCAACCTAGCCCACTCAAGCGAGCCTGTTCGTCTACCTGGGACAAGTTGGGCACCATATTAAACGTGGTCAGTATCTACATGACCCACACCATGGCATTCCCATTGTACTACAACCCACATTCACAAGGCACGCCCCCCTTCCATGTTCGTAAATTACCCACCCTGGCCTTAGAGCCCTTAGCCCTATCCATTAATTGTGGCTATGCCAATGCACACTACCGTGAGTGACTCCTCTTCTATGGGATACCATCATTGTAGGGCTCGTCACTTCTTCAAAACAGTAACAATATTGCAAATATCTTGTCATCAATATCACATTCATGGGATAAAGATGGTTTTTATATCACACCTGGGGTACGGTTATGTTCAAAACCTCCTGACAATGCAGGGTGCGACCACGTGGGTCTGTCAATGAAGAACTAAAGAACATGGGAGAGGAAGACAACAAGAACACTATTATAATGGAAATTGGAATAATTATTATTACCATGGTATGTTCATGTCAGTGAAATTATGTAATGGAAACCAAATAATTATTAATAGGATTCATCCCCTTTAATCCTTCATTTTAACCATCCCGCTAAAATGATCGAACCATGGGTAAACCAGTTCATGGTTTGTGCTATTTCATCATTGGTAATAAGAATGGGGAATGAATTGGGAAGAAAATAAGCCCCCCTACTTGTTAATAGGATCAATCCAAGGAGAGAAACCATCATTGTTGGTGATCCATCCTCAAATGTCCTTTATCTGTCGTTCATCAACATTCATTGTTCATATTCACAAATGAGATACCTTAATTCTCCTTCTACAGGAAAACATTTGGGATCTAAATAAATTCTCTAGAATTATTATTTCTAACGCTTATCCCTTCATCTAATTAATGTAGGAAACACATTAATATGTTTCATTATTTTAAATGTACTTCAATGTTGCAATGACACTATGTTGAAACATCGCAGATTCATTCATCGCATTTCTACTCATTCGATGCATAATGACGCAGAAATAAAATAAAATAACTTTTTAAATTATATAATATATTACATAAATTATCCATAAATAAAAATTTTCAGTCGACCCACTATGGATGATGTATGGTCCCTTCTATTGTAAACTCACTATTTTGAGCTCAGGTGTTCCATTAGATATCCGATCTGGGCACCCCTTGAGATGACACTAAAACTAAACATGTACAATATTTTTAATAAACAAAAAAATACTTTAAAAAATAATAATGTGCACCCCGGGCCTCAGAATCACATTTCGTCTCAATTCATGGGCTTGAAAAAAATACCAAATAATTTTTAAAAATTTAAAAAACAAAATCTATAAAATTAATTTTTTTAAAGATACACTACTATAGATATGATTTATTTATGTCATCCTTATTTTTTATCAGTATTTTTTATGATTTAGTTAACCATGGATTGTATTTACAATCACTTTCATTAATCATTTTTTAGTCAGTAACTATCCTATTAATTATTCACTTCCCAATGATCATTAGAATATAAATTTCCCATAAATATAAATATTAATTATAATAGATATGAATATTTCCCAAAAAATATCGCATTTCAATATATAATGTTATAGTTTTAAAATTATAGGTTTGACTCGGAATATTTTGACAATATGTATTCCTTTTTCAATAAAGATATGTAAGAAAGTGACATAATGTCCATGAATTAATTCATTACCATAATATATGAGGATAAAATTGGATGTGTTGATATAAAAGGGTCCAAGCTATAGATATCCCCTCGATTTAGTGGTAGTCTAATTAGATGAATCAATTGGATACCATTAGTTAATTGGGTTTCTACTTTATACATAATCATTATTTTCAGATTGCCTTATGAATGGTCATGAAAGTAAAGGAATCATGTGCTAGAGACCATGACATACAAAAATTAAGAATTTCCATTACAGTTCATTTATTATTATCCAAGATTATTGCAAAATGATATTTACTCTAGATGCAATTCATTTTTAGTTTATTGATTAAATATCCTAGGTTTTCATTTATAAACATCATCGTATTGATTATTACTTACCATGTTATCCAATATATTTTCATAACGATATTATATATGGATTCATCTCATTATTAGTCCATTGACTAAATACCATGTGGTTTTAGTTATTTACCTTTCCAGATTGATTATCTCTTATCTTATCATAATAGTCAAGTTATTTAAATGGAAAGTGTGTTGATTATTTACCATTCAATTTTGATTAATAATAGTGATTCATAATAGATTCTTCTATAAAAAACTGTTAATAAAAATTTGCGTTCAAACTTATTTTTTTCCATTCTTAGGATCCCCAGAATAATACTTTGAATGATATTTAATGATATTTTAGAGGGAATAATGATATTCTAAAAAAATTATTTTATGTTTTGTTTTTAAAAATTATTTTTGATTTATGTATTTATCTAGTTTATAATGATAAATAAACTATTTGTTCCAAGAAGATGAAATTCCTTTGATCACATTCCAATATAATGATAAAATCACTAGATTTGAGTTACTGTGGTTGGGGTCATCGGAATAGCTATATTTTTCACTTTTTACTTAGAAAGAATTTTTTTATAAATGTATCAAATGTACATAGTAGGATAATGCTGATGCATAAAATTAAAAAAACAACTTTAATATTTTGAAATTTAAATTCTAAAATATATAATTTAATATATTAAATTAATATTAAAATATAAAAAAATGATGATTTTATTGAAAATGTATTTCATAAAAATTATGTGTTCTCTGTATTATTTCATACTAATTTATAATTAAAATAATTAAAATAACTAATTAATTAAAATATTATTTATTATTTTTATAATAATTTAAAATTGTTCGACATAATTTATTAATAATTTAAACAGCCTTTTGAGGATTAACAATCAATTTAGATATTAAATCATATTAATTATATATCATCAAAATGAAATATTTTTTATTAGTTAATATATATTGATTTACAAAAGGAATTATTTCTTTTAAAATTATCTTGATAGTATTTATCTTATAAATTATAGACCATTATAATTTAGTATTTAATGTGTAGAAATCTGCCGAACACCAAAGATTTATTTAAATGAAAGATATATAGTAAACTCTTAGGTCATTACATTCTCCCCTCTAAATAAATCACAACCCCAGAATTGTAAATTTCATATAATAATGAGAATATCTAAGGGTATTTAATATATATCTACGATTGATGATAAAATTTATACAAATATATACACCTTAAAAACCTATAAACAATATCATTTTTTCTTGTAGTAGAATTATCCAAATCAATAAGTTATTATCCAACCATTTAATACAAGAGTATATCATTATTTGATATCATGACATAAATTATATTATTTTATCTTAAAGGGAGTACATACTCATCCATATATTGATAGAGTACCATAAGATTATATGAAATGGTATTTACTTATTCAAAATAATTTTTCATCAAAGTATAGAGAATCAATCCACTTTTAAAATCACATTAAATTAATCTAATGGAAGGGATAACATTGTTTCAAAAGGAATTTTCAAATATTTTTGTACTTGGTAAAAAAAAAAGATTACTTTTCATCAATATTAAGATCGTTTAGGTGATGAAATTATTTTCATATACCACATCCTATATACCATTCACTAGAAATGATTAATTAATATACAAATAATAATAGAGGATAAGAGTTCAATAATTATCTTGACCCACTTTAATAGTTCTGATTTATACTATCTACCATGATCACTATGTCTATAAGGTTGTTGATTCTCATAATCCTTTTTATAAATTGGATTGGAGAATCAATTTTTATAATACTAAAACTCCTTGTGTTAACAATGCTGAATTGTTTATGGTATATTTTTTTTGGAAATCCTATACAATCAATTATATATATTAACAACTTCATGCCTTTTTTTAAAACGATCCAGATATACTATCCTTCCAACATCAAATAATATTTTATTCCCTTTAGGAAACCCCTATAGATATTGATCCGATAGTTTTGATGTATAGGATGTTAAATACTTCTTAAACATTACTATAATCACCCACTATTTTTTTGTAACTCCATATTTCTCTTCTTTGGAATGAGATAATTCCTAGAAAGATTCAAATATTAATCATATCTCTTTATTGTTTGGGAGAATAACCATAATATTTTCAACACAAAAACATATCCCACCTTGTGTTTGATTAGTAAAATTACTATATTTTCCATCACAACCAATACAAACATTATTCATCCTAGATTATAATATTTCTAAATAAAAAAGGTTTACTCATGGGTGATCAATATTAACATTATAAAATAATTATCATTAATAATATTTTGAAAAATGAACCTAAACATGTTTTTCTCTCTAAAACCAACACATTATAATTCAGTTAAACCTAAATAAATCTTGGTTCATTCTAATTTTCATAGATCTTGGTTCCCTCATATACTTTAAACCTATTATTTAATGAAATTCGAAAATAAATATTTCATTGTTTTTGTAATGAAAATACGTTTAACTAACGAATATCTATAATGGGTGTATAGAGAGTTGTGTAGTCATAGGTATAATAATAATGAACTTGAGGGAAGATCAATCTAATATTTGAAATTAATTTTTCTAGGTGATTACCTATAGGGGAAACAACGAGACAACCACATCAACATATAAGTATTAAAAGGGACTTAATTTCTATGATAAACAAAAAATGACTAATTTACCAATATTTTGTGATGTTATCTTATACATATACATTCCCATTAGACTCATGAATTATTTTTTTACTAATTTTATCACATTATAATTCACATAAAATATATTAATCCCCCCAAAAAATAATCTCTAACCAGATAACAACTGAAGATCCCAAAACACACAATCCTTGAAGTGGTTCGAAAAACACATTATTTAGACATAGTATTTGATAAAAAGTGTGATGAATTATATTCATATTAAAATTTTAAAAAAATAATTATGTCTCATTGAAGTCAGATAATCCCATGAAAAGAGGGGATAATTAATAAAAGGTACCTTTACATTACCAACTTAATTACCAAAAAATGTGAATATTTTATTATAATTGAACCACATTATACTCCCTACTGGAATAATCATTATAAAAAAATATCATTAGAATCGACGAAGGGAATCATATGAAAGTGGTGATATTATAATATCAATAAATTTAATAATAATCAATAATAATAAAATACCGTAAGTGATCATAAGATGATAATGTATGTACAGTTAGGATATATAATAATGTTATAGAAAAAAGTGAAAAGTTACAAAATCATATCATAATTCTTGGGGTAATGTAATAATACATCATGAAAATGGTTCCTATAATTAAAGAAAGACATACTAGTAAAATTTCAGTTAAACTATAAGCATGAGAAAATTATAACATTGTGATGAAATTTACACATCAGGTTGTGAACAATCAAAATGGACACCTGCCATATTATAATAAAACAAAATGAAAACTCTTAATGTTTGAAAAATAAAATTCCACAGTAAATTTTGTGAATAAAAAGAATTCACTGAATTTAATATGTAAAAAAATTCCATTATTTCATGGTGTGGACAGAAAAATCCAACAATCAACATAATTCTCACATGTGGTATCAAACATTTACCAAATTTTTTGATTTAAATATATATCACAATGAATTAATCATCTAATTATTTTTCAATTTGAAATCAATAATTAATGATATTATATATCAACCATTGAATAAAAATGGTTTTCTATAATTACATCATAAATAACCACTGAAATTGAAAAATGTGTTTCATAATACTTCTTGATGGTATCAATTTTATTGTCCTCTTGAATGTGAATTGTTCAAACCAAAAATTCTATCAGCAAAAAATATAATTTTATGTGACAATTTAAATAGTAATTCAGGAAAAATTATTTCCATCGAAATAAAATATTTCAATATAAAATATAAATTGTAATGAAATCAAAAAATAATTTTTCTAAGATGCTTTTATCTTCTGTATAAATGATAAAATTCAGTCACATAAAAATGTTTTTTCCCAAAAGGATGATTTTCATAAATTGAAATGAATTAATTAAAAAAAATCAGTATATATATATATATAAATGTATCAATAATGAAACCTCATATAGATAAATTGGTTTCTATAATGACGATTCAAACATTATAAAAACATTTACAAAATAAAAATCCCCATTAATGGAGCCTTGTAAAAGGCATAAGTGCTTCAAAAAGGATTAGTGAGTGATTTGGAACAAAATTAGGTTTTGAAAATTAACATTGATAATATATAATTGATATTACATGATGGTTTTCAGAATAAATATGGATCAGAAGATATGACTTTTAATTTGGAAAGGATATAAAACCTTTTAAATATTTTGATTTACCAATGTTGAATACCCATATTGTAATGAGAGTAACAAAAATTAAATTTTAAAATAATCGATGTGTAATATTAAAGACAAATGAGACAGGTATAATTAGGTCACCAAATATACGAAATAACCATATAATTAAGGGAAAATATATAAAAGGGGGTGAAACCCACATAAATTAGGATGATAATTATTCTGATCAATGATATTATTTTTGGAAGAGATTATTCAACTTTAAATTTTTTTTAAAACATAATTTTATCCATATATGATGATAAATTACTATGAAATTAAATATTAGAGTGGATGAAATATTTATTGGGAGAGAGATGTTTATAATGACACATTATAACTCAATAAAAGGTGTTGAGTTTAAAAAAACCCTTAAAGCATTAATATATTTCAAAATAAAGGCCACGTAATTATAGAATATGATATGGATCTTAAAAACCCATGAATTAAATTATTATGGAACTAGAAATTCATTTATATTTAATAAAAAAAATTGGTAATATATTATGCTTCACAATAAGAAATATGTCTTCAGAATTTAGATTTGAAATAAAAACCCATAACCTTAATTCCTAGACTACACAAAAGTGATATTATCTCATGTATAAAGAAACAATTATCAGAATAAATTATTTAATAAATATACATAAACTTATTAAATTTTATATAATTCAATTATATTTACTCTCCTTATATTAGTTAGTTATTATCTAATTTTAGTATCACATGTTGGTATTGTCAATCATTTTGAACTTTTTTTATAATGGATGTGTTCATATTTGTTCATAAAAAAAATTCCATCACTACCAGATATTGATATGTATTAAAATAGTTTAATTAATATTGTTTTTAATAGTATGATTTCATTTAATAATACATTTATTTACTAATAATACATAGGAAATTAGAGATAAGCTTGTTTTGATGTTTTTCAATAGACTAATAGTGGTATCATAATTGATGACAACAATATAATTATTAAGAATACAAAAAAATCATTATCTAATTTTTTATATAACATTATATATCTAATTAACTTCTAAGAGTCATCCATTTTATAATTTTGTAGCATATTTTATGTATATGGTTAGATCGACCCAAACATGAACAAACCATAATTAATAGATGAATATGATTATTAAGGTGGGATATTTTTTAATAATATCATTATTAAAAAGGGAAATTATTATTATTTATATGATTTTAATCTTTTGAATCAGATATGAGTGTATTTTAATTAATTTTGAATAATCTGGATAAAAAATAGGACACATTACTTCATAGAGGTAGTAGTCCAGTCAAAGAATGTTTAATGTTTTCAATTCATGATAAATTAATATTAAATAAGATGTATTGTAATTTATATCACCAAAAATATTATATATGTTTCACATATATCTCTAATTCCCTCTAAATAAATGAAAAAGTGGGCATTTAAAACAATAGAAGATGTCATTTCATTGAGTTAGTTTTCCACCCAACAAAAAGATGATTATTTAATTATTTTTAATAGAAAATTGAAAAGGTATTAAATAGTTAATAGCATAGTATAATATTATTGAATTATAAATTTTTTTTATAATTATATAAGAATTATAAAATTATATTCATTAATATAAGAATGATATTGAGTGAGGTTAGAAAAAAAGTATTATTATTGAGGACATGGGATTTCTCGTAGAGGGATCATCACCAATTGGGGACATAGTATAATTTATTTTTCCCAGATGTTTAATGAAAATGAATATTAATTTATGGTACAATAATAAGTTATATATTTATGTAGAAATAATGTTTTTATTCTACTATTTTACTAGAGTTGAGTGGTCAGTTTGATTAGTGGTGAGAATAACCTTTTTGCGAATATTTAAATTTAATTAAAAAACCATATATTTAAAATGTAAATAATACTAAAAGATAGAAAATAATTTTTTTAGATGATAAATGATCTATAATATCTCAAAAAACCATTTTCAAATATGTTCATTTTTTGATGTCCATTACTCCTATTATTTTCCATTTTACCATTTTTTGTTTTACCGTGATAAAAATATTACATAAGAAATTTGATTTTAACCCAAATAAATAAATTGAACATTATTAAAAAAAATCACTGATTATTAAAAGTATTACATCTATTTTATCATATTATATATGTTGGCTTATGTAAATTTCATATCAACATTAGCACATGTAAATTGTAAGAATCCATTTTATGGAAATGTGTATTTCTAAGCATAAAATATATGTATATGGTATATATTTTTTATTATAAAATTATTAAATGTTTAATTTACGTCAAATAAAGAAATGATATATTTTTACAAATATATTATATAAAATAAATAAAAGATAAAAAATTATTTCTTTTATTAGAAAGTATTACATATATTGTAAAACATAGGTTTTATTAATTTATAATTGTATTTTAAATTGTATATATTTAATAATAAATACATGTTTGATCATGGAAAAGTTTATATAATTTATTTAGTTACACTTACATTTTGATATACTCATGAATGCTAATATTTTAGTAAAAAATCTCATAGCTGACCAAAATATCATTTATTTAATGAAAAATTTTCACAAACTCACAGTAGGATAATATTGATATATAGATTTAAATAATGGAGTTAAATTTGTGAGATTAAAAATAAAAAATATTAAAAAATAATCACTTAAGTTTGAAATATAAATATAAATAAAATATTCATTTATTTAAATATTTCCTTCCTCAATTTTATATATTAAAAATAGTATTTCATACTAATATCTAATTTAAATAATGTAAGTTTGTTGGTTAATTTACATAGTATATATTTCAATAATAATAAAAATATGATTTATTCATTATTACATTATACTTTTATTCAATAATATTTATTTCTTTTATAATATTAAATAATATAAACTATATATCATCTAAATATAAGAAATTATAATCAGATAATATATTTTTATTGACAACAGGTTTTATGATTCTTAAAATTTTCATTATAGTATTCAGCTGATATGTTAAATATCATATGTGTCTTATGTTTCATGTGGATAAAGATGTCAAACGCATTAGATTTATTTAATTGAAACATATATATGAAAAATTCTGAAGTTATAATTAATTTCATGTATCATATGGTAAGATCATACATTATTAATAATACATGGCCTCTAAAAATTTTCACTCCATTAATTCAACATCAAATTATTTTCTCATTTTTTTAAATGCCGTAATTTCTTAATATTTTTATTACACAAACATGGATTTAATTGAGATTTTCAAAATTTATGACAGTCATTTGATATTTGTCCTTCATATTCACACCTTCCAAAAACTACCATATAGATCCCAAAAGTGAATTTCACATCATTTTATTCTCAATCTATTTAACCTATTACTTCTTATATACTATTTATTTTTCTCGAATGGTTCATATTCACTTATTTGTCCACTAAAAGACATATTGTACCAACAGGTATAAGATTTGTGTCAAAACACACAATAAGACAAGAACTATCCCCAAAACCTCATTATATAAATGAAATCTAGATATTTCATGGGCTTATATCCTAATTCATTTTTATAAGTCCATTGACTAAACTACACCAATCACCATCATTGATAAAATTCAATAATAATTTGGTGTTGCTGTGAATATTTTTATCATTTTATCACTTTATAAATATTTGGAAACTTTTCCTTTTCATGTGACATCTTATCTAATTATGGTTTTTGTATATCACTTGATGATTATAAATAAATTATTATATAATAAGGTATATCACATATAGAATTACCATCTCCATTTGTAGTAACTTTTTCATTAATGTTTCTTTATTTTTTTCATTTAAATGACACACCAAATTCATCAAAATTTCTATTATAGTTATAATTGAGTATATAGTTTCTTCTTCTCTACATAAATAATGATCCATTGTATCATTAGTTACTCCTTTTCCACAAGGATGTTAATGGATTCCATTTCATAAATAATATTCATATTTTCAAATAATTATTTGGTTTTAACTATTAAAAGTATTTGAATAGACTTTTTTTCTCAATTTGGATAAGATTATCAGTGTGGATATATTTTTTGGGATATAAATTTTTATAATTTTTAATTTTAATCTTATTTAGGAATATAGAAATCTGTATTCTCACAGAGAATTGCATGGATAATTCACATTCTTCATTAGAAGAATCAATATCAATGTGTTATTTATATTGTAATTAACCAAAATTTTCTTATTATTTTTCAATAATTAAAATATGAGATATATATTTAGGTTTTTCCTCTCTATTATAAATCAATTAATAAAAAATTTGAAATATTATTCAGAAAATTTTAGAATAATTTTTTAAAATATTGATTGAGATTTGATTGTATAAATAGATTACCCTTTCCTGAAAGATGTGTTTTCAAATTCATCATAATCATTTCCATTTGTGCTTTTATCAGAACACCATGTAGATAAATTTATAATATTTATGTATCAAAACATTTAGAATGTAGTTTCCATTGATACCTAACTTCTCCCTCTAAGATTATTTATATCATGAGATATAAGGCTTCAGAAAAAATATCCATATCATGTTCATCATTAAAATCACTCTTCTCATATAAGGCCCCAGCCTTAAACCTTACTTAATCTTTAGTTATTATAAGATTACACATTGAGGATCTTTTCAGGTTTAGAGTTTTAGTGAATTAGATCATAAAACTTGCATTACATTCCACATTTAAACAAAGTGGTTAAATAAAAGATAGTATTCACTTTTCCCATCAACAGAAACTTATTTAAAATAAAACATGGATTCTTTCTTGACACTTCCTTGACACTATCATCATATCTTTTACCCTTCCCTTGACCTATGAAAAACATTTCAAAAACTTGGGATGAGAATAAAAAGCTCAGTAAAGGATATAAAAACATGTAAAGGAAACATGAGTACATGTATACATAAGAATGAAATCATACTTTACACATAAAACATAAGTACTTTAACATACCTCATAGAATCATGAATAAATCATAGAAACCATAAGACATAAAGGTAACTTGAGGCATTCATAACATTCTTACGTTGGGAGTAACCCTCTTGGTTACGTTTGGAATACCCATCATAGTATATTCCCTAAATCTCTTCAGAGAAACCTTAACGTTTAACCCCTTCGCGTTACCCAATTCATTGGAGAGCTATATCGGGCTCACCCACCCTTAGTTTATCACGGAACCACCCGTCTTCATAATAATGCCCATGAACCATAACATAATCGTATCACATAAAACATGCATAAAGGAATCATAACATTTCCACTTTTCAATCACAAGATATCAATACAACACATTGATATAAAAACATTATAAAAACCATTTTCAATACCAAAATAAAAGAAATGTAAAACATGGTATTTATTTTTCTTTTAATAAAAGTTATGTCTTGTAGAGGATTTCGAAACTCAAATAATGGTCACGACGGCGGAGAAGTCGTTGTCGATGCATACGTACGACAAAAACATTCCCTTCTGTCGTTTAGTAAAACACTTTGTATAAAAAATATTCCTTTTAGATAAACGTAAATTTCAAAGGGGTTTATACACCGTATAAAAGAAGGTTGTGTATAAAACAAAATATGCGTCAATGAAAGGAGATTGAGACGAAGTCCCATACAAAGATGGTATCCTTGGATTAAGGATAAATCAATTACATAATTATGTGTGACAAACTAATACACCAAATATAAGTGGATATTAAGTGTAAAACAATCAGAGGTTATTCACACATATTCATAGAATGACATATTCAAGGAGAACAAGCTTATCCCAAAGAATCAAAATTGGGTTAAGAAGTTCCCTTTCAAAAATTCGACAGCCTAATAGCGTCACTACAAAATTCAGAAAATGAGTTCATGAGAGATAAAAAGGGTATCTCATCACTTGGACATAAAATTTAAATCACTAAGTATATAGAAGAACATATCCCAACATAATGTTATGTTAATTAAAAGACATAACAAAAGAAGTCTTTTAAAAAGAGGAGGGTGAAAGGTTCCCTTACCGACATGGGTATCTTTCGAAACAAACACCTCTGATAGAAGGACAATACAACATTGATGTAAATACTCATAAATGAAAATATATTACACAATGAGTAAAATAATTGGATGTACATACACCACTCAAAGGAAATTGTGGCAAATGTAGCATAAATCTCACGAGAATAAAAGTGAGATGAAAAATCCCTTACGAAAACTCGACAGCCTAACAGCGCCACTTAAAACTTCCAAAAATGGATTGATGATATCAAATAGGGTCTCTCATCATATTAAAATAAAATGTACAGAAATATGAATATAAAATAACATCCCCCATCATAACAAAGAGGATCTTAAAAGAAGTGACATAAAAGAGAGTACTTAAAAAGAAAGAGAGAGGTTAGATCTCTTATGAAAATTCGGCAGCCTAACGGCGCCACTCAAAACTTCCAAAATGGATTGATGAGAGAGAATAGGGTCTCTAATCATATGAAAACAAAAATTACAGTAATATTAATATAAAATAACATCCCAATCATAAGAAATATGAGCTTAAAAGGAATGACATAAAAGAGTGTACTTAAAAAGAAATAGAGGATTAGGATCCCTTATCTCGGGTCCGACTTGACTCGATCATTCTTTAACGTCCTGAATAATAAACTTGAGTTAATTTATACTTGCTTAAGAACCTTTTTGAATTTCATTATTCCTTTTATATCACTTATTTCCATGTTATAAACATTATGTAACCATTTAAGTTAATAATGATTGTTTTGTGGATATTTTGTTCTTAAGTCGAAAGTGGATTTCTTACAATTAAATGTTGTTCGTGTGGTCAAAGGTTCATTATATCCAAAATGATATTCATGATTTGGTTATCATATATATCATATATATCCAGAATCTAGATATATTTATAATATTACATAATAATTTAGAGGTAAGAAATGAAATGCACCGTTCATGGAGACGGTAAGCCGTACGTACACATGAACGCTCCTTTCATTTCTTTGTCATATTAATGGAATTAAAAATAAATGAGAGGTATGTATATTTTAATTCTAGAATTATATTCATCATATATATGTAACATATATCATATATAATAACTTTAAATACATCCTTTATACATCCCACATATGGCATTAACGAATCAAATCACTTTGAGGGGGCGGTAGTCCGCACTTCCTAAAATGAAATTATCGTGTTTTCCCACAATGGAAACCATAAAGGTATGCCACAAAAGAAAAATACAGAATCTTAAGTAAAACATAAACATATTATATATCATATATAAATATAGTGACATCTTAATGGCCACCTTTTAAGGTGTTATATGAGTGGTGAACAATCATCGTTTCGTGAGGCAGAAATTCGCCATTCACAGAAACAATATGTTCTTTAACCATTTGATGTAGGTGTGTGTAAGTGTAGCTCGAATGCATCATATAACAACATCCTAGTATATTTAATATACTGGAGTTGTTACAAAATAAATGAATAAAATATGTTTAGGGGGTTGGAGAAGCAAAATGAAACAAAAGAACACAAGTGAAGACATTACCTTAAAATCGGGTAACTCTTTTTGATTTGAGCTCAAAGGCTTCCTTGGGAAGACTTCTGCCAAAAGTGAGGCTTCTAGGAGTAAGATAGGGATTGGAGAGGAAAAAGGAACTGGGTTTTTCCGAGCCAAAGGCTTTGGAAGTGTGGGTAAGGAGGTAGAGGTGGGGGCCTTTTATAATAGGAGAGGAGGGGCACTCTTGGAAAGTAAATAAATGTTACTTTATTTTAAAATTAGTTTCGGATTTAAAAGGACCCACATTGATATAATTTGAGGATAAAGTGATAAGGGTTCTAAATATACATATCCAATAGGTTTTTGACAAGTGTAGGTTTTTGGTTTTACATTATCTTTTTATTTCATTTAAATCGTTAAATAATGACGTAATCACTGCATCATCATGATGTCATAAATAATTTAATATATTTAATTTCTAAAAATTATAAAAAAAATATCATGATGTAGGAAATCTTTTCAGATTTATAATTAATATTTATAGTAAAAAATATGACTTGTATAACCCCATTTAAAAATTGTTTTAGTGAAGCATTTCATGCTTGTGACATTTTTATTCTAACATTAAATAAAAAGTTATTTATGTCATTTTCCAACCAAAGTGGCTCCATAGGGTCCCCAAGTTGACCCATGGATTGTCTGGGTCGGCCATGACACATCCAATGAGGGTAGGACATGTGTCTAGGTCATTTCACATTATTAAAACATTATTTTTACCTTAAATTACACTAATTACCTCTAATCATGATTAAAAACATAATAAGATACTATTCACCAAAAAATTATTTTAATCCCATTGAACCACATTTTACTTCTTAATTACAACCATGTATGTCAGATTTTTTGAATTCAAAACACAAATGTGGGAAAATTTCATTTAAACGGAAAATCAGTTTTTATAAGTACCACTTAGTGGTTTCACTATTCATCAAAAATTGAAGTTTTTCAGAAAATTACCAAAAATTCACCCTAATCTATATTTGATATTCTGAATTAAAAAATGATGTATATTTTACAAAATTCATAACATATAATTTTCATTAATTAATTTAATAATTAATTTCTCCTGTCAAAACAAATTGCGTGTTTTTATGAAACAAAATGTATCAAAAGATTGACACTAGTTTAAGTTCGATTTCAAAGTGAAATTAATTTCAATGACCACTATTGGATTAAATGGTAAAAATATATTCTAATTTCCCTTTAAAACCAATTAAAAAGATAATCTAATCATATTAATAAATTAGATTAAAAAGAGGTTTTGAATTAAAATTCATCATTTTCACTATTCATTAAAAATTTAACTTTTTCGGAGAAATACCAAAAATTTACACAAAGTAAATTTTGATGTCCCAATTATAATGTATAATTTTATTTTGTCAAATATAACACATAAAAATGTCATAAAGTGGATTTGAAAGAGGTTCTCCATGAAAAGGCGGTTAATCGACCTTTTAAAGAATATTAGAATGTTTATGCTTAAAATAGGATTTATTCGCATTTTTTATCCTCTAAAATTTATTGTAAAAAGTAAAAATATTTGACAAACATATATAATAATTTTGTATTTATTTCTATTCATTCCCTCCATTACAACGGCTAGGCGTTAACTACTATTTAAAATAATATTATTTTATTATTAGAGTGCAACGTAAGATTCCCAAGAAACTCGTTGTTGCGTATTGGGCATGCCATCGAGCATAGCGTCCCCTTTAAAATAATATCAATATTTTATTCACAAATATGGATAAATATAAAATTTTCATATTCTTTATTTACCTGGGGTGTTACATCCTTCCCCCTTTTGGGAATTGTGTCCTCGCAATTTTTAAAATTGGGCTCGGAAACATCCTTGAAAGTCCCAAATCAGAACAAGAGTCGGTAAAACAATCAGTTTAAAATAAAAGAATGAGAAGTGCAGAGGTCACCCGAGTTAACCCATACTAAGATTCCATGTAGGAAAACATGGACATGGAGGAGAAAACATAGGGTCATGTTCTGATGGAGAGTGATAGAAAACATGTTTAAGAGAATGTTAACCACAAGAAAATCACAAACTTGTGATGGGTAAAACGGTATTTGATTCCCCAGTAGGAAAAGTTAATAGACAAATTTTTTGTTTTTTTTATTGAGGAATTTATTCATAAGGAAACATAATTACTTATCATGTTGACTATCAACTTTTATTATATTTCTTACACAAACTCATATTTTCTCCAAAAGATGAGCATTTAGGAAGACTTGTTCACTATAATCAACTTCTAGAGAATCACCTAATCCACAAAAGAAAACTATATGCCTCCCATATCTTTAGACTTTAACCAAAACCAAAACCAAAATGGTTAGTAAGAGATCAAATAATCCAGAAAAGGATAACCCTTTATAAAAAGAAAATATATTTTTAATCTCCAAAATTTGTCCAACAAAACCCAATGTTCAACGAGGACCATTTGATAAACAATTTTTCCATAAAATTCTTCAATGTAAACCAAAATAATATTGAATCCCAAATATTTGAAGAATTTAGTCACATAGACTTCCAAGTTAAATCGTAACATTTATCTCCAAACAACATTAGTTGCTTCAAAAGTCTCGTATTGAAAAGTAATTAACCTAATCACATATCCTCCATGATAGGTAAATAAATTTCCATAGATAACCCAAAATAAACTAACTCTTGATTCCTAAAATCATCTAACTAAAAATAATTAGTCAAACTAGCCAGGGACTTCATGTAGTCCAGTGGTAGGCGATAAATACCAGTCGCACTTTGGTTGTGGGTTCGATTCCCGCAGCTTTGTCCGATGCGATGGGTTGTCACACAGTCTGCATGTTATCCTTTTTCCAAAACTATATAATTCTTAAAACATTCCACAAAAAGAGATAAAATCTACAAAAATAATCATAACATATTTTGACCTCATGTTTATCTCATGCCGTTCATTTTCCAGCATATCATATAATAACCCATAATTACCTCAAAAGTAAGGATCATATAATCTCTAATGGTTACCTTTATAATTATTACCTGAACTTCCACATCGATTGGTCATCTCATACATGATGCATTACAGAACATACCATGGTTCAAGTGGTTGATCATGACTCCTTGATAGTTGGTTTAGAACAACCACGAGTTTCCTCAATGAATCCCCCATTTTATCTAGTATCTTATTCAGAGTACCACCACAGTTTCCTTCAAACCTGTTGTCTCTTTAGTGCCTGCTAGATCTATCCATTCACTAAAAACAAAAATATCAGTGTGAGTATATCAAAAAAACCATCATTTACTAATGAGGAAGGTAAACACTAAGATATAATTACTCATTCACTTTATCTAAAACTAGGGCTCTTTCTGAAATCCTAACCATTATGGTAATGTCACTTGTGCTTAAAGAATACCCTAACGTCTAAAGTTATCTAATCCGACCTCTGATACCAACTATAAGGCCCCTGCCTTAAACCATACATAATCTTGAGTTATTACAAGATTACACATTGAGGATCTTTTCAGGTTTAGAGTTTTAGAGAATTAGATCATAAAACTTGCATTACATTCCACATTTAAACAAAGTGGTTACATAAAAGATAGTATTCATTTTTCCCATCAACGGAAACATATTTAAAATATAACATGGATTCTTTTTTGACACTTCCTTGACACTATCATCATATAATGTACCCTTCCCTTGACCTGTGAAAAACATTTCAAAAACATGGGATGAGCATAAAAAGCTCAGTAAGGGATATAAAAATATGGAAAGGAAACATGAGTACATGTATACATAAGAATGAAATCATACTTTACCCATAAAACATTATCACTTTAACATAACTCATAAAATCATGAATAAATCATAGAAATCATAAGACAAAAAGGTAACTTGAGGCATTCATAACATTCTTACGTAGGGAGTAACCCTCTTGGTTACTTTTGAAATACCCATCACAGTATATTCCCTAAATCTCTTCATAGAAACCTTAACGTTTAACCCCTTCGAGTTACCCAATGCATTGGAGAGATATATCGGGCTCACCTGCCCTTAATTTATCATGGAACCACCCGTCTTCATAATAATGGCCAAGAACCATAACATAATCGTATCACATAAAATATGCATAAAGGAAACATAACATTTCCACTTTTCAATCACAATATATCAATACAACACATTGATATAAAAACATTATGAAAACTATTTTCAATACCAAAATAAAAGGAATGTAAAACATGGTATTTATTTTTCTTTTTTAAAAAAGATATGGCTTGTAAAGGAAGCCAAAACTCAAATAATGGTCACGACGGCGGAGAAATCGTTGTCGCCGCATATGTACGACAAAAACATTCCCTTTTTTCATTTAGTAAAAAGATTTGTATAAAAAATATTCCTTTCGGATAAACATAAAAGTCAAAGGGGTTTATACACCATATAAAAGAAGGTTGTGTATAAAACAAAATATGCCTCAACGAAAGGAGATTGAGACGAAGTCCCATACAAAGATGGTATCCTTGGATTAAGGATAAATCAATTACATAATTATGTGTGACAAACTAATACACCATATATAAGTGGATATTAAGTGTAAAACAATCAGAGGTTATTCACACATATTCATAGAACGACATATTCAAGGAGTACAAGCTTATCCCAAAGAATCGAAATTGGGTTAAGAAGTTCTCTTGCAAAAATTTGACAGCCTAACGACGTCACTACAAAATTCAGAAAATGAGTTGATGAGAGATAAAAAGGGTATCTCATCACTTGGACATAAAATTTAAATCACTAAGGATATAGAAGAACATATCCCAACATAATGTTATGTTAATTAGAAGACATAACAAAAGAAGTCTTTTAAAAAGAGGAGGGTGAAAGGTTTCATTGCCGACATGGGTATCTTTCGAAACATACACCCCGTGACAGAAGGACAATAAAACATTGATGTAAATACTCATAAATGAATGTATATTACACAATGAGTAAAATAATGGTCAGTACATACACCACTCAAGTGAAATTGTGGAAAATGTAGCATAAATCTCCCGGGAATAAAAGTGAGATGAAAATCCCTTACGAAAACTCGGCAGCCTAACGGCGCCACTTTAAACTTCCAAAAATGGATTGATGAGATAAAATAGAGAATCTCATCATATTACAATAAAATTTACAGAAAGAGGAATATAAAATAACATCCCCCATCATAAAAACGAGGAGCTTAAAAGAAGTGACATAAAGGAGAGTAATTAAAAAGAAAGAGAGAGGTTAGATCTCTTACGAAAATTCGGCAGCCTAACGGCGCCACTCAAAACTTCCAAAATGGATTGATGAGAGACGGGAAGTCATACGTACGCATGAACGCTACTTTTATTTCTATGTCATATTAATGGAATTAAAACTAAATTAGTGGTTTATATATTTTAATTACAAAAATTATATTCATCATTTATATGTAACATAAATCATATATAATAACTTTAAATACATCCTTTATACATCCCACATATGGCATTAACGAAGCAAATCACTTTGAGGGGGCGGTAGTCCGCACTTCCTAAAATGAAATTATCGTGTTTACCCACAATGGAAACCATAAAGGTATGCCAAAAATGAAAAATACTGAAGATTAAGTAAAAAATAAACATATTATATATCATATATAAATATAGTGACATCTTAATGTCTACCTTTTAAGTTGTTATATGAGTGTTGAACAATCATCGTTTCGTGAGGCAGAAATTCGCCATTCAAAGAAACAGTATGTTCTTTAACCATTTGATGTAGCTGTGTGTAAGTGTATCTCGAATTATTCTTATAAAAACATCCTAGTATATTTATGATACTGGAGTTTTTACAAAAGAAATGAATAAAAATAGTTTAGGTGGTTGGAGAGGCAAAATGAAACAAAAGAACACAAGTGAAGACATTACCTTAAAATCAGGTATCTCTTTTTTATTTGAGCTCAAAGGATTTCTAGGGAAGACTTCTGCCCAAAGTGAGGCTTCTAGGAGTAAGAGAGGGATGTGGAGAGGCAAAATGAGCAGGGGTTGGCTGATCCAAAGGCTTTGGAATTGTGGGTAAGGAGGTAGAGTTGGGGAACTTTTATAAGAGGAGAGAAGGGGCACTCTTGGAAAGTAAAGAAATGTTACTTTATTGAAAATGAGTTTCGGATTTAAAAGGTCCCACATTGATATAATTCGAGGATAAGGTGATAAGGGTTCTAAATATACCCATCCAATATGTTTTTGACAAGTGTAGGTTTTAGTTTTTACATTATCTTTTCGTTTTATTTAAATAGTTAAATAATGAGGTAATCGCTGCATCATCATGATGTCATAAATAATTGAATTTATTTAATGTATAAAAATTATAAAAAAATATCATGATGTAAGAAATATTTTTATCTTTCTAATTAATATTTATAGTCAAAAATATGACTTGTATAATTCCATTTAAATTTTTTTTAGTGAATCATTTCATGCTTGTGACATTTTTATTTTAACTTTAAATAAAAAGTTATTTATGTCATTTTCCAACCAAAGTGGCTCCATGGGGTCCCCAAGTAGACCCATGGATTTTCATGGTCGGCCCTGACACATCCAATGAGGGTAGGACATGTGTATAGGACATTTCACATTATTAAAACATTATTTTTACCTTAAATTACACTAATTAACTCTAATCGCGATTAAAAACTTAATAAGTTACTATTCACCAAAAATTTATTTCAATCCCATTGAACAAAATTTTACTTCTTAATGACAACCATTTAAGTCGGTTTTTTGTAATTCAAAACACAAAGGTGGTAAAATTTCATTTAAATGGAAAATCAGTTTTTATAAGTACCACTTAGTGGTTTCACTATTCATCAAAAATTGAAGTTTTTCAGAAAATTACCAAAAATTCACCCTAAGCTATATTTGATATTCCGAATTCAAAAATGATGTCTATTTTAAAAAATTCGAAACATATAAGTTTAATTAATTAATTTAATAATTTATTTCCGCTGTCAAAACAAATAGTGTGTTTTTATAAAACAAAATGTATCAAAAGATTGACACTAGTTTAAGTCCAATTTCAAAGTGAAATTTATTCCAACGACCACTATTCGATTAAATGGTAAAAATATATTATAATTTCACTTTAAAGCCAATTGAAATGATAATCTAATCATATAAATAAATTAGATTAAAAAGAGGTTTTGAATTAAAATACAACATTTTCACTATTCATTAAAAATTGTACTTTTTCAGAAAAATACCAAAAATTTACACAAAGTAAATTTTGATGTCCCGATTCTAAAGAAGAATTTTATTTTGTCAAATATAACACATAAAAATGTCAAAAAGTGGATTTAAAAGAGGTTCGCCATCAAATGGCGGTTAATCGACCTTTTAAAGAATATAAGAATGCTTACGCTTAAAATAGGATTCATTCGCATTTTTAATCCTCTAACATTTATTGTAAAATGAAAAAATATTTGACAAACATATATAATCATTTTGTAGTTAGTTCTGTTCATTCCGGCCTTTACAACGGCTAGGCGTTAACTACTATTTAAAATAATATTATTTTATTATTATAGTGCAATGTAAGATTCCCAAAAAACTCGTTGTTGCATATTGGGCACGCCATCGAACACAACATCCCCTTTAAAGTAATATAAATATTTTATTCACAAATATGGATAAATATAAAAATGTCATATTATTTATTTACCTGGGGTGTTACATGGCATCTTCAATTTTCACATTCTTAAAGGATTTAAAAGAAATATTTCTTTTTATATTGATAATTATTTTATTAGAAGCTCATATTCACATATCATGACTAATAAAAATGATATGTAGATGATTAGTCATAAATTCAACTAGATATCTCTCTTCATGTGAGGAACCCTTGTCCTAAAATTAATCAAATGGAATTCTCATGAGTTTCCTAAAAATAATAGTTACATGAGTTTTTTCTATATAACCTATGATTATATTAATAATCATTCCATTTTAAAGAAACCATCTAATGATTCATATTCTTGAATTTTTATAAAAAAAAATTTCTTTCTATTATTTTGTAAATTAGAATCCTTTTATTTTTTATGTCCATCATAGTTTCCATGAATTATGTATAGATATCATTAGCAGTTTTGTAACCAATGAAATTCCAAAAATACTTTTCAGAAAAAGAGTAAATGACTGAATTCCATTATTTTCCAAAATTATCATTGGATTCTAGTTTAAATTATATACTAGAATATAGTGAAAATTAAAATAGTTAAACCCTGAAGGATATATTCTTGAAAACCAAGACCATGTGAGAGAAGGTATTATACTATTATATCCTTCCCATTTTTAAGACATTAAATTTACTATTGGAATACCTCTATTTTTGACAGAGTTCTATTGATTCCTGGCATGAAAAATAGATATCTATATCGGAAAACAATTCTATGATACCTATTATTATGATCACAATGTGGTGTGATCAACACTAATGGGGGGTGAATCGGTGTTGATACCCAGCTTAAAAAATTCCTACAAATTTTTTTATTTTTTTTCAATAATCTATTAGTGTCACTATATTATAAAAAACAATTATTTTTATATTATATTTCATATCAAGGATCATGCACTATACATATAATTATTCCCCTTGGACATGGTAGTTTTTATCCCTCCCTCACACATAGCTCCTTTTTTTATAAATAAGAACAAAAATGGAAGGGTGTATATGTACTGACCATGGACCCAATAAATATTAGCCAGTGATTACAATAATATCTTTGGAATCAGATACCTAGAATTGTATCCCGAAGGACAGAATTGTTTACCAATTTTGCTAAAATGGATACATACATGAGTCTTAAATTACTATTTAATAAAAAGTTACAACATAAAGTTTTTAGAATAACATTATCCCCTCTACTTTATCATTTAATTCCATAGAATATTACAAATCATGGATCCATTAGAATGAAAAATAAATAAATGTTATATCAAATGCATAGTAATGGTTCAATACAATGGATGATATCATGAATTAATAAGCACAATGAACATATAATGAAAAATAAATGAGCACACATATAATTTAAATTACTTGACATGGAATAAATCAATATGGAAAGATAATTAATTAATTTTTTTTCATTAAGACAATAAAAATAAAATTAAATTCAACGATAGATAATATAATAGTTAAATTCATTGGGTTAATAAATACTTAACTCATAATGATGGAAATTCTTAATTGTTAGACACCATGATCTCTTCCATCAAAATACCTCTACCGAAAGACCATTAACAACATGGTTTAGAATATATCTAAAAACCCTATTTAATGAATGATTAACATGTTTGACTCAGGAGATCTACTGATGAATTGTGGGGTTATATTATACTGGGACCCACACATCAATATAGATATAAATCATTCCCCATATATCAATTTATCTATTTAATTCGTGAATCAATATTCTTCCTTATCAAATATTCGTATTGAGTATATAATACTTATTTATCAAGATTTCCCCACATAAAAAATAACATTCATTGTATAAAACCATATATAGGAATTAGATATGATTTAAGAATTAATATTATCTATTATATATTATATGTATATTTAAAGTAAATTTAATGTCTGATGATCAAAAGAGAGTGAATATTTAAGGGGGAAGCTGATGACTTCAAAAATAAAATAAATATGTGAGTGTTAATAATTTCCTTAGTCAAAATGATCATAAACCACCCATATAAAAAATAAGGATTGTATCAATACAATATATACCCATGGAACTATGAATAAATGGTTTTTGTCATCGATGAATTGAAATATAATAACAAGATCATTAGTAACATTATTAATGAAAATATAATTTTTAATCACTTTTTAAATTATAATATTTTATGATAACTATTATCTATGAAAATAATTATCAAAAACCTAATATTTATAGAATATTATTAAAAATATTATTTCAAAATAAACAAGTAAATTTAAAAATGAATCTTTAATGAAATGGTGGTGGTTAATTCCATGCATGCCATATAAGGTAAAAAGAACATATCTTTTCTGTTGTAAAAAGGTTATAATAGTTTCTTATTCTGAATATAATAATAAAATTCCTTTATAGACATTTATAAAAAGGAAGATGGGTAAAAAATGTCTTTAGTAAATCATTTTGAAAAAGTTCTATAATGTTTTTCTTGAATTTTTTGAAATTGTTTTTTCGAAGAAACAGAATTTCTGATCAAAGAGTGAAATGATTTAAGATTTAATAAAAATCAATTATTTTAAGTACCCATGTGTGATAAAATGGTACTATTATATGAAAATATATTTATTAACAAAATTAAAATGAAATGAATTTTTTTTATCAAATTTTCAAAACAATTCATCAAAGCTAAATGCATAAAAAAACTCGAATAAAATGACATTGTGAAATAAAGACATTGAATGATCATAAAATTAATGTTAGTACTAATTAATGAATATATTATTTGTAATCTTGGTAAATCAATATCAAAAAAAGAAAAGAAAATAATCAATAATAAGAAGTCATTAGAAACATAATCTTAGAATATCAAAGACTATGAAGGAGTTATATAACGCAATACAATGAAATTGAGTTATGAAATTGTTTACAACATGGTATATTTTAATAAAAAATACCTTTAGATGAAATAGTTAAAATTAAAACATTAAAAACCATGAATAATAATGTAATCATAATATTATATGTCAAAGTGGTAGTATATTCACCAAATAAATGAAACTAGGTTTGTAACATTATATTATGCCTTAATGAAATGAAGTTGATATATAATAAATTTCCTTATACTTTATTTAGGTTGAACATGATTTGTAACCATATATAGTGGGTTTAAAACTATTATTAACTTTTAATATAACCATATTAATATTTTTAATATTTTATATGATCCTATTATAACATCTTATCAACCATTCATTAATAATATATATTTATTTTCATTCTTTTATATGTTAATTTTATTTCTCATGTGTGTTACATAATGAAAGAGCTAACTTATATTTATATTATATAGATACGTCATCATAAAAATAATTACAATGACATATTATTTTTTTGAGGAAATATTCTTTTTATACTTATCTTGGTATATAATTATGGAATATTTAGTATGTTACGATCATGGAGATGTTAGTATATACATAATCATAGATAACATTTTCATTATTGAATTATCATTATGAAGAGGAGGTATGTAATATATTACCCTTCGAGAATGATATTAATAACATAAATAACATATTATTTCTTTGACTATACTTATCTATATATCATCCATGTGGTTTTTATACGAATAGAGAGTCACATCGTTTCCTGAAGGTTGTATTATACATGCACATGAATGACGTAATCCTCATTCATTTAGGGAATAGTTAAAAAATGAAATGATATTTATAATCTTCAAATAGAGAAATATATATAATTCATATCATAATTATATCATTTATATGATATAAAATATCAATCTTTCACCCTTATCACCTTTTATTTTATGTGATTGTGAAACACAAATCACATCGCATTGTGATGTGGATGTTCATCGTAAACACGAGTGGCCTTATTATGTCTCCTGTGAAATGGAATGTAGTAAGGTATATATAGTATAATTAATCCATAGGTATTTTAATTATTATATATATATCATGTATATAATTTTAATACATCATAAAACTTGATCATGAAATATGGAAATGGAAGAAAAAATGACATCAGTTCATGAGGTGGTTGTCTGCTGTATAGAAGAACAATGATTTTCTTCCCCATTTTATAGAAGTGGATAATTGTTGATGATCATTACCATACTATGAAAAAAATTAATTTTGGGAATATACTATGTTTTTAATATCATAATTATTTTCAAAAAATTGAATGGAGAGGTGGATGAAATAAAATCAAAATGATTATTGAAGAACGTTTTCTCTTCTTCGGGTATCCTCATTTGGTTATCATGAAAGGAATTCCTAGGTTAGTTTTCAACAAAACCAAAGGAAAAAAAGATTGTTTGGGGAAATTTTTTATGTCATTGGGCTTTTCATTTACCAAGCCAATATTGTTTTAAGGATCTATTAATTTTGGGGTGTGAGTTCTTAATTATAATTAAGGAGGGGATACATTTGTAAAAATAACCAAAATTATTCACTATTTGGAGGTATCCAATACTCCCTTTCCTACCAAAATAGATAAATAACACAGTGAAGGGAGTATTTGGTTTACACAAACCTCCATGAAAATATAAAAACATATTTTTTTTAACATGTGATTCAATAGTCCAAAACATTTACTCAATTTTATCATTTTATTTTGTAACACGATAAATTTTATCTTTTTTATTTTAAATGATAATTTATCCATTATTAACATGATTACAATCATATTTTTATATAATTTACACATATTCATTATTAACATTAAAAACAATATATTTAATAAAAAATATATATGTCTTTGTGAAATTTATTTTAATATAAACCTTTATAATCTAAAAAATGCTATTTTAACCATAATAACTGAAATTAAATCTAAATTATTTGACTAATAATTAATTTAAAAAATTAATTGGGCCTCATTAGATAATATAAATTATTATAATTCAAATTATTTAATCAATTTTTCTAAATTCAACTCATATAAGTGGAATAATTTATGTTAAATTAATCCCACAAACATGATGATAAATTATGTTTTTAAAGTGTAAATTATTGATAGAATAAAATGCTTATGTATCAAAATAAAATATGAAAAATATTACAATGTCCAAAATTAAATACATTGATATAAAAATGATTTTTTTATATTTAAATCCATTTCAATATATATTTTTTATTTATATGTTATTTAATAAAAAGGTAGTTTTCAATTAATATTTATTATTTTTCATAATTTCTAAAAAATTAATCAAATCATGACAATCCAAAAAAACAACACTAAATAATATTAATATTTTGATTTCAAAAATTATTTTTATTTTTTAAAATAATTTTAAAAAAAACTGGTAAAAAGTAATTTTAAATTATGTTCACAAATCATGATTAAAAATACTTTTATAAAAAATAATGTTTTTTGGAAACAATTCTATATTTATTTTAAATCAACCATAAAATATTTATAGTAAATAAATCACTGATAAAAACTTGTAAAATATATATTTTCATTTGATAGTTTATACTACTCATAATTCTCATTCCAATATATAGGTGATGCCAAAAATATTAAATCATAATATTATTGGTATATTGTTGTTTAGTAAAACTAATTCTTGTGTCTAACACAATCTATCCAAGAAATTTTTTATTGCATCTAACACAAGATTAACAAAGAGTTTTATGTATAGAAATATATTGAACAGATTGGATCCATTTAAAAATAAATATATCAAAATTTCTTGTGATATTTTCTTATATTATTTAATTGGTGTTTCCTATCACATATGATATTTAATAAAATGTTATTCATGTTGAGTTTCGGGGTGTCAAAACATCTTTGAGCCTACTAAAATCACTAGAACCAAATAGTTAAAAATAATTAATTTTTTCACAAAAGAAATCATGGAATGTTTCTTAAATAATTATCACCATGGTAAAAAGGATCCACCAATGGTTTATCTCATCTTGATTTCGTATATCATCTCCATGTACAGTGATTGTACCATTGGATCATGAAATTAAATTGAGGGGGGTGTTAATTTGTGTAATCCTATTTTATCAAATTATTTTATATAAATTTTTTTAGCAACTTTTTAATAAAAAATATCTATCAAAATTAATATGCATGGATCTATTTAATCATTCCGGACACACATTAATTTCTAAGGAAATGATATAAATTATATAGAGTGTAGTATGTGATATTTATATGGTTCGATCACAATGTGTGTATCAAATCCTAATAGTAATTGGATATTATCCTATGAAACATACATTTACCATATTAATCATGTGAATACAATAATATATCACTTCAAAATAATCTTATCTCTCATTATAGGTCTTATTATCTTTTATATGGTTCTTTAAAGCGTCTCTTTGTAGATTATAATTGCTCCTCCCAAACTTCCTAATAAAAAATATATACCATCTTCACCTAATGTCATTTTATCCAAGGTAGATCTATATCGTTACCATAATTTGTTGATTCCCATAAAATACTTTGATCCATCTATATAAATTTCCACTATATACTCTTTGAATAATTGGAAGCTGCATCATCTGATTCCACTCTCCTCCTACATGTTTCTTAACATATATTCCTTATCTGGGATAGAGATAGTTTTCCATATTCACCATATTTTAGAACATATGTTATGGTTCATATTACATAATTTTAAACATTATGTTCCAAATCACAAAATCATTGAACCTAACTATCATTAAAACAGTAAAATATGTTACACCCTCTCTTTTGTTGAGAATAATATAAACCACAATAACTCAACTCTTTCAATGAACTATATCATTATATAACAAACCATTCTCTAATTTATTTAGTGATCATTCTATATATCTTTATAATTTATCAATATGTATTAACTAAAATCAATTACACTCATAATAATATAGATTGAATTTTTTAAATTTTCCTACAAATCATAGGTTCAACATTTTTAATGATTTCTATAAATCATGACTAGAGTAAAAAATTTATCTTCATAAATACTTTATCATTGTATTAAAACATGGAATCACTAAATTTAATATTACATTACATAAATGATATAATAAATAACATTTTAATCTAAATGTTTTACAATATTCCAAAGAATTTACTCATCTTTTTTTATGGGTGTAAATTTTTCGTTATATAACTCATACTCCAAAAACTATTTTCATTTCAAAAATCATCTTCCTTTTATTATGATATTATTTATTTACCTTATATTTTAACAACTTGTTTTTTAAACTCTTTATTGATTCATGTCATCAAATCAACTCCTAGTCATCAATGTTCTAATATGTCTAGGTCGTGATTATCATAAATATTGATTGTTTTGTCCTCTGATTGACTCCTTCTTTATAATGGATAATCTTATATTAATTTGAGATTCAAAATATATTAGATGCTTTAAAAACCTACCTTTATACATTCTAATATTTTATAATTATAAAAATCTATAAAAATAATCACATTACTATCCTATTTTATTTCATATTACTATTTTCTCAATAATTTTATTCTATTCATAACTTCGTTTTTCTATTGAATCATTTAATTATTCCATCATCACCATAAATATTTGGATTTATATAAACAATTTCAATATAATTGACTCAATTAACTACTAGTTATTATCTTTATTGTTTTCAATTTTTTTATTATTTTTTAATATATCTTATTGTTCACGATCCTCCAGGAGAATCAATATATTTTATTCCATTGGTTTTAGAATTTATCTTATAGAATATCAGATGATCGTTCATAATATCCATTTTCCTTTATAAAGATTTTAGAGTCTTGAAATTCTATAGAAAAATGAGACTATTTAGAATTATAAAAGAGTTTAAATAATACTTTAATCCTTCATGAGAGTTTTACAACTCTCAAAATTCCATAACACCATATATGTTTTTTATTCAAAAAACTTCAGTGGAAAAATTTAGACTGTATTTACTCTTTAATTAAAAAAATACATTGGGTTAGAGATTCTCAAATTCAGAAAAGCTATATTCATAAAAAATAGTCATTAGGATTTTTAATTTTTTAAGGAAAAGTGTATCATCATCTAAAATAATTTCTAAACCCTTTAGAAAGATAATTTTTTTTTACTTCTGACAAATTTTATACATAATGATTACAATGAATCATAGTGATTATAGCTCTTATATTGGTGGTATACCTTCTTGATCATTCAAATACACAAATTTATCGAACTAATTTATCATATAAAAATATTATATGATTTAATAAATTCACTATGAATAACATGAAAATTCCATGATTTTTATGATCCTTCATAATAATTTGTTTGATTTTCCTCTCTATTACATATTTATAATCTCAAAAAAAGAATGAATCCTCTAAATGTCAAATATCATACAAATTATTTATGTTCTTATCCTTTTTTTATTATTATTGAATACATTAAAATTTTTGTTACCAGTCAAAAATATCATTAAATTATCTTACCTTTTTCACTTTATAGTAATCCCAATTCATTTTTTAAATCTTTGGGTTACCATAATTTCCAATCATTTGGACTCACTAGCTTCTAAAATATACAAATTTATTACAGAACTCATCTAAAAATGTGTATATTCTATATATCTTACCAATCAAGTGTGTATCTATTATGATTCTAATTTATGGCTAACATATCTTCAAGATATTAATCTTTTATGTTTTGGAAAAACATCATCCCAAATTATTAGTTTTTACATATCATTATCAAAATGATTGTTCCTCTCATTAATCAAAAAGAACATGTTTTTGTAGGTGCTTTCATCAATATTAGAAATTCATCATGAAATCACACATTCTTCCATCTCAATATTCATAAGATTTATATATTTTTATTAATTATGTATAGGAACCATCTATTTTATAATATAAACATCCCATTATAACACATTTAGTGTAAATCTAATATTATAAAATCATGAATTCAGCAATTCTATGACTATTGATATAAAAAATTTGGCTTATTAAAATCTAGAGGACCGTTAATTAGCCCCATATTATTCCTTTCCCTTCCTAATCTCCATTTACCCATATTTTCTCTAATTTTCTTTTAAAATTTACTTATCATTCAAAATTAGATATAAAAAATATTTAGGATCCTCAATGTACCCCATTGGTATATTTAATTATCCTTTTTAATTATAAGGTGAAAAATAATCATCCCCTTGTTGAAGATAAATCCAATGATTTGTTCAACATTATATTTTTAGAATTTACAATGTGAGATTCATATTTAAATCTTATACTGACTTTACAAATTTCATTTCTTCTTATCTCCATTATCATTATTTGTACTGAAAATAACACTTCAATTCCTGATAGAATGGTGGAATAACATTTTCAATAATATTGAACTATAAATTAATTAATTGTACGTCTGTGTGATCCATGATATATATAGGAAGGAAAGTATCCAATTAAAATGAATGGTATCCCTAAACTATTCATTATTGAAAAAGGCATTTTAGATCCTTTTCAAGGGGATGTTCAAAAATATTTTTATTCCAAATATTACCTATACTCATTTTAGAAAATTGGATAGAAACATTCAAACCCAATAGATAGTTTCATACCGTTATCTATATTATTTTTACTTGACATCAAATAATAAAACTCTCCAAATTAGAAATATACAATTGATGTTTTCATTATATGATGAGAAAAAATTATTCATCCTCATGAATGATAGTTTTTATAAATTATTGTGTTTGAATATCTTGAAACACACCATCATCCAAAGGTTCCAATTCTAGAAATAAATAATCTTTCATTATATATTCTGTTATATTAATTAACAGGTTGTACAAAATTTTTCTCTTCAATTAGAACTCATCAAATCACCAAAATCACAATCAGCAACATCACTACCCTTAAAGGGTTAAACTTCTTTCGTATTTAAAATGGTTATTTGTAATTAAATGGTTTTTAGAAGAAAATTCTATAGTTTTTGAGTTAAAATATAACATAATAGACTTTTTTAAATTATTTTATTATTTTCACATCATTTAGCTCGTCAAGTATCATTGAAAATTACTTCACCTTTAATTACCTATTAAATAATTTAAATAAATATGAATAATGTGGTTATTTATTTTATGATTATATATACAAATGTGGTTGAGGGATATATGAAATCCTAAAATTTCATTTCAATATTTTTAAACATTTCATCATGCATGAAGAATTTATATTTCAAGAGATAAAATACTTTTTATTTTTGGACATATTTCATTTTCATTAAAAATAAAATTTATATAGAAATTTGATTTTCAAAACTTCTAGAAAGTATCATTCATTCATCAGATATTGTTCTCTACTTATTTCTACATCACACTCTTCATGACAGAATGTGAATTAAATATTTGGTACATGGTATACTTTCTCCTTCAAAACGTATTTCTATAATAATCAAAATTATTATATCAAATGTAGGCATTGATTATATGTTTCTTATATCCATGAGCTTTTCCATTCATGATAATTGTATCATGAGAGATTTTTAAGTATTATTTTTTTATCTTCCAAAATTTTTTTATACATCATTTAATTTTACCATCTCTAAAAATATATCATAAATAACAAATTATTTTTAATAAATGTATTCCCCCAACTCCATCAGGTTGCTTCCTTCCCAATCTAAAACACATTATTAATTAGAATTTCATTTAAAAAATTTAATATAAATTGATTTCATGCACTATTCAATGATGTAGCCTATCATTCCATAAAATAATAATTTTTATTTAATGTAAAATATTACTTTTTTTCCTTTCGGGTATGATTTTTTGATTTTTTTTTCTCCACAAGGAAGTACTTCCTTTTGTATTGTGTTTATTTTTCATAAAGTATTATTGCATAATTAGACTAACATCAACAAAATTATTCTTGGTAAGAGTAAACCAGATCTCATCATCATTATGAGAACAATTATTACATCATTCATAGAGTTTATTTAGATATTAAATTTTTATTATATGTAAAAAAATTACCTTCACCTTTTTGGGTTGATTGAACCTTAGAGTATTCCTTCTAACTTATTTATTTCTCCCACTTAATGTATGTCTCCATGGTATCTTTCGTGACCCCATATTATTATAAAAATCCATATAGTAGTTTACAAACATCCTACAATTCCCTTATTATCTATTAAATTATTATTACATTTATTGTATTTTAGTCGAGATTTTACACATATCTTCCTGATCTCACGAATAAACTGCATTCTTCTAATAACCTTATTGGAATGATCTTTATATATTTTTAATGTCTTATAAATTTATCAATTAGGTGGGGTTTCTACTATTTTTCACCACCCATATTGGTTGGGATCATATGTTTTATAACGGTGTAATTTTTTATAAATATTTTAATTAGAATATCTATAAAAAATGGTTATCGTCTTTGTAGGAGATGTGTCATATAAGAATTCCTATATCTTTCTACATCTAAAGTGTATATAATCTAAGGTTTCTATAATATAAGATACGATTATATAATATGATATTCTTTATCATTGTTTAAAATTAATAGGTTAAATTATTTCTATGCTTAATAATTTTAACTAATGTTAGAAACAATTTAGGTTGATTGTTTTCCTCATTATAAATGAAACTAATTTTAACTCCCATTATTTCACCATCTTTATAAGAAAAATATCTTGAAATTATCACATATATTATGAGGATATATCATGTTATTTCACTCTTTTATCATTGATTAACAAATAAGATTTATTTTAAAAAAATGTTTTATGATTTTTTTCTTTCTATTCATATAACATCCCCGAAAAAATCCACATTAATAATAAGATTCTCAAAAATAGTCATTCAAAATTATTTTTAACAAGAGCTTGTATTTCATTGTAATGTGATATATATTATTTCATAGCTTTATTTACATCTTCGAGTGTTACACTTATGCCACTTTTTATCAAATTAATTAGCTATTCTATTGGAATACATTCTAATGTTAATTTTCAGCATATATGTCCAAGATATACTCTAATACAAAAATATTAACATTCAAATAAACTTTTGTATGGAAAAAGTTGATTCATTATTGGGATATTAAATAGATCATAGAGTCATTGTTTCTCAATGTTCTCGTAATACTAGAATATTTTATATGATAAAAATAAATAATTTTAATAAATAATTTTTTTTTCATTTTTATTACATTATAATTGTTTTTCTTCCATATAATTATTTGGAGATTTTATATTCAAAATTTTATTATATTTCATTTTCCTAATTTTCAATGTTCATGCCAAAAACTTCCTGGGTGAAATAAAAATGATAAATTCAGTTTTGATCACCTAAGGTATCTTGTATCATCTGAAAATTTACAATTCATGTAAAGAATTTAAAATATTCAGAAAATTTATATCTAATTAATGGGGAGCTTAAAATCTTATAAAAATTAATAAGCTGAGTGTATTTTTCAGTCACACGGGGGGGAGTGAACCATTGAATTATAATTTCTCTATGTTTTTATAAAAATAATCATTTCAACCCCTTTTAATATGAAAAACTACCTTCAATAATATATAAAGATCTATTTAATCATTCTCAATACAAGTTCAAACCAAATTCACAGAAATAATGTATATACAATGTAAAAATGTTTTTTATATTCTCTTCCAATGTTTCTAAGTAATAATTTCTATGTTTAGTTGTTATGTTAAGATAAAAATAATCACTTTATGACCCAAGGGATTATAAATCCATATATCATTAAAATCCTCTTCTATATTCTAAAAGGTTTTATAGTCACCTTAATGGTTTTATATACATGATCTCACTAGTTTAAAATGGATGATTCTAAAATCCATAATTTAAAAGAAATTATTTTCTCCCATGATATCACAAATTTATATTTACTTCTTCCTCAACAAATGTCTTTGACATCCACTATATACAATAATTCAAAAATATTCAATGTGATTGGGTACTCCTAGAATAATTATAATGTGTAACTTCAAATCCAAATCATCTACATTATGTATTCTAACATTTGAACCATATATATTATATAGATAGTTGGACTTACACACTATCATTAAAAACATATGTTCCCTGTGAATATTTCTTCCTTTATAACTTTAGGTTCAGGTTCTTATAACTATTAACTATAATAATATTCAAAACAAACAAGTCTTCTTCACCCACCCTTTTTAATTGTTAATAATCTCTACCAAAAAATGAAATTTCTCAATAAACACCATATTTATATATGAAACATATCTCCAATAAATACAGTGTCTGAGATCCATATTTATTTCAACATTCTATAACATAAAACGACCTTGAATGACTCTAATAATATCAAATATTGAGTTTTAATTGGTTTACTAAAAATATCGGTGTCAATTTTATTGAAGGATTTAATAAATATTAGCTAGAATCCTGAATTATTATTCATATATATATATATATATATATATTATATCATTGATTCCCCAATTAGAATGATCACCTTGAATTTATCATTACATAAAAGATAAATTTAATATCAACGACAATGTTTTATTTTCTAACTTCCATTAGATATAACTGATTTTTTTTCATATATTTCCTTCCAATTTCATTACACAACCTCTCACATATATTTCATTATTATAAATCATATTAACTATATTTTATGAACCCATATTTAACTTCCACTGCTCTAGTGTGATTAAAACTCTATATTATTGCACCATCCCTTCTCACATTAGAGAATCCTCTACAAATTGCTTATTCTCCAAAATTACATCATCATTTATATTAGTTAATTTAACATTATTCACCCAAATATATTGGATTTAAACCCAAAAAAATTATCATCATCATTAAAAACATTAACTCATTATTATTTTTTATAGCCTTATTAAAGTATACTTCTACTCGAATAAAAATTATTCAACATGACCATCCAAAAAAATCCAAAACATCCATTACATTAGAATTTAGGAATATATTCTTGAATCTCATATTATTGGTCTTCTGATTCATTTTCATTATTTAGTTTTTATAAATCTCAAACTAATCCAAAAATTTATCCTAATTAATATTACGTGACAATGAAAATCATAGGTGAAACCATCATGGGATTTTTCTAACATGAAATGTTCATTATCTCTATAGATGTAATTTATTTTGTGTAATATATAAGAAACCAAAAAAATTCACATGTCTTCATGAGATTTAAGACATTCAACTTTATCAAATTCATCTTTGTGATAATAATAATTCCCCCTTAAATCAGTGTGATCCCTATTTATTGAAATAATATAGAATAATCTTCTAACTTAATTGATGAACCATTTAAATATATTAGACATCTTATTTATCATAAAAACCTTACATACTAATTATATTTCAATTTAGAATATGTAGCATGTATTCCCGTGGTTTACTACTAATATTGTTTAACTTGTAAAATTTAGTTAGCTATTGACTATTACAAAAAAAAATAGTATTTTGAGGATATCTTCTATTAGTGGGTTTACTAGTAGCTCAAAAAAATATGCAAACATAACAAAATAACGTCAAAAAAATATTCCAAATATTAATTACCAAAAACCCAAAAAAGGATTTAAATTTTCAAAAACCATTTAAAATAATACAAAATGAAAATTGGTTTAGTATTTCACCAGATAGCCTCAAGTAGCTCCCCTAGATGTACATGATACCTTGGACATACATATCATCATTATCATTATACATCATCCAACTAAGGAAAATAATTACCCACCACTATAAAATTATCATCAAAATAAAACCAAAATGAATTGGAGAAAACATGAGAACCTCAATGAAACATCTCGATGAAGAAAAAAAACCAAATATAGCACCAGCATCTTCAGACCCAAAAATAACAAAAACAAATTAACACAAACCATGATATAAAACATGAAATAAATCTCAAAAAATTATTTACATCTTACATCTACAAAAAAACACTAACAAAACATCAATAACATAAACTAAATCCACTAAAAAAAATCCTAGTAGGAAATAGAGAGCCACATATTCTAATCAATTTTTTTGAATTCCATCATAAATTTAAAAATACATAATCATAAGTATGATAAATCAATATAAACTCCACAATTTCACCATATAAATCAATATGAAACTGAAGTGATGGTTGATATTAGATGTAATGAATCCTTGAAACCAAAAAAAATCCACTAACACAATCCACAAACTCTTGGAATATTACTTATTCTAATATAAAATATAGTCAAAAACTAAAGGATGAGTGAATATATCATAAGAGGAAGAAATACCCAATATTGTAGCATCAGTTAGATTATCTTCCATGAAAATCCCAAACCACCAAAGTCCCATCATGATAAATTGATATGGTTTTTAACTTGAATATTCTTGAAATAAGAATAGTGTTATGAGAACTCATAACCCAAGAAGTTCCAGAAAACATCAGATAAAATGGGTACCATGAAATATAGTCCATTGTGATAGGATATAGTACAGAGGAAGAGGGAAATCCCCATGGAATATGAAGCTAAAAATCTAGATTTTCATGAGTGGAAACATTTGAGAGGACCATCATGTGAACTATTTCTAGTTATGAAGAATTTCCAAAAAAATTCCACAGGACTTATAAAAATTAAAATTGTATTTTGATCATTTGTAATAATATTAATAGTTGTATATCCCTTTGATTAATTTCATATTTCAATATATTCATGTAAATTATGAATATATAATATCAAATGTATTATATCTGAGTCACTATTTTTGGGATTTTTAGTGAATTAGTTATAAAATATGTTATGTTTCAGAATCATCACACACATCTGAATCATTTTTAAATTTTAGAAAAACATTATTCAAATGCACACTTTTTTCAATATAATTTCATGTCATATATAGTCTTCAGCATTAGAATATTTAAATTTTTTTAAAAACACATATACTCATTGCGTATATTCATGTTAACTTACTTCAGGATAGTTTATTTTAAATGATTTCATAAAATAGATACGTTATATTCCATATTTTATTATTTTATGGTCTAAAAAAATAATACTTTGAAGGTATTATACTTATCTCTTGAAGACAGGGGTGGTTTGTCTCATTATTAATCATGAATGTGTCGTTGTAGGTTCTTTCATTAGCCTTTAGTATCCATCATATAATCACATTAAATTCATATTTAATAAACATCATATTTATATGATTCTATTTATTAATTTTTTAGATAGGCTATTATATCATCCAGAAAAACTACCTTGTATCCATTAGCATTTAATTTTTGAGAGAATATTTTTCATTGACCTATGGTATAGCATTAAATATATTATCTTCTATAGTGTAATCTCCTAGAACACCATTAGGAAGCACCATTTTCTTCTTCACCCTACTTCTTATCCATTACTAGACAATGACTTTACTTTTCATTGAAACATTTACTTTTTATTGATAAAAATTTAAAAAAACTAAATTAAAATCAATTTGGGTTATTTATAACGAAAACCCCATGGGTTGTTCTCCTTTCATTATTTTCCATAATAATTATTCCATCATTATATTACAGTCCATATCCTACATTTTTTATTAAACATTTAGTGTATATTCTTTATTTTTTCATACATTTAATACGATAAGCCAATCAATCATAGAACTAAAATTTTCTATCATTCATGGTTTTCAAAAATCATTTAAACAAATCACATATAATTTTTATATTAATCATTTGTAATCTCTATGTATTTTGTATAATTATTGTAACATTCCCTTTCTATTATAATTTAATTATTATCTAAACATGTTAATGAATATAAGAAGCTATATAGTTGTAGTTGAATGAATATTATCTTAACTTACTCTAATCATTAATATGAAATAATTATCACTAAATTCATTAACTCAAGATTATAATAGTAATCTGGATACATTTATAACTAATTATAAATTCAACATTGTCAAATTTATGACCCAAGAACTATCTTGTTTTTCAAAATTGTATCAACTTAGGTAAGAAATAAATATCTTTTGTGCTATTTTAATTTATTATATATGAATTAAAATACCTAATATATACTTGATAATATATCATTTATCAGCCAAAATATCTTAAAACTCACAATGAGCCCTTATACATGTCTAATTTTCACTTCTCTAGAAGATATAAAATATAAAAGTATAACTTCTCATTATTGTAATAGAATAGATATTCCATGTATGATATAATATATTACATGGTGATTTTTTTAATTTTTTGTATAAACAAAAAAATATCACACGTATGCACTTGGAATATATTACTCATCGATAAGAATATCGTACATGCCATATGAAATTTGTTATTTAAAAAACTATAAGGCCACTAGTACTTTCCGATTCATCGATTTTGGGGAAAAACATTTTCCTTCCATCCAAATCTATGAAATCCCCAAAAACAATTTCCATACTAATTTAAAATTTATTAATAAATAATCCATTCGTTATAGGAAATATCCAAAAAAATAAGATATTCATAGATGAATCAAATCCTCATTAAAATGATTAATAATCAATATATGGTAATTCTCAAATAGATACAAAATCCAATGAGGTTATAGTTAAAAAATACATAAATATTTGGAATTAAAAGTAGTTAAAAGGAAAAATGTTGATGATTATATTGATTAAAAAGAATTTTAAGAAGTCACATCATTCCTTTTATAATTATATTTTTACCTGAAATAATGTTCAATGATAGGTTCCCTTTCAATTACTTTAGATGTGTAAAGGTTAGACATCTTACTGCTATGTGTCCTATGAAATTATTAGATTATATGCAAGATGACGCAAACAAGAATAAATTAGTAAGATAATGTAAACATGAAGCAATATTATATATATATATATAATTCTTGATAATTTTATATGTATAGTTTCCTTAAAAAAATAATGTTAATTCACATTGAGAGTAGTATCTAGATAAAATTATAATTATATGAAATTGGGGATTCAAATGATATTAGTTTTTAAGGACTTATGAGTTCCATTGAAACCCCAAAAGTAATGGAACAATGTGAAGGTGAATAGAATAAAGGTGATGGATTCATTAGAAAAAAATATAAATTTATTGATGCAATTACAAATATATATGTTTGGTAGGATAATAAAAAGAGTTATAATGTTCTGTTATGTGAATCTAAACATTATATAAATCACCTTGAAAATTTAAAAAATTATTTGAAGGAAATAATTAATAATATTATATCGATAAAGATAATAAATAATGAATAGATGGTTTTGATCATGATTATATAAATATATTAAGCCTTAATTATTTATTGACTAACAAACATCAATAACGAAATAGCCTAATTAATGGTGATTAACTATGAGAATTTGGCTTCAGTTGGCATGGTAGATGACCATGGTATTTTTCTAGATATGACATGTAAAGGAATATAGGAGGGTGATGAGTCAACAAGGATAATTCTAGATCATGTTGTTAATCCCATAATTTTGTACTTAGTATTTAAGGATTATCAGAAAAAGGTTACAACTATACCTTCATAACCAATAGTACCTGATGTATTTGATAAACTAAAACACTACCTAGGGGGTGAGTGCTCTTGGGGTAGTGGTGTGTTAGGATAATGTAGTGGTAGAAATTTACAAAATGATTGATGCTCCTTCATATTGCATTGAGGATGTGGGGAAATCTCATAAGCACATGAGGGTTTCGTAGGAAGGTGCTCTAAGTAAAGGAAATGGAGAATGGGTAATGGCTACTAGAAGGTATATATCGATAAAGAATTATTTAATTTTTAATAATGTAGATGAGGATGGATATTTCAGAACAATAAAATATAGGGAGGTTCCAGTTATTGAGATTAATAATATATTTTATCTTTTTGTGAATGTAGAATTAGATTAAGAGAATGATACAGCTTGGGTTGTGCCCTCTAAGGAAAAGTAATAGTTCCTTGGTTATCAGTCTAGTAATGAGTCCTTAAGTCAGGTTTTAGTCAATACTATTGAGAATTTCTAGGTTAGATGGATTCACAGTCTGAGGAGGAGGAAGCACAATAGAATAATTCAGAAAGTGGGAAATGATTAATCATACATACAGCTTCCAATGGAAACATGATCCGACAATAATTCAAAATTCATGTTGATGGATAGTGAGTCTAAGACTACTAATATATCTTTTCATGATGAAGATGGGGTTCATTGGGTGGAGTTCCCCCAAGTGTGTTGAAACTATTTCATAGCAAGAGTTAGGTATAGCTCATGATCATCCTTTTGAATAGCTTATGCACTAAGATAATGAAATGGTAGAAATGTTTCTGGTGACATATGTTACTAAGGATGAAGCTGACAAGCTGATGGTATGGCCATTAAGTGTGATTACCAATAATGAGAAAAGTACATTTATTGAAAATCAATACCTTATTTTGATAAATAGATTCGACAAAGGGAATATCAACCAAGAGGAGTATATACAAACATGAAAAGATCTACTGTATCTATTTGAAGATATTTTAAAAGACAATCCAGATTGATTGGTTAACACTATATCATGGATATTATGTAGGGAAATTGGTTCTGAGGGATTGAAGTTGTTTTTAAAGGGCATTGTTATATCCTTTAGTTCTTGAACTTTTTGGTCTGTAAAATTCCCCATAGTGTTTTTTTCATAATAAAAATGTTAAATTCTGTCAAATTGATAGTGAGTTAAATAGAAATTTTTTGTAACATATATAATATGGAAGAACGAATTAGATTTATGAACCATAGAATACAATTTTTATGTTATCCCACATTATAAATTTAATGTCAAAGGATAGTCATAAAGATCCTATAAAAAGAATTTGTTTTAATTATTAACAAAAAATTTTGAATATTGAGGGTAGGTAGATGTAGGTAATTATGATATGAAAATTTCAATCATGGTTGAAAAAAAGTCCAAATTTCCCAATAATAATAAGAGGTTTCATTTCAATGAGGCCCAAAAACACAATAGTACAAATGATAACATTCAAGTAATACAAATAAAATCTATTATTATGGAATGATAGATTATAAACAAAATAAGTGTTCCCTAGAAAAGAGTAAATTCAAAGAAAATATAAGCATTGGTGTGGGATAATAATTCAATACTCACGGTATGTATTTAGAAGAAAATTTATTTACTATAATGGTTAAAGGCCGAAAGGCATGTATTGTTTTTTTATGGATGTGAAAGTGTGTGGTAAGGGATAATAAAAGTTTTAGTATATATTATCTCAATGACTCATCATGAATGATAAAAACCAAATATTTTATAATAAAATGAATAAGAAGATGAGGTATATCAGATCCAAAAGAATAGATTTAAAGAGCTTTATGTGATTTGGTTATTGGATAGAGATAAGTGAAATCTCTATAAAATAATAGAAAAATGGTATGTTGTGAGATTATATAAAATAAGACTGAGACACTACCGTATTTTTTATTACACTGAGATGTTTTAAAAATATACAAGAATGTTCTAACAAATAGTCTTTTTAGATAAATTACTCAGTAGGATGATCCTATGAAATAATTTTTGAGACAATTTATCCATGAGAGTTGGTGTTGTTTTATTTATTTTTTGGAAATATTCTCATTTTAGAATTTTTGGAAAATTACAGTAGGTTTGGAATGAAAAAATTATGGATTTTTTTGTCAAAGTACATCAAAATGTAAATTATATCACTATATTGTGATGATTTTAGAATTTCGAGAATGTTAATAATACATAGGTAATCTAATAAAAAATAATATGAGTTGTTATGGAATATCATTTCAAAGGTACCATGTGGTTTATGATATTATATTATGACAATCCTTGCATTTTATTGGGAATATCTATGGAATCTTAAGAAAACCATAGTATAATATTGAATTGGAACTATAATAGATGACATCACATCATATTATACATGGTTTTGAAAATTTATAGATATATTTTCTTTGATACTATGACATCTTATTGAAGATTCAGTCATAAGTAACCAGACCTATTTGGCCACAATTCATCAAACATGAATCAACTAGCACCGAAGGCTACTAACTAGTAGTGAGTGTACCTGATGGTGCGATTTTGGACTATACGCTCTTTATCACAATGAAACACAATAGTATACACAATGAGAAAAATGTGAAAAATATATTTAAGGATTACATGATGGATTTAAACCATGTATACCAAGATAAATAAATAAATATCAAGTCGTATCATATAAAAGTTGTCAATTCCATGATGTTATACAGAAAATGGTTATCACGGGATACATGGAAGAAGGAATATGAAAAAGTAAAAATATATAAAAAGAACCAAAATTATAGAAGGATAAACAAGAATCATTAGAATATGATCAATCATATTCTCCCTTATATTATCCAATAATAGAAATAATTCATCAATAGTTGGTAGATTACATTTGTACTTTTATGCATCCTTGAATTATATCTGGTTACAAATCGGTGGCATGAATTGGGTGTTTGTAAAATATAGTATTGCACTACCAATTTTATCCAACAATATATTATAAATAGAATAGAGTGATGGTAAAATAGCAAATAAATGTAGTAAACCCAATTATCCAAGTTTTCTTGAGTTCCTAGAGGACACATATCTAACTATAACTACTTCTACCTAAGATGAAATGTCTCTAAATAAGTGAACATGTGATAGTGATAATAATAATTTAGGAACAATCGAGTATCCATGGTGTCCTTGACATCTAAGGGTAATTATAAATCATAGTAATAACTAATGATGTTTGGATAAGGGGGAATGAGTTTAATAAAATGATGGACCCTCACCAATACACAATTGTAGTGATAGATGTGATGATCCCTAATAACAAGGAAAAGTAAAATATATGTCCATAGAATTATAACCTAGAAATAATTGATGCATGGAAATGATCTAGACTTATAGTGTTTTAGCACATAGAAAATCCATTTGTAAATTTGGTAACATTCACTATGTAGTCATTGATATCCCAAGTGTGGAGTCCATGAATTTACCAATGAAATCCATCCTATAACAATATATAATAGTCATAATAAGATCCAAGTGAATTTTCTGTGATTTAAAAATATATTTAAACATATTAATTCTTGAACAAATTTCACCATTTTATAAAGGAACTTGTAATTCATTAATACCATATACATTTTTAATTTAATAAAATTTATATATTTTAATAAATCATGAATAAAATTTTCATGTAATGTGGTTTCTCCATTAGTTTTCATCATTGAACATTCAACATATTAATTAATTTAATTTACTCAATGTATCATATAAATTTAAATAAGCCCACTACATATGGAATCGTGATAGAACATTATGGTTAAATTATAAATGGTACATAATAAAACAGACCCATTAGGGTGGTCTAGTCAAGGTTATCAACAACATAAAATAGTCAAGGAGGTTCTATTTGAGTATTCATAACAAGGGAAAATTATTTTATAATGGAATATTCACAATTCTACATGATATTAATAGAATAATACTATAATATATAGTGAATATAAAATTAAAAAAAAATTAATATTATAAGTGAATGTGAAAAACCAATTTTTTAAAATATTTTTTAATGATAAATTCACTTTTTATATATATTTTGTAACACACAGCTCCATGATTTAATGAACTGTGATATACTATTAAAAATATTATTTAAAAAATGGAATTCTAACATAGCTTGTAATTATGGAGGTATGAATTATTAAAAAAAATTTTAAATATAGTTGTAAATGATTTAGATAAAAAACATATGGACAAATTATTACATAAATTTTGGTAAACTCATTATATGCTTCGAGTATCATTTGTTAAACAATTTTATTTATTTATTTCTATTATCAAATAATAAAATTAAAATTTAAAAATAATAGAAAATAAATTTTAAAAAATTAATATAATTTTTTGAATCACAATTTCAAAATTATCTTATGGTTGTGTTTATGTATTTTCTTTGAAAGGATTAATTTTATGATAAACAGTGCAGAAATTCTTGGCATTTATTTAAAATATCCATTCCATTATAAAAATTAGAAGTTTATATTTACATTTAAAATTATTTTATAATTAAAATTTTTTCAATAAATTATTTATGAATCCAATTTAGTTAATTGGAATTAATTTCATATTGATTTTTTATATTAAAACATTCTCTATATATGAAAATTGTCTCCTTGGAAACATGTTTATTTTCACACATATGGGTTTAATTTTAAATTAAAATTTTCCAATTATACAAATGAAATTTGGATAATTGGATTAAAATTATTTAATAATGATAATTAATGTTATATAATGTGTTCAACTTATATTTTTATGATAATCAACAATTAAAAAAGTTATAATAAGTTGTAATCGTTAAGGAAAAAACAGTTTACCAAGAGATGAAACTAAAATGATAATGTTAAAAATGACTCTAAAAATGCATAAAAATTATTTTATAGTATTATTTAAAAATTATTTATTCTAATTTTCTAAAAATAGACAAATTTTTTATTATTTTTTCAATTAAAAAACATGGATGTAATTCATTTATTTTCAAAATTTCAAGTGTATCTTCTCCCCAACTTATAAAAGGTTTCCCCCAATACACCTATAAAAATTAAAAAAACCCATTGGATCATTATTGACCTACCTATGTCACTTACTTACATCTATACCCTCATCGTAGATTCATATTTATCATAAATATAATCTATGGAGGATTTATGTATAATTGTAAAGGGGTTCTCTAAAGAAGAGGTTAAATTCATAATGTGGGAATTTGATTTCTATATTCATATATATAATAAAAATATTCCTACCCTATTATAATACAATAACACCCGCATTTAAAATATACATATATTTGATTATGTTATTGGAATAACATATATCCAAATTCACTTATATAAAATCAAAAATGAAAATGCCGATCATTTGTTTGGAGGACTACCACATTGCAAACCAATGTAATTGTTTTTCAAGCAACACCTTTTAAGGATATAAATAATAAATGATTTAAAAAAATAATTATATTTATGAAATTATTATACATTTATACTTATCATATCATATAATAATTCTTACATTTCATTCAATGTGCGGTACAATAACATCACCCATGTGTCCGGAGGACTACTACCTTATGTAGTGATGTGATTTAATTATTACATATGCTTTACATGGAAGGTAGTGGTTACTAGCTATATAAACAATTAAATTTTAGATAATTACAAAAAATATCATTTCATGATTAACTATTATTTTGAAAATGTTTTATGTATTGTATTTTTTTGTTATTCCTGGTATTATTTATAAGAATTAATACATTTATAACATTACATGTTTTCTTCTATATAACATAATTCTAAATTCAATATTATATTTTGGTGTAATATAATTTATTGATTATGGAAGAAATTCATTTTACTTTTATATAATGTAATTATTTTATCATATATATTTATTAATTTGTTATTTCTATTGATTATATCATAACATTTCATTGTTTAAAATATCTATAAATATCATGTTTTTATTGTTTATTACATGTTTAATATGTTTCATATTGAGATACTTGGATAAATATGTCATTTTTTTCATTTAAATATCATTCCAGCATTTTATTATACTCTTTAACACACAAAAAATGAAATCCAAGTATCCAAATTAAAATTACCATAGTGGATTTATGATATGTGTACTAGATTTTCCAAAATCTCTTTAATTTTTTATTTTGACAATATAATTAGAAACATAAATCCAAATTGTATGATTATTTTTTTCATGGAAATATAAAATTATTATATACATTACATTAGAATATATAAAACATTGAATAGATCTATATCATGTTAAATAGTAGGTCCGAAATTTCAAAATGTTTTGAGTTTGAAATCTCCATTTTTTCTGAACAGTTTTGTTGTTGTGTTTGAATTATAACATGTGCAATATAAAACCAATTAATTTAGTTTTTGATTATTATAAAAAATGATGATATTATATATATATATATATCTGTGTGTGTGTGTGTGTGTTTTTAAACTGAAAACAAATCTAATTATGTAATTTATCTGGCCTGATTTAGGTAAGAAATTTGACAATTCAATATAGTTTACAATGTTTCATAATCTCTTAATTTAAGTTTTCAATGTGAGAAATTCACTTATTTGATAAACATATAATTAGGTATTTAGAAATGTTATTTTTTCCCCACATTAGTAAATTCGATACATAGTGATATATAGTTATGTGAATATTCTTACATGAAATGGATATATAAATCCCCATATATAAATTATAAATTCTGATTCCATTATGTACATTCACTTGTGTCACATTGATCTACTTGAATACATATACATCTATTTGATTATATGATGATATTTTAATATTTTTAAGGAAAAGAAAACATTAAAATCACTTACTTGAATTTTTTATGTTTTTATTAATGCTTCTATTTATTTTTTTAATTCAATGAATTATTATTTGTTTATCAATATGATTTATATTTCAATTTTTTGTTTGTTTATTTTGAATATTTTCAAGGTCTTGTTTTTTATAATATAAGTCATTAATAATATTAATATTATTTGAAGATATTTTATGTGGTTCAATGATGAATAAAATATAATTGACATTGTATTTAGCATGATCTAATATTGAAGCTCAAATTTTATAACAAAAAATATCCAAATTCAAATATTTAGTAATTTGATGCATGGTATTCAATGTCTTTATAGTGTTTTAAAGGATATTAATACTCAATAATAATTATAGTATTAATTATTCTAACCAAGAAGTATTGAAAAATATCACGTGGATATTAATTAGAAATTTTTTTCAATCATGAGTAGTAAAAATGAATTCAATGTGAACGGAATAAATTCTAATTGTATTTTAATGTGAATGATTTTATCACATAAATTTTTGTAGTAATGCAAGGAATTAATTTTCAACATTTATGGATAAATTTACATATGTATTATTTTTGTGTTAACTAATTTTTATTTGTGTAAAACATGATCAATATTTTCATAGTATATTTAAATGCTACATTCATGAGATGTAAGTATTATTGGAATTTAAATAAAATCACTATGGTATTTAATGTGGAGAAAATTTACATTTCTGTTTTGGTGTTTAAAAAGTATAGATTCATGGAGTGAAAATAAGTGATGTGAAACTTTTGTTCATTTATGTGATACATTGCACAAAAATTAGTATTGATTATTCATTAGTAATCTAACTGATTAAGTAAACTATTGGATTCCCAACCATCATTTTTCAATTATTTAAAGGGTCTGAACCTTACCTATTCCAAATTATATTGTCTTCAATCATCTAAAATCATTTGGATAAACTATTTTATTTTTCCATTGTTTTATAACTCTCGAGTGTGAATTATCTCCCTTAGTGAGTCTCAAAATGTGGAATACTACCATATCAAAAGGTTCATTTTATTTTGGTATATCCCCTTAGAATACATGGTTATGTATCTCCCATTAGATGATAGGGTTCTTATTAACTAGTAAAATTAAATATTAAAGGACTATTCATATAAAACATTAGTTTGAAATATCCCCATAGAAGAAATAGTTAATCATAACCCATAAAAATGAAGAAGTTATGACTAATAATGTGAATGTATTGGATGGGTTCACACCTATAAATGGTTGGTTTAGTTTTTCCCCCATTAAATATTGGGTCCTATATCAACTAAAAATTTAATAGGTTAGGTTTATTATCATAAATTTATAGGTTTAGTCTTATCCTATGATGGATGGGTTTTTTCTGAATCATTAAAAATACATTGGAACTATTTTGAAAATCATATTGTGAAAAGGGGGCTTTAAAGAGTTATAAATCTCCCTCAAAAGTGATACACCATATTGGGTTCCATACAGTAGTTTGGTCTGTGAAGAGTACACATTAGAAAATTTAAATATAATGTTCTATTAAATTATTCTGTTCTTATTATGTATTCATTCAATTATTTTTTCTCTTTTATATTATAAGTGTTGTTGAATAGGATAATATTTGAAAAAATCATTTTCTTTACATAAATTTTATACTCTGATTATTTTTTAAAAGAGAATATTAATCCTCATCTTTTATATTTTCATCGCCCTTCTATAACCTATAAATTGGAGTTAGAGACATAGAATTATAACACTAGGGAACAATTATTTTTGATATCCAGATTCCTACAATAGTTTATCAGATATTGTCTTCAGTAGGGATGTGTTTAATTATTTAATTTTTATGATAAAAACCCTAGGTATCCAAGAAGGATCTATTGAGGATAAATTATTTGGAAGCTTTAGTTGATTTTTTATAATTGATACGAGAGAAATAATCATTTAAAAAATATTGTGCTCCATTTTTTATATTAATTATTCTATCTTTTTATTGTAGTGATTAATATTCCTAAAGGAAATATTCTTCTTATTAATGTCTCACTTCAGAAATTAATGTGGTTTGAATTTAATATTTCCAATATATTTCAATGAATGTTTGAACAATGAGTGGAAGAACTGGATAAAAACCTATCTAAAGAGTATTTATATTCTATTTTTGGATACTATTATTAAATTGTAGTATTTACATCAATATGATCTAGTTTATTTGAAAGGGTATGATGCTGCTAAGACTGAATGTTATTAAAAGTGTAATAATATTCCAAATTTTTATTTTTCTAGAAATATTGTATGAATAAATATATAGATCCACCACTACTTATGATGTTTGGAAACCACTTGAAACAACAACCTTGGAAGAAGGATTGTACATGAAATATATTGTCTTATGTTGTAGATAATATAAACACATGACAAATGAGCTTCCAACCATGAAAAGGGGAAAACATTATTTACCTGAAGTTAATATCACTCAATGAAATTCAAATTTTAATTTAGATTATTAAAATTTTATATGTTAGGTTTATTGGAATAGAGTACATATTAAACTAATTTTCAGAAGCTAAATAATAAATGGATGGTAAAGAAGAATAAAAGACCAATACATGACTACATGGTGTGATTCTTTATGCTCATGAAATAATGCTTAAATCCAAAAGGAAACTGAAAATATTTCCACTCTTATAATATATTATATTTTGTCATTTTCACCTCCAAATTCTTTTTGATGTGATATAGGTTCATATTCTAGATAAACTATAGATAGATGTCTGACATGTATAATTAAAGACGATGATTATAGTTCTAATTATACTTATTATATCAATTCTAATAATGATTATCTATTTTTTCATGATCTGAATGAAATTTTTTATTAAAATTAATATCAAATAATATAAATTACTTCTATAAATGTATCACTCAATGATAAATATAATTGGGCTCAATAAAGGAAAAGGATATTATCTTCAAAATTTAACAATATTGAGTTCAATGAGAATGTTTTATCTATAAAAATTGATTAATTGATAAAAAATTATTTCAATTATGAAATTATTACTCTTAAAACTAAAAAGAGTAAGATTAAATATTTTCTTCTAAGAGTGATGGATATAAATAATGAAATTATAATACATTTTTGGATGATGTGTCTGATGTTTAGGATTAATGTTAAAACCTTAAAAATGAAAATTAAAAGCATAGTATAACACCTTCTTCCTGACATGAAATGTTTTGTGATGATTCATAATTCGTTCAAAATGAAATTTAACGTATTAAGAATGAATTATATGCAATTAAGAATGATAAGTTATATTTGGAAATGAAAATTTAATTTAATTGGCTCAAAATGTAATTTTTTGGAAAGTCATATTATTTAAATAAATATAATGTTAAAAGGAATACTATTTATTGTGATTCTATTGTTCTAAATATGTTCTAACTTAATATTTTAAAAGGAAAATCTTTGGTAATTCTTTTAGTGATTTTATTTAAATTTAGAACTTATGTTTATAATTATTGTGATTTCCCTTCAATATTCACTCAATATCTTGGTCACAAAAGAACTTTTATTTCCAAATCCAATTTCATGGACAAAATATCAAAACCATCTACTACTTCAGTATCTAGTGTTATATAATCATATTCAGGTAAAATCAATCCATTTTTAATATGGTACTATATATTTTTCTATTTTAAATATTAATGTCATTATAGTTGTATTCATGGAATATTGGCATAAACATTATAAAATTTACTATTTCCTTTTTTTCATAATATTGATTACTCTATATTATTTTGTAATTCACTTTAACCTAGTTAATATCATTATATTTTTAGAGAATATGTTATTTTAGTAGTAAATTTTGGATTACATTTATTATATTATAATTTGGTTAATTTTAAAATTAATTGAATATCTTATGACATGATTCCTAGATCCTTGGGATACTAAATTATTTCTTTGTTGGGATCCTCATGGAAGGAATTAAAATTATTCCAATAATTATTTTATTTTTTTATTTATATAATAGTTCATCTTTATAGGTGTAGAATCTATTTTATCATAAAATATTTTTATAAATATATATTTTTGTACATAATATGTGTATTCATTATTTTATGTATAAAGGGATTTAGGTGGATAACCTCATTTATTATATTAAATTTATTACTTGATATATATAATTCATTAATTAATGGAGAGGAACCCTTATTTAAATTTTAATGTAATTATATATAAAAAATTTAATACAATAAATTTATCTAGATCATGTTGGAATCTGATTTTTTTGGGTGTTTGAAAATTCTTCTTTATTTCATAACATGAAAAAAAAGGAGATGTTAATATTTGTTTTGTTGTATAATTTTTATCATTAAAATTTATATTTATTATATTATTTTAATAATATTTTAAAATCATATAGAACAATATTAAATTATAAAATATTGTGAGAGCTTGCGTATTATATATGCATAATTTTTCAGAATATTATGGAGTTAAAATGTCATATAATTTTTATATTTTCATGAAGACTATAATATTTTGATACTAGTTTTTAATATTATAATTTTAATTCTTGAATATTTTATTTTATTTTAATATTTTGATACCTCACATTGAATTTGTCATCTTAATGTGTAAACATTTAGTTTTCATAAAAGGGTGTTTTATGAATCGTTTATTAATGTTTTTTATATAAAAATTCTAAAATTCTACTCACATATAGAGCTAGAATATTTTAAAGTGGCTTAACGATATATATATTTCAAATATAAATTTTTAATAATGATATAAAATAAAAAAAATTATTAGTATGTTTATATCTAATTATAATCAAATATTTATTGTTAATTTCAAAAAAAATTATACTGAAACTATATATTTTTAAGAATTTCAAAGAGGGAGAGGTTTTAATACTATACAAGGTAGTGTAATTATCAAAAAGGGGAATAATATATAGTGTATCCTTGAAAAAAATCATGTTCTAATAACTTAAAAATATCAAATCAAGAATAATTATATCTTTCCAAACAATAATAAGTGTTGACATTAGTTTGTTTCTATTTTTCATTTTTTATAAAACATAATACATTTTTAAATTTATTTGTTTTATTTTATTTTACATTATATTTATTTCAATAATATATTGAAGTTTTTATATTATATATTGATTAAGTAATATGTTTCTTATATTCATATAGAACATATTTTTTACTAGATTGTTTATCTCATGTGATTATGTTTAACATTGATTATATCATTATATTTATTTTTTTAAAATATAATTAAATTTCATGCTTTTATTGGTTATAACATGTTCTTTTAGTTTCATGATGTGTTCCTTGGATAAAAAATTCATATTTTATTTTTAAATATCAATTAGAAATGTTTCTTTATTGTCCATGACATTGAAAAATAGAAATCCATGTATCCAAATTGAAAATCACATAGCTGGTTTATAATTCACAGAGAATATTTCCAAGAATCAGTTACCTTCTCTATGTTGATAATATTATTATATTAAAAATATAAATTGGAAAATTATTTTTTCTTTGTAACGATAATAAATTATTTATTTATAATTAGAAGACATAAAACATTGAATAGATATCAATCATATTTGATGTTTGGTTATAATTTTTTATATGTTATTAGTATAAAATCTGTAGTTTTTCAGAATTTATTTTCTATAGTATTTTGATGATATAATGGGAAAAATATATATATTTTATTTTATTATTGTTTATTATGTAATACAATTAAATTATATAAAATTTTCTATATATGAACCAAAGAGAATTCTACTATTTTGATGTTTTTGTTAGGTCAATCTTTTGATAAATCAATATATTTTTCAAAATATGATAATCCTTTACATGAGTTTTTCAATGTGAGGAATTAACTTATGTGATAAATTGATAATTGGATATTCATCTACAAGAAAAATATTTCGTAGGTGAATAGTTCCAATACTTTATGGAAAATAGTTATGGGAATTTTCATATGTTAATTGGAAATGTAAATTCCCTTATGTAAATTTGTAATGTAGATTCCCTTACATAAATTAACTTACATGACATTCACCATTGTGAAATTAGTTATGTAAATTTTCTTACATGTTATATTTTAATAAATGCAGGGAAAATTATTTGTTAAAATCATTTATGTGAGTTTTCCTACAATATTATTTATCTTTCTACAGGTTTTTCAAAAACCTTGAAATATGCTCTATTTATTTCACATGTTTTATACTTAAACATTCTACATGTTTATTATGAATATTTTAAATTATTTATTTATTCTAAAAGTATCCATTAATAATATTGTTTCTATGATAGTATATTTTAATTTTTTAATTATTAATTAAATATGATTCCAATTGGATTTAACTTGAGCTAATATTATTATTGGAATTTTTGAATTTGAAATGTCCTAAATTAATATCTTTTGCGGTTCTGTTCGACGGTGATGGCGATCCTCGCTCCACCCGGTTCTGTCTTCTCCTCTTCTTCTTACTCTATCCTTCCCACTTCTCGTCCGAAGCTGCTTCCTGGTGTGGATATCGTACGCTGCGCACCGCCCCTCTTTCCGCCTAACCCTACGCATCGGACCTCCATTTTAGGTATAAGAAGGACCAATTCATATAGTGATAATCTTTCATGACTGGTATTTTCTTTTTTACACGTCATAGTTCAAAAATGAGTCATGAGGCTTCATTAGTCCTCTACATGATTAATTAAATAGATAATTTCTAGAGATTTGTTACATAATCATATTGAATGACCTTATTATTCTACATCGAATTTCCATCATCTCCATCGATGATCATTCCATGGTTAATCTATTTTATTATATTATTAATGGGTAACTATCTAGAATCTATAATATCCATAGTGAATATTTCATGGGGTTACAAAACACTAAAATTTAGTTTTTATTTTTATTTTTTATATACCCAATGATTAATGGGTTTCATATTTTCCTTTAGAATATGGTGTTCCTCTTAATATATACAATATTATACAAAAGGATCACCCCTATAAGAGTTTGGGTATATTCTATCACCTTAGAATACCACGTTATTTTTAAATCAAAGCAAAAAAAGTTGTTAGGACTGATCTTGTGAAAGTATGGGTTTGTTCATAACCTATAAAAGGCTGGGTTATTATTTCCCCTATTAAAAACTAGGTTCTATAAAAACCCAAAAAATTCTTGAGGATGGGACAAATAATATAAAATATTAGGTTACGTATTCTCCTATAAAAGGTTTGGTAATTATATGAACTTGTAAAAAGGGAATTGGGCTGATCCTCTTTGTGTGAAAAAAGTGGATCTAATGAGTCGTCACACTCTTTATAAAGTATTATACAATTGCGGGAACTGTACATCAAGTTGGTTTGTGAAGAGTAGATATAGAATCATTTATATTAGAACTAAAATAAAATAATTCTTCAAATCATTTACATTATTGAATTTTAATTTGTCTATATTTTCTTATACCTGTGTGGTTGAATAGATTAATATTTTATCCAAACAATTTTTCCTATAATTATTATACTATGAATATTTTTAAAGAAGTACAACTAACCCCCCTCTCTTGCATTTCCATCACCCCTTTACAACAAAACCACTAGTAAGGATAATGTTAATTAAAATATGAGATATTAATAACCTAATCATACTTATTTAAATACACTATTATATCAAAATTCTTACCTTCCAGTACATTGGAATAAAATAAAATCCCTCTTGCGTACATGTGGAATACTGCACCCACATAGGGATATGAAATTTTCATTCTTATTCGTTCTATATGGATGGATTTTTTTCATGTAAATACTATATATGAAATAATAATTATTCTATAAATTCATTTTAATAATTATTATCTTTTAATTTCATCCATCAAGATAATGAAAACCTCGTTCATGCATACATATAGCCCACCATCTTTGTGAAAACCTTAAATGAGTTTTTAATATCTAACATTTATGGATTACTATAAATAAGTATTTTTTAAATATATATGATATTTATATTGTATTTTATAGTCATTATATGGTGTAACCATTATCAAAGAAAAAGGACCAGAAATACCAAATCAAATCATATAAGAAAATTAAAGTTGTCGTTACCCAAAAAGTTATAATTTCAAATAATTTTTACCAAAATGGTTACCAAATTTTAAAACTAAATAATATATGGTTTGAAATATATGATTATGGGACAGTAATATATTTATAATAAATCAATATTAATTATATATATGGATATATGATAATGAATTCAATAATTAAGGTAAGATATTTATATCCTCTCTTTTATTTCCATGGGATATATTCTATATTCACCATGTATTAATTTTATGTGATGAATATATTTCCACATTGAAATTTTATAATATGAATAAAATTCTTTTCATAATATTTAAAATTTTATTTTATTTTAATCATTAACAATGCTTATTATTTAAACGATGCTAAATAAGTACATGTTTAATCATAGAAATATATTCTTCAAGGAACATTTTTTGTTACACACATAATTTCATAGTAATGGTAAATAATTCCCCATTAAATATTATATCTTGATAATTATTAATTAATGATATTTTAAGAAAAATTAATTTACTTCATTCTTTGGTGTTATGATTCAAGATATACCAATGTAGTAAGGGTTTATGTTTCAATCACCTTTGAGTGGGTATTTTTTTTCTTGAATTTACATTATAGGATATTAATTGCTCCTTATATAATATAACCATTCCATTTTATTATCCTATGTTTAAGAATGAAATTATAATTTTATAATTTCATTTTTATCTACTTGGTAGTGAAAAAACATTAGAATATGTTTTAAGAAAAATATTCTTTATTTATCTTTTTTCAAAAACTCATTCTCTTAAATGTCTATGTCTTCATTAACGTTCATTAGAAATATTTTTAATATTATTTTAATATTATTTATTTTCATTTTTATAATTTTTTATATATTGCCAAAATATTTAAAATGAATACACTTATTCTTTTTAAAAGGTGGACTTCTTTAATTGTTACCGAAAATGTGAAAGGAATAATTTCTTTAACATGTATAGTATGAATGTTATTTTACACATCATGACCATTATATTCCATGAATCTTCCTTTATATATTTCTATGGATAAATTCAAATAAATTTTTATCATTGATATTTTTTTAATTTTAGTTTTTAATTGTAATTTTTAAAAAGACATTAATATTATGGAATTCATATAAATTTGATATATATGTTTCATAAATATATACCATTCCTCAATAATGTTTTTAATCATTTGATAATTATTTTTATTGATCCACAAAGAAGACATTAAAATTATTTAATTCTTCTAAATATGATATATATGTCTCTTAAATATATATCTTTATCACTCTACCATACCGTGAAGTGGTAATACATTCTTTGTGTTCGTATATCAGCTTCATTCACTGTGCAATTTAATTTGATTATGATATGAATTAACATTAAGAAATATATTTTATTTACATGGGAAATTATTATATAATGACATATGATTGAGTGATTTTGTTGAAAACATATTCATGTTCATGAAATAAATGTGATTGGTGGTCCTGAAATTATATTTCCTTCCAATTCATGATGTTTAATTTTATTCTCATGGGACATCATGTATGGGATTTGCGAGTGAACATAATATATTAAGGTAATTTGTCCACCATGTGATGTTATCCAAGAAATGATTCTTAACATATGTTTGTTTCATGTTTTATAATGATACCATATTTCTTATGATGTCATGCTCTTATAATACCATGTAAAATATTTTATTCTTCTATGTGATTTCTCATGGGATTTCTATTTTATGATATCATGTTATACCATTCACTCACATGTTACATTTCCTTATCATGTTTATTATTATAATGGTAATTTTAGATCACCCCTATCTATTATGTATTCCCCAAGTTATCCAATGTATATTATAGATAAAATATGTTTATGACATCCTTATGTAAAATAAAAAACAAGGAATCCATGTTTTAGAATAATTTGATTTAATATAAACCTTTTCTTCCATATAAATCATGCTTCATGATCTTTGGTATTGTATTCTTGGATAGTAATATTTAAAAAGAATCAATTAATATTTGTAAAAGTACTAGGTAATTGTATTTATTATTAAATTTATGGCTTAGTTAATATTTTGAATATTGTTGAGAAAAAATTATTAATAACCCATGGGATTATTCTAAGAATTAGTCTGTTTATTGAAAATTATCCGTTGAATCTGGGTGAAGTATAGAGGGACTATTTTCTATGAAATTACATCCCAATATGGTCACAAAAGTTTTATGTGGTTCTATGAAACATTTACAATGGGGAAATAACAATGGAAAAGGATCATCTGGCTAACCTCAAGAATTACATGGTACATAATAATGGGCCTTACTATTCACATAGTTCCAAACTCTTAAGGGATATATTTAGGGCATTCAAAAACTCTTCAATATCATTTGTAATGAAATTGAACAAATTCATAGGCTTTAATGTTTAATATAAAACATTACCAAAGATAATTCTAATTTATACATCAATACTCATATTTCCTGATATAATTTTCATTTATATGTCATTCATCCAATGTTAGTAATTTTCTCTTTTGTACATTTATTAGTTAATGTATTCATATATTGATTTAATCATTTATTCAACGGTAGTAAATAGTGAAAATAATTACAAAAACCAATGTAATAGGATATTTAATGATATTACAAACAAAATTCTCCAAAAAAGGGGAAGGGTAGTTACCCATATTTTTATCATTCATAATTATACATCTATAATTAAGTATTAATAATAAAATATATTAGATCCTCCAAAAAAATGATGATAATTATGACGTCTCATTGAATTTCATGTGTTAATAGTGATAAATAAAGTAATATATAGTTTTCTACAAGTCAATAATTTAGGAATAATCACATCAAATTTAGTCTCAAATGGAGGGTAATATGATTTTAATGTGGATATAAAGTGAAAAGATCAACTAAGTACCAAAAAAATAGATGTGTTATATGTGGGTAACATGGTATTTATCCATTTCAAAGCTAAAATCTATGTTTTAATTTCTATGTTCCTATGTTATGATAGTAATTTTTGTCGAATTATTTTATTTTTAAGGTTTTGGAATTCATGAATCATGTTGATGTAGTATTTTTATCAATATTCTATTAGTTATAAGAATCATGAATCTTATAAGGATTGTTCTTCAATATTTTTTCATTATATATTTTCATGAATATTTATATATTCTCTAATGACATTGGAAGGGGATTTAGTTCTATAATTATATTTAGACTGTGATATGTGTTAGATATTGAGGTAATTATAATCAAATAATTTTAAATAATTTTAAAAAAAACTATATATAAGAAATTAGTTGTTAAAAACTAATTTCATGATTACTGTTATTTTTTATTTTCTAATCATAATTTTGGGAACACTATATAAATTATATTAATATATTTCAATAAAAAGGACAAACCACAAGTTGGGTCACATCCCTTGGAATCCACAAATGTTTTGGTCATTAAATCTATAACCAAAGGGTGATAAGGGTGACATATAAAACATTTCCCTACTAGATGTCCTGATTAATATTATATTATTTTTTCTTAAATGGGTTGACAAATGAATATTAATTTTATCAAATATTTTTAGGTGATGAATAATATTTTAGGATACATTTTTTGGGATGTCGTATAAAAAACCTTTAGGTTTAATGTAAATGATTCTTTGGGAAGAATTCAATTATGTTTTTGGACTAGTACGCCAATGGATTTTTAGGAGAGAACCTTAAGAAATTGATTAAGTTGGACTTCAGGATTTACTACTGTGGAATTAGTGGTTAATCTTTTATACAAGGTAACTTTTTTAACCTGTTGTTTTCATTAATAAATCTTGGAGAAATTTATTGTTAATCCTTTGGGGACTATGTGACCCATTAGATTTTAATTATAGTTCATTAGGAATAAAAAATTCATTATAAATAAAAATTATTTGTAGAATAATACGATAATGTTGGGGAAATTTAATAAAGAGATAAATTATATGTTTTAATTATGTATATTTTTTTATATCCTTAGTCTATATTGTAAAATAAATCCTCAACATTTTGAAAAGGATCTTGAAAAAATGTTTTTATATAACCTTATTAGCTGAGGAATCAATATTCAATTCAATGATTTTGGATTTATGGTTTTTAGGACCTTATATATTTATTGCTCAGTCAATATATTTTTTTAAAAATATATATCTCTCTCCACAATTATTTAATATTTTCTTCAATGTCTATATCTTCACATTCCACCAATTTTATATTATTTGGAAATATAATATGTGTTATTTTAGCTGACCCACATACTTCTATTTATATATTTTCATGGTGATGTTTTATTAACCATATTTACAATATTTGTATACAATAATGGTATTTTAAAATTTCACACCCTTTATTATTAAGATCAACATTATATTTCAAGGATATATTTTATTAATGGATGGTTGAATGTAATTCCAGGAGATTTCAAAATAATAACATTATGTTTCACAGAATATATGAAAAAAAAATAAGCTTATATTATAATTTTACACTCCATGGAATTTTAATAAATTTTTGTAAATAGAAATTCTATTTCTTCAGTATTTTGCATAACATGGAGCACAATTTTTTAACAAAGCATGATATACTATTAATGTTATTATTTAAAAAAATGGTTATAACCAATCCATTAAAAATGGTGGTGGGAATATGAATAACAACATTTCTAAAGAATATGTATATATATTTTTGATAAATAAAATATATTGAATAATAAGTAATTTAATTGTATTAAAATAATTATATGCTTCGAAAATACATTATTTTGAAAGTATATTTTCTTTTTAAGGAATATATAATAAAATATGTTCTGGAAAAATTAAAGAAATATTTTAAAAAATAAACTTCATTTTTTGGAATAATCATTCCAATGTTATCATATGGTGATTATTTTTTGGGATTTTTCAAAATAGATTAATTTTTCTATTAATTGTAAAAAAATACAGGGTTTTATTAAAAACTCCCCTTTAATATAGAGAATTTATAATGTTAATTTTTCTAAAATATATTTTTAAATGATAATTTATTTCAATAATAGTTTTAATAATACATTTTTTTTCATTGGAATAAATTTTATATTAAATTTTTATTTTCAAACATTTTATATTTATGAAAATTATATTTTTGAAATCTAGAAATTTAATAGCATCAAAAAGTTTAATTTTATACTCATTTTTCCACATCTATAAAGTTAATCTGTAAAAATATATTACATATTTTTATACAGAGTAAATAATATTATCTAATAAGGCCAATATAATATTTTTATCAAAATTAATATTGAAAACAATAAAAATTAATTACCATGCTTATGGTAAAAATGGTTTATCGGGTTGTTAAACTAAATATATAAGTGTTAGAAATTATTTTTAATGTATATAAATATAATTATATATTAATATTTATACCATATATATTATAATGTTAGAATAATTTCTATATGTTTTCCTTTTTATGTAAAAAATGTTGTTTTCATTATTTATTTTATAAAATTCCATGTGGGTCCTCTCCTTCAATAATAAAAGGACTCCCCCTATCAAACCCTCACTACACATCTAAAACTAATTGAAGTGAAAATACCTCCCCAAATCACATAATTACTTCCCTATGCTCAACCAATAATAAATGATTATCATAAATCTAATCTATAAAGTCATTTTGTATCATTGAAGGGGTTCTCTGAAGAAGTGAACAAATTCATAATGTGGGTATTTGTTTTATTTATTCTCCCACCACATTAAAATATAATTCAACCATGATAATATAATAACAATTGCATAAAATAGATACTAATATTTTATTATCTTAATGTAATATTCAATATACATCTCCACATATAACATAGTGAAAATTAAATCATTGATCATGTGAACAAAAGACTACCACATCATGGAGAGATGTAATTATTCCTCCATCACCACCATTTGAGGATAGATATTATAATTGTTTATATATATATATATATGATATTTATTATATTTTTATACTTTTTTTAATCGTGATATCATGTATTCCATCTTACATTCCATTCCTTAAGGGGGATACAACAACATCGCTTGTGTGTACGGTGGACTACTACCTCATGAAGCGATGTGTTTCGTTTTCTTAGTCAAATTTAAATTGAAGGATATAAAAATATATTTATTGAATGAATGTGACATTAAATAACTAAATGTACTTATGGAAATATATATCCCATATAATTTCTTAACTTTCATTCATTTCTAAAATAATAACATCTCTTGTGTGTACGTGTGGACTACTGCCTCAATGTTGTGATGTAAAACAATATTAAATATATTTTAAAAATAATTACAATAAGGATGGTATTGATTAATGTAAATTATATATATTAAATAGTAATTATTCTATAATATTTTTAATTTTTTAATTTAGTTTCATTCCATTCATCAAGAAAATGGAATCACCATACATGTGTATGTATGGTCTACTTTATCCCTGAACGTTGTGATGCATTTTAAATCTCTAACATTAAAAGATTAAAATAAATAAATATGTAATGAAAACATATATATATATATATATATATATATATTATTTATATCATTTTTTATTGTATATATTATGTAAATTGATCAAAAAATGGCCATAAATAGATAATCAAAACCTACATGAAAAGAAAAGATGTCATTACACAAAACATGATTTTTTAGGGAATTGATAATAAATGAGTCCCAAAAGACTATAAGTAAATAATATATGGTGTTAAATATATTATTATGTATATTTATTAAATGTACAATAAATATATATTTGTTACATATGAGGTTAAGACACACTTTAAGCTAGTTGATACCTATGATAAGATATTTCTAGTCACTCTTTTATTTGTGGGAGGCATATTCTCAAATCACCTCATATTTCATTTTTGCGGTTTATATAATACCCCATTTATTTTTTATGTAATTAATCTCAATATTTTCCTTAAATTTACAATTTTATTTTATTTTTTCCTTGAATAGTGATCATGATTTGATTCTTCAAAAAATTGTAATGGTTTTGTCTCAAAACTATCTTCTTTAGGAGAAATGTTATCTTAAAAACCTAATTTCGTTTTAATGTTTTATATAATTCACCATTAAATATTTTATCATTAATTCTTCTTAATTGTTGATATTTTTTTATATTCATTTATATCATTTATTAGTTCTATAATTCAAATTTTTATAAAGTGGTTTGGGTTTATGTTTCGATCACTTTTTTTCAGGATTGTTTATGATTGAATTTAAATTATAGGGAATTAGTTGATCATTGTCTAATAAAACCCTGAAATTTTTTATCCTATCATTATTGAGGATCATTTAATGAAATAAAACCATTTCCAATCATTGGTACATTAGGAAAATTAAATAGTTTTTATGGAAAATCAACTTTATGTCTCGTTGGATGAAAATGCTTTCTTTTCCATGTCAATTATTTGTTTAAAATTTTTTCAAATTTCATTTTAATAATTATTTTTTGATTATTTAAATACTTTTTTTAATTTTTTATTTTATATAAAATGATTTAAAAGGAATTTTCTTGTCATTTTCCAAATGTGGTACTTCTTGAAATTTACTAAAAATGTGAAAGGGATCTTTATTTTAAAATGTACACCATGAAAATTATTTTTTACATTGTGGAAACTATTTTAAATGAATCTTCCATTATAAGATTATTAATATACTATTTTAGAAAATTATTTCCTCAATATTTTATTAATTTTGTATTTTTCAAAGTGATTTTCAAAGATGAAAGGTTTTTTCCTCAAGAGTTGTATTAATATTTAAAATATTATTTCTTTTAATTAGCGAAAACAACCATTAAAATTTTATAAGTATTCTAAATACTATATATATATCTTCAACTTATATACCATTATCACTCTCCAATACATTAAATGTATAATACAAGCTTTATTTTCATCTATCAAATTTCATCATTGTGAAATTTAATTTAATTATGAATTGAAAAAAGTTAATGAAACCAATTTTCATTTCACAGATAATTATTATTTAATGACATATGATTTATTATTTATATAAAACACATATAAATGAAAATGAAATGATTGTGATAGGTGGACTTGAAATTATATAGCCTTTCGATGCATTAGGTTATGTTTTTGTCTCATGAGACATCATGTATGGAATTATGGAATGATCCAAATCCATTTTTGGACTTTTCAATTATAAGAGGTTTCTTGAGAAGTTAGACATGACTTGTGTTTACGTCATGTTTTTTTCTTCCGCATATCCTACCATGACTAGATATAAGATACAATGTTATTTTTATAATAATTTTAAGTTATTACTCATGAGTCTTCTTTGTTATGATATCATGTTATACATTTGGCTCACATGTTATATTTTTTTATCATGTTTATTCAATTTCTAGGATTTGTAGATCACCTATTCCGTATGAATTACCTAGGTTATCCTATATAGTTTAAGGATCATAGATTTATTTAGGATCTCCCTAAGGAAAAAATAAGGATTTTATGTTTTATTTTCTTTTGATGTAATATGAACATAGTCTTACAAGGAATATTGGCCTCATGATCATTGGGATTGTAGTTGTTTAATTTTATGTTTAAAAATATTGAATCAATATATGTAAAAGTCTTATGTCACTATAAAAACACATTTTAGAGGTGGAAAATGAACGATCTAACATGTGTGAAAAAATATGTCCTGATATAAACATAAAATATTTTTGGGAAAAGCATGAGACCACATATATTAGATGAGTGGTTTACTTATCATTGGTTATTAAACTTTAACATAAGTTGGAATAGGGGAAATCAAATTACACGAAAAATCCATGGAAAATCTGGCCTATTAGATTGAAGGAATATCTAACAACATATGGCATGATAAACTGATAAAATAATAAATTAGAGCCTAAGGATTTTTAAGTGGGAACCAATGTAAAAAATACACCAGAATGTAATTATAGATGATATAGTTACCTCAAGGCCTTGATTGGTAGAGTAGAAGATCCATGGTGGGAGTCTGTAGTTCAAAAATAAATGTAGAAGATTTATTTTCTAGTTAAAATATTTTTCTATCCTTTTTAATTGGTTGTAAAACATTTATGGTATGAATGGGATCCACATCATGAATTAATCTATATTTCCTATCCTAGGAAAATCAATTCAGTCCATGAATATTATTCATGATGTGTATTAACTTTTTATGGTGTCATTCAAGCTGTGAATGTGTTTCATTAGGTTAAAGCCATTAACATATTGAATTGGATTCGTGGGGTATATCCCAATAAATTCACATCATGAATTACATTCACACATTGAATTTGTTCTACAACCAGGCTCGAAACCCCTACTACCTTCCATCCTAGAAATAAATTGTCCAGTATAAAGGCATGTGTATAAGGATCCAACCCAAAAAAATATTAACATTTTTAAGTAAAAAAATAACAAATAAAATCCCTTAAATGAAATGATCTTCCAATATCCCACCCTAAAAAATTTGTCCTACAGGTTCTCTTTGAGTGTGGTATGAAATTATTTGAAAATAATGTAAACCACCGATAATGTAAGTTTTCCTCACACTCCTATGTCTCATCTTATACATGGTATGTATTCTAAAACATCCATACCATGAGATGTGACCTATCTAAAATTGATTTAATTTCCCAATAATTGATATATATATATAGAATTTTCTCAAATGAATAATCAATGTCTAAATCAATCTCATTAGGTTGAAAATGATTAGATAAGTACAAATGATATGTATGAATGTATGAAAATTGAAAATTTTAATGAATAACCCTATATCTCTTAGGGAGTGTAATTAGATAGTATACAAGTTTGAAGCTCTATAATATCAAAAGTGTCTGAATAATCTATGAGGTTACTTACCATACCTCCAATTTACCCAATTTCCCATCCTAGGTGATGTATGTATGAACACCAAATCCGTATCATATTACTCTTTAGCTCTTTGATGTCAATTGAAATTAGTCATATTTCTATACAATTTTTTATCCATATAATTTTTTGATATGTTTTACTAATATGATATCTCTTGAACAAGACTACATATTATTAGCACTTAATAGCTTACCTAAGACAAAAATATGGGTGAATGGAAATACCGTCCATAAAGGACCTCATATGTATCCATCTGTATAGTCATAGAGAACACACTATTATAGGAGAAATTTGTTAGAGGTATGTGTTTCTCTATGGAACAATAAAAATCACGGATTTATTCTAGGGGTATGTCCTCCAACACATATATCAAACCACCGTACCAACCATTAGTCTGATGGTGATATGATATACTCAAGAATATCTATAAAACATGTTCCATCTATAACCCCTTCTAGAATCATGTTATAATTTGTTAATCTCTGTCTACAATTAGGATATGAGAAAACTTATGATTTTTTCTGATCTTCCTAACAAATAGCCTTCATAAATCCACCAATTATATGGTCTACTGAATAGTTATGTCATCCCAATTCATCACTACCATGTGTGGATATTGGTAAGTCAGTTTTGAAATTCACAGTGATTTCATCCCATTTCCACTCCAAAATGGGAAATGAATATAAATTACACATTGGTAATATGTGTTTATACTTCACCTACTAATAGGTAGAGAACCATATAATGAAACCAACTATTTTTCCATTCAACTCAAGACACTATTATTGAAATAATAAGTCACACTACATCTCGGTTAGAATGGTATTCCCTTCCCAATTTGAGGTGTGAGATTAATGAAACACATCTAATCACACCTCATTGGAATCCTAGACACTTTAATGAATGTTATTGATATCATCCTCATCGATAGCCTAACAAAGTGGTGGGTACTCACATGAAGTGTTAACCCTAAGGAATAAGTACACATGATTCAAAATATACATCATCCTCATTCTATCAAATAGAGTATAAGAGAATAATAGAGATGTGAGTAAAAGCTTCTTGAATGGTCCTGAAGCACTAAAAATATATTAGAAACTTATTTTATATTCTACCACTAGCTACTGGACTCTTTAACTTCAAATGTCTGAGCCTTCTGTCTATGTATTGACAACTATATTGGAAATCACTATTACATAAGAAAGTTACAAGTTAAAATACCAAAGGAATTCAACCCACCATCAATGAATGATATTGAAAACATGTTTTGGTAATTTTCATGTTACGTCTATCCCTAGAAGCTCCCAAAACGGTTCTCTGAGATATGGGGTCACATGGCCTAATGTGCCCCCCATATACCAGAGGCTATCGACTATCAGTGAAGGTCCTAGAATTTATAATAGATAGATTATACCATCATCTCTATTTTTCATGATAAATATAATAAATAAATAGTAATAGGGTAAGCATAATATAATAGATAAAAAATGGAAATAGTTATAGTAACTAACAATGGAAAAATAAAAACCAACCAATTATAATTGAAATCAAATTTCAAAGTCTGAATCATATATATAAAGATGTCATGACATGATTACATAACAAAATGGAAATGGAGGATAAGAAGTATAGGTTTATAAATCATGATATACAAAAATACCAAAGGCCAAAAGATAGCTCCACTAGAATATAGAGCATACTCCCTCTCCTCATCTCCCATTCTCAATGTAATAAAACCAATAGTTTAAACATCCATTATAGGGAGCTTTTCATTATCAACAATTATAGTTATAAAGACTACTCATGTACCAAAGGAGTCAAAACTATGATGTGAGATAAACATATTATGCCACCAACATTGATATCTATAATAAATTCAACTACTGTACATTAAAAATTTATGTTCATGTATAATTAATAATGAACTGTGCTAGAAAATAAATTCTACCTGGCTTTGGTTACTATAGAACACATGGATGGATCTACCTACATCATCACATGGTACTATATCTGTGACCCAAAAACCAGAAACACATATATATAATAATCATATATATATATTGTATACATGTATATTCACTATATACGTGCAGAATCTTATTGGAATATACATGTATACTGGGTGGTAGACAGACCCAGGTTGTAACTCAAGCATCCATAAGTTGTCTGACGATACATCGGATAAATAATGGGTACTATCCTGGAATATTGTTTGAATGGGTGACATCACTATCAAAAATCAAGAAGGTGGGGTGAGTCTTCATGCACCAACACTAAAAAAATGGAATTTGGAAGGTCATTACCATCAATAAATTTAATATATAACTGGGTGACATGTCATGCACACCACCCAACATAAGGTAGCATGAAACATCATGCTCAATAAGTTCATTAAATTTTTTTCAAAAACCAATAATCCAAGAATACTATTAATAATTGTGATGATGGTTTACCTAAATATATTTATCACCAAACAGAATAATGATCCTGGATTACTCAATTCATATAATTCTCTTTTATAAATATATTTGATTTGGAATGGACTTTCCACAAATATTAGTTTAATTTAATTAATCAATTTTATTATCAATGGAAAGAAATTCCAATTCCATGTCATTCCTAATAGTTAAGTTGTGTTTGGTTGATTAAAAATTTATATAAATGGGGTAATTTCATTTGGAAAACCTTATGGGGTGGAAAAATATGATTTTGACATAGTATTATCATTTGATACGGCCCATGAGAGTATTTATACATGGCATAATTAATAAAATAAGTTTGACACATTTTGGAAAATGCACATGATTGTTTGGCACATGACACTTTGACGAAATAGTATGAACACATAATATTTTGGGGAATTTTACTAGAAACACTACCTTTGGTCCACAAATGGACACTAGTGTAATGCCCCAATATTTTATGGTATGTCTATTTTTAATGATAATCTTTTCTATGTCTTATGTTGCAGAAAACAACCAACATAAATGAACAATAAAGTATTATTTTTACTTATCAGATATATTGGATGGAATGAATAATATTAACCAAATTATAAAATTTGATTTTCATATATTTAATAATTTTTCTATACCCATAAAAATTATTTTATCGTCATATGATATGAATAAATCCCAATTTATACATAAAAGGATGTTTTTTTTCTAAAGAAGATTTTACCACCTTTTGATGGCACACGATTCTCAAATATTGTTTTGGATACTTTTATAAGTTCATTTTAAAAAAATTAAACTATTCATTGAAATACTAATATAAACTTTCACATTGAAGGAATTTTTTAAATTTTTGTGTTATGTTTAATGTTTTTATGAATAATGAAAAGTACTAAATTTTAATTGATAAATAATATTATTCAAAAAAATTATACTGTTAAATATTATTTTTATTTGGTTTTTAAGTATAAAAGGATCTTCTTTTTATCAGTTAATCAAATATTGGGCAATGGAATCAGTTACACATTGAATTGGGATATAAAAACATTTCAACTATTTGAGTGTTTTCACTTTTAAAACATTTTTTATCATTACGTCAATTGGGATAATTTTAATTAATTTCTAAAATATATATAAAATAAATTTTTAACAATGGATTGCATATTTTGAATTAAAAGGGCCACATTTTTTAAATATTCCCCTTCTATTTTTGGAGATTATGAATAGAATCTTTGGTAATTTTTAATTAACATAGAAATGGTTAAATTAGTTAATTAAGTATAAAAATAATATTATAACAATTATAAAATTACATTAAATCTTGTAAAATTTTTATTAGATTAATTAACATTGAAAAAAAACATATTTGGGATAACTTTTTGTCATAATGGGGAAACATAGATGCCCTTAAGGATTTTTTAGTACATTATTATATAGAAAATACAATAGGTTATTATTGTGTTTTTAATAAGTAGTAAATTTTTAATATAAGGTTATTCAAAATATATCATAACCTATAAATAGTAAATTTACATCTTAAATCATTATATTTACCATTTAATCTTATTTTTAATGTTTACGAAATAAATAATTACATTGAAATATTACACAATTATGATGTAATAATTATTTAATTAATAAACATATAAAATAGATGTTATTATAAATATTAAAATAAATTTAATATAAATAATTTATTTCCTACATAAATTATCCAGATGACCTAAATTAATATGGATTCAATAAATGTTTTTTTCTATGTTAACTAGGGTATTGATATTTTTTAAACATGAAACTAATGAACATTGTCAATATTTTCATTATGGATATTTTACAATAAATGATAGATTATTAAAATTTTAAAATTTATTAAAAATATAAACATAAAAAAAATTGGGATAAGGTTTCAAATTTTATAAATGATATATTTATTGTTTTTTTGTTATTTTATAGTATCTATATTAATATTCAAGTAGTAAGAGAACAATTTGTTCTGATAAGAGGTAAAGATGTTAGATTATGGTTAAAGAAAAATGATTAGTGAATAATATTATGTAATAATATATAAAAAATATTGGATGATGATTATTCGACACTTATCTCCTTAATATTGACCTTGAGACATTTAATGGACTCTTTTCCATGAAAATAAATTATATATTTATTAATCAATGATAGTTACAAAATGACACTCTCTTTATACTGAATATAATTTATGTATCCAAATAAAGAATAAATCAAGAAATGAATGAAAATAAATGTTAATTTTTATATTATTTTCATTATAAAAATTTGTTTTAAATCTTTAAAAATAATATAATTACCATAAATACTTCTACAATTATTAAATAGAATTTATTTAATTAAAAGAAAAAGAAAATAAATTATTTTAAAACTATTTGTTTTCATTTATTTTGGTTTAATTGATGTTCATAAATAATTATCCTAGTATCCTATATATATTAGATATATTTGAAATAATTATATTCAAATTCACCCATTTTCATAATTTATTGGAAGTCAAATTAAATGAATAATATCAAAATGATAATAATGATACATTATGGAATTAATATTTTATTAGTTTATTTAAAATCCCAAAAATATTAAATAATCCCAAATGGGATAAAATATGGTTGATAATTTATTCCCCTATTCATTTATATCTCTTTTGGAAGACATTGGATCAAGATTAGATTTATTATATTTTAATATTTGGAGGACTTCTAAAAGTTCCCCTCACCTCAATTATAAAATGGAATCTCCTCATTCACTTCCTCAGACCAATTTGTGAAATATTGCTCCACCAAAACCATCAAATTTCTCTTTAAAACATATTTTACATGTTATATACTTTTTTATTCAGAATACCTACCCTAGATAACATAAGAGGATATTTAAGAAAGTCTGTCGAAGAGGAGGTAATCATCTTTATCAGCTCTTTCATGTTTGTTTCCTCATCCAATACATATTAATGTTTTGCTTCCATTAAAATTTAAATAATATCATATAAAATGTTTTTTGAGATATTATAATGATTATGGTGGAATTTTATTCCACTTTTATCCATCCTATGAAAAATTAAAGCACCATACGTGCGTACATAATGCATAACGTCTCCACACTATAGTGTAATCAGTTTAACATCACCGAATTTCCATGGATGGGTACAATGAATGAAATAATTTAAATATATAACAAACATGACCTGATATTTTTTGTGCCAAAATTAATATACCATCAACTTCATTATCCTTTCACTATTATGTGAATGATAGTGTTGCTCGTGCGTACGTACAACCTACCGCCTCCAAGACACAATGTGATTCATTTTTCAGGTTAACCAGTCATTATTGGTTATAAAAACAATAAAAATTAATTAATATTACATAAAAGACATTAATATCATTCTAGGTAATTACATAACATTACCCTATGTATAAGAACATGTACTTTAAAGAAAAAAACATGCATTGGAAAATGAAGTAACAAACACCCAAAATAATGGTAACAATGAAATATTATCAATAACTTGGTGATAAGATGGTATAATAAGATAATATATGATATCATAAATAAAAATATGTTTACTATATATATATTTATAACATGTTTTAAAATGTAATGTAGTTGGTTAAAAAATGTTCAATAAAAGTAAAGTGCAATGTAATGATTTCTCATATCAATAATTTTTGTGAGATATTACTTATTCACCAATTATTTAATTATTATGGATTAATTCATATTTAATAGTCATAACATAAATATATTTATCTTCATGGTAATAAATGATTCATTTTAAAATTATTTACATTTATGGGTCATATGTTTTAAATATTTCAATGGGGTATACAGAACATTGATCTAATGATATCTTTTTTTAAATTGATTTTTATATATAAGAGAATGCTTTGGACTAGTATGAAATTGGTTGGGGACTATTAAATGCATTAACTATTGGTTATGGACTGGTTAATGAAATCATTTTGATGCATTAGTTTTCTCTTGATATGAAATTATAAAGAGAGAAACCCTTCACATTTGTTTACAAGTAGAATCAGATGATTTTCTACCCACAAACACAAATTGGAAAGATGATTGATCATTAAGGTTACTATGTTGAGGATATATCAGTATAGTTTATATGTATGACAATAAGTATTTCATTTATTTTAGTTACTAATATCCACAGTGTTTTCAGAATCACAAAACCTATGGATACATTTCCATCTCCATTTATTGATTTCATGGATTGGGTGTTAAGTTATTAACTATGATATAATAATTATGCTAATTAATTAATTTTATCATTTTTTAACATAAATCTTATTGGGTATTTATGCTCACCCTTTTTATTATGTTTAATTATACCTATGTTTTTAAGATGTTTAATATGACTGATATGAATTGTTACATTGAGGAGGAATAATGGAATACTCAATGAAATTATTATGATAATTTATTATTAAAATATATTATTAATTTCAAATATGTTTATTATTTACCCAGGCAACTAAAATATCTGGTCATTTGGGATGTGATATCTTGTATTTTTTCCCATGTAGTAAAGTAAGGAACCAATTCTGAGAAACTACGGTCGGGGTTGTTATGACCTGTTATGTATCAGTTTTTGATTCAATGTTGGCCTGATGAAAATGGAAGAAAAATCCAACACCAAAAAATAGGTCATAGGTGTTCAAAATAAAATAGTTTCATCAATATAAATAAGAATAGAGAAACAATAATATGGATTTAAGAGTGTACCTTGAGGTATCCAATGTGAAAAACAAAATCCAAATAAGATTTTGGATGAATGATTTATTAACAATTCTTGGTGGAAGCATGATGAGGTATTTACATGATAAGGTAGGAGTCTGGTATCATGGAAAAATAAGAAAAGAAAAAGAATTTTGAACATTTAAATACACATGGGTAGAATAGTCATGTTATCCTATAAAATGGGTTTACACAATTTTCCTATATGTTTTTCCAAATCGTGCCCCAAACATGATGCCTCTATTGATCAAGAACTATCATTGCATGAGTATTGTTCATGGTTTTTCTAACCATGTGAAATCAATTTGAATTGGATCGAAAATGTTTTCGAGACAACTAACATGGTCATGGATCCTGGCACACATTATTGTATAAAATGCATGAAGCTCGTCCAATATACTGGGTACCTCAAACTGTTGTGTTTCATGGCTAGAAAAAATAATTCACTAACCATGTGTCCCACTGTGTTTGTCTAATTTCTAGAAATACAAGCTCCAAAAATTTCCCAGATTTTCACAAACCCTTCCCCATGCTGTAAGGATCATTTACAATGAGAAAATAATGAATTCCAAATGATACCCGATGAGTCATACATTCGTAAAAATATTGTACATTACAGCCTCCCCTCATTTATAAAACTTCTCAAATAGTAGTACATCAGAGTGTAAAGTGGGATCTTCTAATAAATCGTTCTCCACTCGGCTCATATATCAGCTCTCTTATCCCAATTTATTTTATGTACTCATATGTGATTCTATAACACTCATACTAATATAACATACATTCCATGTAGTTTCTTCTTATTATTATTCCCAATATTCCATGTATACTCATCGAAGGATCCTTCCATGTCTAACTCAACAGCATCAAGATATAAAAAATACATCGGGTCGGATAATAACAGCTATGATGAAATTCTAGGAAGACATAATTTATCGACATGTATCACTAAAAAATATTTAAATAGTAATCCACTCATATAATTATTTATAATAAGTAAAAGGGGCCGATGAATCTAGGTGAGACGTTACTCTATCTACAATTTCTTCGATGGAACAATCTTAGAGAAACATGTATAATATCCTGAACCTTAACTCAAATTCAATAGTTTATCAATGAATATTGAAAAATGAATGATTTCTAGAATGTGATGTCAACATGAACTTCTAAATCAACTGGACCTATTATGTGGTCTCTAAGATGATACGTGTTGTAAGAAAAGATATATCACCTACCTATATCTAGAACATAGGTGATTGATATTGACAACCACATATAAAAATCTGAATGGTAGCCTGAATAATTTTTTTGAATGTGTATTTTAATAGGTGTATAAAAATCATCAAAGAAACCTAAAATTAAGTAAACATACATGTAGCATCTCCTACAACACCTAAATTGTTCATCGAGTCTATCCAATGATCTTCAAAAGATAGGTTTCACTCAAAAATCTCATGTCTACCCAGGACATTATACAACCCTTCCCATAACCAAGGAACGAGGTGATAATCCCCATAATATATTATAGAGAATGGATCCCCAAGAAGGCATATGGCATCTCTGACTTATAGCCTCCCTAGATCATCTTCTGATAATATCTTTTGAATAATAAATAATTGTGCAACCATCATCAAATGTTCAATAACTACAAAATATATATCATTTTTTCAAGGTGATCTAAGAATAATTATCATGAAGTCCATAGATACATCATCCCATTTATACTAGATAATTCATAAAAATAGTAAATGTCATTTCAGTGGTGGATCTTATAAATTCATTAATTCATAGTAAAAACACAACGTGATAATTCCATCTATATTTTTTTTACTAGTAGTCCAATAACACTGGTGACTTAATTATCTATACTACTTGTTGACATTGGGATGTACCACCCCAACTCAGGCAGAATATTTCTGCATCAACTCCCCTCAAATATTGGTTGTGACCTAGAAACACCCATGTATGAATAAGTTTTCATCCTCATAGTATTAGTAATATATTTTTATTCAATGTATAAAGGACAAGGAAAAGGCAACATCCCCTCAAGGGGGACGAAAATGGTGAAGGTCAAGAGCATCCCCATGGACTATAGAAGCACATTCCAGGGGAAGAGAATGAAGGGAGTCATAAATAATGAGAGTCTCGTCCTACCTACCCAAGCGAGTGAGGGAATCGGCCGTAAAGTTTGTCTCCCTCCAACTATAATGAATAAGTATTCCTTGTAAGGTTTCATTCATGCATCTCGTGATGAGATAAGAGATCTCCCAAGGAAACCCATTGCTCTCTTTCATGGCCTTCACAAGGAGTTCTGAGTTGGACTCGATCTCAGACACCTCCATCTTACCCTGCCTAAAAACCATAAGATCGTATGCAAGTGCATATATCTTCGTGCACAAGGAGTTCCCCATGCCATAAAAAGCACTAAAAGCGATGAGGACCGAACCAGAATAATCACGCAGCACTCCTCCCCCCCTCATGATACCCTCCATGCAGGAACCATCTATATTAAGCTTGAAACCCGTAACCAGTGGGCACCATTTCACCCACTAACCAGACCCCTTGCCCAGGATGTTGTCATCCTCATACATTGTTAAACCATAAGATAAATGATCATCGTAAACACTATCCCATAAGAACAGTTTCTTGAGAAATGAATGTTCCTTCATCCTATCCTACTCAAGATAGGTTAGGTGACATGTAATGCAGGTAGGAAAATATTACCAAGATCCTCTTGAACCAAACATGAATTATAAAAAATCCCATAAGCTTCCACTCACCAATGGACTACTAAACATCCAAAGTTAGAGTCTTCTAGATTAGAGAATTGGATACAATATTTCCTTTCTTTGGTGTGTGAAAATATTGAAATTGTAGTATTTCAAGTACTCAACCCATCCCTGCTTATGAGGATTCATATCACATTCCATAATTATAAACTATAGTGTTTTGTGATATATGATCATCATAATATTTACTCCAAATAAATAATTTCTCTAACAAAATAATCCATGAACCTAAAATGCATGCTTTAGGTCATGGATTCTGTAATTCTACTCATGTGGCATCAACTTACAATACATGTTTGATACGACTTAGTCATCCTACATTAGAACTTCCCGATCATGATACCTTGTGTGTAACAATAAATAGTATATCTTCTTTCTAGATATAGGTAAATTAGGATCAGTTCTAATTTTAATCATCCCTTTAATTCTGGAAAGGAATCTTCATATGCTTCTGACCATACAAATTTCACAACCTTAATAGTCAATCTTGTATGAGGTTATTCTGGGAAGGATATTTTCCTAGATCATGCTTTTCAAATACCAAAGTAGTCCCATGAATATCCCTATGTAAAATACATTATTGGGGTTCTCCCTAGAAACTATAACTTTTACATTATCTTGGTATAATGATATTCATGACTTCAAGATCATATGAACTAGGAATTGGACTTTATCAATCCAGGAGTAGTGTTTTCGAAGCATAGTGAAATGGTTTTTCTCTCTCAAAGTATTCATCATGATATCAATATGTTGAAAATTTCTTTTGGAGAACAATAACTCACTATTATGTTTTCTACAAATAGTATGAGTAATGATTCTATGTATGAGTGAAACAAACTATTTTATTCGAGCCATGAAAACAATAGGCATATTTGTCAAACTAAAATAAATTACCAAGTACTCATAAATATTAATCATACTCAAAAAAGATAAAAGTGGTATGTATGAATTTCAAAAACACACTATATATAACCCTAATATCAAATCATTCATCGTAAACAACCTTGATCCTTTGTGACAATCAAAGAGATCATCAATTTGATGAAGTTAAATACAATTCTTAATAGTGAGTTAGATTAATTATTAGTAATAAACAGATTGTCTGGGGGTACCGTCTAACATCCTTGAAAATGGGTTGATGGATCCAAAAGAGAAGATATGGGGTGTATAAAAACTATATCCTCCATGTCTTATAATTTTTTCTTGAGCTATAAATGATCTGTAGGTGCCATCCTAGGGGAAGTGGACATTGGGCCGCCAGTTGAACTAGATCAATGGTGAATTTGATCAATCTCACTAGGGGTATCTCTAAAAATTAGTTAGGTAATACATCCAAGAAATTATCCACCAATGTAGGGTAAATAACATGTCATAATGACTATTCACCTTTGGAAATACTTTAAATCTGAGATATTACTCTTTCCATATCCTAATGATCATGTATTTATCATGACATGTGTACATCCCATTATCCATTATGTACATTCCTATCCTTTATGGTTATGTAAATATTGTCATCCTATGATACAAATAAATATGGGTTATATAGGAAACTAATTCCATTATGATTATTTCATCAAACCACTTCACGTTGGGGAATAAAATATTTCTCATGAAAATATATCTACATATATCAGTGGGTAAATACTTATATATGTGAAGAATCTCTAAATAGATACCCAGAGGGGTTTCAAGTATCGTTAAGTTATACAAATACTTTATATTGTGGCATAGAATCTCTAAATTTCATCATATATGAAATAGTTTGATTGGAATGTTTCAAATAAATTAGATACTAATGTATATTATACTAAAACATTACATTGAAAAATAAAAGTTATGGAACTCCACTCCTCTATAATAGGATGCACAACATGTAATTGGACCATACTATGGACTTGATTCATAACCTTCCCACCATGAGTTGGCACAAACTACTAGAACTAAAAATAATGATTCTGATTCACTCCTTTGAAAACATCACCTCTTCCTGAGTGTTTGGTGGTATTCTAGATACCTCCATGGTAAGAAACTATAGGCCCCTCTTTAGAGATTTGGGTGTGTATAGATCCCATAATCACTTGGAATTGATTTAAAAGTCCTGTAGAAGTATTATATAGGCCTCATCCCACCACATCCTCCACACTACATTAGATCTCACAAACACTGAGGTTTTTTCTGTCCCTATTTTTTTCAATGGTTACATATAAGGAAATTGTCATAATGAGTTATCTGAATGATTTTTATCCATTAGGAAACCTCAAAATTACTCTACCTTACACTAAAAAAACAACTAGTAGGTATGGGATCTGGACCTCTATATTTTCGTCCATTTTCTTCCCTCATATTCCTCACATTAATGAGGTTTTAGTTAACTATTTTAGACATAGAGGTCAACCAGAAGATGTTAACCTAGGACTGATGGTTGTATACCAGCCAATCCTCAAATCACCTTATTTTCATATGATCATTACTAGATAATGTCGGTGCAAAATGTTTTATCTTAGTAAAATTAGTAAAATACTCCATGATATACATGGTTCCTATATATAGGTTTATGAACTCCCAAGGTCATCCTACTCTTAGTGTATATGGAAAGAAGTTATCATAGATGAGGATCTAAAAATGCATCTAGAATATGTCTCAATGTTGGTCTTCTTGGTTATTGGCATTCCACCATCGTATGGTTGAACTGTATATCATATAATCATCGATCATGGCCCTATTCTCAAGAGAAATATCTAGATTCTCTAATATCATAATCATTCATTCAATCCATGACTCTACAATATGAGGTCCACCATCCCCCGATATGGTGGGAGGATGTTATTTCTAAATCTCCTATGTAAAATCTTCTATAATTAGTGTAGTTTGACCATGACCTTGAATATTCTACATTATATGAAGAAAACCCTAACAAAATATAGAATCTGTTCCAAAAATATGTAGAAATACATGAGGAATCATTATTGGATTAGGGAAAACTACATTTAGGGTATGGTTTTCACTTCCATCCTAGAGTGTCGCTCGAGCATGTCCCGGTGCAATGATTCTATAATGAAAAACAGGATACTCAAAATGGAAATATGAACTCATAGTGTCCATACATGTATAAACTTTTTTCATGGGTATACACATTTTCGTAACCTTTACATGACAATATCATAACTATATATCCACGTATATTTCATGGATATCCTTTTTAAAAGTCCATATTATTTGTTATATTTACACTTTATCATAATGAACCAAAATGCATTTTTAAATGATGATACTATAAGACAGTGATCCACAACCTTGGACTTGTATAGAATCATAGGGGGATTTGTGATATAGATTTTTATTTCAATATTTTTAAAATTTCTGTTTCATATACATATATATATATATATTGAAATCAAATTCATAAAAATTCTTTCTTTGAATTTTTATTATATGAGAATCATAGGGTTATCTATGAATTTCAACAAAAATAGTCTAAACGGGGAGGTGTTCAATACTTGAGATTCAATAATTTCCTCATCTTCTGTTTTAACTAATATTTATAGTTCTTTATTATTCAGTGTATTTTGAATAAATATATAAAATATGAATGATATAAATGAATGTTTCAAACTAGATCCATATCATTCCCTCATAATCATGTAATAAATAACATTTTTTCCTATCCCCTATTCATTTTTTCGATCGACACTAGTAGTTGTGATAGAATAACTGTCACGAACCATCCTCCATGGCTTGTGTCATGACTACCCCAAGCTCATCCTCCAAAGGTTAGGGGATGGTGACTAGCACCAAAAAATGCATATCCCTATAATGGGAAGGTATTTCCATTAATATAGCACAGACACACAATCGAAGAACGCGACAAGAAACCACCATGACGTAAACTATTGTAGTAAAAAGTGTGGCGAAAGTAAAGGAGTCAAAATACAAGCCTAATTAATATGTCCAAGTAGAATTGAAAAGATAAAATAGCTCATGGATCATCATCCAATAATATTACCTTAAGGGTAGGTGATGGTCATCTCCAAAGCACTCTACAACATCCTATCTCTTCTGTGTACTGCCTGGTCTTGGCTCCCTCAAATCTCTGCCCATATGCTCGTCATCAGCACAAGACATAACAAGGTTTGGGTGGAGCCCATGAAGGGGTGAGTATAACAATACTCAGTAGGGACCCTGAGACCCCCAAAGGTCTCAATGAATTCCATAAGTCAAACCACTAAGCATGATATCAATCACAAAGCACAAATCAATAGACACAACTCAAATAGAGTCTCAGCTCAAACTAGTTATTAGTGAAGTATAGAGGTACAGATGATCATTTGTGAAGCTGAATAATATTATTCTTTCAAGAGGCACTATTATTGACCCTATGATGTCTGACCCACATAGGATTGATATGTATTAACCCCCGCAATAAAATACATAGGATTTGATCTTCCCAGAGTTGATAGGTACTAACCCTCGCAATGACCCACACAGGATCTAACCAACACATGATTGGTATGCACAGTCCCACACAGGATCACATAGCACTGATCCACATAGGATCTGACCCACATAGGATCAATATGCATAGACCCACACAGGATCACTGAGTAGTAATCCACACTAGATCTAACCCACAGAGGATCGGTTTTAACACACATAGTATCGCTCGGTACTAACCAGGGTACCCGCCTCACTGCCAGCCACTGGATACCCACTCATAGCATGCTTTATTTTGTGAGAACCTCTCGTCAATCCATCAGTCGTATTTCTAATTTTAATAGGTCCAAAAACTATGTAACTCTAGGATCTTTCATGTCATATGTGTTCCAACACAATAGACAACACGTCAATCAGTTTTCCATTCAGTAAGTTATAGGAATTTTAGTGATAAGGGCCTAGTTGGATTCGTGTGAAATTCAACCCAGCTGTACTCTATCATTCTTCAAAACACACTTTGTGTATACCAAAATTTCTTCCTTGTCACTTGGGTCCTTACGCCATAGACATCAGGTCGATTGGATGCATGGTTTGCTAGTTACACCCATTTCTCTGAAACGGGGGTGATCGCACATCAGTCAGGACCAGCTTGGTCGGGCCTAGATCAGTCAGGCCCATCAGAATATGCCAAAGGGGCTGCATACCAAAAGGAGATCCTAGTTCCACAGATTGTGTGTCGATCAGACACCCGGTTTTACAGTTACGGTTGTTTCTTTATTTAGGGATCTATTGGGTCTGGGCTCAATATGACTCGGTTAGGTCGGCCCGATGCAACGGCTTCTAGGGTCCACTAGACCCAGCTCGAGTCTGACCCTCTGAGGGTCACACCAGTTTACTGGGTCTGGACTATTGGGGATGGAACGGTTCGGTTCGCGGGCCTAGGACGCAGTTGGCCCGACTCGTCGGGTGGGGCCTAGCACACCCACATTGGCCCACTGGGCCGCAGGTTCTATTCGGACCGTTGGTGGGGCTGGTTTACTGGGCTGGTCCTGTCCACTGGTGTAGATCCGGTCCACTTGGTGGGTCTGGACCACTGGGCATGTCTGGACAGCACACATCTGACCCGGTCCACCATAAGGTGGACCAGTTCCTCAAGCTGGCACTACGTGAGGGGGGCCTTTTCAGCCAGCTAGTGCGGCGCTGCCCCACCATATAACAGTCATTAGTTTCGGCCAACCATGGATCTACCGACCAGGTGTGGCCCGAGTCATGCCACACTCCACCTGTCATGGCTTCGAGTCACGGCCTCCTCCATCGGCGCGCGACGGCACACCGCTATGCCTTCACCTACCGCCAGCCTTTGCCTACCACTGCTGTCTGCCATAGTGATAAGCCGCAAACCCCTACTTTGGTGGTGTGTGATGGCACACACCCACTTCCTTGACAGTCTATGGAGCTGGCGTCCATCTCCACCCACTTCAGCTATGATCGTGACCTTCTTCGTTGGTGGTGTGAGACGGCGCGCTTCTATTTCATCCACTTTCGGGCATTGTCATCCTCTTCCATCCCATGTTTCATCCAACCAAAATATATTGCACTCAAAGGACACATCTACATCCAACAAAAAGGGGGGAGGGTCTAGCCATGTTTGTTTTTCCCATACCCTCCATATTAGCATGATAGAAATAGTGTGGAAAAAAGAGTCATCAACTCTTGAAATTAGTCAAGAAATAAACCATACCTCATGTTCATTGGAGAATTCCCGTGAGAGGAAGTGTCAGCATTCATCGTCCCCAAAACGAACCACCAATGATTCCTCTCGAATATCATCCTTCGGTCCGTGATTCAGTGTCACTCATAACTACCTGCTGGAACTAGCGTCGTACACCAAGTGTTTGGTATCACGGCACTTTTACACATTTTCGTCTCTTGGTGAAGTCATGCCAATACCTCTCACCAAACTCAATTTAAATAGGAGAGGGGGATGGTGAGTAATTCTTGTGGAATTAATGTGGGTTCATTTAATAAGATCCTTACTAATTACAACAACACTATTACAAATGATTTGAGGAGTCAAACCATTTAATGACTAAACACATCATTGGGACCACCCCTACCGCTTGTCTGTTGGAGGAGAAGAAAGAAGGAAATAATATAACAATGTTATTTAATTATACTTTTCAAAAGTCAAAATTCAATGTTTTTTTACACTTACTACGGTTGAAGTGATGCCTCCCTTAAGCGAATCCTGGTACTGTGGAATCAATGGTACCCTCAGATATTTAATTCAAGTACCAGTTCAAAAGTTAGAAAACACAACCAACATGTTTACTGGACGTACCTTAAAAAAATTTCAATAAATTATTAACATTCACCCTCAACCCGCATCTGTCAGGGTTAGTCTCCACCTACATAGAACACACCCCAACGATCTTAATTGTACTCTTGTATGTTTAATCTTAATTACCTTATATAAGTTGTGGATTTTAACAATAAACTAATTGTTAATTAATTATTTTTTTTACACTCAAAAACTAACTTCTATTATTTTCCCACACCGTCCAATGTTTGTATCTACCTAATGAAAACATACCCTCATGAGGTCAGTAGTGGTCTCTGATTTTTAATCTGTGTCACCATTTGTGAGTTATAAGCATTCAAAAACCAAAATAACTTCATTTAATTATTTTATTTATGTTTATGCAATTTTCAGGTTTTCTCACAAGAGGCGTGGGCTGACTAATCTTCTGTCGCGCCTAGGGTAAACCTGCAATCCGGAACACAAAAATGCCCTCATATTTCTGATCTGGTCAATGGTTTCAGAGTAATTCTACTTTTTTAGGAAAAATGATTAGGCGCACTAATTAATACTCTAAAACCTTGACGGATCATTACAGGCATTCTGGGCCTCGGGATCATGCACCATCAGATTTCACGGTCTCGAGATAATTCCATATAATTAAAAAAAATTATATGGAAGTCCAGGACATTACATTCTCCCCGCCATAAGGATTTATGATCACAAAATCTAAAACAAATATAAATCAAAATAATTAGGGTACTGAGAAAGAATCTGAGCCTCCTACTCCCATGAGCTCTCCTGCATGTCCCATGGTGCCACTAAACTCGCACTAGAGGGATCTATTTTCCTATAAGGACTTAGTCTTGTCAATCTTATATCTCCACTGGGATCTCCAAAAAATTCACCCCATCATCAAAGTCCTACTCACCCAAGTCGATAACATTTGATGGATCATGCATGCATCTCCTCAGTTGCGACACATGGAAAACATTATGCACCAGGTGCATCTATGGGGGAAGAGATAGATGGTACACCACCTCTCCCACACTATTGATAAACTATAAAGGTCTGAAAAACCTCATAGATAATATTCCACACTAGTAAAACCTTGAAAATCCTCATCGGGGTGAGACTTGTATGAATATGGTATCCCTCTCCGGACTCCAAGGGTCTCCGTCTCTTGTTGGACTATGACCAATACCAGCTTTACGCAGTTTTCACATGAAGACAAGTGGGGTATCGTGATACCAACTCTACCACTACATTATTAATCTTTGGCCCCCAGTACTAACACCAGAAGTCATAGTACACCTTCACCACTTTAGGATTTTTTTTGAAAATGGGATATATGGATCTCCTTCAACACCTCATCCCTAAGTGTCACTTGTACCATGGTGTGTTCTCTGAAAAGGCTGTTGTGCTCCACACCTTTAGAAAATCATCGAAGAGACCATCCTGATGATATCTAAATAGGTTGGACCTCACAGTCAATGTCCCATGTAGTTCCTCCCAAATTTTTCTGAAGAATTGGGGGAGTTCCAGTCATAGAGTAGAGGTAAGCTATTCCATCTTTATCAGTGAAGTATACCTGTAGTGTGACTAGCTGCTCTGACGCCTCACTCAGCAACTGTAAACCAGACCTTCTACTAAGTGTGTCTTCTACCACGTTCCCCTTCCCATGAGTATAAACTGTGTTGAGGTCATAGTCCTAGATGAACTCTAGCCTTTTTTGATGTCTCAGGTTCAGGTCATTCTATAAGAAGAGACACCTGAGGCACTTGTGATCAATGTAAACTAGAAATTGTTCCCCATCAGGTAGTGCTGCCACATCATCATCACAAAAACCACTGCTACCAACATTATTTCATGGGTAGAATAGTTCTTCTTGTGTTTCCTCAACAGTTGTGACCCTTTGGCGATCGATACCTGATCTTGTATGAGGAAACAATATAGTCTGGTCTCTAATGTGTCACAATATGTTACACACTCAATGTCCTCTCATGGTATCCTCAATATGTAGGGTACTAATCCGTCTCTTTTTCAACACTTGAAAGCTCTACAAACACTTATTTATCCATAGGAAAGGCCCTCCCTTCTTAATTATAGCTGAAAATCGTTCCGCTACCCTAGGGAAGTCAGGTAGAAATCTTTGGTAGTACCCAGCCAAAGAGGAAGTACTTCTCCCTTTATGGAGGTAATCTTGGAAACAAATTCTAAAAAGGTATCCCAACACTCATCCACTACTATTGGGAACTGAAGACATAAATCTCCAGCTTCAACGAGGGTTAGTTTGGCCTAATCAAGAGTGATCAGCTACACCCACATATGCATGAGTTTATCTTGTACTGTCTGGGTTTCCTTTTTCCATATTCCAAGGAAAAACCTATTCTAACAATTTAGATATACTATATCCTTTTTTAATAAAGTCAATATGAGTATGAACTGTTGATGTACAGTCCATAACCAAACTCACATCATAAGGCCTCGACGCTACCACCATGATGATCCAACGAGAACTCTCACCTCAAGGTTCAGATAACATCGTTGGCATAAGTGTGATTTTTGAGTCTCCTCCCAAAGTTATCTCAAGACATAAGGTTCAAGTAAACAGTGTGAACAAAAACTATAGTTCTTGAACAAGATCTGTGGTAAGAATGATTGAATGGTACCTATTTATATTAATATGATAGTTATTAGTAGACACAGACCATACCATGTATCATTCCTAGAGCCCGTGGGTCACACTCCTGGACCGCATGTACGTACTCCCCTCCCATATCATCCCGCTCCCTTAGCTAGGTAGGAATCAAATTGGGGTTGTGGTTATAATATGTTAAAATGTGAACTGACTCTTGCTTCTCTCCTAGATCCTATTCCTCACCTACTACCCAGAATATTCATTTGTACCAATCACTTCCTCTTCTTGAATCATTTTACACACCCATGTCTCTGAGCCTGGAATCAGTTTCCTAATTTCACACTACTGATATTCGCTGGATATATTCACTTAGCCAATGAAAATTCAAACACAAAGGTTCTCTCTATAACCCTAACATATATATGAATTAATAGAGGAATTTTTTTGTCTTGGATTTCTCTAAACACACCTCGATCGGAGGTCCGAGCCTTGATGCATTGACCGTACTTATTGATTAAGTACCTGGGTAGGTTAGTAATCCTCGATGAAAACTCAACTACTGATGTGTCATCCTATCGAATCTATAGAATCTCTAGGGGACACTGACCCCATAGATTTTTATTGAAATATAACCCATTCTTTAAGGAAGAATCTGAACAATGTCCATAGTTAAGTCACCACTTCACAAGATCAGGGTTATCTAAACCATGTCATCATTCTGCTGAGCTACGTAGAAGTCTCTCTACAAGGACCTCCATCTGATCGAAGGATACCATAGCTAGATGAAAACTCATCCACCTCCTCAATCCAATCCTTAATCTCTTTTGATTCGGGATTACCTCAGAACCTAAGGGGTACATGATGCTGAAACATGTGTAATACACTATGCCAACATGTTTCCTCTACATGTACAACTGGTTGTAACTAGTAACCAAAAAGTAGTGAAATGGATGGTACACTACCCAAAGGTACCAACTAGGGAAACTATCTATGTACCTATGCCTCACCACAATGCGTACAATCCTCATGGTCATGCACTGATTAGGAATAGTATCTAGGATCACCATCTTATCTTCTTGTGTCCCAGCTAGGTGGAAAACTCTAGCCATAGTCTCCAACCAGTCCTCAGCTTCCAGGGGATTTGTCTCACCACGAATCCTCAGAGGCCTTGGCCACTGGAAGTCATGCAATTTTCTTAGTAGGCGTGCACTGTTTTCCAGTGCGGCTGGTGGTATCTGATGCCCAATGGGTAGTGGTTCTACTAGTACACCACCTGAATCTTCCAACATAGTAAGATGGACCAACACGGGAGCCTCATTGCTCGGTGTGTCGTCATCATGTACTCTCTCAAGAATCCTACATCATTATCTCTGTGGTGGAATCCAGATAAGGAATAGGTTCACCATGGTGATTATGTTATACATGATGATTTTACTTAAAGTAGTCATAAGAAAAACTTTTCAAAATAAGTTGTAATTAGTGTCTTCATGCACTCAGTCAGAAATAAAAATTTAGGGTCCTGGTGTATGGATACGTCAGCCGCTGCACCAACACTGGATTACCCAAACAGAAAACCACACTCATAACACATAACACTATTACAACATAGAAAAGATTAGAGTTATAGTTCTTCTATAGAAATGACTCCTTTGATACCACTTTGTCATAACTCGTGCCCTAGGGCTCGTGAGGTGGCTACCCTTGTCCTGCCTTCCAAAGGCCATGAGCTGGTAACTAGCACCGGAAAGCCATATCCCTATAATGGGAAGGCATTGCCTTTAGTCCTGTATGGACACACAATCCATGAACACAAAAAGAAGCAACCACAAAGTAAACTATTGTTGTAAAAAGTTTGATGAATGTAAAGGGGTCGAAATACAAGGCCTACTAGAAAGTACAACTACAAGTAAAAAGAGAAAATAGATCATGGATCATACACTAAAGATCCTACCTAAAGGGTAGGTACAGATTATCTCCACATCCCTCCACATCAGCATGTCTCCTCCTTATACCGCCTGGTCCCATCTCCCTCAAGTCTCAGCTCAGCTACTCATCGTCTGCAAAAGACACAACAATGTGCGAATGGAGACCTTGTAGGGGTGAGTATAAAAATACTTAGTAGGGTCCCTGAGACCCCCAACGGTCTCACATAATTCCACAAGGAAAACCACAAAGCATTGTCCGAATCACAATGCACAAAGAAATAGACACAACTAATCAGAGTGTCATCTCAAACCAGGTATTAGTAATGTATAGAAGTACATATGACCAATAATTAAGCTAAAAAATCTTATTATGTCAAGAGTAGTTGTTAATGAACATACCGTGTTCCACCCAGACATGATCAATAGGTTGTAACCCCCTCAATGACCCACACAGGACCTGACCCGCCTGAAGATGATAGGTATTAACCCTAGCAATGACCCACACCAGATCTGAACCATACATGATCGGTATGCACTGAACCCCACAGGATCACTGAGTGCTAACCCACACAAAATATAACCTACATAGGATCAGTGTCCACTGACCCACATAGGATCGTTGAGAACTGACCCACACTGGATCTGACCCACACAAGATCGGTGCTGACCCACACAGGATCGCACGGTACTATCCTCGGTATGATCTATCTCTAACCTTGGCCTCACTGCCAGCCACTGGATTCCCGCTCATAGCACACTTGATTCTGGAAGAACCACACCTCAATCCATCAGTCAAATTTCCTCTAGCACGAAGTACCACTATGAAGTATCTCGATGGTTGGTAATGTCATACGGCTTCCAACGCAACAGACAATGGGGCAACCAGACATCCAGTTTGTATGTTATAGGCATTTTAGTGTCGAGGGCCATGTTGGATTCATGTTTGATCCAATCTGGACTTTCCCCAGCATTATCCAAATCACTTTTGGATTATACCAAAAAATGACATGTCAAAAGAGTCCTTACAACATAGATGACAGGTCGATCGGATGCCCGGTCTATTAGTTACACCGCATTCCGTGAAACGAGGATGATCACACCTCGGTCAGGCCTGACTCAGTCATGCCCACATAACTACATCAAAGGTACCACTTCTAAAAAAGGGATCCCAAAGCCACTAATAAAGTTTCGATCAGACACTCGGTTTGTCAGTTATAGGCAATTCTTTTTTTAGGGACCAGTTGGGTCTGGGCATGGTTTGACTCGGTTAGGCCAGCCTGAGGCAATGGGTCTCAGGGTCCACCAGACCCTGCTTAGGTCTGACCCACTATTTTTTGGCCTGGTTTACTAGGTTTATACTGTTGGGGTTAGCCTGGTTCGGTTTTTGGGCCCGGGCAGTAGTTGGCATGGCCCATCGGGTGGGGCTCAACCCACCCTCGATGGCCCACTAGGCCGTAGGTTCGGTCCGAACCGTAGGTGGGTCCGGTCAGATGGGCAGGTCTTGTCTACTAGGCGGGTCTGGCCCACTTGTCCAGCCCATGTTTGGCCTGTTCTGCCATATGGAAGACCGATTTCTCGAGCTACCACTGAGGGTGTGGTGCCATTTTGGCATGCTGGTGGGGCGCTACCCCACGACAGAACGGTCAGCCGTTTCGGCTAATTGTGTATCCTCAAACCTAGTGCAGCATGTGCCATGCCACTTTCACATGTAGCTGCTTCGAGGCATGGCCACCTCTAGTGGGGCACTATCGTGCCGCTCCACCTTTGTTTGCTGTCGGCCGTTGTCGGCAGCTGCTGTTCGCCACGTTGATATGTTGTGGCCCTTTTCTCTTGCGGGGGGTGATGACGCAACACCACATCTTCACATCCGGAAAAGCTGAACTCCTTCTCCACCTACCATATTTATGGCCATGGCCTTCTTCACCGGTGGTGCACGACGGCACACCACTATCTCTTCCACTTTCTGTTGTTGTCATCCACCGCCTTGACCCGCCATCCCAAGATTCGTCTAACCCAAATATATTTCACATGAAGGACACATCAAATTCAAACAAAAATGGTAGAGGGTATGGTCCATGTTAATGTGGATCGCACAATCCACATTAACATGATAGTTAGAAGGTGGTAAAAAGATTTATCAACTCTTAAAAGTAGACAAAAAATAAACCCTACCTCATGTACATTATAGAACACCAGCGATTGTTTAAGAGTCGTCATTCGACATCCCCATAACAAACCGCCAACATTTCCACTCGAATGTCATCCTTTAGTTCATGATTCAGTGTCCCTCATCCCCGCCCACTGAAACCAGCTCCATCCTCCAAGTGTTTGGCGTCACAACACTTTACGAGAGATTTGTCGCTTGGTGAAGTCATGCTAATACCTCTACCCAAGTTCCATATGAATAGTAGAGGGGGAGGGTGAGTAACACCTGTGGAATTAATGGGATTAATTTAATAGGATCCTTCCTATTTACAATAGTTATATTAAAAAGGTTTTATGTAGTCAATCCATTTAGTGTCTTGACATGTTGATGATCCCGCCACTGCCACTTGTCTATTGGAGGAAAAGATTGAAGGAAATAAATTAACTATGTTATTTTATAATTCTTTTAAAAAGTCCAAAATCTATCATTCCTCCATGATTATTTTGGTAGAAGTGAAGCCACACTTAATTGAATCTCGGGGTTACAGATTCAATGATGCCCCCACATTTTTAATCCGAGCACCTATTCCAATGTTAGAAAACTCCGCCTACAGGTATACTGAATGATCCATAAAAAAATTTCAGAAAATTATTAACACTAAAACATGAACTATACTGGTTGTGGTTAGGCTCTTCCTAATGAGAACATTCCCCCAACGAACTCAACAGTACTATGAGATTTTAAATCTGATTTACCTCTTAGATGTTATGGATTTTAATTATAAAATAATTGTTACTTAATTATTTTATTTATGGCCAATATCTAACTTCCATTATTTTCCCGCACCGACCAATGTTAGTATCTGCCTAAATAAATCATACCCTCACAAGCTTATCGGTGGTCTCAAAATTTTTAATCTGAGTCACCATTCATGAGATATATTCATTTGATTAATTGAATAACATTATTTAATTATTTTATTTTCGTTTATGTCATTTTCAGGTTTTCACATTGGAGATTTATGCCAACTAAAACTAAGTCGGTCCTAGGGTAAACCTGCAATCCTAAACGAATCAGTTTCCACGGGATTCTGATCAAGTCAACCGTTTAAGTTTTATTCCACTTTTTCTTCAAAACTACTTACATGGCCTAATTAATGCACAACAAAACATTGATGGATCATTCCGGGCACTCTGGGGCTCGGAATCACACGCCGTCAGATTTCTCAATCCCGAAATAATTTCCTCTAGTTAAAATAATTATACATAATTTCTAGGACAGTATATTAATATCACCTTTTCTCTCTATGCCATGGAGGATTTTATCATCATTTTTCATAAAAAACCCCTGCCATATTTAATTTATTCCCTTTGTTTCCTTGTTTCTAGAATTTGAAACACTATAAAATAGGTTGAGCATTCACTATAGCATTCCATTCATCGATAACATTTTTCGGATTAAGCCATTTGAAATTACTAACATGGTGCCCTTGCTTCATACACATAAAACGTTTTTTTTTCCACTTCATAAAATTAATAGTATTCTTATTCCCACAATTTTTAATATTTTTATGTTGGGATTATATTCCAAAATTAGATTTATCCATCATATCATTAGAATTAGAGTTCATTTTCTTCTTCTATTCCCGATGAATATCTTTAGATTATATGATATCCATTTTTATATTATGAAAAAATTGGAAAATTACAACAATATTTTCAATGTCCAACATATCAAATTATTTTATTAAAAGTGGATTTATCCCACAAAATAAGTAGTTGACATTAATTTAAGGGATAACAAAAATGATAGAGTTGTACCATTGAGGTCTTGTGTAGTTTATTTCACCAGGGATTTAACATATCTTCTCTTGATAGCATGGAAATCCCTCTACATTTTCAGGGATATAGTTCTTGGAAATTATTTGTTGAAAAATATATTATAGATTTCATTCAGCTCTATCAGATTGATTTCTTTGCAAAGCATTATATTTTTTTCAACACCCACCATTTATTATCTTCTCCCTCCATATAATAGAATACTTTAATAACTGCCTCTTACTCAATGAATTGTAGAATGGATAAGATATTCTTAGTGGATTTCATCTATTTGTCTTCCATTAAATTATTATGAGATCTACTAAATTGTGGATGAATATTCACATAAAGAAATAGATTGCAATGTGATTTACCATTGGGGGTGTGGGTTTTAAACATGACTCAATATTAGGTAAAAAATATGGATTAATTTGGTACATATTTCTATGATGTTTCTGAAAATAACTTCAATCAGGATGGGCATCTAATCTGGGATGTCAACACATGGGTCAACAAATTGGTTGTTGACTCGCATCCTTAAAATACATCAATTGATTTTTCATAAGGGAAAAAATTATTTACGAATTTTAATTTTTCAAAACACAAAAAAGGTCACCCATTTACAGTTGTACCTCATTATTGAAATATGTTGCATTCCCTATGAATATTTAGAATCAATATATGTTATTCATTATCTATTTTCTAACAGAAAATCGTATTTTACTTACTCTCCTAATAATGTTTCAGAATTAACATGTGAATTCAAGAATGAATATCCTTAATGAGTGTCAATGTACTAGCGTAGAATGACCTTAATTTCTTGAATTGGTTGATGATTTTATTCAACATAATGAATCATTTTTAAGGTATTTTACCCTAGAAAAATCCTATAAGATCCACATCTACATGTAGCATCACAACATGGATGTATTTTCATGGGAACATCATACACTATATTTTACCAGAAAAAATGGATGTGTTATAATGTTTGGACTTATCCCTTTGGATTTATCTAGTGTATTCTAATCCGAATAACACAAAATAACTATAGTTATATTTGATACCCAATATGACAACTCATATCATTATTAAACCTTAATATATGATTTATTACATAAATGATCACATTATACAACCTTATAAGATCTTGAGTCTCACTCAATTTGGGTATTTATGTACATAGTATAAAATAATAAATTATGGATATAATGAAAATATTCACATTTATGTTAACATGATCTTAAAATTCATTTACCAATTAATATTTCACATGATAATCTATGTACATAAAAACTAATTTGTTGGGATATAAATCATAGTAAGGGAATAATTATTTATTATCATGGTGAATGTAATATAGGTTTATCTATAGTCATATCAACTTTGCAAAAGGCGGTTTAGAATCATAAAAGATATAATTTTATCAAGTTATTTGATTATTACATTAATGAGTGAAAAGGAAGGTTGAATTGACATAAAACATGACATAATATGAAATACACAAGGCTAACTGCTAATACATCATAACATAGTGGAATTTGGAGAGCCTATTGTGCACCATACATGGATTCTCAAGAGATAAAAATGATACCCAATAAAATGGAGGGAAACATCATTCTAGACCCAACAGTAACATTAATATCATGTACATGCATAGCCTTAAACATATATCACAAATTGTATGGGTATGTTTCCAAAATTTTAATCCCATGAATAATGAATGTGGGTTAAATATGGAGAACTTCACAATATATAATGGATACATACATTTAGTTGAAAAAACCTTGTGTTGGAATATGGATGTGTATTCGAAACACAAAAATTTATCTTGGAAAATCAATGAATAATTTTACCAGCATAATAGTTATACAAAAAGATTGATTGAAGCGATTAATAAGGGTGATTTGGGTCTCTCATCACATGGTAATCATAAGTATAGTAAAGTGGATGCATTAAAAATATATCAAAATATGAAAATTTGGAAATTAAAATGCATTATATAACGAATGTTCTACAATATATAGAAGAACTAGAATATCCATTTCATATAGATGGTGATTCTAAAATCATCAGAATATGTTTTTAAGATCAAGGGGGTAACATGGGTGGATATAGAGAGAGAATTGGTTGATTAACTTCATTATATCTATGTTTGTAGTGAATTTAAAAGGGGGGTTAGATAGGTTTATAAAAAAATAGGGGTAATTATTTATTAATTTATAATCATAATGTTTAGCATCTATATGAAAATTTTATCCAATGCACACACCAACCAATTATTTTTAGACACACTTTCACCAAAAAGTGTAGAATTTCATTATTTTAATTATATATGAACCAATATTATTAAAATTATATCCCTTGTGATGTTGAATTGAGTTATTCATTTATAGAATTGATTTAGAAACCCAAGAAATAGTATAGGTTTTTTGGACTCTTTATAGATTTATAAAATTAAGACATCAACCTAAAAATGTTTTCATATAAAGGGAATACATAAATGTGGTCAGGGGTATTTTTTATATTATTTTATAAAAATACTTTTTTCATTCATGATGTAATAATATATACAGTGTATTAATACAATATTTTTTGTTTAACAAAAAATTTGACTCTCATTAAAAATAATAATACATTCATCATTTTATAAACAAATACATGAAGATTTCAAAAATAATATTAATTTTATCAAAATAATAACATATTTTTATTTAATTTAAATTCTAAAAATAAAATTATCATTAATTTAATAGTAATTATTATTTATAATAAATTTTATTTTATCCTTATAAGAAACTACATTTGACTTCAAAAACCATATTATTATTAATATTTAAATAAATATTATGTAATATATATATATATATATATTAAATAAATTATATTTCAAGTGTTCATAAATTCATCAATTATTTTCATCATCGAACTATATATTTCCTAAAAAATATAATTTTTGTTTCAGTATATCAAAATATAATTTTAATGAAACCCATCATTTAATTATTTAAATATAACAAAAAAACAGATCAATATAATGAATATTTTATAAAAATAATAATATTAATATTCATACTATTATGGTAAAAATATATAACCATTTATTACACTAGAATATTCCCTAATGTAGGGTGTGTGATGGTGAAACAATCTTTGGTTGGTTTGATGAACATTGACTGGGTAATGATCTTCTGAACCCTATTGTTCTCTTGTAAAATTTTCCCTCATTTTTATGTTGTTGAATATCATATCATGCATGACCAATGGTAAATACAAATGATAACATCTCCCATGGAACCTATTATTAATTGGATTCATATTGTATTGTCAAAATGGTCCAGGACATCGTGTCGTCTATCTCTATCAATTGGATTGTATCATACCCCACATGACATAATAATACATGTGGTCAATGTATAATGACTATCATACCAATGGTTATGATGAAGAATGATATTTTAATGCTGAAATATTAAATAATTGTCCAAAATAATCAATTAAGTGCTTATATTTTCTAAACATCATTACTAAATAAGACATTTACTCATTAAAAAGTTTCATTTCATTTATAAATGTTCTGGTTGTTAAAAAGTGTTCAATCCCCACAATATGGATTCTTATAAACTTCTCCTCAGGTATAAACTCATTGTATTCCACCACTATGATTGGGTCCCTCTACATGATCAATGACCACATTCTTATCAATAATTGAACATTATTAAGCCATATCAGTCATTCCATCACACCCAATCTATTCAGGATGTCTCCTCTATCATAGATATACATTTACCAGTTTATCATGAATTAGAGGAAACTATTCCTATAGAATTTCATTGAATCCATCTATCCTCAACTCACACATGAAAAATAATAGATTAATTATTTAAATTTTTTTGCCCACACCATTCATTTCCCATTCCTATCTCACTAAATATAATGACTGTACTGTCACAAATCCTCATATTAAATGACATGAATCACTCTTCCATGAGCTAGGTGTTACTATGTCTATAATGGAAGTTCTATTCAAAAATTCAGTTTTATTTATCCTAAATACCCCCATTGAACTCATCTTTTAAATCTAGGACACCACATATAACTTTTGTTATTCCAGGAATTCATATCACATGAATTCCTCTTAGCATTGTTGCTAAAAATCATGAGTATAAAAGTTATACTACATCCAAATTCAAAAACACCACCACCACCATTCTATTAAAAATAATCCTCCCACGCACTGATCATGTTGGAAATAGTATACTCACTAGTAAACCTGGCTATAGGTTTGAACAATCATATCCTTCAAAACCAGTGAAAATACCCATTCACCAAAGGTTCTTTCTCAAAAACTAAAGGAATCGTCCCACCTATATCAAAAAATATAATCACCTCAAATTAATCAATATCTACATGATTGTAAAACAAAAATTACTACCTTAAAAGGATTCTAAAATCATAGGTGAAACCCACTTGAATTCGTCTCTTGATCAAACTAAATATTGACCCACTATTGTAAAATTCAAATCTATGGGCTTCTATGAAACCTACCAGGACCAACTAATGATGTCTTATAATTTGGTAACTAGGAATGACCTCCTTGTATTGAGGTAGAACATATATATGGGAGGTAAATAGAAGGTCAACCTATAAGAATGAAAACATATCTACATGGTATCAATTATATAGGTTTTATGTTTAATGTTACAGTGGAACACACCATATTAGTCGTAACTTGAAACACATTTAATTGTGACATATTTCTAACCATAAAGAATAATTATTATTTATCAAACATTTATGGAATCACATACCAAGAACCATCTTACCAAGCCCTAATCATGTCTTATATTCCCCAAAAGGTACTACTCCCTAAATGGTAATGATATGAACAATGATATGATGATGAACTAACCACTAATGAAAATCTGTAATAGTTAATACACCCTCAAGGTCATAGTTATACAAAAATAATTCAGGTACTTATTTACATCACAGTAAATGATCAAACTATATTACCATAAATTATGTTAATTTGTGTATAATATTAAATAAAAATAGATTACAATAATCCATGTAGTTTTTGATGAGTCATTTTCTAACGATGCATAAAAACATTTACATCCAAAAATGGTTTTTCAGTATAGGGATTAACATCCAACATCTACTGAAAAGCGTCAACAATGCACAAATAATACCATATCAAATAGCTATTTTCATACAACACACATATGTTTCTATTAAGTTTGATTTTATTCGAAGATATTAGGGAAAAACCATTTAGTTTTTTACTAAATAATTTTGTAACTTATACTGAGTAAAAATTCCCCACCATGGGTCTAACATGTGGGAACCATGATTCCATTTTCCAACTAGGGACACTACACCTCTCATGCATTAAGAATTTGTCATAATCCTCACTATTGAATGTATCATTATCAATCGACCTGGCCATCCATCAGATTTAATATATATATATATATTTCCATAGACTAGTATAATTCAATGAATTACCAATACTGGAAAACCAAATTTGGTTTTTGTTGACACATTAAACAATTAGGCTCATTCATCTACATAATCACACACTAATAGAACTATAACATGTAAACCCTATGTGATAAATTTGAGGAATTATCAAATGTCACTTACATTTATCATAAAATATTGATAATCAATTACGTGCCATTCACAAATGGCATGCGATCTAGAAATACATCTTAAATCTTGAAATACAAAACACATGTCTATCGATGGAAGTACATATAATTTAAAATCATATCCTAACATATCATAAACATAAATACATTATCCCTAGAAATGTAGAATTCTTAATAGATCATTTTTTCTTGATTCACTAGTATGATATCGATCATATGTTCTGACACATTTCTTATATTCTTTCAATCCATATCTCGAACATAAAAAATATTAATGGAAGTCCGCTGATATAATTTTTTTTCATATCAGGCATGGACACTCTATGAATAATAAATAGTCTGGTTCACAACAAGGACCAATGAGGGCCTTACCTTACACCATAGACTTCTAATAAAAATCATGAACATAGGGTGTGTCTTTGGGGAGACTATGAAATATTTTCAGATTAATAAAACAAGGATGTAACTAAAAATAACCCATATCATTAAATTTTCATAATGTGAAAGAAGTAAATATAATTGTGTATATAATAAAATTAAATGTATTAAATTCAAAAACATACATTTCAGATATAAAATATTAATCATCCACTAGTACTGTCACATATAAAAAATAATGAAGAAAAAAATATAAAAGGATCTAATTTTAACTAAATGTTGTTTCACATAAATGGTATATAATATTATTGAGATTCTGAATCCCAATAATAGTTCTCCATATGAGTTGTTGATATCAATAAATCTACTCTATACATCACCCAATTCTACAAGAATCGTTATTTAACCATAAAATAAATATTCAGACTACATGAACACTTGGTTGAACATCAAGGGAGTGAACAATAAATATCATTAGTCCACCCCATTAGTGAAACTATAATATGTTGTCTTAAGTTAATGTTCATGAAATGTTTCCTTCATAGATGAGACACAATAGTAATAATAACAAAAACCATAAATTCAGTATCAATCCTTTGGTCCCTCATCCTGATCGACCATACCCTCGTCATCCATCACCAATATATCACTGAGAAAGATATATTTACGTGTGGGATACAATTCTAATCCCTTGGATCATCAATGCTCACCTACAATATATATATATATATATATATATATATAAATATATTCTAATTATTAACTATATATCATTTAAATATGGAATTGGGAAGTATTATATACCACTCAAACCATCAGTAATCCATTTTGATGTCTGATTCATAGTTCTTGGTCTATATGAACTCAATGTATATAAAAATTGATGATTTTTAAAGAGTTTTTCAAAGAAGGAAATTTTATGGAATTCACAAATGGATACAAGTAACAAAATTTAATATCATTCAATAACCATATCTGTATCCCATTCCCAAACTACTCACTAAAATACCTTAATGGTTAATCCACCATAGCATTGGCATTATCTTTAGAATCAATCATGGATATCATTATAATTAATTAGTAATGTTGTAAGATTCTCATTCTTATGTGAAATTCAGCCACCCAAAAACCATTGTAATATCCCATATCATTGCAATATAGCCATGCACTAGGAGACAAATACTATGTGGGTCTCTAATATTCACTTAAAACCTACCTCTATAATATATGTAATAGAGAGAAATATTAGGGAATATAGGACATATATTTATGTTAACATTTAAATAATATGTCTCATAATACTAATCATATGAAGAACCTGTGAGATTCATCACCAGGATATCAAATCACATCTGTGCCATAAATAGTGTTTTAGGAAGCATATCAACAATGCATAACTCCATCAACATCACATGGTTGAAATAAATATTAAATGAGTGAGGTTTTAGGATCACCAATACCTATCATTGTTGTTCAAACACATTGGGATCATAATTTTATTAGTGGTTCTGTTGTGACACCCACTTCCAACTCTACCGAAAACCACAACACACATGATTAGGTTTGGTCAATCTCTAGGGAAATAAGTTGAGAACAATATAAAAATACAACTGAGAGGAATTCTAGATAGCGATCCTTGAGGTATCTATATAAGAGTATGTATCCCACTCTTAATCCATTTATTCTACCTGTAAGTAGAAGAAAACCATTTAGGGGCCACTGAAAGTGTATAATAGTAGAGGAATCTATCTGCAAATTATTAGGGAAACTATGTAGTTGTAATTATCCCTCTTGGTATGACCTATGTTAGATAATTAGCAGAGGCTTTGATATTGGTATCTTATGAACATGTCCCTCTAGAGAATGGAAAAATCACATTGTAAACACACCTTCCAGTAATGTCAACACATATAAAAAATTAATGGGAAATGAAAAAAAACATTGGTATAGTTAGATAGAAAATATCAAATAAAATTTTCAAGGTTCTACTCTAGGTCGGCCCAAGAACCCAACCTATCCATTCCCTTATGTTGTAGACAAGTTTCTCTAACTAGGGACCATACAATGTGTTCTAAAAATTAGGAAATTAGAATCCCCAATACCATTCCTCAAATGATTCCCACATATCATAACTAGATACCATCACATGAATCATTATTAGAGGAAAATGGAATCAATTACTACATAAAACCACTCAGTAAAAGATCTCTCACCCGAAATACATATGGAGTCCTAAAATAACACCATACATTGAACCCTAACATTATATATCAAAAAATACCCCAAATGAAAATATCTTTTGTCAAATTTCAATTTCAGTTCATAAAATAAATAACATACCAAAAATGTGGCAATTGGGGCCATTACATTGCATATTTAATAAGTACAAGGTGTGTACTACAATAACACATCATGTATTTAAAACCATACTCATGACCATGTACTGTTATATATACTAGAACACATGGTTTTTTCCATGCACTAATAAATGTCCAAAGAATACAAGGGATATGAAATTAGATAACTACTTGTCTAGAATATGGTTGGGGTTTTTCCATGTGCAAATACATAGCCATGTCCCCGTTACATGGGGTTTCATTCAATGTCCCATGCCACATTTCCATGCATAACTACAAGGTTTTTACCCAGATTACATGTTTTTTACACTAATAAATTAGTATTTTTGGATATAGAATAATACAGAATACATTTTAATGGAACCACATTTCATGTTCTTATTATTATTGATAAGGAAGCCATTGTGACCCACAAACCCCCTATATTCCTCTATTGATCATAGATCAATCCCCTTGAGGTAGTTAGAAACTATAAAAGGGATTTGAAGCTAGAAATTAGGAAATATATTTGAATTTAATTAAAAAAAATAATGTGTCATAACTTTGGGTGGAATATTTCTATTATGTTATCGTATCCATGTTTTACAGATTTCATATGTTGATTCAGCTCATGTGATACCCTATAGCACATCCTACATCAATTCCTCTCTCTCCCACTATCTCTCAATCTATCCCAAACCCTCTACCTCTCTGATCTCAATTTCATAATGGATAAATAATAATGTGGTTTATTTGAGAATCAATGGGATAAAAGATGAAAATAAAAGGTAAATGATAAAATTCATAGAATGAAAAACGTATGGAATTTGATAAATGGGTTTACGAAATGTCCCATCCCCAATACATGATGTTTTTGGTGCCTTAAATAGTAACCCCCCTCCACATTCAATCCTAATGACAACGATTGAATGTAAATAAAACAATCCATTAAAATGATAACACTAAATGAATAAAAATTATTAAATTTTTATTTATTTAAAAAATATTTATTACTAATAATTCCATAATAAATTGAATAGTTTGTAATCATACCAAACTATTATCCTAAGGTAAATAATTATTCATGGACTAGGGTTGCGGTCATAAAAATTATCATTGATCATATTGTATCATAAAAAACCTTTTTAACATTAGTGATAAATGAAAATAAAAATTCAAATTTTTACTCAATATAAAAGTAATGAGAATAAAAGTGTTTATAAGAATGTTATTCAACTTGGTGTCCTCATAATCCTAAGGATAATGGATGATGAGTTTTATCCTAATGAAAATGGACTTGATGATTCTACAAAATCAATTACCTTTGTGAGTGATATTTTTCTTTATCCAAGAGGTTATTATTATGTAGTTTTCAAATTCATTCCATCATCCCATTTGGAAAATGGTTGGTTTTCTTCCTAACACTGTCAAAATAATTCAATATATTATGAAACTAAATATAATAAATTCATAAAATGATAGGATTTCTTAAGGTTCATATTGGAGCATACATAAATCATAATAATATACATCATGTGGATACATAATCGTGGAAATTGTAACCACCTCACGTAATAATAGATATTTAACATCTATATTTCGTAGTGTATAGATGATAAATATTATATATTCCTATAGGGTCATTAGGGTTGGATCTATAAGGATGGACCCATTGCTAGAATTATGTAAAAAGTAAATTTATATCTTCTGGTAGTTGTAAAAATAAACTATCTACTTGCCCATATATTAGACGGTATGATCCCATTCCTGGTTTGAGGTCCATTTCAGTTGTTAAATTGAATGATAGAAGATAACTTATAGTGATATTAGTACTAATATTCCACAATGATTCCTTTATCTACATCATGACCCATTCTTCTTGGCATTTCTATTATTCAACTGATGCCCTTGATCTCAACATTATGATAACATGCTATTAAATCCTTCATATTTCATATTCATCCATTATAACACATTTTTAATGATGATCATTATAAAAAAGTGGAAAATGGGAATAATACTGTTACATTATATCTTTTTAATAGTAGGGATTTGTTTCGTGAGTGTAATCAATTCACATCTATGAACATGAGGAACCTTAGATATATCAATTACAATTTATGTTCATTCATTGATTATCGTAACTTCTATTCATCAAGATTGTGATTGAGAATAAACTAAATATCATCCACTGTTTTATGATAATTTTAATATTAAATGATTAAAATGATGTGAACACAACCACCCATGGGAACATTAAAAATCCTTCGATGGAATTTTTTAATGGAATTGGTAGAAAGTCATTAGTATATTGTACTAAAAGATTACATCTGATGAGCGGACAAGTTCAGGGATTTCCATAGCCTTCTAGCTGAAGCTATCATGTAGAATATCCCTAATCTATTAGTTCCCATGTGAAAATTCCCAAAATATCATATAGATTCATATTCTATAAATTATACTCTAATCAAAAAAGTGGACATCCAAATTAAAGTAACTAAAGTTACTAACATTATTAGTGACCATAGTTTTAAAAATTAAATAGAAAATAATCAAACAATGATTATTATTTTTACTCAGTTAATTGATGGTATTAGTGAATAAATGTCCCATGATGACTCAAAAAAAATTTGAGAACTTAATCATACATTGAGATTATAATTAAAAATAATTTATGTATTATATAGGCTTCTTATAGTGTTAACACCCATTTTTCATTTGATGATAATTTGGTGAGGAGGTGGGCTTGTTTCCTTGAGCGGACTATCAATATAGATATAGAATTTGAGTAGATATTTGATAATTAATAGATCTTCTTCTAGATATTTATTGTTTATATAATGTAGAGTTTTATAACTAACACATTCCTGATCTTATCCAGAAAGTCCATATTACCTAAGAGAAACCGGTAATATAAAGAATTTATCTCCATCATTTTGATTTTGATAACTTGCATCTTTAAACTATATGAGATTTTATAAAATGAAATAGTATTTTTATTCAAATTTACAAAAAACATCCAGAAATAATGGCCAGGAAAACTATTAATAACCAAAAATAATGGCTCATCTGCAAAGAGGGAAAACAAAAATTCTAAACAATAGTACAAATAATGAGGCATATGAACAAAAAAGATTGTAATTGGACATTTTCATTGAAAAAAAAAATGTCTAATAGAAAAGGAAAAAAGAACAAAATAAGTAAATTTATAGCAACCCATAAGTTATTCCTATAATGATATGTCATATTTAGTAAGAATTATTGATCAGTTTCATTCATCTTCTTTTTCAATTACATATATTTTCATGTATTGATAAGGATAGAATCAAAATTGAGGATAATACCCACATATTTATTTATAAATTAACCTGGATATTATTCATCCTCATTAATTTGTTAAATTTTCATTACATATTAATAAAATTATTTTCAATTCCTTGTAATGTTTGGAAAAATTCAATCATTGTAGAGTTGATAACTTTAATCCCATCAATCATTATAAATCAATTATTGCGGTAAATTCTAATTCATGAATTATTGTGTAATTGAATTTTCCTCATATTTATAGATCCAATGTAAAAACATATGGAATTTGAATAACCATACTACATAGTTACTCTATTAAGATGATTACCCCTATGCATGTATCATGTTGGATATTGGTAGATATAACATTATCACACACTAGGGTTATCCATTTTTATATTCTCCACCTAAGAATGCATCATATATAGATATTTTCATAAATTCCAACGTAGTACAATATATTTTGACTATAGGGATGATAATTTTGATGCATCATGAGGAGACTAATTGTGGGGGGAATTAGAATGATTCTTCCGATAATCAGTGGGACTTGGGTATCTTTTGAACACTCCACCTTTTTCCTTCATCAAGATTCCTAGTTATCATAAATGGACATATGTTGGGCACATGATGTTTGTTCAAAATTAATTAATTTTATAATCTTATCGTCATATTCATTTCTATAAATCATTGTACTCAGACTTAGGTGGTTAGATCATAGCTATTTTGGCCTCCCTTTTTTGTTTTTGTACCTAAATTTTTTTCCTTCCAAATTTTAGATAGTCAATTTTTCTAAAATATATTGAGGTCTTATCCAATATGAGACTAGTCAAATTTTTGTCAAGTTCCCATTTTTGGGATTCCATGATAGAATTCCATGTGTCTTTTTTCTGGGATATTTTTAAGTCATGAATGTAAGATCATTGTATTTTATGAGTAATGTTGGAAAACATTTACCACATGTCACAGAGGCCATGTTTGTAAATCATGGAGAACATATTGTTTTTTTAAGGTTATATACTATTCAAAATGTATTATCATAGTATACAAGAATTATTCATTGACCACATATGTTGGATCAATCCATTTATAATATGTATATAAAGATATTATATGAATAAAATCAATATTTCTAGGAATAAACTATTTCAGAAATGATGCTTTCAATTTATATTCATGAAGCAAAAAATAGTATGTTATTTGACACAATTGAAAATATTCTCAATTTTTTTTTCCAAATTTTTCTATGAAATTTAATGTGATTCCTGATTGTTTAATATTTTTTATATCAAATATACATTAATCACATCATCATAAATTTCGTAAATCCTGAACTAATAATTCTGATTGAGAGATGATGAGAATGTGAATTTACATAATGTATAATCAATTTCTATTCTCAAATTATGGATTCTTGTAAAATAGTATTATAATGTTATCATGTTAGAATAACTAATCATAGGGATCATTCTATTCCTATTTTATTTTAGCTAGATTAGTTTTCAATATATTGGAGTTTATATTGGTATTGTATTGATAGCGAGTCACTACAGTCTCGTCCCATCAAATACACTTGTTATTAATATCTAAGAATGATTTTTATTGAATCAAACTCTAGGATAATGTTTTTGATTAATTTAGATTATGATATTCATGGAGGGTTCTTATATACTCAGGGATTGAATTTATATATATAGAATAATATTTTGATGTGAAAGAATATGAGACACCATTTATTTAAAATTTTCTTAAACTAGGAGGCTTATTGAGTAGAGATCACATTCCACATGGGAAACCGTATGAGTCCATAAATAAATGATTTTAAGTCAATATAGTTTTTACCACACAGTGGGAGTGTCTATCAAACAAAATACATAAAAATACCATTGTGAATGATATTCTCATTGTCACCACAAACATCCATTGGGAATTATAGACATATATTTATTTAATGAGGCATAGACTATAAATAATGCGGATATGTTTAAAAAACATCCCAAAATTCTATACTAGGGACAATAAAATTCTGAAACATTTTTAATTTCGGATTATGTTGCCATTAATCAAGGATTTTTGTTCAAGGATCCGGGATGATTATATGGGATTAAGGAACATTGGATGAGTTTTTATCTTATTCTAATGATTCATTACATTTTAAATCATCCAAAGTGTATGAAAATTATGATACCATAATTTTATTATGAAAAAATACTACTTATAATTCCAAATTTGTGTTGTGTATAAAATTTCAAAATTGGAGCACGTATTTACTACTAAAAAGTGGTGTTCCTTGAAGATAAATTCATTACTAAGTAATAATGTTGGATGGTTTGCAGGAATATGAAATAAAAAAGACACAGTGATTCAATTATGGAATGGGGTGTTCAAAATAATGTGAAATGAGAATTATATACACCATTGAACCAAGTTATAGTGGTTTGTATCCTCAAAAAATGAATGAAATAGGTGATTGATTGTGGAAAATTGTAGAATCTGAGTTCAATATGTATCAATATATCTAAAAATATTATTAATCATTCTATTTAGTAGTTTATTTATAAATACAGTGTTGGGATATTAAGTTTTTATTTGTGAGAATTGAAGTCTATGAGATTCATAGTTTCTTTCAAATCAATTTCTCGATATATAATCAATTATGATTGATAAGGGATGCAAAAATTGTGATATTTTAGGGCATAAAGTGTAATCATATCCTAAAGTATTATTCCTTAGTGAGTATTCTCATACGTGGATATAAAATAAATATATATAAATTAGATCATATATCATGAATAAATCAGTGAATTTTATCCTCTTGGAGGCTACAAAATATATCAAATATTTTAAATTCAATTTTAAAATAACTAGGTACCATGTTGTTTCATGTCAGGTGACATGGATTTACCCCAGATATCTTAACATCATCTAGTTGATTTATGTGGTCATTAATCACATATATGATAAAACATCCTCATATAATTTATGATATCATGATGTTGTTTCATTGTGATTTAATGTGTGAAAATGGGGTACATTTTATAATTTAATATAATTTTAGAAAATTACCCAATTATATGTCATTTCATTTTATGATGTTTTATACAAGAAATGAGGAGTCCACTTAAGTGTCAAATAAGGGATGGGATTATTAAATCCATTGACATGATGATATGTGTTTTAGTGGAAGTAAAGGATATTCCAATGTTATTGGATACATGAATCAAAATATATATCATAATTATGTAAATAAAGTGATATAAGGTTCTTTAATCTGAGACCCATGAATGGGGAATCCAATAGAAAGGTCCCTTGTAGATATAGTTCACCTGTACGAGGGGGAAATATATATTTTTTGATTAATTTAACGTTGCATCTAGGATATCTTATATTTCTTCACTATGTATCAAAAATTAATTTGAATCCATACACACAATGCTTTAAAATGGACACTTTTACAAAGATCAATCTCATGAACATGTGGAGAGAGTTGAAATATACCATAATATAAGATCATCAAGAATGTTTTATGTTGAATGTGATACCCAATTGTTATGGTGAAAAGGGGAATTTTCATTTTTCAATTTTTTTTATGCCTTATATAATGGATCTTGGGGTCCCTAAATATCATTCGTGCATAAGAATGAAAATAATTAGAGTTCTACAATAATGAAGTTAATGGAGGCTGATTCCAAATGAAGAAAAACCTATCAAATATGGATGATTCCAATATAATTTACCATCTTGTGAGATATATTATGTCCTCATTTTTTAGGACATGATAATTGTATATATTTTTAATGTTTAATTTCAACTAAAAATGTTGAATATATATATATATATATATTAAATTCATTCATCATGGAATTCAATTGATGTTTTAAAGATCTAGTTTTCATATAGAATCAATAAAAATAATTGTAGTGATATATAAGTAAAAGAACCAATGAAACTGAGGGAAGGGTTATACACTAAAATAATGTCCATGTACAATTGATTTCTATAGAAGAACATTGTATTGGAATTCATACTTATAATATAAAAATAGAAAATAATAATATTTAAGGAACATGTTGATTTTATATTATATAACCTAATAGTGGTACAATTAATATATAGGGGGTGTTAATTATCATATATTTAATGAGGATCAAAATACCAAGAGTTCTCAAAGGTCACAAATTTGCCCCTATAATTTTGTATGATTTCAAATAACTATAAAAGGAATATATTTTAAGTATTTTTCCATAAATAATTTTAAGTAATCTCATCAATGAAACACAAAAATTATTTATATGGGATATACAAAAGGAACCAAAGATCATGTAGTTTGTTGTCTGGAAATTAGGATTCAATTATAGAATCTATAGTTTTGATGGAATTACCCATATATGTTTTTGTATTTATTTCATGATGTTTCCCTAGAAAAGAGATTGTGTTTCATTTTATTTAAATACCATAATTGATATATTTCATTATTTAATCAAAAATAAATTTTGGTGAACTTGTTTTGACATTTTTTTGTGAGATCATATGGGAAATCCAAGACCATAGTTGAATATGTAATGCAAGGTTTAACCTAAGAACAACCTAAGGTTGGTTGGTGATAGATGTATTATTATGGTTTCAATTGGTATATTCATTTAATAAAATAAATAATTAAATTTATTATTTTTTCATTAAATGTCTTGACTTAATTTCGCTTTATATATATCCAACTGTAACAAATCACCAGGGTTAACCATATATCCTGTGGAATATTTGATTGGTCAATATTCTTTTAGTTGATAAGAATTGGAGAATGATGGGAAATCGAATAAAGGTGTATAGATAGGAAAAAAATTGGTCACATTAATTGATGGAGATTATGTTCCTCAAAAATGATCTACCAATAATCAATGAATGAATCTAATTGGTGGGTTCTCCATTTTTATTAAATGATTGATAATTCATTAATATCTTCTTTTTTTTAAGTAATTTGTAATTATTACATGAGATCATATTCACATAATTTATTATTGTTGCAATAAAATTACATTTTTGTGCATTACATCACCTCTATAATCCCTTAGATTTATGATCATTGTTATATTATTCAGGGATAATGATGAGTTTTGATTTTTTTAGGTGCTTCAACCCCCTCAAATTAACTCAATGTTCGTTAGTATCCCATTGTGTCAGAGTTCAACATTAGGAGAGTTGGTTTGGGTGAGTTAAAACACCAGAATGGTTTTATGATTCATATAATATGTATTGATAATAATAATTGATTGTATCAGGATTCATTTCAGGTTGTCTGTAATGCTTTGTGGATCTGATATACCCAGTTACAATGGAAAAAAGACATAGGAACTATGTGGAGTCATCTGATGGATTCTGTTTTTTTGGAATATATGCATCGACTATGGATTGGGAATGGGAAGCCTTATATATATACTACCTCTGATGTTTGGAGGGGGAACTATTGGTGGTGGCTGATGTGTGGTGATATATATGAATATAGATATAAGAATCTTTTAAAAACATTATTACATGGTGTAGAGTCTTGAAAAACATGTCTTGTACTTTTTTCTTTGATGGATATGGTTTTAGGTAATATAAGTATCACGTGTCACGTATTACCTCATAAAAATTTATGGCACTTTGGTGTAAGCTATGTATGTACTCCGGGAGTAAACAAGAACAATCATAATTGTTGGAATGGTAATGTCTAGGAGCTCATGGCCATGACCTGATACTCCGACATGACTAGATTTACATTGGAATATTCGGATGTAAATCTGAATAACGAGGAACATGATCATAGCTCTTTTAAATGATCATGGTCTTGTTCTTCAACATGACCAGATTATAGGAGAATGTATTGGTACATGGTCATGACAAAAACTACATCACTTGAGGTTGAGGAAAACAGGAAGGCCATGTGTGGGATGGACATGTTGTATTCCCCATATACACACCATGTAGTGTGGAATGTCTTCCATATTTATCATATAAGAGAACAATCCCATGTTATGAGGTGGAGTCACATATTTTGTAGACTGCAAAAAGAATTATGTATTTTCTCTAGGAACATATTCCTCTCATATCACTATATTTGAAACTTGGATATTAGCTCCCAAGAATCATGTCTAATGTTTTTTCCATAGATGATGATGATTGTCTTGATAATTAAATTTAAGATATGATGTGTAGTTTTTAGAGTGTGACCCCAATGCTGGAGATGGTTTAGGATGGTACATATTGGGAAGGATTATTGAAGAGATTTCTTGGTGGGTACTCTATCATTGTACAAGAGAATTTTTCCCTAATAAAATTGATACATGTCGACTATGGAATCCCCAATATATGAAATGGATCCTATAACATGTATGTTTTAATCCTTCTATCTTCAACCTATTGTTTATTTTGATTCCTACTGGGAATCTATGACTCCCATAGATACATAGTTTAGTGGTGAGGGACGGGGCACTCCACTATGATTTTGTTGAGATTGGGTAGGATGATGGGCTTCGATGATGGAATTCTGGAGCTACGGGTAGTCTCAATATACAATTCTATATTTTTTGAGAAGGAGATTACCATTCTACCACATCTGAGAATATTTATAATTTTATATTTTTATTTTTTCCAATAATATTCACATTCCTCTTGTTATTGGTTGAGCTCATATCAGTTGTACCTCTATATTTCTCCCATTTAAGATTTTGAGAAATCCTCTTGGGTATGTATATGCACAAAATTGATTTGGAAATTCCCGTATGTGTTTTGTTTTATGTAAATGACATGAACTTTGATGATGATACCAATAGAGCATAGAAGTTACTTGGGTGAATAAACTATGTTTAGTGTTCTGATGTGGAGATCTGGAGCTTGGATCTCTTAGTTATTTCATTTATTCCAGTGGTAATAATGTTGGGACATCTATTATTATTCAGAAGTTATTTTTTCAAATTATCATTAGTTTTTTCTATTTAACTTTAATCAATCCTCTATATATTATTTCTTGTGTGGCCTTTATCATTATTTTATATTCATTATATTATCGCTCTTCACTTTTTCAAGGATATGGATGTGTCTTTGTGCATATACATGTACATTATACATGACATCACTTTTCATATTATTCCTTATCATTAATTTTCAACGTCTCCTCACCCATGAGAGGAAAGCTTGGGTGGTGACAAAAAATCTTACCATCCACCCAGAAGTCCTCGATGTATCACATCATGATAGAGTGGTATCAAAGGATTTAATTTTTTTAATGGTTTTTAGTGATATCCCATTATAATGAATTAGTTAGGACATATGGAAATAATTTTAGATATCTTGAGTGTGTCATTCTTTCTTGGGAACCCAATATTACTAAGGTGGACAATGTATATATTCAATTAAACTCTGACTACATGCTTTTTTATTTGGCATGGTGTGAAAATACATGTAGTAAAAATAAAGTACATAAATAATATTATATTGAGACATTTTCTTTTCCATATATAGACAAATATCAACATATATTATCACATAAATGTGATACGTCATAATAAAATTTAGGATTCCACTATGACTAAATCCTTCTTGATAAATGATACATGATCATTATAACTTCTTAGAGAGTGATGAGGAATCAGTTTAGGGACCATCACATAATGTATTTCCTATATGTGGGTTGGGAGAAATACACCCATTTTTAAATCATTAGTTAAGGTTAATTAATAATTCCGGCTCACAATTAAATGTGAGTTCTAACACAAGATCTAACTGAGGTTACCTATAAAGATGAATCTTCATGAAATGGAGTATTACAATGATATAGCGATTTGATTCTTCAGTCCCACACGAGCACCAACATCTCAAATTATAGTGTTACTAGACAATAATTTTCCTAGAGAACAATTGTTCTAATAGATTTGGGTCACATAGAAGAATGTTGAGGCAATATAGTAATGGCATAAAATATAGACTGAATTTTTGAGGTTTTTTAGCAATAATTCATGTTCTCAAATTTGATCATGACTATTCCTGAGATTAATAATGTTCGTATGACCATTTTTTAGTAACCCAAAAGTTTTTATGACGTTATGGGTTACTAACTTAACATTTTGTTATATAGAATATTCTAGGAATGGAAATTTGAGTAGGTTATCCAAATATAATGCCATGATAATGAGGTATCCTTAATCCCTCAAACTTATTATGAATTGATAGTGAGAGATCTGTTTACGGAGAGTTTCTTTGAAGAGGGATGTTGGGAGGCAGGGATAGAAAGTGGAAATGTTATGGATGAGATAACGAAAATAGATAGAATTCATATAATGTTGATTTCTCATCAGTGAATTTAATTTCATTCTATAACACCCACAAGAGAATTAGGGTTTTTCTATAATTTTAAATAAGATCCACTTATATAAGAGAGGGTTGATGTAATATATGTTATCTTTGGACACAAATGGATGTTGGATATCTAGTCTAGCATTTTGAGAATGGTAGGTTAAATTTAGGGGGATCCCCATTCTATTTGGAAACTCTGTGATCAATGATATTCCACGCATGGTTAAGGAGGCCCCTAGTGTGGCTTTTCCAACAATAGTATAATGAGCTACAAAAGGTGGAGTTAGTGGGGGAAGTCAATGTTATGAGATGCTTCCACCACCACCACCACTAGGAAACCCACAGCTGGAATAGAAAGATATATACCATTTCAATGGGTGGTTTTTGGCTATGGATTGAAATGACTAGGATTCACATGAGGTGATATGATGTTCATACTTTTCTATACTTTTCCTCTAATTCATTTAGATAAATGTTCAATTAATTACTTTATCCATGTATCCCTGGTGTAGGAGGAAGAACCATCCCTTGAGTCATTGGATTGATAGATGTGTAAATGTGTCTCAAATGGATTATATTATATGATATGAATTATTAACTAGTAGTGATATCTTCTACTCAATATATCAATTATCTTATGGGTTCTCCTAGCTAATACAATGAATACTTAAGATGATATTAGAAGTATGGACTAGTTTTCCCTTGATTGAATCTAGATTGACTAAAATATATGGTTTGTTAGTTTTTTTCAGATAAAAATTTGACACACTACATAATTTTTGAGATAAATATTATTAATACACTATCCATTTAGACATTTTATTAAATTATTCTATGCAGAATTAAACTACAAATTTCAATCCAAGGATTTAAATGGCTGTAGAATTTCGATTATCAGGAACATTAAACATAAAATGATGAAATAAAAGAAAAACTATTTTATTTTAATCATCAAAAAAATATCCTTACTTCCATTGAGATCTTATATCATTATTCGATAACTTGGGGAAATAGGATCAAAATGGATAAGCTAAAAAGCCTAGTATGGAAATAAGAATAGGAATAAAACATATCCTATTGGTCATATAGAAATTCATGTTGGCATAAAAGGAATGGAAAAATAAATAAACTTGTGGAATAATGAAATGTATAATATGGGAATATATAATAATGAAATTATTGAAATTTAGGAATCATATATAACATGACATAAACATGAGTTATGGAAAACCACCAATACTACATAACATAGCTGAGATAGACCCATTAAGGGATCTGGTTCACTCCATATCCCAACATGATGTATCATGAGACCAAACATTACCTAATTTATTGTAGAACTATAATGTTTCACCCTTCATAACTTATCCATTACTATGTGTTTTATATAATGATTCATACATAATGAATCAAACATAATATTTTACAAAGGATGAAATTGGGTATCATACGTATGTAGAAAAGATTATCAAAAAGGTTTATTGTAATAGTGTCCATGGAAGAATATATTTAAATCAAACATGGGAATTAATAAAGGTAAATAGGAATTTTTCATGATAAGGGATGTTAAACATATGTGAAATATTGTGAAATTTGTGTTTAAAAAACATAATAAATAAATCATTTTAGTGCAATTTATTGGCAATATTAAAGACAAATTAAAGGGGAAATGGAATAATCTTTTATATAATGTAAAAATTGAACCAATAATAAATTAATAATAAATTTTTTGATTATTAGATTATAGTGGTGGAATAATATATATTATTTATTGTGCTTGAAATTGTTTAAGTATTGGGGATGTTCCCTTTAATATGGATTTCTTTTCTAGAAGAATTGAGAATTAAACCTTATTAAATCATGTATATCCGTAAAAAAGGTATAAATAATCAGGATTCAATATTTTGGAAGATATTCATAAAATATAAAATAATTATCTTAAAAATGAAGATTTAAATTATGATAAAGAGGGAGAAAGCATAACCTGAAGGGAAAATGGACGTTTGGAATGAATCCCTTACCTTATGTCTGAAATGGTTCTAAACATTTTTTTAATGTCCTAAATAATATAATATGATTTTTGAATTAATAATTTGATAAATATAAATATATTTAATTGATTTAATAAAATTTTTAATGTTAATTTATGTCTTTTTTTATGAGTTATAGTGTTCAATATCATTTTTCATAAGTGTTCATTTTCATAGTTTTCAGGATACGTTTTCTTATATTATGTGGTAGATCACCAAAAATTAAAATGGAAAACTAGAATTGAAATTATTAATTCATGGTGAACATAAAATATGGTTAAATGATTATATAAACTAATTTTTTTGGTGAGGATAAATAATTAGATATGAAGTTAGGGATAGTCATTTGAATTATTTAGGGTGGTTTTCTCTCATAAATAATTTGATATGATTTTTTATTTTACATAATGTCCATATAATGATTCCAAAACATTACATAGGATATAAAACATATATTATAATTTTTTTAACTATATTGTTTCCTGGACATGCTTTATGTCATTAATCGAAAATGAAAATTCTTCATCATTGTTGGTGATAAATTAAAACATAAAAAACAACCACTTTATTTATAGAATAAAATATAGAGAGGATATGGGTTTAATGATGGATTATTACATTTGAATATAATATTATAGTATATTTGAGGTAATATTGTTTTCATACCATTTTCATGTGGGGAGGTTATGAGTGATTTAAAAAAGAAAATGATAAGAAACTAAAGGAAAAAGAATGGGGAAATTACCCCTTGAATTTATCATCCTAGAAAATCACATTAGAGATATAGTTTTAGTATTTTAATGGAACAAAATTCACTTGGATGTAGAGGAGTGAGTTGGGATGATTATTTTACAAAATTTGGGTGATTCAAAAATCATGGATGGTGATAGGAGAAGAGATGGTGATGGTGGTATTTATAATGGAGGAGATGTGAGTTTTCTCATTATTTAAATCATTTGTTTATTAATTTGTCTCAAGACTATGAATAGATATATAATTATCCCAAAATATAATTAAATAATGAAGTTATGTCAGATTATATTGTTCTAAAATTAGAAATGACTCATGGAATAGTGTATTTATCTTATAATATAAATATATGTACCTTAAATTACAATATTTCTCTATTTTCCAAAAATAATAATCCTTTAAAAAAATTCACAAAAACTCATCCTAATGTTCATTCAATGTGTTTAATTATAAAATTAAATTAAATTTATTAATTTAAATTTCTATATATGATGGATATAATTTTTAATTAAAATCAGCATTTACTCCTAAAAATATTGATTTTTAATTAATAACTAATATTAGTATACTTATAAAAATCAACTGAGGTCCCATTAAATTATATAATAATAATAAGATAATTTTATTAAATTTATGAGTATATTTTATAAAAAAATATTTCTTCTAAAACATAATGTTAAAGAAAAAATTTAAAAAAAAATATAAAAATTTCAAAACATAATTAAAAATTTCAAAAACATTTATTTACTTATAAAATTATATTAATATTTCAATTTTTCATTTATAATATGTCTAAATTTAATTTATACCTTCATGGGAGAGGTTACAATTAGATTGGAAAGATTTTTATTCGAAATACTCTCATTACTATTCCAAAGGTCTAGTTAATATTCCATTAGTATAGGTACCATAACTTATAGAAATGCATCTTATTTCATTCTATCTTCATTTATAAATTTTTTATTGTGTTCATAATATTTTTTAGTGTGATTATACGTTATGAAATGGTTATAAAAATGGAATTTACATTGACAAAATTTGGGTCCTTACATTCTCTCCCACACATATGAAATTTATCCCTCAAAATTTAATTTTAAATAATATTGGGAAAATAGTTGAGGTTACTTTTTCTTCATCACTTCTTACAGTTCCCATGTTGCGTCTTCATACTTATGGTTATTCCATATCACATTTACTAGGTGAGTATCCTTTTTTCATATATATTTTTTTCAACAATCAAATATTTTTATTGGATACTCTTCAATTGAGATATTATTTTCCAAAATACCACCGCTGAATTAAGAACATGTGATGGATAAGGTATGTACATAATCAAGAAGTATACGGGGATTACCTCATATATATGTGACATGGTAGGGGGAAGTCGTAACACCCCAAGATTTCATAGTGTGTTATTTCTTCAAAATAATTCAATAACTTGCTCTACACGCAACAACGAGTTCAATCACACCATGACATACAAAAAAAAGCCATTCAAAAGAGGTTATGGATAGTATTATCTAAATTTTAAACTTTATATAATCATTATAATTTTAGAATCCATATTATGAGTTTCTTAGATATAATGCAAGAACAAATTCATTTTCAGTATTGCACTTTTATCAACTTTTAATAGTGATCCCTTTTTAAATACAATATTTTAAACTTTTTGACTAAATGGGGACATCAAAAATTTAAAATTAAACATCCCAAGCTTCCACGGTACGCTTTCTTTGAATAATACAGTAGCGTGTGTTGTACGCAGCCTTGAGTTTTAACACACACCACAACCAATCAAACTAGCCGTTATGAATAGTAATACCTACTTTTTGAAATTATATATATTTTATATTTTAAAATGGACTTCATTTCTGGATTCGGAATATCAAATTTAGCCTAAGGTGAAATTTTGGTACTTTTCGGATAACTTTCATATTTTGATGAATAGTGAAAATTACTAAATTTTAATTAAAAACAACTTTTTTAATCAAAATAATTAATAGTGATAAATTATGAATTTGAGTGGTTTTAAAGTATATTTAGAATATATTTTTACCATTTAATATAATGTTGGTCATTGTACATAATTTTACAATTAAACCAAACATAAACAAGTGTCAATCTTTTGATAGTTATTACCTCTTAAAAACACGCTTTTTGTTTTGACAGCGGGAATTAATTTTAAATTAATTTCTTCCACTTCTGTGTTTTGAATTTAGAAAAATGGATTCCATATTTGGAATCAGGATGTCCAAATTGTGTAAATAGGTAACTTTTATTTTTAGACATTTTGAATAATTACTGTGGTAAATATTTTATTTACCATGGTTAAGGGTAAATCCGGTAAATAAGGGTTAAAAAATAATATTATAATAATACAAAATTAACCTAAAACGTGTCCTAACCTTATTGGTGGACACATACCCGACCATGAGCATCCTTGGGTCAATTTGGGGACCCCTTGGATCCACTTGTATGTGGTAGGGACACTTTATATTAATAAAGTTAAAATAAAAATAAAAATGGCATAAGCTTACATCTTTTAGAAGAACAATTTTTACATATGGTTATACATGTTGTATTTTCGATTATAAATATTCATTAGAAAGCTAAAAAGATTTCCTACATAATGATATTTTATTTATAATTTTTAGATATCAAATAATTTAAATTATTAATGACACAATAATGATGCAATGTTTACCTCATTAATAAATCATTTAAATAAATAAGATTATAATGATTAAAATATTATCTAAAACCTGTCCAATTCTTATTGGTTGATGTTATTTAGAATATGAGTCATCTTATCTTCGACCTCAATGATTTTTGAACCATTATAAACCGAATATAATTATATTATAAAGTAATACTTTCACTCTTTCCTAAAGAGACCCTCTTCTCCCTTATAAAAGGAGACCACTTCTACTCATTCCTCACACCTCTCAAGCCAGTTGGATCGTCCAAACTCTGCCCAAATAAGCTCCCCACATCCCTCTCCTCCTCCTTGAAGCTTACCCTTAGGCAGAAAGCATTTCAAGAAGTCCTTTGGTTCCAACCAAAGTGAGTTACCTAAATTAAAGGTAACGATTTCTCTTAAATTATTTTCATTTATTTTGCTTCTCCAACCCCCAAACTCTTTTTATTTCCTTTCTTTTGTAACAACACCAGTATCCTCAATATACTAGGATGTTGTTATAAAATGGATTAAAACTACACATACACACAACTCCATCTAATGGATGATGAACATAATGTTTCTGTGGATGGCAAACTAACGCCTCACGAAATGATGATTGTTGAAATACATCTTACCGCCTCTCATGGTGGCCATTATGATGGCACTATAATTAAATATGATATTAATGATATATATTTTTTATATAAGCTTCTGTAATTCCATTTTATTTCATACCATTATTCGTTTCATGTTGTATATACATACGATAATTTCATTTGAGGAAGTGCGGACTACCGCCCCCTTAAAATGATATGACTCGTTCATACCACACATGGAACGTATAAAGGATGGTGTTAATGAACTTAAGTAACATATATAAAATATTATATTATACTGGAATAGTAATATACCTATGTATCATTTGGATTCAATTCTTTTAAAATAAAAATTAAATGGAAGTAGCGTTCGTGCGTACGTACGGACTACCGTCTCCACGAACGCGGTGAGATCCATCCTCCATCGTATCCATTCAAGTCTTATTCTCATTTTAGGGTTAAAAATAATGTTAATATCATTCTGATTATGAATAAGATATAATCTATCCATTACAAACATGTCTTACGTAACCAAACATTTAAGAAGAACGAATCGATTATCACCCGAAACGACGATAATACTAAGATATTATTAATAAAGCAATGTTAAAAGAACATATATGATATCATATTAATGTATATGATTATTTTATAATTTAATAACAATTATTTCACCATTATACAGGAGGTTAACCAACCCCAACCAAGGAAAAGTACAAGGTAAGGGATTTTTCTTATCTCACATTCAATTCTGTGAGATTTCCATTGTTCGCTACTAAATTATTGAAAGTGGTGTATTGTGTACTTCCATTTGATATATATTATCATGATTCAATTTATATTCATGTTATTCTGTAAATCATTTGGTGGTTATTAACTTTTGGCCACGCGACTCAGTTGATTAACGTGGTAAGGGGTTTTCATCTCACTCCTTATTCCTGTGAGATTCATGCCATATTGCCACCATTACCTTTTGTGTGGTGTATGTACTGCCCATAATTATATTCTTTGTGTAATACACTCTAATTTATGTGTACTTACATATTCATTGTATGATACCTCTTTCATGGGTTGTATGTTTCATAAGTTACCAAACTGGTAAGGGTTATTTCACAATCTCTTCATTATCCGAGGTTGTTTATACGTAATAATCTACTGGGATCTCGTTATCATCCACATCCATGTTTCTTCAAAATGTATTTCAAAACATTTTTAATATTTAAAAGAATATGGGTTAAAGTCATTTATACCGTTGTTTGACTTTTTATAAGAGGTTTATAAGGGAATCTTTCCGTTGTTTTCCAAACAAGGTGCTTTTTAACCTTTTCGACAGAATTAAGATAAGAATGTTTTATTTAACTTATACGGCGGGTGCGGTTATATTCTGCCGTTATAAAATCTTCAAAGCTTCCCTTAAAATCTTATAAGATTATATTCAAAGAAAATGTTTGATTTTATATGGATCTTAAATGATTTCAAAATAAAAGGAGATATTTCTTTAAAAAGAATTTTGATTTCATCTATGTCAACATCCTTTGATGGGTTTTAAGATTATTTGAAGTTGATTTATTATGATACAAAACTTCTATATTGTTTTGAAGGTTTTGTGATATGTTTGACTGTGGATGTGCTATTTTTATACCATTCATAGTTTATGGTGAAAGTATTGACATTTCGTATGCTAGTTCCAATAAGAATGTTTATGTTATATTTCAATCTTTACTTCATATGAATGTGTTGGACAAGTATGTTCCAGGTTGGGGACTGGTTAAATTAAGCCCTCCAGGTTAGGGACTGGTAAAAGTAAGCCCTCCGGGTTGGTGTCCGGTTATTAGAGGCACTCCGGGTTGGTGTCCGGTTATTAGAGGCACTCCGGGTTGGTGACCGGTTATTAGAGGCACTCCGGGTTGGTGTCCGGTTATTAGAGGCACTCCGGGTTGGGTTCCGGTTACAGTTAGCCCCAAGGTCTTGGGACGAGGCCTTGAAAAGTAATTAAAGTTTAGCATTATGCATTCCAACATTATGAAAGTGGTTATTGATTTTGCATGTGATTATTCGATTAGTAGAATATCCATGTGAATAAGTAAATGGAATTATCTAATTTTATTTATGCCATACTATGTTAAAAGTTCAAGTTTAAAAGGCTTTTGTTTAAGTTATACATTGCCTTAAATGTTTATTCTTATTTATGAAAGTTTCCGCTATATTGTTATCCTTACTGGGCATTTGAGCTCACCCCTTTTCTATGTTTTATTTTTCCCAGGAAGTGAAGAAGTAAATTACGAATGACCTGCAGGGATATTATGAGGGGATTATAGTGTGGACTGTGGAAACATTATGTTGTTGTAGTAGTTTTTCATTTTATGATGTAATGTAAAACTTATGAATATATCTAGTGTTTCCAAGGCTACTAAATCAATCGGTCTTTCGAGATTTCATCTTTCTTGTGATCATGCCAATGTTATGTAATAAGGCACCGACTCTAGGCAACTAGGGTCGGGGCGTTACAGTTGGTATCAGAGGAAGTTTAGTACAAACCTTGGAAGCTAGATTTAGATAAACTCTGATTAGAGCACGTATACCTAAGATGAACTTTGAGGATTAGTATAGAAGAACTTCCTAGAATTTTGGTATTGTAGAGATTTTGTGAGTTTTCCGAGCAATACATCCCTGTCTGGATACGAGCAGGTAGAGGCGGCTCTGGCACAGATGTACCTAGGGGTAAAACCCGAAAACACCGCTTTGAGCTAGACTCGAACGGGAACTGGTGCACGACAACGGGCCTTGCTGCACTCTTGGTTACGACACTCCCGGGGGATATGCTTAGGATAACTGTCATTTTCTTTACAAATCATTTTGAAGGGATTATGAGTATATACTTCCTCAAAGAAAACATTCTTATGATTATGGATTATATCCATAAATAGTTCAATTTATGTTAGGTGTTTTATAAGTATGGGATTATGTATTTTGATTCATAAACTGATCTAGTTTATGCCATTGTATAGAAATGGCGCCCAGTAGAAGGAATGAGAACTCCAGAAATGCACATGATCCAAAGAGAAGGAATGATCATATCTTTCATGGTCTTAATCTAGAATTTATAAGAGAAATATTCTCCCATGTATTATCATCATATGAAGAAATAATATCATGTATTTTACTGAGTCCTATGGATTTGAAGGGAAGAAAGAGAAGAAAAGGATAGAAGAGAGAAAGATGGATAAAGGGAAAAGGGAAAAGAAGAATTTTCCCATATGTGGCAACTGTGGAATGAAACACCCTGGAACTTGCCTGAAAGGAATGGGAGTTTGTTATAAGTGTGGAGGAAAAGGGCACAAAGTACATGACTGCAAGGGTAAGAAAATGGTTTTAAATGTACAATGCTTCATTTGCAAGGAGTTTGGACACTACGCGAACCTATGCCCCAGTCATCAGACTATGCCGCAAATGATGCTATTGGATAATAATCAAGTTATGATACTACCACAGATGAAGAGGAATGATTAGAGTTCTTATGTTGATTATGTCAATTGAGTGTTGTATCAACAATGTACTTGTTATAATAATTATGGAGTATATAAGGATTGTACTGCAGTACTATTTCATTAAGGACTTGAGATTGTGTGGAACAAAGAAAAGTGACTCAATAGCAGGATAAATTTTTGGAAAATATATGGTTGAGGGAATGATAAATCATAATATAGTTCTGATACTGAGGTAGTGATTTTGGAATAATATGTGATTGTTTTGGATAAATTATATTGGATATTCTTGACTACCCTGGAACTGATTAATGATTTGTATATTCCATCATTGTTGGGGTTTAAAACATTTTTGGATTAATGAAGTATATCCAGCTTTCTATATGGAATAAGGGAGAATGAATGTAATCAATAAAGAATATGGTAATTCAGGATGTTTCGGTGTATTAAAAGAATACATGATGAAGGTATTCATATGCTATTACGGGGTAAAAAGGTTCTACATTATGTTTAACTTACTTATAAATGTTGGACTGTGAGTTTGGATAGAAGTATTTTGGATAGTTCTAGTTTGGAATATTTTGGATTGCCATAAAAGGACAACCCGGAGGTCGGGCGGCAACCCGTCGCGTCCGGCAAGGCTGCGAGACTTGAACCCGCAACCGAAGGGCGACAAGGGTGTATCACCTACCACTGGCCCATGAGATGTCCTAGATTAAATAATGTAGTTTTTATTAAAAGATCATGTAGACGAATTATAAATTCGTTTATTTTGGAACCCTATACGAATAGTGTAAATAGAATTTTTTTTACATTCTATTATCTTTTAGAGTGAAAGATGAGTTTGTGGTAGAAATTTATTAATGGATAAAACACTAATTATAATGTAAGTATATCTCCTTATGATCTTAGCCAATCTCATAAATAAATTCCTCAATATTAAGAAAAGAAACTTATAACAAAAATGTTTTCCTAGATGATACCGTAAATCATCACTAAATAATGGCTTTGGGATTGTTGGCCTTTTCATAGCCATGTTCTCTACCACTCTCCATCAGATAATTGATGGTTAGTTTTTTCTTCCATATCCATATTTTCCTACATGGAACCCTAGTATGTGTTATTTTCGGTAATCTTCATACGTTCGACTCTTTACTTTAAATAGAGGCCTCATTAATTCATTTTTCGATGTGGGATTTCAACTAAGATATTTTGAAACGTCAAAAATGTGTTATCCTAATACCCTATGTTTTGTTGAACCGATGGTATTTCAAATCATCATAGATTGATGAATTTAAGGACCTCAATTATACACTTGTTTGTGATTGATGATCTCAATCACTACCTATAAATGTTTACGTTTTTCCTCCAATTATATGTCTCTAATTGCCACCAATGTTCTCCTAATCGAGATCATAATTTGGTGGTGACTCTTTCATTTATCTTTTCCTCATATTAAGACTAAATTTTAGTAACCTAATTTCCGATGTGGGTTTTCACACAAAGATATTTTCTATTTTCAACCTTTTATTTTCGAAGAACAATTTCAAATTGCGAGGACGCAATTTATTGAAGGAGGGGAGAATGTAACACCCCAAGATTTCATAGTGTGTTATTTCTTCAAAATAATTCAATAACTTGCACTACACGCAACAACGAGTTCAATCACACCATGACTTACAAAAAAAAGCCATTAAAAAGAGGTTATGAATAGTATTATCTAAATTTTAAACTTTATATAATCATTATAATTCTAGAATCCATATTATGAGTTTCTTAGATATAATGCAAGAACACATTCATTTTCAATATTGCACTTTTATCAACTTTTAATAGTGAACCCTTTTTAAATACAATATTTTAAACTTTTTGACTAAATGGGGACATCAAAAATTTAAAATGAAACATCCCAAGCTTCCACGGTACGCTTTCTTTGAATAATACAGTAGCGTGTGTTGTACGCAACCTTGAGTTTTAACACACACCACAACCAATCAAACTAGCCGTTATGAATAGTAATACCTACTTTTTGAAATTATATATATTTTATATTTTAAAATGGACTTCATTTCTGGATTCGGAATATCAAATTTATCCTAAGGTGAAATTTTGGTACTTTTCGGATAACTTTCATATTTTGATGAATAGTGAAAATTACTAAATTTTAATTAAAAACAACTTTTTTAATCAAAATAATTAATAGTGATAAATTATGAATTTGAGTGGTTTTAAAGTATATTTAGAATATATTTTTTCCATTTAATATAATGTTGGTTATTGTACATAATTTTACAATTAAACCAAACATAAACAAGTGTCAATCTTTTGATAGTTATTACCTCTTAAAAACACGCTTTTTGTTTTGACAGCGGGAATTAATTTTAAATTAATTTCTGCCACTTCTGTGTTTTGAATTTAGAAAAATGGATTCCATATTTGGAATCAGGATGTCCAAATTGTGTAAATAGGTAACTTTTATTTTTAGACATTTTGAATAATTACTGTGGTAAATATTTTATTTACCATGGTTAAGGGTAAATCCGGTAAATAAGGGTTAAAAAATAATATTATAATAATACAAAATTAACCTAAAAAGTGTCCTAACCTTATTGGTGGACACATACCCGACCATGAGCATCCTTGGGTCAATTTGGGGACCCCTTGGATCCACTTGTATGTGGTAGGGACACTTTATATTAATAAAGTTAAAATAAAAATAAAAATGGCATAAGCTTACATCTTTTAGAAGAACAATTTTTACATAGGGTTATACATGTTGGATTTTCGATTATAAATATTCATTATAAAGCTAAAACGATTTCCTACATAATTATATTTTATTTATAATTTTTAGACATCAAATAATTTAAATTATTAATGACACAATAATGATGCAATGTTTACCTCATTAATAAATCATTTAAATAAATAAGATTATAATGATTAAAATATTATCTATAACCTGTCCAATTCTTATTGGTTGATGTTATTTAGAATATGAGTCATCTTATCTTCGACCTCAATGATTTTTGGACCATTATAAACCGAATATAATTATATTATAAAGTAATACTTTCACTCTTTCCTAAAGAGCCCCTCTTCTCCCTTATAAAAGGAGACCACTTCTACTCATTCCTCACACCTCTCAAGCCACTTGGCTCGTCCAAACTCTACCCAACTAAGCTCCCCACATCCCTCTCCTCCTCCTTGAAGCTTCCCCTTAGGAAGAAAGCATTTCAAGAAGTCCTTTGGTTCCAACCAAAGTGAGTTACCTAAATTAAAGGTAACGATTTCTCTTAAATTATTTTCATTTATTTTGCTTCTCCAGCCCCCAAACTCTTTTTATTTCCTTTCTTTTGTAACAACAACAGTATCCTCAATATACTAGGATGTTGTTATAAGAAGTATTCAAACTACACATACACACAACTCCATCTAATGGATGATGAACATAATGTTTCTGTGGATGGAAAACTAACGCCTCACGAAACGATGATTGTTGAAATACATCTTACCGCCTCTCATGGTGGCCATTATTATGGAACTATAATTAAATATGATATTAATGATATATATTTTATATATAAGCTTCTGTAATTCCATTTTATTTCATACCATTATTCGTTTCATGTTGTATATACATACGATAATTTCATTTGAGGAAGTGCGGACTACCGCCCCCTTAAAATGATATGACTCGTTCATACCACACATGGAACGTATAAAGGATGGTGTTAATGAACTTAAGTAACATATATAAAATATTATATTATACTGGAATAGTAATATACCTATGTATCATTTGGATTCAATTCTTTTAAAATAAAAATTAAATGGAAGTAGCGTTCGTGCGTACGTACGGACTACCGTCTCCACGAACGCGGTGAGATCCATCCTACATCGTATCCATTCAAGTCTTATTCTCATTTTAGGGTTAAAAATAATTTTAATATCATTATGATTATGAATAAGATATAATCTATCCATTACAAACATGTCTTACGTAACCAAACATTTAAGAAGAACGAATCGATTATCACCCGAAACGACGATAATACTAAGATATTATTAATAAAGCAATGTTAAAAGAACATATATGATATCATATTAATGTATATGATTCTTGTATAATTTAATAACAATTATTTCACCATTATACAGGAGGTTAACCTACCCCAACCAAGGAAAAGTACAAGGTATGTGATTTTTCTTATCTCACATTCAATTCTGTGAGATTTCCATTGTTCGCTACTAAATTATTGAAAGTGGTGTATTGTGTACTTCCATTTGATATATATTATCATGATTCACTTTATATTCATGTTATTCTATAAATCATTTGGTGGTTATTAACTTTTGGCCATGTGACTCAGTTGATTAACGTGGTAAGGGGTTTTCATCTCACTCCTTATTCCCGTGAGATTCATGCCATATTCCCACCATTACCTTTTGTGTGGTGTATGTACTGCCCATAATTATATTCTTTGTGTAATACACTCTAATTTATGTGTACTTACATATTCATTGTATGATACCTCTTTCATGGGTTGTATGTTTCATAAGTTACCAAACTGGTAAGGGTTATTTCACAATCTCTTCATTATCCGAGGTTGTTTATACGTAATAATCTACTAGGATCTTGTTATCATCCACATCCATGTTTCTTCAAAATGTATTTCAAAACATTTTTAATATTTAAAAGAATATGGGTTAAAGTCATTTATACCCTTGTTTGACTTTTTATAAGAGGTTTATAAGGGAATCTTTCCGTCGTTTTCCAAACAAGGTGCTTTTTATCCTTTTCGACAGAATTAAGATAAGAATGTTTTTTTTAACTTATACGGCGGGTGCGGTTATTTTCCGCCGTTATAAAATCGTCAAAGCTTCCCTTAAAAGCTTATAAGATTATTTTCAAAGAAAATGTTTGATTTTATATGGATCTTAAATGATTTCAAAATAAAAGGAGATATTTCTTTAAAAAGAATTTTGATTTCATCTATGTCAACATCCTTTGATGGGTTTTAAGATTATTTGAAGTTGATTTATTATGATACAAAACTTCTATATTTTTTTGAAGGTTTTGTGATATGTTTGACTGTGGATGTGCTATTTTTATACCATTCATAGTTTATGGTGAAAGTATTGACATTTCGTATGCTAGTTCCAATAAGAATGTTTATGTTATATTTCAATATTTACTTCATATGAATGTGTTGGACAAGTATGTTCCAGGTTGTGGACTAGTTAAAGTAAGCCCTCCAGGTTAGGGACTGGTAAAAGTAAGCCCTCCGGGTTGGTGTCCGGTTATTAGAGGCACTCCGGGTTGGTGTCCGGTTATTAGAGGCACTCCGGGTTGGTGTCCGGTTATTAGAGGCACTCCGGGTTGGTGTCCGGTTATTAGAGGCACTCCGGGTTGGGTTCCGGTTACAGTTAGCCCCAAGGTCTTGGGACGAGGCCTTGAAAAGTAATTAAAGTTTAGCATTATGCATTCCAACATTATGAAAGTGGTTATTGATTTTTCATGTGATTATTCGATTAGTAGAATATCCATGTGAATAAGTAAATGGAATTATCTAATTTTATTTATGCCATACTATGTTAAAAGTTCAAGTTTAAAAGGCTTTTGTTTTAGTTATACATTGCCTTAAATGTTTATTCTTATTTATGAAAGTTTCCGCTATATTGTTATCCTTACTGGGCATTTGAGCTCACCCCTTTTCTATGTTTTATTTTTCCCAGGAAGTGAAGAAGTAAATTACGAATGACCTGCAGGGATATTATGAGGGGATTATAGTGTGGACTGTGGAAACATTATGTTGTTGTAGTAGTTTTTCATTTTATGATGTAATGTAAAACTTATGAATATATCTAGTGTTTCCAAGGCTACTAAACCAATCGGTCTTTCGAGATTTGATCTTTCTTGTGATCATGCCAATGTTATGTAATAATGCACCGACTCTAGGCAACTAGGGTCGGGGCGTTACAGAAGTGCTAGTCTTCATGCCACAGATCAGAGATGATCATGGTCTCAAAGGGGATGATGTTACTGGGACATTTCTTTCCTTTTTTCACAAATCTCATGATCCTTGTTCTTGGAGATATGAAAAGGAATTCCATATCTCAGACCTTAGGCTCATTTTCTCATCGACGATTCTATTAATATCTCTTTTGCGGACTCTGGGATACCTTGATGTGCTACAGAATGGTTATAACCCTTTCAATAGTTTAATCGATAATTTCATGTCCTAGATGTTTGTTTTCACTGACATCATAATATTCTGTTCGTTTTCTACATCTAATCCCATAAAGGTCTTCATATGGGCCATCTCGATGCTTGAGTAAAATAATTTATTATAAGAGAACACAACTAGTAGAAAATATTGGTGACATCATCCCATGATGTCCATAAAAAATTTTCACAACATGTCTTCCAATGTCTGAACAGTTCATTAATATTGGTAATTAGTTGGAAAATGATAATCCGTACTAAAATTCATTTCATTTCCATGAGCATGATGGAGGATTTACTAGAACTGGGGGGGGGGGTGAATCCTAGATATTGATCAAATATAATCGATAATTGTATTCCTCTAATCCTTAAAACTACTTAAATTTTTATTCATTCATGTTTATGTAGTGAAAAGTCCTCTTGGATTTAAATAAAGTGTTTATTCTTTGTATGATGATCCATAATAATCTATATAGCATTGTTTTCACTAGATGTATTTAGAAGTCCATTGAAAATTCAATGGTAATGTTCACCCACTCTAATGATTGTATTAATAGTGGATGAATCATCACATTATAATTTTTCCTTAATTATTTTATTTTTTGAAATACTAGTATCATTGATTTATATTCAGCAATCTCCATCTTCATATTGTCCCACTTGCTGCTTTTTCAATAATCCTTTTACATCTTGGTGCTACTTGGGTGAATAGATAAGGTTGATGCATTTTTCCGAACCTGTTTCATTTCCTCTATATTGGATTGTACACATAGTCATGACACAGACCATACAACTCCTTACTCATTATTTTATACTATGACTATTTTCCCTTTCTCATATCTTCAACCTTCAAGATTTATACATCACTCATTTGAGCATCCTTTATTTTCCCCATAATGGTTGGTTGATAAATAATTTGATATTTTATTGATGAATTTATTACTTAATTATTTACAATTACATCCATTTAAAATATAAGGTTATTTGATCATTCTCAATTCTCATAATTGATAATGATGCATGATCCAGTATACAAAGACAATCAGCTACCTTAGTTGCCTTACTAGGATGTTGAAGTATTTAGCAGTCAAAAACCATGATTCTCTCTAACAATATCTGTTGGAGAATATTAATCACCATATATATGAATATAAATGTGAAACTATTATGAGCATTATATATATCACACAACACCCCACAGAGATAATGATACTAGTTTTTCATTACAAAGATCACTACTACCAACTCCAGATCATGCATGAGATAGTTTTTCACCAGAATTTTCATCTGCCTTGAGGTGTAGGCTATCACATTATAATTTTTCACCAGCACAAAACTTAATACATTAATTAATTCATCATTGTACACCACTATCAGTTCACCACTTGTTCGATGTATGAGAATCAGTGTATTGATAAATTGAATTTAATACTCTTTGATGCATTCATCATATTCAATAGTCCAAAAAAATCTTTTCTTCCTTTCTAATTCAGCATTTCTAGTGTGTTAAAAAATTGTAATATGTTCATAAAAATTTTCCAATATAACCATGCTAGAAAAAGTAAATAATGGATCTCCTTTACATATGTTTTCCTGGGCCACTCATCGATAGCCATCATATTGGATGGGTCCATTGGTACCCTTCATTAGTGGTTACATTCCCCAAGAATGGAAATTCCAAATAATATTTTTCAATGAAACCTCATGTTCTTACTACCACTTAGAGTATATCAGAATATTATTGATATATACTCTAAAAAACATCACGATAATCCCTAAAGAATGTATTTATTGTGTCCATGAAAAGTTCAATAGAATTATTGATTCTGGCGGTTATAACTATCAACTGATAATGTTCATACCTGGTGCATAAGGTAGTCATGGGAATATTTTCCTTCCATCACATTTAATTTATGATATCCCAACCAAAGGACCACCATAGATAAATAAAAATCCCAACATATTTGATTGATCAATTAATCCATCATTGGTAGGGGATACATGTTTTTTATCATGATTTATTTTAGAACTTGATAATCAAAATCGAGGTGCATTGATCTATACTTCTTCTTGACCAAGGGGACATGTGCAGCCTAGGGTAAAGAATGTGGGAATTTAAAACCCCATTCAGGATTCCTATGTAACTTCTTATTTAGATTTTCATGATCAACAATGTACATTATATAAAGATATCTATGAATACGTTCGATTGATAAATCAACCTATCGATTAAGAGAAAGACCTAAAAACTCTTAGGGGAATACCTCAGTGTAGTCCCTAAAAATGGAATGTATTATAACAAGATTCACTCATTTTTCAAAATAATTTTGTAAAGATACCCTTTCTTATAATTCAAAAATATCCCTACTTGAGATTATGATTATGAAAGAAAATTTAACTTCCTCCTTTCAGTTTTCAAGAATTGGAGGATCTATTGGGATGTAAAGAGTGATCCCCCTTTCCAAACAGTTGATATTGGCTTTGAATAATGATAGTCAATCCATGCCCAATATAGCTTCAAACTCTACCAATTATAGTATTAAATGATTTTATTGTAGTATCTGTCCAAAAAAAATTTACAGAGTATGACTTTTGAAATTTGGATGAAAATTTATCCTATTTTATATTCTCATATATAGCTAAACTTCCGAATTTTGAGGAGGGTTTTAACACGTTCTACAAAACCTAAAAGATAATAAAGACTCAGTAGAACAAGAATCAAATAGAATATTCATTGTTGTAGAAAAAATAACTAGGGTACCAATCCCCACATCATTTTTTGTATCCACCTCAGTAGTATTGATAGCATAATCCCTGTCATTCCTTCCTTGGTGTTTTTTATTGTTGATGCCTCAAAAAACCCATGTCCTAGGGTAGTGGTTTTCATAACTCCAATGTTCGTTGTAGTTGAATCACTTAACTATAGGCTAAATGTTGATTTGGGCCTTCCTTTATTCCCCTACATTAATGGGATTCCTTATATCCCGTTGGATGTTATTATCCATATTCCCTTCCCTACAACATTTTTTGTATCTCTTGGATCCATTTATAAAGTTTCAAGTATGCTTCTTCCCACAATTATAACATGTGTGATGCAACATCCACCTCTCATCATGAGATTCATAACCCATATTAAACTCAATTTTCCTATTTTTTCATTAAAACCACAATACCACTAAGATTATCTAATATCTATTTCAACCATAAGGGCACAATGGAAAATCTCCTCGTAGCTGTCAATGACTCAAATATCTAACCCTTTTCAATGACATAGCATCAGTCTAATAAATATGTGATCCACCTTGATTTTAGGGTTCATTAAAAATCAATATCTGGTGTTTTCTTCCTACACCCCAATGTAGTTATCTTTATTCTATCTTAATTCATGGTATTGAAGTTCTATCTCGATATGGAGCGTTGATGGAAAAATATTTATTGGAAAAAGATATCTTGAAATATCCTCATTCAATGGAATGAATTACCTCAGACAATGTGTTCTTGATAAGTGTGCACAAATAATCATCTTCACCATAAAAACAATAAACCAATAACAAAACATTATTATCTTCTAAGAAATAGTGTAAAAATAATATATTCTCAATGATGTTAATCCATTGTTTATAGATGAGGTGATCAAAAGTTCCAAAAACAATTGTGGCCATTATATCATGAAAAATATGATGGAAAATTTATTTCTCTTAAGATATAGAGGGAGTTCCACATGATCCATGTTAACATTCACAACATGATCCAGTTCACCAAGTACTATCATTATGTTTTGATAACCCATTACCATCATATCTGGAATATCTTTAGGAAAATCATCACATTTACTATGTCATTGATTATATCATGGGTTATTCTTTTTCTACTAATTAACTAAGAAGAATAATTAGCAGTTGTGTACTTTAATACTCAGCTAATAATCATAATAAACGTAAATATCAAACATAAAAAGATAATGTTATAATGGAATATTATATTATAACTTGTGATTCACTATGTTTTAGTCTAGTATATCCATGATCTATATCCAAATGTATATTATTATGGTGTTTATTATTTTCTTAAATTTTTTTAATAATGATCGTATTAATTTACCAACTTATATCCACTAGGTGTGTCAAACCAGGTGCAAAGTAAGTCTTATTGTTATGTACCAGGATACAATGATTTAGGCCTGGAGCACTATGTTAGAGTATTTAATACGTGGTATATCTGTGTCAGAACACCATCCACCTATATTATCCACATAGGGATGTATTTTCTTACTAAACCACATAATCTATACTAACAAGAATTTAATGATTTTTTCTCTATAATATAATTATCCATTGAGTTCTTACTAATATTCTCTGTTGATAATGTTAAAACATAACTATAACTTCCTCTCATACCACCAATAGAGTCCTTATACCATTACATATTTTATTATGTGATTTTAAGAATAATTGTATATCAAAATTACAAGCCAAGGATTGTATTGTTTAGTGCCTTGGATGATTGGGAATACGGAACTAATAACATTTAAATAGAATAAAACAAATTTAATTTAATCATTAATATAGATCTCATAACTTCTATTGATCTCATATACCTGTATAGGATAACCTAAGGAATACATGAATTAAACGGATAAACTATAATGTCCAGTATGGAAATAACCATATGAATCAAAAATAGATCATGGGATAGAATACATGACATGATGGCATAAAAGTCATGTAATGTGAATAATCATAAAAATTATAACCTTTATAACATTGGATAATATAATTATGGAATCATAGAAATGTTCCAACTATATATAAAATGTCATTAACATCAGCCCAGGATAACTACACAAATTATATAACATGGTGTACAATGTACCATAAAGGAATCAGTTTCACTCAGTATCCCAACATGATGTCTCGTAAAAATAAACTTTACCCAATGCATTGGAGTTATATCCAGGTTCACACATCATAACATTATCATGAATATGTGTGCCACATAAATAATCATAAATATTTAATAAAACATAAAGGTTTCCCATGGAAATAATTGGGAATCATAATAATGTCAAAACACTTACCAAAAATTAATATCATATTAGTTTCGATGAATGAATGTATTTAAATAAAACATCAACATTCACATGGAAATATTGGAATATATAAGGACAATGGATTCCAATATTATGTAAAAATAAGTATAAAAATGTTTATGAATCTTTATAAATAATAAATTTTGGTGCAGTTTAATGAAAATATTAAATAACATTTATAGCAGAAAAAGGGAGTAATATTTTATATAAAAAATGAAACAATAATGTTTTCATAAGAAAATTGTTTATTATATAATAATAATTTCATATTAAAACAAATTATGTAGTGAAATTGAAAATGGGTAAGAATTTGGGAACTTCCCATTAATTCAACTAGATTTTCAAGAATAATTGATTAATAAACCTTATTAAAAGAGGTATATCCCATACAATAGAATAAAAAAATTATCCAGATATGTGATTTTAGAATATATACAAAAATTTAAGAAGAATTATATTAATATAATAATGATTTACTTTAGGTTAATGAGGGGAATGTATAACCAAATGGAAAAATGGATTTTCGGAAATAATACCTTCCTTTATGTCTCAAACAGTTCTAAACATGATATTAATTTCCTAAATAATTATTTTATATTCAATAAATAATAATTAAATAACCATTTATACATTTTATTGATTTATTATAATATTAATATGTTATTTTATGTCCTTTAGACATGTTATAGTGTTCAATTTCATCTTTCAAGAGTGTTTATTTTCATAGTTTTCCTAATATTTTTTCTTATATAAGAGTATGAATGTTAATGTTAAATGGAAATGGAAATACATAATTGAAGTTTTAATTTATTAATGAAAATCATGAAGGTTAAATGGTTATATATGTGAGTTGGATATTTTGTGTTAGGATTAATCATTATATAATATGTTGGTGATAAGCATTTGGATTATTTTGGGTTGGTTTACATATAGTTTTGTTTCACCAACATCTCTTACTTTAAATCAATGGGGGAGAATCTAATACGAGGGGATTCCCATGGCCTAAACTACTACATCCTTCCATATGTCTGGGGAGACATACATGGTGTGCACTCATATATTGAGTAAAAATTGTAATGATGATGATAATATAATTATTGTATATGTCTGTTAGTGGAGTTATCATACCATTTGGATAAGGGGAGGTTAGGAGAGAAATAAAAAAGAACATGATTATATTTGAAAAAAATGAGAAAAGGAATTTACCTCTAGAATATCTCCTCCTTGAGAACCTCCATAGGTAAATGTTTTAGTTGTTATGAAGATTCCATGTACTTCTTGACATGGAGGAGGGGACTGGGAAGAGTTTTGGGTTGAATTTGTATAAAGATCTATCCATGGAAGGTGTGAGGTGAAGAGGTCGTGAGAGGTGGTATATATATTTGAGGAAAGGTGTTTTTTATCATTATTTTTATAATTTGTTTATTATTTTTTCTCAAGACTATTAATATTTTTCGGATTATCACCAAATATAATAAAATAGTCAAGCATTTTTGAGATTCCAGTGATTATGTCGACCATGAATCAATTAATACATTATTTATCTTATTATGTGTATATATATATATATTAATTTAATAAAATTACAAACCCACAAAATTAAACACTTTTATAAAATTAAATATAATTCACTATGAATATTTCGTGACAAGTAAAATAAAAAATGAAATCAATTTTATGAATTTTTTTATAAATATGAGAAATTTAATATACAATTAAAATCATTTTTTACTCATAAAATACATATTTTAAGATTATAAATAATTTTATTACACTTTGAAAAATTATCTAAGGCCTAATAAATTTATATTATAATTATTGGATAATAAAAAATAAATTTATTAGTATATTTTATGGAAATAAATTTTCTTTTCATATATTATATAAAATTTCAAATTTCAAATAAATACATAAGTTTTTCAATAATATCTACACATTATTAATAATTTATAAAACATTTATTTAGTTATATTATGACATAATTATATCAAATTTTTATTTATAAGATGGTGAAATATAATTTATACATTCTTTGGAGAAGTTACAATTCAGTTTCCACATTTACAATTCATATGGGTCACATTACTATCACAAGGTTCTTTTTAATAATCCATTATTACAGTTTCCATAACTTTTATAAGTTTCACTTGGTTGATTTAATAATAAATTATAATTTTTATTTGGTTTTTCTAATGGGATTTTATGTGATTATACTATATGAAACAATTATAAGAATGGAATTCCCACAGAAAACATTTTCAATTATTAAAAATGTCATGGATGAGAGACTATAACTTGAGAGAATGAAAATAAAACTCATCACCCTTTACGTGGTGTGTCTTTACCTTAGAAAAGTGATCATTTTATGCTTCTAACTTCTAATACACATGTAGTTTTATATGGTAATATTTTGAAATGAAATATTATGAAGTGATTTGAGGATGGGGTTGTACTTTGACATAAACATACAAACTGGGACTACACAAAATTTTTTCAAAGAATATCTGATAGACACTTCCACGCTCTTGGTGTTGAGAATGCAGTTGAAGGACATTCATGGGATGGTTTTTATTAGACTGAGTTTTCCTCTCAATGAATCCCCTTTTTAGTTTTGGAAGAATGTAGGAGGGATAATATAGATTTTCATGGATTAACATCAATAAAACTAATAAAAGGTATTGAATAAGTAACACATTCCATGGGTTGATTTCTTTAATTAACAATTGATAGGCCTTATTTATTCCTTCTAGAACAATATCAATTCTCAATACCACTATTTAATGGTTTTAGAGCCTAATAATTTGATATAAAAATTTAGTTTTATGTACGGATACTATGTTTTTTGTGGTTTAACCTTTCGATGTGATGGATTACCTTGTGCTGTTCAAATATCTAATGAACAATATCATTTCTCCATACATTGATTGATTTTTTATCTTCTTTAATAACATACTGATTAATACTATGAAATTGGAGTATCATGCAATGAATTTGATATTGGTTTCAGAATTACATTCAGAGGATCAATTGTATGGTAAGATCTCGATGATCCGAATATTTATCTAGAACATTCTCATTCTATAGAATTTAATTTCATAAAATAGTATATATATAGACATATAGAATATTAATTAGGTACTTACATAGTTTTAACTGATGTTTGTGTCATATGTGATCTTATTCAACGACATGGAGGGGTACTATATGAGTTAATTTGATAAATTTTCTAGACATTCATCCCATTAAACATACCTATCAAGGAAATTGATTTATATATTCTAGATCAATTTATGAATGAGGGCCCCAAAGGATTTTGAATTGTCGATTATGAGTTCTCCCCTATTGAGACTACTTTAGGAGGGTGTGGAGTGTGTCTCATTTTGTGATTCTTCTAGAGTCGGTTTCAGTTGTGTATTATTTTAATGGCATGAGACAATCACATATGGGTTATAGAATCTATAACCCAATGATAATAACTATGTGGATCCTGACATTTAGGTCGATGTATCCATCTACTTTATCAATCTTTAAAGGTGCTACTTTTGAGATTTTTTTGGTTTACTGAGAAATCCAATGTTGTAAGTATATATTCACCCTGAGAGATCATAACATAATATCGTATGCATGGTAAATGTTCTACATAACTATGAAATTTAGATTGAATAGACTCTTGATAATGGAAATGTGGTGGAAGATTCAGTTAGTAAGAATTCACATTCTCTCTTGTTGGAGGATGTCTTTGAGTAGTTTAATTCATTGCATCTGATAAAATTAGAGGATAAGGGTTCATTTTATTCTTCAATCAATCATGGTGACTCGTTTTCATCTTCATCATGTGAGAGACGATCAGTTGGGAGGCATAAACTATGAGGTTCCATTTCACTAGATATCCTCAGGATATTCTCAATATATATGCATTGAATATGTAGGGAATGTCATCCTTTTCTATGGAGTAGTGGTTGTTTTGGTCAAATTGTGAATTATTTTAATGATAGAGTTTCACCCATCCATATTTTATGTATATACATGTATTTAAAAGAAGTAAAATAAAATTTATTCAATGTTTTAGTTAGCTATAATGAGGTGTAGTTTCTCCGAGTTCATCTCCTAATGTATTACATGTGAGTTCGTAAATGTGGAACAACAGGGTATTATTGGATTGAAAAATCCTATTAATATCCTAATGTGGAAATTCGATAGAAAATGAAATTATATGTTTTGATTATTCTACATATTGTGACAGACTATAGTCCCATCTGGGTGATTGTTGTGTAACATACCATGTCATAAAACATTCTTTCCAAATGAAATTAGTGCTTGGGGGAATGTTTTCGACTATTGTATATATGGGATATCGTGAAACTTAATCAGGAGAACATGAAAATTATCTATGACAATGACATGGGATTTATGTCATGGTTTAGGAGATCCTTAAATGAATAATTTTGGACAAAGATGATGATGACCACTTCCATTAACCCAATGACTATTGGTAAGGCAGAACCGACTACTCATGGGATGGAGGATATGTTATGATGTTGGGATGGACTTCATCTAGATCTGGAAGGATCAACTTCATTTGGTAGGGTATTCTTATAAGAAAATATTTCACTCTATTATTACTTTGGTACCTTCTTAGGACCTATACAGGAGTCCTTTTAGTATATAATTATTTTGGAATGATGATGGAGAGTCATTTATTATTTTTCCAGAGAAGGAAAAGTCAAATATATTTATTGTTCATGTGATCCATGTGAATTGTAGGATAACCCTGATCCAACATAATTCTTTTTCTGATCAGAATCGTAGGACTTTGGAGTTAAAAAGGTAAACAATTTTACCCTTAGGGTCTCCCAAATAATTTTTCTTAGATTTTTCTAGTGGATGAAGCTATCATCAAGGATCATTGGGATATCGAAGTTTCTATGGTGGGTTACATAAGATTGTTACCATTTTTCCCCAATATTTTTATAAATTTTTTGAAGTCATCTATATGTCACATGTGATACTATATGTGAATGATCCAACAAATGTTAATGACTGGGAGATGATGGAAAATGAAGATGGAGCTGCATTTGTGGAATACTGGGTTGTGATCAGGGATTGGAATGAGAGGATCTCTCTTGGATAGATTGTTACCTAGGTCGGCGAGCTTTGGAAGAATGGAAAAAGGCATGAGAACTCATACGAGTGTTAAATTTATAATCATGTTCAGTACACCAACCTTTTTTATAGATTTCACATTGTAGATTGAAAATATTTTTAAGAGGGGATAACCATGAAACTATAGTTTTGTTGGATTGGACATATTAATTGATGTATATATATATTGGTATATAGATTTATCCTAAAATGCATTGTTGTATTTTTGTTCATCATGGCCCTATAATATATATATATATATATATATATATATATATTAAAAAAAATTCATGCACATCATTTCTTCTAAATTTTTTTACCATTGTTTGGGAAATCATATGGGAAATTCGTGAAAATGGTCGATCCTGGAACATGGGGATTAACATAAGGGAGAACCTTTTTTGGGTGGCACTATATTTGTTGTTGGGGAAGACATTTTTGGGTGAAAATAAAAATATAATTAAATAAAATGTATATTTATCATAATAAAATAATAAACCTAATTAACCTCTATATTTAGATCATTTCAAACAATCTCATTGGTTATAAATATAACCTTGAATGGGTGTGGGAAGAGAATATTTCATTGGTGATTGGAATGAAAGAATTAATCATGATCATTTTGAGATGGATTGATAGGCAATGAACATAGTATAATATTTTCATTTATAGAGAATCCCTTCTTCCCAAATAACTGATCCATAATCAATGATGGAATAATTATCACTTTTTTATAATATTATGGTTAAATGATTGTTACTAGATTCATATAGTCCTTTATTATCAGTGATTTCTAATATTCCCATTAGACCGGTTTTATATATTATTAAAATTAAATAATTCATTTTATAACATTCCATCACATATTCACTTCTGTAATTTTTTTATTATCATTAGAGATTGTTGGTGCAACAAGGGGTTTAACTATTATATTGTGATTCAACCCCACCATTCAAGACATTCCAAATTATTGTCTTATTTGTGAACATTTTGAAATTGATAGTGTGAGTTTGACTGTGATTGAACCCCCATAAGCATGGAGGATTCCCGCATGTCCTGAGGATAATCATTTTCTGGATGGAGAAGGTTGAATTTTGGTTTTTGGGTAATTCTTCATAGATCTTGTGTCCAGAGAGGAAACCATAGTGGAATGGTTACATTGAATAGAGGTGGGAGGGAATGTGTTTTTAGAACTATGACATCATTAATGGAATTAACAAAGAAGCCCCAAATTAATATTCCTTGGTGTATTTTGTGGATGAACTAATTGAGGCTCAAGTGTAAAATGTCATTGAAAGGAATTCTAAGGTATCTGTGAAAAACCCAACTACATAGTGTGTAGTAGAGGAGAAAATTAAATTTATTCCCAGGACTGTGGATGATATGTATTTTTTAATATAATTATCACATTCATGGTATGAACTAGTACACTTATTGTGACCGTATGCTAAAAGATCGGTGTGTACTCTATAATACATGGGTATAGATAATTATTGGGACATGGGAATGAATTTTAGTACAATGTAATTTCCATGTATATGGGTATAAATAGATATAGATTGAAATGAATATATGTACATGGGAATGACTAGGAACATGATAATTACCAAACTAAAAAAGAATAGCTATGTAGTCAGAAAGGAAAGGATTCCCAGACAAAACAAGCTACACGGTCCTGGATGAAATTACACTGGCACATGATGGGCAACATCCAAAGGCCCCAGGTTCTTGTGAAAAATTGTGTAGTGTGAAATTGATTCCTATAAATTAATGAAGGAGAACATATACATGTAATTATATGATGTCACATTCTATCTAGACCCCCATAATTTTTTTTATTTCATCTAGAAACTTATTCCCCTCATATATTATTATTTTGGACTTGTATTTTTCCCCATGATTATCCTATCATGTGTTTCATTCTATGTTTCATGTTATAGTATAATAAATTGTGTATTTTGATATAGGATAAGACGTATTCCAAGAATGAATATTTTTTCATGAATCACATTATCATAGTTGTTATTTGGAAGGATGATCTATGAGATTTCAGGTATTTATTTACAGTGTCATACTAAGGAATGTGACTAACATACTCTTTATAAAGGTCTAGTTGGTTCTCCCATACATTGGGTGGGGGCCATTATCAATCGATTCGTACACCCCCATCTTCATTTATTGGTAGCATTCAAGTTATCCATGGGATTTATGGATCCCTCAAATATGTATAGTAGTGGCTAGTGGGGGGTCCTACAAAAATATATTTTGGTGAGGCTATGTTGGATGTTGTTCAATAGAGTTCAATTTTTGGAGTTTTATGAAACATTTTTAACTTATCTTGGATGTGGGGATAGAGATCCAATTTTTCAATCATTTGAGTATCTTTATGAGTATATATATATATATTGAGTTTCACATCCCTATTCACATTGTTTGACATGTAGTCTATTGTATACCCCTATTTCATTCATTTGGGTTTTCAATGTGTCTAATTGGGTTTGTGTGTACTAAATCTTGTTTGATATTTTCTCAGACGTTGTTTCTTCTTATGATGAAATTTGGATATTCAGCAATGTCATCAATGGATCATAGTAGCACCATGTGTGCATAGACATCCTTTTTTGGTAGGGAATAGAGATCCAGAGCCAGGCTATATTAGTTTAATCTATTATTCTATTTATTTCAATGTTGGGGATTTAATTTTGGTTTGTTGTCTATTTATCTCATTTAGTTTTAGTTTATGTTTTGGAACACTAATGTATTTGGTAGAGATTATTTCACGCATATCTTTTATCGATAAGATTTTGTCTTTGTAATATTCTAATAGACTATTTGATGGATATGGTGGGGGAATATGTGTTCTTATGAAAAGTAATTCCCTTTAAAATTTCTTACTTGTTTGTTATTTTATCTAGACCATAGCCTAATTTAACCTAACTTCATGTGGTAAAAGAAAGTCTTCACACTGGTAGTAATTCCCTAGTGGTCTATTCCATGGATTAGAATCCCTTCTTCTGGATATATATCAACTTCACCATATTGATCATATCCATTCTATAACGGTCCATTAATATCATTTGAGTAATAATATTTGAGAATATAATAGATAATTATGATATTTTAACAATATCATTTTTTGGATGATAAGGAGTATTGGGGGGACAATTTACTCTTGATGAAAACCATACAATAGTAAAAGAATTTTCAATCACACATGAATGAAATATTTTGAATGATGATAATTCATGGTTGTGACCTGAAAAAAATATCCAATCATCACTACATATTTATTAATGACAATTCAAGATATTGCTAGTTTTGGAATATTTGTGTAATTTTTTCACATGTTTTACTGATTTAAATTGAGAATCATACTCCATGGTTCCATAAATTGTACTAGATTTCATTTAAGTGATATGAGCCACATAGAGTAGTTCACTATTACTAGTTCACAGACCTATATTATTGTACATAATTTGGTGATTTTTAAAATCATAAAATAATGATAGAATGATGGATGTTTTTCCATTAATATGACATGGGAACAAGGGAATGTTATACTTGAATCATCCCAAGTAGATCTAGCTTTCCTAGGGGGGCGGGTTGTAATTTTGAATCTACATAGGTTAATAAAAGGTTAATATTCACAACATATTGGGATCACTGAGTACTTGACAGTCAAATAATTTGGAATTGACATCTTCTATTTTAGTTTGGAATGGAAAAGGCCTTTTCAAATTTGATTAATTTGTTGAAGAATAGACTTAACTAGGCTTCTATACACAATATATCAAGTTGAGTTGTCATTAAAATTTAATGTCCAATAAAAAAACTAATATTATACAAAATTATGTATTTGATTTTTGTGGAAACATTATACAATAAGGGTTGATATTATAAGGGTTCATCTGAATATTGTATCAAAAGGTAAGTACATTGTATGAAGAGAACCCCATTGATGAGTTCAAGATTTTTGATCTCATATGTCAATATATATCCTCAAAAATAGTTATCAATCTATAAATAGTTATTAAAATTTCACTACAAAAATATAGGTCATACTGAGTTTAGTAATACCAAGTTCTATCAAAGTATATCACCATTTTCAAGATGAAATATTACCTAAGAGGGAGAAAGTAATAATCTTGGGGTTGGAATTTTTTTTAGGATTATCATCTATTCCAATAATATGATATCATTATGTCCCTATGTATCCGTTAAATATATGAATTAATCCACACATATTTTATAATGGTGAAATTCCTTACATAGATCATCCTCATATGCAGTGAAAAGGGGTAATTTATACATTTTAATAACACACAACCACTTGGATCATGAAAATAATGAGAGGATCTAGTATCGAAATTTATTTCATACTGTTGAAACTGTATTTAGGTATAGGTTCACAATATATTTGATCTCACTTGATATCATTACTTTTTAGGAATCATGATATAGGTAGTTATACCAAAATGGTCCCTATTTGGATCAAATTACTATATAGGTATGAGGTAATTTTCTAATACTGGATAAGTGAACCATGATTTCTAGGTTAGATAAAACCTATATAACCACTGAATCATCCTATGAATGAAAATAACCAAATTCAGATAAATTTATAACAAAATGAAGTATTATTTCATTATGGATCAAAATATGAGGTATTCCATTATGAAAACCCATAGAATGATCTACCTCATATGTACGAGTGAACATTTTCAGATACATTTATATTATATATATTTATACATGTGGATTCTATATAGATATATATTTTATAAAGGATGAATAATTTTAATAAAATAGTGAAACCAAATATGAATGGAGTTTTATTTGTGAAAATATAAGACTAGGGTTGAAATAGGAAATTTGCGTGTGAATACATATTATGAAGAAACCACAATAAAAAACAAGTTTTTATCCAACTTTCTTTATATAAGTTAGTATTATTATAGTCAAAATGTTAGTATATCAAATTTAAAAATCAAAATTATTGTATTTTTCTCCATTGGGTCATATATTATATGAAAATTGACTTCTATATGGATAAGTGAAACCATAGTAATATCATTAAATAAAAAAGAGAACATATTGTTGGGAAAATATCCCATTTAATGGTTTTTATATCTTTTAATATGTTCATATATAAACATATGTTGTATGATTCGGAAATATTTATATCATATATAGAAGGGATGATTTATCACGTCCCCAAGTAACTACGGATTTTGAGAGTTTATGTTTACTTGAAAATTTAATATTACATGCATGATAGGATGCTCTGTGTAGTCTAAGGACATGTATTGTGGAACCTAATATCATTATTCTTATCGTCACATGTCAACAAATTAAGGATCATGTAGTTTAAGGTCAAATAAAAATGAAATTTTCTTGAATGCAATTTTATTCATATACAGATCATCAGAGAAATGGTATTATTATGCCAAATTGATTGAAGTAATGATGGTAAACCATTATGGTCAAAGGGATCCAAATACAAAGAACATATGGGTGGTCATTTTGAATATATGGATTGTCCCTTGATTGATGTTTCAAGAATCAATACATATCCTCTTTCTAATAAAATCAAGCCAAAAAAATCACTTATATTACTACCTCTATATTTAAGAATATCAGACGTAAGGGATTTATTATAGATTAAATTTTATGATTCAATCAATATAGGAGATCTAGAAGACATTATGTATGATAATGTAAAATCAATAAATACAAATGTAGTTCTTGAGGAGAAATTCACTATATATATAAACATCATATATAGTTAAAAGTGTATTTATTTTGATTAATGTGCTGAAACAAATACACCACTCTCCATGGATTCCCACATGAACTGGACACTGAAATTGGTGACTAAGGTCATATAAATTTAGCAACTAGGATATGTTTCATATCATACGATGTTGTCTCATGGGAGTATCATGTTTAGGGTCATAATTCTTGAACTAATTTCCGATGGAGTTTTTTCCATTAAATTTGGACCATCACCACAATATTTATTGTCATGTGGTGGTCACATTATTCAATATAATTTAAGGTTTCACTATAATGAAAAATCTGTTTAGATGTTTAATTTTATCTGAAATGTAGCAGGAAAATGTTTTTTTAAATAATTCATTTAAGATGTTAATCGTGGATTAGGGGTTATAAATATAATTTCATGATAAACCATTCAACTATGGAAGGCCTTATGTACCCCTATCCTTTCGGTAAAAGGAGTAATATCTATTGGAATAGAACATGTCTATTACATATGTCCATTCGCAATTGTGTTCAAAATTTTCAGGATTCATTCAGTGTAAAGGTGGGGTTTTAAAAGAAATGGCCTCCCTCCATAGGGGAATGGATGTTTTAAAACATATTTATTAGTGGATATCAAAATATGATACAAATGGAAATCCTAACTTTGAAATATGTCATCCCTCTTCTCTTATAGGCACTCTTACTAATCAATCATCATCTAGGATTATTCTAATTCCCAGATATATCCATTTAAAATAATTAGATAAAGGTGACATTTACATTAATTGTTAGCTCCACCAATATTCCATTTAGATGTGAATAAATAGTTTCATTTGAAGATGTATAACTTATGGTTGGTAAGACCACAAGGAATGTTGTTTCATTTTTAACCTAGATTTCAAATTGTTAAAACTGTATTCTAGTAAATATTTGATAGAGTATTTTTAAATGCTTAAGTACATCTATATTATATTTCTTTATAGTGGTAGGAATGGTTGGATACGATATTACACTCATTATATTACCATTTAAAATAGAATGGATATAATTTTTTTCTATTGTCCATCATTATTATTTAAGGGACACCAAATCACATGATATTATTGGACATTAATTAGTGCATGATATTAAATATCCTGACATCCTTGCAGGGTATAGTCCGAATAAAATTAGATAAGATTTTATTTTAATTAATGATATACTTAAACTATATGATAATAGATGGTGGAGATTTTATCATGACTTACTTTCCTTATATGGTGAATTCTTAGGTGCAGATTATAGTAAGAAATAGTTATATGTGTTTTTTGATAATGTAAGATTTTTTTTCAAAATAAATTATACATTAAACTAATTTTTATATAATATTGTGACATTTTTTCAGGATATAGAAATAAATATGTGTTTTATTAGAGCGAAAGTTCCTCAGATAATGAGTAATCTATGATTCTGTGGGAACTTCCTTCATAATTCTAACACCCTATGTTTTTATGGATTTTTTTCATGAATAAATACTGGATCATTATGTCTTCTAATGCACTAAGTAAAACCTCCATTTCATAATGCACCTAATCATCATATGTCACAAAAAAATAAACATGGTGTACCTTATATATAAATTCAACTAGGTGTATGTTAAAAGAAACACTGACTCTACATACCTTACATGCAACATAGAAGTTTCAACGAAAAAGTATTTTTTTTTATAAAAATATAACTGAGATAATTATAACCTATCCCTTACAATTAGATATATGAATACTAATAAATACTTAATTTTTTTAATAATATGTTTATATAAATAAATTATATTGATAATGTAACTCCCAAAGCTTCCACGGTATGTTTCCCTTTGAATAATGCAATAGCTTGCGTTGTATGCAACATCGAGATTTTAACACAACGTGACCAATCAAAATAGTCGTTATGAAAAAAATACCCACTTCTTGAAATTTTATCAATTTTATCTTTAAAATTTGATTTCATTTTTGGGTTTGGAATATCAAAATTATCATAGGGTTAATTTTTGGTATTTTTTTGAAAACATTCAGTTTTTCATGAATAGTGAAATACAAGGAGTTATTGTTTAAAACTGACTTTTTATTTAAATAATTATTTATTTTATTTAAATTTATTTTAGGTCAAAATAGATAAATAATACCTATATACATTCAATGTAATTCATTGGAGTCAATTTATACTATTTTTAGATATATAAAAATTATAATAAATTTTTTATCATATTTTACGCACCTTCTATGAGCATTTGAAAATTTACATAAAACATAATTTTACCGCTTCTGTGAGTTGAATTTCAAAAATCCGAGAGACATGGTTTATATCAATAAGTAAAATGTGGTTCAATGAGATGAAAATATTTTTTGCTGAATCGCAACTTTTGACTTTTATTTACCACGGTTAAAAGTAAAATGTGTAATTAAATGTAAAAATAATATTATAATTACCCTAACAGATGTCCTAATTCTATTGGATAAATGTAATTAGACCAAAAACAGACTTAGGAATTAAATATGATCCTTTATGTCCACATATATTTGATTAGTTCATTTATTATTATTTAATTCAAAGAAGAGTTAAAATTGTTCAATTCAATGATTAACAACTAAAACATTTTTAATATAGGGTTACACATAAGATAAATTCAACTATAAATATTCATTATAAATATAAATAGATTTCAAAAATAATTTTATTTTATTTATAATTTTTTTACATTAAATACTTTAATTTATTTATGATTCAATGATGATGTTGTAATTACATAATTAATTAAATATTAAAATAATTGATATTATAAATTTCCAAATAAATTAAATTTGAGACTTTTTATGACTTCCACTAATTTTATAGGTTAATATGACATGTTTGGGTTGATTAAATGAATATTTTTTGAATTAATAATGCTGTATGGAATTTAACAAAAATAAAATAGGAAATAGTGTCAAAATTGAAATAAAAGAGTTTTTAAAAAAATATTATATTATTAATTGATATTATATTCCTAAAAATCTACAGTTCATCCAAAGGTCTTCAATAATATTATATATGTCAATAATGAACCACTTGAGGTTTTCTTTAATATTTATAGTAATTATATTAACCATATAATATAAAAATACAAAGAGACATGGTAAATGTCAAACTAATTAACTAAGAGTTAAATCTAGAAGATAAGGTTAATATAGTGACCCAAACATGTATAAAACCTATTGGTTGAGTGTTTTTAGATCCATCCCCACCATTTAATAGAAACAAAATAATTTTTGAGCCATTAGAAACCGAAAATTATTTTATCATAAAATAATATTTCAATCTTTTCCTATGGCGCCCCTAACCCCTCTTATAAAAGGGCACTTCCCCTTCTCACAAACTCACACCATAAAATCCATTTGTCTCGGCCAAACCCATCCCAAATATCCTATGATCTATCATACCTTTATCCTAGAGGCCTTAATTTAGTCAGAAATCAATCTAATGGAGCCCTTTTGATCAAATCAAAAGCAAGAACACGATGAAGAGGTAAATATTTCATCACCTGTTTCATGTTTTTTCCTTCTTCAACATCCTTTTTTTTCATTCTAATATAATAAATCTTGTATATTATATATACTATGATGTTATTATAAAAATGATACACCCATATTCATTATTTTATCAATCCTATGAATGACATGTCATCATACGTGCGTACGTATGGCTTTCCGTCTCCACGTCATGGTGTAGTTTGTTATTCAAACACTTCATCATTTGGATGGGTATAATAATGAGTATAAATATTGAAAATAATAAATATAACATGATAATAATTCTATATATATGATATTCCATCCAATTATATACTATTTTAATATCAAAAGAATGATATTCTTGCTCGTGCGTACGTACGGATTACCGTCTCCATGAACGTGATGATATTAATTTCCCAACGTATCCATTCAACACTAATTTTCAATTGAGGATTAAAAATAATGTTTAATGACTTGATATAATTTTGGATATGAATAAGATACATCCCATCCAAAAAAAATATGACTCACATAATAAGGAATATAAAGGAAAATGAATAAGTTAACACCTGAAAAAATGATAATACTAAAATATTATTAAAAAATCAATATTAGAAGATCATATATGATATCAAACAAGGTACATTATGACCTTTTCGATAAAATTAAGGTATGAATGTTTTTTTAAATTATATGGCGGATGTGGATAATTTTCACCATTACAACATCGCCAAATATTCCCTTACAAGATTCTAAGAATATTTTAAAAATAAATGTTTTCATTATAATTATGTGACTCTTAAATTATTTCAAAATGAATGGAAATATTTCTCTAAAATTGTTTTGATTTCATCTATGTAAACATCCTTTGATGGATTTTAAGCTTATTTGAAGTATACTTATTATGATACAAAACATACATAATGTATTGAAGGTTTTGTGAAATTTTTGACTGCGGATGTGTTATGTTTACACCATTCATGGTTTATGGATAAGGTATTGACATTTTGTGTGCTAAATTTAATACGAATGATTATGTTATGTTTAAACCTTTTCATATGAGGAGAGCATTGGAGTTAGTAAGTGACTAGTGGAGCCCCCTATAGCTCCTCGATTCATCGGTAGGTCTCATTAGACAAACTAGTGGCTTGGCATTAGGCCTCGACAAAATCTTATTTGTAGTCTTGGCACAAGTCATTGACTATGTGGTTATGAAGTCTGGAATTATGCATTCCATCATTATGAAAGTGGCTATTGAAATTGTATGGGATTATTCGACCAGTAGAATATCCATGTGAAAAACAAAACAGAATTATTTGATTTTATCTTTTCCATATTATGCTGAAGTTCCAGTTTAAAAGTATTTTGTTTTATTCTTATACATTTCTGTAAATATTTATGATTTTTAGGAAAATTTCCGCTATATTGTTATCCTTACTAAGCATCTCATCTCACCCCTTTCTATGATTTATTTTTGGCAGGATGCAAAGAATTATTTTATGAGTGACCTGCAGGGATAGTCTGAGGGGATATGAGTGTGGTCTATGGAAACAATTTTGTTTTAGTTTTTCATTTTATAATTTACTGTAAAACTTATGATTGTATCTATTATTTCCAAGGCTACTAAACTGATCGGTCTTTCAGGACATGATTTCCTTATATCATGCCAATGATATGTAATAATGCACCGACTCAAGATAATTGGGGTCAGGGTGTTACATTGGATATCAGAGGTAGATTAGTAAAAACCTTGTAATCTTGATTTAGAAAAATTCTCATTTGATAACATTACCCTAAGATAGAATTTGAAAATTTGTATAGAAGAACATCCTATAATTTTGGTATTGTAGATATTTTGTGAGTTTTCCAAGTAATAAATCTCTGTCTAGATAAGAGCAGGTAGAGGCAGGTCTGGTAAAGATGTACCAAGATGTAAAACCCGAAATCACTGCTTTGATATAGCCTTGAACGAGAACTTGTGCATGACAACGGGAATTGCTGAACTCTTGGTTACGACACTCTTGGGGGATATGCATAAGAAAATTCTCATTTTCGTTACAAATCATTATAAAGGGTTTATGAGTAAATACTTCATTAATGATAACATTTTCATGATTATAGATTATATCCATAAACTGTTCAGTTTATGTTAACTGTTTTACATGTTTGGAATTTTGTATTTCGGTTCATAAACTAATGTAGTTTACGAAATTATTTAGAAACGGAACCTAGTATGAGAATGAAACCTTTATCAACACACATAATACATGTAGGTATTCCCATCCTACTCAAGAAAATTATAGTGGAGTTGGTGAAACAACTATTGCTGATAAATATATCACAATACTGGGACAACAATCTCAGGTTATGAATAATAACCTTACTTGTATGGAGCACCCTGATCAACACCATGGAGGATCAATGTTAGATCTCTTTAGGAGGAAACAACCACCAACATTAAATGGTAGTAAAAATCCATTAGTAAGAGAGCAATGGTTAATTCCATAGAGAAAATATTCCAGGCCTTGGGGAGTAACGAATGGGAAAAAGTTATCATGGATGTTTACCGCCTCATTGGAGATGCTGATCAATGGTGGTAATTGATTCAAAACACAAAGCTAGATGATGAAATATCAAATATGTAATGAAGGGATTTTAAAGATATTTTCTTAGAAAAATACATTCCTCGTGACCATCGAGCAGATATGGATGGGAAATTTCGGAGTCTGAGGCAAAAATAGGATAAGAATGTCACAAAGTATGAAGATAACTTGACAAGGTTAGCAAGGCATGAAGCAGATTATATAAATTACCCAAGAAGTATGGTTGATCATTTATTTGATCGGTTAAAACCATTTTCTACCAGGCATTAGTTCAATATCCTATTCATCATACGAAGACATTATCTCATGTGCTATTAAGACATAAAAGGAATTGTCTATGTTTATGACTTTGAAGAAAAGCAAGAGAAGAAGAAATCTTCTGAACAATCAGGAAATGAAAATAAGGGGAAGAAGGGAAAAGTTGAATATCCATCCTACAGTAAATGTGGTAAGAAACACCTTGGTACTTGTCTAAAGTTAATGGAGTCTGTTATAAGTGTGGTGAAAAAGGCCACAAAGCTTGTGATTGCAATGTAATGAAAGGGGCTATCAATGTTGAATGCTAAAATTATGGAGAAAAGGTACGTTATGAAAATAAATATCCTAAGCGCCAATGAAACATACCTCAGAAAGGCCAAGGGATCAAGGACAAGCGTATGCAATAACTACTACTGAAGTTGATGCTTTGAAAGGCATGGTGGTAGGTAATTTAGGGTTTTTCTCAAGTTTAGCCAATCACAGGGGAAAATTCCAACTATACCAACACTTATTTCCCAATGGTCTTAACAAACCGTTGGGAAAAAGACCTCATTCCAAAAGATCATATGAATCATTGGCATATAGGTCATATAGACCAGTTTTACCTAATGGTTCAAATTAACTGTTGCGATATATCTATCCAAAATAACATCGCCATCAGGATACTTTTCTTATCCCTAAGATGCACTTCTCTAAACCCTAAGTTCCACTCACATAGTCCCCCCATCCTAACCGCCGCTCCCATACCGACCACCACTCACCACCGCTCCCATCCTGACCACCCCATGTCACTCACCGCTCGCTGATTGACGCTCGCCACTCACCACTCTCCGCTCCCCGATCATTGGCACTCATGCATCCCGCTTCAATCCATTGTTATCCAAACCATACAGGGCCACTCCAATCCTCCCATCATTGACACCGCTCTCATCCCCCTTGAGTTCCCCTCCTCCCATCCAGACTCCCACTTGCCGCTCGCAGCTCCCAGCTCATGGTCGCTCGTGAATCCCCCTTCTGCTATGTAACCATCAAATCTAAGTCTCCATAACCTTGAATTCAGGTTAATTATGAGTTTGTATCAGTATTTATATGATTTATATAGGCTATATAATAGTCATTCATAATGTTTTATATGATTTATTTTAGATTTTTTCATGATTCATGCCTTTATAAAATTATCCAAAGGAGGGTGATTGAACAATACTTCATTGAGTTCACATTTACATTGAATCAATGTTTGTTAATTCCACATTTGCATACATGAAACCCAATAACTACATGACATGTGTATTATAATCATTATCCCAATTTGTTTGAGGGGTGATCTTCATTATTTATATTCTTTTCTTGTTTATTTTCTATTGAAACAATGTTTTCTAATATATACTATTTTATAAGATCTTTTCTCTTCTTTGATGTGATACTTTTTAATGGATATTCCTTTTTTCGAGAGGCATCTCACACGAGAGGGTTTTTTTGGTTATTTAATGATGTTTCATGGTTAGGAACCTTGTTCATCTGATGTGAAGCTATATTCTTTATATAATGATATCCTTGGGAGTCATCTCATATGGTTGATGTTCAGGTCTCTTTCTCTTCTTTTCACGTTTGTTTTAAATTCTAGAAAAAATTAATTGTTTTATAGATATCTATTATAGGATTCCATATTATGAAACACTTTGTGTTTTATGATGGTTGGAGGTTTCAAGAGGGTGATTATAGCCTTTTACATTTTCAAATTATAATTTTATTCATGGTGTCACTTATTTTATAATGCATTTGATTTCTTGTCCATGTGGTAACTTGTCTAATTATGTAGTTAATAGTTAGTTTTTTACACCCCATATTTGACTATGAAATCTCTATTTTTTTTTCTTATTGTCAATTGGTGAGATTTCTCAGTTTTCTGTTTGAGCTTACATTAGAAGCTCGAGTAGCCTTTAGGTCTTCCATGAGATAGATTTGATTTTATGAAACATTATGTGATAACAATTCTGGAGTATGTTGGAGTCATTAAATAACCCCAAATGTGTCCATCAAATATCATAAATAACCCCAAGTGGATCCATACATTGTATCCTCCTCGCATGGGTTGTCCACTCACCCAATAATATCAAACATATCATATTCTATCATCTCAATAACATAGTATAGACTCATCTCTCGAGGATTATCCCAAAATCCTCATCCCACACACTATAGTCTTTTCTCGGCATGTCTACCTTTCCATAATTATATTATCAAGAATTTGGTCAAGAACCTCATTAAAATCATGTATTATAACCCAGCCCCACTAACAGTCCAAGCCTCTTGGCATTATAATGCCAATATGTCTAGAAATACCCAATAATCACACTAGCATATCATCCTTGATCTCTGTAGTTGATCTTTTGAATCTGTAAATGGACTAAAACCTTTCATAAAACATTTTATAGACTATGAGGGACCATCCTATTCAATGAAAACTCCACGATTCCAATCCATCACCAGTAGTATTTCATCATCAAACACATGACGTACAATTGTTATATTTATCACCATAAGGCCCAATCCTCATAGGAATATTTTACTTGATCGAAACCATCATCCAGTCCATACACATATCATCCAAATTATAAGACCTATGTTAGACCTCTAAAATCCCAATCGATTTGTTATCCAATTGGAGACCTAGAGAAAACATGATTTCATTTCCATAAAATCACTAATGAATTTTAACTAAACCTAGGAGGCTTGTGAACACCATATCTATAATTATTCTATATTAATATATTTACTTTCATTTACAATCCTTAGACTCCATGACTCCCATGGCACATAGTTATAATCAATCCCTTGGAAATCTATGATCTAATAATCATGTTAGTGTTTAAGGGGCTATCGAGGCACTTAATACTGTCATTATATACATATGAATTTTTATTTAAAATATCAGTTAATTTACGTAATGGTTGAGCACCCATGGAGGTGATTATAATTCATCTTCTAACTTCTAAATGATTTATTCCCTCCACCAGAATGAGGAATTAAATAAATCCCCTTCCATGATCATGTAAAACCTATATTTTCCAAATACATAATACTAACCACAAATATATAGGTGATAAAAATTGAAGACTGGTCCATGATCACATCATTAGTCATAGCTTCATCATAAATATTCATGCCTTATGCATTATATTAGTCATATAATTTGACATATACTAACCAGATTAGGGAATTCTGATTCATATTCAATCACTAACAGTTTTTCCTTCTCAATATCTAAGTGATATCAAGATCTAGCTTGATTATGCTCATCTAGGAAGTTTTGGTCATTGAAGATTAGTTAGAATTACTTCGAATAATGTTTTCATCCTTCCATTCCACTATAAATTTACACCACAACCTATCTTGACCCTTTAGTAATGTTGTAGACATTTAATTTCCCAAACAAACATGTATTGAACAAAAACAAACTATGTTAAAACTCGATCAATACTAATTATATACCATTTAGAAGTATATTAATTTTTAATTAATAGAAATGTACTTTTTGATAGTATCATTTTGAAACATGTATTTGTTTCCCCCTTGCTTTAAGGAACATGATTTGACCCATGTGGCGGTGTGGTTCTTATGTGTTAGGTGGTGACATGTATAGTCACAGGAGAGAAGTATGTTTTAGTTTAGTTTTTATTTTATATTATTTATCACATAGCCCACTTATGTCTTTTACTGGTTTCTATGGACAAAGAGTAGTTATATGCTTCGAAGGAGGCCAGAAGGGGTTTAGTTTGTTTAATTCCACCGGCTTTGATCTGAGGTAAAATTCTATGATTAGTACTTGTTCGTACCTCATATATTTTGGGTATATCAATGTTTTTGACTCTATATTATGTTTTTGGTAGGGCGTTGAATCATTTTGTATTGGTTCGGGTGGATTTGGTTCTCGCCAATCGAGATAAGGCTTTAATGCTATTGGTTGGTTTTTCACTACTTATATAGGGTCATTTATGTGCTTAATGGTTTTTAATATGCTTTGCGAAGTGCATTGATCTCTGATCATTGGTTTCACATCACCATGTCAAGGGTGACTCACCTGCGTGTGCATAGGTAAGTAAGTATATGTTTGTGGGTTCCCCCGTTACATGTATAGTCAACCATGGCAATGATTATGCATGTACGGGGATTGGTTTACCCATGTATATAAATAAAAATGCATACGCATGTGAGTGGATACTGGTATATGCATATAAGCATATTTTTAAGGATCCCCTTGCACATTATCATGGCCATGTGGGTGTGTGCATAAAGGCTACGTGACCTTGAATGCGTGTGAAGGTGTATATACCCAGTGTGAGAGCATCAGCTTTTAGTTAGAAAGATCCAAGAGCCGAAGTGGATGGCTTGGATCCACCTTGAGGTAGAGTCCCTCTTGTAGCATCTTTAATTTAAGAATACATTAAATTGAATTTAGCTTCTTTCATAATTCTGGATAATTATATTGAATTGCATATTTTGAATAAGTGTTCTTTAATATAATTTTTTCATTTGATAAATAAAGTAATGTTTTTATAATAAAAACCCTCCAATAGAGGTGTGCTGTCTGTGAAAAAGCACACTGATAGTTTAGGGTGTATAATTCTTTTCCTTCGTTTCGTTTCCCTTTATATGTTGCATCATTGTGCCACTCACTAAAACTTTCTGATGATCCCTTGTTATAACATATTAAATAGTTTATTTGTTCTATCATGTTTTTTGTGACCTTATCTTATGGAGAAACACATTTTGGGTGTCTTCCTGGCCTCTTGGCCACCCCTTTGGGTGTTTACCTGAGCCTATATATCTAAAAAATCTGATGGTATCATTGTTTAACACCTATCAGGCTTATGATGCTCTCAACCATAAGCATCATCTTAAAACTGTTTAGGGTTTTTTCTTAGCCTTGATGCACATCTAAATGTTTACATATATGAATTCTCCCATAAGATTTTTGTTGCATCTGAAGATGTTAAAACATACTCAAATTCTATTTTTCTCAAGGTGACTGAAGTTTTATTATTTGTGTACCAAGAAATTAATATTCCATTGATAAGTTATACACTAGCATAATTTGACTCTCAATCATTTTTTTCAACTACCTAGTACCACTTTTAAAAAAAATGAATATAATATATATATATACATATATATCATACAACAATCCCGAATCAAGAGTCTATTTTTTATAACATAAGATCTATTTATATACTTCTAAGGACAACTACATAGGATTTATTTGGAATCTTGTCTAGAAGATGATTCCCCGAGAATGTCACTGGACTGGGCCAACACGCTGCGGTCACGCCGCGGTTACGCTACGGTCATGCCGCATTCATGCTACGGTTACGCTGTGGTCACACTGCAGTAATGCCGTGATTTGGCACTACTCTACGATGACTTCCCCAGGTAGTTCACAATCCTGTTGGAATTTGATGTATGATACCTAAATAGAGTTTTAGATACATTACCCACCCATATTTAATGGGGAGGGAGGTGACGGCTGGAATCTATCCCCACATCCTCCCGCTACCTTCACTCTTGGCCAGAAGATGCTGCCCGAAAATGTCGTTGGATCAGGACAACATGGTACGGTCACACCACGGTCATGCCGTGGTAATGCTGCGGTCAAGCCACAGTAATGCCATGATTTGGCCCTTCTCTAGAATGACACCTCGCGGTAGTTTGCAGTCCTTTTGTAATTTGATTTATGATACCCATATAGGGTTTTAGATAAAGTCCCCACCCATATTTAATGGGGAGGGATGAGATAGCCGGAATTTTCCCCCACCTCCTCCCTCTCACTTTACTCCTATCCATAAGATATATCCCCAAATATTTCGCTGGACCAGGTCAACACACAGTGGTCACGTCGCAGTCACACTGCGGTCACGCTACGGTCACATCGCGGTCGCGCTGTTGTCATGCTGTGGTAATGCCGTGATTTGGCGATGCTCCAAGACGACACCCCATGGCGGTTCATAGTCCTGTAAAAATTAAATTTATGATACCTAGATAGAGTTTTAGATACATTACCCACCCATAGTTAATATGGAGGGAGGTGATGACTGGAATGTTTCCCCACCTCCCCCTACTCCCTTCGCTCCGTGCTGGATGATGCTACCCCGCAAATGTCGCTAGGCAGGTCCAGCATGCTGCAGTCACACCACAGTCACGTCGTAGTCACACTACTATCACGCTGCTGTCACACTGCGGTAATGACGTGATTTTGCCCTACCCCAGGATTACACCATTCGGCGGTTCGTAGTCGTGTCGAAATTCGATTTATTATACCAAGATATAGTTTTAGATACATTACCCACCGTCCTTCCTGGACCTCGGACAACCCCCCCACATTCCTCCATGTCCCCCAGATAGCCCTTGGATAACCCCCAACCCTCCTCCCTAGACCCCATATCCCAATGTATGCTCTCTTCAAGATTCATCCTAAATCCCAATGGAAAAAGAGGGTTTCCGAGCTTCGAAAGAAGATGAGAGAAGATTGCAAACCCTATTCAAAAAGAGGAATAAAGGAGAGGATTCGAATCACCCGGATCATCAATATTCACATGATTGAACAAAAAATGACTATGTGATGTGTACGAGTGAACCATGCCTCAATAGGACGCACGGTGTGTCCGATACCACTAAAAGTTTCTCACATTTATTTTAAATGGACAACATTTTAAATGAAAATAACAACTGACATAGGGAAAACCAACCAAACGTATTCGGATTATGATGATACTTTAGATAAATGAGCCATGAGAAATTTTTGATATATACGAGATGACCCCGCATCAATCTGAGGCACGATGTGGCCGATACCACTCAAAGTGTTTCACTTTTATTTATAATGGATACCATTTTATGTGAAAAAAACTGGCATACAAAAAGCTGAACAAATGCATTCAGATTCTGTTCATAATTTAGAAAAATGATACATGGGTCATTTGTGACGTGTACGTGTCAACCATCCCTCAATTGGAGGCACATTATGGCCAGTAGGACTAGAAGTGTCTCACTATTATTTGAAATGGACAACATTTTATGCAAAAAAAATAACTGGCATATGGAAAACAGAACAAATGCATTAGGATTCTATTGATACATTAGGACAAGGATCCATGGGTCATTTGTGACATGTACATGTCAACCAATTCTTAATCTGAGGCACGGTGTGGCTGGTACCACCCAAAGTGCCTTTATTTTGTTTTAAATGGATACTCTTTTATATAAAAACAACTGGCATACAGAACACCGACCAAACACATTAGGATTGTGTTGAAACATTAGGAAAATGATCCATGGGTCATTTGTGGCATGTAAAGGTCAACCCCGCCTCAATCTGAGGTGCTGTGTGGCTGGCACCATTCAAATTTTCTCTCTTTTGTTTAGAAAGGACATCATTTTATGTGAATACAAAAACTATCATACAGAAAACTGACCAAATGCATTAGGATTATATTGAAACTTTTTGAAAACAATACATGAGTCATATTTGACATGTACGAGTAAACCCCGCCACAATCTGAGGGCCGGTGTGGCCAACACCACTCAAATTGTCTCACTTTTTTTTGAAATGGACATGATTTTAAGTGAAAACAACAACTGGCTTATGGAAAACCTACCAAACACATTTAAATTGTGTTGATACATTAGGAAAACAATCCGTGGGTCATTTGTGACGTGTACGAGTCAACCCCGTCTCATTCTAAGCTGCAGTGTGGCCGAAAACACTCAAAGTGTCTCTCTTTTGTTTAACATGGTCAACATTTTATGTGAAAACAACAACTGATATAAGGAAAACTGACCAAATGCATTCTGATTGTGTTGATACTTTAGGAAAACGATCCATGGGTCATTTTTGACATGTACGAGTCAACCTCACCTCAATACAGGGTGCGGTGTGGCCGTCACCAGTCAGAGTTTCTCGCATTTCATTGAAATAGACAACATATTAAATATAAAAGGCAACTGGAATACTGAAAACCAACCAAACGCATTCATATTCTGTTGATACATTAGGAAAAGGATCCATGGGTCATTATTGAAGTGTACGAGTAAACCCCGCCTCAATCGGAGGCATAGTGTGGCCGAAACCACTCAAAGTGTCTTTCTATTGTTTAAAATGGACAACCTTTTAAGTGAAAACAACAACTGACATATGGAAAACCAATAAAACACAATCGGAATGTGTTGATACTTTTTTAAAACAATCCATGGGTCATTTTTTACATGTAAGAGTCAACCCTGCCTTAATCCGAGGCACAGTGTGGCTGGCACCACTCAATGTGTCTCACTTTTCATTGAAATGGACAACATTTTATGTGAAAACAACTACTAGGATATTGAAAACCGAACAAATTCTTTCAGATTCTTTTCATACATTAGGACAAGGATCCATGGGTCATTTGTGACTTGTATAATTCAACCCAGCCTCAATCCAAGGAACGGTGTGGTCGGTACCACTCAAAGTGTCTCTATTTTGTTTAAAATAGATACTCTTTTAAGTAAAAACTACTTTTTTACTAAAAACTGATCAAACACATTTGGAATATGTTGATACTTTAGGAAAAAATGCATGGGTCATTTGTGATGTGTACGAGTCAAACCCGCCTCAATCTATGGTGTGGTGTGGCCAGAACCACTCAAGGTGTCTCTCTGGTGTTTCAAAAGGACTTCATTTTAAGTGAAAACTACAACTAGTATATTGAAAACCAATCGAAGGAATTAGGATTCTATAGAAAATTTAAAAAAATCCATGGGTCATATGTGACGTGTACAAGTCAACCCCACCTCAAAATGAGGGACGATGTGTCTGGCACCACTCGAACTATCTCACTTTTATTTGAAATGGACAGGATTTTAAGTGAAAACGTCAATTGGCATACAGAAAATAGACCAAACGCATTCAGATTGTGTTGATACTTTAGGAAAATGATCCATGGGTCATTTGTGACGTGTATGAGTCAACCAACCTAAATCCAGGGTGCGGTGTGGCCGAAACCACTTAGAATTTCTCTTTTTGTTTAAAATGAAAATCATTTTAAGTGAAAACAACAACTGACATACAGAAAACCGACGAAACACATTTGGATTCTGTTGAAAAATTAGGACAATGATTCATGGGTTATTTTTATCATGTTTAGATTTGTTTTGAGTTTTCTATATTCCTCTTGTTGCTGTTTGTTTTGTGTCTAGTTGGTTTTTGTTTTCATTGAATAATATAAAATGGCTTATTATACTCGTTTAGCTCAAATGACATTTCCAGAGTAGGAATGTGCCTTACCATGTAAATTTTCATTTCACCCTTTGAATATTATAAATGAAATTTTCATGTTTAGATGAAGTTAATGAATTTGTAAATGGTTTTTGTTGGGTGTATGATTCCTAGTCATTCTGGTCTGAACTAGTGAGTAGGTTTCATTTCAGCTCAACTCATACCTTTTGATGTTTCATTGTAGGGTTCATTGTACCCTACAAAGTCTCTCTTTCCTTTGGTGCTCCTTTTGAAGATCCAATAATAAATTTCATGTACCTTATGAAGTATTCATTGTAACTTATGAACTTTGCGGACATTATGAAGGAACCTTACAAGCTTAATGACTCTTACGAAGGAATCATACAAGGTCTAGTTTACCTTGAAAGTTTATAGTAACTTACGATGATCTACGCGTACCATAGTAGGTTTCTAGGCCTCTACCCAAAACAACATCAGGGTGTACCCTATAAAATCTAGTATCGGGGACCCTATGAAATTGAGTATCACGGTGTACCCTATGAAGGTCTCCTTCACATTTCAGGTTAAACATCACAACCTTCCAAATAACATCAAATCCTTCTGAAATCAACTCCAATCATCTTTAACCATTTCAACAACCTTCAAATCATCTATGAACTCTTATTTTATGTGAGTTGGAACATGATTTCTATATTTACAAAAAAAACAACAAAAAACAACAAAAAACAACACATTAACCGCATCTACTTCAACACTATCAATAACATTTTCTCTAAAAAATTTCCACATCCTAGAGGGAACTTCTTGTCTCAACTATCTCCTTATGTACTCAACAACTTCGAAACAACTGTTGATCTCAGAAATCTACCCCTTTAGATTTTTTTTCCAACCAATGAACATAAGTCACTTTCAAACTCAAACCACTTATCCATTAATCATAATTCAATAATTCTTTGAATACTTGAGTGAACTCGGGGTAGGATGCCCATAAGATATTGATTTACATTCATACCTTCACAAACATTGAATCTCATGATTCCTCTTTGAAATATCATGAGAGATGAGTAGGGAATCAATAATTATTCAATCTCAAAATCATTCATTGAACTGGTAAATGACATATTCATGAAACCATGCTTAGAATACATTTGGGTCAGTTCACAGGTTATAAAAACAGTTAACAAGTTTTTTTATTTTGTAAACATATTTTAGATTTTCTTCAACAATGATTAAAAACGTTTTAGAGTAGTTCATAGTTTATAAAAATAGTTTATAAGTTCTTCATTTCTTAAACCGATTTCAGATTTCTTATAATAATGCACAAAAAACCTTTAGAGTAGTTAACAGGTTAAAAAATAGTTCACAAATTCATTATTTTGAAAACATATTACATATATTTAGTTTATTATAAACAAATTCGAGATTTTTACAACCCAACACATTGCTGAATTCGCAGCTTATCCCTTTTATGAGCTCTTTATAAATACATGCTTTCCTTTTAGAGATCACTCCCCCAAAAGGATTGACACATATCAAACTCTAAACGCACCTATCATTTCTAAAACCACACAATAGATGTTTTGTGAAACCATAGGAAACACACTATGTGATAACCTCAATCAGTATATCCTCATTTGACTCATTCCCTGAGCACCCATCTCCATTCATCAGTATGTTTCCACCCCAATTCATTTCAATGCCTTCACTACCAAAGTCATTACACAATCACCCAATCCCACCAATTGGAATCTGTACCCGACCCTACTATAGTTCAATAGTCAAATCCACTACTAACTCACAACCACATTTTTTTCCTACAACATGCAACAACTCACCTCAGATACCCACACCTCATATTTCTTTTCGAAAACACCCCAATCCCATGGCCAAAATCAGCTCAATAATATACCCTAAATGATTTTATATTTAGACATCCGATGAAAACTAATTGCACACATCAAGGATTCCTCACTAGAATCAAAATGCCACCTCATCAAATCCAGTCACAATTCCACCCCAACAAATCCAAAGCCAGCTATACAACCCTATGATCTTTCTTGAACAAGGATTATATCATTGCAAAAAATACAACACCCCACACCATAAAAGTTTCGTCATCATCAACTCACCCAAAAAACATCAACCACATTGTCGAACTCTCCAACCACTACAAAAGAAAGAATTAGACGTGTCTATATTTCGTACACCTGAGAAACTAAATGAAACATCAAATGTCACTAATTCCCTACATCCTTGAATGAAACCCAAGGTATTATTCAATATTTTATCCACTATGAGGACCTCTCCCATTAATAGTCAATGATGTAGTTTTCACCATCTGGCCTCACAAAAACTCTCCATGATCATAACCCCTAAGATGATTCATATCTTTCCAAAAGACAGTAGGTTATCTTGACATATATTCATTTCCCCCCTTTATTCTAATGAATATATTATTTATTTGGGAATGATTGTCACTAAATAATTGTATGCAAAGATTTTATCGATGAATACCACCAACAGTCATCTATTTTTGATGTCGCCAATCACTACATGGACATGAAAAAGTCATTTAAAAGTCTTGGGCATCCCTACCCATGATAATATAATCACATAAAAATCATTCATCGTCCTACTCATAGTTTTCTTCCCTACTCAAGAAACTCAACCTATGCCCTCTAACTGGTCTAACCCCTAGTAACCACATGCACTAGCCAAACACCAACACTCCAAGCGATTATCATTTAATGAAAAAAACACACCCACATGTGCTTCCTACCAAAACCAAATGTCTCATGCCTAGTCTCCACCCAAAGAGAAAGTGTTCATGTAATACCACATCAATCCACATTCCCTTGAGCACATATTATTCTAATGATAAAATTTATAAGTATAAGGACCACCCATTTTAATATACATTACACAGGCTGGACACCCAAACATGTCCATCCCTCTAGATGCCAACCACTTGGGTAAAACACAAGCACTCAACTTCTCATCTCAAATCCACATCCACTCTACTTTCCAAAACCCATATAAAGTTTCACCATTCATTTACTACTTTCAAAGGTACAAAAAACCCATATTGATGTCACACACCCAAAATCACACATAGCCTACTTGACCTATCTCATCTTCTAATACATTTATCTAAGAATAATTTTATGTCTAAAGTAATCACACATTTATTCCTTTCATTTTCTCATCTTCTTTAAGAGCCTTAAAAACCATATTTTAATCTTATTTCTTACAATGAATTTTTAATTTAACATTTCATAATTTCTTCTGGTGATTACTACACCTTGTTTTTTCCATATTTATTTATTGAAACACTCTTCATAAGGTGATTTTAACATTACATTCCTCAGGAATCATTCTTATGGAATCAATATTAAGGACATTTTCAATTCGTAAAGGTGTTCAATTATTTCTATCATCATATTTTCTTCATATTTTGATGACCACTGTTTCTTGGTATTTATACAACCTTCAAAAGTAAAGTGTCTGAATTCTACTTAGTCTATTAACCAAAATCATCCCAATTTTGGGATGATTTGAAGATGGTTGAAATCGTTGGGGAGATATCTCTTTGTCCCCCTTTCTATGTCATCTATTTATCTCGGTGGTTTTGAACTCACAAAAAAGATTCAATCCATTAATTTCGTTGGTCCTATGAATTTAACTGGAATCGAGATCCTCTGACTACTTCACTTTAGATGTTTCGAAACCTCCTGCAAGTTTTCTGTGGCTTGAGGTCGACTAGTGGGTTAGTGATCTGGTCATTCATATCTGACCTATAGATAAGTTATTTTTGGCTTGGATCATGGGAAAAAAGAGGCATTCCTTGAAGGTTCACAGAACATGGAAGAAGCAGAGGCCTAGAAGGAGGGTGATGTCGGGAGAGCCATTTCCAAGGCAGTTCCCCATCAGAACATATTCTTTGATTTATGTGAAGGGCCTTCAGATGATGATGATTCATTGAGTGGAATAGGATTGGTAACAAAAATCCCAATAAGGATAGATATTTTAAAAAATGTGAAATCTTCATTAATTCAAGAAGGATAAATTGAAACTTTTAATAATTATCAGACATTATTAGAGTAAGAGGATGAGAAACCAATATTTTTCTAATAGATTAGAATGAATTAATGAAAGAAATTGGCCATTGAATTTGATGATCACCTAGTTACTATTAAACAACCAATTTATTGAATATATCAATAAAATTTCGTTTGGATTTTCAATATATATTAACCAAGTAGTTTCTTTAATACATCTCCAAAATTTCCATTGGATTTTCAATCTCTCCAACTAACGGCTTCTCAACATTTAACTAACATTTTTCCAACATTTATCTTTAAACTATTAACACTTTGTATTTAACTTAAAGAGAGGTTTAACAACCATTTTGAATCTTGTAGAGGTGTAGGTTTTCAGTTTTACATGTTGGGGTTTATAGGTTGGAAAATATATTGGAGAGGTGCAGGTTTATTGTATTACAGGTTGGAGTTTACATCTTTGGAATCAGGGGTTTACTTGTAGGCTGTCCACATGCAGGAAGTAGGCTGTTTACATGCAGGATGTTTAGTTTTGGGGATATAAGATGTATACCAACGGTTCTGAAAACCTTTGGTATATAGAGTATGATGGAAAGAGAATTCCAATGGTTCCAAACCCGTTTGTATACAAGATAGAGTTTTCCAACAGTTTTTAAACCATTGGTATACTACGAGTTAGAAGTAAATGTATACCAACAGTCTGAAAACCGCTGGTATACCCACTAGTACCAACGATTCATCAACCGTTTGTACATATATATACCAATGGTTTAAGGAGAACCATTGGTATAGATTAATTTCAGACCATATATGCTAATGGTTATCTATTAACTGTTGGTATAAAGCTATTTCCATGCCTCACATACCAATGGGTTGTGAAACTGTTGGGATATACTATCCCAACAGTTTTAGTGGATATCTCAAGGATTTAAAACTATTAGGAATGATGGAATTTCTAGTAGTGAATGCTTTTTTTGATTATGGATCATTTCATTGTTTCATATCATCCTAGTTTCTTAAAAAAAATTATATTTCCAATTTGATTTAACAAGGGAGTTTTCAGTCAAAACTCATAAGGGAAGTATCATTGTAACAATGTTTTGTGAATCAGTTCCCATTAAGGAACATAAATGTTATTTATCTTCTAATCTCATCATCATACAAGTGATTGAATTTGATATAATTATCTGTATGGATTATATTTCAGACTATGATGAAAAAAAATTATTGTTAGAAGAAGGAGGTTGCGATTTTTGATGACGATGATAAGGAATACCTTATCATTAGTGCAGAAATGTCACTACCTAATTCTTATCTATATCCACCCCTAGTAGCTCAACTAAAATCAATTATTGGGGAGGAAGGGAATGTAATAACTATGGGTGAGGAAAATAATTTTCAAATAGATTATGTATATATTGTACAAGAGTATGTTGACATATTTCAAGAGAATTTGCCTGGAAACCCTCCAGTATGAGAAATTGAGTTTTCCATTGATTTAATTCATGGTTCAAGGCCTATATCGAAGACCCCTAATAGAATGGTCACTGTGTAACTAGTGGAAAAAAATAAAAAACAAGAGTAATTGAGTAATAAGGGATTTATTTCCCCTAGTGTTTCTCCATGGGGAGCCCCTATCCTTTTTGTTAAGAAGAAAGATGGATCTATGAGGTTGTGCATTGACGACAGGGAGATCAATGCTATAACAATAAAGAACAAGTATCCCCTACCTCCCATTGATGATTTATTAGACCGACTTCATGGAGATCAATATTTTTCAATGATTGACCTTTGATCTAGATACCATCAATTGTGCGTGAATAAGGAATACATTCCCAAGACAGCATATCGAACCAGTTAGGGGCATTACATGTTTACAGTAATACCATTTGGGATGACTAACACAACCTCTGTTTTCATGGATCTAATGAATAGGGTTTTCAAGGAATATCTTGATGACATTGTACTGGTATTTATTGATGATATCATGGTATAATCCAAAAGATACGATGATCAAGAAAATCACTTGTGCATTACCCTGAAGAATCATAGAAGTAATGAATTATATGGGATAATTAGCATATGTGAATTATGGATTCAAGAGATATCTATTTTTGGCTAAATCATCTCTAAGTCTGGAATATCTTTTGATCCTTCAAAGACTAAGGCAATCCAATAATGGATGACACCGACGAGTATAACTGAGGCATGCATTTTTATTTTTTTAGCAGGTAATTATCGACATTTCGTCCAGAGTTTTGCCCGATTGGAAAACCCATTTACCAAGATCACACGTAAAGGGGTTATGATTGTTTGGAAAGAATACTATGAAACTTGTTTTAATGAATTGAAGAGAATATTAGTCAATGCTCTTATATTGACTCTACCACCGGGGAATGACGGGTTTTTTATTTATAGTGATGCTTCAAAGAAATGACATGGTTGTGTCCTTATGGAAAATGATAGAGTTATTTCTTAGGCATCACGACAGCTAAAAATTCATGAACAAAACTATCCTACTCATGATCATGAGTTAGAAGATGTAATATTTTCTTTGATGAAATGGATACACTATCTATATGGTGAAAATATATGATTTATACTTATAACAAGAGTATGAAGTATATTTTCTCACAAAAACAACTCAACAAGAGGCAAAGGTGATGGCTCGAACTACTCAAGTATTATGATTTCACTATACACTACCACCTAGGGAAGGAAAATAAGGTGGTATATGCTTTTAATAGAAAGTATCAGGGAGTTTTGAACAAGATTATAGTTGAAAAGGATCCTATATTCAAGGATCTAGTAAAGATTGATATGGGAATAACCATGGAAGGTGAAGCATCAATGCTTTTTCAAATGGTTTCCAAACCATCATTACTAGAAAGGATAAACATTTCTCAGGATGATGATGAGGTGTTTAAAAAGAGGATTAAAGCTGTGCATAATGGCATAATGAGTTACTTCTTATATGAAGATGGAATTTTGAAATTTGGGAAAAGACTTTCTGTTCCCGATATACCTGATCTAAATAGAGAATTGTAGGATGATGCTCATATTTATAATCTGTACACCCTGGGAGCACGAAAATGTATAGAGATTTGAAGGAAAATTTTGTGTGCGGAAACATGAAGAGGTAGATTATTGATTATGTGTCAATAAGTACGGTTTCTCAACAAGTGAAAGCTATATTGCAAAAACCTGGAAGAGTCATGCATTATCTTCCCATACCTGAGTGGAAATAAGATAATATTATGATGAAAATTATCATGGGACTACCAAAGACTACTAGAAGGAATGATGAAATATGGGTTATTATTGATCATCTTACCACGTCAGCACATTTTCATGCTATAAGAGTTGATTTATCACTTGAACGTTTATCAAGACTGTATATAAATGAAGTTGTATGACTTCATGGAGTACCCCTATTGATTGTTTCTGATCGTGATCCCTGTTTTACGTCATGATTATGGAAAAGTCTTATGAAGTCCCTAGATACTGAACATTTTTTGAGCAATGCCTACCACCCTCAAAAAAATTGAGATCTCACTCACTTGACTTATAAGTTATGTGGGATCCATATTTACATCTAGTAGAATTTTCCTATAATAATAGCTTCAATTAAAATATCCAGATGGCACCATATGAAGCGTTATATAGAAAGAGATTTCATACACCAACTTGTTGAGATGATGTTGGTGAAAGAAAACTCACCGGCCGAGAACATATTGAGGAAATTATGGAAAAGGTAAAGGTAATCCCAACCCACATTAATGCAGCTCAATGTATGAAGAAGAGCTATACTGGTAACCAATGGAAGGATTTGGAATTTCATGTAGGATATTATGTTTTCTTAAAGGTATCTCTATGGAAAGGAAATATAAAATTCGGTAAAAACATTAAATTGAGTCCCAAGTACATCGGCCCTTTCGAAATTCTATAACTATTTAGGGATGTAGATTATCATTTGGAAATGCCACCAAGCCTCCCAATAGTTCATGATGTGTTCCACGTTTCATAGTTATGAAAATACATGTTTGGACCAATGCATGTACTTACTTAGGATGAATTAGAACTGGAACCAGATATGTCTTAATACGAACATTATGTCAAGGTTCTTGATACAATACAACAAGGGTTGAGATACCGTATGACTTTTCTGGTAAATGTTCTATAGAGAAACCATAAGATGGAAGAGTCAATGTGGGAACCCATGGAACTTATGACAAAGAACCAGCTGAATATTTTTATGCAGCAATATTCTATAAATATTGAGGAATAAATTATTTGAAGTAGGGTAGAATGTAACACCCCAAGATTCCACAATACGTTTCCCTTTGAATAATTCCATAGATTGCGTTGTACGCAACTTCTAGATTCAAACACATCGTGACCAATATAACTAGCCGTTATTAATAGTAATACCCAATTTTTTTAATTTTTTCAATTATATATTTTAAAATGGATCTCATTTTTGGGTTCGGAATATCGAAGTTATCATAGGGTGAATTTTTGGTATTTTTCTGAAAACATTCATTTTTTGTTGAATAGTGAAAACACTCAGTTATTGTTTAAAACCGAATTTTTATTTAAATAATTATTTATTTTATTTTAAACTTATTTTAGGTCAAAATAGATACATAATACATATATAACATTAATTTAATTCATTGGAGTCAATTTTTAATAATTTTAGATATATAAAAAAATTATTGAACTTTTTACCATTTTTTACCCACCACCTAGGAGAATTTGAAAATTTACATAAAACATAATTTTACCGCTTTTGTGAGTTGAATTTGGAAAATCTGAGAGACACAGTAGATATCAGTAAGAAAAACTTTGTTCAATGAGATGAAAATAATTTTTGGGGAATAGTAACTTTTGACTTTTATTTACCACGGTTAAAAGTAAATATGGTAATTAATGGTAAAAATTATATTTTTATTACCCAAACACATGTCCTAATTCTATTGGTTAAGTGTAATTCGACCGAAAAAAACTTTAGGAAAAAATATTATCCTTTAGGTCCACATGGATTAGATTAGGACATTCATAATTATTTAATTCAAAGAAGATTTAAAAGTGTTAAATTCAATATTTAATATATAAACCATTTTTAATATAGGGTTACACATATGATAAATTCAACTATAATTATTCATTAGAAAGATAAAAAAATTTTCTACTTAATGGTAATTTATTTATAATTTTTATAAATAAAATGATTTATTTTATTTATGACACAATGATAATGCAGTAATTACCTTATTAATAAAATTATAAAATGATTGATATTATAAATATACAAATAAATGTAATTTGATACTTGTTTAGAAATATGATAATTTTATAAGTTAATATGACATTTTAGGGTTTATTAAATGAATTTTGTTTGAAGTAATAATGTTGTAATAAATTTAACAAAAACAAAATCGTAAATATTGTCAAAATAAACATAAAAGTGTTTTTAAAACCAATATTATATTATAATTGATATTCTATTCATAAAAATCAATGGATTTTCCAAAGGACTTAAATAATATTATATATTTCATTAATGAACCACTTGAGGTTCTCTTAAATTTTTATTGTATGTTTATTAACCATATAATACAAAACTACAAAGAGATTTGGTAAATGTCAAACTAATTAATAAAGAGTTAAATCTAGAAGATTAGGTTAATATAATGGTTGAAACCTGTCTAAAACCTATTGGTTGAGTGGTTTGTGACCCATCCCCTCCTTATCCTCAGAATAAATCATTTTTCATCCATTAGATACCGGAAATAATTTTATTATAAAATAATATTTCAATCTTTTCCTTAGGTGCCCCTCACCTCTCTTATAAAAGGGAACTTCCCCTCCTCTCAAATTCACACCTTCAATTCCATTTGGATCAGCTAACCCCAGCCCAAATTACCTCTCAACTATGCTAAATTCATCCATGATTCCTTAAATTAGTAATAAATCTAGCCTATGGAGCCCTTTTGATCAAATCAAAAGGAAGACCTCGAAAAAAAGGTAAATATTTCATCACCTCTTTCATGTTCATTCATTCTTCCATTTCCTATTTCTTTGTTGTTTCCATTATAAAATAACAAATCCAGTATCTTATATATAATGGGATGATATTATAAAAATGGTACAACCATATACATTATTTTATTCATCCTAGGAAAGACATGTCACCATACGTGCGTACGTACGTCTTACTGTATCCACATCGTGGTGTAGTTTGTTATTCAAACACTTCATCCCATGGATGGATATAATAATGAGTATAAATGATGAAAATAATATATATAACATGATAATTAATATGTATATATGATATTATATAAAATTATATACGATTATAATATCAAAAGAATGGAATTGTCCCCAGTGCGTATGTACTTCTTACCGTCTCCATGAGTGCGATGAGATTCATTCCCCTTCATATCAATTCAATACTAATTTACATTTGATGATTAAAAATAATGTTTTAAGAGTTGATATCATTATGGATGTGAATAAGATATATCCCATCCATAACATATATTACTCACATAATAAATAATATAAAGTAAAACAAATCAGTTAACACCTGAAACAATGTTAATACTAAAAGATTACTAACAAAGAAATATTATAATATCATATATGATATCATATTTATGTATATTATTATTTTATAATTTAATAACAATTATTTTGTAATTATACAAGAGGTTAACTTACCCTCTACCGAGGAAAAGTATAAGGTAAGGTTTAATTTCACAATCTATTCATTATCTAAGGTTGTTTATACGTAATTTTCTAATGGGATCTCTTCAGCATCCACATCCATGTTTCGTAAAATGAATTTCAAAAAAATTGTACTATTTAATAGAAAATGGATTAAAGTAATTTATACCCTTATTTGAACCTATATATTTTTAAATGAATCATTTCATCATTTTCCAAACAAGGTACTTTATGACCTTTTCGACAAAATTAAGGTATGAATGTTTTTTAACTTATACGGAAGGTGCAGCTAGTTTCCACCGTTATTACATCGTCGAATCATCCCATACAAGCTTATAATAATATTTCCAAAATAAATTATTTATTTTTAATTATGTGGCTCTTAAATTCTTTCAACATAGAAAGAGATATTTCTCTAAAAAAAGGTTTTGATTTCATCTATGTCTACATCCTTTGATGGATTTTAAGCTTATTTGAAGTTGATTTAATTTGATACAAAACTTCCATATTGTATTGATGGTTTTGTGATATGTTTGAATATGGATGTGTTATTATTACACCATTCATGGTTTATGTATAATGTATTGAAATTTGATAGGTTAGTTTTAATATGAATGTTTATGTTATTTTAGTCCTTTTCATATGAGGAATGCATTGGACATTTTATATGACAGGTGGAGCCCGCTATACCTCCTAGATACCATGGTTGGTCTCATGAGAAAAATAGTGTCTTGGAATAAGGCCTTGAAAAAATATTATTTGTAGTCTTGGAATAAGGCCTTGACTATGTGGTTATGAAGTCTGGCATTATGCATTCCATTATTATGAAAATGGCAATTGATATTCCACGTGATTAGAAGAATATCCCTGTGAATAATTAAATGACATTATTTGATGTTATCTTTTCCATATTATGCTGAAGTTCAAGTCTAAAAGGATTTTTTTATTCTTATACATTGCCATAAATTTTTATGCTTATTTATAAAAGTTTATACAATATTGTTTTCCTTACTGAGCATCTGATCTCACCCCTTTCTATGTCTTATTTTTCTGAGGATGCGAAGAATTATTTTACGACTGAACTTCAAGAATATTCTAATGGGATATGAGTGTTGACTATAAAAACAATGTTGTTGTAGTTTTTCATTTTATAATCTAATGTAAAATTTATGAATGTATCTAGTATTTCCAAGGCTACTAAACTGTTCAAACTTTCAAGACATGATTTCCTTGTATCATACTAATGTTATGTAATAATTCACTGACTCTGGGTAACTGTGGTTGGGGCCTTATAGATAATGAAAGATATTATTTTCTGTAAATTCCATATATGTTTAAAAATGAACTTATTTTAATTTTCTTCAATGTAAAATAATAAAATTAATTTTATAAATATTTTAAAAAAATTAAAAAAACTTCATTTTTTAATTTATTTTGTCAAAATATTCTAGGGTAAATGTTTTGGGATTCTTTTGGGGAACATCAATTTTTGAAAAATAGTCTAAAATATCAGAATTTAATTCAAAACTAAATTTTCATACAAATTATATAGAAGGATAAAATATATTTTAATACGGTTTAAAATTTAAATTAGATAACAATTTTATCAATTAATCTAATTTATTTAATTTAAATTAATTTTAATTTGAAATTATGTATAAAAAACTTATTACACTTTTGGATGCTTTTACATTAAAACCATATAGTGTCTTCCCTTCAACAAGATTATATGTTAAACTAATTTCTTCCACTTTGGTGATTACAATTTTAATTTTTTTCATATTTTGGGATCAATATAATTTATAATATCTAATAATGTAAAATTATTTTTTTACAAGAAATAGTATTGAATGTGATTTTGATTAATAACAATGTTTTAGATTCAATTAATCTTAATAAGGGACTAAACCATAACCATAAGAGTTGAAAAGACCTATAAAATTTCAAAAAAGAAATTGGATTACCATAATAGGAAACTATACTCAATTATATCTAAATATTTATATTATTGGATCCACATTACCTGAGAAATATATTTATGGAATTCCTTTTTCAAAATATTGCAAATGTGTCACTCTTACATCACTAAAAAATGGCCTCATATCCTCCCACTTCCCTACACCTCTAAATCACCATGTATCACCCAAAAACTACCCCTATAACCTCCCAAAATCCATTCTATACGCATAGATTCATTTTAATTGGACAAAATCAATCTGAATAAGCCTTTTAGAACTAACCAAAAGTAATTTCCTCATTAACAGGTAACATCTTCTCTCAAAATCCGTTTTTTATTTTCATTATCCACTTCAATTAATCTTTTTTTTATTACTAGATAATTAATAATGTATCATATATGTTATAAGATTTTTTAATGTTATGGTTTCTCCCTACACTTACACACACCCCCATATAACGGGTAACACACATACTGTTTTTGTGTATATAAAACTACTCCCTCACAAAATGATGATTGTTCAATTTTTATTAATGCCTCTCATGGAAGAAATTATTGCGCAAAATATATTTATATATGTTATATTATATATTAATTATTTATTTAATCTTATTTAATCCTTTTTACAATACATATATTTATACATTCTATTCGGTGTATATATGTCAATTGTTTTAGGTAGTGTGGATTATCACCCTATCAAAGTGAAGTGATTCGTTCATAAAAAACATGGACTGAATTAAGGATGATTTTAGTGAATATATATGTTATATTTGATGTCATAAATTTTGAAATATATATGTATTAAAATATTTTATTTTCTTTATTTAATTTGGTATGTAAATAAAAATAGAAACAATGTTCTTATGTATATACGACTTTTCATCTCCTTGAAAAGTGTATTAAATTTCATGCAAATATATTTTATAGATTATTATAATAAAAATACACTGAATATAAATTATATTTATATCAATATTTAATATTTTTAAATCATTGTATGTGTATAAGGACAAATGATATAACAAATTTAGACACATGCAACGAACAAAGAAAATATTACCTGAAGTGAAACTTTAACAAATGATGGTTAACAATTAGGTTATGTAATGTCGAAATAAAAACAAAAATCATATTAAATATAAGAAAATTGTTCTATAATAGATTTATAATAAATTTATATTTTTTATAATGGTGTTTTTAATGAGTTTCACAAGATTCAATATACAATGTAAGGGAATTTCATCTCAGTTTTTTCATAAGATACGAGAATTAATCACCACTCAAAATTTTTTTATGGCATATATACTTCCAAATAATGTAATATATGTATCATATAATTAAATTTATGGGTATTATAGTATATATTTTATGATATGTATTTCATGTGTTTAATGGTTTGTAAGGTACAAAATAGGTAAAATAGTTTTTCTCAATTTTCCTTCTTCAATAATCATGTTTTCTTATGCACCAAACATATTTTCAATGTGTATATACATACATTTGAAATTTTATATAATGAATATAGTTATTTAAATTAATTTATATTATTTATTTAATTTCATATTATTATATGGTGTTTATTATTCTAATTTCCCAATTGATATGCTTTTATTGAAATAATCTCATTGCTTTTCGAGTTTAGTTATGATTATGATTCAATAAATGAAATCGTTTGATCCATATCTGAACAAAACTTATGACATTTAATATAGATCCATTACTAAATATTTTAAATTGTATTTAAAATATTTTCCCTCTATATGGTACTTAAGATAATTATTTTAATTTAAATTTGGTTGTCTCTCTCATCGGATGAAAATCTATTGTATTCAGGAACCATGTTTTCCAAAAAAAATTAAAAACTATTTTCAAAAGATCTTTGAAAAATATTTTCAATGAAAAGGGATTTTAAAAACCCTTTATGGTTTTCATTTTTTTAAATGTTTTCAATGCCATGTTCATAGAAAATTTTACAATATTTAAAAAAAAAAATAAATTTTCAATTTAGGAAGAATATTTTCCTCATGAAATATTTTCTAGAGATATGTAAAAATTATTTCCCATATAATATAACATACTTCGATGTTACTAATTAATTTTGGGGAAATTATTCAATGTTTCCATTCATATGTAGTCTCATAATGAATTTTATTTCTATGGAATAATGTTTATGAATCCCATTTGTCTTTCATGGTTTTTATAATTTTGAAACCTACTCCTTTTCACAGGATATTGTTATGATGAGATGATAATGCCTGAATGGATTTAAGGTCTTATATTTGTATTTATTATGGATAATACACTTTTTAAGGGTGGAGGGGGAACCCTTACATGGTATGTTGGACCTATGGCATAAGGACCATTTCACGATCAGAAGGTCTAGAGGCATAAGGACAAAAACCTGACACGAAGCCTAGACTATGACCCCTGGAACATCCACTCCCTATAATCTGCAATAATGAATGATCTAGAAGTACACTATGAATAGATTTTAGGATAGCATATCCCCAGCGTAGATCTATATGGGTCCTAGTACCGATGGAAATGTTCAAACCTCTCATTCTTCCAATCTGGTTAGATCAACTCTGGTGGATACTACATGCATGGAATCCTCTAATGGTGTATGATATTTTATGGTATTCGCAAGCTTCTTTTAAGTCTTTTTGGATAGAATTACTTATTAACCATAGCCTATGATGGCATGAAATTTCTTTTCTCCTGAAGTCCTTATATGAACCGAAGGCCCATAGACACTTATGCCCAAACTACTGGCCCGATTTCCAAAATCAGATGAGGAGTTATAAATGTTACTGTACTGGACAATACCTACTACAATAATACTACATTAACTGATATATAAAACTGTAAATTCACTCCCACATGGTTTCAAACATGGGTATCTAGGATTCCATATAAGATCCCTTAGCACTCAGGTATGGGATCATTGTATAAAATGATTATGAAACCTATATTTTTTCATAGGTTATGATATGGTTACATGTACAAAATAGACATTTAATTTCATAGGTTATGATAAGATTAATTATGATCGTGTGTAACGTGTTCTTCTGATTTCATTATGATATTGGTTGGACTTATATCTCCCTCCAATAAAATGGGTAAAAATTTATATCTCACGATATTGATAATGATTGTCTTGCTAATGAAACATGACTACTAATATGGCCATGGGAGTAAACCATGACTACCAATATGTCATGAAAAGTGTCTCATGCTACTATGATGGCTATTTGAATGAACCATGACCTCCAAGATGGTATGGGGAGTGAACCCACACTACCAATATGGTCATGCTAGTGATTCCATGGAATCTATGTAAATTGGACTATATGATTATGTGTTTTCTACAATTCCGTATTTTAATCCAATGTCATAATTTCATGGAATATGTTCATTATTTAAATATGATTAACATCTAATTAACTTCCAATCATTATTACTTGATTTATTTTTATGGTCATTAACATGGAGGGTATCATCTTATATATTAATGATAATGTTCTCATACACTTTTGCACGTGATTATTCTTATATATCTCCCCAGTTTACCAAAACTGACCATCTGATATCACCCCATTTTATTATTTACATCCATTAGGTAATGAAGATATGCATTGATATTGATTTCCCTGAGAATTTTGATAGTCAATAAGTTTATAGTGGGATATGTTTTATCTAATTTATATACCAATTTTTTTGCTTTCATGTTTTAAAAGTCACTTGACGTGTACGGTATTTGGGAATTTTTATGTAGAATGTTTTAACTATTAAAAGAATGTTATCTAATATTAATGTATGAAAATGGAGTTTTGATATAGTTTGTATCATAGAAATTTATTAGTTATACATTTTATGAAATAATTATGAAACCATAGTGTGAACACTATGTAAATGTCTAGGGATAAGACTAAGGATAAGGAAACTTATAGGAAAATTTGATTGAACTTTTGTGACATATATAGTGGGTGGATTTATTATAATACATCCATGTCTAGATAAAATATGTATATGTTTCTATATAATATATTTAACTAGGATTATCAGCACTGATAAGATGTTTTGGGCCTGAATAGGGGTAATCTGATACAAGACAATGAGCCTTGTTACAAACCTCATTTGACACTCTCGAGGGAATGATTTAGAAATTTAAAATCTCATCATGAACCATTAGAATGGATTTAAATATAATTATTCTATAAGTAACCAGGGATAAACATAGGTTTTCATAGATTAAGGATTATTTCATGGTATAGATAAAATATAAGTCATGTTTCATTATTATGTGGTTCCTTATTATTATAACCATTTATTAGTCTAGGATTTTTGTTTTTGTCAATGACTGGAACCTGAATGAACTACATTAAAGATGATTGTGATTAAAAATCCAATGATTATACTCCTTATAAAATGAATTATATGAGTTATGGAATGAAAAACATTATTGATATGCTCAAAAAAATTCTAAAGCTATGAGTTATGGGGGAGTTCTAAATGACCAATGGATAGAACAAAATTCTATTGAGTCTTTCCTAAGGCAATGTCACCAAATTTTATAGGTCCTTTTGATACACTAGTTTCTAAAAAATGGATCATTACTTTTTTCTAATATATTATCCGTTCACCAGTATTTGGAGATGAAAAAATTAATTCTATATATTAATCATTTAGAAAGTGAAGCAAACAATTTGTGGACTCTAATAAATAATATGAGTCAATAATATGATATTGAATCCATGGTTTGCGATTAGATGAGATAATGTTTTCCCATAAGTACGTTTATAGGATTCATAGTTTCAAGGTGTAAAAAAGTGTTACTGGAGTTGAATCAAAGTGATGATGATTATGTATGTACCTATGAGTTTAATTCCATGAGACATGCAAGGTATGATAAACAAATTATTATCCAACGTGAATGAAAGGTTGATAGGTTCTTCAATGGCGTAAAGACAAGTTTGAGTAGGAATATTTCCATAATATACTTTATTATATGTGAAGAGATTTTGTATTTTACAATCATTGTTTAAATGGGGGTTGAGGTCACGTATCAATCCCATGGTTTTGACAAGAAAATAATTACAGTGTTAAAAAGAAAATATAAAATCATTGTAGAGATAGTGATGAGTTTTCCATTATACTCTAAATGTTAGAGGAAGTATGAATATATTTTTCTTAAGAGATATAATAAATGTTTTATTAATGGAAAATAATTACACTGGAAAATTTATCTTTAAAAAAATGGGAAGAAGTTGGATGAAAATGCTAATGGAGAAAAATCTACACAAAATGCACCTCACATGATTCAGTGAAAAAAGTGTAAGGAGATTGAGCAATATGTTAAACACTATTCGAACCCTATAGCTCGTAATGATTAATGACGTCAATAACCTCTTAAGATAAGGGATAATTATAAAACTCATGATGTCCCTATTTTTGGAGAGGGGAGTGATAATGATGAGTTGAAATGTACACATACTATCAATTCTAAAACTACTAATGTTATATTTTATTCTAGATCTACTGAGTATTTAATATCAATAGAATTTTATAATGCTTTTACGATTATACCCAAACATTTTGATATTAAATTAGAATTGAAAAACAATAACGTTATGAGGATTTTATCCTAGTTCTATGACTCTCCTCTGGTTGACATTTTTAGGAATGTGATTCCAGTAAAAGTTGTAAATCTTTAGCTACTTAGATTTTATTTCATTATAGTCATGGATTGGAATTCAATGAATAAATCAAAAAATAATTTTATAGGAATTTAATTTACAGTTGTTATTTCAAAACAACATTTTATCATCCATAAATGTAAAGATATTCATGGACATATTATGGAGATTACATCTACTCTATAGGTATTAATAACAATTTATAAGGGTTGTTTTTCATAAATAGTTTGGGATAAAATCAACATAGTTGATATTACTACTATTAGAGATTTGTGTATGTGTTTCTGGAATATTTTCCTAGTGTTCCACCAAAACATGATGTTAAGTTTTCAATTGAACTCATACTAATTTCAACACCAATTTCAAATACTCTTTATAGAATGGTCACGATTAAGTTGTAGGAACAGGAGAAGAAACTCCATGAAAACCTAGATAATGGATTCATTCGTCCATGTATGTCACTTCTGGGTGAAACAGTAATTTTTTTGAATGGAAATATGGATCCGTTTTACTATCTATTGATTATAAGTAGATGAACAAGATCAAAATCAAGAAATGAGTATAATCTTTCATATATTAATGACTTGTTTGATCAACTACATGGAGCTCAATATAATTTCAAGATATTCCATAAATTTTTATATCATAAATTGAGGGTTAAGATGGTGGATATACCGAAGATGAGAATCCATAGAAGGTATGGACACTATGAATATATAATGATGAATTTTGGTCTTAATAATTCCCCAACTATATTCATGTATTTAATGACTAGAGAGTTTAGAGATAACCACTATAATTTTGTTGTAGTTTAAATATATTATGTTCCTATCTATTGAAAAATCAAGGGTGATCGTGAATATCACTAGAAAATTGTTCTAAAGACCCTATGTAAGTAGAAAATGTATGAAAAATTTAAAATCTATGATATTTGGATGCAAAAGTTTTCATTTTTTGGTCACATGATCTCAAGAGGCGTTATAGAAGTTGATCCATCAAGGAGGGAGGTTATTGAATTCTATCCTAGGATAAAAAAAGTGGATTAGATATATAGATTACATGGATTATATAGATATTATTTATTTTTTTTAGAATTTATCTTCACTCTCCAATCCTCTGACAAAAGATAACTTAGAAGGGTGTTAGGTTCCTCTGGATAGATTAATGTGAGGAAAATATCATGGAGCTGAAAATAATGTTAGTTAGTGCACCTGTTCATACATTACCCTTTAGTGGAGAATGGTTTGGAATATATACTGATGCGTCCATGTTGCGATATGGATTGTTCTTATGCATAATAACATGGTTATTTGTTATTTTTCATGGATGTTGATAACTAATGTGAAATATTACACAACTCATGATTCAGTGTTAATAATGTATTTTTTCATTAATGATATGGAATAATTATTTTTATTTAGAAATGTGTAAAATATATACCAATCAGAAAAATCTAAAATATATATTCATATAAAAGGAGTTGAACATGGACTAGTAAAGATGGTTAAATTTGATAAAGGATTTTTACTACTCAATACATTCTAACCATATGATGGAAAACATTGTGGTTGATAGTTTGTGTCAGAAGGATCATTTAGTCTTATCCATGATTAGGATCACAAAATATCAAATTTCTCTAGATTTTCAATGGATGGATCATGAAATATTGATGGAATGGGAAAATCTTATCTTTCTCAAATTAATTTTAAACCTCTTATAAAAGATAAAATTATCTGGGAGAATAAGGAATATGTAAAGCTATATAAGAATGCTAGAAATGATCCTATGTTTAACCTTGATATAGACTGAATGATAAGGTTCTAAAATTTTGTACGTGTTCCTTACATAACATATTTGAATATGGAGCTAATAGATTAAGCTTATACTTCATAATTCCCTATTCATCATGGAAGTACGAATAATTATTGTTATTTTATTGAATATTTCTAGTGTGATGGTATGAAGAGAGATATTGTAGAGATTGTACCTTGGTGTTTGGTATTCCATCATGTTATGGCTAATAAACAAATGTCAAATGGGATATTTCATCCATTACCCATAAAATAATGGTAATGGGAGAACATTACTGTAGATTTTTTCAGTCTACTACCAAAAACATAAAAAAAATTCATTATTAAATGGTGGTAGTTGATTTCTTAACTAAGTCATCACATATTATTTCTCTCAGAGAAGATTTAACTTTGGATAATCATAGAAGGATATATATTAAGGAAGTGTCAAGGCTACATGAAGTATGAATTTTCATTTTATCTGATCATGATCTGAGGTATACCTCAAAATTCTATTGAAATATTCATAAATAACTTGATAATGAATTGATTTTCTACACTTCATATCATCCACAAATGTATGGATAGTCTTAAAGAACAATTCCAACCCTAGAGGATATGTTGAGGTTTTTTTTGCTTGGTTTAAAAGTTATTTGGGATAAATACCTTCCTCTAGTTGAGTGTTATTGAAATGATAGCTTGCACTCAAGAATTTATATTACACCATAGGAAGGCCTACATATGATGAAATGTAAAGATACAATGTATAATGATGTAGTTAAATAAATAAGTCCATTAGGACCTGAGATCACTGAAGAAATGGTCTACAAGTTTAGAATGATTCATCTGTATATCCAGGGACCTCAATGTCAGAATAAAGTTATGCTAATAACTGAAAATCTGAACTATATTTTGGTGTTAGTGAAAATGTGTTTTTATTTCTCTCAACCCAGAATAATTATATTAGTTTTAGTATGAAATGGAAACTTATCCCTAGGTATATCAGTCCAATTTAGATTCTTGATTGTACCAGGTTGTTATCATATCTCTTGGAACTTCCCCTAAATCTCTCTCATGTCCATGATTTATTCAACATATCCCTCATATGTAATTACATTCTGATCCTTTCATATATATTGAACACAATGGTCATACCACTGAACTAGGATCTTTCTTACCAAGAAAAATTAGTGGAAATTTTTAAGTACTTAGAGAATGTTCTATGAAATAGGACCAGTAATTTTTTAATATATTTTTAGAGAAATAAAAATTTAGGGGATGATATGTGGGAACATGAGGATATGATTAATAAATAGTATCCTCATTTTTTAACAAATAGAATAATTTCGAGGGACAAATTCACATTAAGTGTGTTAGAGTGTTACACTTTGAGTTTTAATGGACATTTCTTTGAGTCAATTAAATGATGATTTATATCATGTAATTCCTTAAGTAAAATATTAAATTTTCATAGAATTTAATCAACATATGTTATATGTAAAATTTATTTTGTTTAAATTACAAAAAATATTGACTTAGTGTATGATACATGCAACGCAACATGGTGTTTGTTACACATAATAACTATTTGTATATGAAACATAATTTTATTATTATAATTATTTAAATGAGATAATTTTAACCTATCTATTAAAAATTGTTTTAAGTATGGTAATAATTAATTTTAAAATAATTCTAAATTTTTTTAAATAAAACATATTGATAATGAGTGATATAATTTTTAGTAAAGTCCTCATATTATTAAAAATAAGCTTCTCAAAAATAAAATTATTTTAACTTCCTTAAATGAAAAATAAATAAATTTTTTTAGAAACATTTATTAAAATAAATCAATAACAAAAAATTCATTTTTTAATTTATAATTTCATAATTAGCTTAGGGTGAATATTTTTGATTTTCTAGAAAAACATCATTTTGGATGAATAGTGAACAATTCAAAATTTAAATTCAAAACTATATTTTAATATCATGTATTTATAATGTTATGATATTTTTTAATTTGGATTTAATTTTTAATTAGATAATATTTTTATCATTGATTCCATTTTATTTTGTTGAAATCAATTTTAATTTGAAATTGTGTATAAAAAACACAGCAATCTTTGGGACATTTTTACTCTAAATATCCACAGTGTCGTCCTGTCATTGGGATTTATTTTTAAATTAAATTCAACCTATCCAATTATTAGTGTTTGGAAAAATTTATTCCATAGTTTTTATAATCATAATTTACAATATATAATATGTTTAACATAGTTTTGGACCAAAAATATTTCCAAATGTAATTGAAATTAATATCCATGATTATTGTTAAATTAAGTATACTAAGAGACTTAACCCTAAACTTAAGACAAAAATGTCCTATAAAAATTTTAAAATGAAATTTTATGGTAATATTTAGGAAATATAATCCCTTTTATTTAATTGGGTATATTATTGGATCGAAATCACATATAAACCATGTGTACATAGTTAATTGTTCAAAAACAGAAAAGAGTGCCACTACTCCTCCACTATAAAAAGGCATGATCCATCCCCACTTCCTAACGCCACTCAATCTCATTTTCTCTCCCAAAATCATCTCTACTAAGATTCCAAAATTCCACCCTTACTCTAGGAATCATCTCCTTGGGTATAATGAAATCCAAGGAATCCATCATCCACAAATCAAAAAGAGTTACCAAGTTAAGAGGTAATGTCCTCTCTCTAACTCGTTTTTTATTTTATTTTTCTAACCCTCCAATATATTTATTCCATTATTGAATAAAAAACTCTTATCTTAAATATTATAATATTTCATTATTTTAAGGGTTCAACAAATAGATAAACACACCACCATGTAATGAGAAATGAACATTTTGTTCATGTGTACGGTGAACTACCACCTCACAAAATGATAGTTGTTCATATTTCCTTAATGAATCTCATGAATGAAATTATTATAGAAAAAAAATTTATATATTATATTTATTATATTTATTATGTATTTTAGAATCTTTAAAATTTTTACAACACATATCATAGTACGTTCATGTGGTGTAATTATGATAATTTTGTTGGAGGAACTGCGATCTACCTCCCCCTCCAAGTGATGTGATAAATTCACACAATAAATGTAATGTACTAAGGGTGAGTTTTGAGAATATATATGATATAGAAAATATAATATAATAATTATATAAAATTATATATATATATTTTTTATTTTCAAACTTTTTTTTAATATGATAATAAAAGCGGGAATAATGTTCTTGCGTACATAAAACTTACATCTTCATGAACGGTGTATTCCCATTCAAACTCATATATTATATAAATTGTTATATTTCACTTATAATGAATACAAAGTATATTATATAATGTTTTAAATTCCATAAATTATGATATAAGTATAAAAACCAAAGATATAACAAATTATGAAACATGAAAAAGGAAAAAAAATATTAACTATAGTGATTCCTTAACAAATGATGGATTACAATCAGGTAATATAAAGCCATAATAAAAACATATATAGTATTGGATATAATAAATTGGTCATTTAATATATTTATAATGAATTTATATATATTTTATATGTTATTTTAATGAGTACGATTAAATTCAAGACAAAAGGTAAGGTAATTTCATCTCACATTAATTTCTCTAAGATAAATGACTTAATCACCACTCACTTATTTTGCGTGGTGTATGTACCACCCCTTAATTGATTATATGTATATTATAATTAAATATATGGGTATTCAAATATTAATTTTGTGATATTTATTTCAATAGTTTTATTTTTCTAACATTACCAAATTGGTAAAATACTTTTTTCTCTATTTTCCTTCTTTGGGACACATGTTTTGTTAAGCACCATTATTCTTTTTTGAGGGGTAAATATTAAAATTTTACAGATTATATCATGAATATCTTAATGTAATGAAATTTTTATATTTGTTTAATTTTATTTTCATACACAGAGTGTAATATTCCATTTTACAAAGTGATAATATTTTATTCAAACAATCTCATATGTTTTAAAGATTGTTTATAATTATGATTCAATTAATGACCTATCATGTTCAATATCCCAATAAAACTCATTAATTTTCATTTCCTAAGGATATTCATTATTTAATAATGTATTACAATAATTATTACACTCTTTCTTACATAGGAAAATATTATATTTAAAATCTTACCATCTCTATCTTTGGTGAGAAATCAATTGTACTCAAAAACATTATTTTCATAAATATTTTCAAAAAATGTCTTTATAATATCATTGAAGCCCATTTTTAAGGTAATATGATTAATAAAAGGATTGATGGTTTTAAATGATTCCTTTATTACTTTGAATATATATTTTCAAAAAAAATGTTTTCACATTTTATACATTTTAAAAATAAATTTTCAATGCAGAAAGGATATTTTTCATAAGAAATGTTTTTATAATAAATTTCAAAATTAGTTATCATATAAGATAACATTAGTCTATTTTACTCATTCCTTTATGGGTAAATTATTAAATATTTCCATTCATATTATTTCTATGAATATAATACATTTTGATTTCATGATTTTTATAAAACCCCATTCTCTTTTGAGGGTTATATGGTTCAGAAACCCTCTTATATTCACTGGTGTTGTTTACGATGAAATGATTATGAAACCTGATTTATTCCAAAGGTTATGATATGATTACAATATTATAATTCCCAATTCATTTCATAGACAATGATATTATAATTTATAATGTAGTGGATCATGACATATTATTTTTTTATGAGACGGGTGGGACATATATTATCACGAATTTTCCTCGGGGCCCTTGTCGTGACTACCCAAAGCCCTCCTTCCAAAGGAAAGAGGCTAGTCACTAGCACAAAAATGCATATTCCCAAAACTGCGAAGGAATTTTCTTTTATAACCTATAAACACAAACTACCAAGCACACATCAAGATACGAAAACAAGTAAACTGTATAGTAAAAGAGTGTGTACTGTAAGAAAAAGGGGCCAGAATACAAGCCCAACTGTAAAGTAATAGAAAACAGAAATGTACATGTAACTAAAACAACTCCAATGAACTCCCCCCAAGGACCCTACCTGTAAGGTCGGTAATCTCTTTAATGGAAGTCCTTGTGGTCCTCCTCATCTAATGTCCACCTTCAAGCTATCTCCCATCTTGGTACCCTCATCCTCAATCAGTGATGTCCTTTGTCTACACAAAACACAAAAAGGTGTGAGCATATCTCATGTAGGGGTGAGTATAACAATACTCAGTAGGGTCCCCGAGACCTAGAAAGGTCTCACAAAATCAACACAGGATGAACCAAAAATCATGGAAAAAACAGTCAACCCTAATTAGGTATATGCCCATACATATAACTAAGTTATCAATTATACAAAATATCATTAATGAGGAAGCACAAGACCCAACTCAAGAGATAAAGCCTTTATTTATCTATAGGGGAAAGATTACCACAAAGGTAAGTACCACAAAGGTAATGCCACACAAAATAATACCACAAATATATCACCACGAAGGTAAATGCTACAATGGTAAAGACCACAAAGGTATCACCACACAGAAGAATAACACAGAGGTTTCACAAAAAGGTAAATATTCAGATCACACCAGCTATAACTTAGGTACGATAGCAAAGACGATTAGATGTTACTACTGAATCATCTTTATCTGTTTAATAGGTAAACCCATGTAGGATCCTAAATCATCAGACCCACATAGGATCCTGGTATAGTAGACCCATGTAGGATCCTAGAGTAGTCACAAGTGGATTCCTAGAGCAGATCCAAGCAGGACTCTCAAACAGCAGACCCTTGTAGGATCCCATATCACAAACCCACATAGGAACACTTTCAAATGTTTCATCCAGCCACATGGTTCCTTCACTAAGATCGGTTGATTTCGAAGGGTCCAGTACTCAAGCCATAGGTCGATACTCCAACTACCAAAAAGTCACACAAAGAATAATCCAAAAGGACTACCATGTAAAAGGGGTCTCAACATATCAGACGGTGTGCCAATCGAACGCTCGGTCTGTATGTTATTGGCCTTTTAGTCCCGAGGGCCTAGTTATATTCGTGTTCAATCCAACCTGTCCATTCCCCAACATTATCCAAAACTCATGTGGGGTATACCAAATATAACATCTTGATCCATGGTTTCCAGGCCCACAGATGGTTCGTCAAATGGAAGCGCGTAGCATAAGTTATGGTAAATAGAGTGAAAAGGGTCTAATTGGGTCTGGGTCTGGTCTGACCCGATCAGACCAACCCATCATGTTCAGCTCCTCATCTGGCAAGATGGCCAGCCTCCTCTGAATGACGCATTTGTGTGTCGCACCATTGATGGGGGCCAGAAGCATGTCAGCCGCCCTTCCTTCACCACCGCGACATTGTGCCGCGGCTCCCGCACAATCGGCAGCGTGGACACGCACCGCCGCCTCGCCTTCACGTGGTCGACAGTGCACCAGTCGCCGCCTCTGCTCTGCCATGGAAGATGATCCATGAACCTTCTCCGGTAGTGCGGTCGCACCGCAGCTGTCCTTGTGGCTGGAAGGAGTGTCGACCACCATTCCCAAGCCCCACCAATTTTGGTCACCTGCGACATTCTTCGGGTCACTGGGCGCACCCCAGTGGTCCGTTCCTCATTCTGTAGACATCCACACTCATCTCAGGAGGTCACCATATATTTAAACCCACCAAAATCCAAAAATGTTGTAGAGATGTCAGGCCTTGATCATTTGGCCTGAACCATTCGTGTTAGAACTATAGCAAGTGGCATATTTTTTTTAGAATCATGAAGAACAACAAGGACGTGTAAGAGGTATTCAGAACAACAATAAACCCTACATTGATTTCTTGTTGGAAGATGTCGTGAGGAATAAGACGAAGTCATTGGGGATGGTGACGTCAGTATTCGTCACTTCAGTAAGATGCTTCTATTCCTAGATCAAGTGTCGTCCTCGTTCTTTGATTCTAGTGATTGTTCTTCGTTAAAGAATTTTCCACCAAAGCTCTCCTCACCTTTTCATATAAATTTTTACTGGGAGAGGTGTGGTTCAAATTTAAAATCATAGAGATTAATTTAATTAATGTTTTATATTATTTAAATTAGGGTGGCATAATCAATTAGGTGAAAACCAAGAGTAACCTCCCTCATTAAATAAGGAGTTCAAGGGTGTTGGGTGGTCCCCACCATTAATTTAAAAATGGGGTTATTAAGCTCAGGTGGTCCCCACCATTGAACATTTAAAAAGGAAGGTAATAAAATAAAATAAAATTTGTACGTTATTTTATTTTTATTTCAATGAAAAACATGAAAACTAACATTCACCCTCATCCTACTATGGTCGAGGAGAAATCATCCTTAAAAAAATATCAGATCCACGAGTTCAACAGTGCCCATAGATTTCAATTCCGACCACCGGTTCAAATGTTAAAAAAATACAGCCACTCATTTACTGAACATACCCAAAAAAGTTTATTTATTCATTTTGGAAACACTAATCCTCAGAATCACGCATCCTCAATTTTTGAGGACTCATAAAATTCTATATAATTAAAAAAATTACATGGAAAAATATGGGTCTTTATATTCTCCCCACCTCAGGGATTTGCGTCCCTGAATGCCATATCACAAAAACTAGGAAAATAAGTAGGGGTACTGAGTAAGAATCTGAGCCTCCCTCTCCCATGCGCTCTCCTAGAGGTTCCCGTGCTGCCAACATACACACACCAAATGTATCAGTCACCCACGATGGACTCTCTCCTATCTATCCTCAATCTCTACTGGAACATCCGTAAATGTCACCCCATAATCGATGTCGAGCTCGCCCCCATCATTGATTTGTGACGGGTCTTCAAAATATCTCCACAGCTGGGATACATAGAAAATTTCGTTCACCTGATGCAACTACGGGGGTAGTTTTAGGTGGTAAGAAACCTTTCCAAATACGTTAAGGACCTTAAAGGGTCTCATGAACCTTGTAGATAACTTTCCTCCCTAACCAAATCTCTACAAACCTCATCGAGTTGAGACCTGTAGAAAGACGTGGTCACCATCCTCGAACACCAAAGGTCTACATCATTTATAGGCATAAGAATCCTTCCAGATCTGCCCAGTCTTCATCCACTCCTAGATGATCTGTATCTTTTTTGTGGTATCCTATACCATATTTCGTCCCATGAGTGCTAACTCCCCTGGGTCAGTGCAGCAGAAAGGCGATCTGCATGGTCGGCCACACAATGCCTCGAAAGGTACCATCCCAATGGTGGAGTTATTTCTGTTGTTGTTTGAAAACTCTACCAATGGAATATAATCCTCCTCACTATGACTGATGTTGAGGACTCAAGCATGTTGCATGTCCTCGAGGGTCTGAATAGTTCTCTTAGTCTGGAAATCTGTCTGAGGATGGAAGGTGGTGCTCAAATGAAGCTGCGTCCCGAAAGCCTCATGCAACCCCTTCCATAGTAGATAAGTGAAATATGCAACATTATCATAGATAATTTTCTAGGGTAATCTATGTACCTTCACAATATCTTGCACATAGTGGCATCCCAAGCACTCTTATGAACACCGTTCTCTGATTGATAGGATGTGGACCATCTTGGTGAGTCGGCCGATGATAACCCACATAGAATCATGACCCTTGGATGTACGGGGAAGTATTATCATGAAGTCCATGGATATTCTATCCCACTTCCAATCTGGGACCTCTAACGGATGAGCTAAGCCTACTGGTATCTGATGCTCTGCCTTCATTTACTGACAAATGAGGCACCGAGAGACAAACTCTGCTACTGCTTTCTTCATTATCAACCACCTTTACTACCGTCGGAGGTCCTAGTACATCTTCACCACACCTATATGTACCACTACAAGGGATGTTTGGAACTCCCTCAATACGTCCCATCGAAGTGATACTGGTACCATGGTATGTCCTTTGAAGAGGATGAAGTTCTCCCCATCTTCGTAAAATCCATAAGGTTCATGTCCTGTGGATATTTAAGAACTTCGAGGCTCGCAGTCAATATCCCCATGTTGCACCTCCCTATCTCACTCAAGAAGTGTGGGAGTGATAGTAAGAGACTAAAGGAATCCTACTCCATATTCTTCCACAAAATATATCTTTAAAGTGGCCACCTGCTCTGTCACCTCACCAAGCAGTTGTATACCAGATATTCTACTAAGTGCATCTGCTACAACATTCCCCTTCTAAGGAGTATAGACTATCTCTAAGTCATATTCCTAGAGGATCTCAAGACAACGTCACTATCTCAGGTTCAGTTTCTCCTAAGAGAAGATATACGAGAGACTCTGGTGATCAGAGTAAACTGTAAAATGCTCACCATCATGTAATGTCACCCCATCTCCCAGGAAAAGGCCACTATTGTTAACTCCGGGTCATGGTTAGCGTAGTTCTACTCAAGATTTCACAGCTGTTGAGTATCATACATGATAACTACTCGCTCCTACATCAGGAAACATCCAAGCCATGTCCCTGATGTGTCGTAGTATACTAAGTACCCCACACACTCCTCTGGAAGCCTCAATAGTGGGGGATTAGTCATCCTCTGCCTCAACTCCAAAAAACATCATCAGCTTCCCTCCGACCACACGAAGGGTTCCCCTTCTTCGCCAATGTTGATAAAGGTTATGCAACTCTAATGAAATCTAGAACAAACCTTCGGTAGAAACCATCCAAACCCAAGAAAAATCATACATACGTCACACTATTTGGTGGATTCCAAGCATGTATTGCCTCAATCTTCGCTAGATCCACTGGAACTACGACCTCCAAGCTGACATGTCCTAGAAAGTGAACCTATCAGATCTAGAACTGGCACATCGAGAGCTTACCATAAACCTAGTTCTCTTAGAGTGTCTCCAGGACTATCTGTAAATGATAGGCATGATCCTCCTTAGTAGTTTAGTAGATCAAAACTTCATCAATGAAAACCACCACAAAGAAACCAATATATGGCTGAAAGATCTTGTTCATGAGTCCCATGAACACCACTAGAGTGTTTTTCACGCCGAAAGGCATGAAAAAAACTCATAATGGTTGTATCAACATCTGAAATCCGTCTTATGCACATCCTTGTCTCGTACTCTGAGCTGGTGATATCCTGATCTGAGGTCTATCTTCAAGAACCATCGTGCTCCATTCAGCTGATAAAATAGGTCGTCAATCCGCTAGAGTGGGTACTGGTTCTTCATGGTCACCAAGTTCAGGCGTCTATACTCAACACAATGTCTCAAGCCCCCATCTTATTTCTTGGAGAACAAAATCGGGGCTGCCCAAGGGGAAACACTGGGTCGAATGAACCCATTTCCCTATAAGTCCTCAAGCTATACCCGCAGCTAACAAAACTCTATGGGAGCCATCCAATATGCTGGTGTAGATATTGGTGTCATCCCGAGGAACAATTAAATGTAAAATACCAACCCTATACGAGGAGTTAGACACAGAAAATCATTTTGGAAGACATCTGAATACTGGTCCACCCAAATAGGATAGCTCAGACTCTCCACATCAACGGCTCTGAGGGTAAGGCTATCCAACTGATGAGTGATCGGCTGCACTCACTTCTGGGTAAATCTATATTGTGCTGAAAAGGCACCCTTGTCACCGGTGAAGGTAAACCTAGTCCCATTAGTGTGGACACACCACACTCTTCACCTAATACATTCAATATGAGAATGTAATATAGATAATCAGTCCATACACAAGATGACATCGTATGGCCTTGCGCCACTACTAGGAGATCCCAGTGGAAGCTCTCGCCTAATACAGTAAGCTCACACTACTGGAATGAGTTTTTAATCCGCGAATCCTCTCCAGTAGGAGTCTCTAGTAGTAAGGATCGAGCCAACGGCTCCACCGTAATCTCTGAGCTCCAAATAGGGGTAGTGGAAATAAAATAATGACTGGCACCTGTGTCTATAAACACTCTATCTAAGGTGGAGTAGACACATATTGTACCTTGTATCATCTCCGAAACATAGTGTTTATAGGCCTCAGCTTCCTGGAGCTGAGTTCGCTCCTGTCCACCTGCTCCCAATGGTCAGGGTGGGCCACCTGGTGGTGGTGGCAGTAACACCTCGAATCATCATCCACCTCTAGCTGCACGACCATCTCCTCTGCCACATTCTCCAGCTCCAAGCATCCCTCCTCTCTCGAAACTTTGTTTCTGCCTGGGCGGTCCTTCTTCATTATTCTGATCATCCGTATCATAGTTCGTGTAGTCACGAGCCATGTGACCCTGCCTGTCGAATGTGTAACACTGCCTTCTCCTTGCATGACTGGCTATGTGACGCCCGGTGGTGGGTCTCGCTGCTGGTGATAGCTCAGCAAGAAAACTCTCTACTAAGAGGGCTCTCTCTAACACCCCCACCTATGTCAGGTTGCTGAGAGAAATCCACAATGTCCTAATCTCTTGCATGACTCCCAGATCGAAGGTATAAGCCTTGAAGAATGGGCCCCGCACCATATCAATGGTAGCACGAGAGGTCGGTGAACCTCGTTGACTACTGATCCACAGTCATGTTGCCTTACTGCAGATGAAGAAGCTCATGTATGCGCACTGCACATAGGGTTGTTTTGACAAAAACTACCCAAAACAGGCTCTCAATGTCTTCCTAGAGATGTGTCACCTCATTGTGGACCTAGAGGATCATGCTCCACAATCTGCCTGATGCTTCCTATAGAAGTCTAGCGGCAAGGATCACCATGAGATCAGCTGGTGTCCCTACCAATCAGAAGACTCTCACCACAGCCTCAATCCAATCCTCAGCAACCTGTGGGTCTATCTCACCCCTGAGCCTAGTTGGCCTCTGGCACTAGAACTCAGGAAATGCGCTCAAGCGGCGTTCACCATCTACTACTAGGGATGGTGGAATCAGTGTCCCAATAGGTAATGGTACATCTGGTTCCTCTACTGGTTCCTCTACTAATATAAGTCCATGCACTAAGGCCTCGTCGCTCGGTGGCCTATCATCGCATACTATACCGGGAACCCAAGCTGGCTATCTGTATGGAGGCATACTTAAAAGAAACAGGTGGACTAGGGTCAATATGTTATACCTGTTGAGCTGACTCAAAAATATCACAATGAAAACATTTTGAAACACACACTCAATCAGTGTTTTCGTGCATTGTGTCAGAAATCAGAAGGCAGTGTCCTTGTGTATGGATACATCGGCCTCTGCACTAGCATTGGATTCCATAAACTAAAAACAACACTCAATATACTTAACAAAATTTATGTTAAAAGGATCAGAGTCCAATAGTATATGGTAGAATTATCTCCTCTAATACCATTTTGTCATGGCCCATCCCCCGGGGCCCGCGCCTTGACTACCCAATGCCAGCCTTCCATAGGCACGGGGATGGTGACAAGCACAGAAAGATATATTCCCTAGACCAGGAAGGAGTTGACTATATAACCAACAAACACACACATCCATGCACACATTAAGATAAGAACACAACTAAACTGTATAGTAAAAGAATTTGTATAGTATGAAAAAGGGTCCAGAATACAATCCCAACTGGAAATTACAAGAAAACTAAAAATTAAAAGTAACTGAAACAGTTCCTATGATCTCTCACCAAGGATCCTACCAATAGGGTAGGTACAACACTCGAATGGTCATCTCTATGGTATGCCTCGTCTAATGTCCACATTCGTGCTATCTCCTGTCCCGGTACCCTTATCCTCAGTCAGCGTTGTCTGTCGTCTACACCAAAAACAACAAGGTGTGGGCATAGCCCCTGCAGGGGTGAGTATAACGATAATCAATAGGGACCCTGAGACCCTTAAAGGTCTCACAAAATCCACAAAGGATAAACCAAAAAGCATGGAAACAACAGTCTACCCTACATAGGTAAATTTTGATACATATACCTACGTTCTCAAGTATACCCAATCCCATTCATGAGGAAACACAAGGCCCAACTCAAGATCCCAAAGATGAACTATTCAATGGAGGAATGATTACCATGAAGGAAAGTACCAAAAATGAAACACCACACATAAGAATACCACAATGGTATCACCACAAAGGTAATTACCACAAATATATGGACCACCAAGGTATCGCCACACAGAAGAATACCAAAAAGGATTCACCATAAAGGTAACTATTCATCCCAAACCTTGTATAAATTAGGTATGGTAGAAAAGATGATTAAATGTAACTACTGAATCATTTTAATTTGTTTAAGAGGAAGACCCAAGTAGGATCCTAAATAATCAGACCCACATAGGATACTAGTACAACAGACCCACGTAGGATCCTAGAGTAGCCCACATGTATTTTTAAATTGGATCGAAGAGGGACTCTCAAACAAAGTCCCACGTAAGATCCCAAAGTACAGACCCACATAGTATCCCTTTCTCATGTTAAAGCCTACCACATGGTCACACACTAAGCTCACATGATTCGAGGAGGGTCCACTACTCATGCCACAAGTTGATACTAAAAATTCCATGAATTCAAACGAATAAGTAACCCAATGGACCGCCATGTTAAAGGGGTCTCAATGCCACAGACGGTGCACTAATCAGATGCCATGTCTATAAGTTATGGGCCTTTTAGACCCGGGGGCCCAGTTGGATTCATGTTCGATCCAACCCGATCGGACCCCAACATTATCCGAAACTCAGTGTGGTATACCAAAAATACTGTATCAATCCAAGGAATCTTTATTCATAGATGATTCGTCAAACAGAAACCGGTAGCTCAGGTTACGGTCAAAATTGAAAAAAGGGTCGAATCTAGTCTGGGTCTGGTCTGACCTGGTTCAGGTCGACCCATCCCGACTGAGGTCTGAACCTGGGTCTGACTCGACCCACTAGGTCTGCCCCAACCCACTGGACTGCCCGTCAGGTGGCCCGTGGTGTGACCCATTATGGCGGCCCATGATGGGGGACCGTGGTGGGTAGCCCGCAATGGGATGCCCATGCTGGGCGGCCTGTTCGGCTCCTCGAATGGTCGGATGACTAAATTCCTCCGTAGGGAATGGTCGTGTTCCCCCCATCACCGGCGGGTGGAAGTGATCCACCCACCCTTCCTTCTTCACCACATCCTTGTGTCGCTGCTCCCACAAGCCCGATGGTTGGACGCACCCTGCTAAATCCCCTTCACGAGGCAGGCCGTGCACCAGCCATCGCCTCTACTCTGCTACGGCCGATAGACCGTGGTCCTTCTCTGGATATGTGGTCATGACGCCACCTTTATCGTGGCTGGATAGAGTGTCTCCCACCATCCCCGAGCCCCATCAGTGTCAGTCACCAACACGGTCACCGGTGATGTTATTTGGGTCACCAGGCATGCCCCTGTGGCTCTTTCTTCATTCTATATACATCCACACTCTTCTTCGGACATCTCCATTGATTTAAAACAACCACAATTTACAATGGTTTCGGAGAGGTCAAGCCATTTCTATTTGGCACAAACCCTCTATGTTAGAACGTTAACAAGCGGCTTATTTGTTCTTGAATCATAAAAAATGTCAAAGACGGATTATGGGTCTTCACAACAACAATACTACATAACTTGATTTCTATGTGGTAGATTTATCAAGGAAGAAGACGAAGTCCTTGGGGATGGTGACATCAGCATTCGTCGCTTCCACATGATGCTTTCGAGAAGGGCTCAAGCGTCGTCCTCGTTCGTCGATTCCGGAGGTCATTCTTTGTTAAATAATGATCTCCCAAAGCTCTTCTCTCTTTTTCCAAAATATCTTCCCACAATAGGTGTGGTGCCAATTTAAAATATTAGAGATTAATTTATATAAAATTATACATTAATTAAATTAGGGTGGCATAAAAAATTAAGAGAAATCCAATAGTCACCTCCCTCATTAAAGAGGGATTTCAAGGCTGTTGGGTGGTACCCACCATTAATTTCTAAATGGGGGTTTTAATATCAGGTGGTCCCCACCACTGATCATTTAAAAAGGGAGGTTATAAAAATAAAATAAAATTAGTTCTTTATTTTTTTTCCATGAAATACAGGAAAACTAACATTCAATCTCACCCTACAGCGATTGAGGGGAACCTCTCCTTAAGCGAATGTCAACAATGTGAGTTCAACAGTGCCCTTGGATTTCATTACCGAGCACCGGTTTAGAAGTTACAAAAACCAACTCGCACGTTTAATGAATGTACCCTAAAAAATTTCAGAAATTCATTATGGGAACACTGGGCCTCAGAATCATTCGCCATCAATTTTAACAGACTCGTAAAATTCCTTATGATTAAAAAATGACATGGTAAAAATTTCGATCATTACATATAACTCCTTCTATATAATTGGGTAATCATTTATATCTCATGATATCAACTAAAATGGTGTTTGGAATGAATATTGACTACTAATATAGAAATGATAGTGAACCATGTCTATAAATAGTGTATGATGAGTGAGCTCACACTACTCAGATGGCCATGGGAGTGAAACATGACAACAGATATCGTATGGGTATTGAACCCATGCTATCAAGATGATCTCCTAGAGTCGCCTTAGATACTATGTAAATAATATTATATGCTTATTTTTTTTGGGAATATTCTATGTTTTCATCCTATATTTTTCATTCATGGATTATGTTCATTATTTCATTATGATTCATGTCTTCAGAACATCCAATATTTATGCCATGATACATTTTTATGATCTTTGATATGTTGTGTATGATCTTATATTTTCATGATCATGATTTCACACACTTGTTCTCATGATTATTGATAACTATATCCCTTTTTTACACTTACTATACATCTTATCTCGCATATTTTTATGTTTCCATTCCCAATTTGTGAAGATATGGGTTATCATTAATGTTTCTACGAGGGGTTCTTGTCCAGAAGATCATTGTGTGAGATGATATAGGTCATTTTTCTACCAGTGTTTATGTTTCCATGTTTCTAAAGGGACAAGGCTATTATGGTCTTTGGTCACCTTTTTTAATAAAATTTTATGTATTCTTAAAATTTTAGAAATGTTAATATATGGAATGTTTGGGTCTCTATGTTATTAATGAGGTTCTTACATCAGTCATCACATAGTAAGTGAATTATATCACAAATTTATTTTTATCTGACCTTTTATTTATTCATTTCATAAATAAGGATGATCTTGTCATCCTAGTATCAGATATGTTCCTTCATGAATAATTCTGAGGAAATGATCATTCATTAGAGTTATTTTTTTTATTGGGATAACTCTATATCATAGAACCTAGTATTATAGAGATGGATTAAGCTTCTAGTACATTATTAAAATTAAAAGGAATAAAATCTCATTAGATGAAATATATTATAATTCATGTTAAACTAGATAAATATATGGTTTTTTATTATAAATGAATACACTAATTACAACATAATTTATTTCATTCTAGGATAACATTATTCTATGTATAATAGACATGTATTTATCATATAGTACACTTCATTAATTCTAGAAAAATGAAAAAAAATAAGGGATTGATCAATTTCTCAATAAGGGTTAGTAGCAAGAGAAACAAAATGAAGAAATCTGAATAATCGTTATGTCTATGTAATTAATGGACCACACATTCCATGTAATCAATAAACAATGAGGGAGTTTGTAAAATATATGAAAATGTAAATAAATCAATGCTCATTCCAAAAAAATAATTGGATAGGGCATAACTAATATGGAATGGTAAAATACTAAAAACTATACAATTAAATCGGTCAATAGAGAATAAAATACATCCATTGATTTTTTTCATAATGGAAATATAATGGATAATAATAACTGAATAAAAATATAGTAAATGCCTAATTATTAGAATCTATATTCCTAGGTAAATAGTACATTTTACATCAAGACCATTTACAAGATGGTTTATAACATACTGGTTGAGAACCAAACTATTTCTAGAAAACTAACTCATCCCATGAGACTACTAATTTATAGAGGGGATATCTATAATAGGGCACCACAATTTTCATACCAATCCAAAGGATTTCCTCTTATAACAATTAATTCATTTAATTATTTTTTAATGTTCATTATTTAATATCCAGATTGAGTAAAAGTTAAAAATTCATCAATATTACCCCAAATATTAATTAACATTCAAATTAAAAACTCTATCTATAAATGGTATACATTTTTTTTATGTAATCATATACATGATTAATGATATAGATATTTAGGTGAAATTTAATGTTCAGTGATCAATGTATATTTAATATTTCAATAGGAATATAAAAAATGAACCAATGAAGTTAATTTCATTACCATCCATGAATAAATCAATCATAAACCATCGAGATGAAGAATAAGGATGGTATTAAAAAAATGGTACAATTGGTTTGAAAATAAGGGTTCTTATTGTTGATGAATTGTAATAATATAAAAAAATATTTCTAAATCATTTAAGAAGAAAATATAATTTTTATTTTTACAAATATTTTGAAAATAATTTTGTATGAAAATAATTTTTTAAGAAATAATATTTATTAAAAAATAATATTTTAATTTCCAATGAATCATAAATGAAATGATGGAGGGTAATTTTGTACATGACATATAATTTAAAAAAACATTCTATTTTCAATGTATGAATGATTAAAATTGAATTTTTAGAATATGGAAATAAATAATATTTTGAAAAATTTTGTAATAGAAAAAAGGGTTATTTTTTTAATAAATAATTTTATAAAGGTAAAAATTATTTGATATTTTTTTTCAAAATAGTGATTTAAGATGAAAAACCTTTCTCTGGCTATATAGGGAAATCTTATAGGGGTTTCATAAAAAATTGTAAAACATTTTGAGTACCAAAGGGTAGGAAAATGATACTATTGCATGAATAGGTAAATGAATAACTAGAGGAGATTAAAATTAAATTCTTTATTATACAATTATCATATAAATTCCTTTAATTCCATTTCAAGAATATTTACTCTTGATTATAATTAAATTATGAAATAAACCCTTAAAATTATCATAATGGTGATGTGTGAATTAGTAATTTGATTATTTATGTGTATTAATAATGAATTAATATAATCTAATATTAAATACATCAATATGTACTAAAACTAATTATAAATATAATAACAAAATATTAATGACAATCATGATGTAATATAACCAAATTACAAGGAAATGAGTTGGGAAAATTATTTACCAATTGGTAGATTTTGAATTATGCACTCCATAAAATAAATAACAAAAACTTTTACTATAAGAAACATGGATAAAATTTATTCATGATAGAAAATACTTTAGGTTAAGTATTCACACCACCAAAAATATAAAATTGGTAAAAATGGAATATTCCATGATGGAAAAAAGTGAGACATGAATTAATTTACATACATTTCCTTTTCTGTGAATGTCCATTAACATCATGTATACTTTTTTTAATCATGTTATTAAATTATTCGAGAACAATAATAATATTTATAATATCATATATAATTCTTTTACAATATCTTATAATATTCATGTTAATGCACCTTACTTATTTTCATCATTTTAGATAATAGATGTTTAATCTTTTGAGTCTATTTTGACATGTTATTTTGTGATATTTTTATATGGATCAAGATTTAATCATCTCTATAATTAAAATAGTGATTTAATTATCATATATATTATTTATAAAATTTTAATAATAATCTATAATATTTTTACACAGAAAATTAAATTCACCATTAATGGAGAGTGTAGGGAATATGTATCTATGAACACTTCTTCCATTTCATTATCATATTTCAATGAATGAAAAATTAATTATATATATATATATTAATATTTTATCTTATTTATATCATCTATTTGACACATATTTATTAAATAAATTCTTAATATATTCAATTTTAGTTATGATAAAATCACATCGCATTGAGGAGGTGGTAGTCTACATGCCCATGAACTATGTTATCGTATTCCCATAAAATGAAATATATTAGGCAATGGTTATATAAAATATTCTAGTATAATAATTAAATAAAAAATATTATATATATCATATATGTGAAATTAAATACATCATTTTTTCCACCATGAAATATTGTAAATGGAAGGAAGAACAACATTGTTTCGTAAGGCTGTAGTCCACCGTACACACAAACAATGACAGTCTATAATATTTTAAGGATGTCTGTTAAAGAGTATATCTAAACATAATCATAAATAGATCTTGTTATACTGATAATAATTAATTTATTGTATAAAAATAATATAAAAATAACTGAATTGGTGGCAATGTAAATGAATAAAAAGGGATTGCTGAAAAATGTTATATATTTTCAGTTAACTCCTTTTCATTTTTACCAAAATGGATTCAGTATTCTTCTTTCATCCAAATGTAAGGCCTCTAGGATGAGTGTATGGAATTATGGAATTTTTGTTTCATTTTTTATGACATTAATCTCTTGAAATATTGGAATAATGGGGAGGGTTGGGGGCCTTTTTATAGTAGAGGAGTGATGAAATTCTTGTAAATTTTGAATGGGAAAATTCCACTAATTTTATCCTTTTAAAGTGGCTCCAATAAAAATAAAATATCAATATAGTAGATTTTTTGGTCCAAATAGGGTGGCATATTATGTTGTCGAGAATTTATTAGATAATATTGGCTCTTAAGATAGAGGTTTAGTCCCATGATGAAATTAATTTAACCTATATTGTTATAATCAACTTCAATTGTATTCAACATTTTTTTGGGTGAATAACTAATTTATCCATATTAATGATTTTAAATTTATATAATTCCAAATATAGAATCCATTTTAAATAATTATAATAAAAAATCGGAATAAAGTAATTTAAAATTGTCCCACAATACCGGACGATATTTTTAAAAAAAATTGAAACACTTCAAAAGATTGAAATGTTTTATAAACAATTATAATGTGAAATTGATTAAAATTTCATATAATGAGTTAATTTTTGTAATATTTATGTAATTTTACTTTAAATAAAATTTAAAATATATATACCCTTTTAAATTATTTAAATCAAATTTCAGTTTTTTATTGAAATCCATTTTTTTTCTATTCCTAAACAAACATCACCAAAAAATTCCTAAAATTATCCCTAATATAACGTTTATGTTAATATTTAACAAATGATAAAAATTATATAAAATTAATAATTATAAACTTTTAATAATTCAGATTTAAAATAGTTGCACCATTAAAAGGTGGAAAATTTGAATTTTTAGAAAAATACAAATTGCAATCCTAAAACATAATTTATTATCATCTTATGTCAATAAAATATATTAAATAAATATAATTTTTGTATTTAATATATAATATATATATATTTAAATAACAGCATTCACTAATCATATTTATATTAATTTATAATTATAACACATTGTAGGTGCATAATAAATTATCTTATAAAAACTTCCCCACAATAATCAATTGGTTCTTATTTTTATTTCTAATTAAAAGGTAACCAATGAATTGAATCATATATATTTATATGTTAGTTAAACTTATTCATAACATCTAATTAAATGTCTAGGTTTTATCTTATTATATTTAATAGAAAATTTTTAATAATATATTTTTGTTTGGTAAAACATGGTTTTTCCTGTAATGCAAGCTATTGATGAAATTCATGGTTGCATGTGATGCAAGTTAACTTAGTGATGATTTCATTTCATGATATATATTATATTAAATTTACATAAAATACTAAATATACCCTTATGTCTCCAGATATTCTTTTCTTTTCTATGTTTTATGTTTTATATCATACACACTACCAAATAAAAGTTAATATTCTAGAATTTTTGGGGTGTTACATTCTCCCCACCTCAAATAAATTGCATCTATATAGTTTAAAATTAATATTAGAAATATATGGTTTCATATTTTAAAATTATGTTTATAAAAAACCAACATAATAAAATCATTACGAAAATATAATATTTATAAGAGATAATGTGAATCATAGAGGTTATATGTAATGCAATATAACTAGATTTATTTATAAGATAATATTACTGAAATGTGAAAATATGGAAATAGATAAACATCATATACAATAATGTGGGTGTTTTTGTTCATTGATAAAAAATAAGTCAATGATCAATCAAATGTTGGGGAACTCAAATAAATAAATCTATTATTAATCAAAACAAAATCATTTCAACAAAAAATATGGTATTTGGATCATGTTTTTTTTTGTGATATATTTCAACAATTTTTGAGGAATAATTTATTGACCTAGAATATAATGAAATATAACTACATGATACATTTTAATTTCATATGAACTATCCCCTCTTATATATTTAGTTTGATCAAACTATAATTCTTAGTTTAATCCATGAAATGGATTCCCTAAAAATAATTTCTATTCATAAAGCATGGAAATATTCCTCTAAAACGTAATAAGATCCAAAAAACAAGTCTTTGTATCTATTTCCAAAAACCTTCCAAACCTAATTATTTTAATACATTAATCTATAAACCAGAAAATATAATATTATTAGTTCATAAATAATATTTATTCATGAAATTTTATGACAAAAAATATGGAAAAATTCTCTTGGACATAACGTACACCAACGGTGGAAATAATTCCCTTATTGTCAATTTGTCATGGGTTCAAGCATAAACACCTTTATAGATTTGATGGGTTGTCACCCTATATATAGGCTGTACTTTTTCTAAAATATATAAATATTATTTCAAAAAAAATATGTTGTACATCATCGAAATATGCTGAATAACTAAAGTTTCTTTTAACCATGGTCTTGAATAAAATCTCAAGACATAAAGACTTTATCCTTTTTATTTCATGATATGTCCTTCCCTTGTCTAAGTATTAACCATTGAAATCTATTTTTATTATATATTATAATAATTTATAATGTTTTGTATAGTAAATTTGAATTATACTATGAATATATTGAGGGAGTGTCAAACTAGTTTCATAGTAAGGCTTTTTTTCATTTACCATGTCCCACTCAAGTCATGTTTGATACACTTTTTAAGAGTATTTACATGTTGGTAGATCTATGATTACAACATCCATTTTTTGAATCTAGATAGAGATATAATACAAGAAAATTTACATAATAAATATCTAATAGAAACATTAGGATTTTCTTCTACACATATGATTATGTTATGCCTGAGGGTTATATTCTCTAATATTTGTTTTACAAAATGTAGTTCCCAAAGTTACAGCTAAACATCTTCTAATACCAACTATTGATCCCGAACCTAGTATCCAATAACTGTGGTCATGTACAATTACATTTTCCAAATTACAGGGAATCAAATAATGAATGATATAAATGTTTAGTTGTACAAGTAATCTAAAAACAAACATGAGTCTTTTATTCAAAATAAGTACACAAATTAAATCATAATTTATTTCATTAGATTATAACATTATTCCATATATTATATAATTTCATTTATATATCATTATAATAATTGGATTCTTATTGGAGGGAAAAAAGTGTTATCTCAAAATATCGGTAAGGGTTAGGTATAATTTAAACTAGAATGAATAAATTGTAATTATCAATATAAAATGTTAAGTAATTGAGAACACATTACTTGAATTCAATTAACTGTGAGAGATTGTGTAAGTAACAGAAATATAAAATACTGATCAAACATAACATTTAAAATAATTCGATAAGGATTAATAAAAATTAAATGGAAAATAGTAGAAACTATGTAATTTAATCACTAAACAGAAAATGAAATGTATTCCTAGATTTTTTTATTGTGAAAATAACATGGATAATAATAATTGAATCAAAATGAAGTAATCACATAATTATTGGACACTATTTTTCCTAGTTATATGGTACGTACCATCCTGACATTTCAGAATATATTTTTTAATAAATTAGGTGTGAAATCCACTATGTATTTCAAAATGACTCATCTTATGATACAACCGATGCATTGATATTCTATTTATAATTGGTCCACACACATATCTTCATTTCTAAATCATTATTATGATATTGAATAATTAATTTAATTAATGAACAACATGCCTCCTCCAATACCAATACTGATTAAAATATATGGATTTAACAATATTTCTCCAAACAATAGATAATGTTCAATTTATGTAACTTATGTAAAAATGAAATACGGTTTAGGTGATAATCATATCCAAGATAAATAATTTAGATGTTAAGGTTAAATTTAATGATTGATGACCACTAGAAATTTAATATTTATAGGGGAATATAGAAATTAAACATGGAACTAAATGTAAATACTATCTTTATCCAAATAAATCATAAACAATCTAGATCAATAATATGTATGGTATTAATAAAAAATATCCTTAGTGGTTTAAAATGACTTGTTGTTGTTGATGATGAATATGAATACCTCAAAAAGGCCATTTAAAATTATTCTTGATTTTTTATAATTTTTTAAATCATATTGAAAATCATTTTAAATGAAAATAGCTTTTAATAAAATTATTTGAAGACTAAAATTATAACATTCAAATTTTGCTTCAATGAAATTATAGTGGGTAATTCCATACAATACATATAATGTAAAAACAAATCATTTTTCAAGGAAAAATGATATACAAGTATCTTGCTCAAAAAGAGAAAAAATACTATTTTAAAAAATTTTGTAAAATAAATAAATATTAAAAATCACATTGTGAATTTATTTTGTAAAGGTGAAAACTTTTTTTAAAACATTTTTTGAATGATTTTTTTAGAAGAAAATTGGTTCTTCGAATAAATATATAAATGAAGATGGGTTTTCATACAAATAATTGAAAACATTTTTAAAATAATTGTGGTAAAATGGAAATATTACAAGAAAATGTAATGAATAAACATAGGATAAGAAAATTAGTGGGTTTATTACACAATGATCATATATGTTTCATTAATGGTATTTCATGAATTGGAAATCTTGAATTGAATGAGAGTATGAAATAAACTATTAGGGTAATCATATCGATGAATTTAGAATTAGACAATAAATTTATTATGTGTATCAAAATTAAATATTTTTAAAATAATTGTACATACACCAATATATATTCAAATACACTATAAATGTAATAATAAAATAATAATTACATTTTGAAAGTAATATGACCTAATAAAAATGAATTGAGTTATGAAATTATATTTCCACATGGTAAATTTTGATTTATAATTACCATGAAAAACCTAACATCATATGATATTATAAATGTGATGAGGATAAATTTAATCATGATATAAAATACAATTTTGGAAGTATATATCCCACACAAAAAAATTTGGCCAATATGGTGTATACCTCACGGAAGGAGAAGTTAGAGAAGATTCTCTAACCTTCTGTTTTCTTTTTATTTAGCATCATATAAAAACCTATATATTGGTATTCAGCATGTTAATAACATATAACTAAAAAAATTCATATTTATAATATCATATATTTTTCCTTTATAATATCTTATTACCCTTTCATTACTGATATTTTCTTATTAACATCTTATTAGACATTACGAGCTATATTTTTTGAGTATGTGTTGACTTGTAATTTTTTGTTCTTAGTAAAAATATCATGATTTTATCATATATATAATAATAACATTGAATTAATTATCATATATATTCATTATATATGTATTTATTATTTTCCATAATATTTTGAGATATGAAATGTAATATTTTTTTCATGGAGATGGTATGATATATATATGCATTAACACTACTTTCATATCATTGTAGAATTAAAATATAGAAAGGTAAATTGTATATACATATATTATTATTACAATATAATATTTTATCATATATTTCAGATATTTTTATTAAAAATATTTGTAATAAATTATATGGTATGTGTGAGCGAATCACATCACTTTGAGGAGGTGATAGTCTAGAGGCCAAAGAATGATGTTATCATATTCCCAAAAAATGGAGGACATAGAGATATGGTTATATAAAATACCATAAAATAAGAAAGAAGTATCTCTATATATATACACACACACACACACACCATATTTTAACTCTAAATATTTCATTTTTTAATTGTTGAATGGTTGTAAATAGAATATCTAAAGACATCCGTTTGTGAGGTGGTAGTCAGCCATACACACAAACGATGATTGGATATCCCATTTTATGGATGTTTGTGATAGCGTAGGACAAAATATTATCATCAAAATTTAAATTTATTTATTAATAAATACTTTATCATATAATAATGATATAAAAATAAATAATGATGCAGATAATTCTATGAATCAAAATTTATTGTTGAAGAATATTTCCTCTTTTTTATGTACTCATTTTGGTTTATAAAAAAAATGATTCCTTGGTTATTTTTAAAAAACTACTTTTCCTTCTGGTATGAATTGAAATAAGTTGGGAGATTAGTGTTGTAGTGTTTTTAGGAGCCAAAGGGATTTTTAGGTACAAATATATTGGTGGGGTGAGTGAATTTTTATAGTGCTTGATGGGTGACAATCTAGTAAATAAATTTAAAGACGGAATTACATGGACATTTTTCGCAATTAATGTGGCTCCATTAATTGTCAAACTTTTATAAAATGGACGATATGTTCTAAATATGTCCATAAAAAGGGGTTTTATATGTTTCTATATCCATTTGGCCCTTATGTATGACGTTTAGTCCCTTGTTATGATTAATTTTACATTAATCATTGTAATTAATTTTATGAACATTAACTAATATATTTACTTCATAAAAAAATTAAAAAGGTAGATATTATATATTATTTTTATTGAAAATATGATATCCATTTTTAATAATACCAATACTATTAGTATTGGAAATTAATTTAAAATCAATCATGTTGACGGGATGACAAATATTCATTTTACGGAGAAACTTTTATAATGATTGAAATGTTTTTGTATAAAATTTAAAATTAAAGTTGATTAATATGACCTAAAGTTCATTAATTGATGTAAAATTGGTATAATATTACTTCAATACAAATTTAAAATATAATTTTACATTCTAAATTATAGAGAAGGAATGTCAGTTAGCCATTAAAATTTAGTGTTTTGAAGTATTCATAAACAAAATTTAATATCACATAAAAAATAAAAAAATAACCCTAATAAAAATTAAGTTTTAAGATTTAAAAAATTATTTCAATATTTAATAATAAAATTTATACATTTTTTAAAATTCAATTTTATGATAGGTGGGAATTTAAACGTGAAAAAATTACCTTTTTAATAGACTACATTTTTTATATTTAAAACATAATTTGTTATTATCTTATTCTAGTATTGTAATATATTTTTTTATTTTATATTATTTTGGAGATAATATATGGGTCTGTTTCGATACTAGGAGCTGAGACAGAATGAGATTTTGAGGTTCGGTCTGCCCGAAATAAATGTTGGAAATATATTAAATATACTAAGTTGCATGAATATGAAATTTTCTTGAAATATCAGAATAACATCCAAATTAGTGATCTAATCAAAAATAGGACAAAACTATTGAAGTTATATTATGGGTTTTTTCCAATACGTGACTTAACATTAGTTGGTGTGGTTCTTTTTGGGAAAAGTCATCATTTGTTTGAAATTAATTAAATAATTAAATAAAATTATTTCATTACATTTATTTAACCGAATGATCGTTTAGTCCATAAATATTTATGACATAATCCTAGAGTTTTATTCATAACCATAGTGGTACAAAACTACTATTGGAGAGTTCATTAGAGAATACACTGAGGTTAATGGCGACATATCAGGGATCCGCAGTCAACACACCACTAGATTTAACAGATCATTCAAATGATGATGATGATGCATCTTTCTTCATCAGTGAACAAACCAAATCTATGTTTGGAATGATTTTTATTTAAATATATTCCAAATTAATGAATTATAATATGAAAATGGACCAATCAAAGAAAATAATTATTTGTGGTTTTATAATCTTACGGGATGGTCTTATATGTACTGTTTTAATGGGTGACTAACCATTGTGATTTTTTAATTCAATTTTCATCCAAAAGGTGATGGATCGAGATCAAGACGATAAAAAATATTTTTTTGTTCCTTTATTTGGTTCTAGTAATTTTCCCCCATAATTCATCATTCTATGTGATCATTCTTCATTTGTCTCAGAACTCAACACATATCGATAAATCGATCATTTCACACCCATTCCTTGGCACAACGATCCAATATTCTAGATCTCTAATCCACACAACAAGATAAAGGTGTGATGATGGGGATGGATTGATTTAGGCAACAAAGGATTACTATTTATTCATTATTTAGTTCATGATTAATAATGATGATTTGATTCATTTTGGTGAATAGATCTAATGATCAAACACATTGGTCTTCTGATTACATTACCCGATGAGGCTTGATCTAATGTTTCACAGTAAATAAATATATGGATAAATGGATCAAACATCAACCAAGACATGATTAGGAAGAATAATATTTCTTGAAAATACCATAGAAAATGACATGTAAAATAGATCATCAATCTGTGTAGACCCCTCCAAGGGGAAGCTATGCTTTTTGGATGTTATTTTGTATCACACAACATGTGGCTAGATCTAGACGAAATGGGTTTTCTAATGGGTGAAAATGGTGCATACTAGGGAATTACATAGATACGGGGTGGTTTACAAAGGATTCTTACATGATGTATACTCCCTCACATGACTTTTCCTAGACCGAGTACATGAAATATTCATGTATTGGAACACAGTAATTGGTAGACATGATGAATCTATGTACTAAAACACTAATAGACTACAAAGTATGCGCACATAGAGTGTAGTACTATACATACACAAGATGAATACATGGGTAATTTACAAGGGTAGGAGCCTAGGTCAAGGGACACGACCTTTATGCCTTTTACAGATCGTGTAATCCTTTCTATAGGCTTAATAGCCTCTATCCTTAGTGACCTGGACATGTTTTGATTAGGTTTGTACCCCTTCTTCTTTCCATGAAGGTTACTATAGTATCATTTCATAGACCTAGAAGAATTATCTCATCAATAGGAAATCCTAGAGTATGTTTTTTGAATCCCATCATGAGGGTTGGATTGAGAACCTATATTCATCTCTTTGCCTTAAGATGAGTTCTTGGTATTGAAATGATCAAAACTACAAGGGAACCGACCCTCTACTTAGTATGTTTACCAATATCGAATTTTTGGTATCACATGATGTCCTTGTTAGTAATCCTTCTATATATTTCACAATCTATTTGTACTATCATCATGTGCTTTCCTGTGAGGAGACCCAACGATTAGTACCTCTCAGAAGGACTTTATCATAACTATCAGACTGAGGAGTGTGTTCTCTCAGATAAGTGATTCATGGATCCTTTGACCTAGAATCCTTTGATTGGTATACATAGGTTGTTTATTACCTATAGTATGTGTGTCTTGGATATTTTTTATCTTTATATTCCTGTTATATGTGTTGTTTAAAAATATGAATGTAAATATGACTGTATTTTCCTTTATTGTATGCTTTGTTATTTTGAGGTATCCTTTTGAGTATTGTTATACTATCCAATTAAAAGGATTTTCCAGAATTGTTTCTTGTTTAGATGATTAACATTTTTATATATTTATAGGTGGACTAGGTTCAAACAATGCTTTGTAATTCCATATAGACTAAAGTGTGTTAATGTGTCTTTCACACAGCAGTCCTACTACCATTATATTCCGGTTGGTCTTTTGTAATGGAATAATTGTGATGTGATTATATTTGGAAATATTTACTTTCATAAATATCTTGTTGTACTATGATTATGTCATATAGATGTATACATGCATTGGTTGTTTAGTATTTTTACATTTCATCATTTTTGTGGGCTTGGAGATGTTTGTGTGTGTACAGTTTCATAGGAAATTCCTACCATTTAATGATATACCTACATGGATCTAGTCCCTATCTCTAATCCAATATTAGGTGGGCATGGTTTGTCACGAAATTCATCCCTCGAGGATAGGTAATGACATAGTGGTATCAGAGGTGGTCGATTGTACCATAGGGACTAGAGTTTTGAGGATTTATTAGGGAAACAGAGTCAATTATTTTACGTTTGGATTTCATTCTAGGGAATCCAGTGTTGGTGCAGTGGCTAACATAAACAAAACAAGGACACTAATCACCCAGTTTTTTAATTATAACATCATAACATTGGTTGTATGGAATATAATTATATATGTGTCATATAGGACCACGTTGGGGTTTCTATATCCTCCTTGAGTCATATATCTAGACATACTAATTGAGCACGGTAAATCATGTTTGTTTTAAGATGCTTACATGATGTATACCAGATATGATTCAGCATGATTATCATGAGGATTATCCCTATAGTGTTGAGTATTCGATATAGGGACTAGTTCAAAAGATTTTACCTCCAGGTGGGGCACCATTCATACCACCTGTAGAATATCACATGGTATATACTGTACCAGAAGATGAGTTGATCATGTTGGTTTAACATAATGAAATATAGAAATAGAGACCCCTTAGGTTCTATGGAGATCCAGATCTATATGTGGCTGAGGACTGGATAGAGGCGGTGACCTAAGTTTTCCATCTGGTTAGGACACTAGCAGATTAAATTTTGATCCTGGAATCCAGGCTTCTTCATGGCCCAATATAGAGTTTATGGTGTTTAGTTACATAGATATATGATGAGGCTACCCCTCTGTAGATTTATTTGGAGAGTATTTTTAGAGAGGAATTATCTCTGACTATGCTAGGATCTTTACGTATCCATGATCTTCTATAGCTCTAGTTGGGAATCATGATATTAGTTGGGTATTCATCGAGGTATGCCATCTAACCCAAGTAATCTATATATATGGTTTGGTATCAATTATTCATTGATCATACATTCGAAGAAGGACTTCATAGAGACATATGATCCAATTTTATACCTCCATTCATTAATTCATATACATGGGTTCTAGATAGTCCTTTGGTAGTTAAGTGTTTCTAGGATGAGATGTTACAACTGGTAGTTGTCAATAGATGTATTGGAGGAGTAGAGACCCTAGTGTCCGAGAGATGAAATTAGTATTCGGGACATGGAAATGGGATACATTTCCAAAGGAGTTACCATGAGAGAGTATATACTGATTAGGGATCACAGTTTGGGTCCAGTCAGTATCGAGAGTGGCAGTTCTACTCTTGTGATGGCTGGGAACATCTCGCCCGATATAGTTTTACCCTCTGTACAACTGAATGAGAAACCATAGATGGAAAAATGAGGCACCGAGAATGGAATAAGAATGTATATCTACATGGAATAAGAAATGGAATATTAGTTGGGAGAGATAGAGGTGGTGGTCTATATTTTGACATGTTACCATTAACATCCTTTATAGACAACACTAGGCATAAGAAGATTGAAGACAGGGGATGAGACATCTATAAGTGGTCAATGATTAAGATCCATAGTCTCCATTAATTATTCAAGGTATAATAGGTGCCTTTTATTCTTTATCTGAGGTATTGATAGATATGGATTATATTTATTCATTTCTCTCCACATATCTTGTTCAAGAATTAGAGATTTCTGTTGAACCTTTGGATCCACCCTTATTCTTGGAGAATCCTATCAGAGAAGAATCGGTGATCACACACTTATACCGAATTTTTGTCCAATATCTTGGAGGGGATTGTTTCTTTTGGTATCTGTTGGTAGAAGGGTTTTGGACGTATGATTTCATTCTATTTATGGATGGGATTCCCATAGGTCATGCTCATATTGATTATTATAGGTCAAGGGTGTTGTGTTTCCATAGAGACATTACATGATTTTTTTTCTATGAAAAGGAAAACTAAAAAGGCCACGAAGGACTTTTGCATATGATGGTGCTTAAAATTACTCGTTAGTTGGATTGCATAACCCTTGGTGCAATTGTTGTTATGAGTTTTATGTTACCAGTTGTGGTGGACGCGATCAATAAAGTCATCACTAAATATGTTCCAAATTTACCACCCCATCGAGAGATAGACATATGCATTGATCTACACCAAGATATGACATCGATAAATACACCCGCATATCAAATAGAAACCATAGATCTTATTGATATACATGTATAGTTGGAGGACATACAGAGGAAGGGTATCATGGGACCCGGTGTTTCACACTTGGATGCCCCAGTTTTGATTTCCAAGAAGGTGTAATGAAGCTTGAGGTTGTGTGCATACTATTGGTGCTTTAACCAGATGAATTTTAATAAAATGTATGCACTATCAAGGATCAATTACCTCTTTTATTAGTTCAGTGTGGCATAATGGTGCTCAATGTTTGACCGTAGGTTAATATATCATTATATGTGAGTTTGGGATGATGATATACTGAAGATGACATTTGGATGTCACTAAAATCACCATATATACATGATAATGGAAATTCATGTGAAAAATTCTATAAGAGAGTTCATGAGCCTTATGAACCATATCATTCATACATTCATAGATAGTTTGTTGGTAGTCTTCATAAATGTTATCCTTGTGTAATAAATGTCTATGGTGGAGCATGTGAGACACTTAATGATGGTTATGGATGTAATCTATGAGCACTGGAATTATGGAAATCTCTTAATGTGACACTTTTGGATATAGGTGGTCCACATTGATGTAAATGTTATCCTAGTGAATTGAGTGGTGAAAGACCGATCAATGATCAAGGTTGTGTCAGCTTGGGATCCTCCATAGAGAATGAAGGAAGTGAAGGGATTTATTGGGTTGATAGGATATTACACAATATTTATATCTGGTTTGTACAATATATAAGCACCCATGACATATTTGACATGAAAGGGGAAACATTTAATGTTGATATAAGTGTTCCATATTGATTTCTAGAAGATGAGGTTGATTTTAATGACCTCTCCCATATTACGATTTCAATAGGAGGGTGTCTAGTACATGGTATTCTGTGATTCATTAGGAATTAGGCTCTCATGTGTTCTAATGTAGAGGAAATAAGTGATTTCTTATGGTTCATGCCAGTTGAGACAACATAAGCTGAACTAAATTACCCACAATCCTGAGTTATGAGTTGTAGTATTTACATTGAATACCTTGAAACACAAACTATTGGGTGAGTAGTTTATTATCTAATGTGATAAAAATAGTCTCAGGTGAATCTTTTATCTAAAGTATCTTATCATGAGATAATGAGATGGATAGAGTTCCTCCAAGATTTTGATTTCAAATTTTTCTTTTCTCTTGGGAAGCGGAACATGGTTGTAGATTCTCTCAATAAAAGAACTTGTTCACAACTAATGAAGGATGCATCAAATTAGTTTCTCACATTATAGTTATCTTTTGTGGATGGATATGTATTACCCTAACTCCTATCCATGGATGTTATCCCCCACCGATTTTATAGTAATTCTGGGAGCCCCAACATGGGGATTCCGAATGTGAGACCCTAGATGATAATATATTCATAGGAAATTCTCTTGCTGGATTTTGTAATGGTGGGGAGGATATTTTTATTTTAAGAGGATAGACGATGTTACAAATGATGTTATGGGAGTATGTTATAATAGGCATTCAAAAGTCTCATTTGGTGGAACATCTTATTTTGGTAAATATGTTCCCGGATCTCTGATGTCATTTTTTGTGGATAGGGATGATGAATGGAGTGGAATAATTCATCTCTCGAAGACTTGATGAAAAGTAAAGGATGAGAACCATGTTCCAGTTGGTTTGACCCAACCCCCTGAGGAGAAATAATGGATGTGGTATGGGAAATCAATGGAATTAATGAAGTTCCGACCACATATGCCCCAGGGACCTGATGTCTCCTATGTGGTCATAAATAAACTCACCATGTCATCCAACTTTCTAGATATATGAGAGGAGATTTCAGAAGAGAGCCTAGGACACCTCGACATATAAGAAATATTTTTACTCTAAGGAGTTGTATCCTTGATTTTTTTATCATGATCCTCACATTACAACTTGGTTGTATGAGGGATTACATGAGGCCTTGGGAACCCATGTATGCTTTAGAGAGTTTTCCCTTCCCAACCGGATGGACATACCGAGTGAGCCATTCAGATTATAAAGGATATTAAGTGATCCTACATGTAGAGAATTGGCCATAGTTGGCAGGATCACCTACCAATGGTAAAGATTGATTAAAATAGAAGAAACCACTACACCATTAGTATAAGACAATTTGAGGACTTTTACAGGTGACTCCACACATATCTATGTTGTTGGACTAATCTAGGAGAGTCAGTACTCATGGACCCAGAGTTGGCGCATGCAACAATAGAGAAGTTGTAGATCATCCTGGAACTAATGACAAGTGAATATAACTAAAATAATTCTTATGCTGATAGGTGATAGTGGATTCTAGATTATGAAGTGCAAGATTATCTATTCCAATGGGTTTCACCTTGTTTTAGATTATTGTGATTTGGATTGGGTAGAAATCTATCTTTGAGGTTCATCATCCATTTAAAGATACTATGTAGAGCTGGAAAGGATTTTTACTAATTTAATCTACCTGATTATTTAGACCATGTAAACAAAATATCCCATTTGTTGTTGTTTAGGAGCTAAATTCATGAACAATCAAAGATTATCTATTGGGGAGAGTTAGACATCGAGGATGGAGAGATATTCTTTTTATTACCATATGGTGATCAGGGATTTTCCATATAGGATCCTTTATTGGTGATCAATTCATTTATTATGTATTTGGTTGAAGCTTGTGAATCTTCAAGAGAGCACATTGGAGTGGTAGGCTCATGTTCATGCTCAGTTCCCACATGTTTTGAGTCACCCTTATTTTGGATTTTTGGGGATGTATAGCCCCACAGTTGGGAGATTATAATGTATTGGATTTAAATTAATTTTTTTGGGATATTATGTGGGTTATTATCATGACTATGTGATTAAAAGGTTTGTTATTTTGAGGCCCAGTTTTCCAAGATTAAATTATTGAATATATTAAATATACTATATAACACATGAATATCGTTTTCCTTAGAATGTGGATTGACATATAAACGAGTGCTCATATTGGAAACATGGGTGTCTAATTTAGATTAGAATATGGATTTTACCCAATAAATGATGTAACATTACTCATCGTGGATTGTTTTAAGAATATTCATTATGTGCACAGAAATGAATAAAATTATTAAATAAAATTATTTAATTTAATTTTTTTGATGCACCGACCATTTACACTTCAAAAATATTATTATTATGGAGTCTCATGGTGAGTTTAATATCTATTGAGAAACCTAAGGACTATTGGAGAGATAATTGGAGAATTATCTCAAAAAAATAGTGAAAGATCATGTATCGATGTTCAATGCACCTCAGGATTTGATAGATCTTCCCAAATAAATGGCCCAAAGGCCTTATTTTTTATTTTATTATTGATAATATCCCTTTTAAGGGTTGAAGGGGAACCCGTACATGACACATTGTCCCAAGGCACAAGGCCCGACTGACCTGCAATACATGACCTGAAGGCCCAGAGGCATACAATGCCCAATACATGACCCATAGGCCCAGTCCACATGACCTGTCCCTCTCTAGCTTTTGTGTCATTGATCACCTAGCTCCCCACCCTGCATTGCTAATCGGCTAGCATTGCCCTGTACAAAGTTGTACAATGCCTAGTCTCGATGGCAGCTTCCATACCCTCTCTTTCATCCAATCCGATTAGCTCTCCTTTTGGTGGTTGCTACTCTTGTTTCTATGATCCTCTTCTGGGGCCTATTCTGTTTGAACTGGGATACTCCATGGTCTACGTGGCTTGAAGGACCTGTGGCCTGAATGACATTGATATCCCGAAGGCCCTGGAGACCCGTAGTCCCAAACAGGTGTCCTGAAAGGCCAAAATATGGGGAATAGTTCCGGGTGCTACAGTACCACTGTAGTACTGCTGCAGTATTCTAGAAATTTGTCTCCACCCAGTTCGGAACCTAGGTCTCTTGGATGTCAGGTAGGAGTCGTTACCACTCGGGTATGGTCTTTAGTGGTGATAAATCATCCCATAGATAATGACACTTCACCATCATTTGTGAGTGATCTAACCGAATCATGGTAGGGGATGTGTTTTATATTTATTTCTTCCCCATTCTAGTTTTCTATGATGAATGTGGACCAATTAATGGATATATTAATCTATATATCATTAGTCTCAGGGGACGAGAATATTTTTTGGGTTTTGATGGGATATTAATCGTTGTTAATTGATTATTCGTTTTTCATCATAAATACAATGATTTTCACCTATGATAAAATTGATGATGGTTTGTTCTTATGTTTTGTTCTTGTTCATTTCTACCCCAAAACATAATTCTTCAAGGGAATTATTTGTTTGTCTCGTGAATAGACACATCATAATCAATCAATTGTTGCCCATCTTCTCCTTAGCGCAACGATATGATATCATAGATATAGGATCGACACGACATGAAATAGGTGTGACGGTAGAGACATAACGATTCAGATGGAAGAGGATGCCCTATTTTTTTCATCATCAACTGAAAAAATGTCTATTTCATTCATTTGGTGGATATATTTGATGATGATACCCATTATTTCAACTATTCTAGGATTGGATTAGGGTCGAACTGCCATTCTTTTGTAAGGTGAATAAAATATCAATGGTTGTAGCATCAGTAGGGATGTGCTGATGATGAATGGGATTTTTGGAAAATCACATGGAACATGGTATGTAAACAGTATCGACACAATTTGTGGGACCCATGAGTAGAATCTATATTTTCTGGAGAATTTTAAGAATCACACGACATGTGGATTGCTCTATATGGTTTATGGCCCATCATGGGTGAACTCGGCTTGTACATGGGAATTACACGAACCTAGGGTGGATTACATAGTTTGCCTACACAGAATGTATGCCTTTACATGATAATGATAAGAATTAGTAAACATGCTAAGATATGTATTTGAAAATGGACAGGGGTATATAAGACGATGAAGAGTACATTCACATGGGTAGACTATATGGTATGGTTACATGGTGTGTAGTATTACAAAAACACATGATGAAGACATGAGCCATTTACATAGGCATGACCCAAGGTTAAGGGACACCATATGTAAGTGATTTTCCCCAGTAGAAATATATGACTTATTCCATTATGTAATCATATATATGGATGTGACCGAGTTTCATTTTTATATAAATTATCCAATAATTTATAGGAAATGTTGATAAAATACATTAAGATAAATTTTGACACTTCATCTAAGTGGTAAGAACCCCATAATTCTACATGGAAAATGGGGGTTCAAAACCCATTGGGCGCAGGTACTATAGCAGCACTATAGCACTACTGTAGCAGCCGAGATACTATTGCAATGGCGGCACTATAACAGCGGCATGGGTACTGTAGCGGCGGCAGGGGGCATTGTAGCTATGGCGGTTACTGTAGCAGTGCGGAACTGTAGCAGTACTAATCACAGAATGGGCTTTGGGACAAAAAATTGGGCATACAGGCTATGTAATGGGCTAAATGCCCACTGGGCCTTCGAGCTATGTAATGGGTCTCCCTCTACCCAGTTAAAGAGGTATTTGCTTTGTTTCAATAATAAAAATGAGGCTTCGGCCCCAACCTTTAAAAAATTCTAATGATGGTTTAGTTTGGATGAGTGGTGGTCAATGTTATGAATGATTCATGAAATCAATAGCAGTCACGACATATTTAGGTGTTGGTTGAATACACTCTTTATTTTACATATTATGGTTACACCATTTTTGTCTACCACCATATGATTGTTTAAATTGTAGGTATTTTTAAATTTATAAGGGAATCAAGGAAACATTAAGTTAGTTAAGTTAATATCAATGTATGGAATAATCCCAATCAACATTGTTTTATATTTTCTAATTATAGAGATTTTATGCATGTACGTATACGAATTATTTCATGTTTACTTCTTCCCCATGATAGATAATATCCATGTAGGAAAGTTTTTTATGGAGGTCTACATAGATTAAAATATCTTTAATTGACCCTTTTATTTTTAATATCAATAAATATAAAATCATTCTTTCTTGGTTTGGCATGACATCGACTGGATGGGGTCATAGTTTGGGTGATCACTAAGGGTAGAATCATCTGGTTTCAATACCATAGGATTCATGAAGAGACTATTTTTTGTGTCTATAATTATGTGATGTTAAATGTTGTGTTTTTTAAAGATTATGACTATTTAAATAATTCCTTATATCATGGATGATATTCATCATTACTATCATCATGAAGAGGGAGGTTTAATTTTTATTATTTATCATTCGGTAGAAATGGATGACATGATGTTTTAAATGATTCCACTCTAATATGTAGTTATTATTTAATAAATAAATAGAGAATCCCAAGTGTTCCAAAAAACCCAAAAAAAACATATAGGTCGATATTTTTCATTGGTTTATTGAATAAAATCAACTATATATAATTTCAAGTTCGAAAACACTCAAAATAGAAGAAGTAAATTTTATAGGAATAATGTTTTTTATAAGACTTCCTGAATGATATCTATACAAATTTCTGATATATTATTGTCGAAATTTCATATTGATATTTTATTCCATTCATTTCTATTTATATATGAAATCAAATGACTTCTCATTTATATGATTATTTTCATTTTAAAGGATAATAACTGTCATGTTTCATAGAATAGTGTTTTATTGGAATAGAAATTTTAAAAGAAGGTCTTCCCAAAAAGTGATGGGTAACGCTAGAACACAAAAGTACTAGACTATAGATGGTCCTTCCTGAATCACCACAATTCATCTTTTGCTACTACCTCCTATTGATAGTGTGTTAACTTTATATGTCCAAACTATGACAAAAAATGTTATAGGTTCCCCATGATATCTCTCATTCTATTTATGGTTGGAATGAAATAATTGAATAACTTTGGTGTAAGAGGAGTGACTTCCACCCATTATGTATATGAGATTCTTTTAGAAGGAATTGGGGTGATAATTTATGTTATATCATCCATTTTAGTTCCATGTGGAAGAATTGAGTTATAGAGATTCAGTAGTAATAATGTATAATGGTAGTCTAAATGGTCAGTAGAAGGAAAATGTGGATATGGACACCCTACATACATTGGTTTTGAGAAGGTAGATTTATATTGGATTGGATTTCATTCCACGAATGAGGGTAGATGATTTTTTATTTTTTAAAAATCATGGTATCCCATTATCATTGATTTCAATAATAGAAATTGATAGAACACTGAGCCAACCAGGTTCTCAAATTCAACATTTATAGTTTCAGTAACCCAATCATACCGAGTGGGTGGATAGAAAGTCACTTAATCATTAGGATAATAAACAATATTAATATTTACCTTAAGTAATTAAGTGTTTAATATTGTTATATGATCAATATCAAACTCTTGTTCAACATGTTGTTTTATAGAAAATAGATCATTTCCCACTCTAGTGAATTAGTGGGAATTATACTTGAATTCAAGTTCATAGTTACAAGAAAATGGTCAAGTTTCTAGAATTTGATCATTTAGGAAGATGCAATTTCTATACCTTACTATTTTTTCATAAAATCATATAGACTTTATTTGTTTCTGTGATAAAAATATATAGTTAAGTTATAACTTCATAGTGTTCCCAGGAAAAGGTTTTTTAATAAAAAACTTCTAGATAAAAAATGTATTTATTTACTTATTCATTCATGGTAGTATAAATGGTTTCTTGTTCTTTAAATTCATGGGTTGAATATTTTTTTCCATTACCACATCAATGGAAAAATCAAGGGCCTCCCTCAGTTTCCCTTTCTTATAGGGTCATTTTTCTTAAAAACACTATATATTTTGAGAATCAATGGAAAATTTTCCCAAATAATGATAAGTTATTGGTGATCATAAGGGAGTACACGGTCATCCATATCAAAAATTACATGAATAATATGGGTGACCCAAAAAGAAATAGAAATTGTTAGGGTGTCAACTATTAGATATTACCACTCAACCTGAAATAAAAATAACTTCATTAGGGGATGTGGTAAAAAAGACCCATGTCAACAGTGATAGGGATGAATTCCTTCCACCCCCATCAAATCTTGGACACATTGAGGGTTTGATAATTCTATATTTTTTAGTTATGGTAATAATTTCACCATCACAATTGGTGGGGGTTTACCCATGATGGTTGTTAATGTAGATTCCTTGATATACTAAGTGTTCACTCAGTCATGAGAATGGGGAAATAAATTTTAAACATGTGACTTTCCAAATATTTGGGTGTTTCACATAAACAAAGGATTCGATATTCTCAACTAAGATGATTTATCAATTTTTCCAAACTCTTTTCATTATGGGATATCATTAGTATATTCCAATTAATAATTTCACTTTTACATCATAGATATAATAGTTTAATTTTGATGGAAACATTTGAATCTATAATAATTAGGCTTGTGAAATCGACAATATAGTTGAATTTAATATAATCCTTATTTTAGGGACTGTTCATACTATTGGAAAAAATGAATTTCAATGATAAAAAATATCCACATCCATGGATACAAACAATATAGAATGGATCACTAATTTTCAACAAAACTGACGTTAAACAATGGAGATTAGAGAGTTGCATGTTATGTAACAGATTCATTGAGCTCAGATTATATAAAATGGGTAAGGATAAAAATTAAATTTGATAAAACCAAATATAGATTACTTTCAAACCCTTTATTAGGAAGTGTCAAGGAATTTTTTTGATGAAATTACACTCACAGTTTCTAGTGCATTTAAGTAATTCAATCATCATTAAAAAACAATTGGATGTCATAAAGGGCTGTGAAAATGAGGAAGATTATATTCAAGAGGGTATCCTTGGAATGTAAATTTCCCATTACCATGAAATATTCTTCATATTTGGTGATGAATTCATTCACCAGATCTTTACATATTGGATACATTTTCTGTTATTTATTAGGAAAGTGATTATTTCCCTCCACTGATGTAGATGAAGTACTATATGATATAGCATATGTCATGTAATTCTGAAACCATGACCCTTCATGAACCAATCGATCTGATTTCATTATTAATGTATCCCCAATATTTGGAGGACCTTCCTGACACATATTCTTGGAAGAATATCAAGAACATCTAATTAAACTATCTTTGTGAGGAACATCATGAGTTAAACATATATCACTTTTAATGAACTGTTGGATGACTTTCAGACCAGTAGAGAATAGTTTATAAGGATATAAGGACATAAAACATTATCAATGTTTTAATTGTTACCTTATCAATGGAAATATTCATCCATAATAATTGTTTTTTGATACTATTATTAGGCTAGAACGGTAACCACAATGGAAGAGAGTCTTCAAAAATGGATTTATCCATTAATGGTGTCATGTGATGAACCTATTGGAAAAAACAATGATATCACCCTAATCCTTATTTTCCATGATAATATTCCATGGTATATCTTAACATATTAAGAATATCCACACCATTCAGAAATTGTTGTACAATGTTATTAATCGTTTTTATGGTGAAAGGGTGTAGGGATTTGTGCCTAATTATGGATTGTATCTAGTATATAGGGATATTACTCTTGGAAAGATTCTAGAATATTATCCTACTTTTATATTTCAATTGGAATATTAAAATTTTCCTCCTAGAGTGGGAGGTGGATATTTATCCACAATCATGTATCATCTATGATATGCTGATATGTTTCATGACCATTGGAATCAGTATAGATATGGGTTGGTTTCTAGGAAATCACAATCATATTCTAATTAACTCCTAGTGCTGGTGAAATCAATATTAGAAGATATATATTTTTTAATTTTCATAGATGTCATATTTTCTATCAAATTATTCCAATATATGTTGATCATATTCTACAACAGGGATAATAATATGAACATATTCCATAGTGGGGTTTGGAATGCGTTCATGATCTTATAATTAATATATTTTTAAGATAAATTGCGGGGTATCTTGTTTAGGGGTAAAAATATTTTCATTCTCATTGATTAATATCAACATCTGACAATGTGATTTCATGGTAAAATCTATTATATAATAGAATGTGTATTGGGGGTAAAAAGAAACATGGGCATCCCCATTGTTTGTCTCTATGATGTAATGTCATGCCTCATTAGGGAAAAGTTGGATATAAACCCACATATTGATGTTGGTATATCAACATGCCTAGTATTATCTCCATGATGGAATTTTCTCTAATATTTATGGAGGGATCTGTATCGATTTATTCTCATCATACTATTGAAGGGTGGTGGTTGTTGGATGCTGACAATAAAAAAAACATTTAACAATCCATCACATTTATCCTCTGGTTGTGTAGAGGTCTTCGCTGTCCTCATGATTTTATCCACTCCTTGATAATGTAGTCGTTAAATATTGTATTCTGATGATAGATTCCTTAATAATTTTTTTGTGGAAAAAGGTATAACCAGATTCCATGTGAATTTAATTTTATTGGATAGAAAAAATTGTGTCAGTGGCTGGAGTCTCTAACATGTTCCATATAAATCAAGAATGCTTCCATGTCATAAATACTCACTCGCCATTATATTCTACACTTATCGATGGGGTAATTAAATGGTAGATGTATACATTCTAGCCATGTGGGTCACAATATATTTTGTTGTCAATGCATAAGGAAACATTCATAATGATGATTCGATCACATCATATGAGAGTCAGATCTATAAATTTAAATACAATTGAAACATTAAAAACAAATTATCAATCATTTATTTATCACAAGTAAGATAATTTATGAATAAATTTTTTTCAAAGGAGAATAACAACATAGTAATATTTTTGATAATTTCAAATACTGTTATGAATTTTTTTCCATTATACACAAGAAAAATAGTTTCGATATGGGGGGAAAACTATATCATTATTATTGAATGATACACATTGAGAACAAAATGCTTATTTCGATAAATTTTAAAGGATCTGTTTAGGTTACGCAAAACATGAATGAAGCCCCATTCCCATAACATGATATGTCATTGAGGACATGGTTCCCATTTTAAAGAGTTCATAGTGGTTTTTATAAATTATTATATCAAATATACATTAGTCAATAAAATGAGAGGTCAATATCATCACAACTTTTATGTGATAATAATTTCATGCACTGAGACACTTTTATACAATTAATATGTATTCTGTAATCACTCTCAAACTCATCAAATGGGATCGATAAAAACTATGCTAATGAATGATAATTGATGTGAATATATATGAACACATAAATTTATCCAATGTTTTATATAATATTTATTTAATAATTAGAGTCTTTTAACATTATAGTGATGTGATAAAAATCCCTATTTCAAAAAAACTCTAAAGCTGATCATTGCCTATGAAGGATGTGGATATTAATTATTTGGGATTACACCTCAACATGGAATCAAATATATCTAGTAATAAAATAAATCAAGAACAAAATTTTTAAATACACAATGCTTATGTCTCTTTGGTATGGTGACATCTATGAAATTTAACATCATTCTATATTTTGTTGGAAATTGGTTCATATATATTTTCATTTTTTGACATATATATGTGTGACCCATTCAGGTTTTTCGGAATACAATTATGGCCCAATGGTAATGGTATGGATTTACTAATACAAATATTTTTGACAAGGTAACTCAATGGTAATATAACTATTGTAATTTTGGTGACATGATTTCTTCAATGGAATATATATCTCCATTTTAGGGGAATGGTTTAATTGATAATATCTTCTAATTGGAATATTCTCTATGGAATGTATTTCTAATGAGAAGGATGTTTAGGATCATGGTAATATATCCTTGAATTCAAAGGATTGATATGATATCATGAGTAATGTTACCCCAAGATGAATGTTCCTAGGGAATATGGATCTATTTAATAGATAGTAATACTTTTATAGAATGTGTCAATTAATGTGTGGGTATGATATTGTTGGGAAGATGACCCATTGAGGCATGTTTCTGATTAAATATGGTCCTAGGTAAATGAAACTTAATTATTTGAATATATATCTTGGTAAGTAATTATTTAAGTGGGTTTATTTGGAATACTTCCACATTAATATGGATTATAATAATGGGTAATTGTAACAGCCTGAGATTTTATGAGAAATATTATTTTAATTACTTTGATGTCTTATGTTGTACGCTACACCAATATTAGCTTGTACTAGACGCAACACCGTATTAGCATGTAGTATACACAACACTATTCTTGTCTAGTGTTACACACAATTTCAAGTTCGTTTTGTGGAAATTAATCTACACAACATTAAGTTTAGATTTTGTTTTGATTATGTTATACGCAACACCAAATGGATATTTCACTACACGCAGCCCTGACTTGGATTGCATTACACGCAATCACGACCTTCCTCGATAGCGTGTGTTATACACAATATCGATTTTCACTAAAGAACGATATGTGATTAAAATATTATTAAAACTAGCCGTTATGAATAGTAATAACCACTTTTTGAAATTTATTAAATTTCATCTTTCAAAATGGGCTTCATTTTTTGATTCGGAATATCGAAATTAGCATAGGGTGAAATTTTGGTATTTTTCTTAAAACATTCAATTTTTGATGAATATTGAAAAGACTAGGTTACTATTTAAAAACCATATTTTTATTTAAATAATTATTTATTTTATTTAAATTTATTTTTGGTCAAAATTGACACATAATACCTATATAAGTTCAATATAATTCATTGGAGTCATTTTAAGATAATTTTAGATATATAAAAATTTTATTGAACTTTTGAATGTCTTTAACCCACCTCCTAAGATAATTTGCAAATTTACATAAAACCTAATTTTAACGAATGTGGTTCAATGAGATGAAAATAAATTTTGGTGAATAGTAACTTTTTACTTTTATTTACCACGGTTAAAAGTAAATAGGGTAATTAAGGGTAAAAATGATATTATTATTACCCTAACACATGTCCAAATTCTATTGGATAACTGTAATTCGACCAAAAAGAACCATAGGAATAAAGTATGACCATTTAGGCCCACATGGATTAGATTAGGACATTTATTATTAATTTATTTAAAGAACGGTTAAAATAGTTGAAATCAATGTTTAATAAGTAAATCATTTTTCATATAGGGTTATACATAAGATAAATTCGACTATAAATATTCATTAGAAAGATAACAAGATTTCCTACAAAATGGTATTTTATTTGTAATTTTTAGACTATAAATAATTTAATTTATTTATGACACAACGATGATGTAGTAATTATATGTTTAATGAAATATTGACATAATTGATGTTATAAATACCCAAATAAATGTAATTTTAGGATTTTTAGGAATTCCAATAATTTTATATGTAAATATGACATGTTAGTATTTATTTAATTAACTTTTTTCGATCTAATCTTTCTTTTATTATTTTCACAAAAATCAATTACCAAAAAGTGTAAAAATTGACATTAAATAGTTGTTAAAACAAATATTATATTATTAATTGTTATTTTATTCCAAAAAATCTACTCTTCGGCCAAATGACTTAGATAAAGTTATATATATTAATAATAAACAACTTGGGGTTCGTTTGGCTTGTTATTGTATGTTTATTAAACATATAGTGTAAGAAAACAAGAAGACACGGTAAAAGAAAAATTATTTAACTTAAAGTTAAATCTAAATGATAAGGTTAAAATAGAAACCTAAACTTGTCTAATTTCTAATTGGATGAGAGGATTTCTACCCATCCCCATATTAGATTTGAAATAACTCAATTTGGAGCTATTAAAAACCGAATATGACTTTATAATAAAATAATATGTATTGATATTCCAAAGGTGCCCCTCTCCACCCTTATAAAAGGGCACCTCCTCCCCCTCTTCCTCATACCACTTTGAGCCTTCAAGCACGGACAAACCCTGAAAAATTCTCTTCTACACTTCCCTAGAAACATCCTAGAGGTTCTGGTCTTCTTCATAGACCAATTTTGGTGCCCTAAGAGGAGGTCTCAAAGGGGCGCTTCGAAGAAGAGGTAATGTTTGTTACAGATTCTTTCAAATTTATTTCTTCTTCCACTTCTTCTTCATTAGTTGTTTCATTATGAATTAATAACATCAACATCACTCATACAGTGATATGTTATTATAATTATGAAACAACCCTATTTTACCATTTATCCATCCTACGTAAAATGAAATCACCGCGCGTGCGTACGTACAGAATATCGTCTCCACGCTGTGGGGTAATCTATTTTCCACCTTCACCTTACATGGATGGGTATAATAGTGTAAATAATAACTATATATAATTATTGTAAAGTTATATTTATTCTGAAATAGTATTTTTACACTCCAATACAATTCCACGATCATGGAAATGATATCATCGCTCGTGCGTACGTATGGACTACCGTCTCCACGACGCGATGAAATTAACTCTCCATGTTAACCATTCATGAATGATTATAAAGTATATATAATAAGTAATCATGATATATATGACATAATAATGATACTGTATTTATGTGTATATATTTGTATGTCATCTACTTAATTTCATTCAATTCAATAAGGTAATGAAAACAGCATTCATGCGTACGTACGGCCTACCGTCTCCATGAACGGTGTATTTCATTTAATTTAATCGATCTATCATATATATATCTATATAATAAAATATATATTATATGTAAATCATGTTTTACATTCTGGAATTAAGTAAATCAAGATATAAGTAATAATATCATGAACAACAAGTCCAAACATGTACGATAAATAAAACGATTTAACCCAAAACGTTGTTTTAACATGGAACTTACAAAAGAACGGGTAATATAAATTTATAAGTGAACCATATATGATATCATAACAATGAATATTATTCAATAATAAGTCAATGATTTTATTTAAATCATTATACAGGATTTTTGGAAACGTACAAAGCATATCAGACCTAAGGTAAGGGATAATTTTGCAAATCTCATTTTTATTCGAGATTTCTTATTCATAGGTATTTACTGGGGTTATATTTATCATCCATGTACAAGTCTTATAAAAATGTTTTCATGTATTTTTAAAGTCCTTTTTACCCTTTTTTTACTTCTACCACATGTTATGGAAGGAATCTTTCTTTTGTTTACCATACAAGGAACTTTTTTACTTTTCCGACAAAAGTACGAGGAGAATGTTATTTTTATCTTATACGGCGTGAACGGATTATTATGATTTCATAACACCTCATTTTCATGAATCTTTCTCTACAAAATTGCATGATTATTTTCAAAAAAACCCTTTTCTTTTAAAATTTCATGACATTTTGTAAAAAGAAAATTATTTTGAAGAAGAAAGGATATTTTCCTCAAGAATTCATTTCAAGTGTTTTTATCAAAACTATTTTCCATCTAAAATGAAATTATTTAATATGTTTATGTTTCAAGTATAATGTCTCCATTATTTACATGGTTTGATTCTTCTTATGATGAATAGATATCCATTTTTTTATATGGATTATGTTATGATGGCATGATGTTTAAGAATCTCATTCTATTACATGTGTTATGCTATGATGTATGATTTATGATTTTGTGGCACACGAAAGAATGATTTAATTATGAGATGGGTGGGACCTATATCTCCCTCAAATTCATTGGCTAAATATTTATATCTCATGAGATATACATGGCTAGAACGGTATGTTAATCTGGTGCAGTGTTATAGGACTGAAATGAGTAGTGAACTCGTTTCAGAAAGGGACTTTGTCCACTATGATGGTCTTGGAAGCAATGCCATGGCTACTCTAGAAATCATAACTTGTGCTAAATGGTTTCCACAATTACATGTTTTATTCCCATTATATTTTATCATGGTTGATGTTCTATTATGATATATGCCTTACGTACTTCCACGATTTATGTCTTTTCTCAAGATTTTGATGTTTAAATTTCATGTTCAAGTTTTTGCTCCTAAATGTTTATGGATTGTTTTATGTTATCTATGTTTTCCCTTTCTGAGCATTTTTGATCACCCTTTTTATGTTTTATTTTCCCTAGGAAATAAAGAAATGTTTTAGGTAAGGAAACAAAAAGGGGAAGATCGTTATGGCAGTTGTTGAAGTTATTTCAACATGATTAGAAGTTTATATTCTGAGTTTCCAAAGACACTAAACTATTAAAGTACTTGTCTATCTGTTTTTGTTATGTATTAAGTATTCCACAAAAGTAATGTAATGTCCATGTATGTCATGCTTTGGGTATCTACAGTTGGTATCCGAAGAAAGGTTTTGTTATCGTTTGGAAACTAGGATGCGAAAATGTTAGTGAGATCCCTAGGGATATTTCTAAGGTATGTCTAGGGATGTCCCTAAGGATAAGTATACGAATAGGATATAGTCCTATAACTACGGTAACGATATTAGAATTTAACCTATGATGTTATATATTGATGGTACTACCCATTTAATATGTTTTTTTCCCTAGAATGACTTTTTCCTTTCACACTATTCTTTTTGGGTTTTAGAAACACTACTGGAAATAAACTATTTCCCAACGGTTCAGAACCGTTGGGAAAGCCCCTGAAACCGTTGGGAAAGGTTTTCCCAACGGTTCTCATAACCGTTGGGAAGTAAGCCGTTGGGAAAGGTTTTCCCAACGGTTTACTTGCAACCGTTGCAATAGGCCCATAGAAGTTACCCTATCCCAACGGTTTGGGTGAACCGTTGGGATAGTTTTTCCCAACGGTTCTCCCAAAACCGTTGGGAAAACCAAATGCCACACATTTTTTCCCAACGGTTTTAAACCGTTGGGAATTGGTGAAGTCTTTCCCAACGGTTTAGAACCGTTGGGAAAAGACATGCTAAAACTTATATGCCAACGGTTTAAAACCGTTGGCATACCCTATGCTGCAAATTGCAGCACCCTGCAATTTGCACAGCCCCTGTCCCCTGTCTATCACCACCAGTCATCAGGCCTCATTTTCACCTCATTTTCACCTCATTTTCACCTCATTTTCGATCCAACTATTGTACCAGTAATAAAATAAAACATACATATTCAATTACGAACAAATTCATACACATTTAACATATAATGGATCCTGAAACTATACAAATCCATAATTAAATTACAATTCATAAACATACATAATTCATATAGAATTCAATTTAAAATTTAGATGACAATTATACGTGGAATCTGAAATTCAATTCATAATATGATCGGTTTTTTCTATACCATATATTTTTACCTCAAATGATGTCCATTTTAAACAAAATACATACACCTGAAGTGATACCGGCCACACCGCACCTCATATTGAGGCGGGGTTAACTCGTACACGTCACATTTGACTCATGGATCGTTGTGCTAAAGTATCGACAGAATCCTAATGCGTTTGGTCGGTTTTCCGTATGCCAGTTGATGTTTTTCACTTAAAATGGCGTCCTTTTGAAACAAAAGACGGACACTATGAGTGGTGCCGACCACACCGCGTCTCCAATTGAGGCGGGGTTGATTCGTACACGGCACATATGACTCATGGATCGTTCTCCTAAAGTTTAAATGGAAACCGAATGCGTTTGGTCGGTTTTCCGTATGTACCTAAAATGTTGTCCATTTTAAACAAAAGAGTGACACTTAGACTCATCCCGACCACACCGCGACTCAGATTCATCCCGGGTTGGCTCGTACATGTCACATATGACCCATGGATCATTGTGATAAATTATAAAAAGATTCCGAATGCGTTTGGTCGGTTTTGCGTATGCCAGTTGTTCTTTTCATTTATAATCATGTCCATTTTAAACAAAAGAGACATAGTTAGAGCGGTGTCGGCCACACCACATCTCAGATTAAGACGGGGTTGACTTGTACACGTCACATATGACCCATGGATCGTTGTGCTAAAGTATCGATAGAATCCGAATGCGTTTGGTCGGTCTTCCGTATGTCAGTTGATGTTTTTCACTTAAAATGACGTCCTTTTGAAACAAAAGACGGACACTTTGAGTGGTGTCAGCCGCACCGCATGTCGGATTGAGGCGGGATGATTCGTACACGTCACATAGGACCCATGGATCGTTCTCCTAAAGTTACAATGGAAACCGAATGCGTTTGGTCGGTTTTCCGTATGTACTTAAAATGGTGTACATTTTAAACAAAAGAGAGCCATTTAGACTGATCCCGGTCACACCGCGACTCGGATTGACCCGGGTTGGCTCGTACACGTCACATATGACCCATGGATCGTTGTGATAAATTATCAAAAGATTCTGAATGCGTTTGGTCGGTTTTGCGTATGCCAGTTGTTCTTTTCACTTATAATCCTGTCCATTTTAAACAAAACAGACACAGTTAGAGCGGTGTCGGCCACACCGCGGCTCGGATTGAGGCGGGGATGATTCGTACACGTCACATATGACTCATGGATCGTTCTCCTAAAGTTTCAATGGAAACCGAATGCGTTTGGTCGGTTTTCCGTATGTACTTAAAATGGTGTCCATTTTAAACAAAAGAGAGCCACTTAGACTGATCTCGGCCACACCGCGACTCGGATTGAACCCGGGTTGCCTCGTACAGCTCACATATGACCCATGGATTGTTGTGATAAATGATCAAAAGATTCGGAATGCGTTTGGCCGGTGCACCAGACAGAAGCAAGGGATTTCTCTGGCTCCACCGGCTGACCGGTGCTGAGCCACCGGCTGGCCGGTGGTCTGGACAGAAGCATGCTATTCTGTCTGGGTTCCACCGGCTGGCCGGTGGCCAGGCACCGGCTGGCCGGTGGTCTGGACAGAAGGTATTCCATTCTGTCTGGGCCCACCGGTTGGCCGGTGGCCAGACACCGGCTGACCGGTGGCACCTGGCAGAGGGCAAGGCCTTCTGCCTTGTGCCATCCTCCTACCCTACATGACCCCAACCACATGCCACATCTTATTATAGCCTTATCACATCACACCTCATCGAAAAACACTAGGGAAATCATAGTACATCTCACCTGAAGACACATGGACAATCACATCACATCTTGCCTAAAAACACATGGTCAATCACTTTTGAAGGAAGAGTAGGGAATGTTGTACCCCACTCTCTTGGATTTTAATGATCACAATCACTCTCATAGTGATCTAATGTTGTTTCAAGTGTTCTTGTTAATAGGCATGATTTCAGGAGCAAGAAGTGGCAAAAAAAGGAAAAGTGGACTTTTTTCAAGTCCACCGGCCAGCCGGTGTAGGACCACCGGCCCGCCGGTAAGGGCACCGGCCAGCCGGATCCAGCCCATCGGCCAGCCGGTGGACAAGGCAGAAGGGCTTGCCCTCTGCCAGGTGCCACCGGTCAGCCGGTGTCTGGCCACCGGCCAACCGGTGGGCCCAGACAGAATGGGATGTCTTCTGTCCAGACCACCGGCCAGCCGGTGGCCTCCTCACCGGCCAGCCGGTGGAACTCTTTGGAATAGTGAGACCTACTGTCTCACCACCGGCCAGCCGGTGGACTTCCCACCGGCCAGCCGGTGGCTCCTGGGCAGAAGCTCTCTCCACCTTCCAAGGCACCGGCCAGCCGGTGGGCAAGCACCGGTCAGCCGGTAAGCAAAGTCAAACTAGCCGTTAGAGCTTGACCAGACTTGCCCACTTGATCCCCAACGGCTCCAAGAACCGTTGGCAAAACCTCTCAAATACCAACGGTTATACCAAACCGTTGGTATGTAAGTGTTGGGAAAACTCCAGTTTCCAGTAGTGAGGATCTTACATACACATCATGGATCACTATCAAAACCATAAAAACATTGACAGATCTCAAAAAATGAGTGCATGCCATCATTACCTCATAGAATTGAAAAAAGGTAAGTAACAAGCAATATATCTCACTACTCCATACTCACCCCACAACATAAGGGTCTCACATTACTAGGGAATAATTCTATCCAATACTAAATGATCTTGATCCATTTTTCATATACATATATGATTCACCTCACCAATTACTAAATATTAATAACATACAAAATTATGATTCCATTTAACTAGAGTTAAACCATCAGGTTTTACAAGGAAATTCTATATATGTATTTGTTTACACTTTAAATAAAGAACATGAATGTCATGTTAACACTCAACATTGATTCATTAATAAATTGTATTCGAATTTTATGGAAATACCAAAATAAATTAGTGAATCAATGTACCTATAGTGGTGCACATGACCACCATGAAACAATCATAAATTTTTACAAAAACCCTAATAATTGGGAATAACGAAATCAAGAATAGAAGTATATGATTTATAAGAGCTGGAACTATATCGTTGATAAAATATAGGAGTCTAACCTGGTAGGTGCTGATCTGATGGAAGATGTGGGGATTGGGAGGTCCTTCTGCAAGGAATCGCTCCAGGAGGACATGAACTGAATGCTTCTGGAATGTGGGGAGGCAGCTGGCTCGATTTGGTATTTGGGGCTTTTTTTCCCAACGGTTATTAAAAACCGTTGGGAATGACCAACATTTCCCAACGGTTCCATAGAACCGTTGGGAAAACAAGATTTTTCACCACTTTTCCCAACGGTTCTTAGGAACCGTTGGGAAAAACCTATCTTTCCCAACGGTTGTATGAAACCGTTGGGAAAACTATGCATTGAGGGGTTTTTCCCAGCGGTTTCTATAAACCGTTGGGAAAAACAAGATATGCCAACGGTTCATTGAACCGTTGGTACACAACTGTTGGGAAAGGTCCCTTTTCCAGTAGTGAAAATGAATGGAAACATGAAGATTCACGATAATGGAGGATATGACGGACAATGGAATGATATTCTTCATGATCAACCAAATGAAACGGGATTTGGAATTCCAAACATCGTTATTATGCCTAATCAGAAATCTCATAATATGATCAATAATATCAACTTTTGTATGTTTCCTAACTCAGATAATAAGAGAAAGATAGAGTTTTATGATGATCATAGAGGAAAAAAAGTTCAATTTCCCACATGTAAATCATGTGGGAAGAGGAATCGGGGAGATTGTTTCAAAGGAACTGGAAGATGCTTTGGGTGTGGAAAAGAAGGACTCAAAGCCAGTAAGTGCAAAGGAAAAGGTTCAGTTAACACCATGGACAAGGATAATGGTAATGCTACGACATCCAAAATGATTAGATGTTTTAAATGTGGAATGTACGGGCATTATAAAAACCAATGCCCCAAGGGAAAATCTCATGAAGAGAATAAGCATGGTCATATGGGTAGTATTTCTGTGGATGATTATGGGGAGACTAAAAATTGTATATGAGTTGAAAGAAGTGTTGAAGCTCAGTCAGTGGTTTAAGAAGGTAGTGGAATGATTGTATGTTTATCAAGAGTTATTTTGTATAGTTAATAGTACTATGGAATAAAGAATCATCTAAGGATTGTAACACTATTGCTTTTATGAAAGTATTTGAAAGTATATTTTGAATGGTATCGGTAACCATGGAAGGTTATTCAGATATTTTTAGAAATTAGATGATTTGTTCATAATGAATGGATTAGAAGATAATGAGATGTTTGATTGTATTCATGAGCACATGGTTGATATAAGGACTAAGTGATATCATGGTTTGAGTATATAGAATTTTGAGGATTTTGGTATGTGGAAAGTGTTAACTTTTAACTGCATTCATGTTTTCACTAAGGTTCAATGGGTATTCATTCTACAAGAGAATACATGATTAATGTATTCACATGTTTGTTACATGACCAACAAGATATATCTTATGATATATGGGGGATAAATGATGGTATTCACGTGATTGTTATATGACATTTTAAATAATCATTTTCTTTATACTATGAGCTTGGACCGAAGTATTTTAGATAAGCCTAAAGATTGGAATTTTTTATGTTGGACATAAGTTAGTATTGTTTAAGGATAGACCTTTTTTCGATATTATTGATTGGATTTTATAGTAATGTAGTTTTAGAAAAATGACAACCTGCAGGACGGGCGACAACCCATCGCGTCAGACAAGGATGTGGGAATCGAACCCACAACTGATGTACGACTGGCCTTTATCGCCTACCACTGGCCTACTGGAAGTCCCTGGTTAGTATAAACTAGTTTTATTTTATTAAGTGGTATGATAGATGAAGTATAAGTCCATTTTTGGAATGATATACAATAGATGGACTTATGCATATAACTATTTGATTAAGGTAGATGGAATGACCCATCATTCTATCACATGATCTGCTAACACTTCACGAATGACAAATTCAACTTCATTTCATTAAGAGATGAAGTGGAAATTGTTCAAGGCACGAACAATGGTGAGATTATATCAAAATAAAGTAAGTATTTATTCTAATTAAAATTCTTAGAGAAATGATCTTGAAACCCAAAAATGTTGTCCTAGTGCCCTTATATCTGATGAATCAGATGCTACCTTAGATCATCACAAATTTATGGATTTGTGATTGTTGGTGTTTTCATAGCCATGTTCTCTACCACTCTCTATCAGAACATGATGGTTCGATTTCTCTTCCATGTCTATATTTTCACCAATGTTATCCTATGTGGAAACCCAGTGATGAGTTAATCTGGGTAACCATTACATTTCTAGCATTCCTTTTTTAAATGAAGTTTTAGTATTCCTTTTTATAATGTGGGTTTCTATGAAAGAAACTTTCCAGTAGTAAACAATTTACAACCCCAACGAATTTCGAGGGCGAAATTCATTTTAAGGGGGGTTGAATGTAACAGCCTGAGATTTTATGAGAAATATTATTTTAATTACTTTGATGTCTTATGTTGTACGCTACACCAAGATTAGCTATTACTAGACGCAACACCGTATTAGCTTGCAGTATACACAACACTATTCTTGGCTAGTGTTACACACAATTTCAAGTTCGTTTTGTGGAAATTATTCTATGCAACATTAAGTTTAGATTTTTTTGATTATGTTATTTGAAACACCAAACAGAGATTTCACTACACACAACCCTGACTTGGCATGCATTACACACAATCGCGACCTTCCTCGATAGCATGTGCTATACGCAATACCGAGTTTCACTAAACAACGATATGCTATTAAAATATTATTAAAACAAGTCATTTTGAATAGTAATAACCACTTTTTGAAATTTTGTAAATTTCATCTTTCAAAATGGACTTCGTTTTTGGATTCAGAATATCAAAATTAGCCTAGGGTGAAATTTTGGTATATTTCTGAAAACTTTCAATTTTTGATGAATAGTGAAAAAACTGGGTTACTATTTAAAAACCAACTTTTTATTTAAATAATTATTTTTTTTTCAATTTATTTTTGGTCAAAATTGACACATAATACCTATATAAGTTCAATGTAATTCATTGGATTCATTTTATAATAATTTTATATATATAAAATTTTTATTGAACTATTGACCATCTTTTACCCACCTCCTAGGAGAATTTTCAAATTTACATAAAACATAATTTTACCGAATGTGGTTCAATGTGATGAAAATAATTTTTGGTGAATAGTAACTTTTTACTTTTATTTACCATGGTTAAAAGTAAATAGGGTAATTAAGGGTCAAAATGTTATTATTATCACCCTAAAACTTGTCCTAATTCTATTGTGTAAGTGTAAGTCGACCAAAAACAACCTTAGGAATAAAATATGACCATTTAGGCCCACTTGGATTAGATTAGGACATTTATTATTAATTTATTTATAGAAGGGTTAAAATAGTTAAAATCAAAGTTTAATAAGTAAATCAATTTTAATATAGGGTTATACATAAGAAAAATTCAAATATAAATATTCATTAGAAAGATAAAAAGATTTCCTACATAATGGTATTTTATTTTTAATTTTTAGACTTTAAATAGTTTAATTTATTTATGACACAATGATGATGCAGTAATTATATTATTAATGAAATATTGACACAATTAATGTTATAAATACCCAAATAAATGTAACTTGAGACTTTTTATGAATTCCAATAATTTTATGCGTTAATATGACATGTTCGTATTTATTTAATTAACTTTTTTTGAACTAATATTTTTGATATGATTTTCACAAAAATCAATTACCAAATAGTGTCAAAATTGACATAAAATAGTTTTTAAAACAAATATTATATTAATAATTGTTATTTTATTCCAAAAAATCTAAGGTTCGGCCAAATGACATAGATAATGTTATATATATTAATAATAAACAACTTGGGGTTCGTTTGTCTTGTTATAGTAAGTTTATTAACCTTATAGTGTAAGAAAACAAGAAGACACAGTAAAAGAAAAATTATTTAACTTAAAGTTAAATCTAAATGATAAGGTTAAAATAGAAACCTAAACTTGTCTAAATTATATTTTATGAGAGGATTTCGACCCATACCCACCTTATCTTCGAAATAACTCTATTTGGGGCAATTAAAAACCGAATATGACATTATAATAAAATAATATTTTTAGTTATTCCAAAGGTGCCCCTCTCCTCCCTTATAAAAGGGCACCTCCTCCCTCTCTTCATCACACCACTTTGAGCCCTCAAGCTCTGCTAACCCCTACCATATTCTCTTCTCCACTTACCTAGAAAAATCCTAGAGGTCTTGGTCTTCTTCAAAGACCAATTTTGGTACCCTAAGAGGAGGTCTCAAAGAGGCGCTTCAAAGAAGAGGTAATGTCCGTTACCGATTCATTCAACTTTATTTCTTCTTCCACTTCTTATTCTTTAGTTGTTTAATTATTAAATAATAACATCAGTATCACTCATATACTGATATGTTATTATATGTATGAAACAATCCTATTTCACCATCTATCCATCTTACGGAAAATGAAATCACCGCGCATGCATACGTACGGAATACCGTCTCCACGCCGTGGTGTAATCTATTTTCCACCACCACCTTACTTGGATGGGTATAATGGTGTAAATAATAACTATATATGATTATTGTAAAGTGATATTGATTCTGAAAAAGTATACATACACTCCAATACAATTCCATGATCATGGGAATGATATCATCGCTCGTGCGTACGTACGGACAACTGTCTCCACGACGCGATGAGATTCATTCTCCATGATAACCATTCATAAATGATTATAAAGTATATATAATAAGTAATCATGAAATATATGACATAATAATGATACTGGATTTATGTGTATATATATTTATGTCATCTACTTAATTTCATTCAATTCATTAAGGAAACGAAAACAACGTTCATGCGTACGTACGGCCTACCGTCTCCATGAACGGTGTATTTCGTTTCATTTAATCGATCTATCATATATATATATGTATATACTAAAATATTTTTTATATGGAAATCATGTATTACATTCTGGAATTATGTAAATCAGGATATAGTTAATAATATAAGAACAACAAGTCCAAACATGTACGATAAATAAAACGATATAACCCAAAATGCTGCTTTAACATGGAACTTACAAAAGAACGAGTAATATAATGTAATAAGTGAACCATATATGATATCATAACAATGATTATGATTCTGTAATAAGTAAATGAAATTATTTAAATCATTATATAGGAGGTTTGGAAATGTACGAATCATATCAGACCTAATGTAAGGGATAATTTTGCAAATCTCATTTTTATCTGAGATTTCTTATTCGTAAGTATTTACTGGGGTTATATTTATCATCCATGTACAAGTTTTATAAAAAAAAATTCATGTATGTTTTAAGTCTTTTTTACCCTTTTTTGACTTTTACAATGGGTTATGGAAGGAGTCTTTCTTTTGTTTACCATACAAGGATCTTTTTGACTTTTCCGACAAAAGTACGAGGAGAAGGTTATTTTTAACTTATACGGCATAAATGGATTTTTACGGTTTCATAACGCCTCATTTTCACGAAGCGTACTCTACAAAATTGCATGATTATTTTCTAAAAACCCCCTTTTCTTTTAAAATTGCATGAAATTTTGTAAAAAGAAAATGATTTTGAAAAAGAAAGGAAATTTTCCTCAAGAATTCATTTCAAATGTTTTTATCAATACTATTTCCCATCTAAAATGACATTATTTAATATGTTTATGTTTCAAGTATAATGTCTCCATTATTTACATGGTTTGATTCTTCTTATGTTGAAAAGATATCCATTTTCTTATATGGATTATGTTATGATGGCATGATGTTTAAGAATCACATTCTATTACATGGGTTATGATATGATGTATGATTTATGATTTTGTGGCACACGAAAGAATGATTTCATTATTAGATGGGTGGGACCTATATCTCCCTCCAATGCATTGGGAAAATATTTATATCTCATGATATAGACATGGCTGGAACGGTAAGTTAATCCGGTTCAGTGTTACAGGACTGAAACGAGTAGTGAACTCGATTGAGAAAGGGACTTTGTCTACTAAGATGGTCTTGGCAACAATGCCTTGGATACTATGGAAATCATAACATGTGTTGAATTGTTGCCAAAATTACATGTTTTATTCCAATTATATTTTATCATGGTTGATGTTCTATTATGATATATGCCTCACGTACTTCCATGATTTATGTCTTTGCTCAAGATTTTGATTTTTAAATTTCATGTTCATGTTTTTGATTCCAAATGTTTATGGATTGTTTTATGTTATCTATGTTTGCCCTTAATGATCATTTGAGCTCACCCTTTTTTATGTTTTACTTTCCCCAGGAAATAAAGAAAGGTTTTAGGTATGTAAACAAAAGGGGGAAGATCGTTATGGGAGTTGTTGAAGATATTTCAACATGATTAGAAGTTTATATTCTGAGTTTCCAAATACACTATACTATATGGTCCTTGTGTGTCTGTGTTTTGGTATGTATTATGTATTCTGAAAAAGTAATGTAATGTCCATGTACATCAATCTTTGGTTCTCTATAGTAATATTGGGTATAATCTTTAGTGGGGTTTCATACATATCTCTATTTGTAGGAATCAATTTCCATTTAGTTTGTGGAGTAATATTTAATAACATATATATATAATTTCAAGTATTTTAATACCATGTGTTTAGGATGTTGCATTTATTTTCACTTCATGTGACCAAGATGTTTTCTATATAGTTTACCATAATACAACGGTGCTTTATGAGTTATTAATGGTGAAAATAATATAATCAGTAAGGGGATAAAGATTTCAGGATTATTTAGAGTTATAAGATTGTAAATACAACACTAGATATTCCACTCGAGAACTTCATATTTGATAGAGAATATATCATCAATAGAGCGATATTTCTAGTAAAATACATATATAAACTGTTGTATTTGGGGAGTGATTTTAATCATTTCCACAGATCAATAAAAAAAGTATTCCAACCCCTGTGATTTATGATCAATGTTATAAATAATAGATAATACTGGATCACACATTCTTCATGAGAATCCCCTAATGTTTATTAATAGTTCTAAATTGTGTAATAGACCCATTAAAATATTACATTTATAATTAGTGATATTTTCAATAGGAACCATATTGGGTCTTATTCCTGAAGTAGATACATCATCCATCAAAATCCATACCCACTAATAGGGGGAAACAGGTTATTGATAGAGTAGGAATGAAAAGGTAGCCAGGATATATACAATTATATAATTTACATGATGATTACTCTAAAATGAGTTATCTTTATCACATGGATCACTGAATGGAGAGGAAATTCAGTATGGAAATAAGAGAGACTAGTTGTGATTCATCTCAATAGCGAACAATACTATTAAAGAAATACACTCTTTTTATTCCGTTAAGAAATCAACCTATTTTGGCTGATAAATCAGGAACATCCTTTTATCAAGGAACCCATAATCAATTGGTTTTATATTGGATTCTATGCACTGATCATTTAGAATAGGTTACTCTATGTAGATATTGATTTAATCATTTAAATGGTTGTTACCTTTTTAGAAGATTCTTCAAATTGAAATTGTTTTTATGGGGGAAATAAAGAGGATGGACTATTTCCAATATAAGCGAATCCTTCTAAATTGATATGGTGTTCACCAAGATGTTCTCATGATATTGACCTCGTGAATTAGATTAGGTATTGTTATATATACATATGTAAGGTATAATTCATGTTTTAACCCCAAATGTTTTACCTACTTAGTCGGCTTCTTCTAGATCACATCCCTGTGGTTTGGTTGGCCTTATGTATTTATCCTTTGTTTGTTTGGACAATACAATGTTGGACATACATAAATTAATTCGAAAAATATGGAATCTTTGGCTGGGATTAAAATTGTTTATCCACAATGGGCTTAGCATTTAAGGGATTCCATCCATGTGGTTTTATTGGTAGGATTTTTATTTACCTTATTGGTCTCTATGGGACCATGGGATTATCCTTCATGACATGTGTATCATGGGGTATACTATTTTCAATTATTTCTATAGATTATTTCCCTTTGATTACATGGTAATTTTTTATTCATTAAGAATTTTTAGTAGTTAATGTATTACCATATAATTAGTTTCTTATTTTTTTCTATATATGTAAAACATTTAAATTTTATTGTCATATTATGTTGGCTAGTATATTTGGCACACAACACCAATCCAAAACAAACCATGTAATATTACCATTTATGTTTTACCATTTTAACATTGCAACAAAATTGCAATTATAAAAATGACTCAATAATTTTTTGTATATATATGTAATGTTTATACTTATTAATAATAACTAATTATTAAATAATCACACAAATTCTAGTAAATTCATTTTATTCTTAAAAAATGAAAACTTTTTGTTTTTCTGAGACAAAATTAAAATTAATTTATCAAAAATTTTAAAATGGTTTTTTATGAAAATGAGATGATTTTTGAAATTGGCCTACAAAATAGTAATAGGGTGAAATTTTAAGACCTTTCTAGAAGGATTTTTTTTATTAAATATTGAAAAATATGGATTTTGATAAACTAGTCTTCCTTTTCAATATGTTATTTAATTTAAAATCATGATTATGTTTCGAATTTGATATAAATGTTAAATAATAATTATTTGTTAATAAATAGTCAAATTAATTAAATTTCAAAAATACATATATACTATTATGGAATATGTTTAATTTTTTACTTAAAATTATTTCTTTTGACAACTATCTGTTCTTTCTTTTCATGGGTCTTATTTAAAATTAAATTCTACCACAAATAATAATTTAATACATAAATGTAGATTCTATATTTTGAATCTATATTTCCGAATTTTTAAAATTGGGAATGTAATGATCCGACCCCAGTTGCCCCGAGTCGGTGCCTTATTTTATTACATTGCCAAATAAACAAGGAATATGAATCCTAAAGGACCATGTAGTTTAGTAGAATTTGGAAACAAGATACATTATTATTTTCAACAATACAAAATGAAATGTAAAACGAAATAAAAGTTCCACTAGGAAGAACCACCACTCTTTGATTATCCCTAAAAGTCAATAATAATATACCTCTTTATGTCATCGAAAAATAAAACATAAGAAGGGGTGAGTTCAGATGCTTAGTAAGTTTAAATATTACTATGGAAAATATAATGTACATTAGAAATGGTGAATAATTGAAAACAAATTCATTAAAAAACATGACCATAATATGGCAGGAATATAAGTTGAGTAAATATTTACTTAATAAAACATAATGATGGGTATTCTAATAGTCTAATAACCACATGATCTAATAATTTATAGCTTCATAATGAGGGAAATTCATATTTTGGACACTCTGAGACATATCATCATGTCCATGGAAAATATGTCTAAAAATGATTTAGGCCTCGGCCAAAACAATATCTCAAAAATTGGCAAGGCCTCAGGCAAGTCCATATATATTTTTCTCATGATACCAGCTAATGCATCGAGGGGATATACCAGGAACCACACATCGTATAATAAGTCCAATTAATTCCTCATATGAATTATTATAAACATAAACAACATATACATTCATATTGAAACTAACCTACAAAACGTAAATAACATTCCCCGAACATTAAGCTTAAACACTCACTATTCAAAGTAAATTGGGGAATGGTTTTAGAATAGCACATTTCTAATAAAACTAATAATAATCCATTAAATTAAATATAAAGTCTGATATCTTAACATATTAGTCCCAAATATACAAAATAATCAATAAGAGTGTTGGAATAGAAGAAAACACTCTTATAAAACAATAGACTGGTTCTTAAGATAAATACACCATTACATTGAAAAGAAGTGTTATTTTGGAAAAATATTTTTATAAATATATAAGTGAAGTAAGATAGATTTTTAAAAAATAAATGAGTTATTTTAGATAAATATTAGTTTCTAGAAACATATTATAGAGTTCCCTTAATATTATGTAAGAATTTGGGAAATTCCCTTGGATTTGGATTGTATATAAGAAAGTATTTTGAATGGTCACTTTTAAACATATAACTACCCCATAAATGAAGGTAGGATTCAAGTGGGAACACATATATAAACATTAAAACAAAATTTATGAGGATTAGACATGCATGAGAATGAATTTAATTGTCGTATATATATAATAAAAATAACCCAAATGAAAATGGAGGTTCAGGTAGGAAACCCTTACCTTATGTCTGAATGTTTCTCTCAAGATCTTATGATCCGGGAATATGAAATTAGACTCGTTAATAAATTAAATAAGGACATATTAGACAATTATTTAATTTCTAAATATTTTTTTATGTTCATCATGTCCCAATTGATAAGTTATAAAAATGGATTTCGTCATTCCAGAGTGTTCGTTTCCTTGGTTTTCATGATTGGAATATTTGTATATGAGTATAGATGTTCATGTGGAAAGGATGTAATTGTCACAAATTGAAATCAAATATTATTTAGGAACAGAAATTGGTGGTAATGGTAAATAATATCATTTTTTTCAATGAATGAGGATGAATCATTAAGTGAAATATTAATGACGATCAATTAGATTATTTTATCAGTGTTGTAATTATAATGAAATAGTTTGATCATATGATTTAATATTATGTACATATACTAGTTCAGGGATATTTAATAGGTTATAATATATATATTATAGCATGGTTCAACCATTTTTTTTCATGACTAGTATTGAAGGGGAAATTGGAGAACGAATCTTTGTCGTCTACAAAGGTTGTAATTTGAAACCTCACAAATAATGATATCATTTATAAAATAAAAGAGAGGGAGTAAGGATGTTGATGATGGTTATCCCATTAACAAGATATAATTCCCTTATATATATGTTACTGATGTTATCATGTTTATTTGGAGATATGAGGTTAGAAGAGGATAACAATAGAAAGGAACTTGAAATTAAATTTAATGAAATAAAATGTGAATTTTCCTCTTGAATCCACCACCATTAGAATCTATTTAAGGGTAAGGGATTTGGTATTTTGAAAACACCAAGAGATCATGGATATGGTGAGTGACTAGAAAAGGGTATTTGGGTAGAAATTGAAGAAATTAAAGGCTGATAGGACTGAAGGTAAGATGGAGTGAGGGGGGGGGGTTATAGTGGAGGAGAGGAGTAATTTTTGAATGTTTTAATCATTATATTATTATTATGCCAATGACAACCAATGGTATTGGTTATTGTGACCATGAAAATTAATATCTACATTTTATTTCTAACAATGTGTTTGTACATCAGGCTTACATCACCTGTGACTCATTAAATCATGTATTAGTATTTATCGTAAATTATCATATTTCACTATTCATAAAAATCAAGTTATTTTTAAAAAAAACATCACCCTTACCATTTTTCAATAATTAGAATCTAAAAATGAACTCCATTTTTAAAAAAATCATTTCCTAAATATTATTACTTTTATATTTAAATAACATCATGATTTATTTTAAAAATAACAATTATAAAACTATAATTATTTTTATATCACCTTGAAAAATTAATCAGGTTCTCATTATCTTATAACCTATTGATAATAAAATAATAATTTATTTACAATTAATAAGGAAAATATTACTATTCATATTACTATTCATAAGTTTATGTCACTGTTCACCAGATATTATGTTTGTCTTATCAGAGTCTAAATATCATACTGAACGCAACCATGTATGTTATTTTTTCAAAATTTAAAACACAATGGTGGGAAAATTATGTTTATAGGAAAGGTTATAGAAAAAGTGGTGTTTTGTAGAGACTCATTGTTTCTTGAATTCAATATTGAATTTCATTTCAAAATATGGGGGTGTTACATTATCCCCTCTAAACTAAAAATTTATTGTCAAAATTTCTAGATTGTTACATCAAAAAATATTTGGTTAGTTCTTCATCATAATCTCCCCAAGCTCCCATATTGCCTCTTCAATTTTATGATTTTTCCAAACTATCATTACATGTGGAGTCATCAAAATCCTCAACACTTGTTCTTTATTATCGAGAATATGGATTGCATTTTGATAGTAAGATAGGTCAGGTTCCAATTCTAACCATTCAGATGTGAGGACATGTGTTGTGTATGGCATGAACATTCTCAGTAATTAGACATGTAACACATTTTGTACTTTATATAGTCTAGGTGTCATATCCAAATGATATGAAACAACTCCAATTCTGTCATTAATGTCAAAATGGAAAATGTACCTGGGGATATGTTTCCCTTTCTTCCCAAATCCCATAACACCCTTACATAGAGACACTTTTACGAAAACATGATCTCATACTTGAATGACTAAATCCATCCTTCAATTATCACAATTTATTTTTCATCTGCGTTGAGCTACTTTTGTATGTCCTTGAATAGATATTGTTTCCTATAATAGCTTTGGGCCAACAAACATCCTCACTCTAACTTCATCCCAACATGTTGTTATACGACATCTCTTTCTATAAAATGATTCATATGGTTCAGTTTGAATACAGGAATAGAATCTATTATTGTAGGAAAATCTCCAAAAGTTAAATATCTATCCCAGAAACATAAAATGTCATGTGAACATGATCTATACATGCCCACTAAGGTATGGATCAAACTCTTTGATTTTACATCATATTGAGGGTGATAAGCAGTACTCAATCGATGTACGGTATCCAAATCATTCTAAAGACTTTTCCAGAATTTCAGTCTCAATCAAGTGTCATTAAAAGACACAATTGAAATATGTGCTCCATGAATTCATAAAATATTATTTATATACATGTGTGTAATCCACTCTAGTGGAAAATCTAATCTTATAGTGAAGAAATTTGAAGATTTTTTATTTAGATAAAATATTACCCATATTTCATCATTCTTTATTGGAGTTTTGGGTAATACGGTGACAAAATATAGGGTGATGTCATCCCATTTCAATGTAGGAATATGTGGAGGTTGTGTGCCTCCTCTTGTATGTTGTATTGTGTCCTTTACTTGCAAACATACTAGACAACTTGATACATAATCAATAATTTCCCTCTTCATGTTTTCCAAGAAGAAATGTTCCTTCAAATCTCCATATATTTTAGAGCTACCAGAATTTATAGTGAAATTTGAGCTATTAGATTGATCCAATAACTCCATATTCATCCTGAGGATAGAGGTAACACATAGCCTCTTCAAAAAATTTAGAATACATCTTCACAAAAGAATTCAGCCAACTTCCCCTCTTGCACAACATTAATCTTCTTTTATAGGTTCTCAATATCAGGCTGAGAGATTTTAATCCATTCTAATAATGACGGTTGGGAAACAAAATGAAAATGTGGTGATGTTTCAACTTATTTGATAATTAACATATCCATCCTCACTAGGTCCATGTACAATTAATCCTTGTCAATCCACATTTGATTGATAACTGCATGATCCTTCCAACCCAATGGATCATCTACATTATTGGTCATTCCTTGGTGGTAGTGTATGGTACATTCATATTAATTGAGTAATTTGATCCATGGACTTTATCATCATGTAGAGTTCATTCTATGTGAAGATATACTTGAGAGTGTTGTGATCCGTATACATATCCCATATTTCACCATAGATATAGTGTCTCTATATTTTTAGAGAAATGATCACATCATCTAACTAAAGATCAAGAGTAGGATAGTCATGTTCATGAATTTTTAATTGTCTTGATGCATATGTAATAACCCTGTCACTAAGCATAATGATACAACCATGTCCTTTCTTTAATGAATCACTATATATTATTAACACATCATTCTTTAATGGTAGGTTAGGATCAAATCATTCACTAATCTCCTCTCTAATTCTTCAAAACAGTACTCGCATTATTTTTTCCATTCAAAGTTATCCCCTCTACATGTAAGCCCGGTCATTGGTTTGGATAAATGGGAGATGTTCTGAAAAAAAAATGTTGATAATAACTTTATAAACCAAAAAAAACTATGTGCCTTAGTTATTTTTTTCAGATTAGGCTATTCGTGCACTATCTTTGTCTTTGCTGGATCAACATATATTCCATCGTGAGAGACAATGTATCCATGAAAGGAAACTGATTGAACACAAAATTCACACTTGATGAACATTTCATATAATCATTTCTTCTAAAATTATTCATAATTGTACGCAACTGATTTTTCTGTTCTTATTATATTTTTGAGTATACAAATATATAATCAATTAATTTCCCAAAATTCATCAATATATTCCTAAAAAACACTATTCATTTGATTCATGAAAATAGCGGTTGAATCAATCCATCTAAAAGGAATTATTATAAACTTGATGTTTTCATACCTAGTTCATAGCGCTATTTTGGAATGTCTTCTTTTTTAACTGGCAGTTGATGATATCCATATTGATGTTCAATCTTCAAAAAATATTGACCTCCATGAATTTTATCAAATATATCCTCAATGCGAGGTAGAGGAAACTATGTCTTTGTTATTTTAGCATTGAGATCCCTATAGTTTATGCACAACCACATAGATCAATGATTCTTCTTGACAAATATATCATGGGAACCCCATGGGGAACCACTAGGGAGAATAAATCCTTTATCACTCAATAACTATAATTGTTTATTCAGATCTACTAATTCCATAGTGGCTATTCTATAAGGGTTCATTGATATGGGATTTGAACAATGAATTATATCAATAGAGAACTCAATTTCACATTTAAGAGGTTGTCCAGGAAAATCCTTTGGAAACACATCAACATATTTTTGGACAGTATGTACATCTTCTATTTTTACGGTCTTATCCTCACCCATAGATATTTCATTCCCTTAATCACTAATAATTGAATTTAGCAGAGCTACTGGGGGTGGATCTAGAAGAAAATAATATGGTGACGTTTCATCCCTAATGATATGGGATTCCACATCATCCTCAAAAAATTTAAACTCCTTCTTCTTGAAATAAATTTCCGCATCATGGTTTTGAAATACAATCCATACCGAGGATTATATAAAATTAAATAATGGGTATGATAATAAAATCATTAGATAAATAACGATTAAATACCCTAATATGGACTACCTAACACAAAATTGTTGCAATGACACTTCCCTTTGAATATTTGACTAAAACTCTCTTGTTAAATAAAATTGGAGATATCTAATTTTGTTGGAAAACTGGGGAGATATGAAATAATGCATTGATCTAGAATCAAATAAATCATTTTCTATATTTCAAAAAATGATTAATGTATGTGATACCAAATAATTATGAACATCATTATCAGTAGTTCTGATCGCATATTTTTATCACTTCCCCCTTAGCCTTTTCTATGGCATGTTCCCTTGACACTTTGGATAATCATTGCAATAGTGTACCCTCTTCCTAAAATTATATAATAGAAATTTAATATCTTCTTTCATCACCTTGAAATCACTAGAAATATGGACTTTCTATGAAAATTTATAGCAAAATCCATTTCATTTTAAGAAGGCACCAGGGTGTTTCCTTCCACAATTATCATAGGGTACAAATTCAACTCTTCCCTTATAACCCATTTTCTTATTTAATTTTCAAGAGTTTTAAACAACCCTCGTATTATCCTTCTTTCCATGAAATTCATAAGACTTATATAATTAATTTTCTATCTTGATAACACATGAAACTCTATTTTCCTATGATGAGAAACATTGGGAGATGAGTGCTTGTCAGAGGAACTACTTTAGTCCATCAAATTATAGATAAATCTAGCTCCCTAGATTTTTTATGTAGTCCAAAACATTCCATATTAACCTTTTAAAGATATCTTCATACTTTCTTACATTCTCATCTTATTTTTTCCTCAAATTCAGAAACTACCTTTCTATATCTTCTCGCTATTCACGGGGAATATATTTTTCTTGGAATATTTCTTTAAAATACATTTGTAACCTATATTTTACCTCTTCCTCCACCTTTGTGTTTTATATTAATGACAACCACTATTCCCCATCACCTAATAGAAAATAAAATTCCATGATGACCTTCTATCCTTCGTTACATGTTCAAGGCATGAAATTGTTTCTCTAGGATACTTATTCAATACTTATCTAAAAATTGGTTTGTAATCCCAATGAATAATGGATGTTGTTGTTGCATAAAGTGATCCAAAATTGTTCCTCCAAATTTAAGATATAGATTATCTATATAGGTAAGGTTATTATTCATAACCATAGTCATTTGTCCCAGTATAGTAATACGTTTATCTGCACCAGTCGTAACTCCACATCAAACATCACTATCTAGCATTAGAGGTCAATCCAATCATGGGATATGTGTGTTCATACAATTTTTATTTCTTCCACTATAGGCCATTTCTAGATAATGTAATTCACTAGATTTTGTTATGAATCAGAATGTATAATCTTAACATAGAAAAATACATATCATAAATTGAAATCTTATTCATGGCTATCCCTATAATTAAAAACATGTGTTCTTTAATGAAAAATTGATAATTAAATCATTCATAATGTCTTGTAATGAAAATATGAATTTCCCTAATAATATCCCACGAGAGATTCAGAAAAGGCGTGCAGTGAGGCCCATTGTTATGTACGAGGACACCCTGGGTCATGCTCGAAAATACTTGTTAGTGTTTTTACTATTATGTAAATATATACCCAAACCACATAAATTATTAGTATCTAGACAGGGATGTACATTCTATAAATATCTACATAATCTATTCCTTACCAAAATACCTGGGTGTTCATGGAAGTGTATCATCAAAGACTGTCTTAGTGTTTTGTTCTTTAATTAATGTTTTCTAAATCTAGTTTCCATATTTTCTACTAATCTTCCATTGAAACAAACTATAAGGACCCAACCATTATTTCCCCTAGCCAGTGCATTATTTTATTAAATTGGAATATAAACAAGGAATATGCATCCTGATGGACCAATTAGTTTAGCATCTATTGGAAACATGATACATAAAAATGTTTAATATTACAACTTGAAAATAAAAACAACATAAATGTTATAATGGGAACAACTAACACTATATGATTATCCATACAAGTCCATCATAATATACCTCTTCATGTCCTAAAAAATGAATCATAAGAAGGGGTGAGATCAGATTATTAGAATGGATAAATATAATTGTGGAAGAAAATATAATTATTATACATGGTGATTAATTTAATTAACAAGCCTTAAAAAACCTGATCATAATATGGCAGGATTATGAGCTGAGAAAATATTGTCATAATGAAACACAATCATGTGTATTACACTAGTCAAATAACCACATGATATATCAATTTCTAGATACATAATGATTGAAATGGATATGAAGTGCATTATTAAACTTATCATTAAGGCCTCATCCAAGATGTAAAAAAATGATTAAGGCCTCATCCAAAACCATATCTCAAAATGGGAAAGGCCTCGACCAAGTCCTCATCTATTTGTCTCATGAGACCAACTAATGTATCAAGTGTCCATTGTCGGCGACACATATCACATAATATTTCCGATTAATTTATCATATAAATGGGGATAAACATAAACAACATATACATTCATTTTGAAACCATCGTACGAAACATAAAAAAACATTTCCTGAACATTAAGCTTAAACACTAACCATTCGGAGTGAACTAGTAAATGGATTTTTAATAGCACATCCACATAAAACCTAAAAATAATACATTAAATGAAATATGAATTATTATATTGTAATATATAAGCCCCAACAATACATAATAATCAACAAGAGAATTTAAATAGATGAAAACACTCATATAAAACAATTGAGTAATTCTTGCAGGAAATACTCATTTACTTTGAAAAGGAGTTCATTTGGAAACACATTTGTAGAAATAAATAAGATAAGTAAGATAATATTTTCATAATTAAATTATTAATTTTAGAATAATATTGGTTTTTAAAAATTGATTATATAGTGTCCTTGAAAATAGTTAAGAATTTGGGAAATTCCATTTCGAATGGGTTTGTATTTCGGAATGTATTTTGAATGATCCTTTGAAAGCTTATAACTCCCCCATAAATTAATGTATGATTATGGTACATAAAAATATATAGAACATTCAAAAATAATTTATGTGGAGTAAAAATGATGTAATAATAATTTATTTGAGATATGTAGTTAATAAAAGCAACCTTAATTAAAATGGATGTTTGGGTAGGTATCCCGTACTTTAAGCATGCATGTTCTGATATTGACCTTATAGTCCGAGAATATGAAATTAGACTCATTAATAACTTAACTCATAACCTATTAGACATTCATTCAGTTTAAAATAATTTTGTTAAGTTCATTATAGCCTTATTAATATGTTATATGATTTAATTATGTCATTCCGGAGTGTTCGTTTCCTTGGTTTTATGGGTTTGTATATTCGTATATGAGTATGGTTGTTCATGTTGAAAAGATGTAATTAAACAGAATTGAAATTATATATTTTTTATGAACATTAATAGGCATTAATGGTAATTTATATCATTATATTTCATAGAATTAGTATGAATCAAAAGATGAAATATTAATGATGACCACTAAGATTATTTTAGCGGTATTGGGATTATTAGGAACTAGTTTGGTCATAAGATTTAATATTATGTAAATATATTTGTTCATGAATATTAAATAGGCTATAATACATATATAATATCCTATTTTACCCATAAAAATGGTTTCATGACTGGTAATGTTGGGGAAATTGAATTACAAAAGGTCACCATCCATGAACGTTGTAAATTGGTACCTCAGGGATGAAGATTTTGTTTATAATGTAATATAGAGAGAGAGAATATGGATATTGATGATGGTTATTCGATTCAAATGATATGATTTAAATATATAAATGATATTAGAGTTATATTGGTCATTTGGATAGATGATGTGAGTAGAGGATACTAGTAGAAAAGAACATGAAATGAAATTGAATGAAATAAAATGTGAATTTACCTATTGAATCCACCTCCATGAGAATATCTTATAGGGAAGGGGTTTATTACTTTTGGAAGGACCAAGAGATCCTGGATGTGAAGGTGACTAGGGGAGGGTATTGGGGGAGAACATTTTGGTTCTTAATGGAAGAGTAGTGAATAGTATAAGGAGTGATAAAGGGTTTTATAGTGGGTGGGGAGGAGTAATTTTTTAATATATTAATCATTATTTTATTATTTTTCCAAATAAAATCAATAGTATTGATTCATATAAAAAATTTAATATGTGAAAGTGAGATCTTACCAAGTGGTCTCACACCATTCTTACATCATGTATTAGTCAGTAAATCATTGGTCTAGTGTTTATCGACCATTATCGTATTTAACTATTCGTCAAAATTTCATGTATTTTAGAAAAATCCCAAAAATTCAACCTAACCATTTTTTTAAATATTTTATAAAAAAATAAACTCCATTTTTTGAAAAAAAAAATCTAACTACTATAAATTTAATTTTTAAATAACATCATAATTTATTCGAAAAATAACGATGTAACACCCCTGGTAAATAAAGAATATGACATTTTTATATTTATCCATATTTGTGAATAAAATATTAATATTACTTTAAAGGGGACGCTATGCTCGATGGCCTACACAATATGCAACAACGAGTTTCTTGGGAATCTTACGTTGCACTCTAATAATAAAATAATATTAATTTAAATAGAAGTTAATGCCTATACATTGTAATGGCGGGAATGAACAAAACTAACTAAAAAATGATTATATATGTTTGTCAAATATTTTTTCTTTTTACAATAAATGTTAGAGGATTAAAAATGCGAATGAATCCTATTTTAAGCGTAAACATTCTAATATTCTTTAAATGGTCGATTTACCACCTTTTGATGGAGAACATCTATTAAATCCACTTTTTGACATTTTTATGTGATATATTTGACAAAATAAAATTTTTTTTAGAATCGGGACATCAAAATTTACTTTGTGTAAATTTTTTGTATTTTTCTGAAAAAGATCAATTATTAATGAATAGTGAAAAATGATGTGTTTTAATTCGAAAACTCTTCTTAATCTAATTTATTTATATGATTAGATTATCTTTTGAATTAGTTTTAAAGTGAAATTATAATATATTTTTACCATTTAATCCAATAGTGGTCGTTGGAATTAATTTCACTTTGAAATCGGACTAAAACTAGTGTCAATCTTTTGATACAATTTGTTTCATAAAAACACAGTATTTGTTTTGACAGCGGGAATTAATTATTAAATTAATTAATGCAACTTATATGTATTTAATTTTTTAAAATAGACCTCATTTTTGAATTCGGAATATCAAATATAGCTTAGGGTGAATTTTTGGTAATTTTCTGAAAAACTTCAATTTTTGATGAATAGTGAAACAACTAAGTGGTACTTATAAAAACTGATTTTCCGTTTAAATGAAAATTTTCCACCTTTGTGTTTATAATTTCAAAAATCCAACATACATGGTTTTCATTAAGAAGTAAAATTTGGTTCAATGTGATTAAAATAATTTTTTGGTGAATAGTAACTTATTAAGTTTTTAATCGCGATTAGAGGTAATTAGTGTAGTTTAAGGTAAGAATAATGTTTTAATAAAATGAAATGACCTAGACACATGTCCTACCCTCATTTTATGTGTCATGGACGACCAAAAAACTCCATGGGTCAACTTGGGGACCCCAAGGAGCCACTTTGGTTGGAAAATGACATAAATACCGTTTTATTTAATGTTAAAGTAAAAATGACACACACATGAGATGTTTTACTAAAACATTTTTTTCATAAGGTTATACAAGTCATATTTTTGACTATAAGTATTCATTATAAAGATAAAAAGATTTCCTAAATCATGATATTTTTTTATAATTTTTAGACATTAAATATATTAAATTATTTATTACATCATAATGATGCAGCGATGACCTCATTATTTAACGATTTAAATAAAATGGAAAGATAAAGTAAAATCTAAGACCTAAACATGTCAAATACCTATTTTGTGGGTGGATTTAGAACCATTATCACCTTATCCTTGAAAAACATCAATTTGGGACCATTAAAATCCAAATCGCATTCTAAATAAAGTAACATTTTCTTACCTTCCAAGAGTGCCCCTCTTCTCCTCTTATAAAAGGCCCCCACCTCTACCTCCTTACCCACACTTCCAAAGCCTTTGGCTCGACCAAACCCTGACCATTTTGTCTCTCCACATCCCTCTAAAACTCTTGGAAGCCTCACTTTGGGCAGAAGTCCTCCCAAAGAAGCCTTTGAGCTCAAACCAAAGGGAGTTACCCGATTTTAAGGTAATGTCTTCACTTGTGTCCTTTTGTTTTATTTTTCTTCTACAACCCCCTAAACTCTTTTTATTTATTTCTTTTGTAACAAATCAAGTATCTTCAATATACTACGATGTTTTTATAAGAATTATTCGAGCTACACTTACACACACCTTCGTCTAATGGTTAAAGAACATATTGTGTCTGTGGATGGCGAATTTCTGCCTCACGAAACGATGATTGTTCAATATTCTTTTAACACCTTTAAAGGTGGCCGTTATTATGTCACTGTATTTTATATATGATATATATGGTATTTATTTTTACTATATTCTTCTTTATTATATATTAAAACTTTACCTTTATTCCTTTCATGTTGTGTAAATGCGATAATTTCATATGAGGAAGTGTGGACTACCACCCCCTCAAGTGATGTGACTCGTACATGCAATACATGGAATGTATAAAGAATGAAATTAATGAACATATGTGACCTATATAACATATATATTATACTGTAATTATAAAATATGTATATATATATAATTTAATTTTAATTCCATTAATATGACAGAAAAAATGAAAGTAGCGTTCATGCGTACGTACGGCCTACCGTCTCCATGAACGGTGCTTTTCGTTTTTTATTTCCAAATGCTATGGAATAGTATTAAATGAATATATACTGGATATATATGATATTTAAATCATAAATACTATTCTGGATATGATGTACCTATAACTACATGGAAATTATTTTCCAACAAGTTCAATTTTTGACTCATGTACCAAACATCGACAAAAACGTCTGATATGAACTCATATTATTAACCAATTATTATAACATTAAAATCTGTGATATGAACCGAATAATAATCTTTAAATTAGGTCATTAAGAAATTATAAATTTACCATGATTTATTATTCAGGAATATAAAGAAACTAACAATACAAGTTGGACTTGAGGTAAGGGATCCTACACCTCTCTTTCTTTTTAAGTACACTCTTTTATGTCATTCCTTTTAAAGCTCATCTTTCTTGTTATTGGGATTTTATTTTATATTAATCATACTGTAATTTCTATTTTTATATGATGAGAGACCCTATTCTATCTCATCAATACATTTTGGAAGTTTTGAGTGGCGTCGTTAGGCTGCCGAATTTTCGTAAGAGATCTAACCTCTCTCTTTCTTTTTAAGTACTCTCCTTTATGTCACTTCTTTTATGATCCTCATTGTTATGATGGGGGGTGTTATTTTATATTCCTACTTTTGTAAATTTTATTTTAATATGATGAGATGCCCTATTTGATCTAATCAATCCATTTTTGGATGTTTTAAGTGGCACCGCTAGGCTGCCGAGTTTTCGTAAGGGATTTTTCATCTTACTTTTATTCCCGTGATATTTATGCTACATTTGCCACAATTTCCTTTGAGTGGGGTATGTACTGCCCATTATTTTAATCATTGTTTAATATACATTAATTTATGAGTATTTACATCAATGTTGTATTTTCCTTCTTTCAAGGGGTGTATGTTTCGAAAGATACCCATGTCGGTAAGGGAACCTTTTACCCTCCTCTTTTTAAAAGACTTCTTTTGTTATGTATTTTAATTCACATAATATTATGTTGGGATATGTTATTTTATATAATTATTGATGTAAATTTTATTTCCATGTGATGAGATTCTCTTTTTATCTCTCATCAACTCATTTTCTGGATTTTGAAGTGATGCTGTTAGGCTGTCGAATTTTACCAAGGGAACTTTTTAACCCATTTTCGATTTATTTGGGTTCAACATGTAGTTATTGAATATGCCATCTTTTGAATATGAGTGAATGACCTTTTATTGTTTTACACTTAATATCCACTTATATTGTGTGTATTTATATTTGTCACACATAATTTTGAGATTGAATTATCCTTAATTTAAGGATACCTTCTTTATAAGGGAATTCATCACATTCGACATGTCTATTGAGACTTCATTGTTGTTATGCACAAATTCACTCTTATATGGTGTATATACTCTCCTTTGGAATATTATATCATGAATCCATTTATTCTCATGATATTATAAAGTTCTAACTAAATGTTATTCCTCAATTATTGTATTCAAGTGTCTCTAATTTTGGTAGAACCCCTTTAACCAAAATATCGCTTTAAATGTTTTAATTATTTTTTTTATTAATATCCATGTTTTCAAAATGGTTTTAAATATTTATTTATATGGATGTTAATGGTTTAAAATTTTAAAAGCATCAAGGTGGTATGGGACACTTTGATTAAAAAATCTCTTTATTAAATGTTTTAAATGGTTTTGGAAATGGTTTCTTTTTTAATGGATTCATTATTTCAATATACTAAAATGTTATACTGTGATTGAAATGTGGAAATGTTATGTTTCCTTTATGCATGTTTTATGTAATACATTTATGTTATGGTTCTTGGGCATTGTTATGAAAATTGGTGGTTCCGTGATAAACTAAGGGAGAGTGAGCCCGATATAGCCCTCCAATGAATTAGGTAACGTGAAGGAGTGAAACATTAAGGTTTCTCAGAAGAGATTTTGGGAATATACTATGGTGGGTATTCCAAACGTAACCAAGAGGGTTACTCCCTACGTAAGAATGTTATGACTACCTCAAGTTACCTCTATGTCTTATTATTTCAATTATTTTTTCATGATTTGATGAGGTATGTTAAAGTGCATATGTTTTATGAGTAAAGTATGATTTCATTGATTCTTATTTGTACATGTACTCATGTTTCCTTTCCATATTTTTATATCGCATACTGAGCATTTTATGCTGATCCCAAGTTTTTTTTGAAATGTTTTTTACAGGTCAAGGGAAAGGTACATGATATGATGATAGTGTCAAGGAAGTGTCAAGAAATAATCCATGTTTTATTTTAAATGTGCTTCCGTTGATGGGAAAAAATTAATACTATCTTTATGTAACCACTTTGTTTATGTGTGGAATGTAATGCATGTTTTATGATCTAATTCTCTAAAACTCTAAACCTGAAAAGATCCTCAAGGTGTATTCTTGAAATATCTCAAGATTAAGTAATGTTAAAGTCTGGGGCCTTATAGTTGGTATTGAAGGTCGGTTTAGATAACTTTAGAGGTTCAGGTATTCTCTAAGCATAAGTGACATTACCATAATGGGTAGGATTTCAGAAAGAGTCCTAGTTTTCGATAAAGTGAATGAGTTATTATATATTAGTGTTTATCTTCCTCATTAGTACATGATGGTTTTGTTCATATACTCACACAGACATTACTGTTTTTAGGGAATGGATGGATATAGCAGGCACAAAAGAGACAACAGGTTTGAAGGAAACTGTGCTGGTTCTATGATTAAGATACTAGATAAAATGGGGGAATCAATGAGAAAACTCGTGGTTGTTCTAAAGCAACAATAAAGGAGTCATGATCAACCACTTGAACCTTTGTATGTTCTTTAATGCATCATGTACGAGATGACCAATCGATGTGGAATTTCAGGTAATAATTATAAAGGTAACCATTAGAGTTTATATGATCCTTACTTTTGAGGTAATTATGGGTTATTATATGATATGCTAGAAAATGAAAGGTATGAGATAAAATTGAAGTTAAAATATTTTATGATTATTTTTTTGAAGATTTTATCTCATTTTGGGGAATGTTTTAAGAATTATATAGTTTTGGAAAAAGGACAACACGCAGACCGTGTGACAACCCGCCACGTCGGACAAAGCTGCAGGAATCAAACCCACAACCAAAGTGCGACTAATATTTATCACCTACCACTGGACTACGTGAAGTCCCTGGTTAGTTTGACTGATTCTTTTTAGTTAGATGATTTTATGAATTAAGAGTAAGTTGATTTTGGGTTATCTATGGAAATTTATTAACCTATCATGGAGGATATGTGATTAGGTTAATTACTTTTCAATACGAGACATTAAGAGCTACTGATGTTGTTTGGAGATAAATGTTATGATTTAACTTGGAAGACTATGTGACTAAATCCTTCAAATATTTGGGTTTCAACCTTAGTTTGGTTTACTTTGAGGAATTTTATGCACAAATTTTTTATCGAATGGTCCTCGTTGAACTTTGGGTTTTTTGGACAAATTTTGGAGATTAAGAATAGATTTTTTTTATAAAGGGTTATCCTTTTCTGGATTATCTGATATTGTACTAATCTTTCTGGTTTTGGTTTTGGTTAAAGTCTAAAGACATGTGAAGTATATAGTTCTCTTTTGTGGATTAGGTGATTCTCTAGGAGTTGATTATCATACTCTTAATGTGAACAGGTCTTTCTAAATACTTATCTTTAGGAGAAAATATGAGTTTGTGTAAGAAATATAATAAAAGTTGAAAGTCAACATTATACGTAATTATGTTTCCTTATGAATAAATTCCTCAATAAAAAAAATGTTGTCTATTAACTTTTCCTTCTGGGGAATCGATTACCGTTTAACCCATCACAAGTTTGTGATTTTCTTGTGGTTAACCTTCTCCTAGACATGTTTACTATCACTCTCCATCAGAACATGACCCTTTTTCCCTCCATTTCCATATTTTCATACTTGGAATCCTAGTATGGGTTAACTCGGGTGACCTTTGTACTTATCTTTCTTTATTTTAAACTGATTGTTTTACCGACTCTTGTTCTGATGTGGGACTTTAAGGATGTTTCTGATCCCAATTTTAAAATTGTGAGGATGCAATTCCCAAAAGGGGGGAAGGATATAACACCCCTGTTAAATAAAGAATATGACATTTTTATATTTATCCATATTTGTGAATAAAATATTAATATTACTTTAAAGGGGACGCTATGCTCGATGGCGTACCCAATATGCAACAACTAGTTTCTTGGGAATATTACGTTGCACTCTAATAAAAAAATAATATTATTTTAAATAGTTGTTAACGCCTAGCCATTGTAATGGAGGGAATGAATAGAACTAACTACAAAATGATTATATATGTTTGTCAAATATTTTTACTTTTTCAATAAATTTTAGAGGATTAAAAATGCGAATGAATCCTATTTTAAGCGTAAACATTCTAATATTTTTTAAAAGGTCAATTAACCACATTTTGATAGTGAACCTCTTTTAAATCCACGTTTTGACATTTTTATGTGTTATATTCGACAAAATAAAATTCTTCTTTAGAATCGGGACATCAAAATTTACTTTGTGTAAATTTTTTCTATTTTTCTGAAAAAGTTCAATTTTTAATGAATAGTAAAAAAATGTTGTATTTTAATTCAAAACCACTTTTTAATATAATTTATTTATATGATTAAATTTTCTTTTGAATTGGTTTTAAAGTGAAATTAGAATATATTGTTACCCTTTAATCCAATCGTGGTTGTTTGAATTAATTTCACTTTGAAATCGGACTTAAACTAGTGTCAATCTTTTGATACATTTTGTTTCATAAAAACATGCTATTTGTTTTGACAGCAGAAATTAATTATTAAATTAATTAATGAAACTTATATGTTTTGAATTTTTTAAAATAGAAATAATTTTTTAATTTGGAATATCAAATATAGCTTAGGGGGAAGTTTTGGTAATTTTCTTAAAAACTTCAATTTTTTATGAATAGTGAAACCACTAAGTGGTACTTATAAAAACTTATTTTCCGTTTAAATGAAAATTTTTCACCTTTGTGTTTTTAATTTCAAAAATCTGACATAAATGGTTGTCATTAAGAAGTAAAATGTGGTTCAATGGGATTAAAATAATTTATTGATGAGTAGTAACTTATTATGTTTTTAATCGCGATTAGAGGTAATTAGTGTAGTTTAAGGTAAGAATAATGTTTTAATAAATTGAAATGACCTAGACACTTGTCCTACCCTCATTGGATGTGTCATGGCCGACCAAGAAAATCCATGGGTCAACTTGGGGACCCCATGGTTCCACTTTGGTTGGAAAATGACATAAATACCTTTTTATTTGATGTTAATGTATAAATGACACATACATGAGATGTTTTACTAAAACAATTTTTACATGGGTTTATATAAGTAAGATTTTTGACTATAAATATTCATTAGAAATATAAAACTATTTAATACATCATGATATTTTTTTATAATTTTTAGACATTAGATATATTAAATTATTTATTACATCATGATGATGCAATGATGACCTCATTATTTAACGATTTAAATAAAATGGAAGGATAATGTACAATCTAAGACGTGAACATGTCCAAAACCTATTGGATGGGTGGATTTAAAACCATTATCACCTTATCCTATAAACACGTCAATTTGGGACCATTAAAATCCGAAACGCATTCTAAATAAAGTAACATTTTCATACTTTCCAAGAGTCCCCCTCCTCTCCTCTTATAAAAGGCCCCCACCTCTACCTCCTTTCCCACACTTCCCATGCCTTAGGCTCGGCCAAACCCTGCCCATTTTGTCTCTCCACATCCCTCTATAACTTCTTGAAGCATCACTTTTGGTAGAAGTCTTCCTAAGGAAGCCTTTGAGCTCAAACCAAAGGGAGTTACTCGATATTAAAGTAATGTCTTCACTTGTGTCCTTTTGTTTTATTTTTCTTCTCCAATCCCCTAAACACTTTCTATTCATTTATTTTGTAAAAACACCAGTATCATCAATATACTTGGATGTTTTTATATGATGTATTCTAGCTACACTTACACACACCTTCGTCTAATGGTTAAAGAACATACTGTTTCTGTGGATGGCGAATTTCGGCCTCACGAAATGATGATTGTTCAATATTCTTTTAACACATTTAAATGTGGCCATTATGATGTCACTGTATTTTTTTATATAATATATATGGTATTTATGTTTACTATATTCTTCTGTATTTTATATTTAAACCAAACCTTTATTCTTTTCATGTTGTGTAAATGTGATAATTTCATATGAGGAAGTGTGGACTACCGCCCCCTCAAGTGATGTGACTCGTACATGCAATACATGGAATGTATAAAGAATGAAATTAATGAAAATATGTTACCTATATAACATATACATTATAATTTAATTATAATATATATATATATCATTTAATTTTAATTCAATTAATATGACAAAAAAAATGAATGTAGCGTTCATGCGTACGTACGGCCTACCGTCTCCATGAACGGTGCTTTTCATTTTTTATCTCCAAATGCTATGGAGTGTATAAAATGAATATATAATATATATATATGATATTTAAATAATCGATACTATTATGGATATGATTTACCTATAACTACATGGAAAATTATTTTCCAACAAGTTCAATTTTTGACTCATGTACCAAACATCGACAAAAACGTCTGATATGAACTCATATTATTAACCAATTTTTATAACATTAAAATATGTGATATGAACTGAATAATAATTTTTATAGGAGGTCCTTGAGAAATTATAAATTGAACAATGATTATTATTCAGGAATATAATGAAACAAACAAGACAAGTTGGACTTGAGGTAAGGGATCCTACACCTCTCTTTCCTTTTAAGTACACTCTTTTATGTCATTCCTTTTAAAGCTCATCTTTATTGTTATTGGGATGTTATTTAATATTAATCTTACTGTAATTTTTATTTTCATATGATGAGAGACCCTATTCTCTCTCATCAATCCATTTTTTATGTTTTGAGTGGCGATGTTAGGCTGCCGAATTTTCATAAGAGATCTAACCTCTCTCTTTCTTTTTAAGTACTCTCCTTTATGTCACTTCTTTTAAGCACCTCTTTGTTATTATGGGGGATGTTCTTTTATATTAATATTTCTATAAAGTTTATTTTAATATGATGAGAGGCCCTATTTTATCTCATCAATCCATTTTTGGATGTTTTAAGTGGCGTCGCTAGGCTGCCGAGTTTTCATAAGGGATTTTTCATCTCACTTTTATTCCCATGAGATTTATGATACATTTACCACAATTTCCATTGAATGGTGTATGTACTGCCCATTATTTTACTCATTTTGTAATATACCTTCATTTATGAGTATTTACATCAATGTTATATTGTCCTTCTTTCACGGGGTGTATGTTTCGAAAGATACCCATGTCGGTAAGGGAACCTTTCACCCTCCACTTTTTAAAAGACTTCTTTTGTTATGTCTTTTAATTCACATAATATTATGTTGGAATATGTTATTTTATATCCTTATTGATGTAAATTTTATTTCCAAGTGATGAGATGCCCTTTTTATCTCTCATCAACTCATTTTCTAAATTATGAAGTGATGCTGTTAGGTTGTTGAATTTTACCAAGGGAACTTTTTAACCCATTTTTGATTTCTTTGGGTTCAACATGTAGTTATTGAATATGTCATCTTTTAAATATGTGTGAATGACATTTTATTGTTTTACACTTAATATCCACTTATATTGGGTGTATTTACATTTGTCACACATAATTTTGAGATTGAATTATCCTTAATTTAAGGATACCTTCTTTATAAGGGAATTCATCACATTTGACATTTCTATTGAGACTTCATTGTTGTTATTCACCAATTCACTCTTATATGGTGCATATAATGTCCTTTGGAATATTATATCATGAATCCATTTATTCTCATGATATTATAAAGTTCTTACTAAATGTTATTCCTCAATTATTGTATTCAAGTGTCTCTAATTTTGGTAGGACCCCTTTAACCAAAATACCGCTTTAAATGTTTTAATTATTTGTTCTTTTTAATATCCATGTTTTCAAAATGGTCTTAAGGAATTATTTATATGGATATTAATGGATTAAAATTTTAAAAGCTTCAAGGTGGTATGGGACACTTTGATTCAAAAATCTCTTTATTAAATTTTTTAAATGGTTTTGGAAATGGTTTCTTTTTGAATGGATTCATTATTTCAATATACTAAAATGTTATATTGTGATTGAAATGTGGAAATGTTATGTTTCCTTTATGCATGTTTTATGTGATACGTTTATGTTATGGTTCTTGGGCATTGTTATGAAAACGGGTGGTTCTGTGATAAACTAAGGGCGGGTGAGCCCGATATAGCCCTCCAATGCATTGGGTAACGCGAAGGAGTGAAACGTTAAGGTTTCTCCGAAGAGATTTAGGGAATATATTGTGGTGGGTATTCCAAACGTAACCAAGAGGGATACTCCCTACGTAATAATGTTATGAATGCCTCAAGTTACCTCTATGTCTTATGATTTCTATGATATATTCATGATTTGATGAGGTATGTTAAAGTGCCTTTATTTTATGAGTAAAGTATGATTTCATTTATTCTTATGTGTACATGTACTCATGTTTCCTTTACATATTTTTTATCCCTTACTGATATTTTTATTCTCATCCCATGTTTTTTTTGAAATGTTTTTCACAGGTCAAGGGAAAGGTACATGATATGATGATAGTGTCAAGGAAGTGTCAAGAAAGAATCCATGTTTTATTTTAAATGTGTTTCCGTTGATGGGAAAATAATGAATACTATCTTTATGTAACCACTTTGTTTAAGTGTGGAATGTAATGCAAGTTTTATGATCTAATTCTCTAAAACACTAAACCTGAAAAGATCCTCAAGGTGTATTTTTAAAATATCTCAAGATTAAGTAATGTTTAAGGGTGGGGCCTTATAAACAATTTTAAAAATCTATTTCATTTTATTTCACCTTGAAAATGTAATCATGATCTTGTTATCTTATAACCTTATGATAATAAAATAATTTTTTTACTAATTTTAATGTTCATATTAGTATTCATATTACTAGTCATAATGGTATGTTACTATTCACAAAAAAATAAGTTTTTCTTATGAGACTCTAATTATCTTACTCAGCGCAAATGTGTGTGTAAGTTTTTCGAAATTCAAAACACATAGGTACAAAAATTCTTTTTGATGGATAGGTTATAAACAAGTTTTGTTTTGTAGAGAATCAGTGTTTCATGCATTCTATGTTGAAGTTATTTTCAAAATCATGTGGTGTTACAGAGACTTTATATTATTAGTCATTATGAATAGTATGTGTTGTAGATAATTATCACATAGGTAAGGGTAAATATGCTAATTATGATAAAAAAATAATATGATAATGAATATTCATTGTGTATGAACACTATTTTTATCTCATGTGTGGATAAATTACATTTAACTCTAATAATTCATTATGTATCAAAAATAGATTCGTAATGTGTTTATGAAGGTTATGGGGGTTTGTGAGATTTTTTTGTCACTCGGATCGCCATTAGGTGGGAAAGGTGTACTGGCTGCATAGTTAGTAGGAACCTTGTGATATAATTTATATCGATTCCCCTAACTATGTATTGTTGGATAGAGGCATGAATCATGGTGTTTAGTTTCCCCAAACCATGATTCCGGGGTCCCAAGATGTGTATTGCAGGAAAAGGTATGATAAGATAAATTAATTCAATGCTTAGAGATGGGTCAATAATCATCAACCAGATAGTGTTTCAATTTCAAATAGGTTTTTTCCTCTATAATAGGAATTGTAATATGAATAAACCATTTAAATGTATGATAGAATTGAAAGACCATTACTGTCTTATGCTCAAACCAATATCTCATGGAAAAGAAATTAAGAAATCAAAATTTGCAGAAGTATTTCTCAAGGCTACCAATAACAAAAGCAGATGGATTATTAAAAGTGATTGATTATCTCATATGATGGGAAATGGAGAACGATTAAAAAATATCAAGAAAAATGTATATGAAATAGTGTGGTTTGGTAATGATGGTGCTCTTAAGATAAATGTCAGTGAATATACTGAACTGGATAATGATGAGATGAGGTAGACAAAAGTTCTTTATGTGGATGTACTACATCACAATATTCTGAGTGTGAGTCAAATCTGTGACTCATTCTTTATTGTGACATTCAATGATAAGGGACGTACTATAATAGGAAAGGTCGATAATTCTCTCCTGAAAGGATATAGAACAAACGAAAACTTATATGAAGTTGACAGTAAATGGATCATTTTCTTCTTAGATGTTTAAGAGGAAAACAAAATATGGCATAAAATATTGGGTAAAAACATTCATCAAGACATGGAGAATTTATCTATGCTGAATATAGTCATTTATATCCCTAATCTGAAGCATGAATGGGAAAAGAACTGTGATGTTGTAATGTGAGAGAAACTGGTCTGCAGTTCCTACCAGCCAAAGAAGAAAAGGGCATCAAATCTGGTTAACCTCATTAATATATATGTATGTGGCATGATAAATGTTGTTTTAACAAATGGAGAACGATACATTGTTCTTTTCATAGATGATTATAGTATGATGACATGTGTGATCGTTATACATATGAAGTGACAAGTGTTTGATTTCATGAAAACCTATCATCGAATCACCGAGAATGATATTGGATGGAAGATCAATATCACAAATTTCTTATTAAAATTCAAATAGTTGAATGTTTTGTCTACATTCCAAAATTATATTTGAATTATTTTATCCATTTGTTCTAAAAAATGTAGTCTCTTTATAAATTTTGTTTTCTTGTTTAGCAATAACATATCCTCCTAAAATTTCTTGATTTTACATTACCTTTATTGTAATCTTAATCATCAGAAAATAAAAAAACATCTTCTCTCATTATAACCCATTATTTCATATAATAAAAACATAGGAACAAAATTAATATAATTAATAGATAAAAATAATATTTTATTAAATAAAAGATATATTGAATATATCAAAACTTTATTCTGTGAATCAAAATTTTAAAACAAGAATGAAATAGAGGGTCAAAATTCCAAATATGATGGAATGATTTCATAAACAAGATCTCACACTCTAGATTATGATTACACTTTACACCCCCATATTAAATCTAAAGATACCATTTTAATATATTTATAACACATCCAACTTTATTTTGAAAAAATAATCCTAAATATATTAGTCGAAGTTATCTCATTAGAATAGATTCTACAGATATAACCATTTCAATCTAATATTAGAACATTTAATATATTTATATTGTAATTTTATGTGAATATTGTATGAGTATGTTCAATCATAAATATAAATATTTTTAAAAATTATAAATTCATACACTTCATTTGAATATTTTTAGAAAATTTATGATTTTATCTATAAATATATTATATTAATAAATAACTCATAATATTCATGACTAAAAATATAAGGTGGATTTACTTAATCCAAAACCAAAACAGAAAATATATATAAAGAATGTAAAAGAATAATATTCTTATTTTATTATTATTTTGAAATGAAAAGGATACATCAACACCAGATATCTATAAGAGTAAAATAATGAATTCTATAATAAATAATATGAATAAAAAAGGAATAAATCTATTAAAGGGGAGAATTATAAATATAAAAATAATAATAATAATAATTTAGAAGGGATCAACTAAAAAAATATTTTCTGTATTTCCCATAGAAAACTCTAAAACTCAATTTCCAAAAAGAATGATGATGTATAAATTATTATCTCACTAATAGATAACCATGTTCAACATATGGGAACCACGTGTACATTTCTAAATAGTAATATGATATTTATTATCATCTAATCAAAAAGTGCATAAATTTATGACTATCAAATAATGGGTTACTATATTAAAAATCATGGATTTCAAATATTGTGGAATCACCTGAGGGGGATGAATGATTCTGAATGTGGGACCGAGATGAATTGATTACCTCTGAATAGTAATGTATTCCATGAATTTTTTTTATCAATTCATAGTGATGTAGTTACCCCATATTGTCATATTATTCTTAATTAATTTACAAGAAATACCTCTTCCTCAATTACTAATTAATTATCAGTACTAGTGGGGGTTTATATAAAATAGATTCCTAATATAGAAACTCTCGATTTTATTTTAAATTTTTGTTATGATCTATATGAATCTCAAACTCTTATAAAATAAAGGATAAATAATTACTCATGATTGTACAATCTAGTAAGATGGTATAAGAAGCGGGTGCACCAATCAAACCCTAAAAATCATCATATTACAAATGACCATAAACTCTAACAATCTGAGTATTCTCATTGATATAATTGAAAACACTACACATGTTACCTAGATTAACAATTGGTGTTAATCGTGGTGGTGGATCCAAGAATCATACATCTCTAAAATTAAATAATCCAAAAATTTATTAATGATAATTATAACATAGATACCCATCCATATCCTCAATTTGGCTGTATCTAGAAATGTTGAAAACCATATTTGATGGTAGTGGTGTATCATATCCCTTAATACTCAATATACAACCCTAGGACTTCGGGGGGTCATTAGTGGTACTATATGAAATAAAAATATTAAAAACTATATCTCTATATTATCATCTCGAACCATTGTTGTCAAATGATTCCACCATGTCACACTCTGAACATCAATAATTTTAATATATTATTTTATTATTAGACATTAAAATAATTTTATATTGTTTCATGTAAGTAAAATTTATGTTTTTTAAATTTTTGATATTTTAGTATAGGAACATGAGTATTAAATGGTTCATATATAACATGAATGATTATATTATAAGAATCTAAAATTTAATATTTTCCAAAAAAATAGTTGGATCATTGTTATTCTAAAAGTTTTCATGTAGTTTGATCCATTCTAGTCCCTAAATTTAGGTGGTTCATTTTTTGTTTTTTGTTTGTCCAAAAACAATTTATAACCCATATTCATTGTTTAGACTTTAAAAAATATATAATAAATTTTTTTCTCACATATTTTTACCTTAAATCAACCCAAAACCCCCTTATTCCTCTCCCACTTATTATGAATTATCCCAGAGGAGCCTAGTAATAATATTATCCACATATTCATCCTATATTTATATGATATTTTTCTTTTAATTTTCAATGAGCTCTCTATATGTAAGGTCTCATCCACTACTTCCTCCTCCTCCTCCATCTGGGTTTATATTTTCCCTACATTATTTCATTTCTAACCAATAATAGTGGAACCATATATAAAATATGCTGTTTTAAAATTTTTAATCTTTATACCTATGGATTATGGGGATTTCTATAAGGTCAATTCATGTAGAATACCTAAATGGTGACTGATTTTTATCCCAATGATGTAGGATTCCATATTCTAGTTTATTAGTTTTTGTAAGAATTTGTTTTATGACTTTTAAATTCATATTTTTGAAACATAATGGAAATATGATTAATTTATATTGAATTTATATTTTTAAAAAAATATTGAAATTTGGTTAAAAATTAAAAATAACTAAATTTATATTTTATATGTTGATTCAAATAATCGTTCGTTAAACTATGAGAACCATGTGTTTAAAAAATTCTTGAATTAATATAATGAATTTTTTATGTGTTAAAAAAGGTATTCTATATTATATTATCTATTTAATTTCTTTTTTTACAAGGTATTTCATATAATACGTGATATTTAATGTGTCAATAAAGTTATTCATGGGTTGTTTTTAATAAAAATGTGTGGTTTGAATGTTCTTTTCACACATTATATGGTTATGAATATATACATTGGTATATATATAATACATATATACATTATAATGTAAGAATTTGTTAAAATAGATACAAATACATAGACATAGAAACACTAAAACATATATATATATATATATATTCATGTAGGCATATTAGTAAAATGGGTAAATCATAAAAATTTAAATTGATCACTATAATAATGGTTGTCAGACATGATTAAAATTAATATATATGTTATTTATAATAACCTTATTCTAAAATTTTTTATTGTTCTCTATGATAAATAAATGATGTTTTAATTATTTAAAACCAATTGTTGAATTTTTTGAGGATTTATTATATGAATCTTCAGTAGTATATTCCCTCCATTGGGTTGAGAAACTCAAAGGTAAAAAGATGATTTTTTTGATTTGATAAAATATTAATTTTTTATGTGTTGATTAATGTAAATTTTTAAAACAAATCTGAAATATTTAAAAATGGAAAATCTCATGAGGATCCAGTTATATAAATTGGAATTATAGTGTCATTTATCTAATTAATATATGAAACATTACTTTTTAAAATGAATATTCAATAAATTTGACATGTCTTCAGATGAGATGAATCACCCCACTAAGATAAAAATAGTACATCATATTTGGTAATATGTATGTGCTATAATAAAATTAGATGAAATTTAACACCGATCTAAGGCATGAATTATTTTATGGTTTATAAAAAAATGGGTTGATCAATTTCTAACAAGTTGAAATATAGACCTTGCGTGGACATAATATTCATAAGTATTTGTGAACAGCCATGGTGTTTGTTTTTGGTTTGACTACTATTTTGGAAATAATATTTTATTGAAAATGAATATACACATGATTAATTTAAAATCAATACTTTTTAAATGTATCAATTTTTAAATTTCATTACAATGATTGTATTTAAATATTTTTTTTATTTTTGTTTAAATAATTTTATATGATGTTTCATTAAATTGGTTGAATTTTGAATGTGTATTTTTCATTGTAGGTAATTTAAATGTGATTATTATTATTTAAATGAATAATGAAAAAATATATTCAATCTGATGATATTGCATTGATTTCTTTCCATAAAAAGGATATTTTCTTTTATATTTATATTTTGAAATTAGATTTGAAATAGATAGTTATCTAATAGATAAGAATTTTTAATTTTGGGAGGTGGAATAGTAGGAATATTTTTACCTCACCTATTTATACATTAGTTTTATGTTATCTAATTTTGATTGTATGAATTTGAAGAATATCAAATTCAAGGATTGTATGGGAACTCCTTTATTCAAATAAAGGTTAGTTCAGTCTTTTATTATATTCCTTATTACAAATTCAAATTATTCTATTACCTACAATAAATTTAGGTTTATTTTGATCAACTATATATTAGGATTTTTACATAGAATTGATGTCAATTCTCTCATTGGTGGGTCTATTGGGGTGATAAAATGTATTTTATTGATTAAATTTCAGTTATATAATTTATTTTCTAAATTTATACTTATTAGATTTATGATTGATGCTCAATTTTCCAAAGGGTTATTCCAAATATTTAGTATAATTTCATCTATGATAATTTTTATTATGGTATAAATTTATTCCACTAGCTCTTATTTCATCCCTTTGGTTATTTGTTTCACCCCATGTTGATAGGGGCCAAACATCTAGGATATTTCATAATATATCAGGATTCCAAAATATATATAACACCATTTTACTAACTAAAAATGTTATTAGACCCTCAGTTCTTGTGAGATCCTAGATTATAGATCCTCCAATTTTTTTTAGGAGAAGTTAGGAAATGGATTGGTTCTTCATCATCATTTAACAAGATGAATCCTTATATAATATAGTATAATGGGATTTAAAGTTTTAAATGAAGATTTAATTTTTTATATAATATTGTGTATATAACGTTTTTGAGTGATGATAATTGAATTAAATTCGATGTAGTTTATTAGTTCACATGATCTTGAAAACCATGTGAAGCTTCTGCTCATTCATTTATATTACATATATTGGTGGATGAATAATATTAAAATGGAAAAAATAACCATGTTTCTAACCAATGATAACCCACTATCCCAAATCCAATATGTGATTTACTGTATTGTGATGTTATTTATATAGTTTTGGTTTTCATTTGGTTATTTCAAAATGAAAATAATTTGGCGTCAAAATTTAATGAATCATATTTGATGATAAAAAATTTATTTCTAAAGGAAATTTATATATTTTAGTATTGCAAAGTGTATTTGGATTTATTAATTTTATTTTGAAAGGATATGTTGGGTTCAGAATTTTAGATGGAGGAACAAAAAGTATCTTTTTTATATAAAATTGAATAAAAAATGTTATTAATGGATCTTATTGAAATTTATATTTATATTTCAAGTAATGATTCATGATTTTAAAATATAAATATGTATGTGAAAAATGTAACAAATATTTAATGTTATATTTATTTATATTAGGTTTTCCAGTAATATGTAATTGATTTTTGAATTTTTTTTCTTGGATTCAATGAGGACAAACTCAGAATTATGTGAAATATATAGATTTTAAAACTGTTAAAGTGCATTTATTAATAAATTACGATTAAAGTTATATTTAAAAATTTATAAAAGTATTCAATAATTGGAATTGTAATATTAAAAATATTCAATAAAATCATTATTGTTTCATAATTTGTGATTCTGATTTTGAAAATTTTAAAAATCATATTTTCGACTTTTTAAATTTTTTTATTTTCATTATTTATGATTATGGTTCATTATTCCATGTTAATGCTTTTATTATATGGGATGTGGATAATTTTAATTCTTTATATATTAATAATTATTGTGTCTTAATCTTTTCTCATTATTTAATTAATGACTCCTAGAGTATGATTAAGCATTATAATGTCTAGAATATCATTTTCGTGTGTAACTAGTTGATTGTGCCTTGGTGTTATTCTATTTGGGTTCTTCGTTAGGATGATTTATATTTTATTTGTGGGATGTTTCATTTTGAAGATTCACATGTTCCATATGTATATGGGTGTGTAATCTTGGATTTTTTAGTGTTGGAAGGGGTGATATTTCAACTAGGTTATTTGGGAATTGGGAAACCCTTAGGAGGGCCCATTTGGTGAATAGGATAGTCACTAGACCAGTCAAGTTAAATATTGGATTATGTCTCTTTGAATTTATTAGGATCACCATGATTATGATCCTGATTATATAGTCTCAGTTAAACTCATATTTTTTATTGATCCATGGTTAGAGATGATGTATTTGGTTCAGATATGCTCATGGTAAAATTCTCTACTTTTTCCTTGGTTAGTGGGATTTCAACAAATTGATTCATATCCATACTCCTTGTAATATAATATTAGAGTGTTTTATTAATTTTATTTCTTTACAATTCAGGATACGTCATGATAAATTGGCGAGGTACCTTAAATTTGGAATAATTAATTCTATTATATATCAAATTCCTGGTAAGATTTTTAGGTACTGTCTTGTTTAGAATGATTCACGAATTCCTTAGATTATTATTCAAAAAAAATAGTTTCCTAAAAATTTTTATGATGATAATATATATTTTAGATTCATTGTTCTATTGAATTTTTTTGGGATTTCCTCTCCCTTATTAGTAAGATTAATTTAAATTATTTTTCCATTGGTTTGAATTTTAATCATCCAGTTTTTCGACTGAGTAATGTTATATAATGAGTGTATAATGTTTTATTGTGTGGATGAGTATCCCACACCAAACATTATTTAAAGAATTATTATATATATATATATTGGCCTTTTTATTTATTCTATTTATTCTTAGGTCGACCCTATTTAAATTTTATAAATTTTAACAATTTATCAATTTCTTACGAGTTGTGAAGAGTTTGAAAAAACATGGGAAAAATGTGTTCATACATATATAATTTGATAAAGTGAAATCATATTATCATTTTAACGTATTTTATACCATTATTCCTACCCATGTGAGGTATTCTAAATTTTCTAGTGTGAGGAATATGGTTAGTGGATTGTTTGGATAACTTTTCTTCCCGACAATGCAATGATTCCTGATTAAAAAAACAATATGTTAATATTCAAAAATCCATTAACTTTTACAATTATTTGATCCAAAACCCCTCCTATCACTCCCTCTTATCATTATTCATCTAATTTTATCCTAAGAACATAGATCCAATCCCTTAACTCCTCCACTTCTATGTAATTTTCCTTCCAATTCTCAAGTTTATCTAATCACGATAAGACTCCTCTTCCTCTGCCGAATCCTCCAAAGCATTTTTTATTAGAGGTATCATTACAAAAACTCCAAATATACCACAATATTATTAATTCCATACCGGATATCGTGTTCTAACACTTTTATTCTCAGAGCATGGTGTATGTAGGGATCACCTTAAGGCATATTTATGATACATTCATCAAAGGTGATGGTTTTATCTTTACTCAAGGTAGGGTTTTCCAATATTAGACCATTTATTTTGTAACCACCTTCACCCATATAAGACCTCTAGATTTTAAATGAACTATATTTTAGGTATCCTATTCAATATAATATACTATAATTATAAAAGACACCATAATATTAAAATATTAATATTTAAATGTGATTGATAAAACCTAGATATTAAATTGGAAGGTATGTACAATGTAAATCAATTTCTGATATAAATTTTTTTTCACACTCCAATTAAATTTATTTTGGATTTTTTAAAATGAATCTTATTTACTTAAAGAAAGATATTTTTCATAACAAAAAATATATTTCCTTTTAAAATATTTTAATTCCTTTTGTGAAGAATATAATAATTAATATATAGAGAATTTAAAAATGATATTTAAAACTTTAAGACACTTTTGGAAATCATAATATTGATATTTAATTCGGGTTTTATTATTTTCTACTTTAAAAATAATTTCCCATTTTTTAATGTTAAAAAATAAAGAAGATTGTGAAAACATCCATTTCATTTTAATAAATTATTATTATTTATAAATAACATTAATTTATAAATTTGAAATAAAATAAAACTAGAAATTTTCTAATAATATTTCTTACAATTAATTTAATTTAAATATTTTTTTTATATTTTAATATAATTTTATTTTTAGGATTTCAGTGACATTTTTTTTGAAATCTATTTTAATGTGCATTATGACTCTCCATTTAAACTTATTAAAATAACTCGTAATGATGATAATTTTAAAAGTTATTTTTATAATATATTTCTATAAAAATTAATTATATTTAATTTAATAATTATTACACTTCATGTAGATATTATAAGATCATCTTATGATTGAATAAGGACTTTTTCAGAAAAATGCTTTTTCATCATTCTAGGTTTTTGTTTATATTAAATTCATTCACTTATATGAATTTAATTTGATAAATTGTATTATGTATTAATAATCATCATAACATATAATATATAATATTTTTTTAAAAAATATCTTTCATAAAGATGATTAAAAATAGTAAAAATATAGTTACCATCGTAGAAATATTAAATGAGTAAAATTGTGTAACATTATATAAAAAAGATGATAACAGGTTTAATACGTGAATATTTTGAATGGTATAGGTTTTTATATGATTTTTATCTCCTCCGCTATTTTATATTATAATATTTTAGACTCTTGGAATGGGAGTTTCATCCCATTATTGAATTCTCTAGAGTATTTATAGCAGTGCTACTCCTCCACCCTTATAAGAGGTTACCAACACACATAACCTTTCCATAATTTTAAACCTTACTCTTACATCCAACACAAGCGCAAAAATATACAACAATTCAATTCCCATGTTCTATGATACGTTTTTGTGCCAATTCCAATATGGATAGGCTTTAGGTACAATCCGAAAAAGGTTTTCTGAAAAATTGGTAACGTTCTAAATCCAAAATCATTTTTATTTGTTCTTATAAATCCTTAAAATATTAATAAATAATTCACAAATAAATATATAATTATCTCAAAAATACAATGATATTATTAGTGTTTTTAATCCCCATATTAATATTTAATTATATCAAATGGGAAACAAACCATCATTTGTGTGTACATAAGGAAACTGCATTATGAATCGATGTAACTCATTTTCCATAATCACCTCTAATGAAATTATATAATTTTGGAATAGATGTTTTTATTTTATATTCATGACATAGTAATAATAATTATAATTTAATATATCATAAATAATATTACTATTTCATTCATGGAAAAAAGATTAGGATGTTCTTATGTATGGTGAACTTCGACCTTGCGAAGTGATGTGATCTATTTTCTATAACCAAATAATTTTGATAGTGTATGTCAAAATATTTAAATAAATAATGTTACTCATAAGATATAATTATTCTTCTATAATTATAAAATAAATATTACCTTCTTTCTATAATAATCATTCAAAATTGGAAACGTCACACATGCATTCATATGGCCTACTCTCTCCACGATTATAAAGTAGATCATTTTTCATATACATAAATCTTGAATAGTGTAACATTATAATTTTTTATAAAAATATTTCGTTATTATTATTCCTCGGGTTAGGGAATATTATTCCCTTTGACAATGGACAACACACCGATTTCCTTTTCATTTTATGAACTAATCTTTCATAATCACCATATGTGGACCATATAGATCATGTAATTACATATGTCTAAAAATGAAGTAAATGAATAAATTATAAAGGGATAATACTATAAATGTATCATATTAAAATAAATTATTGATATATGATTATTATAAGTGAGATAAAATATATGCATGAAAATGTCTAGACCCGAGGTAATGGATTCACCTCAGAACATCCATCTTTGAGAAACATGTATTTTTACCCACCTAATTTTTTTAAAATATCATATATAAATTCCATTTAGATATAATATCATGAATCTCAAATAAATAATTATATATTATGTTAAAATTCATTTACATAATTTATGGGGTTTGTAACACCGCCGAATGATAAAGGGTTAAATAACAAAATAATACGACTCATGTCAATAAGGGGCACCTTCCTTTTCGAGAGCCTGTCTTATTAGAACTCCACAGTTAAGTATGTTTGGCCTGGATTATTTATTACGATGGGAGACCTTATGGGAGGTTTCTTAGTGTGTGCGTGAGGACAAAATCACACAAGAAAAGACCTATGTTGGCCTGTGGGGACAATCATTAGTCAAGTGACCCGTTTGGGCATGTGGGTTGGCCCAATAGTGGGGACCATGTGTCTGCGGGGAAACTGGTGGTACTTGGTGGACCAGGATCCAATGACCATGATAAAGCATGGTGTCTGTGCTGTCACTAGGATCCAGTTGTTACATTTGGTATTAGAGGTGGTACCCAACCTTAAGTGTGGTGCACTGCATGAGTTGAGATGTAGGTCCCACAACCAGAACGTTGTGCACTAAAGGGGGTTGATTCTAAAACCACCAAATGATAATGGGTTAAATTTCTAAATTATAGGACTCAAGTCATCATGGTGCACCTTCTTTTTTGGGAGCCTGTTTGATTAAATCTGCACAGTTAAGTGTGTTTTGACTAGAGTAGTGATCACGATGGGGGACCTTGTGGGAAGTTTTCTATTGTATGTGTGAGTGAGGAAAAAAGAACACTCGAAAGGAATGTGTTGGCCTGTGGAGACATTCATTAGTCAGATGACCTGTTCGGGCATGTGGGTGGGCCCAAAGGTGGGATGATGTGTCTGGGGTGCAACTGGTGGTACCTGGCGGGCCAGGATCTGACGGCCATGTTAAGGCAGGTTATCTGTGCTATCACTGGGAACCGTTTGTTACATTACCCTTTTATTAGGGTGTGTTTGGTTGTAATTTATAGTATCTAACATTTTATATTTCAATGTCTTAACATTCAGAATGTTTTAGTTTGAAAATAGTATTCAATTGGAAATTGCATTACATGGAATTTATCACCGTTTTTTTTACATCTTAAAACTGGTTACTTTTTCACCATGTATTGCATACACATTGGAATATTTGGGTGTTAAAATATTGTTATTAGCCTCACACCCTACTTACACCCCTTTTATATAAGTAGAATTGGTTATGTTTGACTCATGTAATGGTAAATCCTTGGGTGAAAGTGGCTCGGGTTGTTAGACCCCTCCTGCAGTGCGGTGTTGTGGAGACGGCTCGGGGGTGATGACATATTTGACATGTAGAGTCTCTATGGATGTCTTGTTACTTTCTTTATTTCTATTTGATCTTATGGTATGTATTTAAATCCATGTATTCATATCTGGTTTTGTTATGACTTTTTGGGCAATAGAATTTCATATTCTTATTATTGATTGTTTTTAATGTTTTATGATTTCATACTGGAGTAAATCATTCTCAAACATAATTTATTAATACCCAGGCACTTGTTCCAGCCCATGGTGATAGGGAATTCATTTTAGGCCTTTTTATGGGATGGATTTGATGCTGGTACTAGTGGCGACCATATTTTGTTCGGGATAAAGTGCACTTTCTCGATCAGGGTGGTAAAGTTTCTAGGGCATGTGATCTCGGAGTAGGGTGTTTTAGTGGAACCCTAGAAGATCGGTGCAGTTATGACATGGGAGAAACTGAATAATGCATTCAAGATTAGGAGTTTCCCTGGCCTGGATGGTTATTACAGGTTATTTGTTCTGGATTTCTCTCGGCATGGTTCACCGATGACTGCGCTCGCCCAGAAAGGGGTGAAGTTTTTGTGGGCCCATAATGTTAGGTATCCTTCGAGGAGATGAAGCGACTGTTGACTACTACCCCTGTGATTATTTTTCTTGAGTATAGAAAGGGTTATGTGGTCTATTTTGAGGCTTCAGATATGGGTCTTGGGTGCGTGCTTATGCAGGAATATCACGTAGTGGTGTAGGACTCTCATCATCTCAGACCATATGAAAATAATTACCAAAACCATTACTTAGAGTTGGCAGCTATGATTCATGATTTAAAGACTTTGCGACACTATATATTTGAGGAGAATTTTATGGCCTACTCTGATCACAATAGCTTGGCCTATATCTTCTCACATAAGGTCATATACCTTAGGTAGCATCACTAGATCGTGTACTTACAGGGGTTCAACATTGACATTGTCTATACCCCAGGAAAGGGTAATGTAGTGGTTGGATCCTTGATCATAAGATTTCTTATACAGGATTTGGGGAAGTCCAGTGATGAGTGGACTTTTATGGGACTCTTTTCTCAAATGAAATTCAGTTTCTTCATGGTGGGGAGACGTCCTCTAATTGGTCATCGTCTCTAGAGGGCATCTTGTACTTCAAGGGTCATTCAGTAGTGTCACTATCTCTATGTAAGGTGGTGATGTAGGATATCCTCCAATATTAGTGGGTTGTCCATTTGGGTTCCACAAAGATGTATTATTATATGTGAAGAATTTTCTAGTGGCCAGGTATGCGATGTGACATAGAGGACATCATGTCGAGATTCTACACATCTCAGTATGTAAAATCAGATAATTAGAGGCCCTTCAGTTTTCTCCAACCATTACTCGTTCCAACCTGGAAGTTGGATGAGGTTGTCTTAGACTTCATTGCTGGATTTCCTTGTACACCTTGGGGTAATAATTCCATTTTTTTGGTGATTGATTGTCTATCCAAATAATCCCACTTCATTCATGTCACAGATACATCTATAGAGGATGAGTTGGGCCATTTGTATCTTCAAGAGGTGGTGAGACTCCATGGTGTTCCATTAGCAGTTTTCTCAAATAGAGACCCCCAATTCACATCTCAGTTTTGGGAAGGCCTTCATAAGGACTTGGGGTCTCAGATTAAGATGATCACGACCTACCATCATCAAATTGATGGTCATATATAGTGGGAGAATCAGATTTTGGTGGAAATTCTTTGTGCATGTGTCTAGTACGTTGGAGGTTCCTGGGATAACCATTTGGGATTGGTTGAGTTCTCTTATAATAACAGTTTCCAAACCACAATTTTAATGGCTCCTTTTGAGGCTCTATATGGTCATCCTTTTTGGACCCCCCCTATGATTGGTTGAGGTAGGTGATACTTCACTACCAGGGCCATGTCTAGTGTAGGAGAAATATGAGAAGGTTTAGTTGATCAGGCATCGCTTATTGATAGCTCAAAGTCATCATTAATCATATGATGACTGAAGAAATTGAGACCTAGAGTTTACCGTTGGTGACATGGTATTCTTGAAAGTGACCCCTCGTCATGGCCATCATTAAGTGGGAAAGCAAGGGAAGCTGACAACATTCTATGTCAGAACCTTTGAGATCACCGAGTGTATTGGGAATTTGGAATAAGGGTTGGATTTACCTTCTCAGCTAACATCCATCCATGATTTCTTCTATGTCTCCCAGTTGAATAAATACAACCCGGATTCGTCCCATGTGCTTATTTGGGAAGAATTGGAGATAGAGACAGATTTGACAGTTTTTGAGGATCCAGTGCGAATAGTGGACTCCCAAGAGATTATTATTTTAAGGAATTCTATTCTTCTAGTTCAGGTTCATTGGCATCATGGTAGTGATACAAATGATATATGGGAATCGAAGTCAATGGTTAAAGAAGAGTACCCATTCTTGTTTATTGATCAATCTTCAGGATGACTTTCTGGGGCATGAATTCATTCATATCAGGGATAGTTGTCACATAAATGAATTATTTTAAATTTAATTTTCACTTAATTTTCATTATTTCTTTGTTTTGGGCAGTTTCCCTTGCATTTTCGAAGGAATTAGTGAGTTTTCATGATTTGGGCCAAACTGTGAGCACATTTCCAAATTTAAAAACAATTTTTTTTCTTTTATAACTCATTAATTTTTTAATATTTTTCACCCATTCCACTTCTAAAATATATTTCCATGACCTATTAACACAAAAATATTTATTTGGACCATTTAGGAATCCATAATCATGGTGGATTTGGGATTTTATTTAAGGAATTGAGCCACACCAAAATCCCATTTAATGTCTTAAAAATAAATTTTGTTTATTTAATAACATATTCATGTTTTCACTTTTTTATTGATTCCACCTCCCACTCGAAGAAAACATCCCTAGTCATGACCCCTGCTTTTCTTATACCTCTTAGGAGCTCATTTCTATCTCAGATTAGGGAAAATATTCTCAAGATTTCTCAAATCATACGAATTTGACGAGGTTGTTTGTTTCCATCATAAATCCTTAATTTCTCACTCTATTCCCCTATTCTATTTCCTACATGACCTCCTCATCCATGTTCAAACATCACTTAAATTTGATGTAGTTTAGAAAATCATACACTACTGTATTTTGGTAGATTTCTTCAAGATCCCTTATGTAAGTGGGTTTCCATCCAGCTTGCTCCCATTTTCATAGTGTTTATTCTATTATTCTTCATGTTTCTAATGTCCAGAATGTAGGGTTTCAAAATAAGGGTTTGATATTGTCATCTATGGAATGAAACTCTAGTTTTAGGTCTGTTTTACCTTCCTTGAATGTGGCAGTGGGGCATTTGAGTTTCCACACAAAGGATTCAAGGGTTTTCATAACATTTTAGGTGATTCCATTGTGTTTGAAATATTTTTGAACTAGCTCATGGGTTTATGATATTTCCATTTTTATTGATTTTTAATATTTCTGAAAAAATTGGTTTTTCTGGTGATTGTAATGCAAGTGAAATTTAAGTTCCATTAATATTTGAAATTGTGTTTTTTTCATAAAAATGTTTTATTGGTTCGTTTTTTTGGCCCTATAATTTCTTAGATGATTTTATTGAACTATATTAGGGATGAAAATAATGTTTTGAATGGTTACACTCTCTGTTTGTAGTATCCAATGTTTTTTAAAATGGAGTTTGTGAAGAAAATGGACTTTAAGATCCATGTTTGTATGAAATTGGGTGTTTTTAAAAGATATAACTTCTTGTTTTATATGGGGATACCCTATAACTTAATTTTTGGATTCATTAAAGGTTATTTAACTGAATTTTTTGTTACAGTGACTTGAAATTGCGAAACTACTGTGAAAAATAGATATTTCAAAGAATTTGGGTGCAAAATAAGGATAGATTGTGAGAAGTTATTTATTGAAAATCAAAATGCTTGGTTGTGTGTTATAAGTGGAGTAATGAATTTATTACTACTGTATTGTTTATTATGACAGGTAGTGGTGTTTTTATATGCAAATTAATGCATTTTTCTTGCAGAAATTTTTTGATCAAAATGGGGGAAGCCCGGGTACCTAAGTGGGCAGATATGTACTAGTATGACTAGTGAAGCAGATGAGTTTTGTCCCTATTTCAATGAGAAAATGGATAACAATAACTCTAACTAAAATAGATTTATGATCATGGGTGACCACCAGGTTTTGGGTATGTTACCTACTAGTGGCTTGTGCATGGGAATAGATTTTTCTAGGGTTACTTTACACCGAGTTACGAGGTACATAGGGCCTAGGACTATCTAGTTTCTTATGGGTGTTCCCAGTTTTTGTGCTCATTGTATTTTTGGTATTTAACCTTGTATTAGGGTGTGTTTGGTTTTAATTTATAGTAGCTAACATATATTATTTAAATGTGTAAAAATTATGAATGTTTTATCATGAAAAATATATTCAATTCAAAACAACTTTTCATGTAATTTCACACCTCTTTTCATTACATATTAAAACTACTTGATTTTTCACCTTGTATTGCATACAATTGGAAATATTTGGGTGGTATCTTATTGCTATTAGTATCACAACATACTTAAACCCCTTGGTTGTAAGTATACTTGGTTATTTTTGTCTCAGGTAAAGGTAAATCCTCAGGTGAAGGTGGTTCGGGTTGTTATACCCCTCCTGCGGTGCAGTGTTGTAGAGACGACTCAGGGGTGACGACCCCCTTGTCCTGTGGAGTCTTTGTGTATGTCATTCTAAGGACTTCATTTTTATTTGGTTTTTTAATGTATTTAAATCCATATATTTAGATCTAGTTTTTAATAATTTTTTGGCATTAAAATTTCAGATTCTTATTATTAGTTGTTTTTAATGTTTTTTGCTTTCATACACGGGTAAATCGTACACAACCATAATTTATTGATAGATGGGAACTTGTGTCCGACAGTGGGGATAGATAATGCCCTTTAGGACATGTCGTAGAATGTATTTTGTTCCGGTTCTAGGGAAACTATATTTGGTTCGTGATAGGTTATTTTTTAAAGGTACCAAAGTGATACACGTTTTATGCTTCAATTTCATTCTAAATGCGAATTTTAAGATATTATTTCCATTGTAGTAAATTATTTGATAATTTTATAACATTTACTTTACATATTGGTAACCTCAATTTATTCATCAACATTTCATGTAATACATTAATTGTCCACTTCTTTGTATTTAAAATGTTTTATAACTTTTTTAAGGAAAATAAAAATTGTTCCTCTATTTCATCAAAAAAACATTATTTTCTATTCCCATGACATCATTAAATGTTTCTAAAAATGAATATATTTTACAGTATGATTGATTAAATTAATTTTAATCCATTTTAACTATTTTATAAAATGGATTAAAATGATTATTCTTGTAACATTCCAAACAATGTATCTCTTACATTTCACTGAAGTCGGAAAAGAATTTTTTTAACTTATAATACATATGAAGAATTACCCATCATCATGGCCAATATTATAATAGAGGAATAATTTATATCCTTATAAGTTTAATTTCATCAAAAATTAAATCCACAGTATTTTTTTAATTTTATATTTCTCAAAATTGATCATCAATGAAGAATGGTTATTTTCCACAAGAATTTTTTAATATTTTTTAAATATAATTGTAATCATTGGAAAAAATATTTAATGTTTTGGAACGAATATAAATTATATATATATATGTATATCACATATAAACCTCTCTTATTTTACCTTCCTTTAATGGGGTGATAAAACTATTATGATTATTCATAAAATGAATTCATTATTATATTTTCATTAATTATTTTATGAGGAACGATAAAGAAACAATTATTACATCCTTGTATAATTCTAATGGTATAATATATGAATTTTTACTTGTTAATTATTATAAATAAAACGTGTATGATAGGAAACATGTGCCCTGATAGCACTCCAACACATTTAGAAAATATTTATTCTTAGAAGGAGTCTTCTATATGATTAGAAAGTAATTATAATCCACTATGGGAGTTTTTCCACAATGTCATTTTGTCTAGGTAGTTAGACTAGTCAAATTTTATGCCATATTATATTTTTCATAGAATTTTCAAATAATAATATAATATTATTATACTATGATATTTATGCTATTATTCTATGTTATTAATCTTGAGACTTCAGTTTAATGATATCATGAAATATAATAGACTAAAATGTTATGATGGATGATCATGATTATTCCCTTATAGGATTCATTTATATCACAATTGTTTTATGTTTTTATTATGTTTTGCAGCGTTGTTTTATGAGATTAAATGAATTTATGATCTCTTTATTTAGAATAAAACAATATATTTCTATTTTAGACCCAATTTCAGGTATTATGAACATTATCTTCCAAATAAACTTGGCCTCATCATAATTGGATTGTAATTATTTGTATGATTATCATAAAATTCATGGGAAAAAATATGTAAAATTCATGGGTCGCTATATTTTGTCTCATATAAAAGGATTATATTGTATTTTTAAACAAGGATGGGAAAATGAAATGATATCCCTATGGATAATTATAATGATATGAATAAATATAAACAAATATAGGAATCATGATGAATTACAGAGAGTGGTTTTTTAGAAGTTATATACATGTCCCAATAGTACAAGTGGATGTGGTTATAGAATAGATATTGGTAGGGGTAATAAAGACAATATTTTTGTGTAATTACTTATTTGAGTGTCACCAGGTAAATTATAATGGTCCTTATTAAGAATATTTTAACACCCCTCAAGAATATGTTTTCAAAATTCTGTAACAAATTATGATAAATTAAAAAGGGCATGAACAAATAATTTATTTATAAAGGCTAATGGAAAATGGTAAAAATGATAACATAGATTTAAATCATTTAACTCATAAATGAAGATATACTTATAATTAATAAGACACTCCTTCTGGTTTAATAATCTACCCTTTTGTATTTTAATGTGTTAAGGCTATATTTCTCCTATTATTTTTAGTTATTTGTGTGAAATATGAAAAATCCTTCCGACAACAAATATGATTGGAAATGTAATGATTTCCCTATTGATATTCCTAAATTTATTTGAATGGATTTCATACATTTAGTAATAATTGAAATTTATATATCTCAAATTATGGTTAATGACTAAAATGTATTTTTATTTTCAATCACATAACAAAAGAGAAGGAAGGTTTCTCATCGAATTGTAATTCATAATGATGATAAAATAATTAAGATTCAATTTCCTACATGTCAAAAATGATGGAAGAGGGAAAATATAACATGTGTTAAAGGAACTATATATAGTCGTATATATGGAAAAGGTGATAATAAAAAAGCTAATTAAAAATAATAAATAAATAATCTATTTGAAAATTAATTGGGAAATAATGTTCAACCTATGAAAACCCAAATAATTAATTGTCTAATATATGAGGAAATTTTTAATTTTGTAAGTCAATATAAAAATCCAAAGATTAATTATTGGAGGCCTATGTTATGAACATCATTGAAATCTAATTATTGATGTGTTTAGGTGTAATAAATCAATAATCATGTTCTAGAAGTATTTTAATCAATTTTATGCTCATTATATGAATTATAACAAAAATTAGGATTTCTCTAAAATTTCATTTAATTAATTGATTTCAAGAATATTCTAAATTCTACAAAAATCTGAAATTGTTGATTTAATTGTATACTAAAATTTTATGGGTGACCATGTGATTGCTGAAATGATAATATTTTATATGTTCTTCTTGTTGAGGTAATTATAGTCAATTATGATTAATGTTTTACGCAAAAAAATAATATTCATAGAATAATATAATGGTAACATCTAATTTTATGAATAGTTAAATTCAAAGGGACATCATAATATTTTGCTGAATATTTATAAGAATAATTTTATTATAGTTTTAGGAAAAAACGGAAAACTCACATTTCTGGTGACAACTCATTATATCCAACAAGGATGCGAGCCTTGAACCATCAATCGAAGATAAATATGGTTGCAACATATTCCACTTGCATATCTGATGTAATTGTTTCTATGAAATTAGTTTTAAATAATCAATTTAAATAATTAAATTTATGTAAATCATATTTTTTTATGTGATTAATGATATTATGAGAGATGTTTTATTGGGATTATATATATATATATTGTTTAATGTATGGGATTATTGTTAATGAATTTAGTTAATTTTTTAAACATGTAAACTCAAGTGATTTATGGACAGAATATAATATATGTGATTATTATTAATTATCATATTACTATTGGGGTATTAGTGATTACTATATTATATTAGATAACAACTTGTAACCATTTTTTAGGTAAATCGCAACTGAATGTCTTGCTATTTTTTAGTGATTATGTGATCAAATAGATATTTTTTTGTTCATTAGTAATGAAAAATTATTCTTGAACAATCATCATTTTGATGAAGGATGATATTTTTGGAGAAATTATAATGTCTAGGAACTCTCTGATCCATTAAGTTGTGGCGATCTGATTTTTAAGGTGATATGAGAGGTCAATGTGGTTATTTTCAACAATTTTCAAAATTACTAGTCTTTCAAGTTATCCAAAGGTTGTGCACCGTAGCGATGGATAACCATGAAGGTCCCTCACTGGTAGTGAATCCCTGGGGGTTTCTTGCTAGCGGTGACTTGCTGACAGTCAGTCATTGGATATCGCTTGCTAGCGGTTACTAGTGGGTGGTTACTCATTGGTGATGGCATAATGGCAGTCGCAAGTCCAGTGGTGCCTCATATAGTGGTGCCTTTCCTGGTATTGAATCATTGATGGTGGAAGGTGTTTTATCTAATGGAGCATTCCCCAATGATTCCTTGTGATCAGTTCCTCTCTGAACTATGCCTCGTCGAAAATTGACACACAAAGTGGTGCCCCGTCTAATGTCGGGTCATGAATAATGTTTCTAGATTCTTCCAGTTTCAACCCTTTTGACGATTCCTTTGATGTAGAATGACTGAAAGTCCATTTTTAATGTTATTTGAGACTGATTAAAATCCTGAAATTCCTGACATTATTTTTGTAAGGGTTTAAGTTTTTTTTAATTTTTCAAAACATATTATCCTGAAAAAATTCACTTTTAATGGAAAATAAAAAACATATCTTAACTAATACTTTATGTATACCTTTTGATGGCCCATATAATTTTCCCCCTTATTCTTCCATTTGATTTCCATTGGTGTGATACACCATCACAACTTCTTCCTATAGGAGTTTTGAGATCGTGTTGTATCTTCTAGATTCTGTATACCTGTTGTTTTTCTAGTATAATGCACACCTATGTCTAGTAATAATTAGGATGTCTTAATCACCTTTTCTTCCAAGTATGTTTCTATTATCTTTCATGATAGGGTATCATGGGGTGGTGTCAATAAATTTCTTCCATTCTGAATATTTTTTAATAAATGTTAAAAATGATAATTGAACAAATTTAAAAAACAATATGCAAGGGTTGGGATAAGTTATGTGTGTTCTTATTGTTTGATTATTTTTGTTGATATTATGATATCTATGGGATAATTCCCACTATATATCATGGTTTTTGGGGGTCCTTATTTGTGCATTGAATTGTTTTATGAAATTATGTATTTTTCCTATTCAATGATTATATATGAGAGTTCATAACCACATATATTGGTCTAATAAATGGATACCCTAAGATTATTAAACATTTTGAAAACCAATTAATTAATAAGTGGAAATTACTGAAGATATTCCTTGTTAAATTCGAATATGTTTTTCTTTGGTTTGTTTGGCATTGTGTGTTGTGGGAACAATGGTTTACAGGGTGTCTGTTCTATGGATAAGTTTTTTATGCTTCTACAGTGGGGCTTTTCTAATGGATGTGGTTTTGGTGTATTTCTGGATGTGGTTGTGAGATGGGGTTTTCTTCAGTTGGAAGGATTAATTTAGAGTGATTACTTTGAACAAGGATAGTGATGGCCAATATGGGGGATTCACCATTAATAAATTCTAGAAATATTCACCCCATAGCTAGATATTGATATGTGGCATGTCTTCTGTGGTTGGTAAATATAGAGGTAATGTATATCCATATTAACCGATCTAGGATATTCACTTTTTGTAATGAATTTTAATGTGTTTCTTATTGTATACTGGGATTATCAGTTTCATCTATTAGTGATGGATTGGATTAATGAAATTTTTAATAATGAATGGAAAAGGTTAAAATAATTGACTATGAATGGGAAATGGGTTTTGTTGCGTATTTTTTGTATTTCTGCACTTATAGGTAGAAGTAAATGTAATAATATTGTGACTGTGTGATTTTTATGAGAATGCATATGTTGGTCTTGATTTCTTGGTATCAAATATATAAAAAATTTATTTACTTTGTGATTTCTATATGAAACCCAACCTTGTTGAACACCTTATTTTGAACTCCCCTATCATCACGGGGTAGGATGTCTATCACAACATCCGGTGACGAGTATGGATGAATGGGCACCCTCTCTTCTCTGCTCTATCCTCTAGGTGAGGTATGTATGGAACAATATGTGATGGATGGAGGACTCTTATTTTCCTTATATGGTTTTTGGGGTGTCCAATTTGTATTTGGGTGAGATGTGATGGCCCATGTGTCTTTGGGTCATATGGTTTTTCCTTTTCTGAGGTGTTTTCAGGATGAGAGGTGACATGCTTTCCCATGTTTCATCAGAATGAGAAGTGATGTGATATATTGGGATGTCTGGTAGTGTTATAGTGGGTTGAGATATAGTTTTTGAGGCCTATATTTGTGTGGGAGGGTTCTGATGTGGTTTGTGGTCCAAATTTATGTGGTCGTTATCTTTTGTGATGTGTGAAAGGGATGGGATCACATTGATGTCTGACATTTAAAAAAAACGGAATCAATTGTTGGAAGGTTGAGTGGGATAAAATTTAATCTATGTGATTTATATTATATATCATTACATGAATTATTTTTTGAGCACGATTTGGTGATGTGGGGTTGGTTAATATTCTTCATTAGGTGTTGTTTAGTTCTGCTATTTTTACATCGAATAATTTATATTCCTCTTTCACATATGAATGATAGACTTTTGTTTTCCTACTTAGTGTTTTTATATGATCACCCAACATATATAAATTAATTTCATGTTTTTTGGAGGACTTTGTCAACTGTGTTGTCCCTTAATAGTTAAGATCGTTACAGTTGATGGGTCACTGCTTAGATTTACCATTATTATTTTACATTGAATACTTATATACTATAACAACATTATTTTACACATTCATGAGGGGTGGATTATTCTTTAATTTTTAGATTTTTCTGGTGATTCATCACGTATGATTTATCTTATATCCTTATCAAATTTCCCAAAAAGGGTAATGCATCCCATATTGAGAGATTTGTACACCATTGGTAAAAATCTCCAACAAGGGGCCTAACAAAGGAAGGAATCGGGGGTGTAATTCTCCCCCATTCCTTATTTTCAAACAAGTGGGGTATCATTGGATTGAGGGGATCATGAAAGAGTGGTAATAGAGTTTTTAGTGAAGATATAGGATGGATTTCAATGTAAGGTATTGTGATGATTTCATGGACTCTGAACTTATTAAATTACCAAGAGAGACAGACCACCATGAAGGGTAGAGTCCTCAGAATGGTACATGCTTAATAATTACTTATGTTATTATTATAATTTTTTTGTGTTTAGATTTATAAAATGAATAAATGATATAAATATGAAATTGAAATAAATAAAAATCCATAATAATTTGGCTTAGGAAATCATTGTTTTCATTTTAGATATAGATTTTGGGCATCATACGATTGTGGCACAGACAGTTGAAGTACAGAAATATGATCTAGTTGATCTTCATAGGGTTAATCTAGCTCATGTTTATGATAAGTGTAAGAATACGTTGTCTGCTTTCCTATGGAAGGATTTGGTGATATATGAGGGAAGTGTTTCAGATGTGGAGACAAAGGGATGGTTAGTGTAAATTGAGATCACATTTAGTTTGATCCTGGCCAAGATGGGATACTAGGTCACTTTGGTTGCCAATTAGATATAGGTAGATTCACATCAGGGGTTTTGGTTTCATGGGGAGAAAAAAGGGCATATTTAATGTGGTCTCTCATTTATAAGGAGATCAAAGAGGTGTTTCTTTCATCAAGCATGAAGTCAGAGAAGAGGCACGAGACACTCCCCCTTTAGTAGGGGAGTATGTTAGTGAGGGATCTAGGGATTATGATCAAGTATCTCTTTCATTTCCCCCCTTAATTCATTCCCAATGAAAATACTCATGTTATACATCTTTAGGAAGAACTTTTTCCATTTATCTAGTATGTTGTCACTCCGTTTACATTTCCATAGTATCTGGGGGATCAAAAGAAGTCGTAGATAATTTATTGGATGAAATCTCAAAGAGGTCTCTTCATGACACGACCCTATATGTCTCGAGCCGCAACTACCCCATGTCTGCCTCCATAGGCTTGGGGATGGAGACAAGAACTGAAGGCATAACAATATCAGGGATGCCTTTGCCTATGTACCTGCACACACACACACACAAACCCCTCAAAGCAGAATTGAATAGTAAAAAAGGAATCAAAAGTACAAACAACTATATCCCAACCTCATTCATGCATCAACATCTAAAACAGAACACGTAAAGGGATTAAAAGTAGACTGAATAGTAAACTGAATCGAAAAAGGGCAAAACACGCACCCAACATGAAAGGTGCCACAACACAACAAAAGGTAAACGAAATTAAACAACTTGTGAGGATCACACCTGAAAACCTAACTAAGACCACTGAATGGAGCACAATCTCATGTGTCTTCTACGCTCCTCTGTAGTCTCAATTGACCTGTCTGTCGTCTTCAAGGGCACAGCAAGTGCAGCCAAAGCCCAAGAATTGGTGAGTATAAAGATAGTCAGTAGGATTCCCCAAAAGCTCGAGGGAGAAACAAAGGATTTACTAAAACGGTGAGCAGTATACAGAAAAAAGAGCAACATAAGAGTACAATAGAGAGTTTTCATCTCAACCCAACAAAATAATAGAAGTAGACTAGTTCAATCCATGAGGAGCTAGACACGAAAAGTATGTGGAATACCCCACGCGTCTTCACCCTGCCTGTAAGGAGAGTAACCGAACCCAAGGAGTGTCAAAAAAAGTAAGGTGTATATATATATATATATGCTCAATAAGAAACATGAATTAGTGTGTAAGGGGATCTCTCTCTCCAAGCTCAGCACAGGAAAACTCTCCAACAGTTCTAAGGGTATCCATCACTAATGCCGAAATTCCCTACACGTCAAAGATGTCTCATTACTGAACCATACAACTGAGGGTACCACTCCAATAATCATGTATAAATGTTACTAACTAGCCTCATTGAAAGGGATAAGTATGAAAGAAGTCATTATGTAACCCACTACCCAGCCCAGCTGGAGGGTTGACCTAAAGAGGACGTCGGGTAACCCACTGCCCAGCCACACTGGAGGGTAAACCCTAAGGTGAACAGGTAATCCACTCCCTTTCCTCGCTATAGAATAAACCCTATGTTCAATGCGTAACCGAATGCCCAACCCCACGGGAGGGTAAATCCTAAGGTCAATGGTTAACCCACTACCCAACCCCCTAGAGGGTAAACCCAAAGGTCAATTGGTAATCCACTTCCCAGCCTTACTGGATGGTAATCCTTAAGGTCTACAGGTAACCCACTGCCTAGCCCACCAGAAGGTAAACCCAGAACTGGTCTAATAACTCTGCACTACATGTGCCATCACTGGTTGCCACCAACAACGCAACTGTGTGTTGGTTCAGAGTGAGTCAAAGGGACTACTGACCAATGCCCTTTCATGTTTCCATATTTAATGATTACTCGAATGAGGCTCTAAACGCACAACATGATTGAAAAGTTGCAATCCTCATGGAAAAACTTTTGAGGTAGACTACATACACACTTGAAACAGACTCCCAAAAATGTAGTTATTCAACACTGCTTTATGCCCACATGACGTCTCGTGTCACCCACACCTCGATCTTGAAACAAGTCACGTAGATCGTGCCATTGCATTCCCCGCAGATAACCATGAGGTGTAGGCTATTCATTCACCCTGAACAGACTTTGGAAGCATAACTCGTAAAAATGCAGCATACATCAGAAAGCCTCCTCGTGGGGCCTACACCTCGGGCCCAAATTTAGGCAGGGGGATTTCTCCATCGCAATCCCCTTAGAAGAACACTCAGAAATGAGTGCTCAAACAGCCCAAACAGATATTGGGGGAAAAAGTGGCATTTCACCATAAAACGTGTGAACCCAGCCCTATGGGTCCCACACCTTATCTCTAGCCTGAAATCTTTGGAATGCATCTCAAAAAGTCTGCACAAGTAATGGGGTCACACTTCCACTGACGACGCGTCAATCGAACATCCCAAACAGGAGTTAGTTCCGACTAAAGAATAATTGATTAATTAATTAATTAAATAATTATTCGCATTAAGTGTTTCATGCCACCGAGCAACAAAACCAAACTGCAAGGCTTCCAAACTGACATTAGAAGGGCCATTTCAACTACAGGGCCACATCGCCTCTGACGGCCCTTCAAAAGGATGTCCAACTCGTGAATACATCTGTTGAAAACTTTAATAATAATTTAATATTATTAAATTAAAGCTTTTCAGATCACCCGCCCACAAGAACAGAACCCAAAAACCACAAAATCTAATTCAAAATGTCTATCTCGATGAGATGAACCCGTGGCCATAGCTGGAGCATCAAAAAACGCTCTGTTTAAAAGATACAATCCTTTAAACATAGGGTGCCCAACTGGGCTGATCCATCCTGGCTGGCCCTGTCCTGACCGCCAGCCTGCGGCCTAGATGTGGGTCCAGCCCAGATCTCTGCGGGCCATTGGTCGTGGGCCGCCTGTCTTTTGGTAGGCCATGTGGCCCAGTTTTTTTGAACAGACCAGCCATCCCGGGTGGTCTCTCCGCATGTGCCAAGGACCCGCAAGAGGTGGGTCCGGTCTCTTCCACCCCCTAAGGTCAGTGCCTCAGGGCCTCCTCCTGATCGCGACAAGTCGAAGCCCACAGCTGCTCGTGCATGCCGACGCCGCCTGTCTGCATTGCTCCGCCCAACCCTACCGCACACTAGCTACCTGCGCCGCCCTACTCAGCTCCTCCACCAGATTCCGCCACCCCGAACCAGTTGTCGACCTACTCGGCTCCTACCATGGATGCCGCCACACCGCACCAACCACACCTGATGCCGTATCGACCACACCCAATGACAAACCCTCCAGCCTCCTCTCATGTGTCGGCCACCGCACTCCGCCGCGCCTCTGTCTCGACCGCACTCCCCGATTCGACCATGACCCAACCTCAACAGTTATACCGCACTGGCACCACCTCGAGGCCGCCTCTCAGCCTGCTGATGCAACTCCGACCAGTTCCACATCTACACCACCCCAACCTCCAGCCACCACCCCTTACCAGATCCGGTCCATTTGTCGGCCTCCACGACTACTCTGGCGGCCCGATTTCAAATCCATAAGTGGATTTGAGATCCTCGGGATGAGGCCTTCACAACTCCTACTTCGATCGACGATTCCTCAAGGTTTTAATGCATCCAAAAATTCAGATGATGAACTGTGAAGAACACGTAGAACATAGGATTTAGAAAAGGGCACATACGATGGATTTGTTCATTTGGGAATCATATAAACTCTAAAATTTTAGAATGTAAAAGTCAAATTTTATAAAAAGTCAAGAAACTGACTAAGGTGTAAAATTAACCAAAAATCCTACCTCGAATCCGTCGAGTGTCATTAACGGCTTGTCCAAGACACTCCTGCTTCTATCCACCAATGTTCCGATGGAGGTCACACCTCGATTCAGTTAAGAACGATGAAGAATGCTGACTAATAGTTTAGAGAGAGGGGAAGAGAGAGTGAGAGAGAGAGAGAGACGATAGAAGGAAAAACCCTAACTCCCAACTCCTATTTTTCTATTTATAGAAAAATCCTCTAAGCGCAGAATCCAAAATTGTTGTTCCCTCTCATTTTATATCTCTCCTAGGAAATGTTCCCCATTTATAATTCAACAAAAGTCTGATATTTCCATTCTGATCCTTCATCGAAATGCTATTCAAAAAGAACTCCAGTGATTAAAATCACTAAATGGTCATTTTAAAAGGTGATTTTCCCTTGGGTGACTTTTTTCACTGTGGTGTTGCACAGACATTGTTTACACCCCTCCTAGGATAAACGACATGCTCTAAGCTCAACAGAGGAATCATATTTCTGATCCTAGTTACCGTTTTAGAGTTAATTGGATTTGAGCTATTAAATGAATGAATTTTTAAATTAATTCATCCATTTACATAATGCTAATGAGATAGGGGTCTAAACATCCCATGCTGACAAGATTTATGTTGCTCCTAGGGTAAACACTTCATTCCAGATCCATTTGTGGTCTCATATTCTAAATACGATCAACTGGTTAAGAGATATCCTGTGTTCGTTTTGTGAATAGTATAAAAACACTTAATATTTTTATATAATTTATTTTGGTCACACCGGTCCTCAGAATTCCACATCGTCTCAACTCCTAGCTCTATAAATATATATATAAATCTTTAAAAGACTTACAAGGGAAAAACAGGGTCTCTACATAGTTCCCTCCTTCATGATTTTCATCCACAAATTGTAAAACTATGAAAAACAACTCTGGATACAGAGCTCACACCCAGCTCTCCCAATCCCATTAAAACATGCACAACACCATGTTGGCACAACACGTGAACCCAAGGGATGGTTCTTACTCATAAGGTCTGCTACATTCAATGAAATGCGTAGGAACATGCATGTACCTCATCAACTGCGATATGTGGAATACATCATGTATCCACTCCTACTATTAGAATGGTAGGGAAATATTTTAGGAAACCTTTAAATATCTTGCATGATTACTTAATGGCCCAAAGAAACTTGGGGGTCTTCCCCAGCCGGACCTCTACTATCCATGTCGTGACCGAAGTCATGGTTTGTTCCTCAAACATAGTCATGTGATTCCCTCCTTCAAAATACCCATCTGGTGAACCAGCAAAGGATATCTGATCACACATGTTATCATAGTTGGGGCATCACCACTGAGTCACTCTTACATTCTCAAGAGGTGGATGACTCAACAGCATTGGATGAAGAATATTTTCACCCCCTGGTCCAACAGGGTCAACTATAGGGAAGCGAACTGCTGCAAATCGTCCCACACCTAATGAGTCTGGGACTCTCTGCTAAGGGAACCTGGTACAACACAAAAAATTTTCTATGACATAGAGTACCTCAAAATCATATTCCTTTGGACATTTCTACCAGCACCATCCTCTTAGGTTCATGTCTCTCTAGGTGAGGATGCACTTGAAAAACTGGTGGTGTGAGCAATTCACAAAGCACTCTCCCAGAATATTGAGTCTCCACATTCTTAGAGAAAAGACAACCACCACCAGCACCACATAGTGAATCACATAGTTTTGTATATGGTGTGTCTGTCACCTCGACCGGTAGTTGATAACGGTATCAAGACTGATGTTCAGAATGCAAGGTACCAACGAACAGGGTAGGTGAGAAAACTCATCCAACCGACATAGGCTAGACATGAAAAGAATGTGGAGTACCCCACATGTCTTTTTCCTTCTTTTAAGGAGATTAATCCCCAAAACAGGCACTCTGCCCAACCCACTAGTGGCACCAAAAAAATGGGAGGTCAAGTAGAAAAGCCCTACTAGAAAATCTAGAACCTGCTATGACAGTCCACCGCACAACCATGCCATGAATGCACATGTTAGAGGGTCTCATCCACCACAAATCAATATTTCCACTTTGGGTGATACTGACTCTCCCTCACAGTTTTGATCACATCACAAAAATGCGTCTCATTGCGGAAAGAACCCCACTTTACCATGCATTCAAATCTATGTTGTACAACACTAACGCAGGGTTACACCGACGCCCTGTGTCACCCTCAGTAACCCCTCGAACAAGGAGTTAGACAAAAATAGTACCTCACATAGTGTCTAACACGTTCTACTGAGAAAATTAGAAAAATACCCAGAGATTAACTCTTATCATCTCATGCGATGCAGGATTGTAGGCATCTATAGCACAAAGCTGCCAGTGGCCCCATCCGTCAGCTCCCTGAGCATGACATGGGCCACCTAGAGTTGGTGGATAGACCTTGAAACGTATTCCTCCAACCACAGTTCTTCTTGCTCTTCTACCAACATCACCTCCCTGGGGACCACCCTGTCCTCTTCTGGGAGTTATCTGATCATGACATTGCCTCTGTCGTGGAAGTGCATCTACGAACTATATAGAAAACATAGTACATTTGGTGGGGTAGTCAGACGCCACGTGACCATGCACATCAAAACCATAGAACTAGTCCTCCCTGGGCTAACTCAGTTCTCTACGATGTCCCCGACCTTGTGCCTGAGTCTCATCAAGGGGAGAACTCCAGCATCGAGGCCATGCCAATTAACGTCCCTATGACAAAAATTTCTCTATCACCAGTGCCTGCTCCAGCACCCTGAGATGGGTGAGGATGCACAAGGGAACTACGCTAGAATGAATCTCATATACAGAGACCTCTCTCAAACTTATGCACTTATAAGTTGACATCATGGACCACATCCAATGAGTACCGAGTAAGGTCTTCGAACCTAGTCGCGTACACAGCCACTTCCATCACTCCCCACTGAAACCCCAATATCTCCTGAAACCCTGTAAAGCGTAAGTAGTAGGGGTAGTACTACTGATGAATCAACTACTATAAGTCATCCTATGAGAGTATCAACTCATCATGCATCTGATTAACCCTGGTTCTACTTACACCAAACTGCTTTGTAGAAAAATTGGCTCTCAAAGCCACCATCTATCTTGTTAGTGTCCGAAAAAGCCTGATGATGAGAACCATTGACTCTAGCCAACCCTTCATTGTTTGATGTTATGGCTCACCATGGAACCTCTGTGGTTTCTGAAACTAGAACTCACATACCACGCCCAACCTGCGCTCGTCATCGGCCTTCACTACCAGTACTATCTGCTACTGCATAGGTGGAGGTGTTGTAGCTTGTACTCCTATAGAAAGGGCAATCGTATGATGGATCATAAACTGAGGCATTGTCTCTCATGGAATCATCGTCACGAACCAAGCTAGTATCCTGGATAGCTATCATCATGGAGACATCCTGAATTTGATCAAGTATTACCACAGTCAAATGAGCATATATATATATATATATCATCAAAGATGGGGAGTTAACTCAAGAAGGATATTCAAAGACTCAATCATATATGATGCACGATTTAAATGTTCCATGCTACAAGTGTCTCAGCACACCGAGTCTACAATTGAGTAATCAAGGTCCTCATGAATGGATATATCGGTCGTCACACCATAACTTGACTCCCTAGCCTGAGAGCTACCCTCGAGACACGTTGACAATATTGCCCCAAAAGTCAACCAATTCCATTTTAGCAATGTATGAAGAACATCTCAAGGAATGAACCACCAATGATAAAACTTTTTCATGACCTGACCTGAACTTTCTTGAGCCACAACTACCCATAGCCCACCTCCATAGGCCAGGGGCTCGTGACAAGCACAGAAGACGTAAAAATCTCTGGGAGGCCTTTGCCAAAGAACCTGCACACAACCACACAACCCCCTCAATGCAGAAGAGTAGACTAAAAAGGAAACCAAAGTACAAACAACTATAACCCAAAATTAGTCATGCATCAGCTTCTAAAACAGAACAAGTATAGTGATGAAAAGTAGACTGACCAGTAAACTGAATTGAAAAGGGGAAAACACATGCCCAACTAGAATGGTGCCCCGACCCTACAACAGGAAAATGTTAGTAAAGAGCTGGAGAGGCTCACACCTAAAAATCCTACTACGAACACTGAATGCATCCCAAGCTCATGTGTCCTCTAAGATCCTATGTAGTCTCAATCAACCAGTCCATCTTCTACAAGGGCACACCAAGTGTGGGAAAAGCCCAAGCAAGGGTGAGTATAAAGATACACTGTATGATGCCCCGAAAGATTTAGGGAGAAATAAAGGATGTACTAACACAGTGAGTAGTAGATAGAAAAATTAAGAGTGTAAGAGTACAAAAGAGGGAGTGCAGCTCAACTCAAAAAAATAATGGAAGTAGACTCACCCAATCCAAGAGGATCAAGACATGGAAAACACATGGCATACCCCGCGCGTCATCACCCCTCCCAGAAAAAGAGTAACCTAACCCATGGAGTCTGAAAAAATGTATGGTGTATATATATATATATATTCTGAACAAGAAACCTGAACGAGTGTGGATGGGAATATCTATCTCAAAGCTCAGCATAGGAAAAGTCACCAATAGTTCTAAGGGTTTCCATCACCGATGCCCAAATGTCTCGCACGTCAATGTTTTCTCAACACTGAACAATACAACCAAGGATACCGCTTCGGTAATCACGGAGAAAATTCACTGGCTAGCCTCATAAAAAGGGATGAGTCTGAAAGAAGTCGTCAGGTAACCCACTGCCTAGCCCAGCTGGCAGGTAAACACTGAGAGGTCATCAAGTAACCCACTACCAAGCCCCGCTGGGGGGTAAACCCTAAGTTGAAAGTGTCAACCACTACCCAACCCCACTGGAGGGTAATCCATTAGGTCAACGGGTAACCCATAGCCCAGCCCCACTGTAGGGTAAACCCTATGGTCAACGGGTAACCCACTTCCCAGCCCTGTTGGAGGTTAAACCCTAAGGTCAATGGGTAACCCACTGCCCAACCCCACTAGAGGGTAAACCCAAAACTGGTCCGATTACTCCGCACTACGCATGCCATCACTTGGTATCACTAACATCACTACCATGCATTTGTTTGGAGTGCATAAAAGGGACCTCTGACCATCACCCTTTCATATTTCCACAGTTATTGAGATCTCTATTGAGGATCCACACACCCAAACAGATTACATTGTTGCAATCATCATAGAAAAACACGCGAGATAGACTATTTACTCGCTTAAGATGGACTCCTGACGAAGAAGTTATTCAACACCGCTTTATGGCCGTACAACGTCTTGTGGGGCCCACAACTCAGTCCCGAAACACGTCACATAGATCATGTCATTGCATTCCTTGTAGATAATCATGAGGAGTAGGCTATTCATTCGCCCTAAATGGAATTACGAAGCATAAGTCGTAAAAACGCATCATAGGTCCAAAAGCCGCTTTGTGGAGCCCACTCCATGGGCCAAAATTTAGGCGGATGTATTGTGCCATCCCAATCCCCCCAGAAGAATTGTTAGACACAACTTATCAAGCACCCCAAATGGATGTCGGGTGAAAAAGTGGCATTTCACCATAAAACGTATGAACCCGGCCCTCTGGGGCCCACACCCCATCTCTAACCCGAATGCTTCATAAAGAATCTCCAAATGTCTGCACGATGACTGGGGTCACGCTGCTGCTAATGGCGTGTCAATCGGACATCCCAAACATGAGTTAGGTCTGACGCAAGAATAAATAATTAATTAAATAATTAATTAATAATTTTGATTAAGTGTTTTGTGCCACCAAGCAATGAAACCAAACCATAAGGTTTCTGAACCATCTTTGGAAGTAACGTCTCAACTCCAAGGCCACAGTGCCTTTTACGGTACGTCAAACAGACATCCGGCTCATGAATATGTTCATTGGAATCATTAATAATAATTTATTATTAATAAATTAAATCGTTTCGGGTCAACCACCTCGGGAGCAGAACTGAAAAATCACAAAAACCAATTCAGAAATTCTGTCCCTATGAGACTAACCCATGGCCGCAGACAATGCATCAAACGGACACACCGTTGAAAAGATACAACCCTTTAAATAGAGGGGGCCCAATTGGGTCGGTCCATCCCGGCCAGCCTGATCCATACCGCCAGCCCGTGGCCCAGCTGCGGGGTTGTCCCAGCTCGCTGTAGCCCACTGGCCATGTCCCGCCTATCTTACACTGATCCACGTGGCCCGGTTCATTTGAACTGACCGACCATCCCAGCTGGTCTCCCCTCGTGTGCCAAGGACCCGCAAGAGGCAGGTTCGATCTCTTCCGCCCTCGAGGTCAGTTCCTCGGGGCCTCCTCCCGACCAAGACAAGTCAAGGGCGATAGCTGCTCGGGCTCGCCGATGCCGCCTGCTAGAGATGCTCTGCCTGACGCCGCCACACACCGGCCGCATGCACCTCCCTTCTCGGCTCCCCCGTCGGACGCCACCCCGCCGCACCGGTCGTCGACCTTCTCGGCTCCACCCCCGGAAGCCACCACACCGCACGGGACACACCCAATGCCGCACCGGCCACACCTGATGCCGAACCCCCCCAGCCTCTGCTCATCCACCGGCTACCGCACTCCGCTGTGCCTTTGGCTTGACCACACCCCATGGTGCTACCCTGTTCGACCACACCCCGACCTCGCCAGCTATACTGCACCGAACACACCTCGATGCTGCCTCTCCTCCTGCTGATGTAACTCTGGCCGGTTCCACCGCTATGCCACCATGACCTCCAGCCACCACCCCTTGCCGGAGCCAGGCCTTCCGTCAGCTAGCACGACCACTCTGGCAGCCCGATTTCAAATCCTAAGGTGAATTTGGGTTACTCGGGAAGAGGCCTACAGAACACCTACCCCAGATCGACGATCCATTAAGGTTTTAGCACATCTGAAAATTCGTACAACGAACGATGAAGAACGCATCGATCATAGTATTTAGAATGGGGCTCGGATGATGGCCATGTTTGTTTGGCCATCATCCTAATTCTAAAATTTTATAATATAAAAGTCAAATATGATAAAAAGTCATGAAATCGATGAAGGTGTGAAAATTAACCAAAAATCCTACCTCGAATCAGTCGTGCATCATTGGCGGCATGTCCACGACACTCATGATTCGATCCACCAAGGTTCCATAGGAAGTCGCTCCTCGATTCGGTGAAGATTAGTAAAGAACGCCAATGAATAGTGGAGAGAGAGGGTAAGAGAGAGAGATAGAGAAGAAGAAGAATTATAAAGAAGGGAAAACCCTAATTCCAAACTACAATTTTTCTATTTATAGAAAAATCTGCTTGGCGCAGAATCTATAACTATCGTGCCCTCTCATTTTATATCACGCCTAGGAAAAACACCACATTTCAAATTCATCGGAAGTCTCAGATTTCTATTCTGAGCCATCTTCTAAAAGTTATTCAAAATGAACTACAGTGATAAAAATTACTATGTGGTTATTTCAAAATGATGATTTTCCCCCTGGATGAATTTTCTCACAGCAGTCCGGCACTGACAAAGTTTATACCCCTCCTAGGGTAAACGACAAACTCTGAGCTCAATCGAGGACTCATAATTGTTATCCTAGATACCATTTGAGAGTTAATTGGATTTGATTTATTAAATGAATGAATTTATAAATTAATTCATCCATTTACTTACTGAAAATGAGAGAGGGGTCCGAACATCCCGCACAAACATGCTTTATGTCGCGCCTAGGATAAACACTGCATTCTAGACCTAGTTGTAGTCTCAAATTCCTAACACGATCAACCTTTTAATATATATCTAGTTTTTGTAATGTTAATAGTATAAAAACACATAATATTTTTGTATAATTTATTTCGGGCTCATCGGGCCTTAGAATCGCATGCCTTCTCAGCTCCTAGATCTGGAAATATATGTAGAAATGTTCAAAAGACTTAAAGGAAAATAACTGTGTCCATACAGGTCTATTATAAGAGGTGATCCATTATAGCATTTCAATTGTTAGATCTATTAGAGTTATGTCATTGGTTTCAGGACCATCACTATTTTAACTGGAAGGGAATCATCCTCAGTAGTTCCTTTATGGCCTCCTTGTGCCGGTGATTTTTATTCATTTCATGTGAACTTCATTGTAGTATTTTTCGATTGTGGGTTTCATGGTCATTACCATGGAAAATTCCTAGTCGTACAATGAGCTATGTTTGGGAGTGGTGTATAGGTTATGAACCATCATCATCAGTAGTGTTGAGTAATTTTGTTTTAGAAGCAAGGGCAATAGGGCTTTCCTCCACCAAGGGAGGATACAGTAGGTAGAAACTGACCACATGATTATCCATGTTCTTAGAAACCACAACCAGAGCATGGACATGGATGTGGTAATATGTGGAGAGCCAGAGGAGAATTTTTGGGGCCTCTTGCATATGATAGTGGATGGATTTCTAGTATGAATACAGATCATCATAGATATGATCATTATATTCAGTACCCTTACTTTCCCTATGTTTTATTTAGGAGATTCACAAAACTTTTTTTCCACACTCTTTCACATGCTATAAGAGTAGATATAGAAAGGATTCCCATGCATCTTGTGTTGAGTACCCTAGTAAGATACAAGACTAGATTGTTTAATGTGATATAGGGGATTAGAGTAATGATGGGACCGCATTAGTCCCATGGGGGTCCATTCATTATACAGTTGAGAGCAAATTATTTCATCCTCAACGTTGATGGGATGTATTCTATATATCCTATTTTGGATTCCTTTTAGAAGAGAGACACATTTTCAAATTTGGAAGACCAATGTGTGGTTTTCATAGGCGAAAAGGACTGTTAGGTGTGTGGTCATCGTGTGGATCCTCTCTATTCCTTGTTGGCTGAGATGTCTGTGGGGCCAATGGATAATGAGATTATGGAGGTTCATAGGGCCATTGGGTAGTTTTTGATATTTCCCTGAGAAAATTGTAACTATACCCCCTCTACTTGACATTGATTTTAGGATATACATTTATCCATGTGCTTCTCTGATTTTGATGGATCAATTTCATATAAAACATTATATGTTTCAGTATTTGGGGATTCAGATTGATCATCTGATGAAGATGGGATATTTACAGCCTAGTGTGTCACAATGGGGTTCTGTAGGGTTGTTCGAGAGGAAGGAGAATGGTAGTGGGAGGATGTTTATAGACTAATAGCAGTTGAATCTGTTAATGGTAATGAATATTTATGCCACACAAGGATAGAAAATAATTTCAACCTGCTGGGATGGGATTGTTGGTTTTAGAAAATTGATCTATGATTTTTTTTCACCAGTTAAGGGTAAAGGAGGGTGATATCTAAAAAACTACTTTTAGGTCAAAAATTTGGAACTTTAGGATTGTGGTCATGTTTTTTAGTGTAAAAAATGAACAATCTATGGTCATGGAAAATATTAAATCCACTTTCATGAGTTTTTAGACCATTTCATCATCATGTTAATCCTTACATATTGGTCTACTTGAAGTCATAGGAGGATCATTCCAAGCATCTCAGAACTGTCTAACAGGTTTACATTTGACCTCAACTCTTTGGAATGATTTCAAAGTGTATGTTTTGGCCATGGTATATTCATTTTCTCAGGCATTTGGTGTCTCATAAGGTTGTGTAAGTAGAACCTTCAAAGGTAGAATTAGTGGTTTCTTGGGAAGTACCCATGAATGGGGTAGAGGATCACAGTTTCCTTGGCCTTAAATTATATTATTATAGGTTCTTACCTGATTTCTATCAATTTCAAGACCTATTGAAAAAAATGAAATTAAATGAACAATATTTTTTGAGGAGTGATATGTACCATGAATAATTCATTTACTTGAATTGGATGTTCGATAGTGGCCTAGTGGTCTTGTTTCTATAAGAGAGGGTGATGTTTGAGGTATCTTATGATTCTTCCTATTTGTGGATGGGATTCGTGCGGTTAAATCATTGAAGATTGATCTTTAATGGGACTATGAATTTATTTCAATAAGAATATAACAATTAAAATCATGATATATATTTATAGGAAGTTGTGTTCGTATTGATGGAGTGGAGAAATTACATTATTGGGTATCGATTTGGTGTCTTCACGGATCAAAATAGTTTGAGGTTTTTATTTTCCCAATGTGACCTGAATCAATGATAGTGTTGGTAGATAGATTTTCTTTAGGATGATTATTTTCACATCTTCTACACCTCAATAAATAGAAATTTCAAGGACGATTCATTGAGGAGGATATTTCATAAGGAGGTTGTTTAAGGGTCTATGGATTCAGGGAGAGTGATGCAGTAGTGGGAAGCCTTGAACATATATGAAAGAGTGGATAGTGGGCGGGGAAGATTCTTTCAGATAATGTTGTAGTCATATCTTATGTAGAATGTGGAAGATTATTAGTGGAGATACATAGATGGAGGGGTGATACATGTCTTATTTCCAATTATGATGCTCTATAGGGATGGTCAGAGGATTGTTAAATTTAGATGTTGTTCCATGGGATTTGATTTTTCCAATGATGATGCATGGTGGAGTACATAATTAGTTTCATATATCACAATTGGTGGTAAATCTAGAAGATTCCAAGATGTATAGTCTCTTGGGGATCCAGTTTTTGTGCCCCTAGATGAAATAAGTAGTGGTAGAGTTTATGGAAAGGTGCTCAGTTTTCTAGAGGTTAAATGTCATGCATCACATTCCCGTTGACATCATTCAACCCTTGTTTGATCTTATATTGATATAAGACTACATCTTAATGGATTTTTTCATAGAGTTAGCCATATACTTGAGAGTTTTTGATTTTATATGGGTGGTTTTGGATTGGTCAGAGAAATCATCTCACTTATTAGAAATCAGGGAGTCGGGCACACTGGATGAAATAGCTTAGTGGTATGTAGATGAAGTGGTGAGGTTTCATGGAGTTACGAGGTGCATTATCTTGTATTGGAATGAATTTTTTACATCATTAGAATATAGGGGATTTCATTATGCTATTGGAACCTAGTTACAGCTCAGTATTACATTCCACCCTCAAAAAAATGGGTAGATAGAGTAGATAATCAATATTTTGGAGAATATTTTGGGGGAGTCCATCTGGGAATTCAATGTATCTTTGGTACTAAAACAATTTTTATTGGAGTTTTCTTGTTAAAATTTCTATCACACATCAATTATAATGGTTATATTTGGGCCTTATTTTAAGGTTAACCATGTAAGTTTTCATTTCTTCTGGACAGAGTTTGGGGAGACGACAGTTCTTGGTCCTGATATGGTGAACAACATAACAGAGAAGGTTTAGCTCATTCATGAGAGGATTAATGAAGCATAGGTTTAGAATAAGTCTTATTCCAAATATAGGAGTAGTCCAATATTATTCGATGTTGGAGACCATGTGTTCTTTAAATCTTCCCCACGATGTTGGAAGTAGTGTTTTGGAAGCAGCGTAAGCTTTCTATTAGGTTTGTAGGGACCTTGGAGCTGCTGGGATGAGTTTTTTAATTGGAGAAATAGTTTCTATTTCCACAAAATTTAGAGAGGTGTTGTGGTGTCTTCTATATCTTTCAATTTTTTAATATCTTTCTGATGACTCATATTAAATAGAATCTAGATATTGGGATAGTGAGAATGAATTTATTTTTTTGGAGTATCGAGTAAGGATCTACGATCATCGGGAGAAGGTACTACATGGGTGGAACATTCCCTTGGTTCATGTTCTATGGAGGCATTTTGGCTAAGAGGATTGTACATATGACAGATTGAGGTAGATGTGTTCCTAGTAGCCGGATTACATTATAGTTTTTCATTGATATGTTTTCTATAATGATGTTTCATTTGAAAATTATTTTTTTAATATAAGGATTTTTTTGTCTTCCTTTTGATGTATTTGGTGTGATGTGTGATAATTTTCTGACATGTGTAAAGGGGTGGAACATATTCCAAATCAAGACACATTAACTTTGATGAGATTAAACTAATGTAGATGAGTTAGTTCTACCCAGAGAAGATATTGTTGTGATATAGAGTAAAAAGTTCATTGATTCATGTGTTCCAGATTTCAAGACTGTTATTCTTGTTTGTTGTGTGGTTTTGGTTATTTGGTTTGATGTGATGAGGATTTTTTTCATATTTTGGAGGAGGTGTACATGGAAGTGAGGTTTCAAATTCATCGTTCTAACAAAACATGGTCATTTATCATTAAATGTTGATGTGTTTGGTTGATAGTAGTGTCATGAGTGTAAAAGGATCCTAGAGTGGTATCTCGAGTGACGTTTTTTCGGAACATTCATCTCATTTTCCTCTAGATTGGTTTTTCATTGTATAGGGAAATAATTGTTTGAGAGGTAACTGATGTAGCAGAATGGACCACTCTGGTCCACTATGTTATGATAATCTGTAGTTTGAGGTGTTTTTGGAGGACAAGGTGTCTCTTATCAAAAGTTTTCAAAATTCATTGTTCTTCATGTTTTCCTACAATGGGTCACCCTGGTAATGGGTCGCCCTATTTTTTACTCCCTAGTAGTGACTTGAAGGAGGGGGATATCTAGATTTCACTCACTGGCGGTCACTGAGTAGTGGATGCTCTCTTATGGAGACACATTGGTTGTTGTTCATTGGAGGTGGCTCACAATCATTCTCTCATTTAGTCGTGGCTCTTTTTTCAGTGCCTCCCTTGATGGTTACCCACTGATGGAGGAAGGTGACTCATCCGATGGTTTTTCACCTAACTGTGGCTCGCTAGAGGTTCCTCATAGTGAGGTGCTTCGTTGAAGGGTAAATCACTGATTGGTGACTCCCTGAGTGGAAACTTTCCAAATAGTGACTCACCAAAAGTTGCCTTTTCTAATGGTGGGTCATCATAAATGTTTCCAAATTGTTTCAGTATCAAAAATTTTGATGTTTCCTTTGACGTAAAACTATTTTAATGCCTTATTTGAAGAGATTTTATAATAATTCATTTATGAAAATTTTTATCACCATTTTCCAATAGGTCTGGTAGATTTTACATGGTCAAGATGCATTATCTTGACCAGATCCACCAATAATGTAAAAAAAACATATATAAACAATTGTTCTGTTTAGTTATCCAAAGAGAAAGACATGTTTCATCTTGGGGTTTCCCTGTTAAATTACATTGGTTTGAGAATCCCCAAACCTTTCATCCCAAAGGAGTGGGGCGATTGGTCTACAGCTTCTGGATTGTGTTTCCCAGTTTTGTTTCCTACTGCATGTGTGCCCCTATCTTGTTGTAATCAGGATGTACCAATCAAATTTTCTTCCATGTTTGTTTCCATTTTATTTTTTAATTGGGTAAGATGTCGGATGGTTCTATGAATGTTATAATTTATGTAGATTTTTTAATAAAAATTCAAAAAGATAATAGAACCAATTTAAAAATAAATAATTAAGGGATGGGGAAATTTATTCATGATCATGTTGTTTCATTATTTTTTTTGATATTATGATTTTCATGGGATACTACCCCCCAAAAATCGTGGTCATTGGGGTCCTTGATTGTTCACATAAGTGGTTTACGGAATGTTTTTTGTTTCCTGCCTAACAATTTTATATGACAATTTTTAACCCTATATATTTTGATAATAAATGGATACCCTAGGATCATACTGTTCGGTGACATACCCTAAATTGAAAAGTGGAAATTAAATAAGGTATGCATCATGCAGTCTGAATATGATTTTATTTGGATCATGTGGTGTTTTGTTTGTGAGAAATATGGTGAACATGTGTTTTATTACAAGATATGGTGGGCTATGCTTCAATAGGGGACTTTAGATGTTTTTTTGGTTGTTGTGTGTTGTTGGGTGTGGTTGTAAGATGGGGGTTACTATGGTCAGAATGATGGAGTTGGGGGGATAAATTTGAAGAATAATGGTGATGGTTGGTATGGGTGCTTCTACATTAATTAATTTTAGAATTACACACCCTGTATTAATATATACATATTTGATATGTCCAGAATGGGTGTAAAACATAGTGGAAATGTAAAGCTTCCATAAGCTATCAAGGCTCTTCAATTTAATTAATGACATTATACTATGTTTCAAGATGTTTGTTGTCTTTAGTAGTCTCCCATGAAGTTATGCAATGGACAAATGAAATAATTAATAATGAAATGAATGGTCAACTTAATTGGATAGGAATGTGAAAGTGGTTTTGTGGTTTTTTGTGTGGTGTGGTTTATTTAGTGGTAGCAGTAAAAGAGGAAGTGTTATGAGTGGTTCATTTTTCTGAGAAACCATAGGTTAGGATTTAGTACATGGAATCAGATATTTAATAATTTAATTTCTTTTTAGGTTTTTTATGCACCCCATTATATTTGGGATTTGTGTTCCGAACACCCCTATCATCATGGGGGTATGTCTTTCCATCATCTAGTGAGGAGTACACATTTCTCGGTACCTTCCCTTCTCCACTCTCTCTATAAATATATGTAGTTAGGTCATAGGGTTTGATGTATGGAGGTCTGTTAGTTTCCGTAGATGGTGGTTCCTATGGACTAGGTTTCTATGGGATATATATGATGGTTCGTGTGTCTTTGAGTGAGATGGATTTTTCTTTTTCCATGTGACTTCAAGATGAAAGGTGACTCGATTTCTCTAGTTTCTTTTGGATGAGATTTGATGTGATGTGTTGTGAGGCCCTGGTGTGTCTAGGAAGGTTGTGGTGTGGTTTGTGGGGCCCAGGTGTGTTTGGGTGGGCTGTGATGTTGTTTGGGGCCTAGTTGTGTATGGGTAGGATGTGTTGTGATGTATGGAACAGATGGGAGTTCAAGGATGTCCGACATTGGAAAAGAGTGGCATAAATAGTTGAAAAGTGGTAAGGGGTACCCTATCACTGATTTTTATTATATTATATTACCTGGATTTTTTTATTCAGTGAGTGTGATATGGTGAGGTTGGGTTGGTTAATAACCCTGCTAAAGTGTTTTTAGTTCTTATATTTTCTCAAAGAAGCATTTTTATTTCTCTTTCATATATACATGAGAGACATTGGTTTTCCTACTGAGTAAACATGTATTCTCAACCAATGTATATAAAAATGTTTCAGGTTTCTACATAGATTTTGTGGGCAATTATAGACCTTACTAGTTAGATCATGATAGTTTATGTGTCATTTATTATCTTTATCTTGGTTATTTTACTTTGAAGACTTCTGTATTGTAAAAACATTATTTTAGACATGCATGTGGGATGCATTTCAGATTTATTTTTATACGGTGTCTTCAGGATGCATTGTGGATGATTCATCTTATCTCTTAATCTTGTTTCATAAAAAGGGTAGTTCCCCACATATTTTGATATTTCTACACATTTGGTTCTAGTCTCCAACCCAGGGACTACAGGTGGCCAAAATCTAGAGTTATTATATCTCTTTCAACCTTACTTTCCAAGTAGTGGTATATTTGGATGGAGGGGTTTGGTCAAAAAATATTAATGGAAGAATTATACTTGTAAATTATGTAAATTTCTTTATGTTCTTTGTCTATATGATAATATAATCCCTCAACATTATGAAAATAATATTGATATAATATTTTTAATTTTTTTTGCTAAATTGACGGTCTACTCCCTCATTGAGAATGAATAACATTTCCTCCTAAATGGATCTTATTTCCAATTCAATGATTCCACTTTTAACAAATGTCCTCTTATTGGTAAACATAGAATGTGTTTTTTATGCCCATCAAACATCAATTTATCCATTTTAAAGGAAGTTATATTAACCTTTATTATGAATTTGTATTTACACAAATGAATTTTCATACATAAAAGCATATGATTATATTCACGTGTTCAAATTTAATTCAATCATCCATATACTGGATTTTAATATATGAATAATTTTCTGCTTAGAATATATATTTTTTGATAACTATTTTAATATGCATAATGATTTTTACATTTATCTAATTAAAATAATCCTTTCTGATAAATTATTTTAATGAAATGTAAATAGTACATATTTATAAACATGATTTTAAATTAATTAAATTAATAGTACTTGTGAAATTTTTATTATAAAATGATCTTATAGTTGAGAAATTCTATTTTAATGAAAACCTTTTTTATATAGAGATTTCATATTTTATTATAAATTAAATTCGACATCATATTTGATATTAATATGTAAAATTGCAATCCATATTTTATTATCAAAATAATTTATATTATATAATAAGGAATAGTTAATTTATGTCCTTAAGGACTTTTTAAATAATAGTTACTATAGAAAAAATATATAAGCGTATAAGTGATTAACCATATTGGTAAGGAGAATAACATGTTTAAATCATATTTATTATAATTTTAGTAGTGGGGGTCACCCATATTTCTCTTAAACTACTTTACTTTTTAAAAATTTGAGCACTTTTCAAGTGAGTGACTTCACATTATTTTATAGTTTTGGGTATTTAGTAGAATGGCAATCGTCATCCCATATAAAGGGAACACCTATCCTCTCCATTACACACACACCCAAAGACCATTTTTTTCATAAAAAAACTATATATATCATTTACATATATCCAGTACCATGTCTTATTGTCTTTTGTTTGATTACCAATCAAATCTATTTAATCTCTTAGTGTACTACTAAAGAGGTGGTCTGAAAAAGAAGTGTCATTCAAAACATAGAATTGTTTTTAATATCTTCTTCAACATTATTTATATATTAATAAATCATTATAACATAATAAAATAATTATCTAACTTATATTAGGATTTTATTGTGTTAATTTGATACCCTATATCTATCTCCACTTCCATCAAATTGGAAATGAAACCTGAATTCATGAGTACGACAACCCACCACCTTGATAATTGATGTAACACATTTTATATCAACACCTCTCACAGTTATTTATGATAACGGGTCTAATTTTTTACATTATATTATTAAAATAATAATAAATACTTTGAAGTAATATATCATATACTATCTTACCATAGCATCATTGTAAAAATGATAAGGCCATTTATCTGTACAGAGGATTACCTCCTTGCAAAACGATTTGATGTGAATCATATTGAAGAAAAAAATGTATATGTATCTTTATTTAAAGAGTTTATATGATATTTATAAATCAATATTTATTCATGAAAGTTAATATAATTCTTAATTTCTGTTCATCATGATTGTCAAAAAATGGAAATGTTACACCTGAATTTTTATATCCATCTCTCTCTATGATTATATCATATTTTAGTTTTTATATACACGAATAAATATTGGTAATAAAAGTGAAATTTAGGAATAAAATTTTCTCATGATATTTATTCAGTAGATTATAGAATAATTATCCCCTTAAACCATTGTAAACAGACTAACACTATTTTGAATTTATGAATCAACCATCTTCAAACACATGATGTGGACATAACTGATTATGTAATTTAAAATTACATCCATATAAATATAATAAATTGTTTTTGTTTAAGGTGAAATACATATTTATTTTTCTTAAGAAAAAATTAGATGATATAAATTTATTTTACTGGATATAAAATTTATTCACTACAAGGTATGTACTCAGGTTAAGGGTTTCATCTCAAGACATCCTTCTTTGAGACATAAGTACATTTATTGACCTAATTTCATGTAAGTCTTGCATATAAATAATATTAAAATATTATATCATGAATCCTTCCTAATTTGATATATTTAAAGGTAAAAATAAAATACATTATTCATGGAAGATATAATTAAAATATTTCAACAACAACATGTTTTTATCTGTCAATGTCATTCTAACTACGATTATTTACACTTCTATTTTTGTTATAGGAAATTATATTATCATTTTAAAATAAATCTCATAAATATTATTCACTATTAATTATTTATTTATAATTCATGTAATTGTAATGTTTTACTCTATTTGTTATTGAAAAATATTGATAACTTTTTTTAAGAGAACATGACTTTCTTTCATTATTCAGTCAAAAATGCTTTCTCTTACATGTCCATGGTTTCATAAAATGTTTTAAAAATTTTATTAATATTAAACTATCATTATTTAATATAGTTATTAACTAAATTAGTCTGATTAAAATATTGTTTTAGTAGAATATCCATGTCATAATCCGATCAATGTAAATTTTTACTTTTAACCAACGTGTTAATGGAATGTTTTGTCACATTATACAACATGTATATAACTTATTATTCTCATAACAATTATTTTCCAAGAATATTAGTAATACGTTTTCTCTTTATTTTAAATTAAAAGGATTTCTAGAATATTTTATCAGAAATTTGTTTTTCATAAGTGATTTTCAATGTACAATGGGTATTTTTCACAAGAATGATTTTAATATTTATAGAATTATTTTTTAATTAATCAATTGTAATGTAAATTAATATTATGATATGAGTCTATTTTATCTATATTTTCATCTCATATATATACCTAGATTATTCTACTTATATTTTATGTGGGAATTCATATATTATTATTATTTTAAATGGCTTGATTATGAAACATCCATTGATTATTGTATGAGGTAGGGATACTAAATCAATTTTAAATCCATGGGTAATTCTTATGTTATATAATATGATTAATTTTCATTATATGGAACACATCAATCGTGAGCATGATAGAATGCGTCCTCTTAGTTAGAACTCAAATTCTATGGGTAAATATTTATTCTCACGAAGCATCATGTATGGTATTAAGGAGTAATTATAATTCATTATCCTACATTTTCCACCATGTGAAATTTTATTGGATGTTGTCCTTTAGTCATGTTTATATATTTTTATATATTTTTCTACCACATTTCGTATGCTATCATGATCGTGTGATACAATGTTTATTTCAATATGCATATATGGGTTAACTCATTAACCATATCTCTTTTTATCTCTTTTTATACCTTTGAAACACAAGTTATATTTCCTTACCATATTAATTCCCCCACTCATATTTTAATCTCAGCATTTTATTTTATGTGTACCCTTAGTCATCACATGTACCATTAAGAGAATAGTTTGATATAGAATTTTATCACAGAGAATAAAATATTGAATTTTTTATGTGCACTTTTATGTTTTATGAACCTAGTATTTTAAAGACATTAGGCCTCATGATATTTGGATTGTAATTACATGGATATTAATGCTAAAATTAATGGGGTAAAATGTGTAAAATTCAAGGTTATATTGGTCCCACCATGTATATTTTTGGTCGAGATTTTTATTTTTATTGTGATTGAGTATAAGTTTAGGTTTCAAAGTGGTTTCAGCCATAAAATAAGATATCCTAGTAATTTTCTTATAATTATTTCTATGTATTGATAGTTCATATGAAATTATAATGTTACAATTAAAAAAAAAATATTCAAATGATTTTTTTCAATGAAAATATTTTCAGTATGATTATAATATTTTTGTGTCTAAAACATGTAAATGCAATGAAAATCCTTTCCAAATCACAGGTTTATATAGGCATGGGTGAATAGTTTGTTAATTTTTTGGTAAACCATGTGATCGATGGGTGGGATGACATTATAATCTTACAGTTCAATTGGGAATGATTTTGGCATAGTTATTTCATCCTTTTGACCCACATATATGATATCTCGTAAGATTTATTAGGAGAGGTAGTGTCCTACTGATTTGTAGATTGTTTAAAATACAATATTGTCTACCCAACAACAATAATAATGACTATCCCAATTTTACTCTATTTGAATTTATATCTCTTATTCCCCACCCAGTTGATTAAACATTGAAATTTCACTATAGGTGGACTCATCACATCCTCATATCCATTTCATAATCTAATCTCTAAATTTTTTAGGGGAAAATCTCATGGTATATCCCTGAAAAACCGTACCCTATTTTATTTACAACATTCTCCCATTTTTAGTTCCCCTAATGAACCATTCATGCAATTTTTCGTCATGTAGGTTTCAATTTTAGTATTGGTTCTTTTATTATATTTGGGTTGTGGTGGATATGTATTGTATTATTAGATTGTTCGCTATCAATGTTTACATTTCTATATTTGTTATCATTTAACTACAATAAGTGTTTGTTTTTTATTAGTTAATATAACTTATCCATGGATAATTATTTCTACTTATTTTATTTATTTATTAATGATATACCTATTAATTTTTATGTTGATAAGAAATGGATATTAGATAATGTATTTGACCATTATCATGGAATGAGATTCTATTCCATTTGTTTGTAAAAATTCACATGTGGAATCTCAAAGCATTGCTGCATTTTTAAATCTATTACATTATTTTGTATTGCATTTTTAATGGAGAATCACCTTTCATATGATTTACAAATCATGAATTTGAGATTGTGTAAAGATATTAAAATTATTACAATGGCCATTAGGAATTGAATATGTTTTTATAACCATTGTGTTTGAGTCATTGAATCTTTTTATAACCATAGATAACATAATAAGTTTTTTAATGGGATGTATGAGTTCCAAATTGGTTATTACGAAGTAATTTAATAAAATACATCACATGAATTAACTTGTAAAATTGATTAAATAATGTGAGATTAATTAACTATCTAAACATGTTTTGAAGTGGTAATATTGACATATTATGTAAAATTATTTTTATTGAATGTTGATGAGAACCTCTTTGTGACTCATATTGCAAATAATATGCTTGTAATGACTTGAAATACCATGAATGGATTTTTTTATTGACGTTTCATTTTGTACTACATATGCATTGAAATTTATATGTGTATGTTTCATTTGGTGGTGGTGAAGGTAAGGATTCTATAATTTTAAATTATTCACATTTGGTATATTATATTATTTATTTTTTCTCAACTATTTTATAATTTTCATGGTTTTCATATGTAGATTGTTTTTGAACATTATGAGTGATATCCTTAGAATATAGCAGTAGGATTATGCGATATTCAATCCTTTTTATACCAAATTTTTTATCCTGAGAGAATATTGGATCATTAAGCTACTAACCTTTTTATAACACATGGGGAATATTATCTTCTAGGTTATTTACTCTTTGATATTCCAATGGGACTCAGAGTTATGTGGTCATCATTAGTAGTTTCATCATAGGTTCGAAATCACTAATTTTGGATGTTATTACTCAATTTTTAGGAATATATCCCATAAATGTACTATCCAACATAATATTGTGTTCGGATATCATTTAGATTATTGTATACTATGCTTCTTATTATATTTAATCGTACCTATGTACTTATTGATGTTTTTCTTCTTTTATGGCATTACCATTGTGGTTCCATTTGTGGTTATTCATACATCAAATTATAGGATTATTTTTTAATGTGTAAATAATGGATCTATATTGGTTTTTATAGAACTAATGCGAACCAATGGTTTTAGTGTTCTTTCAATTTATTTTATCATGAAATTGAATTGTATATTTTTTAAATGTGAGAAGAAATTTTATAAAGTTATATTTTAAAACATTTATTATAAATCAGAAATATCTATTTGAAATTCTAGTCCGTGCGGGCTATAAAAACATTTTTTGGTCCCCCAATCCTAGTTTACATCTATAATTTACCCCAAAGATGATTTTTGAAATAGATGAAATTAAAATTCTTATTTTGAATTCGTCATTTTATTATAAAAATATGAATTTAAATGATTTATTTATGTAGGACTATGAAAAGGTGTCTTGGAAATTTACTCTTTGGTATGAATTTTTATTTTCAAAGTGACTTTTTTATTAAAAATTCTATTATTTTAAACTACATTAATTTATATCTTGTTTCACTAGGAAAAGGGTTATAAAAAATTATATTTTTTATGTATTTATAATAGTAATTTTATATATGTAAAATTATTATAGATTCAAAGATTCATTTAATACATTCTTACTAGGTTGTATAGATAATTCCTTTAGTTTATATATTTTATGTTTTATATGGACTTTTATTTCATCATTCAGATTCATTAACCTAATGAGGCAGACATTTCATTTGGGTAATGAGCATGTTTCATATAGTGGCCAATGGGATTTATTTGGTATTTTCATTCATCTATGGGTTTTATATCATCAACCTTAGTGATTTGTTTTATCTTTTTTGGATTAATATATTCATACTTCAACATTTTATTTATTTATGGATTCAATTTTAAATATGATTTTGATGTTCTTTATGTGTTATCTAATTTGTAGATGTTTTCGTACATTTCATTCCACTATATATATATCTGTGTGTGTGTGGGGGGGGGGGGGGGGTTAAAACATTCCCATAAAATATTTTGATATTCCCAAAAACTATTTTCAAGACCATGGAGATCTACAACACCATTTGAGCCTCTAGAAGCTTGGTCTGTGTGCTGGTTAATAAGGCATCACAAAACATTTTATTTTAAAATAGTATTAGTGGTCAAGTATTGTGTGGGTCTCATGTTATCATAATGATGTCTTGATTTATTGAATGTTTTTATTTTAGAGATAAGGACATATGGACTCATGTGGTAGTTTTGGGGAGATTTTCAACATATCCTTATCACCCTAAGCCTTATTTTACTATTGATATTTCTAATTTCTAAAATTATATATTTTTTTTAATAATACAATTAATATATTATGATTTAATACATAGAGTGGTGATGTTTTTATAACCTTATTAATTTTTTTTTCTATTTGGGTAATATTTTATAGTTTATGATTTATATGTATAATTGAATCTAAGAGTGATGTAATATTATAGGGCCTAGTAAAACATATAGAATTATATAATTCAATAATAGACAAATTATTGGGAAAATCATTCAATTATTTTGTGTCAATCCACCATGTTGCCAATGCGAACATTGTTTCTCATCATTGATGATTTATTTATTTATACCCCATGCTACCTAGATTTCCTAGTCTAGTATGTAAATGGGGAAAGAATCTATGTGTGTCTTCTGATATGTTGGGATCTTTGGTTTAGATTTTATTTGATTCAAATATTATGATTTATTTTATGTGAATTAGATTGTGTTGTAGTGTTGGTATTCTATATAAAAATGTTAATATCATGAAAAAATTATTTTTGGTTTTGAACAAGGCCCAATAACAAGTTTTTAAAATGAGGTTTTGTTTTAATTTTTTTTTGAATTGGATATTATCATTGTGTAATATGGAATGTGTTTTGGTGTGAACCAAACAATGGTGTTTTGAAATTATAATTTTGAATGGTTGGTTTTCTATTTAAATGTATTTTATTTATTACCAAAATAAAAAATTTCTCTTATTTGTGGTTTTCCATTAGCGTGTCTTTAAAATCATAAATTAGTTGACAAATTTTCAAAATTATAATGAATAAGTTTAATTTAAAAAATAATTATTGGGTGTTCTTGGAATTATGTTTGGAAATATGAGAAATTTATATTATCAGGTTTCGTCATGATGATGAAATTCTAAAATGATTTTTGTTTCCCATCTCATCAATGGAGGATTGATGTTAATTATAACTAGGTTTCGAATATGTGGTATTGGGTCACTTTTTAAGGGGACCAAATTTTAAATTAGTGATTATTATTTTAAAAATACATTTGATTTTATTATCCCATGACTGATTTAAGGGATTGCATGATTTGATTTATGAGGCATGGCTTGTAATATATAATGCATTGTGTTATTATATTGAGCCTCCCAAAAATGTCTACTGTAAAGTTGTTATTATTTTTATTATATTTATGCTCTAAATTTCTTATTTATAACTTCATAGGCCCCAAATGGAGTGGAATATGTTTCTCTCTCTATCAGATCCAATATCTATGATTTATTTAGAGAAGTGTTTCTTAGTGGATATCATTGGAATTATATGGGTCAAATAGTTTGGAACATTGATTATTTTTTAGATAATGGGGCCATTTAGGGTAATTTTTTATTGATACACATGGGGTTGATAGATGGTAAATAATTTTATAAACCTTTTTGTGATTTATTTATTTCTATATATATGTCGAACAATTTATGTTTGATGCCAAGACAATTAGAGCTGTCTAGAATTGATGAAATCATTTCCTAGTGTTTACTTTTCATTCTATGTCAATGTGAATTTTTGAGTTGTAACGTATTTCATTTTCATTTATATTTCCTAGTAATTTTTTTGTTTATTTTTTATAGTGAAGATCTTGGTATGGGATTTGGTTTTAATGTTTGGATTTTCAAAAATCCAAGGGTGCATTCATCAGTGATTGAGTGTGTAGTTTTTTTTAACTGTGGTTGATTTCATTCTATGTATTGTATCATAAACACCATGAGGTGGCCTTCATCAGATTTATATCAAAACAACCTCATATTCAATTTTTTTCCAATAGTGTTAGAACATTAATTTATTAGTGACGAATGTTCACAGTTACTTTTCTCTGAGGCTATGAGAAGTAATGGTTTTAATGACAAGTATTTTTTGGTCCTTTAATATTATTTTAAATTTTTATCTATCCATGGTGGTTATTAGATTGTCTATTGTAGATTTATTTGGTAATTATAGTTTCCTAATTACATTGGAGTCTTTCGACATTCTATTTTTTGGTTAAATCCTCTTAATTGATGGATATGTGCGATCTTTAATAGTGCCATTTGTGATCAATCATAAATTGTAGGGAGATGTATGATTTTTCTTCATTTAAAAATATATTATTTACTTTATTTAATTTTTCAACAGAGGTATTCTTATGTTGTTTCGGGATTATATTGAATATTTGAGAACATCACTTCTAACATGAGGGTTCATTTATTAATTATTTTCTCATAACCTCTCTATGAAATAGGAATTTTTTTTGGGTAGAAGGTGGATTGTTTAGGAAACTTTTAATGGCCTATATGTCATAGTGTCGTTTATTATATTTTATGAATTTATTTAGGAAAAGATTTTTGATATGTTGTTTTCCCACAAAACTAAGATATTTTAGTGTTTTTACTAATGTGCATAGTTTACACACTTGGTACCTATGAAACATTGTATTTACCCTCACAATATTTATATTTCACTACATTTTAATCTGAATACAATTGTTATAAAACAATAAAATGTTTTTGAGTTCCAAACTTTTTCATCATAGGAGTAACTGTGTAAGAACTATACTATTTATGGGTAATAGTGGTTGACTTCTATACTATTTCTAATGTAGAGTGTCAAATGGACCTACAATTTCATAATTCTATTTGGAATAATGGGTTCTTGGTTTTTACAACCATTTGAGCTACAAGGTGAAGCCATTCAATATGTGTTGTTTTAGGAAATGTACTATAAATTTTTGTAAAATGATATTTCCAAACCTTGTCTCCTACATTGAATCGTTGTATGATGAGATTTATATTTGTAACATGCAAGATTGTAACCCACCAACCCTCATATTTTTCCTGCTCCCGCATAACGTAAATAGGTTCCCCTTATGGAGATTCCATAATTCATCCTCTTTCATTTATAAGGTCATTCTCATTGGTTTGATGTTTATTCTATCTCAATATTTCCCCCCAAATCATTTTAGTATTATATGACCTTGTTTCTCAGAATTTTTGTTCCTCTCATGTGAGATAGTTTTGACGTTCTTTTATTTTTATCAATGGTTTGTTTGAATAATTAGGATTTATAGAAGTGGGGATTATAGAGGTAATTTCATGGTTTTCTAAGGAGTTATCCATTAATGGAAATAAAATTCTGAATGATTTTAAATGAACATTGGTATTAGTTAATTTTTATCACTATATATTACATTACATTTCATTATTTTTGTTCTACAGTGTCTCTTTATTAATGTTTTAAGATTCCATATTTCAATTGACGAAAAAAGATAAAACCTAAATTTATTTCTCATTTTCATGAAATTTAATTCCATGGAATGTATTTTTAAAACATCCCACTTTACATTTCAATGCATGTTAGTATTTATACATAATTTTCGTGATAATGGTTTGAATTTTTAATGCATTTTTAATATATAATTATATTCAAAAAAATTTGGTGTTTTAAATTGATTAAATTTTTTTCATTGTATTTTTGACTTTAATGTTGTGTTATAACACTTATGTCTGCTATTGAAACAATTTTATAGTATTTGTTAATTAAAACGGTTTTTAATGGAAGGGATAGTTACAAAACATGATTGAGAAAATTTTTAGAAAAGTTTCCCCAGAATTGAATAAAATTGGATTTAAACCAATTTGATATAGCTTTGAATTATAATAATGTATTTGAAAATGATCAATTTCAATGTTATTAAACATGGTAATTCATAAAAATCTATGACACCTTTTTTTATCCCTATGTGACCAATGGTATGGATGTTTAGTATCATGATCCCATGGTTGGATTTTTTATTAAGGATTCATTTTATACTTTTTAAACAATGAGAAGTACCATGGGACTATTTCTTGTGAGGGTGTAGGAGGTATGGTGTAATTTCATTAAAATTTTTATTATAAAGTACATGTTGTGGTTTATGTCTTCTCGATTTAATTATATTTATAAATATATCCCTAGTAAGATAGTTAGTTACATATATTAGATAAAACCATAGTATACCTCATTGGACCACTATGGAATTTTTTCTAGTGATACCTTTTCAGTTATTCCATGATGATAGTGGTCCATTGAGTTAGTAACATATCTTAATCAAATATAGAGAAGTATTTTATGACCCATTAATTTATATGTAGTATGATAGTGTAAAGAAGTAATTACAATGGTTCAGTAGATTTTTATTAGGTTCTTTATCCTCAGTGCACATCTATATTATAAGAGTTATAGGATGATTCTCATAATTCTAAGTTCATACTCAAGGGTGTTTATTGGGATTTTTTTTTATTTTTAGTTCCACTATATCGTGGTTTATTACATGGAACCATTAAACCTGAAACTTCATTCCAATCAATTTACCATTTACAAAATAATTTTTGGTTTGTGATTTCCACCATTAATTTATTTATTTTTATATATGTTTTCAAGAAGTATATTTGGAGGTTTTCAAATAAAGAATATGAATGTATTGGGTTATTTTTTATGGTAATTATTAATGAGTTTGAAAGGATTATCCTTTAAATGAGGAAATATGTTCTCCAAATATAATTGTCTTTGTCATAAATAGAATTTTGAAATAGTATTATGATGATCATCTTGTGTATTTGGGATTAAGTTTTTTTATGAGGCCATCATTCCCTGTTTTGATTATATATTTTTAAATCATATAAAATGTGAACAATCATTCAAATTTGAATCATATTTTTGAGTAATAATGTGTATTTATTAAATAGTGATTTAAAATATGCTATGAATGTGGTAATTTAAAATAGAGTTTTGGAAATGCATCATTTGGAATGAAAATGTGTTTTCAGAGTGATTATTTTTTTCAATATGAAACAAGATAATGGAGTTTAAACACTTATATCACGTGTTTTTTCTCTATTTACTAAAAATCTTATGGAAATCTTGATTTTTATATTTTATTTAAAAAATTTATTTTGATTATTAAAATTTAGAATGAATGTATAAATTTGGTGTGTGGAAACCTACTAATGTTTTTAAATCATGTCAATATTGTATTTGTTCATTGTTTAGCTTGACTGATATTTCTTCATTTTTATTCATTAATCCTCTGGGGGAGATGTTTATTTTTTATGGTGATTGTAAATCACACAATGTTTTATGAGTGTTTTGGAATTTTATTTGTGGTGTGGATTTTGTATCCTCCACATTGTCTAGTTTTATTATTTTTAATTTATATATTTTTACCTTATTCCACTATTTATTTATTTATAGATTGAATATTAATTCTTGTTTGTATGGTTGTATTTATTATATCATGATTATTTGGATAATTTATTTTATATCTAATTATTATTTTTATTAATATTTGATGGAAATATAATACCGTAGGAATGATTTTCATTCCCTATAATAGTTTCCAACCCATGTGTATTGGGATTTACTTTTGGGACTATGGATGATCTAGTTGTGTCATGGTTATGATGGCAACCCAAGATAGATCATTATAGAATCATTGGATGCATGTAATTTAAATTTATTATTTTTAAAACAAATGGTAACATGATAACTGTTTATAATATTAATAATTGTAAATTTTTATTTATATTGTTTTTGAATAAAAAATTATTATTTATATTTTCGTTAATATTTGAAATATTATTATTTTAAATAGTTCCCATCTTGTGTTTGAAGATTTTCAGATTTTTTTGAATGATTGATGTGATTCTAAAACGTGTTTATTAATTCAAAATTAAATCACTTGTTGTATCTCATGTTTTACTTCTCATTTCATGTAAAAATTATAATTCAGTGTATCAATAAAGTTATTTGATGATGGTTTTGAATAAAAAAGCATGTTTTGAAAATATTTTTTGATTTATTTCATGTTAGTACATATATATATACATGGTTATATATGTGTGTCTATGTGTGTGTGTGTTCATTTTTTTTGAAATGTTTACAAATTAATATAATAAATTGATATGATAACTTTTGTTATTTTTAAATGTCACTTGGAATTTTTAAATGGTTTCCCATGGATTGAGTAATGATATTTTTTAAAGGGGATAATAGTACTTTGAAAAATTCGTTTCTTGTAATGGGATCATGGGATATTATTTATGAATGAAATGTTAAATGTTTATTTTGGGAAAATCCCTTGGGGACCCTAATTTCTATAGTTGAATACTTTTCATATGTATCTATTTGGATTGTGTCACTTTATTAACTAAATGAATCATAGATAATAATTATGGGGTCATTAAAAAGGCGGTGTCACACCACTAGGAGACGATATGTTCTCTATTGAAATTTTTATGTATGTGGTGTTGTTTAATGGGTTTCCCCATACAACATGGCCAATGAATGACCACTACAGTATTTTTTTTAACACACCTGGATTGATTATTACACCACATTTTTGTATGAGGACCTACTCTGATATGTAATTTTAAATTAACTTAGAAAATCATCTGGTACATGATTATTGAATTTTTAATATTAATGAATGTTTATTTATTATGAGATTATAAATAATGTTGTTTATTTTATCATAATTACTTTTGGGTTGTTTTATTAAAATGAATCAATATAGATTTGAAGGTTTCTATTTATAAAACGGTTTCTTGTATTTTTAAAAGTTTTTTTATGTGTTAGATTAAGGGAGGATATTTCGTAAAGGTATCATAGGGTATGTTAATTTTTTAAAAATAATTTTTTTAAATTGTAAAGAACAGAAATTTTTAAAAAAATATGTTGTTTTATTGTTATTATTCATAAAAGGTTTAACTGATTTTTAATTTTTATCTGTAAACAATATCTTTATTTATATCTACTTATAGGGTAAAAATGTTGAAATTTTTGGTGATTTCCTATTTGAAATTTTATTATAGTTCCTATGTACATTTCTGTTACATTTTCTATAATGGAATTTTACCTACATTAAATAATTTAATATTAGGGGTTTATTTTTTAACTCATGGAGGAACATGGGAATTATGTTTTATTTATATATTAATATATCTAATTGTATTTTTTGAATAGTATGTACCCTTTATTATGTTACAGTTGTACATGGAACACTATATATGTGGGTATTATATTTAAAATATAATGGGGTGGTTTAAGTGATGATATCACTTGGTTGGGGTGCATGATTCTATAATATAAAATTTATTTTTATATTATGATAATTTTTTTTCGTTTCAATTATTTGATTTGTAAATGATATCCATCATATTTAATGTCAATTCAAAAAAATATAATTTTTTAAATTTAAATTATTGTAGAAACCATTACCTCTAGTTATTATCTTACACATTTAGATATTTTTCCACCCTGAAGGGATAAATGATTCACAACAAAGATATCACATGTTGGATCAAGCATCATATAGATGGACGGACTAGGATGGTTCATGACACAAGATGATATATTTTTATGAAATTCCATATTAAGACAATGGGTATCATCTCATATACGAACTCTATAATTATTTCCAATAGATGGCCCAACGATCATTGGAAATTCATTTTCATGATTATTAACTTGACTTTTCACCACAAAAGAGTATTCACATACTGTGTATGAGGAAAAACAATTTCCACTCATGGAAAATTAAATTTTGTAAGGAGTTTGATGAAACAATCATATTCTAGTCAAGATAAATCTAAACCATAGGGAAAAAATTTCTCAAAATATAGACAAACCAATATTTCATCAATATTATTATGTCATAAAATACACATTATACCTCATCCATCAAAATACAAATAAAATATTCAGGTAATGGGTAGACTCATCTGACTCACTGGGAACTACCATTCACACTATTATAAAGTCTTAACTAATAAGGATAGAGATAGAAACTAAGATAGATTTTAGGAATAGTGTATTTAAAATGTGTTTCATAGAAATAATGTCTTTCTAATATGTAATTAGAGGAGAGATGATCATCTATTGTAATGGGTACATTCTAACCCTTACTCCAAAAATTGAATGATTATCAGTGTCTAGTGTCATGCAATTATTAGGATAAGCCTATAAGGGTTAGTGACTATTTGGGTGAATTTTAATATGAATGATTATAGTTTAATATTATTTAGTTTATTTTCCAACATTCATGTTATATACAATGTGGTATTAGATCATGTTGCTGAGTTATAAGATATTAATGTATACATTTAAGGATATATTCTCCAATATAGTTATACTATTCTCCAATGTCTGAAAAAAAATCAATACACACTTAGCATCATTTAACAAAAATTCCAAAACACTCCTCAAATGTCTACTAACTCCAAAATAATTCCCTTGGATTTGTCTTCTCGGATAATGCTTTTACATGACCGAAAAATACGCCCCCACTTGGGCTACCTGTAACCTGAGTATTCTACCATAATACATTCTGTAATAGTAAAATGGATGGTGAGTTGAAACAAGTATTCATATCAAACAATATGGGAGTATTATCCATTTCAATATAGAGAAAATAATTTTAAAAAACTGATAAAATAACTATCAATATCATGATAAAATATATGCACCAATATATATTTAGTAACCAAATTTCTAAAACAATATATAAGAGAAAAACATAAAATAAAAATATTCAAAATGATTTTTAAATAATTGAATCATAATATTCTGATAATAAAGACTCTCGAATGATACTCCTCATATTTTTTACTCCATGATCTATACCCATCCTCAATAGTCAACTCACTTATCATAAATTAACTTGGTTCACAGTTAATTTAAAAGGGTTTCTAGTTATCATATTTAAATAAGTGTCAAAAAAATAATGTTAATAAAGATAATAATTGAACCATTAATCACCTATATATTAATTTTTTTTGACAAAACATATACTAAAGTTAATGTATAAAAACATTATTGGTCCTCCATGAAACAAAAAATATAAGATAATGAAATCAACCATCTCAAACATTCTAATATGAACTATTAACATTATGGATGTAATTAATCCTTGTATATATGATCGACCATTAATCAACAAAGTGATACTATTAATTCCCAATAATCTCATCTGTAATCCTTGAAAAAAAGTGTCATGATTCATCCATTTTTATTACATTGCTAAAACTACAAAATATAATAAACACAATATCCCATATATACATACCATATCAAAGAAACTGAATAATGTTACTAATAAGTAAAATTAATTTAATAACCTGATCAACACATCCTTGATAATTTTTTTATCCCCACTATAATCCAAAAAGGAGAACTCACTCTGTGTTGAATCATGTGTCCCAAGTATTGTCAAACAACGTCTTATCATCTATTGTATCTTCATCTATTGTACAATATTAAAGGGGAACTTGTATGATGGCACTTGATAGGTATTAAGAATGGGAATAAAAATACAAACCATAATAAAAACCATGATAAAATACATTCTTTATCACCTCGGTGAAAGCATTATAAAGACCCATAATACTCTAAGGGAAATACATTGTCCATAGCAATTGGCCCAAGTGGATAACCCATTCCTGATGTTTCAAAAACTATTTTTTGAAATACCTAATTCCATTAATATGGTATCCTCACACCATGTATCATAATTCATGTACATATCAAATCTGGGAGGGTCAACCCTCATATATATAGGAGGTTCTCCATGAGTAGCTAATAGTAGACAGAAAATAAAAAGTTGTCAACATTAGTTTTTATATATAACTAAATTATTTTTCTGTGGCATGCATATGTATTTGGTGGATCATATCTTATGTGTATAACTAAAAAAAGAATATAGAGTAGTATATGACCCCTAAATGATCAAATATGTATTCCATATCCAATTCATGTGCATTATTATGCATAATACTAAGACTATATATCACATGATAGAAACAATCATTGATGAAAAATGGAATCTTACACCACAATTTTTGTGGTACAAACATAGAGTAATATATTTATTTCTGATTTACCTAAAAATGGTGAAGATTTTATGAAAATAAACACAATTGAATTAGATGAGAACATGGGACCCCTTAGGCGTGCCACCGGGATTTTTAGTTGGCACATGGCATGCATGTAAGGATCATAGTTCCTGGCATACATAAAAAAATTGTAACATGGGTCCCATGAATTCTGGACGTCCCCTACTTCCAATAGGATGGTTCGAAAAAACTCAAACCGTTCCATTATCTCACCCAATAACATGGTCATGCCTCTAGGGATGACGCTTTATGGAATACATGGGCCACATTCGTTCTTGAATGATGGTCAATCATGCTACCAGGTCCAATAGAAATACCTTCTATGTTGATCTTATGAATTGATTTGATCAAAATTGATTAAATATATGGGGGGTATTACCTAGAACCTACCATCCTCCCACTTCTTCACCAATCCAAAACTGAATCCACCATGGGAACTCTCACGTTTGTCTCCACAAATAAACAATATCTATGATGTGACTAGCTTGCAATACCACACCGTGGTCATCTACTAAATCTTCAGTAAATTATATCACTCAATGAGAAGTAATGAATTAATCCAATCCATTATATTCCACCATCTATGTGACTTTGTTAAACCGTTCATGCCATTTTGTTTCAATGTCTCTACCATGACATGTAATCATCTCTGACACAACATTGATCCATCCATGCCCCGACATGGAGATGTTTATTCCATGATGTTTATCAACCAATGATATGTTTTTTTTGTTTTCCATTCAAGGTTTTTTAGTAATTTATTCCACATTATTCAATTGTCAAAGAAAAAAAATTCTTTGTTTCCATCATGTGAGGTCTCTATTCACACAACATTGTAACTCTATCTAAATCACATCATTAAATTGTGTGTTTGTTTTGACATGATACAAAAATAAGGGGATAAAAAGAATGATACAGTAAATATAGGGGAAGATGGACTGATTGGATGGTTTTACTATCTCATCCAGATATTAAATATTAAATTTCTTCTGTAATAAAATTAATTTCATTGATAGATTATGCTATAGAGGACACTGAGATTCAACGAACAACGATATAATTATAAAATTTTATAATTCAAATATGACCATTATAACCTAGGAAAAAATTTAGTGCTATGAATATCATTATATAAATTAAATTCTTTTACCAATAACCTATATATATCTAATTCAATGATAAATAAGTCCTGTCTTTTTATTAAAATTATTTTATGAATCAAATATACATTTTCAAGAAAAATATATTAAATTATTTTTGTGAGATAATAATAAAATATATTTTTCCACTTTTGAAAATTATATTTGAAAACATTATATACACTTTTAAAAAAAACATTTCAAAATTAACATAGAGATAATTTTTTATAATTTTCCGACCATAGTGGTATTTTTAGGAACAACAAAAATGTACTGATTTTTCTAAATCCAAATTTTTTATGGTATTTTTAAAACTCATTTTTATTTTATATAATTTTGAATGTAATATTATCTCTTTTATATTATTAAAACTATAATTAAGGCCATTTAAATAATTTTATGATTTATATTGATATAAAACTATTTATAATTCAGAAACCATTTTAAATGGAAGTTTTAATTTTTATCAAATTTTTTGGTTTAATTTTAATTTAAATACTTTGAATTAAATGATTTGAATTTGATAAAAAATATTAATTATTTTTAATCATCTTAATTATTATAATTTTATAGGATCAACATAATTTTATAATAATGATTAGTAACTATGGTAAATATTTTTCACCTTAGTAAGGGTAAAAGTTGTTAAATTATGTAAAAATTACATGGTAAGTCATTAAGATAACATTAACACATTCTATTATCATATTTTCTGAGTTTTTTAAAATATTATTTATAAGTATCATATAATGTATTTTATATCATTATTTTATACATTGGAACACATGATTGACTTTTTTGAAAGATGTGTTCTACCTTTATTCAAATAACAATTAATTTTTTACTCTTTAAAGTTGGTAGAATTCATAGAATATTTCATTTGAATTTATATTTAAAAAATATTATAAAAATTAAATATTTTTATTATTTACCCAAAAAAACCTTGGAATTAAATTTATTACTTTATTTAAAAGTGAATTTTTATTACTATTTAATTGCGTATTTTCTTAAAAATTATTGTTCATGTTTTTTTCATTATTATATTAAATTTAGTATTCTTCATTTATAGAAATTAAAAAAGATAAAATATATTTAAAATTTTTAATTATCAAATCAAATTGTTTTATAAAACTAATATTAATTTTGGTCCTATAATTATGTTATCATATTAGAAATGTTAATTATTAAGATTATAGTTATGATTGGATTAATGTGGTATATCAGGGATATAATAACTTATATGTATCCAAAACAATCCAAATGGGTATGGCTGTTATTCAGACCATATTACATTTAATCTTTTACTTTTGGGTTCTATGCTTCCATTTTGTTTTTTAGGACTACTACATTATTTATAAAAAAAATATATAAATAATGTTATACTCATGCCATTAATATCTATAAATAATTTACAAAAGAAAAAATGATATGTGTGGTTGAAATTTTTTATTTGATTTATGAATTTATTTTTTTTATGGTAATTAATTGTTAATTTTGAGTGATTGAAAAATTCCACTAAATTTTTACACAATTCTGACATGATATTTATTCAATTAATCGAAAACTAAATTAAATGATTTTATAAAATATTATTATTTTAAAAAATTGGAGGAAATGTTATTTATTTTCTAATTGACATAAATATAAATTATTAGGGGCTTTTTAAAGGTTTATATTAGAAATATGTCACTATATTGAAGTCATTGAAGTGAAAGTAAATTAATAGTTTCAAAAATTACATTAAGGATATTTTATTATTAAAAAATATCTTATTAGTTGATTTAATAATCCTAAAAATTATTTCATATATAAATAAAAATAAATATTAATTAAATTATGAATAACGTTGTATTAATGGGTAACTATTATTTTTTATGACATTATTGAGTGTTAAATGGATGAAACTAGTGATATTGTGGTAATTGTCAAATGGATTGATGGAAATATAATACAATGAAATATATATTTAAAACCTGATTTTACATGTCAAAATTTTATTTAATGAGGTGATTTTGACATATTGTGTAGCTATATTTTATATATTTAAATTTTTGGACAGATTATTATAAAAAATATTTTATATTAATTTAACACATTTTGTAATTATATGAGTACCTCTATCCTAACTTATAAAATGGTACTCAATATCCTTTACTCCTCAAAAATATTGATCCTTATATCTCAAATAATCCATTAAATAATACCTTTAATTATTACATAAACATAACATTGATATTTTATATTTTCAATAATACCATTCCATTGGGGATTATGGTGTAATCCAAAAGTGGATTCTCAATAAAGAGGCATAACTCTTAAATGAATTTTTTTCAAATTTATTAATTCTCATACCTCCCATAAATACATGAGATCCATCATAATTTAATGACATAAATATATTCAGTATAATTTATTTTTATTATATTTTGGATAAAACCACTTTTTACATCTTTTTTGACTTATAGGGATAGAAAACATCAATCGTGATTACATATGGATGACCATCTACACATAGTGGAGTAATTTGATTGTTGTTACCATTTCACATGGATTTGTATAAATACGTAAATATATATTATATATGATATTTATGACTTAATTATTTTTTAAAATTTAATATTTTATTTAAAATCATGACACTAAATCGGTTGGAAAACCATGATGTCACTTGTGTGTATGTGTGTACTATCACGCCCTTGAAGTGATTTGATTAATTTTTCATTTAATAATTTCTTATATGTTAATGAACAAAGATTTAATGAATATATATTATATATATGATATAATTGTCATTTTTTATGGTGAATTATTATTTATCATTATTTCATTCCATAGGTTGAAATGTGAAAGCAACATTCATATATATATTAGACCCATACTCTCCATGAGTGATGAAATTCAATCTTATAAATCTATATATTATTGATTAATATATATATATATATATAGTCAATTTATGTTATATCTATATCATTTTTATCATTCTTAAGGCAATGGAATCATAATCAACGTGTACAGATCAAAACTACTACACTAAAACATCTATAAAATGGGAATGTTAAGACATTGAAATAATAATTTTTAATTATTACATTAAATTAAATTGATTTTCATGTAATATAAGTATGGGGAAAATATTTTATAATTATTAATTTTATAATTATATAGAAATATATTATATTTATGTTTTTTAAAATAGTTTAGTGCAATTTTCAAGAATGTCACACTTAAGGTAAGAGATCCTCATCTAAATTTTGTTTATTTGAGAAATATTTGATGTTTTGAGCTAATTAATGTTTATTATGTTTATAAAATGATACATTAAAATTATATTTTTTTATATAATTTTATTTTCATGAAATTTGTTGTTTCATTTTTGGTTATTCATTCATCAGTCATATGATTCAAAATTTTCAACATCATTAAGGGTTTATTTCACAATCTAATCAATATTCATGATTGTTTGTGTATAATTCTCCACTAGGGGAATTATTTGATATTTCTAAAATAAACTAATTTTATTTTTTCTTAGATGATTATTTTTATATATTACTTATTATACATTCATTTTCTTCTCTTTATGTTCTAAATGTTTTGAAATATTGTTATTAAATAGAAACATAATTATTTTCAATTTAGTCAAAAATCAGTTTTTTGAAGTATAAATTTATAATATTATGTTTTCAAGATTATTTTAAATATATAATCTATTTATTAAGGTCATTTTTAACTATGTTGTACAATTTTTATGAAATTTATTCTATGGAATACTAATATAATTTTCCAAAAAGTGGTTATTTTTTTCATTTACAAAAAACAATGTTAATGAAATATTTATTTCAAAATAATCATCATGAACCGAGTTTCGCACCATCATAACCACACAATTAATTTTTTATGAGGTTATAATACTCTACTATTCTTTCCAATGCAGAAGTTTTATGTATAATTTTGGATACTAATTGTTTTTAGAAGTCAATTTTCTTTGTTAAAAGGTTATTTTTCTAATTTAAATATTTATTAATGATTTTATTGTTTTTCAATTCATAAATAAAAGCTTTTATTTTAGTTATATTAAACAATATATATGTTTTAATGTTACAATCCTAGTTTTTTCTCTAGAAGGATTACGATTAGTTTTACTAAGAGTAGTATTGACATTATTTATTTTAGTTTTTCCAATGAGACTAATAATATATTATGAGGAATGTATATTATTATGTATTTATTCATCACATTAATAATGCATTTAAATTATGAAGTGACTATTTGGGCCAGAAATTGTATATCCTCACATTGCATTTGTGGGTCTCATGAGGAAAAATTGCTTGTGTTTTTTGCCTAGGTTGTACCCATTTGAGTTAGATGTCTTAGAAAAAAGCCTCAAATATAATATTCAGAATCCTATAATTATTCATTATCTATTAAAAAAAGTTATTTATGTATGTGTAATGCTTTGAATATTTATGATATTCATGAATACTTTAAATTATAATGAGATTATTTATATTGAATTATTTTTATCATTATTTATTCATTCAATATTTTTCTTCGACATTTATTATTTTAATAAATGAAATGTGTTCTAAATTAGTTTTAATTCAATGTTGTTTATGAATACATTCCCACGATATATTGCATTGTATATAAAACATACACAACATTTGATATCACCATTATTTTCATTCATTTTTCTTAGAATTAAAGGTAGTGTACTATGATAGAAATAAAATGATATTCTCAATGAAATATGGATGATCCCTTATAAAATATGTCAATTCTTTTTTTAAAAAAATTTAGTTCATATTCATGTTTGTATATTTTTTCCAAAACTACAAAAATATTTGGAAATATTAGATTTGATCAGTTCTATGTAGTATTAATGTAAAAAAACAAACTAATTATTTGGAGATACTAGTGTTGAGGTATTTATAGTTGGTATCATAAGTAGTATTGTACAATACATGGGAAATATATTTAATAATAAAAATATATTTAGAACCACATCCCTATGATAGAATTTTTTTATATGATTATGTATATAATAACCTCTAAATGTTTTCATAAGTTAGAGATTATGTGGTTTTTCCTATGAATATATCCTTGTTTGGACACAATAAGTGGAAGTTTTTTGTAATTTATTTATATACAGGTAATAAACATAAAATATAAGAACAAATATATATTGACCATTATATAGGTTCAAAGAGAATGTAACCTTATTGGGGACTTGGTTTGAATCTCCTACTACATATGCTTTTGTTAAAACAAATTCTCATTTCAAAACATTATGATGAAAGAGTGAATATAACCTATAGAAACCTATGATATTCTATAATAAAATGAAATATACCAAAACCATTATTAGATTATAATACTATGGTAGATCATATATTTAATTACATAGATCCTTCTTTTTATGATTTTTTAATGTGAAATTATTATAATTAATGATATCATAAGAAAATTTTATGAGAATAAAACTATTTTGGTCTATGTAGGTTTTAGTTAGTAAGGTATTTGATGAATAATTATGTTGTATTTTATGAACATTGGATTGATGTTATTGATAAACTTTGGGATGATATGATCATTTATGTTAAGTTAATAAGAGTCAATCATGAATATTTTATATTATTAGAAAAATTGTATATATAAATCATTAGTGTTAAATGAGTGACTTGATATCTAATTATATTTTTCAATATATAAATCATATTATTTTTATATTTATAGACATTTTATTAATATTGTTTTTGAAAAAAACATCCTATAGAACAATAGACAACACATCACATCTTACAAGGCTATATTTCATGAACATATAATTGAAGGATGATAAGGGTTCACCAGATACACCTATCATATGTGAATTCATGTTTATAATATATTTTATACTGAAAATATTTGATATATAATGAATAATTTTATTTTTTATTCATATTATTGGTTGAAATATTTTTTTGCGATTTTAAAATGACTAATGATATTTCATTAGATGTTTTATTTGGTGTAGGAATATTTATATCAATTAGTTTTAATGTAGAGGATTATTTGGGTTTAATGATATTATGTTATTGGATTTGAAATTTTAAGGTCAACATGTGGTATCCCACCTTTTTGTTACATAATATTTTATTACACATTACAAATAACGGATATTTATGTTTTGTGTAATGGAAATAAGGTACAAAATTTATGAAAACACAAAACATTATTTGAATAAACTGGAAGTCATTATTTTTTCCATCCAATGAACAATTTCTCCATGTCATAACATGAGAAAATACCTAAAAGGAAAGGTTGATTATATTTTATAGTAATGGAAAATAGGGAAACCAATTTACTTTTGATATTAACAAGAACATGATGAAATGCATAATGATATGGTCAATGGAAAGAGAGGCATCTCATAATAAATAGAACATGAATCGTAACATTAAAATGTTTCTTCAACATTTAATTTATACATTCATAATTATTTCACCAAGATCAATTCCCAAGGTGCCTTACAAATTACCAAGGTTATTCACTAAGGTATTGTAAAACTTGTCATCTCTAGTGACTAATTTCTTTATACAATGAATTGGAGAGTTATATAGTAACACCATTAATATGTATTTATTTTCTTTTCATCCACATAAATAATAATAAAAAATTTCATTTATAAACCAAATATGATAAAAGAAATTTGTTTCATATAAAAAATTTGACATTTAAAAAGTGAATAAAAATATGTTCTTTATGTCATTCATAACCCATGAAAAGGGAATAATGGTTTTGTGTTTGTCAATTGCAGAATAAAATATATAATATTTATGTTCTGATAAATACCCCTATAAATTAAATATATTTGGGTTTTAATATAAATAAAAATATATAATTTCTTCATAAAAAGAAAGATATTTTGAGACGGAAATTCTTTTGTACAACGACTATGCAACGTGGTTTTAGAAAACATTAAAATGAGATGGGATAGTGATATCCCATTAATAAAAGACTAAAAATTTAGTATATGGATATAATAAAATGTAAATTAGGACATGGTATGGAAACTTGAAATACATAACACATAAAAATAACTATAAAGGAAAAGAGAAGTTTGAGACATCCCTTACAAAAACTTGATATCCTAAATACATCAAATAAAAATATATAAAATGAGTTGATGAAATAATATATGGTCTTTAATCACCTAGGAATAAAAATGGATATAAATGAGGATGATTATGAACATATACACAACATAAGAAAATGGAAATTTAAAATAAATATCATAAAAGAAGTCTCGCCTAAAATATGAGTATGAAATTTTTCCTTTACCTTGATGAGTAACATCAAAAACGTGTTGGTTGGGACCTTTGGGGATTGAGATAACCATGGGAGGACTCTTTGGGAGGTAAAAATACCAGATCATTGTTGAGGATGAATTAGGAGTCAATTTAATGAATGAATCTGTTGGTATTTTTAGCAAAAGTGAGGGAATATTTTATTAATTTCCAAGGCACACCTCATTAGTGGTATTTAGAACACCAAGGGCATTCCCATGGTATTTGTCCTTTGTTTTTTCCATATGGGACTCATCATATAATATTTTAATCAAAATGAGTTGATAGGAATTTTAAATTACATATTACATCTTTATGATATCGTAAAACACGACGAAACCCCGAAAACTATATTTTTACTATTCACAGAAAAACAAATAAAATATAAAAAAATCATAAATTCATCATATCCTAATATCAATATTCGATAATTCTAAAATGAACTCCATTTTATTAAAATAATTTTCTAACTATGAGAAATTAAATTTCTAAATAAAATAACTATTTACCTGAAAAAAAATACTAATACATAACTAATAATTTCCTAATCTACTATTTATTTACAATATTATATCACATTAACAATCAAGATGGAAAAATTATCATTATACACAATTAATTTAGGTTAACATTACATTGGTCATATTACTATTCATAAGTGTAATATTAATCTTAATAATTTACTATTCACCAAAAATTATGTTGATTGTATCAGACTATAATTTTGATACTGATCACAACTATATATGACCATTTTTTTGGAAATCATTTCACATTATAAATTATTTAATGTATAACAAATATTATAAAAAACACTATTTTTTCAATATTCATCATTAATATGAATCTTCTTTGAAAAAACTAAATATTCATCTCATAATAATTTTGGCATTTGAAATTAAAGAATAAGGGTTATTTTACCATATTAATAAATAAAAAATTTATTTATGTAAATTTATTACACATTGTAATTATGGCCTAATTAAAAAGCATTGTAAAACACATGCATAGGATTAAAGAGTAAGGTGTGCAAGGGTGATATAATCTTGGGGTGGATTAGACAACATTTCATGGGTGGTGATTTCAATAAACTAGAACTTCTCCAGTAAGTTATTATATTCAAGCTTATCATATTCATACTCATCTTGGTCTAGGTCTACAACAATGCCCAGTGACACTACTTAATTCCCAAACTCTGACAAATGGGCTTTGAACGGCCCGAGTCTACTGGATGAAGGTGTCTACTCTTCTTTATGTATTACTTTACCATCATTTTTATTTGTAAACAATAATCATAACATTAAGTGTTTAGTTTCCAACAGTCATAATGACCAACATTCATAATTAACCACTGGTTATATAAGTGTCGAAACACAAACGTCTGATTTCAGTTATTCTCACTGCATTAATAATAGGATAAAATTTAGTTGTGTAAAAAATAAGATAACACAAAAAATCATCAAAAAAATATTATTCAGAAGTTCAGTTCATTACACAATAGATATACATTGAGGATTAATCCTTATATAATGTTGACTTTATTGATGGTATTTTAGATATATGGTTATTTATTTGATGAATGATCTATTATAATCCTTTGGTTTTGTTGTTAAATTTTGGAGGGTAAATAATTTATTATTCATATGATAGTTTATTCATTTTGGGTATTATCATTCTTTGTGATAACCATTTTTTTAATAAAGACATTAAAAATAGATCTTTTATTCTTTTATGGATTAAGTGATCTTTTGGATGTTGATATTAGTTATTCAGGAATGATATAATGTTCTTGAATACTCATCAAAAGAAAGAAAGTTGTGAATGTTTTGAAAATTTATTAAAGGATAAAATTACATATTTCGTGTATGTATATGTAATTATATTCTAGGATTAAAATTAATGGTATTTATATAATATAGTAAAAGTAATATGAATTTTTTTCATTTACAATAATTCATATTGAATCGATGGTCTTTTTATAACCTCAGTGATTTATGATTTTACTATTGTATCTTTCTAAAGACCATGTAATCAATCTATCCCAATCTATCCCAAGATTTTTTTCCCTGCAATTCTTATATTTTAATGTCCCATTAACTTTCCCCTTCAATGAGAACATGATTTTTAGTTTCTTATAGTAACCACTATGTTTCTAACTTCCAATTATGACATATTGATTGATTACTCATCTATTTGATGAGGGTTTTCACCAATGTTATTATAAAATATTAAATCATTGAATATTGGTATATAATTATAAGGGATAATTGATATAAATCTATTAGAGTGTAATTCCCTAATATTTTCTATTATAATTTTATTTACATAATAATAATTTCTTTGGATGATTGAGTTAAAATAAAAATAGATTATAAAGGAACTGTGATATAATATTAAAAAATGTTATTTATATATGACCATTATAACCTTTCCATTTATATTGGTTGTATAATATGGATAAATAAATTATGAAAAATACATATAAATGGTTTATATAATGTAAATTCATTAATCAATATGTACTAATATCTCTATAAATTCATTATATGCTTAACAAATTCATTTTCTCCAAAAATGTTTTTTATTTCTTTCTCATACAAAGAATTATAGTTAATTTATTCTACTATTTTAATATTTATTGGAGGAATTTATATTAATTATATAAATTTGAATGAAATAATTATCTTTGATTAGATTTTTTTATATTTTCATTAAAGAGTTATTTTTTATTATATACAGAAAAAACTGTTGATTGATATTGAATAAATTATTACATTTAAAAGAATATACAAAGATAATTTTTTTTAAATGGTTGAAAAAATAAAATTAATTTATATATTTTATTAATAATTAAATAATGGTCATTGATATTAATTTCATGTTGGATATTAGTTCAAAAGATCATCATACATCAGATAAAATAGTTTCTCGAAAACATCATTACAGGGAATTTATAGCATTATTTATAAATGAAATACTACCAATTATATGATTTGAAATTGATAAATTTATATCATATTTAGAATAATAAAAAATAATATATTATCATATTATCAACTTATATTCTATTAATTTCTAATAATAACTAGGAAAACTGTTTCTCACATCGTTAGGGGTAAAGTGTTATAATAGTTTTAAAACTATGGGGAAAATGAATAAAATAAGTTTGGATCATTAAAATTTACGTTTTTGAGCTTTTTCAACTAAAGACATGATAAAAGAGTTAAATAAAGTATTTTAACTCTTTATTTTGAATTAGGGACCCCAATTTTTTTTGATTATTAGTTATATTATATTCAAATAAATATCTATTATTGAGTAATTTTAATTTATGGAATGGTTGTAAGATTAATTTATTATTTCATTCTACAAAACAATATCTAATAATTTTTTTATTTTTATCTTAAAAAATTTCTGGCAACCAATTTGGTACATTATAACAAGGTGAGATTATTTTACTCTTAAATATGTTACTTTCCGAAAAACTCATTTTCAAGTTTTTCTAGTACATATATTAACTATAAAATACTCCATGTATAGAAATTAAATCAAATAAAATGGATTCCAAATTTTTTATCCTCATCTATAATTTTTTATAGGACCTCGTATATTTTTGGTGTAGCACGGTCTATTTTAAGTATGTAACCCTTTATTTTTAAATCAAATTATATAAAATTATGGGGTCATAATATAAGTTTTTTGATATACTTATAACATGTATTTTAGGCTTCATTGGATATTTTTTTTTTATAAGGGTTCGTCAATACTGTGAAACACCTCTAGTAAACTATGAAACTGAAATACATTACATTTAGTAGGTGCATAACTGGGAACATGGTGTGGCCAAACCATGTTTGTACCTATAAGACATAGCTTAGTTCTAGGAATTATATAATAGAATCATTTACACAATGTTTTTCTAATCATGAGATCAAAAAATGTGAGACATGGTTCAAGGGAGTGGAACATTCATTATCAGTGCATGATATTTCTAAATGTGTGCCGTAATTATGAATCATTAAATTTTAGATAAAAATTTAATTTATCTAATCGGATATACCTAATAAACCAATTATTTAAACTTTTCAATCCTTTACTCAAATATCCCTTCGTCCCAATGCTGTGGAGTAAATAATTTGCATCATGTTGTGAATCCCAGCAAAATCTATGTGCATTGGAGGCCTAGATTCATTGGTATGTTCATGCTGTTCATCGTTTTCCATTGATCCCTTTTATCTTATCTTGGAATCATATATCATGTATATGGGAGATAGAAACATGTGATGTTATTTCAATATTCAATTAAATTAGTGTTTTTTGTTAAAGGGAATGAGATTTAAGGATAGATTTAGGTGTTTTGAGATAAATTGTAGATTTTGTTTTTTCGTTTAGCATTTTCACATAATTTTTTGACATATTTGTTATCATTATCATTATAAAATGATTAGAAATTTATGTATTTGTTTCAAATTTAATTAATTTTATAAAATAATTATACACTATCTATTAATTTATAAATAAATCTTTATGTTTTTTCGTTGGAAATTGTTGATATTAGATTGTTTTGTGGAACATTTTTTGGGTCACAGTTTTAATATGATGCTTTTAAAATAATGGTTTTATTTTAATTATTTGAAAAAGATAAATGAAATTGTTTGTATAAATAAATATTTTAGGTGAAATGGTTTTGAAATTTTTTTTCACACATTGTGGGGTGGGTTGAAGTTTTATTTGAAAAGGCCTGGTTGAAATATGACTTGGTTATCAATGCCTAAGGATGATGGAACATTAGATTTGTTAACATATAAAGACTTTATAGATAAAATAGATACCACTCAATAGTATGGAACTATCACCTAGGCATGTATCTGTGGTTGTGTGGAAATATGGAATGTTTGATCCAAATAGATTCTAGAAAAGGTCTTTATGGTTTCCAAATGGTTTCGTTGAATCTAAATTTATTTTAAGAAAAATTATATGAAACATTTTAAATTTTATTATCTAAATTTATTTATATAAATTTTTCAAATAATATTTCTCATAGTTCCATCATTATGGAATCCATTGGGTAAAACCTACTGAGTTTAGAATCTCTCCAAGCATAGGACCTATTGTATGATTTCATATATCATTTATCATGACATTGGGAATTTTAAGGAATCTATGTTATTTATTGATACATCACAATATCATGGTCCTAGATTATTTTGATGGATCTTATATAAGGATGGGAGGAACTAGTTTTATTTATTTGGTGTCATTGTGGTTTTCATCATTGTTTTTTCTTGGATTTTATCTTCTGGTTTCATTATTTATCCCACATTTTTATGTTTTTAATATGATATTATCTTTAGGATTGATTATAATTGGTTTTTGTTTTTTGGCACTCAAGAATCATATTATTAATTGTATTTTCTTTTGTTTTGTATGATTTATATTAAATGGTAAAATCATCCACTAATTATTCAAGAACCATGGCATTTATTTCAGTCTATTGGAATCATGGGGATTTCACCTAAGGCTAGTAGTAACTCTATATATTCCCAATCCATTGTGTGAGGGGTTAGATGTAACAAATGTAATAAGTTTTTTGAATCCATGAGTACTAGTATTTGTAAGATCATCATCATTTGGGATTTTAGTAAGGAATATGATTTTTAGAACATTAAATTTCTACCATGAACAAGCATAGATAACCTATTTATGATAAACGCCATTCTACCTATGTTATTAGATACATACGTGTTTTAACAAAAATATATATGAGTTTTTATCGTGTAATCATGGTATTATATGATGAGGAGAGAATAAAAATAACTAGTAGTAATGAATTATCACTATGAGTGGACAATTTATTTTTAGTAATGATTTTACATTTAGTGAAAAATAGAAGATGTTTCAAAATTGTTGAAAATGGTTTGAATTCATAATACAATGGGGGAAGTTTCAAAAATGGAATTGGAAATGAAATTGTTAAATTTTGGAATTAATTTTTCTAATATGTGTGATTTGAAAAATTTGAAAGTACTGCGATAGTTGATTATATAGAGTGAAACAAACTGATGTTTGTTTTGGGTATTATGAATTGTACTAGGTATGAATAGTATAAACCATTAAGAAGTGGATCCATATAATGGGGATTCACTTGAACCACTTGTGAACCATTATTTAAAACAAAGTTTTATTCATGGGTTCAAAAATATATATAGAGGAATTAGGCAGGATGAAACTCTTAAAGTGGAACATTTCATTCAATTTAAATAATATAATCCTCCTATATTTAGGAGAGATTCTAAAAATGATAAAGTAGATGTTGAGTTGAAAAGAATTAATTGAATCACTTATTTTCTTCTGATACCAGCAGACCATAATTTGATGTTGGAAATTTACATGTTGGATGATCTTTTATTTGATGTGTGAAAAAAAAATATCATAAATAGAATTGATAAATCTATGATGATTTTACAAATTATCTAAAAACATATGTAGAGAAATCAAACTAAAGTATTAAATAGAAAGGTGAAGGAAGTATGAAATTATATGAAGCTAAGGAAATAGTGGTTGATGATCAATATGTACTGTCAATGGTTAGAGGTATGATTCATCTGAATTAAACATTTATGGATTCATTGTTTGATTGGAGAAAATTCCACTTGTTTATTTTAGCTTATGTTGTCAATAATATAGGTTTTCATTCTATAATGATTCCCTCAATTTTGTATCATCAAACACATTGTGGCCAAATAGAATGCCAATAATTTATGTGAAATTGTTATTCTATAACTATTAAAAGGGAGAAACTAATTCCAGATTTTCTTATTCTTATTCATATGAATTAATAATGGGCATGGATAGGTAGAAAATGTTAAACTATTAAATTAAATTTTATACCTAATGTGATTGTTTTACAACTGATGATGTCATCAATCATCTATATAAAGAATATTGGATTGAAAAGGATAGTGGAGAATAGTTTTTGGTGCAAAAATATGAAACTATATCATATCTGTTGAGATCATTGAACCTGGAATCTATAGAAGAGATTGAAAATAGCATGTTTCCAACTATTTTTGATAAGTTTCATGATGTTTTTCTCAATAAATGCTTAGGCCTTCCATCCACAAGAGTAGTGCAGTTTTTGATTGAAATCTTATCAAGGGCCAGTCCAATCTCAAATTCATCTTAATTGGATAGAACCAATAGAATTATGGTAATTAAAATTCAATCTATATGATTTGGGAAACAAAGGGATCACTTCGCCTAGTATGTCTCAATTGGAAGCATCAATTTTGTCTATAAAAATGGTGGATGGATCTATTAGGATTTGTAGGTATCACTATAAGTTTAATCAAATTATGATAACGAATGAGTATCCTCAACAATTAACTAGTGATCTATGTTATCAAATATGGGGAGACCATTGGATATAAAAAATTAAAAACCATTAAGGATATCACTAGATTGGGATTCATAATTGGGTTATTTTGAAGATAACACCAAATAATTTATATGGGCAATAAGAGTATGAGGTTATGAATTTTTGAATTATGAATGCACTAGATGTATTTAAGGAAATGGTGAATCAGATATTTCATAGGTTTTTGGTATCTTATTTCATGTAATTTCTAGATAAAATACTGGTTCATTATATGAAATAGTATGAACATGAGAATGATATGTAGGATGTTTTGGGTATCTATTGAGATAATCATCTATATTCCAATCATCTAATGTTTAATTTCATCATAAAATATTTAACTTCCCTTAGCCAAATTATATTTGAAAAATTTTTATCTATGGATCAATGTAATATAGAGGTTATGATCTCTTTTTCAACAAAAAAATATTGACATTGAGATACATATTTTACTTAGTTTGGCTGGTTATTAATTGAATTTTGTTTGGGAATTTTTACAACTATCTTAAATAATGAATGCTTTGAAATGTAATTTTTACCCATTCCAATGGAATTAAATTTTTTATAAATAATTTCAATAGCATAAAATTCACCATACATTTACACTATTCATGATATTTCTATAATCAGGACAAGGTTATGTGGTGTATTGTGATTTTTCGAGATCTATGTTAGTGAGTGATCTATTGCTAGAGGATCAAGTTCATTATTATGGATCATGGATATTATGTTTTAATGAGAATACCCACACATAATTTGGAACTATCTAGTGTGGTCCATGTATTGATAATGTAGCACAATTACCTATTCGTAGAGAACAATATTATGTTTATGTATCATAAGACCTTGAAACACATTTTCTCAGAAATATATTTGAATCTAACATAATGAAGATGGATGGAGTGTCTTAAAATATTTGATATTTTATCTCATTTATTCACCATGTAATGGAAAATATATGGAATATGGATTAAGAATATATTCATATTCTTCGTTGGAAAAGGATGATTTAGATCAATGGCTACTGATGTCCTGGATATCCAACATGCACCAAAATTTTGAATAGCGATATACTTTTTTCAATATTCATTCTAATTTATATTGATCATTATTTAATAGATAATGCTAATGAGGAGAATATTTCAAATTTTTAATGTGTGGATATGAGGTTAGATCTCAATTGTATGAATACCATTTAGGAATAGATTGTTGATATAACATTAGTATTGTGGATTCATGATTAGATGTTTGAACTTATATATTGTTCGAAAATATCATTAAATCTTACCACCGGTCAAGATGGTCATTTTATCATCGAATAAATATATGAATAAGGAACTAAAATCACATGTTAATTTGGATTCCATGAAAATAATAGTCGTTTTGTTTTTTGAGATTCTTCACCTATCATCATGTCAAGGAAGATAAATAGTGGGTAGCATGAATGCTACATTATATAGAAACTCCCATTTGTAAATGGTGGTATAGGGATTTAGATTTAGTAATATCTCATTCAATGATGGTTGAGTTAAAAGATTCCATATTTGTGCTAGTGGATCAGCTCACAAATTTATTTTATTTCATTTGTGTTCATGATTCCAATATAGTGGTGGAATTTTCCAGCATCTATATCTAAAAAGTATTAAAAAGGGATAGTGCACTAGTTTCGATATATCAAACTTATATTCGAATTTTAAATCATATTTCATAAAATACATATAGTAATCCATTAAGAGTCATTCAACATTATGTAAGACGTATCATCCTCAAATGGATGGTCCATATAAAACGTTGATAATATCATTGGAATATATACATCGAGCTTCAATAATTGATTATTGTGGCTCATGGGAGGAGAAAATTATTTTAGTAGACATATCATTCAAAAATATTTATCAAGACCCGATTCATGTGGATTATTTGAAGGTGTTTCATGGGAGTCATTTTTATTAAATATTGTTGGGTTAAAACATTTGAGTTTTCAGTTTTTGGACCAATCACTATGTAATAGAAAATGGATAAGATTTATCTGATCAGGAAAGGAAGTGGCTCATAGTAATTTGAAATCATATGTAGGTCATCATTGAAAAATGTTATTATTTTATGTGACGAGTCATGTTTTCTGGAAAATATCCCCATGATTTGGGAATCATCATTTATGAAATCATGGTATGTTATCTCCTCAATACATATTATATTTTGATAGACATTAATGTTTTGCTGAGGGGAATATCGACCCACTTTTAGACCAAGTATTAGTTTAGTGCATAATATATTTTATGTATTTGAATTTAAGAAGTATCAACCTCATCTACACTATGTGATTCAATTGGATCAAGTTAACCTAGAGTTGGATTCAATGTTGTTTTATGTGCTAGTATGGATTGTGGATTGGATAGAGAAAGCGATTAATGGTAAAAACATCAGTCCATTGTAGGTTTTAGGGTTATATGGTTGTATTTAGAAGGAAACATGGAAACATGAGAAGGAAATGATAGGGAAATCGATCGAACACTTTCAGTCAATTTGAGATTTTTTAATTTTTATGAGTGAACGAAAAATGGTTAGGAGAATGTAGTATCCTTGGTTTTATGAAAATGAACTATTATTTATGAATTTTTATTATAAAAATATTTGGTTTATGTTTCAATGGGTTTAACATAGTTTTGAAATGTTTTTTTGTCTTCTTTAGAGAATAAAAGTTAGAGGATGGTTAGTGGAAACAGTAAAACTCCACCACAAAAACATGAGACAAAATTAATAAGGACCAGGTTGTTGCATGGTTAGACACAGAATGTTTCCAAACAATGTAGATGCATAGAATATACCGTGAAATATGGCACATTAAGAAATAAAACAATTAGAAAAATAAATTATTAGTCAGGTGTTCTAACCATGATATACCTATTTTAATGTAGTTCCTCACGCATGGTTAGATCATGGTTTTCATTAAAAAAAATCGAACCATTCACCATTAAAATTTTTATCATATAATTGTGGGTCAAATAATATTTGTTTCTTAAAAAATTATTTTTAACCTTAGTAGGACGATAAACTAATTAGACATCCTCCAAACGATGTGGATACAATTATATTAGACCTGTGAGTGATTTCATGAAAAATATAAGTTCATTCGAGTCAGCTATTCATCTGTAACTAACCATTCATCATTATTTTTCATAGATATCTTCTTTTTATTCTCACTCCTATAATCATTGATCTAGTCCATCAATGATATATCCTTGCTATGTGATGTAAAAATTTATGGATATGGAATTTTTGATTTAAGGGAATGATTTTAATGAAAAATATAGGAGTTCATAATCAGGTTGATAATGTTATTGTTTCATTCTTTTTTAACCATTATTGATAAGTTGGTGGATTATTTTATATTTTCACTTTTTTAGATCATTAAGTCTTGTTTTAAAATTAATTTTATTTCATGGAACTTTTGGGAATCCTGTTTCTGATTTTATGAAATCCTATTTAGTATTGTTTTGGTGTAATTTTTTTTAAATTGGTTGGTTTTGTAAAATTTGAACACGGTTCAATATTTTAAAATAATTATTTTAAATTAATGGTTTAGTTATGATACATGGAACATTTTTTTTTGAAATGGTTTGGAGAAAATAATTCTATTTGTGAAATGGTTTTGATAAAGTTTTGGATTACATGTTTGGGTGGGTTCAGGTTTCATATGGTATGGACCAGTTGAAATATGACCAGGTGATAAGTACTAAATATGTAATGGAACATTCGATTGGTTACCTTATGATGACATGGAATATCGATGAGATACCACTCATGATTATATAAATTTTACCTGGGCATTGATGTGTGGACGTGTGGACTTATTGAAAGGGTACCCCAAATGGATAAAAGAAAAGGGATTTATAATTGTGAAATAGTTCTATTTCAAACATCATGGGTTTTGATATAATTTGATTAACTTATGTTAAATTTTATCTATATAAATTTTTATTACAATATTTATACTCGGTTCACGAGTAGAGAAGTCATTAGGGAATACATAATCAGGTTATACTCACTATATGTTTTAGAACTGTTCTGTGTTTTCAGATATCATATGTCAAGACATGGGTAAATGTAACAACCTAGGTAAATAAAGAATATTACATTTTTATATTTATCCATATTTGTGAATAAAATGTTAATATTACTTTAAAGGGAATGCTATGCTCGATGGCGTACCCAATACGCAACAATGAGTTTCATTAAAATCTTACGTTGCACTCTAATAATAAAATAATATTATTTTAAATGGTAGTTAAAACATAGCCGTTTTATTGGCGGTAATAAATATAAATAACTAAAAAATAATTATATATGTTTTTTTAAATTTATCCAATAAAAGATAAAGGCTTAAAATAAGAAAAGAATTCAATTTTAGGCATATATACTCTAATTTTCACTAAAAGGTCAAACTATCACCTTTTGATGGCGAAACCTATTTAAATATAGTTTTGGTCACTCTAATACATTCTATTGGACCAAATAAAACTCTTCTTTAGAATTGGGACATCAAAATTTACTTTGTGTAAAATTTTCATATTTTTCCGATAAATTCATTTTTTATTGAATAGTGAAAATGTTGTATTGTAATTCAAAACCTCTTTTTAATCTAATTTATCTATATGATTAGATTATATTTTGAATTGGTTATAATGTTAAATTAGAATATATTTTTACCATTTAATCTAATAGTGGTTTTTGGAATTAATTTCAGTTTGAAATTAGACTTAAACTAGTGTCAATCTATTGATATATATTGTTTCGTAAAAACACGCTATTTGTTATGACAATGGAAATTAATTATTAAATTAATTAATGCAGATTATATGTTTTGAATTTTTCCAAATAGACATAATTTTTGAATTCAGAATATCAAATATAACTTAGGGTTATGTTTTGGTATTTTTCTGAAAAACATCAATTTTTGATGAATTGTGAAACCACTAAGTGGTACTTAAAGAAAACTTATTTTTCGTTTAAATGAAATTTTACCACCTCTGTGTTTTTAATTTCAGAAATCAGACATACATGGTTGGTATTAGGAACTAAAATGTTTTTCAATGGGATTAAAATAATTTTTTGGTGAATAGTAACTTTTATGTTTTTAATCGCGATTCGAGGTAATTAGTGTAATTTAAGGTAAAAATAATGTTTTAATAATATAAAATGTACATGACACATGTCTACCCTTATTTTATGTGTCATGTCCGACCCTGAAAATCCATGGGACAACTTGGGGACCCCATGGAGCCATATTGGTAGGAAAATGACATAAATAACTTTTTATTTAATGTTAAAATAAAAATGTCACAAACATGAGTTATTTTACTAAAACAATTTTTACATGGGGTTATACAAGTCATATTTTTAACTATAAATAGTCATTGGAAATATAAAAAGATTTCCTACATCATTGTATTTGTTTTATAATATTTAGACATTAAATAAAATAAATTATTTATGACATCATGATGATGCAGCAATTACCTCATTATTTAACGATTTAAATAAAATAAAACGATAAAGTAAAATCTAAGACCTAAACATGTCAAAAACCTATGGGATGGGTGGATTTCGAACCCTTATCACCTTATCCTCGAAACACGTCAATGTGGGACCATTAAAATCCGAAACTCATTCTAAAATAAATTAACATTTCCTTACATTCCAAGAGTGCCCCTCCTCTCCTCTTATAAAAGGCCCCCACCTCTACCTCCTTAACTACACCTCCCAAGCCTTTGTCTTGGCCAGAACCTTCCCATTTTGTCTCTCCACATTCCTCTATTACTCCTCGAAGCCTCACATTGGGCAGAAGTCTTCCCAAGGAATCCTTTGAGCTCAAATCAAAAAGATTTACTTGTTTTAAAGGTAGTGTCTTCTCTTGTGTTCTTATGTTTTATTTTGCTTCTCAAACCACCTAAAATATTTTTATTCATTTCATTTGTAACAGAAACAGTATCCTCAATATACTTGTATTTCTTTATAATAAGTATTCGAGCTACAATTACATGCACCTTCATCTAATGGTTAAAGAACATACTGTTTCTGTGGATGGAAAATTTCTGCATCACGAAACGATGATTGTTCAACACTCATATAACACCCTCAATGTTGGCCATTCATATGAAACTATATTTATATATGATATATAATATTTTTATGTTTTACTTAAGCTTCTGTATTTTTCATTTGTGGCTTACCTTTATGGTTTCCACTGTGGGTAAACACGATAATTTCATTTTAGGAAGTGCGGACTACCGCCCCCTCAAAGTGATTTGATTCGTTAATGCCATATGTGGGATGTATAAAGGATGGATTTAATAATATTGTATATGATATTATACTGGAATTATAATATACCTTTATATCATTATGATTTCACTCAATTAAAGTATGAGATAGAAATGAAAGTAGCGTTCATGCGTACGTACGTCTTACCGTCTCCATGAACGGTGCATTTCATTTCATATCCCCAAATGTAATGTACTATTATAAGTACATATATATAATGGATATATATGATGTATGTTACATATAAATGATGAATATAATTCTGGAATTAAAATATACATACCTATCATTTAGTTTTAATTCCATTAATATGACATAGAAAGGAAAGTAGTGTTCATGCGTTCGTACGGCTTACCGTCTCCATGAACAGTGCATTTCATTTCTTACCTCTAAATGACTATAAATGCATGTATATAATAGATATATATGATATATATGATATCTAAATAATGAATATAATTATTTATATAATGGATATTTTACCACTTGAACAACTTGTAATTATAAAGACTTTATTTTTGACTCAAGTACCAAGGATCGACAAAACGACCATTATTAACTTAAATGATTACATAATGTTTATAACATGGTAATAAGTGATATAAAAGTAATAATTAACTTTAAAAATTTTCTTAAGAAATGATAAATTAGCTCAAGTTAGTTATTCATGACATTAATGAACGATCGAGTCAAGTCGGACCTGAGGTAAGGGAACTTACCCCTCTCTTTCTTTTTAAGTACCCTCTTTTATGTCATTCTTTTTAAGCTCATCTATCTTATGATTGAGATGTTCTTTATATTAATCATTCTGTAAATTTTATTTTAATTTGATGAGAGACCCTATTTGATATCATCAATCCATTTTTGGATGTTATAAGTGGCGTCGTTAGGCTGCCGAGTTTTCGTAAGAGATTTTTCATCTCACTTTTATTCCTGTGAGATTGATGCCACATTTTACACCATTTCCTTTGAGTGGTATATGTAATACCCATTATTATACTATTTGTGTAATAAAATTTCGTTTATGAGTATTTACATCAATGTTGTATGACCCTTCTTCCATGGGGTGTACCTTTCAAAAGTCACCCAACTCAATAAGGGGACCTTTCACCCTCCTCTTTTTAAAAGACTTATTTTGTTATGTCTTTTAATTTACATCATGTTATGTTGGGATATATTCTTCTATATCCTTATTGATGTAAATTTTATTTCCAAGTGATAAGATACCATTTTCTCTCTCTTCCACTCTTTTTCTGAATTTTGAAGTGACGCTGTTAGGCTGTCGAATTTTTGCAAGGGAACTTCTTAACCCAATTTTGATTCATTGGGATAAACTTGTACTCCTTGAATATGTCATTCTATGAATATGTGTGAATAGCCTCTGATTGTTTCACATATAATATCCACTTATATTTGGTGTATTTATATTTCCCACACATAATTATGTGATAGATTTATCTTTAATTTAAGGGTACCATATTTATAATGGATTTCATCTCAATTTACATTTCCATTGAGACTTAATTGTTGTTATGAACCAATTCATTCTTATATGGTGTGTATAATGTCCTTTGGCATATTATATCATGAATCCCTTTATTCTCATGATATTATAAAGTTCGGATTAAATGTTATTCCGCAATTATTTGTTTTCAAGAGTCCCTTATTTTGTTAAAAATTCTCTAACAAAAATATCGTTTTAAATGATTTAAAGATTCATTATTCTAAAACATTATCATTAATTTCCATGTTTTCAAAATGGTTTTCAGTATTTATTTATATGTAAATTAGTGTTTTAAAATTTTAATTACATTAAAAGCTTCAAAGTGGTATGGGACACTTTGATTCAAAAATCTCTTTTAAATGGTTTTTGAAAATGGATTGATTAATTCAATATCTGGGAATTACTTATTGTGATTGAAAATGAAATGTTTTTATTGAAATGTTTATATTATCAATATTTTATGTGTAATGATGGTACTTGGACATTTTATGGGTGGTTACGTGACAAACCATATAAGGGGTGGTGCCATGAATACCAGGACGGGTGGTTACGTTATAACCTCCAATGCATTGGGTATGGAAGTCAGCCGTATGGCTATTCCATTAAGTATGTGTGGAAGTCAACCGTATGGTTATTCCATTTAAGTATGTTTATGTATTAAGTTACCATTATATGTTATGTGTTCTTTATATGGGTTTTTATGGTAATCTTTTGGTTAAAAAAGGGTAAGTAATGGTCTTTTATTCAGTGAAGAGTTTATACTACTTCATAAAGGTGAAAAGTATTACTTTGATAAAGTATTCATGGTTTACTTATTGTTTTGAAAAAATAACAGTTTGCCTTCATTGTTTATCCCTTACTGAGCTTTTTATGCTCACCCAAAGTTTTTGAAATGTTTTTCACAGGAATTAAAGTGGAATAGGTTCGAAGATGGGATCAAGGAAATGTCAGGCTATCTAATACATGGAACTAGACATGTTTATTTTTAATAGTTTTTATTTTATGGAAACTTAGTAGAAGTTTCTACTTTGTAATCTTTTGAGATTTAATAGTTATGTCCAAATTCTATAAAACTCTAAACATGAAAATATCCTCAATGTGAATTATTCATTTAATTAATTATTAAGTAAGGTCTAAGGCTGAGGCCTTATAGTTGGTATCAGAGGTCAGTTTAGATAACTATAGAGGTTAGAGTGTTGTTTAAGCATAAGTGAAAAGTTGTGTATAACCACCATGGGTAGTATATTAGATGGAGGCATTTTTTTTATTGAAGGTTGGAATGAGTTTGAGATAACATGGACAAGTATATTTTAGTTTTTATCTTCCTCTTTAGTACATACTGATTTTTTTGATATACTCACACTGACATTTCTGGTTTTAGTAAATGGATGGCTCTAGTAGGCACCAAAGTGACAATGGGTTTCAAGGAAACTGTAGTGGTTCTATGATTAAGAGACTTGATGAAATAGGATATTCATTGAGAAATATCAAGGTTATCAGGTGTCATGATCAACCACTTGATCCTTGTTGAGTTCTCTAATTCATCGTGTACGAGAGAACCAACTCGATGTGGAATTTCCGGTAATAATTATAAAGGTAACCATTAGGTTTTATATGATCCTTACTTTTTATGTAATTATTGGTTACTCTATGATATGATGGAATATGAAAGGGATGAGATAAAATTGAAGTTAAATTATGTTATGGTATTTTTTGAATATTTTATCTCGTTGTTGGGGAATGATTTATGAATTATATAGTTTTGGAAAAAGGACAACACGCAGACCGTGTGACAACCCGTCGCGTCGGTCAAAGCTGTGGGAATCGAACCCACAGCCAAAGTGCAACTGGTATTTATCACCTACCACTGGACTACATGAAGTCCCTGGTTAGTTTGACTGACTCTTTTTAGTTAGTTGATTTTATGAATTAAGAGTAAGTTGATTTTGGGTTATCTATGGAAATTATTAACCTATCATGGGGGATATGTGTTTAGGTTAATTACTTTTCAATATGAGACTTTAAGAGAAACTGATGTTATTTGGAGATAAGTGTTAATTTGTTACTTGGATTACAATGTGATTAAATCCTTCAAATATTTGGTTTCAATCTTATTTTGGTTTACTTTGAAGAATTTTATGGACAAATTATTTATCGAATGGTCTTCGTTGAACTTTGGGTTTTGTTGGACAAATTTTGGAGATTAAGAATATATTTTCCTTTTATAAAGGGTTATACATTTGTGGATAATCAGATCTCATACTAACAATTTTGGTTTTGGTTTTGGTTAAAGTATAAATACATGGGAAATATATAGTTCTCTTTTGTGGATTAGGTGATTCTAAAGGAGTTTATTATAGCTCTCTTAATGTAAACAAGTCATCCTAAATACTCATCTTTTGGAGAAAATATGAGTTTGTGTAAGAAATTTAGTAAAAGATGAAAGTCAACATGGCAAGTAAGTATGTTTCCTTATGTTTAAGTTAAACTCAATAATAAATTCCTCAATGCAATGTAACTTAAAAAAATGTTGTATGTTAACTTTTCATACTGAGGAATCGAATACCGTTTAACCCATCACAAGTTTGTGATTTTCTTATGGTTAACTTTCTCCTAGACATGTTTACTATCACTCTCCCTCAGAACATGAACCTTTGTTTTTTTCTTCCATATCCATGTTTTCATACATGGAATCCTAGTATGGGTTATCTCAGGTGACCTCTGTACTTCTCTTTCATTCTTTTAAAGTGATTGTTTTGCCTACTCTTGTTCTGATGTGGGACTTTCAATGAAGTTTCTGAGCCCAATTTAAAAATTGCGAGGATGCAATTCCCAAAAGGGGGGAAGGATGTAACACCCTAGGTAAATAAAGAATATTACATTTTAATATTTATCCATATTTGTGAATAAAATATTAATATTATTTTAAAGGGAATTCTATGCTCGATGGCGTACCCAATACGCAACAATGAGTTTCTTTGAAATATTACGTTGCACTCTAATAATAAAATAATATTATTTTAAATGGTAGTTAGCTCGTAGCCGTTGTATTGGCGGAAATTAATAGAAGTAACTAAAAAATAATTATATATGTTTTTTAAATTTATCCAACAAAATATAAATGCTTAAAATAAGAAAAGAATTCAATTTTAGGCATATATACTCTAATTTTCACTAAAAGGTCGAACTATAGCCTTTTGATGGTGAACGCTATTTAAATATAGTTTTGGTCACTCTAACATATTCTATTTGACAAAATATAACACTTCTTTAGAATTGGGACATAAAAATTTACTTTGTGTAAAATTTTCATGTTTTTCCGATTAAGTTCATTTTTTAATGAATAGTGAAAAATGTTGTATTTTAATTAAAAAACTATTTTTAATATAATTTATTTATATTATTAGATTATATTTTGAATTGGTTTTAATGTTCAATTAGAATATATTTTTACCATTTAATCCAATAGTGGTTGTTGGAATTAATTTCACTTTGAAATTGGACTTAAACTAGTGTCAATCTTTTCATATATATTGTTTCATAAAAACACGCTATTTGTTTTGACAACGGGAATGAATTATTAAATTAAATAATGAAGCTTATATGTTTTGAATTTTTTAAAATAGACATCATTTTTGAAGTCATAATATCAAATATATCTTAGGGTTATGTTTTGTTATTTTTTTGAAAAACATCAATTTTTGATGAATAGTGAAACCACTAAGTTGTACTTAAAGAAAACTGATTTTTCGTTTAAATGAAATTTTACCACCACTGTGTTTTTAATTTCAAAAATAAGACATACATGGTTTCCATTAGGATGTAAAATGTGGTTCAATGGGATTAAAATAATTTTTTGGTGAATAGTAACTTTTATGTTCTTAATCGCGATTAGAGGTAATTAGTGTAATTTAAGGTAAAAATAAGGTTTTAATAATATGAAATGAACATGACACATGTCCTACCCTTATTGGATGTGTCATGGCTGACAGAGAAATTTCATGGGTCAACTAGGGGACCCCATGGAGCCACTTTGGTAGGAAAATGACATAAATAACTTTTTATTTAAAGTTAAAATAAAAATGTCACAAACCTGAGTTGTTTATTAAAACAATTTTTGCATGGGGTTATACAAGTCATATTTTTGACTATAAATAGTATCTGGAAATCAAAAAAGATTTAATATATCATAGTATTTTTTTTATAATTTTTGAACATTTTATAAATTAAAGTATTTATGACATCATGATGATGCAGCGATTACCTCATTATTTAAAGATTTAAATAAAACGGGAAGATAATGTAAAATATAAGACCTAGACATGTCCAAAACCTATTGGATGGGTGTATTTAAAACCCTTATCACCTTATCCTCGAAACACATCAATTTGGGACCATTAAAATCTAAAATGAATTCTTAAATAATGTAACATATCCTTACTTTCCAAGAGTGCCCCTCCTCTCCTCTTATAAAAGGCCCCCAACTCTACCTCCTTACCAACACCACTAAAGCCTTTGGCTCGTAAAAACCCTGCCAAATTTGTCTCTCCACATTCCTTTATTCCTCTTAGAAGCCTCACATTTGGAAGAAGTCTTCCCAAGGAAGTCTTTGAGCTCAAATCAAAAACAGTTACCCGTTTTAAAGGTAGTGTCTTCTCATGTGTTCTTATGTCTTATTTTGCTTCTCCAACCCCCTAAAATCATTTTATTCATTTCTTTTGTAACAACACCAGTATCCTCAATATACTAGTATGTTGTTATAAGAAGGATTCTAGCTAAACTTACACACACCTTGATCTAATGGTTAAAAACATACTATTTCTGTGGATGGTGAATTTCTTCCTCACGAAACGATGATTGTTCAACACTCATATAACACCATCAAAGGTGGACATTAAGATGAAACTATATTTATATATGATATATAATATGTTTATGTTTTACTTATGCTTCTGTATTTTTCATTTGTGTCATACCTTTATGGATTCCACTGTGGGTAAACATGATAATTTCATTTTAGGAAGTGCGGACTACCGCCCCCTCAAAGTGATTTGATTCATTAATGCCATACATGGGAAGTATAAAGGATAGATGTAATGATATTATATATGATATTATACAGGAATTATAATATACCTTTATATCATTATGATTTCACTCAATTAAAGTATGATATAGAAAAGAAAGTAGCGTTCATGCGTACGTACGGCTTACTGTCTCCATGAACGGTGCATTTCATTTCTTATCCCCAAATGTAATGTACTATTATAAGTACATATATATAATTTATATATATTATGTATGTTAAATCTAAGTGATGAATATAATTCTGTAATTAAAATATAAAAACCTCTCATTTAGTTTTAATTCCATTAATATGACAGAGAAATGAAAGTAGTGATCATGCGTACGTACGGCTAACCATCACCATGAACGGTGCATTTCATTTCGTACCTCTAAATGATTATAAATGCATGTATATACTGGACATATATGATATAAATGAAATTGAAATCATGAATATAATTCTTTATATAATGGATATTTTACCACATGAACAACTTCTAATTATAACGAGTTTATTTTTGACTCATGTACCAAGGATCGACAAAACAACCATTATTAACTTAAATGATTACATAATGTTTATAACATGGTAATAAGTGATATAAAAGTAATAATGCACTTGAAAAAGGTTCTTATGCAAGTATAAATTAACTCAAGTTTATTATTCAGGACATTAAAGAACGATCGAGTCATGTCGGACCCGAGGTAAGGGAACCTACCCCTCTCTTTCTTTTTAAGTACCCTCTTTTATGTCATTATTTTTTAGCTCATCTCTCTTATGATTGGGATGTTATTTTATGTTACTCTTTCTGTAAATATTTTGTTAATATTATGAGAGACCCTATTTTATGTCATCAATCCATTTTTGGAAGTTATGAGTGGCACCGTTAGGCTGCTGAGTTTTCGTAAGACATTTTTCATCTCACTTTTATTCCCGTGAGATTTATGCAACATTTTCCACCATTTACATTGAGTGGTATATGTACTACCCATTATTATACTCTTTTTTTAATATAATTTTGTTTATGAGTATTTACATCAATGTTGTATGACCCTTCTTCCATGGGGTGTACGTTTTGAATGTTACCCAACTCAGTAAGGGGACCTTTCACCCTCCTCTTTTTAAAAGACTTATTTTGTTATGTCTTTTAATTTACATCTTGTTATGTTGGGATATGTTCTTCTATATCCTTATTGATGTAAATTTTATGTCCAATTGATGAGATACCATTTTCTCTATCATCAACTATTTTTCTGAATTTTGAAGCGACGCCGTTAGGCTGTCGAATTTTTGCAAGGGAACTTCTTAACCTAATTTTGATTATTTGGGATAAACATGTACTCCTTGAATATGTCGTTCTATGAATATGTTTGAATGACCTCTCATTTTTTCACACTTAATATCCACTTATATTGGGTGTATTTATATTTCTCACGCATTATTATGTGATAGATTTAACCTTAATTCAAGGATACCATATTTATAATGGATTTCATCTCAATTTACATTTCCATTGAGACTTCATTGTTGTTATACTCCAATTCATTCCTAAATGGTTTGTATACTATCCTTTGGCATATTATATCATGAATCCCTTTATTCTCATGATATTATACAGTTTAGATTAAATGTTATTCTGCAATAATTTGTATTCAAGAGTCCCTTATTTTGTTAAAAATTCTCAAACAAAAATATCGTTTTAAATGTTTTAAAGATTAATTATTCTAAAACTTTATCTTTAATGTCCATGTTTTCAAAATGGTTTTCATTATTTATTTATATGGACATTAATGTTTTAAAATTATAATTCCATTAAAAGCTTCAAAGTGGTATGGGACACTTTGATTCAAAAATCTCTTTTAAATGGTTTTTGAAAATGGATTGATTAATTCAATATCCAGGAATTACTTATTGTGATTGTAAATGAAATTTTGTTATTTAAATGTTTATATTTTAAACATTTTATGTGTAATGATGGTACTTGGACATTTTATGGGTGGATACATGATAAAACATATGACGGGTGGTGCCGTGAATACCAGGATGGGTGGTTACGTTATAACCTCTAATGCATTGTGTATGGAAGCCAGCCGTATGGCTATTCCATTAAGTATGTGTGGAAGTCAACCATATGGTTATTACATTTAAGTATGTTTATTTCCCAAGTTACCTTTATATGTAATGTGTTCTTTATATGGGTTTTTATGGTAATGTTTGGTTACAAAAGGGTATGTAATGGTCTTTTAATCAGTGAAGAGTTTATACTACTTCATAATGGTGAAAAGTATTACTTTGATAAAGTATTCATAGTTTACTTATTGTTTTGAAAAACTAACAGTTTTCCTTCTTTGTGTATCCCTTACTAAGATTTTTATGCTCACCCCAAGTTTTTGAAAAGTTTTTCACAAGACTTAAAGTGGAATAGGGTCAAGGATGGGATCAAGGAAATGTCAGGCTGTCTAAAACATGGAATTAGACATGTTTCTTTTTAAGAGTTTTTATTTTATAAAAACTTAGTATATGTTTCTACTTTGTAATCTTTTGAGATGAAATAGTTATGTCCTAATTCTCTAAAACTCTAAACCTGAAAAGATCCTCAATGTGAATTATTCATTTAATTCATTATTAAGTATGGTTTAAGGCTGGGGCCTTATAGTAAAGGCATGATATATAAGTTATTTAATGATTACTCATGATACATTTTTCTTACTTCATCATGTTGGGGTTGGATCATGTTTTAAGTTACATTTATTAATGCAATTGGTTTCCATGGTTTTTTTGTCTCTGATTTTTCTTAGATGTCATCTTTCTGTTCCATGGTTTATGTCACATTATTTACAAATATAGTTTGATATTATCATCTAGTTTTTATTGGTGTTTATTTTTGTTACACTAACATTATTTACTGATGTTATGGGTATTTCTCTTTAATGTTTTTTTATCTTAAAAGATGAAATAATCACCCAAATGTTTATGAGACCCTTGTAATTTATTACCATATTTTGGTGTCTTAGTGATTTCACTTAAGCCCAGTATCCCCTATGTCTCCTCCCAAGCTAATTGGATATGGTTGGAATGACTCTTTTTTCATATAACTATGTTATCGTGGTTTAATGTTAAATGATCGTTATTAAAGTTAAAATTGATATTAAAGTGTTTTAGGTAGAAGATCATTCAAAATATGTACCTGAGACAGTCTATATGTTATTAGATGAGTTTAGTTAGACACTATCAGATCAAAAAATTGTATTTGGTGTTCCATAGGGTCATTTATCATTTATTATATATTTTTTATTAATTTAAGATTAGAAAAAAAAAATAATGTAACTTTGTTAAATTTATTATCTCTAATTTTTTTACAAAATTATAAAAGTGGATACGTTCATTTATATATTTTTGTTACAATGATGGGTTATTTTATTATTAATTTTTAATATAGATTGATTAAAAAAATACTGTAATTTTTTTGGAACAACTAAAAAATTCTTATTGAATTAAAATAATACAGGACTAAGATATTTCTAAATTTTTAAAATGAAATAAAATTTGATGAATCGTTATGAACCAAAAGTTTTGGAGATAAATATAAAAAATCTAGGAAGTGAACAAGGTGTATATTCTAATTAAATATTTATATTGATGAAATTAATGTCATTTTAAATGAATTGTTTCACAAAATAAATTAATAGTGTTTTTTTAAAAAAATTATTAAATTATAAAAAATGGATAAAAATTATATATTCCGGCATATAATTGTGAAAGTATTTAAAATTATCAACCATGGTCCATTTTTGGGTGAATTATCCTTTGATGGTGGCTTTTATAACCCATAAATAGTATAATATATTGATATTGCAATAAATGTAAAAACATTAGTGGGTTAAATGAAGAGGTAACTATGATAAAATCACAAAAGGAATTCCAAATTTTATTTTTTGATGGAATTTATACTTATCATCATCCAATATTCAAAATATGTAATTTTTTTGACATTTTATCAAAAATATATTAATTTTATACTTAATGGACTTCCAAGAGTGTTGTTCCCCAAGCATATAAAAGGGAACTTCATTTAATCAATTTATCAAAAATCTCTATCACACTGTCTCAACTAAGAACAACCATAGTTAATTCCTAGAATTCTTCAACACATCCAATAATTTTTTGAATTTCCAAAATACCATTCATTCATGGAATATAGTCCAATCCAAAATTTGTTTCCCAATGAATATTTATAGATCTTAACCTATAATTTTCCATTTTATATTATCTTATAGATCATCTAAATAGATGATATGCCTAATAAAATAATGAATTAAATACCATCAATATTCCTAATTTTGATTTTTAGAATAAGATAATAATAACCTCAAATCTAGTAGCTTATATTAGATCGTTACGTTATTAAATTTGGATAATATACACAAATTAATATCCTGAAGGACAGAATAGATATTTAGTCTTGATGAATTATATTAAAATATTATTCCCTTTTTAAATTTATAAATATGAAATAAATATGATAAGAACCAGTATATCATCCTCAAAATTTAATCATAATTTCCTTCCTCATATTCTAGGTAATTTAAACCAATATATAGTATGCTCAGTTACAGAGTAATGGTTATGTACAATGGAATTTATCATTTTAAACAATGAATAATTATGATTGATGACGAGATAATGAAAACTCACATATTCTATATATAAAATCAGTTAAGTGAGAAATGATCTCTAATATCAACACAGAAAAGTTATGGACTATGAAAAATAAATTTTCAATAATGGAAATGCATAATTATGGAAATTTATTATAAAAGCCTCTCAACAATGAAATCTATAATTTTAAAATTATGACCTCTCACCTAGGAAATTTTCTTTTCATTAAAGGACTCTCAATAAATTTAATTATCATTAGGTAATTAATTCTCAATAAATACATTATCATTGATGGGAATGAATATTATAACTACCCATTTATTTAGACATGATCTTGTAGCCTCATACAATACATCATAATAATAAAATTGTTTGCATTAGACCAATAAATATAGGGAGAAAGTATATAATTCTCGTACCCACCCTTCACGTAAATTGATAATGCATTCCTCACAAGTATGATTGTAACAACTTGGAAACTTATAAATAAAAATCTCATTTTGATTTAATTAAATACACTTTTATATATTGTGGATATATTAAAGAAATGCAGTTATGTATTTTTATTATATCCATTATGATTTAAAATTCCATTAAGTATCAGTAACATTGATAATATATTTTTTGAATATTGATCTTTAGATTAATATAAATAAATGGTTTTACAAAATCTAATTGATATTGAAAAGTGATGTGATGACCTCAACTAGTAGGATAATCCCCAATGAACCCCAATTATCAAAGCTTCTAAGGGAGATATCGTATCTAGTATTTTACCTTGAGCATGCCTATGTTGATATCCAACAACTTAAGCATAATCTAAATGATTTTTGGGATATTTTCAAGCTCATCAAGATCACGACCCAAACATTATATATCGAACTACACCATAAAAGCCTCACCATTGTTTACTTTACACATAGGGGATTTTATATTATATAATAGGAATATGTGTCAACAAAATAATTATATGAATATTTTTATGGTATTTTCAATATAATAATTTCAATATTTTCATATTACAATTACTTCATAATTGAATTTGATTTATGTATAAAAAATAAATTATTCATAATTAGTTTTAAATTTTAATTAAGCAGTTTTTAGTCATGAATTATTGGATTTTTTAAACAAATAATATTTTAATTTAATATTATTAATATATATTTAAATATAAATAATCATATAATTTTTTTGATGTTAAAAATAATTTATATTATGGATATAAAACTGTTATTGTCAATAAATTGAGTTTCTCTCAATAAATGACGATTGTTATTTTAAATAAGAAAAATCACATATTAAGAAATTTATTTTTATAAAACTAAAATTATTTTTGTAATCATATTGTCCCTCTTATCCAACAATATATTTTCATAAAAAAAATTACAATCAAACTTATGTGTGAAAATTAAATGCCATATTACTTAAAGGTGTGTATTAAACAAAACAATGACCAAATATTTATATAAAAAATACTATAAATGGTATCCACCAACAAATATATGTTTTATATTTTAATTAATGTGATTATTATTGATTTGATTAATTTTATAATGCCTTAATGAATTCTCAAAAACCATAAATATATTTTATGTTTTTAAAAACATTTCATTAAGAGTATAACTGGCTTTCACATCACCAAGCATATTATTTTATGATTTTGCGCCTATGAAATTATAATATAATGAAAAATAAACCCCTTCTGTAGAATCCATGGATAAAAATGTGATGTTTTGTAGTTTTCATTATTTTATTATATATAATAAAAAATTTATGTCTGAAAAATAATATATAATTCCCATAACTTTTATTATATAAACCCGCCCATGATACTAATCAGATTATAGAAAATAAATAGGTCATGTACTCACACTTCCCTCCCCTATATTGAGTCCCCCCATGTTTCCCTATGTTCTCAAGATTCTACTCCCAAGCTTTTTATGTTGCACTGTCTAGGTAAGGGGTATTTTCCTTATCCTATTTTCTCATGGTTCTTCATTATGTTATCAATAATATTTCAGATTAATTTTTGTTGGATATTTTTTCTTGTATATTATAAATTAAATTTGATGTAATGGTTATAAGAGAATACATTCAATTTAATCGACCCGTTTTATGAAATTATATGAATTTTTATGTGACATCATTATGTAATGAAAATTCTATCATGATTTTCTATGACAATCAATTATGTAGTGAAAATCCATAGCCATTTCATATCAAGGTTCTTAAGATTTATTAATTTTTTTGAATTTATTGGTATTTCAATGGTATTTATTCCACAATACATGATAGCGGAATAAAATTAGATGATTAATTTTTTCATACTTTATGATCTATGTGTAACACTTAATAATGGGAATGAAATTAATGGGAGAGGTGCACCTGGAATTATATATAATTCTAATTATTTGGGTAATATTTACTCAAAATATATGTCATTTTAAGATAGGGATAAAACATTTTATCATTATTGAAATTTTCCCCTAATGCTGACTAGGATGTAATCATTGACCAATTGATATGATATATTCATTTATGTTGTTTCAACAATTCAGATTTTCTCATTGTGTTATCATGCGGTATAACGCGCCATTTTTCATGTAAATGTTTCCCAACTATTTTATTTTCCGTTGGTATTCCTATTTTATAACATGTATTAGTTTCATCAAGTTATTCCATTTGTACTTCCTTATAATGGATCATAACTCACCAATTTCCTATTTATATCCTTATGTTTTCCCATGGTGTTTTATGTACGATAATGTTCAGTATGTTTTCAATACTGCTGATGTATTCCCTATTTTATATTTTATAGTGTACCTAATTCCAATATACAAATTACATATCAATATTTTGAGTTGTATAATATGATGTTTTATGTAATAAGTCATGAAATATTTTCTAATAAATATATGTGTTGTTATATTTAGTATCAATGAAAAGTTCAATTTATTTGTGGGGTTGGAATTATAAATATCTGGAGAATGTCTTAGAGATAATACTTTTTATAAGAAAACATCCCCAAATTCTGGTATGTATTTATTAATCTATATATAAATAAAATAAATCATTTTATGGATTCCCCAAGATGATGTGGCTCTATTACTAATGTATATAGGGGAATAACCTGAAAACTAATCATTGAACTACACACAACTAGAAACTAGTGCCTAACAATAGGTCGTGATACATACGTGGTTAGATACCCTCCGAGGATATTCTTTGATAATTTAATGATCTCATTATGAACCATAATTAAGGTAACAAAAATACCTTCATTCATATATATTATGAAATATATGATGGATAACATATACCAACTACCATATAAGAATAATTTAATGAAATTCATGTTATTTATATTCTTTCTCACTAATTTTATTTGATTCTCATTATTGTGTTTAGTAGTATAATAAATACTCATCCCTAATTTTATTTTATCCAAATTAATAGAAAAAAATATGAGGAATCAGGTAAAAAATAAATGTGACCTGAAATGTGATGACTACCCCAAAGAGATTCCCAACCCTATTAGAGCGGCAATTTAAAAATTTGTGTAGATAATCTCTCAAATTACTCGGGTTTTAAATAAAAACCTAGATTCGAATGAGAAACCAAATTCAACTTTGAATGAAAAGGTTACAATTAAGAGGTTTATAAAACAAAAACCATAAAATTGATCATAAGATCCCATGATTGTAGAAAAATGGACCCAATCCATTGATTTGATATTCTCCATCCTTTAATGTTTAGAGAAAGAGAATTTTAAACTAGATTTTTATCATATAGAAGGTGAATTTGATCAATGGTTGATATTGATCAAGAATATGAATCCGGGAGAATATATCAATGTGATGGGATGGATGGAATTCAGAGAAGAACTTATTTTTAAATACATTCCTTGCACTCTGAAACTGAAAATAGATATGGATTTTATTTCCCTCAAGAAAAAATAAGATAAATCTATTAGTTTATATGAGTAAAAGTTCAAAATTCATGAATTATAAACCTTATACTTTTGTATTATCGCTCAATTAAAGGTAAACTGTAGATTTGGTTGGCCAAAACCTGGTTTATAGAAATCCCTAGTGATTTAATACTTTGATAGATTTGAGGAAATTTTATGATGTTCCCTCAATGTCAAAATGGAGATTAGTGATGGCAAGGGTATCTTGGGGATAATAATAAAACTTTTTAGTTTAATTATGGAGGAATGATGGATAAATATAATGGTGCTTATAAATTTCATTATCCCACTTGTAAAAGGTGCTGAAAGAAGAACCCTTTGAATTGACAAAGGGGTGTAGGAAATTTATTATGTGTGGGAAATGAAACCAGATAATTATTTCTGATAGAAGATACCCTACAATGATATATAGGAAATGATTTTTCGTTTCAACCCTCATATCATTTTTCATTGTTTCATCTATAAGGACCATGGATGTTTTTGAACCAATGTATAATGCCTTGGGTTTTTAGAGACAACCAACAACCTCTATGGAAGTATGGAGAGTGATTTTTCCCCTCACAACTGTTGAGGTGGATATGAATAACAATGTAGTGATATTTAAGCTAATAATTCATTCAATAATAGATAAAATAAATAATTATTTTATTTCTATTACATCATTCATATCATTAATGTTTATTTGTTCTATTAAAACAACACCACAATTCATGGAAGTAGAGATATCTGTGAAACTAGAAATTGGGGAAATTATTAAATCATGGGTATATAAATCCTTCCATATAAAATTTGTTTCACTAAAAATCCCAATGAACCTTTTCATATTCCATTATGAGTAATTATAAACAACTCTATATTAAAAATGGATTCCCCTAAATAGATCCAATAGAAAGTTTCAGGATAATAAAATCACTCTTCGTATTGTGAATCGTTCCCAGATTCTATACAAGTTCAATGAGAAGGAAGAATAATATATAGAAATAACAACTCAAAACTAGATATTACTGACCAATTAGAAATAATATGTAGATAAAATTATTGAATCTATGGAAAGGATAATATTTTATGGGGATCCCATAGTATGGGAATACACTGATGTGTTTCCAATGGAATTAAATTGTATTCCTCCTAGTCAAGAGGTTTAATTATCAAGTGATATTATACATGGATAATTAAAACTATCCATGATTATGAATAGAATGATTTTTATTGAACATGAGGAGATGAAGAGGAAACTATCATATAATCTTGTTATAGGGTTTAAACAACCAACTGTATCTCTGTGGGGGGAACTATTCCTCTTCATCATGAAGAAGGTGGGGTTAATGCCACTTTGCATCGATTATCACTAGATCATCAATATCATGATAAAAAAAATATTCCTCCACCATGAATTGATGACTTGTTCGATCATCTACATGGAGAATTATACTTATCTATAGCGGATATATAGTCAGTATATTTACATGTTAGGTTGATGAAGGATGATATCCCCAAGACCTGTTTTTTACAATATAAGAGGACGAAAAGTTAAGAGTAATACCATTGAGATTCTATATTTCTTCATAAATATTCATGTAGTTTATTAATATAGTCTATAGAGATTACTGTGATAAATTCGTGTTATTCTATATAGTTAATATTTTAACATACTCTAAAAGGAATTTGGAAAATGAGGAGAATTTGATAACTATTATAAATTCCATATGAAAGGAGAATCATCATATTAAGTGTGATAAGTTTTAGTTTTGTATGAATGATCTCTCATGAAAAGGGTATCATATATCTTGAAATGGTATATATATGAACCTGTAAAAATATATTCAATTGAAGGATGGTCGAGGTGATCATCTCGGATAAATATCCTTAATTTCATTTGATTATCGTGGTATGAGCATCAATTTATAAGATATTTTTCACAATTTCAAAACTTATAACCAAGATATATCAAATGTGATTCATGTTTTTGTGGAATGATGAATGGGAAGAGTGCTTCGAGGAGTTGAAAATATGGAATAACACTATAATTGTACTCAAACTACCAGTAAGCAGAAAAAACATCATGGTATTCTATGATGCATCAAAGAATGGACTGGTCGATGTGTTAATGAAAATATAAATGTGATAGTCTATGCATTAGGGTTTTTAAATTGTTATTTACTTGACTATGTAACACATTATTTGTATATGGATGTAGAGATCACTGAATTGGAAATATTGGCTCATTTTATGTTTGGGGAGTACTGGAAAATATATATGAATCAAAAAATCTTAATGTATATATTCACATATAGAAAAATGAATATTCTCTAATGTATAGGGTTATACATGATCAAGAAATATGTATTATAAATTCACTACCATCCTGGAAATGAAAATAAATTATAAAACACTCTATGTAGAAAGGATCTAGAAAATTTATCATTGATGGTATTTTTGAATGATCTTATATTTGTATATTTGGAAAGGATTGACACAGGAATCATAAATGAAGGAACACCATCCATACTTTAACAATGTATTTATTAACCATCTATTATATATATAATATCATATTCTCAAATAGATGATTTAAGAATTTAGAAGAAAGTGAAAACTATTGAAAATGGAAAACCCTAATGTTCAATGTTAATAGAGAAGTTGTTGTGATATTTGGGTCATGAGAATGTGTACCATTAAGTCAAAAATCAATTAAGGACTTGTTTAATGATTCACATATCTTGAACTTCTCCATCATGAAATAAGATATATGTATTGAGATCTTATTGATTTTTTTGGAAGGATAATGTGAAGGAATAGACTATGAAATAAACATTAATATGTCTTATATGTTAGTAAGTGAAGGAATAAAAGAAAAAAATCACATGGTATACTACAAAAAATACTTTTACCTACTTTTAAATGGGAAAAATGAACATGGAATTTTTCATTGGGATTTTAAAAAATCAATAGAAAATAATGTTGTATGGGTTGTGTTAGATTATGTTTTCTGACACTTTCGTCGAAGCATGTATCCATCTGTAGAGGATGCACTGCGTTGTTTCCCCGCATTCCTACATTCCAAAGGCAGGCGACATCCATATCATATTCATGGATGCTTTACCCTTGATCAAAATTGGATGATGGGATGTTAGTATCTCCTTATGTGGATTGTAAATACCCATAATTCCTGTGGAATTATTTTTCTTAAATTTCAAGGGATTTTTAACGAGTCAGCAGTTTCTGATGGTGCATGATTCCAAGTCCAGGTGTACCCGAAATAAATTTCTGAAGTTTTTTTGGGTACATTCAGTAAACGTATGTATGGGAATCTATAAATTTTGAACCGGTGCTCAGAATTGAAATCTAAGGGCACCGTTGAACTCGCAATGTCATTGATTACTAAGTGAGACCTTCACTGCAGTTGCATTCTAACGAGAATGGATGTTAGATTTTGGTGGTTTTAAATTAATTTAAACAAAAATTAGAGTTATATTATTTTTATTTGGGTGGTTAAAACCTCCAAGTGGAGGTTGAGGGTGGGGGCCACCACACCCTACCCTCCTATGGGAGGTTACAGTGGTGGGTCCCACATGAGCATAACCTCCCTTGGGAGGATATAATTATGGTGGGGCCCTCATGAACTTATTAACCCCACTTTAACCCCTTGTAACCCCCAATTAAGTGGGGAGCCTCTTCATTTACCCCTCATTAAAGTGCCAACCCCTTCACATAATTAATTGAATCTCTTTGAATTCTTTTGAATTCATGACAATAATAAAAACAAATACAAAGCTATTATTTCATTTTGGTTGGCAACTCTCTTTTGGTGGACCCTTGGAGAAGCTGGGAAGAAATGAGATAACATCATCCTCTCCATGAAAAACACGAAGAATTCCCCTCACCACCGAATAAAAATGAAAAACATCTTCTTCCTTCTTCAATCAGGGAATGAAAAGAAAGCACCACCACCCACAAAGTATGCCCACGATGTCATCTCGACTCGTCTTTTCCGAGCTCTTCCTCCTTCGACATTGACGGAACGACGTCCACCTTACCGCAAATTCATCAACGAATATCAATATACTCGAGGTATTGTAATTTTAGATATTTTATATATGATTATAAACCTATATTCTTTGTCATTCAAATTTATGGATTATTATTTGTCAAATGTTATTTCCATGACGAGGAGGGCTCGAACCGCATGAATACGGCCCGACCCTCCCCCTTTGGTTGTTCATGTTGTTGACAACAGAGGTAGACCTCAGAAGAAGCTGGTGGCACATCGGACACCGAGATGTTGGAGAGGCGCGGCTCTATCACATCGCGCAGGAAACCAATTTGTGTCTAGCTGGTTCACGGTGGTGCTGGAGGGGCGCGGTGCCATTGCACCATGCTAGAGAGGAACCACGACTAGGAGGGTCGTGGTGGATGTAAGAGGCATGTCACCGTCGTGCCACGCAGAGGGTAGCAGAACCGTAGATCCGTCACCCTGTGGTTGAGGTGCAGTGGCGGCCAGCCAGGCCGGCAGCCGTGGAGCCAGAGCGGCTGGCCGCTCGACTGACTGGGAAGAGCGGGACCCCGTAGGGTCCCACGTGTGCTGGACCGGAGCCACCTGGCGCCTGTTGGAGAACCAACCAAATAGAATAGCCATTATGGATCTATGGGGCACGTACTACCCCCTGCTGCGGCTTAGGCAGACCCTCGCTATGCCGCCAGGTCGCCAGGACAAACGGAGTGTCGGGTCAACTGGGTTGTTGGGCCACCATCGGGCTGGGTCACCAACTCGGGCCTGGCCGCCTTCAGACTGGGCTGCCCACTTGGGCCAGGCCAAACACTTGGGTTGAGCCACCCTCTTAGATTGGGTCAGACCCAAGGAACATGTCGGACCCCTGTATGAACTGGGTCGGGCCGGGTCGGTCTGCCTGGGTCAGACCAGAACCGGACTCATTTAGCCAGTTTACACCTATTCGCCCCTATCTTGGGAGACGGGTGTCCAATCGACAAACTGTTTGAAGCGAAAAAATGCTCAGACAGAGACGGTCCTATTGGATTACCAAATTTGAGGTGTGGACATAGTTGGAGTATGGTCGGTTGGTTTGAGCCTAAAGACCAACCCGACCCCTAGAATGGAAATAACAATTACTCATAGACTGGGCATCTGATTGATGCATCATCTATCATGTTTGAACGCTTATGACATGGTGGTCCTTTGGGTTACTCATTTTTTAAGTTTAGTGGTGGTCGAGTTTTGACTGATATCTCGAGGGCAGATTATATGAAACTCGAGTGCACCGAGTGTGGGGAATCCAGTGGATAATAGTTAGGTGGATGTTGGTGGCATATAATACGGAGGTCATCACTTAGTGATCTTGTGTGGGTAAGTGCATAACGATCCTATGTGGTTTAGTGCTCTGCGGTCCTGTGTGAGTGAGCACATACCGATTTTGTGTGGGTCAGTGCTCAGTGATGCTGTGTGGGTCATGCGGGGGTTATAACTATCGATCCTATGTGGGTCATTGTGGGGGTTCGTATATATCGATCTTGTGTGGGTCAAATCCTATGTGGGTCTTTTCAGGGGTTAGTACCTATCGATCATGTGTGGGTCATACTCCGTATGGTCATAAGCAGTGCCTCTTTTTAGAATAAGATGATCTAGCTTTGCGACTAATCATTTTCCCTTCTATGCTACACAAAAATCCTTGTTTCAGCAGAGACATTGAATTTTGTGTTTTCTAATGATTGAAATGGGTTACTAGATAACATAGGTATATATATGGTCATATACCACGTATGGGTTATCCATTGATTCTTTACTTTGTGGTTATCATTGATGGGTTTTTGTGAGACCATGAGGGTCTCAGGGTCCCTACTAAGTATTGTTATACTCACCCCTACACGGGCTATGCCCGCACCTGGTTGTGTTGGTTGCAGATGACAGACAGTTCTGATCGAGGTAGAGAGTAGTAGTACTGGATGGTACCTGGAGGTGGACCACTCGGCGAGACGTACACAAAGCAGACAGAAGGGACATGGGGTGCTAAGGAGGTCATCTATACCCACCTTTCTGGTTGGAATTTTGGTGGATGACTGAGTAGCTGCATTACTTCTTTTCTTCAGTTGTACTTGCTTCCAATTGTACCAGTACATTACTGTTGGTCTTGTATTCCTCTCCCCTTTACTTTCAACACACTCTTTTTTATATAGTTTTATGTAGTGTTTTAACTTGAGTGGGTACTATGTTGTGTTTGTTTACTATTTTAATAGAAATTCTTTCCCAGTTTATGGATTTACACCTTTGGTGCTAGTCGCCAGCCCCTGGCCTATGGAAGGCAGGCTTGGGGTTGTCACGATACAGGCCCTGGGGGACGGGTTCTGAAAAATTGGTATAAGAGGAGTTAGTCATACTGCAGAACATAGGACTCTAATCATTGTTTTATGTGAATAAATAATTTTAAATGTACTAGGTATGGTTTTCAGTTCAGGGAGTCCAGTGTTGGTGCGGCGGTTGATGAATCCATACACCAGGACCCTGACTTCTGATTTCTGACATAGTGCATGAAAACACTAATTGCGTGCGTGTATTTAAATTTTTTTTAAATCAGCTCAACTAGGACATCTTAGGAGGTATAAACGTTTTACCATGGCACACATGTTCCTTGTCAGGATGCCTCTACGCAGACATCCATTTGGGGTTCCCAAGATAGTACTCAATGACGGCCCACAGAGCGACGAGGCTCCGGTGCAGTTCCCTCTTACTATGTTGGTAACATCAGGTGGTGTACCAGAAGCACCACATCCCATTGGGTAGTATATTCCACCAGCCACATTGGAGGACGGTGCATGCCGAATGAGCGCGTTGCAAAAGTTCAAGCAGCAGAGGCCTCCGAGCATACGAGGTGTGACAGATTCCCAGGTAGTAGAGGACTGGCTGGAGGTGATTGCTAGAGTTCTCTGCCTAGTCGAGACACCCTTAGAGTAGATATTGATCTTAGCTTCTAGTGTTTTCCTGTATGTGACCATGAAGATGGTACGCATAGTGATTAGGTTTCAATATGTGGACCGTTTTCCGAGATGGTACCTTCAGGCAGTGTGCCAACTATATCACTGCCCATTGGTCAGCAGACACTACTGGCGGTACCAGTAGAGGACACTTGTAGGCATAGTTCCTTACATGTGTTTCAGCATTAGATACATGTCATGTTCCAAGGTGATCCCGAGTCATAGGCAGGTGAGGACTGGCTTGAGGAGGTGGCAGAGAGTTCCCTTCAGCTTCTACAGTTTCGGCAGGGCAACATGTCAGCAGTGGATTATTCATCAATCTGTATCGACTATTCCAGGTACTCAATGAATAAGATTCAGACAGTGCTTCAGGGCTCGAACCTCTGAGGGAGGTGTGTTTAAGAACAACTGAGCCAACACATTTCCTCTATGCATTCCTACTCATCATAGGGTTCTAGAGAGAACCTTTGTGGGGGAATGTTCTTTGGCTGATCGAATGCAGCTAGTGAATGTTATCAGTGGGAAGACAGGAAACTGGTGCCAGTCTCAGAGACATGGGCGTGAAAGAATTTTCGGGAAGAGGATGTGACATGGACAGATAAATCTGCAGGGGAGCAGACGTGGAAGTAGAGTTTGGAGTGCAGCATGAGGTGATGTACATTTCGACATGTTACAACCACCCGCGTTTGTAGTCCCCACCAGGCTCAGGGAGCTGGAATGTAGGGGAAGAGAGTTGCTGCATGTTGTCAAGGAGTGTGACCCAAGGGCTCTAGGAATGATTTGAGGTACAGTCTGTGTCTACTACTAGCTGTTGTATCAATAGACATTTGTACTAATCATTCCTTCCTTCAACAAATCTTGTCCCAGACCTAGAGATTCTAATTAAACCATTGAAATGAACCTCATGTCTGGAGATTTCAATGGGAGGAGACTCGATAATCGCACTTACATCGATGGTGCGATCTGACCCTTGAGGTTATAGTTTTGGTTGGATCCTCTTGGTGGCAGCGTAGAGGCCTTACGACATTAGTTTGGGTATGGACTGCACAGCCACGGTTAATACACATATTGACTATATTAGGAAAAATGTTTTTGGTTTATCTAAAATGTTGGAATAGGGTTTTCAATGTTCAGAGAAAAATGAAACCCAAGCAGCACAGGATAAACTCAGGCATAGGAGGGTGTAGCTAACCACTCGTGAGTTGGCCTGCCTCACCCTTCTGGTAGTAGAAATTTTGAGTTTTGAGTTCCCAACAAGAGAGGCCATATTTCCTCAAGGACTATTACATTGGGAAATTATTTAATATTGGGAAGGGGGAACATGGTATCAGAAAAACTCAGTATGAGGTCTGGCTTCCAGCTGCTGAGTGAGGCGGTGGGGCAGTTAGTTGCTTTACAAATATCCTTTGTTCATAGAGACCGAGCATCCATTCTTCATTCTCTTATAAGAACTCCTCCAATTCTTCAGTGAGTGGGGGAGGTGCAGCATGGGGACACTGACTATGAGACACGACATGCTTAGATTTCCACAGGGCATGCACCTATTGGTTTTTTTGAAGGCAGGGGGAATGTCATCCTTTTCAGAGGACATACTATGGTACCAGTTTCACTTTATGAGGAAGTGTTGAGGGAGTTACACACTGACCCTCAAGAGGTACATCCATGAGTGGCGAAGATGTACCAGGACCTTCGATGATAGCATTGGAGGCCAGGTATGAAGAAGGTGGTAGCATAGTTTGTCTCACAATGACTCACTTGTCAGCAAGTTAAAGCGTAGCACCAGGTACACACAGACTTGGTTCAGCCCTTAGAGGTCTCAAAGTGGAAGTGGGATGGGATATCCATAGACTTTGTGATGGTTATTCCATGTACATCCAATAGTCATGACTCGATTTTGGTGATTGTTGAACAACTCACCAAGTTGGCCCACTTCCTACCGATCAAGGAGCAGGGTTCAGTAGAGAGCTTGGGACACCTCTATGTGAAGGATATTGTGCGTTTACATGGAGTACCTTCTTCTATTTTCCCCGACTATGATGAATGGTTTACTTCATGGCTATAGAAGAGGTTGGAGGATAATTTAGGGACACAACTTCACATGAGCACCGCCTTCCTTCCTCAGACTGATGGTCAGACCGAGAGGACCATTCAGACCTTTGAGTACATGCTCCACACACGTGTTCTCGACATTGGTCGCAGTTGGTAGGATCACTTACTGTTGGTAGAGTATTACTACAACAACAACTATCACTCCACCATCGGTGTGGCACCTTTTGAGGCATTGTATGGTTGACCCTTCAGATCGCATGTGTTCTGGACAGACCCAGGGGAGTCAACACTAGTGGGACCAGAGATGGTACGTGCTACCATGGAGAAAATACAAAACATCTAGGAGTGAATGAAAACAGAACAGAGCAGGAAGAAGTTGTATGCTAACATGAGATGCAGTCCTCTAGAGGTCGAGGATGGTGACAACATCTTTCTATAGATCTCAACTCGACAATGTTTTTGGAGATTTGTCTTAGGTGACAAGTTGTCTCTGCGATTCATCAGACCATTAAATGTCCTTAGCAAAGTAGATGAGGTGGATTACCGCTTAGCTCTTCCACCTCAATTGCACCGGGTGCATAACGTCTTCCACGTATCTCACCTGAGGAGATATGTGCATGAACCTTCTCACATCATCGACCAAGGAGAGAAGGACATCGATGATGGGGTTACTTTCACGGACGTTCCATTGGAGATTGAGGATCGACAGGAGAGGGTCCTACGTGGATGGTTGATACCTCTGGTGAGTGTTCATTTGGCATCATGAGAACCTCCAGGAGAGCAGAAGGGAGCAGGAGGCTCAAATTCATTATATGTGCCCCCATTTGATCCCTTTGATCGAGTTGTAGCTTACGAGGATGTAATGCCCTGAGGTGGGGAGAATGTAAAGACCGGGAATTCCTGTGGAAATAGTTTTTTATTAAAATCATGGGATTTTTTACGAGTCCACAGTTTCTGATGGTGAATAATTTCAGGGCCCGGTGTTCCCAGAATCAATTTCTGATGTTTTTTAGGTACGTTCTGTAAACGTATGTATGAGATTTTATAACTTTTGAACTGGGGCTCAGAATTGAAATCATAGGGCACCGTTGAACTCGTAGTGTCAATGATTACATTGTGAGATCTTCACCGCAGTTTCTTTATAATGAGAATGGAAGATAGATTTTGGGGGTTTTTTAATTATGTTAAATAAAAATAAGAGTTAGCTTATTTTTATTAGGGTGGATAAAACCTCCAAGGGGAGGTTGGATGTGGGGGTCACCACACCCGAACCTCCCATGGGTGGTTATGGTGGTGGTACCCACCTGTGCATATCCTCTCTTGGGAGGATATAATTAAGGTGGGGCCCTCACGATCTTCATAACCCCCCTTTAACCCCTTGGAACCCCCAATTATGTGGGGAGCCTCTTCACCATCCACTAATTAATGGTCCAACTCCTTCATTTAATTAATTGTCACTTTTTGAATTCTTTTGAATTCATGCCAACAATAAAATAATAGACAATTAAATTATTTCATTTTGGCAGGAAACTCCCTTTTGGTGGAGCCTTGGAGAAACATGGAAGAATTGAGAGAACTTCATCCTCTACACGAAGGACGCGAATAACGCCCCTCACCACCGAAGACCGACGAACTCCATTTTCTTCCTTCTTCAACCCGGGTGAGAAAGAGAAGCTCTGTCGCCCACGAAGTACACCAATGACGTCATCTTGACTCATATTCACTGAGATATTCATCCTTCAGCATTGATGTAACGACATCCAAATTACATCGAATTCATCAAAGAATATCGATATACATGAGGTTCAGGAATTTGAGTTATTTTATATTTATTTATAAACCTCCATTCTTCGTCATTCAAATTTTTGGATTATGGTATGCCAAATGTTATCACCATGAAAATGGGGGCCCATACCACATGAATATGGATCGACCCTCACTCTTTGGTTGTTCTTGTTGTTGATGAAGGAGGTGAAATACCGAAGTAACCAGCGGCGCAAGGGCTGCCAGATATGCGTGGCACCATCACGCAGCGCTGGAAACCACGTCGCGGCCAGGTGGGCCACGATGGTGTCGGAGGGGCGCATTGTCGTTGCACCGCGCCGGAGATGAACTGCGACCAGGAGGGCTTCAACGAATGGAAAAGGCGGGGTTCCGTCGCACCGTGGAGGAGGTGCAGTGGCGGGCGGTCGAGCCAGCCGCCGTGGAGCCAGAGCGGCTGGCCGCTCAACTAGCTTGGAGGACCAGGACCCCATCGGGTCCGACGTCTACTGGATAAGTGCCACCTGTCACCCGTTGGAGCACCACCCGAACGGCAGAGCCATTCGGGAGCCAGGTGTGCCCTCTACCCCTGGTCGCTGCATAAGCGGACCCCCTATGGGATGTCGGGTCAACCGGGTCACTGGGCACCATTGGGCTGGGCCTCCCCCTCGGGTCGGGCCGCCCACTCGGTTCGAGCCGACAACTTGGGTCGGGCCTCCCTCTTAGACTGGGTCGGACCCGCGGATGGGGGTGGACCCCAGTCTGACTGGGTCAGACCGGACCTAGACCTGTTTGGCCAGTTTTCACCTTTTCGCCCTTATCTTGGGCTACGAGTCTGATCGATGAACCGTTTGTGGCGACTGAAAGCTCAGAGTGAGATGGTTCTATTGGCATACTCCACCTGAGGTTTGGACACAGCTGGAGTATATTCAAGTTGGTTTGAGCCTAAAAACCAACCGGGCCCCTGAAACAGAAATGCCATTAACTCACAGACCGGGCGTCCGATTGACGCACCGTCTCTCATGTTGGAAACCTTACGACCTGGAGGTACATTGGTTTAATCCTTTGTGGTGTTTAGTTGCAGTCAAGGTATTACTGATATCTCGAGGACAGTCTCTAAAAAAATCGAGCGAACCTGGAGCGTGGAATCCAGTGGCTGATAGTGAGTCGGAGGTTGGAGACAGATCATACAGAAATCCTGTGTGGGTTAGTGCATACCGATCCATTCTAGGTCATATCATCTATGGGTCTACACTCAGTGATCCTGTGTGGGTCAGCACATACCAATCATGTGTTTTTCAGATCCTATGTTGGTCATTGTGGGGGTTAGTACCTATTTATCCTGTGTGGATCAGATCATGTGCGAGTCATTGCGGGGGTTAGTTCCTATCGATCATTTTGGGTCAGATCCTCTGTGGGTCATTGCGGGGGTTAGTACTAATCGATCTTGTGTGGGTCAGATTCCATATGGTCAGAAGCCGTGCCTCTTGTCAGAATTAGATTATCTAGCTTCGTGACTAATAATCTGCACTTATAAGCTACACTAAAAATCCTAGTTTGAGCTGATTCAATGACTTTTGTGTTTCCTCATGATTGAGATGGGTTACTAGATATCTTAGGTATATGTATGGGCATATACCATGTTAGGGTTATATATTTATTCTTTACTTTGTGGTTATACTTGTTTTATTTTTGTGAGACCTTGATGGTCTCAGGGTCCATTCTGAGTTTCGTTATACTCACCCCTGCATCGGCTATGCACGCATCTTGTTGTGTTGGTTGCAGACGACGGACAACATTGATCGGGGTAGAGAGTATTAGTACTTGACGGTACCCAGAGGTGGGCCACTTATCGAGACATACACGGAGAGGACATACTGACTTGGGGTGTTGAGGAGGCCATTTCTACCCACCCTTCAAGTGGGATTGCCGGAGGACAATCCAGTAGCAGCTTTACAACTCTTCATCTGTTGTACTTGTTTCCAGTTGTACCAGTACCATACTGTTGGGCTTTTATTTCTAGCCCCCTTTACTTTTAGCACACTCTTTTTTATATAGTTTTATTTAGTCTTTTATATCCAGTTGCGTACTCTATTGTGTTTCTTTTACTATTTTAAAGGAAATGCCTTCCCAGTTTAGGGATTTTCACCTTTGGTGCTAGTCGCCAGCCCCTGGCCTATGGATGGCGGGCATAGGGTAGTCACAATTCGGGACTCGGGGGGCGGTTCATGACATGGATTCCTCCTCGAATGTTGTCACCTAGTCCGAGTAACATTTAATGATTAATAAATTATTTTTGAATCTCATTCCCAATGCCATTTCATTTTGGATTCCAGATAAATACATTGCTTCTGTCTAGAAATTTCATGTGGTCTTGACAGGGTAGCAACCTCTCGATGGAGTAGATGACAACATCCGGCATTTCGGGGCATTTATAGATGCATTGACATTGGAGAACATGTATTATCCCTCATAAGAGTTCACCTCAAGGGTGTAGAATAGAAGCAATCCCACACCATTCGATGGGTATCTTATGCCAGAGGCATGTATCTAAGGGTTTTCATAGCATCCCATGATTAACACGGGGTATGTTGCATGTTTAATGTCTTTCAGAGATGGTAGGAGACTGATCAGAATAACCCATGGAGGCGTATCATATTGGTAAATCCCTTGGAGGGAGTTCCTAGATGGTTTACTATATGGATGGCTCATGAAACCCAATAAGAGCAGACCCAAGCTGGTGTGTCCTATTGATGGAAGATATCACCCTGTGAAGGCTGATAATAACACCATTAATGGAGGATCATGAAAACTTCACCCCATAAAGGGGGTCATCGAATGGATGGATTAAAATTCCCATTGAGAGTGGACCTTGGGTGGTGTGTCCCATAAAGGGAAAATGTCACACCATGAGGCAGATTTGGACACCACAGAGGGCATATTATAGAGAGTTTACCCCAGAATAGGGATTACAAAGGTTTATCATTTGATGGGATTAAACCTCATGGAGTTTCCCTACATACCCTTTGTCGATGATAGGGATCAGAAACCACATAGTTTGAAGGGGTGAGTAATCATGGTGTACGCGAAGGACAACAACCAAGACACATGTTGGGGATTACGCATGGATTGAATCCCATCCCAAGATAAAAACTCTTAGTAGGATGGTTATGGATTTTGTGGTTATTATGCATGGTTAGCTAGTTCGGTGTATCAAAGGGCAGTAATAGGATAGATGTCATGATCTCATGGGAATTTGGTGGCCCATGTGAGATTTAGGATGGATGAAGGATTGTCAAGTTATGTGAATGGGAGGAATGACATGGAACTGACGTGAAGATGATAGTGATGATGGGCTTGGACATTATAGATGATTCTTACATTTCCTTGTGGAGGAGAATCAAAGTCTACACAGTTCGTTGGGGTGTTGGGACACCTTAGGAGAAGGCCCATGAGAATGGATGCATAGATTGGACCCGAAGGAATTAGATCCTTCGAGTTGGGGATTGACCTTCCTGAATCACAAAGTCTCATGTGAAAGATCATGATGGGATATGGGTGATGGGATAGAACATCAGGGAGGCATCCTATATATCACAGTGGTAGTAAATCAATGATCATGTAGTTAATGATTGAGCATTGAATTGAGGTGTTCATATAGGACAATGAACCGATGACATGTTGGGTTCATGAGTGGTTAGCAACCCGAGATTCAGTCTAGCATCACTGGGGTAGACTAAGGATAAGGTTCCCAACAAAGGGGACACTGCATTTCTCTAGTTTTTGGGGTTATCCTTAGAGAGGATTCCTAGATAACATGTCTAGGAGATAAGGATCAAATCCCACATAGTTCGAAACTGGTATAGGATTAGGATGTGTGTGGAGGATAGTGACCCAAAGATGATGTTGGGGCTTACAAGACGTTAGCAGCCCGAGATTGATCTAAAGCCCTAGTGGGGACAAGAGAGTTGGGTCCCAATAGAGGGGAATGCAATGGCCTACCATAGATTGGGATTGAACTTCAATGTGGTTTCCTACATACTATATCTCAATAGACTAGGATCAAAACCCACATAGTTCGTCTGCATAGAGTTTTGAGTCATAAACGAAAAAAGGGGGAATACATTTTAACATCATGTGGGGTGAGGGTGAACGGACGTAATGCAGTTAGTACTAATGTGTATTGGGCTTGAACCATAGGGAGGATTTCTACGTACCTTTCTCATAAAGGGTAAAGGATCAAATTCCTCATAGTCCAGGGCTGCTGCATACTCTAATCCCACGTGAGAAATGGTCGGTGTGAGAAAAAGGAGACAACAACATACCTGAAAATCATAGTGAAAAGATATATCCATGATGGATGGTGAATGGGACTTACACATCAGAGAAGCTCGGGTACCACTAAGAAGTGGCAATGATTGATGGGGCATATTCATGGAAGCGACCCGATGTATCTATGGAGTGAAAGTGCTGAACGAGGATTATTCATGGGAGCTTTCAAGGTGTATTTCTCATGTCTAGCCATAAGGGCATCCCAACTCACTAGTGGGATGAGGCATATAATTTCAGCCTTCACAAATGTGATACTGCACAAGTTAGATAACAACAAGGGAATTAGAATAAAATCTGAACAAACAGAGATGAAAAGTGTGAATCACATGCCCAATATCCGAAACAAAATAGGGAAGCATGATGAAGGGAGATAATAACTAACAATATTCGAATCACAGCTTCCACATCTTGTTTGTTTGAGATGGAAACAAATAAACTAGGGCCAACTACTGATCATATTCAAAACATGGAGCTAAAATCAATTTTTTTTCAAATGTCTTCCAAGGTGTTGGCCCTTGATGGTAGGTGAGATGATGTGAAATGGGACCAGGACATTAGGGGGTCCCCCTAAACACCAAATAGGATGAATATTTGAATGAAGGTCACACAAATAATTTGATGGAGTGATTGAATGTTTGAATGAATTTAACACTATTGAAATTATGCCACTGTAATTAGGGAATGATTCATATTATTATTGTCACATAAGGAATCCTATTTTTGAATGAAATAGAGTGGTACTATTTATTTTCTTGTTGAGACGACTATTGACATCTTAATATTGGTGAATAAGGCATCTCTTATTTAGATCACGAGGCATCCTATGTTTTTCATATATGTTTTTTTACATTTTAAAGTGATATAGATAGGAATATTGGAATCTTATTCTTGGAACATAAGGAATATCTTGTTTGGAGCAAAGGCAACCTATATTTTTCATATAGGGTGTACTACACTTTATACTCATGTAGATAGGACTATCAGAATCTTATTTTTTGCGCATAAGTAATCTATTATTTATAGCAATAATCATCCTATATTTGTCTAATAGGTTTTATTATAGTTTATAGTCATACAGAGAGGACTATGTGAATCTTATGCTTTGTGCATAACGTGTCACTAATTTAGAACAAGAGGCATCCAATAGTTGTCATATAGACTGTATTACAGTTTAATTTCATATAGATTGGACTATTAGGCATAAGGCACCTAGGAATGGCTAGTGTAGGACTTATAAAAGAGTGGCCCTTTCTATTAGATCTTCACATAAGAGTCTGGTGATGGTGTTTGGATGACTTACATGAAGAATGGTTCCACTCAAGGTACTTGGTAGAATAGATGAAAAGATTCTCAACTCACTACAAGGGAATCTATCCAAGAGAAATATATCAACTCAAAGATGTTTCACAAAGTGTGGAGGAGTATCTCAAATCATGGTATTCCATAGGTGGTAGGTTGATAATCATAAATTTGTAATGGAAAATTTTGATTTCCCGACCTGAAATGTTCATGGTGCGAATCTCCAATTTTCATTAGGGTTAGTGACTGTAGTGAAGGGACCGAGCTAAAGGGTTCGAACCACAAACCGAATGTGAACCCAAGAGGGGGTGCGAGGGTGCATCCCCCATGGTATGTACCGATTGGCATCAAGGTATGAGCTTTGTAAAGGATAGGTATTTTACATGGAATGTGGTTTGTGGATAATGGGGTATCACGGAACAAGGGGCTTCGTCGAGCTTTGGGTCTTGCAAAGGAAAGGGGATCGTGAATCACTAGGTCTCACATAGCAAAGGGTCTCACGAAGCTCTATGTCTCGCGAAGAAGATTCTCCAAGGAAAGGTATTTATGGACCATGAACTCACCTTGGAAGAAGGCATGTTTTATGGAGAGAGATCTATGAAGTCTTAATGATTCGTGGATCCTTGAGGAACCCAAATGGGGCTCCCTCATTTGAAAATAGTGGAGTCCTTTATGAAGGGTATCACATAATGGTGCTTGGGACCACCACAAAATGGGAGATCAATAACTAAAGGGGCGGTGTAACAATCCATCTGAAGGGGGGTGAGCTACCTATTTATTGGTGATGGAGGTCGACGGAGCACTCTGTGGAGAAAAAATGTGCACCGACAAGAGAAATTTACATCGTGAAGGATGTCATGCTCCACAGCCAGAGGAAGTTCCCTCAAGATTCACCTAATCATGGAGGATACCATCATGGAATTTGTGGTGTTTGAGTAGGCTCTGATCAAGTTCTTTGGACTTGCAGAGCCTTCCGTCAGGGCCTTGGGGGTTCTCGTGGAGGCTTTAGACAAGTTCCTCTACTCCGTGATTGCGGAGGTAACATCACAAATGGGCATCGTAAACCATCCTTCCATCCAAACATCAAAATTTCATAACTCCTAAACCATTGCTCCATTCTAGCTCTACAACAAGTCAAAATAAAGCTTAAAAAATGGCATACACTCATGTTTCAATTATTTAAGCATTAGAAATATTTTATGGATGTGTTCTCTAGTGCCAAAAATTATCTTATGAAAACATAAAATGTCCCTTTTATTCAAGATGGTTTCTCACTCAATTAACTTGCAATGATATACCTTAGATAAGTGAGGAGGTGGCAGGAAACTACACTATTGGTTATATCTGATTGAGATCCAATATTTACCTCTATATTCTGATTGAGTTACCAAAATTATCTAAATATAGTGTTGAAATTCAACCCATCTTATCACCATGAAATTGATATTCAATATGTTCAAACTGTCATGTCCCTTGAGGATATGGCGTGATCATGAAAAATTGTATTCAAAGGGGGATGAGATAAATATATTATTATATTCATGTTCTTTTACTATAATATTCACCACTAATGAAACCAAATGGCTATATATGAATCCCTTTATGGAAGGAGATGGAGAACAGTAGTATGTTTGGATGAAGTTGAGGAACGAAAACTAATAGCTCCTAAAATGGTCATGGTAATGGTGGAGAATGAATACACCATTAAACATCACATCAAGGTTGCTCAAATTTTCCAAATGAGCTAATCAAGAAATATTTAAAGTTAAATGGATTTTGATGTTGGAATCATGTTATTCCTTCACATACCTACATGGAATAATGTAAAGATATTTTGGAATAATATAAATCTTTTTCCAAAATATATCAACCATTTGAGTTCATTGATCACATTAGTGCAGTGTATTATTGAATATCACTCCCAACTAACCTATCTTAACTACATGATACATTCCATGTATCCATGTTTAGTAAGTATTGATTGTGCCCTTCAGAAAAACTCAATATAGTGGTGGTACCATTAAAAAATTTCCATTCATATAAGGAGAAGATGGTGATGAACATAGATAATAGAGAAAAGGTTATATAGAATAAGAAAATTCACCTAGTAAATGTGCTACGAAGAAAACACATGTTTGAAAAGAATTGTGGGAAACTGAGGAAGTGATTAAATAGAATTACCCACATCTATATGACTTCTTGAAATGAAAATCTAAATTGGAAATTTCAGAAGGGGGAATGATTATGACTACCAAAACATTTCTAAATAATCTTCCCCATCTAGATTAATTAAATTCATAGCTATATATTATGGATATAGAAAACATATTCACTTATTTGGTTTTATTATCACTTTTAAAATTTTTATGACCATTATGAATCATTATCATTAATAATATATCCACTGAAATATGATCTTATGATTAGTATAGATATGGGGTTTTAACAGATCTAATTGACATAGAAAAAGTATGGGATTTCCACAACTAGTAGGTTCGTACCTTTGAATCCGATTTATTATATCTTCCATTGGATAGATAATATATGATATATTCCCTCATAAAATCCCAAATGAGATCCAACAATATAATCTTGAGTGAAACTGTTTATAGGAGATGTTTACGGTCATTCATATCATGGCCCAAACTATGTACTCTAAACCACCCCATGAATGTCTAATCAGAATAAAACATGCTATTAAGGTGTTGGTGGAGTATTAAATATATATATATACCAATAACATAATAATATCAATACATTTTTTATTTTAATATAATATTTTTCATATTTTCCTAACATAACTTTATAACAGATTTTTATTTTTATACAATACAATACAATTTGTATTCTTGATAAGTACTACATTTCAAATAATCTGTTTGTTTAGAAAAATTAATGTCCTTTTGAAATAAATAATTTTTTAATAAAATATTATTATTTAATAAGTTTTAGTAAATATAAATGATCATATAATTTTTATGAAGTCAAATATAGTTTTTGAATTGGTTTGAAAACTGTTATTATCAAAAAAATTAGAATTAATCAATAAATGTAGATTATTATTTTCCAATGGAAATAAAAATATATTGAAAATTATTTATATAAAATTACTTTTTTAATAATAATATTGAAATTATCCAAAAGAGATTTTTTTATTATTATCATATATATTTTATTTTTTTATGAATATTTAATACCATATGAATATATGATGTTTATTAAGGCATGATGTGGACACATAAGTGATAAAATAAACACTATAGAGGTTATACAAGACCACATATATGTTTTTTATTTAATATATTGTGACTTTATGTTTTTTAGTTATTTTATAAAGCTTGTATGAATCCACCAATCCCATTAATACATTTTAATGTTTTAAAATTATTTTATTAAGAGTATGACTCACTTCCTTCACATATTTTGTATTATTTTTTTATGTTTTACCCATGAATTGAGAAAATAATTAAAACCACTCTTCTTTGGTAGTAACCATTGGATAAAACTATAGGAATGTTTTTGGTTTTGGTAATTTTATTATATAGAGTCCAAAACGAAGGTGTTATAAATAAAAAGGAATTTACCCCACTTTTACAATATAAACCACCTGTATCTCTAAAATATCATCCCAAAAAAATCCTTGGATATAGTCCTTACTATTCCATTAACTCTCTAGAGTACTCCCATGGCTCCTTCATTATTTCAAGAAGCTCTACCAAAGCATTTAATGTTTCACTCTCAAGGTAACTGATCTTTTCCTTCTCCAAATTATTCATGTTCCCTCTATAGATCATGACATATATTTCCAATTTATATTTGTGGGATATGTTTTTACATGTCTCTTTTACTATTATTTTTTTTATTAATGGCCAGATATCCCTTTCAGTTTCATAATTTTTTTTAATTTTTAACTAATGTGATTATGATTCCAAAATTTGACCAGGATGTTTCATGAAAAATTGTTTTGTTGTGGATACCGATACCCATTTCTTATAATGATTATTCACCTTTATAAAATTATTATTATTGTTTAGAGAATTATATATATTTATTCAATGATCCATTAGCATAGAGTAATATGTGAAGATAAATGACTCTGTGTTTTATGATCTACGTGGAAGACTTAAGAATGAAAATGAAATGAATATAATGGGTGCACCTAGAATTGTATAGTGCTCTAATGTATTGTGTAATCATTATTCTAGTGAGACATCATTTTGAGATGAATAGAAAAAATAATTCATATATGTGAATATTTCCATCATGATGTCTTGGAATTTACCAATAAACTATGTTTCAGATTCATTGATTTATGTTGTTTCCACGTTTTCTTGAAACTTTTGTGTTATCATCTTATACAATGCTCATTTTTCATGTTTATGATTCTCAAAAAATATTATGTCTTATTGATATTTCAATTTTCTAACATGTATTACATTATTCAAGTTATTCCATGTTTATTCCCACACAATGAGTTATATCTCACCCGTTTCTAATGTATGTCCCCATGTTAACCAATTCAGTTTTATAATCAATAATCTAAGGTATGTTTTGAATGAAGGCATTGTTTTCTATTTTTTAGTTGTTATGTAATATACCTAATTCCCAATGACACTATAATTTTTGATATCCTTGATTTTATTATGTGTACTTTAATGTAAAAAATCATAAATTACTATGTAATAAATATATTTTTTTTGATAGATTAATAAATATATTTCATTCTCAAAATTTCATATAAGTCAATAGTTATTTTATTGAATAAATACAACATAAAATCAATAATTCTTTATAATGAACCATACAGAGTATAATTACCTGATCCCATGCTTCTAGATTCTGTGCTAAAACATGATATGTAATTTATTAATATAAAAATTATCTTTATAATTACACAACATGTTACACAAATGAGGACCTTTACCGTTATAGGTTCTGTAGAATTAGATACAAATATTACACATCCAAAAATATATAATAAACGAAGTTAAATAAACAAAATATTTTTCAGTGTTCTGCCTCCCCAAAAGAATTATAGTGCACCATGATTTCAATATCTATACAAACGAGTACAATACATAGGGTGAGCATTAAATATGCGCAGTAAGTGGGATTTTAAAATCATAAATAAACCCTTTAAATAAAAATTTCATGAAATAAAAATTTTCATGAAAATAAATTCATATTAAAAAACATCAATGTAGATTTTAAAAATCATTGAAAATCCATTTGATTTTTGAAATATATATTTCATTAAATAATAATATTTGTAAAATATTTTTTGAAATCTTCTTTGAAAATAATAATTTTCTAGTGGATTATTCCCTAATACATAGCAGAGAATAATTAAAATCCATAATGTAAGGGCACTAGACATAACTCACATGGATCAATTTTCCCTTAAATATTATGATTTCAGTCCCCATATCGTATCATTCATCATTGTACTACCATTTTATAAAACATTTTCTATGGAACATCCATTCTCGGTTCTAACAAAAAACATTTCTAAATAGAATACATAGAATTATTTTCTTTTCATGAAAATAATTTTGCTTATAAAATGACATAAAGTTAACATTAATAGACTTTTCAAAAACCATTTAACAGAATTCCATAATTTTAATAACTATTACTATTTGAAAACTATAATATTTTGAAAAATTAAATAAGTGCATGCATAATCTAACAATTCCTGGAATTTCACATATGAGCTATATAATGGTCATTCCTAATCATTCTAGACAAATCAGGGGATATGGATTCATGTTTTCACCTAAAATAATACCCTGACTCCTAATTTCACATAAAATGATAAGAATTATCAAGGAACACATGTAATTTTGTAAATAGGGAGATTATAGAAAACAATCATTTACATGAATTTTAGGCATTAATATAATTTATTAAAATAACATATATAACTTATAAAAATAAATAAGGAAGATTAAATATAAACAAACATTTATATATATATATGAATATATATATGTATATGTATATATGTATTAATAACATTTCAAACATAAATCCCTTACCGTAGGTTTTATGAATTATGTTTTTCAAGAAAACAATTATAACATCTATTCTGAAAATTGATTGTTATATATGTGTCTATATACATACACACACAGCCACACACACACATACACAAATATATATATATATATATAAATATATAACATTTTAAAGAAAATAATTTTATAAGATAAAATAAACCCTTACCAAATATCAGATTTTGAAATTGATTTTAAAACAAGAACCCTTTATATATATATACACATACCAAAATGGATAGATATATAAATGTTTATATATGCATTTATATTAAAAAAAAACACACACACACACATATATATATATCATATTTTTAAAACAACAAAAATTTGAATAACTAATATTAACCTATACACATAAAATATCACCATCATCTTTTAGAGGAAACCGAAGCGGGAAGTAAACTTCTTCCCACAAGATGTATTTAATCCCAAGATGTGGTGGAGAACGAGTCTTCTAATAAGGGATAAAATGTTCTCCACTATCTCACTTTTTTATAAAAATTTTCTAGCTATTTCAATCTTCATATAGAAGCTGATTTTTTTAATAAAAATCCCCACCAATATAATCAATCACCGCTATTCATTCTTTTTTTACATTCACATGTCAGAACCTTTTATTCCCACACTTTTCCTTTTTTATTCACTTACATTATGTCTCCTATTAAATGTCATGGATTTCCCTAATTTTTATTCTTATATAATTTGTAAAATTCATCATAATTGTCAGCATTATATATTATTATCATTATTTAAAAATCATTTTATTCTATTTTTCTTTGACCAATTACCCCTTTTTTAATACAAAACATATCTTTTTAAAAAAATTCAAATGTAAATTTTTCTCTTCAAATAAATTTATATATATATAATATTTTTTCACTTTCAAATATATATATGTGTGTGTGTATATATAATTCATTTTTTAAAAATAAATGAATCCAATCATAATTTTTGAAAAACAAATATAAGAGTGCATTTTTTATAAAAAAATAGTTATATACATTAACAATTTTAAAACATTATAAAACACAATATATTTTCATATAATTATAAAAAAATATTATCTAAAAAATAATAAAAATAATTACTAATATAAATCACCCTTAATTTTTATTATTAATATTATTATCATTAAAATATTCCATTAAATAACTTTTTGATAAAAATAAGTACTATTTTATAAAAATAATAAATATATTATTTCTTTTAAACCAAGAAAAATGAAATAAGTATATTTAAGTATTGTTATTATAATTAACTTTTAATGAAATTAATTAAGAACATTAATTATTATTTTTAATGAAAGACATATTCAAAAATTTCATTAGTTTGTTTTAATAAATAAATTCACTTAATAAAATATTGATATAATAAAACAATATTTGTAATTCATGGATGTATCATTATTACACATTATTATAATGTAATCATCACAATTTGTTCATCAAACAAAAAGGAATTCTGAATTTATGTAATTTCCCGACCCCGGTTACCTAGAGTTTTTGCATTATTTCATAACATTGGAATGATCACATGGGTTAAATTCCTAAATGACCGGTCAATTTTGTTGTCTTAGAAGTACTAGATACATTCATAAGTTTTACATAACATTAATATTTGAAAGAAAACAACATCATTATCTCCATTGACCACAATCATATCCCATATTCTATCTCTACAGGTCAGTCATAATATACTTTATCATATCCTAGGAAAAATAAAACATAGAAAGGGGTGAGCTCAGATGCTCAGTAAGGATAATAATATAGTGGGAACATTCCTAAATAAGCATAAATATTTAAGGCAATGTATAAAACTAAAACAAAATACTTTTAAACATAAACTTCTGCTTAATATGGCCAATATAAATCAAATAATGCCATTTAATTATTCACATGGATATTCTAAATGTCAAATAATCACAAGCAATATCAATATCCACATTCATAATGATGAAATACATAACGCCAGACTTCATAACCACATAGTAAAGGCCTTTTTCTAAGACTACAAATATGATTTTATCAAGTCTTTGTGCCAAGACCCTAGTTTGTATCATGATACCTACCGAAGCATCAAGGAGCTATAGTTGGTTCCACCAATCACCTACTAAGTCCAATGCATTCCTCATATCAAATGGTTTAAAAATTACATAAACATTGGTATTAAAAATAGCATATGATATGCCAATACATTATCAATAAACCATGAATGGTATCAAATTAACACATCCACAGTCAAACATATCACAAAACATTAAAAACAATATGGAATATTTGAATCATAATAAATCAACCTCGATCAAGAATCATATCTCGTAAAGGATGTAGACATATTTGAAAATCTTCAGTAAAATCCTTTGTGAGAAATATCCCATTTTCATGAAATCATTTAAAGGCCACAAAAATTATAATAGAATTCAATTAGAATATAGTTTCAAATCAAATTGTCCCATCCTACTTTGAAACATTTTAAGGGAATTATCATTTTAAAACATTAAGTCCAAATAAATAAATCCTTAAAACCATTTCGAAAACATGGATGTTAATGAAAACGGTTTAGTAAAATAAATCTTTAAAACATTTAAAATGACTTTTTTGTAAAATATTCACTTAAAAATAATACCTTTTAAAAGTATTTTATGAAACATGAACATGGATAATAAATATTTCTCAGTTGATACTAACGTGAAAACAACCTCGGATAATAAAGAGATTATGAAATTAACCCTTAACTTTTACTTTTCCATTGTCAAGGGTACGATGACCTCCTGTATATTATTTAAACCATTTTTTTTTAAATTATACAAGAATAATATGCATTAATATGATATCTTATAAGATCTTTTAATATTGATTCGTTAATAATATTTTAGTAGTATCATCGTTTCGGGTGTTAATTGACTTGTTTTCCTTTATATGCTTGGTTACATATGCCGTGTTTGTTATGAATATGATGTATTTGATTCATATAAAGAATGATATTATGTTCTTGAAAATTATTTTTAATCATAAAAAATAATTATTCTTTAATGATGATGATGTAGAAAGAATCTCATCGCGTTCGTGGAAACAGTAATATGTACATACGCCTGTATGGTGACTTTGTATTTTACAAGATGTAAAGAATAATGAATATGGTTTTACCATATTTATAATAACATCATATTATGTAGTAGGTATTGGATTTATTATTTTGGTTTGGAAACAAGAAATAAAGATCTAGTCGTAGAAGAAAATAACTTGAAAGTGGGTACTGAAATTATTATATTTTCTTCGGGTGTTTCCTTTTGAGTCGATCAAAGTGGCTCCAATGGTTATATTTATGATCAATTTAAGGCCACTAGGTTTAATTAAGGGATGCTGGGAAGATATTTGGGCAGGGTTTGGCCAAGCCAAATGGCTTTTGAGGTGTAAAATTATGACATGTGGAAGTACACTTTAATAAGAGAGGTGAGGGACACTATATAAGACTTTGAAATATTATTTTATAATAAAATAATTTTATCTTTCTAATGGATCCAAAATGATTTATTTCAATGATTAGGTGGGGATGGGTTGAAATAATTTCGACAAATAGGTTTTATAAAAGTTTAGTTTACCATTTTTACCTTATCTTTTAGATTTAAATATTAGTTAAATAGTTTATCTTTTACCTTGTCTTCTAGTATTTTTAAACTATATGGTTAATAAACATACATTAAACATCCAAGATAACATGATGTAGTTCATTTATGACATATTTTATATTATGTATCCCTTATGGTAGAACCTTAGATTTTTAGAAATATTATATCAATCAATAATATAGTATATGTTTTAAAAACAAATTTCTTTCTATTTTGACAATATTTGGTATTTTGATTTTGTAAAAGTCATAAAAACCTTATCACTTCAAAAATAGTTATATAATCAACACTAACAAGTCATATTAACCTATAAAATTCGTGTATGGAATCAAAAAATTTAAATTCTATTTATTTTAATATTTATAAAATAAATTATTTTAATATTCCATTAAGAAGGTAAGTAGTACATAATAATTCCGTAATAAATAAATTTAATTATTTAATCTAAAAAAATTATAAATAAAATACAATTATAATGGAAATATTTTCATATTTTTAAATAATATATATAGTCTATTTTATCTTATATATAACTCTATATTAAAAATGTTTTAGATAATAAACATTTAAATTAATGCTTTTAACTCTTCTTTAAATAAAATAATTATAAATGTCTTAATGTAATTCAAGTGGACCTAAAGTATCATATTTTATTCCTATGGTTGGTTTTTGTCGAAACACACTTATCCAATAGATTAAGAAAATTTGTTATTGTAATTATAATATCATTTTTACCTTTAATTACCCTATTTACTATAAATCAAGGTAAATAAACAGTGAGCTTCGGTGGCATCAATTGGTCTTCTTCGAATCCTGGGTCCCTTTCTACGTCAAATGCTGTCGTTTGGGGCATCTGGCTCTGCAGTATCGTCGTGATAAGAGTGGCTTGCAGCATTCTAGTTGAGTCTCAACCCGTGATGGGGTGTAGGGATGCTGTGGTGATGTCTCTCATATCTGTGCTAGACCAGAGGAATACATTGAAGATCTGAGGGAGGATGACTCTGCTTCTCAAGCTCATGTGCCTCCAGAAAGTCATGACCCCCATGGCCATTATGATGGTACTGCGCAACAGGATGTCCAGGAGCCTCTGAATAAGAACACAGATAAAACCTCTAACCCGACTATGGCTAAGGTCTTCAGAAAGATGTAGTGTGATCTGGGTGTGGTGTCTGCTGCGGGGGTAGGGGAAGCTGTGGGAAACCTGAATCTGGATGCTGAAAATGTGGATGTTGTGATTTGTCATGTCCCTTCTACTGATGGTTGCAATAGAGGAGTGGGAATGAATTCTGGGGGTTAGGTGATTTATTTGAAGGAGGTACTAGGTATTGAGGTCTATAATAATTTTGAATTGCTAATGAATGAGGAGTCTAGTCTGGAAGAGGATGTAATGACGGAAATGGCTCTGGATGGACAGGAAGCTATGGGGCACAAGGAGTTATCCCCTGAATAGTCAGGGGCGCAGTGGAATTGTATAGCAGGAGAAAAACATGTTTATTGTGGGAATTTTGATCTTGATGAGGGGCAGGGTAATGGGGAGAATGGTCAATGCATGGCATAGATAGAAAGTAACAAGCAATCATCTCAGGTGAGACCTAGTGTAGTACATGAGAATCAGTGGAAGGAGAATGGCTTATTGTAGTTACCAAGTAAGTGGGGTGATGTCTTTGAAGAGAATAAAGAAAACACCCCCAATAGCCATGTCAAGACATCTTATAGTGATATACTCACAAATGGGAGGAATAAAGAAATGATATTGTGGGGACATTCATTGATACACCAATGAGGAATCCACGAAAGGATTATTCTAACATGCTAATGTCGGTGTCTACCAGATCCTCCTTCAAGGATTAGAAATGGAAAGAGATGGATCCAATGCGATGGCGGGTCAACAAGCAGTTTTCTACGGAGCCATTGACTTGATAGCAACTGTGACTAAGGGAGCAGTACATCAAAATGATCAATTCCTATAATTTTCAGTATAAGTGAGAATCAGTAGATCCGGAGGTGGATTCATATGTTTAAGCTGGTGAGTCATATGATCCCTTTTGATTTCATTGGGAATATTGTATCATTTTTAACCTTTGTACTTGTGATCTTTTTTTATTTAATAAATTTGGAGGACTGGGAATTTTTTCCAGGGCATACGCCTTCTCGATATATTAAAAAGGATTCTCTATTTAATAGGAAATAAAATTTTATTGTTTGATAATTACTTCTTTTTTATGAAAAATTAAATTTAATCTTATATTATGTCTATAGAACACAATATATGAATGTTAAAATTACATTGGATATATATATAATTCAAAATTCCATTAATACTATTCAAACCCGATTTTTGAAAGGCTAGTTTGGTAAGTCGTGGGGCGCTTGAACTCGGTGATGCATGTAGCGCAAGTAATTGAATTACTTTAATGTGATAACGTACTATGAAATCATGGGGTGTTACAATTTCTATCTTTAGAATTCAAAAATAGTAGGGATACTAAACCTCTTGACTCAGCAACATCGAATCTACAATGTTTTCAAGATCTTTCTTTTGAAACAAAATGTAATGCCCCATTCTCATGCTTCTAGAGTTGTTGAGAAATTTTTTTGTTTAAATATTTAAAATAAATAAATAAAATAATTACCCAACACATTACACAAACAAGGACCATTACTGGTCTTGTTCTGTAGAATTAGATATAAATATTACACTTTAACAAGGCTGTAAAAAATGATGTTATATAAAGGGAATAATAATTAGTGTTCTACCTCTAAAAAATAATTTCATTGAACCAAGATTTCTAAACCTGTAAAAAACATTAATAATACATAGGGTGAGCATTAAATATGTCTATTAAGGGGGTTTTGAAAACATTACAGGAAACATTTAAATAATATTTTCATCAAATCATATATTGTTTGATAATAAATTTAAATAGATAAATATTGAATTAAATTTCCCAAATAATTTAATATAGATAAGATTTATAAAACATAGATTTACTAATATATATATATTTTGGAAAATAATTAGTTACGTATCAATTGAAAAAAATATTTTTTTTATCGATTATTCTCGGATTCTTGGAAGACTATAATTAAAAACCATGACATAAGGCCACTAGACATATCTCATGTGGAACAAAGATCCCTTAATTCTTAATATTTCACTCTCCATATCCTATCATTCATCATACTAGTTCTATTTTCTAAAATATTTTCTGTGGAACTGCCTCATTATTGCACATAAAATGATAAGAATTATCAAGGAACACATGTAATATTGTAAACAAGGAGATTATCAGAAATATAATTTTCCTAAATTTTAAAACATGATTTTAATGGTCGAAAATACCATTTATATGTTATGAATATAAATAAGGATGATTTTATACACATAAAAATGGTTTTATATATTCATATATATGTGAATTTATATATATACACATGTATGTGTACATATAGATTGAAAACATTTAAAAATAAATCCTTTACACTTGTAGGTTTTAGGAATTAAGTTTTTCAATAGAAAACACTAATCTCATCTATTCTGAAATTTATGTTTATATATGTGCGTATATATATTTGTGTGTGTATTTTTTTTTAAAAAATATAATATAAAATAAACCCTTACAAAACACCAGTTTTAAAAATTTATTTTAAAATAAGAACCCTTTATATATATATATATAACAAAGTAGATTGATATATATGTGTGTATATGATTTTATATATAAAAACACATATTTATATATATCACCTTTGTAAAATAATAATAATTTATGAACTAAAATGAACCCTTTCACAGAAAATATCACCCCAACATATTAAAGGAAACTGAAGCGCGAAATAAACTCATTCCCACTAGATGTGTTTGATCCAAAGAAGAGGTTGGGAACATGTATTCTAATAAAGGTTTATGGGTTCTACCATATCGCACTTATTTATGAAAATTTTATTGTTGTTTTTTCCTTCGAATATAAGATGATTTTTTAAACAAAAACCAACAAATGTAAACAATCGTAGGTATTTATTAATTTTTTTATATTAGCATGCTGGACATTTTTTCCAACATTATATCTTGTTTTTTGATATAATTAGATTCTATATCCCTTAAAAATTAATAGGTTTAGTAATTTGGATGGTTATCTAAAATTTTCAAATTCATCATTGGCATTATAATTATGTTTATCTATCATTTTTAAATTGTTTTATTCTAAATTTATAACATGTTACTCTGGTTTTTAATAAAAAACATATCATAAAAAACAAATGTAACAGTTTTGTCTCAAAATATATTCTTATATATATATCTCTCTCTGTGTGTGTGCGTTATCATTGATTTCTCATATATATATATATATATATAATTTTCTTTAAATAAAATAATCAAATAATAATTTTTTAACATATATAAAAGTGAATTTTTGATACTAAAATAATAATATACATTAAAAATTTATAAATTTTACAAAAAATAATATATTTTCATATATTTATAAAATATAATTTCTGTAAAATAAATAATTTTTTTTTAAAAAAATTGACACTTATTTTTTATTATTAATATTACTATCATGTAAATATTATATTAAACACCCATTTTGAACAAAATATATTCTATTTTAAAAAATGAGAAAAATAGTATTTATTTAGTAAAAAGAAAAAAAGTATAGTCAAATATAATTATCATAATTATATTTTAATATAATTAATTAAAAATATAATTGTTAATTTAAATGAAAATCATCCAAAAAATAACATTACTATGTTTTAACTAAAAAAATGAATTTAATAAAATACTTACATAGTAAAACTAGGTTTCTAATTTCATTGATTTCACACAATGACTAAATAAGGATTAAATAATTTAATCATAACCCTAGGGGATCAAAATTAAAGTAAAATTTTTCTATCTTTTGATTAATAAAAATTACATTACAATGTGATAAAAAAATTCATGATGGAAATATTTTATTCAAATTAAAAAAAATTAAATGTTTTAATTTAAAGAATTATATGAATTTTTTATTGTATATAAATTAAAAATTAATAATATTAATGTATTCTTTATTGAATTAAATTTTCATAATGGTGTGAAATTCTTTTCATTCCATATAGGTAAAAACAAATAAATTCCTTCAATATTTTTGTAAGTAAAATTAATGTTTCACTCTATCACAAACAGTCAAAAAGATTTCCAATAAAAAATTAAAAAGTAAAAATGTGTAAAAAATAAAATAAATATTCAAAGGATAAAATTTAAAAAATCTATGAATTTTTATTATAAAACATGGACATGGAAGGAAATTTGTTTCTGGACAAAGAAGAAATAAGTCCATTTTCACTGGTTTTCCATTTTGAGAGAGTGGGTATCCTGTCCTTTATGTTTTTTGACATAGAAAATGATGATGGACACAATTTTGGCCTAGGAGATGTGGCATTAATGCAATGCAATGTGGATTTCATGGGTTGGTGATGTTGACACGCTGGGTTGTGTGGGTCCCTTGGTTCCTTGGTGATGCTAATACTAGCTAGGTTAAGTTGTTCCCGTATGTTTTTTATGGAGGTATTACGACTGGATGGGTTGAGTGGGTCCCCTAGTCCTTTAGTTGTAGGGGTTTTCGGTATCACTCCCTTGTCATCAGATTGTGACCCCTCTTCGGATTATATGTGGTTTATTGTTGTCACATCCCCTTCACCAGACTAAGACACCTCTTTGGATAATTTGTGTACGTGCAGTGTTGTGTTACACTCCAACCATGATAGGGAGAGGTATAAGGTTTCATGGAGTGGTTCTCCCCTACCATTCTATAGAGTGGACTCATGATTACACTTTTAGGACTGAGTTGTCTCAGTCCGATTCAACTTCAGACTCAACAAACATGGAGAAAAAATGAACATGAGAGGAATGATGAAATCCTCAACTCCGTTCATGTATCTCTATTGTAGTCCTTATAATCGGTGTGACCAATATTTAGGTAGGCATCGATCCTCTACCGAGGATGTTTCAGTTGTGGATAAAGCTGTAGTGAGCCCTGGGAAATGACCATACAGCTGTGTATTGATATATTTTATTTTGTATTTCTATGGCACCTTTATGTGAGTTATTAAGAGGGATTGGTGGTATAATATTAAGTTAAATAACATAGGAAATGATCCCCTATCTGAGTGATATGAGATTTAGGGTGTCGAACCAGGTTCATAATGTTTCTTCAGTAGAGTCAGGAAGTGTCGTAACCAACTCCACATTGGTGTTCATACTCTTCTTGGAGATTAGTTCTATATTATGGTTATTTCTCAATACCCCTTTCTATTTTCGGTGTTCCATCTAGGGATTTAGTGTCCCCCATCAGACCCTAGGTGGGATCCCCTACCTAAGGAGTTGGAGGTAGTTCAATCACCGAGGAAAATATTCTTTGACATTGTCTATCAGGCATGCTCTCACATATAGGAATCATAAGGGTTGGTAGGGTTGTGTTGTTCGTATGTTTACTGGTCGATTAGAATATATCAGTTATGTTACAACTAGGTTAGCAATGTTTTCTCACCAACTTTAAGCTGTCGAAGCTTGTCCCCTCTCGTTATGTGTGACATCTGGGATGGTTTTTCTATCACTGTGTCTACTCCAAGGCAACTTTGTACCTTCCACTCGAGTTAGAACCCTTTTATTCCTAAGAGGTTGGTACATCATGATACTGGTATGAGAATTGCAATGGATCCTAGGGTATTCCACTACGGAAAGACTACGGTTGGGACCATGATACATGGTGATGGTTTTGAGTATATCTGGGTTTTGTTCTAGGAATCCCTTGGTATGGGTTATTTTTTATGATAAGTCCGGGATGTAGAGCTGACATGTCAAGTGTAACCAAGGATGGTCTCAATATGGAGTTCCTCTATCATCGGGTTCCCTCAGGTTTGGTCAAGTTAACTGATGCCTATTAGTTACTCCCATTATGGTTTTTTGTTTTTGGGATGCCAAATGAGTATTCTGACACTCACCCCAATAATTGCTTTTCCGAGGAATGTCTTCTGTCTTGTGCAGACCACAAGTCCTTCAATGGAGTCCTAGTTGGACTCGGAGAAGGAGGAGCATAGTGGCTGGACTAAGCAGTGTTTTCATTGGAGCGTGGATGAGAAGAATACTGACATTTGTTTGATAGTGATCCCCTCCTTCCGAGTAGGTTGTATGGTTTTCCAGTTTTCTTTTGCTGGGCCATGTATTTACCATTTTAATTATTTTATTGTAGTCTATTTGGAATAGATGTAATGATGAATTTCTTTCTAGTTATTATATATCTCTACACCTTTTAAAAGAGTTATTTATAGATGTGTTCATACTATACTTTAAGATAAGGCATCATAGTGTGTGATAGCATACTTAGTTCTGGTTACTAGCCTCTAACCTATAAAGGGGGGCTTCGGGAGTCACTGCTCGAGCCCCATTGGGTGGGGTCATGACATAGTGGTATCAAAAAGATGCTTCACCTTTGGGACCATAGAGTGTAGTTTTTCTAGCTATGATATTGGTTAGGGTTGTATAGAAAGGGTGTTTGGATGTTTTGTGTTCATCTTTCCGGGTATAGATACAAGAGTTGGTACGGCTGACCGACGTATCCATTCAATAGTACTCTGATAATATGACTTTCGACTCGGTACATTAGGAAACATGTCTCATGGGAATAATAGAATATACATCATATAGGATTGGGTTTTGTGTTTTCTATGTCCCTAAGTCATTTCCCAGTATTACTATTTGACCTTGTTGTGTCTCGAATTCATTCAAGTTGTTTCCACGATGGTAGACTTCATCAGTTCCATAGATGGTTTTGGTGTACGACCCTATGAGTGATGAGGTATCCTTGGAGTGGACTAGTCATGAGGTAGGTTCTATTTTAGTTGGGAAACTAGTGGACCATCCACTCGTCGAGTAGTGCATTGACCAACCTTCGAGGGTTTGGGAGGATGCAGCCTATTAGACTGAGTTTTTGATGGATCTTTTGGTGGTGGTGTTGTTTGATTGAGCTTTGATATCCCGAGGAAGGTAGATCATTCCCCCACTGAGATTTGTTTTTTGTGGTCCGATGAAAATTTTGTGGGTGAGTTAATTTTGCCCAAAGTGGACATAGTCTAGGTGAGTTGGGTGAGTCCCTTTGACTTCTGTACATGAGAAACATCAATGTGTTTGTAAATGAGGGTCCGGTAAGACCCAATGTGAGTTTCTGGGCGGGACATTATTGTACATTGGCTCCCTTATTTTTTCAGTTTCATCATATATGTGGGACACTTGAGGAGTTTGTGATGTAGTTTTTTATGGTTTCAAATTCACCAGAAGAAGGACGCATACCCCAATAAGACATGTCCTTGAGGCAGGATCCAAAAATGTGCTGGCGAGTTAGTGCCACCAAAATCATATAGTGTAGATGTGCGATGGATGAGTTCCATTGACCTGTGAGTTCATGGTTGGTTTTGTGCATTGGTGGTGGGTTTTTAGGGATTGAAGAGCTTGTGTGTACACTTGGGTGACCCTGTTTTATCTCTAGGTAGCAGATATGTTTTCCATGATGTGTTGTAGTTTTGTTTTCAGGTCTCATGTGATGGGGTATCCATTAGGTGTGTTCACGATGGATTTTCTTTAAGGTGTGTAGTATGTCATCCTTATGTGGTTTTTCATTGGCACCACCCATGTGGTTAGATGGGGTGCTGAGGTGGTATTTTCTGTGGTAGTGTGTTGGTGTTTTGGTTCATCTTGGTGCATGTTTGTTACAGTACATGAACCTATGTGAACTTACTAGCATTGGAGTCCCATGTAATTTCCATTATTAATAGGATTTTTCTTTATAGGGATGAAATTTTTTATTTTGGGGATCATGCAATGACCTTGGTTTTTCTCTTTCAGACATTGGAATATTCCTACAAAGAATTCAAGAACTAGGCACATAGTCGGCATGCGATTCAGGGACCCAGTGTGCCCATAAAAAAATTTATAAAAATATTATATCCTTTATACAATGAACATGGAAAAAAAAGTTTATCTCTTAAATAGTAGAATAGACTAAAAATCCAAGGACATGGTGGAGTCTGAAGCATAGCCTTTAACCTTGGTACGGTATAACATTCATCGGTGCGTGCCTGCTATAGAAAAATTCACAAAGGGTAAAACTGTAAATAAAATAATAAAATAAAAATTAGTTTATCTTAGACACTCCCCCAAATAACATATGAACAAGGGATCTTATTGTAAATAAGATACCACCATTGGGATTATAGTGGGGTGTTTTATCAAGGCGTGAACTAATGTGATAGGAAAAAGGTGGTTCAGATCCCATGACCATTGGAAGATGTTTTTATTGTTTTCTATAAATAAGTTGTTGAGTTGATGAGAAAATGTTTTTCTCATTTTATACTATGAATATATGAGGTTTAGATCTCTTTTTGAATGGTGATTGATGTTGGATTGTGTAAGGAACACAACGAAACATCAGATTCTAGTATATCAGAGTGTAGCGAACAAATCGGCTGATCCAAATTCAATATAGGCTCATTCTTTCAGCTTCTACTTCTCCCCGATCAACATTTTATTTTTTTCTGTGATTTTTTGTGCATTTATGCATCTTTTATTGTGTCTCTATTTGGCAAAACTATCAAGAACCATCATCATATTGAGTTTTAGATTGTGTGTTCTTTGTGTATTCATCAGTTCTTTATCATTCATCATCGATTAATTTTTCATACTATGAAACAACATCCAAATGTTGAGGGGATCATGTATATGTAAAGGTCATGATCCTGAGGTTTTAGATCAATGATTGTTTTCTATTTCAGGCATCAGATGGGAAAAAGTGAGTGGAAGATCCGCCAATTTTTCATCATATCAAAATGGTGACGGATCCCCGAGCTAAGACTGAGTTTGTGAAGATCAGGTGCTGAGGTTTCTAGATCTGGTCCCTGAATAATTTTTGGAGTAATGGGGTACTTCTGGTGGTCCATGTAATATTTTTCAGTGGAAGGGTGCCTAGGGATGATGATTATTCAATGTATCTGGTGGTCTATCAGGCTGCAATGGTAGTTTCTTGTGAGGCAGTGGCAATCTGGTTGGTGGGTGTGATAGTTTATCCAGAGATGTCAGGGGTTCATTAAACCCCCGTAAAAAGAAAACCGGGTGAATTATAGATTCTTCGTCTTCAATTTATTGAATCGTCTTTTAATAAGGACCATTGGAGGCCATTTTTTGTAATTTAAATAATTGGGTTCATTGCCAGGGCCAACAAAACATTAAAATGATTATATTATTATTTTATTATTTTTCAACATAGACCTGCCATAACATCTGCAAGGAGAGTTAAATCGATGTTCCGTTAGTGGAATTGTGGCCCTGACAGTAAGGAAAACAATTCTAAATAAAATTCAGCATCTTAATCAGAAATTGGTTTGTGGGCCACAGGAGGCCCGATTTGGGCATTTGCGGTGAAATGTGACTTTTTAACATGTTTTATATTTTGGACGAATGAGTAGTTAATCCCATGTGTTTTTTATGAGATGGTCGCAATGTAAATATCCATTGAATGAGTTACAAATTGAGGATTGGTCCCCATAAGGACCCATTTTGGATTCTTCCTGTGAATAGTACCTTTTTCAAATGTTTTACTTTTTGGACGAGTGAGTAGCCTATACTGTATGTTTTTACACCGTGAACACAATGGTGGCCCAGATTTTGGCATAGGGGACGGGGTCTGTAGGTGATATCCTATGAGTCACTCGGTATGGTGATGCTAACTAGGTGGGTTCTGTGTTTCCCTCTGGTCTCTATGAAATTTTAGTACTAGATGGATTGAGTTTCTCCCCATAGTTTCGGATGACGGCATTGCAACTAGATAGTTATAGTGGGTCCCTGGTCCTTTATCTGTGATGTTTTTCAGTATCATTTCCTCATCACCAGACTGTGACCGCTCTTTTTCAACCATAAGTTTTATTTGAATCATGTCCCCTTTACCATATTGTGAAACCTCTTCAGCTACATTTCATATGTGAAGCGTATTGGTACTCCCCTACCATGTTAGGGAGAAGGTTCACATTTCATGGAGTGGTGAACACCTACCACATGAGGGAGAGAAATCACATTTCCACTTTCTAGATTGAGATGTCTATGCACTATTCATGTATAGATATAGAATACTTCGAGCATGAATCACTTCCAGAGGTCTAACGTGATTCCCACGTCCCTTCATGTTTCCCTACGTGAGTTCTTGGAATCGGTGTGACCAATGTTTACGCAGTAATTCATCCACTACCTAGGAAGTTCCAATATGGTATGGATCCCTACTGGGACCTAGGAGTTGAACCCCTAGATGTGTATCAATATATATATTCATTTTTCATTCCATGGATAGTTTCCACAGGTTATCAAGAGGGGTTTTTTGAATCATCGTCATAGAAAATACTTGGGCAATGATCCCCTATCTGAGTGATATGATCTTCAGGGTGTCACTCATGTTTGTAATGATTCATTAGTAGTGATAGGAATTACCATGAACAACTCCACATCTGTTTTGATCCTTTTCTTAGTGAGTATTTTTTCATATTTTGGTTGTTGCGTGATACCCCTTTTTATGTTCGGTATATTTTCTAGGGTTTTATATTCCCCCATCAGACCCTTTATGGGATAGCATACCTAGGGAGTTGGTGGTAGTTTAGTCACCACATGACTTCTTCCATGATTTTGTCCAATGAGAATTCTATTTCAAATCAGTATCCCTAGGGTTAGTTGGGTTATGTTGTTTTTATGTTTTATCGATCTAATTTTATCTCTCGATTGAGTGTCAACTGGGATGGTGAGGTTATTTCATCGACTTTGGGCTATAGATGGTTGTCGCCTATAATTATGCATGCCATTAGGGATTTCTGTGCTCTCGTAGTGTGTTCTCTATGGCTGGATTCTAGATTCTCTTCAAGTTGAAGTCATTTTTGGTGTATGAGGACTTTATATCATGAGACTGTTATGAGTGTTTCATCGGAATCATTATTTTTTCACTGTGGACATTCAATAGCCAGCACCATGAGACTTGGGGGTGGTGTTGAGTATGTATGGGTTTGGTAATCGGAGTCCTGTGGTTTGTTTCATTATTGTTGACATGCTAGGGACATCAAGCTTAGTTGTTGTGTATAGTAAAAGATGGTGTCAAGATGGATTTTATATCATGGTGGGTTCCCTCAGGCTGGGTAAGGTAAAATTATTCATATCTGTTACTCCATGTTTAGTTTTGGGTTTCTTGGGAACCTATAGAGTAATCTTACACTCAACTCTGCACGGGAATTACTTGTACATGACTTGGGTATTTTGCAGAACACATGTACTTTGATATAGTTCATGTTGGACTTTGAGAATAAAGTTCATAATTGCTTGACTGACCTGTGTTTTCACCGAAGCATGGCCGAGGAGCTTACTATAGGGTGTTTTAAAGTGATCCCCTTCTTCAGAGTAGGTTGGATACTTTTACAATTTTATTTTGGTGGGCCTTGTATTTTCCTTTGTTGTGGTTTTTCTGCACTCTGTTTTTGATAGATATATGTATCCATTTCTTTTCAGTTTTTATATATCTTTTCACTATTGCATGTATGTATTTGTGGGTTCATGAATACATGAAAAATAGGCTAGGGCCTCCCTGTGATTGATAGCCTACTCGTGGCTAGTCACCATACCCTAGCCTATGAAGGCAGTCATGGGGAGTCGCTTCTTCAGCCCCATTCGGTCCGATTGTGAAAATATTTTACATTATAAAAATACATTTTAGCTATTTGTACGTTCCATGAAGGATATGTGGATTTCATATTTGATATGAATTCATTGATAATGAATCATGATTATGTGTAATTCTGGTCTGAAATATTTTTCATCTAAATTATAATAAATCCCACTTGTCTTCACATTCACGAACAGTAATGGTTTATTACAAGAGTGATAAAGGGTCTCTCAGTAGATTTAATCTTATGCCCTAGTTTTGGGACATCTTATCTGAAATTTAATTTTAGGTTGTTCTACAAGATACATCATTCTTTATTTTGGTAATATGGCCTTTGTGAAATCAAATCATTGAATTAACCTTATCTCTCCTATAATTCCTAAAATATTAAATTTACAATCAAATTGGGACATTTCACAGAGATAAATACACATTATGATCTTGTGAGTCAGAATATATTGATGTCAAATTCTACTAAAGGAAAGTGAATAGTATCTGGGTGATGGTATCCCTCGATTCACTACCATGAATGTTCTTGAATTTACATCATCCTACAACTTCATACAAATTAATGAAAATTGCATTCTTCCCATCAATCAAATTGAAATAATGTGAAATTTTTTGAGAGAATTTTCAATATCGATCATGAAATCGATCATGATAACTAATCCCAACAATGATGAAGAGGCTATAAACTCTCCAAATAGTGGCTAAATATCAAATAAAAAAGGCATCATTCATTATCTTAAGCTCTATTAGATCCCTGATTCTCCAGCCTACTCAGAAGAATCATTCATGTCACCAGGAGAGAATGGATTCAGTCCCCTATCCCTCATTTCCACTATAAATATTCAATGAAACCGAACATCCTCATTTGGGTGAGACAAAGATACTTCAACCTTCGAATGGAAGAATATTGAATCCTCTCTAAAAATTGTAAATTATTCATCATCACATACTCCCACTAAGATTAAGTCATAATATGAAGAGGAATATGATTAGTAATATGAAGAGGATGAAGGCCTTATAAATTATCCTATAAAAATTAACAAAGGTGGCTCTCCCATCAACGAGAAACTCAGTGAAATTAACATGGACACGTAGGATAAATATCATCCCATATTTATTACTGTAGTCATGTATTCAAAATTATATGATGTATATACTTAGTTATTGAAGAAATATTGGGATGTGTTTTCTTATAATTACATTGAAATTCAAGTCCTCAATCACAAGGTGTCCTCTCACCATTTAGGATTTCCATGAATCCACAAGGGGTATAAACTAATATCTATATAGATAAAAAAATCTCAAACAACCAAACATTATTGTAAATCTGACAATATTATCAGGACTAATTTCCTGGATGATGTCCACTATCAAAAATTTCTATCCAACATCATCTCCTCAAATAATAGATTTGGGTATTTCAAGGTTGGTATAAACTTCTATGATCTCGAAAAACTCTATCTAGTGATAATTTCATGGTTCCAATCATAGAGAACCTGATTGATTCTATAACTAGATATTAAGACATTTTCCACCTAGACATATATTCATAAAAAAATATAAATTCCCACAAAAAGTTTTGAATATACCGCTTCCCAAACAAACCATGAGGTATATTACTATCAAGTAATACACTTTTGATTAATTAATGTTGATGCTACACACTAATGTGCCTTGTATCACAACATCAAACCATTCTTGAGGATGTTTATAAAATTTAATGTTTCTAGGCTTTTTGTTAATTCTTATTCTCATTAAAGATAGTACAATGGCCACTATATCATCTTCATAAAATTTGGATAGAGGGGCTAGAGGATGAACCCCTTGAAATGTTCTTTTGGATTTTACTATGGGAATGTTTCAGGGATTATTTTTTGAAATAATGGAATTGAATTCATTCCCTAGATGAAAAAGACTATATTTAATATATCACCTCTTTTAAACATAAAATGTTTGAGGGGACACTACTACAAAAACAAGCTTCATCAATGCTAAAAACAAGCTTTAACAGCACTAAAAAAGCACTGTAATGCTCAACGCGGAGTTATAATTTATCTCACAATGTAACCTAATAAAATAACACTTCAGCCATCCTATGATTACTAGGAATTTTTAATGGTGCGTGTCAATGTTTTTGTACATATAAATTTTGTTTTTGCCTCAAGAAATAGTATAAGATTATCATTAGAGTATTTCCAAATATAAAATCTACTGGTAGATGTAATTCAATAGAATAATAAATTTATTGATGAAAATATATTATATATTAAAGACATCCGAAAAACATGGGAATTGTACTTTTATAGAACTCCTATAATGCCAACAGTTAAGCGATTAGAAAATTCCAAAGTCATCAAAGTCCATTAGAGGTCATGATCAACTCCCAGAAAAGGAATTCTTACCATACTCATTCATTTTTTTCATATAGTTGTACAAATAATGAGTTAGAATATCAGCCCATCATCATTGGGATATAGTTTAAAATTCAAATATAGGTGGAACACTTAATGGAATAAGGAGAATCATATAAGGTAATAAAAAAGATCCATAGTGATTAAGCTATCAAAAAGGATGAAATAATTTCCCTACTTGACTATGTCAATGGAATATTTTTAGAATTTCCCACGAAACCAACACTGAATCACATACTAGGATTAAAAGAATGAACTGGTAGAAACAATGTTGAATTTAGATATCAATTTTTTTTGAAATATACTTTGATGACAAAAAAATTAAGAATTATCACCACTGTATTGTGTCTCTTTTTTATCATGTTGACATGGAGAAAATAAAAAAGGTTATTCCCATCCATGAACTAGATGAACCTACATCTGGTTATATTATTTCCATTATGTACAACCATAAAAATGGAATTATCTCATTAGAAATATCTAGAATAGGAAATACTTGGTGAAATGTGATAATGTTCACTCTTTATGATAGCCCAAATAATTAGATAGTCCCATATGTAAAGGATTTTATAGAGTTCTTTTCCGATGAATTGATGGAGAAGACAATGTTTAAGTGATGGAAAAAATTACATATGGGGTTTTACGACCCCCTCTGACAAAATATGACCATATGACATAATATATATAATGACCATAGAGTCCTGCCTCCAATGCGATCGTGATTGGGGTCTTACAGTGAGGGTAATAAAATCACCCAATATTGGAATAACTAGGCTTTATAAATCAGTATGATCAGGTGATATGATAGAAACATTAAAAAACTATAATATAATATCAAAATCTAAACCAACACCCATTCCATAATTCATGAATAAAATAAAATTAATACAAATAAAAGTCTCCGAATTAAATACTAGATACAAAAGATTTCAACATCGACTCAACAGTGACTCTAACGCTACTAGTAATTTCCATCTTTGTCCCCAAATTCTCTTAAAAACATATAAATAGTGTATACAAGTATGTTAATAAAAACAAGTATACTTAGTAGGAATATAAACAAATCCTCAAGTGCACATGTGTAAAGAGTATTCTGAATCCCCAATGAAAAAATAGTAGAAAAATAAAAACATACAGTGGTAATATAACCCATCCCAGCCAAACCATGGATCACCCACCATATCATGCATCCAATATAAAAATATAATATTAATAAAAAAATAAATAAAGATCCCCACTAACTCTTCCCCACTAGTTTTACCCTGTCAAGCCAAATTTTAAATGTCATATTCTACCATTCATTTCACTCACATCACATCACATCCTACTTGTTCACACCAAGGAAACACATCACATCACATCCATCCCTCACACATTTGGGATATATATCACACCATATCCAAAATACACCTTGGACTACAGATCAATATCATCCCAAAGACTCATGGGACTACACGTCACAAAAAATCTAGAATACAACCGTGACCATACATCATATATCATGCCAAAGACAACTGGGACCACACATCACATCTATATGAAAGACACCATGGACAAAAAATTCCCTACTGAAAGAATTTATGGTATATTGGGGTATCCATCCATCTATATTAATACTATAATAGATGTAGGGGAATACATAAGGATCCTAGATCCTATTATCATTTGTAATGTTATCCAACTCACATGGGGTGATTACAAAATAGAATAAACATACATGATATAGAGATACATAACATAATAACCAATATGTGGGTTCAAAATAACAAAACTAGAACACACCAAATCACCACAAAGAAACACACACCAATCCTCTCAACTGGGTCCACCACTCTATGAAACACATCATACTCCCTCCTCAAGAATCATACAGTAATTTAAACTTTTACCTTGTAATTTCCACCATGTTTATTTATTATCCATTTCAATTATCATTAAACCACTCACTCAATACATCCAATTATATTTAGTACATTAATTAGAATTCAATTTCCTCCAGATTATATTCCATTTCCAACTCATTCATTTATTCATTTCAATAAGAATCGTAATCAATTCAACTACTACATGGGAAACTAACATAACCATACCACATAATTATTTCCACAACACTAAAAATTCACCACCAATGTCACATCATGTCTCCCAAAACACATAAAAATATAAAAACCACACATCTTATCCATCCCACAACCACAACCACCACTTAAAAAAACACATTCTCAATTTACACTGTACTGTAACCACTATGCCACAACCATTGCGGCACAACCACATCACCACTACTAATTCATACCATATCACATCAATGCCAAACACCTGCTACACCACTTCACCACACACCAAACAACATATCCATTCTAATTTATCTTAACATAATGGCCCAATCCACGCAAGGAAACACCAAAAGCACATGCACATTTCACAACCCACATTTAAGCATTCATTGATTAAATTTTTTTATCATATATTGAATCCAAATTATTATAATAATTATCACACCAGAAAAATATCCCTTGAAAAATATTTACAATCCAAATATATGTTCTTTTTCATTTTATTCATTATGAATTCCAACAATAACATAACAATGTTCATCAAAAATATCAACTAAAATTCATAAAAGGGTTCCAAAATATACAATTTGATGAATTGGTTAGAGGTATTCATGAAAACAGAAAAAATGATATCAAAGTGGAAAAGAATTTCTAAACACCCCATAACCATCAATTATAGATATTGAAAATAATTATTAGATTATGATTACCATTAATACCCATACAATTGATAGAAAATGCATGAAATTCCCACACATGTCCTTTAAGAAAGTGTGATAATGAGTATCCCCTACATCCATTATGCTTTTCAATGTCATTGTTTATCATAGGTTTAATAAAAACCCACTCAAGAAGCATCACCACACGTGTAATTTATTGGTGAACCTGCGTTGTATGTGAAGATCATAAATTATATACCCAAACACATTACCCAAACCCATAACCCAAAACATGCCAGACAACTACAAAAATGTATAAATAATAAAATCATGTAAATAATTTAGAATGAGAAGATAACTCTATAAGTATTCATGTCGTGAAGAACGAGAACTTAGACAGTGAGCCACTAATAAATCCTCATCAAAGGAATGACAAAATAACTCAAGGGAGCACCATCTATAGGCCAAAATTAGAGATGTGAAATAGGGTTTGAGGATGTACTTTGGTAACCCAAACCATTATAAATACAATGGAAATTGGAATTACATGACATGTATTCCCCTTTCATGTTGTCTAATCCTTGGAGTTAAAATTATCTAAAAATAATGTCCCCATTTTGTTATTCAATAATTTTAAATATAATTTTTTTGAAAAATACTTATAAATGATATGAAACCAACATTCCTGTTGTGTAAATGTTACAATGCATTTAATTCCTTAGATTCCAACTTTTTTTAAGAAAAAACAATTATGCCTACATGAGGCCTAATCCAAAAAACTCGACACAGTAAAATACGAAATGTAATAGACCATGAAGGCAAATACCAGGAAATTAGATTCCTCCTAAAATATTTTATCCCTCGATAATCTGAGTCTTACTCATAATGAACGTTTTTTAAAAACCACCCCACGAGATGCCTCTTAAGGATATCATAACACCATAAATTACACAACTATCTTAACACTCTAAAACAAAAGTCCACTGTTCATTTCTCAACCACACCACCATGTCTCACTAGGAACAACAATTCATAGTCATTTAATATCCTTATCAACCACTTTCTAGAGAACCACTACACAACCATCTAACCTAAACACATACAAAACAGAAACTCCATGCTACCCTGAATATATGAATTATAGAATATCATCTTCTATTGTATGATACTATCAACTATGTACAACAATAACTCACCCACATTGGTCTAATAGCATTGTTGTTAATCAATACTGATTAGAAATTAAGAACCTCTTTCACTATGTTGGTGTTTTATCACACATAACACATAAAACAAATCATCAATATCAAATCATAGAATAATCCAAGAATTCAATTTCATCAAAAAAATGAAAAGGGAAAATAAAAAAATCATTTTATAATGAGCATTAATATAAATCTCCCACCCCCATGTACTCTCTATTAGGCCACCATGCATCCACTACACAAAATGCATGTCAATGGTTTGTCCAAAAAACACCTTCTCTCGATGATCATGGATATATACTAGATTATCGAGGAACATGGGGTGATCCTTGATATCCCACACTCTATATTCAGTGACATGGGAGTCATCTTGATGATATTGATAAAGACGAAACATGTGAAAGACATTGCGGATATAGTCCAGCTGCAGTGGTATATCCAATTAATACTCCACCTCAATATCCTGTCCAAACACCTAAATGGAACTAACAAACCTAGGGGAAAGAATACTCCCTTTTCCAAACCTCTACATCCCATATTGAGGGAAGACTCTCCAGAACACATTGTATCCAACCTAAAACTCTAGGATCCTCTCCATATAATTAGCATAGACCATATAAAACTAATTTTATTCCATCTTCCTCTCTCAATCCAACTAGATATTCTCAATCTACACTATATCCGGACCATGAATTTCCAAATATCCAACCTCTATCCATCACAAATAAGAATGACATGGCCACCAATAAAATTCCTAAAATAGATATATACCAATGGGCATGTGATGTTAGTTTTTTTTTCAAAATTAACCAATGTATGTTACCATACATGATATCCACAAATTTCCAAGACACTTTCCTACATCATATCATCTAGAATCTAGAAGATATACTCCATATTCCCATCTATGGAGGGGGTAAATCAGTGATATATAATAATTAGGATCAAAATTGATTTGGAAATCCACTATAGGCACATAGGGTTAAATGAGGATCTTGATCATAGATGATAGTACGTGGTACCCTAAGAAGCCTAACCATGTAATCCACGTAGCTCCTCCCCAAACAACCATATCACCATCATAGGTATCACCCTAATGTGAGACAATTTATTATCCAATCCACTATGAAAAAAATTGTAACACAACCTACCCAAGATTAGGGAAACCTTAAGACAAAATACACCGATATGACTTCAGACATCCACTTCAGAACATCAATGTACAACAATGTCCTACAATCATATAATTAGAAAACAAACAACTTGTATAAACTCTACTACTAATAGTTTCACCCCCCAACTACCAATTCTTTCTTCTCAATCCACGATACATATTTTTCACACCATGATGTTCCACTAAATGTGATCTATGAATATCACAGACAACTTCCTCATGGATCGCTTGTGGAACAAATAAGAACCCATATAACAATAAATGGTACTGATCATCCTTTGACGGTCCCACAAGAGCATCTGTATCACCAACACGATCGTGCATAACCTCCACCTCTCAGTATTCCAACTAATACTCCAGTACCTGATGCATTATAGATGACTCCAGGGTTATCTAATAATGAAAAGCTCATACACTTATCTCTTTATAGTAAAGATTCATTACTTCATGATCACCTATTCCTATCCAAACTTATGATGACTCATGTTCCACACCCTATTAAGACATCTTACTCAACACGTCAGAACCCACATTACTATAATAGGTGGTGTAAGAGATATAAATATTTTTATCAAAAATAAACTCCACATTTATATTCTACTATATATTTTTATCTCATCGAGAGAGAACATATCAAAGGCTTTTCTGATCCCTAAAAACCTTAAATCACTAGTTGATGAGGTAATTTCAGCACAACAATATGGTGAACACAAGTTATAAAAATTCTAGATCATGGATGGAATAGTTTCAATCATGGGGATGTAACTATTGAGACCCATAATGGATCACCAAACACTATTTCATTAGGTCCAATTCCATGAACATACAAGATACATCACATGAAACCTTGAACAACACACCCTCCTTGGGAAACTGAAGCACTAGGGTGCTAACCAACTTGTCCATCAGGAAATTGAAGAACACCTGGAAGGGGTCTTTCCAGAAAGTTCCTTGGTAATTCCTAATCAATTCTATCAACATTTCTACATATACAGATATATTGGTAAAAACTATGATAATATCCCATGCAATTAAGTAAATTGAGTACTCCTACATCATTATTTAGTGATTCCAAAAAACCCACCTCATCCTTCAATGTTTCCACTACCACACAATGTTCATACACAAATTTTCATCAAAACACACCACTCACATCCAAAACTCACATATGTACAACTTTCCATTGAGATGGTGGTGTCGACAGACCTACAAAACAACGATATGATGCTATACATGTTCCTCCTCCAATTTCGGGTAGACTAAGATATCATTGATGAATATAATTGATAAAAATCATAGGAACTCATGGAAAATGGACTATATAAGTCCCTTAAACATAGTTGATGGGTTTTTAAAATGAAACATCATAACCAAAAACTCAATGTTTTCATACCTACATCAGAAGTCAGACTTCTGAATATCCTCGTATTTCACCGAAAACAAGTGATATCTAGACCACATATAGATGTTTTAAGAACAACTATATTATATCAACAAGTTGAACTGAATATCAATCCTCAGAATAGGGTAATTATTATTGATCATTACTAGATTCAGCCTTTTGTTGTATTTACACAACCCTAGACTGCCTTATTTTTTTTAGTGAACAATACAAGATCACCCCATGGTGGAAAATGGGTTAGATGAAACCTCTATGAATTAGTTAAACTACATTACGTATAACCTCAAGAAACTCCATGTAAACCATCTAATAAAGATATATTGAAGTCAGATATACATTTGATTGAAACTTTATCATGAACTGAAGATTATATCAAGGCCATAACATCCTCTTGTAAAAACAATCTATGAACTCCACCGAAACCTATGAACATTACCAAACAGAGATTCTATATATAGGTCAAATAACACTAACACAGTAGGTTCCTCTTTCCTACCAACCAGATGATAACCTCTCATTTCAATGAACTCCAATAGAAGACCCTACACATCTGAAAACATGAAACTCCTCTAAAAATAGTCAACAAATGCACACAAATAAATGAAACCATTGAACAATACTATACTGTGATTATATATATAGATCTGCCAACACTAACACACTAGGTTCCTCTTTCCAACCACCCAACTAATAACCATTCTTTCCAATAAATTCTAGTCGATGTCGCTACACATCATAAATCATTAATCTCCACTAGAAACAGTTGTTGAATGAACGCAAAAAATATTATCAATGCATGCAAATTATTATATAGTATGGTTGTATCCCAATGATTCCATTTTCTAACTCCACCTACTATTGTCTTCATAAAAACAACACGAGGTTCATGCGGCTCAAACTATATACAAGGATAATTTTGCTGCTTAAATAGTGTAAGACCACCCATCTAAAATTGACCTCCTTGTGTTGTTGGAAATCGAGTCTGGAGGTACCCATAATAACCTCATATTTGGAACACAATTGCAAAACCACCGAATGATGATCAAAACCCACCAATACCTGACAGTTAGGGAAGATAAGATCATGGTCGATTCCCCCCTAAATGGAACCCTTACTACCTGAACACCCATGACCCAATGCCAAATCAAATATTCCTAAAAAAACCATTTTTGACACTCTGTTGGGGACTAACCCATATATAATGAATCTTCTCAAGAAACTTATAATTTTTCTATGTCACTATATATGTTTTTAGTATATATATTGTAACAGTATACCTGATAAATGGATAAAATTCCTCATCTAGTCACCATGATCTAGACTCATCCTATGAAATAGAAGCTGGAACAATGTAATTTTATTAATTGAACACAATAAAATATCCCCACATGGTAATATTCCAATGATTAAAGGATTAAATGTCTTACCTCTTGAATTCCTACATATTTGATTAAAGTAACCAATCCCAGAAATCCCTCTAAATTTCAGGCCATAAAACAACTCTCCCCTTGCAGTCGATAAGAACTACTTTCCAACAATAACGTATATATCCCTACATCTGACAAACATATAACAATAAACATAACTAATATCATTATAAAATCAATGGGAAATTAGTCTCTTTATCCCCGATCTATAAATCCTTATAAAAATATGAGCCACTCCCATTATAGGTGGATAATATCTTCTATTAAAAGTAACAAAATACTGAATTCATGACTTGTACTCTTCTATTTGGTCAAACATAAGAAAATAAATCAAATCATTCTATGTAACAAAATATTCATGGAAAACAAAAAGACAATGAATGAGAACCATTCCTAAAAATGATTAGAATAATATATTCATTGTATCATGGATGTATCAATGATCATTTCAATTTTATTCATTTTATTTCTAAAAAATATCAATTTCCAACAAGGAAACAAGTCATCAAGATTTATTTAACTCTTCTATGTATCTACAATGAAAACATTTCCACCACACATTTTCGTTAAGTAATATTAGTGTTCGTGAACAGGATCATGGGGAGCTCTAAAACTCCACGTCCTAGCTAGTCTAACTAGCCTATGTCATGCAGCAAGGACAATAAGAACTTCTTCTATACCAACTACTGCAATATTTACTTTTATAAACTAATAAAAGTTTCTTATCAGTCATCCATAATATTTTATATTACTCTTTCATTATCCCCTTATATTAAAGACACTACAATGAATGGAGGGAGATAATACACCCTGAGTCCAGCCTCTAGAATTCCAAAAGTTGGTGAATATAACGAATTGTATAAAAATTTCACAATATGGGAGATATTACCCTGTATAAATGAAAATAATAAGTGATTGGATAAAAAACACTAGGAAAATACAATAGACTATATAATAGTAAACCAAAAACCATGTCAAAATGCCTAAATTGAATAAAACTGGTACATATAAAATTACAACATGTAAATACAAAAAAAATCCTATAAAAGAAACACAATATTAAATCCAAATAAACCAAAAATGTTGATCTCAATCACCAAATTCCTCCATAAAACCTAAAAATAGATTATTTACATTGAGAATTCATAAAAAGTATACTCAATAGGGACATAACCAAGACCATGAGTGAAAACGTGAAAGGAGAATTCTATTGTGGAAGTGAATAAATGGTACAACAAAAAATCACCTGCACATGTAATCTAACCAAACTCTGCATCACCATGGATCAGTCACCAAATTATAAATCCAATATAAAAAATTAATATCGATATGATAATAATTAAAGGTGCCTTTCTACCACATCCCCACTAATTTTCCCCTATCATTCCCCAACAACTAATGTCCAATGATCTAATCGCTTATATGCATATCACATCAAATCCCACCCACACACACATTGAAAAAAAAATAACATCCCATCCCACCCGCACACACTTGGGTCACACATCACACAACATCTAGATGACAAATAGGACCACATATTACAACTCATCCCAAGGACACCTAAGACCACACATCACTGCTCATCCAAATGAATCATGGGACCACACACCCCATCTCACCCCAAAGACAACTAATACCACCCATCACACCTATGTTGAAGACACCTTGACCAATATATAGCTTCTAAACGATGATAATGGGAGAGGGGGTAGCTAGCCATCCTTTGTAATACCATCTTGGATGTTGGGGGAAAATCATTGAACCTAGAAACTCTTAACATTGATATGGTTATCATACTCAGGTGGGGAACATATTAAATAACATTAAAAAAATGATATAGAGAGATATTACACAACCCCCATTCTAGGGATTCTCATTAACAACACTATCCCACAAAAAATCATTACTACATAACAGACACCAATCAAATATACAGCTTCTACCGCTATGTGAAACACAACACACAATAAATATATAGATGAAACTATAATTTAAAATTTCATCTTAGTAGTTCTAATACTTTTATTCATTATAAATTTAATTTCAACCTACACCACTAAATATATTAATTAAATTAAATAAATTCCAATAATCATATGTTAATTTCCACCCCATTATGTTCAATTTCCAAAATAATTATTTATTCATTTTATTCAGAATTATAATTTATTCCACTACTACTCAAGAAACTAACACACCCACAACACACATAAATCTCCCCAACACCACACCTCAATAATCTTCATCACATCATGTCACCCAATACATCAAAAAAAACAAAAATAAAAAATCTCATTAGTCACACAACCACAACTTCTATTTACCACAAACATTTTGTCACAACCATTGCACAATAAATATTAATCTACAACCACATCATCCCACATCGTATCAATAGAAACTATCCATTTCATCACTAATCCAAACATCAGAAAACCAATATTGTAACATATATAATAAAAAAAGTCCCAAAACATGTAGGGTAGCACAAAAGGAACAAGGAACCATCACAACACACATTCAGTAATTCATTCAATAAAGGGATTTATCCTATTAGTTTTTTAAATTTTCAAGGGTGTTATCACACACTCAAGATATCCAATGGAAACTAATTATTAACCAAATATTAGAACATTACCCTTTTATTCAGCGTGTGATCATAAAAAAACATAAAGGGCCATCAAATATATCAACTAAAGTGTAATAATGGATTCAAAAAACATCTATTTTCAAAATTTGAAATAGTAATGCAATAAAATCATAACATTCAAAAAAAATTAAATAATGAATACATTGACCATTAATATCAACCCAAAAGTATTAAGAAGCTTTAAATTCCAAGGCATCTAATGTAAATAATTATTATAACGAGGATTTCCTACCCCAAAGAACCTTCCAGATCACACTATGCACTGCAAGGAAAATAAGAAACACCAAAGAGCCACTTCTATGAAATAAACTGTTGGGTCAACCTACACCACACATAATGATTATCAAATGCCATCCCAAATGAAAAACCCAAACCAAAATCCACCACCATAGCGAATTCAAAAGAATATTGGAAGTAAAATTGATGAGAACTAGCAGAGAAATCACCATGGATCAATGATGGAAAGCCATGGATTGAATATGGGAAACCACACATCAATCAACATCGATGGAATACCAAAATGCCTCAAGGAATCATCACCAACTTTCTGGGATGAGAGCGGGGTGTCATTATTAAGGAAATACCTATGAATCTCTAACTTTTAATGATGCACTACATTGGTATATAAATGATGTAAAAGCCACATTCATTTCATTTTATCCTTTGGTTTTTTTTTTCTAAAAAATAAATTGCCATTTTATTATTTTACACATAACCATTATAATTCATGAAGCACACCCATACAAGTAATGAATCCAACATTAAAACCATTTAAATTTTACATGAAATTAATTTTTTTCTATTATCATATTATAGAAACCAAACTCTTCCAGGCCCACGTGAGGTGTCTTCCAAGTAACACTATCCTTAAAAACAAGAAAAGTAATAGACAAAGAAGGAATAAATCAATAAATGGGATCCTATGGTTCCCACTTGTAACAGTTCATGATTTTTCATCCAATATAAATACATGGATACTACTGGACATCAATGACACAAAATTGTGAAAAAATCACCAACATATTCCTTCCGTACCATTTGTATACTAACATCATCCAGATTTAACAATATTTTCTCCAAACATCAAAATACTCATGGTCATTCTTTGTAAGGGGAATTAATATTTTATGGTTGTATCCATAAATTTAGTCCATGTAATTTAAATATAACCACACTACTACTATTATATTCATCCAATAGGATTTATCTTTAGAACTCAACAAATTCAGTACCAAAATAATTGTCGATGTCTTCAAAAACATTATCATTATAGTATTTGATATCATTTATGTGATATTGACAAACAATTGAATCAATATCTATTCTTTTGAGTTGGTGAAGATATATTAGTAGTATAATTTGAAATAGAACCATTCACCTCACTATCATGAAGTAAATAACAAGATAAAGGAGGCCTTTGATTAGACATTATAAAACATATTTGAGATGATGATGGATAAGCATAAAAAGTATTGGTAAAAAATGCACTAGCATTCATTTTGGGCCTATTGGACCACAACCTAGACTGGAAAATAGGTGACCCTGTATTCACCTATAAAAAATAAAAAATTAGTTCTGCCTATTGAAGTCTTGTTCCCCTCACATAAAATTTCCATATATGGTAAAATATCTATAGATAAGTAATCTCAACAAAAATTTGGATTAATTTGAGATATTTTATGAGAATTTACAGTATACCTTGCATCACATGGTTGTTCCCTAAAATCAAATATCATAGTCTTTAAACATGAAATTCAAACCCTACTAATTCCTCTATGTAAAGATGGTACTGGTCCTCAATACACCAATGATAATATTTAATAAACCTCCCAAGATGATCATATATAGTAGGGACATTTTTCTATACATAATTTCCACTCTCTGATATTGTATTCACTAATCTCAACAAATGGATAGCTTTTGATGGAAACAATATATACATATTTTGTAAACTAATTCATTGTTTTTTGAATCCACACAATAATCCATATTGTAATATGATAAAATTCATGACATGTGGTCTTGGATTCAAGACCATAAGAGGCTCACCAAATGGTCTTTATCTGATGAGCTTAAAGGAATGCCATAATGCCCAATACATATGGCCTAAAATTAAACGTCACCATAGTTTGAGCTTTAAGTTTCAAAAATAAATAACATAACCTCCAAAGAACCTGAAATTAAATCGTTAAAAATTATATTTTATTCATGATGTAAAATTTTAGGCTTCTCATCATTATAGCATGTTGTAAAACTCCATAAAAACTAAAAGACCCCATACACAGAAATGGAATAAAATTAAAAGACACCTTATTCTCAGATGCATGTCTCTTAAATAAAATCCTAAGCTCCTAATAATAGGAAATTAAATGGTACACAAATTTATTTTATTCATTATGTAAAAGTTTTGGCTTCCCATTGTTTTGGCATGTTGCAAAGCTCCATAACATTTTAATATGTGATTGATAATTTCTCGATCCTTGGATGGGATCTCCCACCACCCATATATTCTAAAAATACATTTAGAATTATCTTAATCTCAATGGGATATATAGTGAATTCCAAAAATTATGTATGGGGGCAATTAATGAATTAATGAAAATTACCTTATCTTCTACATGAAAACATAGATCCATGTAGTAGTCCTTACACTCCATGGACAATGCCAGTACAAATGCCTCTATTATTATCAAACACATTACTTCCACACATTATACTCCATGAACAAGGATAATTTGGTCTTGCATAATCTTTACATGGATATCTATGATACCATTTCATATTCATGATGACACCTTTGTGTTGAAAATTTATTGATACGCCCATGTATAGATTTTTATAAGTCACCCATAAATGAATATATACTAGATTCATGAATTTACTCTTCAGAGAACTATTCTATATCTATATTCATTGAAATCATAATTATAGAATCCTCTTTTCAATTATAGTCGGCATTCATACCTTATGTTCTTGTCGAAAATCACACCTCTATATTTGAAAACCCGGTGATCATGGTTTACAATTTCTTTTAACCCAAATAAATCATATCAGAACATCCATGACCTAATAATCCATATATCACTCATTATCTCCATTATATAACTCCCTAGATGAATAACCATAAACTACAAGAAAAATATCATCCTTTCTATATGATGCTAAACTAAATGGATTTATATAATCATATATATCACGATTATACTTCCAATGAACAATGTAGAGATTCCCAAATCCTACATCTTGTCCAAGCCACCACATGATTGAAATGTCCCTTTTCTTCATTTAAATAACCTATATATAGTAATGGAATCAATTTGCACTATTTATTTTTTCACACTGAGAAATGATCATGTGGCCTTTGGAGTTTTTTATGATTTATTAAGACATATCATTTTGTGTTATGGTTATCATTGTCTAATATGCATGAAATTAAAAAGAACATCAAATTTCATTATCACATGACATTAATCTTTTTTTTTTGATAAATGTTGGAGGACATATGTTCAATAACTATGTGTGTATTTATTATGGATTTAATGAGATATGTAGTGGTGAATGGATCACATTTCTTAGTCCTAAATGAAAAAATATATCCTCTCATCTTATGGGTTAGAACTATGTAGGAAATAATTATCTCGTTCATGAGTGATTTTGACAAGAAATTATGCATCCATATTCAAGCACCCTATTTAGAAAATCAAAGTCTATATTTCCATCGATGTTAGAAGCTCCGTATGAATTCTATGTCAATCAGAGATACAATTAATTATTCATAAGGATACATTTATTTTGACAATGAATTGATATACTAATGTTTATAATTTCTTAAGTCATAAAGTAATGTATTGAAGACCAAACGATTCATTTGTTCGACTATGAATAGATAAACCCCATTTATTATTTTCAAAAGTCACCACCAAAAGGCCTATAAATCATATCCACATTTTTCATAAAAGAAACCACCTCTATATATATAATAACCATAATCATTTTTCTAGAAACCAAATTCATAACATTTTTTGCATTCATTCCATTCATATGTGTACAATACCAATTAATGGATCCAATGCTCAATATATAGTAGCTTACAAAATTATCTCATAATGCCTAAGGATGATGGAAGATTCTAGGATAACTCATCATTAAAGTAAAAATCGATAATCATTTTCTCAATGTTGATTGACCTGAAATTGTATCTATCAACATCCTTTCCTTATGATGTTAAACTACAATGTCTACATCCTATTTTTTGTGACATTAAACTACATGATGTTTCAATCCATTTTTTGGAGAAGACTTATCATATGATGTGGGTCATCCCCCATATTCTATGATTAACTATGAAAAAAATGATCCTCATTTGATCAAGACAAATAGTTATTCCAATATTCCACATTCTAGGCTCAGCTAATGTAGTAGCACAATTTTTTAGTTCACTAATTTATTGAAAGTGCCCTGATTTGGGAAATAGATTCTATATTTGTCCTAAGACCCACCATAGAAAATCAAATTTTCAAAATTGTATTTTCCACAAGATATATGAATACCAAATTGAAATTGGAGAACTTCCTCATTCAGATTGAATTCAATTCCATATTCCCCATTCATTCCCAAACGGATTTCACTCAAAAACCTCCCTACGTGGTCCTGAGATACCTAGATCCCCATTAACTCCCCAAACATCAATTAAATAATTTCTGAATCCTTGAGACACATTTTTTTATTGTGCATCGATCAACCATAGTGTGGATATTCATAAGTCTCAATCAATACTCCAACAGACAAAAAGATTTCATTGTTTACTATTTAGTTAATATTACACCATATTTATTGTCATAATACGCCTCTAAAATATAATTAACAAGAGGCATAAAAATTCATTTGAGAAAACAATTATATCACTATAATCTTTAGGAATATCATATTGGAATCCACTTTTAGAACATGGTCTATATACATTAATTAAAAAATTGTATCATATCATGTTTCAGATCATAAAATCATAAAACTATAACATAACATCACCCCTTTTATATCTAATCAGTATAATAACATTCTCATCCATCATGTCAAATCTGTTCGACCTATAAAACAAGTTTCATTAGTCCAACATAAAATACTATAAATACCATTAAAAAGTGGCATAGTAATCTTCTAGTTAAAAACCCATAAAATGTTAAATTACGAGGCATTTTAGATACATATCATTAAGTGTTCACTCATCATGTTTTGGTAATGACATAAATCAATTAAAAGAAAAATACATACTAAAGGGATATAGTGAAAACCCACAATTGGAATAATACAAAAATTTATTTCTTTCCCGTTATTTCATATTCATTTATGAATTATGAATGATGTATGAAATTGAAACAAATGAAATTTTGATCGTATAGTTTTTCATATGACTCTAGTAATTGAAAATATATGTTCATTTAGTGAAGAGACCACTGAAACAAATAGTGCACCATCCCTTTTGTATAATTTTAATTATACCACATTGATGCATGGGAATTCGAATAAACAAAACAATTTCATTGTTAATTTATAATTAGAAATGTAAACAAAAATGAAATCATAAATGACAGTAACCAATATTTATTTACTTATAGAAATAAATTTAGTGGGGCATCCAAAAATCATGCTCTCTCTATCAAAGTTAACAAAAGAGCACCAACATAATAGTTGATTTAATTAATGGTCTCTCAATCATCATCACTATCCATTCATATCATTTATAACTATATAGACTTATCCCCCTCATCCATGATATGTTTTTCCACCATGATGGAAATGGATGCCATCCTTCAAATCATGAATCACTTCTAGTAAATGATGTTCATTGTGAGCCCACTTATGGTGATTTACATATATTTTTGGTGTATGATTTGGTGTATAAGAAACAATTGGTTATACTTTGATTAAATGTAAATTTAATGTATTTAAATATTAAACATATTATAATATATTTTTCATTGTTCTATATGACTGTGATGTGAAAATTCCCTAGAGTATTTGTTGCATTGAAAAGGTCATGGAAGTTCCCCACTATGATGAAAACCTTGAAATTATATAAAAATATTCCCAAAAATAGTTCTACGGTTGTATGTAATTATATGATGGGACACATATCATGTAGACCGTTTGGTGTGAGTACTCTTAAGGAGATGAGACATCCTCTCATGAAGATCACACATGGTAATTTCCAAGACAATAGATTATAATAATAGACCTAACAGTATGAATTCTGCATGTTTTGGTGTCATCAGATATTTCTATCTATGAGTCTGTGTAATGATCCTTAGACTTTAAGATTATCATTAATACAAGTAATGACTCATGCACTTTGATTTACTATCAAAAACTGTCATGCAAATAGTTGGGGAGAAGTAGGGTATGTTGGTTGTGTCACGAGTGGAATGTTATTAATGGATAAGTCGAGGAATGATTTTTCCCTTCTATTTATAGAAGTTGATATCTCAGCACTACGATTAAAATTTAATCATCGCATGAAATTCCATGGCCATGGTGTAACGATGAGTTTATTTCAGGTAGTCAAATAGTAACGTATCAGGCATAAAAGTTGATTACATATCATGAAACCGGCTTGATAAGATATTATGAAAAAGGGGTTATATTGCACAGTGAGAGTTCATATGTGGATTTCATTGATGAGACTTTATGTTCATTCTCTTGTGTACCATGACCCATTTATAGATAGTACTCTGAGACTTTAGGCAAGCATTTCTCATGCCAAAGGGAATTAATCATAGAGTGTCACAAACTAAGTGTTTCTGTTGGTCTTGGTAAAATTTTATTTGAATATAATTAATAAATATTATTCTCAAGAAAATTTAATAATTTTATTTATGATAAAATGATTGAATAAATTAAACAATAATTATTCACCATATTGTGGGTAAAATATATTTATTTATTTTATTGAACATTTCATAAATATTTAGTTACTAGTTTGAAATAAAATATTTATTGAAGAGAATAAATTGTTTATTTACTTACTTGACTTATCAGTAAATGCATGTGGAGATCGAATGGACCAAGGATGATCAGTTAGAAAATTAATTATTTTCAAGAAGATATATAATTATTTATCTAGTTGGAACAAATTAAAATAATGCTTCTATTATTTTGTGATGTGGAATTTTTTTTATAATTCCATTTTGCACAAGTTAGTGCACCATAAATAATGACACAATATTTTTCTTAGGATAATGGGTTTTCTCGAAGGTTATGAATGTATTTAATTACTGTTACACAATTAAATATTATAATTGGAGCCTCATGTTAATAAATAGACAAATATTTTAATTGTGTCAGGTACCGAACCACACACCTATTGAATTGGGAATTATTGAGTTAGACCATTTCTCTATTGAATTATCTTCCAACCCCTCTCAGGAAAAATATATGATCTTCAATGATGAAGAACAAGGGATCAGGAATGAAGGACATAAGACACTCTCTGAGACATAATAGCACCCGGAGAATGAGTGGTGTCGATCAGAGTCCATCAAAGCATGTGTGGATCCCCGATAGAGGGTTTCTATTTTGTATCCATACAATCACAATGAGATAATCTGAAAGGGTAATTAAGGACGATCAACTTCATCAACTAAGAAAATATCCAAGATCCATGTATTATTTTCTTTACGAAATTAATTAATTTAATTATAAAAATGATGTGAAAGATCCTCTCTAAAAGGTTTCGGGGCCCTTTATTATTTATCTAAATATTTTTTTTATATACTGTCGAGACTTGCTTTCACTGTCATATTGATTCCATAATAATCATTGGTCCTCTAAAAAATCAAAGTTGGGTCACGTCCCAAACATGCTTCCACTGCACCCAAGACCTTCATGTGGTATCAGAGCGGTTACATCATAGTTTATATTTATTTAAATATTTTGTTGATGACTTACACAGTTAATAATTTGGTTGTTCCAATTCAAGTTAACTATTCTGCAAATCTGAATCTCCTGATCTATTCCTCCTATTTTGATTATCGTTCCCCTTATAGAAAGAATCTTTTCATTTAATTTTTAATAAAATAAAATAGAGGATCTCATCCAGAGGTGCCAAAGGTTCCAGGTCGTATAACACCATAACACACAACGTGTGTTCGGTAGTACACGTCGTTTAGCCATGGTTTACTACACAAAGTCTTTTCTTTCAAACCATGCCACATCATTGGAGTTTTTCTATGTCTTAATGAATCAGTGTGTCTAATAGGAATAGGTGGCATGTGGTTTTTCTATTACATGTCATGTGGCCCACTGAAAATTGCATGTAGTCCCATCGGGTTGTGGTTAGACTGTGTACCCCATACACGACTTTCCTGGATGGATACCATGTAATGAGAAACTACATGGCATGTGGCCTACAGGACACACCATGTACACCAATGATTTATGAAGTACACTTACACGCCATTTCCCCCAGGTGTGTAATTTAGATGGAAAATGAATAATATTACAAGACATGTAGATGGAACTACACACTTTGTAATCAAACAGGCTACATAGATTTATTAAAATTTATTAATTTGTTATAAAAACCCTTGACATTGGTACCATTGTGTAGGCATAAAGCTCAGGCACAACACATGATAGGTGTTTTATATAAATGTGTTTAATTTAACATCTACATAATGTTCATTTATACTCATTGGGTTTTTATGAATAGGAATTCACTGGGTTTCCTCAAAGTTACTAGTTACCTACAAAGATAATTTTAAATGGATTTATTTGTTTAAATTAATGGTGGATATGATCTCAAGGAAATTCAGATAAATGGTTTAAGGTAAAAGGATTCATTAATTAAATATGATAATTTATTTATTCAAGAATGATTTATCTTAAACAAAACAATTAAATAATTGATTGCTAGTTTTATTTATGTGTTCACATCGTTGCATGTATGGATGGCCATGAGCTCAACCAAGAACTTTGTATGTGGATTGATTCTTTAAATTAATTTATTTAACTTTATTTGGCTGGACTATGAACCATATCTCTTCATTAATATATTTGGCATACATATCCAAGGATTCTTTTATGTAAAACCCCTTTATACCCCACACCTTCATGTGAGTAAAAAAAAGAGGCATATGTAATGGATGGAACACCCAAGCTATTGGACGAATTTCAAGCTGGAGATGAGACAAAACCAATAAAAGGAGATACAGTGGCGGACATGTGTAAATCTATAAACACAAACCCAAAAGGATCAAAATGTTTCTCCCCTAAGTCGGGGTTATTTTATCAACTACTAGAAAAAATAACCATTATAAAAGCTCATGATCATTCTATATATTTTATTTTTATCAGTTCCATGGTTTATCATTATGAATGTATAGTCACAATCACAGAATTAATGAATTAAACAAGTATGAAAGATAGAACTAAAATGAACTAGACATAAGCGTAAATATTATCAAGATATGGTTAATCACTTAAGAAATATCAAATTAATATTAACAAGAATGTGATAATCAAAATAATAAATACACGCATCAGAGATAAAAATACCTCAAAAAAAATATTATGTCAGACCAAGTCTTCCTTTACATGATTATAGTAAAAACTCAATAAAACTATGTGTTTGAAAAACCCTCCTCATGACGCTAAATTTTATACAAGAATCCCTTATGAAAGGTTTCAGTTTGACTTAACCATATGACATCAAGATAAGTAGCCCTTTCTAGAGTTGGTGTAGTATTGGTGGAAACAGTTGAGGAAGTCCAAAGGCATGATTTTAGGATTTGGGAGTCCACTCAATAGGTCAAGGAGATGAAAACCCATTGTTGGTAATGGCCTTTCTACCAAAATACTTTCTAATAGCTTGACTAACCCTTGTTGGGGTTATGAAAAGGGGAATAAGGATCCTTTCCATAAGAATTTCATGCCAACTGAACATTCCAAGTTCAATGGTGACGACCATTAATACTTGATAAACTATTGGGATACATAATTAAAATTTATTATTTCTCATTAAATTTAATCAATAAGTGGTAAAGATCTGATTTTTAATTGTAGAATAGAAATGAAAAGCTCATCAACCACACTATCCCTGCAATCAATTCTGGATAAAGACCACATCCTCACCAGCAGTAACATCCAAGAATGTTTTATATTCCTTCAAGATATCCTACACCATGAACAGAAGTATTACGTGATGGAGTCAACATTACATGATCCACCCATTAAAGAGGCAAGTGATGAAGATTTCCTGGTCTATGATAAACATATGAATGACTTAGTCAATGTTCAATGTTTTATATTATCACCATTGTCTAGTGAGCTCATGAAGTCTACTGAAAACATGGATGGTTATAGCATGCTTGAGAACCATCGTGATGTCTACCTAGAGAGAGAAAGACATGAAATGTTTGAGATCTCTCTGGAACACATATAGAGTATGTTCGGAGAAGGTTCCCCATCTCGGCCTCATGTAGTTATGCACATTGGATACATTGAAAAACAGAAGGATCTACGATTTAAACTCCTCGATGAATTGGGTGCCGATCTCATTCTCACATTACTGCCTTTGAGATTCTCTATCATTGTTGTTAATTTCAATATGAACAACACTGAGAAGTCTCTATATGATCTTATTATCCTCATTCTCTATGTGGAAATGATATGAATCATGAAATTCCTTGTGTCCTTATGATGAATAGGAGGAAAGGGATGTCGAAGAGCTTTAATCCCAAAGATTCATCACGACCTTCCAAGATAAGGATGATCAATGGGGAGGCAAGGGAATAAGAGGATGTAGTTTTCCCATGTAGAAAGAAGGGCCACTGGAAGAAAATTTCACCCATCATTAGAATCTAGTAGATGATTCGGGTGCGTTTTTTATCGGATGCGATCTATCTGTTTCTAAAAATTTGTCATTTGAAACATATTTTGGTCCTTACATATGTATACAAATACAAGAACCAAGTAGATTCAATAAGACTGGCTGAGGAGGGTAGATCTATGATAAGCCAATAGAGCCAGACATGCTGTTATAGCTATCAGGGACTACCAGCTCATGTTGCCAACTAGGTTGATCTTTTTGTTAGAGGGTTTTTATTATATGATTTTATTAATAAAAACCTTATTTATGTATCCATTTAGATACAAACAGATTTTTTTCATATTTGGAAATTAATTTTTCTTATTTTACAACGATAGCATTAGTTTTGGTAGGGAAGATTTTGAAAACGATCTTTATGTGTTGGATTACATAAACCATGTAATGGAAATTGATAACAAAGATACTTCACATGACTCATTACACACCCAACATTGAAATCACCAGAAAGTTCATATAAATGAGAAACACTTGACCAAGATACATCAAGATATATATTTATATTCTTTCTAACTAAAACCATGTAGAGTATGTCATGCGTGTTTACACAGAAAAATTACCAAAGCCCTATTTAGTGGGAAATGTGAAAGGGATAAATAACTTCTTGAATTGGATCATAATTATGTGTGTGGAAAATTTCTAGTTGAAGCAAGTGGAGGGTATTCAATATTTATAAATTTTTCTAATGATTTTAGTAGATATGGATATATCAACATAATGAGGAATAAGTCAGATTCTTTTAAAATGATCAATGAATACAAAAATGAAGTTGTGTACCAACATGGTAAGAAGATTAAGAAACTTCACTCAGACCAAGGTAGAGGATATATTAATCAAGACATCATTGATTACTTATTGGTGTTTTGGATCCTATCCCAACACAAACCTCTATACACACCCCAATGAATTGGTGGGAGAGAAAAGTGGAACTGCACCATGTTGGACATGGTGAGATCAAAGACGATTCACGCAATTCATCCATTATATTATTGGGTATATGTGTTACAAATAGAGGCACACATACAAAACCAAGTAAAATCTAAGTAGATAAATGGTATTTAAAATTACTTCCAGAGTGTAAATAAAGCCATTTTATAGGATATACATGTCTGGGTAAGTGATGCATTTGTTAAGGAATCTTCATGTAACAAACTTGTACCTCGTGGAACAATGTGTACCTTTATATAATACCATAATGATATAAGGGGATATTACTTATAAAACCCTTAAAAAAAATATTATATTGTCAAGACATGACACATTCCTTGAGAGTGAGCATGTCTCCAAAAGAGATAGTGGGAGCGAGATATAATTCGATGATTTTGAGGTTGAAGGTAGAAAAGATTTTGTATAGGAATAGATTCCACAAAGCCCTGTGGAAGAAAAAAAATTTCTAGAGACACAAGAGCTGTGTAGGAGTACAAGAGAGGTTTAGGAACTGAAAAGGAATGGTTTTCTAGCTACTGAGGATGGTGACTCATTTTTAGTTGATAATAATTATCCTCTAACCAACATGGAAGAAGTTAGTGGCATAGATGTTTCCATGTGGAAAGAAGACATGAATTCTAAAATAGATTTCATGTACCAAAACCAAGCCTGGATATTAGTAGATCCTCTTACTGATGTAATGTTTTTTGGCTGCAAATGGGTATTCAAGAAGAAACTAGACATGGATGGACAAGTGAGCACCTATAAGGCACTACTGATTCCAAAAGGGTTCAAACAACATCAATGTATTGAATATGATGAAACATCTTCACCAGTTGAAATGCTTAAATCCATCAAAATTCTATTGGACATTTCCACATACCATGTCTATGATATTTTCCAAATGGATTTCAAAAAATTAATCCATAATGAGATCCTTCAAGAAGATGTCTACATGACACAACCTGAAGGGTTTGTGACTCCAAAGGATGCCAATAATGTATACAAGTTGCTGAAATATATTTATGGATTAAATCAATCATCCAGGTCATAGAACATTCTTTTTGATGAATCCATAACGAAATTCGGTTTTACCAAGAATGCCTATGAGAATTGTGTCTAAAAACAGTTTAGTGGTAGTGCAGTAATTTCCCAAATAGTATATGTTGATGACATATTACTTATTGGAAACAAGATACAAGTCTTACAGTTTTTTAAGGAATAGTTGAATAAATGCTTATCCATGAAGGACTCGAGTGAGGAAGCATATATTATTGGTATCAAGATCCATCATGATATATCCAAGAGATTGTTGGGCCTAGGTTAAAGTACATTCATTGATAATATTATGATGATATTTAGAATGGAACAATCCATGAGTGGATTGTTTCTAACATCCCATGACATTCATTAATCTAGGAAAATGTATCCTTAGACACATGAGGAAATAAATATAATGGAAAGGAATCCATACACATCAGTGATTGGGTCAGTCATGTATGTCATGCTATGTACTAGGCTGGATGTTGCCTACAAATTGAGTACGGTAAGCATATATCAAGCAGACCAAGGTTTACTCCATTGGATGGAAGTTAAGACAATCCTAAAGTATCTAAGGCATTCAAATGATCTGTTCATAGTTTATAGAAGAGATAAGGAACTCGTCATCAGAGGATATGTAGATACTATTTTTATGATGGATCAAGATGACATGATCTCACAAACTAGATACATATTCTATTTGAATGGAGGTGCATAGAGCTGGAAGTGGTCAAAGAAGAGTGTGTTCGTAGATTCTACTACAGAGTTAGATTATATCGCAGCTTTTGAGGCAGCTAAAGAAGTAGTTTGGATGCGATTCATTTTCCATGAGTTGGATGTGATACCTATTAGTAAAGATCCCATCACATTGTACAATGATAATAATGAAGTGGTATCTCTTGCAAAAGATATTAGGTCACATTAGTGGATGAAGCACATACTTCAGAAGTATCATCTCTTGAGAGATTTTTCATAGAAAGGAGAACTTGTAGTGAGTAGTATTTCCACAGAAGACAACATGATGAACACCATTACTGAAGCCTTAACTCAAAAGAATAATGTTCACCATGAGAGGTCTAGTGGACTAAAAGTCATACACAATTAGCTCTAGTCCACATCAGAGTTTGTAAAATTTGGTTTCTTAGAATCAACTAGTTATTCTTTGATAACATTTACATTTACTGTTTTTAAATACTAATCCTATTATTACATATTTTTCATTGTTCTTAAAGACTATGATGAAATACTTATCTAGAGTATTTAATGCATTGATAAGGTCATGGAAGTTCCCCGCTATGATGAGAACCTTGACTTGTTATTACAATATTCTTATATATAGTTCTATGGTTGGATACCATTATATTATGGGAAACATATCATAAAGAATGTCATGAGTGATTAATTGTAAGTAGATGAGACTTCCGCTCAAGAAGTTCTCACTTGGTAATCTACAAGACATGAAATTATGATAACAGACCAACTAGTAAGAATTCTGGTTGTCTTGGTTTCATCATATATTTATATCTATTAGTGTGTTTAATGATTCTTATACATTAGGATTATCATTAACAGATGTTATGACTCACACACTATTATTTGCTGATGAAAACTGTCATGTAGATAGATGGTAGGATGTATGGTATGTTGGGTGCGTCATGGGCGGCATTTTATTAATGGATGTTTTGAGGAAGGATCTGTCCCATCCATTTATAGAAGTTATTATCTCATCCCTTTGATTGAAATAGAACAGTCGCATGAAATTCCATGGCAATAGTGTAATGATGAGTTTATTTCTGGTAGTCCAAGAATGATGTATCAGGCATAAAAGTTGGTGAAACTATCATGAAACCTGATTGATGAGATATTGTGACAATGGGGTTATATTACAAAGTGAGAATTTATATGTGGTTTTCATTGCTACGGAAATAACTTCATTCTCTTGGATTCCTTGCCCCATTGCTAGAAAGTACTCTTGGTCTTTAGAAAATACTTTCTAAAGCCATTGAGAATGAATTTTAGAGGGTCCCTCACTATGTGTTTTAGGTGGTAGATGTTAAATTATATTTGAATTTAATTTATAAATATTAATCTCAAGACAATGGAATAATTTTACTCAAGGTAAAATGATTTCATAGATTAAATAAATATTTATTCACTGGATTTTTGGAAAAATATATTTATTTATTTTATTGAACTTTTATTAAAAATTTGCTTTCTAGTTTGAAAATAGAATATGAATTTAAGAGGAAAAAAATTATTTTTTATTTTTGTGTTCAATAAATGGATGTTGAGTTAGAGAGGACCAAGGCCAGTGTGGAAGTAATATAATTATTTGCAAGATGGTAAATATTCATTTAACTAGTTGACACAAATTAAAATAACACTGATATTATTTTTTGATGAGGAAAATTATTTATTATTCCATTTTTCACATGTTGGAACACCATAAATAATGATGAAGTGTTATTATTAATAGCATTGGTTTTCTCTAGGGGTTTGACTGTATTTAATTACTATTATGCAATTAAATATTGTAACTGAATTCCCTTATCAATAAATAGAAACATACTTTTCTTGTGATAGGTACTAGACCAAAAAACTGTTGAATTGAGAATTGTTGAGCTAAATAAAATCTCTCATGAATCCTCTTCCATACCCTTTCAAGAATGATAGACATTCTTCAAGGCTGAGGAACAAGCAGTCAAGAACAACTGACAGAAGACACTCACTTTTCCACGCTAGCAACCGGAGACCGAGTGGTGTTGATCAGAGGCCATCAAAGGACATGTGGATCACCGCTAGAGGGATTCTAATATACATACTTACAAATAATATGAGATAATTGGGATGTTTCATTATGGATGATCAAAATCATCAAAGAAGAAAATATCGAAGATCAATGTATTATTTTCTTTATGAAATTAATTAAATTAATTATAAACATGATGTAGAAGATCCTTTCTAAAGGTTTTTGGGAATCTTACATAATTATCTAAAACATTGATTATATTTAGTGGAGATTGGAATTCATCATTTTATTGATCCCAAAATTATCATTAATCATGGTAAAATTAAAAGTTGGGTTATGTCCCAAGCACACTTCTACTGTGCCAGGAACATCCAGTTGGTGTAGTGACGATTGAATGATTTTCATGTCAACCAATTGCTTATAATACCCAAATTTATTCTAGTGGTTAATCGTTTCATGTGATAATGTCACTATAAGATTATCAATTTTGGGTAGCATTATAACATTTATAATGTGTTTTTTGATAAACATTATCTTTCTCACACTAGTGAACAGTCTTTTTTAGGGTAATGTAGACCATGCGATGGTTGAATCCCCCATTCCCAATCACGTCAAATATTATTTAGAGTTGATTTATTTTTTAGGGTGGATATTCAATTAGATTATTTGATACTAAAACTCCAATGTCCTATCATACAAATTTGTTTATTGTTTTGATGGTATCCAAATCCACATGGGTTATTTTGGATCCACTCATAGGATGAGAGGTGTACTATGTAATTAGTTTGATTGTAGATGCTACATATGTTTTTCTTCACAGAGAAACATCAAAATCACCTTGTACAATTGGTTGGGTTGGGGAGGAGGCATCCCTTTGAGGTTCAACCCTGAAAACTAGTGCCACTGATGGGAGAATAAAATTAGACATCAACATTGCTTGATATAAAGGGGAAAAGGAAAATGGAATCAAAGTAGTTGATGAAACTCACCCATTGATGGATAAGTTTTATTATTTGTATTCCTCCCCAACATCCAAATCCTTATTAATTTTCATCTAGATTTCCTACTGATAAGAAACTCTCCAATGTTGTATTTGGTCCTGGAATGGAAGGGAAAAAACTCAAACTACTAGTCCCTTTGATGTCATTTCCCCTATATTAGGAGAAAGATAATCCTCGATTTCATAGTCATAGATCAGTTTGGATAAATATATTTAGAAAAGAACTACTAGATTCAAGGATATTTATATAATTAATTGTTTTTGATAAGGTTAGACATGGGATATAACATTTAAAATGGAAAACCATGTTTATCCAAATCCATATTAATGTCCATAAACACCTACAAAATGGTAAGAATATCAACATCTAGATGATGTTATTCAGTTATTTCATTACATAGCTCATCAAATTTAAATAAATTCTCACCAGTAATTGTATCCAAGATGATGGGATTATGACTCAAATTGACTCCAACAACATCACCATCCACAATAAATTATGTAGGAAAAACCCATTAAAGAAATACTAAATCCGGGATAGCTCCAACACCATCATTGGATGGTTTATTATCAATTACATCCCCTTCTGATGTAGTGACTGGTCCAGTGGTTGTATTCATAGGTTCCTCGAGTGTAAATGAATGATCGGATTGTCACAATTAATAAAAGTATTTGATTTTTAGAAGAATCTATATAGTAAAAATTTTACATTACTAAGATTATCCTCCATCTCAACATTGATAAGAATATATTTGTCCTTAACACCAAATTATTCTTATATCAGAGGGACAAAAACTTCTATATGTATTAATTCTTTTTTCTTCCTCCACTATTCTGGAATTTTTTTCCCTATTTCCATTGAGATAGGAGTATGGAATGGATCTTATAACCCACAAGAATAATCAGATATCTATTCTGGATGAACCCAGAATGAATGTTATTATGATAGAATACCTTGAATAATAATGAACATGGTTGTATACATTACTCAATTTCATCCATTCACTATCTATAATGGATGTCTAGAACATAACTCCTAAAATATAGGTATCAGATTTGGCAATAAAGAATACTATCACACCATCTCCATGTAAATCATAATGTGTTTTCAAGATAGATCCCATGATTAAAGAGTTGATTCCAAACCATTAATAATATTTCAAGTCATGGGAATATTTAAACATTAGAATCACGACTGAATATACCACCACCCACTAAAAATTATGATCTCCCAGTCCTTGTAAAATAATCTTTTTTTAAAAAAATGACTAATGTTGAAATCATAAGAATGAAAAAATATATCACGAGTGTATATGAATTAATCCCATTCCTCGGTGAAGTTTTTATAAAAGCCTTTAGTGATAGACATATCCATCTTATACACAACTCAACTCATTGAAGGAATCATATTATTAATAGAATAAATGATAATCTTATGCTTATAAACATATATTCCTTCTTCAATATGGTTATTTTCAAATTAGAGGTTGATTCTAGCATCCCTAATCTGTGGAATATATAGGATGACACATAGGAGTGACCATATGTCCTTTGGATCATAATGATTATTCTACCTAAATTTTTCTACCTCAAGTAGTATTAAATATGGGGTTTTCATGCTTGATATCAATAATACCTGACACTCCTCAATTTCACTAGATTTTCAGATATCTTTTTCATGGTCACAGAAGATGAAATTAGTGATCTGAATTCTTCTTAGTGATAGTGTTTGGACTGCCTTAGCTCACCCTTGTATGGAGTGTCCCTTTTGACCCCGAATGGGGGGAAAATAGTTCATGGTTTATCTTCGACAAGCTTGGGGCCTCAACATTATCAAACCCTAGAGTGGGAGAGTATTTATACCATGCTTCCTCGCCCATCAATCATTATAAATCTTATTAGGTGAATTATTTTTGTAAATGCCTCTTATGGATATGATGAAATGTATGCCTCAAAGTACCCAGAGGTTATCCCATTGTATGTTCTCATTAAAGGTATATTAAATACCTCTTGAATACCCTATATATCAATGATAACACTTATTTATGGGTCAACCATTATATTCTTATACAATGATATATGTAGAGGAGAAAATATGGTGGGTTACTATTGGAACTCTAATTAGAGTGGAAACATTTAAGGCTTAAATGCTTATCAAACAATCTCACCATTAATTCAGGCCACTAGAAATCCATACCTGAATTAAATAACATATGATTTCAGTTCATTTTCATCTATTATTTCATAATTGAAGGTCCCAGTGGTTGGATCCCCATATTTAAAGAAGTTGAATTTTTTCAATAGATTATGTTTCTTCAAAACCTTACAATAATCCATAGACAATGTCTAGATTATATAGACGACCTAAAAAATGGATGAATCAATCATACATAAACCATGATTTCACTCACAATGATGTAAGAAGAAAAATTTGATTCAATCCATCCAAATGGTATTTGAAGTGGTCTGTAAATTCGTAAATGGCCATCCCTCATGTTCATGTTCAATAATAAGTAAAGGATCGTTTCAATGATGGGATCATCCAATAGTATATCCTTCACCTCTGATAACATGGATTCCATGGAATATGACACATAAGATACACCACTATTATATTTGTTCAACATTATCATATAAATTCTTAACAACATTCCTTGAATAAAGAAATATGTTTCATTATAGGTACGTTTTAATTTATTGTATACCTCCATTTGTTGTACATGCATTGTTCTAATGTGTTCCATAATTTACAATTAAAACTCTGATTTCCTATTATAGAACATCCTATTGGAGAATTTCATATAGGGACCTCCCTATTGGGTTCCAATAATGCCTTAACCCCATCTAAATGTAGACATCCCCCGCTTGGGAGAGGGTCTTCTTTATTAATGTCGTAGGATATCTTCAACAGATCCTGATAAAAAATAGGAAACCTTTTAGTATCATCCCAATTCTCATTCAGTGGGATGAAATAATAATCCATATATCTAAGAAGAGGCTCCCCTGATACATTTTTGATAACCCATATTCTAAATCATCGTTCAGCATGCCTCATTAGGAGGGTGATTGTATATGGGATCCATCATCTTTGAAAACTAGTTATAATATTGTGGTTCTTAAACACATATATTTAGGTAACCCATACATCACCATAAATTCAAATTACCTTCATATTAGTATGAAATTTGGTATAATATTGACACACCCATAATACATAAATCCACTCTAGTTTGACACCCCTTTAGGGTTGAGAATGTATGCTTCCTTCAAAAATTTGGATTGGTATATCTTTGAAGTGAGAATTATGGATGAGTAATAGTTTAGTGTCAATTTTCTAGTATAGGTATTTAAATCTTGGATAGAGTAGTTGTGATATAATAAATAGGATATTAGTTACATTCGATCATTTATTTACATTCCCTTATCTGATATGTTGACGATGGTAAAATATTTGTACTCTTGGATCAGGGAAAGAGAAATTTTATTTACAGATTTTGGATGAGGATTTCAATAAGAAAACCATAATTATAATGACGTTTATAATTATTATAATTTTATAAATGATGAAATTTCTCTAAATTATTTGTAAAATATTGGAGATTGGTGTCACATGTGTTGTATTAATTCGTCCCAATAACATCAAATATATTTTAGATAAGATTATCAAAATTTTATCCTAGACTCTACCCTAAAAAGAGGATATTAAGAATGTAAATTGTATTATGAGTATTTTCATTATATGATTATTATTTTTTTGAATAATATCATTAATTAATAAATTTTGAAAAGGTTTTCCCCGCACCAGTTATTCACCCATGTGACCTCTCATAGACCACTCCCCTTTGTGACCTCATATAGGTCTCGAGCCCAAATGAACATTCATTGGTCTTCCACACAAGTGACATTTCTCAAGTCACCTATCCAAATGAATTAGTGGTGTAGATGATGGGACATCGGGTATATGTGAATGATGATTTAGGGAACATACTATCTTGAAAAAATGAACTAGCGGGATGATAGAAGAAGTGTGAATGAGAGAGTAATTTCACTTGAAAAAGAAACATAATTTGTAGAAATAGAGAATCATGTGTATCATACCCACTTGATCCACCTATGTGGCCTATATTCATGACATAACTTCTAGACTCACCCTTTCAATTCTCCCTTGAGCAGCACTCAAGTCATAATTCTCTTCAAGCATATGGAAAAGGGTAAAAAAAATATGTGAATGTCGGTGAATAAGGTATCGTTCAAGAACCAGTTTATCCATCTCATGATAAAACCAAATATTTCAACTGCATTTCATACTAGGAGATGTGTTTTTCTAAAAAAACATTTTTATTAATCTGAATAATATTCTTCATAGGGAAATAAAATATGAAAAATATACATGATGTATATGAGGCATCACATTCTCTGAAATGTAATAACATCGAATGCCCAAACTACTTCACCACTTAGGTCCAACCAACATTCGAGCATATCCTGGTAGGACTAGCCTTCATGCCCAACACCACCTTTCATGTTTAACTGGTGTGCCTAATGTTATCTCAAATGTCCATCATGTGTACTCAATGCCATTGTGAAAGTAATGGGAGTGCATCCAACACCATTGTGTAGGCCCTATAAAGAAAAACATGGGATATTTTTTTAAGGTTACATCTACATGAAACTAGCTTTACACACCTACATGAGTTTAATAATTTTCCATGTGTACCTCAATTTCCTAAAAAATAGACCATAGTGATCATCATTCAATACAACTTAAATAAAGGAAGAATCCTTGAAGATCATCCCACAATAGTCTTAATAGATAGCCCTAAAATATTCAGGTAGATTTCCACACCTATAAAGAATTTGAAATTTTGGTGTGTGGGAAGATTATAGTTCCCTCAGTGTTTTAAACACAAAACACATACATGAGCTACCACTATTAGTCTACGACAACTAGGATGATGTCCACTTATTATGGAAAATAATTGACCACAAGTCATCCAATGTATCTTAAAGAATCTATTGGAGTTTAGAGAGAGCCATTCCAAAGTTTTTTCACCAAAAATTTCCACAAACAAATGATATATTTAGCTCACGTACCACTACTTAGACTGAGACATGTTCTGCTCACTGAGTTCTAACCTATGAAAGATCTCTCCATCTATTCCATGTATATCTTATGGGATACCACATAATATTTACCATGTATACCATGTTTGATACTGCTTCATCTCATCCATGTATTACCCACCAAGGCCACATTATATCTTCCTAGTCCACACCTTATAAATACATCATTAAGCACTTTTTTCCACTAATGGCTGGGAACCTCTTATATTGGGTCCCTCATCCAAGATGGACCAATCTAGGGCATTCCCCAAATACTTCATAAAATTTTAATTAGATAATATAGAAAAATAGTGTTTCCTCGTGATTATAATTTATATTGGTAATGTTTTTCCATTTTTTATCCTACCTAATTTTTTAGATTCTCATTGTTCTCTTGATTTTATCTTCTTATTGTAATTAGTATCCAAACCATGTTTGCAGTGTTAGAGACCACCTCATTTCAGATGGTGTGAGGAGAAAATTTGCATTCCCTCATATTAGGTATACTTTTTTATCATCCTATCATCTTATCTATAAAATATACAAGTATTTACCACTTAGAGTAATCCCTTAGAGTTTTTTATAGCCCATATTTGAATAGGTGTGTACGTACCAAACACTTTTACAAAAAAAATATTGGTTGTAGACATATGATATCCAATTATCTCTATCAAAACCACATCATTGTCAACTCTATGATGAAGGATATTGTGAAGATTTTTTAGATCTCACACTTCTAATAGTTTCTGACACTAAGCATGAGTCATGTGGTCTTACAAGTTAGTGAGAATAATTACATCCACAATGTAATAGACTTCACTGAGTAGTGAGTCCTTATAAATGATCTTCTTCTTTTTTTAACATGGTCCTCCTATACATTGTAATACCCAAGCCCCATGTTTCGATAACAAATCGACCCATTAACTATAAGATAAATATTCAAAGGGTGAATTCATATTAAAGAAAGCATTGGGCCTCCAATTCATAGTATGTCCTAAAAAATGTATTCATCTCAAAAGGTCATATTCTATAGGATAAAAAACTTCAAAGGGTCACATTCCCAATGAAGCAACCTTAGATCCCCATATTTTTTTGTAATTACTCAAAGATATATACCCATCACAAATGATTTTTATACCCTATGATAATAAACTCTGAAGGTAATCCATAGGTGTAGTACCCCATCATTATCCCAGTTGGGATATGATTCCTATCTCTATAGGATACAGTGGAAGGCTCTTTGAGGTCCAAACCCTCCACCCTTATGTGACCTAGAACTATGTGGGTTCAAATTCATTACATGTGGTTAAGTAGGAATAAATTCTCCATGTTCTCGGTCTAAAAATCAAAACAGATCTCATCTTCTTAGATAGTGATAATTTCTAGATAATCCCATTTAGTGACTTAAAACAGTCATATTAATAATTAATTACATAACAATACTAATTAGTTTAAAAAATTGTAACCTCAATAGAGACCCTATAATACATATAGAATTATTTATCCATGAAGTACCTCTGACACATATTTATGTTTCTCAATACAATTTATTATAATATCTATTGTTACCTTAACTGCGACCCATGATAATTTTGGTTTTTAATAATGAAATAAAAATTATGTCTCAAATATATATAATAGTGTTTTTTAGTATGAAATAATTCTCCTCAAAAGGATGTGATGAGCCCAAAAGACATGATCTAAACTAATGTGAGTCCATAGGTGTCAATGGAACCATTTCCCAGTGAACACCATCATTTGAAAAGTAGGTATCTAAATTATCTCTTATAAGGGAACTGTTGGGTGTTTCCAAATTCACAAACAAAACCAATAATAATCTTTCTAGAGAAGGCATGTAAATATTTTTCTTATGTTAATGGGTACACCACCTCTATGAAAAATATCCATTCAATCCCCACATGGATTTAAATAGTTAAATAAAAATATTAAACCCATCATGAATAATTATTCTACATTTAGCCTCCATAATCAATCAATTGGAGGTAAATTTTCATATGAAATAATTTTAGTTGTCAATTGGAAAATGGAAATACAATAAAAATTTAATTTAAAACATTATAGAGACAAATTCCCTATCCACTATAAAAATAATTATCGAACTAAATAGTTACAAAATACATGGAAATGAATTTTATTTTAAAATAATTATGAAATTATTTAATTTTTAATTTAAATAATGTATTGGTAATGATGTTGAGGAATTATATTCAATCCACATAAGTAGAATAAATCGTCTCACAGTTTATATGAAAATTAAAACTACAGCTCATTTAGAAAATGGCCAGAACATTCATCTTATAAAATAATGATAAAAATAATGGATGGTAAAAATGGAATTAATCAATCATATGATAATATAGAAAAAAAAAATGGTATATTTTTTATAAAAAATTGACATTGATGTAAAAGGTTCTTCTAACCAATGTGTAAACAATGCCAGTATTTCATAATAACACTAATTTGGACTATTAAGTAAAAAATGTGTGTAAAATTAAAGTAAAATATGTCTTCTCAAAAAATATAAATGTGAAAATAAAATAAATGGAGTTTATCTAAAAAGTATTATACAACATCATCCAATGGATATTAAAGTCTAATCAATCTTTACTAAAATATGATTGAATAACAAATACCTTACCATAGGTAATACTTGAGTCATAAATTATTTCTACCACATGTATACTAATTTTTTATTTATTATAATTACATAAATTTAACATAAAAATATATATTGTATATCATATGATCTATTCATAATATCAAATGAACCATGTTTTGATGACCATTTAATATTATCACATTTTTGTGTGTTAATTGCATTATTTGTGTTCATGAAATTTTTTCAATAGTACAAGTCTGTCATATTGATTATGGATCAATAATCTCAATAATTTAAATAATTATATTACAATAATATATCATAAATATATTTATATATTTTTAATAATGCATAAATGAATTATATTGAAAAATTAATTTCCCCATTCGTGGAGATGGTTGGCCGTATGTACCCAAGAATGATGTCTTCACTTTTTTATTGATAGAAAAATGAATGTTAAATAATATTTCACAATTATAGGATAACTTTTATACTATTTATATCCCACATATTTATAATATATATCCATATTATCATCATTGAGAGTCATAAATGAAAAAAGGTCATTTTTGTACATGGAGGTGGTAGTCAACATGAATTGATGTTTGATGTTATCCTTTTTCAAAGGATTTGATTATAAAAAGGAATATATTACCTTATAATTAAAAAATATTAGTTTTTTCTTAAATATAGAGCATATTAATTAGTTCAATAGTCATAACCATTCAAGAGATTTGGCCGTGAAAAATGAAATAAAAAATTTTGATAGAGAAAATATGCCATAAATATGAAAAAGCAATTCATTTTCTATTCATAGAATATAAAATAGAAGGAATACAAATTCCCTATAATTATAATAACATCTCAATATATTTTTTATAATAAATTTATTATTTTATGATTGGTACACCACATTATTGTGAATTAGAATTAGAAAAAATTTAAAATATTTAGTAAAGGAAATTAACTAATTTTTTGTATACTTCATCTAGATAACCTCTTAAGGGTAATTAGTTATGTCTTTTGGAATGTCATGAACCAATAGAACATGTATAATGGTTTTAAAATGGTATATGTGAATAGTTTTTCCAATATATTTTTCTTATTGTGGAGTAATGAAATGTTATAACAGGTGCCACATATAAGTTATGGGAGTGGCATTCCGAGAATTTCTTAAATTGTTAATAAATATTAATTATTTCTTATTTAAAAATGGATTAAAATTGATAAAATAATAATATTATATAATTTTGAGTCTAAATAAACTGTTAAAAATAAATTTAAAAATTATTTTTCAAAGTTTTTACCGTTATATAACAGTTTTGAAACCACATTAATACTTTTAACAATTAAATAAATATTAATTTTTTATACCATTTAATGGTCCTCAGCATCAACAAAAGTGGAAAAAATATACAAAACATGGTCAATGGTTAATATTTTTGAAAATATCACCTACAGTGAATAGATTATAATATTTTTTTGAACTGTACATTAATTAATAAATTAGAATATATTATAAAATATCAATTATTTTATTTTTAAACAATTCATTTATTTTGATATTATATACTATCTGAAAAATAAATACTTACAATATAGACATTTGGACCATCTAAAATATCTCTGTTTTATGTATGAAATTCGTGGATCAATAAAACTCATAGTAAAAAAAATAAATATTTTTAGAGTTTTTCAAATAATTTAGTGTATTTTTCGATAAATTAAATAAATATTGTGTTAGCATTTTATTTGAATTTATATAAATTAGTTAATTATTAAAATTTTAAGAAAATTACCATTATGAAAATTAAGTTATTATTCAAATAACTATTAATAACTCAGCATAACATATTTTGACCTCTTTGTAAAAAAATTAAAGATAATAATACCATGATTATGAAAATTTTAACATATCTATGAAAAAAATATTATAATGTTCAAAATCATTGATAAAATTAAAGAAGATAATATTTTAGAAATTTATATGATTATGAATAAAATATATTGATCCAATAATATTCATGAATGTGTTAGGGGTACTTTTTTTTCTTATCATACTATTTTAACCATTAACTATCAAAATTACCCTTTACATGCTCTCAAAATATAGTATGATTAATATTAAAAATGAATAAAAATTATGCATACGTATCGTCCAAATTAGGCATTCGAAATCACAAAACGGATTCATTTTTTCACAATTCATGTCATATATAGAGAGAATATAATTTAAAATCAATACCCAAAAACATGATTAATATCATTTTTTCAAAAAAAAGATTTTTTTTGAGTATAAAATTATTATTATAACAAATTTTATTAAAAATGAATTTCACAAAAAAAATTATTAGAATAATATTCAATGAAAACCTTATTATAATTTTAAAAAAACCAAAATATAAATTATTTCATTATTTATTAGTTGAAAATTTAATTTTCAAAAAAATTTAGTGTTTTCACTATTCATTGAATAATTATACCTTTTAGAAAATTCTATAAAAATCATTATAATATAATTTTTAAATGTGGATGTCATAAACTAATTTTTTTTATTAATTAATATTTATAAATGACTTATATATTAATTAAAATATTTTATACTAAAAACAAATAAAATCAATTTTTTAAAAAATTTATTTTTCCCAAATAAAATATGATAACTAAAAAACAGAGTGATTATTCACTAATAATTTATTGATAATATTATTTGTAATATGAAATTTACTTATATTTCATAAAGTTGTTCATCTCATTCATAACCACCAATTTAAAATTTATGTTATAGTAGTCATATGTAAATAATTAAATTTATTTGTTAATTTATGCTTGGTGTTCTATTTTTTATACATAGATGAATATAATGTTTTTTAAAAATCAATGGATTATAAAAGAAAAAACATTTTTCACCTCTCTTCCATCACATACAAAGGAATAAAATTATCATTAATACATATAACATACCATATCCATATAGCTATGTAATTATTTCTTCATCACTATTTCAAATGGATAGTTATAAATATAGAAATAATGGTAAAATATGGATTTTATGACATTATATTGGTTATTTACATATACTGTTTTATTTACCATCTAAAATTTATATATATTTTAAAATGATAACATTTCATGTGCGTAAATTTTGATTATTTTCCCCACAAAGAGAGATTGTTTTTTTTACTTCTTCAATACATGGTTAGTAATAAAGATTCATTTAATGTGTATATATATTTTATATGTTATATAATAAGTTTTTTAAGGGTGAATTATTATTGACCTTTATTTTAGTTTATTCGTAGAAATGTAAAAATATTTTTTATGTGTACTTACGTCCAATCATATCTAAGAATGTCGTAATTCATATTTATATCTCTACCTATTATGGATGACTAAATATACACACACAAACACCCATATATATATATATGATATTAATAAAATGGCTAACCTTTTGAATATGGGGTAACAATGATCATTATTTGAGGATGCAAATGAATTAATTGAATCACCAAAGAGAAACATAATATATAACACCTCAAAATGAAGACTTTAATAATGATTTGTTAATAAATTTGTTTTAGATTTTAATGGCGTACTTAATGATAATATATGTATATAAAGGACCGTATAAATAATTATAACAAGTTTAAATTTATTATATAATAAGTAATATATCATTCAATGAATTTTTCTCTTGATTTAAGATATTTTTATCTCAATTTTGTAACATTGAGACATATTTGATGTTATTCACCTATTAATCTTTAGGAAGTGTATATATTGATCCATTGTCATGATATAACAAATTTTTTAATGATATATAATTTTTTATTTTATTTTATTCATTAATTGGGATTATGATTCAAAAGTTAAAGAACTGTAAGGGTTTATTTCACAAGATCATCATTATTTTAGATTGTTTATGTTTATGTATCTGAAGTTGTAATTATTTTTGGAATTTATCATATACCAATTATAAATTCTTATCCTTTGGTTTTTTTGACAATACATGTTTTATTTTCATTTTACACATTTTATGTTCTCAAAATTCAGAATTTTTTTTCTAAAGAAAACAATTATTTTTTTATTTAGTTTAGAATCATTTTCTTCCATGTCCACATTTTCACTAAAAATGTTTCAAGAATTTTTTAAAATACTTTGATTTGTAAGACAATTTTATCCAGTTTTTTCCTTTTCATATATTATTTTCAATAAAATATAAATTACTTTACCAAAATGAGGTTCATTTAAAAAATTTACCAAAAAAAGTGAAAGAAATATTTATTTTATATACACAACATGTATAGAATATCATGTTTTCAAAAACAAAATATTATTAGAGTCATCCATTATAGGTTTCCATGATTAATTTCAATGGAAATTTTCTTCAATATTATTTCTAATTTATTAATTTTAAAATATTAATTTTTAATGTGTAATGGTTATTTTTCTCTAGAATATTTTTATATATCATTTTGTGGTATTTCTATACATAAAACTAAAATTTCCTTTACTAATCATCCACTAGGAATATATTTTAACGATTTATTCCTGATTCGTTATTTATATGGTTTATAATCTTTGGGGGGGGGATGTTGGAATCCTATAATTTGTTTTTTACATTAACGATAGTTATTGAAAATAATGTATGATGATTATGTTGTATTATTTAATCATATATGAATTCATTGTACGTATTATGTGATAGAGTGGGATCATAATTATATATTTACATAATGCATCGTTTGATCTCACAAGACAAATTAATATGGGTATTTGGGAGTTCCCTTATAGATTTTAAATGACTTTTAACGGGCCCTCAATCCTATAATATAGATATAGTAAATTTTGGATTCCATTATTGAGAAAATATTTATTTATGTCTATATGATTATTTCAATAGATATCCATGTATAATTTTATATATAATTTGATTATTTTTGTTTAATTATCAAATAATAATTTTTTCCAACCAAATTATTTATCATTATGTTGTTTTTATTAAATTTCTTATGTTTTCAATTTTTAAAGATTCTATATTTATTATTAAATAATTTCTAACAATATATTTATCTATATGTAACTATTAATAAGAATTTTATATCACTCGTGTTTTTTTATATTCACCCAAAGGACAGGAACTGTGCTACAATTGTTATGTGTGGATAAACTAGTTAAAAGAATGATTTTCTCAAAATGAATACTTTTTTGGTTTTTATTTTATAAAAATTACATGAGATTTATGTTTATATCAAGTTTACAACAACGCAAAAACTATTAATTCCTTTTAGATGAGATCTATTTTAATTAGTAAAAATGTAATATTATAACTATCAACTTATTTATTCTTGTTTTGTGGTTTTTATATTTTCTTCCACCTATGAAAAACTATGAATTATTATTGCTGAAATTTTTTTTATAGTAGTATTCATGTGAAATAGGTATGGTAAAATGATATACCTGTAGGACCCCCATCCGTTAACCTATTTTCATTCTCAAACTCATTGATTTCTCACCAAAAATATAAACAAAAATTTTGAATAAAAATCTATATGCATTCCATAGAGTAGTGATAAAAAAAAGTTTTATATTATGAATATTTGTCTAGTTTATAAATTTCATGAAAAATAAATAAAATATGAAATAAAAAAGTAGAAACATTTCTTATATAATCTATGATAATGTTTTCAATGTACATAGGATATGCAGATTATCTTAATGAAGAATGTGATCCACGTTTCATTGTTCCTAAATTTATCTTCACCTATCACAACATATCTGATTCTATGGTGAATGTTTCTAACCTAAGAAATAAGGGTTAATAAATAATTTAACATGGAAATTAAGGATTCTTGGTTCAATGTTAAATTATATATTTAATCAATTAAAATAAAATAAATAATAAATTTAATTAACAAATGACAACCGCAATGACCTTATCTTAGGGACCATGGTGAGAATTAAAATTATATCCCCAAAAGGTAACCCCTAAATTCCAGATTTAATTGTGGTATCAAGTATATCCATGGAATGTTTGATTTAATTTTAAATAATCACCCATATGAAATATGATGAATGTAAAAATATATATGTACTATTATTAATATATTATTATTATTTATCCAGAATACATGAGACTCAGTGGTATATTTGGAAAACAATATAAAAATATTATTTCAAATTATAAAATGTTTTATATCAGAAAAACTATTACTGTAATCACAACACTCTACATGAATGATATAAAAAGTCTGAATTAAAATAAATATTCATTTCAAATACTTATAATGTATAGATTATTTATGGGGTTAATTCCACTCAAAAAGATAGATAAAATAAACTAATGGAGAATTAATATATAACATAAATTCTATCATGATTTTTTTCATATGGATATAATATCTATAATAGATAAAAAAATTAAAATGAATATTTTAAGACATCAAAAATTATAAAAGTGTATATTTTAATTCGACAGCATGTATGACATGCAACACTAAATGTAGAATGAAATATAACTTTTCAATATATTATATTATAATTCAAATTTTTAATGAATTTTTTATATTTTATCTCTTTATTTTCACACAATCGTGATTTTTCATCCATCACATGAGACAATAACATTCTTCCATGGATTGTGTTATATGCAAGTCCCAGTTTAACCAAACAACAATATGGTATTAAAATATTTTTATTTATTTTTATAAGTTATAACATGGACAATAAATTAAAGGTTATGAATAGTACTAATGAGCATAATAATATATATGATCAAATTCATTGGGTACTACTTAATAATAAATGAATATAAGAACCAATTGAATATAAATGTGATGTTTTTATTAAAACTATTGTTATGAGCCTAAATACTGTTATCCTAATAAATTAATTTAATCTCTATTAGTTAATATAATTAATAAAATATAGATATTATATATTCAAAAAATCATTTTGGATATTCTTCCAATAGTTTTGAGCAGCATAAGATAAGAATAAATCAAGATTTATAAAAACAATTATATTTTTCTAAAATGAGAGTTTTATTCATATTAATGGAGCTCCAATATGAAAAAGAATTGAAATTTAATAAATATAATTTTTCAAAATGAACATAATTTTTTAAATATTATCATTAAAATTATCATAGTGTGAATTTTTTGTATTTTTCAATGATGTTTCATTTTTTGATGAATATTGAAAAAGAATGAATTTAGACTGAAAAATCATTTTCATGTAATTTATTTTTATAATACGACTATATTTTTAATTAATTTTAAATTCAAATTATAAAAATTTTAAATAAATTAATCCAATTTATTTAATTTTAGTCAATTTCAAATTGAAATTGGATATAATACCATTTCAAACTTTTGAACATTTTCACTTAAAAAACCCTCTTTATCACCTCATCCATGGGATTAATTTTATGACACTTTTTACATTTATGTGATTGGAATTTGGAAAAATATATTCAATATTTGGGATAAGAAAAATTGAAAAATACAATTTAGATAATGTTATTTTTTATCTAAAAATATAGAATGTAATTAAATTTAAATATTGTGATTAAGAGAAAAATTAGATTAACAAGTGACAAAACTAAGAACATAAGGAATAAATAACATTTAAAAACGCATGAAAGACATTTTATGGAAATATTTCATCCATGTAATTATACAGATATAATATAGACAATTATCGGTGCCAAATGACAATTGAATGATGTGGGTGGACTTTCATATTTCAAAAAAAATCACAAATTTCACTCCTCCTCAGCTATAAAAAAGAACTCAAACATCCACAATATTCACACAAATAAATCCCTTTTTACCATTAAAATCATATGTAAATAATCTCCAAACATCCCTAGCATAATTCTAGATGAATAAAATTGGGAATAAATCCAACCAAATATGTCTTTTAGTATAATCACAAATTAGTTATCTGAATAAGAGGTGATTGTCTTCAATGATCACATTTTTTTATTTACTTCTCGACACAAAAATTTATGTTCATATAATTATTATATGATAGTATTAGGTTATTCAAAATGGTTCTTTTTTTATTATATGTGTTGACATGAAATTTTACACAGAACCATTAAATGGGATACCCAATTATCATTTGTTTGTATGACAGACTACCACGTTGCAAACTGAAGTCATTAGTTCATCCATTTAAAAACACATTTGGTTTGAAATAATAAAATATTTAAATATTATATAGGAAATATGTAGTATATATAATTTACATATTCATATATAAGTTTTTATATATTCATAACATCAAAAATCTTATAATGTGGGAATATGATAACATTATTTCGGTAAATGTGTACTATCGCCTCGTCAAAGTGATGTGGTTCATTAGCACATATATTGGAATTTATTAAAAATGGTTTTAATAAACATATGTAAAATATATAACAAAAATATGATACTATATTTATAAATTACATATTTTTCATTTAATTTTCATTCTTTTATATACAAAAATGGAATGGATGTTGCATTTATGAGTACGTATGGCCTATCATCTCCAAGAATGATACATTTAATTTACTATATAAAAATATAATGTATTATTATAAATATATAAAAATAATATATATGATAATTAAAACATGGTTTAAATTATAGAGGTGATTAAATCATGTTCTATCCAAGAAGAATAAAAATTAACAAGGGGAAACATACTTGAAAGTTCAAGCATTTATTAACTACATCAAAAAACTAAGGAATGATCATTAATATAAGGGTAAATAGATATTATATTAAAATAATATAAGATGTTATAAACTTCATAATGGTTCATGTATATGTTAATAACTTTTATAAAACAATTATACATGTATTTAAATGATTTCCCCCCAAAAAGAAATGCATGGTAAGAGATTATTGTCTCACCTTTTCATCGTGAGGCATCCACCATTATGACCACCTATTTGTCTTTTTTGGTGTATATAATTAACCTATTTTATTTTATGTAATTAATAAATATATCTTCAGTATATGTAGAGTTTATTTTGAAGTTATTTCTTTCTTGGAGATTATAATTCAAAAGTTACCATATGGTAAAGAAATTTCAAAAATCAATTCCTTTTCAATGGGATGTATTAATCACCCATTTTCATTAATACTGTATGACTATATGTATAATTACACTTACTATATACTTATTTATTTACATTTCTTTTATTTTTATTTGTAGTTGATACACAAAATCATTTCATTGATAAATTCGCACGTGAAAATTATGATAATTTTAAGGGTTTATATTACTATTTCATTCTAATCATGTTTGGAAATAATTGAAATACCATTAAAATAATTTATATGATTATTTTCTAATAAAACCATTAATTTTACTCTCATATAGTTTTCCACCATCATTTTCATGTGATTCTACAATTTTCAATTATTTTGTACTCAAAATGTTTTGTAAATTTTTTTAGGAAACCGCCCTTTATTACCCTCTCTACTAGGAGAACATGTTTTCTTCTAAAAACCCTATTTTCTAAAATGGTTTTCAAAAATATTTATACCTTTCCAAAAGTATTTACTTATAAAAAAATTACACCATTTTTCATTTAAAAAAAATTTCCAATTGAATATTCAATTCTTTTTATGAATGTGGTACTTTTCTAACATTTTTACCTTGAGAGAGGAATACTCTTTTTCCAGGTATGACATGTAGAAAATTATCGGTCGTTATTTATTTGATGATTTATTTTCCTGTTATAATGTTAATTTTAATGAAAATATTTTCAAAAATAAATTTTCAATAAAATTTATTTTGAAAATTATTTCTCAAAATTAAAATGATATTTTCCTCAATAATGTGTTTAAAATATATTTTTATTGTATTTACACTCATCTACTACAATAATTGTTCATCTTAATCCACATGGGATATGTTTTATTGATATGATCTTTACACTTAATCTAGATTTTTTTAATTTTTTTGGAATCATATAGTATTGAAATTATTATCATTCAATTATTTTTATATTCACATTGAAATATTCAATTTCCTGTGATCATTGAACATTAAATTTCCCGTAAATATACATATCATTTATGAGGGATTTGATTATTTCCTAGACTGTATTCCATTTTTAAATAAGTGTTTAATTTTAATGTTTTTGATATATGGGTAAATATTTTATATCTTCATCTTTTACTCGATATATATATTTTATATGGATCATTTATAATGTTTTAAATTGATTATATAATATATGCGGAATGTTTTGGACTGTAATTACATGGGTGGGTCCTCGTTATTAATTTCCCCTCAATGCATTAGTAGTCTGATGGGCTGAGTCAATTGGATAGCCTTAGTGGAGTTTTCAACTAGTATTTTATGAAGAATCTTGTGAGACATCCTGATGGTTATTGTACCATGTACCTAGAAAACATTTCATCACATAATTAAACATTTCCTTCATTTCTATTCAGTTATTATTATCCATGATATTTTATCTATGAAAAAATATATAGATGCATTCATTCTAGGTTTATTAATTAAATTTGATTGTTTTTACTATTTCATATTTATTAATACTTATCCAAATATTTTAAATGGAATGATTGTTCATCTAATTACCATTACATATTGTTTACCCACTCCCAATTAGTATGTTGATTACAAGGTATTTGTGATTTGTTTTTTACCATTCCATATAGAATATTCTCATCAATTACTTATTTATTCTATTTTTCTTAACCATTACTGACCATTTTAGTTCAATCATATTTTTTTCATTCCCCAATAATCAAATAAATGTATTAAGAAAGAAATCAAATTGTTTTATAGATGGAATAAATATATCCTAAAAGGAAAATTTTACATTTTGATTAGTATATTCACTCGTAATACATGAATCATATGTGTATATGGATTACCAAGAATACTAAACATTTCTGTCAATTAGGATTTCATTCGTTGTAATCATTCCAATTTAATGGTAGTAGACACTAGATCAAGGATACTAGGGTCATGGATCTATAGTTAGAAACATATTATGGTTCGTAGAAACCATAGATTCTTGATTTCGAAAAATATAAATTAATGATCATAACAGTGAGGTATACTTTGAGTATATGTATGGAATAATATCCAAGAATTTTGATAAGTTAGAGATTATGTGGGCGTTCTTAGCAATAAACCCCCATTTTGATATTACAAGTGGAATAGTTCCTTAAGAGACGTTCCAAAGTGTAACAACACCAAAAAGGTGTGTCAGCCCTAACTCGAGCATAACCCAGTACATGAAAATGTGCCTTACTACACACTAGGTTCTTCTTCTATCCCTAAGGATTTCTCAATGAAGTACAAAAATTTCAATTAAAACCCATAATTAAGTAATTGAATAGATAATTAGTAATAATGACCTAGGTTAATACATAGACAAATTAAAGACATATGATGAAATAAAATGGAAGAACTATTTATGAATTGTGGTTTCATTAAAAACACTAGTTAATAATAGATTGTTTATTAACCATTTTTCATTAAATCATATTATATTTATTTTGGAAATAATATTAGTATAATATTTAAAAAGGAAAACATATATATTGGGTTACAACTCATCAAATTTAGTGAGGCTATGGGGCTTGAAACCATGGGCTAGAGACCATAGGGGTTTATCTTTTACCATTGGCATATGCATTGTCCTGGTTAATGTTAAATTATTTTTAATTCATAAAATTTATGAATAAATAATAATGATTAACCAATAAAAATAGTTTTTGGTTAAGATAATAATGTATTAAACATTATTATTTTTTAAAATAGTTAGATAAAAAACTAAGTACCTATTTAATGGATCATATAATCGAAAAAAGTACATTTTTGTCATTCAAGAATAAAAAAAGTTCACTTTCACATATAGATTTATTGATGAAATGGATGAATTATAATTTGATCAAATAAAAACCAAAGGATGATGTTATTCTTATAAATTGAAACATATTAGTTTTTTTATTTACATACACTGATTTTCAATGAATGAAATCGCTATCATTAAGAAAACGACCATCAAAAAATGTTATCGTATAACCTACATTTTTTTTTGAAATGATGTCAATTAAATCATCAATGATTTATATATTTTAGGCCATCAACATAAAATGGATCATTCAATGTTTTTTATCAATGGCCATAATAACTCCATATCAATATTTTTTATTTTCATCAATGTCTATATTTTCACTTGTAAAAAATGTTCTCTATCATGGAATCCTATTTATATGCTATTTCTTGTCACCTCAATACTTATCAATCTATCTTATTAAGATTATAATTTATAAAAACTTTTATGATATTGATTTTTCATCAAATTAATATCCAAATATAAAACTTTTTTACTATCAATGTTGAGTTTAAATTACGAGGATACAATTTATTTATGTTGGGGGGAATTAAATAAAGTAATAATTCTAAAAGAGTATATTTTTATTCGATAGTGTGTATTACATGGTACACCAAATATATAATGATATATAACCTATCAGCAGGTTATAGTACATTTAATATTTTAATAAATTTAATATATTATATATCATTCAATGTAAGAAATACTGAGTTTTCTTACATCGCACACAATATATACTTTCATCGATGGCTTTCATTACATGAAAGACCATGTTTTACCAAATAAGAATATATTATTAATATATTATTATTTGATATATAAATATATATTCTTATTGCTAAATTAAAATGTATGAATATTATAAAAATACATATGAATATATATGATTGGAATTTATTATTTAATTAATTTTTAATGAATACAAGAATCAATTGAATATAAAGTGGTTGTTTTTATTCAAATTATTAGAATGTGCCAAATTTATTTTATCATAATAAATTCAAGTATTTACTCTATTTTAATGATAATAATGATATATATATATTATATTAAATAAAATATATATTAAATTCAACCAACATATTTGATATGTATAAGATAATATTTCATCCAATTTTTTGCTATGCAAATTGCAATTTCATAAAAAGGTAATATTTTAACATTTTAATAGAGAACCAATTTGAAACCTTCATTCTTATATTTTTAAAAATTTGATTTTTCCAAATAAACATTATTTTTTATTTCATAACATCAAAATCCTAATTTGGTTATTTTTTTTTGTATTTTCTCCAATGTTTCTTCTTTTAATTAAAAGTTAAATATAAATTTTTTTAATTGAAATCATCTTTTACATGTAATTAATTTATAAAGAAAAATTATATTTTATATTTATTTTAAAGGATAATTATATTAATATTAAATAAATTAATCCAATTTCATTCATTTTAATCAATTTTACATTGATATTTATACAAAAAGAATTCATACTTTTAAACATTTTGATTTGGAAAATTTAATTTGTCATCTGAAATGATTCATTAATTTAAAATTAATTTTTTATATTTATGTGATAAAAAATATAAAAAATCGATTCCAAATTCTGAATTAGAAAAAATTATATATTATAGTATGTTCAACATGGTACTTAACCAAAAATATTTGTGAAGGTAATTAAAATTATTTAATGGGATTAGGAGAAAAATTACCATCACAAAAGGCTAATCATTGATCCAAGGGATCAAATAACTATAAACTACTCTAAATAAAATTGGATGGACATATTTAGACCATATAATAACTAATAAACACTTTTTACCATCAGTGGATCCACATAGAAAGGGAAAAATGTGGGTAAAATTTCCTTTTAAAAAAATTACCATAATACAAATCCTCTTCCACTAGAATAGGCAGTCACCCTACCACATAGTCACACCTCTCAAGCATGTTAGATAATCCAATCCCTAACCAAATAAGCTATGAAATTCTATCCTCTTATCCTATAATCCTAAAATTGGTCATAAAGGAAACAACTAATTTCTTTTGCAACAATCTAAATCAAGTTACTCGAATAACAAGTAACATTTTTCAACGATAACATTTCATTCATTTAATTATCCACCCATTAAATTTTTTTATATATTTATTATATAGTAACATAATTATAATAAATAAAATTATATGTTTTTATTCTATGTTTTCTACCTACACATTAAAACATATCCATCAAATTGGACATGAAATCAACATTTGTGTGTACGATGGCCTACCTCCCCCTGAAGAGTTGTTGTTTGTTCTTCCATTTAATAACAGTAAAAGTTGTAATTGATTAAGCATTTATAATTTATATGTTATATATAGTATTAACAATTTACTTATTCTTCTATAACATTTTATATAACCATTCCTTGTTTTCATTAAATTTGTTGTAATATGATAACATTATTTATAGCCGTGTGGACTACCGCCTCCTCAAAGAGTTGTGATTCATTCAAAAATGAAATAGAATGTATTAATAATATTAGCATAATAATATGTGACATATAAGGCATAAATATGATATAGGAATAATAATATTTATATATATCATTTACTATTCATTATTTTGAGTATGACCATGAAATGTATGTATCGTTCATTTGTACGTATGGCCTACCGTCTCCATGAATGGTGTGTTTCATTTAATAACTTCCAATATTATGGATTTTTATAAATAAATAAATATATATATATATATGGAATATATGTGATAATATATCATTTTTTACATTATAGAGAAGATATAATCTTGATTTAAATTAGAAGAAAATTAAGTCATAACATACTCAAAAAACAAACTATAGTCACCAAAAACGATGAAAATAAGGAATGATCATTCATCAAAGGGTAATGATTTATGATAAAATAGTTCTAAATGATATTATAGACAATTTTATGGTTTTTATTGTTTAATAACATTATTAAAACAATTATACATGAATTTAAAGGATAATTTCCCAAAAATAATCATAAGATAAGGGATTCTTTTTTCACTATATCTTGAGTGAGGCTTACCCTATTTTGAGTACATAATAATATTGTGTGTTTAATTTTATGACGATATTCTATTTTATATCGTAAATAAATTTATCTTAATTATATTTAAAGTTTTATTTGATTATATTTATTTCATAGGGAATAAAATTCAATATTTATTAAGTGGTAATGACATTTTATAACCCATTTCATTATCATTCGGCTATATTACTTTCTAATATTCATTAAGATTATATGATTTTGTGCATAGTTAATTTGTCTATATAATTATGTATTTAACATTAATTTATATGGATTTATATTTTATACACATAATTATATATAGATTTATTCTTACCTCAACATTTTGATCACTTAAGGGTTTATTCCTGTAACACCTCGGGATTTTATAAAAAATATTCTTTTAATTTACTTATTTTCTTGTGTTGTATGCTACACCAAGATTACCTTGCACTATACTCAACACTGTATTAGCTTGCAGTATACGCAACACTATTCTTGGATCATGTTACACACAATTTTGATAATAGTTATTCTACGCAACATTGAGTATATATATATATATATTCATAGTATAAATGAAATATGGTTGGATTCAGTTATAATAAAAAACAAAGGATTCTTGCACATCACGCATCCTTGACTTGCCTTGAATTACATGCAATCTCGACCTTCCTCGATAGCGTGTGTAGTACGCAATACTGAGTTTCACTAACCAACGATATGCTATTAAATTATTATTAAAACTAGCGGTTATGAATAGTAATAACCACCTTTCAAAATTTTATAAATTTTATCTCTCAAAATGGACTTCATTTTTGGATTCAGAGTATCGAATTTAGCCTAAGGTAAAATTTTGGTACTTTTCGAATAACTTTCATATTTGGATGAATAGTGAAAATTACTAAATTTTAATTAAAAACAACTTTTTTAATAAAAATAATTAATAGTGATAAATTATGAATTTGAGTGGTTTTAAAGTATATTTAGAATATATTTTTACCATTTAATACAATTTTGTTCATTGGACATTATTTCCCAATTAAACCGAACATAAACAAGTTTCAATCTTTTGATAGTTATTATATCTTAAAAAAAGGGTTTTTGTTTTGGCAGCGGGAATTAATTTTAAATTAATTTCTGCCACTTATGTGTTCTGAATTTGTAAAATGGATTCCATATTTTTAATCAGGATGTTCAAATTGTGTAAATAGGTAACTTTTATTTTTAGACATTTTGAATAATTACTTCGGTAAATATTTTATTTACCATGGTTAAAAGGTAAATCCGGTAAATAAGGGTTAAAAAATAATATTATAATAATAAAACAATTACACTAAAACATGTGATAACCTTATTGGTTGATACATGTTCGACCATGGGAATATTTGGGTCAATTTTGGGACCCCATGGTGCCACCTGTAAGTGATTGGGACACTTTATTTTAATTAAGTTAAAATGAATACAAATATGACACAAGCATATATCTTTTAGAAAAACAATTTTTACATAGGGTTATATATGTTGGATTTTCGATTGTAAATATTAATTAGAAATCTATAAAGATTTTCTACATAACTATATTTTATTTATAATTTTTAGACATTATAAAAATTTATTTATTTATGACATAATGATGATGCAGTAATTACCATAATAGTGAAAAATTAACATAATTGATATTATAAATACATAAAATAAATAAAATTTGATACTTTTAATGAATTACACTAATTTTCTTGGTTAATAGGACATGTTAGAAATGATTTAATTAACTTTGTTCGAAGTAATAATTCTGTTATGAGTTTCACAAAAATCAACTATTGAATAGTGTCAAAATTGACATAAAATAGTTTTTAAAACAAATATTATATTATTGATTGTTATTTTATTCCTAAAAATCTAAGGTTCAGACAATATACTTATATCAAGATAGGTTTATCATTAATTGACCACTTGGGGGTCTCTAGGATGTATATGGTATGTATATTAACTATATAATATAAAAATACAAAGTGACATGGTAAATGTCAATCTAATTAAATAAGAGTTAAAACTAAAGGATAAGGTTAGTATAATGGCCTAAACTTGTCTAAATTCTATTTTATGAGAGTATTTCGACCCATCCACACCTTATATTCTAAATAAATAAATTTTGAGCTATTTAAAACCAAATTTGGCTTTATAATAAAATAATAGTTCTAGTTATTTCAATGGTGCCCCTCTCCTCCCTTATAAAAGGTCACCTTCTCCCCCTCATCCTCACACCACTTTGATTCTTAAAGCTCGGGAAAACCCTGAAAAATTCTCTTCTCCACTCCCCTAGAAACATCCTAGAGGTCATTTTCTTCTTCAAATACCAATTTTAGTGCCCTAAGAAGAGGACTCAAAGAGGCGATTCAAAGAAGAGGTAATGTCTGTTACCGATTCTTTCAACTTTATTTCATCTTCCGCTTATTCTTCATAGGTTGTTTCATTATGAAGTAACAACATCAGTATCACTCATATAATAATATGTTATTATAAGTATTAAAAAACCCTATTTCACCATCTATCCATCCTAAGGAAAACAAAATCACCGCACGTGCGTACGTACGGAATACCGTCTCCACGCCGTGGTGTAATCTATTTTCCACCACCACCTTACTTGGATGGGTATAATGGTGTAAATAATAACTATAAATGATTACTTTAAAGTGATATTGATTCTGAAATAGTATACATACACTCCAATACAGTCCCACGATCATGAGAACGATATCATCGCTCGTGCGTACCTAATGACTACCGTCTCCACGACGCGATGAGATTCATTCTCCACGTTAACCATTCATGAATGATTATAAAGTATATATAATAAGTAATCATGAAATATATGACATAATAATGATACTGGATTTATGGTTATATATATGTATGTCATCTACTTAATTCCATTCAACTCAATAAGGAAACGAAAACAGCGTTCATGCGTACGTACGGCCTACCGTCTCCATGAACGGTGTATTTCATTCCATTTACTGATTTATTATATATATGTATATTCTGAATATATATTATATATAAATCATGTTTAATATTCTGGAATTAAGTAATCATGATCTATGTAATCATATGAATAATTACAAGTCAAAACACGGATGACAATTGAAACAATTTTACCCAAAAAGATCTTTAACATGGAATTTACAAAGGAATGGGTAATATAAATTCATAAGTGAACCATATATGATATCATAACAATGATTATTATTCTGTTATAAGTCAATGACATTATTTAAATCATTATATGGGATGTTCGGACACTTACGAAGAAAATCGGACCTAAGGTAAGGGAAAATATCACAATCTCATTTTATCCGAGATTGTTTATACTTTGGTATTTATTAAGGTGTATTTTATCATCCACATCCATGATTCCTCAATATGTAATATTATTTCTATCCACCTACAATTGTTTAAATACAATTTTACCCTTCGGTGAGTTTTTAGTAAAAGATATGAAAGTAATCTTTTGTCGTTCTTCATACGGGGTATTTTTTGACTTTTCCAGAAAAAGTACGAGAAGAATGTTTTCTTAACTTATACAACATGAATGGATTTTTAAAAAATTATTTCCAAGAATCTTCCTTTACAAGTTTTCAAGATTATTTTTAATCAACGTCTTTTAGATTAAAATTGTATGACATGTTAAGAAAGGAGAAATGTTTTTTTAAAGTAGAAAGGATATTTTCCACAAGAATGGAGTTCAAGTGTTTTATCAAAATTATTCTCCATGTATGATAATATAGGGTTCTGTTTATATCCCTATTATTACATTTATTTGATTATGTTGTGATGGATATATTTTTATGAATTCCTTTATCTTATATGAATTGTTTTATAATGTCATGATGTTTAAGATTCCAATTTTTATTACATGGGTTATGCTATGATGTATGGTTTATGATTTTGTGGAACACATAATAATGGTATCATTATGAGATGGGTGGGACCTATATCTCCCTCCAGTGCATTGGGTAAAGATTTTATATCTCATGAGATAGACTTGGCTGGAACGGAAGGTTAAACCGGTTCAGTGAAACAGGACTGAAACGAGGAGTGAACTCGGTTCAGAAATGGACTTTGTCCACTAAGATAGTCTTGGAAATGAGTCTTGAATACTAAGAAATGATTTTCTAGGATTATGTGGGTATACCATAGAGATTCATGTTTTAAGTTATGATTATTGGCATTACATTTCACTACTATGATTTATCCCATGTTATGAAATTATGATCTCTTTTGCAGGTTAAGATTTCCAAAAGTTATGTTCTTATGTATATGATGTGATTGATAATTCTTTTGTTTACCCTTACTGAACATTTGAGCTCACCCTTTTATGTTTTCTTTTCCCCATGATATAAATAAAGGTTTTAGGTAAGAAAAAAAAGAGAAGATCTTTATGGGAGATGTTGAAGATCTTTCACCATGATTAGAAGATTACATTCTGAGTTTCCGAAGACACTAAACTATTACGGTCCTTGTGTGTGTGTTTTTGTTATGTACTAAGTATTCCGCAAAAGTAATGTAATGTCCATGTACATCAAGCTTTGGGTCTCTATAGTTGGTATCAGAGAAAATGTTTTGTCAACCTTTGGAAACTAGGATGCAAGAACTCTAGTGAGATCCCTAGAGATATTTCTTAGGTATGTATAGGGATGTCCCTAAGGTTAAGTATAAGTATAGGTTATAGTACTAGAATTACGGTAACCCAAGATGTTAGATATTGAAGGTACTCTTGCTTTATTGTGCTGTTTTCCCTAGCATGATTTTTTCCTATCACACTATTCTTTTTGGGTTTTAGATGATGGCTAGAACCCGAAGGAACCGTGTTGATCAATGTAATGGACAATACAATGATTGTCCTCCTGAACAAACTAATGTTATGGGAGATGGAGTGCAAAATCTTATTGCTATACTTACAAAAGCTATGGATCATTCTGGACATCCAAATGAGCAGAGAAGGGAACAATATTCTATTGATTCCTTCATGAGGCAACGTCCAACTTCTTTCAGTGGGTCTTCTGATCCACTTGTTGCTGAACAATGGATCAGTACTACTGAAAAGATATTTTCAGTTCTTCAATGTTCTAAACATGATAAAGTCATCTTAGCAGTTTATCATTTGGAAGCTGATGCTGATCAATGGTGGAATATTATCAAGAATACGAGGCCAAGAGATGAAATTGAGTCCATGGACTGGGACGAGTTCAAGAACTTATTTTTCAATAAGTACTTCCCTCGTATTCTTCGAACAAAGATGGAGAAGGAGTTTCTTGAACTAAAGCAAAAGGATGATGAATCTGTTGGTATATACGAAGTGAGTTTTACAAGGCTTGCAAGGTATGCATCTGGATTTATCATCCAACCTGAAAGTAAAGTTGATTGATTCTTCAGTGGATTAAAACCAAATCATTGAAGGGAATTTTCTATAAGAGACTTTAGTAGCTATGAAGAAATTTTTCTTTGTGCTGTCAAGGTAGAAATGGAAGTTGGTGTTACTTATCCATCTCAGAGTTTTGAAAAGAAACGAAAGATGGAGTTCAAGGAGAAATCTCAGAATAATGGTGAAAAGAAGATGAATGTTTCCTTATGCTCAAAGTGTGGAAAGAAGCATGGTGAAGACTGTCTTAATGGGAAAAGTAAATGTTTCAAATGTGGAAAGGAAGGTCATCGGGAATTTGAATGCCGCAATGATGGGAAGAAGATTTCTAATGATGCAAACAAAGGAAGGGATACACAGAATGAACCTACTACACTTCAATGATTCAAGTGCATGGAAATGGGGCATTATGCTAATAAATTCCCTAATCCAATGGTTAGTGATGATCGACACGAGCAACCACTTAAGGCAAAGGACAGCGGGAAGTCACATGGGATCACCATTGGCAATGTTAGATATGACAATGATGTGGTGGAACGATTAAGTTTTTATGTAATGGGATTCCAAAATAATGTTGTATATAGTATCGTGGAATATTGGAATATTTATGTATTGGTCTATTGTGGTTTTCAGTAATTTTATGGTACCGATAACCATGGAAATTGATTGAGATATTTTTGGAAAAAAGATGATATTCTCATAATGATGGGATAAGGAAAAAATGAAATGTTTGACAGTATTCATGAGCTCATGATTTATATAAGGACTAAGTGATATCATGGTTTGAGTATATAGAATTTTGAGGATTTTGGTATGTGGAAAGAGTTAACTTTTAACAGCATTCTTTTTTTCAATAAGGTTAAATGGGTATTCATTTTTTTCAAGAGAATACATGATTAAGGACTTTGAATGTTTGGAATGTGACCGACAAGACATATCTCATAATATATGGGGATCAACAATGGTATTAACATGCTAGTTGTATAAACTCTTTGGTAATCGTTTTCACTATAATATGAGATTAGATAGCATTATTTTGGATAATCCTAAAGATTGGAATGGATTATGTTGGACATAAGTTAGTATTGTTTAAGGATATATGTTTTTTCGATATTATTTATTGGATGTTATAGTAATGTAGTTTTAGAAAAAGGACAACCTGCAGGACGGGCGATAGCCCATCGCGTCGGACAAGGCTGTGGGAATCGAACCCACAACCGAAGTGCGACTGGCCTTTATCGCCTACCACTGGCCTATAGGAAGTCCCTGGTTAGTAGAAACTAGTTTTATTTTATTAAGCGGTATGATATATGAAGTATAAGTTCATTTTTGGAACCATATAAGATTAATCTAACCATAAGATGGACATATAACTTTTGATAACCTTTTGTTTGAAAGAGATGGAATGACCCATCATTCTATCACATGATCTACTAACACATCACGAATAACAAATTCAACTTCATTTCTTTAAGGGATAAAGTGGAAATTATTCAATTCACGAACAACAGTGAGATTGTACCAAAATCATGTAAGTATTTCTTTTAATTTATCAACTTTAGGAAAATGATCTTGAAAACCAAAAATGTTGGCCTAGTTCCCTTATATCTGATGAATCAGATGGTACCTTAGATCATCACAATATATATCTTTTTGATTATTGTCTTTTTTATAGCAATGTTCTCTACCACTCTCCATCAGAACTCGATGGTTATATTTTTCTTCCATATACATATTTTCTCCTATGTTCTCCTACATGGAAACCCAGTGGTGAGTTAATTTGGGTAACCATTAAATTTCATACTTTAGTTTTTAAGGCCATGTTTTGGTATTCCTTTTTACGATGTGGGATTCTATTAAACAAACTTTCGAGTGGTAAACCATTTATAACCCCGACGAATTTCGGGGGCGAAATTCATTTTAAGGGGGGTAGAATGTAACACCCCGGGATTTTATAAAAAATATTCTTTTAATTTCCATAATGTCTTGTGTTGTATGCTACACCAAGATTACCTTGCACTATACTCAACACCGTATTAGCTTGCAGTATACGCAACACTATTCTTGGATCGTGTTACACGCAATATTGATAATAGTTATTCTATGCAACATTGAGTATATATATATATATATATATTCAATGTATAAATGAAATATGGTTGAATTCCGTTATACGAAACAATGAAGGATTCTTGCACAACACGCATCCTTGACTTGCCTTTCATTACACGCAATCTCGTCCTTCCTCGATAGCGTGTGTAGTACGCAATACCGAGTTTCACTAAACAATGATATTCTATTAAAATATTATTAAAACTAGCCGATATGAATAGTAATAACCACCTTTTAAAATTTTAGAAATTTTATCTCTCAAAATGGACTTCATTTTTGGATTCAGAGTATTGAGTTTAGCCTAAGGTGAAATTTTGGTACTTTTCGAATAACTTTCATATTTTTATGAATAGTAAAAATTACTAAATTTTAATTAACAACAACTTTTTTAATAAAAATAATTAATAGTGATAAATTATGAATTTGAGTGGTTTTAAAGTATATTTAGAATATATTTTTACCATTTAATACAATGTTGGTCATTGGACACAATTTCCCAATTAAACCGAACATAAACAAGTATCAATTTTATGATAGTTATTATATCTTAAAAATAGGCTTTTTGTTTTGACAGTAGGAATTAATTTTAAATTAATTTCTGCCACTTCTGTGCTTTGAATTTGGAAAAATGGATTCCATATTTGGAATATAGGATTTTCAAATTTTGTAAATAGGTAACTTTTATTTTTAGACATTTTGAATAATTACTTCGGTAAATATTTTATTTACCATGGTTATGAAATTATGACCTCTTTTGCAGGTTAAGATTTCTAAAAGTTATGTTCTTATGTATATGATGTGATTGATATTTTTTTTGTTTACCCTTACTGAGAATTTGAGCTCACCCTTTTATGTTTTCTTTTCCCCAGTATATAAAGAAAGGTTTTAGGTAAGAAAAAAAGGGAAGATCTTTATGGGAGATGTTGAAGATCTTTCACCATGATTAGAATATTACGTTCCGAGTTTCCAAAGACACTAAACTATTACGGTCCTTGTGTGTGTGTTTTTGTTATGTACTAAGTATTCCGCAAAAGTAATGTAATGTCCATGAACATCAAGATTTGGGTCTCTACAATTCCCCAATCTCATTCTAATTAAGAGTACCTCTTTTTGAAATACCAATAAAAGAATTTATATGATAATAGTAAATTAAAGCCAATAATATTTTTCTCCTATAGTTATTAATTACATTTTTCATGTAATATTACTATTTTATCTCTCTTTGGTACTCAAAATGTTTTAGAAATTAATTTTTTTGAATACCAGACTTCATTTGCCTCTTTAAACAGTGTACCTATTATCTTCTAAAAAATATATTTTCTAAAAATGTTTTCAATGATGTTTTTAACATTCCAATATTATTTAATAAATATATTTTTAGATATTTTTATTTTATTTTTTCCAAATAAAACAACTTTTCTTTTTCATAAGAGGGTAGTTTTATAACAATTTGAAGTGCACAGTGTTGCATTTGTTGTCAATGAGGCATGATGTTGTCATAAGATGAATGGATGTCAAAGAATTGTCAAGATGTGAATGCCAAAGGTTGTGATGGTGTTGGTGGTAAAGGAGAATGGCCATGGTACTAAGATGCATGTCACTTAGGAGATTCACTAAGTGGTATTGGAAATTGTGGTTGAAACATTCTCCATGAACATCTGACGATTGTTGAGCTGTTCTTAAAGTTCCAAGAACTTGTATCAACTGGATACAAAGTCACAACAAAGTTCGAAGACCATGCATTGTATTGACAATGCATGAGGAGAGGAAGATGATCCATCCACAACCACTCAGTGGATGAAGTGGATTGAAAGAAGTCCATGCACTATCACTTAGTGCATGTGAATCAGAAGAAGATCCAATTGATCTCTGATTAGATCAATGAAGAATGTTGAAGAAAATGTGTGATTCATGAGATTCAGTTGAAGAAGTCCCTCCTAAGTATTGAACACATATGGAAGAGGAGATGAAGAAGATTAAGAAGTAACCGTTTGAAATTCCATTCCTAAGTGATGAATACATGTTGAAGATAATGGAGGAATTTCAAATGAAGAAGAAGAAAGGAAGAATGAGAAATGAGGAAGAAGGCTTGGAGTGGCTCTTGGAATTTCACATTATGTATGTGGTTACTTTGTTTTTATACAAAGTACCCTATATTTACTTTGCCAAAAATTAGGCCACCAAGGAGGCCAGCCGAGGGTCATCACCCAAGGCACATGTGGGACTCAAGGTCACCACGCCCATGGGGAACCCTCAAGGCCAGGGCAGCATCCTTGAGGCAGGGGCGCACCCGTAGGACACCGCATGGGCGCCTGGGGCACGCCCGGAGGAGCGCGGCAGGGGGCCGTCTGTAAGCCCCTGAGGACACGCGGTGGTGAAACCCGCGCGCCCGGAGGATGCATAGTGGGCGCTAGGAGCGCGCCCGCAGGGAGCAGAGTGGGCGCGGAGCGCGCCCGCAGAGAGAACCCGGTGCGGGGCGGCACCGGGAGGGGAGAAGTTCAACTGGCGAGTAGCGGGCAGCGCCAGGGTAATAAACCGCGGAAAAACAGGAGCCCGTTTCGATTTGGGATGCGGAAGTTTTCCGCGGGAGCGATCCTGGCCGCACGATCGATCGCGCGCCAGATCTCGGCCGCACATCTGATCCGCGGCGAGGCGATCTGATCCAGGTCGTCCGATGTATTTCGATCGCCCGATCCAACGGCTCCTGGCTCATCTCCTTCCTCGAGCTCAGCCGAAGGCCACCCGAAGCCACCCGCGAGCCCCGTTCGAACCAGGCGCCTCCCGACGATGGCATTCGAGATTCCGGCCACCTCCGACAAAGATGAAGACACCATTGAGCTCGTCTGGACCTACTGAACTGATCCATGCTTAAAAATACACTTGCATGCAATGGTTGGAGAGTTTTGATATCCGGCCGAGGCAAGACGAAGTTGCCGAGGTTTGGGTGTTCATGCTTTCATGTTTTGGATCGAAGGAAGGCCGTGCATGCGTTCTAAGTCGCATGCACGTGGAGGAAAAATAAATAATAAAAGAACCCGCATGCACCGAAGAGAAAACGCAAAAATTTGGAAAGGTTTTGAAGATCCGAAATCTTCGGTGATTCAAGATTCAACACGCGGATTGACAGAGGCGTTTCTTTGCCTATATAAAGAGAGCCCGAGGCCTTGGAGGGCTTGCTGAAACTCTGTTGAAAATCTGAGTCCCGTGAGAGCTCTGCCTCACGAAGTTGATGCCCCGCGCAAGTAAACTTGCGCGGCTTGAGTTCCTTGCGCGCTACTTCTTTGCGCGACAAGAAGAAGAAGGAGGAGGAGATCCCTGTGCGCACCTCTTGCGCGACAGGAAGGAGCCGAGCCGCATATTTGCGCGCTCGAGACTCTTGCCCTCGCTGCCCGCAAACTTATGCGGCAGGAGGTGCTTGCGCGACAAGAAGTGCTCTTGCACCCTTGCTCTTGCGCGCCTTCCTTGCACCCAATGAGTTCGGGCTGTGTGTGCAAAAACAGAAGAAGGCAGTGTTGAAGAAGAGAAGATGCACCCTTGCGCACCTCCTTTGAGTTCGGGAGGAGTATAACTACACCTATGGGTTAAGTGTTTGAAGGCAGTGAAGGCCACCACATCTTGTGTGTGTGTGCAATTGAAGAACCCGAACCCAAGTGTGTGCTAAACAAAGTGGAGGCCGTAGCCTTTGGTATGTGCAAGAAGAAGTGAAGGCCAAGTCATGTGTGTGCAACAAGTGAAGACCACAACTCAACATATGTTGTGTGTGTGTGCAAATTAAAATAAGTGGCCGAACCTTAGTGTGTGTGCAAACCAAAGTGTGTACACACTAAGAAGAAGAGAAGATATCCACACTAGTGTATAACACACATTTATGTGTGTAATCAAAAGAGAATAAAGTGTGTTAAGTTTAGTGAGAAGGTGTGTGCTTAAAGTGACTACACCCTTTGAGGGTTTATTGCACCAAGAGGAGAAAGAGGAGAGTGCATGCATGCATGCATGCACGTGCACACGTGAACAGAGCCAAATTAGTGGTGTGCATTTGAGTTGTCCAAGACCAGGAGGTTCTTGAAGAATTGAGAAGGCCATGCTATCAGTGCATGAGGATGAAGAGCTGCCATGCACTCAGTGCATGAAGTTGAAGTGAACTGAGACTGGACCAGACTGAAGTTAAAGACATCATTTGTCTGAGTATTCAGTAGTTGGAGAGAAGCCAGGTCATCCTTAGAAGAAGGAGATAAATCCTGAGCAATACGAGAAGACCTGTTCATCACAAGTGAGCAGAGGTACCGAGCAAGGCCAGCAGCCTTTATCCCAGGCTGCTGAAGATACTTGAAGAGCTGAACAAGAAGAAGAGCTACTCGTGTGACTCGAGGAGCCAGGAGAAGACCCCTGTGAGACTCAGGGTGGAGGAAGTCTCCAGTGGGATTCTGGAGCAGGCCAGTGGGACTCTGGTAACACTGTGGGACGCAGTATAAAGACCCTCCTGTGGGACTCAGGAGAGATACGGTGGGAAGCTGTATTGACCATTGTAATACTAACAGATTATAATGGGAGAATCCATGCTGAGAGAGAATGGCAAGGATGTAGGCCTTTGGTGCCGAACCTTGTAAATCCTTGTGTCCTGTGCCTTTTCATTACTGCATTATCCGGGAAAGGTTGAGAGACATAAGAAGAGTGGATCGAGGCCTTAACAAGCCATAGAGGTTTAATTGATTAAGAATCAATTAGTAAAAAGTTTTAAAGGATCACTGATTCACCCCCTCCCCCTCTCAGTGATTCACACTGATCTGGGAACTTCAATTGGTATCAGAGGGAGGTTCCCTCTAAAAGATCCAAGAGAGTCTTTATGAAGTGCAGATTTGAGGAAACGAGCGACCAGCCTCAAATGGAGATATCTTCCAAGACTCAGAAAAATAGAAAGAAGAAACAGGCCAAGAAGATGAAGAAAGCTTGTCCTAGCTGTGATGAAGTTGAAACAATGAATGATCTTCATAGTGCACTCAAATATCTTCAGAAGACAGTTCCCAAGGAAGTGGCAATGTGTATAGCTACAGGCCTCCTTGATCTTCAAGAAGAAAAATTACAGCTAGAAGATGAAGCCAATTCTCTGGAAGTCCAATTGGCAAAAAGGGTTGGCATAACCAACACTCTCAGAAAGCTGGTGAAGGCTAAGGATGAAACAGTTTCTCTTTGCAATGAAAGATATGAAGACACTACTGAAGAATTGCAACGAAGCCTTTCTGAGAAAGAATTCTGTATGATATTGGTCAAAGATGTTTTCCATGCACTGGAAAAGAGGCATAAAGTATCAATGGTTGTCAGAGATGCTCAACTTGAAGAAAAAGTCAAATTGGTGAAGGAGCTGGACAATTCATTGCAAGAATTGAAGAAGGTGCATGAAGACCAGATGAAACAACTGGTGGAGATTTGGGAAGGAAAGCTAAGAACTGTTGAGGATGAGAAGAACTCCCTCAACATTAAATACATAGAACTGGAGGTGATATTGAAAAATCTGCAATCACCCAAAGCTGAAGCCTCCCAGTCAGCTGAAAGAAGACATGTTGCTACTCAAGTATGCATTGAGCAGGATGATTCTAAAAGAAAGACATCCTCTAATAAAAGGGCAACAACTTCTAAAAAGAAGGTACCATCCATACCATCTTGTACTCATGCTTCTAAAAGTGTTTTACTAAAAGTTCAGGATGGAAGAATGATTCCAAACAAGTATGGATGAAGAAAATGAAGAAGCAGAGCTCTCTTGAAACAACACAGCAACTCCAGAAAAGTACCCTAAAATCAGAAGGACTGAAGAAGTCAAGATTCGTGGGTCAATGTTGGTGTTGTAACAAGTATGGGCACTGTGCAAAGGATTGTTGGTACAATCCACTAAATGTCAAAGCACAACAGAAGCTCATGCCAAGGGGGAGCAAGCCAGAAGGAAAGAAGAAACATCCACAGGTCCAGAGACATCTGTTTACTGCAAATAGATTTGGATTACTTGACAACATCTGGGATGATTGCAAAAGTGGTAAAAAAGATACATGTCAATCTCCAACTGTATCCAGAGCTCAAAAGAAGAAAAGATCACAGATCCTGGATCAGAAAGAATCCTTGGGAAGCAAACAGAAGAGAAGTGACAATGCTCCCAAGAAGATGTTGAAAAAGGAAGAGAAGTCCTTGGAGTCTAAATCCAAGAAGGGTGATGCATCCAGAAGGACCACCAAGAAGAAATTCTTCTAATGTGGAAAGAAAGGTCATACCATGGATCTTTGTGAACAAGCCATGGAATTAAATAGAAGCATACTGGACTTAAACAGACAATCAATCCAGAAGAAGCAGAAGGGATTGGTTGAAAACAAGTTGCCTAAGAGAGGTAGCTTGACAGCATCAAAGGAACCATGTGGAACTTCCAGAACTGAGGCCACTCTTCCAAATGATTTACTAGTCATATGGCCACATCAGTTGCAACTTGCCAGAGAACTACAAAGAGTTGAAGATGAAGCTCTGGCAATTGCTAAGGCAAAAGGGAAGAAGAAGATTTCACATGAAGATGTGTTGAGAACCACACTAGCACAAACATCAAAGAAGATCAGATGTGCAAGTGTGAAGAATGGTGAAAATGGGACATCTCGGTTGAGAGAATCTTCTCAACCTTGTTGTTCACATTGATGAACCAAGGAGGTTCCATCTTATTCCCTTATACTATTGGTCTTTACATGTGCTGACATTGTAGGGAATTGAAGATGATGATCATTCTCAACTGGAGGATGGTTTGGACAGAATTTAGTGCACCCCTTGAGGGGGAGCCAATCTGAAGAAGATGGGATTTTGAGATTAATACCATATTGAGAATAATGAAGGTATTCCAATCACACTTTCATCCCTTGTTTCATAACTGTATTTATCATGTCAATTAAGGGGGAGTGATTGATTGAAGACAAAAAGTTGAAAGGGGGAGCTTTATCTTTGCACCTGAACTTTCTAATGAGTTTTGTGAAGTTGTGCAGGATTTAGCAAATTCATTATTATATCGGAAAAATTTCAAACCCCCAAGCATGATCTCACATGTGTAGAGAATTGTGGACAGCATTGAAAAATCTTGGTTATATCACTCTTGTTTTCTACACCGGGTTAGCCCAAGTAGACTTAGAGTTGATTTACTAAAGGTTCTTTGCTAAAGAAGAACATGTGGCATCATCCCTCTCTTAGTGTTTTTCAAGAAGATGCTATTCGAAGGGAGGAAGAGATATTGTGGAAGAGAACCACACCACACCTTTGCATTTGATTGCCAATAAGGGGGAGAAAATATTGGCACACATATTGACCCATTCATATGTGCTGAAGAAGTGTATTGACAACAAATACAAAGGGGGAGATTGAAGTGCACTGTGTTGCATTTGTTGTCAATGAGGCATGATGTTGTCATAAGATGAATGGATGTCAAAGAATTGTCAAGATGTGAATGCCAAAGGTTGTGATGGTGTTGGTGGTAAAGGAGAATGGCCATGGTACTAAGATGCATGTCACTTAGGAGATTCACTAAGTTGTATTGGAAATTGTGGTTGAAACATTCTCCATGAACATCTGACGATTGTTGAGCTGTTCTTAAAGTTCCAAGAACTTGTATCAACTGGATACAAAGTCACAACAAAGTTCGAAGACCATGCATTGTATTGACAATTCATGAGGAGAGGAAGATGATCCATCCACAACCACTGAGTGGATGAAGTGGACTGAAAGAAGTCCATGCACTATCACTTAGTGCATGTGAATCAGAAGAAGATCCAATTGATCTCTGATTAGATCAATGAAGAATGTTGAAGAACATGTGTGATTCATGAGATTCAGTTGAAGAAGTCCCTCCTAAGTATTGAACACATATAGAAGAGGAGATGAAGAAGATTAAGAAGTAACCGTTTGAAATTCCATTCCTAAGTGATGAATACATGTTGAAGATAATGGAGGAATTTCAAATGAAGAAGAAGAAAGGAAGAAGGAGAAATGAGGAAGAAGGCTTGGAGTGGCTCTTGGAATTTCACATTATGTATGTGGTTACTTTGTTTTTATACAAAGTACCCTATATTTACTTTGCCAAAAATTAGGCTACCAAGGAGGCCAGTCGAGGGTCATCACCCAAGGCACATGTGGGACTCAAGGTCACCACACCCATGGGGAACCCTCAAGGCCAGGGCAGCATCCTTGTGGCAGGGGCACACCCGTAGGACACCGCATGGGCGCCTGGGGCACGCCCGGAGGAGCGTGGCAGGGGGCCGTGTGTAAGCCCCCGAGGACACGCGGTGGTGAAACCCGCGCGCCCGGAGGATGCATAGTGGGCGCTAGGAGCGCGCCCGCAGGGAGCAGAGTGGGCGCGGAGCGCGCCCGCAGAGAGAACCCAGTGCGGGGCGGCACCGGGAGGGGAGAAGTTCAACTGGCGAGTAGCGGGCAGCGCCAGGGTAATAAACCACGGAAAAACAGGAGCCTGTTTCGATGTGGGGCTCGGAATTTTTCCGCGGGAGCGATCCTGGCCGCACGATCGATCGCGCGCCAGATCTCGGCCACACATCTGATCCGTGGCGAGGCGATCTGATCCAGGTCGTCTGATGTATTTCGATCGCCCGATCCAACGGCTCCCGGCTCATCTCCTTCCTCGAGCTCAGCCGAAGGCCACCCGAAGCCACCCGTGAGCCCCGTTCGAACCAGGCGCCTCCCGACGACGGCATTCGAGATTCCGGCCACCTCCGACGAAGATGAAGACACCATTGAGCTCGTTTGGACCTACTGAACCGATCCATGCTTAAAAATACACTTGCATGCAATGGTTGGAGAGTTTTGATATCCGGCCGAGGCAAGACGAAGTTGCCGAGGTTTGGGTGTTCATGCTTGCATGTTTTGGATCGAAGGAAGGCCGTGCATGCGTTCTAAGTCGCATGCACGTGGAGGAAAAATAAATAATATAAGAACCCGCGTGCACCGAAGAGAAAACGCAAAATTTTGGAAAGGTTTTGAAGATCCGAAATCTTCGGTGATTCAAGATTCAACACGCGGATGGACAGAGGCGTTTCTCTACATATATAAAGAGAGCCCGGTGCCTTAGAGGGCTTGCTGAAACTCTGTTGAAAATCCGAGTCCCGTGAGAGCTCTGCCTCGCGAAGTTGAAGCCCCGCGCAAGTAAACTTGCGCGGCTTGAGTTCCTTGCGCGCTACGTCTTTGCGCGACAAGAAGAAGGAGGAGGAGGAGATCCCTGTGCGCACCTCTTGCGCGACAGGAAGGAGCCAAGCCGCATATTTGCGCGCTCGAGACTCTTGCCCTCGCTGCCCGCAAACTTATGCGGTAGGAGGTGCTTGCACGACAAGAAGTGCTCTTGCACCCTTGCTCTTGCGCGCCTTCCTTGCACCCAATGAGTTCGGGCTGTGTGTGCAAAAACAGAAGAAGGCAGTGTTGAAGAATAGAAGCTGCACCCTTGCGCACCTCCTTTGAGTTCGGGAGGAGTATAACTACACCTACGGGTTAAGTGTTTGAAGGCAGTGAAGGCCACCACATCTTGTGTGTGTGTGCAATTGAAGAACCCGAACCCAAGTGTGTGCTAAAAAAAGTGGAGGCCGTTGCCTTTGGTATGTGCAAGAAGAAGTGAAGGCCAAGTCATGTGTGTGCAACAAGTGAAGACCACAACTCAACCTATGTTGTGTGTGTGTGAAAATTAATATAAGTGGCCGAACCTTAGTGTGTGTGAAAACCAAAGTGTGTACACACTAAGAAGAAGAGAAGATATCCACACTAGTGTATAACACACATTTATGTGTGTAATCAAAAGAGAATAAAGTGTGTGAAGTTTAGTGAGAAGGTGTGTGCTTAAAGTGACTACACCCTTTGAGGGTTTATTGCACCAAGAGGAGAAAGAGGAGAGTGCATGCATGCATTCATGCACGTGCACACGTGAACAGAGCCAAATCAGTGGTGTGCATTTGAGTTGTCCAAGACCAGGAGGTTCTTGAAGAATTGAGAAGGCCATGCTATCAGTGCATGAGGATGAAGAGATGCCATGCACTCAGTGCATGAAGTTGAAGTGAACTGAGACTGGACCAGACTGAAGTTAAAGACATCATTTGTCTGAGTATTCAGTAGTTGGAGAGAAGCCAGGTCATCCTTAGAAGAAGGAGATAAATCCTGAGCAATACGAGAAGACCTGTTCCTCACAAGTGGGCAGAGGTACCGAGCAAGGCCAGCAGCCTTTATCCCAGGCTGCTGAAGATACTTGAAGAGCTGAACAAGAAGAAGAGCTACTCGTGTGACTCGAGGAGCCAGGAGAAGACCCCTGTGAGACTCAGGGTGGAGGAAGTCTTCAGTGGGATTCTGGAGCAGGCCAGTGGGACTCTGGTAACACTGTGGGACGCAGTATAAAGACCCTCCTGTGGGACTCAGGAGAGATACGGTGGGAAGCTGTATCGACCATTGTAATACTAACAGATTATAATGGGAGAATCCATGCTGGGAGAGCATGGCAAGGATGTAGGCCTTTGGTGCCGAACCTTGTAAATCCTTGTGTCCTGTGCCTTTTCATTACTGCATTATCCGGGGAAGGTTGAGAGACATAAGAAGAGTGGATCGAGGCCTTAACAAGCCATAGAGGTTTAATTGATTAAGAATCAATTAGTAAAAAGTTTTAAAGGATCACTGATTCACCCCCTCCCCCTCTCAGTGATTCACACTGATCTGGGCACTTCACAATTCTATATTATAAAAAGAATGTTATTTTTACGTTGTACGACATGTGAATAATTACCCACCATCATTTAATTAAATAACAAATTTACTGTTAAATTTTTAATTATTAAATGATTTAGAAATGATTTATTTTCAATGAAATGGATTTTATGTTTTTCTCAAAATGAATATTATATTTTCATTAGGAAATTTTTTAAAAGTTATTTTTTATATTATTTCTATTCATCACTGACAAAAACCCATAATTTTTTCCCACCAAGGTTGTGTTATATTGATTAGATCATTATTCTTTCTCTAGATGTTTTATGATTTATTTCTTGAATGATAATATTTACATTCTCTCCTTGGTTAATTTTTATATTCCCCATGAAATATTCAATTTCCATTTTATTGTTGAACATTAAATTTCTGAATAATTTCAATATAATATATCATGGATATGATTATTTTCTAAAACTTATGCCATTTATAAATATGGTTTTTACTTTTAATGTTAGTTTGTATCTATAGAAATATGTATAAATCAATAACTTTTAATAAATTTTTATATATTTTATAAGAATAATTTTCATGAATTAAATTTATTATTCAATGTAGGATGAATTTGTTGGATATTTACAACAATGGTTGGTCTTGGTTATTGATAACCACTATATGTATGATTAGTCTCATGGGATGAGTAAGATAGAGATACATAGTGGTGTTTTCAAAAGATATATAATAAAGCATCTTATGTTTGGTCTTGGGAGTGAAGGTTCCATGTATTTAAGAAACATGGTGTCCAATAATTAATCATTACATAAATCTTTTTTCAGTTAATATTTTCCATGAGATTTTGAAAATGAAAAAAACCTATAGATACATTTCAATATTAATTTATTGAAAAAATTATATGGTTTTTAGATAGTTACCATTTCATATTGTTATTATTTATACATTTTTTGTAAATGTAATGTGTGTTTTATTTTGTACCCTTCCATATTTTTTATGCAATCCCTCTCATTTTATTAATTTGGTGTAATGTGTGTTCAATTACTAACCATTCCATATTGATTAATCTCATTGATTAATTATGATTTTTTATGAATGTAACCATTATTAAGAATTTAATCTTTGCCATTATTTTTTTCCTTTAAATAGGAATCTATGAATTGTACTACAAAAGATAGGATATTCCATATGGAATATAGTTAACCACAAATGAAAAAAAATATTTCCTAAATTACTGTACTCATTCGTAATAAAAGTCCCATGTAAGAATCTCATTTGCAGACACTACTAAAATCTTCTATATAATGGAATTTGATTCATTATAATCATTATAATGTAGTGTTGTTAACAGCAGGTTTTGGCTACATGGGTCATTGATCTATTAAAACAATGTCTCACTTTAAATATTTGTCATAGATAAAATTTTTATTTATTTAGACTATGATTTTATAAATTTCTATTACAATACTATTAAAAAATTATCTGTAATTATAAAATTAAAAATTGATGAAAATATTTTTTGATCATCAATATTACTAAAAATATCTTCCAACCATATAAAACTAATGATATATAATCAAATGAAGGTTAATCATTTGTAATGAAATAATGGATAAATATTTTGAGATATTATTTCTACATCACAATTTTTCACATATGAATAATTATTGAATATTGATATCATTTCCAATCTAAATGATGATGAATTGGATGGGTTTCATTAAAAATGATACGTGTTTATTTTTATTATAAAAGCATTGCCTATTTTACCATCAGAGTTAATAAATTTTGCCTCTAAATATAATATACTAATTATAGAATATGTAGTAGAAAAAACAGCACTATCTACCAAATATATATTGCCTACAACCCAGATTCAGGAACAATCTCCTTTATTTGTATAATTCAAAAAATATACTATACTTTTAGTTCTTCATGAACCTACTAACTCTATAGTGAAAAAACATTATAGTATTAAGAAATCAGCTAAACAGTAGAAAATAATATTGACGAGTTTTATTAATACACAAAAATTATAAACATTCCAATTGATAAAAATATATTCCAATAATCTATATAGGTGTCGAAAAACCATAAATATGAATGTTATTGGTTTTCCCAACTGAAATCTTCTATATATACTTATTTGTAATATTTCTGTACTTCAACATTAATTTGGTGTGGAGACCGTGACCCCAATATCCCATATCCAATTTAAACATTATTGCATTGGAAAAAGACAAAAGGAATCTCATTCTGAATGACAATATATTTTATTTTTATATGTAATCTTGCTACAAAACTAAAATAAAGCAATATTTTTAAAAAATAAACATGAAATATTCAATGATAATTTCATTAATCACGGTTGTGTATCCCTATATATCAATCAAAAAAATCATTGTATCTTTGAAAAATAAATCCCAAAAAATGGGTGAGCTCATGTTCCCATTAAGGGAAAATATTCAAAAAAATCTATTATTAACAAGGGATGATAATTATGGACAGTTATAAAACTTAAACACATTCTATTTGATAAATAAAATGGGAATAATATGGTTAGAATAAATTATGTTCAGTTAATTCCATATAAATGATCACATGAGTATGAATGATTACTATAGATATTCTATATTGTTGAATAATCACATAGAATATAAATTACTGAATTCATAATGATCCATGCAATAATGATGGACATCTAAAACATATTTTTTAGGCATTATTCCAATACCATTAAAAAAATTAAGTCCTTATTTCATGATATATATAAAAATAGATAAGTAATTGGGAGAAAATCAATGTAATTCGTATCATGGGTCCTACTAATGCATCAAGGGGTCAAATCAGGCCCCTCAAATCACTAAAAAATATCAATACATTCCTCTTATTAATGATCTGAGACATAATGGACATTAATATTCATATTTAAACTAAAACATGATATGTAAATAAATTACCCAATCAATAATGTTAATCATCTATCATCTAGAGTAATGTGAATGGATATAATAAAATGTATCACTTGATGATTATATGTAAATTTCGTTAGTCATTGATAAATATAACTACTATAAAAATTCCTCTTAAAAGGTTATTAGGGAAGTATCATTTTCATTTTGGAAAGAACATTTTAAAATAAAATGTAAACGAAAATTTGTGAGAATTTTTTTATTTGAAAATAATATGTAATACATTTAATGAATGTATTATAATAGGAAGTGGTCATAATAGAATGTACATACATACATACCTAGTTTGTAAAAACAATTATTCATTTTAATTTTTCAAAAAAATCCAATGGGACTTTATTTGAAAGAGTCAAAAAGAATCCATTTAATAAAATTTTCAAAAAATAAATATGGATTAAAATGTATTTATAAAATTATTTTGAAAATGAATGACCATAATTTTAAAAAACATTTTTTGAAGAAAATGGATTTTCGACCAAATAGTGAAATGAATTCATATTTTATAAAAAATATTGTATCATTTTTTATGTACCAAGGATTAGAAATATTTTAATTATATTTAGACAGGTTCATTAATAAGAAAGGTAGGAGAAGATTATATGGTGTTTTATGAAATGAAAAAATAATTTCCATCATTGTAATTTTATGTATAAATCATCCCGTTTAAAATGGGATTGTGATGTAAACCCTTAAAAAGAACATATTATTGATGTGATAATTAATCAATGAATATATTATGTTTGTAAATTGTAAATCCAAATAAAAAAAGTGAAAATAAATTATAAGATAATATTAATTCATTAAACAGTTAATCATCAAATATCAAGGACAATAAAGAAGTAATATCACCCAATCTAATGTAATGGATAATGAAATTCTTTACCACGTTGTAAATTTTTTTAAAATAAAATTTGTTAAAATAATTAAAATATACACATTATATTCCATTATTTTTTTCTAATCATGATTTTAAATTTCTATGGTGTGGTATATACACTATATAAGTTAAATTAGGTGTATAACCTGACAATAATATATAACGATGAAGAATTGAGATAAATCTTCTTGCCTCATCCTTTTACTCAGAAGAATATGAATTACCCACATTTAAAGTTGATTAAAACGTTTTATTTACTTATAAAATAAAAAAAATATTTACAATATCTTATATCAATCTCTTATAATAACTTTTTAAATAAAAATTATTAATATTTTACTATTTTTGCTATTTTGGGGGTTATTTTCATTGTTAACTCATACAAGAATTATCATGAATTTTTTAGTTTATCTGTATAAGATATAGTTCCATAATCTCAAGAAGAATAATCATGAGATAATTATAATATTTATATATAAATTATTATTTAAAAAATTAATGTTTTCTGATATGAAAAATGAACTATGTTGCAATCATAGAGAAGGTGGGTCATACATATTCATGAGTATCATTTACATTTTTCAATGATCATTGTGGAAATATGATAAATTAAGTTTTATTATTATATAATGATAATAAAATTATTAATACCACATTCATTCATTAAATTTATTTATATTTCATCCATATGGTGTTATAATGTAGTGATATTCACATCACATCATGAAGGTGGTAGTCCACACATTCATGAACGAAATTATTATTTTTAGTGTAAGGATAAAAATGATATATTATATTTTTAGAATAAAAAATATTTAATGAATATTAGAATTCTATGAATTATAAAAAATATATTCATTATAATTATCATTATTAACTTCCATGTAAATAAATTGTGAATGATGTCTCACATAGCTATGTGAGGAGGTAGTCCGTCATACGGACATGCGACATTATCATATTCCTTACAAATTGGAATATAAAATAAAAATATTTAATTTAATGAATATATAAGATTTATTATGTTATAGATATAATATATTTACTTTATATCCATATTAATTTTCAATTATATGATTTGATAATGGAAAAAACAAATGATATCAGTTCATGGGGTGGCAGTCTATCTTACATAAGAATAATGATTTCATAACACATTTGTTCGAAGTGGGGATGGTTTTATGTCATTGGAATAACATAAAGCAATTTAATTATATGTAATATAACTAGTTATTATATCATAATATTTTAAAAAGCATTAAATAGGAGGATAAATAAATAAAATTAAAATGCCCAATGAAAAATATTAACTTTTCTCCTGGTAAGCTCCATTGGTTGGAACCAAAAGACTTTCACAAAAGGATTTACATATAAATTATTTCACAAAGGATTAAATAATGGATTTTTAGAATATAGTTGTTTTAGATATTATGTTAACTTAAATGGTTATATGGTGTGATGTAGAGGGGATACTGGGTGTCTATTTAGATGTGATGTGAGTGGCATAGTTGTAATTTATGAAAGTTAAATAGTCTATCCATGTTTTTTTTGCATTAAATTTATTTGAGAAATGATTCATATTAAATCCATAGAAATAATAAGGTCTAAATATGTCCAGAAATTAGTTTTCGAAAAAAATAGATTATTTTATAGATTATCTTTTTTGTTCAACACCTAAAAATTCAGATTTTACCTTAACCACTATAGTTAATTTTTTATGTATTTACTATTATTTTTGTCAAATATTATGTAGTACTAATTAGATAATATAAATTTCTGTGATTAAAAATATTTAATAATTTTTTTTAAAATTTCATTATCTGAATTGGGAAATTTTAAATTCAAATTAATCAAATAGAGGCTAAAATAAAGAAAATATTCAAACTGGAAATGATCAAAGTTTACAATGTATTTATATAAAAATCAAATATGAAAATGATTATATATACATACACTATATTAATATATATTTATATATTAACTAATTAGAATTTGAAACCAACATAATATACCATTCATCATTATGATAAATTTAAAAAAATTATAGTTTCAACTAAATTTCAGTATTTTTCAATGTTAATAAATAAACAATAAATTTCAAAAAAATACCAAATAATCACTATAAGTTATGTTCGAAATAAATATTTTAATTTTAATTTTTAATTTTTAAAATAAATATTCGAAATTTTTTTTAAATTATTTTAATTTTTTTCAACAATGCTTGACTTATCATACATTAATTAAAATGTTGTTTTAAAGAAATGATTTTTTTAATTGATTCATATTTTTATATCTAATAAATATAAACCGATTAAATTTTTTATAGTGATAAAAGATATAATTTTAAAAATTTATTATTTATTATTATAACACACCATCTTTATGGAAATGGAATAATTTTAAAATATATATAATAATATTTTTATACAGTATCATGTTTCATTCCAAGCTGGTGTTCTGAGCATTGCAAGCTATCTAATAGATTGTATTAAAAATAAATATATCATAATGGATCAGTTAGTAACATTCCATTATACAGTTTATGTTTCCTGTCATATATAAAATCAATAATGATATATATATAAATTTTTAAATCATGAATTTTTATATTCTAACCACTTTAGATAAATTGTGTCCTCATAATTAAATCTTCATCTTGGTATGGTAGTGTCAATAATTAGAAAATTTTCATCCTAAATACTACATTATGATTAAGGTTGATAAAAAATCCTCTTGATAAAAGATAAATGGTGAAATGAAGGTCATATGTAAAAATACATTACTAGGTTTCTTAGTACGATGCCATTCATTGAGAGACATGATGTGGAAATGGAAGAAAATGGTATATAATTTGTGTTAATTATAGTGGTCATTGATAATAAAAATATAATTGATTAATATAATTTTATGAAAATAAAAACTAAATATTTAATGATTTAAAAGAATATATGATTCATAATTTATTAAGGCAAGATGATATCATTTTTCCTTCAAGATACTATTCCTAATATTGTGTAATTCTTTTAATATCTATGAATATATTAAATTATACTTAATTGGTACATTTATATTTCATACAAAACATTTCATCACTTGGATGTCATTTGAATAATTTTAAATTAATTTATTACTCCATGAAATGAATATCTAATGTGAATGTTTTCCTTTGAACATAGTAGTACTATGTTATAATGGATTATAAGATCTCTAATTGAATGATATTTTTCCTTCACTCTCTATTTATTATTATAAATAGATGTTAATAATGTTTTTCCAATTTGAATAAATATTAATATAGTTAAGTAATAATTTAATATCTAAATCATCATCCAAAGATAAAAAGAAAACATTTCAATAAAATTTAACATTATGTCCCATTAAAAATATTATAATCCAAAACATAGTAAGGAATGTCACTGAATTTACAAAATGAACATATACTCAATTCCCAAAATGACGTGAAGTAACTCATAATAAGTACATAGAAAACATGTGAATACCATTATCATTTATTCTCTTGAAACATCTTAATTACATTAATTACCATGAATCATTATTTAAAACATGTTCCCTTCCTCATTACTTTAGTAAAACCAAGATTAGTTGATATATTACTTATATCTGAAAAGCATGTAGACTCGATTAAAGATATTATAAATCCGATTTCTAAATAATAATTTTTCAATTTTGATGTACGTATTAGTATCCACTTTATTTTATCTATATCAATAATCATTATATACCAACTTAATTATCTCAACATCATGAAAATATCATGTGTTTACATTGAAGTTCAACATTCCATTGATTTTTTTTCATGGTTATTAGTACCATTCAAAACACACTATAAAATTAATAATGAAAATGCACTAAAGAAATATCCACACACATTTAATATTACCATTAATGAGGATATAAATAATAAAATAATAAAATTAATTAATGAATTGAATAAAAAACACATTAACCATTAAACATCATTTTTTGTAATGTCATAAAATAGACCATGGCCCATTTTTTACATTAATGGTATATTACTATGATTCTTAATGAATTGGTTTTTTTTAATATATCACCTTCATAGAGTTTAAACATTTTACATTGGAAACTTTTTTCCCATCAAAATTCATTATTTTGGTATTCAACTCCACATATATATGAAACTGTCATTCTATATATGTATATACTAGGGAGTTTATATCCCCAATTATCACATGTTGGAAAATCCATATTTCCCTTCCTCCCATTATACATTATTTTCCATCACATCATGTTATTATATTTCTTCTTTTAAAATCCATAATAACTATATAATTATTTTAACATCTATTTGGATCGCTATATTATGTCTTTATATAATGAGAATGTTTTAGAGACTACATAACATCAATAAATTTTCATAATCTCATCAAGTAAAGGATGATTTTAACTCTTTAGACTATTTGTATTAATGTAGTTCTGGTAAATTATACTAGGAAGCATTTATAAATTATATAATACTCTATATTAGAACATAACTATTTTAAACATAATTTATAATCATAAAACTAATGAAATACATATAATAATTTAAAAAATCATATTCATAAATATTCTCAGACAATTAATCATGATTTTATTGTGAATGGTTTCAAATAATAAAATACTCTTCAAATACTTCATAATGGGCTTTAAACAATATTTTAATTAACCTATGAATATCCCATAGATGTGTCAAATACGGTTTATAGTAAGTCCTACTACTTTTCACTAGGTGATGATTGGGTCAATCCCAATTCACCCTTTTTACAGTTATTTCCCCTAGGTATATATTTTCTAGAACCACGTCCACTTATAATATATATACATATATGTATTTCCTATGAAATGTTATATAATATATATTTTAAAAATCTTTATAATGTTCATATATTCTTTAGAACATAGTATATCATAGTTTTATATTGCATAATTTATATGTATATATATCTCTTTCCAATGGTTTCAACTAAAAATTATTTGATACAGACTATTGAGACCTCGACCCCAGTTATCTGAAGCTGATATCTATATTATTACATTGGTATAAGATATAAATAATTACATACTGAATGGCCTAGTATTTTATTTTTCCCAAAAAAGGTGAGACATAATTAAAACTAACATTACATGAAAAAAACTAAAATAATCAATAAGATTCATTTGAAATTCCATTATTTCCCTTAGGGTATCGCTACATGTATATCACAAAACACTTCCATGTATACTATGGAATATCAATCATAATAAATGGGTGATCATTGAATCTCTGTAATATTATGCATATAGAGAAGAAATGAATATATAAAGAATAATTTTTATTCAATGCTAAATAACTAAAACACGTTCCATTTAATAAATAATTTAAGAGTAATATGTGGGAATAAATGATAATCAAATATTTCTATATATATTTTCACATGAGTATGAGACATGTCCATGGATATTCTAACTAAATGAAAAATAACAAGGAAGATCAATAACCGAATACATAATAGTGATATGTATAGTGTTAGAGAACTAAAAGATACAATCGAGTAATTATTCAAGTAAATATAATATTATTTATGACCTATTCCAATTTTCTTCTATAAAAGTGTAAAGACTTATAAAGAAACAATGTTGTTTTTAAAATTTAATTAAAATTCTATCAATAATGATTTAACCTATGTTTTTGTTTTACTATTTTGGTGGTTGAGTGAGGGAGCAAAGGGATTTAGATGATAATTATAATGGTGATATTAGTGATTTGATGGAATTTTCATCATAAAAACTTCCAATTTTACATTCTGGTGGTGATTTACACATCATGTAATGTGATAATAGGATATGTAATCAATTTCTGGACGATTCCATGAAATGGGTATATGGTATTGAAATTTACATTCAATTCACAATTTACAGCCTATGAAAATATTAAAAAAACAGGGCTTCATTAAAGGTGATAGGTTTTTAGTTGTATATCGGTTATGATAATTACATGATCTGTAATTGGGTTGTACACCACGAAAAATCCTGAGTATCTATTTTATTCATGAATCTCAACTAAAATCATTATTTCCTTCATCTATGTTTCCTATCACTTGACCTACCTAATCATACATGGTGACTTTGGAGTCCTCATCTTCCTCTGGATCATCTGTTTTGCGAGTGATCATCTTGTTGGTTATGTAGTATCTCTCCATGTAAGCGGTATCCATGTCTCTTACGCCCCCAACTCTTTCCTCCTTGGGGTTTTACTGATGATATAGGTATTAATGGATCTAAAATCTTTTTTGTAGAATCAAGATTGTATATCAAATTTCTAGGAATTATGTTCCTTTTTTATTATTGTAATATCCCATTTTTGGTTTTTCATTATGTTCTTAAATTTAGGTGGTTCAATTAATTCATAGTCATGTTATTTAAACATGAATTAATTATTGTTTAGAATTACTTTCAATTGAATTTTGAAAACCGAATTCAATGTTAATTGCGATTGAAATTCATATAGAATTATTTTTTTATGATAATCATCCAATTCAAAAGGAATTTAACATCTGGGCATATTATTTAATTAATGGAAACAATGAAATGAATTTTTAATTCATTTAGAGAAAATGTATAAAATATCATTGATAATAAAATATGATTGGTTTTTTCTTCAAATTTATTAAATGTAGAAAAATACATGATTTAGTTTTAAATGTGAATTCGAATTTTTATAATAAAAATTGGGAATTAGAATTATGAATGAAGATTTATCAAAAATGAAATGATATTATAATTATTACCTGATTGATTGAAAACATGTTATCATGGGTAGTCAATGGGTAATTTGGGACAAGTATGCAGGGATGAAATTTACTTATAAATGGATTAATGATGATAACTCTAAAAGAACATAGATCAGATAATATTATCCCTGATGGGTTATTGATAAGTATTATTCTATGTGTTCATGACAGATATATGTACACATATAATTCATGATCACTAATTTTACATTTGTGAGAATACTGTTATGAGAAACTATCATACTTCATGGAAGATAAGAAAAATTGGTTGTGATGATTTTGATTATAAATTCCTATTTTTTATGAAATTGCATTACTCATGACCTGTGAATTATATAAACTATTCTCACAATAAAATTATTTAATTAATGGTTGAAATGATTTCCATCAAACATTAATTAAAATCATTTTTTGTTTTAAATATGAAATTATATCATCATACCCTATTTTATTAATATTTTAATCTCATATTGGTAACTTATTTTAGATACTTGTTATGGAAGTCTAGGGATGACCGTAGTAGTATTTTTAGATCACATTGTACATTGTCTTTCTAGTTTGTGTACTCCTACTGGCTCCGAGTAGAGGGAAATTTCCTCGTTGAATGGTTGTTAGTCATGATCCCTTGGGTATTGGAGTGAAATGACTTTGGGGGAACCTAAATTATCATATCATACATGGAGGGTTTTTATGATTTATAGTTTGGGTTTTGATATACATGTTTTTTTCTAGTTCATTCTCCATGAGGAATTATAATAATACTGATACATATAATTATGTTTAACTATTTAAATGGAAAAATAGATTACTATTTTAAAATGAATGATTCTAGGTGCTAGCCAATGACCCATTTGGATTGGGGATGAACCTTGCGTTATGTTAATGCTAGATTGGTTATTAGCTTTCCAGGGTTTCTATAATGGTTAACAAAAAACGTGTATCAAAGGAACATGTTTAGAATATTTCATTGATGTTAGTATGCATCTTTATAACATGTTAGGACATAATAGGCCATTCTGAGTGTGTTTCAGACTGGATCTCATTATAACAACCATTAAACCACTATGGGTGGTTTGTGAATGGTGTCTTGAGGATTAATTATAGTATTTGTCTTGTTTTTTATTTTGATAGGTAGAGATCCAAATATTTTTTTCCATATGATGACATTAATTTCCACGTCTCTCTTTTTGAGTTATTGATGGGGGTAATCCTTTGAGTCCTGGAATATTGTTTTCTAACATGGTGTAACATGATGTCTCATTTATTATTTATAAACATTATTTATGAGAATGTTTCAAATGAACCAATGGAACAAACTTGTATCATGGTCTATGATCTTTTTGATGTTTTTGTGTATTCTGTGAAAGCTTGGTGATTGGAACATGAAACTATTCTAATTCAGGATCTAGTTGTCGAACCTGAGAGAGATGAATTTTGGAATCATGCTCAGTTTTTTTTCACCAAAATACACTAGTATCCAACAAGTATAATCATCCTCAAGAGGATGCCGATTGGTAGAGAATGATAGATATTCTATTTAAATTAATTAAAAATATTGAAACTATTATGGTGTAGTGTACTACCTTTTTGATGGTGGGACATAACCGTATGTGGTGAGACATTATGGTAATGATAATTAAGAATTAGGGGTTTGGGTGTAATTACAATATTGTTCTTTTAACTAAATAGTTCAATATATATTTTGTGGTTCTATCTTAGGAATGTTTTTTTTTCAAACATGAGTAGGATGACAGGACCGTGATGAAATATTAATATTGGTTTTCTAATTTTATGTTGTTTTCACTTGAGGCTGTTTAAAATTTGAAGAAAAGTAATTAATGGTTATAGGTTGATGTTTGATCTAATAATTATTCCTAGGTTTTCTAAGTGAATATCTATTCTTATGCAGATGTGATGGATAGGGTGTTTATGGTCTAGCATTATCTAGAAGGTAATTCTACATTGAAGGTATTTCATTTTTCTTTCATGGGAAGTTTTTTTAGTTCCCATAAAGTGATGAGAAACCATGTTGAGACATGTAAGAGATGTTGATAGAAGGGTTCTTATAGTCCACTTTCATTCCATGGTATGGACCCATATACATACATCTAGAATATAATGTCATTGAATGTGAAACCTATTAGAACTAAGGCACCAAAGATATGTGGTTCTTGTGGTCATTCAAGGACTTTTAGTATTTCAACAATATCAATTCAACTACTACTAGTTAAATGTTATCATTATAACCAATAAAATATACAGTTTAATCATATCATTAATTATATAAGGGGTTCTAGACATAAGAATCCATAATGAATCTTCATTATGCAATTGAAGAGCCTTCAATGGAAGATGATATGGGTTCAGTGAGTAATATAGATACCATCACTAAAGCTTCTACGTTAGTTACTACATTATTTGATTGAATTGAATCTAACACTTTTTTGTAATCTCTTATTATGATTTCATTAAAATATTATAATAGATATTTATTTATATGTGATTGATATTACTACACCCCTTGAAACAATGTGAGATAAGGGTCTATTTTTATAGGCCTGAGTGTGTGACATTGGATGTTCCACTTCACATTACTAACAAAGTTGGTGGAACACATTGCCTTTAAATTTATTACTACAATACAACCTGAGTTACTGTAAAAACTAGTATCTATTTCGTAAAATTGATGACATATTTGATAATTTGAAATGGTATCAGTGTTTCATGAAGATCATACTTCAATATAGTTATCACTAGTTTAGAATAAAATATTCCATCATTATGAAAATGTAGTTCTATAGTAGGTATGTATATTATGAGTGCAATGTCATTCCATTTGGACAATGAAACACTCTTGATGACTTCATGGATTATATGAATAGGATATTACCTTAGAATATTGTTACATTTTTTGTTGTCATTTTGGATGAAATCATAATTTCATGTAAATATTAGGAGGATCATATGCATTAGTTAAGTGTATCAAGAATAAATGATAAATCATTGACTTCTTTCCCGTTTATCGAAATCTGATTTATTGATTCGAAAATTAAATTTCATTGAAGAGGTAGTATAAAAACATGATATTCTAGTTATTCATGATAAGTTAAATTCTTTTATTACATTTCCGTAACCATGTATTGTTTTTGAGATTTATATAATCTTAAATTCTGCGGCATAATATTTCTAGTTTGTAATGGATTTATAAATGTAGGCTTCTTTGATGACATATCCTATTTGGGAGGGAGGGACATTTTTATTGGTTGTATATTTTCATAGTTATTTGGGAGATCTGAAATTTATTTTTATTTCTAAGCTAGTGTGTACTCTTATAGGGGATGAGCATAGTTATATGGTCTTCTATTATTCATCAGGTTTAGGGATTATCTTTTTTCTTATGTAGGGGGATCACATTATTACTTAGGGATCTTAGTATCATAACCGAGACACAAAGATTTTTCAAACCCTTGAACTTGAACATCATTCTATGATCCATGTTCTTAATATTTGGAGACATTGCATTTTTGTAAAATGGATTACAATATATTCAAAATACAAAATTACAAGTTATATCTTTTCTAAAAAGATTTTAATCTATACCTATGTACATTTATTATATACCAAAAATATGTTTTTTTAAATTTTCCTATACCTTAGGTAAAGGGAATGTCATTTTTGATTTTTTGAGTAGGAAACATCCAAACAATATAATGAAATAATCGTCAAAGGAGAGGAACTTGATGGATTTTTTTTTACAATTGCATATTGGAGTTTAGGAAATAGGTGTTAACATTTATTTTTATAGTTTTTTGTTGACCTCTAATATTCTCTATATGATTATTATGTAACATCATATTTATGTTGAATTACATATCATTAGTGACTCTGAATATTTTGGGGAGATCATTGAAAATTGGTCATTCTCTGTAGAGGGTGTTCTTTGTTTCTTTAAATTAATTTTTTATTGTTTCCTATGAGAAATATTGGGATGGTGCATTGAAATATTTAAAAATGTGTTGTGAAACCAGAAAACACGATTTTTTTATGATATGTGGTGATGATTCTATTGGTTGGAAATGATATAAGACATTTTAGATTTTTAATCTCATTTTTATACATTCAAATACTTCAAGGCTGATAATTAGATGCCTTTTGGTTTTCTTTAGCCACATTCCATTCCAAAAAGGATGTGTGATTATATCTCCATGCACTTTGTGGTTTGGTTACTACATATATAGTAAAAGATAAATTTTATATTTATTGGGATTGATATGCTATAAAAATTGGCGGACATTATATCCATTCCTGATACAACAAATGTTGTAGAGATGGGAAATCTCTTTCTAAGATAGACTATTTTTCAGTGTGTTATATCTTCTATGGTCTCAATATATAAACCCATTTTTACCTCTCACTTATAGTGAGTCCTTAACAAGGAACTTGGATATTGAAGTCATTTGAGAATGACATACCCTACGCAGATGGATGTCCAGTCCATGAGAGAAATAAAAATCATGTTGGGTATGCTTCATGGAGGCATCCTTGATTTTGGGGGAGCTAAGGATGACCATTTGGGGCTAGATGAGTTTGATTATAATATTATTTACCCACACATGTTCATAATATCTCTTCTTGAGTCATTTTATGGATAGTCGTGAAAATTGCCATAATATTGATCATAGATTGGTGAATTTTTATAAGTTGGAATGTGTATGGTTTAAGTGATGTTAGAAATGACTTAATTTATTCATCAAAGGATGTTGATGGTATAAAGTAGGGGTAAATCTAATTATTACCATTATTAATTACCATTTTTTTGTTGGTGAATAGGTGTTCTTCAATGTTTCACCTCATTTGTGCCATTGAAGGATCGGGAGGAAGTGACAACTTTACTAAGAGTTTGGGGGAACTTGTGATGTTACCTAACTGGTGGTACATATGATTATAATTTTTTACATCATCCACAGTTGTCCAAGATACAAAAAAATTTCCATGCATCATAGCTTTGAATGTATCTTTTTGATCCATCTCAATTTTTTAGATAGAATAGTCTTGATGTTAAGCCTGATTTGTTCATGATTGAGAATCCAATCAGGATAATTTATTCTAAGACCATGGAACATTGTGTGTGGATTATATCTTTGGTTCATGGGCTATGGAATAATGGTTCATTTTTTCATGAGATGTGGGATCATGAGGAAATTTTGGGAGATAAGTTTCTTCATCATTGGATATATATGATTCTTGACAGGATTTAAGTGACATGATGACTTTATAATGGGGTGGTTATAACATCTTATTATGTTTCTCTCAGGTATGTTTTGACCATGTTTTTATTCTTCTTTTTTGAGATTTCAGTAAGGATGAGAAGGAATTTGATAGATACCTATAATATTGATGATTAAAATTTTATGGAATTTTCAGCAAAGCAACCCTATGTTTTGTACTCCCCTATGGATATATATGTTGTGTCAGTATTTTACACGACATGTAATGATTTCGAAGAAATTTCTATAAAATGGGTAAACAGTGTTCAACATTAAGGTTTTAAGTAGTATACAAACTATTTAAATAATTAAAATTTTATTTTTATAAAAAATGTGGTGAGTTTATCAATATTAGTGGGACTCTAAAATTACATGTTGGGTTATGGGGTTATAGGGAATGTAAAATGCATAGTGTCTTTTTAAGAAGATCCGTCTGATGAAATCCATATTTTTTTCACCATGTTTCCTTTATATCAACCTACAAAATAATACTTCAACATTTTTGAGTCCTTATATTCCTCTAGATCATCTATTTGGAAAGTGATTATCATGTTGGTTATGGTGTATCACTCCGAGTAAGCAGTCTCCCAATCTATTATCTCTCCAAATCATTCCTCCCTATGGATTGATATATCATCTTGGATTTGTGGATCTAAACCATATGTTGATGAATTATGACTATTGTATGATTTCAAAGGTATTATATGCCATCATTTTTGTCTTCAATCTCTGTTGTGTTTGATATAATCTATGATTTATGGTTTGTGGTTCTATTTAAGAATAGACAGTTGATTTAACATGGAATTTATTTTCTATTGAAATAGATATCTATTGATTTGTGAAAACCAAGTTATTTTTTAATTGATATTGAAATTTTTTTGGATTGAAATATTGAGGTCAAACCTCTCAATATCAATGGAAATAAATATCGGAGTTCATTTTGAAATTGATGGATGTTGTGATATTATTTTGGAGTTGATTTTTCGAATATTTATTTCGTTTATTTGATAAAAACAAATGATTCTTTTTATATTAAAAATAATGAAATGATGATAATTCCTTGATTCGAAATTGAATGCGAATAATCATTTTGGAAATGGAAAACTATGAAATTTATTCATAAATTATGATCTATGTGAAATGAAATGTTTTTCCACTTTTTAATTTGATTTATTGATCACATGTGGTCCGAGTGGTTGTTGGATTATCTAGAAATCAAAATCATTAATGATAATTATTTAGAATAAAAGTGATTATGATAACTCTAACAAAAAACCAAGTTTAGAATGTCATATAATCAAGGGTATTTTTATTAGTAATTTTCATTTTGATGATAATGGAAATTTGCTCATAATATTTTCATGATCACTTATTTAAGATGTGTGAGGATTCAATAAAAAGTAACTATCATAATGAAGGGAATATGTCCATGTTTTTTTTTGAATATTTTGATTATAAATTAATTTTTTTTAAATTCTTTACACATGTCTACTGATTTAGATAAACTATTTTATATGTAATGTTTATATAATTCAAGTTTTAAATGTTTTCCACCATTCTAAAATAAAAATCATATATTTTTAAATATGATATTTTATCACCATGACATATTTTTTTAAAAATGAAATCATATATTGGTTAATTATTATGGTATACTATTATGGAACACTTGGGGAGAACCCTTTAGGATTATTTTCTAACACATTAACATTAAATTTGACCATTTTTATATGTAATCATGCTAGGTATAAGTAGTAGGAATGATCCTCTTGAATAAGGTGGTTTTTAATTATCACATAGGTCTTGGATTCATGTTTCCTTTTGGACGTTTGAGTAATATTGTTATAATTTAAGAAAATATATATATATTTTCTTTCAAAAACCAATTTTGTTTCAAAAAAAATTCTCATTTTTTGATTTTTTATAATACTGATACGTATCTTTATTATCAAAAGTTTTTTTGTAAAAATATCTCCCTATTTTATCTTGAATGATTCTAGGTTATAGTCATTGAAATGTGGGGATCAGGAATTCCCTTTGCATTATGTCAGTGTTGGATTGATTATCAAGCCACTGCAGTTTTTGCACTATTTAGTGACAAAATCTTTCTTATGATGACAACTTATTCATCAAGATGGTATAACAGACCACTCTTGTCAATTAATAATTTAACTATATTCCCCGCTCGAAAGGGGTGAAAAATAATACACATAAAAATTCTTATTTAAACTACCATATGAAATGTAAATAATTTCCCCAATGATTAAAGATAATAATCAATAGACCATAGAAAATTGAATGTGATCAATACAATATATCTATAGTGTAATATATGCAAAATAAAGGGTCTTTTCAATAATTAATATAAATACAATAATATATAATTAAAAATATTATTGAAGAATACATAAAATTCATTATGAAAATATCCTTTAAAAATAAATTCTCACAAAAAATATTTATAAAATTAAAAAAAATTAAACATTATAAAGAACGCTTTAAAATATGATGTGGTCATGATAAGATAAAATTTCTTACATTATGTGAAGGTTTAAACAAAGATTCGTTTTTCATTTTTTATAAAATGAAAAAGGGACTTCTTAAAAAAATATGAATATTTCCTTCAAAACGTATTGTTAATTGTTAAAATAGAAACCAATTATATTTAAAAAAATTTTTAATGGGATAATAAAATTTTTTAATGTTTTTTTTAAAAAAAATGTTTTGGTAGAAAATGAATTTTAGACATAAATGATAAATAATGTTAGATTTTGTTATGGAAATTTCTGAATATTTTCAACAACCAAATATTGAAAATATAGTTTTTCTGCATCATAAAATTTAATTAATAACCATAGATTAAAAAAATATATGTTTCGTAAAAATTTATCATGTAATTTCCTTCAATGAAAATTTAGGTATAAATAATTTTTTTTAAATGATATTGGGCATTAAACCCCAGCAATGATCATAACGTGGAAGTGAATATTAATTAAAGAATAATGTTTTTTATTAGAAATTTAATCCACTAGAATCACGTAGGAATGAAAAATAAGATTATCAGTCGTAATTCCCACAATAATATTATAATATCAAAGTCAATGAACATGTAATATTACCTAATAAAAAATATTTTGTTATAAAATTATTTACCACATTGTAAATATTATATCAAAGCACTTGGGATGAAATCATTCCAATATAAAAATAAAATAACATTAAATATAGATGAATGATTATATGTCATGTCAATGGGATGTTTATACACTATATAATATAAATTAGAAAATTATAATATAATATTCCTCAATGAATGAAAATTGAGAAAATTCAATTCCCTCACTCATTCATTTTGATTAACATTCTTTATCATCCTATATATATGATTCAATAGCCATAATATATTATAATATAACCAAAATAATATTTATAATTTAATATATGATCCATGTATAAAATATTTTCACTCATTCATTAAGAATCATTCATTATTTTAGATTGTTTCATGTGTTAATTTCCTTGTTTTCCCATTAGTTGTTTGTCCGAAATGTTCTAGAATTTGAGAATATAATATAGTTCTATAATATAAATAATAATAATAATAAAATATTTAACATAGTTATGTATTGATTGACCCATAGAATCTCAGTCAAAGTCAATCCTCTGACTATTTATTAAAACAAAATAATGTGCACAATAAAGTACTTCAAGGAAGAAAATACAAATCCAAATCATAAATATCATACCCATAACCACATCCATTATAGTTTTATTCCATCATAGTAACTGATTCACACTCTGTGATTTCATAATGATTAAGAATCATGGATTATTTCTTTTTATGATTTAACTTCTCTGAAGATAGAAAATTCTTGGAGGTTTGGATAGCCTCGTATTCCATTCGGACAGAAGACCTAGTAGATACCAGCTTTGGAAAATAAGAGTAGTCTTTCCTCATCATTGGGCATGGTGGTTCAGTCATAGCATCCTCATTCCCAGGCACCTTCATCTTCCCACCCTGAATAACATCGTTGTAGCAAGGTCGGGCCATAGTACAATCATTTTCTTTGTCACTATCAGAGATGTCCTCCCATTTTTCAAGGATGTTCACCTCTTGATAACCCTCGTTCATTCCCAGTTCCTACTTTAATTGACTATTACTATAAATAATGGTGAGGAAGTGTGGTTGTTCTACATGATTCATGATAACACTATCTCTAGTTAAAACATCCTGATAAGAGAAACCAGGTTGCAAACATGCATATTCCATCCTTGTAACATTCTCCTCTACAAGAGAGTTCTTCTCATACATTAGTTCTTGAAAGCTATTAGTAGTGGATCCTGTGATATCTTACATCCATTATCATAATACTACCCTTGTAACTCTCTATAATATGAGTCATAAACCCCCAAATCAGACACAACAAAATCTGAATTATGCTCATTCATAGGCTCCTACAATTAGGAACAGAATGCCACACAATTCTCCCATGTAATTACCATTGAAATACCAAGATCAGTATTTATGTGATCAAAAACCTGCCTAACCATCGATTATTATTTCCTCCATTAAACAACCTTCTGAAAATTACCATGAACTGTGATCTCAAGATCAATATACTCTTTATCCCACACCACAACAACTAGAGATTGCTCCTCATCCACTGCCTGTCCAGTGGAAGCCACCTACTATTGAGAGCATTCAGTAGGATCATGTCATGGTTGAGTACTCCTAGGTGGATCCTTCAACAATGGTAATGTTGATCCCAAGTTATAACATCCACCAATACCCATTCTCATTACCCCCAGTGAAACCCAAGCCAAGAATTTGGTGCGACAAACCACTCCCACATTCCCAAATAGACCACAATAAACACCATAGGGAATCCACGATTCAAATATGACATCCTGTATCTACTGTCACTCCTTCCCATATCTGATCCAAACCCAGTTCATAGGTAGCCTCACAACTTAAATCTTCACACAAATCTATGGATAGGTAGGGTGACAAACAACCTCCGTCTGGTGATTAGAACATAGATATCAACCTTTCATGTTCCAAATGGTACACAAAATATATGTATTTTTACGGAAGAGTGGAATACCAGGGAGACTCATCCATGTCTCCATCAATGAGGGGTCATTCCACATGTGGAAATCAAGACCCTATCAATGAAGATAAAAAGGATCTCCATTACATATTTTAGGGGTACTGGACCATGCGGTAATCAAGCCAGCTTCTATCTCAAACCAAATCATGAATTCTTCCAATCAATTAGTCCCACTACTACACGCTCTTATATATTCCACAAATTTAAAAAAAACTGGTCAAACTCATCAACTGAAGGGCGCTGAAGACGAAACTGATCCACCAGCGTGAGATTTTAGAGATCTATGTTCTCATTGAGTTCTACCGAGGAAAGATGTTGTTGAGGCACTCCTTGGAATTGGTGATGGAAAAATTGAGGAGGGTTGTATCCTCGAGAAGGAAGGAATATATTCATTATTGGTGAATGGAAAGAAGATGTTACCCCTTCCATGATATTGAGATTGCGGACCTCCCCCCTCTGATCGAGAGGGGGGAGCATGCCTCTGAGGCATTAGGTTTAGGGAATCTCCAATATCATCTCCACAAGGGGATTAGAATTAAAAACCATATATATCTATTATAATTTTAAAATCCATTAAGAATAATGGTTTTAAAAATGAACTATGTTATAATCATGGAGGCGGTAGTCTGTATGTACCCATAGGTAATGTTTACATTATTCATTGATCATTATGGAATGAAGCTCAGTAATAATTCATCACTAAAGTATGATAACAATATCATTTATAATATACTATTTATTTAAAATTAATAATATATAATACATGTAGATTGATGATTAAATTCTATTTACATTACTTTGGGAAGGATATAGTCCACACATACACTAATGATGTTATAATTTTCTAGTGTAATTAAAAATGATATATTATCATTTAATAATGAAAAATATGTGATGGATATATTAATTATTTCCCCTATATCACACATATTAAATAAAATTATGCTTATTACCTTTAATGTATAACATTAGTGAAAGGTGAATAACATTGCTAAGTGAGAAGGTAGACTCTCGTACACACGATTGATATTATTTTATCTTATGTGGACAGGAATGTAATGAAAATTTATATATGATATAATGATTAAAGATGTAAAATTATGCTATAAATATCAAATATATATTGTATATCCATCATAACAGCCAACTATGAGTAATGGTAATGAAAAAATTAATCACAACGTTTCCTGAGGGGTAGTCTGATGTATACAGGAATGATGATTTTGTAACCATTTCTATGGAAGTAAGGATATTTGTTGGTCATGAAAATAAAAAAACAACGAATATGTATGATTAATAATTCATTATATTAGAATTTTTTAAAAATATTTGAAGGATTTTTAGGAATACATAAAATAAAAATGATCATTGAAAAACTTTTCATATTCTTTGAGTAACCTCTATAAGATTACACCAAAATCCATCCAAATATGGAATTTAGAAAAAATAAGGATCATAGAATATAAATATGGATTATGGAACATAATATTGGTATTACATGGTAGGCCAAATGTTTTTCTATTGTGAGTAATTGAGGGGTTGGTTTGGAATTTTATATGTGAGGTGTGGGGCACACTTGTATTGTTTGAAAAGAAAATGGTGTACCCTCATTTTTTATATGCCAATAATTCCCAAAATAGAATATTATAGATATTTATACAATATTATTTCTATATATTTTTAGATAATATGTTTTAGATAATTTTTATGTCATTTTTACTAGTATCAATTTATTTTATCCCCCTGTGAATTATTTTTACCATTATCACAATAATTACTTTTTATTATTTTCACACATCAGTTTAGAAAAAAATTAATTCAAAACTATTATATAAAATTATTTATGATTATTATAAATATGGAAACAATTTTTATAAATTCCATTGTTATAATTGAATTTATTTTAAATTAAAATCAATCCTATAGACATGGTAATGTAACACCCCGAGATTTTATGAAAAATATTCTTTTTAATTTCATTATTGTCTTTTGTTGTACGCTACACCAAAAAGAGCTTTAACAACACGCATCCTTGACTTTCCTTTCATTACACGCAATCGCGACCTTCCTCGATAGCGTGTGTAGTACATAATTCCGAGTTTCATTAAACGACAATATGCTATTAAAATATTATTAATACTAGCCGTTATGAATAGTAATAACCAATTTTTCAAATTTTTTAAATTTAATTTTCAAAATGGACTTCATTTTTGGATTCAAAATATCAAAATTAGCTTAGGGTGAAATTTTGGTACATTTCGGATAACTTTCATTTTCTGATGAATAGTGAAAATTTCTAAATTTTAATTAAAAACATCCTTTTTAATCGAAATAATTAATAGTGATAAATTATTGATTTGATTGGTTTTAAAGTATATTTAGAATATATTTTTATAATTTAATACAATGTTGGTCATTGGATGTAATTCTACATTTAAACCAGACATAAACAAGTGTCAATCTTTTGATAGTTATTATCTCTTAAGAACACGCTATTTGTTTTGACGACGGGAATTAATTTTTAAATAAATTAATGCAATTGATATGTTTTTAATTTGGTAAAATAGACATCATTTTTGAGTTCATAATATCAAATATAGCTTAGGCCTAATTTTTGGTATTTTTCTGCAAACATTCATTTTTTGATGAATAGTGAAACCACTAAGTGGTAGTTAAAAAAATGAATTTTTCATAAAACAAAATTTTACAGCTTCTGTGAGTGGAATTTCGAAAATCTGAGAGACACGGTTGATGTCCGTAAGTAAAATGTGGTTCAATGAGATAAAAATAATTTTTGGTGAATAATAACTTTTTACTTTTTTTACCACGGTTAAAAGTAAATAGGATAATTAAAGGTAAAAATGATATTATTATTACCCTAACACGTGTCCTAATTATATTGGAGATGTTTAATTCGACCAAAAACAACCTTAGGAATAAAATATGACCATTTAGGCCCACTTGGATTAGATTAGGACATTTATTATTATTTAATTCAAAGAAGAGTTAAAAGCGTTAAAATCAATGTTTATTTACTAAAACATTTTTAATATAGGGTTATACATAAGATAAATTCAATTGTAAATATTCATTAGAAAGCTATTAAGATTTCCTACATAATTATATTTTATTTATAATTTTTAGACATTTAATAATTTATGTTATTTATGACACAATGATGATGCAGTAATTACATTAATAGTGAAAAATTAGAATAATTGATATTATAAATACCCAAATAAATATAATTTGATACTCTTTATGAATTACACTAATTTTATATGTTAATATGACATGTTATTATTAGTTTAATTAACTTTTTTCGAAATAATAATTCTTTTATGATTTTCAAAAAAATCAATTACTAAATAGTGTCAAAATTGACATAAAATAGTTTTTAAAACAAATATTATATTATTAATTGTTATTTTATTCCTAAAAATCTAAGGTTTGGATAAATGACTTAGATAATGTCATATATATTAATAATGAACAACTTGGGGTTCTTTTGGCTTGATATATTAATTTTATTTACCTTATAGTGTAAGAAAAAAAGAAGACACGTTAAAAGTAAAATTATCTAACTTAAAGTTAAATACAGATGATAAGGTTAAAATAGAAACCTAAACTTTCCTAAATTATATTGGATGAGATTATTTCGTCCGATACCCACCTTAGCTTCGAAATAAATCAATTTGGAGCTATTTAAAACCGAATTTGGCTTTATAATAAAATAATATTTTTAGTTTTTCCAAAGGAGCCCCTCTCCTCCCTTATAAAAGGGCACCCCCTCCCTCTCTTCCTCACACCACTTTGATACTTCAAGCTCGGAAAACCCATGACAAATTCACTTCTACACTTCCCTAGAAACATCCTAGAGGTTCTGGTCTTCCTCAAAGACCAATTTTAGTGCCCGAAAAGGATATCTGAAAGAGGCGCTTCAAAGAAGAGGTAATGTCTGTTACCGATTCTTTCATCTTTATTTCTTCTTCCACTTCTTCTTCTTAGGTTGTTTCATTATGAATTAATAACATAAGTATAACTCATATACTGATATGTTATTATATGTATGAAACAACCCTATTTCACCATCTATCCATCCTACGGAAAACGAAATCACCGCGCGTGCGTACGTACGGAATATCGTCTCCACGCCGTGGTGGAATCTATTTTCCACCACCACCTTACTTGTATGGGTATAATGGTGTAAATAATAACTATATATGATTATTATAAAGTGATATTGATTCTTAAATAGTATACATACACTCCAGTATAGTCCCACGATCATGATAATGATATCATCACTCGTGCGTACGTACGGACTACCGTCTCCACGACGCGATGAGATTCATTCTCCACTTTAACCATTCATGAATGATTATAAAGTATATATAATAAGTAATCATGAAATGTATTACATAATAATGATACTAGATTTATGTGTATAAATATGTATGTCATCTACTTAATTCCATTCAACTCAATAAGGAAATGAAAACAGTTTTCATGCGTACGTACGACCTACTGTCTCCATGAACGGTGTATTTCATTCCATTTACTGATATATTATATATATATATACATATTATGAATATATATTATATATAAATCATGTTTTATATTCTGTAATTAAGTAATCATTATCTATGTAATCATATGAATAATTACAAGTCAAAACACGGATGACAAATGAAACAATTTTACCCAAAACGCTCTTTAACATGGAATTTACAAAAGAATGGGTAATATAAAGTCATAAGTGAACCATATATGATATAATAACAATGGGTATGATTCTGGAATAAGTCAATGACATTATTTAAATCATTATACAGGAGTTTTGGACACTTACGGAGCAAATCGGACCTAAGGTAATGGAAATATCACAATCTCATTTTTATCCGAGATTGTTTATACTTTGGAATTTACTGGGGTGTATTTTATCATCCACATCCATGTATCATCAATGTGTAATATTATTTCCATCCACCTATAATTGTTTAAATCCAATTTTACCCTTTGGTGAGTTTTTAGTAAAAGATATGAAAGGAATCTTCTGTCATTATTCGTACGACGTACTTTTTGATTTTTCCGACAAAAGTACGAGAAGAATGTTTTTTTAACTTATACGGAATGAATGGATTTTTAAAACATTATTTCCAAGAATCTTACTTTACAAGTTTTCATGTTTATTTTTAATCAACATCTTTTATTTCAAAATTTTATGACATGTTAAGAAAGGAAAAATGTTTTTGAAGTAGAAATGATATTTTCCTCAAGAATGGAGTTCAAGTGTTTTATCAAAATTAGTTTCCATCTAAGATAATATAGGGTTCTGTTTCTATCCATATTTTTAAATTGATTTGATTATGTTATGAGGGAATTATTTTTATGATGTCCTTTTATCATATATGGATTATGTTATGATGGCATGATGTTTAAGAATCCCATTTTTATTACATGGGTTACGCTATGATGTATGGTTTATGATTTTGTGGAACACATAAGAATGGTATCATTATGAGATGGGTGGGACCTATATATCCCTACAATGCATTGGTTAAAGATTTTATATCACATGAGATAGACATGGCTGGAATGGAAGGTTATACCGGTTCAGTGAAACAGGACTGAAACGAGGAGTGAACTCGGTTCAGAAATGGACTTTGTCCACTAAGATATTCTTGGCAGTGAGTCTTGACTAATAAGAAATGATTCTCTATGATTATGTGTGTATGACACAAAGTTTCATGTTTTATGTTATGATTATTGGGATTACATTTCAATACTATGATTTATCCCATGTTATGAAATTATGATCTCTTTTTCAGGTTAATATTTCCAAAATGTTATGTTCTTATGAATATGATGTGATTGATTTTTTTCTTTTGTTTACCCTTACTGAGCATTTGAGCTCACCCTTTTATGTTTTCATTTCCCCAGGATATAAAGAACGTTTTTAGGTAAAAAAAAGGAAGATCTTTATGGGAGATTTTGAAGATCATTCACCATGATTAGAAGATTATATCCCAAGATTCCAAATACACTAAACTAGTACGGTCCTTGTGTGTATTTTTTTGTTATGTACTATGTATTCCACAAAAGTAATGTAATTTCCATGTATGTCAAGCTTCGGGTCTCTACATTTGCTATCATAGGAAAGGTTTAGTCATCCTTTGGAAACTATGATGTCAAAACGTTAGTGAGATCCCTATAGATATTTCTAAGGTATGTATTGGGATGTACCTAAGGATAAGTATACGTATATGATATAGTCCTAGAACTACGGTAATGATATTATAATTTAACCTAAGATGTTAGATATTGTGGGTGCTCCCCCTTTACTATGTTTTTTCCCTAGCATGATTTTTTCCTCTCACACTATTCTTTTTGGGTTTTAGAAAATGGCTGGAAACAGGAAGATTCATGATAATGGAGGATATGACGGACAGTGGAATGATATTCTTCATGAGAAACCAAATGAAACGGGATTTGGAAGTCTAAACATCGTTATTATGCCTAATCAGAAATCTCATAATATGATCAATACTCTCAACATTGGTATGTTTCCCGACTCAGATAATAAGAGAAAGATGGAGTTTCATGATGATCATAGAGGAAAGAAAGTTCAATTTCCATCATGTAAATCATGTGGGAAGAGGCATCGGGGAGATTGTTTCAAAGGAACTGGAAGATGCTTTGGGTGTGGAAAAGAAGGACACAAAGCCATTAAGTGCAAAGGAAAAGGTTCAGTTAACACCATGGATGAGGATAATGGTATTGCTACGACATCAACAATGGTTAAATGTTTTAAATGTGGAATGTACGAGCATTATACAAACCAATTCCCTAAGGTAAAGTCTCGTGAAGAGAATCAGTACAGTCGTATGGGAAGTATTTTTGTTGATGATATAAGGCCCCAGCCTTAAACCTTACATAATCTTGAGTTATTACAAGATTACCCATTGAGGATCTTTTCAGGTTTAGGTTTTTAGAGAATTAGATCATGAAACTTGCATTACATTCCACATTTAAACAAAGTGGTTACATAAAAGACAATATTCATTCTTCCCATCAATAGAAACATATTGAAAATAAAACATGGATTCTTTCTTGACACATCCTTGATACTATCATCACATCATGTACCTTTCCCTTGACCTGTGAAAAACATTTCAAAAACTTGGGATGAGCATAAAAAGCTCAGTAATGGTTATAAAAATATGGAAAGGAAACATGAGTTCATATATACATAAGAATGAAATCATACTTTACCCATAAAACATAGGCACTTTAACATACCTCATAAAACCATGAATAAATCATAGAAATCATAATACATAAAGGTAACTTGAGGTATTCATAACATTCTTACATAGGGAGTAACCCTCTTGGTTACATTTGGAATACCCATCACAGTATATTCCCTAAATCTCTTCGGAGAAACCATAACGTTTCACTCCTTCGCGTTACCCAATGCATTGGAGAGCTATATCGGGCTCACCTGCCCTTAGTTTATCACGGAACCACCCGTTTTCATAACAATGCCCAAGAACCATAAAATAAACGTATCACATAAAACATGCATAAAGGAAAAAAACATTTCCACATTTCAATCACAATATTACATTATAGTATTTTGAAATAATGAATCCATACAAAAAGAAAACATTTCCAAAACCATTTAAAACATTTAATAAGGATAATTTCGAATCAAAGTGTCCCATACCACCTTGAAGCTTTTAACATTTTAAACCATTAATATCCATACAAATAAATCCTTAAAACCATTTTGAAAACATGGATATTAATAAGAACAAGTCATTAAAACATTTAAAGCGATATTTTGGTGAAAGGGTTTTTACCAAAATTAGAGACACTTGAATACAATAATTGAGGAATAACATTTAATCAGAACTTTATAATATCATGAGAATAAATGGATTCATGATATAATATTCCAAAGGACAGTATATACACCATATAAGATTGAATTGGTTCATAACAACAATGAAGTCTCAATAGGGATGTAAAATGTAATGAAATCCCTTATAAGGAAGGTATCCTTAAATTAAGGATAAATCAATATCAAAATTATGTGTGACAAATATAAATACACCCAATATAATTGGATATTATGTGTAAAACAATAAAAGGTCATTAACACATATTCAAAGGATGACATATTCAATAACTACATGTTGAACCCAAAGAAATCGAAATTGGGTTAAAACGTTCCCTTGGTAAAATTCGAGAGCCTAACAACGTCACTTCAAAAATTCAGAAAATGAGTTCATGAGAGATAAAAAGGGAATCTCATCACTTGGACATAAAATTTACATCAATCAGGATATAGAAGAACATATCCCAACATAATAGTATGTGAATTAAAAGACATAACAAACGAAGTCTTTTAAAATGAGGAGGGTGAAAGGTTCCATTATCGACTTGGGTAACTTTCGAAAAGTACACCCCATTAAAGAAGTGTCATAAAATGAATATGTAAATACCCATAAATGGAATTATATTACAAAAATAGTGTAATAATGGGCAGTAAATAAACCACTCAAATGAAATTGTGGAAAATGTAGCATAAATCTCACCAGAATAAAAGTGAGATGAAAAATCCCTTACGAAAACTCGGCAGCCTAACGGCGCCACTTAAAAATTACAAAATGGATTGATGAGAGGAAATAGGGTCTCTCATCATATGAACATAATAAGTACAGTGGGAGTAATATAAAATAACATTCCAATCGTAATGAAGATGAGCTTAAAAGGAATGACATAAAAGAGTGTACTTAAAAAGAAAGAGAGGTGTAGGATCCCTTACCTCGGGTCCGACTTGACTCGATCATTCTTTAACGTCCTGAATAATAAACTTGAGTTAATTTACACTTTATTAAGAACCTTTTTCTAGTTCATTATTCCTTTTAGATCACTTATTTTCATGTTATAAACATTATGTAATCATTTAAGTTAATAATGATTGTTTTGTCGATATTTGGTTCTTAAGTCGAAAGTGGACTTCTTACAATTACATGTTGTTTGTGTGGAAAAATGTTTATTATATCCAGAATTGTATTCATGATGTAGATATCATATATGTCATATATATCCAGTACATTCATGAATTTATAACATTACATAATCATTTAGAGGTAAGAAATGAAATGCACCGTTCATGGAGACGGTAAGCCGTATGTACGCATGCACGCTACTTTCATTTCTATTTCGTATTTTATAGAATGGAATAATAATGATATAAAGGTATATTATAATTCCAGTATAATATCATATATAATATCATTGTTGCATCCTCTATATGTCCCACATACAGTATTTAACGAATCAAATCACTTTGAGGGGGTGGTAGTCCGCACTTTCTTAAATGAAGATATCGCGTTTACCCATAATGGAAAACATAAAGGTATGCCCAAAATGAAAAAAATAGAAGCTTAAGGAAAACATAAACATATTATATATCATATATAAAAATAGTGATATCATAATGGCCACCTTTGAAGGTGTTAAATGAGTATTGAGCAATCATCATTTCGGGAGGCAGAATTTCACCATCCACGGAAACCGTATGTTCTTTAACTATTTGATGTAGTTTTGTGAGAGTGTAGCTCAAATAAATCTTATAACAACATCCTAGTATATTGAATATACTGTTTTTGTTACAAAAGAAGTAAATAAAAAGAGTTTATGGGGTTGGAGAAGCAAAATAAAACAATTGAACATGAGAGAATAAATTACCTTTAAAAGTGTAACTCCTTTTTATTTGAGCCTAAAGGCTTCCTTTGAAAGGATTCTGCCCAAAGGGAATACTCTAGGATGAGGAGAGGGATGTGGAGAGAGTAAATGGGCAGTGGATGTCCGAGCCAAAGGCTTGAGGAGTGTGTGAAATGAGGTAGATGTGGGGGCCTTTTATAAGAGGAGAGGAGGGGCACTTTTGGAAAGTAAGGAAATATTACTTTATTTGAAAATTAGTTTCGGATTTAAAGGGTCCCACATTGATATAATTCTAGGATAAGGTGTTAAGGTTTAGATATCCACCCATCCAATTGGTTTTGGACATGTGTAGGTTTTAGATTTTACATTATCTTTCCATTTTATTTAAATCGTTAAATAATGAGGTCATCGCTGCATTATCATGATGTCCTAAATAATTTAATTTATTTAATGCCTAAATATTATAAAAAAAATACTATGATGTAGGAAATCGTTTTAGATTTCCAATGACCATTTATAATCAAAAATATTATCTTTATAACCCTATGTAAAAATTGTTTTCGTAAAACATATTATATTTGTGTCATTTTTACTTTTACATTAAATAAAATGTTATTTATGTCATTTCCCAACCAAAGTGGCTCCATGGGGTCCCCAAGTTGACCTATGGATTGTCTTGGTCGGCCATTACACATCCAATGAGGTTAGGACATGTGTCAAGTTCATTTGATATTATTAAAACATTATTTTTACCTTAAACTACACTAATTACCTCTAATCGCGATTAAAAACCTAATAAGTTACTATTCACCAAAAAATTATTCTTATCCCATTGAAACACATATTACTACTTAAAGAAAACCATGTATGTCTGATTTGAGAAATTCAAAACACAAAGATGGCAAACTTTCATTTAAACGGAAAAATCAGTTTTTATAAGTACCACTTAGTGGTTTCACTATTCATCAAAAATTGATTTTTTCAGAAAAAATCCCAAAAATTCACCCTAAGCTATATTTGATATTCCGAATTCAAAAATGAAGTCTATTTTACAAAATCCAAAACATATAAGTCACATTAATTAATTTAATAATTAATTCCCGCTGTCAGATCAAATAGCGTGTTTTTATGAAACAATAAGTATCAAAAATTTGACACTAGTTGAAGTCCGATTTTAAAGTGAAATTAATTCCAACGACCACTATTGGATTTAATGGTAAAAATATATTCTAATTTCACTTTAAAACCAATTAAAAAGATAATCTAATAATATAAATAAATTAGATTAAAAAGAGGTTTTGAATTAAAATACAACATTTTACACTATTCAAAAAAAAGAACTTTATCGGAAAGATACCAAAAATTTACACAAAGTAAATTTTGATGTCTCAGTTCTAAATAAAAGTTTTATTTGGTCCAATAGAATTTATAAGAGTGAAAAAAACTATATTTAATGACGGTTCTCCATCAAAAGGTGATAAGTGAGTCTTTAGTGAAAACTAGGGCATATACGCCTAAAATAGAATTCTTTCCGTATTTTAAGCCATTATCATTTATTGGATAAATGTAAAAACATTTAAAAACATATATAATAATATTTTAGTTATTTCTATCCATTCCCGCCAATACAACTACGACATGTTAACTGCCATTTAAAATAATATTATTTTATTATTAGAGTGCAACCTAAGATTCCCAAGAAACTCGTTGTTGCGTGTTGGGTACGCCATCGAGCATAGCATCCCCTTTAAAGTCATATCAATATTTTATTCACAAATATGGATAAATATGAAAATGTCATATTCTTTATTTACCTGGGGTGTTACATCCTTCCCCCCTTTTGGGAATTGCGTCCTCGCAATTTTTAAAATTGAGCTTGCAAACATCCTTGAAAGTCCCACTTCGGAACAAGAGTCGGTAAAACAATCACTTTAAAATAAAGAAAGATAAGCACAGAGGTCACTCGAGTTAACCCATACTAGGATTCCAAGTATGAAAATATGGACATGGAGGAAAAAAAGGGTCATGTTCTGATGGAGAGTGATAGAAAACATGTTTAGGAGAAATTTAACCCCAAGAAAATCACAAACTTGTGATGGGTTAAACAATATTCGATTCCCCAGTAGGAAAAGTTAATAGAAAACATTTTTGTTTTAAGTTAATTTTTATTGAGGAATTTATTCATAAGGAAACATAATCACTTATCATGTTGACTTTCAACTTTTATTAGATTCCTTACACAAACTCATATTTTCTCCTAAAGACGAGTATTTAGGAATACTTGTTCGCATTAAGAGTACTATAATCAACTTCTATAGAATTACCTAATCCACAAAAGAGAACTATATACATCCCATGTCTTTAGCCTTTAACCAAAACCAAAACCAAAAAGGATTGTACAAGGTCAGATAATCTAGAAAAGGATAACCCATTACAAAGAAAATCCATGCTTAATCTCTAAAATTTGTCCAACAAAACCCAAAGTTCAACGAGGACCATTCTATAATCAATTTGTCCATAAAATTATTCAAAGTAAACCAATATAAGATTGAAACCCAAATATTTGAAGGATTTAGTCACATAGTCTTCCAAGATAAATCGTAACATTTTTCTCCAAACAACATCAGTTGCTCCTAAAGTCTTGTATTGAAAAGTAATTAACCTAATCACATATCCTCCATGATAGGTTAATCATTTTCATAAATAACCCAAAATCAATTTACTCTTAATTCATAAAATCATATAACTAAAAAGAATCAGTCAAACTAACCAGGGACTTCATGTAGCCCAGTGGTAGGCGATAAATACCAGTTGCACTTTGATTGTGGGTTCGATTCCCACATCTTTGTCCGACGCGACGGGTTGTCACACGGTCTACGTGTTGTCCTTTTTACAAAACTATATAAATCTCAAATCATTCCCCAAAAAGATATAAAATCATCAAAAATGATCATAACATATTTTAACCTCAAGTTTATCCCATGCCTTTCATTTTCCAGCATATCATATAATAACCCATAATTACCTCAAAAGTAAGGATCATATAAACTCTAATGGTTACCATTATAATTATTACCTGAACTTCTACATGGACTGGTCATCTCGTACATGATGCATTAAAGATCATACCAAGGTTCAAGTGGTTGATCATGACTCCTTGATAGTTGGTTTAGAACAACCACGAGTTTCCTCATCAAATCTCCCATTTTACCTAGTATCTTAATCATAGAACCACCACAGTTTCCTTCAAACCTATTGTCTCCTTGGTGCCTGCTAGATCCATCCATTCACTAAAAAAAGAAAAGTCAGTGTTCGTATATCAACAAAAACATCATGTACTAATGAGTAAGGTAAACACTAAGATACACTTACTCATTCACTTTATCTAAAACTAGGACTCTTTCTGAAATCCTAACCATTATGGTAATGTTACTTATGCTTAAAGAATACCCTAACCTCTAAAGTTATCTAAACCGACCTCTGATACCAACTATAAGGCCCCAGCCTTAAACCTTACTTAATCTTGAGTTATTACAAGATTACACATTGAGGATCATTTCAGGTTTAGAGTTTTAGAGAATTAGATCATGAAACTTGCATTACATTCCACATTTAAACAAAGTGGTTACATAAAAGACAGTACTCATTCTTCCCATCAACGGAAACATATTGAAAATAAAACATGGATTCTTTCTTGACACATCCTTGACACTGTCATCACATCATGTACCTTTCCCTTGACCTATGAAAAACATTTCAAAAACTTGGGATGAGTATAAAAAGCTCAGTAAGGGTTATAAAAATATGGAAAGGAAACATGAGTTCATATATACATAAGAATGAAATCATACTTTACCCATAAAACATAGGCACTTTAACATACCTCATAAAACCATGAATAAATCATAGAAATCATAAGACATAAAGGTAACTTGAGGCATTCATAACATTCTTACGTAGGGAGTAACCCTCTTGGTTACGTTTGGAATACCCATCACAGTATATTCCCTAAATCTCTTCGGAGAAACCTTAACATTTCACTCCTTCGCGTTACCCAATGCATTGGAGAGCTATATCGGGCTCACCCGCCCTTAGTTTATCACAGAACCACCCGTTTTCATAACAATGCCCAATAACCATAACATAAACGTATCACATAAAACATGCATAAAGGAAACAAAACATTTCCACATTTCAATCACAATATTACATTTTAGTATTTTGAAATGATGAATCCATACAAAAAGAAACCATTTCCAAAACCATTTAAAAACATTTAATAAGGAGAATTTTGAATCAAAGTGTCCCATACCACCTTGAAGCTTTTAACATTTTAAACCATTAATATCCATACAAATAAATCCTTAAAACCATTTTGAATACATGGATATTAATAAGAACAAGTCATTAAAACATTTAAAGCGATATTTTGGTCAAAGGGTTTTTACCAAAATTAGAGACACTTGAATACAATAATTGAGGAATAACATTTAATCAGAACTTTATAATATAATTAGAATAATTGGATTCATGATATAATATTCCAAAGGACAGTATATATACCATATAAGATTGAATTTGTGCATAACAACAATGAAGTCTCAATAGGGATGTAAAATGTGATGAAATCCCTTATAAGGAAGGTATCGTTAAATTAAGGATAAATCAATATCAAAATTATGTGTGAAAAATATAAATACACCCAATATAATTGGATATTAAGTGTAAAAAAATAAAATGTCATTCACACATATTCAAAGGATTACATATTCAATAACTACATGTTGAACCCAAAGAAATCGAAATTGGGTTAAAACGTTCCCTTGGTAAAATTCGACAGCCTAACGGCGTCACTTCAAAAATTCAGAAAATGAGTTGATGAGAGATAAAAAGGGAATCTCATCACTTGGACATAAAATTTACATAAATCAGGATATCGAAGAACATATCCCAACATAATAGTGTGTGAATTAAAAGACATAACAAACGAAGTCTTTTAAAATGAGGAGGGTGAAAGGTTCCATTATCGACTTGGGTAACTATCGAAAAGTAAACCCCATAGAAGAAGTGTCATAAAATGAATATGTAAATACCCATAAATGGAATTATATTACAAAATGAGTGTAATAATGGGAAGTACATAAACCACTCAAATGAAATTGTGGCAAATGTAGCATAAATCTTACAGGAATAAAAGTGAGATGAAAAATCCATTACGAAAACTCGGCAGCCTAACGACGCCACTTAAAACTACCAAAATGGATTGATGAGAGGAAATATGGTATCTCATCATATGAACATAATAAGTACAGTGGGAGTAATATAAAATAGCATCCCAATCGTAAGAAAGATGAGCTTAAAAGGAATGACATAAAAGAGTGTACATAAAAAGAAAGAGAGGTGTAGGATCCCTTACCTCGGGTCCGACATGACTCGATCATTCTTTAACGTCCTAATTAATAAACTTGAGTTAATTTCCACTTTATTAAGAACCTTTTTCTAGTTCATTATTCCTCTTATATCACTTATTTTCATGTTATAAACATTATGTAATCATTTAAGTTAATAATGATTGTTTTGTCGATATTTGGTTCTTAAGTCCAAAGTGGACTTCTTACAATTACATGTTGTTTGTGTGGCCAAATTTTTATTATATCCATAATTTTATTAATGATTTAGATATCATATATTTCATATATATCCATTAAATTTAGGCATTTATATCATTACATAATCATTTAGAGGTAAGAAATGAAATGCACCGTTCATGGAGACGGTAAGCCGTACGTACGCATGAACGCTACTTTCATTTCTATTTCGTATTTTCTAGAATGGAATAATAATTATATAAAGGTATATTATAATTCCAGTATAATATTATATATAATATCATAGTTCCATCCTTTATACGTCCCACATATGGTATTTAACGAATCAAATCACTTTGAGGGGGCGGTAGTCCGCACTTCCTTAAATGAAAATATCGCGTTTACCCATAATGGAAACCATAAAGGTATGCCCAAAATGAAGAAAAACAGAAGCTCAAGGAAAACATAAACATATAATATATCATATATAAAAATAGTGAAATCATAATGTCCACCTTTGAAGGTGTTAAATGAGTATTGAACAATCATCGTTTCTGGAGGCAGAATTTCGCCATCCACGGAAACTGTATGTTCTTTAACCATTTGATTTAGCTGTGTGATAGTGTAGCTCGAATAAATCTTATAAGAACATCCTAGTATATTGAAGATACTGGTGTTGTTACAAAAGAAGTAAATAAAAAGAGTTTAGGGGGTTGGAGAAGCAAAATAAAACAATTTAACATGAGAGAATGAATTACCTTTAAAAGTGTAACTCCTTTTGATTTGAGCCTAAATGCTTCCTTTGAAAGGATTCTGCCCAAAGGGAATACACTAGGATGAGGAGAGGGTTGTGGAGAGAGTAAATGGGCAGGGTATAGCCGAGCCAAAGGCTTGAGGAGTGTGTGAAATGAGGTAGAGGTGGGGGCCTTTTATAAGAGGAGAGGAGGGGCACTTTTGGAAAGTAAAGAAATATTACATTATTTGAAAATGAGTTTCGGATTTAAAGGGTCCCACATTGATATAATTCGAGGATAAAGTGATGAGGTTCGAAATCCACCCATCCAATTGGTTTTGTACATGTGTAGGTTTTAGATTTTACATTATCTTTCCATTTTATTTAAATCGTTAAATAATGAGGTCATCGCTGCATCATCATGATGTCATAAATAATTTAATTTATTTAAAGTCTAAAAATTATAAAAAAAATACTATGATGTAGGAAATCGTTTTAGCTTTCTAATGACCATTTATAATGAAAAATATTATCTTTATAACCCCATGTAAAAATTGTTTTCGTAAAACATATTATGTTTGTGTCATTTTTAATTTTACATTAAATAAAAAGTTATTTTTGTCATTTCCCAACCAAAGTGGCTCCATGGGGTCCCCAAGTTGACCCATGGCTTGTCTTGGTCGGCAATTACACATTCAATGAGGTTAGGACATGTGTCAAGTTCATTTAATATTATTAAAACATTATTTTTACCTTAAACTACACTAATTACCTCTAATCGCGATTAAAAACATAATAAGTTACTATTCACCAAAAAATTACTTTTATCCCATTGAAACACATTTTACTTCTTAATGACAACCATGTATGTCGGATTTTCAAAATTCAAAACACAAAGATGGCAAAATTTCATTTAAACGGAAAAACCAGTTTTTATAAGTACCACTTAGTGGTTTCACTATTCATCAAAAATTGATGTTTTTCAGAAAAATCCCAAAAATTCACCCTAAGCTATATTTGATATTCCGAATTCAAAAATTAAGTCTATTTTACAAAATTCAAAACATATAAGTCAAATTAATTAATTTAATAATTAATTCCCGTTGTCAGATCAAATAGCGTGTTTTTATGAAACAATAAGTATCAAAAGATTGACACTAGTTGAAGTCTGATTTTAAAGTGAAATTAATTTCAACGACCACTATTGGATTTAATGGTAAAAATATATTCTAATTTCACTTTAAAACCAATTAAAAAGATAATCTAATCATATAAATAAATTAGATTAAAAAGAGGTTTTGAATTAAAATACAACATTTTACAGTATTCAAAAAAAAGAACTTTATCGGAAAGATACCAAAAATTTACACAAAGTAAATTTTGATGTCTCGATTCTAAAGAAGAGTTTTATTTGGTCCAATAGAATTTATAAGAGTGAACAAAACTATATTTAATGATGGTTCTCCATCAGAAGGTGATAAGTGAGCCTTTAGTGAAAACTAGGGCATATACGCCTAAAATTGAATTCTTTCCGTATTTTAAGCCATTATCTTTTATTGGATAAATGTAAAAACATTTAAAAACACATATAATCATATTTTAGTTATTTCTATCCATTCCCGCCAATACAACGAGGACATGTTAACTGCCATTTAAAATAATATTATTTTATTATTAGAGTGCAACCTAAGATTCCCAAGAAACTCGTTGTTGCGTGTTGGGTACGCCATCGAGCATAGCGTACCCTTTATAGTCATATCAATATTTTATTCACAAATATGGATAAATATGAAAATGTCATATTCTTTATTTACCTGGGGTGTTACAGATGATGATGAAGAGACTACAAATGATATGTGAGATGAAAGAATTGTTGAAGCTCGGTCAAATGTTTAAGAAGGTAGTGGAATGATTACATGTTTATCAAGTGTAATGTTGTATAAGTAATCTCATGGTACTTTGGAATAAAGAGATATCTAAGGATTCTTACACTCTTGTGTTTCCTAAGTTTTGAAATTGTATAATTAATGGTACTAGTAACCATGAAATGTTATTCAGATATTTTCGGAAAGTAGATGATATACGCATAATGACGGGATAAGAAGAAAATTAAATGTTTGATAGTATTCATGAGCTCATGACTGATATAAGGAGAAGGTTGTATCATGGTTTGAGTATATAGAATTTTTGCGGATTTTGGTATGTGGAAAGAGTTAACTTTTAACTGCATTCATGTTTTCACTAAGGTTCAATGTGTATTCATTTTTCAAGAGAATACATGATTAAGGCCTTCGACTGTTTGGATTGTGACCAACAAGACATATCTTATGATATATAGAGATCGACAATGGTATTAAATCTCTCGTAATCATTTTCACTATGTTATGAGAGTGGACTGTAGTATTATGGATAAGCCTAGAGATTGGAATATATTATGTTGGACATAAGTTAGTATTGTTTAAGGATAGAAGTTTTTTCAATACTACTGATGGGATGTTATAGTAATATAGTTTCAGAAACATGACAACCTGCCGGACGGGCGACAACCCATCACGTCGGACAAGGCCGTGGGAATCGAACCCACAACCGAAGTGCGACTGGCCTTTATCGCCTACCACTGGACTACAGGAAGTCCCTGTTTAGTAGAAATTAGTTGTATTATATTAAGCAATATGATATATGAAGTATAAGTCCATTTTAGGAACCATATATGATTAATCTCACTATAGATGGACTTATGTATTTTTTCTAACCTTTTGTTTGAGACAGATGGAATGACCCATCATTCTATCACATGATCTGCTAACACATCACGAATGAAAAATTAAACTTCATTTCTTTAAGAGATGAAGTGTAAATTGTCCAAAGAATGACCAACGGTGAGACTATACCGAAATCACGAAATTATTTATTCTAATTCCAATTTCATCAACTTTAGGGAAACAATTCTCAAAACCAAAAATGTTGTCCTCATGCTCTTATATCTGATGAATTAGATGGTACCTTAGATCGTCACAAATTTATGGCTTTTTGATTTCTGGATTTTCCATAGCCATGTTCTCTACAACTCTCCATCAGAACATGATGGTTAGATTTCTCTTCCATATCCATATTTTCACCTATGTGGAAACCCAGTGATTAGTTTATTTGGGTAACCGTTACATTTCATAATTTTGTTTTTAAAGATTGGATTTGGTATTCCTTTTTACGATGTGGGTTTCTATCAAAGAAACTTTCGAGTAGTAAACCATTTATATCCCCGATGAATTTTGAGGGCGAAATTCATTTTAAGGGGGGTAGAATGTTACACCCCGAGATTTTATGAAAAATATTCTTTTTAATTTCATTAATGTCTTGTGTTGTACGCTACACCAAAAGGATCTTGCACAACACGCATCCCTGACTTTCCTTTTATTACACTCAATCGAGACCTTCCTCGATAGCGTGTGTAGTACGCAATACCGAGTTTCACTAAACTACAATATACTATTAAAATATTATTAAAACTAGTCATTATGAATAGTAATAACCACTTCATGAAATTTTGTAAATTTTATTTTTCAAAATGGACTTCCTTTTTGGATTCGTAATATCGAAATTAGCGTAGGGTGAAATATTGGTACATTTCGGATAACTTTCATTTTCTGATGAATAGTGAAAATTACTAAATTTTAATTAAAAACAACCTTTTTAATCGAAATAATTAATAGTGATAATTTATTAATTTGAGTGGTTTTAAAGTATATTTAGAATATATTTTTACAATTTAATACAATGTTGGTCATTGGATGTATTTCTACATTTAAACCAGACAGAAACAATTGTCAATCTTTTGATAGTTATTATCTCTTAAGAACACGCTATTTGTTTTGATGACGGGAATTAATTTTTAAATTAATTAATGCAACTAATATGTTTTTAATTTGGTAAAATAGACATCATTTTTGAGTACATAATATCAAATATATCTTAGGCCTAATTTTTGGTATTTTTCTGGAAACATTCATTTTGTGATGAATAGTGAAACCACTAAGTGGTAGTTAAAAAAATGAATTTTTCATAAAACTTAATTTTACCGCTTCTGTGAGTGGAATTTCGAAAATCTGAGCGACACAGTTGATGTCAGTAAGTAAAATGTGGTTCAATGAGATGAATATAATTTTGGGCGAATAGTAACTTTTTACTTTTTTTACCACAGTTAAAAGTAAATAGGGTAATTAAAGGAAAAATGATATTATTATTACCCAAACACATGTCCTAATTCTATTGGACAAGTTTAATTCGACCAAAAACAACCTTAGGAATAAATTATGACCATTTAGGCCCACTTGGATTAGATTAGGACATTTATTATTATTTAATTCAAAGAAGAGTTAAAAGAGTTTAAATCAATGTTGATTTACTAAAACATTCTTAATATAGGGTTATACATTTGATAAATTCGATTGTAAATATTAATTATAAAGATAATAAGATTTCCTACATAATTATATTTTATTTATAATTTTGAGACATTAAATAATTTAATTTATTTAAGACACAATGATGATTCATTAATTACCATAATAGTGAAAAATTAGAATAATTGATATTATAAATACCCAAATAAAAATAATTTGAGGCTTTCTATGAATTACACTAATTTTATATGTCAATATGACATGTTAGTATCGGTTCAATTAACTTTTTTCGAACTAATCATTCTGTTATGATTTTCACAAAAATCAATTACTAAATAGTGTCAAAATTGACATAAAATAGTTTTTAAAACAACTATTATATTATTAATTGTTATTTTATTCCTAAAAATATAAGGTTCGGCCAAATGACTTAGATAAATTTATATATATTAATAATAAACAACTTTGGTTTCGTTTGTCTTGATATAGTAAGTTTATTAACCTTATAGTGTACGAAAAAAAGAAGACGCAGTTAAAGTAAAATTATCTAACTTAAAGTTAAATATAAATTATAAGGATAAAATAGGAATCTAAACTTGTCTAAATTCTATTGGATGAGAGGATATCGACCCATCCCAACCTTATCTTCGAAATAAATCAATTTGGATCTATTTAAAACCTAATTTGGCTTTATAATAAAATAATAGTTTTAGTTTTTCCAAAGGAGCCCCTCTCCTCCCTTATAAAAGGGCACCCCCTCCCTCTCTTCCTCACACCAATTTAATCCTTCAAGCTCGGAAAACCCCTGACAAATTCTCTCCTCCACTTCCCTAGAAACATCCTAGAGGTTAGGGTCTTCCTAAAAGACCAATTTATTGCCCTAAAAAGAGATCGCAAAGAGGCGCTTTAAAGAAGAGGTAATGTCCATTACCGATTATTTCAACTTTATTTCTTCTTCCACTTCTTCTTCTCAGGTTGTTTCATTATGAAGTAATAACATCAGTATCACTCATATACTGATATGTTATTATAAGTATGAAACAACCCTATTTTACCATCTATCCATCCTATGGAAAACAAAATCACCGCGTGTGCGTACGTACGGAATACCGTTTCCACGCCGTGGTGAAATCTATTTTCCCCCTCCACCTTACTTGGATTGGTATAATGGTGTAAATAATAACTATATATGATTATATTAAAGTGATATTGATTCTGAAATAGTATACATACACTCCAATACTGTCCCACGATCATGAGAATGATATCATCGCTCGTGCGTACGTACGGACTATCGTCTCCACGACACGATGACATTCATTCTCCACTTTAACCATTCATGAATGATTATAATGTATATATAATAAGTAATAATGAAATATATGACATAATAATGATACTTGATTTATGTGTATATATATGTATGTCATCTACTTAATTCCATTCAACTCAACAAGGAAACAAAAACAACGTTCATGCGTACGTACGGCCTGCCGTCTCCATGAACGGTGTATTTCTTTCCATTTACTGATCTATTATATATATGTATATTCAGAATATATATTATATATAAATCATGTTTTATATTCTGTAATTAAGTAATCTTGATCTAGGTAATCATATGAATAATTACAAGTCAAAACACGGACGACAAATGAAACAATTTTACCCAAAAGGCTCTTTAACATGGAATTTACAAAAGAACGGGTAATATAAGTCATAAGTGAACCATATATGATATTATAACAATGGTTATGATTATGTAATAAGTCAATGACATTATTTAAATCATTATACAGTAGTTTCGGACACTTACGAAGCAAATCGGACCTAAGGTATGGGAAATATTACAATCTCATTTTTATCCGAGATTGTTTATACTTTGGAATTTACTGGGGTGTATTTTATCATGCACATCCATGTTTCCTCAATATGTAATATTATTTCCATCCACCTAAAAAATTTTAAATCCAATTTTACCCTTTTTTGAGTTTTTAGTTAAAGATATGAAAGGAATCTTTTGTCGTTTTTCGTACGAGGTACTTTTTGACTTTTCCGACAAAAGTACGAGAAGAATGTTTTTTTAACTTATAAGGAATGAATGGATTTGTAAAACATTATTTACAAGAAGCTTCCTTTACAAGTTTTCAAGTTTATTTTTAATCAACTTCTTTTAGTTTAAAATTGTATGACATGTTAAGAAAGGAAAAATGTTTTTGAAGTAGAAAGGATATTTTCCTCAAGAATGGAGTTCAAGTGTTTTATCAAAATTATTTTCCATATAAGATAATATAGGGTTCTGTTTCTATCCATATTTTTACATTGATTTGATTATGTTATTATGGAATTATTTTTATGATGTCATTTTATCTTATATGGATTATTTTATGATGTCATGATGTTTAAGAATCCCATTTTTATTACATGGGTTACGCTATGCTATATGGTTTATGATTTTGTGGCACACATAAGAATGGTATCATTATGAGATGGGTGGGACCTATTTCTCCCTACAATGCATTGAGTAATGATTTCATATCTCATGAGATAGACATGGCTGGAATGGTAGGTTATACCGGTTCAGTGAAATAGGACTGAAACGAGGAGTGAACTCGGTTCAGAAATGGACTTTGTCCACTAAGATAGTCTTGGCAGTGAGTCTTGACTAATAAGAAATGATTCTCTATGATTATGTGTGTATGCCACAAAGTTTCATTTTTTATGTTATGATTATTGAGATTACATTTCACTACTATGATTTATCCCATGTTATGATATTATGATCTCTTTTGCAGGTTAAGATTTCCAAAATGTTATGTTCGTATGAATATGATGTGATTGATTTTTTTCTTTTGTTTACCCTTACTGAGAATTTGAGCTCACCCTTTTATGTTTTATTTTCCCCAGGATATAAAGAACGGTTTTAGGTAAAAAAAGGATGATCTTTATGGGAGATTTTGAACATCTTTCACCACGATTAGAAGATTATATCCCGAGTTTCCAAAGACACTAAACTATTACGGTCCTTGTGTGTGTGTTTTTGTTATGTACTAAGTATTCCACAAAAGTAATGTAATGTCCATGTACGTCAAGCTTTGGGTCTCTACATGGTGAGAAAGCATCCTTTCGAAGAGAAAATGTCTAAAAACCATGAAAAATTATATTTCAAAATTCAATATTAAAATGATTACATTTTGTAGAATTGGACTAATTCATATAAATTTTTTATCTAATTATACATTAAAATTGTTATATTATAATTTCTCTTTATAATTATTTCAATGGAGAAGTCCATGTTAAATTAAATATCATTATTTTTCTCAATTCAACAAAAAATGAAACATTTAATAAAAATAAAAAAATAACCATAAGATTATATTTATATGATTATTATAAAAATTAAATTTTTTAAAATAAATAATCTAAATGATTTAAAAATTTAATTTAAATTATTACATAATGCATGACTAATACGATTTTTATCAAAATAACTGTTTTAAGAAAATATTTTTTCCTATTAATTGATAATTATTTTATTTTTAATAAATAGATAAAAATGATTTTTTTTTTTTTGCATTTTAAAAACAAATTATTTTCATAATTAATGTTTCGAATATTCATTCCTTCTATGGTAATGAAAATATTAAATGGTAATGTTTAAATAATAATATTTTAATATAGGATCACATTTTATTCAAACCTGGTGTTGCATGCATTTCATATTATCGAGGAGATTGAATTGACAATAAATTAATCATATTGTATCAGGATGTTATATTATATTTTATTCATTTTGATTCATATTTTACATTCTATTTAATATGATATTGTTATTTTAAAATATTAGGGTCTTACGTTTTTTATAATTCATTTGTAAATATTAATTTTTAAAATATATTATAAAATGCAAGATTTGGAGGTAAAAATCTATTTTATTTATAGTTCATTGTTTAATGAAATTATATATTCATTGAAAATTTTTAATATATTTTTAATATAAATTAAAATTATCTTATCTTATGTTTTTATTAAAAAAAATTATTTGGCTTCATTGATATTTACTTATAAAAAATCGGTGGATTTTTTTATCGATATTCTATTATATATTAATATTGATTTATAAAAAAATCATGATATAATTTTAGATTCATGTATGGTTATTCATGATAGTGATTTATTTTTAATTTCTATCATTTAATTAAATTCTATATTAATTCTTGAAATTTAAATTTTTTAGAAAATTAATATTTAATGCATTCTCTAAGGAATCTATAAAAAATATCTCTAATTATCACAATCAATTATATGATTCTATTTTTTATTATTCATTATTATTCATTATGATGATATTTATATTTTTTAAATTTATTTATAATGATTAGATAAAATTTCATATCAGGTTATTCATCATGGATTCTCTGTGTTTTTTTAATTTATATTCATTAAGAACACTATAGTTTTTAATTTCAATAAATTTGTAATGGAACATGAACAATAAGTCTAAAAAATAGAAAAATTGACTATTTTATTTATTTATATCATCTAAAGTATTTATTATGAATATTTATGAGATTTTTTATTTTAAATGTATTATAATTTAGCCAGGATGGGGTTTTGATAATAATAAAAACTATATATAATCAAATTATTTAATGTGAAATATTTTTACTAACAACAATATTTAAACAATGGAATAATTCTAATACCATACTAATTATATTAACTAAGAAAACATCAAAAAATTATTTAAAAAATGAAATTTTAAGTCATAAATTCAACATTTCCATTACCAACAACAATATAGTAAAGTTATAAGTATTTTTGTCAACCTAATACATTATTGAATTAATCTAAGATTTTTATGTCAAGTTGAAATGTAGATTATGAAATTGACTAAAGTGGTATTATGATTTGTCAAATAAAAACATCTTGTACAATATATTTCCTTGTATAATTTCTCGAAGGCATATATTGATCTAATTCTATTATTTTGTATTAATTTTATAGAAGCTAAAAGATATTAGACTTTTTGATAATGAGGAAATGTATAATATTATAAATTTAATGATTTAATACTACAATTACTTTTTTATAAGAAAAATAATAAGGTTGAACAAGAAATGATAGATTAGGTTTTAATATATAAATTTATTTTATCACATACTATTATTGTCACCATTGATCAGAATACACTGGTGTTATAATCCTGAAAATTCGATGCTTGACTCATTATCATGAAACATATTTGACAACATTATTTATCATTATATATTTTTAATTTTGACATAATTTGGTTCAATTATATATATTGAAATATTTTATTATTTTCTATAATAAATTTTTTGATTATATGTAATTATTACAATAAAAATGGTATGATTTTATTTTATGTTCTATGATAAAAAATTAAAGAAAAAATTGTATCATATAGATTAAAAAATAATTTTATAAAAGGTTTTCTATAATAATCTAAATTCAAGAATATATAAGAGTAATATAAACAAGTCACAGCTTTATGGGGGTCTTAAAGTGGGAATTATGTCTTATTATAAAAAATAAACATAATTTTGACACATTTTTTCATTAAATAAATAAAATTTAATTAAGACACTTCATGACTATGTTATGATTAAATTTAAAAAATCCATATATTCTATTGTTCAATGTTTTTAGAAAATATATATAAACATGGCATTAGTTAAAAAAGATATGTTGTACTTTTAGGGTTAGATGTTAAGAATGCATTAAATGAAATGGTTATATTTATTTACATTACTCAAGATTATTTATATATTTATATCATCATATTTAAGATACAAAATTTTGTTTTAGGAAATGTTAAGGGTCTGTTGGTGGTATTCTTTAATGTTTTATACTCACATCCATGAAACACACCTCCATGAATTTTTAGACATCTTTTATAATGTTGATTATAATGGAATATTAATGATGGATGATGGTAGTGTAAGTATTGTCCTAAAAGGGGTTATATATAGGCATATAATATAATTTTCCAAATAAATTGGGGTTAAAATAATTCCATTTATTATATTTCAATCCTTTTTTATACACATCCAACAAATATGATAAATATATTATTATATTATGTAATATTGCATGACCAAATGGATTTTCGATTATAAGTTTTTATTTTATTGGGTTTGATAATGATTTTGATAGAATATGGGTTATTTGAATTATTATATTTTTGATGAAAATTTTATTTCATATTTGTATACAATATATGATATAATATGTGATTGTAAATTTTACCATCAATATAAATTTACACACTCTTTTATCGAGTTACCAATAGTCAATTAATGGGGACTATGATTAAGGTCATATTACTACCTTACATTGAGTTCTGTGGCTATGTTATTAAATTAAATCACATGAATTTATTTATACATGGAATGCTAAATAAAATTAAATGGCTTCACCAAAACTGATATTCTTTCTTTGATAATAATGAATAGAAAATATAGAAAATATCCTCATGGGAGATTCCTTGAAAACATTTTACGAGAAATAGATAAACCAATTGAGATTAGTGTTGTGGATAAATAATGATCAATACTAAGTTATGATAAAATTTGAAATTCATGAATCAACTATAATGGTAAATCATTAAATTCTATTTTTATCTTCTCATAGTTCATTTATATTTAATTTCTCAATTAATATTAGTGATATCTTAAAAACCATCCAATTATGATATCCATTATAATATTATCACCCTCAATATAGTCTCCAAAGTCTTATTGATTTATTGTTATTATACATAAAAACATTAAAAATATTACAAAATTTATACCACAATCCCTTTTAAATGTTATATTTAATTTAATCTCATAAGATCCAAAAATACCTTTTAATGACACAATTTGAAAATCACTCAATCAATTTAAAATTTTATTGAAGCATTTTTTTGATAAAAAATATTATTATTATAATTTCAAATGTAATGAAATTATATAAATATTATATTTTTTATCTTATTTATTGAATTATTATATTCATATTAATAGTTATAAAAATTTAATTATTTTTCAAAAAATGTTAGATTTTATAATATTCTTATGAAGAATTAAAATATGTATTAATTATATACAAAGTCATCTTAAATAAATTACATAATTCACCCACATCTAATTATATAAATACACATACTAAAATTATTATTATATATCTATTATTATATGGGGTTAAACTAAGATAAAAATATAATTAATAAAATAATTATTTAATTTTTTCCATAATTTTTGTTATAGATATATTAGAATTACCTTTGTCAAAACAATTTGGTAAAACATTAATAATGTAATTTTTAAGTAAAATAATGTGTGAAATATATATACTTATTTATACATTATTTCCAACAACATCATAACATTAAATTCAAATACTATTTATATATATATATTTTATGTGTTTTAATAAATTGGAAGGAAATTTCCCTTCAGAAAAGTTTCTAGTGTAATATCATATAGACACATGTATATACTACTAATAATGTACGGTAAATAATTGGAATTTTTATAAATTATTAAAAAAAGACTAAATATGTAAACATAATAACATTTTTCAATTTCCATTAAGAACCCAATTTCATTATAATTTCATTGTTTTTTTGTTATAAAATAAAACTCACATAATTTTACATTTATGTTGAACTGAAAACTATTGTGAATGAAAAAATCTATATCTTTAAAAAACAATTTTGTAATATATAATCATTTAGATTTTTATATTTATATTATTTTATTATTTTATTCTTCTAGAAATTATTTTCTAAATTATTCATGTTATATAATTGGTTTGTGATTTAGTTTAGTAGTTTTTTAATAAGGGAAAACAATTTTATGTAGTATTATACAACAATAATCATAGTGGAAAAAATTTATCATTGGTAGGATAAGAATAATAAATTCCACATCCAGTTCTATATTGGAACAATAGTAGTGTTCCACGTATAATGTAGTGAAAAAAACATTATTGGAGAGACCTCTAAAATTTAGGGTGACAATATAGAGAGAAAATATGAATTTGGATTTATTGTTTGAACTCCATAATCCCTAAAATCCAAATATATTTAATTAAAATATTTATAAAAAATTGAATATATTTTTACAAAATATATTTATTGATATTATTGTTGTTGTAATTTTTATATATTTTTTTATTATACAATATATTCTTACCCCTCATTGTGTTATCCCAAAAACCAGGGTTACACATCATACAATTCATGATAACCCATTCAAATACAAAAGAATTTCATAAACATTCATCATGGTGATAGTCTAATAGTATTTATTTTCATGCACAAATGAGAAAATTAAACAAAATAATATGATATTGGATACCAATAAAATACCAATATCTAACCTTATTATGATAGAGACATAATCTATAAAATTCCCCAGGTCATAAATTATTAATCATGGGCCTAAAAAAGGATAATCACATACACCTAAAGTGATAAAGCCTAAAGAAATTTATCATCGGTCTCTTAATGTACCCAAATTGTATGTTAGGAACCTATATGAAATGTATGACAATATCAATGAATTCCTACCATAGGTGAAATGATAATCAAAAGTAATGGTCATCGTAAAAGTCCATAAATAATATTATATCATATAACATTCTAAAATTTAAATTTTATAAATTATTATGTTCATTATTGAAATGAATAAAATCTAATAGTAGTCATGGAAAACATATTCAAGAAGATCCCCTACCCACAACAACCATGGACTAATGGTTATGAGGAAGCCAAAACCCTTTATCCGAGTGATGGTTTTAACAACAATACACAAATAATTTCTTAGATCATTAAAACCCCTACATTTATTTGGTCCATACATAAATATTATAATTAGGATTGATCAAGTATAATATTGGGGAAATTATCTCGATCAACAAAGTACTCACCAGATAATGAAAATATGATAGAATCATGGAACGATTTCTAAATATAAGTGTTGAAATAGGGGGTGAGAAAATAATTTGATAGGATCCCAAGTGTTCTTAGAGTGAAATGTGGGATTTTAAAATATTTAATGGGTATAAGATTTAAAATATAAGAAAAATCTTTTATAATCAGAATCCCATATGGGAACTGTCAAAGCCCACTTACTACCTAGTGTCCACTATGCATATTAATTTCTTTCAATGACCACTAATGAATGACCAGTGGCTACTTGAAATAATTACCTCCAACTAAGAGCCTCACTAAATTAACGGTTGGAATAATGTTCATAGATAATCTATAGTATGCCCCCTAGCCCATCATCAACATATTTATAACAACCAAACCCCTCTACCCCACCACTAATCAACTAAACCACACTAATAATCTATTTTATTTTCTATAAATATTTTTACCCCAAATGGAGATATAATATTTAACCCCAAACCCCTCTAATGAATTCAATTCATGTATAAGTATCCTAGTACGAAATCTTGAGTAACATGGTACACTTCACTTAAAATTAAGATCTATGCTCATATAATTCTTCCTAAACATACTAATGCATCCATTAAACCCAAAAAAGGAATGATATTTCATTGTGAAAATATCTATATTTGGTACAATATCCAAAAATGTTCCCCAATAAATTATTCATTCTTCTCTAGCTCAATATCCTCCTAAATTAGCTCATACTGAAAATTGAGCTCATAAAAATGGTGATGCGACACATGGAAGACATTCGTCATACCATGGTACTAGGTATGAAGGACCAATTGATTGGAAATTATCCCGATACATTCAAGGATCATGAATACTCAAACATACTCTATACCCAACATTTACAACATCCTAAAATACATATTCTCTATCCAATGGGACAACCACAAAAAGACCTTTTTACACCCAAAAAACTCAATTAGTCAACTAAATCAGTTAGAAGAAGATAAATTACTTCAATGAGATATAATTAATAATTTACTAATCCACTACTCCCCCTCTAATGTATCTCATAACATGCTCATCCCAACAATTGAAGACTCACCATCCTCAATCTGGCACTGTTGTAAAGGACATGGACACTAACATATAGACCCAAATATAACTATATGATTCGATGGATTAATGGTTTTATTATAGGTGATCTCCACCAGAGTCAATTGATCATCTCATGTGTGATCAAAATCCAGAATACACACTCAATGTGTATCCTTTATTGTCATAATATTTATTTTTATCTCACCATATATCGTAGTAATAAAAGATATACATACCTTCAATTATGTACATATCAACTTCTATACGCCTTTAAAAAAATAAAAATAAACATGGAATTTCAATTGTATACCAAACATGATGATACTTTATAATGTCTTGTGATATCATAAATATAAAGATTTACAAACTCATCTACTTAGTTCACTTATTGAATTGATATGAAGTGTGACACCTTGGTCAATCGATCAACAAAAACCCATATTATTTATGGACATATTTGTGCATGAGAAACCATATCTAGATGATTATCATCACATTATCCTAATTCAACATTGGAATTAAATGTGGTTGGAGTAACCATCTTGGGCTCTAATCCTCAGAATTGTTGCTTAGACATTTTAAAAAACATGAGACATATAATTCAATTACAGTATTCATGTCTAGCCTTTAGAAATAATTCAAGACATCATGATATATCTTGTATGACCCTTGATATTCATACCATTATTAATTATGATAGGATCTCATCATCTATTCCCTCTTATAATATGAACCATCACCATACCATGAACAAGAAGTATTCATCATATATCCATTACAGAACCAGACTTACATCCACTAGCTACTAACCTCAAATTTATCACCCAATTTTCTAGATTAATATCCCAACATTCCATCATGCATTCTATCAAAGAGGATGTGACCACTATGTGGGAAAAATATTCTTCCTATCAATCCACAACCACACCCACACCCACATGTCACTATGATAATATATACATGACTATTCATCCTTACTATATATTTTACTTTCCTACTCCATTCATATATATTCTATGTAAATCCTCAAATAATTTTCCTTTCCCCTGATTATTATCCATCGTAACGACTATAATCTATATGTAATTTATATTAAAAATAATATCTTAATGATATGGCCCCACCAAAATATATAACCATGGATTAAAACCGCTAACATTAATCCATGGGTAAGGTTGTTAGTCTCATGGTTTCACATATGGAGTGACCCATAAGGAACTACCTTATCACCTAGCATTATAAATGATTCATATAAAATGATAGATGGAATATAATAAACAACATACCCATATCAGGGCTCATTATATGTCTATATCAGATTCCAAATCAATCAATTCTTTAGATCTATAATGACTTATACATATTAATTTTTCTAATCAAACATGACAATACCTTTGTTCGTCATGGTCATGGGTGATGACAAGATAAAAAATTATAGAATGAGTCTTATATAGTATCCATCTATATTGGGGAAACCCTGAAATTCAACCACATACCACAACCATTCTAATTAGATGATTACATCAATATTCATTGGATCAATTGGTATTTCCTCTTGAGAAACCTCATGACAAAGTAAGTGAACCTCTTATATCCAAAAGTGAAAAATGGATTACATTAAATAAAAATGATGTTCCATAAGAATACTCAAAATATATCTAAATTTCTATAATTTAATATCATTGTTAAGGAATAAATATATTTTTACACCACAAACACTATGAAAAAAGAATCCATGTTCCATTGAGAAAATTCTTTCATAGGAACCAAGAACACCATCAGTTATTTGTTACAACAAAGGGTATATAAAAATACTCATTTTAACCATACCTTTTCATAGAAATTTATATTATTATTTCATCATATTTTACCAATAATTGATGGTTACTAGAATATTGATCAATCATTTAAAACATGTAGTCCCACCTAATTTGATAAAAAAATTATCTATCCTTGGATATGGGTAACTAATCATCGCATTGATCTAAATAGTATTTGGGAGGTATGCCCAAAACAAGAACATATGATCCATCTTCCAGATAAAAAAATAACTAAACACCCCAACAAAAATTGGTCGTTTTGATGATTCCTTTTTCCCCATGATCATCCCGCTTCACCATCATCACATTCAACACAGATGTTTTCATGTGGTATGGTGTAAATTATATGGTTATTGACTATTCAAAATATCAATCTCTATGTGGACTCCACAATATTTAGGAAACCCATCAAATACATTGCAATCACATCTCAATATATCTCTACCACTAGAGGGAAATGTGATATGGACAATTAAAAATCCATATTAAGGATCATACTATATACCTACATCAAAAGTAATTACAAATTATGAATATCTTGTTCAATTCATCCCAATTTCATCCCTATTCAAAGTTCAACATCAATTTTTTTTCCTTTTGTAAATAATAATATAACCCCTCATCAATAAAAATTAATGTGATTTATATTGTTCCTTACATAGGGATTGAAATGTAGTATATAGAAACTGATCATAAAAAGAATTTTGAATCTATAATTATAAATAAATATTTCAACCATCATTGAATATTATGATTAGATATGAAGATGGTGTACTTTCCTTCATTAGGATTATCGATAGATAATAAATCAGAAGTTAATTTAATACGAAAATATAAACTAGTTTCTACATGAATTTATATGATTGAATTGGATGGTCCGTTGTCAATCCAGGAGACATATAATATAGAATATGTCTGAAACATTCCTCAGACTACTGGAGGACTGTCTCTACCATCTACAGATACTTGGTCTAAAAAAAAGAACTTTAATCAACTGCTACATGAAACCATAGATGATCATGAGTCACATGGTTTAAAAACCATATTGATTTCTTCAACTACTAATAACATTATGTGAAGGCTTATATTCTTTTCATCTTTTAATACCCAAAAAAACTAATTCATATTTCATGTCTTTATATACTAGTGGAATGTATTGAGAGACTAGGTAGAGTATTTGATAAAGTTTCCCTTCTTATTCCAATTGTAGAAGTGATAAGTTATATCTCCTATAATGGGAGTCAATGAACCTATATCTACCATGATGTCCGACCATCCAACTAACATCCATCCTTTTACATTCTCATATTAATCTAAAAATATTCATGTAAGACTACATTATAGAATGTTCATATTGATTTAATGATAGATATGATCGTTCAACAACTTGTTCATCATTAATTCACATATTGATCATTTATTCCTTATGAAGAATGACATTATTGTTCTTTAGATCCATGTTTATATCTTAGCATTTCACTTCTTAGTGTAGAAAAATATGAAACATTCAATAATTCTATGCATCATTCCCCATATGAAGTGATGAAAAAAATTCATCTAAGTATAAAAAGTTGAATTCATGGACAATGTCAACATCTCCGGTTGTTGATCAATAATATCTGAAGCATGAACCAAATTCTATGAGTATAGGATGAAATCCCTAGAAAATAAATCATAAATTGTCTCATATGTCATAAATTCACATATTCTAGTATATAATACATGAATCCACTAATATTTAAATTCACCACGAAGCATAATGGACAAAAACTTGAAATTCTGATCCTCTTGGGTATCTATTTGGTTAGACATCCTATCAATGACACATATACATGCCTCCAAAACCTGAGGTCTTCCAATTAACTTGAAGCATTTTAGATTCTATATCTGGGATCAAAAAGAATAAGAAACCATTTTTCCCCACCACTATACTCTCTTCCATCCTAATCAAGAACAAATAAAATGATTCATAGCTCAAGTTGTTATATATCATTGACTTCTTCAGAAACTAAGGGATATTTATTTTTATCAACCTCCTTCATAAAATGTTTTGAAACTAGATATGAAATATGTCTTCAATGTAGAATTCCATAAATGTATACAAAGAAAAATTAGTGAAGTTCAATGTATTAAAAAAATTATTACATAACATAAGAACACAAACAAGGATTCATAACATGATTCAACCATTATGTCTACCAAATAGTAAAAGGTATAACATCCTTTTCCAGTCATAAATTCCATGATCATCCTCTAGTAACTAATCTTTAGTCACTACCAAACATATAAACATAATAAAGTAATAGAATATTCTAAAATAAAAGAATGAAGTTAATATTATCCCTAATGTATATCTAAATTTCATCAAGAATTTAACTATTTGAGCTCTACCTAATACAATAAACATATATATGTAAAGTGATACTAGATGAAAAAAAAAGATTCATATACACAAACCAAATCCCATGAATTAGTACACCAACATCATGTTAATCACCTAATGTGAATTTTAATCAATTGTAACATCAAGCTATAAGAACAAAAGATCCCATTATATGAAAACAAAGATGTCCACTATACACTATGGGAAAAGAACATACACAATTCCCCAACAGAATTCCTAAACAAAATAACTCTGGTACAACCTATCTAAAATCATTCCAACTTGAAAAAATCGTTTATTTATCCTTTTACACTAATAATATTTTTATCACCCCGAATAGAACCACTAGTTATATTTTAGTGGTTCCACCTGAACTAATGTGTGGTTCCATGTATTCAAGAGGTTACAAACATGTGGAGATGGCCTATGGAACACCATAGAGAGTATAGTCCCTTGGTATAATGTAATCATTAGGGTCAAAAAATTAATTCATCAATGAAATACTGAGTAAATATGTTATGAATAAAAATGGATATAGCAAACAACAAATAAAACCACGAAATACCAATATGGGATATTAGAAACTACAACTAAAAAAGGGTTTAATATATTTAAAATTTAATTATATAAAATAATCTATATAAATCATTCCCAAATTCTACCATGAAAATTTTCCATTATCCTATTCAACATACTCAACTATACACTATATGGATTTTTCATATTACTTCATTCTAGATAATAAAATTTATAAGGTCCACAAAATTTTTGAGTAATGTGTGAATATAATACTCAATATGACCAAAACAATGGACTTTAGAATATGTGAATAAGTTATATAGGTGTATTCCATGAATGTAAAAAAGAACATATATAGAAACTAATTTTACCACAAAAAAACACATATACTTTGTCCAAATATAGTAGCTCCATCCAATTTGGAAATATATCAGAAGGAATATTTCACATATGACAACAATTTATCCCTTGATGGGATAAACCAAAAAAATGTGTGTCACATTACTCTTGTTGGGATACCCATATAAATACAATCTAATGTCTAACACTTTCATCTAGGGGTATTTTCATATAGTCTTAGACTATATGGTAAACTGTAAAGGATAGATAACATAACATATGATACATGATACAAATGAAAAATCATAATTTTATTTTATCAAGGAATAATCATTCTACATAACATTACATATATGAGTAAATGTAAATAATATATCTCAGAAAGGATATATATTTACAAATTATGTGATCAACAATTGACAATAGGTCTCACATTACTACTTATACATCACAATAGTAATCCATGATCCCATATAAAAAATAAGCTAATGTTAAGGGAATACAATGTTCGTTGTAATAATGACTGAAATAAAAGGTCATCGTATACATTGAAAACATCCACCAAATCTCAAAATAATTATTTAATTAGATTAAAATATATATATATAAAATTTTAATTGAGAATAAACCAAACCGAAATTTTATGTCCAGTACAAACATAGTTGAGTTGATTTGCTATCGATAACCATCATGGAAAAATGGTTTGAAAAATATTGAAACCCTCAATATGGGTATTGAACATATCATTGATCTATGAATGCCTTGTTATTTCATTCCTAGAAAATTAGAATATTTTAAGTCATTTATAATTTAACAGTGTTTTACCATGTATAATATAAGGAAAATGATATAGATCATTATGTTACTCTAAATATGATATACATAAGATCAATTCATTAATATGGAGACAAAATGATGTTTTGTAAGGGGATATGAGATAATAGAAATCACCAATGGGGATCCATAAAGTTTTGGTAGTTTAATGTGGCCTTATAAATAAGTAACAATGTTCATATTGTACCTTTAAAAGAGTTTTTTTTTAATTTTTTGTCTTATATGGGCCATGTCAAAGTCCATCAGCTATTAATTAGCCTAACTGGGCTACCTAGTGACCACCATATAGATTTATATAATATGAGAAGCAACATAATTGAGTTGATGGTAACCAAAAACTAACCAGTGACTTCTAGGGAGAATTACCTCTACCATGGAGACACAGCTGCACGATGATGGCTTCCCAACACATGAATAGTTATACCTATATAGTTCACAATATTATATAAATTTCGATATCTCATTACAAACCCATTAATATCCATCTAAATTCCAATATTAAATCCTTATAAACCAAAAATCATGCTAAAATATTTTTAATATTTGAAAATAAGCATTCCCAAAATATATAGTTCACAATATAAGTGGATAATGAGGAATAATTTATTGGGTAAAAGATCAATCATATATATTAATATCCCTATTCCAATTCCTACAATCCCTATATTGAAAAAAATATTTTATAACTAGTTACTAGTATAAAATAAAACCCAATTAAAGATATATCCAGGGGAATATCCATGAACCAGAGATTCTTTTAGAGGATTGTTACCATGAAAGAAACATTATATTAAAAAATGAAAATATTATTATATGTTAATAACAGAGGTATGGATATTATTTCATATCATAATTGGTCAAAAACATGAAATTATATTCATGTGGAAGGATATATATAATTTCATACGATCACTTTTAAAACATTGTTATCTTCGTATGTGATATAATAAGCTAGTAATCATTTTATAAAACTATTCTTACTCATTTGTAGAGGTAATTTTTTTAAATAAACATGCATAAAATTATCAAATATTATACCCCAATATTGTAAAACAAATAAATTATTTATCAAACATATTTCTAATCACCAGTAATTTAATAATAAAGATTAATGGAAGACCATGTTACTATTATTTTGATTCTCAATTGTAAAGGAAGAATCATTATTTGTGGATGAGAGATAGTAATTGAATGATTGTGATACCACAAGTTTAATTCGCTCAAATTTTAGAGGAATTATAATTTTTTATACACACTACATTAATGCACAAGTGTTTTAGGGGTTAACAACATGGATATATTGATCATTATAATGGGTGGGGAAGTATGAGGATTATCTTTCTGCCTTTTATTCAAATTTCATCCCAATGATTAGTAGGGAAAATATTATACTTCAAAACATCCAATTTTAAACGGAGGAATCAAATTATATAAACATTAACAATTTAAAATTTATATGTTTTAATGAATAAATTTTTTTCCTATAGAAATAATATTGTTCATGCGGAATATGATTTACCAGTTATACGATCCCATAAGATTAATATTTATTTAAAATTCTTAGAGCTTTATTTTTAAATAACTAATTTATTATTTTATTATTTTTCAGGAAACATTTTTGTATGGGGCTAATAGATTGGGGTTAGTAATGGCTATTTGGATCATATATTTTTTTGGACTAATTATATATCAATATTTCAAATTAATTTTTTTTCTTATATCAACTATTATGTGTTGTTATGGTTAAGAGATTGTTACCCATCATGGCTCCCTATACTGTTACGCTAAAAATCATTTTTCAATATTATTATCCCTTATTTATACTATATTAGATTTTGGAAATAATATTTTATAGTGGTGGTAGCCCATGATAGGGGATATTTGAGATGAGGTAAAATACTAAAGACTTCATTATATATCTATTATTATATTGAGAGAGGATGTTTAGGTTCGATAATCCACAGGGAATTTTATATTTTTTTACTGTTTAAATATGTATGCATTTGTTGATCATGATAGAGTGTTATTAAATTAAATGAAATGGTATTTATAAAGTGAATTATATAGATTCATAATTTAGTAAGGATTTTATTGAGGGTAAACAGATTTAGAAAAGTTCTATGAGAACAATGATCGAATAAAATTGGTAATTCTAAATGGTCATGTTTTAATACCATTAAAACAATAAGTCATTTTCATCTAAAATATTTCATCCTCTTTAGTCTAAATTAATAGACAATTTCAACAATATCATTAATTCATTATAATCAAAATTGAGAAAAACATAATAATGTCACTGAGAAAACTATGTGACTTGTAGAAACCTTGGGAGATAATAAATATTTCACCATTAATAACATTTTCTTTTTTTACTATTTATTATAAATCATGTTAATACCATTTGAAAAAGAAATTCACAAATCATTTCTATCACTGATACCAAAGAGGATAATAATTTCACATTTATTTCATATTCGGTTTATGATCATTTTATATATATAAATTATTTTTATTTTTTGAAAATTATTACACCCATTGTCTTTTATAATCAAATGGGTTGGAAGATGAATAATTATATTAGTGAATACTATATATTCATTGAATATTATCTATTAGACAATTGAAATAATGAAAAATAGTAGAAAAAAATATGATGTAGAAGAAGATCATACATGATCAAATAGTTAAACAAATTTGATTTTGATAGAAATAGAGGACATTGATCATTGAATATATATTATCTGTCCTTAAATATGTTATGTTTCACAATGTAATATTGAATAATTAAATATTCATGTGTTCAAAAACAAGTTTGAAAATATCATTAGATAATTTTAAAATAAATCTAAATTGATAATAACCATGAATAGGGGACATTCCACTTTTTGATTATCAAAAATGATTTCTTCAAAATGCACCACATAAGGAAAAGGTATGACTTTATGAAAACATTTTTATACATTTAACACATAATATTATGATTTTATTCAAATTCATATTCTTGTAGATATTTATTTTATAAAACGTAATTTCTAATTAATTACAATTAATTCAATGTGGAATATAAAATTAGAATCCACATGTGAGGTGTATAATTCTAATGATATGATATAGTATTACATATTGATTCTGATGGAATTTTGATATGGAATTTTTATAGTGATTGACTCCCATGGAAAAATAAATTCTCAATACAATGAAAATGGGAAACTATATATTTTGAAAAATAAATAATTACAAAACCCATTTATTCATCATGAAAGGTATGGTACAGTCAAACCTTATTCCATATTAAATGTGAAATTTTTTGTTCATTTGACATGGGTAGAAAAGAACATCAAAACATAAAGGGTATTCATCTAAAAATTTATTGTTAATGGATTTAAAGATAATATTGTCATTTAGTTTATATATTTATTTCTATATTTGTTGTGACAATACAGTTCACCGCATCAATTTTCTAACTATGGAAAGAGGCATTGGAAAGCGACTTGGCTTGGATAAAATACTATATTCTTATATTTTCATTTATATTATTATGTTTTTACAATATGAAAATATTGATTTTTTTCATTAAATTTTTTTTATATTAAATTAGTGTAGAAGAATACATATAAAACCATATCAATTATCATTCATAATCATTAATGGATGGAATAAATATAATTTTATTAGTAGGAAATATAAAAAATATGAATGAAATAATTTTGTTAACATTTTCTCACATATAGGTTTAATATGATTGAAAATATTTTATCCAAAATGAACATAACTGTCTATTTTCTTAATTATATTACCATGATATATTAACTATATTTTCAAATTAAAATTTATAGGTAATATATTTGGGATTTCCTATTTTTATGTAATGTTTTCTATTATAGATGTGATTTAAAATAAATACGAAAACCCATAAAACATGAACTTTATAATGGTGAATTTTATATCCATGATTGGTTTCTAAATATAATCCTCATATTATTAAATTTCACTGTTACATAAGAGAACTAAGACATTTAATTGTAATAAGAACACATTATTTTTTAAAATATTTTTATAAATTTGGAATGTGTTTCAGAATGTTTTTTAAATAAACTTATAATTCCATTATATCTTAGTTTATTGGCATGAAATATTATATACAACTGTAATTTAATGTCTTATAATTTACGTATATCATGATAGGTTTCAACATCATGCTTATTATATCATTACATGCTCAAAACATGGAAATTTGTATAATATATAAATTAAAAAATGGGCAATCATTGTTTTTTGATCATACAATGAAGATTATTTATTTTTTTAAAAAAATTGAGGTTTTTTCTCATTATATTATATGTATTAAAAATCACATGAATATATATATTTCATGGATACCTATATTTTCATTTGAAAAGGAATATAGAAAGTTATATAAAAATAAACATTATATGATATAAAAAATGAGGTATGATTCATTATTACAAATCATTGATGATTATCTTTAAAAATTTACATGTTTTGGAAGGGGTATAAAATATAAAATTGAAATTAGTGTGGTATTTTGGTTGAGTAATATAATTATTATTCAAGTACTAATTTAAAATCTCCATACCTGTATATAAATATATTTTTCCCAAATAATCAATATTATAATAAGATAAAACTACATTGGGAAGTACCTAATATTGAAACATAACATGATACACTAATATAGAAGAACATGGACTTGAATGATATAATTAAATGAAAACAATCTGGGGAATTTTAATAACTTACAAAAATATATTATGTTTCATCAAACAATAAAATCAAAAAGGTATATATATTAGATTACATGGGTGTATATATGAAAAATAAAATAATCATAATGGAAAATAATGGAAATTGTGGAATTCAAGAAAAAATATCCCTAAAAATATCTTCGATTGTTGGGGGTGAAAAAACAATATAACTCTTAACTCATAAAATTAAACATTACTTTGATATTTCAAATTACATTCATTATCTAAAAAGTATCTCATATATATTACAAGTTTAGGTATATAGGATGGGATCCATCCTAAAATCAATTAATATCTAAATCTGAAATTCATGGATAGTAATTATTCAAATAATAAAATAATAAATTACATATATACGTATTAAAATTATTTAATTTATGAACATAATTTTAATTTTTTTGAAATGTGATTTTTTTCTCATTGTGTTTTATATTAAATAAATGAAATTAAAATAAAATGTGTATTTAATAATATGTATAAGAAGGACTCACCATGCCTTTGAGGTAGTATAAATCTATGTCGATACTAAAAATATGTTTGTGTTGTATCCTATGATAATATTATAACCTATCATTTAATATTCATATTTATATGATAAAACACGATCCTTGTGGATATAAATAATTCAATTTCAATTTAATTAACTCATATTAGGAGAGAAATATTTATTTCACTTAATATTATATATATACCAAAATATTATTAAATAATATTTGTTATCATAGTTGATTAAATTAATTGGTAATTCGAATCAATATCTTATTATACTATTATATTAGTTTATAAAAATCTTATAATAGTAAAATTTATATTATTATCACAATATGAGATCCAACAATACCCAAAAATCATGATATTTCCTGAAGACACTCAGTTCTAATAGGTTGGATGAAATGTTACTATGGAAACCCTAAGATATTAATACTTTCCTATATTAGTATTGTGGCAGGATGGTTTAATATAAGTTCATGACTTTGATAAATAAATAAGAAAACCAAAATATATTCGTAGAAGTGAAAAATAAAAAAGTGATGTCATGTATCTCTTATGACTGGTCAATATCATTATATATGATACAACATGTTGGATATTGTAGGATAACATTAGAATTAATAATAGAATGAAATATGGATAGGGAAAAATCCAATTGAAATGTCATAAAATTTTAAACCCTTTTATTTAAAATCATATAAATCTATTAAAAACACAACATTAATTAGAAAAAAATTTACAATACTTTTTAATTTCACACTAATGGCATATTTTTGTCATTTTTTCAGGTCAAAAAATACACAACGGAAAAATGTGTATTTAGCCGCGGTTTTGTTTTCATTTCATGGTGGTTTAAACCACTCCTAAATCATACTATGGCGGTTTTGAAACACCGCTACTAAATCGTGCATCGAGAAACTATTAGTGGTGGTTTTCAAAACTTCTGTAGAATGATTCGCGGTGGTTTTTTTGAATATTTTTTTAAATTTTTGAATATTTCATGAATTTTGTAATCAAATTTAATTAATTAAATATTTATTTATTTATTTATTTATTTATTAAATTATTTATTAAATTATTTAATTAATTATTTATGTAATTATTTATGCAATTATTTATGTAATTAATTAAATATTTATTTATTTATTTATTTTATTTATTTCATATTTATTTTATTTACTTCGTATTTATTTTATTTATTTCGTATTTATTTTATTTACTTCGTATTTATTTTATTTATTTCTTATTTATTTTATTTTATTTATATTTATTTTATATATTTTTAATTTATTTTATATATTTTATACATTTTATATATTAATTAATTAATTAATTAATTAATTATTTTATTTATTTTATTTTTATTTTATTTTTTCGTATTTATTTCATTTATTAAGTATTTATCTTATTTATTTGGTATTAAATTATTTACTTTATCTGTGCCCATGCCCATGCTCATGAAATATAATGAAATTCTACGTTTGCTGAGATTTGAACCCCTAACCTCTTGCATATTTTTCAAAGACTTTACCACTCCAGCATGCTCGTCATGTGGTTGATAAATAGAATTTAATATACTTATATATTCAAACTGAATAAACAAATAATACATAACTAATATATATAAACTCAATAATAAATAAACAATAAGAAAAAATCTATAATTAATAATCAATAATCAATAATAAATAATTATTGATTTAATAGTTATTTATTGAGTTATTTATTTATTTATTATTATTTACTGTTTATTGTAATAAATTAAAAATGACTTATAATAATCAATACATAAATTATAAAACTATGAAAATAAAATAATAAAATAATAAAATTACGAAATTAAAAAAATAAAATAATAAAATAATAATACAACAAATAATAAACAAAAAATAGAAAACAATAAATAATAAATAATAAAAAAAATTAATAAATACTAAATAATAAATAAAAAACAATAATAAACAAATAATAAACAGTAAAAAAATAATAAATAATAAATAATAATAAATAATAATGAAGAAATAATAAGCAATAAATAATATATAATAAATAACAAATAATAAATAAATAATAAATAACACATAATAAATAAATTATAATAAATAAATATAAATATGAAATAATAAATGAAAAATAAAAAACCAAAAACAGTAAATAATAAATAATAAATAATAAATGACAAATAATAAATAATAATGATAATAAATAACACATAATAATTAATTATAAATAAATAAATAATAAATAATAATAATAATAAATAATAAAAAATAAATAATAAAAAATAAATAATAACCAATAATTAATAACCAATAAATAATAATAAATAATAATAAACAAATAATACAAAATACATAATAAATAATAAATAATAAATAATAAACAATAAACAATAACTAATAATAAATTAATAATATTATTATTAAATAATAATAAATAACATTTAATAAATAATAAATAATAAGTAACAATTAATAATAAATAAAGATAAAAAATAAATAAAAAATAAAAAAATAATAAATAATAAATAATAAATAATAAATAACACATAATAAATAAATTATAATAAATAAATTATATATAATAAATATAAATAATATATAATAAAAAAACAAAAAACATTAAATAATAAATGATAAATGATAAATAAAAAATAATAATAATAAATAAATAACACATAATAAATAATTATAAATAAATTAATAATGAATAATAATAAATAATAAATACTAAATACTAAATACTAAATAATAAACAATAAACAATAAATAATAAAAAATAAAAAATAAAAATAATTAATAATAATTAATAATAAATAGTAATAATCAAATAATAAAAAATAAAAAATAAAAAATAAAAAATAAATAATAATAAACAATAATCTATAAACTATAATAAATAATAAACAATAAACAATAAATAATAATAAATAACAAATACTAAATAATACTTCATAAATAATAATTAAAAATAAATAATAAAAAAATAAATAAAAAATATTAAATAATAAACAATAAATATTAAATAACACATAATAAATAAATTATAATAAATAAATATAAATAATTAATAATTAAAAATAAATAAAAAACAAAAACCAGTAAATAATAAATGATAAATGATAAATAATAAATAATAAATGATAAATAATAAATGATAATAATAATAAGTAACCCAGAATAAATAATTATAAATAAATAAATAAATAAATAATAAATATTCATATTAATAATAAATACTAAATAATATATAATATATAATATATAATAAATAATAAATAATAAACAATAAATAATAATAAATAATAATAATAATAAATAATATCTAATATCTAATATCTAATAAATAATAAATAATAATAATTAAGTAAATATAATTAATAAATAGTAAATAATAAATAATAAATAACCAATAACAAAGAATAGATAATTAATTAATTTAAGTTAATTATAAATAATAAATAATAAATGAAACACATGAAAAAGTATGAAAAGGCATGGTAAAGGATGAAAAATATTGAAAACACATGAAAACAGATGGAGAAGCATGAAGAAGCATTTGAAAGCATGAGAACGTATGAAAACTCATGACAAATCTGGAAAACCCCTTAAGAATTCAACATAATGATCATAATAACCCCCCAAAACCATTGATATATATATAACAAGTCATGGAAACCAAAATAAATAGTAAAAAATAGAACAACCATTAAAACCCGTCAAAACGGTTAGAAAGTGACAAAAACATTGGACTCACATTAACAGATATAACATATGATCTGAGAGACTGTTCCAGATCTGTGATCAGTCAAATCCAAGATCTTGAAACGATCTTTGAACTGATAGGTGAAAGAGGCCGAATAAACATGTGGATCAGAAGTTATGACCGGTTTAAAAAAAGCTGGCGGGGAATAGGTGCTAGAACCCAAACATTAAAAAACATAACAAACCCAATACCCACTAATATTCCATAACATATGATCCAGGAGTCTATGTTGGTGCCTGACCAATCAAACTGAAGCTCATAAAATGTACTATGCTCTGGAAGGCGGATGATTCCGAACTAACACAAGGATCGAAAGTTAGGTCTGTTTGAAAACAAGTTCGACGGGACACTGGTGATGAAAATAGGGTTTTGGAGGCCTTCGGAGGGGTTTGTGTGGTCTAAAGACACAATAGAAGATTTATTATGTCAAACTGTTGTGTAAGTCTCTTCGTTGGCTTCGATTTGATATGTGGTAGAGCCCAAATGGACACTCGCAGCGAAAGTTATGGTCGTTTGAAGTTGGAGAAATTTTTTTAACTTTATTATAACTCTCATATCGTGTACAGCTTATACCATCATAAGGTTTTGATTATACATGCCTTTAGATCTCTTCATGATCTTCAATTTGATTGGTCATTGCACTCAAATGGACGCTCGGATCAACCGTTATGGTCATTTTAGTGATTTCGGTGTTTCTAATGTTTTTTATTTTTTTCCTTTCATTTCGCAGAAGTTTTTTTTAAAACCTCCTCTAATACTTGAAATTTTTTTAAAAAATTATAAAAAATAATTTTTAACACATTTCACCGCTATTTTTAAACCGCCGCAAAATAGTGGCCCAAAAAATATTTAGCTACGGTTTTTAAAACCGCCACGAAAAAAACCGCACTAAAATGCTAGTTTTCCTATAGTGATAGAACCAATAATAGAGTAGAATCAATTTAAATTATTTTGATTTATTATATATATATATTAGGTCAAATCATATATTTTTAATAAGACTCATTGTATACCTTCGTAGGAGGTTGATCATGAGAATTCATTCTCTTTCATTCCTAAAGCATTGTGGGGAAATAAGATTACCTCAACTCATATACTTCTATTAAGAGGAATCATAATTGAATGCATTTATACATTTGGATTCAAGACATGATACAAATTGAATGTCTTGTAAAAATTTAAATAGTAGTGGCGATGGTGATAAGGTTTCCTAGAAAGGGGATTAAACTATGTAAACTCAGTTTTACATTCTTACTTTCTTTTAATTTCATCTATAATTTTAGTGGTATCCCTCTATTTTGGACACTATTATTATCCTTTGAAATCACTTATGGTTAGTCTAAAGATAATAATAAAATATAGATATTCAGTTAATATATTAATATTTTTATGTTTACATTTTAGTTTTCCTTATCTTATATTTTTCTATAATCTGTTGTTGGGTGTTTGTGTTTACTAACCCAAGTTAGTCATTATAGTGTTACATATATAATGTGTTTAGCAATTAATGATACTAATTCCTTAAATATATATTATATAATTATGGAATCAGTTTGTTATTAAAGTATTAGTCAATGTTTTTTGTTTCGTTAGATAGTGTACACTACAAATGATTAGTCTCATCATGTATACAAAACTTGAAACATGATTTATTTGGTTTCTAATAATAAAATTCAATTATTATATTTTTTATACATTGATAAAAGTATATTTGATGGGGTTAGTGTATATTTTAAATAGTATATATTTATTTTATATAAAATAATAATATAGATATATATTTTAATATACATACCATTTAGAAAAATTATATTTATATTAATCATGGATAATTATAACTATGTTATATTTTTTATTAATAAAGACAAAACCACATGTTATTCATTATAATAATCTATTTTGATCAATGTTATTATGTTATGATTTTATGAAAATGTCTAACCCCCACCAGCATTTCATGATTTCTACATAAATATAAAAATAAATATAACAATGTTACACCATGAATAATTTTATAATGTGTATCATCTCTGAGAGAAAAAAACTAAGGTGTTCCAAAATGTTTTATTCTTTAGTTTATTCTAAATTTTAAATGAAATTAATTCCATTCAACATTTTCATTCACTATATTATTACTTTCCACATTGTGGAGAAATTTTTCATTAGAGGATCTCAAAAATTTCAATCTAATCTATTATTCATTTATTTTTAATTTTATTTTTTATATGTTAATCAATTTTTAATTTGATTAATGTAGCGATCACAATAAAATAGATCACGGTCATGCCATTATTTTTTTGAATTTCAATTCATTATAATTTTATGAAAAAATAACCATTTAAAAAAATTGATTTCTTGTAAAATTTCACAATAATATATTTATTAGTTGGATGATACTTTAAGTAACTCACTACATGAAAATATTGTAGTGGTTATCCTATTTCATTTATGGTTTAATCTAGGTTTTGGGTGTTGACTTTATTACAGGTCTAGAAAATTTATTATAGGTGAGCCATAAGAGACAATAATGAACATAAATGTAAAAAATATATAACAATGATTCATGTTCCATATATTATATACTCCCACCATATAGTGGTAATTTAATAGTTAATTGAAAATTTTTACATTGAAAAAAGATGATATACTAGAGGATATTGTTTTTTGAGACTTCTTTGTTAATTTAGTCACTATATTTTGTTTTATATTGGTTTCTGAATGATTTGATATTTAATATTTCATGTTTATAGTCCTATCACGTGTTCTTGATGTTTCTGATTTATTGATATTGATGATTGAGAAATAATGTATACATGATACTGTGAGAAAATATTGGGAACAAATATTTACCAATTAAATTTTCCCACAATGAAGTGAATATAATATCTTAATTTTCTATTTCTATTAGGTTTTGGATAAAGTATTTGATTAATTGGATAATAATAATAGTTTACTAGTATGATCACCTTGGGATGTCCACACTATGAGGGGGAGAATCATTGTAATTATACATTAAATCAAATTAAAATTTTATCTATTTGATACCTCAGTCACATAATCAGTAAATTATTTAGTTATTTTAGTCAGTTATGGTTATCATGCATGAACATGAAACAATATAGCACTAGGGACACTAGGAATTGTTTATTAGGATTACATCTAACGTAGATGATTACATCCTTGATATACGGTGGTTATTATCACACGTTAATATATATTTCCTTTTATTATCCAAAAAATTATAGGATATTGGATGACCTTGAACATGTTCTCTTAGCACTAACCAGATACAATGTAATAAATAATAATAAATAAAAAAATTATAGGATATTGGAATGTCCCTTGTAAAGTGATCAACAATGTTATACATGTTTTCCTCTCTATAATTCAACTATTCTTATAAATTACAATAAATTAACAATTTAATTGCTTGGATTTTTTCCAAAAAAAAATAAAAAGTCCCATCTTAGATATGCATTAATCAAATAGGCTGAATTTACATTATCTTCTACAATTAGAATAGTTTTAATATGTAATGATGTTTTAAAATAAAAATTCATCAATAAACCATATCAAAAATTACAATTCTATTAGTTGTCTTACATTCTTTATGGGGTTGTAAATATTTATTCACTTGAGTCACGCATCACTTTTCATATCATTCTTATGAAAGGCCATCCTTAAAAGTACTCACCATCTTACAAAAAACCATTTAATTTTTATTATTATTATTATTATTATTATTATTATTATAGGTTCTTCTGAGTCTCTTAAGTCATGCATAAGATTATCATGATCCTAATCATATGGGTAAAGGATTGTCTACACAAACCAAAAAAGTTATGAAATATTGTAATGGCTCGGACCTCTCCAGCCCAATCCTTTGTCAAAAAGAAGGCCACGAACTGTTCTGGATGGTAAAATGGACTTTTCCCACACATTCCATAATTTTGAAACTACACGCCATGTAGTTTGAGTACACGCCGTGTACCCCCCTTGCCGGGTATACCCCGTGTGGATGGCCATGTCTTTGCCGTGTGAAGAAAATGGGTTCACGCCGTGTGTCCAGTACTACACGCCGTGTAGTCCCTCCCCACGCACGCGTTACCGTTTGTCAACCAGTCATCGATCGTGTGCCGTGTTGAAGCTGTGTCCTTGCCGTGTGCAATAAATGAGTATACGTCGTGTGTCCAATCTACATGTCGTGTAGTCCTTCCCCACATATGTGTTACCTTCAAACCATGTGCTGACCAGTCAACGGACGCGGAGCCGTGTTGGAAGCCGCATGGAGACTGTGTGAAAATGACCGAGTACACGTCGTGTACCATAAGTACACGCCGTGTACTTTTTCTTTTCTTCCCTACAAAAGGAGGGTTCCCCTCCTCCTTTCAACACACACCTCTCCTCCCCTCTCCTCTGAACAGAGCTCTCTCAAGAGACTCGAAGGCTCCTTTTCCTTCCATAACATTTTATTCTGAGCTTTGATTTACGATCTGTTAGCGGCTACGGGATCCTAACGACGAGGCGGAACTTCCGAGCTTGGATCAGTTGTCTTTACTTTGGCTTTTCCTTTCCGACTTCTACAAGAGGAAGTTTTGCCGGGATGCCTATGAACGTCTTCTAAAGTTGATCTGGAGGAGCGTTGTGACCAGAACCTGTTGAGGTAGGGATTTTACCTTCGTCTCTCTAATTTGTGCATCATGTGGGGTGGGTATCCTTTTGTTTTCATGATAAATGGTTGAACCTTTAAATGAAGATAATAACTGGCTTATATAACGGGGTTGGGAAGTTTTGATTACTATTACTTTACTTTTTATATCCTGTGATATTATGTTGTTAAATGAATAGGCTTATGCCTACTAAAAATAACAGTCGTTAGGGGCCTTTGCTTGCACAATTAAATGTTGCCCTATCTTTCTAGACCATTATGGATGGAACTTCATGGAATGTGGAAATTTTTTAATCACGTAAAGTTTGCTGATTAAATGAAAATATGAAAGCCCTGTGTGATCACCCCGGTTGAACCAAAATGGAATAATGAACATGTTGGTGTTGTCTAGGTTATAGGGAATGCGATGGGGGGTGTTTTGTGGGTTGTTGCGGTTTGGGTAAGCAGTGGGGATGAGGTTGAATTGGTTGTGGGATGGTGTGAATGCTATGATGGTGATGGGCTGCAGGGCTTCAATAAATGTTATTAAAGGGATAATGGTGTTCGGTGTGGTTGTGGTTATGGTGGTCGGCAGCGGGGCTGCAGGGATGGGTTTGTTTGTGAATGATTAGTGGGTTGTGAATAATAAATAAGAGTGGAAGAGTTAATAAATGTTGGGGCGTGGAAATGGAATGGGGTTAATAATCAATGGTTTGGTTAGTTAATAAGAAGGGACTTGTTATGCTGCTTGTGCTTTCCTAACTTGTTTTGTGGATGGCAGGGATATGCTTTATGAACGGTCGTTGTGGTTGGTTGTGGATAGTTCCCCAGTAGTTAAGGAACTAATAAACTGATTCAGCTGAAATGTGAAAACCTAAATGGGGTTTCGGGATTGTTCGTTGTGTGCATACTTCGTGGTATCAGTACCGAGGCACATGCTCAGTTTCTCTATTTAGAATCCATAGGTTGGGCTGAGTGGTTGCTATATATATCTGTATCTTTTGTGTTTTATCGCACCGCACCCATGTTGAGAACTTAATGACGAACACTCCCATTTCATGGGAGATGGTGTTTTCCCATAGTTACTAGCTCCTTCCGACTCCTTCTCCCCTAGGCTGTGATGGATTGAGGCGACCATACACCCAAGAATCTTCGGTTAGGTTTCGATTGGGGTGGTTAGGCTGAAGACTTATCGGGAAGACTTATAGGCTGTGATGGCTTGAGGCGACCATAAACCTAAGACTCTTCAGGTAGGTTTTTTTTAGGCCCAGGTGACTTCGAGCGAGAGTTCTGTTACTATTATTGTTCCCAAGAATCTTCGGGATGAGGCCCAGGTGACTTTGGGCGGGGACGTGATTGTGGTTGTGAGGCCCAAGTGTGTGCGGACGGGATGTGTGGTTGTGAGGCCCAGGTGTGTGTGGGCGGGATGTGTGGTTGTGAGGCCTTGGTGTGTGCGGGCAGGATACGTGGTTGTGAGGCCCAGGTGTGTGTGGGCAGGGAAAGTGTGGCAACGTCAGGACATTCAGCTAACTAATGGGAAATGGTGTGGGGTACCCAATACTCTTGTTCTTATACTACTACTACCTATTGTGATTGTGTTTTGGTGACTGTAGATGGTGAGGTTGGGTTTATAGATTTCCTTGTTAGGTTTCTTCTGTTGTTCTCATAGGACATTATGATGTCTCCCCACTTATGCACGAGAGCTTTAGGTTTCCCTACTGAGTATACTTGTATGTTCACCCTATGTTTACGTTCAGGTTTTCAGGAGGACTACCAGGGTCGTACGAGACCCTACTAGTCGGACAGTTGGAGTTGTTGCAGTTGTTTTCTCTTATTTTCTTTTGGTATTGTACTTTTGAGCTTTCTTGTACCTGTACCGTGTTATAAAATTGTTTAAACATGCATGTGGGATTGGTTTGGGTTATTTCTATACACATGTTATTTTTCCTTTTTGGTGGTTGACTTTTCCTATTTCCTGATCCTAAAATAATAAAAGGGTAATGCCTCCCATATTTTTAAAAACTCATTCCCTTGGTTCTAGTCTCCAATCCGGGGCCTACTGGATGCGGGACTCAGGGGTCATTATCTCCCGTTCACCTTTACAAGCTCAAGAGGAGCATCTTTGGTGGGAGGGGGTCGTGACAGAATGGTATCAGAGCTGATGGTTGAGAGATAGGATAGAGTCTGGAGTTAGGCACAGTGAGGATTGCATGGGATGGTAGGGAAACAATGTTAGTTTATCTGGTTGCGTGACATAGGCTAGGGAAGACCGACTAGGACATGGGATTTTAGGGCCCCCCATGATCCAATGCAAGGACTCTGAGCCTACCGAATGACCAAGTGATACTATATTGATTGTAGGGTAGAGACCCTAGGGAAGGTACATGCATCATCATGGTTGTGTTTTACTTGATTTGGGTGTTCTGGGAACGAAATTGAAATAAAATGATAAAATGAAACCTTGAGAAATTCCTTACTACTTGGGCTTAGGAGATCCTTGTTTACCGTACCACTATGGCACCTAGACGTCATCCCCAAGTAGCTCAGACGGCTGAGGCCCAGCAGATCCATGTGGTCGATCAGTTAAGGATTGACTGAGAGGAGGAAGATTTCCAGTGGCAGAAGACTCTCTGTTCCTTCCAGCGGTAGACCCTAAAGAAGTACGAGGGTAGTACTTCGAATACGGAGACGGAGGGGTGGCTTAAGGAGCTAGGGATTGCTTTTACTTTGATCCATATTCCGAGGGAGTACTGGGTTCCCCTAGCAGTCAATCAGCTGAGAGGTGTGGTGCGACAGTGGTGGTCGCTCTACCTCGGAGAAAGGATAGAGGTAGAGGTTCTGTGGGCTGACTTTGAGAAGGAATTCTAAGAGGAATTCCTTTCTTCAATGATCAAGGCGGAGAAGCGGCAGGAGTTACTCTCCCTTTAGCAGGGGAGTATGTCGGTATGAGAGTTGGGGATCAAGTTCAAGGATCTCTTACTCTTTGCTCTGGATCTCTTTCAGGATGAGGAGTCTCGGGCGAGACGTTTGGAGGAGGCACTTCGTCCTTCGCTCCAGTATGTTGTCACCACCTTCACCCTTACGACGTAATTGGCGGTACAGAAGAAGGAAGAGGTTGTAGATAGGATGCACTCGCTGGGAGGTGCACCACATGAGGGGTACCAGCTAGGTTCGTCGAAGGGGAAGGCAGTCAGCGGCAGGTCTCCTGCGACGGGACCTTCCAGTTTCAGGCCAATAGGGAGCAGGCCCCAGCAGTTCCAGTTCATATCTTCAGTCCCTCGTCCCTTTTTCACGAGCCTAGGACCAAAGTGTTTTTCTATTGGAGGTTTCAGTCACGTTCAGAGTCGGTGCCCGACCCAAGCTCAGTATGGTGGAGATGGGTAGGTTCAGCGCTCGCCTCAATAGCACCAGTCGCCGGTAAGACCCTTCCAGGAGCAATAGGCTCCAGTCCCTCTGAGGGGAGATGGAGCTGGTGGTGGCCAGCCACAAAGAGTTCCTCAAGGATCCCAATCGGGACATAGTCGAGGAGGTGGACGTCAACAGAGAGGCAGAGGAGTTGGGGGCAGATAGTTTCATGCATCAGATGTAGCATCTCTAGAGGGACCAAGGATCGATAGAGACGTGTTTGGGTTTTCTTGAATGATCTCCTTTATGTTTTGTTTGGAGAGGGAGACCCAGATGCACGCTCAGTACCTGGAGTTTTTTTTGACTTGTGTTTTACCTTGTTCTTCTAAGCTTGTTTTTGTACACTGTACCTTTGATATATGGAATGCTTGGTTTGTCGGTTGTGAGACCTTTTGTTCCCTTGTTCCCTGGTAATGTGTATAATGTCTGGGCATGTGGGGAAGGAAAAAACCTGATCCTTAATTGAGACACATTAATGCGGATGCAATTGAACCCGTGTCGGCGATTCAGTGCTGCCTAAAGCGGATAATATCTCGACATAGGAAAAGGAATTTTCGCAAAACCACGTGTTCGGGCAGTGTGTTGGTTGTGTGGTGTTGGGGGTAGTTCGAGTTGAAAAAAAATCCTAATGAATGAAAGTTGGAAGACCCAATTCTTAATTGAGACGCATTAATGAGGATGCGATTAAACCTATGCAGGAAAGTCAGTGCCGCCTAAAGCGGATAATATCTCGACATAGGAGAAGTAATTCCTAACGCATATTATTAGGGTTGTTGGTTGGGTTACTGTTATAACGAGACCCCTAAGAGGTATCTTGTTGGGTTTCCTCTGGGTTGGTTTTTGAATTCTCGAGGACGAGAATGTTTTAAGAGGTATCTGATGTAATGGACCGGACCTCTCCGGCCCATTCCTTGGTCAAAAAGAAGGCCACAAAGTGTTTTGGAGGGTAAAATAGGCTTTTCCCACACTTTCTAGAATTTTGAAACTACACGCCATTGAGTTTGAGTACACGCCGTGTACCCCCTTGCCTAGTATACCCCGTGTGGATGGTCATGTCTTTGCCGTGTGAAGAAAATGGGTACACGCCGTGTGACCAATACTACACACTGTATAGTCCCTCCCCGCGTACGCATTATTGTGTGTCGACCAGTTGCCTGCCGTGTGCCGTGTTGAAGCAGTTTCATTGCCGTGTGCAATAAATGAGTATATCCCATGTGTCCAATCTACATTTTGTGTAGTCCTTCCCTACATATGTGTTACCTTCAAACCGTGTGTTGACCAGTCAATGGTCGTGGATCCGTGTTGGAAGGCACGTGGAGACCGTGTGACAATGACCGAGCACACACCGTGTACCATAAGTACATGCTGTGTAATTTTGCTTTTCTCGCCTAAAAAAGGAGGGGTCCCCTCCTCCTTTCAACACACACATGTCCTCCCCTCTCCTCTGAGCAGAGCTCCCTCAAGAGACTCGAAGGCTCCTTTTTCTTCCATAACTTTTTCATCTGAGCTCTGATTTACGATCCTTCAGTGGCCACAAGATCATAACGACGAGGCAGAACTTGCAATCATGGATCTGTTGTCTTTCCTTCGGCTTTTCCTTTTTGACTTCCACCCGAAGAGGTTTTTCCGGGACACCAACGAACGTCTTCTAAAGTTGATCCGGAGGAGCATTGTGACTAGAACCTGTTGAGGTAGAGATTTTACCTTCATCTCTCTAATTTGTGCATCATGCGGGGTGGGTATCCTTTTATTTTCATGAGAAATGGTTGAACCTTTAAATGAAGATAATAACAGGCTTATATAACGGGGTTGGGAAGTTTGTGATTACTGTTACTTTACTTTTTATATCCTGTGATATTATGTTGTGAAATGAATAGGCTTATACCTACTGAAAATAACGGTTTTTGGGGGCCTTTTCTTGCACAATTAAATGTTGCCTTATCTTTCTAGACCGTTATGGATGGAAATTCATGGAATGTGGAAATTGGTTAATCACATAATGTTGGATGATTAAATGAAAATCTAGAACCCTTGTGTGATCACCCCGGTTGAACCAAAATGGAAAAATGAACATGTGGGTTTTGGTTTGGTTAAATGGCATGTGATGGGGGTGTTTTGTGGGTTCTTGCAGTTTGGGTAAGCAGCGGGGCTGCAGTTGACTTGGTTGTGGGATGGTGTGAATGCTATGATGGTGATGGGCAACAGGGTTGCGATAAATGTTATTAAAGGGATAATGATGTTCGGTGTGGTTGTGGTTATGGTGGTTGGCAGCGGGGCTGTGGGGATGGTTTTTTTGTGAATGATTAGTGGGTTGTGAATAATAAATAAAAGTGGAAGAATTAATAAATTGTGGGGCGTGGAAATGGAACAGGGTTAATAATAAATGGGTTGGTTGGTTAATAAGAATGGACTTCCTGTGCTGCCTGTGTTTTCCTAACTTGTTTTGTGGATGGAAGGGATATGCTTTACGAATGGTCGTTGTGGTTGGTTGTGGATAGTTGCCCAGTAGTTAAGGTACTAATAAAATGATTCTGCTAAAATGTGAAAACCTAAATGGGGTTTCAAGATTGCTCGTTGTGTTCATACTTCGTGGTAGTAGTGTCGAGGAACGTGCTTAGTTTCTCTATTTTTATGCCACAGGTTGGGATGAGTGTTTTCTATATATATATCTGTATCTTTTGGGTTTTATCGCACCGCACCCATGTTGAGAACATAGTGCCGAACACTCCCATTTCACGGGAGAGGGTTTTTTCCCATAGTTACTAGCTCCGTCCTGATCCTTCTCCCCTAGTCTGTGATGGATTGAGGTGACCTTACACCCTAGACTCTTCGGGTAGGTTTCGATTGGGGTGGTGAGGCCCAAGACTCTTCGGGCAGACATATAGGCTGTGATTGATTGATGCGACCTTAGACCTAAGACTCTTCAGGTAGGTTTCGGTTTTATGCCCAGGTGTCTTCGGGCGAGAGTTCTGTTACTATTACTGTTCCCATGAATCTTCGGGATGAGGCCCATGTGTCTTCTGGCGGGGACGTGATTGTGGTTGTGAGGCCCAGGTGTGTGCAGGAGGGATGTGTGGTTGTGAGGCCCAGGTGTGTGCGGGTGGGATGTGTGGTTGTGAGGCCCAGGTGTGTGCGGGTGGGATGTGTGGTTGTGAGGCCCAGGTGTGTGCGGGTGGGATTTGTGGTTGTGAGGCCCAGGTGTGTGCTGGCGGGGAGTGTGTGGCAGTGTCAGGATGTTCAGCTAACCAATGGGAAATGGTGCGGGGTACCCAATAATCTTGTTCTTATACTACTACTACCTGTTGTTATTGTGTTTTGGTGAGTGTGGCTGGTGAGGTTAGGTGGATATATTTTCTTGTTAGCTTTCTTCTGTTGTTCTCACGGGACATTAGGATGTCTACCCACTTATGCATGAGAGATTTAGGTTTCCCTACTGAGTATACTTGTATTCTCACCCTACGTTTACTTACAGGTTTCTAGGAGGACTACCAGGGCCGTGCGGGACCCTACTAGTCGGACAGTTGGAGTTGTTGCAGTTGATGTTCTCTTGTTTTCTTTTGGTATTGTACTTTTCAGCTTTCTTGTTCCTGTACCTTTTTATAAAATTGTTTAAACATGCATGTGGGCTTGGTTTGGGTTATTTCTATACACTTTTTCTTTTTCCTTTTTGGTGGTTGACTTGTCCTATTTCCCGATCCTAAATTAATAAAAGGGTAATGCCTCCCATATTAGTAAAAACTCAAACCCTTGGTGCTAGTCACCAACCCGGGGCCTACTGGAGGCAGGACTCAGGGGTCATTATCTCCCTTTCACCATTACCAGCTCACGAGGAGCAGCTTTGGTGGGAGGGGGCGTGACAAATATTAATTTCATGAGTTATTATTCAATTCCCCATTAAATAAAGAACACCAGATTGACTCTTTTATATCAATCATTTATGGAATATCAGTTTCATATTCATGAAAAAATGTGATATATTTTTAATTGATCACTTTAATATTTCATTCAAGTATTTATATATTAAAAATTTATATGCTTCTCCAAACAATGGATTATCCTTTGAATAAGAAAGATTCTGATGAAACAATGGCATTAACATAAGTTGTCATACATCTATTTTCATCACATAAATTTTATTATGGAGAAAATATTCATTATAAACCCAATGAGACATATACACCATATTTATCAAGTTAATAATGCATGCTGATTCATTATTTCATGTGAAATGTGATATCATAATTAATTAATTAAAAAAAATTAGCTTGAGGATCCCTATATTTATTGAAAATGTTCATTTTACTTATTTGATAAGAAATTATTGTCATTATCTCATTCTTAGTGACAAAAAAATTCATTTCCATAAATAATTTTCAATTTTTTGGAAATCGAATAATTTTTCTAATGAGTAATTATTTCTTATTTTTCAACATCACATAATAATGAGATCTATGGAATATTCATGAATTCATATTTTTTCTCTTTAATGGTATTCTGACATGCATGAGATGAAAGTTACATGAGAAATGATTCATCTTAAAAAAAATAGTGCATGCTCTCAAATACTAAAACAATTCACTATAACACCAGTTTTTTCTCATAATGATCACATACATTGAGAATATGAATTAATGAATTTAGGGGATTACATGGATTGATTCAGTTGGTTGATAATGTCTTCCTATTCATTGTTAGATCACTATAGTTGGAATTTTTCTATTGTGAAATTTAATAAAAGATGATTGAATCTTGTTAATGGGTTAAAGAGTGTCCCTATCACCATATAATATTAACTTAAATAAACTATAACTAATGTAATGGTATATTCATAGTTGGATATGGATATGAATATCAAAAGTTACATAAGGGTAGACTACGTGAACCACTTGTTGTTGGAATTATTGTTATGTTATGCAATGGTATGTTGAATATGGTATGTTTTGTGTTGGTTTACTACATTTTTTGGAAGATCAGATTCCTTCATTTGATCTGATTAGATGAATTATATTATTTATATTTATTTTTTTGATTGGAAACAATATATGAATATCAAATTCCCCCATATAGGTTTTCCATTTATTCTGGTATGAAATAGTAAAATACAATATAGTATGATCCACTAAATCTAACATCTTAGTGGGCACCTGGATACACATTCAACCACTCACTACTCATAGGTTCATGCCACACCATTATGTTTTCCACTTGGGAAACTCAATGCATTATTTGGGCACATCATGCACACTCCTATAAGCTCTATGTATTATTGGCAAAACTATATAGTCATTATCTATTCTAGAAAACCCATTGTCTCTCCAATTTGGTTGATCATACTCACATATTTTTACGATGCATTTGTCCTACTATGACATTTTTTTGTAAATTTATTTGTTAATCCCAATTTTTTTTTATTTCTTTGTTTGACATATTTCATTCCAAAAAAAATGAATTTATAGATTAATCTTCATAAAAATATATATGTATTTAAAATTTGGAATGGAATTTAATAAAACTAATCTAATAAAAATTTTCATTTCTTCAAAAAAATGAATATTTTTTAGGACTTCCACATTATTATACTGTTAAAAATATTGTGACACACATTTTCACATGCTAATGAACAAATGAATAGGAGTACAAAAATTTAAATTTAGAAATCCCCTTTAACCCACAATATTGCATGTTTAAGAGGATCTTCCATAGTTATATATTCATAAATTATTCAAATAACATGAATGGGAACAATATTAAGTTTCCATTATTTTTGTATTTTCCAAAATATATTGATATTCTGTGATTCATAACATATTAATATAATAAGAAATGTATAACAAAAAATAAATAATGTTCATCAATCCCAACCATTATATTTATTGTCAATACACATATAGAAAATGGTATATTAATAAGTTATCATATCTATTTTATTAATTTAAATATCCAGCCCTTATTTATGACTAATATAAGGTACATCATAAGGGATTGTATCATTTCATTATATTTAATTGTTAAAAAAATTCTTCCAAACCATATATACATTGGATAGTCTAGTGTTGAAAAAAAGTGGGTCAAATTTATACATTAATTCAATCCATTTTAATGGAAAATACGATACATGTAGATATAGATTAACATTATTATATTTATATATATTGTCATATTTTTAATAGTTTTATAGTAATTAGTGTATTACCATTTATAAAATGAATGTGTGATTTTTATAATAACATCTGTAAACAAAATTCTCATGATATAGTCAACCTAAAATACTTTCCATCATCTGAACACACAGATTAAAAAATTCCATTATAACATGTAGTTATTGTTAATAAAATCTGTAATATAAAAAATTTAATATTATTTAGTTCATTTTAGTGAATCATTTATATTATCCCCCTAAAAAAAATTCATCTTATCACTATTTTTAATCATTATAGTGTGGTGTGCCTACATACCTAAAATGAGTATTTGAAAAATATAATTCCAAAGATAATTACTTGTATTAAGGAATAAATCTATAGTAATTTCCTTGGATACAACAACCTCATGGGATATCCTCTAGTTTCATATCATAAATATAGAAATATTTTTTAGTTTTTAATCTTGATGACTTTTTTGATCCCTTATATGATGGTGACATAACATTTTTTTATCCTCAATAATAGTGTATTCATCTTTACTGAGGTTGATCAGTGATGTCTTTCAGTATATAATCTACAAGATATCAATAGATTAATGACACCCTAATGGTGAATTATATAATATTTGTATTTAATTTTTTATAATAAAGATATGGAAATGAAATTTCTTCAACTCACTTACCCTCTTAGTATGTAATTATGGTTAAATTCAATTAAAGTAATAAAAACACAATGTATATGTGACTAAGGTGTATCTCTATTTAATTTCAGTGATAGGAATAAGTAAAATAAATATTATAAAACATTGAAAATAAATTCATCTATTCTCCATGCGAGGGTAAACACTTCAATATAACATGTCTAAACATTCTAGTAATTTTGAGAAGCATAGAAATATCTACTTATTTCAGTAATTACTTAATGCATACATATTTTTATGATACTATCCATCAATTAATATTCATCATTTGGTATTTTTATTCTAATTTAGTATCTTTTCCTGATATGATGTTATAAAAAAATCATCATAATGTTTTATAACCTTATTTCTCTATCCACTATCCTTTCTAGATTTTATAGTCATAAATTGATTAAAATTTCCCAGGAAATTCATTTTGCTGATGTGAAATATTTTTTTACCTTTGGAATTAATTTTCATCTATCATTTTGGATATTTTATTTCAATTTAATAATTTTCTCTAACATTGGATAGTATTTCATTTCCTATGAAAATAGTTTGAAAAGAATATCCACATGACTTTTCATTTGTGAAATTTACCACATAACTCCAAATTTTATTCCTTGTTCTAGTCTCCCCCATAGTTTCATAAGATTTCCCCCATTCATTATGTTATCAATGGAAATGAAATAATGATCCATGATTTCATATTTTCTTTTTAAAAATTATCATCTTATTTTTTTACTATAGCACTGTTCCTGATATTCATGGGGTTTTATCAACCTTCTTTTAATATCTACAAATGTTTGACATATATATATTCTCATTAAATTTATTTGGAATAGCATTCATTGTTTTTTTAAATTTTGGAATTCTATATATTTGTTAGATATAATTTATATTTCATTGAAATTTGTTCCATTTTGCCGATGAAGGATTTATAGCCTCATAAATCTTTATTGTTATAATTTTCACTTCAAATACCATAGAGATTGTTTAATCTTTTAATCCTATTTGTAATAGGAAGATTATTTCCCTTAATTTCTTTTTTTTAAACATCACTTAAATTCATCACATTAATTTATGATTAAATTAATTTTTTATACAACAATATTATACCATCCATAATATTCCATGTCCTTGAATATAACATAACACCAACTATAGAGGTCAAATATCGACCTCATATTTTGGATTATTTTCTAGAATGAGTGGAATGAATAATGAATTTTCTACTCTTTATTCATATAATATAATTAATTTAAGGGGAATTTTATTTTAAACAAGTATTTTCTCACAAAATATGTTTTTTAGAAATTTATATATCTTTTTCATCCCATTTTTTATAGGTTTTGATTTTGAGCAACAATCTTTAATAAGGCCAGATTTCGCATAAACTATTTTAACATATATGGAATATAATTTATTCATAGAGAGTTATTGAGATTCATTAGTATAATATTTCAATATATTATCCTCATAATATTAACATCAATTAGGATATGTATCCTCTTTATAAGTGTTTAAGGCTACAACTACAGTAGTAATAACACATAACCTTGTTATCAAGACTCATCTCAATCATTTTAAATATTTCCCAATTTTCTCCATTTTCCAAAACATGTTGTATTTCGGATGAATTTATTATCTTCCAATGACTTAAATATACCTTCTAAATCTCTATTTATATATTTCTCTTATTCATAATGAATTTTATGTTTAATTATAAAATCGATGTGATTATCATTGATCTTGTATTTTTTGATCTCATTTTCAGAATTATTGACTTATATAATTGATTTTAGATATTCTTTAAATTCAATATACTAATTTCAAAATTCATCAAGGGAATCATAATTATTATGGATTATATTTTTAAAATAATTATAACACCTAAATTAAATGACTTCAATTTTAACATTCACTACTTATTTTGGTCAAAATTTCTAAGAGATCTTTTTTTAGAATGAAATCCTTCTTCATAATCCTTCTATTTGATTTCTATATTTCCTATACACCTAAAAATAACATGTTAAATCCCTTTGAATGATATATAGATAAAATATACTATTTCATTAGGAAAATTAGTTTTCATATTATTAATCATTGAAATATTTTATCCATTAAATTATTATTAAATGTGATAAATCCCAAAAATTCAGGGATCTTCTGAAGGACAGTTTTGAAAATAGTTCTTTGTTTCCACATCCTAATATATTTATAGAACACTAATTATTGTATTTTTTTCCATATATTTATTATTATAATATACCACCATATCTCCTACCACCATTTTAAATTTTTTTTTGAATTATAACATACAGAAATTGATTCCTCATTCTCCATGAACAAGTGGGATGTCTTCATTAAAATTATCAATTCTTCCATTATTATTTTATTCGAAGTCCCGGTAGAAATAGAATTATGTTCTTTAGTAGATATAAATCCTATATTTATTCATGAAATTTTGAATTTAAAATATAAATAATATATCTACAAATTATCAAATAAGAGAATCCCAAATTATGATGGACCTGTTAATCTAAAAAACTGTATAATGATCTCGTTATGATTCTCACACATAGATGGTGGTGGGGTCTAATTAGTTTGGGATAAATTTTTATCACATTAATTTATTATCCCCTTGAATCCACCATACCATACTCATTGAACTAATCTATTTTCCACTTCACCTATTGTCTGTATAAATAAACATGACATAATGACACATTTGGGACACAACTATTTTCTAATAATGATTACCTACAATACTGATGAGTACATCCATTGTTTGTAGTGGTTATAATCACACCACCACACAAAATTTCATTTTTATTATCATGAAAAAAATAGGAAATGTTTTGACCTGGAATCTCCACTCCTAAAATATAACATGTAAAACGACCTTTTTCCTTAAGCACAAGGTTATAAGATATTATCCAACCCTTTATGAAGTGAATGGAAATATTATAAAATTAGCCTTCAGTGGACTAAAATAAAACTTAAAACATTATTTGAATACATTAATTAAATTTATCCCCCAATTTAAGATAAATTTGTTGGTTTTTCTAAGAAATCAATAATCAAATAGGATTTCTCTTCATTGACATCTTTAATCCAAATAGTGTCAACATGAAATAGACTAGTTATACTTTAATTATTCAATACAAAATATCACAAAATATTTTTTTTATTTTTTCTCCTCTATTATTCATGCTGATGAAATTTTTTTTGAAACTAAATTACACTACCCTTTAGATATTAATTTAATTCAAGTACAACCTTTATCAAATTTTGTCTCTTGAGAAAATTATTTTATTATCTATATTTTTTTTTTCTATTTTTCATGTTCCAAAAGAATGCATATAAATCTCATGCACCAATGAATATATAAAATAACTTCTTTATGTAAGACTTAAAAATATGGGTTATTAATTGCAATAGGTTTTTGTCTTTTCCTCCATGCGAATAAAGCATAAGGGATCCACTTGCACCATACAAATGAAGCATGGAAAATACCTTTATTCATCATGAAAGAAAGATATATTTTAGAGGATTTTGGTTTTATTAACGTATTCATGTATATACAATGAAATTAATAATATCTTCCATGAAACCATTTTATTCTATTGAATAAAAAATATGATTCTGAAATAAATAGAATTATCTTATATACTTGTATGTGGATAATCTTCATAAAAATATTAGATCATTTAAATTAATTTTCAAAAATAAAATGGGGCTTGTGGATCTATTCATTCATATGAACAATGGACCAATAATATCAGTTTGATGTTGAAAATAGACTATCAAAAAATCATTGGTGGTTTGTGGATTGTGTACCTCTATATTTATTAATTGGGATTACCATGTGTTCCAAGATAAAAATTCAACATCATAGAGTCATTATTTGTCCTGAAAAATATGTTATGTTCTTCAAAAAATTTAACTTTGTGGATTTCTCAATAGTATTCTAATGTGGAATTTATTTCTTTTTCTAAACATCACATGATCCCTATAATCAATGAATCTTCCCCAAATAAAATTTCACTTTCAATGGGCTACTCATGTTTATGTGATGAGAAACACATGGAAATACATCTTTTCAAATTAGAAAACTTGAATTATCTCATATAATCAAATATTAAATAGATATAATAATTTTGTATCATATATGCTTCATATTATTTTAATAGATACTTTCATACAATATTGAGATTGATTATATTTTCTCGGTTGATAGATCAATACATAATCATTCGGGTTTGAACATAAGAGATTGTCATGGGTTATAAAATTCTTGTATAAAGGTGAATTATGAAATGTATAAGGGTACCATTGTGTCCCAATACATGTGTCTTGGTAACTAAAACAAAATTTTACATACAAAAATATAGTTTTTTCTATGTAATACTACACTAAATTAATAACTTATTATTGATATGACTATTATGTGGTGTATGGGAATGATGTGTATGGGTACAATACATGAGGGGACACTTCATGGTGGTGAATATCATATAGATTCATTTGATATGATAAGATGACACACATTATGATATTATATTTTTAGGATTCCTGAAACTTACCCTCATATTCTATCATTCCACTTCCACTTTATATTTGTTCATGCATTTCATAATAAACTAATCCATGTTATCAACCTATTTAGGCAATGCTGAGTTCCACAACAAAATACACATTCACCCACTCACTCGTCGCAATGCTACACCTCACTATTGTTTTTTAAACCCATGCTTGTTAGTGTGATCTCCACAAACATAATATTATTTGTCATGTCTTACTACTATAGAGGCTTACAATGTTGGATCTCCAACATGGTTAATCCTACTACCCCAGTTATGGGATTTAGAATTACAAATAATCTATTTTTTTAGGATAATGTTTTAGTTATACCCGTTGAGAAACATTGAAATTACTAATAATGTGAAAATCCATTACAATCAATACATTCTTAATATTGTTCTTCACAAAAAATATAAATGTATTTTTATATTTGTATATCATTCATAGAAAATATTCAAAAAGAAAAATGATTTTCTTCTTGTAAATGAATATTTGAAGGGTCATCCACTTTATTATATTTTTCTGAACAATGATAAATTCGTTATTTTATGTTATTGAACCAATTAAGACAAAATAATTAGTCATCAGTGTCAAATACACTTCATAAAACAACATTCCTTTTTGCCTTGGTACTTACATGGATGGATATAGTTAAAATCATGAAAATAAGATTCATAGAAAAAGAAATATTTATTCAAATAATTATTATTTCCTAATTCATATTGAAATTAAGTGATTCAAATATTAGTAAAACATTGATGAATAATATAACATAAACACAATGTAGGATCATCAGGTACTAACAATAAATATTGTAATGAGATTATTAAGGCGATTTTTCCATAGGCTCTGACCGTATAGGAAGAATGTATAATTTTTCCATGTAGTAGTGTCCTAGAGTATATAAAGTCAATATTTATGTCTTCCTATAGAATTTCCAATGTTTTTATGGTCAATTGATTAGCCCATATAATTATATTATCATGGTGATTAAATTTACCATGTTTCTTATTAATTTTCATAATAGTTATTGTTAAAAACTCATCTTATTGATTGAGTTATATTATAAAATATAAATACACTTGTATATAATATAGTATTCTTTTGTGGTTTCAATACCAAATTGTACGATATTAATTTCACACTATATCGATAATATTTAATTTATTTACTTTAAATTTAATAACAATGTTTTAGATTGGGATGACAAGTTTATAATGGTTTAAATACACATGGATAGAAAGGATATGTAATTCGATAACTATTGATAACACAAGTATACTCATAATATTAATATATTTCATATTCTTTATTCCTGTTTAGTTATTCGTATATACAGATATACTTATCGTTAACCAAATTTATGAATATTTTATTACTATATTTTTTAACTCATATATGTATGCAAAATATTATTTTATTTAGTGGATTCATGGATTTCAATAATTTGTTATGATTACATAATATATTATAATTATGAATTATATATATATTATAAAATTGGGTATAATACTTAAATAGAGAATGCACATTTTAATAGTTTCAGATGAATCAACAAATTTATATGGTAGAAGAAAAAAATTTATATCTATTGATGATGGAAATACCTATCACTGAAAAAAATTAGTATCATTGTGTTAAAAACATTACCTCAGAAAAATAAGTCTTTATAGTACCTCATGTGCTACAATACACTATGACAAAATTCTATTATGAACATCATAGTTTAAAAAAAATAGATAATATTCATCAATATATTTATCCTAATCAAATATAATGGTAAATCATGTTTCAATATTGAAACTAGTTTCAGTTAAATGTATTGTTTGAAATTATAGTAAGGATTTTCTCATTATACAATGTACAGTGATATACAATTGATGAAATATTAGAATTGGATAATAATCAATTAACAAAAAAATATCAATAAATTCCAATTTTATATATCATACTCTAAATATAAATGTTAATTTATTATTTATGTTAAATAGAGGCATAATTATTCCACAACATACCAATGATAATACAATACATCTAATTATCAATCAAATTATTACTAACCAAAATCTATTATACTGTTATTATCATTTTGAATATTAATCCTCTCATGATGTGGTGAATCAAATAAATATTCATCATCATATAATAAAACATGGGGATCATTACAAGATGTATCACCCATTAACAATAAATTTTTAAGAGAGTTTCTTTGAAAAAATTTCCCACAAACATTGAAAATATTATAAGTCATAATACGTTCATCATATTTTATTCTAAAATATTATACTCTACAATTATTGAATATAATTTATTCACCATCTCTAACCATAAAAACCAATAAATTATAATCCAACTATATGAAGTCAAATATAATATGGCAATTATATAGAACTCAACATCACTAACATGGTCAATATTCATACACACTGGTAATAATTTTCCATTCCAAAGAAAAAAATTCTATTCATTTTTGAATTACATTAGTATTAAGTACACAAATTTTTCATTTCATTTTTGATGAAAAATAAACTAATATCTAAAAATATGATATACATGTGTAATGAATGTTTTTCTGAAATAAAATTAGTAATTTTTTTACTGATTCATAAGAATACATTTCTATGAATAGAAGCTCTTAATATGGGTTCTTTAATTTTCCCATGTAAAAAATTAATTACTTTCCCGTGGAATTAAAATTAGGTTTCCTAGTAATATATTTTCAATAATTAATATATATTGAATATTTTAGTCCATAATTAATAGAAATGGTCAATCCATATGATATATATTAATATTTTTCCCTAAAATCCCGACTTCCCTTATAATGTTTTTTATCTCAAAAAATATAGAGGACTATCTTCATAGACCATCAAACAATTATAAAAGGATACATTAATAGTCATATAATCCTAATATGAATTATTTAAGGGTAAATATCATTAAGTGAGATTCTTAAATATTATTAGACCATATAAAATATTTTAATAAATTTTCACTTATAAATGAATTAAATATTGTTTTCTATTTCTCGAGATATATCTTCAAACCATGATATTTTTTAGGAATTTTCACACCATTAATTTAATTCCTATTAAAATATATCTCCCTAGATTTTATATATAGGTATCATTCATTAAATAATCAAATAGTAATATCGTTTATACATCATTCTTACAATGATATAAATATTTTATGGAAACATTTCAAAAAAACCTGACATATGTGTAGTTTATAATATGTGTGAAAATAACAGTGACATATCCTCTTTTATCTACTTCAATAATTTAATAATAAGTCATGTATTATATTAATTTATATTGTCATGGACATATATAAAAATATAAACCTATATATTTGAAAATTGGTTTTTGAATAAGTAAATATTAGATGATACCATTTCATAGAATCATATAAATAATAGTCGTCCTACTTTAGATCTATAAAATATATGAGAATCATCATAAATTAAATGAAATCATAAAGGAATAATTTCTCTTTATCATTAGTAAAAAATATTGTTACCAGTTCATAATTACAACTATAATGGTCCTCTCACCCATATTGGCATTTTTAATTTTACTTAAGTCATTTTATCTATCTTATTTTATATCATACACTCAAGTAACCCTTTTCATTTTCATTAGTTTGAAATAATGATTATTTAGAAAAATTATTATAAAAATCATGATTATATTTGATATTGGTAGAATATCAATATATAATCATATAAATTATAATTTTAATCTACTTCCCTCTACCCAAAAAACAACTCATAGAACATTATCTCCATATATAATTTAAAAAATTCAATGGACATAACATCATGATCATCCCTTGTATAAGATCCTATGTGTAGATATGCTAAAAAAGTAGTATTAATGAGTTTTTGTTAAATATTTTTACTAAAATTTTATCATTAATTAGATATTATTAAATTATAAGGAGTATACATTCAATTTTAATATGCATTACCTTATTTACTGTCTCTTTATATGGAATCATATTTAGTTCCATGCGTAACTGCATAAAAATACAACGTTTACCCAATGAAATATTCATCTACTCAGATACCCAATTTTATTATTGGAAAAATGCATTATCTATATCCCCTTGGAGAATAAATTTACATAACATTGATTCAATAATACTCAAATTTATTTAAAAAAGTAACAAATTATTTATTTATAAAAATAAACATTTGATTTATTATATAAAAATTCAAAAATTTCACCTAATATAAATAAAATTCATTGTAATTCAATATAAGGTGTTCCAAAATACATGTCTCACTGGTGTTTGCATTCCAAACTACCATGAACTACTCTAATTTTTAATGACACCTTATATTTCAGGAATATTTATCTTATCATAGGAAGACAGTAGATAAAAAATAAATCTATTATGATTTTATTCTTATATATAGGGAATTTATTTCCTTCTCACTCATGTTATCAAACCATTTATTTTGAGGTTTTTATGTAGAGATTAAAATTATTATTTAAACCATGACTATAGAATAATATATATATATATATATTTATGTTCTTCACCCCAATAGATAGTTCTATTACAGCTTTCAAATTTTCGATGAACCATTATTAAAATTTTCACTGATGCCTAAATAATAATTTATCATGATTTGTATTTAATACTTCTAAATATAGTTTATTTTAATACATTCTTCATATACCAGAAAAGTATAACATCTTTCTTTCAGGTCTCATTATTTCCTCAAATTTATATGGGTCCATCAAATTAATGATTTAGATCAACTGAATTCCCTAAAAAATAATTATATTAGAAATATATCTGTCAGTCTTAATTATCAACATTATTATAAATGTGTTAAACTCTATTATATAATTAATTTTTTAATTATATTAACTGTCAGAAATGAAAATAAAAGTCTAAATAGATATACATTTGCTAGCCACTAAACACTTTTTATATCAATTTTCTAGTTCAATCATGAAATCAATGTTTTTCAACTCACCATTGATAATGTGTGGAAAATGATGATCCATATGAAATCAAAATATGACTATGTAATAACAATTAGGTGTGTTCTATATATTTCTACCTACAATATTTTATTATTCCTAACTGGTGTGAGAGTACCATTTTTTTTATAATGGTATTAATTTTTATTTAGTCCCTCATAAGAAGAAATTTTATCAAATATATTTATGGATACTCACATATACTTTATCTAAATTAATAATTCAACATTATACATAATACATCACTCATCTATTCCAAATTATTGTGATATGATGTAGTGAATATGAGAGAACTAACAACCAAAATGTATATAAATGATTTACCTATGAAAAAAAATTAACAATCAAACCAAATATATTTACATAGTAGGGAAACAATCCACCTTTATTAATAACTAATGAGTAATTTAACAATTATTCGGATATAAAATTATATAATTTAGAAGAAAACACGAAATTAAATGTCAATATTGATGTATTAAGAGAAAAATACGTTCTAATAGATCCATTGATTACTAAAATGACTATCATTACTATATTAAACTTATATGTATAATTTTATGGTGTGATTGTGTAGGATATTTATGTATGAATTATACACTATTATAGTGAAAAAATTTCATACCATGACAAAAATCAAATAAAAACAATTAATTAAATGGATATAGATGTTTGTCCAATGTTATCTAAATTATTAGGATACAAAAATCAATTATTTTTTTCTATTATATATCATTATAGTTATATAATTATCTTATTAAACTAATTATAATTTTAAAATGGAAAATTGTAACCTATCTTAATATATGTCTCCTGGAACTTATTTGAAAACTCTATTGATTAGAGAGTATTCTAAAGTAATTATTTTTATCATGGTTGTGGTTTTGGGAAATGTAGTTGGAGTAATTTAAAAAAATTATGAATCTATTTTCATTTTAATTCATTTATATAATGTATTTTAGGTTATTATGGATGTAAATGTCTGAATTTCAAAAAATTTGAATTGTCCTAAAAATATATTTTCAAAATAAATTATAGTGTAAGTTAATGATTCTATGTTGATTTTAGATATATATATATACTCTTGTATTAATGTTTTTGGAGTGTCTTTCATCATATAATGCCTCCTAGGATATTAAATTATATATTTTGTACTCAATAAGTCGAAATATCGATAATTTATATTGAGTATTCTAGAGAATGAAATTAGTGAGTGATCATTTTAATCAATTTTCAAATGTTATCATTAATTATTCACATACTAATGGAAATAATAATAATAAACCATAAAGGATAAAAATATAAAACTAGATTTATTCAATGCTCTATATTTTATGGTTTTCTTCTCTAGTTTAACACACACACACATGATTATAAATTATGAGGTCATACACTTAGTTAATATTTATAATTTAATATTTATTAAATATTATAATTTTTTTTCTACAAATATTAGAAGGAAACTACTATACTATCTAAATTTACAGTGTTTGATAGACCATGTTATCGATGATTCATTTTTTATTTCATTTAGTTCACTGGTAATATAGAAAGGTCCCACATATGATGTTTTTCTTTTTATTATTCTCATTATACAAAAACATTATAATTATATGATAATATAAAAAACTCATATCCTTGTACACTGTATCTATTATTGGATATTTTTCCTATATTGAGCCTGCTCAGGATTCCAATTCCACTTCATTGTGGGTACAATATTATATTTTATATCTCTTCACCATCATTTTATCCGACATACATGCTTTTGAAATCCAACTATATAAGATATATTAACATGCTATATTTTATATAATACTACGATATCTAGTGCAACTATTATAATTTCATTCTTAAATATGTATATATATTCTAATAGTAATCACATTGTACATAGAGCTTGAAAAATTTTATTCATATAATCACAACCATAATACTTTCCTTTTGTGAATATGGTATACTTATTTGTGTATTATAAATTCATAAAAACCATTTCCTTTAGACCATGTTTATTGGATTCTTTTATAATCATATCTTTCTAGCACAAAACATAGATATATATGTATATCATTTCTATAAGAAAAACATTAACCCCACCCTCATCGTTTTATCTAATAATGATCCTTTTAACTCTCCCATTATACTTGTATATCGTTTATTATATTATATGGTAAATTTTAAATTTTTATGATACGATTAATAATATAATTCTCATGCCCTTTTTACTCCCCATTTCAATCATGATGTAGATAGATAGGGTGACTAGATACTACTGTGATAAATATTTAGGACCTCTTCCACTAATATTTTTGTTTTTTCCAAATGATTCCCTACGAATTTTTTGTATTCTTCTTACCTTTTTTAATATGAAATTATTGAATTTACCACGATAACCATTGTGGTTTTATTGGGTTTCCCAAGTCCCACGTGATTTCATTATTATATTTTCCTCATTATTGGAGTTTATATACCTCAAACTCTGCTATTTTGAACACTATTCAATAATTTCATAATGTTGTAATATTTATTCAAGTAAGATATTTTTTTTTGAATTTATTTTACCATATTTAATATTTTTTTATAATAATGGTGTATTAATTAATCTTATTTAACATCATAGAGAATTAATACTTCATGTTCACTTCCTTGGGGAGGGTTATATTATTAATTATTCACTAAATAACACCTACAAGATATATATATTTTGGATATGATTTTTTTTATTTCCAAGGGATATATATATGTTTTGAAATATATTCGACAAAGGATATTATTAAGGGAGGTACATGATAATTTATATAAATTGTAGTCTTTAATTTATGTCATAAATTCATAATTAGTTTGGACACAGAATTGTCATTTAGGGTTATATTTATTGACTATTTTAATTGGTAAATAATTATATTTTGTGGGATTATTGATTACATTATAACATGTAGGGACGTTATTCTTTTATTCCCTATGTTTTTATGTAGTTTTGTGTTCTTGTTATACTGTATTCGTTAATACCCAATCACCTGTAACTGTTTTATATAATCATTATCAAGTGGATAACACATTTAAGAGATGGTATGTTTTCATTGAGTTTACCATATGAATTTGATTCATTATAATTAGTATAGAGTTAGATGAAAATTATTATCTAGTAGGTCATAAAATAGAAGTTGATGACCACTCATATACTATTCTATTATTTTAATGTTTTTTTATATTTATTTTTTTATAATTCTTAATTTGGTGTATCACAAAGTATTGTTATTGTTATTTTATTTTATTTTTTCTAAAATGATTTTTTCAAATGGATAAAAAATTTGAATTCTATTCAACATATATTATTGGGTATTTATGGTTGAAATCAGGTTTTGACAATTGTTGGTCCTATGATATTATTTCACTATTAGAGGAGGTATTTTTTACAAATATATTAGTGACCATGATATGAAAATGGATGGTTGATAAATGAAGGTCTCATGGATGGAATTTATATTTCTATTATACCACTCTCGATAATATATGTTGTTTTTATTTATAGTGGTGGATTGGACATCATATGATGGTTTAATGTTTTAATGTTTTTGGGACTATCTGAACCACATAAATTTGATTATATATTAAAATTGGTAATAGGGTTATTTTTTTAATGTTTCATGAGATATTTTTTAGTATGGACCATCCCTTGGGATTTCATCCATTTTTTATGTTTTTGTATTTAATTATGAAACTCAGATATTTTATATGCATACATAAATTTTTTTTAGATGTTATGAATGGTCTTTTATATACGAACCTTTTTTCATGTCAATGGTCTTATATATATTTTTATTTATGAATAAAATATTAAAAAATCATTCAAAAATATTCATAAAATTCTTTTTTATATATTTTTATTAAACACATTCCTAATTATCTTGATCGATTGAATGAGATCAATATGAGTTGGCCAATACTCTTATATGTATAATGCTATAATAAATAACATCTCATAGAACAAAAAATATATATTTGAATAAGTAGCTTCCCAAAAATTTATTACCAAATATTTTATAGGATATTTTTTTAAAATTTCGTTATGTTCAACAAATTCATTTAAAATTTCAACACCATAAAAATATGTATCTTAATAATTTCTTAATTTAGTATTTTATTATTCCCCTTCATGTATAATAAATTACATGTGGCTAAATATGTTTTTCATGGTTTTGACTTCGATATCCAACTCTCTACATCCACTCATAAATCAAGGAACATAAAAAAATTCTACCATCACTTATCTTATAGGTTTTAAATCAACCTTAATACATTTAATTTTTTATTACTACCTGAAAATTAATTATAGGTCATACAATATTTTATTCATCATCTACATTATACATGATTTTTAGTATTCATAACATTAAATGTAATATATTATATTTATGATATAAAATATTCTATATTACATTATCTATTTCCTACATTATTATTTAAATCCACTAGTAGTAGTAGAAACATTACCATACATGACTATTAAGGACATATAATGGAAAGTTCATTACAATATTACATTATATAATTTTTTTATTTTCTTTTATTTTCATCAGATACACTTATTCCTAAACCTTATCATAGTATTCCATCAATTCAAATTAACAACAGAATACATTCCTTATCACCAACAACAATATTCATTAATTTTTAATAATTGGATTTTGTATACCTAACCCATATATTGTGATAAAATCAATAACATTATTTATTTGACATCTAATAATCTAAAAATATTACCAAGACATATGAATATATATTATTACTAAAATTATCATATTAAGGAACATTTTCAACCATCAGAATCATACTATATTATATATATTAATCATTATTTCATAGATTATATAAACAGTCATCCGTGTAATGGATTTTAAAATATCAATGTTTTCCTAAATATAACTAGCTACTTAAATATCCATTTATTCTATGTAAAAATATATGGTAAAATAGAAAATTCAATGAAATATAAATTCTATATATATCTCATTATACATATTCATCATTGGATTTGTATTATGATCATCATTTATTTCAGTTAATACTTGATATATAATGTTAATTTTATACCAAAATCTAAATCCTTGTATAAAACTAATTCAACGATTTATAAAATTCTACAAACTAATACTTTTTTTAGAACAAAAACCATCATTAAACTCCTTATCAAATCCTAATTGAAATTTAATATTGAATTTTATTAATTAGAGGGTTTAATAAAATTATATTTCTTATAATATTAGAGAGTATTATAAAACTAATGAATGTTATATTTAATCAATCATTCAATGTTACCTAAGGCTTGTATTAAAATAGGAACAATATAACTAAATAAAATTTCTAATATTCATATAATATTATACATACTAATGTAAATTAACCACTCAGATTTTCCCACTTCCATTTTTAGAAAATTTAATAGAAAATTGTGAGACTAGGCACTAAGATGACGTGCTATGTTGAGGAGTGCCTGGAATGGTCTATTTAAAATTTTATGTTTTTAAATATTGTGTATGAGAATTTTTCCAAAAAATGTATAATTAATCCAAACGAGTAGTTTGGATCAGAATATTGATGGAACCATTACTTTCAGAGCAGTGGGTTTACACTAGTCATGATAGAATATTAGTTGGTGTGAGTCTCTTGTGAGACATCCTTAAATGTAATACCCATAAATAAAATATTTAAGTAAAAAAATTATTTATCATGTCTTTACAACACATGAACGATGACTCAGATTGAAAATCTGAGACCAACCTTGATCTCGTGAGGGCATGTGTTACATAGGCGGAGCCTAACATTGGATAACACATGCCAACTGTGGAATGTATATTTTTTGGACATGACTGTAAATAAAATAATTATATAAAAATTATTCTATTTTTTTAAAATTCTTGTTACTAATAAATGGTAACTCGAATTGGAAATTTGAGAGTACCATTAAGATCATGAGGCTGTTCTTTCATTAGGAAGATCATAATATAGACCAGTGCAAGATGAGGGTAAAAGTTAATTTTTGGAATTTTGTAAAGATAATAAAATAAAATTAATGTTGTTTATATTAATTCCTTTTTAATGTTTTGCATTGTGGAAACACTGTGATTCAGCAATGTAGAAACCTTTTCTCCTTTCATAAATGAAGTAGTGTGGTGATTCGGTTTCAAATAGAAACAGTAATGCTAAAATTCATTAACCCATTAATTCCTTTTTTCCATTAATCGTGGACATAGTCCAGTGTTAGAATTCATTATGCTAGATAATTCCTTTGTAGTTTCCATAATCCATGGATGATGAGACTCTTTCACCGGCGACAAAGGTTCAAATTTTTAGATTCGAACAAGTGGAGATGAATCAATGAACACTGGTAGAACAAGGATTGAAGTGGTAATGTGAATTCAATCTACATCTACAAGCGATCCATATCGATGAAGGTGTTGTCATTTATAATTTTTTCAACTTTCGTGATTTCTAAACGATGAATGTTGATCCATCCATGAACTGGTTGACCCGCTTTTTGATTGTTATAGTTGGTGGTTATGAAACGAGGATTATGTTGGGGGAAATTGGTTTTCTTTTTTGTTTCCATCATCTTGATCTTTCTAACAAATTAGATTGATGGCAGATTGAAAAAACAACCATGGTTCAATCCTTCAGGTGTTTTTTTGTGTTTCTCTCTCCATAGTTCATCATGTTATTCACAGAATGATTAATGGCCGATCTTCGAAAAATAATTTACTATCATAACAATCCAACATCATGGATATATGATAGAAAAAACATGAAAAATGTGTGACAATGAAAGTTATGATTGGATCAAGGCTGTGTGGGAGATATCAAATGAAAACGACATCACTCTATAAATGGATCGTGGCATTCTTATGAAGACATGGTGAGGTAGAGCATGACCTTAGGACTTCGATACACCATACATATCAAAGAACAAATAGTCGATGAATGTTCGATGACATTTAGAAGAAACTATTAGCTATGGAACGTGGTGGTGGCCGCGTGCGGGAGGCAAAGAGCGCTGACGGCCAGTAACAGTGGAGTAGGCTATAGTGGAATGGAACCGCGGAGCTAGAAGGGCACCACATTAGGATGGGAGACATGTGTCTAGGCTATGGGTCAGTGATGGAAGGAGGTCCACGTGACCGTATGTGGGGGAGCCGGTAAGCCACCTTCTAGCCATGTGACACAGAGGGGATGTGGTCGTTGCATCATTTGGTGGCAGTTGAAGCAGCCTATAGTGGTGGGCTAGGCTTGAGAAAGATCGGTCGCCCTAGGCAGCCCAATCGGCCGAACCTCAGTGCTCCAGAAGTCCAGACCCAGGTGGTCTAGTAGGTAGGACCTGAGCAATCATGTGGTCCAGACCCGTGGCACATCGGGCTAGACCAGACTGGAACCTTTTCACTAAAATGCATTTATCGTCGAAACCATTCATCTGATTGATGACCTGTTTGCAGCATTCAGACAGCTATGATGAGACATTCCATTTTAGATACTCTATGTGAGTTTTTTTGGGGATTTTAATTGTAGAGACCCGTATCTTGACGTACATGGACATTACATTACTTTTGCGGAATACTTAGTACATAACAAAAACACACACACAAGGATCGTAATAGTTTAGTGTCTTTGGAAACTCGGAACGTAATCTTCTAATCGTGGTGAAAGATCTTCAATATCTCCCATAAATATCTTCCCTTTTTTTTACCTATAAACCTTTCTTTATATCGTGGGGAAAAGAAAACATAAAAGGGTGAGCTCAAATGCTCAGTAAGGGTAAACAAAAGAAATATCAATCACATCACATACATAAGAACATAGCTTTTTGGAAATCTTATCCTGCAAAAGAGCTCATAATATCATAACATGGGATAAATCATAGAAGTGAAAATGAGATCCCCATAATCATAACATGAAACTTGAAAATTTGTGGCATGCACACATAATCATAGAAAATCATTTCTTGTTAGTCATGACTCATTGCCAAGACTATCTTAGTGGACAAAGTCCCTTTCTGAATTGAGTAACCCTCGTTTCAGTCCTGTTTCACTGAACCGGTATAACCTACCATTTCATCCATGTCTATCTCATGAGATATAAAATCTTTACCCAATGCATTGGAGGGAGATATAGGTCCCACCCATCTCATAATTATACCATTCTTATGTGTGCCACAAAATCATAAATCATACATCATTTCATAACCCATGTAATAAAATGGGATTATTAAACATCATGCCATCATAATCCATAAACAATTGATATCATTTCATCATACGAAAACTGAAACCATTTAAATCATAGAGACATTTTACTTGAAACATACATATCAAATAATGTCATCTTAGATGGAAAAATAGTTAAAAAAAACACTTGAAATGAATTCTTGAGGAAAATATCCTTTCTTCTTTAAAAACATTTTTCCTTTCTTAACATGTCATAAAACTTTAAACTAAAAGAAGTTGATTAAAAATAAACTTGAAAACTTGTAATGTAAGATTCTTGGAAATAATGTTTTAAAAATCCATTCATGCCGTATACGTTAAAAAAACATTCTTCGTACTTTTGTTGGAAAAGTCAAAAAAGTACCTCGTACGATAAAAGATTCCTTTCATACATATTACTAAAAACTCACCGAAGGGTAAAAATGGATTTTAAAAATTGTAGGTGGATGGAAATAATATTACATATTGATGAAACATGGATGTGGATGATAAAATACACCCCAGTAAATACTTACGAATAAACAATCTCGGATAAAAATGAGATTGTGATATTTCCCTTACCTTAGGTCCGACTTGCTTTGTAAGTGTCCGAACCTCCTGTATAATGATTTAAATAATGTTATTGACTTATTACAGAATCATATTAATTGTTATGATATCATATATGGTTCACTTATGACATTATATTACCCGTTCTTTTGTAAATTCCATGTTAAAGAAGCGTTTTGGGTAAAATCGTTTCATTTATCGTAGGTGTTTTGACTTGTTGTTCTTGACATCATTATTACTTATATCATGATTTACTTACTTCCAGAATATAAAATATGATTTATATATCATATATATTCAGTATATATATATATATAATAGGTAGATAAATAAAATGAAAAACACCGTTCATGGAGACGGTAGTCCGTACGTACGCATGAACGCTGTTTTCCTTTCCTTATTGTCTTGAAATGGAAGTAAGTAGATGACATACATATGTATATATATACATAAATCCAGTAGCTTTATAATGTCATATATTTCATTATTATTTCTTATATATACATTATAATCATTCTTAAATGGTTAACATGGAGAATGAATCTCATCGCGTCGTGGAGACGGTATTCCGTACGTACGCACGAGCGATGATATCATTTATATAAATATTGAATTGAATTGGAGTGTATTATAAAATATATCAGAATCAATATGATGTTGTAATAAATATTTATAGTTATTCTTTACACCATTATACCCATCCATGTAAGGTGGTGGTGGAAAATAGATTACACCACGGCGTGGAGACGGTATTCCGTACGTACGCACGCGCGGTGATTTCTTTTTCCGTAGGATGGATAGATGGTGAAATAGGGTTGTTTCATACTTATAATAACATATCAGTATATGAGTGATACTGATTTTATTACTTCATAATGAAACAACCTAAGAAGAAGAAGTGGAAGAAGAAATAAAGATGAAAGAATTGGTAACGATAATTACCTCTTCATTGAAGTGCCTCTTTGAGACCTCCTCTTAGGGCACTAAAATTGGTCTTTGAGGAAGACCAGAACCTCTAGAATGTTTCTAGGGAAGTGGAGAGGAGAAATTGGCAGGGGTTGGCCGAGCTTGAGTGCTCAAATTGGTGTGAGGAGGAGGGGGAGGAGGTGTCCTTTTATAGGGGAGGAGAGGGGCACCTTAGGAATATCTCAAAATATTATTTTATATTAAATTCAAAATCGGTTTATAATGGTTCCAAAAGGTGTTATTTCGACGCTAAAGTGGGGATGGGTCGAAATACTATCAACCAATAAGATTTAGACAAGTTTAGGGTATTATTTTAACCTTATCAATTAGATTTAACTCCAAGTTAAATAATTTAACTTTTACCGTGTCTTTTTGTTTTCTTTCACTATATGGTTAATACACTTACTATAACATGCCAAACGAACCCCAAATTGTTTATTATTAATATATATATCCTTATCTAAGTCATTTGGCCGAACCTTAGATTTTTAGGAATAAAATAACAATTAATAATATAATATTTGATTTAAAACTATTTTGTGTCAATTTTGACACTATTTGATATATGATTTTTGTGAAAGTCATAACAGAATTATATGTTCGAACCAAGTTGATTAACTCAACACAAATATATCATAGTAACCTATAAAATTAGTGGAATTAATAAAAAGTCTTAAATTACATTTATTTGGGTATTTATATTATCAATTATGTCAATATTTCATTAGTAATATAATTACTGCATCATCTTTGTGTCATAAATAAATTAAATTATTTGATGTCTAAAAATTTCAAATAAAATACCATCATGTAGGAAATCTTTTTAGCTTTCTAATGAATATTTATAATCTAAAATCCAACATAGATAACCCTATGTAACAATTGTTTTTCTAAAAGATATATGCTTGTGTCATTTTTGTATTCATTTTAACTTAATTAAAATAAAGTGTCATTATCACTTACAAGTGGATCAATGGGGTCCCAAAATCGACCCAAAGATGCCCATGGTCGACCATGTATCAACCAATAGGGTTAAGACACGTTTTAGGGTAATTTAATATTATTATAATATTATTTTTTTAACCCTTATTTACCGGATTTACCCTTAACCATGGTAAATAAAATATTTACCGCAGTAATTATTCAAAATGTCTAAAAATAAAAGTTACCTATTTACACAATTTGAACATCCTGATTCCAAATATGGAATCCATTTTTATAAATTCAAAACACAGAAGTTGCAGAAATTAATTTAAAATTAATTCCCGCTGTCAAAACAAAAAGCGTGTTTTTAAGAGATAATAACTATCAAAAGATTGACACTTGTTTATGTTCGGTTTAATTGTAAACTTGTGTCCAATGACCAACATTATATTAAGTGGTAAAAATATATTCTAAATATACTTGAAAAACATTCAATATTATAATTTAACCACATAAGATATTACGATGAAAAAAGTTGTTTTTAATTAAAATATAGCGTGTTTTTACTATTCATTAAAATATGAAAGTTATCGGAAAAATATCAAAACATTATCTAATGTAAATTTTTACATCCTGATTCAAAAGAAGAATATTATTTTGTCAAATTGAACATATAAACATGTCAAAAACTATATTTAAAGTGGGTGCGCCATCAAAAGGCGGTAAAACTGCATTTTTTTAAAAATACTTATTTTACCCGAAAAATTTATTTTGTTCTTATACCATGTTCTAGAAATGTGTAAGATGAATAATAATGTTATAAAATTCAAAATTTAGTTAATACTATTCATAACGGCTAGTTCATGACAATATTATAATAATATAACATTGTTTATTAAAACCCGGTATTGCATACAACACACGCTATCGAGGATGGTCGCGATTGCGTGTAATGCAATCCAAGTCAGGGTTGCGTGTTGTGAAATAATCCTTCATTGTTTCGTATAACAGAATCCAACCATATTTCATTTATACATTTAATATATATATATATATATACTCAATGTTGCGTAGAATAACTATTATCAAAATTGTGTGTAACACGGTCCAAGAATAGTGTTGCGTATACTGCAAGCTAATACGGTGTTGCGTATAGCGCAAGGTAATCTTGGTGTAGAATACAACATAAGACGTTAATGAAATTAAAATAATATTTTTCATAAAATCTCGGGGTGTTACATTTATAGGATACCTATTGGTTTGAGTTATATGTACTCCTGTTATAAGAACTCTTGAGCGGGAATCATCATATTTCATAAAGTTTGGACTCCACATGTTTTGAGAGTGGGTTCATTTCCTTTGGTTATCTTCTTATGGGGGTGTTACTCCCCTGAGGTACTAGGTTTTAGGATCCTAGATATGTTCATGATGGAATAGTAGGCACTCCCTTATGGGACAAGTGAGTGGGTCCTCTATCTATGGAGTCAGTACTACCTTATAGGACTAGGGAATGCTTCTTTCATATCGATCATACATAGAGATATAAATACTCTACATGGTAGGGTATAGGTCCTCTAAGATAGGACTTTGTACTCCCATTTTCTACCAGGGCATGGGACCTCCACACGTGAAATTAAAGGGTTATTACTCCCATGTCATACTAGTGTGTGGGTCCTCTAGTCACTGAGTAGTACTCCCCAACCTTGTAGGGTGTAGGTCCTCGACATATAATGTCGTACTCCCATATGGGATTAGGGTGAGGGTCTTTCATGAGTTGAACTCCCATGTGGGATCAGGGTTTTTGTCCTTAGTTACATAGTTGCACTCCCCCATCCCGAATATCATTGGAAAGTAGTTAATCCATTGGATTTGGATCTCTCTCAGCTGTCCAAATATAGTTGTGAGGAGTGAGCCCATCCACCTGATGAGAAAATTACCTAGATAGGATCTATTTCTCCCTTGACTAACTGAGGTGTGGGCCACTATTTGTTGGAGAGAATGTGGTTTTGTGAGATGTTTAGAAAAAGGTATCCCTCATCCGTGTATAGTGGTGAGGGTGGGCCTCTCCACATGGGATTCCTTAGTCTTGTATTGGGCACAAGATAGAGATGATTGAACCTCTGCTGCTCAGCACTGGAGATGTACATAGTAGGATGTTTATGATAGTGCATGTTCTCTCAATTGTAACATTTGGAATTGTAGAGTTATTCCTGATGGAGTGTACCACTCATAAGGGTACCATCATGGATGGATGAGATTATAGAGCATGTTTCTACTGGTTTTTTGTGTTGCATATCTATCCTATGATAGGAATCTTGTTTCTATATATGAGGTTAAAACATTATTGTTCTTAGTGTCTAAAACGAGTATATCAAGATTTTCTTGTTTTACGTATGGGAATATACCTGTATGGACTATACTATGTATATCTTTGGGATTTTCCCTTTATGATTGACATTTGTATGTTCAGGGCGTACTACTGAGTATTGTTTTACACACCTCAAAATGGTCATTCTTGTATGTGTTGTGTCTTGTTAATAGATTCAACACTTTTAAATAGTCTTGGGAGGGCTAGGACTAGGTGGTTCTCATTGAGATCAAACATATGTGGCATAATCCTATAGATTTAGGTAACAAACCTTCACCTACACTTCAGGTAGGGTTATTGATGTAAGTGCTTCATAGACTTGGGGTTTTAATTATGTTCTGTCATTCTTTGGGTGGGCTAGTATACATACAAAGCTTTTCATCATGTAATTTACATTCTATTGCACTCTATTTGTGTTTTACTTACTGGTTTTATTTCAAATATTCCTTTTCCTAATTATATAACAGCAGCATTGGTTTATAGATGTTGGTGTTTTTGCAGGTACTTAGGCTAATGCTTCACATTTGTGAGGTATTCCTACTCGGTGCTAGTCACGATCCCCTGGACTATCAGAGGTGATCCTAGGGTATTTACGGTAGGGTCCTAGAGGATAGGTAATGAAAGTGTTTTATTAGTGTAGGTTCTTTCTCCCATAAGATCACTGTGTCGTGAGCTTGGATTGGGTTGTAAAGTGATAGTGTTACGATGTATTGAGCTTGACTCTCTGGTCAGAGGTTCCAATGTTAGTGCAATAGTTGATGTATCCATTCACTGAGACCTTGATAACCTACTATTACACTTATTGCATTAGGATCCTTGTTGCATGGAAATAATGTTAAATTCATTATATAGAAAAGGGTTTTGTTTTCCAAGTCCTTCTTGAATTATCTCACCATGTATACTCTATTAACCATGATACATCTTGTTCTAATTAAGATTTGTTGAAGAAACCATCCAACGAGGTTTTCCCATCTGGATCAAGATTTTGGCCTAATGCTCGGTGATGCCTCCCAGAAGGGAGCTAGTCATAGAGAAATTTTGCTTCAGTATGGTTATTAGTTGATGCATTCTCATGATGATCACATAAAATAACCACCTCTGTTGGTTCTGGTTGACTCATCTTTCCAGAATTAGTAATGGATGGCTCATTTGGCATTAGATGATGAAGTGAAGCATTTGAATGTGTGTCATATTCTTCCAATCCATCAATCTTCTGATAAGAATGGTCAAAAATACCTACAGATTGTAGATGCACAATTTATGTAACATAACAAGAGGTTTCGTAAAAAGTTTTAAGGAAGCGTATTTCCCAAAAGAAAAATGATTTTCTACTCTTGTCAAAAAAGGGGGAATCTGGCGCAAGAATTACCTACCATTATTGTGGTAGTTAGAGAGGACGTTGATGAACCACCACGAAAGAGGCAGAAACGACAGAATATATATCTTTTGGGTGGTGGACGTGGAAGGAGGGTTTGGAAAGTAGTTGGAGTTGGCCGGTATTTTGACATTTTAGCAACACCACCATTAGGTGGTGCGTACCAGACTCTAGGAATTGGAGGATAAGGGAGGAGAATGTTTCAGGATGTTGAGGCTTATGACACCAAGAATCCATGGATTAATAAATATACTATATGTGTCTTCTTACCTTATTTATAGTATTTATAGACACTTTTTCTAGTGATTTCCTTCCTACCATGTTTCTTGTGGGATACAAAGATGTTCTAATTATACCATTGACTTGATCCTCACATTTATAGACTCCTACTATAGGATACCCAATGACCACACACTGGTGCTAAAACTATAACCTAACTCTTGGAGATGAGGGTTTCAGTTGGTATCCTTTGCTTGTGGTATTGAGGCCTTACAATGTCATTCTATGTATAAACTAAATCCACAGTTCATGTTCAAATTGTTTGTTTTAGGTAAATGATGTGGTTTGTCGGTGGTGGTAGAAATAGATTTATCTTTATCGGAAAAAGATAAATTCTTATAGATCTTAATGGACTTATGTAGAGGAGGGTGTAGCTAATTTATATTTATCTAGTTATTCTGATTCTTGGGGAAGTGGACGTTACAAGTACTCATGTTTCATAGTTGTGGTATAGTATAAAAAATTACTCCATGATGATGATCTAGGTTAACCTCACCGTAGAGAGTTAGACATTTGCGTTGGTCTATCCCTCAGGGTTGCACCAATATTTATGCCACTATATCAAATGTCTCCCAAATGTCTCCATGAATTGGGGGTGTAGATAGGGGAATTGTAGAGGAAGGGCTTAGTATAACCTAGTGTTTCCCCCTTGCCAGCCCCTGGTGATCTCTTTCGGTGACAACTAAGTGTAATCAACATCCAAGGGGGAGCACATGAGACACATAAAGATGGTCCTAGACCGACATAGGGAGCACCATCTACATAGAATTATAGTGACATGTTTTTTTGGATTCATATGGTCACATTTTCTAGGAAATGTGATCACATAGAATAGAGTGGTAGTGAACTTAGTGATGAGGTGTGTAGAGGTAGATGCTCCCATAAATAATCTAGCTAGTATTTATTGATCAATGCATCAAAGTGGTTGGCCTCATTGTAGTTATACGTTATTGATATAGATAGAGTATCTTATCTTTAGTCGTTAGTTGTTACTCATTCACACCTAAATGAGCCAAGGAGGTACAACTTGGTGAAACTGCATGTGAGTCATTACGTACTCATTTTTCTACAGAGAATACCCTTGATGGAAATTTTAAAGGTGGGGATCACGTTGTTTTTTAGAGGTTTCCCTTTTTTAGTAGTGGATTCCTAATGTAAAAGGATGCATCAGGGTATGTCTGTGGGTGTTAATGACGCACGAGGATCTTAAGAGGGTCACAAGGGAGTAAGAGGATTTTGTTTTTTCTAACATTGTGTTCAAGTAAACCATGTTTGGCTATTAGAGGATATAAAGCCTTATGATCACGAAGACATAATGACTCTTATTTTCTAGAATCAATTTATATAAAATTCTTGGGGAAATAATGAGACCATGTGTTGAGACAGTGTGTGATTCTTAGACCCGGATTTTAGGAATGACCCATAAAAACATTAATTTTTTAAATAGTGTTCTTGAATGGTTTTACTAAAAAGATCACTAACTATAAAATACGAGTTTGGATCAGAAATATTAGGGCACCATTGTGTTCATATCAATGGGTTTTCCCTATAAATGGCTTATGGTTAGTCGGTGTGGGTCTCCAATGAGAAAATAGGAAAATGGAATAACCGTAATTAAAATTACTAAATAATATTATTTTATTTATTTAGTCCTTATAACTATAGAATAGTAACTATGATTGAAAACATGAGACCACCATTGATATCATGATGGCATGATTTCCATAGGTGGAGCCATACATTGGCCGGCACAGGCCAATTATGGAAAGTATTTTTTGGGATGTGACTGTAAATAAAATAATAAAATAACAATTATATTATATGTTTTAAATCTTTATAACTCATATAAGGTAACTCGGATTGAAAATACAAAAGTACCATTGGATGTTGAGGTTGTTCATTATTTAGGTGGACCACAAACATGATCAGTATAGGTCAAGGGTAAATTTTAATTTTTGGACTTTCTAAAGGATAATAAAATAAAATAAAAGTTGTCGATTTTATTTCCATTATAAAATTTACACCATGGAAACACTACAATATTCTAACGGAGTGACCCATTCCCAATTCAAAAATAAGATAGTGATATGATGATGTTTCAATGGGAAATGGTAATGTTGAAAATTTTCAACATGTTAATGTGTTTCCTCCATTAATTGTGGACCAGGTCTAGCATTAGCATTCATAATTCTAGAGAATTCCTCTATAGTTTCCATAAAGAAAAGAGGAGGATACTCTCTCATTAGAGATGATGGATCATATGTTTGCATTCAATCATGTGGAGATGAATTGATGAATGTCAATGGAACCGGGATTGATGTGGAAAATCGTCATCATTCTATGTCGGCATGTGATCCAAGTCGAGGTATGGGTTATTATTTCAATTTTTTCCCCACCAATATTGATTTCAAAATTATAAATTGAGATATACCCACCAACATGTCGTCTTGCAGCTCAATCTTTCTTACTGGTTTCTTGGACTATGGGATGATTTTGGGAGAAATGAGTTTTCTTTTTGATTTTTTTATCTAGATCCTTCAAATGGATTGGATCGAGGCAAGAACAAAAAAATGGAGAAGGTATGATCCTCCAGTTTCTATTTGTGGTTCTCTCCCTTGTGTTCTTTATGTTATTCATGGAATGATGAATGGTGAATCATTGTGAAACCATTTCATAGAGCAATGATCCAACATCATGAATCTGGGATATACATGACACGACAGATGTGTGATGGTGATAGTTTTGATTTGATCTTGGTGGTGCGGCGGAAACCGAATGTGAACAACTTTACACCCAAAAAGGATCATGGGATGGTTTTGAATACTTGGTGATGAGGAGTGAGACCTGGGGACTCTAGAACACCCTTTAGATCACTGAAAAGACCACCCAAGCATCTTCGGTGGCCTGTAGAAGAAACTGTCAGCAACGGCACATGGCGGCAGCCATGTGTGGGAGGAGGTGCACCATAGTGGTGGAGACCACGGCCAGCGAGCTGTAGAGTTGTGGAACCAAAATGTTGTGTAAGGGAAAGAGGATAAAGTTAGTTGGCCATGGTGGTGCATAACCATGATTTGAACAGGTCACTGCCTTAGGATGAGAGACCATGGCCACGCCATGGGTCGGTTACAACACATGGTCTATAATACAGCGTGCATGGGAGATGGTGAGCCACATGCCAAGAACATGACACAGATGGGACACGACCATATCTGTGTCTAGTGGAGGTCAAACTAACACAATGTGGTGGGATGGGCTGGAGAAGATGGTCTGCCCTAGGTGGCCGAGTAGGATGGGCTGAGCCCATCAGATTGGGTCAGATCAAAGCCAGGTCGAACCCATATCAGGTCACCGGACCTGGTTTGGGTCATGTTCGGTCATTCCTATCTGTTATGACAATACCAGAACTTGACTGACCCCTTTTCACTAAATTGCTTATTTCTTTCAAACCATATATCCATTTCATGAGTTGTTTTTGGCTTTGGGACCCTCTTGATGAACTAGTCCTTTTTAGATACTCTAAATGAGTTTTTTTAAAATTCTATAGATTTCCTATTGGTTTGAGGAGTTCTTCCTCCTAGTACAAGAACACTAGTGTCGGAATCAGTGTTTTTTGTAAATTTGGGACTCCCCAAGTTGTGTGAGCTTGTTTGTTTCCTTAGGGTAGATTCCCTTAGGGGTGTTACTCCCCTGAGGGACTAAGGTGCAGGTTATCAGGGATGTTTATAAAGAAAGAATATGTACTCCCCTATAGGACCAGGGAGTGAGCCCTATTTCCATGGAGTCGGTACTACCCTATACGAATAGGGTGTGAGTACTCTATATAGATTGTACATAGAGTTATAACTCCCCTACATGGTAGGGTTCGGGTCCAATATGATAGGAGTTGGTACTCCCCTATTGTTCCATGGCATGTGTCTTCCACATGTGAACTGATAGGGTCAGTACACCTATATCATTCTGGGGCACAGGTCCTCTAGTCACTGAAAATTACTCCCCTACTAAATATGGTGTAGGTCCACAACATACGAAGTCATAATCCCATGCGGGATCAGGGTTTAGAACCTTCATGAGCCATAATCTCCTATTGAATTAGGGTGTGGGTCCTCACATATGGAGTTTCACTCCCCCATCATATGTATTGGTAGGGTGTGGGTCCTCCATTGTATTTGGAGCTCCCTCAGCTGTTGGCCACACTTTTGAGGAGCCAGACCATCCACTTAATGAGAACGTTACCTTGATTGGAGCTAGTGATCCCTTGGATAACTGAGGTTTGGGAACTCCGTATAGGAGTGAAGAAGGTTTCTTGTATGGTTAGGAGAAAGTGTCCCTCATCTGCGGATAGTGGTGATTTTGGGTCTCTCCACTTGGGATTCCTTTGTCTTATGTTTTGTACATGAAATTGTTGAAAGAACCATCAGTGCAAGGAAATAGAGCTAGACGTAGTAGGATATTCTAGATGGATCACATTCACTTAGGTGTATAATTAGTAATGGTAGAGTTATTCTCGATGGAGTGTACCTCTCGGATGGGTACCCTCAAGGATGGATGAGCTTGTAGTGTGTGTTTCTCCTGGTTTTATGTGTTGCTATTCAAACCTATGAGGAGAATCTTATTGTAAGCTATGAGGTTGGAACCTCATGTTTCCCAGTTTCAGAAATAAGTCTATCTCAATATTCTTGGTATATGTATGGGAATATACCTATGTGGAGTTGACTGTGCAATTCTTTATGTTCTCTCCCTTGTGAGTTACTTTTATTTTTTTAGGTTCTCCTTTTGAGTATTGTTTTACTCGCCCATGAATAGTATTTTCATACACAAGTCATGTCTTCTACAGACATTTGACGCATTGATGGTGTTCAGGAGGGCTAGAACCAGGTGGTGCTTAGTGAGATTAGACAGACGACACATAATTCTATGGGATTAGGTAGCTACCCTTCACCAACCCTTTAGGTATGGTTCTCAGAGTAAGAGCTTCATGTCTGTGGGGTTTTACATGTGTTTTGTAATTCTTTTTGTGGGATTGTATACTAGCATAGTTATCCACATTGTACATTACTTTTTGTTGAACACTGGTTATTTTTTACATAGTGCTCTATATGTATTGCTTCCCTGTATTTTTTTACTTACAAGTAAATTTGGTTTGGAGTTAAGGTTGTGTGTGTAGGTACTTAGGATAATGCATCCCATCTATGGTATATACCTACTTGGCCCTAGTAGCCAGTCCATGGATTATCAGACAGGGGATTGGGGTAGTCATTCCATGGTCCCCGGGGGATAGGTTGTGACATGAACCTAGAAAATTACATTGAACATTGATTTCATTTTATACATATTCATTTGAACTTGATAACTCCACTAGATTTTATCAAATAATAATATGAAATTTATAAGAAATTAAGTGAAACAAATAACATGGATGAAATATTTTGATGTCGTTTTAAAAGTGAAAACAACTATCCCTTTATTTTAAAATCTTCAAATATTTCCAAATAGATTTTTAATTATATTTATATTAGGTTTAATTTTATATATATTGAGGATAATATTTAAATCATTAATTTCATGTATGCATATTATTCTAAATATTATTAATATTTAGAGATAAGAAATTAATTAGTTGTAATATTATAGCATGTATTATCTATTTACATATATAATAAAAACAATAAAATCTTTCCCAGGAATTTATATGACTAAGGAATTATATAGTACAAATGGTATTATTTTTTATAAATATATAGATTATTCTCATGTTTCAATGGTCTTCAACCCATTTCATTACATCTTCATTCAATATTTTATATATTATACAGTTTTCATAATAGATAGGAATAATAAATCAAAATTAACTAGTAATTTTATTTTTACAAGAAAATTATGTTTAAACCCTATCATTACAATATTTAGGATCATAAAAAACCATCATTCATGAAATTCATTATTACATTATCTCAGGGTGCATGAATAACATTTCATGATAAGTAATTATTTACATTATTATTATTATAAATTTTTAGTAATAAATATAATCCTCTGCATTAATCCTTTATTATAGAAATTTATTCTTTTATACCAATTATCACATTCTATTAAATGATACATCATAATAAATTATTGAATATATCAAAAATCATTTTCATTTTATTCGTATATTACATGTCCTCTACCTATGAAAATAATTGTTTTTAATATTCAAAAAAATTATAGTAAATTATTTTCTCTCAATGAAATATAATGTATTTTAATTTTTAAAAATATTTATCACACTATATTGAGATCTAAAGGGACCATTTATGAGTCATCCTAACATATTTTTCCAAAATATTTTTTTTATTACTAAAATATTCATATTAGTATCTACCCATTTCCATGTACTATAATTTTAAAAAATAGAATAATGATTTTAAAATTAGAACTATTGAAATTATAACCATACCTCATTCATAGAATTAGACTATTTGATCTTATCAGATATCTAGTACATTAATTTTACTTAATTCTTTTTACTATAATAAATTAAAATTTTATATTTTCCATATAATAATCAGACAACATTAAATTTTCTCTTTGGAGTTTATCATATATTACTGATATTTTCACTTTACAACAAAAATATAGATTATTCAATGGAACTAATATATTTCTTCATGTATATTAGACCATTATAAATTATTATTTCATTAAAATATTGAAATTATTTCATTCACATTATCACAAAATATGAATTTATGTTCATGAATATCATAGATGTAACTGATACTTCAATAACAATACATTGAAATAGATCATCTTGATATAACATCATTTTTTTTCATAAATTTATTTATTTTGTTTTCCCTATCATTTTGAAATAAATATCGATTCTTTTTTCTATATTTTCTATATTTTTTATATTTGAAAATTTTATTTCTATTCATTTTTATTGGTTCATCTTAAAAAAGGAATTCATAATACATGTAATGTTGTTTTTTATTTCTAGTCAATTCCATAATTATTATTATGAATCATCAATATTTTAATGTATTTTATTATTTTATAACATATTAAATTCGATTCTAATTAATTTATTTTCTCTCAATATAATTTCTATATTTCAAATATATTTTTCCACCATATAAAAAATGAATTTTTATTTTTATTTTTAAAAATTAATGGAAATCATGGATTAATAATAATCTTATTATATGTTGAATTTATTTTCCTAGATATAAAGAATAATTATACTAATTAATTTATTTTTTATTTAACCATTATTTAATACCTGGGATAATTTGTGTAATACTTCGAATACCCATGCATTTTCATTAAGATTATTTTTCATTAAATTTTAATAATTAAACACTCAATTATTAATATATTTTATCATTATGTATTATATCACATCCTCATTACTTTTATCACTTACACATAATATTTATAATAATCCCCTCCATCAACTATTTCATTACATGCCTAGACACCAAGAATTTAAAATTTCTTTTTGTCGGTAAAAATCATAAAATGATTTTTTAATAACATTAAGGATTTAAATTCCATTGAAAACTTCTTCTTGATAAAAAAATTTATAACGTATGGAAACATACATATCGAATATTATATTTAAATAATGAAAATAATATCTTTAATATGAAATTAATTATATTTTAAAATCATTTATATCATTCATATGTTGTGTTGATGAAAACAAACCACTTCACTTCGTTGAGGTTATGGTCCCACGTACCCAAAAATGACGTTATAATTTTCATAAAAATGGAATGGTAATAAGGTATATAATATATGATTCATTAATAATGAAATATATTTCACTAATATCAGGAATAAACATTAAATACATATTTATAGACAATGATAATTGATGGTGATGGAAAAAGAATCACATTAGTTCAAGGGGGTGTATTCCCCCATACACATGAACAGCGTCATCATTTCCCATTTTATAAAAGTTTGGATGGATATAGATCATAACAATAACATAATGAAATCTTAGTATAATTATGACACTTGATATATTACTTAATCATGTTTGGAAATTTTTTTAAGGAGGTGTGGGTTGAAATAAAACCAAATCATTTAATTAAAATGATTCCTCTACTATAGATAACCTCCTTTTCATGAAACCATAGGACCGCTAAGGATGTTGTTATTACAAATATAAGTCATTGTGAATGAGTGGGTGGATTCTAGAAATGTATTTTGTAAGATATTTTCCTAACAAATGTGTTTTAAATATTGATTAAATGAGAATAATATGTTCCCTTTCATAAGAGAGGATATACAAACTCTTCTAATTTCAAATAAGATTAAAAAATATAAATTACATTCCAATTTATCAAAGAAGTCTTGGTAGAATAAAATCATCTAACAATTTATTAAAATGAAAAGAAGATTTTCAAGGTAAGAGAGAAGGGTCAAACAAAGGTATTGCCCTGATCCGTCGAACAGAAGAGTAAAAGATCATAATAATATTTGTCATTTCCATATTCCGAGTAATGAGTAGTTTCCCACCTAGATTGGGACTTATTGGGATGAAATATCGTTATGATATTTTCACTATCCATTTTTTACAATATAACAGTTGATTGGGTAGAGATAGTTCATGGTGTGATGGGGTAGTCCTTATGTGGCATTCACTTTGAAGTGGTAGGATTGAAACCCTCAGTGTCAGTAACTTTTTTGTTCCAGGTTTGACAACATCATTAAAAGCGGTGTGAACAAATTTTTTTTTAAGGGGGGTATTATCAATAACCCCCTCACATTCAATAACATCATTTTTCATTTGAGAAAAGTTTAGATATAGGATCATATCTTGTTAGAGTCTTTGTCTATATCTTCCCATATTTCATGAGTTCACAGAAGTTCCCTTAATTTAATTACTACCTCTTAAAAACTTGAAAAATTCCAACCATCACTCAGATTTTTCAACCCCTCAGTTTGAGGAGAATATCTTTATTGACATTTCCACATTTCGAAGGTCACCCCTGAAGTAAGATTTCCCTCATCCATTGGAGAAAATTCAGTATGCACATACACCAGGGCCATCTATAGCCCTTGAGTCTTCTATTCCATCATCAAAGTTATTTATATATCTATTTGAGGTGAATCTGCACTGACATACACATTTTCCTTATCAAGGGTAGATTATTTATTTCCAGTAGAGTCAACATTACAATGTGTGGTTTTCCCCTAATTTCATCCTACAATAATCATCATCAAGTCCCTTTAAAAATAAAATGGAGAAAACCCCATTCTTGTGACATTTATCCTTAACATGACCAATAATTTGACATTATGACTAGATATTTTGAATCCTTTCATATTAAACATTTAAAAATATTTAATCATCTATTGCTGATAGGATAACATTATTAATTAACCAATAACTCAAATCAATCACCATATGAATTCATGAAATGTGTCCAAATTTGACGACTTTAGTATTTTTATCGATTTTGATATGAATACCCACCAAAGAGGATATATAAAAAAGATCTTAGAATTCAAAAATATCTAATTCAGAGCAGTAATTTAGATCCAGGCTTGAGTATTAGTGTTTGTTATGGAAAAAGGGTTAAAACAGAAATCCCACTCTTGAAAGCACAAAATACATGGTTTTAAAACAATTGATCCAAAATTACATTTCAATTTATAATATCTCCAAAGTGAGTTATGAAAATATTAATATGAGGATGTGTCTAAATCTTCTATTCCAAAAATAATTATATATATTTATGTCAGTTTATTATCATTAACAATTACATATAACTTTTATTTAACCCCAATAACTCTTAACATGAAAACATTGAGTGCATCCAGGTAGAGGACTCCTTAAGTTCATCAAGTTGGCCCAAGTTCAAATCCAGGAAGAGGCATAATTTTTTGGGGGGTTACTGTAGCAGTACTATAGCAAGTGTGGTAGTGAGAACTGTAGTAGTACTATAGCATGTACTGTAGTCGGAAGAATATCAGGTACTATTAGGAACCTTAGTAGTACGGACTATTCCACCATTTGGTCCTTCAAGACATTGATTTGGTCCATGTGTCCTTTATGGCCTTCCGGCCATCCAGGCCTTCGAGTTAGTAAGTCCCTCAAGCCACCTTAAGTGCATATGAAATCAGACAACCTATAAGGAACAAGCTCCAGAAGGAGGATGAGTAAGGAGATATCACTGTAGCAGAAGCTAAATGGATTTCCGTAATGAGAGGGTATGAAACATAACGTCAGGAAATGTTTGTGCATTCATGGGAAAGCTAGGATGAACAGCCATTTGAAGGTGAATAGATGATTTTACAATGAAGATGATGGGGAGGATCAGTTCCAAGTTGTTAGTCCGAGTAGTATGTAATGTTTGAAGCCTACGAGCAATGAATTCCTCTAAGGCCTATGGGCCATGTAATACTAATTCCTACGGGCCATATAATGGTTCCACCTTACCCATCGAAAGGTAGATAATCAAAATTCAATAAAAATGATGGCCTTTGGGCCATTGGAGGACAACATTGATTTTTTACTCTTTGAGGGTCAATATTTTTACAATAAAATGAAAATTTATAATAAATGGAACAAGTTTGATTTTTTCAACCTTACCTTAATCAATTGTATAATTTGAATATTTTTTTATTTTAAACAATTTAATTAAAAATTTTATAGATTAAATTTTCATTAATGTCAATTTGGACACTATTTATTACATTGTCTAATAAAACTAACTATACACCATTAAAAAGACTAAACAATACTACATCCTTATAATGTAAATGTATTATATAATAAAATTTTATTACATTAATTATCTCATATTATTTTTATTGTAATATTTTTAATTTCATTGAATTGAATTTCCCATTAATTAAATATTACTACATTAGTGTTGTGCACAAATTTATGGCAATTACGTATTCACTAAAAATTATAAATAAATTACCCTGGTGAATATAAATATAGTATATTTAAAAGAATTATTTATAGTCAAATATATATTTTATATAACATATTAAAAATATTTTACATATTAAAATTAAGTGATTGACATTATTGACTTATCTTTAAATATAATATTTTGACTGTCATAATGACATAAAATTATTAAAAAATGTCATATATCATTAAAAATAATTATATTGACGAAACACACATATCCAATAAACTTGGGTCAAGTGAAATGGTTTGTTTATTGTTCCTATCATATTATTTTTACCCTTAATTACATGATTTACCCTTTACATTGGTAAATAATTAACCATAGTTACAATTTATATTGTCAAAAAATAAAAGGGTAATGTTTTCTGAAAAAGGAACCTATTATTAAAAATAATTATTCAATTTTTGATAAATAAATACTTATAAGTTTCAATATTTAATTTAAAATTAAATTAAAAAAATGAAAAAAAAAATTGATTTCCCAAAAAATACCTCATTTATAAAAACTATTTTTATAATAAATTCAAGTATAAAATCAATTTAAAACCATATTAGGATTAATTTATATAAAAAATAAAAAATATAATGTTAAAACTATTCTAAAATATATTATTAATACTTAAAAATAAAATAAAATTTTTAATAAAAATATGTTCTTTTCACTCTTCATTTAAAAAACAATCATTTTAGAAAAATATAAAATTAACAGTAAAAGATAATTTTTCTAAGATAATTTTGAAAATTATATTTATTTCATTAAAAATATTTTATTATATTTCTGAAATTAATTATATTTTTCCCTCACAAAAGAAATTAAAATCATCCTTAAAGAAAGTTTATATGAAGAATAAAATGGAATTTCTATTGTTAAGTGATAAATTTTATAATAATAAATTAATGAATTAATTATGACTTAGATTGTTTTTTTATTTCATATTTTAGTAAATAAAATAAATTCTCTAAAATTTAACATCATGGTTATTACATTCACATTATTATAATATTTTTTTCTTTTCATATCGTTGTTGTGTATCTTGTATGATATCAAACATAGTATTTCAATTTAAAAATATGGGATGTTATCATCTTCCCCCCAACAATTTAGAAAAAATTTCATTGAAATTTTTAATATGTTCTTAGTAACAATGGTTCTAGTTTTCAAAATACATTATTTGAAATCCCAAATCTGTAAATGAATTTATAAACCATCCGCTTTAAAAGAAGGAAAGTTAATTACATAGGTTATATTGAATAATACATAGCTATATTTACATGTGGTAAAACATTCATAAGGATGGGAAAATATAACACCCAAGTTATTATAATGTTTGATATATAATATGGTCATGATAATATGAACAATCAGAAAACCATATATCAATGATGGACAAAAAGTTTCCTGATCTATTGGAAGGAAAATTAAATGGATTACAATTTTGATTCATGATAATATTAATTGAGTTGAGGAATTTATTTACAACCAATACAAATAACATGATTAAATATTATAACATTAAATTAATAATATTTTCATTTAATTTATTTCCAAAAAAATCAGCTTTTTAAATAAATTAATGTTTATTAAAGATAGTTTTTTCTTGCTAAAAACATTACAATATGAATATATGGATAACTAAGTCCACAAAATGGATAAAATATAATGATACTATGTTTAAAAATTAATAAAAACCAAATTTCTTAAAACAAGATAATATAATTCTAAAAAACATTAATACTTAAAGTGATTAAAACTACGATTAATCACTAGATTTCAAATTTAATATCCATAGTTCAATATAAATCATTAAATAGATATCCTTTAAAACCCTTAAGGATATTATATCCTATGATTCAAAAAAATCACATGTATTTGGTAACATATACGTCCATGATAATTATAATATTTATATATAATTACCATAAATTACTCCTCAAGTCTCTTATCAAAAATTATATATCTAAATCATGTATTTTTTAATATTTTCTAATCATTTTCATACATCATAACTCTAAAAAAATACAATTAAAATTTTATTCACTAAATAAAAATGGATGGTATTCATTAAGATAAAAAGTATGTCAAGAAAAATCAAGTTATTCTTCATATATCAAATATTTTACATAAAAACAATGTGTCTTACTAATCAGAACATCTTGTAAGCATGTGGTAGATGATGCACCCTTATCACCAAATTGTTGTTTGTTCAAGTCTCACGACCTTGACTGATGCGATGAGTTATTACATGGTATATCGGTGGTACATTTATTAAAACTATAAAGTTCATATATAATTAAAAAAATATGATGAATATCTTCAAAAATAAATTAATCCTTGTACAAAATTAATTGTCCTCAATTGTTATCTTATATATTTAATTTTGCATTAGGAAATATAATATCCCATAATTACCTTAATGAATAAATGTCTCTAAAAATATCATTAGTCAACTTAATATTTCACAAATTAATTCCTCAACAGGCGATCCCAATAAATTGAATATATGTTTATCCTTAATATTATAAACAAATAACGATATCCATAACTCCTAAAAAAACTTATGAAAAGGTCTTAATCTCTAATGTTATCTAAACCATTCTCTTTTCCCAACTATAATGAAATGACCTTGAAAAATGAATATTATAGTTATTTTAAAATTAAAAATCTCTTTATTTTCCAAATGGTCATTTAGGTTTAGATTAAATGTGATTTTGGAAAAACTATTACATAGTATACAAATAGAATACAAGTGAAAACTTAGACTTAGTATCCATATTCAACAAAAATAAACCATTCAAAAATAAAAAAAATATTTTATTTTCTTGAAATATCATTGAAAATTTTATCCTGACCTCGCCATTTCCCATATATTTTTTAAAATCCAATAAAAATAATTAAATACTTGGAGAGATTATAAAATTTTCAAAAAATGAAATAAATGAATTACATTTTCCAATCTCGTTAACTATGTGAAAAATGTGTAATATTTACATTTACATCAAATTTACATGTGCTATAAAAATAAATAATTTTGATATGAAAAAAATTGTTTTACCTAAAAAACATTAAAATGGATTGAATGAAAATTATAATCATTTAGAAAAAATAAAGAATCACATTCATAAAACTCTTTCAAAACCGCTTTAATTGGAATAACCATATAGTCTTTATCATATATAATTATCGAGAGAACATAATCATTACACACTAAATTAGAGAGCTATAATGGGTATTACCCTTAGTATAAAATATATTGGGACCACCTATTTTTTGTAGGCCTTATTTGGGCTCAACCCATGTTATATGCTATATCAAGCTCACATATAATCTATAATGGTGTCTGACCCATTCATATAATCTATATCAATCTCACCTGTGGGATATAATGGGTCTCAAACCTTCTTAGAAGCTATATCTGGCTCCCTCATTTCATATATAAATCTCAAGTGCTATATCAAAAATAAAACATTTTATGCTCTCACTTTTCATAATAAAACGAATTAAAACAACTTTGAAACTCATATAAAAAAACATTTTTGGATATCAAAATAACCCATTATTTTAAAATAAATTGAATTCCAAAATACCAAGAATAATGTTAAGAGGGTTTTTAATTGATTAAAATATCATTAAATTAATTATTTGGTAGAATATCATTATCTATTTTGAAAAAACTTATTTTTTAGAAACAATAAATTATGATCTTATAAATAAAATAAATTTTTAAAAATAACCAGGAAATCATGTAAATGATTCCTCTAAATAATAAGGAATAATTATTTAATAAAAATCCACTCAAATTTTATAACTTAAACAAATATTCCTTTTGGGTTTTGTAAAAAGATATGAAAGATTAATTTCAAATAGGGGTTTTTAAATGAAATACCCATATCATGAATTTGATTTGTCAAATGTGTTCTTTAAATTTATGAACAATAAATATTTGTTAATTTCTATATTCTTGATAATATTTTTCTATTAATTGTTAATTGTATATCACTCATTTATATGTTAAACACAATTACTTAATCAATTATTTTTACATCATACATCTTGATGTTCTTAGGTACCTTTGTCCAAAATAAATTCATTATGTTGAAAAAAAATACAATAATAATAATTACATAATTATAATTATATAGAATAATTATTCTTTTAAATAAAACCATTAAATAGGATTCTGATAAATGAAAAATGTTAGAATCATGAAGACAGTAGGTCATGTGTACTCCTGAGTAACATTTCTATTTTTCAATGATAATTATTGAAAGATGGTAAGTATAATTTTATATCTATTAAAATATAATATTTTCTTAAATATTATATTACATCATTAAATATACTTATATATATATATATATATCATTTATGTGATGTGATTATGAAATTAAATAACATTTCTTCATATAGGTGGCTGTTTTCACAAAAACATGATTGAAATTATCATTTTACTATAAATGTAATGGTAAAAAGGAAAAAAATAAATTATCCTTTCATAATGATAAATATTTTATTAATATATTGTGTAAACATTAATTCCTTTATTATACCATATATTGAATGATGGTTATGGAAAATGAATCTCATGAGTTCATGAGGTGGTATTACAATGTCCACACGATAGATGACATCATTTCCCATTTGATGGGGGTGGGGAAGGATATGGGGAATGAAAACAACATCTCAATATATTTCAGATTCTAGAAATATTATTTCTCATGTTTGACAAATATTTTATTGATGTCTAAAAATAAATGAAGAAAAAGACTTCATTAAAATGATAACTCTTCTCTCGACAACCTCATTTTTATAACACCATAAGACCTCTACAATTAGTGTTTATCCTAAAAAATATTATATAATGAGAGGGTGGATTCAAGGAAGGTATTTTGTAATAATTGTTTTGAACAAAAAGGTTTTTTAATTTTTATGAAATTTGATGATATATTTCGCTTTTATAAGACAATAGCGGGTCACCCTTATAATTATTTAAAATATTAAAATAATATAGTTAAATTATATACTAAAAGGGGACTAAATATAGTTATTTCAGGGATAAGATTATAATTGTTCTAAATAATCATAGATAATAACTTTTAGATAAGGTTATGTATAATTCATACCATTATCATTTATTTTCAATAATTATTTATCCCTTTTAATGGTTACTATGAAAACATTCATTTGTACACATTGATGGTCAATATTGTTATGATAAAATGAAAAAAATCCATAAATGGATCATGGTTGACAGTTTAAACCATATAATAATCTAATGGCCAAATTTAATAATTTCATGAATTTTATATCATTAATAAAGTCTTACTTTTTTTTGAAATATAATTAATGTCAATTTTGATACAATTAATCACATTAAATTTTAAAAATATCAATAAGACAATAAAACATTGAAAAAAAAATCACTTAATAAATTAATAACATTTCAAAGACATCTATAAAAATCTTTTATTTCATTCATTATCTCATGTAATATTTTTTTTATATTTTTAATAACATCTATTTTATTTTTCTATTTATTTAGCAATCACTTCATCTGTTTTGTGCAAGTATTCAATGTAATTTTGTCTTCACAAAATACTAAAAATAAATTATAAGGTTGAAATTAAATCTATTAAATATAAAGTGACTATAAATAGTAAAACATGTCCTCTATATGACACCATATTAAAAATATTGTACTTGTTAAAAACAATATAGTGGCATGTTTGAATTTTTTATAACAAAATCATAAATGTTTGAGACACTTACAAATTAAAAAGGCCATATATACATAAATTGAATTATTATGGACTGAAATTAGTAATTCAATAAATTTTTGGAATGTTAAATTGTCATTTTCTGGTCCTTGTCATATTATTTAACCCTAAATTACTTGATTTTAACTATAACACGGTAACCAAATTTACAATGATTATTATTTAGACTAACCCAAAGTTAAAGGATTCTATTTTACTAATATGGAACCTCTGATTAATAATATGGAATCAATGTTTCATAATTTATGACATATATGTTTCACTATTTTTTTTACAATTAAATATGAAAAATGAAATGAAAAGCTTAATTTTTAAAAAAGGGCCATTTTGAAACATTGAATGTTTTAATACTAAATTCATGGATAAAAATATTTCAAATACCATAATTATATTATTTTTAAATTAAAAAATAAAAATTAAATTTTAAAACTATTCTAAAATATAAATTTAATTCTTAAATACATGAAAATATTATATAATTTTCTATAAAAATATGTATTTTTAACTATTCATTAAAAATAAGTAATTTCCAGAAATCCCAAAAAAATAATCATATAAAAAATGTGATATTATATTCTAATGAATGATATTTCTAACATTAAATAAAATTAATAAATTTTCTAGAAATTAAATATATTATTTCCTCTAAAAAATAAATTAAAATATTTATTGAAAATGTGTAGTGGGAGAATAAAATTAAATTAAAAAAATGGATTTTTTATTTTTATAACCATTAATTTATATAATATTAATTATTATGTCCGTTTTATATTTCATAATTCATTTAATACTATTCATTCCTTCTAATTTAACAGCTTTTTGTAAATGGCCACGTTGTAATAATATATAGTTTGTCTCTTGAGCATGGTGTTGTGTATCCTTTACACTGTCGAAGATATTCATCCCTTTAAAAAGATATGATGTTAAAATTATTTTTTATTAGGATATGTTTTTTGATTGATGACTATAGAAGGAACATGACCAAACCATGTTAATTATGATTGTGATGTACAGTGAAATGATTTTCCACCTGAGAAATAACACATTATGGGATCTAGAATAAAAATTCTAATTATTATTCCAATGAAAAATTATCAAATCATGAATCATGTTGATCATATAAATAAGAAAAATATCAAAAAAAAAATTGAGACTATTATAAGGAAACAACCGCCTACCGTTAGTGAATCCATGTATCCACTAGTTTATGAGAAATGAATCAGTACGACTGAAATTTTAATTTCTGTAGCCAGTTTTCAGAACATGAAAAAGCAATTTTTGATGCATATAGTTTAGGGGTGAATTTTATAAATGGTGTAATGTAAATAAGAATATGTGGTATCATTTATAACATTACACTATGGATTTGGATGAGTTCGAAAATTTAAATATCAATAAGTACATCCCTCATATTATTAATAAGAATACGACAAATGAGTTCCATGAGCTAAAGAAAAAGGATGGTGAATCCATTTGTATGTATGATGCCAATTTTATATGAATATTGAGGTATTACTCTACTATTATCTTCCAAACTCAATGTAAGGTTGATCGATTCTTCATTTTCCTAAAACCATATATCTGAATGCAGTTATCCAAAAGAGACATAATTAGTTACGAGAATATAGTTTGGTATGCTATCAAAGCAGAAAATGAGAATAGTTTAACATATCAATATCATGGTTTTTATAAGATTTTTAAAATGGAATCCAATTTAAAATATAAAAAACATGAATAAAATAATATGATCAGCTCTTTATATTCAATGTGTGAGGAGAAACAAGGATGATATTATTGTAAGTGGACTAGTAATTTTTTTATAAGTGGAAGGTATGGTGGTATCGGTCTGGATCTTCCTAGATCTATACATTGAGGTTTTTCAAGGCTTGAGGTGCCCAAAGTAGGCTATGATGTATTCATGAATAGTTCAGCTACTATATGATGGAAGCAAGGGAGATTTCACATCATGATAGTAGGTTACATGAGGTGTATATGAATTTAATGTCAAGAAATATTACATAATCTAAAAGCAGTTTTCATGTCATGAAACATATCAGGGTTGGAAAAAGAAAAAAAAGTTAATAGGTGAATATTTTTTCTACGGAAACTAAACCCTGAGAATTACATGACCAGAAAAGGGGATTATAAGTCATGTAATTCTCTGATGTTCTATGTTTTAAAACGTTTTCAGAAATTTAGGTTAACAAAACTTATACCTGTCGTGGCTATTTCTTGACTCTATTCTACCTAGTAACCCCATCTTCAATTTTTGGTTGATTACAAAATCATGTTTCAATTATCATCATCCATATTTTGTCCACGATGAGCCATGGCGATCAAAGGTGCGTTGTTCCTTCATTTTTTAGTATATTCTCCCAATTTGATCTCTTTTTTCTCACATCATCATGAAACAAAACTGGTTGATAATCCCCCAAGTTTCTAATGGGGATTCTATTGGTGGTTATCGGTGTAGTTTTAGCATAGAGTCCTTTTGTGGATGAAGTTCTTGTAGTAGAGGTGATCAGAGATCTGTCGTGTGGTATGTTGTCATCTGAAGAACATCGACAACCATTTGATGTAGAAGATTAATTTATTGTCTATTTATTTATCTATAATACTATATTTATCATTATTTCTCCCCTTGTATCACAATTAAATTAACCTAATAATTATTATATTTGAATTAATGAATTGGTATGGATCACATAATGATGTTTCTCCGCTGTATCATGACAATGGTTTACCTCTTTATTTTCATAATAATGAGACATATATCCTTTGTTGAATTATCATGTTTATCTTTTTGGAATTTGGTAATGAACAAAAAGATATAATTAATGTATAATTAATTTCCTAAAGGAATTAAATAGCTAGGTTTAATGAATGAATTTTTTGTTATAATTTAATGATAATAAAATTGATTCATGTGTGAATATATATATATTGTTATTGAATCAGAAGTATGATGAAGATTTTTGATAAAAGAATTTAAGGAAAGATAAATTAATTGTTTTATTAACTTATGATAACATTATAAATATTGTTTCATTGGTTGCGCGTAGTTGGAATCTATGGATAATTAATTGGTTGATTCATGATGTAATAAGTTTGAGTTGTGTGGTAAATGATAATTTCTTTTGTGGGGCCTAAGATTCCCTCTTTCTTGTATATGGCATGTTTCTTGGGATTGGGACCTATGAGAGATTATTATGTGTGAAGGATGAATGACTTGATTTATAGGAAAGATAATTTTTTCCAATTTATTCATGGTTCTTATGATGTGATGTGAGCCATAGATTGTCGATCATGTAAATATATTGTGGTTTGTAGGGATGGGAGGCCTGAACGTGATGTGAGATTGGGATGAAAGAGTCTAGAGGGATATTATGGTATGTGGGGGTGGGGAGGCATATTTTTTGTGGCATAATCTAGTTCCTTGAGTGGCGAGCTTCCTCTGTACATGCATGTAGGTGTCATGGAGGACACCAATCATGACATAACATATTGAATCTTGGATTACCCAATGATATGAAAGCTGGATTGTGGTTTGAATCAGTTTCATGAATGATGTTAATGTTTTTTTATCTGTATTATTTTCTAAAATTCTTATTATAGATGGGTTTGGTTACTCTCCTCACAAGAGAGTTGACAACAGAATGTGTATGCCATGTGATTTTTGTGTTTAGATTCTCGATGTTGGATTTTTCTATGCTCTTTCTTTTGATGGTGATGACTCGATAGGTATTTTATCTAAAAACTATGTTAATCCCCTTGTTTTTGGAAGATATATTGTTTTCTAATAATATCTAGTAATATAGAAAGAAATTTTTGTTAATAAATAAATAAATTTTTATCCCATGGAATTGGGTCTTGCTAGGATACAGTGATGAGGTGAAAATTTGAAGAAGTTGTGCACTTGTCTTGCTTATACCTACAGGGCATAGATCCTTGTATTGATAGAAAAAAAAATGTAATCTGGAAAATGATAATGGTTTATAAAGGTTTAAATAATTATGTATCATATATGTGAACTGATGAAAAGAAATAATTTAATTTAATTTACCTCTATAAATTTTTGTGTATATATTGGATATCTAGTATTAGTAGTGGAATTTTGGGAGGTTGAGAGATTTTAGTTGTAGTTGAGTTTGAGACCAGGTTTTGACCATAGTGCAGTTGTGACTTCTATTATATTATTTATATTATGTATTTCTATCTACTACTCCACCTTTTTAGTTAGGGGAAATCACACATGGGTATTTTGATCCTTAAGTGGTATTTTCCCCAAAACCCCAATATGGTATTTTATGGATTACTACCCCCATTGGCCACACTCTCCTCTCTTGGTAGCTACATGTCATATTTTTTATAACAGTTATTTTTCACACATATGTATATAGAAGTATATAATAGATTACATTTATTTCACTGACTTGTATTGTAGATATATTTTTCTATGGATTACTATAGGTATAACAAGAATATGTTGAGATGCAATTAGAAGCATTAATTGGTGTATGGGTTGTAATGGCCTGAGGTATAATACCTGATGTATGATATGAATTATGGGGGCTGTTGTGGTTCCTAGAAACTATATGGTTACATTATGTTATATACACATGGTGGTTTTTTGCATGTTGTGGTTCTTTTCTAAGGTGTTTGAGGGTTATACATTTTGGAGAGATATACTCTGAATGTGAAACATTGGGGCAGAGTAATAATCCTATGGAGAATTGGTAGTGGGGTAAGATTTATATTATTTTTTATATTATATTATCTTTTATGTTATACATGGTGAGAGTATCCATGGTTATGTTTGGGTCTTAGTATTCCTATTTAGGTGATGAGTTAGTTTCATTTGTTGATCATTGTACTTTAATATGACTTAGTATCCTTCTCCATGAGAGGCACTAAAGAGGATATAACTGAGTAAACTACATCACCCACCCTATGTATATATAAAATATGTTTAGTTAGGTTGGAAATGGTTGGAGATAAGGCTACCTACTACTAGATTTGGGGTTTATAGGAGCTTTTTGGGCTTCATGGTAGCAGTTTCTTTACAAGTCTTTTAATACACGCCATTTCCATTTAGTTTTAGTTTATCTTGAATGATGTTACATATTTGTACTTTTCTTTTATTCTATATTTGAGTCTGAGAAGGAGTTTTTTGGTGTCTATATTATCAATCGCTTCTAAATGTGCTTCTCTTTGTGGTAAATTCATCCAATCTTCATGTTTATTAGGACCTCAATGCTAGTCCCCACCCTAGGGACTACTAGAGGCGGGACCCAGTAGCCACTATTTCTATTATCCCATTTAAAAATAGGGAGGGGTGAATCTTATTGGTAGAGGGTAATGATAGAGTGGTATTTTTGTTTTTCTTGAGGAATAATATGGATGTTTCAGTTAGGCACATGTGAGGTTTTATTGGACGATTGGGAAATGTTTTTTGTTATGTTTATCTAGAGAAGTAAAAAAAAGGGAGAGGCGGAGACACGTGTGTTTAGGGACCCATGTGATCTAATGTATAGAACTTTATACATACAATGAATTCTAAATCAGGTGTTAATAGTTCCAAGGTAGAGACCTAGGATAGGTTGATTCATCATTTTTCATTGATCCTATGTATGATTGGGTAGACATATAAAATGAATTAAATAAAATCAATTAATTAAGGTTAAGGTATCCCATATTCTAGGGTTATGATCTCTAATTGTTTGTTCTCTTATAGGAATGTCTCTAGGTTGGAATCCTTATCACGTTTCCATAACATATTTTCAATAGGCTTCCCAAGTAAATCTCCATAGATTATAGGATGATGATAATGAAACTTGGAGGAGGAAACTATGAGAGCTTCTGCACTACAGTCTGTTGAAGTAAGAGTGATTTTATATAGATATTTTCTTATAAGACTAGTTGGAAGAGGCTGAGATAGATTTTAGTTGGATCCAAGATCATATAGACCACTGGATATCATTGGATTTGAAAATTTTGTATGGGGTAAGAGGAATTAGTGGTTCTTGTTCTTTGGAGATCAGGAGAAGTTGACAATAACATTGGATGAGTTTTGAAACCCATTCAGAGGTGAGATTCATTCTTTGACCATAATGGTATCCAGTTGCAAAGAGTTTCATACCCATTAGCTGAGGAGATCAAGTGTGTGAGTGTTTGGGATCTATTTTAGGAACCTTTAATTATATGCTTCGATCCATTTTCCAGATGAGGAGGCCAAGGAGACACATTTCAAGCTAACATTGCATCAAGAGATCTATAATCAAGTCATCTTGTTTATGATGAATATATATCTCGAGGTTCTATCAAGATCATATGCCATCAATAGGATAGTAGAAAGAACCGGATCATCATGAGAGGGGAGATTTTAGGATTCCTCATGAAGCATAAATGTGTTCTATTTTTCACTCTTTTCAAGATAGAAGAGCTTCCAATCAACCACAAGTATGTTCCCACCCGCTATGACTGATTTATCTAAGGGAGGAAGATTTTAGGCCTATTCCAAGGGATCAGACAAGTTTGTTTCTTGTGGGGGATGAGGTTATCAGTGGTGATAGTTCCCAATATTTATGGGTTTCATCATGTGATATTTGTTCCACTTGATGTTCCTTCATTGGGGTAGTTACTACCGATGTTGCAGTAGCTGGTTGCTCCAAGTTGGGATCAATAGAGAGTAGTTGGGAAGGAAGAGGAAACTCTGGGATTCTCCCATCCCAAAGAGAGAAGATATAGACAATTTATGTGGTCATCAAAATAGTCGGAGTGGTCAAGGATTAGGCCATTGTAAAGTTCATTCTTTAGAATTTCCATTTCCAGGTGAGCTAGACATCGTTCGAGGAACCATTTTTTTCTTTTATACTTGGGTGAATGCCTTCTTTGATCTGAGTGAGATAGACATATTTATATCACCATACCTTGTGCATGGTTTGGGAATTGAGGTAGAGATACATCTACTTCCCTCGGTGTTGAATACACTAGTTTGAGGTCAAACTGACTTGTTGGAATTGTTTGGAGACTACGAGCTAGTGTTAGGGTTGCACCACTATTAGGGAGATATAAAATGTTTACAAATACCATGTGACATCATCCTCAACATGGATTAGTTTTATTCCATGTGGGATTCCATGGAATGCATTAATAGGTTGTTTCTATTCTTCGATGTGGATGGGGAGCCATCTGAAACACCGGGATGTTTTTATGAATTATTTCCTTTAAATAATTTTAATTCTTCAACATATTTCATTGAAAACAATCATCAATATAAATGAAATTTGAGACTCCATTAAACTAAAACAACCATTTTAACCAATCTATTGGGTTTGTAGAAATAATTATATCTAACAAATGGAAATGAATGGTGAATCCACAAGCCTGTAATTATTTATGATAAAATAATAAATCAATTATATATTTTTATTTTTCTATTAATAAATTATGTGAATAATGTTAATCAACAAAACTAGTGAAATATATATTTTAAATAATTAAAATATATATTTTATATTCATCCAATAGATATTTTTTCATAGGGTATTAATAAACCCTTTTTGATGTATAAAAACCCAAAATATCCTAGTGGTAATTGTCTGCAATTAAATTGTGAACACTTTATATATTAAGGTTTTAAAACATTAATAACTATTATATTACAACATATAAATTCAATTATTAGGTGGTAAATATAAAATTACATTGAATTAAATTTTAATAATTTACTTATAACATTTAAATTTTTATGAATAGTAAAATACAATAAATTTTAATTGAAAATGTATTTTTCCATAAAAAACTATATGGTTGAATTATTATGTTGAATTGTTTTAAATTATAAATATAATATAATATTATAATTAAATATAGTTTATCTCATTTTAATTAATTTTACATTGAATTTAGATGTAAAGGCATTTTAATATTTTGCTACATTTTAACTTTTGAAACTCGTTATCTGTTTCCGACAATAGTATTAATCTTATATTAATTAATACTACTTATATAATATTTATTTTGAAAATTGGATTCCATATTTTTAATCTTTAGTTCCAAATTATTTAAATTGTGTGATTTTATCTGTTATAATTATGAATAGTATATTCGTTAATTTTTATTAATATGGTAAATTGGGTATATTTGGTAATTATGTGTAAGAATACTACTATAAAATCACACTATATGTTGTCTTAATATAATAAAATGAGTGTGTATTGACTTAAATCTCCCTTGGTTATAATTAGGGTCATTTGGAATACACATGGATGATATAAGAAATTTTATTTTATTTTATTTTATGAAAAATTAAATATGTCTTAGTCAAATTTTAATAACTATATAATTTTTAAAAAATTGTGATATAGAAGATAAATTAGATTATAAATATGAATTTTAATGGTAATTATTTATTTAATTGGGATTATTTATTTTTAACTTTTAGGTAATAATTATTTTCCTTGAAGAATTAATCATTATTGACACATAAATTATTTAATTAATGAGAAAACAATAAAATATTTATTATTAAAATGATAATAACCATTAAAAGACCCAAAAACATGGATAACTATTATTGTTGGAGTATACCTTGACCATAAACATCCAAGGGTTGATTTATTAACCATTTGGAGCCTTAAATCAATTATTATGAATCTTATATTATTTTATTTAAAGTGATGTAAAAGTTGTCAAAATCACGTATCTAGAATAATAAATTTTTTCATGAAGTCTTTTACAAAAGATAAATTCAAATAAAAGTATTGCTATGAATGATAGTAAATATTCCCTCATTCTAGTATTTTATTTTTAATTTTTATACGAAAATAATTATATTAAATAATTTGACAAAATTGATGATGTAATTATTTTTTTAATTGATAAAACGAAATAATTTATATTTAGATAATAATATAAATATAATTTTTGATAATTAATATGTCTAATAAATTTCATATATGTCCTTGATATCTTAAAATATAATATAATAGTTTTTTAAGTTAACCGGTTATCTTAATATTTTAAAAAAATTATGAATTGAACAATGTCAATATTGACAAAATATTTTATATCAAAATATTGTTTTATTTAATTATTTAAAAATCATAATTTTTTTAAAAAAATTATAATAACTATTAAATCATATAAACTAATATAAGGTTTTTATTTATTGTCTAATTTACATAAAATACATAAATATTGTACCATTTTAACATTTATATATTTGTAACCCATGATAAAAATTAAAGAGAAAAAATAAGTGTTAATTAAAATATTATGGTGTAAATTTACATAATAACTTATCAAAAATTTATTTTTTGATTAGTTTACATCCCTAGATCATCTCAACTTCTAAATTGGTACATTGTGGATTTTTTTTGTGTTGTTTTGACTTTATTATAAATTATTATTTATGGAGTTTCCAAAACTGCCCCTCACCTCAATTAAAAAAGGCCACATCCTCCCTCACCACTTCAGTTCACATTGGGCCTTCATGATCAGCCATAACCTTCCCATTTCCCTTATAAAAGTATTTATTAAAATTCTATAGATTTTGTTTTTCATCAAGGACCAACTATTGTGCTTGAACATGAGATTTAAATGGATCATGTTGAAGAAGTGGTAATCTCCTCTACCAATTCATTCAAACATATTTCCTCTTAGACTTTTTATTCATGTGTTTTTTCATTATAATGCAATTAATCCAGTATAAATGAAATAATAATTTATTTTTATGATTATTAAACAACCATATTACACCTTCTATCCTTCATACGAAAATTTAAATCACCATGAATGCGTACATACGACTTACCATCTCCACGCTGTGTTGTAATCTGTTTTTCAACAACACCATAAATGGATGGGTATAATGATGGAAATAATAAATATGTATGGTTATAATAACATGATAATTATTTTAAAATATTTTACATCATACATTTAAATACCAGTTAATAATAATTTGAATAATATCATCACTCGTGCATATGTACGACCTACCATCTCTACGATATGATGTGATTCGTTCTACACGATAATCATTAAATCATGATTATAAAAATGATCATAATGAATAAATATGGTATATAATATGTTTATATTATTTTTTGATTAAATTAATATGACCTACGAAGGAGGAAAAAAAATTATTTGAGAAAACATGCATAAGAAAATAAAGCAGTTAATACTCGAATAGCAAGTAATAATGAAAAAATCGAAATCATTATGGAATTAGTCAATAACATTATTTAAATAATTATAAATTAGTCTCAGATACATATAATTTATATTGGACTGAATGTAAGGGATAATTTTCCAGTCACATTATTATCCATGATTGTTTATTTTTATGTATTTACTGAGGTATATTTAGAATCCACATATATATTTCATAAACATATATTAAAAAAAATTCTTTATATTCCCATATAATTGTTTAATGTTAATTTTACCCATTGGATAATTTTTCTTATATGTTATGAATGGAATATTTTGTAATTTTTTGTAGGTGGTACTTTTTGACATTTTTACAAAATTACGAGAAGTATGTTCACTTATAACTTATACTACATCAAAGGATTTTTACATATTTATAATTACTTATTTCTATGAATCATACTTTATAGAATTTCCTTTTTTACATTGAATGAAATAATCTTGTTTTATATTTTCATGGAATTTTTAGAAATGAAAATCTTTTGGAAGAAGATCGGATATTATCCCCAATAATTAATTTCAATTATTTTATCAAAATTAATTTTCCATCTAAGATGAAATTTGTTAATATTGTTTAGTTTCATATATACTATCGCAATTATTCCTATGGTTTGAATTTTTTATTATGAAATTCTATATATGAAATACATTTGTTTTATATGGATTATATTATGTTCGAATGATGTTTAAGAAACCCTATTAATTCTTTGGGTTAAGATATGATAAATGTTTTATCTATTTTTGGAACATGTAATAATGATTTTATTATGAGATGGTTGTGACCTATATCTACCTCTAATTCATTTGGTAAATATTTATACCTCATGAGATATACATGGATGGAATTGAAATTATATTGGTTTAGTAGTACACATATATAATGAGTAGTAAACTCGGTTCAGTAAGGGACATTGTTGGATATGATGGTCTTGACAATTATCCTTGACTTATATGGGATGATTTTTTATAATTATGTTTATGATAAAAAATTTCATTTCTTATGTTTTGACTTTTGGAATTAAATTAATTGATTCTTAAGAACTTTTATGATTTATACCATGGAATAATATCACATTCCTTCATATGGAGAATATGATTTTAAAATGTTATGTTCAAATCTATTATGATTATTATATGATCAATATATCCCTTGTTTACCCTTACTAATCATTGAAGCTCAACCTTTCATATGTTTATTTTCCCCCTGATATGAAGAATGGTTATAAAAAAATATGTCAGAAGGGGTATATTTATGACCAAATAAGTCAGTGGAAATGATGATTTCTTATGAATGAGTTGTTTATATTTCTTAATTTCTAATGATACTATACATATACGGTCTACTCATGGATTTTTTATATTTTGAAATAAAAATTCATTAATATAAATGTAATATAAATGTATGTAATATATTATTCATTTTAGCTGGTATCAGAGGAAACGTATAGTTATCCTTTTGATTCTAGGATGAGAAAACCATAGGAAGAACCCTAAGGATTTATCAAAATATATGTTAAAATCATTGTGTCATAGAAATGATAATGAATAATCTAGGATAAAACTTAAAAATACAAAATTTAAATTTTATTATTTATTATTTGGTTTCCCTATTATGGTTAGTGTTTCTCATATTTTGATTCTCGGTTTTAGTAAATGGCTCGAACCCAAAGGAACCACGTTAATTTTGAATGTGATGGGAAATGATATAATTATCCTAACAAGAATCCTAATGTTATGGGAGTTGGAATGAAAAATATTGTTTCTATTATCCTACAAATTTATCAATATATGAATCATACATATATTCCATATGAGAAAAGTAGGGAACATAATTATGTTGAGTCCTTCATGAGGAATATTCCACATTCTTTCAACATTTATTTTGTTCCACTAGTGGATGAACAATGGATAAGTACAACAAAATATATATTTTCTGTAGTACATTATTTAGAACATGATAAATTCATATTTGTAAACTATTGATTGGAAGTTGAAGCTGATCAGTAATGAATCCTTATTAAGAATACAAGGAAAATAAAATAAATAGAATCAATTTAATCGGATGAGTTCAAGAACTTATTATTCAATAAGTATCTTCTTCGTATTCATCAAAAAAATATAGAGAAGTAGTTCCATAAGCTTATGAAAAAGAAGGATAAATTCATTGGTACCCAAGAAGAAAATTTTACAATACATTCAATGTATGATTCTAGAATTATTATACAACCTATGATTAAAATTAATTTATTCATTTTTGGCTTAAAATCTTGTCTCTATATGGCATTAGCCATAAGGGACTTTATCATCTATGATGAAATTGTTTTATGTGCTCTCAATTTTGAGATGGATATTGAAGTAAACCATTAGACTTATGGGTTTGATAAGAAGATAAAAATGTAATTCAAGTGAAAATATAAATACCACACTAAAAAGAAGATGAGTTTTAAATTATGATCAAATTTTTTAAAGAAACATGGAGGAAATTTTATTAAAGGCACTAGAAATTTTTTATGTGTGGGAGAGGAAGTCATCGGCTAGTAGAAAACTTAGGTGATGGGAAGAATAATTTTAATGATGAATATATGAAAAATTCTACATAGAATGAACTACCTACACATCAATGTTAAAATTAAAAAGAAATGTGAAATTTTGCCTATCAATGCCCTAATCCTTGGGTTATTGATGATAATTGACGTTACTAAACTCTTAAGAAAAAAAACAAAGGCAAGTCACATGATATCACAATCATAAATGTGGAGTATAATAATGAAGTGGTTAAATTTACACGTACCTTCCACTCTAAGGTATAAAATGTTTTATTTGATTCTAGATCCACCTAATCAATTATTTCTAAATAATTATCTTAGGGGGTAACCTTATTACCTCCACAATTTGATATTGTGTGAGTTTTGACAACTCTTAATGGAGTAATGGTCTCATTAAATTTTATAATTCTTCTCTGGTATAATTTTTGAGTGAAAGTTATTTCTGAAAATATTGTTATCCTTCCTATAGTGGAATTTGATGTGATTCTTGGTAGGGATTGGATTTCTCTATTCGGAGATCATATCAATTTGTAGGATAGAAATAATGATGTAGATGCTCATATACAAGAGGGGTGTGAATTGTACACTTTAAAATTTTCCTTTGGAACCATTAAAGTTGATTATGGATAACTATGTTTTCCTTAGACAAGGAAAGTTATAGGTTTAACAAAGTAAAACTAATAAAATTCACAAAACCTCTATCACCAATTGAAAAATTGGAATAAGGAATGAAGTTATAAACATCAAGTTCTATGTACTTGCTTAAAACTGGAAAGAGATTCCGAAAGTAGGTTCCGAAAATATGGATTTGGAAATTGAAACTTTACTAAAGATTACAATATGAGATTCTACCTTAAAGCGTATCCAATCTATACTTATCAGAGTAAAAGTGTAAGGAAATAAAAGAAGGTTATACTTTCCTTACAATACAAAAGTGCAGTGGAAAAACAAGTAGTAAAACTACTATTAACAAGATATAAGTCTTTTAACCCAAATAGAAGGATATCCAACAACCTTGGATAAAGGTCCCTTGATTTATACTTTCAAGCAAGTTTTCCTTACCCACACCAGGGTAAGCCCTCGATACGATGATTGGAAACTCTGTCTTTCTATCCCCACAAGCCCTCATCTTCAATGTAGTTGGATCCTCTGTCTTCCTCAGCAAGGAAGCCCTCAAACATTAAGGTAGTCAGAACCTCTGTCTTCCTATTCCTGGAAGTCTTCGAATGTAATCACCAACATTCGGAGTGGCATGAAGCAAAAACTGAACGAGCGGTTCAGTACGCACAAAGCATGAAAATATTTCTCTCTCTGGAAATCACCTTAGCAGCGTGTGGTCTCTAGATCGATCAACTTCATTCATTATTATGATCTCTTTCAAATGAGCTCTTATTTATAGGCTCGGTCGGCCTCCTCTCCAACGGTCATATTTTCCTTAAAAATCGGAGGGACCTGTACACGTGTAACTTAACCAACGGTTAGTTTCTAACAGAATAGACGACATGGTTTTAAAACAAAATAAGTATAACAGAAAGTACGACATCATTTGAATATTAGTTAAAAAGTATGGAGTGATGATTCAGAGTGTAAGTAAAATGTCAGAGTAGACAAATTATAAAAGTGTAAGCAAAGTGAATGTTCGGAGTCTAACGAAATTCAGAGTGTATAATGCAAAGATGATCAGATTCTGTTTAATAGGAGAATTCAGAATGAGAATTCAGAATGAGAATTCGGAATGAGAATTCGTCATCAGAATTCATAATGGGAATTTGTAATCAGAATTCTTCATTAGAATTCGGTGTGGAACTTCATGAGAGTTCGTATTCAGAATTGAGAGTGTAACATTATTAGAGTTCATATCCAGAATTCAGAGTGGAACTTCATTACAGTTTTCATCCAGAATACGGAGCCTAAAACAGAATGCTTCATATCAAAATTTTAAATGATTCCGAGAATATAGAAATGAATCAGATTCTTATACTTAAGAAATATATGAATATAGATAATGAAAATATGATAAGGATAATTTTCCTTATAAAAGCGATTTTCCTTATAAAATCGATTTTCCTTTTAAAATCGATTTTCCTTATAAAAGCAATTTTCCTTAAAGATAAGGTGTTTTTGATTTTCAAAACAAGAAGGAATGGAAAAGTCATAAGGAAAACCTTATTGATTCAACAATATCCCCCTTTTTGGAAAGCAAAAAAATCCTAACAAAAAAGAAAGTCTAAGAAGAAAGAGAAAACACAAAAACATTAAGGCTTATCTCCCTTTGATAATAGATGTTTATTAGTACGACTAACTCCCCCTTAAGATTTAAAACTCTAAGGATTGTATTCTAGATTTTCAGAATGGTATTTCATTAAGAATAATAATGTCTTCTTTAATGAAAAACCCCCCCTTAGATAAACTCTATTAGAGTTCTTTTTCTTTCTCAGCCTTTGTTAAGGTTATTTTCCTTCTCCACCTTAGTGATTTTCAAAAATAATTCGAGGGAATGGGAAATATAAAAAAGTACCTGAAAAATTAGTATCAACAACAAAATAGGCGAGAAAGGGAGATTTTTATTAAGTTTAAAAGATCATAATCAAAGAGGCTAAGATACAACAAAAATATTGGATTTTTCTATTATGGTCTTCATCCTCTTGCTTCTCTAAAACAACTATTCTTGCACTTTGAGCTTCAAGCTATTCTTCCTGGGCATCAAGCATTTCTTCCTGAGCTTTCAAAATTTTTTCTTGCTTTAACAGCTTCTCTTCAAACTCAGTCTGATGATCCCTTTCATTCCTCTAGCTTTAAGCAACATAATTCAGCTTCCCATTTAGATCTCGGTCTTCTTGAATCCGGAAATTCTTCTCATCTGTTAAATTTTATTCTAAGGAAGAAGTAAGATCATTTATCTTCTTTTCCATTGTCTCAAATGCATCTTTAACATTATCTTGGAATTCATCCAAGAGCCACATGTCATCAATATTTTTCTTCAACCAACTAGTCATTTTCATACAAGGCCTTTCGTGGGCTTCATAGCCAACAATAAAAGATTTGAACTTAGCCTCTATCTCTACACACTTATCCATAACCATGGATACTGAGTCTGTTTTCTGATTCAAAGTTTGTTGGAGAATCTGGCATCTTGAATCAGTACTTGAGAAGGTTGGAATAGAACCCACCAACTTTTTTAAAGACTGAACAACAATGTCATGCCCCAACAAAGATGGCTCCGAATTAGGGACATTGCTTGGAGAATTTTCTTCTTCAATTGGCTTATCCTTATTCTTAGAAGAACTACCGACTTTCCTTGTATTTATAGCCACTGAGCTCGGGGTATCAACAACAAGTTGCTTTCCCTTGTCCATTTTCGGAAAGGATTCTTGTTCCGGGGATTTCTGTTCACTATCAGACACTTGAACAACATTATCTTCATCATCAATATCTTTTTGAGCACCATCCTCTACATTCTCCATTTGGGAAATATCGTGTAGAAGATGTTCTTACTCTACATGATAAGCTACTTCTTTTTCTCTTTCTTATCATCCTTCCCTGGAGTGACTATCTTAGAGGACCCATCTTTTGAAGTTCAGAGCCACAAATGTTTCGAAGGTGTCTCCTTATAATATTCTACTTGTTTCAATAGATCTCTAGTCTCACCACTACCTTCAGCAACTGCTTCTTCCTCTTCCACTTCTTGAAACTGCTCAACTTTATCAACAAGCTCCGCAACTCCCTCCTCTGGAGTGACATAGTTCTTTCCTGGAGTCTCAGGTAGAGATTCCGAAGGGAAAGATCTCGGAACTGGAATGTTTTCGGAGGCCATCTCATTAAACTTCAACAAATTTTGAACCACTTTAGCTTCAGACACCTTCTTCTTGAGCTTCTTTTGTTTCACTTGTATTTCTAGTTCATCCGTTTTCATTTCCTTCAAACCCTTAGCCTCCGCAGGATCCAAGCCAAACTGAGGCTCCCCTAGCACTCTCTTATCTTTTACATCCATCCACTTAGCAACTACCTCATCAGGATAAGCTTTCTTCTTCTTGGGTTTTGGAGGTGCGGATTGAAATTTCTTATATTTAAGATTATCTACTTCAACTTCTAATTCTTTCAACATTCTCTTCTTCACTGGCTTAGAATATTCAAGTTCAGCAACTTTCAGAACCACTTCTTCTTGAACTAGCATATCAAAGAACTCACTAGTATTCTTGTCGAAAGAAATGTTCATCCTTTTAAGAGTACCATCACTCAGGAACATAATTTTGCAGGCACTTGTCTTAGACTTGCAAGCCTCCTTGAAATACTCAAGTCATCGAACTATTAACATAAAGATTATTGCTGGATACATTACAATCTGAGCTCTCAGATTCCCTTTCTTAATATTCTCAATGATAATACGAATGTGTATCATTAAATTAAACTTCCTTAGATTTATCAGAAAATCCCGAATATAGATCTTGCTATTCTTCAAACTGTCTTTGTCACCCTTTCTCGGTACGATAAAGCCTTGTACCCATAATTCTAGAATTTGAAAATTCATAGACAGACATGAAATCTTCGGAGCCTTGTCATCTAACAGTCCGAGAGTCTCCAATTCCTTTTCGTTGTTGAAGATTCCCTTTGAATCTGGCAAAACATGAGTGATGAACTCAGCTTCTCCTTCATAGGTCAGCCCTACCAAGCTGGCTTCCTTGGTATAGGAAATCTTATAAATCTTTCCATAAGACATAAACGACAATTTCTCCATATCATTTTCCTTAAAGGAGAAAACCGTCTCATAGAAATCTAAAAGAAACTCTGAATATACTTCATCTTGACTCATGGGCTTAGACACAACAACATATTCCCATCCGTTAAAATTTATGTTCTTGGATATAAGAGAATCATAATTGTTGAAGAAATTAGGATGAACCAACCTTTCTCTATATACTAACCACTGAGAAATCATCTAAGAGGTTGACATGTCTTGAGAAGCTACATCCACAGACATTCGGATCTGAAGACTTTTGAGATGTCTGGAACGGAGATTGTGGAAGATCGGAATGACCTTACAACAGAGAGGCAGAGCTTCATGGTGCTGGAGCTTGAAAAACCGATGTGGGACGACCATTTGGGGTCCCATTTAAATAGGCAATGATATGACGGTTCATCTTCCTTGGTTGATCGAACGATTGTAAAAACTGAGATCTGATCTGATGGTTGAAAACCAATTCACAAGAAAACTTGAATCCGATGTTTTTGAAGTTTTTATTAAAACAAATATTTAAAAAAACACTAATCCGAAAACAAAACATAAGAAAATACCAGCTAGTAAAGTATGATTACGAGAGCATGATTAAGGAAATCATACCTTTCGGACTGTCTTAGGAGGATTATTCGTAATGGGTAATATTCTTAAAAAAAATTGACTATGAAAAATCATTACTACAAAAAGTCATAGTTCACAAAACTCGCTAGGAAAAACTAAAAAAAAAGAAAAATTCATTACAAGAATTTCGACAAGAAAATTCTATTACAAAAGTTTCTATACGAAAATCTCATTATGAAAGTCTCAGTATGAAAATCTCATTACAGAAACACCAGTATGAAATTTTCAATTCTTGAAGTTTTCAATACGAAAAATTCCATTCCAGAAAAATTCAGTTCCAGAAATTCTCATTCCGGAAATTTTAGTTCTGAAAAGTTTAAAAAACTAACTTCGAAATAATTATTTACACTAACAATCAAATGTACTCCCCCTATGAAAAAGAGTTTATTACAGTTATGATAATTTTTCAACAAGAAGTTAATGAAGAATGATTACCTCACGATTATCATTCCTAACTTTTGTTTAATATATTCAAATCTATCGGCGGGTAATGATTTCGTGAAAATATCAGCAAGTTGATCTTGCGTTCCGATAAACTGAAGAATGATATCTCCTTTAATTGTGTGATCCCTAAGAAAGTGATGCATAATGTCTATGTGTTTCGCACGAGAGTGATGTGCAGGATTCTTACTTAGAGCAATGGCACTTGTGTTATCACACATAATTTATGTCTTAGTAAAACTCATGCCATAATCTGTGAGTGTGTGTTACATCCACAACACTTCAGCACAACAACTTCCAGCTGCTACATATTCAGCATCAGCAGTGGAAAGTGCTACAGAATTTTGCTTCTTGCAGGACCAAGAAACTAATGAATCTCTGAAGAAATGACAAGTTCCGTATGTACTCTTTCTATCCATTCTACATCCACCAAAGTCAGCATCAGATAAACTTTTTAAAACAAAATCATTTCCAGAAGTATAAAATAATCCTAGATCCATGGTTCCCTTTAGGTAGAGAAAAATACTTTTCACAACCTTCAAGTAAGATTCCTTAGGATTGGATTGATATCTTCCACATAAGTATACTGAGAACATTAATTCTGGCCGACTATGTCATGACCTGACCCTACCCGGGCTCGAGCCACAACTACCCCAAGCCCGCCTCCATAGGCCAGGGGCTGGCGACCAGCGCCGAAGGCACAACAACTCGGGGAGGCCTTTGCCTAAGCACCTGTACACACCCACATGCAGCACACTCAATGCAAAAGTGCAGAGTAAAAAGAAAGAACAAGAAGAGTAAAAAAGAACAACTGCTATATATAAACCACAGAGTGCATCGACCTCTACAAGTACAAAGAAATCTGAAGGTACACTAAAAAGTAAAGCGGCAAAACACACACCCAATCAGAAAAGTTCCACAACCCGACAATAGGTAAATAAAAAGAAACAGGTGACGGGTATCCCACCGGGAACCCGGCTACGACCACTGCACGCAGTCCAAGCTCTCGAACTCCTATTCTCCACTGAGGTCACGACCACCCTGTCTGTTGTCTACAAGGGCACACCAAGTGTGGGCAAAGCCCAAGCAGGGGTGAGTATAAAAATACTCAGTAGAATACCCCGAAGGCTCGAGGGAGCAGCAAAGGAGGTACCGAAGGGTGAGCAGTAGAACGAACAGGAAAAGTAGAGGAGTACAACTGAGAGTACAGTAGAATACCAGTAGAGATTCAAGCTCAACCCAAAAAAAGAAACGAATTAGACTCATCCAGACACAAGGAGCTGGAAACGGTGAGAAGATGAGCTTCTTGTCGAGTCTTCGCTACCCATAGCCGGAGAGTAGACTCAACCAACCACGAGAAACTAGACACAAAAATCATGTGGCATACCTCGCGCGTCTTTACCTCTCCTGGAAGGAGAGTAACAAAAACCCAAGAAACGAGTATTCGAAACAAGGTATATACATATATGTATGCTCAAAAAGAAACCCAAACAAGATTGTAAGTGGATATCCATCCCGTTTCTCAGCCCAAGAAAGTGAGTAGCCAACAGTCCCCGAAGTAAACACCATCAATGCCCAGCATACCGCACGTCTGCCCCGAACTACAAGTCATGGGTCTCAAGTCACTGCACCTTGACACTATCCACTTTGGGCGGTACTGACTCACCTTCATGGTTTTAGATCGTGTCACAAGAGCGCGTCTCGGTGGGGGAAAGCACCCCTCGTACTTGAGAGTTCCGAGTTAAGTCAAACCCCGCCTCATCATTGCCCCGGAGTCGAGAGGTCTCCTCAAAGTCAAAGCCGTCACAACACTGAACTGTATAACCAAGGGTCCCGCTCCGGTAATCACGGAGGAAAGCCTCAGACTAGCCCAGTCGAAAGGACTGAGTCTGGAATGCCAACAGGTGTCCCACTACCCAGCCCTGCTGGAGGGTAATTCATAATATGATATTGGGTGACCCACTACCCAGCCTTGCTAGAGGGTAAACCATAATACATCAACAGGTGACCCACTGCCCAGCCCCACAGGAGGGTAGACCTTAATACATCTTCAGGCGACCCACTGCCCAGCCTCGCTGGAGGGTAGACCATAACACATCATCAGGCGACCCACTGCCCAGCCCCGCTGGAGGGTAGACCTGGAATAAGTCGACAGGCGACCCACTGCCCAGCCGTGCTGGAGGGTAGACCTGGAATAAGTCGACAGGCGACCCACTGCCCAGCTGTGCTGGAGGGTAGACCTGGAACTAGACGACGGGCGACCCACTGCCCAGCCCTGCTGGAGGGTAGACCCTAAGAGGTTGTCGGGTGACCCACTGCCTAGTCTCTACTAGAGGGTAGACCCTATGTGCATCGGGTGACCCACTGCCCAGTCTCTGCTGGAGGGTAGACCCTAAGTGCGTTGGGTGACCCACTGCCCAGTCTCTGCTGGAGGGTAGACACTAGAAGCCGATAAGTAACCCACTACCCAGCCCCGCTGGAGGGTAAAACATAGAACTGCCCTTGCCATCTCTACTGGAGGGTACAACACTGGTCAATTGATCACGGAGTGGGTATCATGCAACCACCCAACTCCAGAACAAGTCTCCCAAAAGAGGTTCAGCGCATGTTCCATCAGGGGGTGCCACTAGCACCGTTACCGTCCTGTCCATCGAGAACGAAACCAGGGGGAGACCACTCAACCCAGCTGGTCAAACAAACGAGCACAGAGAGACCCTCTACGTCGCGAGAGGTCAAAGTACGCAAAGCAGAACATGACACGCACATGAGGACCACATGACGTGTGGCCCCAAGTCGACCCCAACCAGGTGCACGAACGTCTCAGGTACAAACCACACATACCTCCAAGCGCTCCCGTATACTCCCAGAGTATACCTCGTTCCAGCCCAAAGGCTATCGTGCACACGGCACCCTGTGTCAACGTGAAGGCATGACGTAACAACTCTACCTCAAAGGCCCAGGCACGGCCAACCACATCTCGTGAACCATTTACATCACTCTTCCATGAGTGCGCGATCACATACCAAGGGTCCGCTACAAACAAGGTAGGGAAAACCGCCACTAGAGCACCTTCCATGCTTCCACTATTAATAAGATTGCGCAAGAGGCTCCTCATAGCCAAACGGATCACACCGTTGTCATCCTCGCAGAAAAACACACGAGATCGACTACTTACTCGCTTGAAACGGTCAACCGATGAAAAAGGTACTATTCACTGTAACCAAACCTATGTGGGGCCCACCCCAAGATCCTGAAACTAAACCAACGGAACACGCCACTACGATCCCCTCAGAAAAACACACGGGATTGAGTACTCAATCACCCAAAATGGACACCCAGTAAAAAGGGTATTATTCACCGTAGCCGGGTCGGCTGGGACCCACACCACGTCCCCGAAAAAGGTCGGGTGAACTACACCAATGCAATGCTCTCGAAAAAGCATGTCAAATTGACTGCTTGCGTGTAACGAGTATCCGGAGAAAAAGATGCATCCCGGCGCACCGCACACGAGCGGTTGAACGTGGGACCCGCATCCCGGTCCCGAAACTCAACGAACGGATCGCACCGTTGCGATCCTCTTGAAAAAGAACACAAGATGGACTAATCACTTGTCCAAAACGGTCGCCCGGTGTTAAAGATGGAAAATCACCATCGACGCCTAAACAGCTCTCTCGGGGCCCACACCATCGTGCGGAATTACAGCGGGCAGACTACGCCAACGCGATGCCCTCAGAAAAACACCCAACATCGACTACTCGCACGCCCCGAACGGACGTCTGAGGAAAACGTCGCTAAAATCTGCACGCAGCTCAAAAGACGGGTCATGGGGCCCACGCCTCAAATCCAGTCACAACGCCCGAAACCACCCTGGAAACCTTTTCCCCGGCGCCAGGGTTCCAACGCAGCTGACGGCACTCTAAGCAGAAGTCGGATGCGTCCGCGCCGCTCAAAACAAGGTTCCCGGATAAATGCTCGTCCACTTAACGGCACATCGCGCCTCTGCGGCCCCTCGTTTCAGGAAATAAAAATTCTTGAAACTATCTCAAAAGATCCTCCTCTGCGTCAGGCCTACGCCGCCGCAGACGGCACGCAAAACGGACATCCGTAGCGAAAGCTACGGACGTAGGAAGTTAGAAAGGGGGGGAGGGAGACCCCGCCTTGGGCCGGACCGGCCCGGACCGGCCGGTCCGCTGGGACTACGGCCCAGCCGCATGGGTCCGGCCAAGCCGAACCCGCGACCACCGCGCACTCCCCTCGCCCGCACGCCGCGCGGGTGCTTGCTCCACTGACCGGCCGTCAAGGCTGGTCTTTCTCTTTTTTTTTCATTTTCACGGGCAGACTCGCCTGTGGCGGGTCTCGGTCTGCTGCCGGGGTCGCACACCGCGACCCCTCCTCGCCCGCACTGGCGAGGCACCGCCCGGCCGGCCGGATGGCCGGTCTACTCCTCCGCTGCCGCGCCTGAAGCCCTCTGCCAACCACCCAGCGCCCCGCCGACCTCCGCTCGGCCTCCGCTCGCCCAGCCGCCGTCCGGAAGCCCCCAACCCGGCCGGAAGAAATCAAGAACCCGCAATGTTCGGCTGTCGATTGCGAGCTCCTCCGAAGTCAGAATTAAATTCAGAAAAATATGATGGGAAGAGAAAATCCCCTAATACGCATTCATGGGCTTAAATCAAATATTGGGCAGCAATTCAACATATAACTTCACGTTTGAAGTTAAGTGCGGGAATGGAAATACAAACGCAACATCATACCTGTTGGGCATTGCCCGGTGCTTCGCCACGAGGGATCTACCGCCGCTCGGCTGCCTTGTAGGAGGGGAGGAGGTGAGGAGGAGCTTCCTCTGTCGTTGGGAGCTGCTGGCGCCAGGGATGAAATGGGAGAGGAGAGGGGTGGGTTAAGTGTTTAAATAGAAAACACTTAACCACCCACCCGACGGCCCGAACCCAAACTCCTGGCGGGGTCGGGATTAAGCATCCCCTAGGCTGAACACTATCTCCCGAGCACAACGGCGGTCTCGGAATGTTAATCTGAGACCCCGTTCAATAGTTATAAAACTCAACGCCCGAGGGCGCCAAATTACGAAATCGCCCCTAGAACAATTTTTCACAAACGGCCCGCTCCTGCGAAACTTATACCCCCTAGAGTAAACGGCATGCTCCAAACTCAACGGTGCACTCATTTTTCCAATCTGAGCCACCGTTTAAGAGATTCATGCGTTTCAACATTAAACAAATTAATTTATTTATTTATTCCGTTTAACGTTCCAAAAGCGGGCGAGGGGTCCAAACATCCCGCGCCGACATACTTTATGTCGTTCCTAGGGTAAAAACTCCATTTCGGACCCATCTGTACACTCAGATCCTTGTTCAGAAGCACCATTTAGGAGTTATCGCATTTATTTCGCATTTCTAGTGTGAACGCACAGAAAATTTAATTCCGGCCACTCTGGGGCTCGGAATCGCACGCCGTCTGAAGGTGCTGCTCTGGAATATCATCAAGAATATTCCAAAGTCTTTCACAGCAAAAACTGGGTTCTTACAGACTAGCTAATAAGTAAAGTAAACTACCTATCATACCTCTAAAAGATGTTCGATCAACTGGTTTCCCAACTTCATCAAGATCTAAAGAGTTTGAGGTACCAATGGGAGTACTTATACACTTAGTGTTGTCATAACCATACTTTTTGAGAAGATCGTTAATATACTTATGTTGAGATATATATGTTCATTCTGGTTTTTGAGAAATTTGAAAACCAAGGAAAATGGTTAACTCACCCATTATAGTCATTTCAAACTCAAAGATTATTAGACTTGCAAAAGAATCAGTTAAAGATTGCTGAGTTGAACCAAATATGATGTCATCAACATAAATTTGAACAATCAAAAAATTTTCTTATATTTCTTTATAAAGAGAGTTGGATCTACATTTCCCTTAACATAGTTATTTTGAAGCAAAAATCCTGTGAGTCTGTCATACCAAGCTCGTGGGGCTTGTTTAAGACCATACAATTCTTTTGTAAGTATAAAAACATGATCATGATGTTCTTTATCTTCAATGCTAGGAGGTTGTTCAACAAAAACATCCTCTTGAACAAAACCATTAAGAAAAGCACATTTCACATCCATTTGAAAAATCATGAAATTAAAGAATGCTGCAAAGGCGAGTAAAATACGAATAGATTCAAGTCTAGATATTGGAGCATAGGTTTCTTCATAGTCTATTCCCTCTTGCTGATTAAAGCCTTTAGCTACAAGTCTAGATTTAATTATTTCTATGACTCCATTTTCATCACATTTGTTTCTAACGACCCATTTTACTCAACTAACAGAATATTCCTTAGGTCTTTCAACTAAGGTCCAAACTTCATTCCTTTCAAATTCATTTAGTTCATCTTGCATGGCTTTGATCCAATCATCATCACCTAAAGCTTCATAAATGCTTTTTGGTTCTAATTGGGAATGAAATGCTAGATGTTCTACTTCATTTCTCAAGGAACATCTAGTCCTTACAGGTTGATTTACATCACCAATGATGCTATCACTGGGATGATTTTTAAGGAATACCTGATTTGGGTTTTATAAAGATTGTTCATCAACATAGGGCAGAAAGTCTTCTAGGGTAAATGTTTCAGAAGTATCTTCCTGAATATTTTCCTTATCAGAAGGATCATCTATCATAGGCTGATAATCAGTTTTTGAAAACACATCCGAGGATGTTGGTTGAAATGGTTTAAAAACAAAAGGATCAGATTCATCAATTTTTACATGCACTGTTTCTTCAACAGTACAAGTATTTTTATTGAAAACTCTATAAGCCTTAGAAGTTGTGGAGTAGCCTAAGAAAATTCCTTCATCGGATTTTATTGCAAATTATTGTAGATTATCTTTAGTATAAATAATGAACACTTTGCAACCAAAAACCTTGAAGTAGGAAAGTCTTGGTTTTCTACCATTCCATAACTCATAAGGAGTTTTATTAAGAAAAGGTTTAATCAAAACTCAATTTATAGTATAGCAAGCAGTACTTACAGCTTCAGCCCAAAAATGTCTAGCTATAGAATATTCAATCAACATGGTTCTAGTTATCTCTTGAAGAATTATATTTCTTCTTTCAACTACACCATTCTGTTGAGGAGTTCTATGTGCTGAAAATTGTGAGTAATACCTTTTCTACTACAAAAAGTTTCGTAATCAGAATTTTGAAATTCTCCTCCATGATCACTATGAATAGTTTTCAATGGAAGGTTTTTCTCATTTTTAACTTGGGCTCTAAAACTTTTGAAATAAGAGAAAGCTTCATATTTCCTTGCTAGAAAATAGACCCATGTAAATCTAGTGTAATCATTAACTAGAACAAACATGTAGTATTTGCCTCTAATGCTTCTGGTTTGTGTTGGACCAAAAAGATCAATGTGCACTAACTGTAATGAATCAGTTGTTGAGACTTCACCTATTGATTTAATACTAGATTTATGTTGCCTACCATATTGACAAGGATCAAAAACATTAGAAGAATCAAACCTATGCTCTGGTAGATCCTTAACTAGTTTATTCTTAGAGAGTTTACGTAAGTTTCTAAGGTTACAGTGTCCTAAGATTCTATGCCATAACCAAGAATGATCTTCCATAGCACTAAGGCAAGGTAAATCATGGCATCTAAGGTCTTTTAAGTTCAAAGTGTAATCACTATCTTGCCTATTGGCTGAGAGAATAAATTCTTCCTTGGATTTGTGAACAAATCACTTATCATTCCTAAAATTCACAAGGTATCCTTCATCACATAACTGACTTATGCTAATGAGGTTGTGCTTAAGACCCTTAACAAAAAGAACATTTGAAATCAAGGTTTTACCAAGAAGAACAATATTATCTATATCAACAATTTCTCTGTTAGCATTATCTCTGAATGTTACCTTTCCTCCTTTCGTTTTGATAATCTTTTCAAAACAGCTTTTGTTACCAGTCATGTTCCAAGAATATCCACTATCCATGTACCATGTGTTGTTGTTGGTACACTCATTATTGTCCAAAAATCAAGAAAAGAATTAAAATTTCAGAATCCAAACTTGTTTGGATCCAAGATTTCCAGATAACAAAATTTTAGGTACCCACATCTTCGTAGAGAAATAAGCTTTGTAAAATCCTAGAGATTGGGTTTTGTTTAAGGAAAATTGTTTTGCCCAGTGACCACCACATTGACACTTGGTGCCAAATGGGGCACTTTGAGGAACAAAATAATTGTTAAAAAAAGTTGGTTTAGCACGAGTATAACCAAATCCAGATTTTTTATTTAAAGGTCATATTTGGGAATACATTTCATCAAAATTTTCCATACCATGGGTAAAGTTTGATAAACACTTCTTTAAGGAAAATATTTCAGACCTGAGTTTTATAACAAAGTATTTATCTTCAAAATCATTAGATTTAGAACTAGAGATAGGCTCGAAGATACTTTTTATAAAAATTACATTTTATAACTCTTTAGAAAGTTTGTTCTTCTCAGAACTCACTTCCTCAAGATTTTTTGAAATACTTTCAAAATCAACATTTTTTCTATCAAGATCTTTAGAAATATCTGATATTTCTTTTGTCAGAATATTATTCCTAGATTTTGCCTTATCATGTTTTTTATTGAGTTTAGAGTTATCAATTTCAAGAAGTTTTGAAAACCTTGAAACTTCTTCATAGGTAGGTAAATTATTTTCTTCATTTGAAGAGGATTCTTCATCTGAAGAGTTATAATATTATCTATCATTAGAATTTAATGAAATATTGGTCAATGATTCAGAATTTCATACCTTAGAAATAAAACAATGATTGTTAATAGGTAGTCTGGCTATAAGACCAAGATTCATCTGTCTTGAAGATTCATAATCAGAAGATTAATCTGAAGAGTCACCACCACTGGCACTCCAGGTATCACTAGCTTTCAGAACTTTCTTAGCTTTGGCATTATAATACTTCTTTCTGTTCCTGTCTGAATGACTTTCTTTTCCTTCTTTCTTTTTTAGAAAGGGAAAATTTGGTCTAATATGTTCAGCTCTCTTGCATTCATAACATGTGACTTCTCCATCTTTACTATCTTTCCTTTCATTTTTCTTATAATTGGATTGGAAACTTCTCCGGTCGTCTTTCTTGTTTATCCTTCGAGAATGATTTGCTAACTCTTTTTCAGAGACAACACTCTCACTAGATTCGGATTGGAAATTAACTTTCTTAGACTTGGATCTGGTTACTCTCTCAAGAGTCTTAGCTTTCATCTGATTTGATGTTGTTGTAAAAGCAACAGTACCATTCCCATTATTCTTCATGATGTTGTCCGCGTCTCCATTCATTCTTGTTTCATGTTGAAGAAGAGTTCCAAATAGCTCATCAAGAGAAATTTGAGTGACCTTCCTATTCTCATCTATAACTGTTCTTTTGGATTCCCACTCCTTGGGCATAATATCAAGTATCTTGTCCACAAGAGCTTCATCATCTAACCCTTTCTCTCCTATAGACTGTAAATTGTTTACTATAGTCATAACCCTCTATTGAACATTGCAAATTGGTTCACCATAAGGAAAATTGAAGCCATGGTATTCATCTCTAAGCATAGCTCTCCTAGTCTCAATCACTTTAGAAGTACCAAAGTGTGTAACCTCTAACTTCTTCCAGATACAATTTGATGCTTCACAAGAAGAAATTTGGCTATATATATTTCGAGTCATTGAACATAGTAAATTATTGCATACCTTATAATTGAGTTGATATTCTTGCTTTTCATGATTAGTGAAAGTTATAACTTCCTAATCAGAAATTTTATAATCACCAGTAAGCATAACGAAATTATCCACTCCAGTATTGATAACAAAAGTCTTCATTCTATCTCTCCAATACTCATAATCACTACCATCAAATATTGGTGGTCTTGTAGAATTTAGATTGTCAATAGAACCAACATTGATTCCTGCCATACTAAATCAACTTAGGCAACCAAAAATGTTAGTAGAAAAAGTTCGTAATCACAATGTTCAGAATGACAATTCGGAATGACAAAATTCGGAATGACAAAATACTTTCTAAGAAAGTATGAAGAATAAAGGAAAATGAGCGAGAAAAACTTATACGTGAGTACGAGTATTTCAGATACCTTCCTCTAATACCAATTGTAGGATCAAAATAATGATGTAGATGCTCAATATACAAGAGGGGGGTGAATTGTACAGTTTAAAAATTTCCTTTGGAACCTTTAAAGTTGATTATGGATAACTATTTTTTCCGTAGACAAGGAAAGTTCTAAGTTTAACAAAGTTAAACTAAGTAAATTCACAACACTTTTAACACCAATTAAAAAATTGGAATAAGGAATGAAGTTATAAACTTCAAGTTCTATGTACTTTCTTAAAACTAGAACGAGATTCCGAAAGTAGGTTCCGAAAATATGGATCCGGAAATTGAAACATAACTAAAGATTAAAATATGAGATTCTACCTTAAAGAGTATAGAATCTAAACATATCAGAGTACAAGTGAAAGGAAATAAAAGAAGGTTATACTTTCCTTATAATACAAAAGTGCAGCGGAAAAACAAGTAGTAAAACTACTAGTAACAAGATATAAGTATTTTAACCCAAAAAGAAGGATATCCAACAACCTTGGATAAAGGTCCCTTGATTTATACTTTCAAGAAATTATGTCTTACCCACACCAGGGTAATCCCTCGATATGAAGATCGGAAACTCTGTCTTGCTATCCCCATAGGCCCTCATCTTCAAGGTAGATGGAACCTCTGTCTTCCTCAGCAAGGAAGCCCTCAAAATTTAAGGTTGTCGGCACCTCTGTCTTCCTATTTCCGGAAGTCCTCGAATGTAATCACCAACATTCGGAGTCGCACAAAGCAAAATATGAATGGGTAGTTCAGTACGCACAAAGCATGAAAAGATTTCTCTCTCTAGAAATCACCATAGAAGTGTGTGGTCTCTAGATTGATCAACTTCATTCATTGTTCTGAGCTCTTTCAAATGAGCTCCTTTTTATAGGCTCAGTCGGCCTCCTCTCCAACGATCAAATACTCCTTAAAAATCAGAGGGACCTGTACACGTGTAACTTAACCAACAGTTAGTTTATAACAGAATAGAAGACATCGTTTTATAACAAAATAAGTATAACAGAAAGTAAAACATCGTTTCAAGATTAGTTAAAATGTTCGGTGTGAAGATTCAGAGAGTAAGGAAAATTTCAAAGAGTAGAAAAATTATAAAATTATAAGAAAAATTAAACTTCGGAGTCTAACCAAAAATAATATTTGTAGTATAAATAAATTTCCAGTGTATAAAGAAAAGATGATCAGATTCTATTTAATAAAAGAATTCGGAATGAAAATTCAGAATTAGAATTCATCATCAGAATTTGTAATGGAAATTCGTAATCAGAATTCGTCATTATAATTTAGTGTCAAACTTCATGAGTGTTCGTATTCAGAATTCGGAGTGGAACTTTATTAGAGTTCGTATCCAGAATTCAAAGTGGAACTTCATTATTGTTTTCATCTAGAATTCAGATCCTAAAACAGAATGCTTCATATCAATGTTTTAACCGATTCGGAGAATATAGAAATGAATCTGATTCTTATACTTAAGAAATATATTAATATAGATAATTAAAATATGATAAGGATAATTTTCCTTAGAAAAGAAATTTTCCTTATAAAAGCGATTTTCCTTATAAAAGTGATTTTCCTTATAAAATCAATTTTCCTTAAAGATAAGGTGTTTGTGATTTTCAAAACAAGAAGGAATGGAAAAGTCATAAGGAAAACCTTTTTGACTCAACAAAATTTCCATGGAAGGGAGGTCACATTTCATAATCCAAATCGATCTATGATCATCTATCGATTTTAGGATGTTTATGATGTTCCATAAAAAAATTCTTCCATATTATGGGTCACAATTATAATAAATGAATGATATCTATCGTAAAATGTTTGGGAGAAAATAAAAATTAACAATACAACCATTGTTTGGGAGTTTTATGATTTTTTTCAAATAAATTTCCTGGTCATCCACAGAATTGTGAGAAGAGTTTTTAATAGGACTCATACTGGGCGAAACCATATTTCCAATAATCCTTATATAATTCAACTAATTGAGATTCCAAATTTGAAGAATCAACTCCAAGATAATATTGACAAGGGATTTAGATGCCCTAGTGCATCACCTTGGTGTGAAACCTCTCTGCTTCTTAATAAGTAATATTGGATAATGAGACTCTGTGTTCATTATTGAGAAATTTACAAGACCACTATCAAGAAAAAATATGAAATTTCCCAAATTGAAGAATTATTCTACCAACTACATAGTGATCGAAGCATTTCTATTGTTGATCTTCATTAAAGATATCATCAAGTAATGGTCGATAAGGAGGATATACCAATGAAGAAATTTCATCAATGTAATAGACACTATGAATTTATATAGATGAATTTTGGTCATACTACTGATAATTCTATTTTCATGGATCTAATTAATTATTCTTTATAGAATATATTGATTTTTTATGGTAGTCTTTATAGAATATATTCCTATCTACTAGAAGATCAAGGAAGAACATGAAGATCAATTGAGATTTTAATTAATACCCTCAGAAACGAGAATCTTTATGATACATTTTACATGTATGATTGTTTTCTTCACAAATATTGTTTTTTGGATCATATAATCTCAAATGTGTGTATATTTATAGATCCAGCAAAATAGAAGTTATATTACATTGACAAATACCAACAATAGTAACTGAGATCGGTAGATTTCATGGTTTGACTGGATATTATCGAAATTTATTGGAATATTTTTCAAGATTATATAGTCCACTAAAAATATTGACACTGAAAGGAGATAAGTTCATTTGGAGAGAGGAATGTTTGGAAATTTCAAAGAGATCAAAGAAAGGCCATCCAGTTCCCATGTACTTAGATCTCCATGTAGAAGAGCAAGGATTGTCATCTATAATGATAAATCTAAAAGGGGGATGGGATGTGTTCTCATTCAAATTTATAGGGTGAAAGCTTATGCCTTCTGAAAATTGAATATCCATGAGAAAAATTACCCAATTGATGATTTAGAGTTTTCTACAGATATATTTTCATTAAAGATACAGAGACCTTATCATTATTGTGAAATGTGTGATATTTATATTGGTCATAAATTTTTAAAGTATATTTTCACTATAAATAAGTTGATTGTTCTCAAAATAAGATGGTTATAGATGATTAATGATTAGTAAATATAAGTAGATTACCACCCAAGTAATGAAAATAGGGTGGTAGATTCATTGAGTTTAGTGGACTATTATAGTCTATCCATGATGTGGATCACAAAAAATTCAATATTTTGGGATTTTCAAAGGATGGATCTTGAAATTTTAAAAAAAGGGGATAAATGATATCATTTTAAAATAAATGTTAAACCATATATACAACTAAAGATTAAAGATGTGTAGAAGGACGATGTAGAACTATAAAATAATTTAAGAAATGATCCTAATGTCAACCTTGATTGTTATAGAATAACAAGGTTAAAGGATCATGTTTGAATTCCTCCAATACCATAATTATAGAATGATCTATTAGATGAGGATCATAATTATTCATTATCTAATCAACCTGGGGTCACAAAGATGTACATGGACCTAAAATATTATTTTTGTGGGATTTCATGAAATGAGTTATTTCCAAATATGTCTCATAGTGTTTCGTTTTTCAGAAAGTTAAATTTGAGACATTGAAGTCTAAGGGGATGTTACGGCCATTACCCACACACGAATAGAAATGGGAAAATATCTCTATTGTCTTTTGATTTGAACATACCAAAATATATAAAGCCCATAATGATTTAGGGGTTATAGTTGACCTCCTTACAAATTTGTCACACTTCATTGCAATTAGATTGGATTTCTGTCATAACTATTTTTCTAGACTATATTTAAAGGGAGTGGTATGATATCATGTAGTAGCACTTACCATTATTTTTGATCAGGATCCGAGGTTTATATTGAAGTTATGGTGATGTGCTTAGTAGGTTTTAGATAAATAGATATGTTTCAGCACAACTAATCATCCTCATAAATATGGTCAGTCTAAGATGATAATTAAAACTTTATAAAACATGTTCATAACATGCTCTATGGATTTCAAAGGTGGTTTGGATCAATGAATACCTTTGGAAGATCTTTCATAAAACATTATATTTCACTCTAGTATTTAGATGGATCATTATAAAGCAGTCAATGGAAGTAAGTGAGGAACTCCAAATTTCTTAGATGATGTTGAAAAATGAAATCTATTCAGGAATGATATTTGGATGAAATTCCAGAAAAAGATAAAATTATTGTACAACACATAACAAAAGCTCATAGTCTAAAAAAATGTTATGCTAAAAACCAAAGAAAAGACATACTATTTGATGTGGGTGACAAGGTGTTTCTATTAATATCTAACTAGAAGAGAGTGATGGCATTTGAAACAAAGTGAATGCTGAACCCTAGGTATAACGGTCCTTATGAAATTCTGGATCATATTGGTAAGGTAGCATACCCATTTTCACTAACACTGAATCACTCTCAACTTCTTGACGTTTTCCATGTATATCTCATGAGGAAGTACATACATGATCCTTCACATGTACTAAACTTAAAATATAAACCAAAAGAGCAAGATTATTCATATAAATAACAACATATAGAGATTATTTATCATAATGAAAATGTTCTATAAAAAAATACCAGTCACATTGTTAATGTTTTATTATATAAAAACCAATTCGAGGGAGATGTGTGAGAAATTGAGGATGTTATTAGGCGAAGTATCCTCATATTTGTTTTCCAAATAATGCTTTTTGAAGAAAAAATCCAGTTTTATGGGTTTATAATATATCACGAAGACATTTTTATGAAATAGTTTTTAAAATAAGTATAATTATTCAACTGTATGTATTTCACAGAATAATGAATTTAAATGAGTCTTCATATGAACATGGTATAAAATGACCATTTTAACCAAGCCACTAGGTTAGTGGGAATAAATATAACTAACTTATGTAAATTTATGGTGAACCCTTTGGATACCAATTATTTATGAAAAAATTATAAATTAATTATATATTTATTTTTTTGTTTTAATAAATTGCATGAATTACTATTATTAAGTTAAAAAAGGGATTTTATATGTTATATACATAATAAATTATTTTTTATATTCATTCAATATTTTTTAATATGGTATGAACAAACCCTATTTGATGTCTACAAAAAAATCAAATGGGTAATATTTTACATTTTAATGGAGAACCACATTTAAATTAAGATTTTGACACATTAATAATATTTATATTATAACAGAAATATGTTATTTGGATGCGGGATATAAAAAAAATTGTATGATTTTTCAATATTTTTCTGATAACATTCAAATGTTGATGAATATTGAAAATAAACTAAATTTTTATTGAAAACAACTTTTTTCATCAAATTAATTTATATAGTTATATTATACTATTTAATTGTTTTAAATTATAAATATAATATTTTTTATCATTAAATATAACAAATTCCAATAATAATATTTTTACATTGAATTTAGATGTAAAAAAATTTAAATATTTTGAAATGTTTTATATTTAAATGCGTCTTCTATCTTTTTGACAACTGGATTATTTTTAAATTTATTATCGATACATATTGGTTTGGGATTATGAAAAATGGATTCAATATTTTGAACCAGTAGGTGAAAATTATGTAAATATATTTATTTTAATATTGGTCATTATGAATAGTAACTTGAGTAATTTTTATTAATATGGTATAAACGGTAAATCCATTAATTAATGGTAAGAATAATATTATAAAATTACCCAAAAACATGTCTTAATATCATTTGATGATGGAGTTTCACCCTAAATAATCCTTGGGTCAGAATGAAATCCTTTGGAATCCACATGTAAGAGATTAGGACATTTAGTTTGTTTTATTGAATGAAAAAATTAAATATGTCTTACTAAAATTCTAATAACTATAAATTTTTTAAAATAAGTTTTTATAGAAGATAAATTCGATTATAAATAATCATTTGTAAGATATAATGTTTTTATTTATAACTTTATTTTACTTTTAAATAGTAGGAATTAAATAAATACTTTAAAAACTTATACTTTATTGATGCGTATATTACCTAATTGATGAAAAATCAACGATGATAATAACCATTAAATACTAAAAAACATGACCAAATCTTATTTTTTGAGTAAATAAAAACAAAAAACAAACCAAGTGTTGAGTTATTGACCAGTTTTTCCTAATAAAAGACATTATGAAATATTTATTATTTTATTTATATTGATGTTAAAGTTGTCACGTTATTGTTTTCAAAATTATATAATTTTTAATATAGGATTTTCTAGAATATTAATTATTCTACAAGTATTATTATAGAAAATTTTATATTTTTAGTTATAAAATTATTTAATATTTAATTTTTATACAAAAAATTAGTATATTGAATTATTACATCAAATTTGTGTCGTAATTATTTTATTAATACAAATAACAAATAAATGTTCTCAAATCTTAAAATAAATATAATTTGGGATATCTAAAAGGTCAAATAAATATTGTAGACGACCTTGACCTATAAGGAATAAAATAGAATATTTTTTTGGAAGTTAACCTATTTCCTTTAGACTTTTAAAAATCAATGAATAGAATAGTGTCAAGATTGACAATATGTTTTGTTTATCAAATTAATGTTTTGTTAAATTATATAAAAATCATAAATTTTTTAATAATATATAATAATTATTATATGGCCAAATATATTTTAAGGATTTATTTGTTTTCTAGTTGACATAAAATAATTAAATATTTCACCCTTATAATATTTTATTATTTTTTACCATAGTTAAAAATTAAATAGAATCACTAAGTGTTAATTAAAATTTAAAAATTTAAATTCACAAAAAAACATGTTATAATTTTATCATTTAATGATATTATTACCCTATATCATATACTATTTTAAATTGTTACATTTTGGAGGTTTTGGGTAGGGTTTTATTTTATTATAAATTATTATTTATGGAGTTTCAAAATGTTCCCCTCACCTTAATTATAAATGGCCACCTCCTCCCTCACCACTTAACTTCACATTGAGTCCTCATTATCAACCATCACCTTCCCATTTACCTTATTAACATCTCTAGTCACATTACACTATTTCCTTAAGAGGAGATTTAGTGTGAGAACTTCGAATAAGAGGTAATATCCTCTACTAATTCGTTCAAATTATTATTTCCTATACATCATCTTCTTGAGTGGTTTTATTTTAAAGTAGTAAATAACGTATCACATATATATTAATATTTTATTATGATTATAAAACAACCATATTCTACCTTCTATACATACTATGACAAACTATATCAGCATGTGTGTGTACGTACGACTTACCGTATCCACTGTAAAGACCCGGATTTTCCATATAATTTTTTTTGTATTAAAATTATTTGGATTATTACGAGTCTATAAAAATTGACAGCACGTGATTCTGAGGCCTAGAGAGCCCATACTAGAATTTTGATCTTTTTTAAAGGTACGTTCAATAAACGTGTGGGCAATGATTTCTATCTTTTGAACCACTGCTCAGATAAAAAATATGAGGGCACCGTTGAATTTACAATATCAGGATTAAAATAAAGGAAACAAACCATCGACTGGAGAGGATTATATGCAATTTTATTATTTACCTTACATTAAAATAATAAAATAACTCAGCGAGTTATTTTATATCTTTCTTTGTAACTATTGAGAAACGGTGGCGGGACATCTGGGTTTTCAGACCATTTAATTTTCAGTTACTCATGGTTGTGTAATAGCACCATTGGGAGAATTAATATGTTCATTAATTGAATTTATTAATGGTCATCATTAATTATCCTATGGGTTGATCTTTTCATTTATTTTATTTAAACAACATAAGGGCAGGGTGTTTTGGCACTGAAGAGAGGAACCTATGACGATGTGTCGGCGACATCTTCCACCAATGTATAATGAAAATTCAATGATCGTTGAAGGATTCATCAACTAGATCCAAAGGACGTGAACCATCTCCTTCATCCATAACACCCTCAAATATGGACACTCCTTCCTCACCTATAGTGACTTCCATTGAACTCGAGGTTGGGGTTTCGTTGTTTAACTAAAATTTGTTCATTCATGAAATGCTTCCCATGTTTTATGCTAACATGGTGGGCACGGGCCAAACGAACAAGTCATGGACCCTCAACTGATCTTGGTTTTGGTTGGTTTCTTCATGGGAAATTCAATGATATGGTGGCAAGGTGGAACCAAGGGCTGCGCTGTGTGCCCTCGTCCTGGGAAGCCCATAGGCACAGAAGAGAATAATATCGGGCCACAAGAGCTTCAGTAGTGGCCCACTGAAACTCCGTTGTTGTGGTGACACCAGCGACCGAGCGAGGTGGTGTCCATCACCCACCAGACGTGATGGGATGGCGATTCCTGAATGCGCTATGACGAACAAGGGGCGGCTGAGATTTTCTGGCCGCGTTGGAGCCGGGCGGCATGCCGCGAAGGAGGGTCGTGGCTTCGTGCCATGGTCGAGGGTGGACCCACAGTTCGCGGGATCCTAAAAATCCTGGTACATGCAGACCATCCATGTGGTGTGGAGCCACTTTTCACCACTACTTTAATGACCCGAACAGTGGAGCCATTATTGAGGGGAACATACCCCCATTCCCGAACAGCGGAATGGGCGGTTCCACCACCTGGTGGGCCTCTCCCAGCCGGGTGGGCAGGGCCGCACCCATGGCCTAGTTGGCCTAGCCCGTGGCTAGAATGTCGGATCAAGCCCAACCAAACTGGGTCGAGCCCAGCCCCTTTGGGCAGGACCCAGCGGACTGGGTTAGACCAGACCAAAACCCTTTTTGGGCCCAATTTTCACTTAAATGGATGCAAATCCTAAACCAAACATTCATTTGATGAACCATCTATGACACTAGAACTCTTAGGAAGAGGTGTTTCTTTTCATATACTCCTCATAAGTTTTGGAGAATATTGGATTACCTCCAGGTTGGATCGCACTCGAATCCACCAAATCACCCTGGCGCTAAAATACATATAACATACATACAAGGTGTCCAATAGACATGCCGTTTGTGGCGTTTGAACCCTTGTGACATAGAAGTTCATTTGGTTTATTCATATTTGGACATAGCGGTTGTTGAAATAAGACAAATGGATTGTGGATTGAATCCTCTAGAATCAAGCATACTAAGGGTGAGAATCATGCGACTGAGTGTAAGGTGATGAATGAATAATGATATGGTGTGGGCTAGCATGGAGTGATCCTATGTGGGTCAGCACCAAGTGAACCTATCTGGATCAGCTCCTAGCGATCTTTTGTGGGTCAGCACCTAGCGATTTTGTGTGGGTTAGCACCGAGAAATCTTATGTGGGTTAGGACCGAGGGATCCTTTGTGGGTCTGCAGCAGATCCTCTTAACAGAATAAGTTGATCTAGCTTTACAACTAATCACTTATACTTCAATTCTTATTTTATATCTAGAGAGAGATGTCTTTGATTTTAGCTTTATGATTGAGATCAGGCTTTGTGGATTTCCCTTTGTGGAATTCTAGGAAACAATCAGGGGTCTCAGGGTCCCTACTGGGTACTTTTATTCTCACCCCTACAAAGGCTTCACCCCGACCCCGTTATGTCTTATGTAAATGACGAACTGCTAAATTTTGTCTTGAATAGTCAAGGATTGATTGTTCTCAATGGTTATTGACAAACGGTGTACAGAGGTGACTAGTAGATATATAGAGCTATGGTGACAAGGTGTACATACACTTAAGGTAAGAACCATGGAGGACGACCTCAAGAGTTTTTTTCCTTTTTGCATTACTTCCCTTTATGTTCGGCTTTTAGTCTACCCCCTTTACATTAAGAAGACACTTTTACACTTAGTGCTGGTTTTTCGTTGGGGTTGTACCTTTATTCTATTGTAGTGTTTAATTGCACGCAATTTTCCCTGTCTGTGTTTGTAATGGTTTTTGAGTCAATGCCTTCCCATTTTAGGGATATTCGTTTCCAGTGCTAGTAACCAGCCCCTATCATATGGATGGTGGGCTTGGGGGTAGTCACATTATGGGCCCCGGGGGACATGTCGTATTAAAGTGGTATCAAAGGGGTCGGTTCTACCACAAGAACTAAGTTTCTATGCTTTCAATGGATCAATAGTGTAAAGTTTCTTCATTTTGGGTTTCAGTTTGGGGAGTCGAGTGATGGTGCGGTGACCGACGTATCCATAGACCAGGACCCTGAATTCTAATTTCCGATGTGGTACATGAAAACATTATTTGCATGTGTTCAGAAAATTCTATTTTTCTTTTGATCTCTTTGAGTCTGCTCACCGGGTATTAATTATTGATTGTTGCATACAAATTTTATTTTAGGATACATCCACATAGATAGCAATCCAGGATTCTAGAGAGACATCACAATGACCACCCACCGTGCGATGAGGCATCGGTGTAAGTCCCACTTACGGTGATGTATCTTTCAGGTGGTGTGCTAGCAGCACCACTAATCATATGGCGGTAGATTCCACCAACCCCACCAGAAGACTGTACATGTCGAATGAGATCATTGTATGAGTTTTAGAGATAGTGGCCTCTATGGTTTTGAGGAATGACATATCCCCAAGCAACTGAGGACTAGCTAGAGGTTGTGGCATGTGTTTTTTGCTTAATGGAGACACCAACATATCATATGGTGATCCAAGATGCTATCCTCTTCTGGGGAACTATAGGAAGATGGTGGAGCCTAACAGTATAGATGCATGAGGAGACGAAACTATCTTGGTTGGACATTGAGACCCTCTTTATGGTAGAGTTCATACATGGGCTTTACGCTAAGTGTGTATCCAATAACTACTTCACCTATAGTATGGAAACCTGACAGTGGCCTAGTACTCAGCGAGATTCACTAACCTCTCTCGCTACTCCACCAACATGTTACGAGACCCATTTATCAAGTACATGACCATTTAGTAGGGTCTTCAACAAGAGATCAGAGCATTGATGATATCACAAAATATCCTGATGCTTGTTGGAGTGCTTGGGCAAGCATTATTGTTGGAGAGATTCTTATCTGCACAGGCACCAACAGTGAGACCCACCATTATATGATAGGTAGCTGAGTCATCTATAGCAGGCTATGGGAAGTTTATGTAAAGGTCCAAGTAGGCTACACCTTCCGATGGCTGACCCCAGGATGCAGGGTCAGAGGTGTGGAGCTTGTGAGGCCAAGGAGGTCATTTGAGGGATAAAATCTGTTACTCTTTTGGTGGACAGGGACACATGGCTTGTGAAAATTCAAATCCCTGTATGGACTATTAGGAGTTGTTCTAAGGAATTCCCAGACAATGGTCGACATTCATGTAAGGTGGTCCGCATGGCAGCAGACGTGGCAAAGTAGTAGCTCATGCAGTAGGTGGTGGGTAGCAGTTTAAGGTAATACCACCCCCCAAGGTGGTCCACCCCGACCATAGGGTGTAGGTGGATATGGGACAACTCTCATAAAGTGAAAGAGGCCTATGACCATGGTGCTCCAGATATGATTAGAGATATGATATATTTCTAATCTACTCTAGCTACATTACTTATAGACATTGCTTCCAATCACTCGTTCATTGTCACGACACTTGTTCACAGCTTGGAGATTCGGATGGAGTTGTTGGCTCGATCCTTACGATTAGATACTCCTACGGGAGAGGATTTGATGATTGCATATTGGTGAAGGCGGTGTGAGCTCAATATATGAGGCAAGAGCTCTGTCTAGGATCACCTATTAGTGGCGTAGAGGCCATGCAAAGTCATATTGGGTATGGATAGGCTATCCATCATCCTTTCTCATATTGACTGTTTTTGGAGTTGAGTATGGTGTGTACACTTGGATGAGAACATGTTTTCCTTCACCAGTGAGAAGAAAACAATTGCAGAACATGATGGTATTTCTCAAAAGAGGGTGTAGCCGATCACTCATCAGTTGAATTGCCTCACCCATAGTGTTTTGGATGAGAGGAGTTTGACCTATCCTATTGTGGTGGACCAGTATTCCAATGTCTTCCGTGATGATGTTGCGTGACGTACTCCTCATAGAGAGGTAGAATTTTTCATCGACATGCACCATGAGACGACACTGATAGCTACACCATCATATCAAGGTGGTTCCCATGGATCTTTGTGAGTTGAGGGTAAATTATATGACTTGCAAAGAAAGGGTTTCTTAAGGCCCAGTGCCTATCCATGGGCACCCCTGATATTGTTTTCCCAGAAGGAAGATGTAATTCTGAGGATTTTTTGAGACTATTGATGCCTGAATCAGGTGACCATCAATAACAAGTAGCCTCGGTTGAGTATTGATGATCCCTTCATCTAACTGAAGGGAGAACAATGGTTTTCGAAGATAGACATCATATGAGGATATCACCAGCATTGGGTACGGGATGATAACGTACCAAAGATAGCCTTCAATTGTCAGTTTGTCCATTATGAGTTATTGGTGATGCCTTTAAGTGTGCCCAATGCTCATGTAGAGTTCATGGGACTCATGAGAAAGATCTTATAGCCTTTCCTTGATCACTTCATGGTGGTCTTCATTGAAGACATCTTGGTGTACTCGACGATGGAGAAGGAGCACTCCACACACCTATAGATCATTCTAGATACACTCCAAGAGCACCATATTTATGGAATGCACTCGAAGTTCCAGTTCTAGATATGGGAGGCCCATTTCGTGTGGCACGTTTTCTCAGAGGCTGGAGTTATAGTGCATCTAACAAAGATAGTAGGAGTTCTTGCTTGTAAGCCAACCAGGAATGTGATCTAGGTGTGGAGTTTCATGGGATTGGATGGGTACTACCAAATATTTGTACCTGCCATTTACAATGAAGTAGTACCCTTATCAGCTTTGACAAAGAAGGGATAGCCTTTCTTGTGGATGGAGAATGGCTAGCGGAGTTTCCAGGAGATCAAGTGGAGACTGATGATTTCCCCCAAATTGAGGCTATCAGAAGAGGGAATAGGGTATGTAGTCTACTAAAATGCATCAGGGACTAGAATAGGATGTGTCCTAAAGCATGAGAGAGTGATGATCGCCTATGATTCACAACAGTTGAGACAGCCAAAGCAGAACTACGCTACCCATGACTTGGAGTGAGTATGAGTGGTAATTTCCTTGAAGATGTGGCAGAACTACATGATGTGTGAACGATTTTTTGTCGACTCTGATCACAAGTGTCTCAGGTATATATTCTCACAAAAGAAACAGAACTTGAGATAGAGGTGATGGATGGGGTTTCCCTAGGAATATAACCTTGAGATAGTCTACACTCCAAGGAAGGGGAATGTAGTATGAGATACACACAACATGAGTTGTGGTCTATAGTTGCAGAGTGAGGAAATAGAGCATCAAGCTATGTTATAGATATCCTTCATGGATAGTGATGGAGTACCTTACCTCAAGTATATGACTGTCACTCCCCCTCTACTTCAGAGAGTTCAGGAGGCACAACATGGCGAAGAGGACTATGAGGCCAGACGTGCCCAGATATCCACAAGATGAGCTACAATAGGATTTTCTGAAGGTGGGGAGCCCATCATCCTCTTAAGATGATGCACTATGGTACTAGTGACTCTACTAGAGGTGGTGTTGAGGGATTTCCACACATCCCCTTTGGCAGTATATCCAAGTGTGGTGAAGATGTACTAGAATCTCTGGTGTCTGTACTAGTGGACATGGATGAATAAAGCAGGGGCATAGTTTATTTCATGATGCCTCATTTGTCAACAAGTGATGCGTGATCATCAGTTTGCAGTAGGCTTAGCATAGCCGCATGAGGTGTTGGAATGGAAGTGGGATGGTATCAGTATGGACATCAGGATAGGGCTACCACATATGTCCAAGGTCCATGATTCCTTCTGGGTGATCGTTGACCGACTCACCAAGTCGACCCATTTCCTACCCATCCAAGAGTAGGGTTAGTAGAGGGCATGAGACTCCTCTACATACAGAAGGTTATATAGATTCACGGTGTCCATCAATGATCATCTTAGAACATGACGCTTGATTTACCACTCGCCTATGGAAGGGATTGTAGGAGGAGTTCAGGACTAATTTCTGCTTGAGAATCTCCTTTCTTCCTCAAATAGAAGGTCACATGAAGGAGACCATGCAAACACTCGAGGACAAGCATCATGATTGCATCCTAGATTTTCACTGTAGATGGGAGGACCACTTGACACTGGTGGAGTTCACATACAAGAATAGTTATCACTCCACCATGAGCAAAGTACAATTTGAGGCCCAATACGGGTGACCATTCTAATAAAATATATACTTGATTGACTCATGGGAGTCTGCACTTATTGACCTAGGGTTGGTACGGGCTACCACTAAGAAGATGTATATCATTTAGGAGCGGATTAAGATGGCACAATTCTAGCAGAAGTCTTATGCCGAAAGGAGACAGAGACCCCTGGAGTTAGAGGTGGGAGATCATGTCTTCTTATGGGTCTCACCCCAACAAGGATTGTAGATATTTGGTTGGGGAAATAAGCTACCTCTGAGGATTATTGGACCATTACAGATCCACAGCAGAGTAGGAAAGGTGGTGTACCATCTAGATCTTACCCCATAGATGTACAGGTGCATAATTGTTTACATGTGTCACAGCTGAGGAGGTATGTTCATGATCCATTTCACATTATCGATGGGGGAGAAATGGAAATCGATGATGGGGACACATATGCAAAGTTCCCAGTGGAGAGAGAGGATCAATAGGAGTGGGTTCTTTGTGGGCATTAAATTTTTCTAGTTCGTGTTCAGTGGAAGCATGGGAGCCTCTATGAGAGAACATGGAGTGGGAGGCTCAAATACGTGCTCAGTACCCCAATTTTTTCCCCTAGTTTTGTAATGTATTCCAGGGGAAAAAATCACAATGTTGGGGAGAATTCAAATACCCAGATTTTCCATATAATGTTTTATACATTAAAATTATATTTGATTATTATGAGTCTGCAAAAATTGGAGGCATTTGATCCCATGGACCAGAGAGCCCAATACATAATTTTGAACATTTTTAAGGGTATGTTCAGTAAATGTGTCGGAAAAGATTTATATATTCTGAACCGGTACTCAGATTATTAATCTGAGGGAATTGTTGAATCCAAAGTGTTATAATTCCCTTAAGGGAAGCTTATCTTCGATCAGAAATGGTTGGATGAAAAAGGTTTTGATTTTCTTCACCAAAAAATAATTAAATAACTCAACGTGTTATTTTTTTTGTTATTTGTAAATTTTGAATAGCGGTGGTGGGGATGCTGGGTTGTCACACCATTTAATGTCCAGTTACACTTGGTTGTGTAATTGTACTATTGGGAGAATTAATATGTTCAACATTTAAATTTATTAATGATCCTTATTAATTGGGTTGCATGTTCATCTCCTCTTTTATTCTATTTAAACAAATCCGGGGTTGGGTTTTTGGAACTAAATAGAGGAACGTCTGATGAAGTACCGACGACAGCTTCCGCCAATGTAAAATGGAATTTTGATGAATGTTGAATGATTTGACATTGAGCGCCAAAGTATTCGAACCTTCTCTTTCATCTCCAACACCCTCGAATGAGAAAAATCATTCCTCACCCGTAGTGGCTTCTATCGAACTCGACGTAGGGGGTTTTGTTGACTAAATAAAAGTTTTTAAGTCTTGAAATGATTCCCCTGGTTTATTCTAACACGGATGGCATGGGCCAAATGAACAAGGCCAGGACCCTCCTCAGATATTAGTATTAGTTATGTTCATCATTGGCACTCAGATTTTATGGCATCAATGTGGAACCAAGGGCTGCGCAGTGTAGGCACTGTCTTGGGAAGCCCACAGTTGCAGCCAGGAATAAAATCAGACCACAAGAGCATCACTGGTGGCCGTAGAAGCTCCACCGGCGCGACAACGCTAGCGATCGAGGGACGTGGAAGTTGGCACCTTCTGGCTGTGAGGGGACAGTGGTGCCTGAAGCTGCCATGGCATAGAGGGGGCAGTCGACCTTTTCAAGCCACTTTGGAGCTGGGCAGCGCACTGCGTCGATGCACCACGGAGGATGGTCGTGGCTTTGAGCTGCGGCGGATTGCAAACCCGCGGTCTGCGATATCTACAGAAGTCCAGTCCATGCAGACCAATCAGGTGTTGTGGTGCCATCCGATAGTACTTCTTTGAATACCTAAAATGTATGGCTATTCTGGAGTTGAGCGGACCCTGGCACCCGGCCAGTGGGTCGTTCCTCACCTGGTGGGCCAGGCCAAACCCATGGCCTAGCAGGCCTTTCCAGTGGCTAGTGGGCCAATCCCATGGCCCAATGGGCTGGTGAAGGCCCACCCAAACTGGGCTAAGCCCAACCCCTTTTGTTCAGACCCCGAAGGCTGGGTTAGGTCGGTCCGAATGGGTCGGACCGAACAAAAACTCTTTTGGGGCCCAGTTTCCCTTAAATGGGTGTAATTCATTAACTAGTTGTCCATTCTAGAAACCATATATGTCATTGGAACCATTAGGATGAGGGTGTCCTTTTGAGATAATCCACAAGGGTTTTGTTTTGGAAAAATTTGGAGTATGGTCAGGTTAGATCACACTCGAATCCAATTGGGCCTCTCGAACTAAAATTCATATAACTTACAGACCGGGTGTCTGATAGACGCACCGTCTGTTGTGTTGGAAACCTTGTGACATGGTAGTAAATTTGGTAAGTTCTTATTGAGACATTGTGGTTTTTGAAATATGGCTGATGGCTTGTGGTGAAGATCCTATAGAATCAAGAACACTAAGTGTGGGAATCCAATGGTAGGATGTGATGTGAAGAATGAATAGCGATCTTTGGTGGGTCAGCATTGAGTAGAATTGTGTGGGTCAGCACTGAGGGATCCTATGTGGGTCATCACCTAGTGATCATGTGTGTGTCAGCACCTAGCAATCCTATTTGGGTCAGCACCGAGTGATCCTGTGTGGGTCAGTACGAAGCAATCATGTATGGATCAGCAGTAGATCTTCTTGATAGAATAAGATGATATATCATTATAACTAATCATATGTATTTATGTACTTAAGTTATACCTGGTGTGAGGTGTCTTTGATTTGTGCTTTTGATTGAGATCATGATTTGTGGCTTTTCCTTTGATGATTTTTGGAAGACCATTAGGGGTCTTCGGGTCCCTACTTGATGTTGTTATACTCAATGTTACATGGGCTTTGTCAACATGTTGTTGTGTCTTTTGTAGATGATGGACATCTAGACAAAGTCTTGAGGAGTCAGGACTTGATGGTGCTCAGATGTGATTGACCGACTGTATACAAAGGTGAGTGGTAGATTTGGAGAGATTTAGTGAAGAAATATACCTACCCCTCAGGTTGGAAACTTGGAAGAATACCTCAGGGCTGTTTTCGTTTTTTTGGTGTACTTCCATTTCAGTTGGGCTTGTATTCTAGCCCCTTTACTTTTAGTACACACTTATACACTCAGTGGTGGTTTTTAGTTGTGGTTGTACCTTTCTTCTTCCATTGGGTTTAATTGCACGACGTGTTCCCTATCTGTGTGTGTATATGTTTTTTAGGCAATGCCTTCCCATTTTAGGGATATGCCTTTCTGGTGATAGTGTCCAACCCCAAGCCTACGGAAGGCGGGCTTGGTTTTTTCATGGCACGGGCCTCGGGGGATTGGTTTGGAAATCCACGCCATGAATTAATATATTTTTCACCACTACATTACTTGGACGAGTATAATGATTGAAATAATAAAAATATTTTGTTAATATAACATTATATTTATTAAGAAATATTATACACCATCACCATCAATATAATTCATCAATTATTGGATTGATCTCATTGCCGGTGCATACGTACAACTTTCCATCTACATGATATGATGTGATTCATTCTACATTATCTTCATAGTATTATGATTATTTAAATGTATATTGTAGTACCCCAAGTTTCCATGATACTTTTCACTTTGAATAATGCATTAGCTTTCGTTGTACACAACGTGGAGTTTTAACACACCATGACCAATGAAACTAGCCATTATGATTAATAATTCCCACTTTTTTAAATTTTATAAATTTTAATTTTTAAAATGGACTTCATTTTTTATTAAAAATTTAAAAATTATCGTTGGTTGAATTTTTGGTATTTTTCTAAAAATTTTAAATTTTTGATGAATTTTGAAAAACATTGCATTATTGTTTAAAACATACCTTTTTCTTTAAATAATTAGTTATTTTATTTTAATATATTTTACGTCTAAATGTATACATAATACCTAAATATGTTCAATGAATGTAATTGGAGTTGTTTTATAATATGTTTAGATATATAATATTTTATTGAACTTTTTACCATCTTTTACCCACATTCTATAAGCATTTGCAAATTTGCATAAAACATAATTTTACCACTTCTATGAGTTGAATTTAAAAAATCTGAGAGACACGGTTGGCATCAGTATGTAAAATTTTGTTCAATAAGATGAAAAAATCATTGGTGAATAGTAACTTTTGAGTTTTATTTACCACGGTTAAAAGTAAATAGGGTAATAAAGGGTAAAAATATATTATAATTACCCTAACTCATGTCCTAATTCTATTGGATAAGTGTAATTCTACCGAAAATAAACATAGGAATAAAATATGATCCCCTTTGGTCCACGTGGATTAGATTAGGACATTTATTATTTTTTTAAGATGAGTTAAAAGAGTTAAATTCAAAGTTTAATAAGTAAACCGTTTTTAATATTGGGTTACACAAAATATTAATTCAACTATAAATATTAATTATAAAGATAAAATTCTTTCTTACATAATGGTATTTTATTTATTATTATTAGTCATTAAATAATTTAATTTATTTTTGATTGAATGTTGATGTGGTAATTAATTTTTCAATGAAATAATAAAATAATTTATATTATAAATATCCAAATCAATGTAAATTAAGACTTCTGATGAATTTCACCAAATATCTAGGTTAATATGACTTGTTAGGGTTGATTAATTTAATATTATTCTATGTGATATAGTTTTTATGGATTTTAATAAAATCAAATACAAAATAGTGTCAAAATTGAAATAGTTGAGTTTTTAAAACAAATATTATAATATTAATTGATATAATATTCCTAAAAATATAAGGTTCAGCTAATGGACATAGATAAAGTTATATATATTAATAATGAACCACATGGGGTTCTCTTGGCTTTTTATAGTACGTTTATAAACCATGTAATATAAAAATACAAAGAGACATGGTAAATATAAAACTATTTAACTAAAAGTTAAATCTAAATGATAAGGTTTATATGGTGACCTAAACCTATATAAAACCTTTTGAATCAGAGTTTTTTGACCCAACCCCACCTTATCCTTGCAATAATTCATTTTGGATCCATTGGAAAAAGAAAATAATTTTATTACAAAAAAAAATTTCAGGCTTTTCCTAAAGTGACCCTCACCTCTCTTATAAAAGGTACTTACCCTTCCCATAATTTAACACTTAAAAAACCATTGGTATCAGCCAACCCCTACACAAATATCCTCCCAGAATCCCTCAAATCATCCTAGAGTCCTTTCATTGATTAGACAGGAAACATAAGTATCCATTTTGATCAACTCAAAAGGAATCACCCGAAGAAGGGGTAATAATTTCACCACCCTCTTTCAAGACCTTTTCTTCTTCCACTTCCTCTTTCTTGGATTCCATACCAAAATAATAACTCCAGTACCTTTCACATACAATGATGTTATTATAAATATTTTACAACCATATTTGTTACTCTATCCATCCAATAAATGACAAAGTCACCATACGTGCATACGTACAACTCACCATATCCACGTCGTGGTGTAGTTTGTTATTCAAACACTTCTTAATTTGGATGGGTGTAATAATGAGAATAAATGAGTTAAATAACAAATAAAAAAAGTTAATTATTCTTTATATATGATATAACTTCCAATAACATATGATTTCACCATCAATATAATGATATTTTTGCTCGTTTGTACGTACAGATTACCGTCTCCACGAACGCGGTGAGATTCATTCCCCATCATAATCATTCAAGAATAACTATCATTATATGATTAAAAATAATCTTTATGAACATAATATTATTCTTTTTATGAATCTAATTCATCATATCCATAACAAACATAGCTATCATAACCAATCTTATAAAGGAAAAATAATAAGTTAACACATGAAATGATGATACTACTAAAATATTATTAACAAAGAAATATTAGAGGATCATATATGATATCCTATTTATGTATATAGTTCTTGTATAATTTAATAACAATGTTTTAACTATTATACAAGAGGTTAACATACCATAAACTAAGGAAAAGTACAAGGTATGGGTTAATTCTACAATCTCTTTACTTATCTGATGTTGTTAATAGGTATTTATCTATTATGACCTCTTCATCCTTCACATCCATGTTTTCATAAAAATGTAATTAGAAATAAAATTACTATTTAATAGATAGTGGTTTAAAGTCATTTATTCCATCATTCGACCATGTATGTTTTGAAAAGAATCTTTTTTCCATTTTCAAAATAATTTACAACATGATCATTTCAACAAAATTAGGGTAAGAATGTATTATTTTAACTTATACGATGGGTGTGGCTATTTTCCGCCATTATAACATTGTTGAAGCACCCCAAACAATCTTATCATAATATTTTTAAAATAAATGTTTTCTTTTATAATTATTAAACTTTTAAATGATTTAAAAATAGAAAGACAAATTTCATAAAAAAAATGATTTCATCTATGTCAACATCCTTTGATGGATTTTAAGTCTGTTTGAAGTTGATTTATTATGATACAAACTGTCCATATTATATTGAACGGTTTGTGATATGTTTGACTATGGATGTGTTATTTTTACCTCATTCATGGTTTATGGATAAAGTATTTTCATTTCGTATACTAGTTTAAATAAAAATGTTTATGTTATGTTTAAACCATTTCATATGAGAAATGAATTAGACATAGTATGTAATGGGTGGATCCCGATACAGCTCCTCAATGCATCGGTAGGTCTTATGATAAAAACTAGTTTCTTGGCACAAGGCCTTGACAAAATTTTATTTTTAGTCTTGGAAGAAGTCCTTGATTATGTGGTTATGAATTCTGGAATTATGCATTCCATCATTATAAAATTGTTTATTGATAATGCATGTGATTATTCGACTAGTATAATATTCATGTGACTAAGTAAATGGAATTATTTGAATTTTATTGTCCATATTATACAATATTTTATGTATAAAAGGCTTATTTTTTAGTCTTATACATTAGCTTAAATGTTTATGCTTATTTTTGAATTTTTATGCTATATTTTTATCCTTACTGAGCATCAGAGCCCACCCCATTCTATGTTTTATTTTTCCCAAGATGTGAAGAAGTATATTATGACTAACCTTCAGGGATAGTATAAGGGATATTAATGTGGTAAATGGATACAAGTTTTTTTGTTCATTTAATAATGTGATGTAAAACATATGAATGTATCTAGTACTTCCAAGGCTACTAAACTGATCAGTCATTCGGGATTTGGTCCCTTTGATGATGCCAATGTTATGTAATAATGCACTGACTCTGGGTAACTAGGGTTTGGGAATTACAGTTGGTATCATATAAATTTTATTGCAAACCTTGGAAGCTAGATTTATATATACATTGATTTGAGAACATTACCCTATGATAGACTTTGAGGATTAGTATAGAAGAGCTTCCTAAAATTTTAGTAATGTAGAGATTTATTTTATTTTCTCAAGTAATACATCCTTGTATTGATACAACCAGGTATAGGAGGCTCTGGAATAGATGTACCTAGGGGTAAAACTCGAAAACAACCATTTGGGCAAGACTCGAACGAGGACTGGTGCACGGCAATAGGCCTTGCTGCACTCTTTGTTACGACACTCCCAGGAGATATGCTTAGGTTAATTCATATTTTTTTTAGAATACATTATGAAGGATTTATTAGTATATACCTCTTCAATGAAAACATTTTTATGATTATGGATTGTATCCATAAACTTTTCAATTTATGTTAATTGTTTTACAAGTTTGGAATTACATATTGCGATTAATAAACTAATCTTATGTATGCCATTGTTTAGAAATTGTGGCTAGTGGAAGGAATAGGAACAATATCAATACACGTAATCCATGTAGGTACTTCCCTCCTACTCAATATAATTATAGGGGAGATGGTGATGAAACTGGTGCGGATCATCTTATCACCATACTAGGACAACTCACTTAGGTTATGAATAAAAACCTTACACGTATGAAGCACCTTGAGACACAACGCAGAGGATCAATGCTAGACCGCTTCCTAAGGCCACAAACACCCACATTAAATGGGAGTAAAAATACATTAGTAAATGATCCATGGATATGTCCCTTAGAGAAAATATTTCATTCCTTTGAGAGTAGCGAAAGGGAAAATGTTGTCATGTAAGTTTATCGCCTCACATGAGATGCAGATCAATTGTGGTCATTAATCCAAAACACAAAGGAAGATGAAGATGTAACAAACATGGAATGGAAGGAGTTTAAAGATATTTTCTTAGAAAAATACTTTCCTCCTGACTATCATGAGGATATGGAAAGACAATTTCTGAGTCTGAGGCAAAAGGAGGATGACAATGTAACCAAGTATAAGGCTAACATTAGAAGGTTAGAATGCCATGAAAAAAATTATATACATAACCCAATGAGTATGATTGATCGATTATTTGATGGGTTAAAACCATTTCTCCACCTAGAATTAGTATCAAAAAATTTCTCATTATATAAAGACATTGTCTAATGTGATATCATGATAGAAAAAAAATTATCTAAGTCCTACGAATTTAAAGAAAAGAAAGAGAAAAAGTGATCCGGTGAACACTCTGGAAATGGAAATATGGGGAATATGGGAAAAGATGAAAATACATCCTATGAAAAATGTGGGAGTAAACACCCCAGTACTTTCCTGAAGGGAATGGGAGTCTCTTTCAAGTGTGGTGAAAAAGGCCACCACGCTCGTGATTGAAAGGGAAAGAAAGAGGTTGTCAATTTTTAATGCTATAATTTTTCAGAAAAGGGGCATTATGAAAATGAATGTCATAATCTCCAAGGGAAATTATCTCTGAAAAGAACAAGTGAGGAAGGAGAAGATTATGTGATCACTACTCCTACAGTTAAAGATCTGGAAGATGTGGTGACAGGTAATATAATGGCTTCCTCAAGTTTAACAATTCTTTATTCGATCCTAGATCATCGAATTGTTTTATATCTTCCAAGATTCCTAAGAAAATTGGATATTTACTATTTGACTTAACAAGGGAGTTGTTAGTCAAAACACATAAGGTAAGTATCATTGCAACAATGTTTTATGAATCAGTTCCCAGTTCATAATATAAATGATCTTTATCTGTTGATGTCGCCATCATACCCATGATAGAATTTTATATAATCCTCAGAATGGATTTCTTTTCGGACCATGATGTGAAAATTTATTGTAAGAAGAATAAGGTTACAATTTTCGATGTTGATAAAGAGTACATTATATTTAGAGTAGAAATGTCACCACCTGATTGTTATCTTGATCCAACATGATTAGATCTACTAAATAAAATTATTGGAGAAAAAGAGAATGAAATAAATATAGGTGAGGAATGAATATTCAAGTAGAGGACTTACCTATTGTGAAAGAATATGATGATGTGTTTCTAGAGGATTTACCCTTAAATACTCCGGAAAGAGAAATTGGGTTTTCCATTGATTTAATTCAGGATTCAAGGCCCATATCGAATACCCATTATAGAATGGCCACTGTGGAATTAGTGTAACTAAAGAAAAATATAGAGGAATTGAGTAACAAGTGATTTATTCGGCCTAGTTTTTTCCCATGGGGAGCCCATGTCCTTTTTGTTAAAAAAATAAAGGATCTATGAGGTTGGGCATTGACTACAAGGAGATCAATGCTATAAAAATAAAGAACAAGTATACCCTACCATGGATTTATGATTTATTCGACCAACTTCATGGAGCTCAATATTTTTCAACGATTTCCCTTCGATCGGGAAATCATCAATTGTGTGTGAAGAAGAATGAAATTCCATACATAGCATTTCGAACCAGGTATGGGCATTATGAGTTTATAGTAAAGCCTTTTGGATTGACTAATGCACCCTCTGTCTCCTTGGATCTAATGAATAGAGTTTTCAAGGAATATCTAGGAGAATTTTTAGTGGTATTTATTGATAGTATCATGGTATACTAAAAAATATATTAAGATCACAAAAATCACTTGCGCACTATTCTTAAAACCCATAGAATAAATGAATTATATGGGATGTTTAGCATGTCTGAATTCTGGCTTCAAGAGATTTATTTTCTTGGCTGTATTGTCTCTAAGGATAGAATCTATATTGATCCTTCAAACACCAATGCAATCCATGAATGGAAAGCACAGATGAGTATAACTGAGGTACGTAGTTTTGTTGGTTTAGCAGGTTATTATCGACGTTTTGTCAAACATTTGTCCTCATTGGCTGACCCATTAAACAAGATCACACAGAATGGGGTAAAATTTGTTTAGACAAATGAGTTTGAATAATGTTTTGAAGAACTGAAGATATGATTAGTCAATGTTCCTATCATGAAACAACCATCAAGGAACGATTGGTTGGTTATTTATAATGATTCTTCAAAGAATGGTCTTGGTTGTGTCCTTATATATAATGATAGAGTTATTTCCTATGAATCACAACAACTAATAATTAATGAGTAAATCAATCCCAATCATTTTATTGAGTTAGCAGCTGTAATATTTGCTCTAAAAGCATTGATATACTATCTCTTGGTTGAAAAATGTGATATTTATACTGATCACAAGAGTCTGATGTATAATTTATAAAAACAATAACTCAACATGAGGAAAAGAAAATGGATTAAACTACTCAAGGATTATGATTTCACTATACACTACCACCTAGGGAAGGTAAATAAGTTGGAAGATGCTTTGAGTAGAAAGGATCATGGTGTTTTTAACAAGATGAGAGTTTAAAGGGATCCTATTTTCATGGATCTAGAAAATATAGAAATCGGAATAACCATGGAAGGTGAAACATCAATACTTTTTCAAATGGTTTCAAAACCATATTTACTAGAAAGGATAAAGAGTTCTCAGATAGATGATGAGGGGTTTCAAAAGATGATTAAAGTTGAGAATGATTGGAGATTGAGTGACATCATATATGATGATGAAATTTTGAAAATTGGGAAGAGACTTTGTGTCCCTAACACACATGATCTAAAAATGGAATTGTTGGATGATACTCATAGCTCCAATTTCACTATACACCCTAGGAGCACCAAGATGTATAGTGATTTGAAGGAACATTTTTTGTGGGATAACATGAAGAGGGAGATTGCTGATTTTGTGTCAAGATGTATGATTTTTCAACAAGTGAAAGCTGGAAGGAAACATCCTATAAGACTAATGAAACCTATTCCCATACTATAGTGTAAATGGGATAATATTAGTTTGGACTTTTTCATGGGGCTACGAAAGACTCCTAGGAGGAATGATGCAATGTGGGTCATTGTTGATCATTTTACCAAGTAAGCACATTTTCCAGTTATAAGTGAAGATTTTCAACTTGAACGTCTGTCAAGACTATATATATTAATGGTATTGTAAGAATCCATGGTGTAACCCTATCAATTGATTATAATAGTGATCCCCATTTTACATCAAGATTCTAGATAATTATTTAAAAGGCACTGGATGTTGAACATTGTTTGAGCACTGCCTACCACCCAAAAACTGATGGAAAATCAGAATAGACTATTCAAACATTATAAGACATGATTATATCTTGATCACTTTACATTCAAGTTATGTGGGATCAATATTTACCTCTGGTTGAATTTTTATATGACAATATCTTCCATTTAATTATTTATATGGCACCATATAAAGCATTATTTTGAATGATATGTCTCACAACAACATGTTGGGATTATGTTGGTGAAAGAAAACTCATATTCCCAGAACATGTTGAGGAAACAATGGAAAACATAAAGATTCTCTAAACTGACATCAAATAATCCCAAAGTAGGAAAAAGATATATGCTAATAACTAAAGGAAGGATTTGGAATTTCAAGTAGGAGAACGTGTTTTATTGAAGGTATCTCTATGGAAGGGTGTTATACATTTCGGTAAGTAGGGTAAATTGAGTCACAGGTAAATCAGACCTTTCGAAATTCTAGAATGAATTGGAGTTTTAAATTATTGTTTGTAAATGCCTCTAAGTATCTTCAAAGTTAATGATGAGTTCCACATATAACTGTTGAGAAAATACATGCCTGACCCAATGAATGTACTCACCTATGAGGAAATTGAACTGGAACCTCATCTGTTTTATTTTGAAGACCCTGTAAAAATTCTTGATACCAAAGAACAAGTGTTGAGAAACCAGACGACTTTTCTAGTAAATGTTCTATAGAGAAACCATAAGATGGAAGAGGCAACGTGCAATACCAAGGAACATATGACGAAGAACCACCCAAACCATTTTAAGTAGTAATATTATAGATTTTTTTAAGATGAATTTTTTTTAGAAGAGGAGAATGTAACACCCCAAGCTTCCACAATACATTTCCCTTTGATTAATGCAGTATCTTTCATTGTATGAAAATTAGAGTTTTAACACACCACGACCAATGAAACTAGCTGTTATGAATAGTAACACCCACTTTTTGAAATTTAATAAATTTTATATTTCAAAATGGATTTCATTTTTTGATTTAGAAAAACAAAATTAGCTTAGGGTGAATTTTTGATATTTTTCTGAAAAATTTCAATTTCTGATTAATAGTGAAAAAAATTGTGTTTTTGTTTAAAATAGACATTTTTTATTTAAATAATTAGTTATTTTTTTTAATTTATTTTAAGTAAAAATTGATAAATAATATCTATTTATGTTCAATGTAATTCATTGGAGTCATTTTATAATAAGTTTATATATATAAAATTATATTGAACATTTTTCCTCTTTTTACCCACATTCTAGGAGCATTTGAAAATTTTCATAAACCATACTTTTACCACTTCTATGAGTTTAATTTCAAAAATCTAAGATACACGGTTGGAAACAATAAGTAAAATTTTGTTCAATAAGAAGAAAATAATTGTTTGGAGAATAGTAACTTTTGCATTATATTAACCATAGTAAGAAATATATAGGTTAATTAAGGGTAAAAATGATATTATAATTACACTAAAAAATGTATTAATTCTATTGGATAAGTGTAATTAGACCAAAAACAATCATATGAATAATAGATGATCCTCTTTGGTACACTTGGATTAGATTAGGACATTTATTATTATTTTATTTAAAGAAGAGTCAAAAGAGTTAAATTCAATGTTTAATAACTAATCCATTTTTAATATAGGGTTACACAAAATATTAATTAAACTATAAATATTCATTATAAAGATAAAAATATTTCCTACATAATGGTATTTTATTTATAATTTTTAGATATTAAATAATCTATTTTATTTAGGATAGAATGATGATGTAGTAATTACCTTATTAATGAAATAATAATATAATTGATATTATAAATATCCAAATAAATGTAAATTAAGACTTATGATGAATTAAATTGATTTAATAGGTTAATATGACATGTTAGTGTTGATTAAATAAATTTTATTATATGTGATAATGTTTTTATGGATTTCTAAAAATTCTACTACTAAATAGTGTCAAAATTGACAACATTGCGTTTTTAAAACAAATACTATATTATTAATTGATATAATATTCCTAAAAACATATGGTTCTACCAAAGAACATAGATAAGGTATTATATATTTATAATTAACCACATGGATTCTCTTGGCAGTTTATAGTATGTTTATTAACCATAGAATATAAAAATACAAAGAGACATGGTAAATACCATTAAATTTAACTAAGAGTTAAATCTAAAAGATAAGGTTAATATGGTGACCTAAACTTGTATAAAACCTATTGGTTGAAATTTTTTCGACCCATAATCAAGTTATCCTCTAAATAAATTATTTTTTAACCATTATAAACTGAAAATGAGTTTCTTATAAAATAAATATTTCAAGCTTTTCCTAAAGTGACCCTCATCTCTCTTATAGAAGGGTACTTCCCCTTCTCTTAATTTCACACCTCCAAATCCATTTTTCTCAGCCAAACCCTACCCAAATATCCTCCCAACATCCATCACATAAACCTAGAGTCATTACATTGACCATAATTCCATCCTAATGATCTCTTTTGATCAACACAAAAGGAATCACCTGAAAACATTTAATAATTTCACCACCGTGTTTCAAGTTCTTTTCTTCTTCCACTTCCACTTTCATTGATTCCATTCAAAAATAATAACTAAAGTACCTTCTACATAGTGTAATTTTTTATAAATATGGTACAACCATATTTGTTATTCTATCCATCCTATAAAGGACAATGTTTCCATACTTGTGTATGTACGGCTTACTATCTCCACATCGTGGTGTAGTTTGTTATTCAAACACTTCACTATTTGGGTGGTTATAATAATGAGTATAATTGAAGTAAATAATAAATATATAATTTTAATTTTTTATATATATGATATACCTTCCAATTATATATGATTTCATCATAAATATAATGATATTGTTGCTCATGCGTATCTTCGGATTACCATCTCCACGAACGCGATGAGATTCCATCCCCATCGTAATCATTCAAGAATAATTTTCATTGTATGATTAAAATTAATATTCATGAACATAATATATTTAGAGGATCCTATCTGATATAATATTTATGTATATAGTTCATGTATAATTTAATAACAATGTTTTTACTATTATAAAATAGGTTTACATTCCATCGACGATGGAAATTTTCAAGGTAATGGTTAATTCTACAATCTCTTTAGTTATCTGAGGTTGTTAATACATAAGTATCTACTAGGACCTCTTTATCATCCATATCTGTGTTTTCTTAAGAATGTAATTCGAATCATTTTTAATGTTTACTAGTATATGGGTTAAATTCATTTTATCCCTTATTTTACCATATATATTTTGAAAGAAATCTCTCTATTGTTTTCCAAACAATTTACATTATAACTGTTTCAACAAAATTAAGTTAAGAATGAATTTTTTAAACATATATAGTGAGTGAGGCTATTTTCTGCCGTTATAACATTGTCGAAGCTCCCTTTATAAAATTATAAGAATATTTTCAAAATTATTGTTTTAGTTTATAATTTTATGACTTTTAAAGGATTTTAAAATATAATGACATATTTCTCCAAAAAAGTTTTGATTTCATCTATGTCAACAACTTTTGATGGATTTTAAGATCGTTTGAAGTTGATTTTTTATGATAAAAAACTTACATATTGTATTGAAGATTTTGTTATATTTTTGAATGTGGATGTGTTATTTTTACACCATTCATGGTTTATTGATAAAGTATTTACATTTCTTATGGTGGTTTTAATACGAATTTTTATGTTATGTTTAAATCTTTTCATATGAGGAATGCATTGGACTTAGTAAGTGATGGGTAGAGATCGCTATAGCTCATCAATGCACCTGTAGGTATCGTGATACAATTAGTGTCTTGGCACAATGACTTGGAAAAATATTATTTATAGTCTTGGTATAAGGCCTTGACTTTTTGTTTATGAAGTTTGTCATTATTCATTCCATAATTATGAAATTGGATATTGATATTTCATGTGATTATACGACTAGTAGAATATCCAGGTAAATATGTAAATGGAATTATTTGATTTATATTGGCCATATTATGTAGAATATTATGTATCAAAGGATTATGTTTTAGTCTTATATCTTTCCTCAAATGTTTATTCTTATTTATGAATGTTTCTTCTATATTGTTATCCTTAATGTGCTTCCGAACTTACCCCTTTCTTGATTTTATTTTTCCCCAGACACAAAGAAGAATATTATGACTGAACAGTATGGACAATCTAAGGTATTTGAATGTGGCCAATGTATACAATGTTGTAGTAATTTTAAATTTTATAATGTAATGTAAAACTTTTGAATGTATCTAGTACTTCCAAGGCTACTAAATTGATCAGTCTTTCGGTATTTGATCCCATGGGATCATGCCAATGTTATGTAATAATGCACAAACTCTAGGTAACTATGGTCGGGGCGTTACATACATAGTGAATAAATATTTTATATATTATTTTCATATTATCTTCTTAATGATATAACTATAACCATGGATGGAAAACCAAAACATATTCAATAAATCCTACATATGGAATTGAAATAATTAATACAGGAATATCAATTAATAATGAAATATTATTAACAAATGGCTGATAATAAGATCATATATGATATCATAAAAATGACTATGATTTTGAAATAATTAAATGACCATATTTAAATCATTATATAGGAGGTTCATATACTTAAGATGGATATCAGACCTCCGGTAAGGGATAATTTTTTAGTCTCATTGTTATTTGAGATTGTTTATTTGTATGTATTTAGTGGGGTATATTTATCATTCTGGTCCATATTTACTAAATAAATATTCCATAATATTCTTTATATCCTTATATTATTTTTAAATTCAATTTTACCAATTGGTGAAATTTTCATAAATGGTATGAATGGAATCATTGGTTATTTTCACTACAAGGACCATTTTGACATTCTAAAAAAAAGTATAACAATATTGCTCTCTTTTAACTAATATAGAATGAATACATTTTTACATTTTCCTAATTCCTTATTTCCATGAATTTTACATTATAATTTTTCATGTTTATTTTCAATTAAAATTTGTTATTTAAAAAATTCATGACATTTTGAGAAAATAAAACATTTTTAATTTAGAAAAGATTTATTCCTCAAGAATTAACTTCAAGTGTTTTATGAATATTATTTTCTATCTATGATGAAATTATTTAATAGTGTTATATTTAATGTACAATATCCATATTATTCCTATGGTATAATTTTTTTATTATGAACATCAATTTATGAAATCAATTTGTTTTAATTAGATTATGTAATGATTGAATAATGTTTAAGAAACCCATCTTATTCCATGGGTTATGATTTGATGAATAGTTTTTGTTTTTTTGGAACACATAAAAATGATTTCAATATGAGATAGTTGGGTCCTATATCTCCCTCCAATGTAATAGATCATTATTTATATCTCATGATATTTACATGGTTTGGATGTGAAATGATCTTTGTTCAGTAATACATCGCTTGAATGAGGAGTGAACTCAATTTAGTAATAGACTTTATCTAATATAATGGTCATGGAAATGATCCTTGATTAATATGGAATGATTTTCTGAGGTATATGCCACAAAATATCATGTCCTATGTTATGACTTTTGGGATTAGGTTCATTGATTCTAATGATATTTTATGATTTATACAACGGAATAATATCACAATCCTTCATATGTAGAATAAGATTGTCGAATGTTTTGTTCTTCTATATTTTTATTATGATATGATTGGTATATCCCTTGTTTACAAATATTGATAATTTGAGGTCCCATTTTAATTTGATTATTTTCATGAGTCATGAAGAAGGTTATTAAATAAGATACGTGAGAAAGTAGTCTTGTTATGATATAATAAGGGGGAGAAAATGAAGATGTTTAACGTACCATTAGTATATTTTTTACAGTTTCTATGTACACTCTACATACACAGTTCTATCATGGATTTATTATAATTTTTAATGGATATTCTTAAGTTATTATGTAATATCAATGTATATAAAGTATGGGCTATTATACCCTTAATTTTGTTGGTGAGTGAAAGCCTCAGATGGGTCAAAGGCATGTTCTGCACATTTCATCACTGATGGTTGAGCTAATGATGAGTTCATCAGAGGTTTACAGTTGACATTTCCCAGGGTCATAGATGATTACCCTAATATCTTTCCATAAGAGTTTTTATAATTACCCCCATGAAGAGATATCAAGTTCATGATCTAACTATAGCTATGAGTGTCTTTAATCATGATGTATTTATATGGCATGTAACCTTATACATTGTGAGAGCTGGGTATATATCTCAATATTCAATTACTGTGTGGTTTTCCTTGGCCAAGTGTGTAACAATTTGGTGCAATATTTTTGTTTATATTTCCAGACGACATAAGTTTTTGGTTTTGTATCAATTATCGCCACATTAAAAAATTGACAATGAATAAATGTGGTCCACTTCCCTGGATTAATGATTTATTCATTCAACTAAAGGGTGAATGTTGGTTCTTGATGATAAATTTGTGGTCAAGATATCATAATATGGGTGTGATGTTTGTGGATATCCCAAAGACTGATTTCCATTATCATCAATGGAATTATGAGTTTTTTTTATGTATTTTGGTTTAACCAATGCTCTAGCTATGTCATTAGGGTTAATGTACACCATTTTCTGTGAGTTCCAAGATATGTTCATGGTGGTTTTAATCGAATACATGAATCCATAATCTTTATATGAGGAGGATTATGTTGATAATATATGTCCCATTTTGTGAGTTATTTGATGATATAAATTGTTTGTTATTTTTTTGAAGTGTTAGTTTTATCCATGAGAAATCCATCTCATGGGGTGTGTTGTATACCAGCATGGATTAGATATAGATTAGTCAATGTTAAAAGGAATTGTGGCTTGGGAAGAACCCAAGACATTGGATGGTGTGCAATTTTTCCATGAACATTCATGCTATTGAAGGAGGATCATATCTAATTTCTATAGGGTTGCAACTACTGTAATTAAGTTGACTAGTAAGGATCAGTAATTATTATGGACTAATATTGTTATAAAGATTTTGACTATCTGAATGTGATGGTGGATAGTAGTCAAGTACTTTTTCTACCAACTGAAGGAGTTGATATTGTAGTTTCCTTTGATGTTAAACATCTTAGTTAGGGTTGTGTTGTGCTTCATCAGAGATCATTAATTTCCTATAGGTATTGGTTGTTATGTCCCAATTAGTGTAACTATTATATCCACTATATCTTGTTGGATTCGGAGGTGTTTCCATGATGTTATAGGGACATTACCATATATGTGATCATTTTTTGGTCTTCACTAATGATAATATCATGAGGTGTGTTTTCTCTCAGTGTGACATGAACCTATTTCAGTGTTGGTGGATGAAGTTTGTATATGATTATGTATTCGAGATTTTGTATACACTGTGAAAGGGGATCATTGTGTCTGATGCGTTGAGAAGGATGTCAAAAATAGTGATTATGTTCATTAATCTAGTGATTACTAGAGAGTTATAGGAGAAAATTTATCATTGCATCTAGAAATGGGATATGTATTCGGTATAGGATGCATTTTTTAGATGATGGTGCAGTCAAATTAAATTCAGTATGTGGGGGAATCCCATTTTCATGTTCTTAAGGTGGTGGTTTAGAGAGACTGAGTTGTTTTTTATGATGTCCCTGATGATTTTTATGAGGATAAAGAACACCAAGTGTTGTTTTAGGGACATATTTTTCCCCTTCGGTGATGTGTTCCATGGTTATTTGATGATTCCATATTTTTCCATTGGTGGTACGTCCTAACCTAAAAATGATGTACCGAGCATTGAATGAGTTGTGGAAATCCCAAGTTCACAGTAATTCCATTGGGATTAACTAATGATACTTTTTTCATCATTGATTAATTGAAAAATTAATTCAAGAAAATAATGATTTTTGATGTGTTATTTCTTAATGAAATATTTGTATGCTCCTAAATCTCTGAGGACCATTAGAAACACATGTAGATCTTCATGTATACTCTCAAATGGAAATACATATATGTGAAAATTAACAACTATGAATTATATATTCATAATGAATATTTTTATGTCTATATAAAATTTAAATAATCTAATTTGATCTGAAAATAAAAAATGAATTCCAAAAATATCTGACAAGAATAATCATAAATAAGGCATGTAGTTTCATCAGAATGGATTGTTAGTATCAGAAATTTATAAAAATACTTTCTGTATTTTCAAACCTATTAAACATCATAGACATAGAGGGGTTATGTTTGAATGGACATAGCAATGTAACAAATTCTTTGAATAATTGAAGTGGAGATTGGTGAATTCTATAATTTTGTCTCTATATTCATGAAACATTAAATTTGAGATATATAGTAGTGCATCGAGAAAGTGACTAGGTTTTGTACTTATAAATTAAGATAGTGTTATAGAAAATTTATGAAAGAATTTAATGAATAATGAAAAACAATCCAACAAGTGATCTTGAATTTTAAATAATAATTTTTTCTATGGATATGGAGTCACTATCTATATATTTAATTTGTGGGATATATATGTTTCACAAGATATTGAAATACACATTCTCCTAGAAGTAACAAAACCTGAGGAAACAATGATGGCTTGAGATACATAAGGATTATGATTTCATAATACACTATAAACAAAAAATCTATAATACGGTAGATGATTAATTGAATATGAAATATCATGGTGTTCTGACAAAAATGTTGATTGAGAAGGATCATATGTTCCTGTATTTAGTAAAAACGGAATTTAGAATTATTGGGGAAGGGAAAACATGACCCATTTTCGTATTATTTTCAAACCATATTGATTTTTGAAGATAAAAATTTTTCATCATGGTGAAAATAATATTGAAAGGAAAATAAATTATGTGGATGGAGGGTAATTTTCAAACAATTCATATTAAGATATTATTTTTGAATTTTTTAACAAGTATATGTGTTCAATATATATCTGAGAAAAAATATAAATTATTATTCAATCACAATAGAATGTATTTCTTTATACACCTTAAAATAAGTATGATGTATATATATTTTAGAGAACTATTATTGATCCATAATATGTAATAGGAAATTACAAATTATGTGTCAAGATGTATGGTTTTTTAGTTAGTGAAGTCTGAAAGACAACATCCTAGAACAGTCATTCATAATTTGTATATTCATAAATAGGAATTATATAGGATTATTAAGGATTTTGTCATTGTATTAACAATGAATCCTAGAATAAATAATGTAATATGGGTTATTTTTTATCATCCAACCATTCCTAAAAATTCCTTTTATAAATGGAGTATTTTTCTTTGGAGTTGCTTGTAAGACTATATATTATGATGTTTTAAGAAATCAGGATGCATCTAATTCAATTGTGTCTAATCATGATCTAATATTTACATTGAAAATATCAAAAAGTATTTATAAAACTCTTAACACCAAGATTATTTTGAGAATCACTTATCATCCTCAAATTTATGGGACAACAGAAAGGACTATTGAATCATTAACATACATGTTGTGGTCATGCTAACATTTCATAGACAGTATACGGGTTTACTATTTACCTTTTTTACAGTTTTCATTTAATAATATCTTCCATTTGTGTATTATAATTGTTCATTATAATGTATTACATCGAAATAGATTTTATAATAAGACATATTGCGATGGTGTTATTAAAAGGTAGCTTACTTGCCCAAAAATTATTGAGGTTACAATATAAAAGGTAAAAATTATTGAAAACCATATTAGTGTGGCTCCACAGGGGAAAAAGTAGTTATTCCAAAAACCAAAGGAATGATTTGGAATTTCATGTGGGATTTTACATGTTAATGATGGTATGTCCATATAACGGTGATATAAGATTTGATATTGAAGAAAAATAGATCCCCATATACATCATAACATTTGTAATCCTAATATTAATTTTATTTGTGGATTAATATTCATTAATGACACATATCCTCTCTAAAGTACATGATGTGTTCCATATATCTATATTAAATAAGTACATGAAGTACACGATGCATGTAATCACATATGAATATATAGAATCAGAAATAGATTTCTATTCAAATGATGATTCTATCTAGATAGTGGACAGTAGAGAACATGTTTTGAGGAATCATGCAACACAAATGGTAAAGGAAATTTAGATAATTAAAAATGTAAAATAGACGATGTAAGAACATAAATATAATTATGATGATGGTGTAATAAAATCTATTCATGAGGTGACATTCTAGAAATCATGATTATGAAATTTTTGAATGAGGGAATATTTTAAAGCACTATTATTTTAAGTTATTTTTCATTAAAAATAAATCTTTTTAATAGAATGTGCTTTATGCAACACTGAGTTTAATCAAACCATGAATCGTTATTAAAATATTATTATGTGTGCATTAAAACATAGCTATTAAAATTAGATTGTTTAAATAGGTACAAATAAAAATTTAAATTTATTTAGTTTACAACTTTATTACATAAATTTAGTAGTAATTAATAAAATAATAATCATTTGAATGTAAAATAGATGTTTCTTCAGAAAACATTTTTATGTGTGAATGATGTGTTTTTATATTAATAAACTAAATAAATCACTTTTTTTGAATAATTTTAATGAAAATTTTATACTACATATTTAATAAAATGTTGTAAATTTCATATTGATTTTTTTCATGGAAAAAGATAAGAATAAATCTCATTTAATGCATAAAATTGAATGTTTCTGGAAATAAATTATAATCAAATTTTTGTGAAAATATTTTATAATTAATTAATATAATTTATAGTAATTGAATCATGAAAAATGGATTCCATATTTGGATTTATGAAGCTAAAAATTTAGTAAATAATACACTTTTATTTTTTTGAAAAAATGAATAGAAACTTATGTAAAAATTATCACCTCGGTAAAGGGTAACTCGGGATGATCTAGGTTAAAAGTAATTGATAACATCATTATATTTAATCTTAAAACAATTGTAGGAATCTAATTAGAACCTTAACAATAGAGGCCCATAAGTGATATTTTTATTAGAAAGTAGTCTATTAAAATGAAAATATAATATTTAAATCAATTTTTTTTCCAAAATACCAGTATCATAATTTTTAATATAAATAAATTTAGATATAGGGATAAATAATGTTATAAATGAATCTAAATTTCCCTTTTTTTAATATGGAAATTATTATTTATATTAATTATTTTTATAAATTTTTATATTATATAACATTAAATTATTTCAAAACAATAATAACTTATTTAATATGTTAATTAAAAAAGTAAAATAAATGATATTAAAATATTAAGAGTGATATTATTTGGAGATATTTATAGAGTTAAATGAATTTTTATTCATGAATATGATAGATTAGGTGTGTTTAAATGAACTAGATTAAATATTAAAGTTTTTCATGATGTTATTGAATTCAAATAAAATGAATGATATTAAAATTTACATTAATGTTAAATTATATAAAAAATAATTAATTATATAATTTATAGATAAATTAAGATCATGAAAGAGGACATTGGTGGTATGATTATGTATAAAATTTCTTCACTGTAATTTATTTTATTTAATAGTCATATAGTATGAATCATTATAAGCCTTTTTGAGTGAAAATTTTGTTACCATAGTAAATTTCAAAATAGGTTCACTAAGTTGTTAAACAAAAATATATGGTTTGAGAAACGCAAAAAAAACTATAAAAATTGTATTTTTTATTTCAACCATATAATTGCCCAATTTTTAATATATAGATATATGGATTATTTTTTTATGAAAATCAATTTTTTAAAATTTAATTTTTTTATGAAATTCCAACTGTTTCCCTCCCTTAAATTATAAAAGGAAAACTCCAAAATAAATTTGTACACAACATTGAGGAAAATAAGTCAAGAAAAACCCTTAAAATTCCCCTTAAAAAAACATGTCCATGTTCTAGAGGTTATGTTCCTTCAAATTGAACATCCCTAGTAACATTGATATGTGATATAATGGATGTAAACTGAAGAAAACATTATCACATTTATAGATCCCTTTATGTTTATTTCTTCTTTTATATCTTCTTATAGTGTTTTACCAATCCGAAAATAATAAATCCTAAATAATAAATATTAAGAGTTGTTATTATGATTATGAGAAAATTATATTTATTTTATATTACCTTTTAATAAAAGCTAAAATAACTCTTATGTGTGTATATAAATTATTATCTCCACATAGTGTTGCAATTATATTATCATCACCATTTTACATCGATGGTTATAAGGATGAAAATAATGAGTATATATGATATAAATATCACAAATAATAACCTATAACTATAATATCATTTATACCATATTACATTCCATTAATTTGGAAAATGATAATGTTTATTGTGTGTATGTGTGGACCACGACATCCATGAAAGGATGTGATCTGTTTTTCATTTACAATTTAATTACTTTGTAATAAGGATATATTTAATTGGTTGATTTGATATACATGACATCATAATAATTCTAGAATGATTAATTATTATCAAATCTCATTCTTTTCATCCAACAAAATGTTAAAACAGTGTTCTATTGTACGTATGGACTGACATCACTAAGGACAGTGTAATTAATTTTAATATCACTATATTTTATGTATAACAATACCCATCTATATATTGATTATATATGATGTTTTTACCGTGAATATAAATCCTAATATTAGGGGACCAGAATAACATTTTATGCATTATAACTAATAATATTAAAAAAAACATGAACAAAAAAGCAGTTAACAGCAAAAATAATGATAATAGAGAAAACCATCAATAAATTTGTGTTAAACTGATATAAATTGATCGTATATGACACTACAATGTTTTCTGTAGTTTTGGTATGTAAATATAAAAAATATAAATTTATTAAACATGGTTTTATAGTAATTAAATGTATTTTTGTACAAGAGTCAATGAATTTTCTCCCAATTTGTATTTTTTTTGAGACATATTTGCTATTATAAACACATTTTTTTAATGTATTTAAGACCATTTATATCTTTTGAAAAAATATATTTTTTCTTTATAATAAAAATTTCATTAAAAAAATTAAAATTTTTTTAACATCTATAATTATTCCTCTGATGGAATTTTGATATAACCCCATGATATAACGATAGGTCTCATGACAAATTTAAGTGGGAAAAATTAAATTTTCCATTACCCATATTTTTAAACTATCTTGGCACAAAGTCTTTACAGTATAGATATGACTATGGCTGAGAAAATGTCATATATAAATACACATTTCCCTGATTGATAATTTTGTAATTATAATCCCAAATATCACAAGATTTATACTATCAATGCATTTAGTTATTATAATTTTATTGATTAAATTATATTTTTTTAGTTATTTAAATTTCCATATTTATTATTCATTCTTTAATAATGATATTTTGTGTTGTAAAATTATCATACTAAGAATTTATGATCACCCATATTTTGGTTTATTTCCCAATTTTATGAACTGTAAATCATTTACTGAGTTTCAAGGATGGGGAAAATTCACTTTTTATATGTTTATATTTTATTTCCAATGTAAAATCGAATGAATTCATGTATCTGGTTCTTAATGTATATAAAATTATTCTGTACATTACGATATTTTTTTCTTATATATGTTACAACGTAATAAATTATAAACCATCTACGAGATACTGTATTAGGGGTTTCTACAATTAGATAGTGGACTCATTAAAATAGACATAATGGAACTACATAAGTTCGTCCAGTTAGATTTTAATGAAGGAACAACAACCATGGTTGGATTCCATTTTAATTTAGGTTTGTGGATTAGGTATTTTATGTGTGGTTTCTAGTAATATTGGATGGTTGTATCAAATTATTAGGTTATAATAATTGGGGGGGTCTTATGATGGGATATAGAGTTTCCCATAATCCACTAACCAAGGAATACATAATTTTTTTGAAATAATACAATCCACCTTCAGACTAATCAAAATATTTAAATATTTTATAAATAAGTTAACTATATTAACCTATGTTATAATTAATTTAGTTAATTTATTCACTAGATATATGTTATTGAATGTGGATAATGCACAACGTGGTCCTGGTGTAAGATTATGAAGAAAATGTTTAGGGGAAATCTCTTCATAAATGTTCCAAAAACAATTCCCACTTAAACAATCCTAGTCCTTTGTTGAATAATATATGTGACCCAAAAAGATCAAAAATCTTTGGATATGGGTTGGAAACAAGTAGTTGTGGTTCATATCACTAATAATGGGATGTATTTCTATCATAAAAATAATGAAAATAATAATAAACCTAAAATAAAATATGACATAAAATATTAAATAAACACACGATTCCTATAAATCTAGTAATTTAATTATTAAATATAATGCCTCTATAATTAAAACATATAGAATATCTCCTACAATAGTAAATCTAATGGATAACAAGAACACTGTCATCAGTAATTTTATATCATGATCAATTAATCTTTTATATTTTTTAAATAGAATTTATAACATATTAGTTAATATAATTTTATACCCACTATGTTATTCTCCTAATTATATCATTAATATATTAAAGAATTTTACTAACTAATCTATAAAAGATTATTGAAATTATCCTCTTACCAAACATAATGTTATTTATTTCGCAAACCCTCCAATGAACACTCACCAAATCCATTAACAAGTAAATTAATATATTAATTAGATATATATATATATATATATATTTAAAAATATCAAGAATGGTATCCCACACTAACATCTCTAATAATATATTAAACCAAAACTACAATACCATACGTCCATGTGGTCCCATCACTACTATATCCACATTAAATTAGTGGACATTCCAGATAATAACCAAAACCTCATAAAATTGTGATGACATCATATTCCAAATTTCTACACTATGTCCCTCAAATAAATATCATAAAATGATTGGAACATTAAAAAAATTATCGAATAACTACATCACATCCACATAACTACCTTACATTATCATTATCACATCACTAAAACATACAAAATACAAAAACATAATGCCATAATATACAATCAATGAAATATTTAATATACGGTGTGGATGAATGGGAGTATCCAAGCAACAGTATCACCCTTATCTCTGATATTTGTGTTACATTGATAAAAAATGTTGCATTGGTGTCCAATAATCTACATGATTTCTGGGTTTTGTGCATAATGAATAACATAAAATTTAATAGATATATATATAAACATAAAATCCTAAAATCTTTCTCACATAATAATTCTATAAATTTATAACTATTTCCCAAAATAAAATTTTCATCGATATATAACTATAGCTTCTGTAAAAAATAGAGTAACATTAAACAATTATTTTACTACACAAAAAATATATAAATATATATTAACAACCACATATATTATTCAAAACATTTTATTTATCTAAAATTCCACATTATTGATTTAATAATCCCATTATTTCCATTAAAGCATTTATTCAAGAAATTATAGTCCCTTTTAACCCCTACATTAATTTTTTAAATCCACATACCACCTTTTTATTTCATCATCTCTAATTATATTTATTTGGTACATAATAATTCAACATATGATCATTAATGTTATACTTTTATTAAAATCAATATATTATTTCATGATACATCCATATACATTTAAAATAAAAGTATAACAATAATATTGATCTCACCTCATCACCTTATAACAATCCACACTAATATCAAGCAATGGAACAACCACCCCTTCCCTAATAATAAAGTAATTAATCAATATCATCATAACAAAACACAAATATTCATATATTTTCAATGTTAAACTACAAAAATACATGATATATTTACATTATTAATTCCAAAATTATTCAAATCAATAAAAAATATCATCATCTTAAATTTTAATATAGAATTTATTCTTTATAATTCAATAAAATAGTGTAAAGACGGAATAAATATTCTATATTTTCCTCTCTATTATTTCATAACATAATTAAATCATTTAAAAAATGTAATAAGATTTGTAATATTGGAAAAAAATGGAATTTTGAAAATCTTTTATTCATAATTTCAATATAGTGATTCATTATAATAACTATTAGAATATATAAAAATTTGCATAAATATTTCAACATTATAATTATTATTCAAATTAACATATTTATCAATTTATGTTTATGTAAATATATAACGAATATAAATGAATGAATAATAAACATAAACAAATATTATAATAAAGTGATATTAAACCCCATACAACAAAAAAAACATTAAAAAACACCATGATTTGAATAATTCAATGATCAAACCCTATAAAAACAATAATATCCTACCAAAAATATAAACACCATCAGATAATTAATTGTTTATTAGAATTATAAGTAGAAATAACAAACGTTATACTATAACAATGTATATATAAGTATTTTTTAATAACATTGTATTATATAGTTACCTTATAGTACATGATCAATATCACAAAAATGTAAAAACTCTAAATACTACCAAGGTGGTCACTGATCACAAAAATGTCTTCTATGATTCTTAGTTTTAGAAGAATATTGATAAGAATGAATAAAATTTTAGATGCTAAATGAGTTTATAATTAAATATAATATCATAAAAATCATTATGTGATAACCATAAATATGAATCAAAGATGGTTGGTAGGGAAAACATATGAAAACACTAGTTTAATTCCTTTGTCTCTAACCATTAATAAAAATAATTTTCCATTAAAACATCTTTGTATTTGTTGTATATTATTTTGGAATTAAAAACATCATAAAAAAATAATATAACCCCAGAATGTCATAGATAAAATATCACATTCCTTCTTCAATAATAATGACCTTCCAAAAAACCCTGATATAATGACACATATTATAATGAAATAACAAAAATCCATAGAGGCTATAGAAACCAATGTTCTATGATTCATAATATGTTATAAAACCTCTTTCCAATATACAAAAAAATATTTCGATGTTCAATGAATTATATCCATAGATAACCCTTTTCCCTGAGATATTCAAAGAAGAAAACCATTTAATAAAATTATGGTATTATAATAAGAATTACAGTCATTATATTTTTTTCATGATTCCACCATACGTTCATCTATTTCTATTATAACCACCTCCAACACACCTCACAACATAAAATAAATAGTTATAGAACACAAAATTTCTATTCCTAGAAAGAAAATATTTTTGAATTGACTATCATCCTTGAGATTCAATAAATGAATCATTTAAAAAACAAAATATCATTTAAATCTAACTAAAATGTTTGATACATCACAATTATGAATCTCACAATCACAAATAAAAAACTATATAACAAAAGATTTGAAAAAAATATTATTATATATAGATATTTTCAATCTCAATAACATAAGAAATGAAGATTTAAAAATAATTCTAGTTAATTATCATATAATTTGGAAACCTATCTTCACAACAGTATCTGCTAATGATCATGGATCCTAATTCCTCACCCCATGAATATTGCATCTTCCTAAACTTACATATAGCCCAAAAAATGAAATGGGATACCATACGAAGTTATATTCATTTATATCATTCTTGGAAAATATTAAGAATAAATTCCTTCCACTGAGGATGAGATAAAAGATACATAACCACAACAACACACTCGATGGCTTAGAAGGTCTAATAAATCCAAGCGAATTTTAAACGCATATAATAAAAATTTTGTAATGATGAAAATAATTATGGAACACATGATCAAAATTCTAAAACTATATAAATATCCTCCGTGTATCATATGATTACTTTTTATAAACATAAAGTGTTTTTATATTCTTATCATCCTGTTATAGTTTTGTTATCAAACATTAGAGGAATAATAGATCTATTAATCCATGTTCTTGAAAAATGGGTATAAATATGTCTATTCATGTAATTATATAAGATCATCTATACTAATATACACATGATAGAATCTATTATATGAAAACTCATCCAATGAAAATGCCATACCCACAAAAATCTAAAATAGTAAAGAAATGCTTGAAATATATCCCCAATAAAAAGAATTGTTCTTTATATTTTACATTAAGTATAATGATATAATGGAAGGATAAGGAATAAATAAGCAATATATGCATATTATAGTTTTATTTAGTATATTTTTTTAAATTAGAGATCTAAATTAATGATAATAGTCATTAGAAACCCATGATTCCAAAAAAATCACTTCACCTTCTGTCTAATTTAGAATCCCCCATTTAAAACTCATTTACAATCAGAATATGCATAGAATTTATCGAATGATCCTAAATCAACCTTATTGATTCACATTACCCTAAATCTCAAGGAAAATATATAAATATGAACATTTAAGTAACATTCAGTTATCAATGTGGTACACACAATTGTTATAGCAGTCCTGATATAACTATTTTCTCAACTTTCACCCTTTTATAGAATAACAACCATGCTCTTTATTACATAATATAACATGATTTATTACAAAAAATCAATTAATACAAATCTATGGATTTATAGTTCTAGTGTCTTAGGAAATTAGGAACATTACATGAAATCTTAAGACATAAATTATAACATATATATATTGAAAACTTCATTTATATGACCATAACATTCCTTCATACATAGAATTACGTGGTATAATCTGATGGCATACATAAGAAAAAGGTGAGCTATAAATCATATTATGGGAGTAAACAAGGAATGATATAGAAAGATTATCATGACATGGAGATGTGGAAACAACATTTAACATGATATTAGCATGAGACAAGGATCATTGAAAATGGAGAATGAGTAAACCATCAATTAACATAAATTATCATGAGTCAAAACTCATTTCATGGAATGTATCATTATACTATTCGTTACACAATTCATTATAATGCTATCATGGCGCACCCTTCGGAATTATTTCATTTCATGCATAAGTGTTCCACATAGATTATACCACATATATTCATTAAACATCAAGATTTATTCCATTAATAAGAGATTTGGAATACATAAACATAATTTATCAATCAACAAGTACCTGTGCATAATGTTGATTACCCTCGATATATAAATGGGAATGGTATTCACTTACACAATGATTTTTGCATGGGAAATTTTGGTTTAAGTAAAGCAGTATAATGACATAAAATAGAAATAATAAAATGGGTTTCTGAGAGATAAAGGGGTATCCCATCATTTATATAGTAAATGGACAGTAAGGGGGTCATTTAACATAATTTCCTAACATATGGAATGGAATTTAGATGCATAATATAGAAAAATTTCTAGAATGTAAATGAGTAAAGAGAAACCCCTTACAGAATTTCGGCATGGTAATAGGTGTACATGGGAATAATTAATGAGACGTAAAGGGGTATATCATCATTAAAACATAAGGATGGATTTATAGATGAAATTTGAAATAAAATCTAAACATTTTTAATGAATAATAAATGGGTATAACAATATAAGGAAACTTGGACATAAAAAGGATGGATGGAAAGTGAGGAATCCTTACATGAGTATGTGATTTAAAGAGCTTGATGATTGGCTTATTGAGAGCTTGGGGTTACTTGGGAGGATTATATAGATAGGAGGTCCGAGTAGGGAACTTCTCCAAGGATTTCTAGTGATGATGAATGGTATTTTGGGTGCATTTATATATGAAATGATACGGAATTCTTTATTATTTAGGTTTTGGAGACTACACATTAAACTAATCAAAATCAAAAACCATCACATGGTTTTTTTCACATGTTTTCTACCAATGGTAAGTTGTATACTATATATTATATCTCCAAGGTAATAACATATTAAAACATTAGGCTTTCTTATGTAAAGGTGAGCCACACTCTCAAGGAAATCATTTCAAAATGATAAAAAAATTTAAGTCTTAGAGGGTCTAATAAGACATTGTAAAATTAAACAAACAAATATAAAATAACATTATTTTAAAGGTTAGAAATATATTGGCAGAATAAACGTTTTATAGTATTTTATTACATCACTATTGGCTTATTATGATGTCATAAAACACATTATATATTTAAACTATATTTAATTTTTACCCCAAATTTTGACTATCTCAAAAAATTATGAAAAATTCATTGTTATATATTTATGATATACTATATCAAAAAATAATATTCATTTTATCTTAATAATTTTATAACTATGTGAATTTCCACTTTTAAAATAAAAAACTACTTTTATTGAAAATTCATTGGTATTGACAAAAACATCATTCAAACCATAATAAAATTCTAAATTGTATAAAAATCATATTATCATTTATATTTAATGAAATTAAATTTAGTAATAATATTTTAATAGAATATTATTTAATAAAAAATACATTTAACCATCAAAATACATTTAAAAAATTGAATATTAACTAAACAAACTATTTTCGATTTAAACCCCATTTACAATGTAACAATAATAAAATGAATGTATATTAATTATTATATATAAAATTAATGCCCATAATAATAGTTCTATTATATGGTTATGTAACCACTGATAATGCCCATGTAAGACCTAAGGGTATGCTGTGCGATGGTGAACGACTCTTGGTGTGACTCAGATAACATCACTAGATTTGTATTCTCTATTAACTTCCACTTCTCCCATAGGTGATTCAATTAACTCTTAACATGATAAATCTCTACATGGACTTGGTCCAGAGAAAAGAATATTTATGCTACCTCCATATTGAGCTCTAACAAATGGTCTTCTTATGGACCAATTCTACTGGATGAGGACATCACTTCCTTTGTATAAGTAAATTGGATTTTTTAATGCCCGATATTTACACTAATCATGTTTTAACTGTTTAATGTCTATATTAACAATGGTAAAAATTCATAATGGTATTTTAAAATCCAAAACATAAAACCAAGGAAGGTAATATGTTTCATATAACCATTTTATATAATAACACATTTAATTGCATCAAGAGGAATTTTCATTAATAATGGCTTGGGTCGTTACAAACATCCACCTTTATGAAATTTATCCATAAATTTTTTTCCCACACTAAATTATATTAGGTTAACTATGTTCCATAACCTCCCTTGATTACCATGACTCTTCTTCAAGCTTTTGGTTTCACCACAACACCTTAATGAGGAGCATTGTCTTATTTCATTGAACATCTTTTGAATAATCTAAGATCTTCACCATCTTCTCTTTATAGGAGAGGTCATTCTATAATGTTACCACCTATTGATTGAGTACATGTGATGGGTTAGATATTTAATTCCTGAAGAGTGATACATAGAATATATCATTTTCTTGAGATAGTGAGTACTAGTCGATAGGCTACTGCTCCAATATGATCATGGATCTCAAAAGGGTCGATGTACCTTGGACTAAGAATTTCCTTGTTACCAAATATCATAATTCTCATCCAATTTTATATGAATAGGAATACCATTTCTATAGCATAAAATAATAGGTATCATCAAGGATTATCACCATTTCTCTTTTTTAGACTCTGAGTAGCATTAATGTGCTGATGGATAGTCTTATCCTTCTCCTCCATTTATTCACCCATTTCTGGACCTAGAAGTTTTCACTCCCCAAAATGATCCAAACATGCTGGAGATCTGCACCTCTTACCACATAGGGATTCATAGGAAGCCATTTAGATAATTTATTGGAAACTTTTATTGTAAGAAAACTCAACTAGAGTAGGTTGTTGATCTTATCCTCCTATGAAGTCAATTGTGGTTAATCTCAAACATATCCTCAAGTGTTTGGATAGTATTCTCAGATATTACATCATTTTTAGGATGATAATCCATAATAAAGTTCACTTTAGTCTTCAAAGGATGTTGGAGACTCTTCAAGAATAGATAGGTAAATCATGGATCTCAACTGGAAACAATATATAGTGGTACTCCAGGTATCCTAACCACTTCTCTATTCTATATATTTTACAATTGAACTGATGATAAATCCTCTCAAATTTCAAGGAAGTGTGCTATATTTATAATATGATACACAAAAACCAAGATAGAATTGTTTTATATGGATGTCTTCATATGTTTGGTTACATTGTCCATGGTGTTGTTATCCAATTTCCATGTTTGTATGGGTAATAGTTACATCATTTCTTTAAACAACAACATCTCATCCTTCACTCACTGACATAACAAGATCATTGATGTATACTCCATGAACGCCTTCTTTATGTTATCCCACCAATAATTATCTCAGGGATCTCGAAACCAAATTTTGTTTCTTGAGTGAATTGAGAAACATAAACTATGTGCATCATCCAAAAATTCATTCTTTATCTCTGGATTTTATAGAACACATAGTCTTTTCCCAAATATCACAATTTTTTCTTAATTAACATTTAACTCTAAGGATTTACCTTTTTCTTTTAGTTTATACTTTCTTCTGAATTCCCACATCATACTTTTGAGCATCCCTTAACCATTCCAAAAGAGATTGTTAAGAAAAAAATTGTGAAAGGTTTGATGGTGTACCATTATTTATGATTCCCATGTACATCTTCATCAAATATGAGAAAATTTGATAATATTCAATTTATATCAATGACATAATCACTAGTTCCTTTCTATATAGAGCATCCTACACCTTGTTCAATTTCCTAGGGTAGTAATGGATTGAGTTGTCATAGTCTTCGGTCAGATCTAACCATTATCATTGGTTAATGTTAAACTCTTTCTATGTGAATATATACATGAGGATTTAGTGATCCACATATATTTCAAACATCTCCCCAAAGAGGTAATATCACTATATTTTTAATGTGAAGATTATTGTATCCCACTCTAGATCATGTGTTGGATATTTTCTCTCATTAACAATCAATTTCCTTGAAACATAAGCAATGATGTTGTCATTTTGCATCAAAAAACAACCCACTATATTCATCAAAGCATCACTGAGTACCACAAGATATTATCAACTTGTGGGTAGTGTGAGCATGGGAATAGTGATAAGCCTCCTTTTCAACTCCATGATGATATATATTCATTCATCACTCCAAAAAAACATCACACCCTTTGATGTTAGCTTGGAAAGAGGGTTGGGAAATCATGAGAAATTTCCCACAAATCAGCGATAATATCTAGCTAACCCAAGGATTCTATAAATATGCATCACATATGCTAGCCTCATCCATCCCTCAATTGCATTTTTCATGGTGGTATCCATAGTTACACCATTAATTGTGATGATATGACCCAAAAATGGGACCTCCTTCAAATAGAACTCACACTTATTGTACTTTTCACAAAGATTCTCCTTTCTCAAGGTCTCTAGTACAGTTCTTATATGCTCCCCATTCACCTCCTTGGTTTTGTAGTATATTAGAATATATTCTATAAAGACCACCAAATTTTTTGAAGGTAATATGTAGAGACTATATTCACCAGGTCCATGATGGTTTCTGGATCATTATTGAGTCTGAAAGGAATTACTAAGAATTCATAGTTCCTATAACTTGTAAGAAAAGTGGTACTAGGAATATCCACCATATTTACCCTTACATCATAGTATTCCGACCAAAGATCAACCTTGGAGAAGCATTGTGATCCAAATACATGATTATACATGTCATTAATTCACAACAGATTATACTTCCTCTTTATCCTGTTTTTGTTGAGCTCATGATAATCAATGCAGAGGTGAATTAACCCATCCTTCATCATGCCTAATAGTACTAGCACACCCCATGGAAAAGAACATGTCCATATAAAACCTTATCCAGATTCTCCTATAGTTGTTTCTTTAGCTCCTCATGCTACCCAACAACTATTATATATGGATTCCTGAATATTGGAAAATCCCCAGTTATAAGATGAATTGAGAAATCAACATCTCTTATGAGAAAAATATGAGGAAATTCCTCAAGAGAAACTTTAGTGAATTCCATCACAATAGGCATGTCTTCAAGGATGGTTGTTTCCTTAGAATCCATTATCTAAGCATGATATTCATGCTCATAGGGTAGTAATATCCATGCTTTAGTTGATGGTTCTAAATAAGATCAATCCTCCCCCTTTCACTTGTACAACATCAGTGGTCGATTTTCCATATAGAGAGTGATTTCCCACTCAAGACAATTTATGTTATCTCTATATAAGTAATTCTAATCCATGCTAATAACTCCATCAAATTTATTGGAGGGGGTATAATGAAGTTCTTTGGGAAGTAAAATCCTCAAATTATTATATGAGATGAGTTATATTCATGGGATGCAATAATTTTCCCATTTTCTATTCGAACTGAAATCTCTACTTCCATGTTTTTTGATTGTGTTGGGATTGTTCAACTATATTTTTGGTATATAAAAGAATCATTATAACCAAAATTAAACAGTTTTTCTCTGTTATTGAATAGATAAGTACAGTAACTATCACCAATTAATTGTTAGGGTTATCTTCGGTGGTAGTGAAGGAAAACGCACACCTTTGCTGCCTTAGAGGTTATTGGTTGCCTTTGAAAACATTGGTTTTAGGGAAATATTTTTCAAAGAACCTTGGTTCATTACAGTTAAAGTCATGAACAATGTGTGGAGGGTTGAACAGAACATTCCTCTCCCTTATTGCAGTAGTATATTTTTTCGGCAATTAATGGCTAGGTTCGCTTATCTTCTACACATAATGCATTTCCTCATCTCTTTCTAGGAATTTCTGAGGTGCTTAATTTCGAATCATTGGAAATTAGGGTGCTACAATTTCATAGGATTATTGGATTTATTTATGGGACCACCAGAATTAAAGTCCACTTTCCACTTTTTATCCCCATGATACCACTGTGATTCTCCAATATACATATCGACTTTGAGGGCACATCGGACAATTTCCTCATAGATATCTTTGTCGTGGATCGCTAGGGAATTCATAGGCTAGGCTTTAGCCTACTAAATAATAAGTCAAACTTTAATTCAGGTGTAATTAAAAAGCCATATGCATATTTTGCAAGCCTTGTGAATATTTTATTTTACATTCAGATGGATTCATCATAATTTTTTCTTTAGGTAAAGGAAGTCCCTTTCCATCTTATGTGGGAGGGTGAGAAAGAATATTTATAAAAAAATAATTTTTATAAATCCTTCCATTCCCACATCTCGATCTATTCCATAGGATTCGTATTTTTTATCAATTCCCATCATTGATCTGCTTCACCCTCCATTGATAAACAGCCAGAAGAAACTTCTTTTTATCGGAATGTTGAAGGATGTAGAAGATATTCTCAATGGATTTGATCTATTATTATATGAGTGAGGGATCATATGTTCCATTATAATTAGGAGTCATTTGTCTCATGAAGCTCTCGATTGGGTCTTGTTCTTTAATATGGAGTTGGAAGTTCCACTTTATCCAATATTCTATTCAAAACATGAGTTAACTGAGAGAGTAACATGATAATGTTTGGGATTCTCGCTCCTATTGGATTGGTAATCTCATTAGAACAGTCATAACATTGATCATCACATCAGTTGTTCGCTTGTGTCCTCATATTAATAGACATTTTCTGGAATAAAATGAATATTTGGGGTAACACATAAGGGTAATACAATTACAAAAAGAGATATCTAATAAATTACATTTACTTCATTAAAGTTTGATCATATAGGCTACAATATATGTTATCCATGATCTAGTTCCCAACATATATTCATAGGGGATTTTTTATATTCAATTAATAATGTTTCATACTATGATTGTGAATTTTATATAGTATACCCTCAAATAGTGTCGATCTAATAGTGCAGCAAGTACCGTTTTCGAGCACCCATTCCCATGCCAGTCTAGCTCAAAGTAGTGTTTTTGGGTTTTACCCCTAGATACATCTCTTCCAAATCCACGTCTAATTTTTATTATCCAAACATGGATGTATTTTATTGATAAAACATTTACTCTATACTCAAAAAATTGTGTATTGTTTTTCTTATACTTAGTCTTGTCATTATGTCTATCACTATGGTTTTCTAATCCAAATACCAAAAATAACAAAATATATTATCTGATACCAACTATAACAACCATGATCTTTATTACATACTTTAATATGATTTATTATATAAAAATGCACATAAGTAAAAAATTGAGTATCAAGAGGTCTTGTGTATTGGGAAATTAAAAACATTACATGACAACTTAAGACAAAAAATACAACATCTTTATAGAAATATTATTTTACAATACCACAAAATTCCATCATACTTATCATTTCATGGGATAACCCGAGGAGAAAAATAAGAAAAGGGTGATCTATAATGTATAGAAAAGGAGTATACAAGGCACAAAATAAAGAATTCAATATATGTTATGAAATAGGCATATCAATGGATCATAAGAGAATCATGTTCATAAAGGCATGATATAGAATGATTTTCAATACTAGAAGATGTGGAAACAATATTTAAATGATATTATCATGAGCCAAGTCTCATTGAAAATGCAGCATGAGTAAACCCTCATTGAACATGAATTATCATGATTCAACACACAATTCACATGACATATCATGATACTATTCTTTACCAAATGCATTTGAGTGCTATAAGGTACACCCTTCTTATTCATTTCATTTTATGCATATGTGCGCCACATAGATCATACTACGTGGATTCATTAAACATCATAATTTATTCCATGAATAAGAGATGTAGAATACAAAAATTTATTTCCTCAATCAATATGTACATGTACATAATAGAGAATACCTATGATTGAGAAATGGGTATGGTCTTCACTTACACAAAGATTTTGGCATGTGAAATTTTGGTGTAACTTCAGCAACATAACGACGTCAAATAGAAATAATAAAATGGGTTAATGAGAGATAAAGGGGTATATCATAATTTATAAATGAAATATATTGTAAAGGGGTAATGTAACATAATATCCCAATATATGGAATTTAAATTAGATGCATAATATAAAAGAATTTCATGAATGTAAATGAGGAGAGAGAAATACCTTACTGGATTTCGAGAAGTTAATGTGTGTACATGGGAGGAATTAATGAGAGAGAAATGTGTATCTCATCATTAAATCAAATTTAGGGAATTTTATGGGAGTTTTGAAATCATAATCCAACATTTTTAATTCAAAATAATAGTGCATAACACTATAAAGAAACATGGATATAAATAATGATGGTAGGAAAGTGAGGATTCATTACATAATTGTGTGACTTCAAGATCATGAGGAAGGGATACGTCAGATCTTGGGGTGCCATGGGAGGATTCTAGACAGAGGAGGACAGATTAGGGACGTTCTCTATAAATTTTGAGTGATGATGAATGCGATGTTGGGTGGGTTTATATATGAAATGAGAGGGAATTCTTTTTATATAGGTTTTGGACACTATAGATTAAAATAATCAAAGCCACAAACCATCCCATGTTTTTTTCCTATAATTACATCCAAATGTAAGTGTTATAAAATATTTTATAAGGAAAATGGCAGAAAATGTTAAAATATTATGTCTGCTTATGTGGAGGTGTGTCACACTCTCAATGAAATCAATTTAAAATGTTAAAATATTTTACAAGTCTTGGAGGGTCCACTAAGGAAATGTAAAATAAATCAAAAAAATCTAAAATCAAATTATTTTAAAGTTAAAAGATTGATTGGAAAAATTTACCTTTTATGGTATTGTATAAAATCACTCTTGGGTCATTATGATGTCATAAAAAACATTATATATATAAATGGTATTTAATTTTTTCCCCAAAAAATCTACTTGCTCAGAAAATTATGAAAAATTCATCGATAAATAATTTAGACATATTGAATCCAAAAAAAATATTAATTTTATTGAAATAATTTTTTAAATAATAGAATTTCTATTTTTTTATGAGAAACGATATTTATTGAAAATTAATGTGTTTTGACAAAAAACAACATTCAAACCTTAATAAAAAATACAATTTTATAAAAATTATATGATAATTTATATTTAATAAAAATTAATTTAGTAATAATATATTATTAATATTTTATTTAATTTAGATATCCTTTAATTAATCAAAATACATTTCATAATTGAATATTAACTAAAAATATTGTTTGTTCTTTAAAAACCATTTACAAGGTAACAATAATAAAATGAATGTATATCCATTAATCTATATGAAAACGATGCGCATAATCATAGTGCTTGGGTCTTGATATATAACCCCTTATAAAAACTGCATAAGACCTAATGATAAGGTGTGAAATAGTAACAGACTCTTGGGGAATCCTAGATAACATCCCTCGGGTGGTAATCTCTATTTACCTCCACTTCTCCAGTAAGAGACTTCATTCAAGCATAACGTGTTGAATCTCGACTATGTCTTGGTCCAGGGTTAAGACCAGTGATGCTAACTACTTCTCAAGCTCTAAAAAATGGGATTCTTATGGGTCAATTCTAATTGATGAGGTTGTCACAACCTTTGTCTGAGTAAATTGTATTTGTTAAAGCCATATATTTATACATATCATGTGATCATTGTTCAATAGCTATATTAGCAATTTAAAAAAATTATTGGTATTTTAAAATGGAAAAACATAAAACCAAGGATGTGTATATGTTATATATAATTATTTTACATAATAATACATTTAATTAGATCCATAGGAATTTTCATTTACAATGGTTTGGGTCATTATAGATAGACTATAAAAGCATACCTAAAATACAAAAAATATCACTATTTACAAGTTAAACTAATATTACATGGAAAATTTTATAATTATTTGATATTAAGGGATACATGACTAATAATGTGTTATGAAATAAAAAAAATTAAACCTCTTATAACTATGATTGAAAAATTGGTTTCCCATTAAAATAAAACAAGATGTTGGTCATACATTTCATATACATTATGAGAACATCAAAATGTAAAACAATACCAATACACAAGTATCATTAGATATTGTAGTAAAACGTTTCCACAATCTATAATAAGGAGAAATATACTATTTCATAATAACTAAATACTCTACCACTGATATATTATATTTCTACATTCAATACTATAATATTTTTCATAATTATCAACCTCTATTTAATATTTTAAAAATCACCTTGTGTCTTCTTACTCAGCACATCAAATACATTATTAACCTTCCTCATTGGGTAGAAGATGTGAATATCAAAATCATTTAATAAATTTATCCCTTTATATTGATTAAACTAAAATATTTTTAACAGGTTTTATATCATATAATGTTGTGGTTGAAAAAGTCTTTAACTCACTTCAATAATATAATACTTTTATAAATTTATAGAAACCCCCACCATCCAAAAATCATGACCATTGGTAGAATAGTTTCATTCATTATTATGTATATTTTGAGACACATAAAATATAACGACTCTCTTCTTTATCAACATAAAATCAATAATGATATGTGATGTATTACATGTTACCTTAAACATATAGACCTTTTTATGAATCTATTGACGTTGTGATATAATGATGATTTTTTCTATGTTTATCGAATGCCACCTAAAATAGATCCATACAGAAAAATGGGTGATATTTTATTTTAAGTATTGATAAAACAACTAAAATACAATGGAAGACATACAAAAAATATATTTTGTGAACCATTATGGTGAAAAAAAATTCAACCTCTATAATTTTATTGGGTACAAACCCTAAAACAACTGCAATATTAATGTATGAGTTAAATTATACACCTTATGGAGATATAAATTCCCATTAAAACATTGCTCAGAGTAGTAAAACATATACTATAGTAACTTCCCAATATATTTGTTTTCTCCAATAGACTTTAAACTCAATACTAATATATTACTCATTATCCTCATTTTCACTAGATTATTTGATCATATCCTAAATGAACACTACCATAATAAATTATATAAACACAATGTGAATTTTGTCTATAAATTCCATGTAAATATTTGGGACCTTTTTCAACTTGATAGCTATCACCAATTACATAGTATTGAGGCTGATATATGGAATCAATACTCTCAATTACATTCTTCTTCTCCCTAATGAGATTGTAAATTTACTATAAATAATTCTTAGAGAACTATATATATATCCATTCATCAAATTAAATAAATTATTTTTCATTGGGATTGTAAATAGGCTTTCCACCATCAACTATCAAAAACAATTATAATAAATAAAGATAAAAAACTCTAATACCCATTAATCATGAAAAACATAGAACCCCATGATGTCAGAATGTGATAAATGAATAAATTCTGAAATAGATCATCAATATGAATCCTATAATATCTTACTATTAAATACATCACCGGACATATGGATATAATGATTTGAGAGACTCTCAATTTAAACTCTATCATAACATTATTTTCATATTGTGGGGGGTGGTTAATACTATAAAAACATTATGAAAAAAATATAGAAATTAATTAACAAATCAAAACAATTTAGTTCCAAATTATCCATTACACTCATTATCAATATTGTGAACAATTATTGAACATTATAAAAGACTATATTTCAAATGGTGATCCAGATAGAAAATGTACAATACAGACTGATCGTCTGTATCAAAAAATGAAATGAAATTTTTATAGAAATATATTAAATCCAAAAATGTATATGGGGAATCGATACCACTAATAAAATTATATTATTATATGTTTATAATAAGTACTACCCCAATTAATAATTATTCACTGTCATCATCTTTCATCCTTCATAAATCACAAACATGTTTTGTTAATATAGAACTATCATATTCAACATGAATTATTCATTAATTATATATATATAAAATTCAAATTCATTGATTTTGGAAGGATAATAAAAATATATTAGAACACCAAAATCACATCAATTTTATATATTACTAAAAGTGAAATTGAAGGAATCTTGAAAATTCTTTTTTCAACATAGTACCATAATCACCATAACATGAAATTGAACATGCCTCGCTTCTCTACCTTGCCTCCACTTATGACATCCACAAACACTAAATTTTTTTAACCTAGGTCTAAAATGAAAATGAATATCATAAGATAATTTTTTCATGTGTTATTATCTATCATCTACTATAATGATTAATGACTTGACTGCTATTGAGTAGTCAATATTGGTGGCTGCTATAGGGGTTGTATAATAAACATGTTAATTTTCTCATACTTTTTACTAAATATACGTCAATATAATAACTACCAAAGGCCATGGCCTTAAAAAGAAAAAAAATTAACACAAAATTGATAATATTGGTTTAATAAAATACAGATCTAAATAAATGAGAATATTTTTGTTGAGATAGACTTCTAATATGATGAAACCTAAACAACATTTTAAAATACGAAAATTAATCTATAACTTCATTCATTAAAATGATTTGATGAAATTTTATATTTATTGAAACTCACCACGTCAATAAAAATTATCACCTAATATATCCATATAAACTATAAAACCTCTTAATTATAAAATAAGTGAACCAAAAATGGATCTCAAGTCATATTGAACACTAAATGTTGTTTCTATTTCATTTTTTCTTGTAAGATATTTTGTGAATAATAGAGATGGTTCATGAACAAGACTCCAAGATCTCACACATGTGGATCACCTACGAAAGATAGAAAAGATATTCACATGGTTCTATATTCAATATAAATGATAATATCACATATCATAACATTATATTCAGTTTCTCCCATGATACCATAAAATCTATATGATTTTAAAGAAACATAGTGAATAACTAAAAAGAAGAATCCTTTAACAAGAAAGAATATTAATAAATTTAGTCATTTATCCTCAAATGGATTAGATTAAATTAAATATTAGTTACAACAAATACAACCTGATCTTCTATACAGATATATTCTTCACATATAATAATAATATTTGAGTTTGATGGTAATGAAATTCAGTTCTCCTTGATTTATCCTCATTAGAATAATCTCAATTGTAATAAATTTTAATTTATAATTAGACCACACCCACATGAAACAATTTTTGATTCATTCTTAAATCATTCCATTAAATAAAAATTATAACTTCAATTCCTTTGATATTGCATTAAGTTGAATAAATGTACATAAATCCATTAAAACATTTCAATGAATATAACCAATTATAAAAAAGAGCTATTGTCATGGTTCATGAACTCTTAGGCCTCTAAACCATAATTATTATAATATAAATATAGTGTGTTTTGTATAATTTTTTTTCATGATTCATATTATATGGGAAAATTAGTGTCCTAGACGGTCTCTATTACCTATATTACACAATTTGATTTAATGATAGTGATTACATATCATCCAAATGAATTATAATCCATTTCATACCTAATAACTATATTCTAACTACCCAACTAATCTCTAAAAGAACACTATAAATACTCACCTCTAATATAAAACCTCTATATTTGATAAATAAGGAATATATGATAACTTAATCCCTCCAGTAATTCAAAAAATTATGGAGACTATAATCGAATGTATAAATCAATTATAATGGGAGTCAATTACCTTTAAAAAATAATACAAAATGGAATAATCCAAGAATTAACTATTATATAAAGTAAAAAGATAAACCGACTTTCAACAGACATCATATAAATTCATATAAAAAAGGTTTGTAAACTAAATTCAGAAAAGTTTATTTAATAGTGTATTGAGAACAATCATTAACACAAAATTCTAATAATGTCTACTCTAATAACAAAAACTACTTTATAAATCAATAATGATATTATATAGAAAATTAGTGTTATTGTACATGTATATTATGTTTGTTATTTTAAAGTATATCAATAGTAAGTATGTGTGAATTATAAAAATAAATTTTTAAATAAGAATCCAATTAAAAATGTTACCGAATATTTATTCATCTATAACTCATTCTCATGATAACTCAATTACTAAACCCATATAAATGTGTAGTAATATATTAATCACATATATAAATATATCATGAAAGGTTCCTCATGCAAACATCACAATTAATCTAGTCACCCTCACATATATATGTCATATTCCCTAGCACTCTCATTCTTTGAATGTCTATATAACAACATACCATAGACCACTTCACTTTCACAACCACATAACAATGTATATATACCATATCAATATAAAATATAAAATAGAAGCACAATTAATGAACCTGTACACACACCTAGATCTAAATCCTGACCAAAAAATTAGTGTAAAACTATATTACCATTTCTTATACCAGATGTCAAAAAAAGAGGGTAAGGGTGAATCATTGTGTCAAATTTATCAAACTGGTTTAAAGTAAATTTTCCCATGTTGGTTAGAAACATTAAATATATCATTTTATATAACATATAACGTATTCAAAGAAGCTGTAAAAAAGGAGACCAAAATAAAATTTAATTGTTTTAGTGCTAAGGGTCATATCAAAGGAGAAGACACCTCTGATAGGTCAGTCATACCTAAATCCACTATGATTCTAAAGAATAGATGGATAAAAATTGATCATATCTAGAAACTATGTAATATAAGGGATTATATTAAAATTTTATTCATGGAATGGCACACTACCTCCCTTTTATTACATTATTTAACTCATCCTTAATTTATACTATAGATAAAGTCTTCCTTGGTTTAATGACTTGATGGTGGGAATTCTCATCACCCCAAATATATTTAGAGTTTCTTATCACTTATTTGAAAAATAATTTCTCCAATATACTCTTAATTATTACAAATATCTTTTGAAATGTATAATTGGTAATTTAATTTATTTTTTCACTAAAACCCAACTCATCATGTAACTATGGATGTCAGTTAAACCTTGACACATAACATTGAATTGAAAACCATCATCACAAGGCCTAGTGTGAGAGGTACCATGTAAGTGACTGCAATATTATTCATCTATCTGTATTACCAATTTTTGTGACTCTATAAATATAAACTATTTAATTGATAATATTCATGTATCTGATTATATCAGTTGCATCCTTGAAACCACAAACAAGTGATAAGTACAATGTCGTGAATACGATAATCCCATAATTCATTAAAAATTTATACAAATAAGATAATCATATAATACTCAATTAGTTCCTAAATGATGTAAATGATGTGTATTTATATAATAATTATGTCTACCTAATCACTATATTTTTCTTTTGAAAATTCATTCATGAAACTTCATGGGTCTGACTCTGGTTTTCAAGTATCATGAGACAACTCCGCCTTACCACCATCAAACATATTCTCAGTCAAATGACCTTGAGACTACATTTCAGATATACTACATCATGATACAAAAATCAAACATCTCCCAACACATAAAAAATATTTTACTCAATATCGAGTAATCACACAATCTACTATTAATTTTTAGAGTAGCGATTTTTAATTCATTCATGTTACCCATCCTAATGCGATAGCCAAAATACCCTTATGAATTAAAATAATAGAACATGTGATATTACTTAATCCAAAAATTGTTCACCTAAGTAAATAAATATTATCTAACATTTTTGAAGGTCACTTCTAGACTTATTCATCATAAATATCATCCCCCTTAGTCATCACTCTCCATGATCACAACATACTTGGATTATAAAAATTTATTCATTTTAAAATGGTTACCTTTTTCCTATATATACTATCATTTTAATATTGTTATGTAACTTTAATCCTATTTATTTACCTTTATTTAGATCAGATAAATTTGGGGTTGTGTTGGTGAAAAGTTTGGGAAATTTAAAAGTTTTTGTATTAGTGCACAGTTGGTGTACATTTTTCCCTAAATGTTCACACTCTAATGGAAAAAATATAAACATATAATGTGAGGTTTTTCACATCTATAAAAAGGTTTGAAAAAACATGATCTCACATAGGATAAATCATTCACCTAGATACAAGGGGCACATGACTAGAGCACATGGATTTTCTAAACTGTGAGGCTCTACTAAGCCATCCATGTGTACGTGTTTTTTAATCTAAAATTGTTATTTAAAATTTAAAATCCCTTATTTGATGTACATGGAGGTTATGTACAACCACCATTGTGTTTTTTATTCCTTATAATTCCACAAGAGTTGTTATGTCCGCTCTACAAACCTACTAAAGGGAATTCTAGAAAGAAGAACAGCGTTCAATCTTCTCCCAGTAGGATCCCTCTTCTTATTCTATATCACCCGAAAAATCTTCCTTCCTCCCTTGGTATTTATATATCTCCATGTATATTGAATGATATAATCATCTATGATTCAGATATTTTATATCTTTTGTATTCAATGATCTTTTTGTCATTATTAATTTTTAGTGAATCTCGACTACAGTTTTGAATTTCTAGATCCCATGATCTAATGGTTGGTGGTACCATTTTGATTGGGTAGTTTTATTAACACTTAATTGATTGATTAAAATTATAATGTTTAATTTAATTTATGTTGATTTTTATTTCTTTAAATTTATTTCAATTCATTTATTATAAACACAATTCAATTGAATTTGTGATTTTAAATTGGATTTTGGCCTGAAATTTGGAAAAACACTAATTCAATTGAATTTGAGTGCATTTGTGAAATTAATGGAAAATTTTGGAATTTAAATTGTTTGATTTAAATATATAAATTAATTTTATGGAATTTATTTCAAAAAATTATTCAATAAAAATGTATTTAAATAATTTTTAAAGAATCTTTTTGGTTTTATGTTAGATAAACACATGGTTTTATTTAAAACCCCTAAAACGTTTTTAAAAGGAAAACTCACAAATTTGAAATGGAAAATAGGATGAATTTTATTTTATGAAGTATGAAAATTAATTTAGTATTATTTTTTGTTAATAGATAACATAAAATCCTTAGGTAGCAAGTGATTTATTAAAAACTCTTTACGAATTAGAATTTTCCCAAAAATAAATGAAACTCATCACATTGATGAAGAAATAGTGATGATGTCCAATTAACTAGTATTAAATGGATGTGTGTATACACATATTTTTGTGTCAAGTTGACTATGAGGGACTCCCATATCAAGAAAGAACCATTCTTTTTATAATATAACCATGATCCTCACTTTTTTGTTTTTTAAATGGATATACTACTTTGTTTTAATCTGTTTAGAATGCATTCTGAGTTTATATAAACTGATTTATATAAAGAAATTGTTAATCCATATTTTTAGATTATTTAAATCATTATTAATGTAGTGGATTATTTTTTAAAATATTCCTTTGAAATTAAAAATATGTTTATTTAAAACTGAATGGCTTATTTGTATAATAAAATATAGAATATTATTATTGAATCCTTGGTGAGAATATACAATGATGTTGGATCACATCACACTTTTTCACTTAAATGTTTTTAAATTACTATCTTCTAGGTTTGAGAAAGGATATGGTTTCACCTAGAGGTGGTGGTAGCTATTGAACATTGGGATGGGAGAGTTTCATCCATTGGAACTTGGTATTTTACAATATATTCTAGTACATTGCTGATGTTACTTGGATTGGTATACTTGATTAAGTTATGGTATATATCTCTATATGGAGTTTATGTTTTATACATAATGACTTATTTTTATGCATTGGAAATGTTTTTCAAAAAAAATGTTTCTGTATTCATTTTTTATGACTCTGGATTATAGTCTTTAACCTAGGGGGATCGAGAACAACCCTTGATCTATGTCAGAGATGGAACAGTTATGGTGTTACCCTAGTAACCATAATATTTCATCACAAAGTTGTATCAAAGGGATAATTTACTTCTTTTATTGATGTCAGTATGTAGTTTTTTTAATCTATTGGGACATATGAGGTAGTTAGAACTAATTTCCTATCGTTCTTTCACAACAACGATCCTTAACTCACCAATGGTAGTTTTGGATCTTCTTCTTAAAGATTAGTTCTAGTTTTTTCCATACATTTAATTTTTGAAATAATTAAATTCAAATCTTATTTATCTCTTGGTTGAGATGAGATCAAATATTTCTCTATTTCAGTGTGGAATCTGATTTCATATTTATTGTATGAGGATGGTGTGTAGCATCATGCCTCTAAAAAGTAAAATGAATATGATCACGGGGGAAGCTACTGCTGAAGAACATGGATTGAATAATCTAGTGAACCAGATATTGGATGAGGTGATTGTATGTATTTCCCATGCTCTAGGAAGGGATCAACTACTAGTTCTCATTTAGGACCCAGCTATAGAACCATAATTGTATATTCAATAAAATCATTATAAATATTTTATTTTATAAAATAAACCCAAATTTAATAGATCTAATGATCATGAAGTGGATGAATAATGGTTTCTTAGGAATAATCAATTTTTGGGTTCTTATTCATGCATGAAAAAATCAAGTTGAAGTATGCCACCTTCATTCTCAAAGGAATGATCATAAGATAGTGGGAAATAATAGAAACAATAAATAATAATGAGGTCTTGTAGTGTAATGACATCAAGGATATTTTCACCAACCATTTATATCGAGAGTTGATTTCGATGACCAAGTCCATTGTGTTTTCATAGCTTGAATAGGCTGACATGGCCATTATAGAGTATAGAAACCAATTTGTTGAGATGGTGTATTATATACCTAATATAATATCAAACGATAATATGATGAATTTTTAGTTCATGTGGTGAATATGATTTGATATTCATTATTAGTTTTTCTTATTGAATCTATATTCTTATGAGGATGTGTGGGATAGAGTGGTGATAGTCGAGATGGACCTAGATGGAATGCCAGTGTTGTTGGAAGATTCTTCTCCTCCAAGTGGTAGTTTTTTGTCCTCTAATAGAAAGGGGAAGTGTGAGTATTCTCACGGTGTTATTTAATAGATTGTTTTTTATAATAAACATGTAATATCTATAAGGGTAATTGGATAATAATATAGAAATATTGGTCATTATATGTGGGTTTTCATAAAGGATCCAAAGGTACGTGGCTTATATGGACATTCAAGTCATCCTAACGATGTTCTCCCATGTTTATTCCACTCTTCATAGTGGTGCAGGATTATAAATCCTTCTTAAAATAGTGGTGCAATTAGATTCATTAGGAATATAGGGTTTCCAAATATATTAATCCAGAATAATGCTCTTCAGATAATAGAAGAGTCTCTAAAGGATGTATATATAGGTCAAATGAATGTGAGAGGCACCACTACTATAACCTCATCATTAGTGAATGCTCTATTTGATATTTGTAAATATCATTCAATTTTTTAAACCCATGTATGGAATCTTTTTAAATCTTCAGATAGAGATTTTATGTTATGTGATTTATTTTACTAATCCCATTAGAACAGAGATTGAATAGGGGTTCCATAGACATGCATGGGTTTTTATCATTGTATGATGTTGATTTTGGATGGTGTTTTTTGTTTCTCCACATGAGAACTCTCGATATCATATTTGGGATGGAGTAGCTCATCAATAATAAACCCTAGATTTGTTTTTATCTCAAATAGGTGTCCTTTAATTCACCTGATGGTGTTTTTAATATCATTCAGGGAGAATGGGATCTCAGGTTGAGTAGATCCATGCCATTTTAAAAAGAGTTGGGGAAATTTATATTTGCATTCTATCCTGATCTTTACCAAGATTATTTGTGTGGTTATCTCCCAACAGTTGATCTTGTATTTCAGTATCTGTTTCCTTTTAATTTTTATTTTTCTCCACAATTAAAGGAGGTAGAGTTTCATATGGATTTAGTTCATGATACTCAACCAATTTATATTACTTCTTTCCACATGACACCATGAGAAATGATTGATTTGAAGTCTCAGTTGGATGATATTTTGAATATTGTCTTTATACATTAGAGCATGTCACCATGGGAGAATTTGGTATATTTTTAATAGAAAGGATGATGTGTCACTTAAATAGTGAGTGAATTACTGAAAATTCAATCATGTAATAGTAAAGAACAAATACATTTTTCCATAGATAAATGATTTGTTTTCCAATTGAAATGTTATAGGTGGTTGTAAAATATTTATATTTAAAATGGTTACTATAATTTGAGGAAAAATTAATCTAACCTTCTAAAAACATCCATTCAGAGAATGTACACCCATTATGAGTACCCTTCCATGCCTTTTGTTTTAACAAATTCTCCTATAGTATTTATGTATTTAATGACTATGTTTTCCCATGAGTATCATGAAGCCTTTGTGGTGTTATTTTTGTGTGACAAACTCATGTACTCAATGTATAGTGAGGATCATGTCGGTCATCTGAGATAAATTTATCAATTTTTGAGAAATCACCAAGAGTAATACAATATATCAGAATTTAATTTCTGGTTTCAAGAAGTGAAGTTCATGGGAAATGTTGTTTCCGAACACTGTATCTATGTTGACCCATAAAAAGTGATGAATTTTATGACATGGTAACAACCAACAAAAATTCAGGACTTTATTATTCAGTATATTTCTAGGGTATCATATTATTTTCCTTAAGGACATCTCAATGAAATATTATTTGAAGACTTCTCTAAATCAGAAGGGAGTAATTTCATCATGGTATGTGAAATGTAGAAATAATTTTCTTGACATAAATTGTAATTTGAATACTACATCAGGTTTAACTCTACCATTTGTCAGGAAGGTTCTTGTGGTTATATGTGATCCATCAATTCTAGTCTTGGGATGCATTATTATGTAGTTTGATCATGTATTTTATTATGGATCTCTTAATCATATGGAATATGATATTAATTAACAATCCCATGACCATGAACTCACAACTATGATGCACTTGCTTAAATGTTTGCAGCACTAACTTTTTGGGGAATGGTCTACCAAATATTCAGACAATAAGGGCATGAGTTATATATTCTCACAAAAATAATTGAATATCACGATTAAGAATAAGTTGGATTACCTATAATTGTAAATATTTGATATCCCCCATACCATGGGGAATGGGAATTTCATTATTGATGCTTTTAGCTAAAGACATCTAACCCAGGCATTGAAGGAATCATTTGAAGAGTAGAACATGGTGGATCCCTCTACACATTTTAAAATTGTTGTTTAAAAATCAGGGGTTGAGGATTCCTTTCTGGTGTATAGTCAATATAATCTCCTATTGAGATTAATCATTAGGATCATCATCTTAATAAAGAGTCACATGGAATTATAGACTCTCTTTACTTTGAGGAGACCATTTCTTACTATTTGTTCTCAAAATAGTAATCTCTATGATATTAGAATTGATTTTTTACTTACATTAGGGGTAATTAAATATTCTATGGGTGATTTTCAAATTTCATAATGATATTTTCACCCTAGAACAATGAAAATGTTCAATGACATGTTCTGGGTATTTTGATGGTGAGGTATGAGATTAGGTATTTCTAAATATATATCCCATTGTTATATGTGCCAATATATTATGGATAACTACCAAAAATCACCATGTTTTCTTAGCCACTTAAAATTTCAACATGGAAGTATGATGAGGTCTCTATGGACTATTTCAATTGGTTTCCACATACCCAAATAAAGAATAATGTGATATAGGTTCTGATCTATCAGATGACCAAATAATATCTCTTTATAACCGTTTTTGATACAACTATTATTTGAATATTGGAATTCTCAAGGTGAAATATATTGTTTGTTTTTATGGATTTAAATCTTCTATTGTTTCGGATAGAGATCCTCTATTAACATCTCACTTTTGTAGAGGTCTTCAAGAGGAACTATGATCTCTAGTTCATTTAAGTACAATATACCAACTACAATCGGATGGCCAGATAGAAAGAGATATAAATATCATTGAGAATATGCTTTATGATTGTTTTCTTGAATTTGGTTAAGATTGGGATGATCATTTGGGGAACATGAGTTTTCATATAACAATAGTTACCAATCTATTATCAGAATTGATCCTTTTCAAGAATTGTATGATTGGCTGTATAGATATTTGTTGTGTGGTTATGTGATTGTTGATAGTTACATGGTTATAATAAGAGTGGATTGATAGATGATAGGAAATATTTTATTGATTAGTAAGAGAATGTTTATGGAAAAGAGTTTATATATGTTTATTTTCTGATCCTCATCATCGACCATTGGAATTTTCAGTTGGTGAACATGTTTTCTTGGATCTGTCACTACAGTGTGGTAATCAACAACATGGGAGGAATTGGAAGCTTGGACATTGATTTTGGGGCCCTTTGGAGGTTATCGAGTAGGTAGGGATAGTTTCTTACTCTTTTTATCATCCACCATATATTATGTGGACACTTGACTTATTCAATGTATCTTAGAAATGAACGTGTTTTTTTAATCCATTTCATTATCTGAGATATAGTTATCTTGAGGTTGAACCTGATCTATCCCTAAATTAATAGCCATCTAGGATAATATTTTCTAATACCATGGAACTCAAAGGGAGGATGATACCATAGGTTCATGTGCAATTGAATAATAGTTCTGATATCCATGAGATGTGGGAGAGGGTGGAACTGATGAGAGATTAGTGGCATCATCTTTTTGGAATAGAAGCTTCTCAGTAGGCTTTCTAGTGGAAAAATATTCTTTCTTGGGGAGGATATAATAACCCATTTTTATTTTCAGGTATTATTAAACCACACATTTTAAATTTCTTTTTATGGGTTTATTTTATTTTTAAGCAAAAATTTTGGGAATCTTGAATTTTTATGATCTAGTGCATGGTTGGATTACGATTTTCCCAAATCATTCACCAACTCTGGTGAGTCCATACAAACCCAAAAAATGGTGTTTTCAATAGATATGGTATGTTTAGACAAATAATTCTCCATCATAGGATAACCCATGCACTAGGAGAAAAGGGATGAATGGCTAGGGCACACAGTTTGTCTAAACCGTTTGAATCTGCAAAGATAACCACGAATATAGGAATTTTTAATCTATATTTTATATAATAAACCCATATATTAGGTGAATAATATAATTTTATGAACCCCATTCAGTTTCACCTTCATTCTATGTTCCCTAGAGCAGTTTTTGGCACCTATGAAACCCTCTGGAAGCGAACCGAAGAGAGGTGAATGAAGTTCGGTCTTTTCGTAGTAGGTTCCCTCTTCCCGTTCTCTATCTCCAACTATCTCATATTTCCTCCCTAGTATTTTATAGATCTATATATGGATTTTGGGATATAACATCCTCTATTTTTGATCGTGGACCTTGGGTTCATACCTGGTTCACTTTGTCAGTATTCTTCATTGGTGAATCACAATTGGGGTTTGGAGTTTCGAGATCTCGTGATCACACGGAAGGTGGACCCATTTTGATTGGCCTATTTTATAAAAAATAAATATATTTATTTAAATATTATTGTATGATAAAAATTTAATTTTAAATTATTTTAGGAAATTTATTTAAAATCAGTTACTAAAAACTTAATTCCAAAAAAATTGGGGATTTGAAATTGGATTTTTTCAAGAAATTAGTGAAACGCCAATTCAATTGAATTTTGCTGCTATTGAGAAATTGATGGGAAATTATGGATTTTAAATTGTTGAATTTAATTTGATGGAATTGATTTCAATATGGTATTTGGAAAAACTGACTTTAATTATTTTGAAAAAAATGCATTAGTTTTATCTTATAAAAACCCATGATGTGATTAAAACCCCGTTCAAGGTTTTGGAATGAAAAATTGGCATATTGAAAATAGAGAAGGGGGTTAATTAAATATTAACTAAACTATAAATAAACATCCCTTCAATTTTTAATTACATCACATACAAGCCTTTGATAGTTAGTGATTAATTCAAAAAACACTATATGATTTACAATGTTCAAAATCATAAATATAGTGCATCATATCCCCGATGGGATAATGATAATGTCCTCTAGACCATTTTTAATGGGATGTGTGAATACACATATTCCATGTCACCTAGAGTGTAAGGAAGTACCATAGCCTTGAAAAATAAATGGTTTTGTAGGTGACCTTGTTTCTCACTAGATTATATTTAAAAATAATATATTCCATTGTGGTAAACAATTTATGATTCCTTAGATTATTATACAAACTATTTAATATAAAATGTATACTAATCCATTGGTTTAAATTTTTTCTATCATTTGAAATGTAAATAATGAATTTTTTTAAATATTCTTTTTAAATTCCAAATATGTATATAAAAAATTGAAAGCATTATTTGTTTAATATAATATTTCATCATGTTATGGAATTCATGGTGATACCCAACTTGGATTTTAGATAACACCATACTTATACATTTTGGAGTTTTTAGATTACCTACTTTCATGTTCAATAAAGGATATGATACTACTTTTAGGTTGTAGTTTTTTCATTGGTCGATGAGAATTTCATTCGTTGGGAATTTGGATTTTATCTGGCTTTCTTGTACTCTGATAATGTACCTTTATTTTTTTTACATATTTTACTTTAAGTACACTACTCCCTAGGTAGTTTCATTTGTATACATACACAATTTTTTATCTTCATTTGCAATTGTTTTTTAAAAATCATTCCCACATTTATTTTTAATGATTCTTGGTGCTAGTCATGAACCTATGGAGATCGGGAACGCCATTAGGATATGTCTGAGTTGACTTATTTATTAGGTTACCAGGGTACCCTACCTAGTTAATGACATAATAATACCTCATAATCTTGTCGCCTCCAAATAGAACATTCAATAAATATATGTACTCAAACATATATATATATATATAATACATTTGTAAGTTAGAGTTAGTGGTGGGAATTAATATGCCATCTATGTCACCCATATTCTAGTTATCAGGGTTACACGTAAAACTAAAAACCTTATATTGGAGTCTGTCAAGTTACCCAACATTAGTACCGATGTGTATGAATACCATAATCTACAACGGATATATATAAATACACATAATAATAATCAAGACAGTATACCCTAATATGAATCTTATATAACCAATTCTCGATATCACATTAATAATTACACACAATAATAACCATTCCCCCCTCGAGGCTTACATTAATACATTATTGTAATGCACATTAATTACACAAATAATTTTAAATAATTACAAAACCTCATCCCCTTCATTATATTAGGTGAAATTCATCATTTTTAACTGACCATATGAATTCATTAATTGTAATTAGTTCATTTCATATACTCCCATTTATGCCCATATTTCAGTTTCCACATTAATTTACCACTAATTTATTTTATGAAATTTAATTCATATTGTTATTTTTTTATGTCAATATAAGTCCACTCATGTTTTACATTTATCAAATTAATTTATAATCTATAATATACATCTATATTCCCTTAAACTACAATAGAAAAACCATATCAACTTATGCATACCACCTAGAAAAAATATAAACTAAATCCCAATAACAAATCACCAAGTGAGAAAGAATCAAGTTTCAATGTCCATGAAACCCATAATAACAATAATCAAAAACCATATAAACAATCACAACATCAACCCTCAACAGGACATCAATAAAATAACTCAAACCAAATCTATATTAATTTTAAAATCATAAATGTGGTCTAACATTATAAAATATTTGTTACATAAATTATATGAACTCATTTACATGAATCAATGAACTGGAAATGAAACTAAGATATTTAAATATTATAGAAATTGCTCTTATGATACATGGGTGTTGTTGTATACTTAAGAAATAAAATTATATTTGAGATTCTATAAGAATTTATAAATAATTTTTAAAAAATAATATTGTTTTGATGACATATTTTAGTACACAATGATGTTTAATCAACATGATCTCTAAAAAAATAGTTTCGTCAAATAATATGAAATAGATTGAACCTTATTGACATTTTATGTCAAATGTTTCAAAAGTCAATGGTGTTTAAAGGAGGCTCGAGGATCCATGGTTGATGTCAGAGCATTAGTAGAGATAAATAATTTTCATACATCATAAAATATGGGTTTATAAAATAAGTCGGGTATTTACTAGTTGTATAGACAGTACGTTAGCATTCAATTTGAGACAAATTAAAAGGACTGAGAAAGTTTTCTGTTGTATGACATTGATTTATGATATATGTTAAGGTAATGTGAGATGCCATGTTTTTTAGTGTGTTTAGATATTTTGAAGATTATATGGTATTAAAAAATAATTTTATATCTTGTAATATGTTACCTGTCAAATTTACATCATAAATATGTAATTTTCTATTTATATTCGGTGACTGAAAACCTGTTTAATACACTTGTTCAATTGATTCTATTTCGATTCAGCCCTTACCTCTATCTATTTATGTATAAACCCTAGGAACTACATGTAGGAATTTAAACCCACATTATATCAAATTGAACCTCCAGTGGTGGTTTTTTTTTGTGTTTAGTGGTAATCACATTTATATATCTATACTTATTTTTTCATTTGTCCCTCAGAGATTTTATTGTGGTTTTGTTTCAATCAATGAGTGTTTCTAGTGATATTTTTTAATCTATAGATGCAATTCATGTAGATCTATGGTTTAACTTATATGGATGTGTGTCGTAGGTTATTTCTTCTTCACCCAACTGTGTACAATGAGATCAGAAATATATCATGATGTATACGATTCTCTTTTTCTCTTTTATTCATCGTATATGTGCAGATTTCTAGTTTTTCCCATTTCACGATAATGCGGCTTCATGTTATAACATAATTTATTTGCGTAGATAAACATTTATGGGTTTTAGGGAGATATCACAAGCATTATAGCTTTGAGATATGTTGCGTATTGTTAATGCTCATTGCCAATACTGAAAATAATGGATATTGGGAGACTTGTTTGTTATATAGATTATATGTATTGAGACCCTTGTTTGTATTTATATATGATTAAAGATTAGATAAAAGATTAAGAATGAATATATTTCCAACAAAGTGGTTTCCCAAGGAATCTTATTTCTATAAAAAAACATTATATAAAAAGATGAAATGTGTTGAAATCCCAATAATAAATTGATAAAGTTGAGATATGTTTCTGTTATGTGTGATTTGTTTTGCAGTTTCACTTTTTTTCATACAGGTATTTTTTGGTGGTGGTGATGAACATATATGTTTTATTTTTTAGGGGCTTTGTATGTGGTGTATTGTTGGAATGGTTGTTGTGTGGGTAGATTTAATGTTGTTGTGGCGTGTAGTGGTGTGATGTGTGGTAGAGATAATTTGTGGTGGTGTATCCATGTGTGGTGTTGTTGTGTGGCTGGGTTTCGGTGAGTGGTGTGGTTATGATATGAATTTATATTTATTTGTTGAATGTAGATGTTGTGCAGGGATATTTTTTGTGTGGTAGTGATTGTGTGTGGGGGTGAGATATGTGGTCATTATGTTGAAGTGGTTTGGATGGTGTGGATATAAAAAAAAGTTTATTTGAGTTGGTATATATGATATGTGTCATGGTTGAGCTAGTATCTCAGTTATCCATAAAATAAATGATAATGCAGAATGCAATAAATAGAATAATGGGTTGATAAATTTGTTGAATAAATCAATAGTCTTTGTAAATGTGAATGAGGTGGATTAGTAAATGAATGTAAGTAAAATATTAATATATCTATATAGTAGTAAAACATGTAAATAAAAGTCAAAAATGTAGTGTGGATTATGTGGTGTTGGTGTTGTGTGTTTCATATAGAAACAGATGTGATTCAGACTATAGTTGAGTGGTGTAGAGGTTTTGGTTGTGTGTTATAGTGAACCCAATGGTTGGGTATTTCATACTATATTTATATCACATATTTTTGTGTTATATATTTATGTCCCCCACTCGAGTAAGATATCCATACCAAGACATGATAATTTTTTTTGGGTTCTCAGGGTTATCCCCATCATCTGGGATGGTTGTGATATGGATAGATGGATACAACTATTCCTTTCACAAATGATGACCCATATGTCTGTAGGTGAGATGTGATGTAGGGAATATGTGTCTTTGGGTGGGACATTTTGTGAGAAGGATTTGATGTTTTGTAAAATGTGGTTGGTTTCCTTTCAAAATGGAGGAGGGGGTGAGGATTATGTCATTTATATTCATAATACCCTACTGTTGTAGTTATTTAGAAAGGAAGTGATATGAAGAACCTGATGTGTTTAGGAAATATGTGTTTTGATGGCCTAGGTGTTTTCTAGTGAGATGTAATATGATGAAACATGATTCTAGTACTAGAAGGTAGACCATGGAAGGGTGGTATAAATATGGATGTATCATAATCAACATAAAATATAGATACTATCTGAAATGATAGATATGTATAATGGATTGGAGTATATGACATTCTAAATTTTCACATGAGATTCTAAAATCAGTTGGAAATGGAAGTGGTACACTTCATTTTTATTATCTCAATGCTCTTTTATTATATTAGATGAATGATTTTTTCATTGATCCTTAGTGAATCTATGATGGAATAATTGACATCTATATGGGACTGTTGGTTTTTCTTGTTATCATGGGTGCATTAGCATTTAATTTTCACATGTACACTTGAGACCATGTTTATGATATTTTTGAGTAAACATCTTTGATCACCCTATATATATAATATATATATATATATATATTTTGTTTTATAAGTAAAAATTGGGTAACACGGTGGGAATTGAGATATTTTTATTGGAGTTACGATTAAGTCGTTGTAAAAGGACTACCCATTTGGAACATATATTAGAATCATTATTGTAACGTTTTTTTGTTAATGAATTGGGGGATGCTTTTGATTTTACCTTTATGTTATATTCTTTAGTTGAATAATTTTTTTTATTATATATCAGTATCCTTTTATATTTGTAAAGTAAAATTTGACTAATATGTGATATTTTTATAGGATCAGTGGTTTTCCTCGTCTGAGGGACTACAGTAAGAAGAACCCATGTCTCATTATCTTCTTCCATTATTACTGTGCTATTATAGGGAGCGGGCCATGAAATGGTGGTATTATTGGTTATATTGATAGATATAAGGGAGATTAATATTTAGAAACTATGAGGTTAAAATGGGTTTGTAGAGAAATTGGGCATGTTTATCTTTGTGAAAGACATAGGCAGGGGATAACAACAATAAAATAGGATATATGGGCCCTCCATGATATAGTGATATCACATTGATCATATTGAATGACATTGTTTAGTAGTCCAATATGTAGACTAATGACTTAGGTGAGGTACATGAATCAGTATTTATTGTGTTCTTTTTATGAATTAGGATTACATAGAAATGTATAATAAATTAATTAAAAAATATTTTCTAGAATTCCAAGCTAATAGAATCTGGAAGTTCTCTTTCATATTTAGGATTGGCTCCTAGTGATCATAAATATTTATTTCCTGAAATTGAGGTTGAGAAATATTATCCCACTAATCATCATAATATTTATTAGGAAGAGTATGAGGTTGAATTGAGAAGGGACTTCCATTTTAATGAACAACATAATTTATTAATATATGATGGTAGCATCTCAGATATATAGACAAAGAAAAGGGTAGAGGAGATCAGCATCACATTCAGTCTTATTTTATCATGACTTGAGTTCTAGGTTCCATTGGACGATATTAATATTTGAGGACTATCACATTAGTGGTGGATTCAATTTCATAGTGACCACAATTGTGGAAGATGTGATGTGGTCGACCTTTGGGAATGTGTTTCCTTCAAAATTCCCATCATCTATAATGAAGGAAACTAAGGGGAAGAATGTTTTACCCTATTAGTAGGGGATCATTAGTGTGTCGCATTTTATGATCTTGTTCAATGACCTCTAAAAAAATTCTTGATTTTTTTTCTAGATGAGGTGTCTATAACATGAGAGCTAGAGGATGAATTGTTACTACTAGTCTGGTAAGTAGTAACATTGTGTACCCTCCCTAAAAATTTTGTGGTGAAGATGATAAAAAGGGTCAGTTAGAAGATGGGTTATATAGTACATGAGCCTCCATAAATTATATAGTAGATTATTATGTGGAGAATAGCTTCATGTAGTGAATCATGAGTGTTCAGGAAGTCACGGTTACTATTAGTTTTGAACAATCCATGATAGATCTCTACATGTTCTTCTTTTCTTGGTGGATTTGAAGAACCAATATGATGCCACCTTTTTTCATGATATATATATTGTGGATTTAGGAACCACTAGAATTGGTTTCTATAAAATCATAGAGGCATGTATAAAATGAATATCCATACCCCTTTTTAAGAGTAAAAAAAGTTTTCTATGAGGTACTTTTAGTGGACGGGGACATTGGTTCGTATTCTGCAGCCGAGAGTAGATGGGGATGGAAGAGGATTACCTCATATTGGCTTGGATCTATATTGACTACTCTAAGGAGTGGTCATGGATGTTGGTAGATAAGGTGGGGCAGGAGATGTGTGTGGTCATATTCCCACATTAGACAAACTACCATGAATAGATCTATGATTTTTCCAATGTACTATATATTTATCATTTAACATTGGGTGTTCATTTATTGACTCGGGATCCCTACACTCCATTTTTTGTAACACCCCAAGAATCCAGGATACACTTCTTTTTAAGTAATTCAAATATCTTGCATTACACACAACACTAAGTTCGAGTGCATCACAAATAGCTAATTATAGAGTGGATATGAATTGTATTAACTAAATTTTGAAATTTTAAAAAATTTATTTTAAAAAATAGACTTTATTTTTGAATATGTAATATCAAAATTTTATTAGGGTGATTTTTTGTTTTTCTGAAAAATTTCAATTTTTGATAAATAGTGAAAAACACAACATTTTTATAAAAAACAAATATTTCATTTAAATAATTATTTTAATTTGAATTTACTTTAATGTTAAAATATATACAAAATAAATATATTAGTTTGATGTAAGTTATTTAAAACATTTTTTTGATAGAATTAGATATAAAATTTTTATTGAACTTTTGATCATCTTTTACCCTCCTTCTAGGCACATTTGTAAATTAGAATTAAACATATTTTTACCACTTTTGTGAATTGAATTTCTAAAAACTGACACACATGGTTTTAATCATGGTGGAAAATGTTTTCGAAAAAGATAAAATTAATTTTTGGTGAATAGTAATTTTTAAATTGTTTTACCATGTTTAAAGGTAAATAGGGTAAATAAGGTAAAAATAATTTTATAATAATATAAAATTACCCTAACAATTTTTCTAACCTTATTGGGTGAGTAATGTCTAACCAATAAAACCCTTGGGACACATATATTTCCTTTCTAAACCACTTTGGTGTGATTAAGGCATTTATAACATCTAATTTTAATTAAAGTTAAAAATACAATAAACATGACTCTTATTACTAAAACAATTTTAAATGGTGATATATATGTAATCTATTAGACTATAAATTTTAATTAAAAGGATAAAAATATTTCATATTTCTTGATATTTTATTTATAATTTTTATACATTATATAAATTTATTTATTTGTGACACAATGATGATTAAATAAAACCTAATATTTGAGAGAATTTATACCCATCCACATTTTAGACTATAATTAAATAAATTTAGATCTATTCGAAATTTAAAATCATTTTATAATAAATTAGTATTTCAATATTTACCTAAAGTGCCACTCACCTCTCTTATAAAAGGGCACTTCTCCTTATATTTAATTAAAACCTTAGAATTCCATTGGCTCAGCCAAACACTGCCAATTTCCCCTAAAAAATCCCTCACTTCATCATAAATTCCACACATTGGGCATTAAGCTAGCCTAAGGAGTCTTTTGTAAAAATCAAAACTAAAAACCCAAAGTAGAGGTAATCATTTTATTACCTCTTTCAAAGTTCATTTCTTCATCTAAATCCACTTCCTATTTTATATCCATAAAAAAATAAAAACATCATCATCTAATATATTCTTATATGATTTTATGAATATGGGACAAAAATATTCTTTCTTTTACCCATCATCTGATGAATAATATCACAATGCATTCGTACGTACAACTTACCATCTCTAGGCTATGGTGTAAAGTATTTTTCATATTTATTTTAATTCGATGGGTATAAAATTAAATATAAAAGATTTAAATAATAAATATAATATTATATTGTTTATTTATAATTCATATTCCATATCATTAAATACCGTTAAATCCTTAAAGAAATTATACTGTCGCTCGTGCATAGGTACGACCTACTGCCTGCATGATGCGATGAGATTCATACTCCATAATAACCATTATTGAATGATTATAATCATAATATGATAATTAAATATAATATTTTTGAAATTAATATAATTCTTAATTTAAATAAAATATATGATATGCATAATAAACAAGACCTACTTAAATAAACATAGATAGAGAAGAAAAGAAGTTAACACTTAAATAATGGTAATACTAAAATATTATTAACTAAACATGATAATAGGATGTATATGATATCATAAATATTTATATGTTTTTAGTAAATTTTATTAACAATAATTAAACATAATAAATTATACTAACACACGCTCAACTAACAGAATGTACAAGTTAAGGGTTAATTTTTCAATCCCACTATTATCCAAGATTATTAATACGTAAGTATCTACTAGGAACTATTTATCATACACATGCATGTTTCTTATACATGTATTTCAATATAATATTTCTATTCATAGATTATTTTTTAAAATTCATTTACACCCATGTTTTTTCTTTTAATAATCATGTTGAAAGGAATCTGTTTATCATTATCCAAATGAGGTACTAAATGACATGTTTGACAAATTTATGAAAGTATTTTTTTAAACTTATACAGTATGAGACACTATTTTTTCCATTATGACTCCATTAAATTTTGAATCTTCACTAAAAATCATATTAGTTATTTTCAAAGGAAATATTTTCTTTTATATTTTAACAGTCTTTCAAATGATTTTGTTGTAAAAATGGATATTTCTAAAAGAGTTTTGATGTTTTTGATAGATCACTTTAATCTATGTCAACATCCTCTGTTGGATTTTATGGTTAATTTAGGATACTATATTATTATAAAATCATCATTAATGTAATTAAGGATTTTTCAAATGTTTGACTGTTGATGTGCTTTTATTATATAATTCATACTTTATGGATTATATATTTACAGTTCATATGCTATTTTTAATATGAATGATTATGTTGGTTATGTTTTACCAATTTCAAAAGAGAACTGAATTGGAAGTTGTAAGTGTTGGGTTGGGTCAACTATCCCTTTGAGGCTTTGTTAGGTCTCAAGAGACAATTATATTTGGGTTTGGGCTAATGTCTTACCCAATTTTTTATGGTTTCTTGGTTGAAGCCTTTATTATGTGTGTACGATGTCCCGTATTATGTATTCCCTCATTATAGTTTTGGTTATTACATGTGATGTTTCAACTTGTAGAATATCCATGGTCATGATTATATGGTAATATTTTATTTATTATTTCCATACTATGTTTAATTTTATGTTTCATAGGATTTTGATTTCATTATACCTCTTTATTTTAATATTTATACTTATTTATGATACCTTTCACTGAATTAGTTACCCTTACTGAGAACCTGATCTCACTCCATTCTAATTATTCATTTTCCCCAGTATGTGATGATGTACATTATGAATGGATTTTAGTGATAGGGAAAGTGAATAATAATATTTTCAAATGATTTTTTATGTTTTCCTTCATTTAAATATGTAATATAGAAATTTATGTTTGTATCTAGTTTTTTGAGGATACTAAACTGATAGATCCTTCAATATTCAACATTCTTGTGATCATTCCAATGTAATAAATAATGAATTGGCTCTTGGAAACTATGTTCAGTGCATTAAAAATTCTATATTAGGATGTTTACTATGAACCCTGGTTTCAATATTATGAAAAACATTGACTAAGGATTATTTCCCTAATACAGACTTTCAGAATTAGAATAGATGACAATCCTAGAATTTTACTAACATATAAATTATGTGGTAATTACTAGAAAATAAATCCATGTCTGGATACTAGAATTAGATTTGGTTATAGCATAGATGTACCTAGGGGTGAAAACTATGAAATTGTGTTCCAGGCTTGACTCGGGGTAACCTGGTACATGACAATAGGCCTTACTGCACACCTCGATCAACACTCCAGGGGGTATATGATAAGGAAAATTGGTATTTTATTTAAAAACCATTATGAATTATTTATGATTAACTATTTATTAAAATAAACCATGTTTAGGATTATCTATTAGATATATATAAATTTTTTCGATTTATGTTAGGTATTTGACTAGTTTGAAATTACGCATTATGATGCATAACCTAATCTAGTGTATGTCATTGTTTATAAATGGTTTCTTGAGGATGAAATGTAATCTATATAGGCACATGTAATGAAAATATGTATTTACATCATATACATGATAATTATAGTGGAGCTAGTGAAACAATTGGTTTTGAAAAGCTTATAACTGCACTAGGATAGTTGACTTAGGTTATAATTGATAACCTTACCCATATAGAGAACCCTAATACACAACATGAATGATCAATGTTAGATATCATAATGAGACAAAAAAACTCCAACATTCAGTAGGAATAGAAATCTAGTTGTATCTGAGTAATGCTTAATTTCATTAGATAAAATACTACTTTTTTTTGAGAAGTATTGAAAGTGAAATGGTTGTCATAGTATTTTATCATCTCATTGAAGATTAAAATCAATGTTTTATTTTAATTCAAAATATTAAGGAGTATGATGAAGTAGTAACTATGGAATGGAGGGAGTTTAATTAAGTTTTTCTAGAAAAAAACATTCATTTTGAATAACAAACTGATATTGAGAGGCAATTTCTGAGTCTGAGGGAGAAGGAGGATGCGAATGTTTCAAGGTTTAAAGATAAGATCACAAGGATATCAAGGCATGATGCAGACTACATACATAACCCAATAAGTAATATTGATCTATTATATTATTGGTTAAAACCATTCCAATGATGGGAAATATTCCCACATTCATTCTCATCATACAAATATATAGTCTCATGTGCTATCAAGACAAAAAAGGAATTCTCTATGACTTATAACATTAATGTAAATAAAGAAAAGAAGAGAAAAATTTGGAAAAAGATATATAAATGTACAAAGTTAATTAAGTATTTTAACACATTTTATTATTGTTGTATGAAACACCCAAATATGTTCATGAAATTAATGAGATTTTATTTACAAGTGTGGAGAAAAAGGTCACACATATCATAATTGTAATGGAAAGAATGATATTTTACATATACAATGCGATGATTTTTTAGTAATGAGACATTAAGAAAATGACAATGAAAAGCATAAAAGAAATATAGCTTAGAATAATAAAATAGTTAATGTTCAATCTTATGTTTCCACTATAGTCGAAGAGGAATAATTAATGAATTTATCTTTTTAGATTCAATATTTATATTACTATGTTTTAGATTATACTGTAGTACTTATTATTTAATGATTTATAATTATCAATTATTTAATTTATTATTTTTAGATTATAAAGGTTTTTTTCAAAAATCAATACATTACATTGTTTGAGGAATCAAATTTTACAATTGATTTTTAAAATTTATAGATCTTTTTAGACAATTAATTTGGATGGATGTATTTTGGAAAAGTCTTAAGGTTGGAATGGATTAAGTTTTATATTGGATATTATTTATTAATGTTAAAAAATATCTTATGCTTATTTCTGTAATTTTATCATAATATAGTTTTACAAAACAGATAACCCACAGGTCGTTTGACAACCCATCTCATCGGACAGGGCTGAAGAAATTGAACATACAACTGAAGTGTGACAAGGATTTATCACCTACCATTGGCCTACATGAAGTACCCATTTTTAATAAAATAAATTCGTTATTTAAATGGTATAATTTTATATTTGGAACCTTATACGATTAAGATAAATAATATATTTATGAGTCCTATTATCTTTTGAAGAGAAAGATGATTTTTTTGTAGGAATTAGTTAAAGGATGAAACTCTAATTGTCCATTAAGTATGATTCCTTCTATTATTATACTATTAAGTAAATTAATTCAACAACATTAGGGAAAGGATTAGAAAAAAAATAATTCTTTCCATGTAATTTCTTTTCTAATGAATCAAATGGTCCCTTGGTCTATCTTAGATTTATAAGATTCTATCTGTTAAATTTCTCTTAATATTTTTTCTATCACACTCCATCAGAATATGATGGTTAAATTTTCTATCATGTCCATGATTTCTTGCATGAATCCCTAGTTAGTGTTAATTCTGGTACCATCATACATCTGTTTATTTATTTTAAAATGGAGTTCTCATTAATCCATTTTTTAATGTGGGATTTCAACAATGATATTTTGAAATTTCAAACCCGTAGTTTTAAATCCTGAGTTTAAATTGAGAGGATGCAATTTAATGAAGTTGGGGAAAAAGTAACACCTCAAGGGTCCATGATACCCATCTTTTTAAATAATTTAAATAGCTTGCATTACACACAAAATTGAGTTCAAGTGCACTAAGGCTAGTCATTTAAAGAGCATTAATGAATAGTATTTTCCATGTTTTTAAATTAATAAATTTTATATTTCAAATTAGACTACATTTTTGAACTTTTAATATCAAAATTTTCATATGGTAAATTTTTAGAATTTTTCTAAAAACTTTCAACTTTTGATGAATAGTGAAAAACACTGCATTGTGTATAAAAAACGACATATTTTTTTAAATAACTAATTTAATTAAAATTTATTATAAATTCAAAATATATATGTAGTACATATATTAGTCAAATTTATGTCATTGAAATTATTTTTATAATGTAAATAGATATACAATATTTATTGAACTTTTGAACATCTTTCAACCGCCTTATAGGAACATTTTTAAATTAACATTAAACATACTTTTACCACTTCATTTAATTGAATAATTAAAATATAAAAAACATGGTTTTAATCAGGTTGTAAAATGTGGTCTAATAGAATCAAAATAATTTTTGTTGAATAATATCTTTTGAAAGTTATTTACCAAAGTAAAAGGAAAAAATAGTATTATAATAATATAAAATTACCAAATCACTTGTCTTATAAATATTAGATGAGAAATTGGATACTAATACAACCCTTATGACGCATATGTTACTATTGGAATCCCCTTGGGTGTGATGAATACAATTATGACATTTAATTTTAAATAAAGGTTAAAATATCATAAACATGACCCTTATTACTTAAAGAATATTAATATTGGGTCATATAAGTAATATATTATACTATTTTTATTCATTATAATTCTAAAAATATTTACTAAATAATAGTATTTTAATTATAAATTTTATACATAGAATTTATAAATTTATTTATGACACAATGAGTATGTAATGATTACATTGTTTATGAAATATTCAAATTAATGATAATAGAAATATTAAAATAAATGTAATGTGATGATTTTGAGGTCATAAAAGAATTTTATGGATTAATATAAAATTTTATCTTTGATTTAATGTATTTTGTTCTATGGAATCATGTTTGTATGACTTAAATAGAAAATCAAGTATTACATAGTGTCAAAATTGACATAAACGGGATCTTAAAAAAAATATGATTTTATTATATGATATAAAAATCACAAAACTATAGTGTTTTGAAAAATAATTTGTATAATGATAAAAATTTCATAAAATATACACATTATGTTCTATTAGAATTTTATTGTAAATATATTAACCATATAGTGTAAAAATACAAAAAGACATTGTAAGAGTTAAACTATTTAACTAAGGGTTAAATATAAAAGATAAGTTTAATTTTGTGACCTGAACATGTCTAGAACCCATTTTTTGAAAGTATTTAGGCTCATCATCATCATATAATATAATTAAATTATTATTTTCTATTAAAAACAAAATATCAATTTATAATAAATTAATATTTTAGACTTTTCTGGAAGTGCATCTCACCTCTCTTATAAAAGGGCTCTTTTCCTTTTCTATAATTAACACATCCATATAACTTTTTCATTGCCAAACCCAACACATTTCTCTCACAAAATACCTCAATTCATCCTATAGACCACACATTGGGATGAAATACACACTATGGAATCCTTTTGTACAAATCAAAAGGAGACCCCCGAAGTTGATGTAATCATTTTATCACCTCTTTCAAAGTTATAATCTACTTATACATTGACTTCTTATGTTATATCCTTACTAAATTAATAACTCCATAATCTAATATATTTTTATATGTTGTTATTAATATGGGAAAACCATATTATTCCTTTTACCCATCCCATGATGAACAATATCACCATGTGTGTGTACGTACGACTTTCTATCTCCACACCCTGGTGTAATCTTTTTTTTTCATAATCACATTTTTAGAATGGGTGTAATGTTGAATATAAATTATTTAAATAATAAATATTACATAATGTTTTTTATTTAAAATTCATATTCCATCAAATTCAACACCATTTAATCCTTAAAGAAATTATTTTGTCACACATGCGTATGTACAACCTAACGTCTCCACGATGCGATGAGATTCATTCTCCACATTAACCATTCAAGAATGATTATAAACATCATATAATAATTAAATATAATATTTAATACTTTAATATAAAATTTTCTTTGAATAAAATATATCCTATTCATAAGAAAAAAGACATACTTTACAAAAAAAATCATAGGAAAACAAAGCAGTTAACACCCAAAATAATGGTAATACTAAAATATTATTAACAAAACGAGATTAGAGGATCTTATATGAAATCATAAATAGGTATATATTTTTGGTATAATTTTTTAACAATAATTAACCATTATATAGAAGGATAACACACCCTCGACAAAAAAAAATACAAGTTAACAGTTAATTTTTCAATCTCATTATTATCCATGATTAATCATATGTATCTATATACTATGATAAATTTATCATCCATATCCATGTTTCTTATACATGTATTTGAAAATATTATTTCTATTCCTAGAAAATTGATGAATTTAATTTATACTCATTTTTTTGTTTTTATAAATTTTTTGAAATGAATATTTCTGTCATTTTTCGAATGAGGTACTATATGATATTTTTTGAAAATTAAAGAAATAATTATTATTTAACTTATACATCACCAGTGGCTATTTTCCACAGTTATGAAACCTTAACATTTTGAATCATCCCATGCAATATTACTATGTTATTTTCAAAGGAAATATTTAGTTTTATAATGACACCAGCTTTCAAATGATTTTTAAGTAAAGAGCGATATTTGAAAATAAGTATTAATTATTTTGTTAGAACACTTTAAACTATGTCAGAATTATTTGTTGGAATTATTTGTTGGAATTTATGTATTGAAATTTATTATGATAGTTTTAATATGAGTGTTTATGTTGGTTATGTTTTACCCCTTTCATAATAGGAATTCATTAGACACTATAAGTATTGGGGGCATTCTATAGGCTCTCAATGAATCAATAGGTCTAATGAGACAATTATGTTTGGGTTTTGGCTAATTTCTATCCCAATTATGTATGATGTCTTGGTCTAAGTCTTGACAATGTGTTTAATATGTCACACAGTATGAATTCTCCCTCTATAAGGTTAGTTATTAAATATGGTTATTCGACTAGTAGAATATCCATGTGCATGTTTATATGGTAATAATTATTTTATTCCATACATAATATGTTTATGTTTATGTTTAAAAGGTATTTTTTTGTTAAACATGTTTCCTAAAATGTTTTTCCTTATTTATGATATCTTATACAGAATTATTTACCCTTACTGAGCATCTGAGCTCACCCCATTGTTATATTTCATTTTCCCATGGATGCAGTGATGTACATTATAAATGACTTATAGAGATTGGTAAATGTAATAATAATGTTTTAAAATTATTTTTAATGTTTTACTTCATTTCAAGATGTAATGTAAAAATTTATTTTTGTATCTAGTTTTTTAAAGGATACTAAATCGACCAATCCTTTTGGATTCCACTATCTTCTGATCATGCCAATGTATGAAATAATGATCTGGCTCTAAGAAACTGGGATTGGGGTGTTATATTGTATCTTCAATATTTTATGTTGTTAGGGATTAGACATGGAGGGGATTCTATTCCCCTTGGATTTATGTTCACTGGAAAAACATCATGATTATTATTTTTATGTGCACCGGGGATGTTGATTGGTTATGTGGACATACAAGTCAGGGGAGATTTTCTATTATTGAAGATATATCTATGTGAGTTTTTCCTTCGATGTCATTTGCTTTATCCCATGAGGGATTCCATAAACATATACCAATTGATATTTTCATTTTCCAATATCAATGGACCTAGAGTTCATTTCGTAAGACGAATATGTTATCAGATGGGTGGTATGAGATTAGATCCTCATTTTTCATATTTAGTGGAGTAGATAGTGAATGTTTAGGTTTAGTGTGTTCTTAGGGATGTACAGGAGTTCCTATATGTTTTTCCATAGTTTTTTATAAACCCTACCTCTCGATGTGATATTGAGTTTGGGTTATTGTTACAAACATGCACCTCTATGATTTCAATGGGACCCTATCAAACGAATTACATGGATTATAATTATTTTATGTGGGAAGTCATAGATTTGATGAATATGGGATTCATTGGACCAAGTATGCATCCTTGGGGTCCACCAGTGTTGTTCTCCATGAAAGTGGAAAATAAAAAAGATGTTTTGTATATACTAACAGATGTTGAATTTGGTAATAATCTCTAATTGTTTCCCTCATTAAGGATTGACGATATATTCACATAGTTTAGAGGGTATTGTTTTTTTTCTATGAATGATATGTGGTTTGGGTATCAACATTTTTGTGTGAGAGATGAAGATATCACAAATACAACATTCAAGTGAATATATAAGAAATTAGGGTTTTTAGTCATGAAATTTAGTGTTAGGAACACACCATCTATGATCATAATTCTTATGAAATCTAATTTATGTATGTTACTAGACCAGTTCATCATCCTATTAATCTATTAAATCCTGATATAATTAATGTCACAGGATGCACCCACTGATCATATTTGATGTTACACATAGTTTCTTTGACGCCATCATCTCTATGGAATGATGTCCATGTGCATGTTCGAGATGCAAGAGCTGTGTTTACATAGACAAGTGGCGTCCCATCATAGTGTTTCTATTGACTGATGCATGGACGATGTTTTTTCTTGTTAAAACCAAAAGAACCTGTCATATGGTTTTAGTTTACATGGTCTCATAGGATATCATCATAGGTTTGTGTCTAATATCTCTCAAGGTTAAACCCCACTAAACAATTTATTTAGGATTGATTGGGATTTTGTGTGGAATAATCATTATGATTTTATGTTTGATTATCTAAATGATATGTTGTTCATTTCTTTATTGGTTTATTTTCCCAAAGAGGGTTTTTTGTTTGATGTTTTTTATGAAGTGTGTCATATGAGATTGGTATATGTTTTCATACGGTCGAAAGTGGTGCTCTCCGAATGGTCAATATAGATAGTACCCCACATGATTAGCTATATAACCCATTATAAAATTTTATTGGAAGATGTATTTATAAATTTGTGTGGAAATCATTAGTTTATTGGAGAGTATCTTGTTGTTTTCATGGACCATAAAATCGTGAAATATGTTTTCCATTTTTGTTATTTGAATCTACACCATTGAAGGTGGATAGATTTTTTCCATATTATGACATAGATATATCTAATACCTTGGGAAAGGGGGATATAATTTCAAATATATTTAGTTGGATGTATCATGGTTTTTTGGATTAGGAGTCTATAGATGATTATAAAGGGATAAAAGATATTATAACTTGAATCTTGACATTAGTTAGATCATTGAATGATTTTTTATTTGTCAGATGACTGCAGGGTTGACATTGACGTACCAGGTGGTGGAATCTCATTGGAGACACCTAGAAAATGAGGTAATGTGTGATCATGTTGCCCATTATTGCACTCTTAATGTATGATAAGTATATGGATGAAACTAGTTGTTGTTTCTAGAAAGTTTTTTCATTTTTATATTAATGTTAGAGGGTGTTCTCTAGAAGTTATATATCGATCCTTTACTAGTACATCCCATTATGAAAAATTGTTATCCATGATTGAGGGGTCATTATAGGTGGATGGGGGTAAAATAGTCTCTATAAGAGTTTAGGGAAATGAATATGGGATTTGAGTAGGTAGAAGTGGATCACCATGTTCAATGTAATGATTGAATCCTATTGCTTAATGTGATGTCTTTTTTTTATGTTTTAATATATGATAATGATTTTAACATTTGGAAATGGGAAGAAAGGATTCTAAATTAAGACTCATTATACCTTGATATTATTTAAATCATGTTGGGGAGTTAGTCCCATCCATAATTGATAATACCTTGATATGGATGATGGGATTACCTGATTTTTGTTCTCAGGATATTTTTCTTTGTTAGTTGTGGAATTGGTTGGCTTCGAATATGTGGCTATTTATGTTGCTTTGTAGGTAAATGGAATTATCTGGTTTATAAAGACTAATGTGGGGTGGTTCCTAATTTAGGGATGTGATGTGGTTGTGTGAGATTATTTATTAGTTTGTTAGATGGGGTTTTTAATTAGTGGATGTATTTGAGGTTAAATGATATCACTGAGATATGCATCGAGGTGTGGTTATTTAGACCCTTTTATTTTCATCACGCATTGAATTAATTTTTGTGTATTTGAATCATTTGTGAGGTATCACTTGTAACTATTATCCCCTTTATCGATCCTTAATTTCCAATTTTGGATATTCATAGGTTTTTAGAGGTGGGTCAACGATGTTTAGTAGTGTTTGGAGAAGAAAATAGCATTTTACATCATAAAATTGGTGGTTACATTTTATGTTGGTGGCATCAGGCATCTGTATCCTATAACAACCCATTTATTTATGTCATAAACATTTCATTACATTTAATAATATAGATGATTTTTATTTTTTAGTGTCTTGGACATATAAACATAATGAATGAAAAACATAAGAAACATAATCATTCTTTAAATTCAATTGATATTATTATTCATAAGATTTTGTTATTTTACTTTTTCCACATCACATATCTCGAAGAAAATAGATCAATGAAATGGGTGAATTAAAGTACAAACATGGTATTAAACAAACTATATACTTATCATGTGACTAGGAGACAGATCAAAAAGTCATGATTATATGAAAACGAGGAATATCAAAATAGAAAGAACATGAATCATAATCATGAAATGTGGCCAAAAAATAATCATGAGACATTCATATACATATTTTTATATATCATCACTATAGTTTCATAATACATATCCCCAATACTTACGGGAATGTTTTCCTTACCCAATGGAATAGAGAGAATATCGTAACCAGATTCATCTCATATTTGGAAAGAGTAACCTACCACTAGAAAACCATTTCATAATAACCAATGAATTGGAGTACAATAATATTGCACCCCTAATTTTTCTTATGTCATGTGATCCAAATTTATCTTAATAAATCATTTCATAAATATCCTGAGAAAAATATAATGCATTTCATTTGAAAATATTGAGTACATAAGTTCTTAAAGACTATGAAATTATATCATTTTTAACCCATGAAGAGGGAATGTAAGAAATTTACATGTAAATCCCTAAATAAAAAATTACTTTCCTCATCTTTGTGAATATTAATTTAAATTAATGTACTTTAATTGTTAATAAAATTAGATTTTCTAATGTAAAATAATGATATTCATGAAATAAATTTAGCAGCATGATTGGATAAAATAGTGAATAAAGGGTGGTCATAATGAGATGTAATAAAGGTATACCAATGAAAAAAACTATTTTGGTACTAACTATATAAATTTTTTTAGATGACATTGAAAATCAACATTTAGAGACATTTGATAAGAAAGGTACGTGAATTAAAAGGGAAAATAAAATAATTCCCTTACCTTGAAGAGTAACTTCTAAAATCTTGGAGGGTATGGCCTTCGGGGAAACAAAAATCTTCATGATTGAAGCAAGATAATTAGATGAGACTGAATGTGAGGTATATGATGATTGAAATTAAAAATGGGTGTCATGTAATGGGATGAGTTGATGGATGCCTGATGGATTTGAGGAGAGTACTAGGGTATTTTAGAGATAAATGTGTGCCTATTACACAATGTTGTTTTGAGTTTTACATTTTTATTTTTAACCTAGATGATGAAATTTTTTAATACAGGTATTTTATGTGATGATTTTACCTAATGAAGTGATTTCATATAATTCATCCATCACATGAAGTGGGAAAAACCAGATAACTAATAAAGATGAATTGTAATTCGGATGACATAAACAATGAAAGCTAGTATGTTCTTCATAAAGAATATAATAGCATTATATAGTAGGTGGAATTATAGGAGTTTTTAGGACCATAATTATTATGTGGTCAGATTTAGCTATGATAAGCTAATATTGTCATAGATATGGTTTTTTGAAAAGGAGGTGTTCTATAGATGGTTCTGAATGATTTAAAAATTTGGTTGTATAGGGAGTTTTCTTTACATTTTAGATGGTTGTGGTTGGTTTGTGTAAGTGTTGAGGTGAAACAAGAACCCTGAGATTTATCTCTTAGGATTTTTGTTTAAACCCATGTTCCGTTATATTTTCAGTTTGTTTTTATTCTCAGGGATGATAATCATTTGATAGGTGTCTAATGCAATGGTCATCGCCTTCCCAACTCATGAGTTTTCTAGTTTTAGTAGTCATCTTTGTTTAGAAGAGGCTATAGGAGGGTTCTATTGAGGTTATAGATGTAGTGGTTTCGTTTTAAGAATTAATTATATAAAATATGTTATTCAATTAATTTTATTGTTAAATCATATATTATAAGGATTATTATTAATGACTTGTATGTGGGTGAGTTCTGTTTCATGAATTGAATTCATGACCTCAATTGTTGGTTAATAACATGAGTTAATCCATGATGAGGGACCATGAATTTCAGTTAATACTAAAACATAATGGTTTAATTCTATAAAAAGGTTTCATGGATTGTATTTCTAAGAACCCATGAAATTTATATTAGGATTATAGATTTTATAATGTATATCAAGGATGTTACATAATTTTTATTAAATGTATTATTCGAAAAAATCTAGTTCATTTAGATCCTTTCCCTCCCAAGTTATAGAAAAAACATGATTTGTTTTTTAATCTTTAATATCCCAACATACCTTTAATTTATTCTTTCTTTATTGTGGTTAATTGATTGCATTTAGAGGTAATATTTTCCCCCATTTTCATTTTTACTCTCATTCTTATTTTAAAAATCACAATAGTAATATTTCAATTCTTTGGGTAATATTTGGGAAGTATTTTTGATGAAATGTTTGTTTGTTTCATGATTATTGTGGTTTTATAGGTTTTTTTGGGGTTTCCAAATTGTTTTTTCTTATCTATATGTTTCATAATGAATCCAAACGATTCTTTGGGATATGAGATCTTCATTCTCTCTATTTATACATTCTATGTGTGGGGAAATCATATATTTTTATTCCTCTAAATGGATATTAAGGGTTTAATTACTTTATATAATGTATTTTCATAACTAAAAATAATGGGAATGGGGTGAAATTGTATTTTTTTATTTGATGATAACATTGTTTGGGGTTTACATGTTCTTTACATTAATGAAAATAACAGAAACTGGGAGCTCTACTTGTGCGATGGTGGATATGTTTGTGAAACTGTTTCAATGTTATTTGTTTTAATTCACCATGAAATTAACAATTTAAAATTTTTAAATGGATAAATAGATATTTTCTTTTGTAAATATGGTTATTGTGATAATAACCATGATAAATAATAATGCCACATGGTAAAATAAAAAAACTAAATTATTGAAGTAGGGATTTGATGATATGTGTAGTTGTTATTGTTCTATTTATTATGATGATATGGGATTATTTACAGTGATGATGGTGACTTTATGGGCTTTTAATAAGTTGTTACGTGATGAGATGTGGTGTCATATATGTTTATTTGAAATTGGATATTATGTAGGGAGTTGTATAGTGGTTGTGATGTGTTCTAATTATAATATATGGGTGTTTTTTTGTGCCATTGTTATGGTGTACCCTGATTTTGATGTTTGGAGGATGATATATGATTTTATTTTGGAAATATGGATTCGATTAAGTGGTGTGGTCTGATGGATGATATGTTCTTGTATTATTTGTTTGTGTGATGTGGGAGAGTTTTTTTGTGGAGTGGTTTTATTATATTCCAATTTAGACATGAAATATATTGAGATAGTGATATTCTTGTATTAGTTAATGGAACATGGTGTTTGATTATTTAATGATGAATTGAATAAAATAACATGACACTACAACAGAATGACCATTTATTGGTAGTTTGATTTGCATTTAGCGGCAGTTTAAACTGACGCTACATTGTTTGGTGGCAGTTTACATAAACTGACATCTAATAGGGCGTCGATAATCTATTAGTGGCAGTTATTTATGTTTAGCGGTGGTTACATGAAATTGTCATCACTGCCTCATTTATGGGTGGTTTCCCAGAATTTAGCAGCAGTTTTATGAGCCCTGGATATCACTTTATTCGCGGAGGTTATAAACACCGTGAATAAACTAAAATTATAGTGGACGTAAAACCGCCACTAAAGTCACATGAACCCTATTGAATAAGGTAGCCACGACGCTCCTATTTAGCAGCGGTTATAACCACTGCTAAAAGTAAATTTTATTTTAAGTTTAGCGGCGGTTTAAACCACCACCAATATACATTTCGCGGCAGTTTAAACTTTCGCGAAAAGCTACCCAGAATAAAAAAATAATTCTTTTCTTCTACTGCACCACTACCTTGAAAAGCAAATAAAACCCGATAAAACCATCCTTGGCCTCCCACCAATGACCAAGAGCTGAATATCCAGAATAAATCAAAAGATCCAAAGAACATGTTTTTCTCTCAATGAGAAATAATATAGAACTTTAATATTTAAAAATAGAACAAAAATCTGAAACTCTGGAAAATAATACTTCCTATTAGAGAAAGTATTATTAACACATCAGTCAGATATCCATCAAAGGTTCCAACTCATTCCTCATACTCAAGTATACAATATCCTAAATAATAAATACTAAGATGATAAAACTCTATTGATACAACATTGTAACATCCTAAACTGGATTCCACTAAATCTAATAACATCACTTTCTTAGGATAGATCATCCATAGCGATTCCACTCTACTTATAAAAATTGATAATTAATGAATTAGTAGTTATATTAGTACCAACCCATTTATATAATTATTATTTTTGGTTTTGTGGCCTAGAAACCATACTTAATACTTATAATAAATTTGAACTGATGAAAAAGATTAAATAACACAGTAGAAATATATTGTGATAAAAAATCCTATTGTGGGAATAGTTTTAGAGTTACATTGGGATATAGCTTTTATAGGAATGTGGATATTTCCAGTGAGTCTTAGTTGATATCTTTTTATGTTGGAATATAGGTTAGGTGGGAGATTCTAGTGACCTTTTAAGAATAAACCTAGAATTAGAGATGATTCCTCATGTTATGTGAGGGGTGAACCATGTTTTTCTAGCATACGTGGAGATATTAAGCATCATTGGATGCATATTTTTAGTTTTTTGTCATAGAATGTGTTTTTTATGTATTTTTGGATTGAGTAGGACTCTAGTTGTGGAATGATTCCCCAAGTTGGTAGGTGATCATGAGATAAGTAAAACATCTAGATGTTATGAGCATCTTTAAAGCTTTAGATTAGTGGGACTGACATGCCAATCTAATTTTATTTAGTTTAGTTAGTTGTGTGAGTTTAATTTTTAAGGTGTATGAATCAAGAAGTCATCATCCATGTTAAATGGTTATGTAGGATAACGTGACCCTTGGGTTTGATTTCTTGAGTAGGCTAGAAAATACCAAGAATGCACAATGTCATTGGTCCTATGAATTATATGAAATGGGTGCTCCCATTTCATTGATTTAACATCAATTTAGAATTCATTATCATATAAATTTACTATTTAACTATGGTTTGGTGGAGAGAGTTGTGTGGTGTTTTGTGAAAAAAATTCTAGTCTTTCAGAGTTTGAGGGATGAAATCACAGGTAACACCTTGAGGGGTATTATCACATAACTACTTGGTTTAGGGTTGTGGGATCTAAAAAGGTTGTGTTAACTGATCACTCCCTGAGTGAGGTTACATAGGTATTAACTATGTTGTGGTGAGTTATATAGACTATAGTTTTTAGTAGAAAAGCTATGTTATCCTAGTTCTATGGATGACTGTGTAAGAGGATCGAGTTTTATAACATCATCGATCTGGGTTAAAGTTCCAGATGTAGTTATTGATGTTGATTGAATGTGTGTGCATGGAATGTGGATTTCATAATGCATGTGATTATGAATAGACCATTTCTATTTTTTATTAAATGGATGATGTAAATCTATTTGGTAGGAAGTGAACCATAGGTCTTTGAAGGATGGAATATTAGTTCCAGATGAGGCTTCAGTGCATGCCAAGGATGGATTGTTGTGATGGAACATGGTTTAATTATGTTGACTCACACCCAGAAACCATGTTTAGTGGTGGACAGAGTGTTTTTCAAGGGAATTAGATTCCTATTTTTATTAAAATGATGAATATTAAAATCCTATGGTGGGGAGAATCACACAGGTCATGGAAAATGTAACCTTTGGGAGAGTGGTTGTAGAATGAATAGTCATGAATGGTCAAAATGAATTTCAGAAGTCTGTGACCTATAAAATTTATGTTTTCCAGGCATTGAGGAGGTGTTGAATTAAAGACTTAGGTATGAGTTTGAATCAGGTTTGGAAATTATATTCAGACTCGGACTGCATGTGAAATCTAGAAAATTTGACAGATTGATATCACATATTTTCTTTTAATGTAGCATGATGTTGAAATGGTTGGTTGAGTATACACCCATTAAATCACACCACAAGTCAATTTTGGAATTCAATGGGTTCATCTCAATTATCATGGTATAACTTTTCAATTTATGTTAATATGATTTAGTTTTCAAATAAAGACATTGGCCATCAATTTGGATGTCCTCTAAGTAGGTCATCCTAACGTGTTTTGACTGGAATTTCACTAAACTAGTGCATGTTGTGAGATATGATTTCTTTGTGTAAGATGTATTAATAATGAAGACTGTGTTTTGGTTATGACCCTTTAGTTTAAATTATTCGGACTAGATTAACAGTGATGGTTGATTTGTAAATGGAGGTAGCGGTTTTCATGTGGGACCGCTTCATAAGGATTTTTCAAGTGAGCTCAAGTGAGATCTGTCTTAAATAAAGCAAGCAAAGCTTGAACATGTCAATGTGAAACTAGAAGTGATGTATAGTAGTATAGTGTTCATGGTTTAGTGGTTTGAAAATTACCATGGTGGGAAGACACCATGGACCTATAAATCATGTGGTGCTCGCTTTTAGTTGTTTTCATTGTTAATGTTTCTGAGTGGTGTCACTTGGTTTAATGTTTTTTGATTAAATTCAGATGGAAAAGAAACCTAGGGACAGGTGATGAGATGTGGTTTGGGGGTCTCATTAAATTGCACATCCTCTAGATGTGGGTGTTGGTCAAATTCGATATGAACATTACACGGAGTCGTGGGAGTATAACTATGGTTTCTTATGAGTATGTTTGGATAGAAGTGTTTTGTACCAGACCTATGACATATCCCTATAAGGCCTAGTGTTGGTAAAGAAGAAAGTTCTGGAATTTCAGTTATTAATGTTTCATGACCAGATAGCTTCTAATGAATCAAAAAATGGAATTAATAATCATAATATAAATAATTCAGGGATATAATGATAGGTAATAATTACCAGACAGACCATGATTAAGTGGAAATTGTGTTGGGAATGCAGTTCAAGTCATGCAGTAACAGTTCAGTGATCAAAACAGTTATGGTTGGAAATGGTCCATTGTAACCGGTCAGTTTTATTTTGTGTTTCTAGTAAGTGGAGGTATGTATCGTCAAACAATTCCAATAAATAACTTAATACTCCTCTATTTATTCATCCATTTAAATAAGAGGAAGGATAGGGGTTTGGATTCTACTCCTTTTACCTCTTTTGTTTTCTTCATTTCTATAAGTGTTATCATTGTGCAATATTATATGCACTATTATTAGTTCTTTTTTAAGGTTATCCATTTTCATATATTTTTTATTGAATCGAGAGACATAAATATATGAGTTAACCATCCTAATATTGAAGTATTTGGTAGAAGTTATTTTCTTAAAATTCATGTTTTTATAAGACATACCAATTGTGCGTCAAGTTAACATCCATCTTTGAGATTATATTTTAATTTATAAAGTATTCTTTCTTATATTCATGGACTTATGCTAATTCATCACCCCTCAGACACACCTATATATTAGTGAACCACCCTTGATTTAGAACATTCTCATGACATTTTAGAAGATCTAGATCATGTTTAGATACTTTTGACGCTTAAATCAGACATTTTCAATAATGGGCCTCCCAAAGTGTCCACAACACTATCCCCTTGTCACTATGAAATGACCCAATTTGCTCAACACATAAACAATGGGTTTAACTCCTAGTCATCCAAAATCTCGACAACCAACTCAAACACAGACCTAAATGGAATGATGTATATCACACTCGATAAATGAAGACATAAAAAGAGACATTAGAAATCAATAAAATGAATAAAAAGAAACCGGAGAAATCAAGGAAAATTTAGGACATGAAAATGTGTGGTGGAATCTATGTGCCACAAATGTTACATATACAAACAAATTGTTTGCATTTTTGTTCAACACATCAACAATACAACTACTCAGGGTCCGATGATGCATCGTCACCCACTCCACCTTCATTTCCACTTTGTGTTGTCACCTATAAGAACATCATATTGAAAATTAAATATGGTTACAAATTTTTATTAATACTTAAAACCAATGAAAGTTGGCAAACTAAATTATTTTTATTTTTTGTGATTTACTTTCATAACACCAATCGATGCACTCCCACCGGGGGCATATCTGCTCATCTGCTGATGTAATTCAGTCAACTCTTTCTGCAATGCAAATATCTGATCCCCCTACTGGTAAACTATGTTTCGTAAAGAAAGAATCTCTTTCTTAGAATCTCTACGTATGGGCTAACTAAAGTCATGAGTATATGCATCAGCTATCCCTGGTGGCCTGCTAAAAACCTCAGATGGCATGGGTCCCAAACCCATCCCACGCACTCTCCCAGGATTCCCCTTCCCATGGACTTTATCAACCGGGTCATCTAGGGAGACAGAGTAGGAATGCGCAGGATTGGAACCCCATAGTTCTTTAATATTGACCAATAAATCAAATATCAATATATATTAACACAGTAAAAATTGATAATAAGTTATTATGATAAAAAATTGACTTCATACCCCAACTTCTTTACCAGGCTCATAATCAAAACATCCATCTGATTTCTTGTGAACATCCAACCACAGTTTAGTTCGGGATGTTTCACGGTCTAAACTCTGTGACTGCCTTAATCAAAGATAAATCAATAATTCAATATATTAAACATATAATATTGTCTTATAAATATTTAAACTAATTAAAATATTACCAATGTACTTTTATTTCTAGAAAAACTTTTTGAGCCCGCAGTGTGCGGGATGACTTGCTTCGCTCGGTTTGATGCATTTAGTCATGATAGATCCTGAAATAATAAAAAATGAAATTTAATACTGATGTATTGAATGTCATGTCATTTTCATATATATGTATAAATGTAAAATTAGGATAATATAATAATATATATATTTCAATACCATCCGCTTCTGATCCCGATGCCTGTCAACAAACACTTTCCACTTCTCTTTCGGTACCCCACTGGGTAGCTTCTCATACATTTGTAGTGCGGTCAACGAAGCATCGTCGACATCACACCACAATCTCCATTTAAAATCTTTCCACTTCTTACCTAGATTTTTCAACGTCCACTTCTGTGCTATCAGATCAACAACGGTAAAGTGGAAGAACATCTGTATAAAGAAATTCATTTTGAACATATTAGTAACATGACATTCAATTAAACAATAATGTAATAAATTTACCTGGATTTGAGAATCAAACACTTCATTTTTCTAGCTTGGAGGCATATGTCTCCAATAGTCATATAAAATGGGAAGGGAAATGGGCTCCACTACCAGCTGACCTAGAATCTGGCCAAGTAACCCCGTGGCATCATCCCTAGGGACCCCGTATGAATCAAATGGAACAAAAATCTTCTCACCATTCAGATTCCAAACATCTGAAATTTTTATGTTTTTCTCCACGGTTGCATTTTTTTCATCTTCAATGAGCAAACAATTAGTATAAACAAAATGATATAAATTTATTTAATTAAAATTTTTACCTCTGATAGTGACACTCCAGTATGTCTGGGATGAACTGGAAGGGGTGCGTCGCTTCCCCACTCCTGAGGCTCCTGAAGGGGGAGTTGACGACTCAGCCTCTACTGGGACATCCACAGATGGTGTAAGAGATGGTGTAGGGGGAGATGGTGCAGGGGTGTCGGCAGCTGGTGCATCAGATGTCCTAGGGAGGGAGCTGGATTTATAGTCATCTGTCGCAGAACTGGATGAAATAATTTAACACTTCTTCCTTGGAATTCATGTCATTTAATCAAATAAAATTATGTTCAGAATATATATTTCAAAAAAATTATGCAGAAAAAAATTAAAAATGATAACAGATGGAGTACTAACAGACAAAATATATATAACAATGATAATGAATGACTACAGAAATGAATCAAGTGGTTGTTGAATAAATAAATAATTTTACATACAATAATTTTCCCCTTCAATAATGTTGGTTTCCTGCTCCATTGCTTCATCCACATCATTCATCCTTGCTAGACTAGTATTTTCAATATCATGATGGTCAAATAATTCTTCTTCCTATTTCTGATTAAATTCAATTTCAGAGGTCAAATTTTCCACTTCATCACCCATATCATACAAATCTCTTTGTATTGCGTGAGAAACTACACTCCACCCTTCATCGGCAACATCATTCACATAATATACCATTTTTTCTCATGATGCTAATATATATTGATCATGCAGTTCACGATCACCAACATCCATCAAGCAAGAGAAGTTCACAGAAGTAAATTGCAAAGAATATCTTTTAACACCTCTGATAATGTCGACCCATTTTCATTTGAATAAAACAACTGAAAAATGTCAGTGGTAGTTTAATTCAATAATATCATGCAGATTTCCATAGTATTCCACTTCAGCCAATGTAAATATACCACTATTCTATGTTCTCAAACCCACTTCTCGATCGGTTGTACGAAATCTAAAGCAATTCACATTATAAGCGTCGAACTTTCTAACTTCTTTTAGAGGACCTCTAGCAAGAAACTTCAAATCTTCTGACACCTCTGCTCGAGTATCAGTATTCATGATTTGAAAAGAAAATATACATTATTAGATTTACAAAATGTATGTGTCAAACTAATATTCATATTTATTGCAATATTTATGAACTTATGCATCATGAAAACCATTCTACAAGCTCTTTATTAACAGATTTCATTATATCGTTCTCATTTCGTGTTCATACTCTTATTCGTCTCTTTGTTTGTATCCTCAACTCTACAATAAATGGATCTACAATTTCACTATTCAGAATCACTTAACAATGTGCCTGTAATAATTCCAATTTAGTCAGTGTCACATTTGAGGTCCTCCCAACTGATTGGCCAATATTAGAAAATATTTTGGATTTCGGGTGTTTTTGAGATTTAGTTGATGTGTCTTCAACATGTCCAACTCGATTAAATCTTATCTCAATATCATCCAAGTATTGAGAAAAAAAGTTAAGACACTCCTCAGCCAAATAGCCTTCAGCAATTGAGCCTTCTGTTTTAGCTTTATTTCTCACGTATGATTTCAAATGCCCAAGATATCTGTGAAATAAAATAAACATAATTATGCATTTAATTAAGTACAAATTTTTTTTACTTAACTGGAAAACATATAAATAAAGTACCTCTCAATTGGATACATCCATCGATAATGAACGGGGCCTCCTAATTTATCTTCTTCAACCAAATGCACAATTAAATGCATCATTATAGTAAAAAATGATGGAGGAAAGATCATCTACATTGCACAATGGGTCAATAAAAACCTCTCCTGGAGGTTGTCATGTGAAATGGATGTAGAGATTTCTCACATAGTTTTCTGAAAAATGTGCTGAACTGGAGTACAACATCAGTAATTTTTTCAGGTAACAATGTACGCAATACCAATGGTAGTAACTATTGTAACAAAATATGTAAATCGTGGCTTTTCAATCCATGTAACATACGATTATTCAAGTCAACACACATCGAGATGTTACTTGAATACCCATCAGATACCTTAACATTATTTAACATTCGAAGGAATATATCTTTATCCCTATTTTTCATTGTAAAAATTTCCGGAGGATACTTTTCATTCTCATCTGGCCAGAGATCGCGTTTTATGTTCATTGCTTATAATACTTTGCGGGCATTGAGATGATCCTTCGACATTCCATGCTCATTAAGAAATGTGAAAATCAAATTGTCACAGACATTCTTCTAAATATGCATCACATCAAGATTATTCCACAGCAAATTAAATTCCCAATATGGAAGATTGAAGAATATACTTTTTTTCATCCATTGTCGTATTCCGGGTTCACTTGACGATGCACTTTGGACCTGTTTTCCTCTATCATTCAAATGATGAACCTTCCCAAATATTGATTCAACATTTTCAAGCTATGCCAATATTTCAAAACCATTTATCAACTTTGGAGGTGGTCTACGATCAATGGAACCATTAAATTTTGATCTGTTTAGCCGAAATCTATGAGATGCATCGAGAAATCTTTAATGACACAAGAAGCACCATTTTCTACTATGAGGTAGCCATTTGGGATCAAAATCAAAGTTACAAACCAGACAAGCCAAACCCATGTAAGTGTTCCAACCAGATAAATTACAAAGCCCAGGGATGTCACTAATTGTACACATTATAGCAGCATGAATTTTGAACATTGTTTTAGAAGAAGTATCAAATGTCTCAACACCGTTGCTCCATAACTCCTGAAATTATTCAATCAAAGGCTGCAAGTATAAATCAATATCATTTCCAGGCATTTGTTTTCCAGGAATAATCTTCAAAAGGATAAAAGATGTTTGTTGCATACACATCCACGGAGGCAGATTATAAGGGATCAAAACAACTGGCCAATTGCTATAATTGGTACTCAAAGTCCCAAATGGGTTGAATCCATCGGCAGCCCATCCCAATAGAACATTCCTAGTATCAGATGAGAAATCGAGATGTAATGAATCAAATGTCTTCAATGATTGGAAATCTCGTGGATGTCTCATTAACCCATCATTGTTATTATCTATAGAATTCCACTTCATGTGTTCGGCAGTTTTCAATGACATGAATAATCTTTGAAATCGAGGCTTCAATGGAAAGTAATGCAAAACCATTATAGGTGTGCTCCTTTTCTTCTTCTCCATGATATTATGTTCATTCAGACTTCCAACATCACCCTTTTCCTGCCATCTATAAGAATAACATTTCTTGCAATTCTGTCTACTTGAATCCTCTCCCCAATAAAGAATACAATCATTGGGACACACGTGTATTTTTGTATAATTCAGACCAAGCTTGTTAACAACTTTTTTCATATCATAAAATGATTCTGAGATTTTCAAATCAGGAAGTTCATCAAGAATCAATTCCAATATCATGGACATTTCCTTATTTGTAATTCCACAAATACATTTGATATGGTACAACTTCAGCAAAAATGAAATCCTTGAATATTTCAAACACCCACTATACAACTCTTGATTTCCATCATCAACTAAATCATGAAATGCATTTTCCTCAGTGAGGATTTCTATTACATTTGGCTCCACATAATCAAGAGGAGGATCCAATGATATGTGACAGTCTTGATCTGCCTGTGTTACAGTCTCAAAAACATCACTTGTCACGTTGCAATTTGTATCAACCTATTCTGGTTGTTTTGATATGTTTTGATGTTTATAGTGGTGTCTTGTAGTGCCGAATGCATCATTTATTAGATTTTGCATTTAATTTTCCATTGTCGATGAACTTCGGACCTCATTCTGTGGATTACATCAGTGCTCAATCTTTCTGTAACGTTCCATTCTCCATGCCAAATCCAACACAAATATTGACCAGGGAATTTATTCAGTATTAAATGTTCACAAACCTCATCTCTCTTCAACCATGTTCTAAATTTACATTTAGGACATAGAAATTTTATTCTCCCTTCAATGGATCGATTAGAAATTTCAAAATCTAAAAACTCATTCAAACCCTTAACATACTGAGGTGTGTTCCTCGGTAATGTGATCATGATTTTATCCGTGTATATCACAATGTGCCTACAAAAAAAACAAGGAATCAAACATGAGACATCTTCTATAACCCCATCATCAAAAACAAATAATGATGAACAAAATTTCCATAATAGAGAAAAATTTAAGGATATATCAAGAAATGGGTCTCAAAATTTCTCAAAGTCCCTAAACTGGAAGCACAAAATGGATGAACTCTTTCTATAAGAATGGGCCTTTTCATCATGTTATGGTTCATCCTACCTCTACTCCTTGCACATTAGATTCTCTTCATTCCCACTATTAATTTGTTGTATACCTGATAAAACTAAGGAATGAACAACCATCTATTTACAAGAATATTTAGCTTCCATTCACATGTCCCAAGTGATAACCTCCAAAATGGATGTTATGCCCAAAGAAATAGAGATGTACTAAGGTTTGGGTGAAGACCATCACCAATGAAATTATCTTTCTCATTATTGATGACCCCTATCTTTGGAGAATATATAACAAACCTTTAAAGTTTATTTACATACTCACATACTGATCTGTCACCAATAAAAAGTCTCATAAGCTCAGTCTATTTCTCTGCATTCATTCCCTTAGGAAATAACCATTAAGAAATCAATCTTGATGAGATTCCAATTCATACATTCATGAAGTTAAGAAGGTACCACTGACTCCCACAAGACTCTACTGAAACTATAAATCTAGTTCTAAAAAATTCTCACACACAAAGTATCAGGTTCCCTAAGATAATTGAGGATCACCTCAATTTGTTCCAACTACCTAACTGATTCCACTGACCCTTGGAAAACACTTAATGAAGTAAGATAGTGATTCAGGAATCCAATGATGGTGTCCGAGATTGAAAATGATTTAACATCAACAAATCAACACGTATTCTAGGTCAGAATAAGAACTAAATAATCCTTTTTGAAAATTACAGTGGACAAAAATAACATCTAAATTAACTATATAAATTAAATACTAAAAATAAAGATTAATTATTCTATATGAAAGTAATAATAAAATACAAAAAAATTATAAATTAAACAAGGAACACAATAATGAAACCAAATTTACTTTTCGTTTTAAACCACCATTTTTTATAAGTAATTATGAAAAACCACCTTGAATAAGTGTGAACCTCATTTGGAAAATACATATTGGAAAGGAGAGAAAATAGGATAATAGGGGCATAAATTGTGATGTAAATTCTTTGGCTTTGTGGAATGGGTGTCTAGGTGAAAACCATGAATACATTTTTAAAAATTGTTCTTTACTATGACTCGATTCATATTTCTGTAATCATTACAAAGGTGAAGGGTTCCATAATATTTATTCACAAAAAACAAAGCCAATTCCCAATATTAAAGGCTTGGGAGAATAAATCATTTATCAGATACAATAGGTTTATCAAAACACATCATAAAAGAAAGAACATAGAACATGAAATAAATATGTCCCTACCACGAAGAATGAATGTCAATATATACATTCCTATGTGCCTATCATGATGCATTAATACTCATTTAACACCATTCTGGTCCATGAGTATAAATATCAAGAATCAAAATTCATCACTAAACAATACCATCACACAAAATACAAATCACCCAAGGTGAAATAACATCAATTTTTTCAATAAAATAACATAAGAACCAATCTCGTCCATATGAACACATATTTGCCCAATACATTGGCTAGATACTCCTATTCAGAAGCTTATTACTATGTCTCGGCATATCTGAGTATCTCTTATACCTTTCCACAAGTAGTAACATAATAGAAATTAAAACATGATTCTTTGATACCACTTTGCTGCATCCCTTAATCCATCACTCTCTCATGTGGCCAAATATGTTTTTTATGGGCCTTCATGCATTCCTACCCATATTACATAGCTCATTGACTAGAAATGAGTGTGATATTTATAGTGGGGAGACCATACCCTTGAGTATGTAGTTATATAGAAGTGGAAAAATCAACATAAATACAGGTCAATCCCTCTAAGTGAAATCGTGTCGTAGCCACTTCAGAATCACTAGCGAGCTAGTTCAAATATGTTCACCTAGTTACATAGGATTACCTTATGCTCAATTATGTTCCACATGTAACACATAACACCAATTTCACCAATATAGGTCAAGCATTACATTGCAAACACTTTTTTCCATAAAATGAACCTTTTACCATTTTACATACACAAAAAATGATTAGAAAAACACTTTTTAAACCACTTGAAAATTCATAAAACCCATTAGGTACATTTCTAGAGAATAACATAATACATTCAACAATTTACTAGGGATACCCTTTCCAAATCATCACAAAAGCTAATTTACCCTATTTAAAAACATTCTTCTCTTAATTTACACAAATAACTCATCACATTTAATGGGGAACAAAAAAAGTTTACATAACCAAAACAATTAATTTCCCTTTGAAACCCCATTTTTAATACATTCTCACTTCAAGTTCCATTGAATGCACAATTCACACCCTCCACATAACCATAAAAACAATTCCATGAAACACCACAATAGAGAACATATTAATCATATCCATTATTCGTTACAAAATCAATTTTCACCACATAAAAATGCCAAAATATATCCAAAACATAATTCACATTACACAATTTATCTATAAAACATGTTCAAATTAATTAAACAAAAAAATAAATTCATCGAAAAATGATTGGGCATGGAACCATCTACATTGGGTGAAGAAATTGCTTAAAAATGGTGTGAAGCCCCATTTGTACCTCAACCACACCTTAAAGAAACCCCAAAAAGGAGAGATTTACCCGAAAAACAACAATATCAAAGCCTATCCAACATAAAAAACCCTATATCAACTACCCTACCTATGGGAAACCCAAAAACCTAAAGAAGGAGAAACAAAACCCTACCTAGAGGGGAATATAGTGTAGCTTCCGTGGTCACGGGGGCCGGGGGTCGCGGGGGGTCGGGGGTCATGGAGTCGTCTGGGTCGCCGGGGTCATGGGGGGCCGGGGCCGCGGGAGAAGCGGGGGGTCGGAGTCACGGGGTCATGGGGGAAGGAGGGTCGGGGTGGGGGATGGGTCAGGTGTTAAAAAAACAATGATTCGCAGAGGTTTATTATAAACCGCCACTAAACTACCACCAGAAAAAATCAGTTTTGTTGTAGTGTGATATTTTCATATGAAATTAAATTGATTAGTATTGTTATTTAGTGTAAACTCATTAAATCATGAAAATTATGGAACCAATATTTTGAATGTGGGAATGTGCAGATGTGTGTGGGGGTTCTGTGGTGTGATTAATATAGTTGTGCCAACTATTGGTATTGTTGGGGTGTTGTAATATGGTGGTGGTGAGGCTTGTTATATTATTGGTTTATTTAACTGATAAGTTTTGTATTTTGTTCTATCTATATATCATGTATTTTATCTTCTTTTAGTAGACTCCCCACCCATGTGGGATAACCTTTCCAACAACTAGTGGTTTTGGTTTCTGATCATTTACCTCGACATATTGGATTGTTGTATTATTTATGGATACATAACCCCTCTCCCTATCTCTTCCTCCATCAGTGATGATATGGTTTGGTGCTGAATGTAACGCCCCGACCCCAGTTACCCAGAGTCGGTGCATTATTACATAACATTGGCATGATCACAAGAAAGATCAAATCTCGAAAGACCGATTGGTTTAGTAGCCTTGGAAACACTAGATATATTCATAAGTTTTACATTACATCATAAAATGAAAAACTACTACAACAACATAATGTCTCCATAATCCACACTCATATCCCCACATAATATCCCTGCAGGTCATTCATAATTCACTTCTTCACTTCCTGGGAAAAAATAAAACATAGAAAAGGGGTGAGCTCAAATGCCCAGTAAGGATAACAATATAGCGGAAACTTTCATAAATAAGAATAAACATTTAAGGCAATGTATAACTAAAACAAAAGCCTTTTAAATATGAACTTTCAACATGGTATGGCATAAATAAAATGAAATAATTCCATTTACTTATTCATATGGATATTCTACTAATCGAATAATCACATGCAAAAATCAATAACCACTTTCATAATGTTGGAATGCATAATGCCAGACTATCATAACGACATAGCCAAGGCCTCGTGCCAAGAATACAAATAAGATTTTGTCAAGGACTTGTGCCAAGACACTAGTTTGTCTCATGAGACCTACCGATGCATCGAGGAGCTATAGCGGGCTCCACCCGTCACATATTAAGTCCAATGCATTCCCATATGAAAAGGTTTAAACATAACATAAACATTCATATTAAAACTAGCATATGAAATGTCAATACTTTCACCATAAACTATGAATGGTATAAAAATAGCACATCCACAGTCAAACATATCACAAAACCTTCAAAACAATATAGAAGTTTTGTATCAACTTCAAATAATCTTAAAATCCATCAAAGGATGTTGACATAGATGAAATCAAAATTCTTTTTAAAGAAATGTCTCCTTTTATTTTGAAATCATTTAAGATCCATATAAAATAAAACATTTTCTTTTAAAATATTCTTATAAGCTTGTAAGGGAAGCTTTGAAGATTTTATAACGGCGGAAAATAGCCGCACCCGACGTATAAGTTAAAAAAAACATTCTTACCTTAATTCTGTCGAAAAGGTTAAAAAGGACCTTGTTTTGAAAACGACCAAAAGATTCCTTTATAAACCACTTATAAAAGTCAAAAAGGGTATAAATGACTTTAACTCATATTTTAGTAAATAGTAAAAATGTTTTGAAATGCATTTTTAAGAAACATGGATGTGGATGATAAAGAGATCCCAGTAGATTATTACGTATAAACAACCTTGGATAATGAAGAGGTTGTAAAGTAAACCCTTACCTTGTACTTTTCCTTGGTTGGGGTAGGTTAACCTCCTGTATAATGGTGAAATATTTGTTATTAAATTATACAAGAATCATATATAATAATATGATATCATATATGATCTTTTAACATTGATTTGTTAATAATATCTTAGAATTATCGTCGTTTCGGGAGTTAACTTACTCATTTTCTTTTATATGTTTTGTTACATAATCCATGGTTGTTGTATCTTATTCATATCCAAAATGATATCTAGTCCTTAAACATCATTTTTAAATCATCAAATGATAATTATACTTGAATGGATACGATGGAGAATGAATCTCATCGCGTTCGTGGAGACAGTAGTCCGTACGTACGCACGAGCGACAATATCATTCTTTTGATATTAAAATAATATATAAATGGATGGTATATCATATATAAAGAATCATTAACATGTTATATTTATTATTTACATGAGTTACACATCATTATTATACCCATCCAAATAATATTATATTGAATAACAATTACACCACGACGTGGAGACGGTAGTCCGTACGTACGCACGTATGGTGACATGTTATTCAAAGGGTGGATAGAATACTGAATATGGTTCTACCATATTTATAATAACATCACAGTATATGTGAGATACTGGAGTTATTATTTTAGAATGGTAAGAACAAAGGAAGAATAAGTGGAAGAAGAAATGAACTTGGAGAAGGGTGGTGAAATCATTACCTCTTCTTCGGGTTCTTCCTTTGGATTTGATCAAAACGGCTCCTTATGTTGGCTTTCTGATCAAACTAAGGCCTCTAAGTTGTATTGAGGGATGTTGGGAGAGTATTTGGGAAGAGTTTGGCCGAACCAAAAGGCTTTTAAGGTGTGAAGAAATGAGAAGGAGGAGTGCCCTTTTATAAGAGGGGTGAGGGGCACCTTTGGAAAAGCTAGAAATATTAATTTATAATAAATTCATATTCGGTTTCTAATGGCTCCAAAGTTGATTATTAAAAGGTTAAGGTGGGGATAGGTCTAAAACCACTCAACCAATAGAATTTAGACAGGTTTGGGTACCTATATTAACCTTATCTTTAAGTATTAACTCTAAGTTAATTAGTTTCACTTTTACAATGTCTCTTTGTATTTTTATATAATATGGTTAATAAACTTACTATATACATCCAAGAGACCCCCAAGTGGTACATTAATGATGAACATATCATTCTATAAGTCTCTTGGCCGAACCTTAGATTTTTAGGAATTTAATATCAATTAATAATATAATATTTGTTTTAAGAACTCTTTTATGTCAATTTTGACACTATTCAATAGTTGATTTTTGTGAAACTCATAACAGATTGATTACTTAGAAAAAAGTCAATTAAATCAATCCTAATATATCATATTATCCTAGAAAATTAGTTTAATTCATTAAAAGTTTCATATTATATTTATTTGGGTATTTATAATATCAATTATTTTAATTTTTCACTATTATAGTAATTACTGCATCATTATTGTGTCATAAATAAAATAAATTATTTAATGTCTAAAAATTATAAATAAAATATCATTATGTAGGAAATCCTTTTAGCTTTCTAATGAATATTAATAATCTAAAATCCAACATACATAACCCTATGTAACAATTGTTTTTCTAAAAGATATATGCTTGTGTCATTTTTGTATTCATTTTAACTTAATTAAAATAAAGTGTCATTATCACTTACAAGTGGATCCATGGGCTCCCAAAATAGACCCAAAGATTTCCATGGTCGACCATGTAACAACCCATAGGGTTAAGACACGTTTTAGGGTAATTTAGTATTATTATAATATTATTTTTTTAACCCTTATTTACCGGATTTACCCTTAACCATGGTAAATAAAATATTTACCGCAGTAATTATTCAAAATGTATAAAAATAAAAGTTACCTATTTACAAAATTTTAACATCCTGATTCCAAATATGGAATCCATTTTTCTAAATTCAAAACACAGAAGTGGCAGAAATTAATTTAAAATTAATTCCCGTTGTCAAAACAAAAAGCGTGTTTTTAAGAGATAATAACTATCAAAAGATTGACACTTGTTTATGTTCGGTTTAATTGTAAAATTATGTCCAATGAACAACATTATATTAAATGGTAAAAATATATTCTAAATATACTTTAAAACCACTAAAATTCATAATTTATCACTATTAATTATTTTGATTAAAAAAGTTGTTTTTAATTAAAATTTAGTAATTTTCACTATTCATCAAAATATGAAAGTTATCCGAAATGTACCAAAATTTCACCTTAGGCTAAATTCGATATTCCTAATCCAAAGATGAAGTCCATTTTAAAATATAAAATATATATAATTTTAAAAAGTAGGTATTACTATTCATAACGGCTAGTTTGATTGGTTGTGGTGTGGGTTAAAACTCAAGGTTGCGTACAACACACGCTACTGTATTATTCAAAGAAAGTGTACCGTGGATGCTTGGGATGTTTCATTTTAAATTTTTGATGTCCCCATTTGCTCAAAAAGTTTAAAATATTGTATTTAAAAAGGGTTCACTATTAAAAGTTGATAAAAGTGCAATACTGAAAATGAATTTGTTCTTGCATTATATCTAAGAAACTCATAATATGGATTCTAAAATTATAAGGATTATATAAAGTTTAAAATTTAGATAATACTATTCATAACCTCTTTTGAATGGCTTTTTTTTGTAAGTCATGGTGTGATTGAAGTCAGTGTTGCGTGTAGTGCTAGTTATTGAATTATTTTGAAGAAAGAACACACTATGAAATATTGGGGTGTTACATTCTCCCCTCCTTCAATAAATTGTGTCCTCGCAATTTGAAATTGTTCTTCGAAAATAAAAGGTTGAAAATAGAAAATATATTTGTGGGAAAACCCACATCGGAAATTGGGTTACTAAAATTTAGTCTTAATATGAGGAAAAGAGAAATGAAAGGGTCACCACCAATTTATGATCCTGATTAGGAGAACATTGGTGGCAATTAGAGACATATAATTGGAGGAAAAACCTAAATATTTATAGGTAGTGATTGAGGTCATCAATCACAAAAAGTATAAAATTGAGGTCCTTAAACTCATCAATCTATGATGATTTGAAGTACCATCGGTTCAACAAAATATAGGGTATTGGGATAACACATTTTTGACGTTTCAAAATATCTTAGTTGAAATCCCACATCGAAAAATTAATTAATGAGGCCTCTATTTAAAATAAAGAGTGGAATGTATGAAGATTACCGAAAATAACACATACTAGGGTTCCATGTAGGAAAATATGGATATGGAGGAGAAATCTAACCATCAATCATCTGATGGAGAGTGGTAGAGAACATGGCTATGAAAAGGCCAACAATCCCAAAGCCATAAATTAGTGATGATTTAAGGTACCATCTAGGGAAACATTTTTGTCCTATGTTCCTTTTATTAATGTTGAGGCATTTATTTATGAGATTGGATAAGATCATAAGGAGATATACTTACTTTATAATCAGAGTTTTATCCATTAATAAGTTTCTACCACAAACTCATCTTTCACTCTAAAAGATAATAGAATGTAATTTTTTATTTATTTATACTATTCGTACAGGGTTCCAAAATAAATGAATTTATAACTCATCTACCAGATCTTTAAAAAAAACAACATTATTTAATCCAGGACATCTCATGGGCCAGTGGTAGGTGATACACCCTTGTCGCCCTTCAGTTGCGGGTTCGAGTCTCGCAGCCTTGCCGGACGCGACGGGTTGCCGCCCAACCTCCGGGTTTTCCTTTTATGGTAATCCAAAATAATCCAAACTAGAACTATCCAAAATACTTTTGTCCAAACTAACAGTCCAACATTTATAAGGAAGGTAAACATAATATAGATCCTTTTTACCCCGCAATAGCATATGAATACCTTCATCTTGTATTCTTTTAATAAACTGAAACATCTTGAATTACCATATTCCTTATTGATTACATTCATGCTCCCCTATTCCATATAGAATGCTGGATATACTTCATTAATCCAAAAATGTTTTAAACCCCAACAATGATGGAATATACAAATCATTAATTAGTTCCAAGGTAGTCAAGAATATCCAATATAATTTATCCAAAACAATCACATATTATTCAAAAATCACTACCTCAGTATCAGAACTATATTATGATTTATCATTCTCTCAACCATATATTTTCCAAAAATTTATCCTGCTATTGAGTCACTTTTCTTTGTTCCACATAATCTCAAGTCCTTAATGAAATAGTACTGCAATACAATCCTTATATACTCCATAATTATTATAACAAGTACATTGTTGATACAACACTCAATTGACATAATCAACATAAGAACTCTAATCATTCCTTTTCATCTGTGGTAGTATCATAACTTGGTTATTATCCAATAACATCATTTGCAGCATAGTCTGATGACTGGGACATAGGTTCGCGTAGTGTCCAAACTCCTTGCAAATGAAGCATTGTACATTTAAAACCATTTTCTTACCCTTGCAGTCACGTACTTTGTTCCCTTTTCCTCCACACTTATAACAAACTCCCATTACTTTCAGGCAAGTTCCAGGGTGTTTCTTTCCACAGTTACCACATATGGGAAAATTCTTCTTTTCCCTCTTCCCTTTATCCATCTTTCTCTCTTCCATCATTTTCTTCTCTTGCTTCCCTTCAAATCCATAGGACTCAGTAAACTCTTTACATATCTTATCAACACATGATATTATTTCTTCATATGATGATAATACATGGGAGACTATTTCTCTTATAAATTCTAGCTTAAGACCATGAAAGATATGATCCTTCCTTCTCTTTGAATCATGTGTATTTCTGGAGTTCTCATTCCTTCTACTGGGCGCCATTTCTATACCATGGCATAAACTAGATCAGTTTATGAATCAAAACACATAATCCCATACTTATAAAACACTTAACATAAATTGAACTATTTATGGATATAATCCATAATCATAAAAATGTTTTCTTTGAGAAAGTATATACTCATAATCCCTTCAAAATGATTTGTAAAGAAAATGAGAGTTATCCTAAGCATATCCCCTGGGAGTGTCGTAACCAAGAGTGCAGCAAGGCCCGTTGTCGTGCACCAGTTCCCGTTCGAGTCTAGCTCAAAGCAGTGTTTTCGGGTTTTACCCCTAGGTACATTTGTGCCAGAGCCGCCTCTACCAGCTCGTATCCAGACAGGGATGTATTGCTCGGAAAACTCACAAAATCTCTACAATACCAAAATTCTAGGAAGTTCTTCTATACTAATCCTCAAAGTTCATCTTAGGTCTACATGCTCTAATCAGAGTTTATCTAAATCTAGCTTCCAAGGTTTGTAATAAACTTCCTCTGATACCAACTGTAACGCCCCGACCCCAGTTACCCAGAGTCGGTGCATTATTACATAACATTGGCATGATCACAAGAAAGATCAAATCTCGAAAGACCGATTGGTTTAGTAGCCTTGGAAACACTAGATATATTCATAAGTTTTACATTACATCATAAAACGAAAAACTACTACAACAACATAATGTCTCCATAATCCACACTCATATCCCCACATAATATCCCTGCAGGTCATTCATAATTCACTTCTTCACTTCCTAGGAAAAAATAAAACATAGAAAAGGGGTGAGCTCAAATGCCCAGTAAGGATAACAATATATCGGAAACTTTCATAAATAAGAATAAACATTTAAGGCAATGTATAACTAAAACAAAAGCCTTTTAAATATGAACTTTCAACATGGTATGGCATAAATAAAATGAAATAATGCCATTTACTTATTCACATGGATATTCTACTAATCGAATAATAACATGCAAAAATCAATAACCACTTTCATAATGTTGGAATGCATAATGCCAGACTATCATAACGACATAGCCAAGGCCTCGTGCCAAGACTACAAATAAGATTTTGTCAAGGCCTTGTGCCAAGACACTAGTTTGTCTCATGAGACCTACCGATGCATCGAGGAGCTATAGCGGGCTCCACCCGTCACATATTAAGTCCAATGCATTCCCATATGAAAAGGTTTAAACATAACATAAACATTCATATTAAAACTAGCATATGAAATGTCAATACTTTCACCATAAACTATGAATGGTATAAAAATAGCACATCCACAGTCAAACATATCACAAAACCTTCAAAACAATATAGAAGTTTTGTATCAACTTCAAATAATCTTAAAATCCATCAAAGGATGTTGACATAGATGAAATAAAAATTCTTTTTAAAGAAATATCTCCTTTTATTTTGAAATCATTTAAGATCCATATAAAATAAAACATTTTCTTTGAAAATATTCTTATAAGCTTGTAAGGGAAGCTTTGAAGATTTTATAACGGCGGAAAATAGCCGCACCCGCCGTATATGTTAAAAAAACATTCTTACCTTAATTCTGTCGAAAAGGTTAAAAAGGACCTTGTTTTGAAAATGACCGAAAGATTCCTTTATAAACCACTTATAAAAGTCAAAAAGGGTATAAATGACTTTAACTCATATTCTAGTAAATAGTAAAAATGTTTTGAAATGCATTTTTAAGAAACATGGATGTGGATGATAAAGAGATCCCAGTAGATTATTACGTATAAACAACCTTGGATAATGAAGAGGTTGTAAAGTAAACCCTTACCTTGTACTTTTCCTTGCTTGGGGTAGGTTAACCTCCTGTATAATGGTGAAATAGTTGTTATTAAATTATACAAGAATCATATATAATAATATGATATCATATATGATCTTTTAACATTGATTTGTTAATAATATCTTAGAATTATCGTCGTTTAGGGAGTTAACTTACTCATTTTATTTTATATGTTTTGTTACATAATCCATGGTTGTTGTATCTTATTCATATCCAGAATGATATCTAGTCTGTAAACATCATTTTTAAATCATCAAATGATAATTATACTTGAATGGATACGATGGAGAATGAATCTCATCGCGTTCGTGGAGACGGTAGTCCGTACGTACGCACGAGCGACAATATCATTCTTTTGATATTAAAATAATATATAAATGGATGGTATATCATATATACAGAATCATTAACATGTTATATTTATTATTTACATGAGTTACAAATCATTATTATACCCATCCAAATAATATTATATTGAATAACAATTACACCACGACGTGGAGACGGTAGTCCGTACGTACGCACGTATGGTGACATGTTATTCAAAGGGTGGATAGAATACTGAATATGGTTGTACCATATTTATAATAACATCACAATATATGTGAGATACTGGAGTTATTATTTTATAATAGTAAGAACAAAGGAAGAAGAAGTGGAAGAAGAAATGAACTTGGAGAAGGGTGGTGAAATCATTACCTCTTCTTCGGGTTCTTCCTTTTGATTTGATCAAAAGGGTTCCTTAGGTTGGCTTTCTGATCAAACTAAGGCCTCTAGGTTGTAGTGAGGGATGTTGGGAGAGTATTTGGGAAGAGTTTGTCCGAACCAAAAGGCTTTTAAGGTGTGAAGAAATGAGAAGGAGGAGTGCCCTTTTATAAGAGGGGTGAGGGGCACCTTTGGAAAAGCTAGAAATATTAATTTATAATAATTTCATATTCGGTTTCTAATGGCTCCAAAGTTGATTATTCAAAGGTTAAGGTGGGGATAGGTCGAAAACCACTCAACCAATAGAATTTAGACAGGTTTGGGTACTTATATTAACCTTATCTTTAAGTATTAACTCTAAGTTAATTAGTTTCACTTTTACAAAGTCTCTTTGTATTTTTATATAATATGGTTAATAAACTTAATATATACATCCAAGAGACCCCCAAGTGGTACATTAATGATGAACCTATCATTATATAAGTCTCTTGGCCGAACCTTATATTTTTAGGAATTTAATATCAATTAATAATATAATATTTGTTTTAAGAACTCTTTTATATCAATTTTGACACTATTCAATAGTTGATTTTTTTGAAACTCATAACAGATTGATTACTTCAAACAAAGTCAATTAAATAAATCCTAATATATCATAGTATCCTAGAAAATTAGTTTAATTCATTAAAAGTTTCATATTATATTTATTTGGGTATTTCTAATATCAATTATTTTATTTTTTCACTATTATAGTAATTACTGCATCATTATTGTGTCATAAATAAAATAAATTATTTAATGTCTAAAAATTATAAATAAAATATCATTATGTAGGAAATCTTGTTATATTTCTAATGAATATTTATAATCTAAAATCCAACATATATAACCCTATGTAACAATTGTTTTTCTAAAAGATATATGCTTGTGTCATTTTTGTATTCATTTTAACTTAATTAAAATAAAGTGTCATTATCACTTACAAGTGGATCCATGGGGTCCCAAAATAGACCCAAAGATTCCCATGGTCGACCATGTATCAACCAATAGGGTTAAGACACGTTTTAGGGTAATTTAGTATTATTATAATATTATTTTTTTAACCCTTATTTACCGGATTTACCCTTAACCATGGTAAATAAAATATTTACCGCAGTAATTATTCAAAATGTCTAAAAATAAAAGTTACCTATTTACACAATTTGAACATCCTGATTCCAAATATGGAATCCATTTTTCTAAATTCAAAACACAGAAGTGTCAGAAATTAATTTAAAATTAATTCCCGCTGTCAAAACAAAAAGCGTGTTTTTAAGAGATAATAACTACCAAAAGATTGACACTTGTTTATGTTCGGTTTAATTGTAAAATTATGTCCAATGAACAAAATTATATTAAATGGTAAAAATATATTCTAAATATACTTTAAAACCACTAAAATTCATAATTTATCACTATTAATTATTTTGATTAAAAAAGTTGTTTTTAATTAAAATTTAGTAATTTTCACTATTCATCAAAATATGAAAGTTATCCGAAATGTACCAAAATTTCACCTTAGGCTAAATTCGATATTCCGAATCCAAAGATGAAGTCCATTTTAAAATATAAAATATATATAATTTTAAAAAGTAGGTATTACTATTCATAACGGCTAGTTTGATTGGTTGTGGTGTGTGTTAAAACTCAAGGTTGCGTACAACACACGCTACTGTATTATTCAAAGAAAGTGTACCGTGGAAGCTTGGGATGTTTCATTTTAAATTTTTGATGTCCCCATTTAGTCAAAAAGTTTAAAATATTGTATTTAAAAAGGGTTCACTATTAAAAGTTGATAAAAGTGCAATACTGAAAATGAATTTGTTCTTGCATTATATCTAAGAAACTCATAATATGGATTCTAAAATTATAAGGATTATATAAAGTTTAAAATTTAGATAATACTATTCATAACCTCTTTTGAATGGATTTTTTTTGTAAGTCATGGTGTGATTTAACTCAGTGTTGCGTGTAGTGCAAGTTATTGAATTATTTTGAAGAAATAACACACTATGAAATATTGGGGTGTTACACTGAATAATATTTAGTTGTTATGATACATGATATATAGTGGCAGTCATGTGGGGTTTTAGGGGGGAACAATGTTTATTTCAGTCATGTTCATGATACATTTTTCTTCTAGTTATGTGATGATCTTGTGTTGTTATAGCTCAAATTTATTATAGGGTAATGTGATATATTTTCCTATGTGTTTTTCAGTGATATGTGATGTGGTGATGACTTACTCTATCACTAGCATGTATTTTGTTATTTTTGGTAACTTCAAGGTGTTATTATTAACATTCTTCGTGAATTGTGTGATTTTTAGGTTTAATTTTATATCATATTACAGAGTTGTTTCGTTGGGGTTTACACTATGTATTGATCTTGTATTTTTATGGATTATAATTCATTCCATATATGAGATTTTACTACCATTAGAAATAACCACCATCCCAAGGCCTACTAGAGGAAGTACATCGGGGGTCATTTTATGTCTTTATTTATGGTCATCCTTTGATGGGTACCTTTAGAAGGTTGGTTTCATGAAAACTATAGTCGTATGGGTTAAATTTAATTAAAATTGAATCCCTTGGAAAATATTTATGCAAAATATCATTTTTTATTTTAAATATTTTATATACTACACCATTATCATTCTGTGTCATACTTTAATTATATTTCATGATGTCCATTATTTTGTTCCATGTTCATCATTATGGGGTTTTTGATTCAAATCATAGCTTGGTTTTAAGGGTATTAATATCAACATCTCTTCATTAAGTAATGTTTTTAATTTTTATCAGATATTTCATATTTATAAGGTAAAAATACTAATAGAGACTTTATTTTTAAATAATATAATATTTAATCCCTGTAATTTACATAACCATATGATTTTAATAATTTAATATCATTTGATTCAAAAATTATTTCAATAGTAAGATATTTACATGACTCAATTCTCTTCCTAGGATTATAATCAAACATAATTTTATACTATCTTTTATTATGAAACTATTTCATTCAATGATTATTTTAAAACATATTTACCAAATATTATATAAGGAAATCATGTTTCACATCAATTTATTCTACCACAATATTTCTAATTCTTAGTTATGATTCAGTTTTGTGATGAATAATTCACATTAATTTTAATGGAATTTTCTTCCATATAGGTTTTTTGGAAATCCATCCAATTTTCCGCTTTCCATAGTAAAAAACCAAAATATTTTTTATCCAATTTTTATTTTATTCCCCATATTTTTTATTAAAGATATAATTTTTTTTTTCAATTTTAATGATGTTGGTTTTCAAAAATGTTATAATAAATTTTCAAAAAGTTTTCTCATGTATTAATAAACTTTTAGCTTCAAAATAATATATTTTAATAGAATTTATGATTATTAAAGGATATATAATTACATATTACATTCTGGTATAAAATGTTTTAATTTTTCTTTTTCATTGATTTTTCTAAAAACATTATATCTTACTCAAGTCAACATTATTAAATATTAATTTTAGAGTAAAAGTTTTCAAATAATTTGTAATTATCTTGTTTGATTACCATTATGTATTTATAAGTACAATATATTTTGAACTCTTGGTAATAATGTTTCAAAAAAATTCTCATTCCATTACATAAAATATGTTTTTAATATTAACTCATAATATTCCTTTCACAATGATTTTTAAATTGTACAGTGAAAAATTTTGTGCTTCACATCTATTTACCCTTAAAGGATTAAAATTCATTAACTAGTGTTCAATCACCATGTATATATTATCATGATATCTGTTCATATGAAAAATGGGAGTTCTAATATAATACAATTTTCTATTTTCATATTATATATTTTTCATAAAAGGTTTTAAGAAACCCATTATTTATCCTACAGGTTCTTTATGACGTGATATGTTTTTTACTATATATATATACAAAAAATGAATTGATTATGAGGTGGATCAAACCTACAGATATAAGAAATTTAATGTATAATTATTTACATAACATGATTTAGAAGTGATATGCGAGTTGGATAGAACGTATCTAGGTTTACATTGGGTTACTATGGTGACTTTTTACACTAGTTCAATTTTTTCAGGGAATGGTTTTGTGGGTAGCCATGTTATAGGGATAATAAAACCTATTTTTATCATCATGCAACATTTCTTCCACCATTCCATAAGAATTATTAAATGATTCATTTTATATTTCCCATTTCATGGTAGATCTTATATAATTTGATATTTTATTTCTATATTTCTTATTTGTGGTTAACACTTCAAGATTTATGTTCTTTTAAATCATACATTTTTACTTGTTTATGATTTGCACATTTATACAATCTATTCATTATGGACATTATTTTTTATCACATAATGGTCATTCTATCCCTATAATTTGTTATGATTCCACTCGCCATGTTTTAAATATGAATATTTAGCGTGAGATATATAAGAAAGGTTCTAGAGGAGAATTATATTAGATCAATTTTTACATGTGTTGTAAATTAATATTTTATATATGTAATATCTAAGACACTAATCCAATAGATATTTAGGTCATATAACTTATTATGGATATAATATTTAAATTTTTATATAAATGTATTATTTATGTTATGTTTATCTTGCGTCACTATAATTTTTATCAAATATAGGTTTAGTAATTTTACAGATTAGATTAGTGTTTTTAGGATAAAAATTTGTTTTATTTTATGTTATATCTTTAGAACCTTAGTAAAAATCCTATAAATGGGTCAAAGTATAGAATCATATGCTGAAATATTGGTAAAGTGATGAGTCGATTGTTTTCCCTTGAAATAAATAACACTTTTTATACTAAATAGTAATGTGGATGTTGAATAAATTAATAGATTGGAAATCAACCGAAAATTAGTTGGTTGATAAGTGACTTGATCATCATCTTAATTCATAACGAGTAGTCCTAATACTACACAGTAGGTTTTACACTCTTCTGGGAAATATATTGGTTGATCATGTTCTAATTAAGAACCACTATGAAGGATTGATTACTTATGTTTTTTGAGTGATTATGTTGAGAAATAAAAATAACTAAATAAAAAGTAACCTAGGTTTAACAATTATTGATATATTTCCAAATAATGAAACTATAGGATAATGTGATAATGTAAAATAAAAATACTTTTTAAGGCTTAATTCCTTTTAATATTTTCAGAAATTTTTCCGTATTGTTAATTTTTCCCAGTCATTTCAATTCATTTTTGTTTTAGTGAAGGAAAAAACTAGAAGGAACAAAGTTAAGCTTCGATGTAAAAGAGAATGATATCATTATCTCAACAGTAAACCCATTGTAATGGTAGATATACATGAAATTTCGTTATTATGACAAAACATATATCATGATACAATATTAGAATGATACTATAGTTAAAATATAATGTCAATAAAACAAGATAAGTTTTGAGTCTAACGAAACTTTTAGCAAAATAGATGAGGAAAGAAATCCAATTAAATAGTATATATGTCTAAAAAATTAGGAATAATTATACTGGTAATTTCATCTGATAGACAAAAGAATAATGTAATTGTTGTAGAGGAGAAAATCAATAAAAAATATCATGGTAAAAAAAATTTAACACATGAAAGGATGATATAAAGCATACATGGAGACTACTAAGAGTTCAATGTCAAATATTTATACAACTGATCCATTTTCAAATTAATGATCAAATACATGGATTACTATGGTTGGTTAGAATACTTAACCTCCAAGACCTTGGGAATAAAGATTAATAGTTGAAATGAGTATCAATGAATATGATATTAGTAATTTGGTGTTAACAAAAACTCAAACCTTGATTAGTGTAAATATTATAGTTATATATATCCTATTGTATTTAGATTAATTTTTAGAAATATAAATCCATAACCAATAATTATTTTTATTTTCATTATAGTATTTTTAGTTGTATTAATATTATGATTATTTTGATAAATATAAAAATATCAGTCTAAAAAATTTATTTTATTTTTGAAATCAAATTTAAATCATCATTATGACTCCAAATTAATTTTATAACATGGAAAAATACACTCAAAATCAATTATGACCATCTGTTAGTGGAGGTTCAATAATGAGTTATCTAATAAGAAATATGAATCCTTCACACTAACCATAACGCCAAGTTGTGGGACACATTTTTTATAATGGTTAGGGAAAATAGACTTTTTCTATTCATCCTTATGAAATATATTGTTATATATAAAAAGGTATAATAACTTTAGGGATTTAATTATTTTTTAGTTTTATAGATAATCCTCTAAGAAATGATAATTAAATTGCATGTCTGAAATTTATAAAATTTGGGTAGCATGTAGTGACATGAGATCTTCTACTTAATGATATATCATGTTCTATGTTTTTTACCAAAAAAATACAAAAATTAAGGAAAATAAATATCCTGATGAGGTAGATATAAAATTATCAAGAACAAATAGTGGAAAAAAAATTTATATACATGTAAATGTATATATTTATAAGAAAAAAAATTCCTAAAACATCAAACTCAATTATTACATATAAAAACCTAATTATGTTTTTTTATTCATAAAATTTATATCACTAAAAGTTTCATATATATAATATTAGTAATAATATTTCAATAATAGATTACATACCCAAAAATGATTCTCTATAAAACTGTTATCGTGATACATTATAAATTATATTTTTAAGATAAATTGTTTAATTTTTGTATGTATATTTTTAAAAAAAAATATAATTCAATTTATTTTTTATTTTTCGTGGTGTATTTATTATAATTTTATTTTGAAATTTTATAACATTATTTTTTAAATGAATGGTGAAAATTATAGTTTTTTAAATCTCATTGGATTTTAATATATATTTACAACCTAAAACATTTGAAACAATTTTTTGACCAAAATTATATCTTTTAAAAAATATTATACATACTAAAATATAATTTTATAATTAAAAAAATATTATATATTTTAGAAAATAAGAAATTTTTTACCAAAAAATGAATTAAATAAATTCATATTTTAATATTTAATTTTGTTAACTATATCAAAAGAAATTAAAATTTAAATTTAAAACATGAGGGTCCAAATTATATAAAAAATGAAAGCTTTTTTTATTCATTAGGATTATTTATCCTTTTTTAAATATTATTGATCTAGGTAAAATGGTTATTTTTCAATGTATAATAGTTTTCTAGATAATTATTATTTTTAAAACTAAATAAAACACAATTTTTTTTTTAAATGTAGTGTGTAAAAAATTATTCCAATGAATTATCTCACATTTAATAGGTAATAAATTTTAAAAAAGAATAAGAACACATAATGATTAAATTGTTATTTGGTCGAAATCCCATTTACGACACATTATATGAATCTATTTACTATTTAATTTTATACTATTTAGATATTTAATTATGTTAAATTGATATAAATTTTTTAAAAACATAAAAATATAGTAATAATTGTATATTTATATTATTATTAATAAAATTATTTAGATGATTAATATATTATCATGAGTAATAAGTGTTAAAATTACTAATATAAGGTGGATTTATTTTTAAAATATTTCATCACCTATAGACCTTATGAGAAACATTTTCACGTTAGTATTACATAACTACATATCATACCAACCATACATCTCCTAAATCACATAATATTCACGCATTTCCATTCATACCCATTACATACAATTCATTTCCATGGAAATGTTCTTATAAATTACAAATAAAATCAGGGTCCCTTAAAACCATTCAATACTCCTATCCTATTTCAAAATCTCCTTGAATCATGAAAAAAAATCTAGCCATGATGTCCATTAAACATCCTTATTCATATGGTCCCCACACTTTATCCATGCCCCTAAAATATAAGGTCTTCATTAAGTAGATGTTCAAGGTATCAACGTAGGAATCACATATTTCACATTATTTAATTTCTATGAAATTAATTAACATAAATTAATAAAAACATCATTATAATTTTTGTTCTAAATTTTTTTATAATAATAATATTTAAAAAAATTATTATCTTTTATTTACTATGAAAACCTTGAATCATCCTTACTTTGTGTGTGAGGATTTACACTTCCATGAAGATATTATTTACTATTTTCCTCACCACCATTCATGGATATAATTAATTATATAATAGATGAATAAATATGATTTAAATAATTTTATTATTATTTTTAAATTATCAATTAATATCCACCTTCACTACTATAATTGTTCAAGTAATAAAAACAATAATCATGCATTATGCAGCCCACCTCTGCCTTGAAGAATAATTTTTTCATTATATTGTTTCAATTTTTTCAAAACCCATTAAATATTTTCAACAAAATAAAAATATCAAAATAATAAGATATTATTCAGATATAATGTTATTATGATAAAATAATCACATCATTAACCATACTGAATAAGTAAGTTGAATTGTGTTCATGATTGTGTTTTTTACAACCAATTTGAACAATTATATAAAATTATAACATAGATGATTATGAAAAATAAATTTACAGTGTAATATGAAAGAAATATTTAAATAATTTTATTAAATTTATGTGAAGGATACATCAATATTTCAATCATTAAATATTCAAAATGACATTATTGGATGAACATATCCAAAAAAATATTTATTATCTATTTTATATTCTTGGAGATTGACTAAAGTAATCATTAATAGTGATTTAAAATTAATAAATCTGTGTATTCATCATTTATAGTAATATTAATTAACATTTAATGATGAATATATAATGAATAATTATCACTAAATCTTCTCTATGAAAACTACTACACAAGGTTAAAACTATAAACACCAGTTGAGGGAAAATATAAAAAACAAACTAATATAAATATAATATATATTTGTAAATGATATATATCAATATGTTTAACTATAAATATATTTTTAAAATAATATATTAAGATATTAATTTATTTTACAAGGGGTAAGATCACATTTTACTAAGTAGTGAAACAATGGAAAAGATTCCAACATAATTTCCATTCGTTAAGATATATTTATTTTCAAAATGTGGAATAATTTTTTATCTTTTACCTACTACCATATTTAAAATTTTATACCATGATTATATTATATTTCATGATATTAAATATTAAATTTCATTTTACCAATATCATGTTCTTTTGGTTCCAACATTTCAATACCTATAATGGGTATTCCATGATTTTTTTTTCATTGACATATGTTTTAGTTTTATGCCCCAATTTATTATTTCTGTATTGTATAAACTATATTATTTTTATGATCTCGGTGATTTTAGTTTCATAATTAAAACATCCTTAAGTATTTCATTATGTAAAATATTAATCAACTCAGACATATTTATTCAATACACCCTCATTCATTTCAATTGTGTAAATAATAAACATTATCTTATTTTATCATCATATATTAATATTTAATGATTTAAAATTGTTTCCCCATTTTTATATTATCTTGGGGTTTTTATTCAAACGGTACAATAACTGTAATGGTTTCCATCCACACTTTATATCAGTGATAAATCTTTTAATGGTCTATAAAAATTTATTATTTATATTGTTTATAAACATCCCATGAATTTATTTTATTAGGAGACATGATTAAATCCATGTTATAAATAAAACCATATGAATATCAATAATTCAATGAATTCTAATTAAAATAAATACTAATAATGCATTTGTTTTTTCATGACATAATTATTTTGAATGTGTCATAATCACTTATCATTGTCTATTATCATTCAATATAGGCCAATACTTACCTAGGATGATTTTAGTATGTATATCCACATTTATTATTCATAAATATTTTTTAAAATTAAATCATTCTTCATCAATTATTTTAAATATAATTAAAATTAATTTTTAATAAGAATAAATCCATTTACTTTTAATGTGTTTTTCTTCCTTACCGATATTTTTTATATCCCAATAATATTCTGCCTTCACTAGTGAGAACTAAATATAATTTTATTATTAATTGGAATTATATTTTACTAAATTTATTATAATTAAATTATTTCATTATAATTTTTATGAATTCATGTTTTCAAAATGGTCAGTTCGATATATAAAAAAAAATTTATCGTGTTTATTTTAAAAATTTTATCATCCACCCCAAATTTTATATTAATATCCATTATGTTTTATTCATGTCTCTATTATTAAGGATTATTTTTCAAATGTAAATGATATCAATCTATTTCTTTGTCAGTATTTTTTTATACACTTTATTTAATTCTTAATTCACTATTATTTTTTATTCATTAATGAGTAAAATGTTTCAAAAATTATTTGCACTTATTTTTTTTAAAACATATACATATATTTATTTATAATTAATTCTAAAAAATTTATAAAACATTTTCAAAATACTATTATATTTACATTATCTAAAAATTGATTTAAGAGTAAATTTTATCTCAGTGTTTATGATAATGTTTGAAATATTCTGTGATAACATTTTTATTTCATCTGTATTTAGCCTTTAAGGTTTATCATTCATGATGTGATGATTTTTTCACCAATTATATGTTGTTCTGAAATTAATTCATTTAAAAAATGATATTTTTTATATTATATGATTTATATTTTCCATGTTATGTATTATTTCTAAAATATTGAATATACCCATTTCTTTTTCTGTAGGTTTCATTTGACATGATGAATGTTTCAATTTCAGTTGGAAAAAAATGTATGTATTTGATGTGTGTGACTTATTAATTCCTCCAAATAATTGGTTAGGGGAATATATCTATTGAGATATATATGTTATGTGAATGGTTATGTACATATATAGGTTCACTAAAGGTGATTTTGATAGAGTTTAACTATTGTATCATTTTTATGAGTGAATGGGTGGTTGTAAAAATATTAACATTGACAATGAATACAATGTTTATGATCATTACACATTTCCTATTACATTCCTTGATCAATAATATATGATTCATGTTATATTTTATTATGCCATATTAAAAGGATAATCTCAATAGATACAATGTCTATTGTTCATGTATATAGTTAATAATTACTATTTTATGTTCTATTAATTTAGATATTTTTATTTTTTAATTATTTTTCATATATTTATTATATAACTACAAAGGCAGTCTTTATGTTGTTACATAATGAGAATTTGAACACTCCTTGTTCTCATGTTTCAATTCCCTAATTTATAATGAAAATTTTATCATGTATGATATATAGTAAAATGATATATATGAGCATAATTATAAATAAATGTACACATGTGTTTTAAAATATAGATGCTCATAGAGAAAATTTCCTAACACTAAGCCTTTTGATATTTGGGTTGTGTGAATGATTATGGATACACAATTTAAATTTAGATATTAATTTATTATTTTAGTTATAATTATATGGGATTATTAGAACCATACATCTAAGGAAGTGGGATCCATCTCTATGAATTACCATGATTAGTAATTCATCAATCAAAATATATAATTTTTAATGATAAATTAATCATCCTTAGAAAATAGTTTATTTTATTGAAATTATCAATAAAATTTAAGGGTTTCATGAGGTTTTATCTTAAATAATGGTTTTGTGTGACTCTTACATGCTTTAAGTATCCATTAAATAATTATAGGAGTTATTAATTTGTCAATATATCATGAGAACATGGAATTTAAGGATTTTATGGTTCTATTTACATGGATGGTTTATCCAGATATGATGAATTTATTTAAGACCATGGACTTTTTTGCTAAAAATGGTGAAGTAATTGTAATGTAGTTTGATTTTGTTTATATTTTCCTTTTTTATACATAGATGTTAAAAAATGAGAAAATCAAAGCTTAAATGTTATAAATTGGCCTTTTATTGGATATCCAATTCCATTTTTTATCTTGATGATATGGATATATGCTACTTTTGTTGTTCGATCCTTATTGAAAAATATTAATTAGTTATTGATGTAATGATTATATAACTGCCTTAAATATATGGTGATATTTTTAGTTGATTTTAGAAGAATATGGGAATTCATGTTGACCTAAGAGGGTGTTTAGTAGTGTCTCTATGGACTCATCTCAGTTTACGTGATCATCAACATCAGGTAGAGGATCTCTAATTTTTTATTTGTGTCATAGGTATTTACACATGATTTCATCATGACAATCAACCCAATGTATTTTAATTCTTAGGGGTTTAGGCCATCTATAAAGGTATTTCAGAAACAAACCATCTCTCTGGAGTGATGATAGCTCCTTAGCACCTAAATGATCTTAAAATCAGTTTAGCACCAGAAATGCAGTTGGACAAAAATATCAGGCTTGGGAAGGAAAATAATAATATTTTAGTCATTTTATGTTAAGACAAATACATTATTCCAGAATAATACTCCAGACCCAGACTACGTCCACCATGTTTAACAAGTGGATATTTCTCTTATAGAGTCTAATATGAGGACAATGATTGTGAGGGGTACACTATTTATGGAATCATCTATAATGATTTCTTAATTTGGTTTTGGTTCCTCTCAAACTTTTTTCTCGTCAGGTTGTGGAATTGTTAAAACTTCTATATGATCTCATGTCATGCATTATTAATATTTCAACACCCCTATGAAATTATGATTATTCAAGGATTCTAATGAGCATATTTTATTATCTCTATATGAAATATAGAGTGAGTATAGGACTCCCACGTTCATGATACAGATTAATTTGATATCATTATCATAATAAATTTGATATTTTTATTCATTGAAAATGTTAATTATTACTAATGGAATGTTTCCCTCATTTTTGATAATGGAAATCCCCTTCTGTTTCACGGGGATTATGTTACATGATTGTGTCTGATAAGACCATATATTCTTTAAGTGGGTAGTCTAAAATATTTTTTTGCTGTTTCTCTTTGTAGAGTATGATGAAAAAAATAATATTTTTGAACATCACTAGATCTTAATGAATTTTTTAATTATTTTTTCAGATTAATTTCCAATTTTTCCAATATAATGGAATATTTAGATCTCAATTGATCTAGTGCCACAGACTCAGTAGGTTACATTTTCCTCATATTTGAAGTAGAGTAAGGTGTAAATGAATAATAAGTACACTATGCAAGGTTATTATAATATCTTTGTCCAAGTTAATGCTTTGATCAGGTCCTCAAAAATTGATATTTGATAGGGGTTTTGTCTACTACAAGTTATGGAATTACATGTCTCTAAGAATACTTTCTAGAGAATTTATGTACACTTCATGTATCTAGTGTTTCGATTTAGGTTTAAAAATCATATGGTTATATTTATAGCACTGTTAGGAATGATTTTTCACTAATTCATTAATAATATTGGTATCTGTATTTTAGTATTAATCCCTCATCTAATTTATAAATAAGGAGGTAGATGATTATCCTTTGTGGGTAGTTTTGAAAAAACTCTATGAGAAATTTTTTTTAGGCCATGCTATAAATGCATAATATTTTAATTAGGGAAGTGAAACTCATGAATTAAGTGTTTTTGAATTGTTTACTTTTAGTAGATCCTAAAAAGTAGAGTGAATATATGTCTTCAGAGTAATCATTGAACATCCTATAGATTATGATATTGTTTTTTGTAGTAGGTCACTGTTGTTAGTTCTATGAAATTACATTGATGGGTTTCTTCCATCAGATATATATATATGTGAATGTAGAGATGAAAAGATTGTTTGTTTTTATTATCTAGTTTATGAAAAATATTATCATGATTAAAAATAATGAGAAATTGGGATATGATGGGTGTTGGTGAATTAAGAAAATTATATAGTGGAGAGACTGTCATAGAATGGTCTCAGACACCAAAGGGATTAATTTTAATTCTAAACTGGCATGTCGTTCTATTGTCTAGGATAAACATCATGATGTTGAACTCTCAATATTTTTATAGCGACTATCACTTAGGAACCAAAAATATGGATTGTGATATGAAGTGCTGATTCAGGTGGATAGTTTTGGGACATGAAATCATGGACATCAGATCACTTTCCTATACATATCATCAGGTGAAGTGCGAGAGTTGAGTACCATCATGTTTGATTCATTCCTTTATCAAACACTTTTGATGTTTCTATGTTGACCATAATGGATGAGTGGAGTTTTTTAAAAAAACAATTACCAATCATTAACTATGTCAGATCCATTTTAGGATTATTATAGTTAATACTGTCTACCCATCATTTTTTGGACTAGGATTGGAAATAATTCTACATGGTCGGTAAGAATTTTTTTTATGTGACGATTACTAAAATTCAGACCATTTGGTATATTTTTGTGATAACTACATGTTGTGATAACACCATAAATAGTTTTAATCTCCACCAAATGAATTTATTTTAGTTTAATACATTTTTTCTGAAAGTATCGCTTGATTTGGTCCACAAAGGATTGAAAATGAAATTGAACCATTATCCAGGGTTTGATGTCCCTTTTAAGACTATATAATATGTTTGAATAAATTCTTAAATAGTATATGTTCTACATCAATTAAATATCTAGGATGTATTTATTCATTCTAAATTAAATAAGTAATATCCCAATCTTTATCACATTATTTTTTAGATGAACCTAAATTAGATTCATACAATTTAGTAACGGATAACCAGTTATGATAATTGATTCTTATGTTAATGTGATGTGTTGGAATTTAATTTATTTAGTTTGTGTTTTTTTATAATAAATCATTTTATCATATTCAGGGGATCAAAAAGTTCCCATAATCTGCCAATAACCAAATTGGCTTATGAATAATGGACCATGTTGTCTTTTTAAGGTAAAAATACAAATGTTACTGAAAATTATCACCAACAATGTTTAATTTGATTGTATGAAAAAAATTATATATTATTTGAAAATTTCTAATATAATATTTTGGTCTCTTATTTCTTATCAACCATTCTTATTTAGATCTATTCTAGATTTTTATGAATTTAAAATTCTAGAGAATGTATTTTTTGATTCTGTAGGAGACTAAAACATGAAAAATGTAGACACCCCAATAGAACTAGTAATAGAGGGATGTATTTTTTATAACCTTGGTGGATGGAGTGTGGATTACACATTGAAAATTTTTTGAAATGGGGAATTTATATTCCCATACATAGTTCAAATTGGTGGAACCATAGCTGAGGTGGTACAACATATAACACCCCTAACCATGTTTCAAAAAAGTGACCTTAGATACCCTTATATAGTTCAACACCAATGTTTGGTTGATCATGGGGATATATATTTTATAATAAGGATTAAGATATTGATAAGTTTTTGTTATTAAACCATAGAATAATACATGAGGATATTTCATGGAGTCTTGGGAGTCTGATTCCCTATCACCCTGCCTCTTTGATATGATCTACAATGTAGAACAATAGCTCTTTCAAAATGGTGTCCAGGTGAGGGAAAAATGCATAGGACCATTGGTTGTACCTTAATTTACCAATATTATGTTTATTTATATGAAATTATTTAAATTTCGAATGTAATATTTTCAAATTGAATCACCTAGCTATAATATCTTTTTCACTATCAATCTATATATTTAGAAACGTGGGACTCAAATTCCCCATTCCATATTAGTGTGATTACTGGGTTTATTTCTTATAGTTTCATTGATGAATCATTATAAAACTATATAATTTTCATTTATATTATATTTTTCTCACCCCATTGGATTATTCTCTTCCCATGAGTGTTATATACCTTTATTTTATGCTGGAATAATTTTATTTTTTGTGTTATGGTTTTTATGGTATGTTATTTTCATTATAGGAACCCAAATTCTGTCCAATTATTATTTACGTCAATGAAAATGGACATCAAATAGTTACATCATAATTAGATTTGTTAATGGTATGCAGAATCAGATGATAATATTTTTATAGGAAATATTTTTTCTTCCCACATTTATAAAATAATGATTTATTTAATATATCTAATGTTACTGTTGTTTTAATGACTTGAAATATATGATATGAAAATTTAAAAATGTTTTTCCATTAGTTGAGAAGTATAATGGTTTTAAATGAATGATTTTTATGTAAAAAATTGAAATGGATTACATTGGATTAATGAAAGGTCTTATTTAATGGAATGTGATATTTTTAATGTGTTAAATCACTTGGGATCCTGATTACCTAAAGGGGATGTCTAGTTATAATTAAAGATTTAATTTACACTACACTAACAAACCAAATTAGACTTAGATAAAGGGCTTGGTTATATATATGTGAATCAATAAACAACTAAGAAAAGTAATACACACCATATATGGTTGATAGATGTGGTGTCATTTTATGGGCCTCTTCACAATGAAAGGCCATGAAAATTCATCAATAGTGGTTTCAACACACATTGGAATTGGTCATTAGAAAACAATATTATATTAAACCTAGGGTTTCTATAACATTATATAAACCAAGTATCTCTCATGTCTTGTCATTATAGATTGATTATTTTCTTGGAATTTAAATTTATTTACAAATAATTAATGCATGTAGCTTATTTTCCTAGATTTATATGATAAAATATTATATTCAAATTTTTTATTTAAACTAGCATGATTGTGTTTACCTAATGTGTTTTATCCACAGAATAGTAGGTATGATAATATTCAGAGTGTTTATAACACACTACACACACCCAAAGTGTATGTGAAGACAGTGTTATGGACGAATAAAGAAATAAATGCACCACATTAATGTAGTGGGTACTCTGGTTAGTGATGCATTGTTTAGTGGTTGCAATGTGGTGAGATTATTCATTGATTCACATATATATGGGTTTCCTATAATATTGAATACATTGATATTAATTTAAAGTATATTTATCTTATTGTTGTATCACATTATACTCTTCCCATTATGGTTTATTATTTTTTGGATTTCTTAATTTATCATCCTTTCATTATTAGTGACATGTGGGAACTTTTATTTATATTTTTAAAATGATTTAACTAACCTTATATTTTTATGTCATATATCTTTAGGGAATGAATCCTTGAAAATATGTTGATTTATTGCTAAAATATTCAAAAAATAATGTAATTATAATGTATATATGGTTATAACCTATGACTAAAGAGATTAATGATATTTTATTTCATATAATTTGAGAACTAGGAGGTTGTGATATGAGTATAATGTGTGGTGTCGAAGTCTAAAGGAAATTCCTAGATGTTGTTTTGGAATAATTTTTTAAGAAATAAAATTTTAGAGATATAATTGTTTTTTTTTGAACAATGACATGTGAAAATTAATCACATTATAAGTGGAGTTAATATTAAATTAAAAAACCCAATGAATCCCACAATATATATACATTTTTTCTCTCGTTTATGTGAGGGTAACCATAGTCCTAAAACATTATACAGAATAATGTTTCAAAAATACATTAAGAGAATTATTTATATATTCGTTAAATATATTTAAAAATAACGAAAAAATCCATCAAAATTAGTACTTATTGGAAATCAGTCCAGTAATTAAATATAATAGTTTTCCGAAAGTTTTTTATTCCTTATATGATGGAGTCATTTACTCAGATATGTATGGTTAATTTGGCACTGAGCAGAAGTATTTATAAATTTATTAATGTCATAGATAACCATTATAGAGATACATAGTGGTTAATAATCATGTACATAATAATAATTTCAATATAAACATATTGAAAACTGTTGGATTGTACTTATAATATGTAAAATTAACAAGTTAATAGTGTATGTAATGTGATGCAAAGCGACACACAATTTTTTTCCCTATATATTTTTTGGAATAATAAACACTCTAAAAATATATAATATCGCTTTGGAATAATATATTTAATAAATATGGATTTATACATATTTTTTAAATAATAAAAAGAAACTCATAATACATCCGAAGAAGAATTTTTTTCATGCCATGATAAAAAATCATTAACCCATTGAAATAGAATCATCTATATATTTTGTGGAAAAAATGAGAAAAAATATTTCTTTATATCACATTAAATTGATTCATGTTTTTTAGTTGCATTGTTAACATAGAGAAAATCGAGGTTCTTGATATTATAGAAATAAGATTCATGTGTTTTTATGAATTTATATTAATAGTATAACTATAAGAGAAACGTAATGGATGGTGGAACTTTATGAATTTCTATAAGAATAAGAGATATTGAGATATTTGACACTACTATCTTGATGAAGGTGAATTTTTGATAATGGGTTTCCATCATACATGCTCAACAACTTGAATATCTTTATGAAGGTGAACTGTTGTGTTAATTGTATAATTATATTCAAATATGATGGATGTATTCAAATGAAGCTTAGTAGAATGTAATGGTTGGGTGTAGATGATATAATAAATACAGTATTCATTTACATGGATTCTCTTATGAAAAACCTATTTAGTGTTAATTAAAATTTTGTTTCTAAATATAAATTCACCTTTAATAGGATGGGTTGTTTTATCAAATACAAAAAATAAAAAGTCATTAGTGATTCTATAAAAAATTAATTTAAATCTATACCATATTTATTATAATAAAAACATATATATCCTCAGGGTATAATAATAAAATATAATTTTATACAAAACACTTGTAATAACTACATAAAATTTGTTTGAAATATATCAAAGATGAATGTTCTAACAGATATTTCATTTCTTATTTGAAATCATGTTATGAATTATAATGCCTATGTGTGAGGAAAATTATTAATAATTATCTAACAAAATAAAATAAAATAAACTCAAAATTATTATATCTAATTGAATTCCATGTGTGCAGTCCCACAAAGGGACCCAAAATATAAGGTTGAAAATAATTCCTCCTACTCATTGCTGATTATAGTATAATTGGATGTTTCCTATTTTTGTAGGAGAAGATTGATGTGACTGAGTGCATAAACTCATTTTTCAGACATATGCTAATGAAATAAATATATATATATATATATATAATGACTAGGAATTTACATTATCCTAAAATAATAGAGTACACATCTCATGATGTAGAAAATTAAATGGAGAGTCATATAATTAAGCACGATTTGTCATCATTGATATAAAAAATTAATGTGACAGAATAGAAAAATAGAATTTTAGAAAAAAATAGATATCTTTCCTCAAAAGTGTAATTTCATTCCACTACTAGAGGGATCCCATTCATGTACCTAAATACAAGAATAATTTGGCACTATAGTCCTCAAGAGGGAAGAAGACTCTAAATGAGATGTTAAATGGAAGAATGAAAATTTTTAAGAACATTAAATAGTTATGAGGTAAGTTTTAAATTAGTATAATGTGATGATAATTATTGTAAATATGGATATAAAACAAATAAAATGTTAATTTTAGGCTGTCATTTAAAAATAATGACCCAAAATTGTCTCAATAAGAGGCTAAATATTACTTGGGAATGAAATTGTTTTAAAACTGTTTTAGAAAATGATTATATTAGATATTAAATTCTAGATATGGGTGGGTAATATAACTATAGAGAATAAATTGTTATAGATATTATGTACCATAATTGTATAACATGAAACGAGAACTAAGAGATTAAATTTATAGATAAAGAAGCTATCAAATGGGGGAAATGTTTACATATACATAGAAAGAAATAGATGATATTAATAAATCATATAATATATATGATAAAATTAAATATAAAAACTCATAGGATGAATAAAGTAGATAAAAATGTTATATTCATTAATGTGGATCAATCATTATAAAGCATTGATCCTTATTCATCCAATAATATTTACTTTTAAATAATGAATTAATTCTAATGAATTCATGAAAACATTTCATGTTTTAGATTATTAAATAAACAGGTAATAACTATTACATAAAAACTATTGATTATAAGGTTTAAACATCTACTAAATATCCATTTTTTCAAAATAAATTAATATAAAAATAAAAACATTTCCTTTCATGATTGATAAAAATGATTTCCATCATGATTTCATCATTATGCATACTAATCCTTAAAACTTGTGAAATCATATCAAAATCGGGGTGAGAATATTAAACTCTATAATGGACACATAAGAAGTTATAAATAAACCTTTTATTCCATTAAAAACCATGATATCATATTAGGGTGTTTTCCATTAAAACTCTGAGTACAAACAATCATTTAAATACAGGTGAAATAATGTTTTCTATAAAAATATTTTCCTTAAATAAATTATAATAAAACAAAAAGGTAAAATCATAATCATGGGGGTTTCATAGAAAACATGAGTACCCATGAAAACAAAATTATATAATACCACATTACCTCATTAAAAGGAATAGTATTTCTATTAAATAAAAGATAAATAATATACTTAAATAAAAAATTAAAATCCATGAAAACACATTTTTAATCAAAAAAACATATACTATGATTAGTTGGAAATTATTATTATAATACCCTTTGTGTGTCCCTTACATACTAAATAGATTACTTTTTCAATTCCAATATAATTGTTTTATGAAAATGATCATTACCTAATGCATAGTAGAGTAATATCAAGATCACAGATCATCATAAAAATTGTGTGAGGAAAATAACATAAGAAAAAATATAGAATCTTTAATTTAAATCATAAAATGACATATATGATTTCATTTTAAACATGTAATGAATAAAATATTGGATTTATGTAAAAATATGTATAAAAATCCATTTTATTTGACAACTATTTGTACAAAAAATCCGTACAAGAATTGGAAATATGATATTAAGTTTAAGAACCATTATTAAATTAAAAAGAACCTTCTTAAATAATAATTTTCATGATGGTGGTAAAATAATATCCTAATTTATAAATTTAAAACAATTCTTCATTTACATTTTTTGTTAATGTGTTTAATTTTTCTAATAAAATATGTTAAGATATTCCTTTTTCAAATCATTGAATGAAAATAAAAAGACACAAAAAATGTTCTGTATAATTTATTTCATTCAATAAAAAATCCATGAAATATATTTTTTTAATAATACAATGGATTTAAATAGTTAATAAAATAAATATTTAAACTATTTAGAATGAGGTGTTATAGAATACCAGCCCTTTCTGTGAGTTGAAATGGTCATGTAGTTCTTAAACTTCCACTTTCTCAGAAAAAAAATCATTAGATTTGTTACTAAATCCTTCTATGGTTGGTATCCGGATAAAATTAGGACATATAAGATTTCAAAAGTCATGTTATGATTGGATATTAGTAGTGTTAGTAATTATAAGTGGGTCTTTTTGTATTGATCAGTTAGGAGAGGGTTTTTTCATTTATTATTGATAGAGAGGATATACATGGAAATTTGGAAAATATTAAAACATATTAGTCTCGTACTCAATCAGAATGACTCCAAAATCACTAATCATTAAATATGTGATTTTTAGTGTATAAATTTTACCAGCCATTAGGATTTAGACATCTTTTTATGAATATTAAACCCATATCATTTAATTTTTAACCCTTTTAAAGCATTTTATCTCTTATAATTGTGACCATCATTTTTGACAAAGTGATTATTAATAATGAACAAAAAATCTATATACACTAATTTAGAAATGTAGATATCCTGATTCTAAATAGTGGGTAAATTTTATCTAATTAAATTTAAATATTTTTAATAAATTAATGTTTTAATAATAATATTTATCATGATGAACAAATGTTTTCTATAAAATTGTACTTTGATGTAGAAAATGTTTTTATAAAAAAATATAAAATACTCTCATTTACAAGGAAATTTAAATTATTAATATCAATAAATAATAAATAATTTCTTATTAAAACAAATCCATAACAATATGATACTATCTAAATACATTAAAAGTAATGATAGTTTTCGTAAAAATTTGAATTTTCTACTATTCACCCAAAAATGATCTTCTTTGAAAAGTTTTCAAAATCTCACCAAAAGGGGATATTATAATAATGATATAAAAAATTATATAAATTTTTTCAAATAGAAATTATATATTTTTTAATTTAAATTTTTTATATTGAACTGTTTAATACATATAAATTTTTTTATTATTAATAAAACTATTTTTTTTGGAAAACCCATTAATAGCCTTCTAATGAATATAAATCCACAAAAAATAATTAAATTTTTTTATAAAAAATCTAAAAACCTACTATAAAATTTACCTATGAGACCCTAATGTTTTAAAATTTTAATCTATGCCTAATAACATACAAGATACAGAACACTGAACTTAAACATACCATGAAATAATATTTTTTTAAATTTGATAGTTATAAAAAAACTACTGAATTAGAAGGTATAAATAGTAATAAGTACTCTATGATTTATATATATATATATATATCATACTAGGTATGATATTAATGATAAAATCATACCAACTAATCAATCAATATATAGTAATGTAAATTTATTCTCCATAATTATGTTTTCTTAAAAATTTATTCTACTGTATTTGGGGTGAAAATAAAAAAATTAATTTATAAATATTTCATAAAATTATTTTTTTAAATGAAAATATATTTTTAAATAAGATTAAAAAACTGAAGAATGGTTAATTTTTTGTATTTTTCAGAAAATAAGGATTTTCCGCGAATAATTACAGATATAGACTTTTGTAAAAAAATTATTTTCATTTCATGAAATTAAATAATAAAAAAGTATAACTACTTTTTTAATATTATTTTAATTTAATAAATAATTAAATTTTTATATATTATAAAACTAGTAAAAATTGAATCATCATTATATTGTATTTTAGTATAATTTTTTTCTGTTTAAAAATAGTTTTTTTCATCTGAAAATATTTTAAATGTACATATTATTTTTCCATTATAATAAATTAATACAAACCCTAATAAAGTATTATCTAAATTAAATTTATTCATTATATATATAAAAATATTAATTTAAATTCATATAATGATTTTTAATATTCATAGAGATGATAAAAATCATATTATTCTTGAATGATACATTTCATGAAACCCCACTTCTTTGTTGCGGATACGGGTTTGAATTAAAATTTATTTACACAAATTATTTTAATTTATTAAGTAAAATTGATTATATATTTTTAGCCACAATTATTTTTATTATATAACATCATCAACATAATTTTTTTTCCTAATTAGTGTTTAAAATAGTAATAATATTTTATTGTGGTTAAGGTAAAAATGGTTTTATTGATGTGTTAAACTATAGTTATAAGTGTTAAAATAAAATAAACAACTTTATTAAATATAAAGGATATCCAAATTTAGACCCTACATGAGCTAATTTTTTAAAATGGCTGATGTTGGATCCATGTTTCACTTGAAGAATGGTGTATTGATTTTTCGTTTCAAAAATACTTAGTATACTCCCCCCACTTATAAATGGAAACCCCTACCTTATCCGCATCATGCCATAACTCATCCTATATCATCCATGAAATTACAATTTTTATTAATTAATTCCTTTACACTACCATTGAATCATTTTTTGATCATAAATCCCATGAATTAAGGAATAATACAAATGGTGTTTTTCTAAAAAGAGGTAAAAGATTTAACATGATTATTTTATTTATGTCATTATACACATCAATAAAATATTTTAAATTAATATTATATTTTAAAATAATTTTATCCCCTATAATAATATATAATTATTGTAATTTAATAAGATAAATCCCTCTCAGATATCATCAAATTGGAAACAAGACAATAGTTCGTGTGTATGGTGGACAACCGCCATGCAGACCAATGTAATTTGTTTTCATCATATCCTCCCAAGGTTTACATAATAAAAGATTAAAATAATATATAGGATATTAATAATATAATAATAATTATGGAATTACGAAATCAAACAACCATTTTTACATTAAATTCCATTGTTAATATGCTAATTTAACATATTTAGATGATGAATGACCACCATGAGAAGAGATATGATTCCTTTTTCACTAAAATATTTCATTGAAGGTAATAAGGATAATCTAAATGAATATATATAATATATATTAAATACTAATGATATTAATGACATGATTAAAAATATTTAATTTTAATATATAATTTTCTTCTTAAAACATTCCATTCATTGAAATATGATTATTTTGTTTGTGTGTAAATGAGAACTATCACCTCGAAAATGATATTTGATTTGAATTTAATCAATGCATAACATGGTAGATATATATATATATATGGGTATTAAAATCAATAATATTATAATTATGAAATAATAATAATTTTTAATGACTAATTAATAATTACCTTCTTTTTATAATGATTGTCAAAAAAATGGAAATGTTATAGATGCATATGTACAACCTTCCATCTCGATGATGGTAACATCACTAATTTATCATAACAAAAATTAATTATTGTTTTTAAAAAAATGTGATTTATAAATATGGTAAATATTTCATGTTAATTATTTTGGATATGTTGAAACATTGAAAACCGATTCCATATTCAACATACGTAAGCGATTTTGAAATAGTGAACCGATCATCCACAAAACAACCAACAAGGAATTAAGTGGATATGTATTTAAACATATAATTGTAAATCAATAAAAGATTTATTTTTCATATGATTTTAAACCTCGTAATGGTTAATAAGAAATGATATAATTGATTTAATAGTATTATAATGGAGTTAAAGTACATAGATGAATATTCCAGACATGAGTTTAGAGACATCATCTCAAGTTTCCTTGATTGAAGCATATTTTAATTTAATAAAACTAATTTTGTTTATATGATGTATATAGTACACCATTCTATTTAATATCATCAATAAATCATAATTAATTTAATTTTATGTTTTAATTTTAATTATTTCATTCATTGGTACGTGACATGAACTGTACCATGTGACAAAACATTCCATAACTCAATTTTATTTCAATGGGTAATATGAATTTTTAAATGAAATTATTATGACAGGATTATTTTTTAATTTATTTTCATTATATTATTTTTATTTAGAATTTATCATTATTTTACATTTGTTATACATAATAAATTCTTTGATTAATTCTCACATTAACACTATGATCAATGTAAGGATTTATATTATCAAATTGTCTTATTTGGTACATATGTTTTTATATACACCGATATTATTTTGTGATTTTTATATTATTTTCTATTGATATTTTATTTAATTAATATCTTTATTTTAATTACATTTAATGTTTTATTTTATTTTATTTATACATGGGGTTTACTATTGAAAATTTACCAAAGTGGCATGGGATGTGTATTAGAATGTTTTAAATAAGGATAATATATGCATGAATTACCATTGAAGATAATAATTTGATCATTATATGACTGACACATTTAATTTTTAATTCCTCATTTTATTCATGAAATATTCAAATAATAGTACAATTTTCTTCTCTTTAGTACAAAAAAATTAGTGATAAAATGTTTTTAATAATACCACCAATCATTTCACTCTATTGTCAAAAATATTTCATTTATAAAATATATGTTTTCCAAAAAAAATTATTTTTTTAAATGAATGTTTAAATTCATGTCTACCTATAATTAGATTTTTTTGGAATATTGATTAAAATAAATCATAATGTCAATTTTTTAACATGGAAAATTTAGACTTTTATCCAAAATGTGAAAGTAATCTCTGTTTAAATTAAGTCATCATGAGAATAATTTTTGTCTTCTATGATAAATTAATATTTTAATTCTCCTATTTATTATGTTTTAGAGGATATTTTCAATGAAAATGAATTAATTAATTTTATAGAAAAATTAAAAATTAAATTTATTTTTTCTAAAATTTATCATATAGTGTAGTACCTTAGGATTCTGGTATATAACCCTTATGTAATTATTTTATTGGTTATAAAGTTAACGGTGATTAATGAGAGAGTTGGGAGAACATGGAATGATGTTTTGAGGCAAAAGGGGAAGTTGCACGGGCGGCACATGGTTTGTCAAAACCATGCAGCCAAACTGTGCGTAGTTGGAACATTGAGGTAGTGGCTTCCGCATGGTTGGAGCACGGTTTGAGAGACCATGCGAGGAGGCTATTCAAGGGTCTTTCAATGAAGAGGATAATGCACGGTTAGCACATGGTTTATCAAAATGTGTGAACTAACCATGTGGGCACTTAAATGAGATCCTTAAAAAGTGGATCTCAAACATTTTTTCTTCTAAATGGATCGTTTTTCCATCTAAGCGGCTATAACATGGAATTTTTATCCTCATTAATCCAAATAAGTTTATCCCATCATTCTGGAGGTGATCTGAAGGCTTCCCTCGATGAATCGAAGGTGGATTCCTGTGGAATGTGATCGTTCTTCTGTGTTCTTGTTCGGTTTCTTAGATCTACATCGATCTACTTTTATTCTTCTTTTGATTTCATAGATATATGCCCGATATGGGTAGATATAAGTGTGTGGAAGAAAAATATGATGAGATTTTTTCTTGGTCTTGTAAGGAAAAGAAATCTAAGGTGGGTACTTGAAGAATCAACTCAGTTTCCTTGTGCGTTCTTTGTTCTTTGGGGTTTTCATCAAAACCCTAAAAGTAGAAGGCATAATTCTCAACTCCACATAGTATAATAGATTTTAATGATTTAAAATTAAATGTGTGGTGTCTAATTGATTTCAATTAGGTTGTTAAACTTTTATTGGACACCTTCTTGAGTGATGATTGTGAAATTTTGAAAATTTGGGATTTCGAATGAGTGATTTGGTTGTTGATATTAAAATGTGGATTTTAAAATGGGATTATTCTAGAATTGTGGCACATGAATGGGACTAGATGTTTTAAATAAAATGGTAATGTTTAATTGAAATTAAATGTTGCCTTGAAATTGGTTGTGCTTTGTTTTTCAATAAAAATGGTGTCTTAATGAAATGGTTTGGCATTAAGATGGTTTGGCATTGAAATGGTTTTGATGGAAATGGTTTTCAATTAAAAGGCATTTTTATTGAAACAGTTGCTTTGGCATGATTTTTTAATATTTGGGGTGTGTCTTCATGTTTGATATATGGGGATTGTTTGAAATATGACCTTGTTCTTGGTGCTAAAGGTTTAATGGATCATGGGAATTGTATATACACGGCTTGGTTGAAATATTTCCTTGTGCTCGGTGCCAAAAGAGTAATGCCACATGGGAAAAAATTACCATGTTATGACTTGGTAGATTGATGATAAACGGCTCATGAGTATAAAATTTTCATAACATTCATGCATTTGTGGTGGCATGGGTTTTTGGAATAGTTTGGTATGCCAAAAGGGATATTATGAATTGTTTTTAAAGGTTTCTTAGTTATTTTTCTAGAAAAATAACTTGTTGGGAATTTTTTTTAAAATTGGCTTGTATGCTTTGGTTAGGATTGGTTTTAGAAACTTTTTTATATTTGGTTATAAACTATTTTTGAGAAATTGTTTTATATAAACTATTTTATATAACTATTGCTAACTTTTCTATCTTAGTGGCATGAGTAGGGAAGCCGTTGGGGGAAACCTAATGAGTTTTATACTCACCCCTTCTTTGGAAATTTGGTGATGTTGCCAATGTCGTATTCCGGGATACGGGTAATTGTAAGGCACCTCATTACTAGTGTTTCGTGGTGATGCTTATGATAGATGGTGGTGCTTGGAGCTTGGAGTTGGGTGTGGAGTCATGGAGTGTGTCTTGTCTTATTTTGGGTCCTTTATTTAGCATTTTACATAGTACTCTAATATTGTGTTTGGTTATATAGGTTTTGGTTTTTATTATGGAACAATATGGTATTCTTTTGGGAATACATGCTTGAATGTCTTATTGACATGCATCATATAGTGGCTGTTAGATGATGGTTTGGTTGGTTTCTTTCTTAATGGAAAATCATTCGCCACTATTCCTTGAAGCCATCAGCATTTATTTCCAGCCTTTGGCACCTTGGGAAAGTCGCTTAAGGACAAGTAACCCTCACCACCTCTTCAAGCCAATTTGGTAGCGGTGGGGTGTTACAAGTGGTATATGTTTGGTCCTTCAATGGTGGTACAAATGGTCATTAGTGTTCGGGGTCTTGTAGTTGGAATTTGTTTCGTTTATTCCTTGGGTTGGAATCTTAGACACGAGTATGATTGTTAGAACTTGAAATGGATAGCTAAAAGGACGTAGCTAACACGTTTATGTTGAACTTCATGTTACCGGGGGGTTGGGTACAAAAGTGTTTTGGAGACACTTCTAGAATGTTTGAAATCTCATTTTTATGGGTTTATCCAATGAGATGAACGTGAAATGCATTTTAGGGGAATGACATCCCACTTGGATTTCATATGTCATTGTGGGGAATGATTTAGGATTTTATGCATGGTGATAATTTTTAAAAAATCAAAAATTGTTTTCAGTTGATAGATTTTTGAAAACGGGATATTTAGTCATTTTGAAATTGGGGCGATTTTCAAAAATCATGTTGAATGTGTTCGAAATGATTGAACACGGGAAAAGGATATTTTGGAAAAAAAATATTGTGATAGTTGCTGTGATAGCATTTTAAATGCTAAGCCATCAATTGCTAGAAAGTGATATTGATGGAGTTTTTTATAGGTTTAAAAAATGAATCCTGGTAGGCATCGTCGAAACCAACCTGAAGAAGCTATGGAGAATGTGGTTACACCTAAACCATGGGTGAACCAAGAGCTAGTTTATAGTATTTTTCATGATTTTCATGCGGTGGATACGGGGAACTAGAGAAATGAACAATGGAATGTGGATCATACCATCTAGTTCATGAAGTAGAATCCACCGAACATTCGGGGTGATACTGAAACCAAGAAGGCAGAGGTGTGGACAAGTATGATGAATCGTATTTTCAATTACATTAGCACATCATCATGGTTAAAGGTCTAATTAGCGACATATATGCTCGAGGATCTTGCACTTTAGTGGTGGGATTTAGTGGTGCATGCTAAATTGGATTAGGGCCTTACATGGGAGAATTTTATTGAATTGTTCAACAAACAATTCTATCCTCACACGTTCAAAATCCAAAAAATGGTAGACTTATTTAGCCTAAAACAGGAGATCCTCTCTGTCACATAGTTTGCAGATAAGTGCATGAATTTAGTCCATTTTTCACTAGGGTATGCCGCAAGTAAGTCTTTAAAGGAACGCATCTTCATGGATATGAAAGGAGATACGATCGAAGAATATGGTGCTATGTATTAGGGATAATACATAGATAGTGAACAGAGCGATTGTTGTTGAACGTGACATCTTGAGATCGATAGGAGTAGGAATGATGATACCTATAGAAAATGGTGGGAATTTAACCGCTAGGAACAAGAGGAAAAGGCACACCTATTTCCATGGTGCAAGTGGAAATCATTACCCGATGGTTGGATCAATAAATCTTCCTCCATGACGCTAGAGAAAAGAATGTTGTTTTCAATGTGGTTTGCTTGACCACATAATGCAGGATTGTTCAGCACAACCTAGAGTATGTCATAATTGTAACAAGATGAGACATCTTCAGCACTGTTATTACAGTGCTCCAAGGTTAGGGTCTCACGATAATTCTCAACTGTCGCAACCATCATATGATTCAACTGGATGAGGTCAGTAGAATCATCCTTGTCTGTAGAGCAGAGCTAGCCATGGTGATTCTAGAAATACCAAGACTCTTCAACTAGGGCAGCCTCAACAAGGAAACAAGGAGAATAGTATTGTGATGAAGTTATTGTATGGAGCTAAGATGATGATTATCGATGACCAGGAGAGACCATCTCTTGTAAGAGGTACAATTATCTTGAATTCTACCATTGTACAAGGGTTTCTTGATACTAGTGCATCACATTTCCTCATTGCTTCTTGTGCTATTGACATTCTATTTTTAACAGTGGAAATGATTCCCTCTGTTTTGAAACTACAAACTCTTCATGGAGAAAGAGAATATCAAGCCTATGTGTTTAAAGCATGTGTTATAACTGTTGATGGATATGAGTTAAAATGATACTTCTTGATGTTGGATATGGATGTCTATGATGTTATCCTGGGTATGGATTTGATGACAACGGTTAGGGCTCACATTGACTGTTATAGGTGAACCATTATTTTCATGACTGAGGATGGTATCGAGCATCTCTTTCAAGGAGAGAGGACTATAAATAAAGGTGTGAATATCATGTTGGAACCAATGGTGGGAATGATATATTTCTAGATGAAAGCGTTGACTTTGGGATCAATCAAAGAGATCAATGAATTTTTTTTTCAACTGTTGTGGATCAATTTCTAGATGTCTTTCCCAAGAACTTCTAAGGGTTTCCACCTCTAAGGGAAGTGGAATTTCCAATTGATATCTTTCTGGGGACCAGTCCTATTTCCCTTCCATATTATAGGATGACACCAAAAGAGTTATGGGAATTAAATGTGCAGTTATAGGAGATGGAAAGCAAGGGTTTCATTTGACCATGTACTTCTCCATGGGTAGCACCAGTTTTGTTCATGAAGAAGGCAGATGGAACTTGTCTGTTGTGTGTTGATTATCATAAGCTTATCAATGTTATGATAAATAATAGATATCCACATACATGCATTGATGATCTATATGATCAATTAAGGGGATCTTAGTGGTTCTCCAATATTGAATTGTGATCAGGATATCACCAATTGAGAGTTCGAAAAGAGGATATTCCAAAGACAGCTTCTAGAAGTTGATATGGCCACTATGAATATGTATTCATGCCTTTCGGTCTAAAAAATTCATCAGCTATCTTCATGGAATTGATTAATTGGATATTTCAACAATATCTAGATTATTTTGTAGTGGTGTTTTTGGATGACATTTTAGACTATTCAAAGACAAGGGTTGATCATGATGTGCACCTCGAAACAATGTTACAAATCATGAGAGATCTATTTTGTATGCCAAATTATCAAAGTATGATTTTGGGATACAGGAATTACGTTTCCTTGACCATGTTGTTTCTAAGAAATATGTTTCTATTGAACATGAAAGGATATAATCCATTATCTCTTAGAAACCATGAAGAATGTGTCCGAGATACGATGTTTTCATGGTCTTGATGGTTACTACCGACGCATTGTGCATGATTTCTCATGACTAGATTCACCAATGAAAACTCTGACAAAGAAGAATTCTACATTCCAATTGACATAAGCATGTCAGAAGACTTTCTTGGAACTAAAAGTTTGGCTTACATCGGCACATATCATGACCTTTCCAAAATTCAGACAAGGGTATGTGGTGTATTGTGATGCTTCTGGATTAGGGTTGGGTTGTGTTCTCATGAAAAGAGATCACATGGTTGCTTAGGGTTCAAGGTAGTTGAGGTTGCATGAGAAGAATTTCCCAACGCGTGATTTGGAGTTAGTTGTAGTCATCCATGATTTAAAAACACGGAGAAATTTTCTATTTGGTGAGAAATTTATTGTGTTTACATATCACAAAATCTTGAAACACATTTTCTCATAGTGAGATTTCAATCTAAGAAAAATGAGGTGGATGGAGTACCTCTAAATGTTTGACTTTGACATGATGTACACACTGAGGAATGGAAATTTTGTGGCGGATGCATTGAGTAGAAATTTATATGCTATGTTTGTAAAAGATGATTCAAATTAATGGTAGTTGATGTCAATATTTTCTGACATGCATGTGGAATATGAAGACTGAGGTGATGTTGTAGATTTCTTTTCTACTACACTTGTTTCTGATTTTGTAAGAATTATCAATGATGCACAAAAATATGATGCAGAATGTCTATTTTTAAGTTCAAAATTCAATGGTGGGGAGACCATTGGTGGATGGAAACGTGATGGGGGTTCAATTTTGTGTTTTAGAGATTGGATTGTTGTACCTATGGTTTATTAGGAACAACTCCTTCATGTTTACCACCATTCAAGATGGGATGTACATTGAGGTACACAGAAGATGTATATGGCATTGAAGGCATAGTTTTGGTGGAGAGACCTGAAATAAAAGGTGGCTGAGTTCGTCTCACAGTGGTTTACTTTCCAGTAGGTTAAAGAAAAACATCAGATACCAGCTGGAATGTTACAATATTTTCCCATCCTATTGTGGGAATTGGATCAAATAGCAATGGATTTTTTTACTGGTCTTTCAATAACGGTTTGGAAACATGATGTCATTTGGGTGATAGTAGATCGTCTAACCATGTCGTCCTATTTCATACCTATTTTAGAAACTCAACTGGTCGAGGATCTTTCAAAAATATATATCCAAGAAATGAAAAGAGGCATGGTGTACCAGTTTCTATAGTCTCAGATAGAGATATGAGGTTCACATCTCATTTTTGGAAATCATTACACAAATCCCTTGGAACATAGTTCACTATGAGCACCACATATCATTCTCAAATGGATGGGAATTTTGAGGGATGATAAAAACATTGGAAGACTTTTTGTAGGATTATGTAATAGATTTTGGTGGCTCATTAGAGGAACATATACCCTTAGTGGAGTTCTCAAACTTTAACAACTATAAAGCCTTGACACACATGGCTCCATTTGAAGCATTGTATGGGTTTCAGTGTTGTTCTCCACTGTACTAGGTGGAAATGGGTGAAACATCACTAGTCGGGCCAAGCATTGTTCAGGAAACAACAGTGAAGATCCAGTTGATTAGAAAGAGGATAGAGACAGCTCAGAGTTGTCAGAAATTTTATACAGATCACTGTCGTAGACCGTTGTCATTCGTTGTGGGTGATCATGTTCTCTTGAGGATCTCTATAAGGCATGGACATCGTCATTTTGAGAAGCATGGAAAGTTATCTCCTAGAAACATTGGCACTTTTGAGATACGTCAATGGGATGGAGAGGTGGAATATCAGCTGGAATTACCACCATGTTCTAGTTCGGTGCATAATGTTTTCCATGTTTCCCAGTCGAAAAAGTATCACCCTGATCCTGACCATGTGATCAGATGGGATCATGTTGAGCTAGAACTGGATGCATCCCTGGTGCATATCCAAGTGCGCATTGTGGATAGACAAGAGAATGTATTAAGGGGAAAAAGCATCGGTCTAGTGTGGGTTGTATGGAAGCATGGTCAGATTCCGGAGGAGACTTGGGAATGTGAGCAGGAGATGAAAGAACAGTGGCCATAACTCTTTTTGGCTAGCAAGGGATGTCTACTTTCCAAGTAAAGAAAGACCAATGGTGGGGAGAATATATTACCCCCAGTTTCTGGTATGTAACCCTTAATTAATGATTTTAATAGTTATAAAGTTAACGGTGATGAATGAGAGAGTTCGTTATAACATGGAATGAAGTTTTGAGACAAAAGTGGAAGTCGCATGGGCGGCTCACGGTTTGTCTAAACCATGTGGTCAAACCATGTGCAGTTGGCACGTAAAGGTAGTGGGTTCCAAGAAGTTGGGTCACGGTTTGAGAGACCATGTTAGGAGGCTGTGCAAGGGTCGTCGAGGAAGTAGATAATGCACGGTTAGCACATGGTTTGTCAAACTATGCGTACTAACCATGCTGACCCTTAAATGATATCCTAAAAAAGTTGATCTCAATTTTTTTTTCCACTACATGACAATTTTTCTTCCAAAGTAGCCATTACTCGGGATTTTTCTTCATCCATAGGCCAAAGATGGTTTTCCTATCGTTCTGGAGGTGATCCAAATCCTTTCCTTGGTGAATTGAAGCCGGACACTTGTGGTATGTGATCGTTCTTCTTCGTTCTTGTTCAGTTTCTTATATCTACTTAGATCTACTTCTATTCATCCTTCATTTCATTAATATATGCCCGTAATGGGTAGATATATGTTTTTGAAGGAAAAATATGACGAAATTTGGTCTTGTTCTAACTAGAAAAAAGAGATCTATGGTGGGTTCTTGAAGAATCAACCCGGTTTCCTTGCACGTTCTTCGTTCATTGTGGTTTTCATCAAAACCCTAAAGGTAGGAGGATTCATTCTCGACTCCACTTAGTAGAACTGATTGGAATGCTTTCAAATTGAATGTGTGTTGTTGAATTTATTTTGATTTGGTTTTTGAACTCTTGTTGTAAACCTTCTTGAGTGATTGTTGTGAAATTTGGAAAATTGTGGATTTTGAATGAGTTCTTCGGTTCTTGATTTTAAAATTTGGTTTTTAAAATGGGGATTTTATGTAATTGTGGCACATGATTGAGACTAGATGTTTTCAATAAAATAGGAGAGTTTTATTGAAAATAATTGTTTCCTAGAAATTGGTTATTCTTTGGTTCTCAATAGAAATGGTGTTTTATTTAAATGGTTTGACATTAATATTGTTTGGCATTGAAATTGTTTTGATGGAAATGGTTTTCAATAAAAAGGTGTTTTTATTGAATGGGTAGTTTTGGCATGATTGTTGGGAATTTGTGGTGTGGGTTCATGTTGCATATACGGGGCTTGGTTGAAATATGACCTTGTGCTATGTGCCAATAGTTTAATGGCACATAGGAATTGAATATATGGGGAATGGTTGAAATATGACCTTGTGCTCAGTGCCTAAGGATTAATGGAACATGGGAAAAAATTACCTTGTGATGACTTGGTAGATCAATGATAAACCACTCATGAGTATGGAACTGTCATAGCATGCATGCATGGATGGTTTCATGGGTTTGTAGAATGGTTGGGTATGCAAAAAATGGATATTTTGAAATGGTTTTAAAGGTTTCTTAAGTATTAATCTAGAAAAATAACATGCTGGGAAATTTTGTAAAAGTTGTACTAGTATGCATTTGGTTATGATTGGTACTAGAAACGTGTTTATATTTGGTTATACATTGTTTTTGAGAAATTTTTTTATATAGACTATTTTATATATTTCTTGCTAACTTTTCTATCTTAGTGGCAGGATTAGGGAAGTCATTGGGGGAATCCTACAGAGTTTTATACTCTCCTATGCTTTGGCACTTTGGTGCTTTTGCAGATGTCGTATACCAGGATACAAGTAAATGTAATGCACCTCATCACTATTGGTTCGTGGTGATGCTTGGGATAAGTGGGGGTGCTTGGATCTTGGAGATAGGTGTGGAGCCGTCGAGTGTGTCTTGGCTGATTTTGGGTCCTTTATTTAGTCTTCCGCATAGTACTCTGGTATTGTGTATGGATGTATTGGTTTTGGTTTGTATTGTGGAATAACTTGGTTGTCTTTTTAGGAATACTTGCTTGAATTTTTTATTGATAGGCATCATATAGTGGCTATTAGAGGATGGTTTGGTTGGTTTCTTTCTTAAGGGAAAATCATTCCCCACTGTTTCCTAAAGCCCTCGACATTTATTTCTAGCATTTGGATCTTTGGGAACGTCACTTAAGGTCATGTAACCCTCACCACCTTCTCAAGAAAATAAATTAGGGGTGGGGTGTTATATATAATATCGAAAAAACATCCATGTGACATTTTAAAATAATTTTCCATATACTATATTGTCCTTTTATGTTAGATAATGTGAAAATTATATTATCCTCATGATTGAATTTAATGGTATTTTATTCTTATTTGAATTCATAAATGTCAAATACCATTGATGTTACATTCACTCTACTAGGGATTTGATGTATTCGTACCATCATTATTAATTATTTGGTGGTATTAGATGATTTTCATGAAACCCATTTCATTTGACATTGGATAATCATGATATAAATGAATGTTGATTAATTATATGTTTAAAAAGAGAAGGATTGTAAATATTTTATTCATTTATTGTACTTGGAAATTATTAGTGAATTAAAATATGATCATATTATAGATAATACGAATGGTTTAGCCCCACTATGGCTAACAGGTGATTCCAATATAGACTATATGATGGGTGCACCCAAATAGCACTGGGAGACCTCAATATAAATTATATGATTGGTGTGACCAGATTTCTCTAGGTTATTCCAAAATAGCTTTTATGATGGGTTTTCTCTAATATTCCTCTAATGAATTAGGTAATAATTATATTCCTTGAATTATTATATGTTGACCACATTGTTCATTAAGTATTTAATGGTTATATAAGGGTTATATGAATATTATTTTACAAGATACCTACATTTGTTATGACTATTATTGGTTTTAATTGTTTCCAATGATCAATACTAATATCACATGGTTCATGATTATAAAATTTTATTACCATTTACCTTTATTGGATCACTATGACATGACTTCATATTGATGATCCATGTGTTGATGGGTATTAATATTATTGTTGTATTCTCATATACATTGATTATTTCATCATACATGTATGATCTTCTTATTCTCAATGTTGAAAATCAATTTTTACTGATTATTTTTACCATATCTAATCATCTGAGCTCACTATTGTTATGTTTCCCATTATTTAGGTTAAGATGAATTATGGTTAATTTTTTTCTATAAATTTTTACAATGTGCTGATTATTATGGAAGATGCTGAATTATTAATATTAAATCTGAAAATATTATAAGGGTGGCAAAATTACTCCTATGATTTCATGTTTATTATCACTGTAATAGTTTTTTCATAATTCGCTTAAACTATAAGCCTAAAATTTAATTGGGTGTGTATCTATTCAAATTTTTGTTTTAGAATTTTTGGATTGAAATATTGGTTCAAATTTATCATTATAATTCCCCTTGTTTGATTATAATATTTTTCGCAACGGATATTGGAGTTTAGGTTTGGGGATATTATAGTTTATATCAAATCAGTTGCAAGAAAACATTGTAAAAAAAGAATACTTTCAGGTGAGGTTATCTTAACAGTTATTTATACCATCATAGGTTTATAACGATAATAATGATCATATATCCTATTTATTAGACACCCAATTTTATATTATAAGTGGTTCGATCTTAATGTGATTACTAATAATTATTGGTGAATTTCTTTATCCTAATGTACATGTAATTATTTATGTAAAATTGAAGTATGGAAATAAATTTTGTTGAAAAAAGTGTTAGGTAATTTATAACCTTTATATTTTATTTAATATTGGATATTTATGTGATAATGAGAACACATTTTTAATCATATATATGACCATGAGATTGAAAATTTATTTGGTCACTATGTGATTAATGTTATTTTTTGAGAAGATTTCTATAAAAAAATTTATTATAAGTTGAAAGGAATGAGATAACTTGTAGGATATAAAATTATTAATGCTGAGGATATAAATATTATTTTTTATATAGAGTTATTTATATATTGAATGATTTATTTAGAACCATGTGTACTATAACACCCTGAGATTTTATGAAAAATATTATTTTTAATTTCATTAATGTCTTGTGTTGTACGCTACACCAAAAAGAGATTTTACAACACAAATCCCTGACATGCCTTTCATTAAACGCAATCACGACCTTCCTCGATAGCATGTGTAGTACGCAATACCGAGTTTCACTAAACGAGATATTATTAAAATATTATTATGAACTAGCTGTTATGAATAGTAATACACACTTTTTGAAATTTTATAAATTTTATCATTCAAAATGGAATTAATTTTAGGATTTGGAATATCGAAATTAGCTTTGGGTGAAATTGTGGTACTTTTCGGATAACTTTCTTATTCTGATGAATAGTGAAAATTACTAAATTTTAATTAAAAAACAATTTTTTAATCGAAATAATTAATAGTGATAAATTAATAACTTCAGTGGTTTTAAAGTATATTTAGAATATATTTTTTCAATTTAATACAATGTTTGTCATTGGATGTAATTTCACATTTAAACCAGACATAAACAAGTGTCAATCTTTTGATAGTTATTATCTCTTAAAAACACGCTATTTGTTTTGACGATGAAAATTAATTTTTAAATTAGGTAATGTAACTGATATGTTTTGAATTTGGTAAAATAAACGTCATTTTTGAATTCATAATATCAAATATATCTTAGGCCTAATTTTTGGAATTTTTCTGGAAACTTTTATTTTTTGATGAATAGTGAAACCACTAAGTGGTAGTTAAAAAACTGAATTTTTTCTTCAAACAAAATTTTTCCGCTTCTGTGAGTGGAATTTTAAAAATACGAGAAACACGGTTGATGTCAGTAAGTAAAATGCGGTTCAATGATATGAAAATAATTTTTGGTGAATAGTAACTTTTTACTTTAATTACCACGGTTATAAGTAAATAGGGTAGTTAAGTGTAAAAATGATATTATTATTACCCTAACACATGTCCTAATTCTATTAGATAAGTGTAATTAGACCAAAAAAACCTTAGGAATAAAATATGACCATTTAGGACTACATGGATTAGATTAGGACATTTATTATCAATTTATTTAAAGAAGGGTTAAAATAGTTAAAATAAAAGTTTAATAACTAAAGCATTTTTAATATAGGGATATACATAAGATAAATTAGACTATAAATACTCATTAGAAAGATAAAAATATTTCCTACATAATGGTATTTTATTTGTAATTTTTAGACATAATATAATTTAATTTATTTACGATACAATGATGATGCAGTAATTATCTTATTAATGAAATATTGACATAATTGAAATTATAAATACCCAAATAAAAGTAATTTGAAACTTTTTATGAATTAAAAAAACTTTTTATGTTAATATGACATGTTAGTATTTATTTAATTAAATTTTCTCGAACTAATTATTCTATTATAATTTTCACAAAAATCAATTACCAAATAGTGTCAAAATTGACATAAAATAGTTTTAAAAAAAATACTATATTATTAATTGTTATTTAATTCCTAAAAATATAATTTTCGGCCAAATGACTTAGATAAGGCTATATATATTAATAATAAACAACTTGGGGTTCTTTTGTCTTGATATAGTAAGTTTATTAACCTTATAGTGTAAGATAACAAGAAGACACGGTAAAAGTTAATTTATCAAACTAAAAGTTAAATCTAAATGATAAGGTTAAAATTGATACCAAAACCTATATAAATTATATTTTATGAGATGCTTTCTACCCATCCCCACCTTATCTTATAAATATATCAATTTGGAGCTATTAAAAACCGAATTTGACTTTATAATAAAATAATATTTTTAGTTATTCCAAAGGTGCCCCTCTCCTCCCTTATAAAAGGGCACCTCCTCCCTCTCTTCCTCACACCACTTTGAGACTTCACACTCGCCCAACCCCTGAAAAATTCTCTTATCCACTTCCATAGAAACATCCTAGAGGTTCTGGTCTTCTTCAAAGACCAATTTTAGTTCCCTAGTAGGAGGTCTCAAAGAGGCGCTTCAAAGAAGAGGTAATGTCCGTTACCAATTCATTCAGCTTTATTTCTTCTTCCACTTCTTCTTCTTAGGTTGTTTCATTATGAAGTAATAACATAAGTATCACTCATATACTGATATGTTATTATAATTATGAAACAACCCTATTTCACCAACTATCCATCCTATGGAAAACGAAATCACCACGCGTGCGTACGTACGGAATACCGTCTCCACGCCTTGGTGTAATCGATTTTCCCCCACCACCATACTCGAATGGGTATAATGGTGTAAATAAAAACTATATATGATTATTGTAAAGTTATATTGGTTCTGTATCAGTATAAATAAACTCCAGTAAAATTCCACGATCATGGGAACAATATCATCGCTCGTGCGTACGTACGGAATACAATCTCCATGACGTGATGAGATTCATTCTCAATGATTAACCATTCAAGTATGATTATAAAGTATATATAATAAGTAATAATGAAATATATGACATAATAATGATACTGGAATTATGTATATATATATGTATGTCATCCAATTAATTCCATTCAATTCAAAGAGGAAACGAAAACAACGTTCATGCTTACGTACGGCCTACCGTCTCCATGAACGGTGTATTTCATTCCATTTATCTATCTATTTTATATATGTAGATTATGAATATATATTATATATAAATCATGTTTTATATTCTGGAATTAAGTAATCATGATCTAAGTAATCATATGATTAATTACAAGTCAAAACACGGATGACAAATGAAACGATTTTACCCAAAACACTCTTTAACATGGAATTTACAAAAGAATGGGTAATATAAAGTCATAAGTGAACAATATATGATATCATAATAATGAATATGATTCTGTAATAATTCAATGACATTATTTAAATCATTATACATAAGTTTTGGATACGTACGAAGCATATCAGACCTAAGGTAAGGGATATTTTTGCAAATCTCATTTTTATCTGAGATTGATTATTCGTAAGTATTTACTGAGGTTATTTCTATCATCCATGTCCATGTTTTATAAAAGTGTTTTCATGTATGTTTAAAGTCATTTTTACCCATTTTTGAATTTTTGACATTTACTACATGTTATTTAAGGAATCATTCTTTTGTTTACGTTATGAGGTACTTTTTGACTTTTCCGACAAAAGTGCGAGAAGAATGTTTTTTAACTTATACAGTATGAAAGGATTTTTACGTTTTTATAAAGCCTTATTCTCATGAAGCTTCCTCCAAAAGATTTCATGAGTATTTTCAATAAAATCCTTTCCTTTTAAAAATGTATGACATTTTGTGAAAAGAAAATGATTTTAAAGAAGAAATGATATTTTCCTCAAGAATTCATTTGAAGTGTTTTATCAAAACCATTTTCCATCTACGATGACATTATTTCATATGTGTATGTTTCAAGTTTAATGCCTCTATAATTTACATGGTTTCACTTTTCTTATGATGATATATCCATTTGTTTTATATGGAATGTGTGATGATGGGATGATGTTTATGAAACCCATTTTATTCATTGGGTTATGATGAATGTTTTAAGTTTATTTTGTGGCACAACTAAGAATGATTTAATTATGAGATGGGTGGGACCTATATCTCCGTAAAATGCATTGGGTAAAGATTTATATCTCATGAGATAGACATGGCTAGAATGGTAAGTTAATCAGGTTCAGTAATACAGGACTGGAACGAGGAGTGAACTCGATTCAGAAAGGGACTTTGTCCACTGAGATGGTCTTGGCAGCAATACCTTGGTTACTATGGAAATCATTACATGTTCATAAATGGATTCCACAATTACATGTTTTATTCCCATGCTATTTTATCATGATTTATGTTCCATTATGATCTATGCCTTCTGTACTTACACAATTTATGTCTTTGCTCTAGATTTTGATGTTTAAACATTATGTTCATGTCTTAAATTTCAAATTTATATGGTATTTTTTATTTTATTCATGCTTACCCTTACTGAGAATTTGAGCTCACCCTTTTAATGTTTTATTTTCCCCTAGGATTAAAAGAAAGGTTTTAGGTAAGGAAACAAAAAGTGGAAGATATTTATGGGAGATGTTGAAGATCTTTCTCCATGATTAGAAGACTACGTTCCAAGATTCCAAAGACACTAAACTATTACGGTCCTTGTGTGTCTGTTTTTGTTATGTACTAAGTATTCCACAAAAGTAATGTAATGTCTATGTACGTCAAGATTTGGGTCTCTACAGTTGGTATCAGAGGAAAGGTATAGTCAACCTTTGGAAACTAGGATGTGAAAGCCTTAGTAAGAACCCTAAGGATAATTCTAAGCATAGAACACAATCTTAGTGTTTTATAAATGACCCTGAATAACCTAGGATAAGACCTTAAGTGTGAAATTTTATTCTTGATTATGTGGTTTTCCTATTATAATTAGTGTTTATCACACTATTCTTCTTGGTTTTAGTCAATGGTTGGAACCCGAAGGAATCGTGTTGATCAATGCAATGGACAATGCAATGATTGTCCTCCTGAACAAACAAATGTTATGGGAGATGGAGTGAAAAATCTTATTTCAATACTTACACAAGTTATGAATCATTCTGGACATACAAATGAGCAGAGAAGGGAACAATATTCTATTGAGTCCTTCATGAGGCAACGTCCACCTTCTGTCAGGGGGTATTCTGATCCACTTGTTTCTAAACAATGGATCAGTACCACGGAAAAGATATTTTCAGTTCTAAAATGTTCTGAACATGATAAAGTCATCATAGCAGTATATCATTTGGAAGGTAAAGCTGATCAATGGTTGAATCTTATTAAGAATACAAGGCCAAGAGATGAAATTGAGTCCATGGAATGGGACGAGTTCAATAACTTATTTTTCAATAAGTACTTCCCTCGTATTCTTCGAACAAAGTTGGAGAAGGAGTTTCATGAACTAAAGAAAAAGGATGATGTATTTGTTGGTATATACGAAGCGAATTTTACAAGGCTTGAAAGGTACGCATCTGGCTTTATCATCCAACCTGAAAGTAAAATTGATCGATTCATAAGTGGCTTAAAACTAAATCTTAAATGGGCATTAGCTATAAGAGACATTAGTAGCTATGAAGAAATTGTGCGTTGTGCTATCAAGGTAGAAATGGAAGTTGGTGTTACGTATCCATCTCATGGTTTTGACACGAAACGAAAGATTGAGTTCAAGGAGAAATCTCATAATAATGGTGAAAAGAAGATGAATGTTTCCTTATGCTCCAAGTGTGGAAAGAAGCATGGTGGAGATTGTCTTAAAGGGACTAGAAAATGTTTTAAGTGTGGAAAAGACGGTCATCAAGCAGCTGAGTGTCGAAGTAATGTTAAAATGGTTGCTAATGGTTTGAATAAAGAAAAGACTGCAGAGAACGCACCAACAACACTTCAATGCTTCAAGTGAAATGAAATGGGGCATTATGCTAATCAATGCCCTAATTCAAGTGTTAATGATGATCGACATTAGCAACCACATAAGTAAAAGGACAAAGGGAAGTCACATGGGATCACTATTGGCGATGTTGAATATGAAAATGATGTAGTTGAATGATTAAGTGTTTATATAATGGGATTCCAAAATAATGTTGTATATAGTATCGTGGAATATTGGAATATTTATGTATTGGTCAATTGTGGTTTTCAATAATTTTATGGTACCGGTAATTAGGGAAAGCGATTGAGAAATTTTGGTAAGTAGATGATATGCGCATAATGAAGGGATAAGAAGATAATGAGATGTTTGATTGTATTCATGAGCTCAAGATTGATATAAGGACTATGTGATATCATGGTTTGAGTATAAAGAATTTTGAGGAATTTGGTATGTGGAAAGTGTTAACATTTAACTGCATTCATGTTTTCATTAAGGTTTAATGGGTATTCATTCTTCAAGATAAAACATGATTAAGATATTTACATGTTTTTAATTTGACCAACAGGATATATCTTATGATATATGGGGGATAAATGATGGCATTCACATGATTGTTATGTGACATTTCAAGTAATCATTTTCTTTATTCTATGAGTTTGGACCGAAGTATTTTAGATAATCCTAAAGATTGGAATGAATTATGTTGGACATAAGTTAGTATTGTTTATGGATAGAACTTTTTTCGATATTATTGATGGGATGTTATAGTAATATAGTTTTAGAAAAAGGACAACCTACAGGACAGGCGACATCCCATCGCGTCGGACAAGGCTGTGAGAATTGAACCCACAACCGAAGTGTGATTGGCCTTTATCACCTACCACTAGCCTACAGGAAGTCCCTGGTTAGTAGAAACTAGTTTTATTTTATTACGCGTTATGATATATGAATTTTAAGATCATTTTTGGAATCGTATACGATTAACCTCACCATAGATGGACTTATGTATATTTGATAACTTTTGCTAACCTTTTGTTTGAAACAGATGGAATGACCCATCATTCTATCACATGATCTGTTAACACTTCACGAATAACAAAATCAACTTCATTTCGTTAAGAGATGATGTGTAAATTGTTCAAAACATGAACAATAGTGATATTATACCTAAATAAAGTATGTATTTATTCTAATTCAAATTCTTCAACTTTAGGGAAATGATCTTGAAAACCAAAAATGTTGTCCTAGTTCCCTTATATCCGATGAATCAGATGGTACCTTAGATCATCACAAATATATGGATTTCTGATTTTTGGCTTTTTCATAGCCATGTTCTCTACCACTCTCCATCAGAACATGATGGTTATGTTTCTCTTCCATATCCATATTTTCACCTATGTTCTCCCTTGTGAAAACCCAGTGATTAGTTAATTTGGGTAAACGTTATGTTTCATACATTAGTTTTTTAAGATTGGTTTTGGTATTAATTTTTACGATGTGGGTTTTTATTAAAGAAACTTTCGAGTAGTAAACCATTTATAACCCCAACGAATTTTGAGGGTGAAATTCATTTTATGGGGGTAAAATGTAACACCACGAGATTTTATGAAAAATATTCTTTTTAATTTAATTAATGTCTTGTGTTGTACGCTACACCAAAAGGAGCTTGCACAACACACATCCCTGACTTTCCATGCATTACACGCAATCATGACCTTCCTCGATAGCGTGTGTAGTACGCAATACCGAGTTTCTCTAAACGAGATATTATTATAATATTATTATGAACTAGCCGTTATGAATAGTAATACCCACTTTCTGAAAGTTTATAAATTTTATCTTTCAAAATGGACTTCATTTTTGTATTCAGAATATCGAAATTAGCTTTGGGTGAATTTTTGGTACTTTTCGGATAACTTTCATATTCTGATGAATAGTGAAAATTACTAAATTTTAATTAAAAAACAACTTTTTTAATCTAAATAATTAATAGTGATAAATTATTAATTTGAGTGGTTTTAAAGTAAATTTAGAATATATTTTTACAATTTAATACAATTTTGGTCATTGGATGTAATTTCACATTTAAAGCAGACATAAACAAGTGTCAATCTTTTGATAGTTATTATCTCTTAAAAACACGCTATTTATTTTGACAACGGGAATTAATTTTTAAATTAGTTAATTTAACTGATATGTTTTGAATTTTTTAAAATAAACATCATTTTTGAATTCATAATATCAAATATAGCTTCGGCCTAATTTTTGGTATTTTTCTGGAAACTTTCATTTTTTTTATTAATAGTGAAACCACTAAGTGGTAGTTAAAAAATTGAATTTTTTCTTAAAACTTAATTTTACCTCTTCTGTGAGTGGAATTTTAAAAATCGAGAAACACGGTTGATTTCAGTAAGTAAAATGTGGTTCAATGAGATGAAAATAATTTTTTGGTGAATAGTAACTTTTTACTTTTATTTACCACGATTAAAAGTAAATAGGGTTGTTAAGGGTAAAAATGATATTATTATTACCCTAACACATGTCCTCATTTTATTGGATAAGAGTAATTCGACCAAAAACAACCATAGTAATAAAATATGACCATTTAGGCCCACATGGATTAGATTATGACATTTATTATCAATTTATTTAAAGAAGGGTAAAAATAGTTAAAATCAAAGTTTAATAACTAAAGGATTTTTAATATATGGATATACATAAGATAAATTCGACTATAAATATTCATTAGAAATATAAAAATATTTCCTACATAATGGTATTTTATTTGTAATTTTTACACCTAAAATAATTTAATTTATTTATGATACAATGATGATGCAGTAATTATCTTATTGATGATATATTGACATAATTGATCTTATAAATACCAAAATAAAAGTAATTTGAGACTTTTTATGTATTAGAATAATTTTTTATGTTAATATGACATGTTATTATTGATTTAATTAAATTTGTTAGAACTAATTATTCTGTTATAATTTTCACAAAAATCAATTACCAACTAGTGTCAAAATTGACATAAAATAGTTTTTAAAAAAATACTATATTATTAATTGTTATTTTATTCCTAAAAATCTAAGGATCGGAAAAATGACATAAATAAGGTTATATATATCAATAATAAACAACTTGGGGTTCTTTTGGCTTGATATAGTATTTTTATTAACCTTATAGTGTAAGAAAACAAGAAGACACGGTAAAAGTTAAATTATCTAACTAAAAGTTAAATCTAAATGATAAGGTTAAAATGGATACCTAAACTTGTCTAAATTATATTGGATGAGATTATTTCAACCCATCCCCACCTTAGCATCTAAATATATCAATTTTGACCTATTAAAAACCGAATTTGACTTTATAATAAAATAATATTTTTAGTTATTCCAAAGGTTCCCCTCTCCCCCCTTATAAAAGGGCACCTCCTCCCTCTCTTTCTCACACCACTTTGAGCCTTCAAGCTCGGCAAAACACTGAAAAATTCTCTTATCCACTTCCATAGAAACATCCTAGAGTTTCTGGTCTTCTTCAAAGACCAATTTTAGTTCCCTAAGAGGAGGTCTCAAAGAGGCGCTTCAAAGAAGAGGTAATGTCTGTTACCGATTATTTCAACTTTATTTTTTCTTCCACTTATTCTTCTTAGGTTGTTTCATTATGAAGTAATAAAATCAGTATCACTCATATACTTATATGTTATTTTATGTATGAAACAACCCTATTTCACCATCTATCAATCCTATGGAAAACAAAATCACCACGCGTGCATACATACGGAATACCATCTCCACGCCGTGGTGTAATCGATTTTCCCCCACCACCTTACTTGGATGGGTATAATGGTGTAAATAATAACTAGATATGATTATTTTAAAGTGATATTTATTCTGTAATATTATACATAAACTCCAATAAAATTCCACGATCATTGGAACGATATCATCGCTCATACGTACGTACGGAATTCCGTCTCCACGACGCGATGTGATTCATTCTCAATGATTAACCATTCATGTATGATTATAAAGTAGATATAATAAGTAGTAATGAAATATATGACATAATAATGATACTGGATTTATGTATATATATATGTATGACATCTAATTAATTCCATTCAATTCAATGAGGAAACGAAAACAACGTTCATGCGTACGTACGGCCTACCGTCTCCATGAACGGTGTATTTCATTCCATTTATCGATCTATTTTATATATGTAGATTATGAATATATATTATATATAAATCATGTTTTATATTCTGTAATTACGTAATCATGATCTAATTAATCATATGATTAATTACAAGTCAAAACACGGACGAAAAATGAAACTATTTTACCCAAAACACTCTTTTACATGGAATTTACAAAAGAAAGGGTAATATAAAGTCATAAGTGAACCATATATGATATCATAATAATGAATATTATTCTTTAATAAGTCAATGACATTATTTAAATCATTATATAGGAGGTTTGGATACGTACGAAGCATATCGGACCTAAGGTAAGGGATAATTTTGCAAATCTCATTTTTATCCAAGATTGCTTATTCAAAAGTATTTACTGGGGTTATTGCTATTATCCATGTCCATGTTTTATAAAAGTGTTTTCATGTATGTTTAATTTCCTTTTTACCCATTTTTGAATTTTTGAATTTTACTACATGTTATGTAAGGAATAATTCTTTTGTTTACGTTACGAGGTAATTTTTGACTTTTCCGACAAAAGTACGAGAAGACTGTTTTTTTAACTTATACGGTATGAAAGGATTTTTATGTTTTTATAAAGCCTTATTTTCGTGAATCTTCCTCCAAAAGATTTCAAGACTATTTTCAATAAAATCCTTTCCTTTTAAAAATTCATGACATTTTGGGAAAAGAAAATGATTTTAAAGAAGAAAGGATATTTTCCTCAAGAATTCATTTCAAGTGTTTTATCAAAACCATTTTCCATCTAAGATGACATTATTTAATATGTGTATGTTTCAAGTTTTATGACTCTATGATTTACATGGTTTCACTTTTATTATGATGAAATATCCATTTGTTTTATATGGAATGTGTGATGATGGGATGATGTTTTTGAAACCCATTTTATTCTTTGGGTTATAATGAATGTTTTAAGTTTATTTTGTTTCCCATGTAAGAATGATTTCATTATGAGATTGGTGGTACCTATATCTCCCTCAAATGCATTGGGTAAAGATTTATATCTCATGAGATAGACATGGCTGGAACGGTAAGTTAATCTGGTTTAGTATTATAAGACTGGAACGAGGAGTGAACTCGATTTAGAAAGGGACGTTGTCCACTAATATGGTCTTGGAAGCAATGCCTTGGCTACTATGGAAATAATTACATGTGCTTAAATGGTTGCCACAATTACATGTTTTATTCCCATGCTATTTTATCATGATTTATGTTCCATTATGATCTATGCCTTATGTACTTCCATAATTTATGTCTTTTCTCAATATTTTGATGTTTGAACATTATGTTCATGGCTTAAATTTAAAATTTATATGGTATGTTTTATTTTATCCATGCTTACCCTTACTGAGCATTTGAGCTCACCCTTTTAATGTTTTATTTTCCCCCAGGATTAAAAGAAAGGTTTTAGGTAAGGAAATAAAAAGTGGAAGATCTTTATGGGAGATGTTGAAGATCTTTCACCATGATTAGAAGATTATGTTCCAAGTTTCCAAAGACACTAAACTATTTCGGTCCTTGTGTGTCTGTTTTTGTTATGTACTAAGTATTCCGCAAAAGTAATGTAATGTCTATGTACGTCAAGCTTTGGGTCTCTACATGTACTATTATAGAATTTTGGTTATTAATGTATTATTCCATAGTATAAAGGATTATTCATTTTCGATATTATCTTATTATTTGAAAACAATTTGGTTTTTGGTTAATTTCTAAGTATTTGTGTAACAGATTTATTAACCCTTTTATGTATATAGGTGAATTAAATGTTAGATTTAGTGCTTATTGATTTAAAAAAATTCATCTTGATGGCACAATTCATAGATTGGAATAAGATATTTTATTTAAAATTGATTAAATGGTGAAATTATACATATAAAGATAGCATCTTTCTCATTTCATTAATATACATATTAATAAAATACCTCAAAAATAGGTGAAGGTTCTTGTAATAAAACTATAATACTATTACTTACTTGTTTGATTAATCATTGTTCTTTTATCATGTCACAAATTTATGGTTTTGAGGTCCTCGTCTTTTTATTGACCATTTAGCTTAATATGATTATTTATCACTATCAATCTATATAATTATTTATGATTTTATAACATATGAAAATAATTAAATCCAACCAATGTTTTACAACTTCGATTAAAAATTATGTGTCATTCTAGATGACCTTCTTACATCAATTCCTCTCTAATCAAGAGGATGTTTTACTAGCCCTTTTTAAGATGTGAGTTTACAATAATGATATTTTCAAATAAGAATCCATTAATTAATTATATATGGTATAATATCTGAGGAAATAATTCTTAAATGGGGTTGGGGATGTAAAAAAACCTAATTTTTAATATAGGATTCTATGATCTATATCGTATAAGACAAATAACACCAATCTTAATGCAACAATGAAATAATATTCATTTTAATATGGCCATTATCACTTATCCACTAAAATAGAATATATGAATTATATTAAATAATTTAGGAAAAATATAAATTAATTTCCTATTAGATATAAATAGATTGAAAACTTATTTCAAAATAATAAATCATTTTTTATTAATGTAATTTTATTCGTCAAAAATATTCATTCTACAAAAATCATTATTAATATTTTTGTGAGATAATATTATAATTAATTTATAAAAATAAATAAAAATTATTTAGAAAATAAAATTTAATTTTGAAATCATCATACCAATAATAAGATATTTTAAAATTTTTGGATTTTCTGTAAAATAATGTTTTCCTATTAATGGTTCAAAATACCGAAATTTAAAAAAATTGCCATTTTTTTCACAAAATTATGAAATTAAAGAGTGAAATATTGTTTCAATTATTTTTTATAGTAAAAGAAGAATTATTTAATTATATATAATTTTTATTATTATATTTTCTTCATATTTATATTTTTAATAATGAGTTTAATTTTGGGATTCAAAATAAGGTATTTTTAAAACTATTTTAATGTACATAATGATTCTCATTTTCAATTATATAAAAAACCCATTATAAAGAAAATTTTAAAATATATTAATGTATTATATATCATTAAATTAAATTTTAAATTTTTGTAATAATTTTTACTAGCTATTGAGATTATATAAAATCATCTTATACATGAATAATAAATTTTTCCAAAAAAATCATTTTCGTCACATCTATAGGTTTTAGTTAAAATTTAGTAATTACAAATAAATGAAATGATATTGTTTAAATGGATAAAATATTTTTAATAAAAATAATTTATATTTTTTAATAAATTAATGTTCCTTTTTGGTTATAATTAATAGTTAAAACAATAAAAATATTTTACTATGATTAAGGATCAAACGTGCATAATAAAAGGTTAATATAAAAATATATGGGTATAAATTATATATAAACATTGATATATTATATTTTATGGACATAATTCTTCCATATATCATCTAGGAATAAGTATGGTTCCAATTTTTATCCTAGTGATATTATAAAAATATTGGTACCCACTTTTATTTTCAAAGATTACATGTTTGTCTTCTCATAGACTTACAAAAGGCCACCAATTATTCTCTTCTATTACCACCAAAAAATAAATTTGAATCAACCAAGACTAACCCAATTCATTTACATACTTACCTAAACTCACCATAGTGTTATTTTTTATCATAAATCGAACCATGGAAAGATTTAGGTATATTCATGAGGGGTTTTCCAAAGAGGATGTGAAATCCTTAACATGAAAATTTTTTCTTATTTCTTCATCCATATCATTAAAATTTTCTTATATTTTTTAAATATAATATTTTAATTGAGTGAAATATAATAATATGTTTTTATTTTCTTGGAATAACATTAATACTTCTCCTCTTCCAGGATGTGGTAATCTAAACCATCCTTTATGTGAATAGATGACTAAAACCACAAGGTAGACAATGTTTTGTTTTACATAATTACTTTCCTAGGACGTACATAATTATGGATTTAAATATAAAATATGATATTTGTAACAAAATTATAATTATTTAATAATATATCTGATATTGATTCTTTTAATATCTTATGATGGTTATATAATAACACCACATTTTTTTTATGATGGGTTACCTCCTCGAGAAGCAATGTGAATCAATTTTCGTAAACACTTTTCTAGTATGATAATAGGGATTAAGATAATGAATATTTGTGATATATAATAAAAAATTCTTACATTGTTAATTTTTTTATAATCATTAAAAAATAATATATAATTTTCTTTTATTAACTTTTAATTCCTTGAATGATGTTAACATCGCTTGGGAATATGTGTGGACTGATATCTCTACGACCTCATGTGAATTTTCTGTGATCACCAAATCTGATGGATGAAATATATAAGGGTATTGATTTAATTAATATTATTTTTAAGATATTATTATGATTATAAATTTAAAAAAATATTAAAATATATGTTCCCAAAATGATCTTTGAACAATTAAAATTTTTCTTATTTGTATATTTGGCCTACCATCTCTATGATCATAAAATTGTTCATAATTCATAACCATCATTCATGATTATTTTAAAAATTATAATTGGAATAAAAATATGTTAAATATGTCATGATTATTATTATTTATATGTTTTAATAATTTCAACTTTGACACGAACACCACAATGAATCTATTTTGAAATAATGAATAGAATGTCCTCAAAACACCTGACAAGAAATTTACCAGATAAGTATTTAAATATTTAATTAAAAAGATATAAAATAAATTATTTAAGTGAAATATATTAAAAACATTATTTTTTTAATAAATAAAATTATTGATATAATATTATTATACTGGTGTGAAAGGGCATACATGTATGGTCTATACTCGAGGTAATAGACTTCATATGATTTACTTAATTGAGGCATATTTTCTTATTATGCACATAATTTATTTTATATTGTGTATATAATAATCCCTTTATTGTAATGATATTAATCCTTTATACATATATATATATATTATTTTTAAATTTGAATTATTTTATCCATTTGGATGTTACATGAAATTTACTATGTTTGTAAATAATTTCAAAAACCAATTTTTATCATTAGGTTATATTAATTCTACATTAACATTCTTATGACATGATTATGTTTTTAAGGACTTCTTATTATATTATGATGTATTTATAATTTTTTAAAATGTTTTTATATTTCATACAAATAATCAATTTATTGATTTATCCTTACATTAATATTATGATCACTATAAGGATTTCTTACATCAAATTTTCATTATTGGGTCAAATATAATGTTATACTCCTATCTTATTTATGTAGTTGTATCTAATTACTAATTGAAATTTTATATAGTTAATATAATTATATTAATTATATTAAATGATTCAACTAGTGTTATTCATTCATGGAGATTATGAATAAACAATATACCATTGTGGAAATGAAATAATGTTACAAATTTTTATAATTGGGACATTTTTTTCTTTATTTTCTGTTGAAAGGAATTATTAGATAATTTTCAAAATAAACCATTTAATTTTACACTCCATTGGATATTCATAACATTTTCATGTAATCATATCATTTTTATATCTTTCATAGTGAAATTTATTGATAAAAGTTTCTATGAAAAAATGATATTATTTATCTCTTAGTAAAATTTACTTTTTCATGAAATACAATTCTTTCTTAAAAATATTTCAAATACTTTTTTATGATTATTGTTTAAAATTATTTTCACATATTATAGTTTTTTAACGAAATTGTTAAAAATATAATATTCATTTCATTTTCCATATGAGGATATCTATTACCTTTATTAAAAATGGGAAATGGATATTTCTTTTAGTATTATTTTCATTAATGGAATTTTATGCCACCTAATATAATGAATGATTTAAATATTAATTTTTTTCAAATGAAATTTTCAATAAATGATTTTTTAATATTTGAGAGTGTTTTTTATTTAAAATAAGTATTTTAAAAATGGAATGTATATTTACCTTATGATATTTTCCATGTGATATTTTAAAATATTTTTCCATGAAGATGACATCCTTTGATGTCATCTTGTGGGACCGGAGATGTTCTAGGCCACAACAGAGAAGGTCCAGGACATCCAGGAGCGGATGAGTATAGCTCAGAGCCAACAGAAGTCTTTTACTGACAGGAGGCATAGGACACTAGAGTTCGAGGATGGCGACCACGTCTTCTTGTGGGTCTCACCTCGACGTGGATTACAGAGGTTTGGTCGAAGCGGCGAGTTGTCTCCATGCTTCATCGGACCCTTCCAGGTCCTCATCAGGACACCACAGGGCATTACGTCCCCATAAAGCTTCACCACAAACTTAGGGATACAAAGGCGGTACTGAGCACGCATCTGAGCCTCCCGCTCCCAAGTGCTATCTTGGAGGTTCCCAAGCTGTCATCTGAAGCGCACTAGAGGAATCGATCGCCCACGTAGGACCCTCTCCTATCGATCCTCGATCTCTCCTGGGACCTCCGCAAAAGTCGCCCCATCACCAAAGACCAGCTCTTCATGGTCAAAGATTGGCGTTGGGTCATGCACGTATCTCCTCTGCTGAGATACGTGGAAGACGTCGTGCACCCGGCGCAACTGTGGTGGTAGAGCCAGGCGATAAGCCACCTTGACAATCCTGATGAGGACCTGGAAGGGTCCGATGAAGCGTGGAGACAACTCGCCGCTTCGACCAAACCTCTGTAATCCACGTCGAGGTGAGACCCACAAGAAGACGTGGTCTCCATCCTCGAACTCTAGTGTCCTCTGCCTCCTGTCAGTAAAAGACTTCTGTTGGCTCTGAGCTGTACTCATCCGCTCCTGGATGTCCTGGACCTTCTCATGTGGATGATCATGTAACCAATAAATGTTATCCAATGTTTATTCCAATCCTCATAATAGAACAATATCATTAGATCCTAGAAAAACATTTGTGAAATCATATTCTTCACACACAAATAGGTTCCATCCACAACCATCCAGAATGATGCTTTTTCACATAGTATAAGATTCCCTAGAGGAAGTATGTATAGTACTAATGACTATGAGAGGTACCATTACTTTATCATCATTATCAACGATTGATTTATTTTTTAATAATGCACCTCATTCAATTATTTCAACCAATAATATTAATCAAATAAATAATCATACTATGTTTTAATCTTATATTATTGATATTACATTAACACTGGGAATAAAGTGATTGTAGGGTCTCCATAGACTTGCTTATATTTTCTCATTGGAAAATGTTGATATTTTATGGTGTTTTAGGTTCTTGACAAGATTCCACATAACATCAAATTGGAGATATCTGGGATATTTTTCAAAACGAAATGGATTGATTTTTTTCTCAAACAGGACTCCTTTACTACACCTAATGGTGTATGTTATATCATTCAAGGAGAATGTGACCAAGGTTAAGAAGATATGGAAATTCTCATCCAGAGTAGAGGAAAGCGATATCTACAATTTATTTTTATCTGGAACGAAAATATTTTAATCATGACCTCCTTCTTGATGTGGTCGAGTATCGCAATGTGTTTCCATCTAACATTTTTTGATTGCCAATGAAAAGGGAGGTATAGATTTCGATCAATTTAGTTCTTGGTACTCAACCAATTTATATTCCATCATACCACATAGCACTATCCAAAATGAAAGAGATGAAGACTCAGTTGTATGATCATATAGTGAAAGGATTTCTAATCCCAATCATGTATCCATAGGCAGTTCTTGTAATATTTTTGAAGAAGGATGATGATTCCATTCATATTTTTGTGAATTGCTGAATAAGAAATCAAGAAACGATAATGAAAAAATATACAATTCCATTGATTAATGATTTGTTTAACCAGTTGGAAGGGGAGAAGGGGTTGTCTAAGATTTTTCTTCAATCTGGTTTCCATCAATTGAGGATGTAACATCCCGACCTGGCTCACCTATAAGGCGGTTGTCGGACCGGTGCATCACATAACCTAAACCGCATCTCCGCTAATACCAGAGGCTAACAACTAGATGTGATGGCCCTTATTGTATCCGTGGGGGAGACTATTCCCTCATAGGTAACATATAATATCACAACTAAAGTAAAAAATAAAGAATAATAAGTTGAAGAAGCATGTGAATAAATAAACTGCAGTAGAATCAATAAATTAACCAATTGAATAATGAAAAACAAATGCGAAAACTCACAAAAGAGTGTCATGCCAGGATATGAGTCTAAACTGAAAGTACAGAAAATAGAACTCAAAAACATAGTCAAATAAAAGAAAACACAGAAGCAAAAACTGCATCGCGAGCAAGGCCTGGTCCCCTGCCCAAATCTCTATCCTAAGAAGTAATGAACATCCCAGCATCAGAAGTAGCACACTTACACATGTCAATACCTACGAGCATGTAATGTACTTGGGTGTCGAAGACGCCCGAGCAGGGTGTGAGATAAAATCCTAGTAGGTCAGCTCCCATAGTGTATAACCCATTCTATTTCATGAAAAAATTAAAATGCAGTGTGCCATTACATAATCATTTCAAATCAATTAATTTCAGTGTAATGAAATTAATAAGTCGGCCAGGGTCCCAAACGTCACCGTTGGCTGGCCACCTACTTCAACTTAAGCTGGTTGTCTGAATGGGTATTTGTCAGCAGAAATGCACGAACATGCATATATATATATATATAACCCATAATGAAAGGTAAAACCGGGAAAATGTAAACCCCATGCTTGGGCTTTAACTTGGGGTTCATGTCCAGTGTCCACCATGCACACTTCCACATATCAGGAGAAAAATATCAATTCTCAAAAGACTTAATTAGATGTTACTTAGACCTTAAAAGAATCATTATTTATGGTTCAAGTTTAGAGTTGGAGTTTGAGCTCATCCCAAAGGTATCACTATGGAACATCCGTCCATTTATACAATGCCATCGACCATGTCCAAGGAAATGTTTCCAAAGACCAAGTATCGCCCGAGGCATGGCTTTACCCTAAGTCAGTCTCTATCTCACAAAAAAGGGTCGAGGGCCATCCAAGGAAAGTTTAGCAACATTTCCAACAGAGTCCCCCTGATGGGCTCTTCTAAAACAGGTATTACTAAAAAGTATTAGAAAGTCTGGGGAAGTCTCGGTCCATCAAAGACAAAGACACCACCACCTGGCACATAGAGGTAACCCATCAGGAATAGAGGTTCTAAGTGTGGACCTTAATATGGGACCCTCCTCCTTTACCAGCCCAGAATTTAATTAAAGCTTTCATAATATCATATATGAAATAATCATCATATAAAGTCATAGCTTGAAAACTAACTAGATAAACATGTGCATCGCAACACATAAATATAATAGTACAACAAAACAACTTGCAAGGAAATATACATATCATATCAACCCAGTTCATAATGCATCTTTAAATAATAAACAGTTCAGAAAAACAGGTGCTAATGATCCAACAATTAATGTTTATGTTCAAGAAACTATTTATTTAATTTAATTACTATTAAAAGTTTCTTCACAGCACATGAAATTAATCAAAAAATAAACTCGGATATTAACAGAATACACCGATCATGTCATCATTCCCAAAGGGTGTCTAACTTTTTTGGAATAACTCAAAAATGTATTCATTTAATTTAAAAACAGTAAAAAGGGATTGCGCAATACCCTCAACTAATTAAATTAATAACATAGCTAACCAAAAAATATGCCTGCTATGTTAGAATAATCAAAGGGTTTCCGATCTTGTTACAACCATTCAAACAAATAAATTTAAGATGATTAAGGCTACAAAAATAAAACAGAACCATTAAACTAATTAAAATGTTTAAAATTGCACAATTTTAGTAGGCACCGACTAACGACACAATGGTGAATTTTTTATAAATCATAAACATATGAAGGGAAATCAAGTAGGCACCCTACCTTGTATTTTTAGATGACTTTAAGATCTGTGGTAGACTTTTATTTGACCTAAAATGGATAAAAATGAAGGATTTTAGAAAAACCCCAAAATTGGATAAGAATCATCCGCAATGAACTACTTGTAGAATAATCAACGAAATTGAATGATTATGCATGTACAAGATTAGCCTTTCCCTAAGGTTTACTATGCACCTGATGTCAAAGGAATCAGAAGTTGGATGGAGGTGAAGTGGCCTTCTGAAGGGGTTTCTAGGTGGTGTGATGAGATTGAGGGGTGCGACGTGATGAGTCGGAGAGGGAGAGAAGAGAGGAAAAAGAAAAGAGAGAAAAAAAAAGAGAAAAATAAAAGATAAAGAAAAAAGGAAATTAAAGGAAAAGATAAAATGAAACAAATGAATAGAAAGAAAAATAATAAAAATAATTAAAAATGGGAATCCCCCGTTTTAATTATTTCAATTTTTCCCATAACCCCCTCATTATTTTATTTCAGAATATCATTTTATCATTTCTTTCTTTCATAAAAATATTCTTTAAATATCTTATTACTCCTTTCCAATCCTTAATAAATTATTCAAAACTTGAACACTACACCAATGCACGGCGTGACATTTTTCATGAAACGTCTGCAATTATTTAAATTAAATAAAAACCTGCCCAGGACCCGTAGTGAGGTGTGCATGCATGCACCCTTAGTCACGTAATTAATTAGAATACAATAAAGTAAAAACGTTCCATACCTCATTAATTCTGGGACGTTACAACCTACCCTCCTTGAGGAAACTCGTCCCCAAGTTTCCCTTCTGAGGGTAGTGGAATGTTGATAGAGAAGAGTTCCATCCACTGTCTACGTACATCCGTCTCTCACTATCAGGTCTCGTCCTGATCGCGTCTGTATTTCCACAACAGCCAGAAAAGTGGTACTGAATTTCCTCATAGGACTTTCATGCTATAGTAAATGATACGGATCGGATTCTCCACAAAGGATGCATCAACATCAAGGTCGATGTCATCAAGGTCAAAATAATGAGAATGGTTTGGATGATATTGTCGAAGATAAGATACATGGAAAACATCGTTCATGTTACGGTACCTCTAAGGTAGCAATAACTCATAGGCTACCGACCCAACTCTCTCCACTATCTCAAATGGCCCAATGTATCTTGGTGATAAATTCCCCTATCTCATAATCCCCCTATGACCCATCCTCAGAGAAACACACAGAAAGACTCGATGTCCCACATCAAACTCCAGAGGTCTATGGTGATGATATGTATAAGAATTTTGCTTAGACTGACCATTAGTCATTTTCTTCTTAATTAGTTGAACTTTCTTCGAAGTCTTCTAAAAGATATAAGGATACAATAGAGCTAGCTCACCTGCTTCAAGCCAGCATAATGGTGAACGACACAGTCTACTATAGAGATCCTCATATGGAGCCATTTGGATTGTTTCTAAGAATCTATTATTATAGGTAAACTCAAAAAGAGGTAAATGGTTCTCCTAGGAACCTCCAAAATCAAGGACACAATCCTCTAACATATCCTCTAACACTAGTATAGCTCTCTCGGATTTCCCATCAATTTTGCGGTGATATGGAGTACTCAGAAATACCTATGAGCCGAAAACCTTTTGCAACCCTTTCCAGAACTATGATGTAAAATGGGCATCCCTTTCTGAGATAATAGAACAAGGTACACCAAAATGTCACACAATTTCATGGATATACATCATTCCCAACTCATCAATCGTAAAGGTCTCTTAGATAGGCAAGAAGTGTGCAACATTGGTCAACCTATCGACAACCCTGCATAATGTATCGTTTCCTCGAGGAGATCGTAGAAATCGTATAATTAAATCCCTAGTCATTCCATTCCATTTCCATTCAGGAATGGATAAAGGGTGTAGGAGTCCAGCAAGTCGCTGGTGCTCTGCCTTCACCTGTTAGGGGGTGGAGCACCGAGTGATGAAACCTGCTATCTGATTTTTCATACCAAGCCACCAATACTGTCAACACTTGTCTCTATACATCATGGTCATCCCAGGATAAACATAACAAATAGAGGTGTGATATTACTTCAACATATCTTCTCGTATACCTGATGGTACACATACATGGCCATGGTAAAGGATAGTTTCACATCCATCAATAACCCAACCAGGAGGTGGGTTATCTCCTATAACACAATCCCTCAAAAAGTGACCCTTAATGTCAATAAACTATTGCATGTGGACTTTCCCTAGAAGAATGGATGTCACTATTAGAGCTGCTAGAATCAGTTGTCCACTCTACTCTTGAACCTCCAGATGCATCTCTGAAAACAAGGTCGTCATCTACTACTCACTACTAGCTACCTACATAGCCTGAGACTATGTCTTGTGGCTTAAAGCGTCTCCCTCAACATTATCCTTACAAGGGGTATAAGAAAGCTCAAAATCGAACGACTACAAGTATTCAACCCACCTGTGTTTCCTTAAGATCATGTCTCGTTGAGTGGAGATATTTTTCAAGCATTTATGATCCATGTAAACAATGAATATCTCACCCAAAAAATAGTTTCTCTGATAATGTAGATCACGAACCATAGCAGCTTACTCAAATTCATGTGTAGGATAGATCCGATCATGATGTCTCAGCGGGCAGGATCCATCAGCCACGACTCGATCACCCTGCATCAAAACTGCACCTAGTCAAATTCATGAAGCATTACAATAAACTGTATAGCTCTTACCAGGTTAAGGCAGAATGAGGATCGGGGCTGAAGTCAGTCTTCCTTTTAATTCCAGAAAGTACTTTTCACAATCTACTAGACAGATGAATTGTACACCATTCTTATTCAAGGTCGTGAGAGGCGTTACTAAGTGGGATAAATCTTGGATGAATCGACTATAATATCCAGAAATCCCTAAGAAACTGGGAATGTCGAAGACACCCTCGGGATGCTCCCATTAAACCATGGCACTCACCTTTTCTATTTCAATTGATACACATACTTCAGATATAATATGACCTAAGAAGTATACCTTATCAATCCAGAAGTGGCATTTACTGAGCTTAGTGTATAGTTGGTTCTCTCTCAGTGTACTCAGTACGATGTTAAGATGGGTTTCATGGTCGTGTGTGGAACGTCACTACTCTAAGTTATCATCCATGAAGACTACCACAAAGTTATCAAGTTATTAATGAAAAACTCGGTTCATCAAGGCCATGAATACTGCTGGTGCATTCATGGGGCCAAAAGGCATAACCAGATACTCATAGAATCCATACATACTTCATAATAATGTATGTGGCATGATAGATGGTCACACACGCACCTGGTGATATCCCGACCTCAGATCAGTCATGGAGAAAATACTTTCTCCCTGGAGAAGGTCAATGAGATCATCGATTCAAGGCAATGGATATCGATTATTTACCATGAGCTTGTTGAGTCGAAGATAATCCACACATAACCTTAGGGTACCATATTCCTTCTTGGAAAAAGGACAGGTGAAACCCATAGTGATGTGCTAGGTCTAATAAAACCCTTAGTATCAAGGTCATCAAGGTTCTTTTTCCATTATTGTAGCTCTATTGGAACAAACCTATATAGAGGAATAAAAAATGGTGCTGCACCTAGCACGATCTCAATAGTGAACTCCAATTCTCTCATAGGATGAAATCTAGAGAAATCATTAGAGAAGATGTCCCAAAAAAGATCCACCAGTAGAGGGAATTCAACTAGTTGCCTTCCCTTATCGCTCATGAAGAGACTTTCTAACTTAGTGGTCACTCTACCCAACCCTGGATTTTTAGGATTAGCTCCGTTTTCCTTCAGGTCCCATTCTCCTTTATGAAGATATGTGCGTCACGACCCATCCTCGGGGCCCGTGTCGTGACTACCCCACGCCCGCCTTCCATAGGCCAGGGGCTGGCGACTAGCACCAAGGCGAAAATCCCGATAAATAGGGAAGGCATTGCCTAGTCCAAACCGGCTGGACCCAGTTCGGCTCAGCTCGGCCGAGCGGCCGAGCAGCGCGGGGGGCTCGCTGCCCCAGCGCGACAGCACCGCGGCCCCCGCGGGGGGCCGCCCTGGTCAACGGACGTGGCAAAGGCCACGTCCCGCGTGTGCGCCGAACCCGCGCGGCCGTAGCGGCCTTGTCCGGTGGCTTCCGCGGGCCACCGGAGTTGCTCTGGTGGTCCGTTTTCTTTCCTGTCTGCGCCACTGTTCCTCCCGGGTTCCGTTCATCACTACGGGATCATCAAATCGCCCTTGCGTCACGTTTGTCGTCGCCCGCCAAATCTGCACAGCAACGAAGAATGACAGAGAGTTTTCGGGCCGTGTTTGTTTGGCCCGCACCCTCCGCGTTAGATAATAACCGTCGGGAGAATTATTCAACACATGAATAAGGGCAAGGCACAATTTTAATAGAATTTAAATTGAACTTGATCCGGGTTCTTTGCTTTAAAAGAAACAATCACGGGAAAAGAATTTATTTCACAACAACCCCTACCTCGTCAAGTCGTCGCACGCACGTTCTTCTCGGAATTGATCACCGCGGAAGGAGGCGATCGTCATGTCGCGGAAGGGCGTCGCGTCGTCGTGGAAGGGAATCACGTCTTCGCGGAAGGGCATCGCGTCGTCGCGGAAGGGCATCGAGTCGTCGCGGAATACGGTGCGCATCGATGAACTCAACGGATGATCGAAGATTTTGTTGCGGATTGAGGAACGTCGCCGAAGAACGTCGCGGGAGAGGAAACGTCGGCGTCGCGGCACACGGCGTCGTGTAGTCGATTTCCGCGGGTTCGGAGTTCTTCGTCAGAGACCGGCGTTCTTCGCGTTCTTCGCGAAGGAGGATAAAGGCACAAAACTTGTCAAACCTCTCCACGAGCATTTTTCCAGAAGTCGTGCATTGGTCTTATATTATTATTACGCCAACAAACGAAAAAAGAGATAAGTAACGACCCATTAATTCGTAAAATTAATTCAACAAAATAAACCGCCCAATTAATTGGTGCGTTAAGAAAATAAGAAAACGCATCAGTTGACTTTCATAATGATGGGTTTTCGCGGGTGCGTTACTTAGCGGAAAATAAACGGCGGGGGATCATGCGGGCCCCACCTCACAAATATCCTACCAAGATGGTAGGATATTTTTGGATATCACCCTATCCACATCAACTCATCTTAAACAGCTTGAAGTGGTCTTTAATCGGCTTTATGTGAAAAATAAAAATAAAATGGTCGCACAACTTTTTTTTATTTCATAACTTAAAGCCCAAAAATTAAAAACCACAACCGAGCAATCACAACTCCGGAAGAGGCGTTTCTAAGAAAATACCAGCGCTGCGATTTCATCGGTGCCCTCGGAATTCGATTCCGAGCACCGGTTCAAAAGTTAGAAAAACCCACTCCTTCGTTCACTGAACGTACCCAAGCCAAACTTCAGAAAATGATTCCGGGCACACCGGACCTCGGAATCAAGTGCCGTCAGAAGCTGCGTTCTTGTAAAATTCCAATGAAAATTAAGAAAAAAAAATTCCTTCAAATTTACGGGTCTTTACATTACTCCCACCACAGGGCATTACGCCCCCATAAAGCTTCACCACAAACTTAAGGATACAAAGGCGGTACTGAGCACGCATCTGAGCCTCCCGCTCCCAAGTGCTATCTTGGAGGTTCCCGAGCTGTCATCTGAAGCGCACTAGAGGAATCGATCGCCCACGTAGGACCCGCTGCTATCGATCCTCGATCTCTCCTGGGACCTCCGCAAAAGTCACCCCATCACCAAAGACCAGCTCTTCATGGTCAAAGATTGGCATTGGGTCATGCACGTATCTCCTCTGCTGAGATACGTGGAAGACGTCGTGCACCCGACGCAACTGTGGTGGTAGAGCCAGGCGATAAGCCACCTTGACAATCCTGATGAGGACCTGGAAGGGTCCGATGAAGCGTGGAGACAACTCGCCGCTTCGACCAAACCTCTGTAATCCACGTCGAGGTGAGACCCACAAGAAGACGTGGTCGCCATCCTCGAACTCTAGTGTCCTCTGCCTCCTATCAGTAAAAGACTTCTGTTGGCTCTGAGCTGTACTCATCCGCTCCTGGATGTCCTGGACCTTCTCCTAGTGTCCTCTGCCTCCTGTCAATTTTTTATTTTTTCATGTTAGTGTATGGTTAGCACATAGTTTTCCAAATCCATTTTTCATCATAGTGGAAACCATACGATCATGGATAGTGGTGTTTTTATTGGATTTTTCATTGTTTGGAAACCTATATTTCCACCTAGGAAAACAATAATCATGGAGAAAAGTGTTCTATATTATTTCTAAACCATGAAGTCCTGCCTAGCTAACCATTCATTCAAGATTATTTATTCCCAAAATTAAATTTAAAACACATGAAAATGTCATTTAAGCTGCCCAAAGTACCTAAATTGACCCCCAACATATTCATTATATATGGGAGCTCCTAAGAGAAAATTTTGGCCCCTCTACACCCTTCTATAAGCTGATCAAAGAATGGTGAACAACATTCAATATTCTCTTAGTTAGATACCTCTTCCTATTCTAATTTTCCCACTCTCTCTATTTTTTCCTCCCTAGGGTTTCATAGGTATCCATTATGGTTGGAGGATATAATACACTTTATTTTGGATATTGGATCAATTTGTGATACCCTGATCTCATTTTCATCATTCTTTATTCGTGAATTCTGATTACAGTTTGGAGTTTCTAGATCCCGTGATTTTATAGTAGGTGGTTCTGTTGTGATTTTCAAAATTTTAATTATCCAAAATTTATTAATATAAATTCATTTTTTGGCTAAAATTTAGTTTCTTGAAATTTAATCCCATTAGTTAATTAAAATCCCAATAACTGTGAATTGGATGATTGGGATATTAAATTGGATTTTAGGTATGAAAATTGGAAAAAACCCATAAAATTCTAATGAATTGGTTGGTATTTTTAAAATTTATGGAATTTTATAAAATTTAAAATTTTGGATTTAAATTGTAAAAATAACTTGATGAAATTAATTTAAATATGGTATTTGTAAAATTGGATTAAATTTATTTTGATATAAACCTTATTAGTTTTACCTTGTACAAAGGAATGATTTGACTAAAAATCCATTTTTGGTTTAAAATGGAAAATTAGAATATTTGATATGGAGAATGTGGTGAATTTTTTAAATAATTATTGTAATATGTTTCCCATCATTGTTTTTTATTTGAAAACATGCATGCCTTTGTTGGGTTATGAGTTATTGGGATAACACTCAATGATTTACAAAATTTTAAAATACAAATGCATCACATCACAACCCTAAAAATGATGTTGATAATGTTCTATTGACCATTGTCAAAGGGATGAGTGCATACACATATTATCATGTCACATTTAGTGTGAGGGAGTCACATAGAATATAAATATCATACCATATGGAATATAACATTTTTTATATGTTTTTTTAATATATATTTCATTTTTTCTTGTTAACTATTTACTATGCCTTCTAAATTTATATAAAATGTTTTATATAAAATGATTACAAATAATTTTTTAAAAAAAATCTCCGTAATTTATAATGTGAATAAATATTTGTTTAAATTTTATTTTTATATTCCATATCATTATATATATAGCTGAAATCATTATTTTGTTAATCAAATAAGGAATATTATTATGGAATCCTTAGAGAGACACTACTGGGATATTAGATCACACACTACATGTTTCGTTGAGTGTTTGTAGATTTTATTCACCCATGTTTGATCAATGGTAAGGCACCATATGGGTTGTTAGTAGTTGTTCATGCTTTGGATTGGTGAGATGTGTCTATTGTGAATCAGGCAGCTTTTATTTCTTATGGCACTTTGTTGTAGTACAATGGGTTTTTTATTTATATTTGACCTCTAGTGCACTAATTGTTGTAGAGTTTTATATTAAGAATACTAATTTTTTTATATTATTATACAATTTTTTTGGTAAAATGGTACCTAAATAGATTTTATAAGTTTCTGGGGGATAGTCGATAACCCATTCGGATCAAGAACATGCCTTGAGCTATCATAGAGCCATCTTGGTTATTGGGCTACTAGGGTACTAGGGTTGGTTCGTAAAAAAAAGGAAAAAATTTCATTGTAAATTTATCAATGTATTTCTCCATAAATTCCCAAAAAATTGTTTCATTAAATTCTATACGGATCATTTTACTTCTAATATTAATGTTAATAGATAACTATGAGCTTCACTCTATAATTATTTCTTCATCAGAGAATCATATAGAAAAATATTATTATTCTATATTTTAAAACTCCTACATTGTCAATGTTAAATTTAGGGTAAAATAGTTCATAAATGATTGTATATTTTTATATTAATCATGATCCTCCTTCTAATATTTATAAATTCAATTTAAAATTTTGAATTTACTGAATCAAAAAGAAAAATAGAAGGAATTCGTGTATGAAATGTTTCTATACAAGAATTCATAATATAATTTACAAAAGGATCATGTTCTAAATTTAGAATAGTTATTTGTTAATTATCCTTATGATATAAATCATCACTGAACCTAATTTATATTATTGTATTGTAATGAATAATTTAGTCATAATATATAATATTATCTATCCATATTCTCTAACTTATACAAAACTATTTTTGACTTATATAATATTCAATATTATTTTATCCAAATATATATCACACATTACAATAGATAAACAATGTACATAGATTTTCAATTGAAAAACTACAACATCTAGATCCGGGTCATATGTTTGATAATATAGATAATTAGGTTTCAATATTCTTATAGAATGATAAATAAATAAATTATAAAATATAAAAATCTAACTTCATCACACCAAAAGAGAATTTATGTAGATGGAAAATGAAGATATATGGATGGAAATCCCCAAATGAGAGAATTCAAAAATCTCATTTTCAATTCCTTGAAACATTCATCACATCTATATATTGAGATAAATTTAACTCCTTTTTTATTTAACAACGTTAGTGGGATAAAAAAGGAAAAATGTTTTCAAAAAACCATGGGTCGTAAACTGCTAATCCATGAATAATATGAATTTATATGATAGATTTTGGGTCTTGTACACTCTTAGTAAACATTAGTTTTAGTAGGTTCATCAGTTATTCCATCTTCATATACAATATATAAAAGGATTAAAATCTACATCAATCATAATACAGATTTACTAAATAATCCAAATAACTTGTTTTCAATTATGATTTTTAGAATAATCCATAGCTATTTTTTATGATCATCATAAAATTTTGAGTATACTAAAACATTATCATTGTTCCTATAAAAAATCCAAAATCATTAGGAGCATTTTATACTTAAACTCTATTAATAATTGTTGAGAATTTGTAAACCCAAAGAAAATAACAACAATATCAATGTACCAATACCTTGTACAAACAACCATCATTGAAATGTTATCCTTTCTCACCATCAATTGATAGTACCAATACCTGATATCATCGATCAAAAAATATTATGCTCCATAGAACTGATCCAAAAAGTCATAAATATGACAAAAATATACGTATTCTTAATAGTGATAATATAAAATGAATTATAATCTATTAAATTCCTCAATGAACCATAAATTTTTAATCAAAAAATATGGAGCACCATGTACTGATGTTGACATGATCTGACCCATACCAGGGCTGGAGCTGCAACTACCCCAAGCCTGCCTCTATAGGCTAGGAGCTAATGACTAGTACTGAAGGCACAAAAAAATAGGGGAGGCATTTTCCTAAGAAACTTTACAGACAGTTGCAGCTAACTCGATGAAAAAGTGAACAGGAAAAGAATGCAAGATACAACACTGCTATAAAAGGGAATCCAAACACAGATGAATCGAACTATAAATATTACAAGTACAATAAAAGTAAAGATGAAAGGGAATGAGGAAAAATACACACCCAACTAAAAAAGTGCCACAATCTGGCAACAGGTGAAAAATAAAAACAACAAGGAGAGTCCAACAAATGAATCCCAGCCTATGACCACCGCACGTGATCCAACCACCTTGTATCCCTAAGCTCCTCTAATATCACGATCAACCTATCTATCTTCTAAAAAAGTCATACCAAATTCATGAAAAGACCATGCAGTGGTGAGTATATGAATACTTAGTAGGATTCCCCAAAAGCTCAAGGGAGAAGCAAGAGAGGTTCTGAATAGGGATGAAATAAAAGATAACAAGGTACGACAAGAGTGAATAGAAAGAGTATAGCACAACACAACAATATATTGAAAGTAGACTCATCCAAACACAAGGAGTTCAAAATAGTTAGGAGATGAACTCCCCATCGAATCATCGCTACCTATAGAAGGATAGTGGACTATTCAAACCACAAAAATCTATAAATGGAAAGCATGTGGAATACCCTATGCATCTTCACCACTCCTAGAAGGGGAGTTTCCAAAACCCAAGGAGTGGGCACTACAAACAAGATATATATATATATATATGCACTCAGTCAAAGAAACCCAAACAAGGGACTAAGGGGATCTCCAACTCATAGCTAAGCCCAAGAAAGTGAGTATCCAATAGTTCCATGTAAAACCATATGTAATTCCCTATATCTCGTCACATTTTCCTAGGAGGCACAAGTCAAAGGGCCTCAAATCACCACACTTCAATTTTGTCTGATTTGGGTGGCACTGACTCAGCCACACAGTTTTAGGTCGTGTCACAAGAATGATTCTTAATGGGGAAAGATACCCTCTTTCTCATGAGTCCTTAGTTAAATTAATGTACATCTCTCCATGGTGCCACCCAGTCGACGGTCTCCTCTAAACCATCATGGACTATGCTAACCGGACCACCAGGATGGTCAACCCGATATTTCATCAGGGGATACACTCTGGGTTAGCTCGGTATATCTCCGGGGACTATGCTCTGGGTCATCCCAGTATCACTTTAGGAACTATGTTCTAGTGAATACCGATATCTTATCGGGGACTACGCTCTGGGTCAGCCCTATATCTCCTCTGGGACTACACTCTGGGTCAACCAAGTATCTGCACAGGTCATCCTTTCTAGATGGTACCTCTTAGAATGCACTAAGGATCACTGGTCATCCCTGATAGATGGTAGCTCTAAGAAAATCATTGAGGAACACAAAACATCCATACTCGATGGTACCTCTTAGAAAAAGCATCTAGGAACACTGATAATTCCGTTGGATGGTGCATCTCGGAAAAGAATCTAGGAACTCTGATCATCCCTATTGGTTGGTATGTCTCAGAAAAGAATCAATGTATCTTATCATCCCTGCTTGATGGTACGTCTCAGAAAAGCATCGAGGAACTCTAATCATCCTCGTTGGATGGTATACCTCAGAAAGGCATCGAGAAACTGTGTTCATGGTATACCTCCGAAATGCATCGAGCAACTCTAATCATCCAAACTGGAAGGTACACCTCAGAAAGCCATTGAGAATCTCTGATCATCCCCATTGGATGGTCTGCCTCAGAAAGGCATCGAGAAACTCTGATCATCCCCATTGGATGGTACACCTAGGAAAGGCATCAAAGATCTCTGTTCATCCCCACTGGATGGTGTGACTCAAAAATTCATTGAGGAACATGACATCTCTATCCAATAGGTGGATGATCATGCATTTCTTGATGTTAAACAGAAGGGAGAAAATATTTTTTTACTAGTATGCCTCCTAAAATGGCACCGGATAACCCAACTGACCACACTATTGTGATCCTTGAAGAGAAACATAGAAGATCGACTATTTATTCTCCTTGAATGGAAGTTTTATGGAAAAGTCATATATCGTCACATTACATAGGAATGGAATCCTATGGGGCCCACATCTTGGTCTCGAAACAAATTGTATGGATCACTCCATTGAGATCCTCACGAAAAACACACAATATGGAGTACCCATTTGTCCAAAACGAATACCCAGTGATAATGTTGCATTCCTCCGCCACATGAACGAATTGGTCCTCATAGGGTTGTGCCTCAACCTGGACCTAAATTTATGAAATTGGTCTTGAAACATCTATCTTTATTTCAGGGTTGCAGTGCCATAGATGGTTCAACATTATGACACCGTATGAGGGAGATATGTGAGATAAAAGATCCCACGATAATAATAATAATAATATTATTTATTAGGTGTTTCGTGGACCCTACCCATGGAAAATAATTTAATATTCAAAATTAGACATGAATCGACCATCTTAATCCTAGGATCACTCTACCACTGACTGTTCTTCCAACATAGGTAGCATGGAGGAGTTATAGACAAAATAGTATTTTATCAACAAATGTAAAAATAAAAATATATTATTTATTTATTTATTTATTTATTTATCCTTAATTTGAAACTCAATCCATGCACCCAAATCACCCTTTTTTCTCATCAGACTCAATAACCATCATTTACTTCTTTGATTTTATTTTCATTTTATTATTTTAATCACAAAAGTTTCTAAAAAGTCAATAAGGGTCACGGCCTCCCCTTCTTCACGCATGGCCAACATGACCCTCAGATTCCGTATCTATCTTTTCTTCTATTTCATATGACTTATTCTTCTTACAAGTTTTAGGTTGGAAACCCAAATGTGTGTAGCCCCCTTCCCAAATAGCTCTTCATCACACACTGGTACCAGAGAATCTCACACGCATCACCCAAAGATCTTGATGCCTTCTCTGCCTCACCATGACTAAACCACACACTTCCGCATCGATCACCCATTTAGATGTCGGTCGCCTCACCCTACTCACACCGGTTGAACCACTCGGCCTCTGTTGATGATTTCTACACCTCAATCGGCCTTACTGCTTGAGCCACCTCAGTTTTCCATTCCTGAACCACACACCATTGAACCGGTCACCTGCTCAGCCACTGGCCAACTCTCCTAACTCAAAACAATTGAACCCCTCGGCCTCGTTGTTTGTCACCATTCGATTTACTCTGAAACACCACCCAAACCTCCCACCTCCGACTTTCAAAGCTGAGTATGAAAGCCCTGCTGCAGGTCATCGATACATTTTTGATCTCTAATAAAACAATATCGCATTTCGATTGATCATGAAACTATGTAAGCATAAATGATACAATGTGTCATGAAACAGTATCACATTGATTCATTAGCATCAATTTATTGAACCACCAACCACAATAAATTATGGAGATGAATGGAGGGAGAAGGAACAACATATAAGGATAAAAAATTAGATGAATATAATTGAATATTATTTGGGTTATCCTTCGATCGTGATTTTTAGAATAATGAATGAATAACTATAACAACAATAATTAATAAACTGATGAAAGCAGTTTATTTTAATTTCTGGGATTGTGTAGGGGTGTAGATTAAGGATTAAATTATCAACATGACCAATGTTTATTCAGAGGCATAATGACACCAAAGAATATTCCAACCTTTATTGTATTGATCACTGCTGACGAAGGACTCATTCGTTGATGGAGGAGGAGGATTTGTTGTGTTTTCTGCTTCCTGATCTGTCTAGAATTAAAGGTTCTTCATTGTTCGTTCTTTTTTCATAAATGGGAAGGAGATGAGAGAATTTAAGGCTTTTCTATTGTTGTACAAACATAATTATGAGGCCAACCCATTCTAGTCAACGAATTTATAACATCTCAATAGGTTAAAAGAGTTTTTAATCAAATTATTAAAAAAATAATCAAATAATTGTTTATTTATTATCCCAAGATTGCGCATAAGACGAACACCAGACGATGATAATGTTTATTCCCTTCCAAGGGATGAGTCTATGTTCTGAGCACATTAGTTGACTCAGATTTCTCATATGATCCCTCATCCATTAGTTATTCAAGATTGAGCTATTAAATGAAATAATTGATAATTTAATTTATCCATTTTACCCACCTCCAACAAGAGAGGGGTCCAAACATCCCGCGCCGACTTACGTTATTTCACGCCTAGGGTAAATACCATGTTCCAGACCCATCTACGGTAATAGATTTTAGATCATATCAACTATTTAATAGATATATCATTTTCTTTAGTTAACCAGGCATGCATAATATAAAAACAGTTAACATTTTTATAAAATTAATTCTGAGCATACCGGGTCTATAAATTGCATGTCGTCTCAACGCAAAACTCTATAAATATTCTTAGAAATTTTTTAATGTCTTATTAGGAAAAAACCAGGCCTCTACATTATTCTCTCCTTCACGCTCTTCGTCCTCAAAAAGAAAAACTAGTGAAACAACTCGGGATACCGAGCCCGCACTTGTCTCTCCCTCTCCAGTGGAAACATTTACATTTCCATGATGCCAAAGAATGTGGACCAAAGGGATGTTCAACCCTCATAAGGATTTCTTCATTTGATGATGTGTGTAGGAACACACATATATCTCCTTAGTTGCAACATGTGGAAAACAACATGTACCCACTCCAACTATATGGGGTAAGGCAATGCGATATGCAACCTCGCCATCTCCTTGAACAATCTCGAATGACCTGATAGAACTTGGGGGATAGTTTACCTCCCCAGACTAACATCTAAATCCCATGTCACAACTGGAATCACTGTTTTTCACTAGAACATGGTCTCATGATTACCTTTTTCAGAATATCCATATGGTCAAACACCCTAGGATATCTGGTCACGTAGGATTACATAGTCAGTACATCACAACTAAGACTCCCTTACGCACTCGAGAATTGAAGGACCCAACATCGTTGACTGAAGAAAGGTTGTACCCTACTGCTCCACAGGGGTTAATTTTAGGGAATTTAACTGTTCCAAAACATCCCGCACTAGCTGAGTTTGGGACATCCTACACTTCCCGATAAAGGAATTTGCTACACAACCGCACCTTGAGTGCAAAAGTCAGAGGGACTCTTCCACCATGCTTTCGCAGTGTTGTCTAGGCCCCATATGACCACATTTCTGAGACTGATCATGAGGATATCTATTACATTGAGATCTCATTGTCTGTCATCTACTAGATACAGAAGACATATAAGCTCTATTGTAATCTCTTCTATAACCAACTATATGTAATTCCTCTGAAAAAAATATCATTGTCACAAACTCTTGCTCGAGAACCCCGCCATGGGTGGGGATGTATTAATTTTAAATTTTATAACAAATATCTTTGTGGAGTCCTTTCTTGATCTTTCGTTCTCATAAGTAACCATTATAGATCATTCCCAACATGTAGTGTGCAGTGTCTGTGAACCTAGTTGCACACTCGGTCACCATCATCCCTCCCTATAGTAACTATAGGATATCCTAAAGTTGAAGATATATCAATGTGGAGGTGTATATATACTCATGAAACATTTTCTGTAATTCATCTCATGATATTTCTAACTCATCGTGTATCTCAGTTACCAAGATCCACCAACGCCCAACTGCTTCAGGGAAAAGGTTGGATGCCAAAGCCACCATATGCTCTGCCAGTATGCATACAAGAATGAAGAGGAGGACCACCGACTCTAGCTGAACCTTCACAGTCTAAGGGTCTAGCTCACTGTGGAACCTCAATGGTCTCGAGTGCTGGAACTCACAAAGTGCACTATGCATGTGGACATCCCCATCCCCCTCTACTGGGGTTGTTTGCTTCCTATCATATATGGGTGTTTCTACCTACCCACCTGGATAATGTGGATCGTATTATGGGTCCCGAATAGAGGCCTCATCACTCAAGAAATCATCGTCATGAACCGTAGCTAGTATCCTGGATGTCTGTCATCACGGAGATCCTGAATGTTTTCAAGGAGTATTGCGGTCAGATGAGCATATATATATACATAAATGAAAGTTGGAATCAGACTCAAGAAGGACAGTCAAAGACTCAATCCTATATGATGCATTCACTATTTTTCACTACAACAAGTGTATTAGGGTGATGAGTCTATAAGAGGGTAATCATGGTCCTGGTGAATGGATATGTCGGCTGCCTATACCATTAATAGACTCCCTGTACTGAGAGCTGCTCTTTAGACAGTTCGACATTGTTTCCCAAAACCCAACCTTGACCTTTTTAGGGAAACGTCTAAACGACGTCCCAAGGGTCGAACTACCTATGATAAAACTTTTTCATGACCTGAACCATACCGGGGTTTGAGCCACAAATACCCCAAGCCTACCTCCATCGGCCCAGGTCCTTTGACTAGCACTAAAGGCACAATAAACTTGGGGAGGCCTTTTCCTAAGAAATTGTACACACTCACACAGCCAACTCAATGTCAAAGTGAAGAGGAAAATATAGCAAGAAATAAAACTAATATAAAAGTGAATCCCAACATATATGTATCTACATCTAAATAGAAAAATTAAATGAAATGTAAATTTGAAGAGAAAAGGGGAAAAATACAAACCCAACTAGAAATCTGCTACAACCCAGCAACTTGTGAAGAAAAATTTACAACTAAGAGAGTCCCACTCTTGAATCCCAAGATACAACCAGCACACGAGGTCCAAGCACCATGTATCCCTAAGCTCCTCTAATATCACGATCAACATGTCTGTCCACTGCAATGTCACGCCAAATGTGGGAAAATCCCAAGGAGAGGTGAGTATAAGAATACTCAGTAGGATGACCCGAAAGAACAAGGGAGCAGAAAGAGAGGTACTAAAGAGGGGAGTAGTAAGAAAGAATAAGGTACAACAAGATTGACCAGAAATAGTATAGTTCAACCAAACAAGAGAGTGAATGTAGACTCATCCAAACACAAGGAACTTGAAACAGTGATGAGATGAACTCCCTGTCGAATCTTCTCTACATATTGTAGGATAGTGGACGCGTCAAACCACAAGAAACTGGACACAGAAAGCACATGGCATACCCTGTGCATCTTTGCCTCTCTTGGAAGTGGAGTAGCCAAAACCCAAGGAGTGGGAACTGGAAATAGGATATATATATATATATGTGTGTGTGTGTGTGTGTGTGTGTCTGTGTGTGTGTGAACTCAGTCAAAGAAACACAAACAAGGGACTAAGGGGATCTCCTTCTCCCATCTCAGCTGAAGAAAGTGAGTAGCCAATAGTTCCATGTAATACCATCTATGATGCCCTGTATCTCGTTAGATTTTCCTAGGAGGCACAATTCAAAGGGGCTCAAATCACCACACTTCGATACTATCCACTTTGGGTAGCAATGACTCACCCAAACTATTTTAGGTTGCATCACAAGAATGTGTCTCGATGGGGAACTCTCCCCTTATTCTCATGAGTCCTTAGATAAATCAATCCACTCCTCTCCATTGTGTCGCACAGTAGAGGGTCTTCTCTAATCCATTAGGGACTATGCTACCCATCCCACTAGGAGGGTTAGCCAGATATATCCTAAATAACTACACTCTAGGTTAGTCGGGTATCTCGTCAGGGACTATGCTCTGGGTCAGCCCGATATCTCGTCAGGGACTGTGCTTTGGGTCAGCCCGGTATCTTGTCAGGTACTACACTCTGGGTTAGCCAGATATCTCCTAGAGGAGTACCCTATGGGTCAACCAGGTATCTACACGTGTCATCCTTGTTGGATGGTACCTATAAAAAATAACTGAGGATCACTAGCTATCCCTGCTGGATGGTACCACTCAAAAAAGCACTAAGGAACACTGAACATCCCAACTGGATGTTACCTCTAAGTAAAAGCATCTAGTAAGTCTGATCATCCCCATTGTTTGGGGAAACTAAAAAATGCAACGAGGAACTCAAATCATCCCTGCTAGATGGTATGTCTTGGAAAAGCATTGAGGAACTCTGATCATCCTCGTTGGATAGCACATCTCAGAAAAGCATTGAGGATCTCTAATCATCCCCACTGGATGGTACACCTCGGAAAGGAATCGAGGAACTCTGATCATCCCCAGTGGATGGTACACCTCAGAAAGGCGTAGAGAAATGCTGAGCATCCCAACTGGATGGTACACATCAGAAAGGCATTGAGGAACTCTAATCATCCCCACTGGATGCTACACCTTGGAAAGGCATCGAGAAACTCTAATCATCCCTGCTAGATGGAATGCCTCAGAAAATCAATGAAGATCTCTGATCATCTCCAATTGATGTTCTACCTCGGAAATGCATCAAGGAACATGACATCTCTAGCCAATAGGCTGACTAGCATGCATTTCTTATTGTTAAACTGATGGGTGAAAATGTAGTTTTAATAGTAGGACTCCTAAAATGGAACCAGATAACCAAACAGATCACACTCTGGTAATCCATGGAAAAAATGCACAAGATCTACTTTTCATTCACCTTGAATGGAAATCTGCTAGAAAAGTTGTATATTGCAGCATTTTTCTTGAATGGCGTAATGTGGGGCCGACATATTGGTTCTGAATTGAATTTTACAGACCACTCCATTGCGATTCTCAATGAAAAACACACGAGATGGACTACCATTTTTTTTAAAATGGATACCCGGTGAAAAATTTGAATTTCACTGCAACATCCGTGAACCGGGCATTGAGGGGGCCATGCCTTGACCATGACCTAAATATCCAAAATTGATCTTGAAACATCCATCTTAATTTTAAGGGTGCAGCGTCATCGACGGTTCATAATTTTGTCACCGAATGAGAGAGATATGTCATATTAAAGATACAGCAATAATAATAATATTATTACTTATTGGGTGTTTCGTGGACCTGAGCCATGAACCTTAATTTAATATTCAACATTGTACTTGAATCATCCTTCATAATCCTAGGATCTCGTTGCAACTGATAGTTCATCAAACGGAGGTTGCACAGAGGCGTTATGACCAAAAGAATGTTTTATCGAAAAATGTAATGATAAAAATATTTTATAATTTATTTATTTATCCATAATTTCAAACTCAATCCTTGCACCCAAACCCCCCCTTGTTGTGCACTGGACTAAATCACCAACATTTCCCTCCTTTATTTTATTTTCATTTTATTATATTAATCGAAAAATTATCTAAAATGTTAAAAATGGTCATGGAATCCCCTTCATCATGCATGGCCAGCATGACCCTCAGAATCCTTCTCTATTTTTTCTATTTCTTATGCCTTTTTCTTCTTAAAAGTTTTAGGTATGAAGCCCTAATGTGTGCATCCCCCTTTCCAAATAGATCTTCCTCACATGTTGGTACCCAGGAATTTTGCACGCGGCACTCAAAGATCTTGTCACCCTCTCGGTCATGCCATGCTGAAACCATGCACCACCACGCCTGTCACATGTTCAGCCATCGGCCCCCATGCCCAGCTCGCACCAGCCAAACTGATTGGCCTTCACTAATGATTTCCGCACCTCAACCGACCTTGCTTCTTGTTCCGCCTCGGCCTGCCCTACCTGAACCATGCACGCCACACTATTCACCCGCTCAGCTACTAGCCACCTTTCCTAATGTGCACCATCCTTGTTGTTTTTCACCATTCGATCTACTCTGAAACACCACATGAGCGTCGCTCCTACGACTGGCCAAACTGAGTATGAAAACCCTGAAGCTGATCTTCGATACGTTTCAGAACACCCATAAAATAGTATCTCATTTCGATTGATCACGAATCTATATCGGCATAAATGATATGATTTGTTAATAATCGATTTCACATTGAATCATTTTTCGGTATTTATCGAACCACCGACCATAATAAATTACGGCAATCAATGGAGGGAGAAGGAAGAACAAATAATGATAAAAAAATTTGATGAATAACATTTGATATTGTTCGAGTTATTCTTGGTTCATCTTTATTTGAGGAATGAATGCTGAACTGTAACAAAAATAATTAATAAACTGATAAAAGTAGTTTATTTCAATTTCTAGGATTTTGCAAGGTTGCAGAATGAGGATTCAATTATCAACATGCTCAATGATTAATCCGAGGTGTAAAGACACCAAATACGAGTCCTGTCTGGATTAGATCATTCACTACTGATGAAGGACGTGTTCGTCGACGAGGGAGGATGATCCATTGCATTTGCTGCTTCTTGATCTACTGAAAATTAGAGGCTTGTTATCGTTCATTCATTATTCGTCAATGGTAAGGAGAGGAGAGGAAGAGAGGGTTCTTCGTCATTGGCCAAACTAAATTATGAGGCAGACCCCTTCTAAACAATGAATTTATAACCTCTAATTAGGTTAAAATAGTTTTTAATCAAATATTTAAATAAATAATCCAATAATTGTTTTATTATTTTCCCATGATGGCGCATAAGCCGAACACCCGATGCCAACAATGGTTATACCCTGCCTAGGGTAAAGCCTACATTCCGAGATCATCGGTTGTCTCATATTTCTCATCTGATCCCACTTCCATAAGTTATTAGGGTATGAGCTATTAAATGAATAAATTGATAATTTAATTTATCCATTTAACACACCGCCAATGAGCGAGGGGTCTAAATGTCCCGTGCTGACTTATTTTATGTCGCACGTAGGGGAAATGTTGTGTTTGGGACCCAACAATGGTATCAGATTTTCGATCCTATCATATATTTAATATATAAACCATTTTCTTTTGTTAATTATGCATGCGTAATATAAAAACACTTAACATTTTTATAAAATTAAATCTGGGCATACCGGGTGTCAGATTTGAACCCCCTCTTAGTGATCAGATGTGGAAATATTCTTAGAAATATTTAAATGTATTTTTAGGAAAAAAACTAGGTGTCTACAGATGTTTTAGTAAGAATAACATCCTTATTAGTAAACCCTCGTATTTTTTATTTTTTGAATAAATTTTTTTCTTTGTAATGTTCATTTAGAGGTTTTGAAATTTTCTTATCATTAGGAACTATGTTAGTAGTAAAATCAATGTTCCTACCATGTATTGTATTGGGTAATTTACCTAGAAATACATCATAATTTCATTTACTATAATAATATGACTCATTTTAATAGTTTACTTCTTAAAAATTTGTGTATGATAAATATAAATTTAATATTAAATCAATTTCAATATTTCTTGATATATTATCCAATGTAAGAATTCAATAATGTATATAAACAAAATATCATTCCAAAAAAATCGTTATCTATATAATCTCTATTATTATGATGAATATAATGGAAAATACATTCATATAATAAGTGGAATCATAACACGATTTTAGTGTAATTGTATTCCATAAAATTTAATTTGATGATTCTTATAAATTCATTTTTCCTTAATAATACCCCATGTTTATTATAAATTATTATTTTTATTTTATTTCATGATGTAAAATTCCAACATAACCCAAAAATTTCATTGAAATTAATGAATGTGTAGTTCTAGAATCAAATAATTCATTTTTTTAATCTAAATAATCATCTAATTTATTTGACACTATATAGTTGGATTGTGAAATATCTAATAAATTAGTTAAAAATGATTTATCCAAAGAATTATTCTTATGGTCTTGATTATTTCTATTGTCCCCTTCTATATTTATATAATAACCCATATAATGAACTATTTTATTATAATTAAAACAACTTAAATCAACTTTTCATTATTATTTTTACTTTTAAAGTGATCCAATTATATTTCTTAATTACCCACATGTTAAAAGTTTCCACATCAAAAACACATACTAGATTATAGTATACATCTAACATGGTTCTTTTATCCACTCTTTTCATAAGATGAAAACTATATTTTATAAGAGGGGTGAGGGTCACAATTGGAAAAGCTAGAAATGTTATTTTATAATAAATTCATATTCGGTTTCTAATGGATCCAAAGTGGATTATTTAAATGTGAATTAGATTTTATAGAATTAAATTGTTATGATAGTCTGGCATTATGCATTCCATCATTATAAAAGTGGTCATTAATATTTCATGTGATTATTCGATTAGTATAATATCCATGTGAATAAGTAAAAGGAATTATTCCATTTTATTTTTTCCATACTATGTTGAAGTTCAAGTTTAAAATGCTTTTGTTTTAGTTATACATTGCCTTAAATGTTTATGCTTATTTATGAATGTTTCCGCTATATTGTTATCCTTACTGAGTATCCGAGCTCACCCCTTTCAATGTTTTATTTTTTCCAGGATGTGAGGAAGTAATTTATGAATGACCTGCAGGGACAGTATGATGGGATATGAAGAAAATATGTTTGTTATAGTTTTTTGAGTTTATGGTGTAATGTAAGACTAATGAATATATCTAGTCTTTCAAAGACTACTAAACTAATCAGTCTTTTGAGAGTTGATCTTTCTTGTGATCATTCCAATGTTATGTAAAAATGCACCGAATCTGGGTAACAGGGGTCGGGGTGTTATAGTTGGTATCAGAGGAAGTTTAGTACAAACCATCGAAGCCAGATTTAGATAAACTCTGATTAGAGCACATAGACCTAAGATGGACTTTGAGGATTTTTATAGAAGAACTTCATAGAATTTTGGTATTGTAGAGATCATGTTAGTTTTCTGAGAAATACATCCATGTCTGGATACGAGCAGGTAGAGGTGGCTCTGGAACAGATCTACCTAGGGGTAAAACCCGAAAACACCGCTTTGAGCTAGACTCAAACGGGAACTGGTGCATGACAACGGGCTTTGCTGCACTCTTGGTTACGACACTCCCGGGGGATATGCTAACGATAACTCTCATTTTCATTACAAATCATTATGAAGGGGTTATGAGTATATACTTCCTCAAAGAATACATTTGTAAGATTATGGATTATATCCATAAATATTTCAATTTATGTTAAGTGTTTTATAAGTATGGAATTATGTATTTTGATTCATAAACTGATCTAGTTTATGCTATTGTTTAGAAATGGATCTTAGTGGAAGAAATGGAAACCGTATCAGTGCACGCACTCCATGTAGGGATTTACCTCAAGCTCAAGATAATTATAGTGGGGCTGGTGATGCAACTGGTGATGATAAACTATTCACCATACTGGGACAACTCACTCAGGTTATGAATAATAACCATATCCGTATGGAGCACCCTAATCCACAGTATGGATGATCAATGTTAGATCGCTTCATGAGGCAGCAACCACTAACATTCAATGAGAGTGAAAATCCCTTAGTAGCTGAGCAATGGATAAGTTCCCTAGAGAAAATATTTCAGGCATTGGGGAGTAGTGAAAGGGAAAAAGTTACCATGGCAGTTTACCGCCTCACTGGAGATGCTGATAAATGGTGCTAATTGATTCAAAACATGAAGGAAGATGATGAAGTATCAAATATGGAATTTAGGGAGTTAAAAAATCTATTTTTAGAAAAAATACTTTCCTCGTGACCATCGAGCAGATATGGAAAGACAATTTCTGAGTCTGAGACAAAAGGAGGATAAAAATGTTGAAAAGTATGAGGCTATCATTACGAGGTTAGAAAGGTATGCTGGAGATTATATACGTAACCCAAGAAGTAAGATTGATCATTTCTTTGATGGGTTAAAACCATTTCTCCATTGAGTATTAGTCTGACAATCCTTATCGTCGTACGAAGACATTGTATCATGTGCTATCAAGACAGAAAAGGAATTCTCTATGTCTTATGACATTAAAGAAAAGAAAGAGAAGAAGAGATCTGCTGATCAATCTTGGAAAGGAAGTAAGGAGAAGAAGGGAAAAGTAGAATATCCATCCTGTAGTAAATGTAGGAAGAAACACCCCGATACTTGCTTAAAAGGAATGGGAGTCTGTTACAAGTGTGGTGAAAAAGGCCACCAAGCTTTTGATTGCAAGGGGAAGAAGGAAGCTACCGATGTTCAATGATACAATTACAGGGAGATGGGACATTATGCAAATTAATTTCCTAAGATTCAGGGAAACTTACCTCACAAAAGGCCAAGGGATCAAGGCCAAGCTTATTGTATCACTACTACTGAGGTAGAAGCTTTGAAAGACGTGGTCGCAGGTAATTTAATGGTTTCTCAAGTTTAGTAAATGCTTTGTTTGATTCTGGATTATCGCATAGTTTCATATCTTCCCAGTTTTCGAAGAAAATTAGATATTTCCAATTTTATTTAACAAGGGATTTGTCAGTTAAAACTCCTAAGGGAAGTATCATTGCAACAATGTTTTGTGAATCAATCCCGATTAGAGAACATAAATATTCTTTATCCACTGATCTCATCGTCATACCTATGAGTGAGATTGATATAATCCTCAGTATGGACTGGATTTCGGACCATGATGCGACGATTTATTGTAAGAAGGAGGAGGTTAAGATTTTTTATGATGATGATAAGGAACACATTATCTTTAAAGAAGAATCATCACCACCTAATTATTATCTAGATCCACCCCCAGTAGCTCAACTAAATTCAATTATTGGGGAGGAAGAGAATGAAATGACTATGGGGAGGAAAGGAATGTTCAAATAGAGGATGTACCTATTGTGAAAGAATATGTAGATGTGTTTTCGGAAGATTTACCTGGACATCCTCTAGAATGAGAAGTTGATTTTTTTCATTGATTTAATTCCTGAATCAAGGCCTATATCGAAGACCCCTTATAGAATGGACACTATAAATTTAGTTGAACTAAAGAAACAAATAGAGGAACTGAGTAATAAGGGATTTATTCACCCTAGTGTTTCTCCATGGGGAGCCCCTGTTCTTTTTGTTGAAAAGAATGATGGATCTATGAGGTTATGTATCGACTACAGGGAGATCAATGCTATAACAATAAAGAACAAGTATCCCCTACCTCGCATTGATGATTTATTTAACCAAATGCATGGTGCTCAATACTTTTCAAAGATTGACCTTCGATCTAGATACCATCAGTTGTGTGTGAAGAAGGAAGACATTCCGAAGACATCATTTCGAACCAGGTACGGGCATTACGAGTTTACAGTACCGCCTTTTGGGATGACTAATGCACCCTATGTATTCATAGATATAATGAATAGAGTTTTCAAGGAATATCTCGATGAATTTGTGGTGGTATTTATTGATGATATCTTGGTATACTCCAAAATCTACGAAGATCATGAAAATCACTTGCGCATTATCTTGAAGACTCTGAGAAGACATGAATTATATGGGAAGTTTAGAAAGTGCGAATTCTGGCTTCAGGAGATTTCTTTTCTTGGCCATATTGTCTCTAAATATTGAATCTATGTTGATCCTACTAAGACCAAGGAAATCCAAGACTGGACACAACCTACGAGTATAACTGAGGTACACAGTTTTATTGGTTTAGCAGGTTATTATCGGCGTTTCTTCCAGAATTTTTCCTAATTGGCTAACCCATTAACGAAGCTCACAGGTAAAGGGGTTAAATTTGTTTGGAAAAAAAGAGTGTGAAATTTTTTTTTAATAACTAAATAGAAGATTATTCAATGATACTATATTGACTCTACCATCGAGGAATGATGAGTTCGTTATTTATAGTGATGCATCAAAGAAAGGACTTGGTTGTGTCCTTATGCAGAATGATAGGGTTATTGCCTATGTATCATGACAGTTGAAAATTCAAGAGAAAAACAATCCTACTAATGATCTCGAGTTAGCAGCTATGATAATTTCTTTGAAGAAATGGAGGCACTACCTCTATGGTGAAAAATGTGAGATTTATACCAATCACAAGAGTTTGAAGTATATTTTCTCAGAAAAAGAACTCACCATGAGGAAAAGGATATGGCTTGAATTACTCAAGGATTATGATTTTAAGATACACTACCACTAGGGGATGCTAGATAAGGTGGAAGATTCTTTGAGCAGAAAAGATCAGGGAGTTTTGAACAATATGAAAATTGAAAGGGATCCAATTTTCATAGATCTAGTGAAGATGGACATGGGAATAACCATGGAAGGTTAAACATCAATGATATTTCAAATGTTTTCCAAACCATCATTACTAGAAAGTATTAAGAGTTCTCAAAATGATGATGAAGAATTTCAAAAGAAGATTAAAGATGTGAATGATGGGAGATTAATAAACATTGTGTATAAAGATGGAATATTGAAATTCGCGAAGAGTCTTTGTGTTCCCGATATACCTGATCTAAAAAGGGAATTGCTTGATGTTGCTCATAGTTCTAATTTCTCTATACTCTATAGGGGCACCAAGATGCACAGAGATTTGAAGGACCACTTTTTGTGGGACAACATGAAGAGGGATATTTCTGGTTTTTTGTCAAGATGTATGGGTTGTCAACAAGTGAATGCTGGAAGGCAATAGTCTAGTGGAGTATTGCAACCTCTACCCATACCTGAGTGTAAATGGGATAATATCACGATGGAATTTGTTATGGGACTACCAAATACTCCTAGAAGGAATGATTCAATATGGGTTATTGTTGATTGTCTTACCATGTCAGCACAATTTCTTACTATAGGAGAAGATATACCACTGGAACATCAAGAATGACTATATATTGATGAAGTTGCGAGACTTAATTGAGTACCCCTATCGATTTTTTCTGATTGTGATCCTCGTTTTACTTCCAGATTCTGGAAAAGTCTTCAGAAATCCTTGGATACTGAACTTTATTTGAGCACTTCCTACCACCCTCAAACAGATGGACAATTAGAACGAACTATTCAATCCTTAGAAGTCATGTTGAGATCCTACTCGCTTTACTTTCAGGGTATGTAGAATCAATATTTACCTCTGGTAGAATTTTCCTATAACAATAGCTTCCATTTGAGTATTCAGATGACACCACATGAAGCGTTATATGTAAAGAGATGTCACACACCAACCTGTTTGGATGACGTTGGTGAATGAAAACTTGTAGGCCCAGAACTGGTGGAGGAAACAATGGAAAAGGTAAAGGTAATCCAAAACCACATCAAAGTAGCTCAATGTAGGCAGAAGATCTATGCCGATAACTAAGGAAGGATTTGGAATTTTAGGTAGGAGATCATATTTTATTGAAGTTTTCTCCATGGAAGGGAGTTATACGTTTCGGTAAGAAGGGTATATTGAGTCCTAGGTACATCGGACCTTTCGAAATTCTAGAACGAATTTGGGCTATAGCTTATCGTTTGGCAATGCCGCCAAGTCTCTCCAAAGTTCACGATGTGTTCCACATATCACTGTTGAGGAAATAAATGCCTGATCCAACGCATGTACTCACCTATGAGGAATTAGAACTGGAACCTGATCTGTCTTATTGTGAAGAGCCCATCAGTATTCTTGATATGAGAGAACAAGTACTGAGAAACCGGACGACTTGTCTGGTAAAAGTTTTGTGGAGAAACCATAAGATGGAAGAGGCAACATGGGAACTCGAGGAACATATGATGAAGAACCACCCAAGTATTTTCATGCGATTGTATTCTAGAAATTTCGAGGATGAAATTATTTGAAAGGGGGGAGAATGTAACACCCTAAGCTTCTACGATACTCTTCTCTTTGAATAATGCAATAGCGTGTGTTGTACGCAACATCGAGTTCTAACACACCACAACCAATCAAACTAGTCGTTATGAAAGTAATACCCACTTTTTGAAATTTATAAATTTTAATTTTCAAAATGGACTTCATTTTTGGATTCGGAATATTGAAATTAGCCTAGGGTGAATTTTTGGTATTTTTCTGAAAAACATTATTTTTTGATTAATAGTGAAACCACTAAGTGGTAGTTAAAAAATTGAATTTTTCATAAAACTTAATTTTTACCACTTTTGTGAGTGGAATTTAGATAATCCGAGAGACACAGATAATATCAAGGAGTAAAATGTGGTTCAATGAGATTAAAATAATTTTTGGTGAATAGTAACATTTTACTTTTATTTTCCACGGTTAAAAGTAAATAGGATAATTAAGGGTAAAAATGATAATAATACTACCTTGAAACATGTCTTAATTCTATTGGACAAGTTTATCTCGACCAAAAATAACCCTAGGAATACAATATTATCATTTAGGTCCACTTGGATTAGATTAGGACATTTATTATTATATAATTCAAAGAAGAGTTAAAAGATGTAAAATCAATATTTTATAACTAAAACATTTTAATACAGGGTTACACATAAGATAAATTCGATTATAAATATTAATTATAAATCTAAAACTATTTACTACATAATGATTTTTTATTTATAATTTTTATACATTTTATAAATTAATTTATTTATGTCACAATGATGATGTAGTAATTACCATAATAGTGAAAAATTAAAATAGAAGACATTATAAATACCCAAATAAATATAATTTGAGACTTTTTATGAATTAAAATAATTTTCTAGGTTAATATGACATTATTAGTATTTATTTAATTTACTTTTAATGATGTAATATTTCTGTTATGATTTTCACAATAATCAATTTTCCAAATAGTGTCAAAATTGACATAAAAGTGTTTTTAAAATAAATATTATATTATTAATTGATATTCAATTCCTAAAAATCTGAGGTTCGGCCAAGAGACTTATACCATGATAGGTGTATCATTAATGGACCACTTGGGGGTCTCTTGGAGGTATATAGTATGTTTATTAACTATATAATATAAAAATACAAAGTAACATGGTAAGTATCAAACTAATTAAGTAAAAGTTAATACTAAAAGATAAGGTTAATATAATGACCCAAACCTGTCTAAATTCTATTGGATGAGTGGTTTTCGACCCATCCCCACCTTAACCTTTAAATAATCCAGTTTTAAGCCATTAAAAACCGAATATGAATTTATTATAAAATAATATTTCTAGCTTTTCCAAATGTGCCCCTCACCCCTCTTATAAAAGGGAAATCCCCCTTCTCACTAATTCACACATTCAAAGCTTTTTAGCTCAGCCAAAACCTACCCAAATACTCTCTCAACTTCCCTCAATTCAACCTAGAGGCCTTAGTTTGATTAGAAAGCCAACCTATGGAGCCCTTTTGATCAAATCAAAAAGAAGAACCCGAAGAAGAGGTAATGTTTTCACCACCCACTTTCAAGTTCCTTTCTTCTTCAACTTCTTCTTTATTTGTTATTCCCATTCTAAAATAATAATTACAGTATCATATATATACTGTGATGTTATTATAAATATTTTACAATGATATTCAGTATTCTATCCATCCTTTGAATGACATGTCACCATATGTGTGTACGTACGGCTTACCGTCTCCACATCGTGGTGTAATAGTTATTCAATATATTATTATTTGTATGGGTATAACAATGATGTGTAATTAAGGTAAATAATAAATATAACATGATAATGATTCTGTCTATATGATATACCATCCAATAATATATTATTTTAATGTCAAAAGAATGATATTGTCACTCGGGCGTACGTACGGACTACCCTCTCGACGAACGCGATGAGATTCATTCTCCATCGTATCCATTCAAGTATAATTCTCATTTGATGATTAAAAATAATGTTTAGGGACTTGATATAATTCTGGATAGGAATAAGATACAACCTATGTTGGGCGGAAGAAAACACGGAAAAGGATGGCAAGAGGGGGGTGAATTGCCTTTAAAAAAAATGATTAACAATTTAAAATCAAAGTATAAATGCAGCGGAAATAAAGAGGCAAGACACAAGAAATTGTTAACGGAGTTCGGCCTAACACCCGGCCTACGTCTCCGCTCCCAACTCAACCGTTGAGAGATTCCTACCGCTTGCTTTTCAATGGTTTTAGCAAGAAACCCACTAGGCTTTGAGGTAGCACTAGGACCTATTACAGCTTGCTTTTATTGGTTGAGCAAGAACCCAATGCTTTTAATGGTTAAGCAATAACCCACTAGTCTTTTTACGGGTGAAGACTAGCTCACCGATCTCAAGCCTTTTTACAAGGTAAGGCTTGACAACCTCTTCACACCTTAGTGGTGGTGTGAGAACCCAAAGAAAGGGAGGTTGAGAAAAGGGTTGGGGTTTGTAGGCACAAACCCAATTTTAAGCTCAAAGTAAATAAAACAATAAAACCCGTATTTGGGAAGACTTGGGCGCCTTTGATTGGATGGAGATGTTGAAGGCCGCTTCCAAGCTTCTTTGAAGGAGCTCCTTGGATGTGGAAGTTGTTGGAGCTAGGTGGGTTCCTTTGAGGAAGTCCGCCGGAGGTTGGCCAATTGATCCAAAATATGTCCGTTGGCTTCGTATATGATCCGGTAGATGTCCGGGGCTTCCTTGGCCTTTATTTATAGGCTAGGAACCCTTGGGGAGGCTTCGGAGCCGTTGGAGAGGTCTTCGGAGCCGTTGGGAGGCAAGTGGAGCAGCCTGGTCAAAGCTCCAACGGCTAGTTTGACTGGGCCACCGGCTGGCCGGTGCAGGGCCACCGGCTGGCCGGTGCCTTGGAATGTGGAGAGAATTCTGGTCCAGGCTCCACCGGTCGACCGGTGGAGGAGCCACCGGATGGCCGGTGGTGAGACAGTAGGTCTCACTATTCATCTGGGTGCCACCGGTCGACCGGTGGAGGAGCCACCGGCTGGCCGGTGGCAAGAGAGTAGATTGAACTTTTTGGGCTGGATGCCACAGGTCGACCGGTGGCAGAGCCACCGGTCGACCGGTGGGAAGGCAGTAGCTTCCACTGTTTGGTCTGGATGCCACCGGCTGGCCGGTGGTGAAGCCACCGGTCGGCCGGTGGACTGAATTTCAGTGCATTTCTGCCTCTTCCTTGGTCAACTTCTTGGCAATCAAATGCCTATCAACACAAACACTTAAAACACAATGTTAAACACATATGAAAGTGATTGTGATCATGAAAATCAAAGAGTGTGGGGTACAACAATCTCCCCCTATTTTGATGATCACAATCACTTATCTAAGCAAAGTAAAAACTTAAATGAAAGGCATGCTTTAAATGAAAAATTGAAAATAGATACTAAGCATGAGAGAAAAGATTCTCCCCCAATCAATCAAGAAATTTCTCCCCCTTTGTGATTATCAAAATAGAATGGGGCATAAAACTTGATTGAGGGAAATTTTGAAAAACAAGGGATGGGATTTGAAAATCAATTGAAATTTTGGAAATTGAAAGATTTGAAACAAAAATTGAATAACAGTTTGAATTGAAAGTTTTGAATCAAAAACCAATTGAAAATTTGAAATTTGAAACCAAAAGTTGAAATTGAAAGTTTGAATAAAACAAAAATTCTTAAACAAACCTAACTCCCCCTAAATAAAAACAATAAATCACCGGGGAGAGGAAACAATTTTTGGCCCGGAGAGACTCGCAAGAAGGGATTTTTCAATCCATACTTGTCTCATAGCGGGTCTTCTCCTATAAAATTCGTTCGAAAAGAAAATAGACTTTGGTTGGCCGTACCGGGCATTTTTACAATTACATTCATAAATAAGGTGCCCGGGTTTTTTACAATAATTGCAAAATTTAAATTCGGAGCTCCCCCTTACAAAAATAGTGGGTGCATGGGAGGAGGAAGCTCGGTTGGTATAGCCAAGTCCATTGGTGGTTCGGGATATATGTTGGGAACCAAGTATATTTTTCATATTTTGTTCACCTTGGGTGAACTTGGCTAGGGTCTCTCTAAGGTCTTTGATGGTTGATTCCATGGAATCAACATTTGGAAAATTTTGGATTTTAAGGGTCAACTCTTCCTTCTCTTTGAGAAGTTGTTCTTTTTCGGAAGAGAGTTTTTTGAAAGACTTTTTTAAAGAAACAAATTTTGAAGAAAGTTCGTGAAAACCATTTTCAAGTTGGTCTCTAGCAAATTGGAGATCCTCATAAGACAAATGATTAAATGAATTTGAATTTGAAGAACAAGAGGAGGAAGAAGAGGAAGAGGATGATGGTACCTCATGTTTTGCCATTAGGCATTTTTTACCTTGGTCGCTCGAGGAGAAGGAGGAAAATGAAGAGGTGGAGCTATCACTCCATGTTGCCTTTGAAGCCTTCTTCTTTTCCTTTTTCTTGGCCCTTTTCTTGTGAAGTGGGCAAGCGGGTACGGATTTTTCATCGGGTTCCTGCTTTTGAGCGGGTTCTAGCTTTTGAGCGGATTCTTGCTTTGGAGCCTCACTAGTACCTTCATAGGTTAGTTCTAAAAGCTTCCAAATATCATGAGAAGATGTGCAAGAAGAAATACAATCAAAAACATTTCGGTCAAGACCACAATGAAGAGCGTTCATGGCTTTGCCATCAAGCTCAAAATTTGCAATGTCAGCGGGGGTCCATTGAGATTCATCTAGAGAAGAAAGCGTAAAACCATGCATAACAATTCTATAAATTGGATAGCTAATGCTTTTAAGAAAAGTTGACATGCGGGTTTTCCAAAAATTATAGTCGGTCCCATCAAAAAATGGAGCCCGACCCAAAGAAAAGCCTTCGGGGGCGTAAGAGGTTGAAGCGGTAGAAGCCATCAAAAAGGATCTTTAATTTGAAACCGGTTAAGGAATTATTCAAATACTTGCTCTGATACCAATTGTTGGGCGGAAGAAAACACGGAAAAGGATGGCAAGAGGGGGGTGAATTGCCTTTAAAAAAAATGATTAACAATTTAAAATCAAAGTATAAATGCAGCGGAAATAAAGAGGCAAGACACAAGAAATTGTTAACGGAGTTCGGCCTAACACCCGGCCTACGTCTCCGCTCCCAACTCAACCGTTGAGAGATTCCTACCGCTTGCTTTTCAATGGTTTTAGCAAGAAACCCACTAGGCTTTGAGGTAGCACTAGGACCTATTACAGCTTGCTTTTATTGGTTGAGCAAGAACCCAATGCTTTTAATGGTTAAGCAATAACCCACTAGTCTTTTTACGGGTGAAGACTAGCTCACCGATCTCAAGCCTTTTTACAAGGTAAGGCTTGACAACCTCTTCACACCTTAGTGGTGGTGTGAGAACCCAAAGAAAGGGAGGTTGAGAAAAGGGTTGGGGTTTGTAGGCACAAACCCAATTTTAAGCTCAAAGTAAATAAAACAATAAAACCCGTATTTGGGAAGACTTGGGCGCCTTTGATTGGATGGAGATGTTGAAGGCCGCTTCCAAGCTTCTTTGAAGGAGCTCCTTGGATGTGGAAGTTGTTGGAGCTAGGTGGGTTCCTTTGAGGAAGTCCGCCGGAGGTTGGCCAATTGATCCAAAATATGTCCGTTGGCTTCGTATATGATCCGGTAGATGTCCGGGGCTTCCTTGGCCTTTATTTATAGGCTAGGAACCCTTGGGGAGGCTTCGGAGCCGTTGGAGAGGTCTTCGGAGCCGTTGGGAGGCAAGTGGAGCAGCCTGGTCAAAGCTCCAACGGCTAGTTTGACTGGGCCACCGGCTGGCCGGTGCAGGGCCACCGGCTGGCCGGTGCCTTGGAATGTGGAGAGAATTCTGGTCCAGGCTCCACCGGTCGACCGGTGGAGGAGCCACCGGATGGCCGGTGGTGAGACAGTAGGTCTCACTATTCATCTGGGTGCCACCGGTCGACCGGTGGAGGAGCCACCGGCTGGCCGGTGGCAAGAGAGTAGATTGAACTTTTTGGGCTGGATGCCACAGGTCGACCGGTGGGAAGGCAGTAGCTTCCACTGTTTGGTCTGGATGCCACCGGCTGGCCGGTGGTGAAGCCACCGGTCGGCCGGTGGACTGAATTTCAGTGCATTTCTGCCTCTTCCTTGGTCAACTTCTTGGCAATCAAATGCCTATCAACACAAACACTTAAAACACAATGTTAAACACATATGAAAGTGATTGTGATCATGAAAATCAAAGAGTGTGGGGTACAACAACCTATCCATAACAAACACGACCTATGTAACAAAACATATAAAATAAAACGAGTAAGTTAACACCCGAAACGACGATAATTCTAAGATATTATTAACAAAGCAATGTTAAAGGATCATATATAATATCATATTAATGTATATGATTCTTGTATAATTTAATAACAATTATTTCACCGTTATACAGGATGTTAACCTAGTCCCATCCAAGGAAAAGTACAAGGAAAGGGTTTATTTCACAATCTCTTCATTATTCGAGGTTTTTTATACGTAATTATCTACTAGGACATCTTTATCATCCACATCCATGTTTCTTAAAAATGTGTTTCAAAACATTTTTACAATTTACAATAATATGGGTTAAATTAATTTATACCCTTGTTTGACTTTTTATAAGAGGTTTATAAAGGAATCTTTCCATCGTTTTCCAAACAAGTCACTTTTTAACCTTTTCTATAGAATTGAGGTAAGAATGTTTTTTAACTTATACAGCAGGTGCGGCTATTTTCCACCATTATAAAATCTTCAAAGATTCCCTTACACACTTACAAGAAAATTTTCAAAGTAAATGTTCTATTTTATCATTATGTGACTCTTAAATGTTTTCAATATAGGAAGAGATATTTTTTTTAAAAAGAGTTTTGATATCATCTATGTCAACATCCTTTGATGGATTTTAATATTATTTGGAGTTGATTTATTATAATACAAAACATCCATATTGTATTGATGGTTTTGTGATATGTGTGATTGTGGATGTGTTATTTTAATACCATTCATGGTTTATGAAGAAATTATTAACATATCATATTCTAGTTTTAATACGATTGATTATGTTATGTTTAAACCTGTTCATATAATGAATGCATTGGACTTAATAAGTGATGTGTGGAGCCTGCTATAGCTTCTCGATGCATCGGTAGGTCTCATGAGACAAAATAGTGTCTTGGAATAAGGCCCTGACAAAATCTTATTTCTAGTATTGGCACGAGGCCTTGACTATGTGGTTATGATAGTCTGGCATTATGCATTCCATCATCATGAAAGTGGGTATTAATATTGCATGTGATTATTCAATTAGTAGAATATTCATGTGAATTAGTAAAAGGGATTATTTCATTTTATTTTTTCCATAAAATGTTAAAGATAAAGTTTAAAAGGCTTTTTTAGTTATACATTGCCATAAATGTTTATGCTTATTTATAAAAGTTTCCACGATATTGTTATCCTTACTGAGCATCTGAGCTCACCCCTTTCAATGTTTTATTTTTTCCAGGATGTGAAGAAGTAATTTATGAATGACCTGCAGGGATAGTATAATGGGATATGAAAAAAAAGATGTTGTTATAGTTTTTTTTGAGTTTATGACGTAATGTAATACTTATGAATATATCTAGGGTTTCCAAGATTACTAAACTAATCGGTCATTCTAGACTTGATCTTTCTTGTGATCATGCCAATGTTATGTAATAATGCACCGAATCTGGGTAACTGGGGTTGGGGCGTTACAAAAATTATATGATTTTAATTTATATTAAAAATGATAAAACAATAGGAAAATAATTTCTAATGATATTTTTTTCAAATTCATCCCATTCCAATACAAAAATATCATCCATTTCTATGATATTTTAAACCATTGACTATAATTTTTCAGGTTTTCCTTTAAAATAGTAAGTGACAAGAGTTACCATTTTATGTAATAAATATGCAATGACTTGAATTATCATCTCCATGTATTTTACCAATCCATCATCTATCATGAGGTCAGATGATTCATGAACAAATGGTTGTTTTTTACAAAAAACAATTTCTATAATGAATAGGTTCTTCTATAGTGAATGTTGTTGTTCTATCAAACAGATACAACCACCATTTATATATTTCACTAAATAATCAATTATAGTTAGAAAGTATTTATTCTAATTCAAATAATTTCTTATTGTTGATATGTGATAATATTACCAATCCATTATAGTTAAAATTCTATATGTTTGAAACTAAAGATTATAATTTAATATGGGTAATTACATATATTATCCAATGATATAAAATTATATAAATTGTTCTTTAATAATAACTATGATGTCCCAATTCTTATAAAAAATATAATGTTGACTACATAATCAAGAATTCAATTTATTTCATTTGTAAATAAACATATTATTTAAAAAATTTCTAAATTTATTAGATAACACAAATAATAAAAATCCATACATTATAAACTAATATATTCCACTCAGTAAATAATTTATAAAAACTATAATAACATTAAAATATTACATGTTTTATTTTAATGAAACATATTCTCAATTTTATACAAGAAATCATCATAATTCCAAAAAAATCCATAAAAACTCATAAATAAATTTTAAAAATTTTTAGGAGTATAAAAATTGTTGTATGATACATATAAAAAGGATGAATGAATCCTATTTATATATTTCAAAAGAACTAGATCATAACATTATGATTTTTATTAAGAAAATAATATTTGATCTCAAATAATCATTTACTATCATATGGAATTAGATTTACAGTCCAATTTTTTTTCATAAAACACAATAAAAAAAATATAACCAAGAAATCATACAAATGTGGGTTTCATAAAAAATAGCAGAACCAATGAAAAATAATTTCTTGAAATCATACATTTTTACATTGAATGATAATAATCTTTCATATAAAAATATTCATTAGATTTCATTGTGAAATAAAAACATTTAATCGAAGCTCATAATGTTTCATATAATAGAGATTTTGGTTTATATTAATATTATATTTTTACAACCCATATAAGAAACATTCCTTGAACCCTTATTATTGGAATAACCAACTCAGTTAATGCTAACATAATTATATTTTGAATATAATCACTACAAAATTCATTTTAGAGAAATATTAGGCTCACCTGACCTCTTAAAAATTTTACAAGTAATATATATTAGATTAAACTCACTTAATCATAAATTTATTTCATAAAATTTCAAAAATTATTTCACATCACACATATTCAAATACTCTTTCCAAATTCACATAAAATTGCGGATATTAAATCTGAAATTTTATAGAAAAATATTTATATAATTTTTTTAGATGAATTTTAAATATGATATTCCTTTAAAAATAAATTAATACATGATGTGGATGATTCTTAAAGAATAATTCTCATAATGGTGTGAAATTATAGGAATTATATATGATTAAAATAAATACATCATACATAGTAAGTAAATTGAAAACATTTCATGTAAAATGGAAAAAAAATATTTCCTTATAAAACCTTTGAAATAAAATAAAAATATATTAAAATAACATTTTATTGTTTATTTTTCCAATATAATTAAAAAATAAAAAAATTAGTGACTATAAAAGGTGGATATTTTTTGAAAATTATAAAATTAAAATAAACAAATTGTTTTTTATTGTAAATTGAACATTCCCTCATGATTAACTTGTCACATATGTTATTTTTTCTCTCTTCTTTGGAGAAAATCCTTGGGTTTATACCTTATTACTTTCCAGGGTGGTATTATAATAAAACTAGGACCTCAGTGATGTTATTAGGGATGTATGGAATTTATTTTTTTATGACTTGGTGTATATAATAGGCTATTAATATTTGTATAAGACAAGATATAGGGTGTCCTTTTATAAGTGAGGGAGAGGATATACTTGGTTTTTTTATAAATATTAAAATATATTAATGTCTAACTCAAGAAAACATGCTTCAAAATGAATAATTTTAGAATATAAAAAGATATTGTTTCTAAAATTACCATTAAATTTACATGAACATGTTTTTATGTTTTTTTTACCCTTACAACTTGGGATTTAACATATTTAATCAATTTTTACTCTTATCCTGGTAACTAAATCTATTACTAATGATATTATTCATAATGAAAAAAAAATGAAAGTGAAAACATTGTAAACATTAAACCTGATGATTTACACTATAGATTTAATTTTAAATAATTCAATTTATATAATATAAATAAAGTAGTTTTGATATCTTAAAACATAACATGATGAAAAATAGTTTTCAAAAATATACATTTTATTTAACAAAATGGTTTAATTTCATAATAGTGTATAAGCATGATTCCAGTGACCATGATTGGATTATAATTATTAAAAATAAAATATTGAAACTCTAAATATTTTATATAACTAAATGATTCTTTTTAATTTATGTTACTAGAAATGTAATTTTTAATAACAATTTGTTAATTTTCACTACTATCCAAAAATCAACTTACACAGAAAAATTTCAGAAATCACTCTTTGATAATTGTGATATGTTGATATAAAAAATTGTATAATTTCTTATAAATTAATATGATATAATTTAGAAAAAATAATTTTTTTATATAAATCCATATAATATATATAAATAATTTCATTAATAACAGAATAATTTCATTTTTTGGAAAATTACAAAAAATTAATATAGATAATATTACTCTCTAAAATAAAATTACTAATTGTGTAAATAGAATGAAATTGATCTATTATAAAAATTAAATTCATTGTTACAATCATAATTTGAATAAAAATAAAAATATGAATCCTGGGTGATGGATTTAAATGCATAGTTTGATCAAATGGAGAATATTATATGATGGGGTAATGTGATGATGCTAATGTATTAGAATCACATAGGAACAAATTGTGCATACAAAAGTAATTTTAAATGTAATGGAAATTACATATGATATATTGCATGGTTGATATATGACATCTATAAAAAAAGATGAAGGAATCGATGTATCAGAGTCCTTTTTACTGGTTTTAAGAATTTAGTCAATTTGTCACGTTATATATTTGTATACTAAATGTTAATTAATAACCTATGAGATGGATATAGACATCAAAATCATAAAAATTATTCTTTTATAAGATGTATACATAGAACAATCGACAGTTTTTAAAATTGGTGATCACGAATCAACATTGTGAAGGTTCAATAATTCCTTATGGAGATTATAATAATCACCCACAATATTTTATGCTTAGTTATTAATTTTCTTAGATAAGATAGATTTTAGATCTTTTTTAGTTTATCATAATAATTATTTGGTATTTTATAAGGGAGAGTAGTTCATGGTGATTTTATATAAATATGATAACATATTCAGAAAATTCAAAAAGATTTCAATGAAGGAATTTTCGGAGATCATTAACTTAGTGTTTAAAATTTTGATATTTTAGTAACTCAAAATTATTATCTGGATTTCAGATTATCCAATGAAGGATACATGTTTGTTTCCTGGAAAACATGAGTAAACAATCTCATAGAAAATTTTATGATACATGATAGGAAACCTCTCTAACTACCAATTATATTTGGAATAATGATAGACAAACCTGATTATAGAAGTTATACAGATGAAATACACCACAATTGATAGTTTTAAGAGTAATTTTTTTATGAAAAAAGTGCAAATATTATTTTTTGAATATGTTTAGCTACCTTGTTTCATGGTTTTCTCTTGTAGGAACAACTCTTGATTGTGAAATGATTCATTTTTTACCTTTAAGGAATACATTAGTATAGTTAGGACAAATTTTAAGAAATGTTAATGATTTATATACCTATCAAGATGTGTACTAGTCTTGAGTGATTATTGATATAAAAACCACATTTGGGGAGCCTTATATATTGTAATAATGTGAAAAGGATGGAGAAACAATAAGGAAAATATCATTTATCAATGTAGTAATATCACATATTAATTCTCATATTTAGAGAAAGTTACACAATAAATATGTATAATATTTAACCAATTGGGTCATAGATAAGATTTGATTATTCTTATGATAATACATTGTGAAAAAATTTGATTTACCTCCCAAATTATTCATTATATCATTCTTGAACAATAAATACAGATATATACAATAATTTAATTAAAAATAATATATAATAAGTTATTATCATGATGAATCGTGTGTTTATAAATTAAAAAGCAGTAGGAAACATATCAAAACAATTTTCCATAAATTAATATAGGAATAATTAGAATAATATTATAATTCATCCAACTCCCAATACTTAAGAAGATTTAGACTCTCTCCTATCAACATTTTAAATAATTCTTGAGTTATTTTGTGTTTTAATTTGTGTAGTTTTTTGAATATATGAAAATAAGGGAAGAAAGAATAAATATGGAATTTAAATTTGAATGAAGGGTTGAATCTAAAATATTGAAACTATTTTGGATATTTAATTTCTCATTGTTTTTCTAAAATATTTATCGACATATGTAGGATTAAATAAACTATTCATATCTCCCTATATAGTTTTTATGTAGTTAATGTTTCATGGTTGTCCAATGTATACCTAACATGATTAATGGTAACAAATTTAATTTTAGTTTTAATGGGGTAGTTGACAATAAGTACACATCCTAAAAATTTAGATAATCATGTGTTTTAAGTCAATAATTAATTATATTACATTTGGCAATCTGTTCAGGTTTAGTGTTCTTAATAATTTATTTTTAAATCATACATTAAATACTATAATATACCATGTTTACAGTAATTATTTTTTAAAAAATTCACACAATTTATTTAAATATATAAAAATAATTCTTTTCATGGAAACTCTCCTTGAATATCAATGTGACTTCTTCATTTCACTTACACATCCCTAAATAATGGGAAATTTTTTAAAAATTTAGTATGAGAAAAAGAAGATTAGTACAGGTCATGGAAATATAGAAAACAATTAGTCTAGTGAAAAACATTAGAAATCATATAATTTTTACCTTTACCCTCAATTTTATATGAGTATACAAAATAAAAAATTTATACATGATAATTATAAAAACATTTATCTCAGAGGAATCCAGTAAAAACCATATCAAGAATATAGTAACCCCTTAATGTTAAAATAGATAATCATGTTCATAAAATCCTTAGAAACCCCTGTTAATTTAAAAAACCATTTTTCTAATATCTAAAAAAATCATTACCCATTTTATTGGGGAACTAAAATAGGGTGGAAATTCTTTTTTGATGTGTCACTAAATAATAAAATATTCCTTTTATCATTTGTCAAAATTATCCATATTAAACATATAAATTGATTCATTTTGAAAAATTTTGTAAATAAATTAAATATATATATATATATAATTTAATTTATTAATATTTTTTGTAAATATAAAAAATTAACTTTAAATAATTTTAATAAAACATGTATATAGAAAATAACGTGTTTGAAGGAAAACATTAAATGATAATTACTTGAAAGAAAAGTATCTAATCAATTTGGAAATGTGTGAATCATTAGCCCCAAGAGATAATAAAACTATAAAAATAATAAATATCAGAATAATAAATAAATTAATGTTGTAAAATTTCTATGAGGCTACATACAAACATCAGAAAAGAGAATATGTGTATAATACCAAAATATGCCTAAATGAAAGGAAGCTAGGATGAACTCCCTTACCTTGTGTCTGATGTTTCATATGTGCCTTTACCATCCCAAATAATAAAATTAATTATAGTATTTAATTTATGGAGATAATTTTTATTTTAAAATTTATTTTTATTACAAGTACTTATAATTTGTATTCAATTACATAATGAATAATGGAAACATCATTTATGTTTACCATATTGAAGTTTGGTGGCAAAAATATCATTGGTAAGTTGACTATGGACCAAGAGGACATTATTTAAACAAATATAGAGTGAAATTCATGACATATTTTTCAAAATTATATGTAAATTACACTTTGAAGACCAGTAATGAATGATGTCATTGAGATATTAAGTATATTACAATCATTGAGGTGGTAGGTCATACGTTTGCCTGAGTGACGTTTCCATTTTATAATGATCCTTATTGAATGATGGTGTTTATTATTTAATATTGATAGAATAATAAAAATAAAAATTGTATTTATTATTAATTTAAAAATACTTATATATATCTTCTATGTGGATTGATGATGAGAAAGGAGTCACATCGCTTTGTGAAGGTTATAGTCAACATGTTCACGAACAATGTTTTCATTTCTCAGTGAATGAAATGTTAAGAAAAAATTGAAAGAATAAATTTACATAATGATATAAATTAAATTAATATCATTATAATCTTAGTTATATAGTATATATTCAGTTTTATTACCCTTATTGACTTCTATGTAATTTGTTACTAAAAATTATTCAAATCTCTTCGTAAGGCATTTTTTCACCAAACACTCAAATGCTATTATTGTATCACACATATATGGGAATGTAAAAATGGTATATATGATATAATTACCCCAGAGTAATAATTATTTTATAAATTTAATATATATAATTAATATCCACCGTAATACCTATCCATGAGAGGTGGTAATGGGAAAGTGAATGACATTGGATCATAATATGGTAGTCCACCGTAGACACAAATGATGATTTATTTACCCATTTAATTTTTATAGAGATGGTTTGAGGTCATTTATTTATAATATAAAATACTACTATATGTCATATAATTATTTTATTTCATAAATAAGTATTCATAGTAATTTAATAAGGTGGATATCGAAATAAAATAAAGACACTCATTAAAGAAAATCATCTCTTCTTTGTCAATCCTTATTAGGTATGAACCAAACCATTCATAGGATAAATTTCTGGAGAAAATAATTCATATATGATGATACTTGATATGTTATAACTAATTTATGTAGTGAGTTTGTAATAAAATGTGTTTTGATGTTGTGAATAAGATAGGACTTGTGGTGGCCTTTTATAAGTGAGGTGAGTTTCACCCATATATGTTTTGTAAGATATTCAATCATAACCAAAATATTTTCATTCCAAAAGCTTCCAAAATGTAATATATTTAATAAAAAAATTTATAAGTTGGAAATACATACATCCAATGTGTTTTGGAAATTTTTAATGTTCATTTCATTCACTTATCTTTATAGTTTAACCCCAACTAAATCATTTTGTACCATTACAACAATAATTACATTTAATGGTTTTCTTACACATTTTGGGAAATATTTAAATTAGAGTAATTATAAAATATTTATTATAATGATTCAAAATATGAAATTAATTTTCTTAAATTCAATATAAATAATTTGAAATATTTAATTTAAAATTTATAATTCAGACAAGATAAGATAACGAGTTTCAAATAGAAAATGTTCAAAAGTTTAAAATGTTTTTATTTAAATATTTAATAAGAAAAATATTCCACTAACCTAAATTAGATATATAGATATATAAATGATATAATTTTCCATTAAAGAAATTAAATACATAATTTAAAATTATCAACAATTAAAAAATAATTTTTTTGTTAAAATTCTACATTTTTGTAATATTATTCAAAAATTTAAACTTTTTAGATAAGTGCATTAAAAATATATATATGATAATTTTTATATTATGATTTAAAAATTATATTTTTTTATTTCTTATAAAATTTTGATATATTTTAATAACTAATTTTAAATTATTGACACAGAATGTGAACAAACAACTTTTTAGAGGAAAAAAAATGTTTTTTAGAAAACATTTATTTTTTGGTAAAAATTTAATAATTATATCTCTAGTAATCTAATAAAAATGAAGGTGTGAAAATAAGTATTTTTATAAAATATATAATCATTTTCATTCATGTCATTCTAACATCAATGTGATAATTTTAACATTAAATAATAATATTTTAATAATATGTCTCATTTCATGTAAACTCCGTGTTACGTGTAAGGAAATATAAAATTATTGTTTCATGTAACAAGTTTTATTAAATAGATTAAATTTATTTAAAAAATAATATATCACATGATTCTGGTGTGTTGTATTTTCATCTAATAACTTTGTTTCCTATTTCATTCACAATAAAATATATATCTGATTATTTATATCTCTTTCTGTTACATCCCCCATTATAAAAAAATTAAGTCCTTAAAATTTTAAATTTATATTAATAATAATGTGATAGAAATTCCAAAATATATTTTTTGGATAAACACATAATAAAAATGCTTAATAAAATATTCTCTTCATAATAGAGAAAATTAAAAATATGGGTCATATGAAAGAACACATAAATAGATTTTTCTGTAGAAGGGAATTTGTGGAATGTGAAGATAACATCACATAAAAAAATGATAAATAATTATGAAGAGTGAATAAAGTCATTAATCACAATCATGTTAGTGATCAATTAAAATTTAAGGTCCTCAATACCCTTAATCTATGATGATCTAAAATTTCATATAATTCATTAGATATAAATGAAATATGAAAACACTATTATTTCATGATCCTTTTTGTAATCTATAGAAATTATTTTTAATATCTAAGAATATGAATAAATATTCTAACTCTATATGATTCTATTGTATATTAAAAAAATTATCTTTTTTTGGTCTTCTATATAATTTTAACTCATCCCGTACTCCAAAAAATGAATTTAAATTTTTTTTATTTCTAAAGCACTAAAAATCACTTATAATGGATCATAAAATCCATAAAATGTATAAAAATTCATTCCATATATCTCTAACTATTTTCCAAAAAAAATATGGTTATCACATGTTATCTAATATAATAAGTTAATCTTTAACCCTGAAAAGAAACACCACTTGTTCATCAATAATATTTTTTTTTTCAAATCATTTAACTTAAAAAAACATACTAACCAGGACATAACATATGCAAATGGTAAGTGATAAACTATTATCATCCTTCAGTAATGTGTTCAAGCCCTGTGGCCTTTCTAGATGTGATAGGTTATCACCGAACATATGGGTTCTACATATTCTAAATATTGTTAATATAATTACTTTAATGTTACAAAAAATAATGGATATCATCAAAAAAAATTAATCACATAAAATATTTTATAATAAAGTTTTAATAATAATTTTTTTAAAATAAAAAAAATAATATGTAAATATTATTAAAATTTAATTAATAAAATATTAACCCACACTGATATAAATATATTTACATTTATGTATTTAATATCTAAAGGTATTATTCCTCCAAAAACGTTTCCACTAAAACATATATTTCAAATATCTATTAAAACTCAATAAAATTTTTATGAGGTGTTTACATTATAGAAAACATTAAAAGTAGGTGTATAATACATTGAGAATATAATCACCTTCAAAAAATAACGTTCTCCCTAATGATTACACCACATCACCTGATGGTCCAACATAAACTATTGATCTATAAATTTTTCTTGATGTGTTTTTTCATCTCAACATGATGATTTCAACCTTATTTAATAATCCTTGGACATACATTATCTAATTTTGACAACTAATTATAGGTAAAAAATCTCATTTTTGAGTGGATATCTATTATATCAATTTTGATTGCCCAGGATTCATTTCCTTGCAGGAATGAAACTTTTGATAAACCATACCACAATGGTTACACTTTCCATATCCTAAAATACATTCTCGAAGATATATTTTACTGTACAAGTATCATGATTGGGGTTACCTCTAGGGTTATCAGTTGAAGGATTATCTATTTTCTCTACCACTATGACCATTAATTACTGTTTTTAAATCATTTAAAATGAGTTTTAGAAAACCCCTTGTTTAAAATCTCAACAATGAAACAACTTTCTCATAACATTAAAATTATAATGGGGACAATTCTATTATCAAGACTGGTTTTAAAAATAAATAAAGTATATAAATTATACAACAATGTCCTAAAGAAAATATGATACATACCTGGAAAACCATTTAAAAGATTCATCATATGAAGAAACTAAATCATCATTATTTTTCATAAATTCAAAGAATTGTTTCTCTAACCTAAGACGAATTTCCATAGATAAATATTTATCATTGAAAATATTCTTCAATGTCTCTTATTCAATAACATCAATATCATCATTCTATATAGAATTCAAAAACAAATACTAACATAGATAATCATCACCTTCAAAATGATAAATTATGATAGATATACATTTGGTTATTATGAAATACCATGATATCAAATATCCTTTTTTGAGCATTAAAACATCATTCACCATCGATAGGGTCATTTTATCCACTGAATAATGGGTGATATTGGATCATGAAATGATAAACTATAGAAATGTTTCATTCGGGTAGATCGAGTTCCTCTATAGCATGTATAAAACCTAAATGTATACCATTTGATTACTATACCATAACAATATCAAATAGATATATTCCAGTTCCAGTCATCTCATGATATTGATTTGGAATGATATTATCTTCTCGATGCCTTCCCACTAAATCTCCCACATTTCTCCTTTAAAATACCATTATAAGCATACATTTTATAGATAATGAAATAAATTAATCATATAATTCTATATCATTTAAACATAGATGTATGTTAGAATCATTATAGGTTATATTAATATAATAACCCAACCTCTAATGTTATCTAAAAAATCCTATGATACCAAATATAATTTCCCAACCATAAATATTACACAATCATGTATATTATGTTAAAAATTATTTCTCCTAAATTTTAGGACATTTTTATGATTATAATTTAAGAAAATTATTTCATAACTCATACATAAAAGCACATAATATTAATATTGGAAATATTTAAATAGTATCAATTTTTCTTGTCACACCTTCCTTTTTATATTGTTTATTTTATTTATTTATTTTTATTTTTCTAATTCGGAATTGGATATTTCGGGTCGATGCCCGACTTAAAATTTCTGAGCTCATATTTAGAAATGAATGTTTCACCCTTGGTTGCATCCAACGCACCACGGTCAAAGCCGCGCAGCCTCGACTGGATCGCCACGCGACCTTGCCCTGCTCGCTGCATGTCATGCCCGATGGTCAACTAATGAAATAAGATGAATTAAAAAGGGTTTTAATAATAATGATAATATTAATGTCACTTGAGAATATTATTAATTCCTGGGATAATAATTTAATTGAGAATACTATTTTTATTAAAAGTATTCTATTAAGTTGATCATTGAATACATTATTATTTAGGAAATTAGGTTTGTTATTTTGTAATTATTATTATTATTATTAATTTTTCTATGAGTGTTTTGGGTTTTACGTCACCGGACGCATGGGTGGGGTGCGGTTTTGAGAACGCGCAGTCTGCCCAGCTTTCAAAATGATTAATAACGGGATTACGAAATAATAACGATATTAAAATAGAAATAAAATAAAAATAAGAAGTTTAATAAAAAGTAAGAAATTGTTTTAATAAAAATAATAATAATGTTATTTGAGAATAATAAAAATAGTATTATTAATGGTGTTAAGGATATAAATTTGACTAAATTTTTAAAAATTTGGGATAATAATTATTAATGTTAATATTATGTATTGTAATTAAATTTTTTATTATTATTATTTTACTTAGTTAATTTTTTTAATTTTTTTATTAATTTTTTTCTATATATATCTACAATTTGGTTGTGCTACACCCCTGGTTTCCGTTCCCATCGCACCACACTCCTCATACCCCCATCACCTCATGCCCCGCTTCTTCCCCCTTACCCGGTGTCGCCCATCCCCATCGGCTCTTGTCTGGCATCGCCCTCACTAGACTCTACATCAGCCGACGCCATCCTCGAAGGCTTCCTCGACCTGGGTCATGCCCCCCCTCCCAACCAGATGCATGCACCGCTGCTGATCTCCAGAGCAACATTTTCACTAGACAACCCACACCCTCCGTCTCGGGCAACTCAAAATGCAACCCCCCCAAGAACCCCGAACCCACGAACAATGCCCCTATGCCCTCGGGCTCACCCTCCAGTGCCCCTCCAACTGCCTTCTACTACCTCCCATATTAGACCCATCGCACCCTGGAACCCCGTTCGACTGCTACCCTTGCCTCTCCTGTCCAACCATCATCTTGCGCAGCACCCTCGGTGAAACCCTTTCTCCCTTGCGTGGAGACACACCCCGAGCCGAACACCATTGCACCATCTTACCACCTTCTCCCCTTGAACACCTTTTGTGTCACCCCTACCTCTTCTATTGGAGCATCCTCTGGAATGTTGCCTCCCACACAAGCAGCCACCTCTCTGGTTGGTTCTCTTTTTTCCCTCTTGAGTTCTTGGTCGTTCAGCAAGATTGAGGTTTCATTTATTGGTTGATTTTTTTAATCCCGGTTTTGTTCAAATTCTTTTTAGGGTCCAATTTGGTTTCCATGTGGTGCGAATTGGTTTCAATTGGATTTTCTCACCCATGTTTGGATGATTCAACCTCGAGGTAGGTGGTTCCGCATTTAACCATTTTTTAATGAATTAATTTTCTTCTTAAATTAATTTATCATATTATTTAAATTATTTTATTTAATGTGAATAGTGGTTTTAATTGAAGTTGATATGTGAGTGCGATATAAGTGAGTTTTATGTTAAAAATTGATGTTGAACTTTTTTTAGTTGTTTATATGTTATACAAATTGTGCTCTGGTTTAGTGTCATTTTTTGTCGAGTCAAAGATGATCTTTTGACTGTATTTTTAGTATTTCCAAGTTAAGCGACATATTATGAAAATTGTATAATAAATTTTCCGGTGAATTAGTTTGTCAATTTAATTAATTTAGCACAATTGTTAAGTAGTTACAAGTTGAGAATGTGATTTTGACAGAGTTTTGTAGTGCATTAGTTTTTTTGTCGAGCATTTATGTGATGCAAATGTGTTTTTTTGTAAAAACCTACATAGTTCTATTTATCAGTTTTCTCAAGATTATTCACTTAGTTTTTTTAATGTGAAGTAGTTTCATTGTGTGTTTTGGGTGTGAAATCCAATTGATTTTTGTCTTAAAAGAGGCTCTGAGTGTTTTTTGGTGTTTAATGTCATGAGGAACATTTTTTAATTTGTTTAAAGAGTTTTCTTGGGTGTTTTCTAAGTGTAAGACAATTTTTTGAAATTAAAAGTGGTATAATTGATGGTGAAAGTGATGCAGATTATGTTCAAAAAGGATTTTTGGGTGTGCGTAATATTTCAAAATGTTATTTGGGTGTGTGTAATATTTCTAAATGGTATTTGGGTGTGAAAATGATGTTTCATTGTGTGTAAGTACTTTGTTTGGCTTTTATGTGTAAATATGACATTTGAACTGATCTTGAATTTTTAAACTATAATTTATGGGGTAAATGATATCTTGTCCATCATGGTGTTTTTCATGAATTTATTATGTGATATGGGCTTATTATTATATTGAAATTATTTGTGCACAAAGTGGGATGTCGGGGTAGCTAGGAAAATGAACTAAAACTAGTGGGATAGTGTTTCAAAGGTGACTCAACCCAGTTTCACTGGTAGGACCAAAAATTGCAACACTAACTAAACATATGATTTTCTGAGGGTCGTGGTCATCTAAGCCACGTTTTCTAAGGGTTTTGTCCTTCTAAGCCATGTTTTATGAGGGTCATGGTTTCAAAGCCATGCTTCACCACGAAACGAAGATCTACGGACCTGAGCTAGCTAACACTCATGAGGCCTCTCCCATTTTTTGTGCTCCTTAGTTACTTCACGTCCATTAGTGTAAGACTTTGGTTATCTTAAAAAGTAAGTGTGTTTCTGTGTGTGTTTTAATTTAATTTGTTTTATTTTAAAAAGTTTTTCATAAATTCTATTTTCTTTAAAAGTGAGTGAGTGTTTAATTATTCTCCTAAAGTTATTTTGTTGTCTTTAGATTATTTTTCATTTAAATCACCTTTCATTGAATTTTTTTTCATTCAATATTGTTTAAGAATTTATTTTCCTTTTATCTATTTTAATGGAAAATTTATTCGTCACTTAAATGGTTATGCATTGTTTCTTTCCCTGGTGGCATCCTACTAGGCTCTTGGATCCCACCCTACATACACCTTTGGGTGTATATAGACCTTGTTCATTGTGTATTCCAGGTTGAAACATCCTCCTCAGTGATGGTGGTTCAGATGTTGTTGGTCTTCGCGTGTAGGTTGGTGTTGGTAGCTTAGAGATGCAGCTTCTCGTACCATATAGAGGTTGGCATTTGAGTTTAGTTCTATATCCTTATTTTTGTCCACATTGGGGTTTTAGTTTATTTTTAGACATAGACATGTTTATGGTTTAAAGGTTTGTTTGGTTATTTGTTCATGTATAATTTTATTTATCTTGTTAGTTGTTTCCGGGTTTCTTGTTTGCGTAAATCATTCCCACATACTCTTTCGATACCCGGACACCTGTGCTAGCCTATGGGTATCAGGAATGCCCTTTGTGCCATGTCGCAGACCAAGTCGGGCGCCGGGTCGGATGGTGACCCATCCTGGTTCGTGACAAAATGGTATCAGAGCAGGTTTTCTCTCTTGGGTCATGTACATTTGGGACAGAGTCACGGTTGATTGAAGTTAATTCTTTCTGGAATCAATGTCCTACCTATGAGTATGGTTCCTGGGCAGCACACCTCATGGCGGGATTCGAGTAACCAGGGAAAGTTTACGTCTGTTTCAGTCTTTGGCCCCTGTGTTTAATCTTTTTCAGGGGAAACGAAAAGATAGTAGGGTCAGGGGTCCTAGTGAGCCCGTAGGGTCTGGCAAGACATGTGGAGTTGGGGATGCTATCCTAGAATACCATCTGTGGTGGTGGCGTGAATGGCTTATAATCACCCACCATATGTTCCAGTCACCCACTGACACTAGTTTTCTCTTGCATCATTCCACATTTATTTGTTTTGGATTCAGGGAAATTTGGTTTTTAAGTAAAAATGATTTGTTCTTGGAAAATGTTTTAAAATGAAGCACTTTAAAAAGAATATGTTTGGTGAGATTTAAAAAGTGTGGGTTGAATGTTTTGGTTTTGAAAAAAATTGAAAGGTATGGTTTTGATCCTTGGTGTTCTCCTAGAAAAACACATGAATGTGTGTATATGGAAAGATAAATAATCAATGACATATGAAAATGAATTCCTGGATATATATGAGGTGGGTGCCAGTGTGGCATGGGAACATGCATGTGTGAGGCCCATGGGACAGTATTGGTGGTTGTGCAACCCACTAGCTTTGCTTATTTTCAAAAAGATCAGTTAAACTAGAATTCAGTGTTCTAATAACTGGTGATTGTGTGTGTGTACTTGTGTTTTGGAAATGTTGGATGTGAGGTGTTTCGAGCGGAAAATCTTTTTTGTATGATTTGTGTCTTTAGTTTGAATTCATTCTTGTAATATGGAGTGAAAGCTCGTGGTTAGTGGTTTCTTTTGAAATGTTCTTCGGGAAGCCCTTGTAGTGGTTCCCCTTACACGTTTGGTGTTATCTTGATGTCTTTCTTGGCCATTGGACCATTTTTTTGGCCCATGGTTTTCTTTCTTTACTAGTGCATGCCCCCCCTAAATCATTAACATGCGATTGAAGTGCTATGAGTGATTTTCCATTGGCTGACCCTCCAGTTGATAAAGCAACCACTCTCCCTTTTGAGTGATAGTACTAAGTGTATTATTTTTTCTTTTCAGTTAAGTGGATCCTCTCAAAGTGGGATGACATGTGCGATAGAAATTAATAGGATCTTTGGTCTCTTTGAGTTGTCTTAGTTGTCGGGTTTGAATATTGACACCATTGTGTCTGAAGGTTTCCCCATGTAATCGATGAAAAGAATTCCAACAGGGAAGGGTGATGGCAGTTGAAAATTATCAAAGTGGACCAGTTTCTTGAAGGGATTTGTGGTACTTTCATTGGATGTAAGGGTCATGTTTGTTGATTTCTTGTAGTGTGAGTTCTCATTGATGAGCATGGGAGGATTTCGTAGGATCCTTTGAGAACCCCTGTTTTCGTAGGAGTATGTCCTCTCTGGGAGTTCTAATTTTACATTTCAAAAGGGAGTATGCGTCATGCGCCTTTCCATCTTAAGTTTCATGGTAAAGGTGAAGATATTATGTCTGTTCATCATCTAATCCCATGTTTTTGTAGATCTGTCCTGAGAGAGTAGTTGGATGTCGTGGTGCGTAGTGTCTAATGGTGTTGTCTCGGTTGCAAGATAATTGCATGTGAAACTAGAAGGAGAAGCTTCATTCAGTCATCTTCAATACCTGACTGTGAGGTGGGAGATGCTTCAAACATCAGGGCTCCACCCATATGACTCAGAGTGAAGCTGGCGCGTGGTTAGGAACCCCAGGACTTTATGAGACTCCAACCTTTATTTCTGTCAATGGCATTGAAAGTAAATACAGTTTAAATAGTTTTTTTGGTTGTTCCATTCTAGAAGAATCGTCTGGCTGCATGAGGTTTCTGTGACTATCTGGCGGCATGTTCAACTCATTTCCTTAATTTCCGGTGGGTTTTGTCCCACTGGATGTAATCGCCTTAGTGGTTCGAATGGGAGTCTATCGGGTAAATCAGACTAAAATTTGAATAATGCTCATCCAAGGATATGGAGATGTTGGTTCATATTGGGTCATGGTTTTGACACCCCAATAGTTGGGCCCTCCCTCCCCGCCCCTTTTGGTGGGGTGTTTCATCACCATCGAGAAATTTTCATGGTTTTGTATCTTCTGTCGGCTCTAATGGTGGGGAGACCCATGATAGGTCTCTCTCAAATGTCTCTGGAGTGAATCAGTGTTGTCCGTATTCATAACGGTGGTAAGTCCTCTCGGACCTCCCCGTGTTGGTTTTCCAATATCGTCTTGGGCGTTAGTAGGATTCAAATGGTGGGGAGCCCCTTCGAGCTTTCCCCATGTTGACCGTTTAGTTCTGTTCCAAGAGATGATTTGGTGATATGTGATATGTATGCTTCTTGGACATGGTTGATCTTGTTTGTTCATTCTAGTCAAAAGACATGGTTGGTCTTGTTTGACTGTCTCAGTCAAATGGTGTGATTTTCATTCAATACTGATTGAGGTGTTTCGGCTTGTGACGTTGGTTTCTGTGGGTGCAAGAGTTCCTTTCTTTGATCTTTCAACTGAAGGCATTCTTGCTCATTAGGGCAGGCGACATAGATTAAAGAGTCTTTTTTACGTGTTTCATGAAGTTGTCTTTGAGTCACATTCTATGAGCACAATGTTTCTCCCCTTTTGGATTGTTGATTGTGGGAATCCTATTTGTTCCTTAGTGGAGTATCTGTTTCTTCTTTGAGTCTCAACCTTGGTTGTGGCTTTCTAGTGATGGAATGAATTATTATGGAGAGAATTGCCACACCCATAAATTTTATATAAGTTATTTTATTTATTTTATTTTATTTTTCTTATTAGGAATTAGATAGTTTTGGTCAAGTCCCGACATAAAATTTCTGAGCTCTTATTTAGAAATGAATGTTTCACCCTTTGTTGCATCCATCGCACTGCGGTCAAAACCATGCGACCTCACCTGGGTCACCATGTAACCTTGCCCAGCATCCCGCACGTCATGCCCAATGGTCAAATAATGAAATAATATAAATTAAGAAGGGTTTTATTAATAATGATTATATTAAATTCTCTTGAGAATTTTTTTATTTTCTTGGATAATAATTTAATTGAGAATATTATATTTATAAATAGCATTTTAATAAGTTCATCATCGAATAGTTTATTATTTAGGATATTAGATATAATATTATGTTATTATTATTATTATTATTATTATTATTGTTGTTTTGGGTTTTGCGTCATCGGATGCACGGGTAGGGTGAGGTTTTGAGACCGCACACTCTGCTCGGCATTCAAAATGGTTAATAATGGGACGATGAAACAATAATGATTAATGAATCTGAAACAAAATGAAAATAAGAAGTGTAATAAACATTAAGAAATTGTTTTAATTATAATAATAAGAATGTTATTTGAGAATAATAACAATAGTATTATTAATGGAGTTACGGATATAAAATTTATTAAATTTTAATTAATTTTGGGATAATAATTATTATACTTAATATTATGTAATGTTATTAACATTATTATTACTATTATTTTACTTAGATAATTTATTTATTTAATTTCTTTTTTTCTCTATATCTCTACACATAGGGTTGCGCTACACCCCCTAGTTTCCCTTCCCGTCATGCCGCACTCCCCATACCCTCGTCACATCGTGCCCCGCTTCTTCCCCCTTACCTGGCATCACCCCTCCCATTCAGCTCTCGTCTGGCATCACCCTCCCCAGCCTACACATCATGAAACGCCATCCTCTACGGCTTCCTCGACCCGGCTCATGCCCCCCTCCTGACCGGCTAAACAAACCGCCACTTATCTCTTTGGAAATTGTTGCCCCGGACAGCTTGCACCCTCCCTCTCGACCAACTTGAAACACGACCCCCTGGAACCCTGACCCCCCAACCAGCACCCCTCTTCCCTTGAGATCACCCTCTGGCACCCCTCTAGCCACCTTCTAGTGCCTCCTGGCTTAGACCCATCACACCCTTGGAACCCCATCTAACCGCTACCTTTCCTCTCACGTTCATCCATCATCTCGCACAGCACACCCACTTAAACCCTTGATCCCTTGCGCTGCGATAGACACATGGCTGAACACCATTGTTCCATTGCACCACCTGCTCCTCTAGAACACCTTCCATGTCACCCCTACTTCTCATATTAGCACAACCTCTGGCGCATTGCCTCCCACACGAACAGGCCCCTCTCCGGTTGGTTCTTCTCTTTTTCCCCTCTTGAGTTCTTAGCCATTCAGCAAGTGTGAGGTATCTTTTATTGGTTGATATTTTTTATCCTGGTTTTTTTAATTCTTGTTTAGGGTCCAATTTGGTTTCCCTATGGTGTAAATTGGTTACAATTGGTGTTTCACACCCATGTTTGGATGTTTCAAAATCTTGGTAGGTGGTTCCGCATTTAACCATTGTTTGATGAATTAATTTTCTTTTTAAATTAATTTAGAATATTATTTAAATAAGATTATTTAATGAGAATAATAGTTTTATTTTATGTTGATATGTGTGTGCGATATAGGTGGTTTTTATGTGATAAATTGATGTTTAACTTTGTGTAAGTTGTTTATAAATTATACAAATTGTGCTCTGGTTTAGCATCAATTTGTGTCGAGTCAGGGATGATATTTTAAATTCATTTTTAGTATTTTCAAGTCATGAGAAATGTTCTGAAAATTGCTTTTATAAATTTTCTGGTGAATTATTTTGTCAATTAAATTAATTTAGCACAATTGTTAAGTAGTTACATGCTATGAATGTGATTTTGATTGAGTTTTGTTGTGAATTTGTTTTTTTAGTCGAGCGTTTATGTGATGCTAATGTGTTTTTTTTGTGAAAAACTACATTGAGCTATTTATCAGTATTCTCAAGATTATGCATTTAGTTGTTCGAATATGTGTGATTTTCAGTGTGTGTTTTGGGTGTGACATCAAAGTGTGTTTTTTCATTGAAGAGGCTCTGAGTGTGTTTTGGTGTTTAAATTCATGAAGAACCTCATTTAATTTGTTTAGAAAGTTTTCTTGGGGGTTGTCTATGTGTAAGACTAATTTTTTAAATTGCGAGTGGTATAATTGATGGTGTAAGAAATGCATATTTTCTCCAAAAAGTATTTTTGGGTGTGTGTAATATTTCAACATGGTATTTGGGTGTGCGTAATATTTCAAGATGATATTTGGGTGTGCGTAATATTTCAACATGGTATTTGGGTGTGCAAATGATGTTTCAGTGTGTGTAAGTAATCTGTTTGGCTTTTATGAATAAATCTAACACTTGGAATGGTCATGAATTTTAAAAGTTTAATCGACGTTGTAAATGGTATATTTTCATGCATGGTGTTTTTCTTGAATTTCTTATGTTATGGGTACATATTATTATCTTGAAATTTGTTGAACACAAAGTGGGAAGCTGGGTAGCTATGAAGGTGAACTAGAACTAGTGGACAAGTGTTCCGGAGGTGACTTGACCAGGTTTCACTGGTAGGACCGATGAGTGAAACAATAACTAAAAATATGCTTTCCTGAGGGTCGTGGTCATCTATGCCACATTTTCTAAGGGTTTTGGCCTTCTAAGCCACGTTTTCTGATGGTCGCGGATTCTAAGCCACAATTCACCAAGACACAAAGATCTAGGGACCCAATCTAGCTAACACTCATGAGGCCTCTCACATATTTGGTGCTCCTTGGTTACTTCACATCCATTCGTGTGACACATTGGTTATCTTAAAAAGTATGTGTGTGTGTGTGTTTTAATTTAATTTTCTTTATTTGAATTTTTTTTTCATAAATCTGGTTTTCTTTTAAAGTGTACAATTGTTTAATTATTCTACTTAATTTATATCGTTGTCTTTATATTCGTTTTCATTTAAAGCACCTATCATTAAGAATTGTTTTCATTCAATTTTGTTTAATCATTTATTTCCCTTTTTATCTATTTTACTAGAAAATGTATTCGTCATTTAAATGGTTATGCGTGGAATCTTCCCCCAGTGGCATCCTACTGGGCTATTGACTTACACCCTATATACACCTTGTGGTGTATGTAGAATTTGTTCTCTATGTATTCTAGGATGAAGCATCCTGCTCAATGATGGTGGTTCAGGTGTTGTTGGTCTTCGTGTATAGGTTGGTGTTGGTAGCTTGGAGATGCGGCTTCTCATGGCGCTTGGTGGTTGGTATTAGAGTTTAGTTCTCTATGATTGTTGTTTTTCACTTTGGGTTTTTAGTTGATTTATAGTTTTAGACGTGTTTATGGTTTAAAGGCATGTTTGGTTGTCTGTTCCAATCACAATTTATTTATCTTGTTAGTTTTTGTTTTTTGTTTCTTGTATGGGTAAATCGTTCCCACATACTCTTTCGATACTCGGGCACTTGTGCCAGCATTTGCGGATTGGAAATGCCCTTTGGGCCATGTTGTGGACCAGGTTGGGCGTTGGGTCGGATGACAACCCGGCTGGGTTCGTGACATTTCCCATAATATATAAATTTTACAATAAAATTATTTATTTTAATAGGAAATCACCATGACATTATACATGACTTATTTCATTCCATTACCCATCTTTAATCCTTTGAAAAAACATCTTAAACCAAGGAATGCGAAAAAAATCATAGTAAGGAACACAAAAGGATAGAAACCCATTAGTCCACTAAGAACATTAAAACTCATATAAAAATTATATTTTACATCAAATTTCCTGCATTTTATGGAATAAAACATTTTTACCAAAAAATAACAATAAAATAATTCCCAAAAAACCCATCAAAGACCAAATAAAGCTATTAATATCACCAAATGGGTTATATAGGAAAACATATTAAAAAATAAATTTTAAACCCATTTTATTTGGAATAACCATTTAACCAAATTATAATATAATCGTTGCCCAGTTCATTTTATAGATATAATGGGGATAACACTTTAATTAAGTTATATCGTGCACACTAATTTTTCACGAACTTTAATGGGGATCAAAACATCTTATTAGCTATAATTGGACCATATGTGTTCTATAATGTGGATCATCCATTTGAATAAACTTTAAAAATCCCACACTTTTCATATATTGATCATTTAATTTATCATGAATAAAACATATTCACAAAAAAATAATTTGAAAAAAAACTACTAAACCCATATGAAATAATTTTTTTTGTAAAATTCCATTTTCCTTCAACAATCCCATTTTAGTTACCAAAATACCCAACAAAACTGAATAATGAGTTTCCATAGAAGAAAACATGAAGGACTAAAAAGGATTAAAGATGTCAAATAATGGACACAATTGAAGAAAATTAATTATAAGAACACAGTTATTCAAATAAGGTATGGATCATTTAATTTTATGTATTAAACATTGTTTTGGAAGTAATATGTATTCCTATGATGTTCACAGATGTTACGATTGTGTATAGGCCTTTTTCAGATCCTGGACCCCTTGTTAGTGAAGAATGAAATCAATGCATGGTTAATAGAAATTGTGTGATCCAATCAACATAATTTCTCCATTTCTTGTGCGGTGTCTCAAAGATGGAAGAAGGGAGCATAGTTTTTCCTAAAACATCCCCTAGTGTTTCAAACCCATTTAGAGGGGCCTATCATTTTAAATGATAATTATGAAAAAAATCACATTTTTAGTCGTAAAGTGTACATAAATCCATGGGGGGTCCTTCCTTAGGCATTACAAGGATCAGGGTTGGCATATAGTTTGGCCAACAGTGTGACCAAATCATGAGAGGTAGAATTTTTTGATAAAATTTCATGTCTCCCATTAATTAATTTGAACATAACCTCCTCTCAATTACACCAAAAATGGAAAGAGGGGCATTTCTTCCTCCATTAAAATCAATCAATCCTACCATATACTAGGTTCATTGATAAACCACCAATCGGAACATGGATTCAAGCTCCAATCATCTAATTAGATATTTACCATTATGTTCTTTAATCCTTATTCTAATTTATATTTTCATATTACTAAAGTTGTGATATTTTCATGTGACGTCATATTCCCTATTTCCAGTTCATTCATATGTTCATTTGTTTTCCCTTGATATAGGCCACAAAATGGAAGATACTACACAATGAGTGTATTATGATATTGAGGTAGGTGTTATATTATTTATCCCTTCAAGTATTGATGTTTTAAATAGGTGATATTTTTACCGAGAGGTTTCACTATTCATTACCCCTAAATTAAATCTATCTCAAATAAGGTTTCTTTATTCCAACCTAATAAATTATAGAACTATAATAATATTGAGACCAACCACCTCAATGTAAGCCACCATTATAGATGTCCCATCCATATGCCTAATTAGACATCAAGGAGTCATTGCAAAAAAACTAATGATTTCTCTATCATTTCTCATAAAAGATAATATCATATTTATATTTGATGAATTTAGTTGCATAGAAATGATGAAACCCTTTTAAATTACAATGAATTTAATTGAAATTGAGTGGTATGAAGACAACACATGGTAAAATTGAAAATCGTTACATAGATGTTAGATTAAAGGTAAATAATTGTGAATCCCATTTAAATGATAATTAAATTTTTAATTGAAATGATCATGGTGACCCTCAATATTTAGGTTATGAAGGAATGATGAACCTTGTGGGTATGAGATATACATAAGGGAATAACATCCTTGTACAATGATACCAGGCACAATGTCCTTATATAGTTATACTAGGAATACTTCCCCAATAGTGTGATATATGGGTATGGCGACCCTATAAAATGATACCAAGCATTAAATTCCTAGGTTGTGGTGCCATGCATGGTGTCTAAAAACTGCGATATCGAGAATTTCGTCCCAATACTGTGATACTTGGAATATATTCTATAATCCATGATAAAAGGCATGGAGTCCTAATATAGTTATACTAGTAATGAAATTATGACAACCCTACTCTTTATTACACTCATAAATATGGTTTATTACATAAAAATCACTTGATACAACATGAAAGATCAAGAGGTATAGTGTATATGGGGATTATGATCATTACATAAGAACATAAAACATGAAATACAACATATTTATTGAAAAAATATTTTACATGACCACTACATTCCCTCGTACATAGAATTTCATGTGATAACCTGAGAACATGCATAAGAAAAGGGTGATCTATAAAGCCTAGTAAGGGAATAAACATGGGAAAACATGAGAAATACCATTAATGTTAGACAATAGGAATATTAATGGAGCACAAGAGAAACATGAACATAATGGTGAGATAAAGCTTGATAATAATAACATGGAAATGTGGCCACAACACTTAACATAGAATTAACATGAGCCAAGGCTCATTGAACATGGAGCATGAGTAAACCCTCATTGCACATGAATCATGAGTAAAAACTTGTTGCACATAAATTAGCATGAGTCAAAACTCATTGTACATGATATATCATGATACTATACTTTACCCAATGTATTATAGCGCTATTAGGGCACACCCTTCTTAATCATTTCATTTCATGCATAAGTGTGCCACATGGATCACATAACATGGAATCAATAAACATCATAAGTTATTCCATGATTAAGAAACACTACCATAAAAATAGTTTTTCGCAGCGCCCCCCCTTTATCAGCGCTAACAAAAGCGCTCATAAAGGGGGGTCCCTTTATCAGCGCTTGTTTAGTAGCGCTGATAAAGGGGGGGGGGGGGCTTTATCAGCGCTTTTTTTAAAAGCGCTGATAAAGGGTCGGCTTCAAAAAAAAATTAAAAATATATTAATATATTAATATATAAATATAGTTATATTGTTATATAAATATAATATATAATTTTTAAATATATTTTAGATAAGTATAAATGTACATTTACATTTATTATACTTAATATATAATATATTTAGTGAAAATGGCTTCTTAAAAAATTTAAAAAATATTTTTAATTAATAATTTGATAATAATTATGGAGTAATAGTTATTTAATAACAATTTGAGGACTAAAATAATTAAAAAAATTAAAAAAAGATCCAAAATATGTTGAAAACGCAACTCAAACTTCAAACGGCCATAACATTTGATCCGGGTGTCCGTTTGAGCTCTACCACATATCAAATCGAAGCCTGCAACGAGCTCTATGTTATTAAGAATTGGGGGTGCCCCGGTCAATCATTTTTCGAGGCCAAAAGAGGCCCATAAGGACTCCAAAACTGAGTTTTTTGTCGGGGTACCCAGATTTTTTAACATTTTGTGGATTTTCAAACTCGTTTAAGGGGGTATTATTGGCTTTTTTTGGCGGGGACTGAATTTATTCCAAGGTATTACATTCATATTGATATTATGTATTTGAAATTTCATCCTTTTTTATAATGCACTGCTATTTATAATCAAATATATAACTATATGTACATATTTTTTATATATTCGCACCTAAAAATTAAATTTTTTAAATAAATAATTAAACATATTTACATATAAAATATATTAGCTTTATCTAAATAATAACTAATATCCATTTTATTTAAAATACCAATATATGAATATTTATATACCTATATATTAATCTAACTATATATATATATTAATCTAACTATATATATATATATATTAATCTAACTATATATATATATTAATCTAATAACTATATATATATTAATATAACTACATATATATATATTAGTATTACTATAAATATATATATATTAATATCACTATATATATATATTAATATAACTATATATATATATATTATTATTACTATATATATATATTAATATAACTATATATATATTATAATATAACTATATATATATTATAATATAACTATATATATATTATAATATAACTATATATATATATTATAATCTAATAACTATATATATATATTAATATAAATATATATTACTATACGAATAAATATAACTAAATATATATATATATAGATATCATGAATTGGAAGACAAATCAAAATAGAGTAGTGGTAAAGGCTTAGGCGCGCAGGGGGGAGGTCTCGAGTTCAAATCCTGTGGGAGGCAGGGGCGTGCGCGCATGGGGGAATATAGCAGAAAGCACTGTTAAAGGGTGAAGGGGGTGCGTGGGATGTGTGGGGTGCTGTACAGGGGCAGAAAAGCACTGTAAAATGGGGGGCTCAAGCGCTATAAAAGCCCACCCGATTTGCAGTATTTTTTAAATTTTTTTTAATTTTTTTTAAATTTTTTAAATTTTTTTAAATTTTTTAAATTTTTTTAACTTTTATCAGCGCTAAAAGGAAAGCGATGATAAAGGAAGCGCTGATATAGGACCCATTTATCAGCGCTAAAAAAAGCGCTGATAAAGGGGTACTTTTATCAGTGCTTTTTTAGCACTGATAAAAGACCCCTTTTATCAGCGCTTTTTTTAGCGCTGATAAAGGGGTCCTATATCAGCGCTTTTCGGAGTGCTGATAAAGGGTACCCCCCCCCCTTTATCTATGATGGCTTTATCAGCGCTTTTTCTAGCGCTGATAAAGGCCATTTTTAGCACTGATAAACGCCGTATTTGTAGTAGTGAAATGCGGAATAAATAAATAAATGTACCGTTCAATATGTGTATGTGTATAAAGTTGAATACCATTGATAGTGACATGGGTATGGTATTCACTACACAATGATGTTGGCATGGAAAAACGCGGTGCAATTTTGGCAGCATAACAGCGTGATATAAGGGTTCATAAAAATGGTTGATGAGATATAAAAGGTTATATCATAATATTTACACGAAATGGATAGTAAGGGTTCATATAGATACATGTCCTAACAAATGTAATGGAATATAGATGCATAATACAAAATAATTACTTGGATGTAAAAGAGGAGAGATAAATCCCTCACGGAATTTCAACATAGTTACAGGTGTACATGGGAGGAATTAATGAGATAGAAAGGGTTATACCATTATCCAAACATAAAGAGGGTAGTATGGGGAAGGATTGAAATCATACCCCAACATTTTTAATTTAAAAAATTGGCATAAACACTTAATGAAAATTGGACAAAATGAGAAAGGAAGAAATACCTTACTTGGATGTGTGATCCCAAAGGCTTGGGAGAGGGTTGAGAGAGGATTCATGGGGGATTGGGGAACCTTGGGAGGATTAAAGATAGATGATGTCGGGGGACTGTCTAACTCCAAAGGCTTTTTAATGAATAGGATGTAGGATCTTGGGTGGGTTTATATATGAAAGGATAGGGAATTATTTATAATTTAGGTTTGGGACACATCACATTAAACAAATCAAAACCACAAACCATCCCATGGTTATTTCCAATGTGGAGTTGAAAAAATATTTTATATGGCCAAAGCCTGATCTTCTTAAAATAATAGGGTTGCTTTTGTGGAGGTGAGTCACACTCTCAAGGAAAACAATTTAAAAAGACAAAATGTTTTCTAAGACTTGACGGGTCCACTAATGCTTTGTAAAATAAAACAAAAAAACACAAAGTAGCATGATATAAATGTTAAATCATATATTGGCAGAACATAATATTAATTTTATTTTATTACATCACTATTGGGTCATTTTGATGTCATAAAACACATTATATATTTTAACGGTATTTAATTTTTACCCTAAATTCGACCTTCTCAAAAAATTATGAAAAATTCACCGTTGGATAATTGAGACATCCTGACTCCAAAAATAATAATCATATTATCAAAATAATTTTAAAAATATGTGAATTTTTACTTTTAAAATAAAAACATACATTTACCAAAAATTCATGGGTTTTGACAAAAACAGCATTCAAACCTCAATAAAAATTACAATTGCATTCATAAAATTATATGATAATTTATATTAAATAAAAAGTAATTTATCTATAATTAAAATTTTTTAATTAAAAAATTCATTAATTCAAAAAAATAGATTTCTTATTTGAATATTAACTAAAAATACTATTTGTGCTTTAAAAACTATTTACAAAGTGACAATAATAAAATGAATGCACATTCATTATACCAAAATAATGTACATAGTCATAGTGTTAGGGTCTTGTTACATAACCCATTATAACACCTGCATAAGACTAAAGGGCAAGGTATGCGATAGTGACAGACTCATTAGGTGGCTCGTATAACATCGCTTAGGTGGTAATCTCTAATAACATCAACTTCTTTCATAGTCAGTTCAGCTCAAGCTTATCATGTTCAAGCACGAGTTGGTCTTGGTCAAGAGATAAGACCAATAAAACCACATCCTTTCTAAGATCCGACGAATGGGCTTCGAACGGGGAAAGTATACTAGATGAGGCCATTTCTTCCTTTGTCTGAGTAAATTGGATTGGTTAAAGCCCTATATTTATACTAATCATCTGATCATTGTTCAACAGCTATATTAGAAACAGTGACAATACATAACATCCTTTTAAAATGTAGAATCATAAAACCAATGAAGATCACATTTTATATAACCATAATAAGACATTGAATTAGATAAAGAGGAATTTTCATTAATGAATGTTTGGGTCGTTAATGAAATGATTTACTATTTCTGTGATACCAGTCCTGGAAACCCTATTCTATGATATTTATTTTGAAATCCGTTACAATTGAGATAATGGGCATTTTTTCCCTTAGTACTTATTAAGAGATGTTCTCGAATAGGCTGGATTCGGTCGTGTCATCCTAGTTTTCCTTCAGAGATTATCTTTCTCCCATTTATAGTTATTAATACATCTTTTTAGTATTATATTTTCACAATTCCAATTATATACAAATGATATATATTTATAGACACTATTGGTGGTGTCCTATTGAATTTATCTCACCCAATATTTGGGCTGCCAATTCTGATTAAGTATATATTGTTGGACCTTCTATGGTACGGTAGTTTTTATAATCAGAAATAATATCTAACATCAGATTCTATTATTTCATTCCAATTAATATCTCTTAGTAAATAAATTATATCATACTAAACAATATACTTTAATATGGAAATAACTTATATTTATAAATCCATAGGTTTACAAGAGTTTTTTTACATTTATTTTTGTATGTGACTTAGTCGGGTAATGTTATGTGTAAGACAAACTCTTCATAGGATTTTTAGTGTTCCTAGAAATGAACCGATGTTCGACACACCAATTTTCAACACACCGATGTTCGACACCCCAATGTTCGACACACCGATGTTTGACACACCAATGTCCGACACACTGATGTCCGACAAACCGTTGATTGAAAAACCGAAGTTCACCACACCGTTGTCTGACACACCGATGTTCGACACACCGATATTTGACACACCGATTTTTGACACACCGATGTTTGACACATCGCTGTTTGATACACTGATGTTTGAAACACCAATATTCGACACCCTGGTGTTTGACACAGCGATGTTCGACACACCGATGTTGGACACACCGATGTTCCACACACCGATGTTCGACAAACCGATGTTCAACACACCAGTGTTTGAAAAACCAAAGATGACAGACCGATGTGACACACCGTAGATGATAGAACGATGCTAACTGATGAAAGAAGATAGAATGATGAAAATGACTAACTGATAGTCATAAAAAATTGTTTCATTGTAATTAATTAAAATTTATTTATAACAGTAATATTTAGAAAAATTAATGTTTATGACATTATTTAATGTTTTCTATAGTACTATCCATAGACAGTACGGGGTACATGCATGTGAGGATATATTCATGCCTAGTGGACCTTGAAGTATAAAAGGACTTCAACCTCAACATAAAAATGAGTGCTTGAAAACACACACTGAAAAACAGACTGAGCGAATATGCAATATTTAAAATAGAGGAACTCGATGCTTGATCTCACAAGAAGTTTTACAAGCAATAACCTACTGAATCTTGTTGTAAAACCACACAAAAGAAGAGATGAAGCTTTTCATACCTTGAAGAAAGATTACAGAAACTACGACACTCTTTTCTGAATACAATTTTCAATAGAGGAATTGTATATCATTTGTCTCTACATTCATTGAGTCCATAACTTTACTGCACAACACACAGAGATTTCTAAACCCTATTCATCATTCATAACTCTGTTGTGATCTTGTTGATACTATTTGAGTATTGTGTATATCTGTTTGTATCACACACACTGCCTCTTATGCATAACTAGAGGATACCAAAATATCCTCACTCTCAATCCCTTTTTACTCTTGTATCCCATACAGAACTGTGGAAGAGATCTTGCGTGATCTATTTATTTATTTTCCCCATGAAAACAATGGTAGAGGTCAAGTGTGACCTGGAAAGCTCTGTGTGCTATTGTGAACCCCAATCCAGGATCTGGATCAAATGTTTATTAATATGAACTTCTTTATGGCAGGTGATCACCAAGTGAAGGGGACTAAATTTCTCTTGAGATTGAAGCTCTTGTTTTAACCGCTGTGTTGTTTGTCGTATATTTTAATCTATTATTTATTTCTCGCATTAAGATAAACTGATCATTGATAGTTAGTTTATCAAGTGTTTATATATTTCTGGAATCAGTATATTAGCTTTAAATTTTTTTCTAATCGTAGATTGGTAAAACTAAGAACTAATCAATCTTTTGAGAAACTAATTGAACATTCACAACTTTTATAATTTCACTACAAACTAACATTGGTTATTATTTTAATAGGGTGGTTCTATTTTAAAGAACCAGTTTCTAGAAATTTTTTATAGATACTCAATTCACCCCCCCTTTTGAGTCATCTACTTAGACCAACATTTGGTATCAGATGCTTTTTTGATAATTATCGTTTTTCTTTCAAATTGTGTCAAATGTGATTATAGTTGTATTTCAAATAACTCAAAATTTATGTTATTTCTAAATTTTCTTCTCTTTGAAATTATGCCACAATCAGTATTATGGAAAATAAACTAAAAGTGGCTGCTACCAATAGAACTCCATTATTTAATGGAACTAATTATGCTCAGTGGAAGCTTAAAATGGAAATACATCTAGAAAGCATTGGATTTGAAATTTGTACTTCTATTGATTGCAAATATGCAATTATTGAAACCGCTAGAAACAATTGTGATGAATCTACCAAGATAGCCTATAAAAATAATTGTAAAGAAATGAATTCTATGTTATGTGCACAAGGAGATGAAGAGTTTAACCATATCCCTACTTGTAAAACTGTATATGAAATTTGGGACCCTCTATCTATTACTCATGAAGGAACATATAATGTTAAAGAAAAGAAACTAAATACTTATACTATTAAATATGAAAACTTCTGAATGAAGCCTGATGATTCAATTTATGATATGTATATCAGGTTCAATGAAATTGTGAATAAAATTCTTTCCTTGGGAAGAGAAGTAACAGACACAGAGTAGATCATGTGGATTATGCGATGCGTACTAGAATAATGGCATGGAACATCTGTGTCTGTTATAGAATCATGTGATATTGATAAGATGCTAGTGAAGGAATTTATTGGAAAATTACTGATATATGAGTAGGAATTAAAGGTAAATCAAGAAGAGGATGAACCAAAACAAAATTATGTATCCTTCAAGAAAACTGATTCTAAAAGTAAAGACATGGAGAAAGTTCAAGCTGCTATTGAAAGCACAAGCTGTGATGAAGTTTCTTTGGACAGTGATGAAGAAATGGCCCAGCTGGCTAGATGATTCAAGAAATTATATATAAAGAAGAAGTTTTTCAAAAGGCCCAATTATAAAGGCATGTATATTAATAAGGTAAATTGGAAGCAGGATTGGAAGAAAAATGAGAAACCCAAGGAGATCATTTTCTATGAATGTAAAAGGAATGTACATGTCAAGGTTGACTGTCCAAAGATGAAATACAAGAAAAAGTATGAAAGTAAGGATATAAGGTATGAAAAAGAAATGAAGGACACCTGGAGTTCCTCTGAGGACAGCTCAAGTGAATCTGACTCTTCTCAGAATGAGAATGATGATATGGCTAATTTGTGTTTTATAAAAAACAAAACTGAGGTATTCTTAGACTCTCCAGTGCATAATTCTTATCATTTTGAAAGTGGGTCTGAGAATATGACAATTGACGAATTATTGTAATATTACAATATGTTAGAATAAACATGTAATGAGTTAAAATATAAGTATAAATCGTTGAAGAAACAATAAGAATTTATTGTGACTGCTAATTACGATTTTATAACTAAAAAAGAAGAAAATGCTCAACTGCTCACGGAGAACAATGAGTTAAAAATATCTAATGAGCAATTAAATAAAGTCTTGGAAATGTTTTCCAATGGAAAAATTTTCTTATTCAAATTCTTGGTAAACAAATAGCTCCTTAGTGTAATTTTGGGATACGATATCAACATGGAAAAATGAATTTAGACATATCATGTTTTGTAACCAAATCTAGAAAATATGATACCTTTTTGAAAAACAGAATTGTACAGAAAGTTCCAGTTCCCCAAATTCATTTACAGTATCCAATTCTTCATGAGCAAATAGAGTTATTTTTTAGACACTCTATATTATACATATAGAAAATCCATAAGATAGTTGCAGGTACCTAAAGCTTACATTACTAATGTATGTGGACCCAGAAAAATATGGGTACCAATGTCATTTCTTGGTTAAATTGATTTGTAGGTAAACAACCTAAAGAGCTCCTATAAAAAGATATGGTACTTTGGAAGTGGATGTTCAAGACATATGATAGGGTATTTTTCAAGAATTAAAAGTTTTATCCTGATTGATGGAGTACATTTCACAATTGGTGAAAATGGTAAAGGAAAAATCATCGACCTATGCCAGATTGGTAACCCCAACTCTATTTAAATTTCTAAAGTACTTTATATTGATGGATTAAAGTATAACCTTCTCAGAAAATCTTCATTGGGTGATGATGGATTTAATGTTAAATTTAAAAATGATTCAGTCCATGTTTTTGATGCCATGAATAATTTATTATTTACTTCATTTAGAAATGATATGGTATATGCTGTAAATCTAGACACAGTAGCCTCACATAATGTATCTTGTCTAAATGCCTTTCATAAAGAGTCTAGGAATTGATATATAAGACTAGGAAATTGAAATATACACTCTCATAGAAAGATAACTATAAAAGGCTTAGTAAGAGACTTACCCAAATTAGAGTTTCCATACAACAAGGTCTGTAATCCTTATCAAAAAGGAAGGCACGATAAAATCTCCTTCAAACCAAAGAAAGAAGTAACTACTTCTCATCCTCTTGAGTTGTTTCACATGGACTTTCTTAGACCATCTATAGCTTCAAGTCTCAATGGGAAGCACTATGTTTATTTTCTTGTAAATGATTTCCCTATATACACCAGGACCTTTTTCCAAGCTCATAAAAGTGATGTTTGTTCACATTTTACCAATTATAGTAGGTCTATAGAAAATCCTTGTTGTTTTATAATTAAATCCTTATGAAGTGATCATGGCCGTGAGTTTGAGAATCAAGATTTTGAGGCTTTTTTCTCACAAAATGGCCATAATCATAACTTCTATGATCTTAGGACTCCTCAATAGGATGGTGTGGTAGAAAGAAACAATAGAACCATACATGAAATTTCTCGGTCTATACTTATAGCATCCCGCCTTTTTATCACATAAACATTCATTACATTTTACAAAACCGAGGATCTTTAAGGTTTAGTGTCTTGGAAAATAGGAACTTAAAACATGCAAAAATAAAACATTATTCTTAAACACATGAAAGGCTTCTCCTAATGTTCATACTAGGTTCATTACTGCATCTCATAACCTGGGGACATACATCAAAATAAAGGGTGAGCAGAAGGCCCAGTAAGGGAAACAAGAGAAACATTTTACATGTGAACTTGAGATACTTCAATAAGGTCATGAAAAGAACTTTAAGGAATGAGTAAGAAATCATGAGATATATCATAATAAAAATAAAATTTTTCATAACTTGAATATGTGGCTACAACATTTAATATTGACAATCATTTCGTTTCACCAAGGTCCATCCCCAAGGTGTCATTATAAATTACAAAGGTTATTCACCAAGGTATCAATATAAAAGGTCATCTATAGAGATTAAGTCTGTACCCAATGCATTGGAGCGCTATATGGGCGCACCCTTGAAATGTCTTTATTATCATGTGAGCCACATATATCATCATCAATAATTTCATAAACAACCGATATATCATAAAATAAATGGGTTTCATTTCATAATCATAACGTTTTAAAAACTGCTTTAAAGACAAGATCTTTATGTCACTTTAAAACCCACCAAAAAGAAAGGTGGGTCTCATGTATGTAAATCACAGAATTTAAAATAGAACATTTTATTTTATATGTGAATACCCCATTAGAAGAAAGAGCTTTGAGTATTCACTTAATAAAATAAATGAACTTTATAAAATGAGAGAGACATTTTGAGACGGAAATTTTGTGGCATAAAGGCTATGTTACGAGGTTTTAGAAAACATTGAAAAGAGAGGGGACATGGATCACCCACTCATAAATGATCCATAAAACAGTAGGGGAACAGAATATAAAGGATTTAAGAACATGGTAATTAAATTTGGAAGACATACCATATGAAATGAAGAACATGAAAGGAAGACAAAAATAAGATTTCTCTTATGAAAATTCGGCAGCCTAACAACGTCACTTAAACTTCAACAAAAAATGATTTAATGAGATCAAATAGGGTATCTCATCATATAAACATAAAATTTAAGTATGATAGATATATAGATCATACCCCAAAATAATAAAAAGGAACTTGAAATAGTTGACATGAAAGTAGAACTTTGAAAAATGAGAAGGGTGAAAGAATCCCTTAAACATTCGGCAGCCTAACGGCGCCACTTAAACTTAAAAAAAAATGAATTGACGAGATCAAATATGGTCTTTCATCATATGAACATAAAAGATAATTATGATAGATTTTGATATCATTCCCCAAAATAATAAAAAGGAACATGAAAACATGACATGAAAGTAGAACTTTGAAAAATGAGAAGGGTGAAAGAATCCCTAAAAAATTCGGCAGCCTAACGGCGCCACTTAAACTTCAACAAAAATGAATTGACGAGATCATATAGGGTCTCTCTTCATATGAACATAAAATATCAGTATGATAGATTTAGAGATCATACCACAAAATAATAAAAAGGAACATGAAAGACTTGACATGAAAATAGATCTTGAAAACGAGAACGGTGAAAGAATCCCTTAAAAATTCGGCAGCATTACGACGCCACTTAAACTTTCTTAAAATAAAATGATGATAGAAAGAGGGGGTCTCTAATCATATGAACATAAAAAGGGTATTAAGAGGAGTATAAAAGAACATCCTTTAACATAATAACATGGAGCATAAAATAAATGACATAAAAGAGATTTCTTGAAAGGAAAGAGAGAGGTCGGATCCCCTACCTTAAAACGTAACTCTTAAAACTCAAAGGTTGGGACCTTGAGGGATTGAGGGCACCTTGGGAGGACTTCATGGGAGGTAATGAGAGCAGAACATCATTGGGGGAGAATGGGGAGTCGAAATGGATGAGAGGATGGCATGATATTTATAGGGAAAGTGAGGGGACAAGGCATTAATGGCCAAGGGACACCTCACAAGTGGTTTGCTCAAAAGCATGGGCTCTCTGATGGTATTTCCCAAGGAGTTAGGCCACATGGGGCCCCCCATACAATAATTCATCACCTTTGGTCTACCATCCCTTAAAATATCTCATTGCATCACCATGACACAGTTATGATGTCATTAAACATACCGAAACCCTAAAACTGTATTTTTACTATTCACTGAGAAATGAACTTTCTCAGAAAAATCCCAAAATTTCACATTAACCAAATATCAATATTCTGATTTCAAAAATTAACTCTATTTTATAAAAATAATTTTCTAAATATTTTAAATTCAATTTTTAAATAAATACACTATTCACTGAAAATTCATTTTTCAGAAAAAACCCCAAAAATTACCTTAACATTATATCGATGCTCTAAGTTCAAAAATGAAATCCATTTTATAAAAATAATTTTTTAAATAATTTTAATTTAATTTTTAATTAAAAAAAACTATTCACTTGAAAAAACTAATACTTGAATAATAATTTATGAAACCGTTATTTAACCATTTTATTGAATCACATTACTTAATCAAGGTGCCTAGATTATATTAATACTTTCTTTAAGTGAGATTACTAATCCATTTGGTCACATTACTAATCCTAAGCATGAAATCACTATTCATAATTTACTATTCATCAAAAATTAAGTTGATCTTATTAGACTCTAAATTTCGTGTTGAACATAATTGTAGAAGACCATTTTTTGAAAATCATTACACATTTTTAATTATTTAAGGTTTACATAAATTTTTTTAAAATATCCTTTTTCTAAACTTCATCAAAAATATGCATACTATATTAATCCGGTCATTTGAGAATTCATAAACTTCATCATAAGAAGAAATCCCAATTTATATTTAAAACAAAGGATTGCACAAGGGAGTTACGGTCTCCTTACATAGCCCCTTATCACAAGAGCATAAGACCTAAGTGTAAGGTGTGATAAGGTGAGAGAATCTGAGGGAGGCTCGGCCAACATCGCACGAGTAGTAATTTCTATCAGTTTGAACTTCTCACAAAGGCGATTCCGTTCTAGCTTCACACAATGAAGTTTGGCTTGGGTTTTGTCTAGAGAAAAACCCAATGGTGCTACCTCCTTCCTAAGTTCTGTTAGATGGGCTTCGATTGGTCCAAGACTATTGGGTGAGACCATCGAATCTTCTTTCTATAATAATTAACCAAGATTACTTGTATTTAGAGACAATAATCGAAACGTTTAGTTTACAGTGGTTATATTGACCAATGGTTATATAACAGTTAAAACCCAATGGTCTCATTTTAATTATACTCATTTTATCAAATAAAACATTTTTGTTGAGTATAAAAATAAAATAAAATAACACATAAAATTAGGAAACAAGATTTATTCAAAATTTCAGGTCGTTACAATCTTCCCCCCTTAAGAAATTGCGTCCTCGCAATTTTTAAAATTGGGTTTTGAAATTTCATTGAAAGTCCCACATCGGAAAAGGAGTCAGTAAAACTATTACTTTAAAATAAAGAAAGGGAAGTACAAAGGTCACCCGAGTTAACCCACACTAGGATTCCATGTAGGAAAACATGGACATGGAGGAGAAAGCAAAGGGTCAAGTTCTGGGGGAGAGTGTTGGAAAACATGATTAGGAGAAAGTTAACCATAAGAAAATCCCAAACTTATGATGTGTGTAAACGGTCTTTGATTACCTAGTAGGAAACGTAAACCAACAACGTTTTTGTTTTGAGTTCCTTTTCATAATTTTGAGAATTCATTTACAACATAGAATAAAAACATAAGGATATATACCTACCTTCATGTAGAGTTTCATCCTTTAATAAGTTTCTACCAAAACTAATCTTTTCTCTAAATGATGAGCATTCAAAACTACTTGGTCTCATCAAAACACAAGAATCAACTTCTAGAGAATCACAAAATCCACAAAATATTAACTATCTATTTCTTCTATCTTTAAATATTATCCCAAAAACAGAAAGGGTAAGGTAAACCAACTCTTCAAAAAGAAATAATCCCATAGGAATGGAAACTACTTTTAAATCTTCAAAGTTCCATGGTACTACCGAAAGTTCATCATAGACCATTCCATAAATAACGGTCCTTAAAATTCCTCAAAATAAACCAAACTAAGATTGAAACCCAAATACAAGAAGGATTTGTTAACATAGTCTTCCAAAATAAACTTCATTGTTCATCTCCAAACAACATAAACAACTCCTAACATCTTATAACAAAAGTAGCTAACATAAACATATTTTACCCAAGATAGGTTAATCATTCCCATAAGTAACCTAAATTACTATAAGTCTACATTAAATTTATCAATTCTTCAAAATATAAGTCAACCATTCTCCTCAATGAAAATACCGTAGTAATCTATTTACCTCGATCATATAGGGTCCCCAAAATAGTGAACGTCTTCCAAAATAATAATCATCTTTTAATCCCCTAATCATCTTTGTCATATTAATACGGCAATCATCGCATTTCCTATCACATTGGTTGTTGGGTCATTTTCTTCCATTTCCCACCATTAACTAAGAAGAGAAAGTATAATTAGGGGCTTACATACTTAGCCAATAATCATGAAAAGGAACTTAACGAATATAAGGATAACTTGTAGAAGAAATTTATACCCTAACTTGTGATCACCTAGGTTCCCATCTTGGTTATCCATGATCATATATTCTTATGTTAATATTTATTTTATTTTATCTTTGTTCCTTTAACAATGGTTCATACTAGGCTTATGAATTTACCAAAGCATATCCCCCGGGAGTGTCGTAACCAAGAGTGCTGCAAGGCCCGTTGTCGTGTACCAGTTCCCATTTGAGTCTAGCTCAAAGTAGTGTTTTTAGGATTTACCCCTATGTACATGTTTTCCAGAGCCACCTCTACCTGCTTGTATCCAGACATGGATGTATTGGCTTGGCAACCCATTTCTCAATACTCACCAAAATACCAGGATAATTTCCTATATATAAACTTTTCTATAGGATTCTTCCTAAATTTTTTATATCCTAATTTCCACAAATAACTAAACCTCTCTATGATACCAACTATAGCATCCCGCCTTTTTATCACATAAACTTTCATTACATTTTACAAAACCTAGGATCATTAAGGTTTAGTGTCTTGGAAACTAGGAACTTAAAACATGAAAACATAAAACATTCTTCTTAAACACTTGAAAGGCTTCTCCTCATGTTCATACTTGGTTCATTACTGCATCTCATAACCTGGGAACATACATCAAAAGAAAGGGTGAGCAGAAGGCCCAGTGAGGGAAACAAGAGAAACATTTTACATGTGAACTTGAGATACTTCAATAAGGTCATGAAAAGAACTTTAAGGCATTAGAAAGAAATCATGAGATATATCATAATAAAAATAACATTTTTCATAACTTGAATATGTGGCTACAACATTTAATATTGACAATCATTTCATTTCATCAAGGTCCATCCCCAAGTTGTCATTAAAAATTACCAAGGTTATTCACCAAGGTATCAGTCTAAAAGGTCATCTCTAGAGATTAAGTCTTTACCCAATGCATTGGAGCGCTATCTGGGCACACCCTTTAAATGTCTTTATTATCATGTGAGACACATATATCATCATCAATCATTTTATAAACAACCCATATAGCATAAAATAAATGGGTTTCATTTCATAATCATAACGTTTTAAAAACTGCTTTAAAGACAAGATCTTTATGTCACTTTAAAACCCACAGAAAAGAAAGGTGGGTCTCATGTATGTAAATCACAGAATTTAAAATAGAACATTTTGTTTTATATGTGAATAACCCTTTAGAAGAAAGATCTTTGAGTATTCACTTAATAAAATAAATGAACTTTAGAAAAAGAGAGAGACATTTTGAGATGGAAATTCTGCGGCATAAAGGCTATGTTATGAGGTTTTAGAAAACATTGAAAAGAGAGGGGAAATGGGTCACCCACTCATAAATGATCCATAAAATAGTAGGGGAACAGAATATAAAGGATTTAAGAACATGGTAATTAAATTTGGAAGACATACCATATGAAATGAAGAACATGAAAGGAAGACAAAAATAAGATTTCCCTTATGAAAATTTGGCAGCTTAAAGGGGTCACTTAAACTTCAACAAAAAATGATTTGATGAGATAAAATAGGGTCTCTCATCATATGAACATAAAATTTAAGTATTATAGATATATATATAATACCCCAACATAATAAAATTGAACTTGAAATACTTGACATGAAAGTAGAACTTTGAAAAATGAGAAGGGTGAAAGAATCCCTTAAAAATTCGGCAGCCTAACGATGCCACTTAAACTTCAACAAAAATGAATTGACGAGATCAAATAGGGTCTCTTGTCATATGAACATAAAAGATAAGTATGATAGATTTTGAGATCATACCCCAACATAATAAAAATGAACATGAAAGACTTGACATGAAAGTAGAACTTTGAAAAATGAGAAGGGTGAAAGAATCCCTTAAAAATTCGGCAGCCTAACGGCGCAACTTAAACTTCAAAAAAAATGAATTGACGAGATCAAATAGGGTCTCTCATCATATGAAAATAAAATATCAGTATGATATATTTAGAGATCATACCACAACATAATAAAAAGGAACATTAAAGACTTGACATGAAAATAGATCTTGAAAACGAGAAGGGTGAAAGAATCCCTTAAAAATTAGGCAGCCTAACGACACCACTTAAACTTTCTTAAAATAAAATGATGAGAGAAAGAGGGGGTATATAATCATATGAACATAAAAAGGGAAGTAAGGGGCGTATAAAATAACATCCTTTAACATAAGAACATGGAGCATAAAAGAAATGACATGAAAGAGATTTCGTGAAAGGAAAGAGAGAGGTCGGATCCCTTACCTTAAAACGTAACTCTTAAAACTCAAAGGTTGGGACCTTGAGGGATTGGGGGATCCTTGGGAGGACTCCTTTGGAGGTAATGAGACCAGAAATTTATTGGGGGAGAGAGGGGAGTCGAAATGGATGAGAGGATGGCTTGTTATTTATAGGGAATGTGAGGGGACAAGGCATTAATGGCCAAGGGACACCTCACAAGTGGTTTTCTCAAAAGCATGGGCTCTCCCATGGTATTTCCCAAGGAGTTAGGACACATGTGGCCCCATACAATAATTCATCACCTTTGGTTGACCATCCCTTAAAATATCTCATGGCATCATCATGACATAGTTATGATGTCATTAAACATATCGAAACCCTAAAACTGTATTTTTACTATTCACTGAAAATTCAACTTTCTCAGAAAAATCCCAAAATTTTACATTAACCAAATATAAATTCTCTGATTTTAAAAAATGAACTCCATTTTATAAAAACAATTTTCTAAATATTTTTAATTTAATTTTTAAATAAATACACTATTCACTGAAAATTCATTTTTTCAGAAAAAACCCCAAAAATTACCTTAACATTATATCGATGCTCTAAGTTCAAAAATGAAATCCATTTTATAAAAACAATTTTCTAAATATTTTTAATTTAATTTTTAATTAAAAAACACTATTCACCTGAAAAAACTAATACTTGAATAATAATTTATGAAAACATTATTTAAACATTTTATTGAATCACATTACTTAATAAAGGTGCCTAGATAATATTAATACTTTATTTAAGTGAGATTAATAATCCATTTGGTCGCATTACTAATCCTAGGCATAAAATCACTATTCATAATTTATTATTTATCAAAAATTAAGTTGATCTTATTAGACTCTAAATTTCGTGCTGAACATAATTGTAGAAGACCATTTTTTGAAAATCATTACACATTTTTAATTATTTAAGGTTTATAGAAATTTTTTTGAAATACCTTTTTTCTAAAATTCATCAAAAATATGCATACTATATTAATCTGGTCATTTGAGAATTCATAATTCATCATAAGAAAAAATCCCAATTTTTATTTAAAACAAAGGATTACACAAGGCAGTTACGGTCTCCTTACATATCCCCTTATCACACTAGCATAGGACCTAAGTGTAAGGTGTGATAAGGTGATAGAATCTGAGGGAGGCTCAACCAACATCGCATGAGTAGTAATTTCTATCAGTTTGAACTTCTTGCAAAGGCGATTACGTTCTAGCTTCACACGATGAAGTTCAGCTTGGGTTTGGTCCAGAGCAAAGCCTAGTGGTGCTACCTCCTTCTTAAGTTCTCTTAGATGGGCTTCGATTGGTCCAAGACTATTGGGTGAGGCCATCGAATCTTCTTTCTATAATAATTAACCAAGATTACTTGTATTTAGAGACAATAATCGAAATGTTTAGTTTACAGTGGTCATATTGACCAATGGTCATATAACAGTCAAAACCCAACGGTCTCATTTTAATTATACTCATTTTATCAAATAAAACATTTTTGTTGAGTATAAAAATAAAATAAAATAACACATAAAATTAGGAAACAAGATTTATTCAAAATTTCAGGTCGTTACAATACTTAATGAAAATGATATACCCATTTATTTCTAAGAAGAATATATTAATACAGCTTGTTACATAATAAGAAAATTCTTAATCAGACCCATCCATAAGAAATCTTCTCATGAGCTGTGGCATAATAGGAAACCTAATGTAGGCTATTATAAAGTATTTGGATATAAAGTTTATATTCTGAACACTAAAAATAATTTAGATAAATTTGCCTCCAAAAGTGATGAAGGAATATTTCTTGGATATTATACATCGAGCAATGATTATAGAGTCTTTAATAAGAATACCAAATATGTGGAGGAATTTATACACATTAAGTTTGATGAAGTGGATCCATATGATCCCAAGACCACACCAGAAAATAATGGAGAGGATATTTGCAATATGGGTATTAATGATAAAACCTCAAATCATCATATAAAGGAATCTGTGAAAACAACATGTTCTAGAAATTCTCCAAATCCTAACCCTAGTGAACCAGATCAACTTGAGCAACGTGAAATATCAAGCCCTACCATCTCTAGACCAACCAGGACCCTTAAGAATCATCTCCTAGACTTTTTTTGGAGGTTTATATAGAGGAACACAAAGGAGAGCTTCCTTGAGAAACCAGGTTGAACATCATGCTTTCTTGTCAAAACTTGAATCTAAAAATATCAATGATCAAATTAATGGTAAATTTTGGGTAATGGCCATGAAAAAAAGAACATAATTAATTTTAAAGTAATAATGTTTGGAAACATGTAAATAGACCAAAGGATACATTGAACATATAAACAAAATGGGTGTTTAGAAATAAAGTAGATGATGCTGGAAATATAAATTCAAATAAAGCTAGACTAGTTGCACAAGGATATAATCAATAAGGGGTAATTGATTATGAAGAGACCTTTCCCCAGTTGCTAGACATGAGGCAATTAGGATCTTACTTCCCTAAGCAACAAACTTTGATTTTAATATTTATATAATGGATGTAAAAAAAGTGAATTCATAAATGGTTATATAATTGAGGATGTTTTTTTAGAACAACCCACAAGTTTTACAAATCGAGTTTTTCCAAATCATGTGTTCAAATTATCGAAAGCTTTATAAGTTTTGAAACAAGCTCCAAGAGCTTGGTGTGAAATTTTGAGTAACTTTAATATTTCTAAAGGCTTTAAAAACGTACTCGCAAGTCCTAATTTATTTTTACAAAAGAATTTTGAAAGATGTTTTAATATCCCAAATATATATAAATGATATTATCTTTGGATACTCTAAAAACTCTTTATGTAATTATTTTTCAAACATAATGTAAATTGAGTTTGAAATTAGGTTAATGGGTGAACTTAAATATTTTATTGGATTTAAAATACTTCAATATAAAGAATCTATTATTTTAAATCAAAGTATGTAAACTAAAGATCTTTTAAAAAGATATGGATTTGATAACATTATGAGTAGTGAAATACCTATCCATTCTACATATAAGTTCGATCTTGATGAAAATTGAAAATCATTTCATCATACTACTTATAGTGGAATGACTGGGATTTTTATAAACATCACTACTAGTAGGCTAGATATTATGTTCATTGTGTGTATGTGTGCGATATTTCAAGCATATCCAAATTAGTCACAATTATGGTTTGTTAAAATAATTTTCAAATACCTCAAATATATAAATAACTTCGGACTATTCTATCCCAAAGGAGAACCTTTTGATTTAGTTAGCTATTCAAATGCTGATTTTGGTGGATGTATGTTATATAGAAACAATACCTCTAGAACATGTGACTTTTTGGGTAAGTCACTAATATCATGGTGTAGTGAAAAGAAAAATTCAGTTGCATTATCAACTGTGGAAGCAGAATACATTGCTAATGGTAGTTGTTGTGAACAAATGTTGTGGATGAAACACAACTTATTAGACTATGGATTTCAATTCATACATATCCCATTAAAATATGACAACACAAGTGCTATTAAAATTTCTAATAATCGAATTAATAATTCTAGAACAAATCATATTGATTTTATACATCACTTTTTGAGATATCATTGTCAGAACGGTGATATAACTCTTGAATTTATTTGGACTGAACATCATATTGCTGATATATTCACTAAACCCTTAAATTCCGAGAGAATGAATTATATCATACATAAACTAGGAATTATAAATCAGTAAGATCTATTAAAACCAATCTCTTGAAACCGATCTCCTAAAACATATCTCCTAAAACCGATCCCTTGAAACCGATCTCTAGAAACCAATCTCCTAAAAGCAATCTTCTGAAACCAATCTCCTGAAACCAATCACTAAAACCGATTCATTGAAATATAATTTTTTTATTACTCTTTTTTAATTTTTTTTGTTTTAAATTATATGATGTCATTTTGTAATCTTTTTTCGTGTTAAAATTTTAGGTTTTATGATTTCCAATCCCTAAATGATATATTTAGTTTAATCTATCCCAACGTTTCACTTTCCCACTACTGTAAAGTTTTTTACTCATTATCACTCTCCTTTTTGACCCTCTTCCTCAACTCTTTTGTAATATAATCCTCGAAATGGCAAGGAAAAAGCGCTCTATGTATGAGCCAAGAAAATCACCTTCAACTAAGAGTCAAAAATGTGATTCCAGTGGGAATAAAAAACTGATCTCATAAAACTGAGTCATTACAGCTAAAAACGAAGTTTCAATTGAGTGTCTTCTATTAAGCATGTAGTCCTTATTAAAATTACTAGAATCTAAAGGGTGGATGAGCTGGTTTACTAACAATGAAATAACTTTTTATCCCTAGCTAGTACATGAATTATATCATCATTTGAAGATATCTCTGGATGAATCTGAGGCAGCAAGAAGGAAGTTAGTAGTAAATGGAGAGAATGTAGATTTTTCTTCTATGGAATGGGCTGAGTGCATGGAGATGCCTCATGAAGGTGTCTATGATGATTATCAGGGTAATATTCCATCTACCGCTGATTTTTTATCTTATTAAAATGATCTGAAGTAGTTGACTAGAAATGGAGAGTCCTGGAGGACTATTTCAGGTGAGTTTGAAGGAGAGATGAGATTATTGTTTAAGATAATTCAACATAAAATCTTCCAAAGAAAGGGATATTTCTCTACTGAGAAGTATCAGGATGTATTCCGGATTTATCTATTGAAACAATAGATAAAAGTTATCCTATGTTGGTATCTAATGGTGTATGTTGCTGATTTTATAAATCTATCCAAGAAGGAAACATGATTATACTATCTGAGGATGATCTGTACCATGTTAAAAAGGATAGGTTGTACGGAAGATAGAGATGATGTGATAAATACATGTTGTCGTTACTGTCTTTAAAAAGATATTTGTAAAATTATGAATATCTTTTAGAAACCATAGATGAAATGTTGCGTAGGTTATGAGGAATGGTTGTATGAGGATTTCAATCCAGTTGAATATCCTACCAACCAAATTGATCAAGTTGATACAGGTCTCAAACAAGTAGAAAAACCTATTTATTCTGATGAGGAAGCTGAGCCTAAAGTCACTTGTAAAGAAGGATCTCCTTTTGATGATATGTGTGATCCTAATATTACTGAAAGTCCAAAATATATGTCTTATAGACATTCTAATCCACCTTTAGACTTACCCTCAAGAGAATCTTTATTTGGAGATGTGGATGTGGAAGAGACCGAGTTTACTGGAGTTGAAGGATATGTAAGTAAATCATATGAGGAGTCTGATGATGATGATGATGATGATGAAGGGGGAAATGATGAGCATGTAAGTGATTATTTAAAAATGGGACAACAAGTGGTGGACAAGTCTAGTGAGGAATCTATACATGGAGCTGGTGATGGTGTTGAGCATGTTGAAAAAGAGTTTATTGATCATATATATACTAAACATGAGGACATATCACCCCATCTTAATGATGAAACTCAAGAAATCATTCAGGAATTGAATGAAATTATGGATGGCGGCCCTGAGGAAGAAGCTGATGTTCAAGTGCCTCAAACTGATGAAGTCCCTAGAGAAGGTGAAGTGGCTAAAGATCATATAGAACCTAATGTTCTGTTGGATCATGTAACAAAAAATGTTGTTATGGATAGAGTATTTGATGAAGAAGTTGATGATGATGATTTTTTTCTTAAGCCCGAGGGAAGAAGGATCAGGATTGATACTGTTGAGAAAAGAGATTGGACCTCTACTAGAGAGTGGAACAATGATCCTGAATACATTCATTTTGTATTGGAGTATAACTCAGATGAGGAGATAGTGCCTCCTCCTTGTGCTCCACAAGTCCAAGATGAACCATAACCTGTTGCACCTATTCCACCAATTTCACTTACAGTAGTAGAGCCAGAAGCACATGCCGTTCCCAATGACTATGTAACTAAGGATGATTTGGAACAATTCAAAAATGATATATGGGAATCAGTGATAGCCTAAGTTGGATCCAAAAGTGAAGCCTCCACTTCAATAGGTATTTTAGATGCTGATGCAACAAAGACAGAAAGAATAGTGATCCAAGAAATTCAACCGAAAATCATTACTATAGAAGAAATCATTAATATGTATAATACTTTTATAAGATAAGATGTATGAAAGATGATAAATGAGTTAAATTCTCTAACCTATGACTTCAATAGCTCTTTCAGTTGTGTTCTGAAAGTTCTTATAAACTTGGTGACTCATGTAATCAGTGTGGATATGAAGAAGTTGAAAGAGGTTCATGGAAAAATGTTAAATGTCCCATCCAGTTCTAGACGTGGGAAATGTGTTGTTGGTAGTTTAGAGTCTCTCAAGGTTGTGATGAGAGATGAACTCCAAGGTCTTAAGAGTGTTTTAGACAACGAAACTCTTGAAAAGGTGCATCGAAATACAGACCTCTTGTATAATATGGTTAGGCAGTGCACCAATGAAACCTATGTTTTTGAGAAATAGATTAGAGAAAAGTTGGATAAGTACTTTACTAAGATTTATACCAATCATGACCTCATAAATAGATTCATGTTTCAAGCAGAGAATATCATAATACCTCATGTAACAAAAGCCTTCAAGAAACAAGTTAATCCATTGAAGGAGTTTACCCATTTGCTAAATAAATTCATGGAGAATAAGGATGACTTCAAGAAATATATGAAATATGGTGGTGAAATCATTAATGATTTCATCCGTCGCCTGAAGACATATCTGCATTTCCAGGTTGAAGCCATTGTGGTCCCTCCTGCTACTTCAATTGGTACTACCTCTCATCCTCCTGTTCCAATGACTATCTCTCAGGCTCTTTCCCAGATTATATCAGTCATTAAAAAGAAAACTCCCAGTCATGTGTTGTCAGAAAGAAGGCCTAGACTTACAGCAAATGTAGCTATAGGTGTTGTTGTGCATGGTGTTTTCTTTAGACCACCTCTATCCTCTGCCACTACCAAACATTCTCCTCCTACTTAAAATCCTTTAGAAAAAGAAAAATCCCCTCAGAAACCAAACCCTTAGTGATGGATTTTATTTTTTATTAGGATTTTATTTATTTACTGGCTTGTACTTTTCTGTATCTTAAAGGAATTTTTTTTGGTGTCTTTATTTTATGAATTTTATCCTCTTATTTTCTGCTTCTCTTTTTTTTCTAATACCAAAACAGGGAGAAAAGGCATATGGTATACATTATTTATATACGGGAAACATTTATAGTATATGACACATGGCATGTACTCGTCATAATCCTTTTATTAAGGGGGAGCATTGTTCTAAATCCAAAAACAAGGGAATGTTTTAGTAATATTGAATAATCTCTTTCATTGTTATATGTTATTCCAACTTATTTTTTATTCCGTATATTTGTATATATGCCATAGTTTGTGATTATCAAAAAGGGGGAGGTTATTGGAACTTCTATGATATGGTATTTTTCATAATCATAAAAAATGTCTAACTACAAATTCTACTCGTTCATGCCATTTAATATCAATAAGTAAATCAATTATACCATACTTAACAATATAAATCAATAAGGAAATATATTATATTTATAAATCCACAAGTTTACAAGTGTATTTTTACATGTATTTTTGGATGTCACTTAGTCAGGTAATGTTATGTGTATGACAGATTCTACATAGGATTTTTAGAGTTCCTAGAAACAAACCAATATTCGACACACCGTTGTTCGGCACACCAACGTTCAACAGAAGGATGTTCGACACACTGATTTTTGACACACCGATGTTCGACACACTGATCTTCGACACACTGATGTTTGACACACCAATGTTTGACACACAGATGTTCGACAAATTGATCTTTGACACACCGATGTTCGAATCATCGATGTTCGAAGCACCGAGTTTCGACACACCTATATTCGAAACACCGATGATGACACACTGAAGATGAAACACTGAAGATGACACACCGAATATGACACAGCGAAGATGACACACTGATTCTAACAGACCGATGAAGATAGAATGAGGAAAATGACTCACCGATAATCATAAATAACTGTTTCATTTTTATTAATTCAAATTTTTTCTAACGATCATATTTAGAAAAATTAATGTTTATGACATTATTAAATGTTCGCTTTAGGACTATCCATAAACAGTACGAGGTACATGAACGTGTGGAGTTATTCATGACTAGCGGACCTTGGAGTATAAAAGGACTTCAACCTCATCCAAAAAAGAGACCTCTAAAAAACACAGTAAAAAAAGACTGAGCCAATACGCAATATAAAAATTGAGGAACTCAAATGTTGATCTCACAAGAAGTTTTACTAGAAAATACCTACTAAATCTTACTGAACATCCTCAAAAAAGAAGAAATGAACCTTTTCACACCTAGAAGCAAGATTATAGAAACTGCGATACTCTGTTCTAAAGGAAACATTCAGAAGAGGACTCGAATATAATTTTTCACTACATTCATTGTGCCAAGAGATTTATTGCACAACAAAAAGAAATTTTTAAACACCATTGTTCATTCATAACTCTATTGTGATCTAGTGGTTACTAATTGAGTAGTGGGTATATCTGTTTATATAATACACAATGTCTCCTGAGCATAACTAGAGGATACCAAAATATCCTCCCTATCAATCCGTTTTTACTCTTGTATCCCAAATAGAACTTTGGAAGCGATCATGTGTGATTTGATTAATTGTTTTTCCCATGAATAATTGTGGTAGAAGTCAATTGTGAAATGGACATCCCTATGTGCTATTGTGAACCCCAATACATGGTGTATATCAAAAGTATATTTATATAAACTTCATAGTGGCAGGTGATCACCAAGTGAAGAGGAATAATCCACAACATGTGACTAAACCTGTTGTTTTAACCAATGTTTTGTTTGTATTTTATTTTTATATATTATGTATTTCTCGCATTAAGATAAACTAAACATTGATGGTTAGTTTAGCATGTTTTTATATATTTTTTAATTTAGTATATTAGCTTCAAATGTTTTGCAAATAATATATTGGTAAAACTGAGAACCCATCAATCTTGCATGAAACTAATTAAACTTTAAAAAATTTTATAAATGCACAACAAACTGACTTTGGTAATTATTTTAATAGGGTGGTGCTATTTTAAAGAAACAATTTTTAACTACAATTTTTATAGATAATAAATTCACTCATCTCTTGAGTCATTTACTCCAACCAACAGATATATTCATGTCGGAGTAGATAATGGGAAACTTCTTCTTACAGGTCCATGACTTCGTAGAGGACATAGGATGGTATATTGGTAGTAGATGATCGAGATATAGCTCAAGATTCTTGGATATATTTCTATATTTTTTTTTACTTTTTTATATCATATAATATATTTATTACCTAGTTCCATGTATACATGTTTTCCCTTTTTTGGGACATAACGTCATCATATTTTATATATGATTCATTTTTCTACTTTTATTATTATTTAGTGCATGAATGTTTATTTCATAATTCAACTAAAGTGGAATATTTGTCATGTTGGATTATATTTCTTCTACTCTCTTTTACATTAGTAATGTTCTTACTCTATTTACTCACATGTTGATTGCACCGTTGTGTTACTCTAATGGTTTCACAAATTTAAAATGACCACAAGGAAAGTAGACTAGTATTTACCCCTTCAATTATTGATGATATGCAAAATATTATTATATGTTCCTCATTGATATATTGTTTAATAGACTGAAATTAGAGTTTGGGGATGAGAAAAATAATTCATACATAGTTTTAATGTTGTAACCAAACATTACTTTCCAACATAGGATATAGTTGACACCCAATGAATTCAATTATGGCACGTTGAGTCACAGACCATTGGTCACATGGATTTCAACGTCTAATGATATTGATTAACTAGACACCACATTTTAGATAATAAGGTGTATGAGCACTTATGGATTATAAATGGTGTACCAATTTATTCAATAATTTAAATAAAATTATGTTATATCGATAAATTTAAAATTATATTGAAACACAAGCATAGATCTTGACCTAGTACTGGGAAATTATCTCAGAATGGACACATTATAGAAGAATCAACTTATTAGAAAAAAACTTATACTACTCAATCTAGACTAAAATATTTGGACGAACCCATTGATGGAATCTAGAGTTTGAGTTTGGGGAACAAGTTTTATTTCAGGTATCAACCACATATTAGAATAAAAGTATATCAAGGTGAGGGAAGCATTCAACATACGATTTTTGTAATTTTTAGATCATGGAAAGAGTTGTGATGATAGCCTATATATTTCAAATTCCTTATAGGTACCATTACATCCATTATTTCTTAGAAATTTCTTATATTTTATGATTTCATGTTATCCATCCTCATACTTTTTATCCTAAGGATGTTGAGATTGATGTTGATGGTTATTTTGAGGAGATTATTATATAAAACCTCAACTAGATCGTGAAGGATCTACAGGGCCATTCAATCCCATTATGATGGGTCCTATGGTAGCACAACCATGTATGAGATGAGACATGGGATTCATAGGCCGATGTACGTGCTTATTAGACAATGATATTCTCATTTTGCATTTCATAGCCCTTGGAAGGAGAACTCGGGAATGAGTTAATTTACAAGAGGTGACTGTAAGAACCCAATTTTTAATAGGATGTATATATCCTTTAATTTAGATTCCAAATTATAGTTTTTCACTTAATATGGCTTCCTAATGTGTCTACAGTGGTTTTGGGGTTCTGGGGATCGTTGGAGCATGGAACACAAGTCAGTGGAAAAAATGTGTTGGTCGCACGGTTAGTTGAATCTATGTGAGATAGTCCATATGGTTTCCCCTAATCATATGTGGTATATTATAGGGTAACATTGGGTGTAGGGTTTTCCATAACCTTGTACCAATGTATGCACACCCCATTACAAGGTAATGAATTACTAGGAGTGGTGTATAACATGGATTGTGTATAGTTTGTCAAACCATGCACATGGCAACAAATGGGGTCCCTCTATAGGTAGTGAGAGGTCATCTTTTATAAAACAGATTTGGATACTATGTGACCAAACCATGAGGCAAAGATATTTTGGGTAAAATTAATTTTTTTTTCAATTAAATTGGATTTTATATAACTCCTACCCTCATTTACTCCTCCAGTAGACTGTGGCTTCCTTCCCCCTTTCAATCTATCAGGATTCCCATATCCTAGGTTCCTTAATAAATCTCAGACAAAACAATAATTTAACTATTGACCATCTCATTAAACAACCACCAATATATTATTTAATCTGTATACTCATTTCTCAATTCTTCATCCAATCGAATCCATTATTATGGTGCAAGATCATCTTCTCTATTTTCAGGGCATTCATATTTTTTTCACTTTTCTCTTGGCCTAGGATATAGGAAATGATTATATAGGATGACAATTTAACTAAAATATCAAGCTAATTGGATGAATATTAATCCCATCATGTCATCATTTTATATAATATGTGATCGGTTACACACATTAGTTCCACCATGTATTCCCCCAAAATTGTATTTTTATCAATTTGGTTTTCCTTCATGGAACCTAATGACATGTAGAACTATATTCATATTGATATGTTCCACCTTAGTGTTATGAATACTTTTAGAAGTTCCCTCAATATGTCAAATTTTCCATTATATAGTTATATAAAAAATCTCGATCGATGTGTTTGTAATTACATGTAAATGATGATATCAAATTGATAGTGGATGAATATAGTGTCATAACATTTCTGACACCCTTATGTATTATTTTTAATCAAATTGAATGTGTGTTGTACAACAACATCAATAGATTAAATAAGTAATTATTAAGACTTTGTTTGAATGGATTTCAATAGTTGTAAATCCTATTTGACTAATGATATAATTTTTCAATCTAAATGGAAATTGGGAACCTCGATACTTACTGTAAGTGGGAATGATGACCATAGTATATATTATATAAAAAAATTGGAATTGTGCCCCTATACTATGATATCAAACATCGAGTCCCTGTATTTTTTTAGCAAGCATAGAGACCCTATATTTTGTAACTAAGAATAGAAACCCAATACTGTGATAGAGGTATGAAATTCCTATATTGTGGTATTGAACATGAAATCCCAATATTGTGGTAATGGGTATAGTTTCTCTATACTATGCTATAATACATAACATCCCAATACTATGATACTAGTCATGAACTCCCTCTAATGTCATACTAGGTATAGTGTCCCTTGCCTTATCATTGATCCTGGGAATGGAGACCCTATACTATAATATTGGGCATGTCATCCTTACTATTATGATACTGGGAACTGCGTCCCTTGGTACATGTTTAGAGAATATCCAGCATGGGACGAAGTATGTAGTTTAAACATGGGTTTTTAATCTGATTTAAACTATTTACAATTATTATTACAAATTTAAAATATTATATTTTCAAAATTCAATGTTATATACATGGACCTAATATTTATAGACAACATTGGTGGTGGCCTATTAAATTGTCTCATTCCCAATTCTTGTTTCTGATGGTATAACAGGTAAACTATATGCTAACATAAGCATATAAGAGGATTCTTCCTCATATTGATATATGTTTTACTTCCAAAATTTATATGGGATATTAGTTTTAGATGATCCTGATAGAGCTTGATATGATTGGATAGATTTTAGTCTTTTTGGACCTTCTATTTAATCTATTCAATATTGACTATATGATAAAATGTATACATATTTTCCCTACATTTTAGAAACATGGAATAATCATATTTCTAATATTATACAATTTAAAGTTTTTTATTATTTAATTTAAGGATGTTTATATCATTCTTTCACTATAGAGGGTTACAGGTCTAGTTTATTCTGAGTGATTCCTATATCTTTTCAATAATTTCTATTGTATCTACATATAATTATCTTTTAATCACACTATTGTGCTACTATGACCATATGGAATAGCCTCCTCATAGAAACATCATTTTCCCTCACTCTAGTTTATGGACTCTAGAATATGGGTATTGCACATGAGATAATGTATACCACTAGATCAGTTCTCATTTATTATGGCATTTGGGTTGAGATATCATAGTCATTGTCACTCTAAAAGTTATGAATAGAATATTCCTTTTATTGTTTGTGTAAATGTACCATATACAAAATGTAAACAAATTTTTTTTGAGAACCATTTTTAATTAATTTAAAATAACATTAAAATTTAACTGATAAATCATTATAGTTTATATAATATTTTTCATCAAATCAATTATAAAAATATCAAGAAAATTTAAAACAATTGTATTTGAGGAAAACATTTGAGGATAATTTTTTAATGATGAGTCTCTAATACCCTTGGAATTATTAGAATAAAAATGCCCATTAATGAATATCATTAGGAAAAAACTATAAATTCTATATGAATAATTAAATTCAGGATATAAAAAGTTAAAGGGTTTGTATATACACCTTGTAAACGATTATTGTTTTACAATATCAAAATATGTTCAAATGAATAGAAATTGAGATGAAGTCCCTTACCATTATTCTAACATGACACGTTCATCTTTATCTTCCTAAATAATAAACATATGTCAACTGTATATATTCATTTGAATATTTTTAATGTTTCTTAATAATTTTATTTTACTTATTACCATGTTTTAAAATATGACCTAATCAATATAGGTTACATCCGTTTTTTATCCTTATTCAGTTTATGTGTGAAAAAGGAATTTGGTATGTTTATTATGGAAAACAAGGTAATTATTTAAAAATATCTCGAATAATAATCATGAAATAATTATAATGTTTATTAATTAATTACACTTTTAATACCAAATTTGAATTTTTTTTCTTAGAAATGTAGTATGTTACAATCAAGGAGATAATAATCCAAATGTATTTTTGGGTAACACTACAATTTTTCAATGATAATTTTGAAATAAAGGTATATATTATTTTAATATTTTATAATTACAATAATATCATATATAAAATATTAATTATCTAAATATTCATATATATATACAAAGCATGTGTTTTACGGATGAAATGATAGTTTATCACTTTATGAAGGTGATAGTCCACACATTCATTAATGACATTATCATTTATTATTGAGGGAAATGTTATGAAATAAAATGATAAATTTTATTTTAATAATGATAAATATTTCAGTAATATCATAATTATTTCATTTATATCAAATACATTATATATAATTACAATTATTATGTTTTATGTAAAGTGTTAGTGAAAAGTCTCACAATGCTTCATGAGGCGGTAGTCTGTCTTATACTCAAACAATGATATAATTTCCCTAACGGAATTGAATTAAATAAAATCATATATTGTATAATAACTCAAGAGGATTAATAATTTTATTATGATTATACATATACATTATATTCATCATAATATTCAATCACTAGAGGTGTAATGGGAAAATGAATGACATTGGTTGGTGAGGTGGTAGTCCGCTACAAACACAAATGATGATTTTTTAACCCCATTGATTGAATTAGAGAAAGATGTAGGTCATAAGGATATTATAAAAACATACATGTATAAATAACATATTGTATTATTATATAATCATGGTTTAATAAGAAATGATAGAGGTGTTGAATGAAAAATAATTATAACACTCATTGAAAACATCAAGTCATTTTTGGGTATACAGATTAGCTTAGTAAGAAATCATTCCAAGGTTCAATTTCTTTCAAAACTATGTCTTATAAGATTTAATGAGAGAATAAAGAAATATATATTTCTAAATTTATAAAATACAATGTTTTCTGATGGTGTAAAAAATATGGGAGGGTGGGTGGCCTTTTATATGTGAGGTGAGTGGAACCCTTGTGTTTTTTAAAAATATTCAATTATACACATGATTTAATCATTAAAAACATATAAATATACCATTATCAATAATATAAGATATATGGTGGAAATATGCAATCCAATGGGGTTTTTTCAGGTTGGTGTATCATTTTTAACATTTTTCATCATTGTTTAACCCCTGGTAAATCCATTTTTTCCATTACATCAGTAATTAAATTTTACTATTTTTACTTTTCAATTTGGTAAAAAATTAAATATATAATATTATAAATTATAAACTATTTTGATTTAAAATAAGCAATTAATTTTACAATATTAAATTCAAATATGTAGAACAATAAAATTTAAAATGTATCTTGTAGGGGCAATGAGATAATGTGTTTTTAAATGGAAAATGTTCAAAAGATTATAATTTTTTTATATCAATATTCAATATAAAAAATATTCCCTCGAACAAAATTTGAATAATAGATATATACTAGATCTATGTTTACTTTATAATGAATTAATGTCATATATAAATTTTGTAATTAATTTAAAAAAATGACAATTTTCAATTAAAATTTTGTATTTTTCATTATAAATTAAAAAATAAATATTCATAGAAAATGTCCAAAAATAAAACTTAGGATGATTTTGTTATTATTTTTTTAAAAATAGTTTTTTTTGTGAAAATAAAATTTCTAAAAGTTGTAAAAATTTAATTGAAATTATGTGTGAAACGTTTGAGTTAATCATTTTTATGAAAAAAAACTTTTTAGAAAAATAATTTATTTTCCATTCAAATATTTCTTATTCAATATATAATAATCAAATAAGAAATGAACATGAGTAAACTATATATTCTCAAAATTTATTTAATCCTATTCATACCTACCATTATAATGTCTAGGTGATTACTATTACATTAAATAAGAATATATTATTAATTTGACACTTTTCATTTAAGCATGGTGTCACTTGTAACATAAGCTATAATTAGTTTTTCTTTCAACAAATCCTATTGAATAGATGGAATTTATTTAGAAATAATTGTATCATAAAATATATGGATTTTATATTTTATTTTAATATTATGTTTATGTGTCCCATATTATATTGAACATTATTTTATTTTTCAAAAATCATGTGGCATTACAATGAAGGAATGGGGAGAATATTTTTACAGGTGATTTTGGGGATAATTAATAGCTTGGGAACTTATTAATAGATCGATTGGATAATAGATGGGGATAATATTTTACACATAGGTTGTATTATATTCAATTAAATGATAAAAAATCATAACATAATAGTAATCTATCTTGTTTATATTCTAGAATGGGAAATGTGTCAGAAGTAAACATTGATGGAGAAATTAATGATAAAGATTCTTTGAGATGTTTGTTTCAGAAGTAGAGAATGATGAATTTTTTAGAATACTAAAATATGTGAATTTGATGTGTAAAAGTTAAATCTGGTATTTTTTTTAAGAAGTGATTGTTTAAATATGTTGAATAGGATGTGAAAAATTTTAAGGGTTTTTATTAAAATAATTTTATTAAAAAAATCACTACAATGATATATTTTTTAATAAAATTACAATTTCATTGTTAATATCCCTATATAAATAATGTTATATGTATTATATGCATAGTTAAATATATTACATATATTGTAAATGTTATAATTATCTATGATAACATAAATATTAGTGATGATATGTAAGGGTTATTGTCTATGAAATGCAGTAAATGAAAATCTGTCAGGGTTGTATGTGAAATTCCCTTTACTGAATTTTATAGGAAATAATTATAATGAGAATTTTGAATTATTGAAAATAATATTCATTTAATATTGTACATAAGAGTAATTTGGTGCAGATATGAGTGTATAAAATATTTGGCAAGGTCTTGGTCAAGCATCAATATGATCAATATGTTACATTCACCAAAAAATATAAAAGATGTTTTATGATAAAAAAATTAAAAAAAAATTGTTGGGCTTCACTAATGAAATGTAAATGATAAAAATAGAAAAAAGGTACATATTCAGGATGGTGATAGATATTTAAGGGTCTTTTATCTATATTTCAGGGTAAATTGACATTATGGTGGTATTAAAGATACTTTCTTAAAGAAGACAACATCCAAAAAAATATTACAACTGATATAATCAATCATTAAACAGGATTGATAATACAACTAGACAAGAGTTTTTTATGACATGATTAAATAACATGCACACATTTAAATATAAAATTGTGAATATTTTTGGTATTTAATAATAATTTAAGGTTTTTAATATCTTGGGGACATAGATTTATGTTACTTAATTTGGATTTTAAGATTGAGGAAGCCATAGTTCTTGATATTATATAAATACTTTTGATGTATTTCAATGAATAAAATTGATGAGAATAATAAAATTAAATAAATAACCAATATTGAATCTATTTGAATATATATATGGAGAAGAGTTATAATAAGAGTGTGGAATACTATTATAAGAATATCAATTATGATTGATTTTTGACGATGGAATATATTTTCAGGGAAACATCATTATTTTAATTGTGTTTTTTTAATTTAATAAATTATTTTAAGGCATCATTATTTTCACATCATCTTGTATTAGTTATATATTAAAAACTCACCAAGATATATGAATAGAGGCATTCATGTGGTCCTAAATCGTAAATTCATAAAATTTTATATCACATATAGTAAGTAGTGTTATACCAATAGTACATTGAGGCACTGAAAACATATCAACCTAGGGTTTTCCTAATGACATTAACAATGTAAAATATTTATAACCTAGTAAATAATTTTAGCATTTAAAAATTTTCTATTTTATTTGATGACGATTTTGAGATAAAATTTATAACATGAGAACAATATCACCCTATGTCTTCTCCACCGCCCCTTTAGGGTTTTGGGCCTATCGAGGTGAATAGTGTACATCATATAACCATAATATATTATAGGAAATATAAGCTCATAATTTTTAGAATCCATATTAGGGTTTATATTCAATTTAAAGTGGAACTCCAATCATATAAAATGCAACGGAGAAGATGGAATTACACTCAAAACCAAATTTCGTATATGGGTGTAGATCATTTTTTTCATTTCAGGTGGAGAACCATAAAAAACATAACTATAATGAATATTTAATAGATTAGATATCATCCTATAGGAATCTAGTCAAATTTTAGATTCTATATTCATCTAACTCCCCATAAAACAACCCTTCTACAAAAAATCGTCTATGGAGATTAAAATATTGTAATCCCAATTATAAAAAAGATTCATTATTATCCCAAATTTATATTAATATTATTTTTACCAATAAATATAAGTTTTCTCAAAAATATAAATTTTCATAATCACAATATCACTATAAAGACCAGGTATTTAATTCCTCATCACATATTCAATTATAATAATTTGTGATCATTTGTTCTCGAATGATTTTAAAATAAGTAAAAACTCATAAATGGTATGTCAAACAAATTCAACCATCAATCTATCCTCAAAAACCATCCCCACTATTAAATTAATGAATTAATAATTATTTCGTAAACCTAGGGAATTAATACACAAATTATCATAAATCATTAATATAATAACATATACTTAATAATAAAATAAATGAAAAATATATCTTCCAGCTTAAGAAAATCATTAGAACATCAACCCCGACATGGATTGATAATAGCCACACTATTCAATCATAAACTACATCAAACCACAACCAAAATAATATCACAAACATCCCAACCATTTAAAAAAAATACATCATTCCAAATTACAATATAAAAACATCACATAAACTATTATAAAAAAAATACAATGTATAAAAATAATTATTCCAAAACAATTTATTTTATTAACATAAAATATAGTTTCATGTTATGATAGTAAGTATAGAGTAAGCAGGATGAGTCATAAATAAACATATTTTTTAATTTCAAAATATGATATATTAAATTATAGTAAAAATTAATTAATATATTAAAATAATGTTAAGTCCCCAATAAAAAAATAATATTTTTGAAACTATAAGAATAAATATAAATAAAAATAATAATTTTGAGTTGAGACACAAACATTACATGTTTTTTAATGACAAATTATTAATAAATAATAATTCTATAATCATGATCCAATTGGTTCACTTTTATAATTTTTTTAAAATTTTTTAGAACGGAAATAAAAAAAATATTTATAATAATTTTAATAAACATTAAACAATCTAAAATAAAACATAATATAATAATATGAATATTATAAAACATTCACATGATGAAACATCCACATCCCTTCATATAATATCAAATCTAGTTCATTAACTTTGAAAAAAAATCCCAAATATTGACCCATTATAAACAATAAAATGATAAAACCATATATGTATTTTTAATAGAATATAATAAGACCTGAATCCACTATATCAAAACAAATATTTGATGATCCAAGAACAATAAAAAATATGTTATGACCAACACAGCATTATAAATCATCTAAACGAAATAAAAAACACTAGATATAAATACCCAACAAGAATTCCACCATTAGAATCCAACCATGTATCCCTAAATAATGATTAATTGGATAAAATGTAATTTTGAAAAAATAATTGAGACGATTAAAGATGGAATAGATATAAGAACACACCCCATATTGATATATAATTTCTATATAATACTAGAGTCTTAGGATTATATATAAAGGCTTTCTATCACTTTGAAACATATTACAACTACCTTGGGATGCAATGATGAAGGATAATATTGAATAAATTAATGATAAATGTTGAATTTATAATAAAAATCTATAAATTTTATATCCTGAAATAAAGAATAAAATAATTTTTTAATCATACAAAAATTCATGGTTTATGATGCAATACTCCAACATTTGATACCCATTTCTTGAACTCAATGATTATTCTGGTTGATGATATCAAGGTATATCATTGTACAATCAAAATAATCACAATGAAATATATGACACCAATTTTAATCACAACGAAATTCCCCGAATTACCTATAAAAATAAATAAACCACATACCACAATCTGAATAGTTCATATACAATGATGTGATACAATCCCAATAAATATAATACTGTCGAAATTGACACCTAGTTCTCCATAACAGAGTTACTAGAGAATTAATGAAATATTTTACTTTTTAATATGAAACTAAAATTCACCCTATAAAATTCATCAAATCAAATATAATTATAAATTAAAAAACACTAAATGATAGTTCACGCAATAATCTATATATCCATAAAAGAACAAAACTATTCATGGAAAACATGAGTTGACCATAATATTTCATATATAACTATTGAATCTTTGGACCCATGGATACATAAATAACTGGTACATAAATGATCTACATATTATCCTACAATAATCTTTATAAGTAGAAATATTCAAATATATATATTAAAAAAATCCAAACTAAATACCCATGGTGAAATGAAACATAATAATGTGTGAGGTAAGATGACTAGTAAGGGTAAACAGGGGTGGTATCTATAAAATATCAATTTTTTGATTAACATGTGAATAAGAATATGAGAAAATTAGATTAACATATGAAAATCATACCTAGTAATTTGTATATATTATTCACGATTCTATGAATATATCCTAGTAGTTTATAACATATGAATTATAATGTAATACCGGAACACAATCCATGAGGGAATACCACTGATATAATATAATATCATTAAATAATGGAATAAAGTGTTACATAATCAAAATAATATAAGTAATAATTCATGGATACACACCAATTCATTCATCATATGATAGACTTAGGATAACCATAAAATTGATTTCTTAGGGCTTGTGATAACCCCCTCTAATCCCCAGTTGGGCCTCGGATAGCCACATGTTTACCCTCTTTATTGATAAGGATGACCTCCCTTCTACCATTTCAACTCATAAACATTATTCATTTTTTTTCACTAAATTGAAGTGATATAATAACCCAACCATCATATAAAAATAATCAATTCATATGTTTTCCCAAGGGAGTAATATCATATATCATTTCATCATATCTTACCACATTGAAAATGAATAATATTGTTGTTAATATTTTACCAACATAATAATAAACCATGAATAGAAATGTTATATTAAATATCATATGACCAAATTCGTTGTGAAGAATAAATAACATCAAATGATGTTATCATAGATGGAAAATATACAATAATATACCGATAAAATATTTCATATGGAAAATAGAATTATAATTTTTATTTTTTTTAAAAAAATATATATAAATTCCCATAATATTTTGAAAAACACTTTCTTTAGAAAGATACATGAAAAAATGTCAATTAATATCCATATAAAATACGATTTATTATAGTATTATGATTTTTTCATGTTGTATATGTTAAAGCTATGTTTCCATTCACACCTTCACTAAAAATTCAACATTAAAAAATATAGAAAAAAATAGATGATTAATTTCTAATATTTTAATAAATAGTATTAAATGGTTGAACATACAATTGAAAATAAAATGGGAACTTTCAAATATTTTTTAAAAATATTTTAAATAAAATATCAATATTTAAAGAAAACATTTCCTAGTGAAGAGTGAAATAATGGTTATTTTCCATAAAAACATTCTCTCAAACTTTTGATTACATACATATTGGAAAATCAATGGATATAATGTAATTTAATGAAATGACCAGTTGATTTGATAATAAATATGTCCTATTAGAGTTAAAGAATATAAATTATTCATCATAAGATTAGTCACAAAAAATAATGGAAAATGGAGATTGAAAATTAAAACCCTTACATAAAGACCGATTTCCTTGATAAGTGATTTAAAATAATATATAATAAATTTAAATTTATTATAATTCAAAAAAAATAATAACATTCACAATTATAATATAAATCATGTTTTACTATTTTCATTATATTAACATTTCATTAATAAGTCTTATTAAAATCCCTATTTCATGAGATAATTGATTCGTTATTCATTAATTATTCTATTAGGAAGTTATGATCCGTAAATCACAATCATGTTTCAATAATATCTAGAATATTAATCAAGATATAAATATAATATATATTCATTATATACTTTTTTATCACAATTCATTAATATTATAGTTTGAAAAAATAATCACATCATTTATGTAGATAATTGTCTATATATATGCATTAAATTTGTTTTCATTTTATATCAAGTAGGAGGAATGGAATATAAATATTTAATCTCAATATAGAATCACAATCGTATCATAAATATACTATATTTTTTAAATCAATTATTATAAATCCCCATTTTAGATGTTTATTGAAAATGAATCATATCTCTTTATGGAGGTTCTAGTCCACATATCCACATGAGTGATACTTTAATTTACAATATGGTTGAAATGAGGAAGAATATGATTGTGGAGTCATCAGGATAAATTTTATGTTTATTAATTATACATAATTATCCATTTTATGAATAAACAAATAGTTCTACATAAGGTGGAAGAAGAAATTAAATTGATTGGGAACTGGTATGATTTGTAACACTATTTTGAGGGATATCTTTTAGATAATAATATAAGAAAAGGAATACTTTTTATGGGATATAAGAATAAGGTAATTAGTCATTGAAGGTTTTGTATAAGGTGTTTTTGAATATATATGAATTAATATTCATGTAAAAGAGTGGAGAGCATGTGCCCTTCTATTAGTTGGGGAGAGGACACACATGGAATTACATAAGATAATTAAATAATTTAAAGTCACATTCCTATGAAAGTGGAACCAAATGAAAAAATAATTTAAAATATTATAATAAAGGTTATATACATCATTAATAAATCTTAATTAAAAATTTATTTTTTAGAAACATTATAATTATCTCATATTTTAACCTTGAGTAAACCTATTTTAACCACAACATTGGTAACATATATTGTACATGATGGATCTAAACAATATATCCATTTTAACTAATTCAATTTCAATATGTGGTAGGAATTTTTTATGTGATTTTTTAAATCCCAATGAAAGCATATATTTAGAAAAATGTATTTTTATGAATAAAATTGTATTTTTGTTCATTTTTTAGGATGTAAAAAATTTTGAAATTTTTGACATATTTGATTTAGTGTGTACAATATATAATTAATTAAAATTATTAATAAACATTAATTTATTCAATTTAATAAGATAAAAAAATAAAAAAATAAAAATATTATTTTGAAAATAATTCAATTTACCTTTAAATGATTATACAATCATTAATAACCAATAAATTACTATTATCATGATGATTATTTAGTTATTATATTAAATTATTTAAATATTTCATTAAATTCAATTTTCAAATATTATTAGTATGTTTTTTATAAAAAAATTAACAATATGTTGAAAAATAAATTACATTGAAATTAGTTTTTGTAAAATTAATAGATTAAAAAAACTAATTATTATTAAATATGAATTAATCAATTCATTTGAATTGTGGGGAAATATTTTTATCTTTACAAATTTGTTTATTTCTATTCTTAATCTACAATAAAAGGGCTATGTTATAAACAAATGCTACATCAAAAGATCATTTAGACTCTAGTTGAATGTAAATAAATATATCAAATACTTTATCTTTATTTAAAGGGTAATACATATTAAATAATGGGTTGTTGTATTCTACCCTGTCCCCCACAATATATTTTTCCATCCAAATTTAGTTATATATATATATAAAATACAAGGATATCTTGGATTAATAACATCATTGGATTCCAATGTTGAAACCTTGAATTTATAATTCATCTAATGATATATAACCCTATGAGTCGTATTGATCAATATAAATTTATTTCTTTGATAAAAGTTTTATGTAGTTAGTTATTCATTGGAAAGATCATGATCCTATGGTACTACCTACGAGATTAGAATCTTTGAATGATCAAGTATGTACAAATTTATGAGATATACATGGATTGAATTTTTAACTTGAGATAGATTTGGTTTAAGTATTAATATATATGTACCTAACATTAATTGATTAATAATATCAAAAGATATTATATATCTAGGGAAGAAAATTCTTCTTTTAAAAATCTCATAAATATATTCACGGGGGAAAATTACAAGAATAATATTTCACTAACATTTAATTCCAAATCAAACTGATTATTTTCAGCCTAATCGATATGTTGTCTTTAAAATACCTTGAGGTGTTGCATAATGGATCTAACCTTCCCTACCACATCCACATCTAGTTTGGTGTCAAAATATTTAATTCCCTAATTACATCGTAATATGAAATAATTTTCAAATATTTCAATAGAAGGATTCAAAAGGATCCATTTGAATACTTAGGAGAGAACTATTTTCATAAGTATAAAGGACTATAGAATGGTTTTGCTCCAATTATCTATTCAAATATAGAAAAAATTATCATAGAATTTTCAATAGGGTTTGAAGACTTCTCGTAGAATGAAAATCATTTTAAATATTATTAGATGTACTAAAACATAAGTTCATATCTGGGGCATGCTGGTGACTTCACGAGAACATTAAGGTGAACCTCAAATCATGATCATATATAATAGAATTCATTTCTATATATAACCTTACCAATTAATTAATAAGTATTTTTTGATTTATAATCAACACAGAAACACTCCCTAATGGACATGAAATGTAATATCTTCATAGGGTGATCATTTACAACCTGAATAATATTATATCCCAGAGATGTCTTGGAGGGTCTGATAATGATGTTCAAAGTTATTTTTTACCATTTCTGTTCTATTATACATAATTTATGTGAAACCCCCTTATACATCTATCTCAAAAACTTATATTTATAACTTACCAAGAACGAAGACACAAACTCTCCAATATCCCTTTTAATGTAATACAACATTAATTATTCATTCATAAATATATACATATTGATATAACTAAGATTAATAGTGATTGATGAGTAAAGAGATTCATTAGATAGATTATTCTTCATGCCTATTATTTCAAGGAACTTAAATCTATTTTCAAAATTTATCATTCCATCAAAATCATGTTGTGATATAGAAGAACATATCAACTCCTATTATAGATCAAAATTTTCCTTATATTCATATTTAATCATCAAATGGATAGATAGTTGAGATATAATTTATAAAAGAAAATATTTGAACCCTTATTTCATGATTTCAAGGTTAATGTTTTTCATATATAAAAATATTGAATCTTTCATGATCCTCGTTATCTATAACCTATCACAATCATTTAGATTCAAAGCATAAACCACCAATTTCACATTCCTTGGATGGTAATGTGTCAAGAACTCACAATATTTAATCATATCCAACAACCATCATGAGAACATATTCATCCTTTTTTAGGTGAACATATAAATAAACATTTATGATCAATATGCATACTAAAAATTTCTCAGTAAATATAATGCCTCATTATCATTAATTAAAAGATTAGTACATAAATATATATGTAATTGGTCATTCAATTCATGTCATGAAGAATTGATTGAGTATAAATAAATTCTATTAAAATATAATTCTACATTTGAACAAATCACAACCACTTCTTTGATGCATCATAAAAAATCAAAAATAATTCTCTATAGAAGGATAGTGTGAATACATGTTTGAAGGAAAAACTTACTATTAGTTCCTTGAAATGTTGTTCCCATTACTCAATACAAATTAACATTAATAACTTCTATTATTACATGGAGATTGAATTAGATATTCATGATAAAATCCTCCCAATATTTTGATAATATCAAGACAATCCATGAGAACTATTTATCTCTATCGAAGTGGTTGGTCTAGGGAAGTCATAAATAACATCTCACATTGAATAATACATTAATATACATTGACTTCAGATTATATAAACCAAATTGAAACATCATATAGCCAAAATTTATTCTAGTAAAAAATTATATGTATTATCCATCATTAAGATTTTAGTACAATCCGCAAGTAATGTTCATGGTATTCCAAGATCATGGAAGATATAAGATTATCATCTAAATAGGAATAACGAAATTGTTCAATGATATCAACAAATACTCAATTACATAGATTCATAATGATTTAGGCTGAATTTGTAACAACAAATAATGTTTCAATAAATTAATAGTGTCTATACATCATATGTATGGCTGTCTTGGGCAGGTAATTACTTTTGAACCTATGTTAATATTATATATATTGAATTTCAATCATAGTAAAATATAGAGAATCAAATTACTGAATAATGAAATAAATAATATGAGGTATATGATATGTAATCTTTATTTTGGTCCTTTTAAGTTACCAATAATAAAAAAAAGTGTCTCATTGAACCATATTTGTTCTTATGAAAATGAAATGGAGTAACCCCTGGTGACACAATTGGATAAATAATCACTTTTTCAATATTATCCATGATTTTCTACATAAACTCTTGTAACCCAATTTGAGCGAATATATGTTGAGTTTTATGAAGGTGTAGAACTAGGATTGAGTTCTATTGAAAACTACAATCCACTATTCTTATTAATACTGGGAAGTAATTTCATAAAGACAACAACAAAATTTAGTAAAATAATAATGTAAACAAAATTGAGATTCTCCATAATGATATGAGGTAAATACTACTTTTTTGTATGGATCGTAACCCATAAAATGGGTCTTAATTCCATTAGATGTCAATATATATCCTCAAATGAATAGATGAGTTTTCATTAGTTTATAATATCAATTGTGAAGTGTCTTCCACAAAAAAATATTTGATCTATAGATAAAAGGAAGTAATCTATTTCCAAAATCACACCAAATTTTAGAAGAGTGAGAACAATATGATTTTCAAGAATAAAATTCCCATAATACTCAATTAAATAGTAATCAGGGATTCAATATTCAATTATAATATCATTATGTGTTTTGACTATCATTTTAACATATAATAGTTGATATGGTAATGTGAAACCAATAGAAATTTCATAAGATATAAATGATTATGTAGAATCAGAATCAAATATTACATTACTAGTTCTAAAGTGGGTAAAAATTTCAGAATCCCATGTTTGTTATCACAACACACATTGAAAATAGTGATCACATAAGATTTAAATTTTTCTACGTGTTTATAAAAGGATTCTTACATTGATAATCATTATTATCCATCTAATTTAATTAATGGTTCACATAATTTCCATACTACTTATATTTGAAAAATTTGAGTATGAGAGGATCATTATATAGAGAATTAAATCCATTTACATCATTATTAATCTTCATTCCCTCAAAGTGGTTCTCAATTTCATGATGAACATCCTTTATGCACATAATAAAATTACTAGTCCCATTATGAAAATTTCCTCCCTGACTCATTCAACACATTTGGGAATAAGGAAGACTCATCACATTCCCACCGTGGATTTTCCTATTATAAATATCATTTAATGTCCTCCTTATTATTATTATCAAATCAATGATATTGAAGTGTGACTCCAATAACCATTTACTTCTTGAGAGAGAATAAAAAGATTAATATATTGTTATATTTTTATCATATTCCTAACTAATTTTGGATATTAGACATTAAACCACTATATAATTATTCAATATTACATTATTGTTGGTTGATTATACCGAAAAAATACCTTGCAATAAATGGAAAATTTTACTCAATGTTACAAATGGATTCATCCTTCTTTTTCTCTAGCTCATGTATTTACATATCAATTTCAATATGAAGAAAAATAGAAAAATATTTTTTTAAAAATATCCTTCAAAAATCATCCCACTTGATAGATAAAATTTTATCCATTTACTTCAAATTCTTGGTAGAGTAAACCATTAATATATTTTCCACTAAAAATATAAATGTATAAAATTAAATATTCGTACTCTAATCACTCCAGAATATAAAATATATTTTCAATGGTATATATCCATTAACTATAAATTATTTTAACCAAGAAACCACTAAAAAAAGGTTGTCATGTTTCTGGGACTCATCCAAACATTATACCCTTAACTTCTTCTTTAGACTGTCAACATGATTATTAGATTAATTTTTTTTATATGAATAGAATTGATATAATTAATTCAATATCACATACAACCATGTTTCTCTAAAGGGAAATAATTTCTTTGAATTTTAAATTAATCATTAACATGAATCCTTTTATTAAAGTGATTCATTTTGTTTCTTGTCTCTGAATAAAACCAAAAGATCATAGTTTGAGAAATAATTATCATAATGATAAACATTATAATAATTAAAAATCCTTTATAGTATTTATAAATCCAGAATCATAATTTTCAATATATGAAACCTTATTTTATGAATAGGGAATCCTCATTCAGTATCTATTCATATTCATAATAATGAAAATGTAAACTAACCCATGGTTATCTATCAATAGTTTTTCTCAAGGTCTGATGTCTTATGCTAACTCATCATACACTTTTGAATATAGGGTAAATATTTAATGTTACCCATTTAGATTTATTCCCCCAAAGTCCATTTATTCCACAACCACATCCACTTTCCAATATCGAGATATGGATTTTTTATAAGGAAAATTATAATCTTTTATTAAACTTAATATTGCAATTCCCATATTTTTTGGATTATCCCATTGATTCTAACACATTTTTTGTGATCTTAGTTTCCAAAAATAACTAAACTATACTATGATACCAAATAAACCAAGTGAAGTATCACATAGATAAATATTACATCATTTTTCAGGAATCTACGATATATATCATAATTATAAATGCCAAAGGGTCATAATATTTTAGATTACATGAAAACATTTAAACATAAAAAAGATATATACATGATATAAATCATCTTCTTATATGGTCACCCCAAATATCAACCATTATAGTAATATAATACAAAAACACATTCGTCATATCATAGGGAAATGAAAATTTAATAAAGGGAATGATCATATTCCCATTATTCGAAAATAAGGAAGATATCATTCAATGATCGTTTTTATGCATGACATGAGAATATATGTATGATAACATGACCATAATATTTAAAATCATACAGAAAATATATATATTGTAATCATGATTCATGGAAGAAAGATTAATTTTTTATAAGTTATTAATCAAAACAGAATCAGTGATCATATACCATGATAGAATATAATTGGAAGAATATAATTCCCTGAAATGCTATAATAATGTTTTAAATAATCATAATATCTAAATATCTTGTTTCATGGCTACCAAAAAAAGAATTCATCACATGTTATTCTTAGGATTACTACCCATTTACCTTCTTTGGGATTCCAATAACCACCGATATACCCTTGTTGGGATTGTGCTCAAAAAACATGTACTGGCTATGGGCTTGAAATAACCTCCATTTCACAATTTTAGATCATAGTATGTAATATTTACCAAATTCATTGGAGGCATATAACAATCATAATATCAAATAATAATAATGCATTAATATGTATATCAAATGATCTTGAAAATACTTATCATTTCATCATAGTATTTCAAATGGATGATAAAAATGATTTTCATCAATATTTTATCATCATAATAATAAACCATTTAGGGAATAAATTAGGATGGTATCATATGATAACATATATAGTGAAGTAAAATTAATATCAAATGATGTTTTCATAGGTAAAAATTTACTATGTAATTTTAATGTAATGTTTACTATTAAAGATAACATATTAAATTTTGATAAACTTATTTATAATATTTAATGAAATATTATATTATATAAAATATTATTTAAAAAGAAATTCGAAAATTTTAAAAGTATTTTTTTAGATAAATGGGTAGTCATCACAATAGTAAAGTCTATCCATGAATTACATATTAGAACTAATACTTCATTCAATCCTTCTATAAAAAACTCTAATTACATTGTTTGAAAAAAACAAGAAAATTTCTTTTATATATATATATATATATTAAATTTTCTCTACAAATAAATTGTAAAATGAAATAAAATTTCTTAAATAATTTTAAATATATTATGAATATGGGATAAAAAGTTTCCCAACCATAGATACAAGTAATGACTTTTTTCAATAAAAAGAATTACATTGATATATTGAGAACATAGAGAAAATAAAATTAATAGAATTATTTTAATTTCCCAAAATAAACATAAGAGAAGAACATAAATATGTTTTTTTGAGTTATATATCTTATAGTTTCATCACTATAAATTTAGTCATAAACTAACATAGTAGAAAATGAGATTATAACATAAAACCCTTAAGTCATGTTCAATTTTCATCAAAAATATATAACCCATATTATAATAAATTTAAATTTATTATATTTCTATAATAGAACCATAATAATACTATTTTTATAATAAATGGTTATATAATATCTTATACCCTTTAAATTAATATTTTTTTTATTGAAATCACTTTTTCTGGTGATAACTATTTTATATTTTATGTAACTTTTATTTCTTTTGTTATGGTCCATTCATCATGAGTATAGATATATATCATTTATTATGATAGTAATTATATAAATATTATATATATTATTTATATAAATATTTATAATATTCTATAAAAGTTATACATAAACAAATTATTTATACTATTCAACGCTATGGTAGTCTACATATACACATGAATGATGTTTTCATTTTTGGATTAAAATGATGAATTAAAGATAAATAAAATTAATCATTTTATAATAATAATAATATCATAAAAATTTAATATATAATCTAAATCCATATTTATAATATTTTATTTGTGGTTGTGATGTGAAATGAAAGAACATGAATACGTGGACGCGATAGTCCACAGATAAGCACAAGTGACGCTTTTATTTCCCATTTACATGAATGGATGTGTATAATCATTGTTAGATCATAATAATAACATATTAGAATATCTATGATATTATATTCATCATCTATTTTAAAAAATATATTTATAGAAGGTGTTAGAAGAAATAAATTTCAAGAGCTCGATTACGATTTAGACCGATTCATTGAAAGTCCAGCTTTGGCATACACTTTAAGCCATTAAATGTTTTTATTAGATGTAGAGGGGGTTAAATGGGTTAATTGGATTGAATATCTTATGGTATTAGTAAATTTATCTTCTATGTTAGAAGGATAAAAATTCATTAACAGTGAATCATAGGATGTACATGCTTATATATGAGGGAGAGGACGCGCTTGATATTAATTAAATTAATAAAAATATTTCAAGGTCACATTCATGTGAATGTTTTACCAAATGGAATAATAATTTATTTTCAGATAATATATTGTTGAAATATCTTCAAAAAATAAGAATGAGGGATGTATATTTTGTGTTTTTACCCCTATCTATTCTTTTAACTTAAGGTAATCCAATTTTAACATTTAGAAATATGGAAGAGAATATGGTAATCCCATATTAACATTTATCATTGTCAATTTTATTGTTTTGACTATTCATGATGACCAACAAGAAATGTGGCCTCATTAATGTTTTTTGAATTTTTTTTAAAATATAGAATCCATTTTATCAAATTAATTTTCATTAATAGGTATATAATATTTTTTTAATAAGCATAAATAAATAAATGAAAACCCATTTTAAAAAATATTAATTTTAGGCAAAAATCATAATTTACATTCATTCCATGACTTCTAAAAACTATAAATTTAATGCTATAATTTTTTATAAAATATATATTCTATACATTTAATTAAATAATTAATAAAAAATTATCTATGAAATTAATTATGAAAAACAAATTTGTTCATATGAAAACACATTAATATGAAATAACTATTTTTAAAATTAAAATATATGATTTTCACAACTAACCATTAGATATTAATTCATGTATTATTATTAATTTACTAAAATTAATTATCAAAAATTTTCATTTGAATTATATTTAAATAGTGAAAAAATTAAATTTTAGACAAAAATACAAAAAATAGGTTGATATATTTCATCAAAAATTAGGTCTTTTGATAATTTATTGATTTCATTAAAAAATAATTATTATTTATAAAGTACTAATAAATAAATTAATATATAAGAAACTTGTTCTATATATATTTCAAAATGTGGATCATGATATTCATAACTTCCAATCAAATTGCTAGGTTATAAAGGTATAATATATCAAGTGTTTATATTTACTTAGGGGTACATGTAATGAAAGATATCAAATACTTCATGTTAGTTAAAATGGAAATACAAATGAAATGATTGGTTTTTATAAAAACATATCATTTACCGATGTGACTTATTTTGAATACTGAAAACATGTCCAAAAATTAATTCAATCTTTTTCCAAGTCACCAAAAGACACCCCAACCACTATCAAATCCAATGAAAGGAAAATTTATGGGTCCAAAAATATCATGGAACTCAAAATTATATGTTTCAACATAACTATATAATTATTAATATAATTTATAAAATTTAATTGATTGATATGAATAAGAGTAGAATTAAAATTTATTAAAAGATCTCATACCCATTTGAGAAATAATAAACAAGTAACTATTTTAATAAATGACTATTTTCATTCATTCATATCCTTTTGGGATGTGATGAATGAATTATAACTAATAACACTTAATGAATAATTTCACAATTTGTGGGAAAAAATGTATTTACGAGGTCATTATCAAAGAATCATTCAACAATATATATTAAAATAATCAGGGAGTATATAATATTAATTGATGTAAATTTTTTTAAAAAATATTGTCGCATATTTCGTACACATTCTTGTCAATGATTTCCATTTAGGTTTACCATATTCCTATAATTATACTCCATCATATATAAATGAAAATTTATTAAAAATGAATGACTATTATGATATGATATATTTAGAAATTATTTTACAAACAGTGACAATGATGAAAAATGATAAATCCAAAAAAAATTATCCAAAAATACATAAATGTTTTGAAATGAGAAATGAGAAATTAATTATAATAAATATATATTTATAATGCCCCATAAATGATTTTATATTAAATATCCCATAAAAATTACTGGAATAATTAGGCATTTTATTCTGAAAAATCCATGTAGAAATAAATTATTATAATCCTATATACATATTGTAAAAATGATATTTACCTTCACTTATAATAATAAAAATTAAATAACTAATCAAATGATCATATAAATACCAATATATAGTTCTCAATCATACCTTATAAATGATTATGAAAATAGGAATTAGAACACAAAAATTTAAAAAAACAAACTAATGAATGGAGTAATAATTTATCATCATTTGTAGAGTATGTAACTGTATTGATCAATGTTGTAAACAATTACTAAAATTGTTTTATTGAAAATTGTTTTTACTGAAATCAATATTTAAATAAATTATAAAACTAAATGTATTACATTATAATTTTTTGATTATATAATTGCAAATAAATTATTTTTAGAAACCAAAAAAAATCATATTTAAATATGGAATTTCATAGTGAGAGACCAATTACCCAATCCCAGATATGCACATCCCAAAACATGAAGGTCAAAAAAACAACAAACTAAAAAGAATTTTTTAGATTATTGTATTATATGTGAAATAATTTTTTTCAATGTCCACATTCAATATATTCTCAAATATAAATATTATAGTGTATATTTTTGGGAGTCACATTCCAGCAAAATACTTTTCAAGCCCTGATATTTCTATCTCTAATTCGCTATGATGAAACCAATCAATTCTACCACATAAGAATATGAAATACCTCATGAACCATAAATACATCCTTAAACAACCCCATGGTGATAATTAAAAACAACCCCATAAAATGATGGATTTGGATGAACACTTCACGACACATCAGTGTTAATTTTGATCCACCATGAAAATGTGACTACAAAAGACTAATAGTTTTCAATATGAAAGACATAGGTTAAAAATAATGACATGAACCATGAATATAGAGATGTCAAGAATTGATCTTTGGAAATATCCCATTTGAGTGGGGTTTTATTCTCTATCTAAAACCAAAAATTGAGTCAATGCTGTAAGATACATGAGATTAGCTTGATCTTGAATCCATGTATTGAGGTATTTCCAGATTATGAGTGTCAAACCTAGTGTATCATTCTGAAAAAGTTTTAAATGATGAGTGGAAAGTGATGTATCCATATATCCATTAATGAATTCTAGATTGGATGTTATTAGAGTTTTTTGAATCTAAAAAATTACTAAAAGGGAACTCCATATTATCAAGGTAGTAGCACAACCAAGTAATTGATATTTGATGTTGTCTTCGTGATTAGGAAAGACGGAACATGGGGAGAAACATGAAATTCCACGGGTTTAGAGATATGCATCGATTGTAAGTATCATGTGTGTTAACCTCCAAAAGTTAGTTGATCTGGAGGGTCTAATAAATGAGTCCTTCTATCTTGGGCTAGTGGTCATCCTAAACTAAACAAATCATAGAGTATGTTTGTAAAATAAAATAAGAAATAATTGGTATATTTATATTTCTTATTTTATAAGTCACCTCTTCTAATTAACATTTTTTTAAATTGATGAACATATCCTCAAATGATTCCCTTCGTGTAAAGTAAATAAAAATTGATTTAGGTACCACAATAATATATCCTTCATGTAATGTTCATCATAATCCCATTGTATATCAATTTTTAAACCAGTTTTTTAGGTTTATTTATCTCTCTTAGTAGATTTACCAATATCCCATTACAATTACAATTGAACTAATTGAAAAACCCACTGATAATAAAAATGTAATATGGTATTATTCATATTTACCTAGTATTATTACATAAAATAGAATGATTCAAAATAATATTCTCATGATTATCATTTTGGTAAAATAAACTCATCCATGTATCCTTAAAACTAGCATTTATTTAATAAAAATGATTCCAAAATAATGAATCGTTTTTTAAATTAGGTATTCCTAAATTATGTATTCATACTGGATTAATATATATTTTGATCAAAAAAATTTATTCATTTCACAACACCATGATTTAGTTATATTAATATGATTATATGACTAGGATTTCTTTTAATGTTAGTTTATAATGGAATCGTCATGTAATTATTTTCATCATAAAATATTTAAATAATGTTTCATTAATGTATTAGTTTTATATTTTTAAAAAAATGATATATTTTAAATGAAGAGAAACCTATATTGGAAGGATAATTTTGTATTAAATTATTAAAAATTATTAAATGGGGTTTGTAAATATTATATTCACCATATTTAGTATTATAAAATTAATAGTTCACCCTAAATGTAGATCTGTTTAACAACTATATATAGAAATCTTGAGGAATATCCAAACAAACCTAATATTTAATATATTAGAACATAAGAACAATTTAAATTGAGCAAAATTGCTTTTAACAATCACTATCAAATGGAATAAAGATGACTCAAATAATTTTCAGATGTACAATCCCATAATATTTGATATTACATTGTTGAAGAGATAATAAAGTTCAATTGTAATTGTATCAATGAAAAATAATGAATATGATATTGGGAGTGTATTTTATACTTATATATTATATAATAATGGGTTTACAATAAGAATAAACACACACCAAACAATCAATATTAAACTTATTTTAATTATATTTGTTGTTAATCCTCATCAAAAATCATCCCCTATCTCATACCTTAAACAAAATTTCCGATTACATTCTTTGTTTTATAAAAGATAAAGTTAATAAAATACCATGAATAAATCATTTTAAAATAATAAACTAAAATATAGTTGATATAGTTACTAGAATTTCCATCCAGAAGCAAAATATTCTGACCATTAATTTAGAAATAAAATATACAAAAAGTTATGGACATGGTCAAATAAGAAGAATTACCATCATACAACATAAAGTAGGTCAATATATCGTACTACAACATATCATTTCATTATTTTGAGTCACATACAGTCCCCAACATAGATTGAGACTTCTCCTGATTAAAAATCATAAAGATATCTACATCCAAATTCCTTGACACATCAGAAGATGATAGGATAGACACATTCCTAGGTAGTCTAGAATAGTCTTTGTGTGGACTACTCTTTGAGGGAATAGACTTGGAACCCTCAATATCAATCTTTTTTTCCTTGGAACTTAAGATTGAATCTTTGTAAGAGGCATTCCCGCCACTACACGAATCCATAAGATGGGTATTATCATTCCACCAATCACTATATGAAAGATTACAATGTATCTAAGATAATTCAGATGTTGGGAAGAGATTTTAGATTCCCATATGAAATTCAGTATGTTTTTTTACATTATTCTGATTAGAGATATCAACCTGAGAGGGAGGAGGGATCATCAATTCTAAAGACCATGTAGGAGCCTCGACTGAAGCAACCTATTTAGCCACAACCAATTTATAATAGCCAATATGCACTCTCTCTGGAGACACATCCACCAACAGTCCTTTACTATAAAAATCAGTTACCTAGGAATCATATTTCCTAATAATCAATACATCAGCCACAATGGGAACTATCTAATTATGTGAATCACCATCATGAATGATGAGCTATGACAAAGCTGAGTCACTCATCTTTTACTTCCTTTGACAAACATTAGTTGGATGGAATCTCATCCCACATTACTCACATGAAAATTTCTTCGGACATTGCTGCAAAGGGTGTCCGAAATCCATACATTGATTGTAGAAAAGTGACTTTTTTATACTAAACATAAATTTGAATGTTATAATAAGGTGTTGAAAGTGTTACCTTGTCAATAAGAGTGGAAATGAGATCAACTTCCACTAAAATCTTGGAAAGGTGACCAAATCATACATCCTCTGTATCCTTGTCATTGGGAATATGAGTCCCATTTTCCAAGCCATTATCATGGAAAATAATTGGATGCCAAAGGTCCCAATTGAGTCTATAATGATGAACCCAGATCTAAAAAAAGGAATTTCTTGCAAGTGTGACATTAAATTCCAAAGACCAGTCATGTAAATCATGTCATCCAGGTTTCAAAAACATGGTACCCATTCTCCATGCTCGTATCATAAAGTCATCTGAATGAAATAGTCCATAGGAAAACCTCTCCCAATAAAGACACCATTGTAGTTATCAAAACCCCAAAAAGTGAGGTCCTACAAATAAAATTAGAAATATTTCAAGGTTTTTCACCTGTAGTTAGAACAACACAAATTTCTACTCATTCCACAAATGCTACAGGGATGGATTCAATGTGAAATACATATTCTCCCCGGCCATGAAGCTTTGAGAGAATTCAATGAACCAGCTCCATACTGCTTTGGTCATTAAATAAAGTAATTCATCACATCAACAAAATGATTAGATCTTGGAATATCAACACACATGGCCAATACAACCTATGCATCTTGCAGTGACACATCAGCCGATGACATTGCTACACTATTCCGACCTGATAGAAACCACGAATCACCGCTCAACAAATACATAGATTTGGTGTCAGCAGACACCCTTGGTTCACAAATAGTCGAAGAAGTGGGAATCACCACAACAACACCACCGAGAGGGGGAAGGTGATCAGATCCAAGGAAATTTCAGACCACCATGACCGATCGATAACCCTAGATTCCATCGTTGAGGGAGAGATAGTTCACATCCCATACCACTATCTTTTCTAATAATATAGTTCATAAAATTAATTAGAAACCAATATTAATTTATTCCTATATATATTACTATATAAATTAAATGGGTTTATAAATTTATTTAATGACTAAGGTGGGAGATGTTTTTAAAAAATTATTATTTTGATGCACACCAAAATATTGATGATTTAAAAACTCATGTGGAATGAATATTTTCAGAATTATATGATATTTTTTCATTGGTAACAAAATATCATTCAATAAATATTTTACTCGTGATTTTTTCTGTAATTATATTATTTTCATATAAATGTGTGCCTTGATAAAAATATAACATTAAACACTATTTCTATAGTGAAACATAATGAGAAAAAATATAAACTTGTGAAACCTCTTACAAATATATTGGGAAATAGATAAATTCATTGTAATACTTAAAACTATATATATTTTTTCATCAATTAATCAATATAAAATTATTAAAATTATTTTAATTTAATTAGTTTTGGTAGATTATGTAACTCATATATTCACCATGGATGTGTGTAATGTAATATTACTATATACATTAGATCAACCTTACTCTAAAAAAATTAGTATAGGATAAGGGATTTATTATTTTATTCACATTTTAATAATATTTTATACATTGTACTAAAATTTTATTTTCCTCAATTAAATTAATGATGTAAAAACATATCAATGAGAATTTGTTTTGGGTATTCCATTTAAAAATATTATAATACATATTATACCAAGACTAAACCTCTAATAAAAAGTAGATATTTTTTATTTATGTAATAAATGAAAATATTTTTTTAATTGTTTACTATTATATTATTATTTATTGATGTTATTGTTGATAAGGACCAACTATTTATCCTATTAATAATCGATGATTTATTTGGAATTTTTAATACAATTTGGATTATATATAAATGGTATACATGGTAAATCATCATAGGATGTTACAATATTTTTGTATAAAATATATCTACCTGAAATATTTTACATAATTTGGAGTTTATGTTGGATAACTATGTATTTGGAACATAACGAGTTATATAATGATTTATTTTCATTAATCAAAAAAATAAATGATGCATTTTTTATTGGATATATATATATATATATATATGTTTGGATATAGTATTTTAGTATAATTTATATATTGGGATATCAAGTTTTGAATGCACCAATAGTATAATAATTTTAATTTTTTTATCATTATTAACCCAATCAATTATTTTATAGGAAACTATTTACATTCTACTAGAAATATCATTTATATCAAAAGAAACATGTTACTTTGTATTAGCAATTGTTTTTTATGAAGATATATACCACATAATAAAAGATGGTTTTTGTCACATTAATTGTCAAATACCTTTTTAATGATTAATATAACACATATTATAAAACTATAGTTATAGAAAATAAAAATAGTAGATGGTTGAACAAAATGGAAATAATCACTATAAAAATTAAATAATAATTTATATAATGGTGAAAATAATTGAATAAAAAAATTAAAAACATATATTTCCATACAAATGATTTCAAACATTTTTTTTCAAACTTTTTGTTCAATTCAACAATATTCCATAAAAAATATCAAACAATGAACCAATTTTGACACCCGTGGTATAGAAACCATTTTTTCATACCATAGAAACAATAAAATTAAAATCAATTAAAAAAGGAATCAAACTAATCACAATTGGGTAAAATAATAATCCATTAGTATTATTTAAAACTAAATATTTGAAATATAATTATAAAACTATCTGATGTCATCAAAGTAATATCGAATCGTAGTGATGTAGATTTTCCTGGAAAAACATACATCAACACCAAATATAATAAATTAAAATAAATTCAACATAAAAAGATTTTAACATAATATCTTTATTTTTGTCAATTATGATGTTCATTTGACATATAGATAATTATTATATAGTGGTCCATAAATCAGAAAAATAATAAAAGGAACTTCATATGCAAACAATATCATAATTTTGGAGTATCATAAAATAGATTTTATATCAAATAAGTTTAAATTTAAATAAAAAACCATAGTTTTCTAAAAAATTCATAAATTTTTAAAATATATTGATTGAGAATACAAGTTGACAAGTCATTATAAAAAAAAATATATGAAATTGATAAAAATTATATAATATCAAATCATATAAAAAATAAAATATAAACAAAAAACAAAAAATAACTTTTTAAAAATTGTATGAAACCTTATAAACCTTGAACCATATAAAAAACAAGAATAAAAAAATCTATATAATATTATGATACACACATAAAATTAATGATAACCTTGAATTTTTTATATTATGTGTAATCTAGTCAAATTTTCTAAAATAACAAAATTTAATCATTTTCGAGGAATCAATTTCTATAATTTTCATACTATTATTTTTATTAACTATGTATTGTAATGTAAATAAAATAAAAAATTAAACCATTAAAATTAAAAAATATGATCCATTTGAAATTATTTGTAAGAGAACATACATTTCTTTTAAAAAGATGTGTATGGTAATAAACTCTAATTTTTCACTATAAATGGTTAATGTGTAAATGGTTAATTGTTGTTAATTTGAGCAGAAAATTATGAATACATATCATTATATAAGTGGTGGTGTATGTGTATTTTAATTAATGTATCATATTATAATATTTAAAATGGTAAAATGACATAATTTACCTAATGTTAGAGGGAGATTGGTTGATATTCTTAGATCAAAATGCGTGTCTATAATTTTTCACATGTAATATTTGGAGTGATGATTTATATTATTGGGTGGTTTTTAAATATAATTATATATTGTAATGACATTTTTTAGTAGATAGAAAAAATGAGTAATTTTAATATTAAAAAACATAATATCTAATGAAAATGGATTTTTTATTGTACATGGATGTGTATAATAATTTTGTCAAAAAAAAGATAACTACAGAAAATAAATATCGCTCTTTTATAATAGGAATATGTTTATTCTGGAGAGAGATGAAAATTCATGATAAGGATCTCAATCATGGCTAGAAAATCTACATTCTTCTTAAGGACCATCATTTGGAAGTCAAATATGTTCACATATATTTTTATTTAATTATTATAGAACAAAAATCAGAATAGAAGATAATGTGTCCTTGATTGTAGTTGATAGGTATAATGGGTAAATTATTGAATTATAATCTTTAAAAATATCTCTAAAAGAATTGATTTTATATATACTTTCGTATATCTTTTCAGATAAAGTAAATTGATATCTAAATAAAAGAATACATACTACATTTTCATTGAAATATATGACTTGTAGACCCTTTATATTTAAATTTATTATTTATTAAGAAATAATTACTGTTACAATGAATATTCCTTTTATATATATTCATATTAATTTCAAACATAACCACCTATGTTCTGTTGATGGAAGTATCAGAGTTATTCATAGGATGATATATTTTATCATTATTTATCACAATCAGGAACCATAATTGTTATTGAATATTTTTATTTACAAATAGGATATATCCAAACTCATGATATCAATGTGTAAATATCTCACAAATTACACTAATGTTTAATATGGTTTATAATTTCTATCATTAAAATTATTACAAGTTGAAAAATGTAAATTTTAATTTTGTTACACATTGTAATTTTGAAGAAATGAAGGTAATTTTGAAGAAATTAAGATAATTTTGGAAATATATCTTAGTATTTAATTATAGAGAGTAATATATATATATAAATACTTTTCATTGAACATAATATATTTAAATTATTTACACTTTTAATAGATAACAGTGGGTAATTTATCATAATTATTGAAATAAAATCATATCACATAAAATATATGGATACAAAAATATATAAAATATAACATATATGAGTGATATGGAATATTGTATCTATTATGGAAATAACTATATAAAATATATCAAATATTTAATTATATTATAATTTTTTAATTTTTTTAATTTGAAATTATTAATTATACATTGTCAAATTTTGTTGAATGGATGAGTCTGTAGTATGGTTTATATATAATAACACTAACTAAACTCATTATTGGTATGGTTTTGGATTTTTTATGGGATTAATGATATTTTTATTGATATAAAATCATATGAAACAAAATAATTACAGTAATTTCTTTACATTATTATTATTTTTTGGCCATGATATAAGTCCCCTTGTATAGGAACACTAAGATTAAAAAATAAAATTCTTTACGAACTCTTGATTTTATAAAACTTAAAAAAAATTAAATAAATAAAAAACATTATAACTATTTAAATACTTCAAAAATTTAATATAAATCTTAAAATATATATGAAATATGCAAGTAAATGCTGAATTAATTGGATAAATAAATTAATAATCATTGAGAATAAAATATAAAGTGTGAAAACATTAAATATGAGAGAAATATTAATTTATATGATCTATTTCTTTACTAGAATGAAAATACAACATACTATGAACAATTTCCCTGATTTCCCTAGAAATACCAATATTATTTCATGAACATCAATATTCCCATTATGATTCATTTTTCGGAATAATTTTTATAATTATTTAAAAATAAAATATAAATAGATAATCATAAAATGTGATCTATGTAAATAGTGACTTTGATACCTCATCAATGTAATGGCCCACATCCTAGATTCACATCCCATTTCATGTTTAGTTGTCATCGTTAATTGGAGGATTTTCAAGGGTTATTATTGGGAGTATGGAAGAATTGGGGGGATTCCACTATAAAAAATTACATAGCTAGGACATGAAGGGTTGTGCATCGCCATGTCGATGGTGGTTTCATTATAGTGTATCCATGATATAATATAGGGAATATAATTTTTTATAATAGTGATACTATATTTTGACGAAAAGAATCACCATGGAGGTAAGAGACCACATAGTCCCTTCATAAGTGGTTGAGCACTGCAACATTAAGCTAAGTGGCTACAATGTAGCTGTATTTGAGGATTCTACATATGGGGGGTTACACCAGGGTGGGTGGGCTATGTAATAGACTCCCTTTTGAATATATTTTCTATTTTATGGTGCATAGGGATAGATAGTAACCATGGATCCACTTTTATAAGATATTGTCATGAAAAGTAGAAATGGCTCAACCCATAGAGGATACAATGTGGTATCCTCTAAATGTGTTATAATAGTGGTGTATTGCAGCATGATAAATGAGGCTTCATCATGGATGAGTACGTTTATATCTACCTATATATACCTTAAACCAAATTATAATTCCATATTCTCTCACTACACTCTCTCAAAAACTATGATAACAAAGGTGGATTTTGAATCTCTTTGAATCCCCTTTAAAATGTTATTAATCTCATCATCTATTACAATATGTGATGATTTTAGGTATTCTCTTCAGCATATACCCATGATTTCAATATTATTGACCTCATATCCACACATTGCTTCTTTCAGGGTTATGGTGTAGCGTCAAAATCATTATTTATGCGTATTTATGAAATTTTCAAAGTGTTATTGGTCAAATATCATTGGTATATTATAGATTCTGCACATGAGAGATGATCAATGATCCACGGTTTTGAAAATTTATTTTGGGATGGATATGGATGATTATGAGGTATTAGATACATTTAATAATCTTCATTTTATGTGAGATCAAACAAATTTCCATTTTTTATCCTTTTGGATTACAACAAAATTAAACTACTAAATATTTAATTTCATAAATTAATGAAAAGGCATGGTGATGACTTGTCAATGTATTACAACATGATAATATTATTACTTATAATTTTCTTTATATGGATATCTCTATGGTATACATGTTTATAATTTTGTTATACATAGATTAAAGATATTTTTTTGTTCGAAATTTGTAAATGAAATAAGTCCAATAATTAAATTTTTGGGCCCGGAAACCTACCATTGAATGATTAAATGATTACAATGTTTCTTAAAATATGATGGTAATTAAAATTGATTCCATGGGAATATTTAATTTAACATGATATTACATGTGTTAATGTAAATGTTAATAATATAAATTGAACAATCTTTTTAGTGTTTAAAGGATTAAAAATTCATATTTACGATATTTTTCCTTTTCACATTTTGATGAAACTAGTTTTGATTATAGAGATAATTTTTAATAATTTAATCATTTGATATATATAATGACATATTATTCCTATAGTTTGAACCTATGAATAATAAATTTGTTCAACTAGTATAGACTAGTAATTAGTTGTTGAATAAAAATAATAATTTGGGGCAAAGAGTTCCCATTTTCTTATAAAGGATGAATTCCATGCGTTGGGGTTTGTAAGATCCCATTCTCACATGAATTATATATATCCTATTGATAGGCCTATTAATTCTAATTTAAAATGATTTTTATTATAGTATTGTTATTTAATCTAGTTCCAAAATTGTTATGTTATGTGGTATGAGCATATGATGGATGATGAGATATGGGCGGGGAGGCCCGAATTATGTTGAAGTAGTTGAATATTGTTATTACGATATGAAATGGGACATTCATGTGGGCATTATGGATTTCTCTAGATTTTAAGTAATGGGTAGAAGTTTTTCTTACACATTATTTTGATTCATTTTTATTATTGTTTGTTATTGTATATGTTTAATGTCTATAAGACTGGGTTGCTTATTTTAACTATATTCATTTCCCTGCTGCTTCTAGCATATGGATGAGCTTGGACGAAAATTAGTATGTGGTATCTATTGATGGTTTTACTATATAAACTAGAATTATGTATGTTAATAATGTGTATAATTCTTACACCATGGTGATAGTGATGATGAAATGAAAATTTTGAAAAAATTCCAATATTGAGAAATTGAGGACACTGATGGATAATATTGGAGTGCACAGATATATCTTTGTTGGCTAATTGAATATAGATATAATAATGTCCATTAATGGATAATGTATTAATTAAAAAAAGGTATGAGGTAAAATATAATTAATTAATTAATTTAGATCCTTTATATTCTTGTGTATTTAATTGATTCTAGTCCCCAGTAGAGTTTTTCAGTTTTCAATGACATAGTTAAATTAATTCCTCCTAGAATTATTTTATTCCAATAGAATTTTTGTTAGAAAAGTTATATAATATATGCTTTTGGATTTCATAATCCTCCCCACCAATATTGGTACTGTGACTAAAATATAGTTGAATTTGGGAGGGTGTTTTCCCCAACACCCTAGTGGGAGGATGGATTGATAACTACTGCCTCTAACCCTACTCTCTTATTTTGGTAGTATTATATTCTGGAATTCATGGTGGTTATTTTTCCCATATATTTGTGTAGAGTGTTATGATGTATTGTGGTTATTACCCAAAAATTTAACAATAAATATAGTATCGTAATGGTTATTATAGATATGACATGTGTGGGTTGTAATACCTTGTCGCACTTACTTGGTGTTTGGGATGTGATGTAATGAGGTATAATTACTAATGTATAATGCATGAAGTATTGGATGTATTGAATCTAAAAAATAACTCAATTACTATAAATGGATATTTTTATGGGATGGTGTGTTGATTTGATGCATAAGGTGTATGTTGTGATATATAGCACATGTTTCATTAGGTTGCCATACATTTTCATAGGGATGGATCATGATCTGGGGAATTGGGATAGAGTAGAAAACCAATTAGAAAGAGATAGTGTGGTAACAATTTTGGATTATTATAATTGTATATTATAACTTTTATGTGGTAATTGGAGAGAGAAATCCCCAGTGAGTCTTGGAACATATTATACTTGATTAGGTGATGAGTAAGTTTCACATGTTGTTCACTAGGAATTAGAATGATTTATATTTATTCAAAGAGAGAGGATCCTTAGGGAATCATACTATGTATATTTTTATGGTCACCCAACACATATATAATCTATATTTATTTTCATCATTAGTAGGCTGTAGATTATGATTTGTTTTACTAGATTGTGGTTTTGGTTTGAGTTGATATGACTTCATTGTCACTGATGAGTTTCCTTTTGGGTACTTTTAGTTTTCCTTTTAGTTTTAATAGTACATTATGAACATATATCTATAATCATAAGAATTCAAATATATATATATATATATATCTGTGTGTGTGTGTGTGTCATAGTTGATAGGTGAATCCGTATATCTATAAATTTTTCAGATTCTCCACAAGGTCAATACCTTATATTTTTGTATTCTAATATCCAAAATGCTAGACACCTAACCAAGGCCTATTATAGATGGGAATTAATCTATCACCATTATTCTTATATCATTATTGTCCATGAAGATGAACTATATGGGGGATGGGGTTATTATATTTTCATATTAAAGGATTGGGTTATGGGAAAAAATGTAGAATGGTGTTTGGAACATGTCATATTTTAGGGGTTAGTAAATAGATGATATCACCTACAATTCATAAGTGATGTAAATAGGAGATAAAATATGAGACATGATTATTTAGGACCCCTATAATATGATTCAAAACCCATTATATTTATTTATCCTACTAAATTATGTGAATCATGTTTTGGGGTATATACCTATGAAAGGATTATGCATCATTCTTCTTTTCAGATTTAATATAAAATGGTATATAATTGGATTATATTTACCTTTTATGAAATAAAATAATTATATAGTTTATTAATATCAATTATTCAATATTCTAATTTTTAGAGCTTAAATATTTGTTCATATTGTAGGTATCTCTAGAAGTCAACATCCTCATTATATATGTTATGATGATGGGGAACAAGATATTCTAACAAATTTCTATAGAGTAGTTGTCGATAACAAAGGCACTTAGAGGTGGAAACTCTGAGAGTTTACATTACAAAACCAATATAAGTATGGGGCTTTTGAATCAGACATAGTCATTAAAGACTAGTTTGATTATTTGGAGATCAATTTTTATGATCCATTACAATATAGAGAATCAGTATTCATTGGATGTGATGATGATACATAAATAATAGAGTAGTGATAAAACTAGTTCATTTTGGAATTCAAGGAGTTAATAGTCTCATAGGGGATGTTCAAATACCGGTTCATTAAATAGTATCATATTTTGGCCATGATGGTGATATATACTAGTAAATTATTCCATATCGATAGGGGATTTATATTTCGTAGGAGATCAGGATCTATTTTTGGACCCTTCTTTAATATTCACTACACCTATTTGCAGATGGGGACACCATTGGTGAGGAATATCAAGGAGTCTATTCATCTAAAGAGGTAGTTCCATGCACTTTATTCATGTTGGTGATATATTTATAGGTAATGGAGATATTATAGGTTTTTTATAGGATACTAACAAAAACAATATCTTTATGAGAATGGATTCATCAGGATTATTCTTTTTGTAAATTTGTGGTCCTCTGTTCCTAGTTTCATAGATATAATAGCATTTAATAATCCGGAGGTTGGTACCAACAATCATAAAATTGTTTATTCATGGGAATAATAAATAAATACTATAACAGTGGATCCAATTCATGTTTATCTAATGGAGGAAACTTGGATTATTTATAATAATTTATGACATTTATGGGAATTGAACAAGTTCTTCGCAGTCCACTTCATGTTCTTCAATTGAGATAGTTTCAACTGAGGTAGTAGCCATAGGTAATTCTTGTTTGGGATCAGCCGATATAGGATGGACATAGATGAGGAAACCCTATAATGATAATATTTCTCATGGAGAAGGGAATGACTACGAATATGGTCTTAATTTGGAATACAGAGATTGTGTAGTTGGGTATAGTGATCTTCATGGTCTATCTTTCCTATAACCATGACTTCCAGACATCATTTAAGGTAAACATTAAGTGGTTTTAATATGGATTTATTCATTGTTTGATTCATGATATACAAAACCCATTATATCATTTTACTTAATCTATTCATTGGGTATTGATGCGTATAGTAATTAAATTCCCTTGGACTAGAATATGTTTGTTAGAGGTTGAGATGAATTATATGATACATGTAGAGAGTTTGGGATAGAGTAAGAAAAACACCACTATTTGGAAGACATCTTAATTTTATAGATAAATCCATATGACAACATACAATACATAGTTTTATTTTATTTGATGTAGGATATCATGGATTTATTTAAGATTAAGGTTTTTTATATGATAAGGATAGTGTGCCTATAATGTTCATAGATGTGTGATACCATTATATGCATCATATTTGTGTTGCATTATATTCATTCATGGTTTATTAGATGTTGTGTATTTCATTGGTGGGCCAGCTAGTAGTGTTTCTTAGGAATATGGAAGAGTAACGTGATCTATTTCCTTTGGAGGATGCATATTTTTAACTATGCGGAAATATATAGTTTTGGATTGACTTACAACCATGTGTTTTTCCTAAATGGATCTATACATATAGTATGGCTATTTTTTATCTACAAAATTGTCTAGTACAACTATATTATCTATTTGAGTGAGGTTTCATTATAACTAGTATCACACCATTATGTGTAACTGTTTCTTTCACAAAGAATATCGATGTAATCATGCATATTTTAATGGATTATCTTTTCTTGATCCAAGTGAATATGAAGAATCACTATGCTCTGCTATATATTGAGGATTTATTTAATCATATATATGAAATATGATTGTTATTGAAGTTTGAAATATAGTTGGGATATCCTCATATGTCGGTGAATGATTATGATATTACAAAAACTAATTTCTAATTTCTTCACCGATATTACAAGTTCATTTCGAAGTTGTTCGACGTGAAATATGATCCAATCATGTTCATGGAATTCATGAGTGAAGTTTTCTGTGTGTTCCCAAATATCTGAATGGTGGTTTTCCAATGGAATACTTTTGTAATACATTTCTGTTGAAGAGAATCCATATAATCTATGTGATGTTTTGAGAGTTCATTATTTTTTCTATATATTTGGGATGATGTAGAAATGTGATTTCTGTGATCATGAATTTCATTTCATATGAATCAACATCTCCCATTTGATAGTAAGTGTGGATCCCCCAAATATAGATGTCCTTGCATCTAGGGAAACCCCCAAAACTATTATAGAGGTACAGAGGTTTCTTGGTCATATATAATGGTATTAGAGGTTTTTAGATGACTTCTCAACGTTTGTGACTCATCTACTAGACATGACTATAATGGTTCATGTGGCCATGTGAAATTACTAGTTCATTATAACATTCATGTAAATGAAAGAGATGTTGGTTATTATTCTATTTTTCCATATTCCCAAATATGGTGTTACGTTTTAGTTTTATTGTGAAACTTTCATATTGTCATTGGTTTTATTCTGATAGCCTAGATATTAGTTTTTTGTTTTTCTCATTGGCAGTTATTTCACCTTGAGAATGACTATTCCACCTATGATCCTGATTTTGTGGTGGTTGTGTTTTTCCTAGTGTTGTTCAAAAATTACCCCACTAGAAATATTTTTTTGGATTTATAAAATCATAAGAGACTAAGTTATGAATTTTCAACATGTAACATTAATGTACAAAAATTATTGTAATTAAATTGTTATAGGATCAGTTATTAAATATTTCATATACACCAAGAAAGGGTAATATTATTGCCAATTCATTGAGAAGAAATTCACATTTTTACCCTATAAGTAAATCTAGATATGCCATTAGAGTAATGGATGGGTTCACAATGATGTATCTGGACTACTAGTTGTTGGGGGGTATTTATTTTTTATATGATAATACAATAATATTTATTAATATAGATGGAGGAGTCTAATTTGGGAAACTATAAGTTAGTGGTTCAAATTGATAGTTTTTTCTTTGGTAATTACATTGATGGTATGACTAAGGATGATCAACACTCAATTTTTTTTGGGGAATACATTTCATCCCCTCATTGAAGTGGGATACAATTATCCATGAGTTCCATAACTCATGTTTATTGATACATCCCAATATTAAATTGTTGTATAGATCTATAAGAGGTTAGTTTTTGTGTCCTCTGATGATGTGTGTTTTTGAATAGTTTTTTCTCAATGTTTTGTCAAGTATTAGGTGGAGGTTGAACACCATGTTCTTATTGGATTGGTCTTATAGTTATATTTTTCTATAAACATGGGAATAAATATTTATTGGAGTAATTAATAGTTTACCTCAATATTAGTGATGTTAGAATGAAATATGAGTGATAGGGTATCTTTTTTTGAAGTTAACCAACTCTGTATTGATTAGGTATTCGAGAAAGGTTGAGGTTTTATTGATGTAGTATTTGGTAGAGATGTTGAAACTCAATTATGTCATGAGGAAAATCATATATGATAATTTTCTTCATTTTATCTCAATGGTCTAGAGGGGCATACATTATGATTTTGGCTCTCAATTATTCCTTATCAATTGTTATAAATCTCATTGGGATGGTTAGACATAGTTGACCATATAGAGTCTTGAAGACATGTTAAGTTCTTAGGTACAATATTTTAGTATTTCATGGATAAGGAACCTAAATTTGGTTAACAATTATTACCTTAATAGATTTCACTCCACCATTGGTATGGAATTTTTCGATGGTCTATGCATCAATCATTTTCATTAACTTTTTTAATAGACTATAATTGGAGAGTTATCTATTATCATGCTAGAACTAGTATATAATATGATATTGATTTTTCCTATGATATGTTAGAGGATTTAATCAGCCAAGATCATAAAAAATCATATTCTGATTATAAGAGGAGGCCTCAATTGTTTTATATTGAATATCATGTGATTGGAAGATAACTCTTCATCATGGGAAATTATGGTTTGATCATGGTTGTAAGAGTTATTTATGTTTATTGGGGACATTTTATTTATTGGATCCTTTTTGAGCCATGGAGTATCAAATTAAACATCCATTAAAAAATATTTTGATAGATGATTTTTAAAGGGAACAGATTCATAATTATATTCATGATGACTGTCAGATCATTTATTGGGAAGATATCAATGTCGAATATGATGTGACCTAAATGAAGTGTCCAATAGAGATCCAAGAACATAGGTAAAAGATGTATTTACATCATTATATTCCACTAATTCATATATTTTTTATAAACAATGGTGTGTTGGACTGCACCATTAATGATATACACTTAGTACACCCGAATTTTTTATGTTGAACTCTTTCCATATACTATTTCTCATTTTTCATTATAAAACCTTTTCTAGATGGTGCTTTTATTTCTCTCTTGTTTCTTATTATTAATTTACCAAAAAAAATTAGGTTTATTCCTAAAAATGTGTTTTAGGATTTTTTTATTCTTTAATGTATTTTTTGAAATCCATATTATGAGGTAGTTGATCTCATGTCATGGATAAACCTTTTAGTGATTTTTGGAGCGGTGGATATTAGAATGACACACTTCTCTTTATTTCACTCCTTCGATTTGAAATATCAAAGAAGAGAATATTTTGAGATGTATCAAATATAATGAGTTTTATCCTAAAATAAATTCTATTATTTAGATTTAGTTTTATAGTTTTCTGGAGGAGTCAAAAGTGTCTTTAATGGAGTTTAGAGGAAAAGGAATGTTCCACTATAATAAAAGGTACAACTGAAACATGAGGAGATTTTTTCCAATATGGTGGTAGTAGATTTTAAATAATGGATACATGTTATGGTGTATGGGATAATTTGGTGGAAAATAGTGATACTAAAACTTATTTAATTGATATTACATGGGTGTAGGCTATGAAATAGTCCATTTTAGGTGGCTAGGAATTCCAGCACTGAGCTAGTATGCTCCACCACAGTGGGGTTTTAGGCAGCTTCCTAATCAGAGGGTAGTTGATCTATAGTGGTAGGGAAACAATGTAGGATCTAAAGTTCAAGTGGGGTTATATGAATTGGCACATAGTAAACTGTTATAATATCAATATCTAGTTTTATATGACCTTTATATAAAACTTATAATCACCTATGACTAAGGGGGTAGTGGCATGGTCTCCTCCTATTTTTCTTATTAAATCCATAGATTTGAATATATGAGAATCATATTAGATATAATTAATGAAATATAATAAATTCATATAATAGAATATAAAATTATGATAATATACTATATAATTATTTATAATTAAATTCAATCTCTTTGATAGCTTGTAATTCAAAGAACACCTTGTCAGAAAGTGACTTGATTCAGTATTAAAATAAAATTATTTAAACACTTCCATTATAACCGAGACATTATGTTGTAGGGAATGAATAGTAATAACTAGATTATTAATGGTATATTTTTTATACAAGTAATGAAATATACATTCGTTATTTATTTATTACAATTAATATAAAAATTATTATATGAAAAATAAATAATTTCTAAAAAACTATTTTTCTCTAAAAGGAGGATTAGTCATGCCTTGTAAAAATAACTAAAATTTATTTTCAAAAAAATTAGAATATTTATTTTAAAAAATAAACTTCATTAATTAAATAACCATATAAATATTTTATTTTGGAGAACATTTGATGTTTTTTCTGAAATATTTCATTTTTTGATGAATCGTGAAAATACCATATTTTAATTTAAAACTAACTTTTTGTTTAATTATTTATGTTGTAAAATTATTATATAAATTATTTTGAACATAAAATAAGTTCAAAAATAAATATATTACTCCAATTTTAGTCATTTTATTAATTTTAATATTGAATATGAATTAAAAACTCTTTGGTCATTTGATCATTTTCTCATCGATAACCCGTATTCTCATCCCATCGAAAGAGTTATTATTAAATTAAATATTGGAAATTAAATTTATAGAATTTTAAAAAATGGATTAAATATTTGAAATAATAATAATTTATAATATTCAACCAGTCCAACATAATTTTTGTCTAATTTGAATAGTGAAGATAATAAAAATAAATTATTAATGTTTAGGTGATATCAAATTTACTGGGGGTTAAATTAAAATTATAATGGAAAAATGGCCACAAAACTCTTATAAAATCTATTTTTAGAATATTTACACCATATAATGTATCAATGTCAATATTAGTTATTTTTTACCATTTTTACATGTGAAAAATGATGGAACATATTTTTCCACTCAAATATTACAATTGTGATACTCACTACTATTATTAATGTCCACCCCTTCCTCAATTCCTAAGATAATAAAACCGATTATTATTTATTTATCCAAAATAAAAAAATTAAAAAAATTCAATTTTCTAATCACATGTTCCTTATTTTTTTTCAAAAATCCATCATTTGAATGCTTTGTTACCAACCTCAGGAGTTCACTTGAAGAAGAGGTAGCATTCTTTAATGATCATTTATTATTTCATTTCTTCCTCCACCTCATTGTAAATTTATTAACATGATAATATATAATAAATTAAGTATAGTATAAAGACATATATTTTGTTATGTTATGGTAATTACCTAAAACTATCCCACTTTCATAAAATTATTTATGAAATCATCATTCGTTTGTATGGTACTCTGCCTCCTCACGAACCAACTCCATTCATTTATCAATTAGAACCATTAATGGTTGGGTATGATGATTGATAAAAAGTGTATATTTGAAAATGATAACATAATTATATCTTTTTATTCATTATATAATATATAAATTTTTATATTCCATTATGTAGGGGATATGATATTGATGCTTGCGTGAACAACAGACTACCGCCTCACAAAGGGATGTGATCTATCATTTACAAAAGCTTTACATGGATGGTTATAAGGATAAAATTTATAATATATGTGTTATGAATGGAATTATAATGAAATTGATGTCATTATTTTTTCTTAAAATATATTATATCTTATTCATTCATGCAATAAAAAATGATAATGTTGTTCTGGTATGTGTGGACTACCGCCTTCACAAAGCAATGTTAATCACTTATCACTATTACACTACATGGATGATATATATGTATGTTTATATATATAATATGATATAAATTATATAGTTATAATTCTGAAAATATAATATAATACATAACTCCATTTCTTAAATATCAATGAAAATGAAAATGTTCTCCATGCATACTGATGACCCATCATTTCCAATATTGTTACATGGTTCATTTTTCATAACCATAATTCATGATTTGTTTTTATATTATAATTGAATTATAAATATCATAATTATCTCATTAATATTTTTTTATTGAAATATATAATATACAAAATAAATAATACATAAATGTCAAAGCACGAATAAGAAAATAAGTCAATTCACACAAGAAAAATGTAAACAATAAAATATGACTAACGAAAATGTGATAAAATGTTATTAATGTATCATATATGATAGTATAAATACAAATATTGTTGTTTGTTAAGTTAATTCCATTACTAAAACCACTATAGGGATGTTTAAATCTTATTCATCCAAAATGTAACATTAGGTAAAAAAAATTCATCTCAATTTACCTTCATTATGGTATATTGTAATGTCATGAAAACTATAACATCCCGGTTCCGGAAGCCACCTAGGGGTGCCCGATTCTCGGTTGGTCACATGGCCTCAGCGCATTTCCCCAAATGCCAGAGGTTTTCGACCAGCAGCGAGGGCTTAGGGTGAGATTGTGGGGAAACTATGCCCTCATTGGCAGAGTACACAGTGGAAGGGAAACAAATAGACAATAATGGAAGCAGTAAATAACCAATAACATTTATCAGCGGAAGACTGTAAGAATGAACAAATGGCGAACACACAGACATATATATATATATACACATGTGATTCATGATACATATGTCAAGGAAAACTTCCAAACAATTCACAATGCCGAATACATTACTAAACCAATGTACAAAAGAAAAATTGATGAGAAACTCCTCAGCATCACAAGCCTTAGCTTTCTCCCATGCTTTCCATCTCTAGTGCAATCATGAACCTGAAGTAGAGGGGTTCTTTCCCTTATCTATACCTGCAACAATGTAATATTTTTGGGCCCAAAAGCCTGGCCCAAATAGGTTGTGAGACAAAATCCCAGTTGGAAACCACCAAGAGATATGTTCCTATCAGTCAGGGAATATAAGGCATTTAAAAGTAAAGAAGTAGTAAATAGGAAAGTACTAAATAGTAAAGAATCCATATTTTCATCCATCTAATCCATAATAGTTAATCAGCTACACAAACAACAAGAAAAAATAGGCAACCCTCTAGGTAGATCTCACAGACTAACCCCTCTGGTTCAACCAACATGTTCTACCAACCCTATGGGAGGAAAAAACAGTCTCACCCCTCTGGTTCAGCTAATGAATAGACTCTTTGGGGAGGCAGTCACCATCAATTCCCCTTATAGTCTAGTATCGTACTAAAGGAGCTTTGGGGATGCACTCATCTTCTCATTCCCCATTTGTCCGACATCCAGGAACAACATACACTCTGGGGAAGCACTCAATTTCAATTCTCCCTGTGGTCTCACATCATATTAAAAGACATTCTGGAGAATCCCTTACGTCCATTCTCTTTATGGTCTAATATAACAGCTTCTCATAGACCTGTGTAAGTCAAACAACCCTGGAAATTCCCATCGGGGAAGGTAAACCACAAAAAATACTTGGATAGCAGTCTACAGTATCTCATCATGTCCGTATTGATAATCACACCATCATACAATACTAGGGATGGGAAAACTGGTCATAGCCTAACAAGTGAAACAAGACCAAACTCACATATAAGACATGCATGGGAAAAACATCCAAATCATCGTAATTAGCCTGAAAACATTCTAAATCCTCTAATCTAGCATACAATCAAGAAGGAAATAAATAGGTATAAAATAGTAACACACAATACCCCATTCATGGGTATTGGTGATTTTGAACAATAATTCAAAGACCATAAACCAAAAGGCACAAAACACCTACCTTTAGGGTTCTGATGAAAATGATCCACAAGCAATTCAACCTCTTCAATACTAGCAAATTCCCCACTGGAAATAGTCTTAACCTCCTTCCCTAACATCCACAAGTTTTGAAAAATCAACACCTGAGGCAACCACAACCATAGATCTACACACAATGGGTGTAGATCTAGACAACCAGGGGATAACGAAATGTAGATCTAGAGGGAAACTCAAAGGAACCAAGAGGAGAGACTTACCCGAGAAGAACTGGCTTCGATCCACCAAGAAAACCCTTCGATTTTCCACCAAAACGAGTGGGATAGCTCCTTCAACCTTTTTGAACCCGAAATCCCGAGTGTGGCTTGAGTGGGAGAGAGTTTGGAGGAGAAATGAGGAATCCCGAGAGGCATAGGGCTTTAAACCCTAATTTTAAGTGGCTGCACGGTTTCCCAACACGGTTTGGAGGACCGTGCACCAACCGTGCGGTTTCCACTGTCTCTCTTAGAGGCTTTGCACGGCTTTCCTGCATGGTTTGAAAAACCGTGCGCAGCTCATGTGGAGCCCACTATCATGGGTTCATGGTTTCGTGGGATGGTTGCAAGGGTTGATTAAACCATGTGCCAACCGTGCACCACTGCCCAACCTCTGAAAATTAATCTATTCCCAAAAATGACCAGAAAAGAGAAAAATACCTAAAAAGAATGTTCGGGTTCTTACAAACGTCCACCATTAAAGAAATTTGTTCCTGAATTTACCTAGCAAGGCACATAAGAAGAATCCCCATCCAAATTCGGCCACTACGATCGTACATCGGTCTCCCTTTCCCAAGTCTCATCCTATACTTTCTCGTGCTGCCATAGAACTCATACTAGATGAACAGACCGGCCACAGAGAACCATTGTACTGCGATCATCAATCCTGATAGGATGCACCTCAAATGACACAACCTCTTTGAGCTCAACCTCCTCAGGTTGAAATACATGTGATGGGTCTGAAAAGTAATACCCAAGATGAGAGACATGGAAGATGACATGTATAGACCAGTACCTCTGAGGCAACTGAAACCGATAGGCAACCGGCCCAACTCTCTCCAACACCTCAAATGGCCCGACACACCTTGGTGAAATCTTACCCTTTATCATAATCCCCTTGTGTCCCAATATCGGCGTGACATGTAGAAAAACCTGATCCCTGACCCTGAACACTAGAGGTCCTCTCTGCTGATCAGCCTAAGAATTCTGACATGATTGTGAAGTTTCCATCTTCTTCTGAATCAACTCTATATGCTCTGTGGTCTACTGAACAAGACGAGGTCCCCAAAAAGCTTCATATCCTGCCTCTAGCCAACATTAGGGTGATCGGCCTGGCCTACCGTACAAAGTCTCGTATGGGGCCATCTAAATATTTTTTTGAGAACTATTATTGTAGGAAAACTCCACATGAGGTATATTTTTCTCACAAGAACCTCCAAAATCCAGAATGCATACTCGGAGCATATCCTCGTGCACCTGAATCATATGCTCAGACTGGCCATTTGTCTTAGGATGGTATGTTGTACTCAAAAGTACATGTGTTCCCAAAGCCTTCTGAATCCCTTGCGAGACATGATAAGTAAAACATATATCCCTGTCTAAAACAATAGAGTGTGGAACTCCATGCAGGAATACAATCTCACGGATTTACAACCGTCCCAATTTGTCAACACTGAAGGTCTCCTTGATTGGCAAGAAGTGAGCAACCTTCGTAAGTCTGTCTATGACAACCCAAACATCATTATTCCCTCAAGGTGATCTCGAAAACCAGTTATGAAGTCCATCACGACATCGTTCTACTTCCACTCTGGAATGGGTAGCTGCAATAAAAGACTATCTGGTCGCTGATACTCCGATTTCACCTACTGACATGTGGAACACCTCATGAAAAAACCTGCAACATCTTTCTTCGTACGTGGATACCAATACTGGAGGTGTAGATCATGATACATCTTGGTGACTCGAGGATGAACTTCCCAAACATAGGAATGAAAATCCTGTATCATCTCCTAACATATGTCTTCCGACACCAATACACATCCCTAGAAATGCAAGATCTCATCCTTTCCTACTGATCAACCAGGAATAGGGTCCTCTCTTGACACATTTTCTCGTAGGACTAGGCCTTCAGAATCTGAATGCTCCCTCATTCGTACCCGATCAAGAAGTGTAGAGGTACAGCTATATAAGATAGAAAATTATGCCCCTGTCTTTCGTGTACCTCAAAATGCATCTCAGAGAACAGAACCATAAGCTGCCACTCACTACTGGCCTCTTGAACTGCCTGTATCTGAGTCCTTCTGTTCAACGCATCAGCCACAACGTTTCCATTTCCCCGGGTATAGGCAAGATCGAAATCAAAGGATTGTATATACTCAACCCACCTGCACTGTATCAAATTCAGATCTTACTGAGTGAAGATGAACATGAGAATTTGGTGGTCGGTGAAAACCACAAAATACTCCCCCAGATGATAATGTCCCCAACAGTGTATGACATGAAAAACTGATTCCCCAAAGAGATCTTGCATCTGGTAGTTCCTATCATGTGGCCTCAACTATAGAGACCTGTACGCAAGGGCCCCATCTCCCTGCAAAAGCATAGCTCCCAACCCGACACCAGAAGCATCAAAATAAAATATGTATCTCTTGTCCGACTCTGGAAAGAAAAGTATCGGTGCTGTAGTCAATCTCCCTTTCAGCTCTTGAATGTATGACTCACAAGAATTTTACCAAAAGAACTTTGCACCCTTCTTGGTTAGACCTTTCAGCGGTTCTGCTAAGCATGAAAAGTATTGTATGAAGCGTCTGTAGTATCCAGATATCCCTAAGAAACTATGCACCTCAAAGATGTTCTTCAGCTGTTCCCAGGAAACTACTTCACTCACTTTCACAGGGTCAAATTATACTCCTCTCTATGAGATAACATGACCCACGAAGTGAATCCAATCCATCCAAAAGTGGAACTTTGAGAGCATATCATATAACTGATGCTCTCTTAGTGTACTCAATATGATCTCAAGGTGGGTAGCATGGTCGTGTCGAGTGTGAGAGTAAACCTAGATATCATCCATGAAGACTACTACAAAATAATACAGATAAGGGTGAAAGACACGATTCATCAGAGCCATGAAAACTGATGGCTAGTTCATGAGTCCAAACGGCATGAAAAAGTACCCATATAGATCATACATACTCTGAAAAACTATAATCGGTATGTTCATGGTCTAATGCGCAACTTATGATATCCGAATCTCAAGACAATATTCGAGACCACTCTGGATCCTCGAAGCCGATTGAAGAGTTCACCGATCCTCAGAAAGGGATATCGGTTCTTGACTATCAACTGGTTTGACTTCCAAAAGTACACACACGGCCTGACGGTACCATCTGCCTTCGTCACAAATAAGACAGGCAATCCCCAAGGAGACGTACTAGGTCAGATGAAACACTATACCTACAACCCTTCCAGCTGCTTCTTGAGCTTCTGTAACTCAAGTGTTGTCATCCTATAATGAGGAATGGACACCGGTGCCACTCCCAGCACAAGGTAAATAGAAAATTCTACATCATGCTACAAAGTAAAACAAGAAAAGTCCTCTAGAAAGAAATCCCTGTAACGATCCACCATTGGAGGAAAATCTAACTATGAAGTCCCTTGGTCATCCAGATAAAGACTAGAAATCAGGGTTGTAACTCCTCCTAGCCCATGATTCTTGGGTCCTGCTCTACTTTCCTGGACATCCCACTAGCCCTTATGAAGAAAATATCCACCCTCTGGTTATATGAAACTCACCTACAACAATAACAGTTGAAAACTTCCTTGAAGGGGACTAGACAGTCCATTGCGAGAGTGACCTCATAGCATGCCTTCTCTAGTATTTAGAGATCCCATAGAAAGTGATACCCAACCACCTCTAAAGGGAACTCCTTGCAATGACATACACTAGCCGTCCTAGTCCCCAACGGTGTGTCTAGAGTCAAATTATCGATAGAAGAAAAGATGCAGAGCTCAAGGATCTCCATTACAACAATAAAGATAAAACTATGGGAATCCCTTGTGTCGAAAAGAGCAGAAGATAAAACTAAGGAAACTAGAATGGTACCTCGAAAAATAGAGGGTCTGGGATCCTACTCCAGTTGGGTCTGCTCCACCACAAATGTTTGTCCTGCTCATGTTGGGTCTGCTCCACCACAGATTTTTGGCCTGCTCCGCGGCCCGATGACCATGCCTGACTGCTTTGATCTGATCCACCCAGCTGTCGCTGAAAGACCGGTGACTGACCACAACGGCCTCTACCTCCACATCAGCCCGAACAGACAAATGAACTCCAGTTCCCTGACTGGTGAGAAGCTGGTGGCGCTTCTCCTAAATGAGGAGTCAGGGAAGAACTCGTGTCACTAGCTGTTGGTGAGAAAACCTGAAAGAAGCTCTGAACGTGACCCATCGTTCCGCATGATCGGCAATCCACTATGTCCCTCTGGCACTGCGGCCACATATTCCCAACTCTTCCACACTAGTAGGATACCACCTTGCAAACTGAAGGTGTGTCCCGCTGCCTTGAATCATCGCGCGTAGACTCTCTACGTTGCTTCCTACTGTCAGCTGGTGAACCACTAACCCTAGAGGCGGAATCGCCTTGGCTCTCGGCTCCAGAATCTCTCATATTGTGCTATGTAATCAGTGCCTGGTTGACAATGGAAGCGATGGAAGTCATCCTGATGATATTATCCTATGAGCGGATCTCCCATCTGAGATCATCCTCAAATATCCTTGCCAAGAACAACCCATATCCACCCTGGAGGGGTTCGAAATGCTGATGCTCAATGAAATGAGAGGAGTACTCCATAACTTAAAGAGTACCCTACTCCTGTTTCATGAACTCTTGGGCATGGTCGGCCCTCAGGGTCTCTGGATAGAATTATTCAATAAATATGCACTAAAACTCCTCCCAGGCCATAACCTGCAGATGAACCGCCTAAGAGATCACATCCCAACACCTCTTGGCAGAGTCAAATTTCATGTAGGTACTAAGCGTGACCTGCCTCTCTGGAGTCATCTCCAGATGCTCTAAGATTGTCATTATCGCTTCTAACCATGACTCTATAGCCGTAGGACCTCCTTCCCCTAAGAAGGTGAGAAGATGTTGTAGCTGGAAAACCCGTGTCAAGTCTTCCATAGTCAAGGAAGTAGGCGGTGCCTCCTCGAAGGTCTGAATCATCCTCATGAATCGTTCCCTAAATTGTGCATCAGCATCTTCATATGGTATAACTATTGGTGCTAAGACTGGCACAATAGGAGGAACTGACGGAAGTCCCTGATCAACCATGTCTAGTGTCTGATCATCACCCTGCAGATGGAAGTCAACCGGAGGATGTCTCAGTGGCATGAATCTACATGGTCAATCGCGCACCTTAGATCAAGATTAATAGGGACTAAAACATAGGAGTACATGGCGTGTACAGAGAAAGCATGTTTCTTCCCGTACAGAAGAACACATGTCGTGTAGTCAAAACTACACGGCGTGTATTCTGGGTTTTTTCGGACAGTATGCCTCAAAAACTACTCTACAACCCATAGAAACACTGAAACTAACATTGACAGTGCCAAATTACTATCCGTGAGGGCCCATACTCCCCACAAATCAAAGCTTCACATCTTACACATGTCATGGAAAAGCAGACAAGGCACTGATCAACCAATTTCTGGTCCACGAGGGCCTATAACACCTCAAGAACCAAAATTTAGCATTCATTCACACAAAACATTATAAACAAAGCTCTAATTGTATCAAATATTATATCATGGAATCTATCACAACATCATGAATAATCTACACAACGTCTATCACAACAACATGCAATCGCTAATGCATCCTAGATGACATGGTAATAATGCATGATATGTGATTCCTAACAAGTTCCTGTATGATTAATGAGATGAAATAACCTCATCTCATCAGGTAGGGAATGAAAAATAGATCTGAAATAACAATGTTAATAGCACAAAGCATGTGAATCACTCAACGGTGAAATAAAATCAGCTGTTAAATTTGCAAACCAAATAAAATTGCAATAAATGAGGTAGTATGGATTTTCCCTGTACGTGAGTTTGCTACTCCCAGGAAAAACTTATTACCAAGTACCTACTCCATCCTATCCCTGGCTAAAGGTTCCAAAAAATATTTCAATAGAAAACCTACCTCTGATACCACTTTGTAACATCCCGGTTCCGGATTCCACCGAGGGATACCCCCTACCCGGTTGGTCACATGGCCTCAAGCACATTTCACTGAATGCCAGAGGCTGCTGACTAGTAGCGAGGGCCTTGGGTGTGATAGTGGGGAAACTATGCCATCATTGGATGAGTACACAGCAGAAGGGAAACAAATAGGAAATTGTGGAAGCAATAAATAACCAACAACATTAATTAGCGGAAGACTGTAAGAATAAACAACCGGATCCCATATATATATATAAAAGTATGCATTATACATATGTCAAGGAAAACAACCAAACAAGTCACAATGCTGAATATAGTACTAAACAAAAAATTAAAAAAAGAAAAACAGATGAGAAACTCCTCAGCATCGCAAGCCTCGGCTCGGTCCAATGCTTTCCAGCTCCACTGCAATCAACAACCTGAAGTAGAGGGGATCATTCCCTTATCTATACCAGCAACAATGTTATCTCTTTAGGCCCAAAAGAATGGTCTAAACAGGGTGTCAGACAAAATCCTAGTAGGCAACCACCACGAGATATGTTCCTATTAGTCAATGAATATAAGGTTGTTAAAAGAACAGAAGTAGTAAACAAGAAAGTAATAAATAGTAAACAATCCATAGTTTCAAGCATCTAATCCATAACAGGTAATCACCTACACAATCAAGATGAACAAATAGGTAACCCTCTGGGTAGATCTCACAGCCTAGCCCCTCTATTTCAACCAACAAGTACTAGAAACCCTATGGGAGGCACAAATAGTCTCACCCCTCTGGTTCAGGTAAAGAATATAATCTCTGAGGAAGCCCTGACAGTGAATTCCCACTATAGTCTTGTATCGTACTAAAGGCACTCTGGGGAAGCACTCAACGTCTCATTCCCCATGTGGCCCACCTCAAGGAACTACAGTCACTCTAGGGTAGCACTCAACTTCAATTCCCCATGTGGTCTCACATCGTATTAAAAGACACACTAAATAATCCCTTACGTCCATTCTCCCTATGTTCTACTACAACAGGTTCTCACGGCACTGTGTAAGTCAAACAAGCCTGTAAATGCACATCTAGAAAGTTAAACCTCAAGAACTACTTTCCTAGTAGTCTACAATATATCAGCGTGTTAGTATAGATAATCACACCATCCTACAATACTAGGAATGGAAAAACTGGTCATATCCTAACAGGTGAAACTAGACAAAACGTTCATATCAGACATTCATAGGAAAAACATCCAAAGAATAGAAACTAGCCCAAAACACATTCAAAATCCTCTACTCTATCATACAAGTAAGCAGGCAATCAATCGAGCTAAAACTGTAACACATAATACCCCATTCATGGGTATTGGCGATTTTACACAATAATTCAAAGACCATAAACCGAATGGCACAAACCACCTACCTTTAGGGTTCTGATAAAAATGATCCATAAGAAATTACTCCTCCTAAAATCTGGAGAACACACCACCGGAAACAATCTTAACCTTCTTCCCTAACATCCATATGTTTTGAAAAAACAACACCTGAGGCAACCAAAACCCTATATCAACACACAATGGGTGTAGATCTAGAAAATTGGGGTATAGAGAGATGTAGATCTAGAGGGAAACTCAAAGGAACCAATAGAAGAGACATACCTGAGAAGAACTGGCTTTGATCCACCAAGAAAAACCATCGATTTGCGTCCAAAATGAGTGGGAGATATCCTTCAACATTTGAGAACTTGAAATCCCGAGTGAGGCTCGACTGGGAGAGAGTTTGGACGAGAAATGAGGAATCCCGAGCAGCCCAGGGCTTTAAACCATAATTTTTATGTGGCTGCACGGTTTCCCCTGAAGGTTTGTAAAATAGTGCTCCAACCATGCGGCTGCCACTATCTCTCCTAGGGACTTCGCACGGCTTTCCTGGAATTTTTGAAAAACTATGCGTAGCCCATGCAGAACCCAGTGTCTCATCTAGGGGCTTCGCATGGCTTTCCCACATGGTTTGAAAAACTATACGCATCCCGGGCAGAGCCCAATTTTGAGGGCGTACAGTTTCCTTGGCTGGCTGCATGGTTTGATTAAACCGTATTCCAACGGTGCGCCCCTGAAAAACCTCCAGAAATTCATCTTTTTCTCAAAAAAGACTAGAAAAGAGAAACATACTGGAAGAGAAGCTCTGGGTTCTTAAAAAAAATGTATTTAATAATGTGTATATACACCCCCTATGAGATTTAATATCATGAATAGTTAATAATCCATTTTAGGTTATGTTTCAATTTGGATTATTTTATACAAGGGTAATTGATGAAAAAGTGAACAAATGGGAATAAATTACTAACTCCATTTCTCTTCATTGTCATATATTACTTCATTGTTGACATTGATATTTTAATATTATGTGTGTAATGAATTTTGAATATTTTATGTTTTATTCCCACATTATTCCTTTTTAGTTACATTTTAATGACATAATTTATTAATTTATTAACTTGAACTTCAATATTACGATCATTGTAGTGGTTTATTTTACAATAACATTTTAGTATGGAAGGTTTATACATGATTTTACATTGATGTAAATTATTTGATAATTGAATAATAAAAACATTAATTTTATTATAAAATTATTTTTCAGAATCTTCTCAATTAAGAGTGCCATTTTCAACTGTTTTTAACGTAAAATATTTGATTAAATATTTTGATAAAATATGACTTCATTTATATCTTCTTCCTGAAATCATTTTTCATCCAAATAAATGTTATAATTTTTTTATATTTATTGTATAAAATTAAATAATTATTTAATAACGATATTTTTACACATTTTTACATTGTAATTTTTTAAAAGGATTATACATGTCATTTTCAAATAAAGTCCCTTTAATATTTTACAAACAAGATAAATGGAATCTTTGATTTAACATATTTGGAATGTACAATATTTATTTCCTTCATAACTTCTATATGTATTAAAACATCCTTTATATGTTTAATGGTTATATTCAAAAAAATATCTTTCCAAAATACTTTGTGAACACATAATTTTAAAAGGGGATTATTAAATTTATTAAGATAAATTTTTTATTAAGAGTGTTTTAGTGGTATTTATATTTAATTTATTCTTGTCAATGACAACAATCATTTATTTTCTACATACTCCTCTAGGGATATTTTTGAATTATTAAATTCAACATACTGTATACTTTTTATGAGTATTTTAATTTATGATGGATTTTATTATCATTTAATATGTCAGTTAAAATATGAATTTTTATTTACATTATGATACACCCCTTTTATATGAGGAATTAATTGGTCTCGGTAAGTGATAGGTAGGTCATGTTATAGCCCCTTGATGAATTGGTATGTGTCATGAGACATACTAGATTTGGTTTTTCCAATTCCATACCTATTTATATAGATATATTGGCCTCGATGATATTATATTTCTCGGCTCAAGACTTAAAAAATATGCTTTAGATGTCCATCATTATACATTCCATAATTATGAATTTATTAACTGATATTCCATGAGACTATACGATAAGCAATAATATCAATGATTATATTTCATTCTCATGTGATTATTTATATGGAATTATGTTATTATCATTTATTAATTCCATATTATGCTAAGGTTATTGATTAATTGGATTTTGATTTCGATATTTTCCTTTCAATATTGATTTTACATTATTAGTTCATAGCTTTCTTTGTATTCTTACCCTTAATGCACATCTAAGCTCACAGATTTATTATGGTTAATTTTACCAAGGATATAAAATAGTGTTTTTTGATTGATATTAAGATATTTTCTAAGGGAACTAATGGAATTCTAAAGGAAACATCATTATGTATTTTATTATTTAAAATGCACTTCAAAAAATTTATGATATAGATTTTAAAGACTACCAATTTATTTAGTCCACATTGTTGTGATTCTTTTTATTTAAAAAAAATTTAATAAAATAGGCATTGTATCTAAGCGAGTGGGGTCATAGTTGGTATTGTTGGGATAATTGGATTTTTTATATAAAAAATTGGAACTGGATTTATTTAAATATATATTAGGGATCATAACCATATGATAGGCTTCTAGGATAAGATTTGAAAACTTATTAATGGTTTGATTATGAATGGAATATGTTTGTATACTCGATAATACATCCCAATTTGTATAATACAAGAGGACATGGTTTGACACATATGTACCTAGGGGAATTAACTTTGAAATGGAACATTGGGCTTAAACTGGTCGTAACCTAGAGCATGAAAATTATCCATAATATGAACCTGGATTGACACCTTGGGGATCTTCATGGGTTTATTCACATTATCTCAAGAAACTATTATTATGGATTTGATAATATTTTAATTTTTTAAAAACAAACCTAGAGAAACCATGAATATGATTATTAGATTAGATATAAATAATTTTTTAAATTTATGATAATTATTTCACTACTTTTTTGTATTTTTAATTACGTATCAAAATATTATGATCTAGACTACTATATTCTATAATTTTGAAATTGTGAATTTCAAAATGAATGAGAACTAAATCAATACATGTAATCCAAAGTGTAATAATGATCATCTCCTTGATGGTATTTATCCACGATTTGATGTGGAACTAGTCTCCCTAATATTATAATCTTTTATAGATATAATATTACACTACAACAAGATAGATAATGAAATATACAATTACATCATCGAAGATAAGAATAGTATGAATATGATGATGGAGAAAAATACTGATAAATAGAAGAAGGGAAAGAAGGATTTTTTCACATGTTATAATTGTAGAAAAAAACCCATATACTTATTTAAAAGGAATTAAATTTTTCTACCTATTAGATTAGAAATAAAACAATTATCTTACTTCCATATAATATAAAAATGTTTCTAATGCTCAATTATTACTCTATAAGAATATGGGGAACAATAAAAACGAATTCACCAAGCATCAAATGAATAAACATAAAACTTAACTAATTGATCTGGGTAATGATTATGTTCTTACAACATAATGAAGTTAAATTATTAATGTCAATATGTATGGATTCAAAAATTATTTTATTATTATACATTATCAGTGATATATTTGATATAATAATTATAAAATGTATAAGGATCGTGTTGTAGTATTGTTTCATTATATATATGAATGCGTATGTAGAACGATAGTAATGACCATGAAAAATGACCCAGTGTAATTTTGAACATTTATTAAAACATGTAATATGTTCCTCACGTTTATGAAATGATGTTCGTGTAAAGATATGAGTGACATGTATAAATAAAAATGGATAAAACATACTACCTTGAAACTGATTAATGATTTGTTGAATTCTTTTTATTATATCATTGATGGACTAAAAAAATTCATTTTAGGAATATATCTAATAACCTATGTTTTATTTAAGCAATAAGAAATATGTCAGGTTATAAATATTGTTTATAGTACTTTGGGTTATTATTGTTTTTCAATAGAATACATGATAATGGTATAAAAATGTTTTGGATGTGAAAACTATGATCTAATTAATTTTGTTTGGGAGATTAATAAATTGTTAATTTTGGAAAAATTCCACCATTTTTAATGTGATTTGAATCTTAATTAATTGTGATGGTCATAATGTTCATGATTTTTGAAATGGGTTAACATTAAAATTATTCAAGGATATAGAGATTTATTTATTACATTAGAATAATATGATTTATGAAAATTAGATAACATATTATATCCATTTAGTAATAATAATAAATATTTATAGAAGGTTTGCATTATAATTATATTATGGGTCTTATGATCTACTAAATGTGAGTTTTAGTGCTTTAGGAATTAGAATTCTTATTTGGATAATCATTTCATGGAGAAAAAGAGTAAATATAAATTTATTAAATCTCAACAAAATTATAATGTTGTTATTTTTAAATATTATCATGTAATGAATGTATATTTCCTTATATTTTTGTATAATAATAATATATTTAAACATTAGTTAAATGAACGTGAAATAAAAATGTTATCATATTACATTCATATTAGATGAATTAGATTGTATTTTAAATCATTATAGAATTATGTAAATTCGGCCAATAACATTCCAATAATCATTTACTTTCTTTTGATCAATTACGGATATAAATCTATGTAATTATTTACTCTTTTCTTCCAGGTACACATATTCACTCACAACAAAAATTATCCAACACAAAAACATTGTTATCTGTTATGTTATATGTACTTATGTAATGTCATGAAATTTCTTTGTAATATATATTTTTTAAATTATATGTAATTATTTCGAGACTAGGAGATGATACAACATGTGATTCTGAGGCTTGGGGTGACCAGAATGATATTTTTAACATTTCTTTTGTTCACTTATGTAATCATGTGAGATGGATTTTCTAACTTTTGAACTGGTACTCAGAAAAATCTGATGGAACCGTTGAACTTAGAATGTTGGTATTTTCATAGAAAGGAAATAACATTAACTATAATGGGTTGGATAGAAAATCAATTTTTGGAATTTTTGAAAAATAAAAAATTAACATAGAAAATGATATTTTATTTTATTTTGCACCATTGAGAGGCGGACAATGGTTCTATGGTGTGGCGACGAGGGGACGACGAGGTGCATTAAATGTGTATCATTAATGTCTCATTGTGAAAGGGTAACCAATATGCTATTTTATAAATGAAAATGTGTAATGATGCAATATCACAGCGTAAAATAAACATTACGACATGTTTCATTTTTTTGAAACTAATGTGTTGGAGAGTTGATTATTAAACCCTATGGATTCTATGATGAACCTATGGATGGATTCTATCCAATGATGAACAATGAACTCCCGAGAAACCCTCACCAGTGATGATTGATAGATGATAAAATCACGACAAAAATATTTTGTAGAATGAGATCGGATCCTAGAATGGATGAATAGTGATGAATGACAGTGGATCACAGCTCGACAATGAGAAGGTTCATCATCCATCACCTACGACAGATCCAAATCCAGATAGGGATTTATTTTTTCTTGAATTACCTGTTCTATATTCTAAAATTTTGATCATATATCAGCCCATGAATAGGTTGATCTGAGGATCATGTGTTTTTATTATAGGGTGCTTTCCTTTGGTATTTTCAAGGGGATTGTTGATATCTTGATTGAACAATGATCCCAATCCTCCCCTATTTTAAACATTTAATGTGGAGGGCATGAGAGGACATGAACAAGGCCTAATACCTTACACCCTTTGTGATATTTGTGGATGAATTCTCAAAATGGTGGCAAGGAATGTTTGATGCCATCAAAGTGAAGGTGGAATCTCTACGGTCCTGTTGGCACAGATGGTTTAAGAAACAAACCACCATAGAAACGAACCGCCGGAGAAAATCCAGTAGCCTACATAAGCAACTGTTGATGGATGGAGGCAGTAGCTATGGGAGAGGGGATGCAACGTGGCCTTTGAGGCACCGTGGTATCAGTGATCAGCAACAAACTAGTCAAGGTGTCATGGAAGTGCGGTGCTTATAGGTGATGGGTGGAGGGGTGGCCCGTGTTCGAGCCGCTCGGGAGAGCTTGTGGCATGTGGTCCATCAACTGCGTGCGGGAGGACCGGACGACCGCTCGATCATCTATACTGGATGGAATGGATGTAGTAGAGCTGCATCTGGTAGATCAAGACCAGTCTCTTAAGTAGATCAGTTACAAGGGGAGGCAGCGCCAGGTGACAAATCAGACGTGGCTAAGTCAGATCTCAAATCGAGAAGCAAGCTTGCCTCAATTGGTAGAGTTGCTACGGGTGGGACGTGTCCCACCTGGTGGTCCAGGACAACTATGGTCTATTCTGGACCCAGTTAGGTCGGTCCCATTTCGTGCCTAGGTCGGGTTGGTCCTAGACCCAACCGTCCCTCATTTCACTAAAATGCTTGTAACTAAAATATCGGGCATCTGATATACATGCCTTCTGTGGTATGATGACCCTTGTGATAATTCAACACTTCTGAGATACTCTACATGAGTTTTGGTGGAGGTTAGAATACATCCAAGTTAGATCAGACTCAAATCCAATTAGGACCTTTTTATAAAAATGATCATATCTTACAGATTGAGCTTCCCATTGATGTGCCATTTGTTGCGTTGGGACCCTTATATTGAAGCGGCCCATTGTTTTAATCTATTAGGGACATCCTGGTGGTTGAGGCACGACCAATTACTTGAGGAGATGATCCTCTCGGAATCAAGCGTTCTTAGTGCAGAATCTAGTGGATGGTTGTGACATGAAGCATGAGGGTGATCCTCTATGAATCAGAAAGAGATAGACCCTTATTAGATCAATAACATAGTGAAAACTCATGTATCAACATAAGAGAGACCCTTCATGTATCATAAATAGAGAAAAACTTTGTGGATCATCGTGAGAGATACCCTATGTGGATCTATATGAGAGCTTCCCTACGTGGATCAACATGAGAGTGACCTTTCATGGATCAGTAGGAGAGCGACCCTTTGAGGATCGATAAGAGATTGACCTTTTCTGGATCCGCATGAGAGATACCCTTGATGGATCAGCATTAGAGTCTCTCAAAATATTAAGATGATCTAGCTTTACTACTAATCATATTTACTTATTTACTTATTTTATACCTAGTGTGAGCAATTTTTCTCATTGTGATATGTATATGAGATATCACTTGGTGTTGATTCCTTTGTGGTATTTCATTTGATGTATTATTCCTTCGTTAATTTCTAAGAGACCATCAGGGGACTCTTCGTCCCACCTGAGTTTTTATACTAACCCCTATATAGGCTTTTCCTGCATGTGTTGTGTCTTGTGAAGAAAGCCACCACTACAACGCAGACCTTGGTGGTCATGGACTCACTGGAGCTTAGTGGGGCAAGAGAACTCGGGGCATACTTCTACGACTTCAGGCACTTTTGCCACTAACCTATATATAGATATTTTAGGGCAGACTTCGATAGTAGTGTTTAATTTTGGGTTCTTCACCTTGTATTCTAGAACCCTTTTCTTTCAGTTTAAACCTTTTTCTCTTAGTGGTAGTATATTGTGGGGGTAGTAATTTCTTGCTTTGTGTATTTCTTTGTGAGTTATACCATGTAATTTTTTTTATAAGTTTATGTGAATTGCCTTCTATTTCGGGATATGAATTTATGGTTCTAGTCACCATCCCCTGGACTATTGAAGGTGAGCTTCAGGTAGTTACCTCACCTGCCTTGGGGTATAGGTCATGAAAAAGTGGTATAAATTGTCAGTCGTTTCTATCCGAAGAACTAATAGTATGTATTTTCGATGGGGGAAATAATGTAAGTGTCTTCATAGTGTATTTCAGTCTGGTAAGTCTAGTGTTGGGGTGAAAACTGACATATCCTTAAACCAGGACCCTAAATTCTGTTTTCCAAATCAGTACATGAAAACACTAGTTTCATGTGTTTTGGAAGTGTTTTTTCGTGATCCCTTTTGAGTCAGCATACCATGTATAACATATTGACCATGACAAATTTGTTTTCCAACAAGATGACTCCATGAAGACAACCAGCAGGGATTCAATTGAGGGATCGTGAATACGGGCCATTGAGGAATGAGTCGTCGATGTAGGGACCACTTTTAGCAATAACATGTTTGGGTGGTGAACTAGTTGAACCACCACCCGTAAGGAAAACGTTACTACCAGAACCACTAGAGAAAAGTGCACTCCTACTGAGTGGGATACAAAACATCTAGAGATAGAGGCCTCTAAGGTTTTGATGAAAGATATATCCTCAGGTAGTTAAGGATTTTCTGGAGGTAGTTACACTAGTTTTTCGCCTGGAAGTGACACCTACCCACCAGATGGTGGTCTTAGCCACTAGCATTTTTTTGGGAAGGGCTAGGAGATGGTGGATCATGATGCTATATACACACAAGGAGCTGACCCATTACTTGTTGGACTTCAGGAACTATTTTATGGTTGAGTTAGTACCTGTGACACTCTGCTCTATGTGTGTTTAGGAGCTACTGCACCTATAGAAGGGCATCTTGACTATTTCCCAGTACTCGGCGAGGTTTAGCGATCTCTCCTAGTACTCCACCAACATGTTATGTTACCCTTTATTCAAGGAAAAAACCTTTGGTAATGGAATTTTATGGGAGATCAGGGAGTCGATGGTTTCCCTCAGCATCCCGACATAAGCTGGAGTGTCAGAGAAATCTCTACTGGTGGTGAGCTTCCTAGCCGAGCAGCCACTGATGGTGAGAACCACCAACGAATGACAGTTGGATGAGTCATCTACATTAAGTACAAGGAAGACGATGTTGAAACCCAAATGGTCCATACCTTCCATAGGACAATGCGAGGACATAGGATCCGAGGTGTGGAGCTTGTGAGGCATATGTGGTCAGCTAAGGGATATTGTTTGTTACTCCAGTAGTCGGCAGGGGAACATGGATCATGACTGCCTAACCTCCAATGAAAATGATCATCATACGGTCATGGGGAATCTAAGGATGTGGTATAGGTTTGAGCGAGGAGGTCTATAGGGTGGCATATGTGGCAGGGGAATAGGGCGTGTAGCAGGCAATGGAAAATAGCTTTAGGTAGTACCTCCACCTCCCTCAGCTGGACCACCATAGGCTCAATGAGCCTGTGGATAGGGGTGACCTCATATTTAGGCAATAGAGGCCTATAACAATGGAGATCCAGATATTATCAGAGGTACAATCTATTTATTCTCCACCTTAGATGAAATTCTTATGGATAGAGGTGTCGGTCACTATTTCCTTCCAACGTAACTTGCTTAGCTCTCGGAGATTCTGGTGGGGCTTTTGGCTTGATCATTATGATTAGAGACTCCTACAAGAGGGAAATTGATGATTACACCATGGTGCTTGCAGTGTCATATTACTCTATGATGAAAGAGAATTGGATTGGATATTCTAGTATAAACATAAAGGCCTTACAACATTATCTTGGGTATGGACTGGTTATCTATAGTCCATACTCAGATCGACTGTTTTAGGTGCGAAGTGTGGTATGTATGTGAGTATGGGACTTGGTTTTCCTTTACCGGTGAGAAGGTAACATTTTCACCACGTGATTTAATTTCTTGTAGGTGGGTGAAAACGATCATTCATTAGTTTCCTAGACTCGCCCTTAGTGCAGTGGATGATTGGAGTCCAAGAATTCCTGTAGTGGTGGACGAGTATGTGTACATCTTTTTGGAAGATGTCCCAGGACAACCTACTTGTAGGGAGGTAGAATTATGCATTAAATTGTACCCAGGTACAACACCGATATCTACACCTGCAAATCATATGGTTCCCATGGAGCATCAGGAGCTAAGAATATAGATGGATGGCTTACAGAGGAAGGGGTTCATAGGACCCATTGTTTCTACATGGGAAGCCATAATGTGGATTTCCAAGAAGGCAGAAGGAAGCATGAGACTATGTGTGGAATTTTGGCACCTGATCCAGGTGGTCGAGAAGAAAAAGTATCCACTACCAAGGATTGATGACATCTTCGTTCATATGAAGCGATTGAGGTGGTTATCAATGCTTATCCTCAGATCGAGCTATTATCAGCTCCACATATGCGATGAGGACTTACTGAATACATCATTTAGATGCATGTAAAACCACTATGAGTTTTTGGATATGATTTTCGGCATGACCAATACCATAACAGTGTTCATGGGACTCCTGAACAGGATCTTCCAGCCTTACCTTGACCATTTCATGATAGTTTTAATTGATGGAATCTTTGTTTAATTGATGTCAGAGGAATAGAACACTGCATACCTAAAGATAATAATGTATACATATCAAGAGCACTTGATTTACGGTAAGCTCTCTGAGTGCCAGTTCTAGATCTGAGAGGTCTACTTTCTGGGACACGTCTTATCAGAGGCTGGAGTTGTGTTGGATCTGGAGAAGATAGAGACAGTGATTTCTTGGAATCCACCTAAGAGAAAGACTGAGGTGTAGAGTATCCTGGGGTTGGCTGGGTACTACTGAAGGTTTCTACCTAACTTTTCAAGATTAGAATCACCCTTTTCAGCTTTGACAAGGAAGGGAAAACCCTTCATATAGATGGAGAGGTTCCATCATAGTTTCCAAGATCTGTTTTGGAGACTGACGAGTTCCCCCATCCTATGAATACCAGAATATGGCATTGGGTATGATGTCTTCTGTCACACATCAGGTTCCCGACTGGGTTGGGTCCTGATACAAGACTAATTAGTGATCACTTATGGCTCATAGAAGTTGAGGAAGCAATATAAGAACTACACAACCCATGAACTAGTGTTTGTAGCAGTGGTACTTTCCCTAAAGAATTGGTGGTACTACTTTATGGTTGAAAAGTTCACAAGTGTCTCAAATACAACTTCTCACAAAAGGATCTGAACTTGAGACATCATAAATGGTTAGAGTTACTCAGGGACTATGACATTGAGATAGTCTATACTCCTGAGAAAGGGAATGTGGTTGATGAATCACTCATCAAGAGTTATGGTTTTAAGTTACTGAGTGTAGTGATAGATCAGATAGTCACGATGTATATATCATTTGAGGATAACGATGGATCACCTTACCTTCAGTCTATTACTATCAGTCCCCCACTCCTTTAGTGAGTTAGGGAAGAACAAATTGTAGATGTTGATTGTGAGGATCGACATGCTCAAATATCCCCAAGACAAGCACCTGCTGGATTTTCGATATGTGGGGAGCACATAAACCTTCTTATAGCTCACTATTGTACCAATGGTGTTATGGGAGTAGGTATTGAGGGAGTTCCATACATCCCCATTGGGGGTATATCCTGGTGTGACGATGATGTATTGGGACCTCTGACATCAGTACTGCTGGCCAGGGATGAAGAGAGTTGTGGAGGAGGTCATTTCACCTTACCTACTTATCATCAAGTGAAGGTCGAGCATTAGTTCCCATCAGGATTGACACATACACTTGTGGTACGAGAGTGGAAGTGGGATGGTATCCCCATGGACTTCATGAGGGCGTTACCATGCATGTCCAAGGGCCACAACTCTATCTGGGATACGGTTAATAGACTCATTTAGTCATATAACTTCTTCCCCAGTAGGTATGAAGGATTAAAAGCGGGAATGGGGCACCTCTACGTCTAGGAGATAGTACAGATTCAAAAGGTTCCTTCTTCGATTGACTCAGACCATGGTGTACGCTTTATATCCTGTTTGGAGAAGGGGTTGCAGGAGGATTTCGGGGATCATCTGCTCTTGAGCACAATTTTCACCCCCAGAAAGCTGGTCAGATGGAGTAAACCATACAAACCATGGTGAAAATGATTCATTGTTGTCTCCTGGATTTTGGTCAAAGTTGGAAGGACGACCTTACACAAGTGGATTTTTCATGCTACAATAGATATCAAACCATAATTGGCGTGGAACAAATTGAAGACTTCTATGGGCGGCTATGCAAATCGCCACTATACTGGACAGACCTAGGGGAGTGAAAACTCAAGGGTCCAGAGATAGTACAAGCTACCACTATTTAGGTGCACATCATCCTGGAGAGGATGTGGACTAAAAAGAGAAGACAAATGTATTATGCCAATAGTAGATAGAGATAATTGGTGTGTGAGGAGAGAGACCATGTTTTTCCTTTGGGTCTCACCCCAATAGAGATTGTGGAGATTTGGCAGGGGTGGCTAGTTATATTGGAGTTTTACCAGACATTTCCAGATTATCAGCAGAGTTGGCAAAGTGGCGTACCACCTAGTTATTCCCTCAAATTTTCACCATGTGCACGATGTTTTTCATGGTTTATAGCTTAATAGGTATGTACATGATTCATATTATGTCATTAACTATGGAAAGACAGAAATTAATGATAGATCTACATTTGCGGAGTTCTCAGTTGAGATATAGGATCAACAAAAGTTTTTCCTTTGTGGAAAATTGATTTTTATGGTGTGCATTCAGTGGTAGCACGAGAACTTTTAGGAGATCACATGAGAGAGAGATGCTCAGATTCGTGCACAGTACCCCCATTTGTTTTATTATCATTTTTTTGGCGTTCAGAGAAATAAATCCCTAAGGTGGGGAGAAATTAATGTCCTGGAAATTTCGTGTATTTAATTAATTATATAGAATTACTTTGAGATGAGGTGCTGAGTGAGAACATTATTCCGTGGCCCGGGGTGCTCGGAATGTAATTTTGAACATTTCTTTAGTTCACTTAAGTAAAAGTGGGAGCTGGTTTTTATTACATTTGAATCAGTTCTCATATCGAAAATCTGAGGGCAACATTCAACTCGAAACATTAGGATTCTATTATAAATGACTTATCTTCGCGTTCCATGGGTCAGAAAGAAAATATAATTTTTATTATTTTTTTTAAAATAATAAAAATCACGTAGAAAAAGATATTTTCTTTTCTTTTTCACCATTGGACTGTGGATGGAGGCATTGTGGTGCAACAATAAGGCGACAACATGGTGCATTTAATGAGGATCATTAATGGCTCATTGTGCAATAATAATAATGCAATGATACAGTATAACAACACAGATGTAAAATGATTCTTTTTTTGAATCTAACATGTTGGAGAGTTGAGAATTAAACCCTATGGATTATCTAAAAAACCTACAGTGGAATTAATCTCCAAGAAGAACAATGAATTTTTGAGAAACCCTCACCAATGAAGAACGATGTAGGATCAGAGTGGGGTGATAAATATCATGGAGAATGAGATCAGATATGGGAATTGATGAAACCTGAAGAATAGTAGCAGAACATGAGTCGAAGATGAATAGGATCTTCATCATTCACCAATGACATATTTGAATCTAGTCATGGATTCTTTTGTGCTTGAATTCCCCATTCATCATTCTAAAAAAATGAACGCAGATCAACCCCCGAATAGGTTTATCCACGGATCGGTCGTTCTTGTGGGAGGGTTCTTTCTGTGGGTTTTTTCCTGAGAATTGTTGATATATTGATAGAACTGTGATCCCTAAACTCCCCTATTTGAAACTTCTAATATGAAGGGTGTGGCCCAACACAAACATGGACCAAGCCCCTCCGACATGAGTGTTATTTGTAGATGAATTCTAGAAATGGTGGAAAGGTGAGTTTGAGGTCGTAGAAATAAATGTGGAATCCCTACAGTCCCATTGGCTTAGATGGTTCGAGAAACAGACCATTGGATCTACTCCTATGGAACCTAGAAGGAACTGCAAGTGCACCCGTCGGTGCGCCGTGTCATTAGAGAGCCACGATTTCATGGAAGTTCTTCCCCGACCGGCACCGCGTGGAGGGGCGGCCTACGTGTGGGTAGCTCGGGAGAGAAGGTAGCACGTTGTCCATTGACCATTTTTGGGAGTACCAACCGATCGCTCAGACATCCACACATGAAGAAATGAGCGTGGTAGAGCCTTTCACGACTGACTGAGACCCGTCTGCTACACGGACCTGTTACAAGGATAGGTAGCGCCAACTGGCACTGCCAGGTGACAAACAAGATGCTACTAAGCCACATATGGGCTGGAGAATTCATCCAGCCTAAATGGGCTAGAGATTTTGGCCCACCTCAGTGGGTTGGGGTTCCTGTAGGTGGGCTGCAACCCACTAGGTGGGCTGGGCCCAGACCCAACACGTGCCTGTTTCAAAAAAAATTCATGTAACTAACAGACCAGGAATCCAATTGACGTGTCCTCTACGGAACAATGAAACTTTAGTCGAGTTGGTCCTTTTGAGATACTCTAGGAGAGTTTTGGTGGATGATGGTGTATATGCGGTTTGTATTGGACAAAAATCTAGTTGAGACCTTTTTACAAAAAAATTCCATATCTTATAGACCGACCCTCTGTTTGACGCTCCATCTATTGAATTGGGACCTTTATGATGAGATGATCCTTTGGGTTACTCTCTGTCGGGAATCCTAGAGGTTGAGGTATAACCGATGCATTAAGGAGAATATCCTCCCATAATCAAGCGTTCTATGGGCGGGAACCCAGTGGAATGTTGTGATACAAAGAATGAGAGAGACCCTCAGTGGATCAACATGAGAGTGACCCTTCATGGATAAACAACAGAGATACTCATTGATGATCATTATGAGAGAGACTCTGCATGGGTCAAAAGTAGAGAAAACCTTCATGGATCAACATGAGAGGAACCATTCATGTATCAAAATTAGATAAACCCTCTGTGGATCAGCAAGATTGACACCCTTCATGAATCAACAAAAGAGTGACCCTTTGTCGATAAGTAGAAGTGTGACCCTTTGTGGATCAATAGTAGAGCCTCTCAACAGAATAAAATGATCTAGCTTTACAACTAATCATCATAACTATTGTACTAAATTTTTATCTAGTGTGAGTGATCTTTTACATTATTCAATTTTTTTAGATCTTGATTGGTGATGTTTTAATTTGTGGTATTTACTATTTTGTATTTTTCCTTGGTGGATTTTTATAAGACCTTTGGGGTTCTTGGGGTCCCTACTAAGTTGTTATACTCCCCCATACACGGGATTCACCCACATGTGTTGTGTCTTGTGAAGAATAATGATGCTACAACGAAGACCGTGGTGGTATGGGACATGGTAGAGCTCAGTGAGGCAAGACTGGATGTGGCATACATCTAAAACATTAGGAATTACTACCACTACCCTATAGGTAGATATTTCAGGGTGGAATTCGATAGTACTATTTACTTTTTGAGTTCTTGGGATTGTATTTTGTCCTGCTTTACATTCTATTTACACATTTTACACGTAGTGGTGGTACTTTGTGGTTGTTGTACTTTTTTGATTGTGGGTTTCATTATGAAGTATGAAATGTCTATTAGTGTATAGGATTAAAGGAAATTCCTCACCTATTTTTGGATATTCTTTTCCAATGCTAGTTACCATCTCCTGGCCTATAGAAGTCGGGCTTGGGTTAGTCACAAAATGGGCCCTGGAGGATAGTTCTTGACAACTTCAATCTTCCTTTTCTCTCTTATTAAGAGGTTTCTTTCCTAACCCCTCTCTTAATGTGGGATTTTATGAAGGTTATTTAAAAATGAGATGGCCTTCATTATAGAGATGAGCATAAAATTTCATAGAGATAATTTATTTAATGTTTTTATGGTGTAAAAACATGAGATTTTAAATTATAAACACCATATTAGATTGAATGAATGACACACAACACTATGTATATACAATAATTTAATAACCAAAGAGTTTTTGATATATTTATATTTAAATAAATTCAATCAATTTGATAACATGGAATGAATGAAACACCGATTTGAATGAAACAATCTACACTATTATAATATTATAATTTAAACATTACCATTATAAAAGAACTACCAATTTTTTTGAATGAATAGAAAAAATAAATATTTATATATATATTGTTCAAAATTGTAAAAAATAAATTTTAATCTAATTTTATAAATATAATTCTAATCAACTAAAAGAAATTTAAATGTTTTATAAAATAAATTATTTTAATAAAATTCTAAATAGTCATTCCTTGGGGTAACAATATAAAATTAATTCTTACCATCATTAGATATTTATCTTAAAAGATAAAATTAATCATAGAAAAAATAAAATAAAAATTATATCAGAGTGACTTTTTCTGATTCCTCTGAAGTGTTTATTTATTTTATGAATTGTTAATAATAGAGAATTGTACTTAAAAACAACATCTTTTTTTAAAAATAATTTTTAAATAAAAATTATAATTTAAGTAGATTTTAATGTAAATTAGTAAAAATATATATTTATTAATCCAACTAAGGATATTTAAATATTTCTCAAATTTAATTTTCATATAAATAATTATAATGTTTTGAAATTTTTTTTACTGAAAACCAGCCTTCTAGTCACTTTTATTCGGTTTATTTTGAATTACAATTTTCGACTAATGTGAATATAATTTAAAAAAATTTATTCAATATATTGAATCTCAATAATTTAGTTCTTATAATACATTTATTATTGATTTTTACCATAATTAATATTGACTAGTCTATAAATTAATTACTGTGGTTAAGGTAAAAAATGATTTACCCATGGTTAAACTGAAACAATATGGGTTAAAAGAATAGAAAAGCATGACTAAAACCATTTTTCAGGGACTATGTTTATCTTATAATGTCTATTTCTAGATATTAATCAATTTTGGTTAATTATTTATGTAAATAAAATGGGATAACGTTTTTTATATTACTAGTGTGCGAGTTACCTCACATAGAAAAGGCCACACCATATCATCTATTCTTATCTCTATACAACCAATTTAGTTTGTATTTGCCCTACAAATATGATTGACCATTTACATTATATAATATGATCAAAAATAGTTTGGTAATAAATCCAAATATGGTATCCTTTTGGTGAAAACCTACAGAGTTTACATGGAGAATATGTATCATTATTCAACGAGCATTTTTAATTCACTTATTCCCACACCTATATAAATTATTAGAAAACCATGATGATATAATTTCCTCATAATGTTATGTGTAAGTAGACTTTTTTATGTTAATGGAATGACCTAGAACAATGTCCTCATTCAACAAAAGTAATATGAAATCATCATTATTGTGTATGGAGGACAACTGCCTTGCAAACCGCTGTCATTTATTTTTCAATTACCCAATATAAATATAGGTCATGATAATGGATATAATATATATGTATATGGTATTATTAACATAATTATAGATATGCAATAATTATGTAATACATATCATTTCATAATTTATAATCAATGGGGATAGGATAACGTTACACATTTGTACGACGAACTACCAACTCGTGAAGTGATGGGACTCATCCTTCACTAATGCCTTACATGAAAGGTAATAAGTATATAGGTTTTTGAAAATTTATAATAGGAATGAGAAAATAATGATATTAATTAAATATTTTTTTATTTATAAATATATAATATATCTTTTTTATTTCTTACAATGAATAATGATGATTTCATTCTTGTCTGTGTGTATTATACCCTTCATGATGCAATGTAAATCCATTTTTATCCCAATAATGAATTGATAATATATGATTATATTTAATAAAATAATTTGGTATATGACATTCAATTATTATTTTGGAAATATGAAATATTACTTAAATTATTTCTCTAAGGATCATTGAAAATTGGAAACATTACTTATGTGTACTTACGATCTATTGTATCCACGATTGTAATGTAGTTAATTATTCATGGACATCATTAACGATTGGGTATATATAGTCTTCTAGCCAATGTGTACAATGTAACTGTCTATGGGGCTACACTGTGGTTCCTTATGGTTATTTATTCATATAAATACACCAAAAACATTTCAAATCCCAATTTATGCAACTCATCTCTCTCGATCCCTAGGAAAACAATATTTGGGTTTGAATCACATTCTAGCCACATCCAATTGTGATTAATAATGGATTCAGTTTTTCTATTTCTTGTAATAGCAATTATGTTTTACCTTATTTTTGTTGGGTTTTCTCAATTTGAACTTTTTTTAATATTGTTCCCTATTTCTATTTAATGGTAGTATGTATCCATTAGTCTAATATAGTTTTTTTTGTAATTATAATATTTTTTCATTGATTAAGAACCTTGAGATATCATGTTTTCTTCAAGGATTGTAGATATGTTATCCACTATGTTGTTCTATTATCATGTGATGTTTTTTGATGATTTTGAGGTAGAGGATTGATTTTTATTTAGGCATAATTGTATAGTTACCATGGATTAACCATTTATATAGAAATATAATTAACCTAATAAACATTAAAGAATATTAATGAATGAAACTGGATATCGATTGCATGTAGATGTTTTAGAACATATTGATACGTTTTCACTTTATTTTATATATAGTATCATATCTATTCCATGATCGATTATCATGTTTTTTTATCATTTTATAGATTATTTAATTCAATATAAAATATTAAATAACCTAAAAAATATAATAGAATTATTTGGATAAAAAATTAATGAGGAATGTTTAAATGAATCAAGTATTTCATATATATATAAGATAATTAAAACTAATGCTATTCACATGATTAATTCAATGAGATGATAAATTTTTAATAAAATTATTGGGAGTGTGTTTTTAGAATAATTTTTTTATTAATAATATGTTACATTAAAAGTGATTTTTTTTATCTCAGAGCATGATGAAAATTGTTTTGAAGATATAAATAATGTTAAATAAATTAAAATAATGAAAAATATAATTCCATAGGTTGACCATATTTAAAAAATATGAATAATTATTTTGTTAATTCAAAATAGTCTAAAATTTGGTTATTTTTTATAGATAAGTTATTGGGGTCAACAATGCCCTTTGTTTATAAAGGTTGAATTCTTTATGCTACGGGTCTTGAGAGCCCATTTTTACACGATGGCCAAATGAATTTTATGGATTATTTTTCTCTATTACCAATTATTGTTTCTTACTATCTTGTGATATTATTTCGATATGAATTTTTTTTGGGATGTGATATAATCCTTGGATGGATGATCCTAAAATGTATGATGATATATGGATGAGGATTCCAATATGGTGTTCTACCAGTTGACACCAATGATTGTGAGATACAATGAGATATGCATGTGGGTTACCAGGATAACACTAAAGATAATGTTATCGGTTAAAGTTGGGCCTACCCATTGTTGTTATTAAGAAATTTTTGTGTGTGAATGAATATCTTTAATAGATATAGGTATTGGTTAGTTTTTTATCTTTATTCCTTTCTACACTAAATAAGTTAGTTTCATGGTCTTGGTTAAATTTCTCTTGCTGGTATCTTTGGATTGTTTTCTTAGTGTATGCTCGGATTCCTTGATGTTAATAAAGTTTAATAACTCTTATTACATAGGGTTAGTTATGGTGGAATGAAAATTCTTAAAATTTGTTAATATTAAGAAACTATGGACTCTGTTAGACTAGACTTCAGGTCATTGACATGATTTTTTTTGGTTAATAGAATGTAATCATAATATTGGTAAATAATTGATAATTAATTAATTAATGGAATACAGAATGGTAACTTATATTTTATTATTTAATATATATTCTTTATATGTTATCTTATTATAGTATTTTGGTCCCAATAAGAGGTAGAGTGGTGTCTATGTGACATTTCTGAAGTTGAGCGGAGGACTAGTATATGCCTATAGTGTGGTTGTGAACAATATTAAAACACATATTTTTTAATTCAATACACTCTCCCACTAATGTTATTAGGTAAACCAATACCCTATAGACTATGGGAGGGTGTTTTCCCAATATTTCTAGGATAAGGATGGATGGTTACTAACCCCATACGACCCACTCTCTTCTCTTGGTAGCATTAATCGCTAGTATGTAGAGTGGTTAGTTTCACCATACATGTGTGTACATATGTATGATTTTGTTTCATTTAAAACATATTTACCTCAATATATATGTTCCCAATAGTAATTATAGGTATTATGTGTATTTTTTTTAATTTATAAAGGTATTAATTGCGTGCATGGGGTGTGATGGATTGTGGTACAATACCGGATGTATTATACATGACCTAAAAATTGTGTTGTCTCTTGGAAACTACTATGTTACCTTATATGGAGATGTACATGGGATGATGTTATGATGGAATTCATGTTGTTCATTTTTTGATACATAAACCATGTGTCTTTAGGTTGGATTACTATTAGAGAGAGATATACCAGGAAATGTGATGTAAGGGAATGTAGAAAACTAATGGGGAAGTTGTAGTGGGGAACCCTTATTGATTTACTATTGTAGTATATAATCTCATTTATGTGACACATTGTGAGATATATCCATGGTGTGGTTGGGAGATAAGTATACCTATTTATGTGATAACATAGTTTCACTTGTTTCTAAAATGGATTTTGTAACAACCTGAATTTTTGAATAATATTTGTTTCCTAATATTGTGTGTTATTTTATTTTATACTACACAAACTATATAATTTAATTAATGAAGTGATACCATTGGGTTTCGACTTTTATATGACAGTTGGTCAATATGACTATTGGAAACTAAACTCTTAATGTTATAATTATTGTTTATAAATACAAGTGTTCCTCATTAATTATTACATAAATAATAGTCGATGACCTCATCTAGTAGACTCAAGCCATACGAATCCCATCTATCAAAGCCTGAGAATGAGGTAGCATCTCTTGGCTTTGATTTGGACCTAGACCAAGCTAAACTTCAACAAGTGAATCTTGAACAGAATCACCTAAGGGAGAAGTTCAAGCTGATAGAAATCACCACTTTGGAAATGTTTTCCAAGACACCCCAATATTCTATCACCATAGCACACCTTACACTTAGGTCGTATGTAGGTGTTATAAGGGTCTATGTAATGAGACATTAGTTACGTTGTGTAATCCTTTTGTATAAATAAATTTTTTATTTATTATTATGTTGAATTTGTGAATTTCAAATGTCCAGATAAATGTTGGATAATGTTCCATATTATTGATGAATTTTGGAAAAAGGAGTATTTTTAAATACGTTTGTAAACTTTAAATAATTAATAACGTGAAATGATTTTCAAAAAATAGTCTTCTACAATTGTGAGTCGTAAAAAATTCAGATTCTAATAAAATCAACTTATGTTTTGGTAAATAGTAATGTATGAATAGTAACATGTCTTTATGAATAGTATTGAATAGTAATGAATATTAAATCGGACAAAAAAATAAAAACTTCACCCACGAATGTATAAATACAATTTAGACATCTTAAAAGTGAAAAATGACCATAGTATAAGTTTCATTATTTTTGTAGGTCATAAATATTTTATTTACTATTTTAAAATTCATTTAATAAATAAATATTAAAATTTATTTTCATTAAATTTAATCATAAATTGATACTTTTTTGTCATGTGGTTATTTGATAATTTTATGGGACATTGATTACTTTTTTAAGGTGTCACAAAATATGTTATAGTTTTAGAGTTGTTTTTTAATAAATAATTATTTTATTCAAAAATAAAATTAAAAAATATTGAAAACATTATATTCATAAAATGGAGTTCATTTTTTAATTCAGAGAATCAATATTATGTTAGGGAAATTTTTTGTGATTTTTCTGAATCAGTTGATTTTTTGGTGAATAGTAAAAATACAGTTTTGAGTTTCAGGTGACTAAGGACATCATTGATGATGTAATCAAGATGTAATAAATATGGTAGACTTGTGAATATTATGATATGTTATGTGGTGTCCCAAGTGGCCAATACCATGGGAAAATACCATGGGCAAGCCCATGGTTTTGCAAATACCACCGATGAGGTGTCCCTTGGAAATTTATTAAATATTCCTTCACTTTTCCTATAAATACCAATCCATTCCCCCATTAATTTGATTCCAAAATCCTCCTAAATGAATCTCTGGTCTTTCTACTGCCCATTTCGTCCACACAAGGTTACCTCAAGCCCCCAAATGTCCCAACCTTTGAGCGTTCGAAAATACTCTTCAATGTAAGGGAACCTTTCACCGTCCTCTTTTAAGTCATCACTTACTTAATGTTATGTCTTCTAGTTTCCATTTCATTATGTGGGGGTATGTTCTTACATATCATTATTACATTATATTTCATTTAAAATTTATTAGAGACCCTTTCCTCTCTCATAAACGCATTTTTCTGAATTATAAGCGATGTTGTTTGGCTTCCAAATTTTCATAAAAGAAATCACATTTTCTCTTTTCTTTCACGTTTCCTTTTCATTTGGTGTGTAATTACACACCATGATATTATTTATTTTTACTATTTATCCATACTGTATTATGAATTATTTATGAGTGATTTAACCTTGTCCTCTCTCTTTTTAATGTTTTTTAAAAATGATGTTATGCAGCCGTTATGCAGTAGAATTTTCGTCTCGAAATCTCTATCATTTTCTCATGAAATTTTCATGTATTATGTATGTGGATACCAAAAACTATTTTCATTTCTAGGGGTATTCATCAATACATAAAACTGACCTATTTGATTCTATAATTGACATACATATTACCCTAACTCCCTTTCCATGGGTTATAAATGACATAATGAATGTATTTTTAAGTACTTTTTAAACTTCACAATTTGGACATGAAACTCATTTCTTTGATTCAATTTGGGTTATTTATGAAATGTTTGATTATGATCTATGTGGATCACTTGAAAATGAATACATATTAAAGGTGAACACTGATAGATCTCCAATTCATTGGGCAATGAATTTTATCTCTAGAGATGACAAGTTTCACGATACCTTGGTGAATAACATTGGTAATTTTTATGTCACCTTGGGGATGCACCATAGTGACATCTTCATGAATTTATAAATTAATTTTTGTATCCACATATTCATGTTATGTTTCATTTTATTTTCATTATGATATTCCTAAAATTCCAATGCACATGTATTTATATTTTTTATCATGTTCTTATTGACTTCACAAGTAACCTGAGTCCCTTGCTTTCCTTACCGGGCCTTCTGCTCACCCTTTCCTTTGATGTAGGTCTCTAGTTTATGAGATTCAATAAATGTAAATTGGAAAAATTATGATGAAAGAATACAAGTGGATTAGAATAATGTTTTATGTTTTGATGTTTTATGTTCCTGATTTCAAAGACACAAGACATTAATGATCCTCTGTTAGTAAAATGTAATGAAATGTTATGTAATCAAAATACACGATGAAATAGTTGGTATCAAAGGAAAGTTTAGTTATTTATCAAAATTAGGATATGAAATATTTTGGAAGAATCTTATAGATAATTTTAAATATAGGAATAATTCCTGGTATTTTTGTGAGTGTTGAGTAAGTGGTTTATCAAGAAAATACATCCCAGTCTAGATACGAGTAGGTCGAGGTGGCTCTGGAATAGATATACCATGAAGTGAAAACTTTGACAACGAGTTCCAAGCTTGACCTGTGAATCCTAGTACACGACAAAGGGCCTTTCTGAACTATTGGTTATGACACTCCTGGATGAAATTTTCGGTTAATCACAAGCTTTTAATGAGTCATTATGAAAGACTAATAGTGAAATGTAATTGTTTAAAGCATGATGTTTGAAGAAATAAAATCCTTTCTAGTTAAATGATTCATAAATGAAATAATCTTCTCACTAAGGTTTTATTCATTTGGAAAATTTCAGGAAATAGGAAGAACCATTCAAATGGTTACCGTAATGGACCACGTGGGGACGACCCTCCGATGGAAGTATGAATTGAAAAATTCATGTGAATGATGAACCAATTGACTCATGTTATGAGAAATAACTTGAATCGATATGAGAGAATGATATCACTACGAAGGGAAAAAATATTGTTGAATCCTTTATGCTTAAATGACCACCAACCATTAGTGGATCTACCAACCAATTGATTTCTGAATAGTGGAAATTTTCTATCGAGAATATCTTATCTATGCTCTGCAGTTTTGAATAAGAGAATATTACCTGGGATGTTTATCACTTCATGGGAGAAGCTGATAAGTGGTGGGAACTGATAAAAAGAACAAGGAAAAGAGTTTATGTTGAAGCTATTGAGTGGGATGATTTTAGAGGGATATTCTTCTACAAGTATTTCCCTCGATCGTTGAGAACAATAATGGGGAAGGAGTTTATCGAGTTGAAGAAGAAGGAGAATGAATCTCTGGGAAGCTACAAGATGAACATAACAAGGATTTCATGTTACATATGTATCTTTATCATGGATCCAGATGGTATGGTTGATATATTCTTAGTGGACCGAGACATCATCTACAAAAGAATCTAGCCAACCGAGATTGTGATAGCTTTGAGGAGATCATGCGAAGTATCATTAAAGTTGAACTGGAGATTGGTGAAATGTAATGGTGTCATAAATCCAATGATAAGAAAAGATTGATGGAGCCATGCTTAGGGAGGAGCTTCAATCAGGGAAGAGAAGGAAAGAAAGTATAATGCCCCACGTGTAATAAAAGTGGGAAGAAGTATTTGGGGAACTTCCTTCTCACGAGTGGTAAATGATAAATTTGTGGAAGATATGAAAATATCACACATAATTTTTGTAATGATGGGAAGCCATAACTTCCAAAAACTAATGAAAATGGGAAGTTGGTGAAGGCCCTACCTGATGTCTAATTCTATATGTGTAGAGAACTTGGTAACTTTTCCAATCACTGTCCATATCTGAGGGAAGTGGAGGAGAATCACCATCAGCCTCAGCATAGGCCAAGGGAGCGAGGTCATGCTTTTGCAATCACTATATAGGAAGCTGAAGCACCAAATGATGTTGAGGCATGTACTATTTTTTTTCTTTCAAAGATTGAAAGTACATTGTTTGAATTTGGTTCAACTAATTCCTTTATTTTCTCCACATTTTCAATGAATTTATAATCAACCATCGATTTTCCAAAAGTGGAGTTATCAGTCAATAATCCTGGTGGGATTATCCAAGAATTGTCAATGTTTATAAACTATAGTATTTAGATTAGTGAGAAAAATATTATCACAAATCTAGTAGTCATTCCCATACTATAATTTTACATTATACTAGGGATGGACTAGCTCTCAAAGTATAACTCTAAAATCAAATGTAGAAGAAAGGAAATATCAATAGTCAAGAATGGAAATCCTACAATTATCTTCAAAGAAGAGATATATCAACCTGCTCTTTATCTAGAATAACCTCATATATACTTCATTACGGAGTTGATCAGAGAAGAAAAAGTTGGAAATGAGAGTTTGGGGATAGAAAATGTCCTAATCGTCTAGGAATACATTGATGTATTTCTTAACGATTTACCCAGGCCTCCACCAGAAAGAGAGGTAGAGTTCTCCATTGACCTTATACCTAGGTCTCATCTGATATCTAAGACCCACTATTAGATGAAAAATATAGAGCTATAAGAATTAAAGAAACAACTCCATGATCTTTTGGAGAAGGGGTTAATCAGACTGAGTGTGTCTCACTGGGGAGAAACAGCCTCTTTGTGAAGAAGAAGGATGGATCAATGTGGAAATGCTTTGATTATAGAGAACTGAATGGGATCACAGTGAAGAGAAAATACCCTCTTCCACAAATTAAAGACTTATTTTACCAACTTCGGGGGGCTTAATTTTTCTCTAAGATTGAACTTAGATCTAGTTATCATCAATTGAGGTTGAAGAAAGAAGATATTCTAAAAAATTTCATCCAATCAAGATATAGGAATTATGAATTGTTTGTTGTTTTTATTAATGATATTATGATATATTCCAAAATTAAAAAAGATAATGAGAATCATCTAAGGGGTACTTTTCAAACTCCTCGAAAGGAAATGTTTTTTGGGAAGTTCTGATAATGTGAATTATAGATACAACATGTTTCTTTCATGGGGGCAGATTGTTACCAATGAAGGAATCACAATTGACCCTACAATGAAAAAAGTTGTAGAGGAGTGGCCTCAGCCTACAATGATAACTAAGATTCATAGTTTCCTTATATTATTGGGATAATATAGAAGGTTTGTGAAAAACTTTTCAAGAATTTCTAATCCATTAACCAAGTTATGTCAAAAATGGGTCAAGTTTATCTGGACAAAGGAGTGTGAGGAAAGATTCCAAGGGATGAAGGAGAGATTGGTTACTGCACCTGTGTTAACTCTACCCTCATGTAGAGAAGGATTCATTATTTTTATAGATTAATATATCGAAGGGATTGGGTGATTCCTTATGAAAAATGACAAATTCATTGCTTATACATCTCGATAGTTGATGATTCATGAGCAGAACTATCCTACGCTTGATCTGGAGTTGGCTGCCGTGGTTTTTGCTCTAAAGATATGGTGGAACTATTATTATGGCGATAAATGTGATATATACATAGACAAACAATGATTGAAGTATATTTTCAAACAAAAGGAATTGAACTTGAGAGAAAGGAGATGGTTGGAACTTCTCAAAGACAATGATTGTCCAATTCATTATCATCTCAGAAGAGCTAACCATGTCATAGATGCATTAAGTAAGAATGACCGAGTTGTTCTTTCAATTATAAGGATTCAAAGAGATTGTTTAATCAATGAACTAATAAAGCTGTACATGGGAATTATAAGGGAAGGGACACCATCAACCCTAACCCAAATGATTTCTAAACCATCATTACTAGAGAATATCAAGAAATATCAAAAAGAATATATGACAACCCTGCTTTTATTACAACTTAAACATGATTTAATACATAAAACTTCACAAGATACAACAAAAAATATCGAGAGGTTTTGTGTCTTTGGGGATTAGGATCATTACTTAAAACTTAAAACTTGAAATAAAACATCTTTATTGAAAACTTCCTTTACATGACCACTACATTCCCTCGTACTTAGCATTGCATGGGATAACCTGAGGACATGCATAAGAAAAGGGTGAGCTATAAAGCCCAGTAAGGGAGTACACATAGAATAACATGAGGAGTACAATACATATTATAAAATAGGCATATCAATAGAGCATAAAAGAAACATGAACAAAAAGGCATGATAAAGCATGATAATCATAACATGGAAATGTGGCAACAACACTTAACATTGAATTAGCATGAGCTGTGGCTCATTGCACATGGAGCATGAGTAAACCCTCATTGCACATGAAGCATGAGTAAACCCTAGTTGCACTTGAATTAGCATGAGTCAACACTCATTACACTTGACGTATCATGATACTATTCTTTACCCAATGCATTGGAGCGCTATAAGGGCGCACCCTTCTTAAACATTTCATTTCATGCATAAGTGTGCCACATGGATCATAAAACATGGATTCATAAAACATAATAATTTATTCCATGATAAAGGAATGTGGAATTCATAAATGAAACTTTAAAATCAATATGTAAATGTGAATAAAGGTGAATACCCTTGATAGAGAAATGGGCATGGTATTCACTACACAATGACATTGGCTTAGAAAATCGGTGCGATTTCGGCAGCGTAACGGCGTGACATAAGATTTCATAAAAAAAGGTTGATGAGAGAGAAAGGGGTTCCTCATCATATTTACATGTAATGTACAGTAAATAGGTCATATAGATACATGTCCCAACAATTGAAATGGAATTTAGATTCATGATACAAAAGTATTGCTTGAATGTAAAAGAAGATAGAGAAGTTCCTTTCGGAATTTCGGCATAGTAACGGGTGTACATGGGAGGAATTTAATGAGAGAGAAAGGGGTCTCCCATCATTCAAAAAATAAGAGGGTAGTATGGGGGAGGTGCGAAACCATACCCCAACATTCATAATTGCAATTAAAAGGGAAATACAACTTAAAGAAAATTGAGAAAAATGAGAAAGGAAGAAAAAACCCTTACTTAGAAGTGTGCTTCCAAAGGCTATAGAGAGGCTTGTGAGAGGATTCATGGGAGCTAGAGGAACCTTGGTAGGATTATAGAGAGAGTAGGGCAGAGGTTGGACGAGCACCAATGGATTTTAGTGAGGAGGAAGTGGGAGCTTGGGTGGGTTTATATAGGAAAGGTGAGAGAATTCTTTTTTATTTTGGTTTGGGACCCCTTATATTAAATTAATCCAAAACACAAACCATCCCATGGTATTTGCCCATGGTTTCTGGAAAAGGAAAGTGAAATACAATATTTTACAAGGACAAGGTCCGAACTTATTAAAATATTAGGGTTGCTTATGTGGAGGTGTGTCACACTCCCATGGAAATTAATTTAAAAAGGAAAAGTGTTGAATAAGTCTTGAAGGGTTCATTAATGCTTTGAAAAATAAGTCAAACAAACCCAAAATCACTTTATTTTAATGATAAAATATATATTGGCCGAACATAAGGATTATAGTATTTTATTACATCACCATTGGGTCATTATGATGTCATAAAACACATTATATATATAAACGGTATTTAATTTTTACCCAAAAATTTGACTATCTCAGAAAATTATGAAAAATTCACCGTTGGATAATTTCGACGTCCTGATTCCAGAAATGAAATTTATTTTATCTAAAAAAATTTCTAAATATGTTAATTTTCACTTTTATAATAAAAACCAACATTTATAAAAAATTCACGGGTTTTGACAGAAATGGCTTTCAAACCTTAATATAAAATTTTAATTGCATTCATAAAATTATAAGATCGTTTATATTTAATAAAAATTAATTTAATAATAATATTATTATTTTATTAAAATATTATTTAATTCAAAAATCCATTAATTTAATAAAATATATTTCTTAATTAAATAATAACTAAAAACACCATTTGTACTTTAAAAACTATTTACAATGAATCAAAAATGACTAGAAATTATATTCATTGTTATATACAAAAATAATGTACATGAACATAGTACTACTTATTTGTTACATAACCCCTTAAAACAACCAAATATTACCTAAGGGTAAGGTGTACGATGGTAACATACTCTTGGGGTGACTCAGATAACATCGCTCGAGTGGTAATTTCAATCAACATCCACATTTCCCATAGACGGCCCCGTTCGATCTTGACATAGTGAAGCTCAGCATGGGCTTGGTCAAGGGCGAAGCCCAAGGATGCCACCCCTTTTCCGAGCTCCAACAAATGGGCTTCGTATGGGGCAATTCTACTGGATGAGGCCATCGCTTCATTTGTCTGAGTAGAATTGGGTTCGTTAAAGCCTTATATTTATACTAATAAAGTGATCACTGTTAAACGACTATATTAACAATGGTCACAATTCTTATCATAAAACCAAAGAAGTTGACATCTTATAAAAACATTTTTTTTTATAAAGAGACATTTAACTGGATCAAGAGGGATTTTCCATTAATGAAACTTTGGGTCATTACAATATTCCCCACTTAAGAAATTTCGCCCTCGAAATTTTCATTTTCCCACACTAAAACAAATGTGGGTAACTCAGCTTCATCATATCCTCTGAATCCCAAGTTGCTTCTTCAAACATGTGGTTTCTCCACAATACCTTGATGAGGGGCATTGTCTTATTTTGTAGAACTTTTTCTCTATGATCTAAGATCTTCATTGGTTTCTCCTCATAAGAAAGATCATCTTCTAATTTTACCACCTCAGAAGAGAGTACATGTGAAGGGTTGGGTATGTACTTCCTTAAGAGGGATACATGAATGACATCATGCACCTTGGCCATGGTAGGTGGAAGTGCTAGTTGATAGGCCACAACCCCAACACGATCAAGAACCTTGAAGGGGCCGATGTACCTTGGAATTAACTTCCCTTTGTTTCCAAACCTCATGACCTTCTTCCACAGAGATATGCATAGAAACACCATGTATCCAACTTTAAATTCAAGGTCTCGTCAACGATTATCTACACAACTCTTCTGTCGACTCTGGGCTGACTTGATATGCTGCTGAATGGTTTTCACCTTCTCCACCATTTCCTCGACCATTTCTGGTCCAAGCAGCTTACGTTCACCGACCTCATCCCAACATGCTAATGTTCTTCACCTTTTCCCATAAAGGGCTTCATATGGTGCCATTTGGATGCTCGAGTGGAAACTGTTATTATAAGACAACTCAACCAGAGGAAGATGTTGATCCCATCCTCCTTTAAAGTCCACTGAGCACGCTCTCAGCATATCCTCAAGTGTTTGGATAGTCCGCTCAGATTGGCCATCAGTTTGAGGATGATAGGCCGTACTGAAGTTCAGTTCAGTATTCAGAGCATGTTGAAGATTATTCCAAAACATAGAGGTGAATCTTGGATCACGGTTAGACAGAATAGATAGTGGTACTCCACGCAACCTTACCAATTCCCTAATATATATCTGTGCCAGTTGATCCAATGAGAAATCCTCTCGAATAGCAATGAAGTGTGCAGTCTTTGTAAGACGATCCACAACAACCCAGATTGCATTGTTGCCTTTAGATGTCCTCGGATGTCCGGTGACAAAGTCCATGGTGATGATCTCCCATTTCCATTCTGGTATGGGCAATGGTTTCATCATCCCCTTAGACTTCTGCCTCTCTGCCTTTACTTGCTGACACACAAGGCACTTTGATGTATATTCAGTGATCTCCTTCTTCATATAATACCACCAAATGTTTTCTTGGAGATATCGATACATATTTGTGCTCCCTGGGTGAATAGAGAAATTTGAACTATGTGAACCATTCAAAAGTACCATCTTCAGCTCCAGACTTGATGGAACACATAGTCTTTTCCCAAACCGCACAATTCCTTCTTCATTAAGATTAAACTCTGAGGATTTCCCCTTTTTGATAGATTCCACTTTTTCCTGGATTCCCACATCATCCTTTTGAACATCCTTTAACCTTTCCAAAAAAGATGGTTGAGCAATCATTTGTGAATGGATTGATGATGTTCCCTTATTTATGATTCCCACGTCCATCTTCATCAAGTCTAAGAAGATTGGATCCTTCTCAATTCTCATCATTGATAGAATCGCCAGATCCTTTCTACTTAGGGAATCTGCCACCTTGTTCGCTTTCCCTGTGTGGTAATGTATTGAACATTCATAATCCTTGATGAGCTCTATCCATCTTCTCTGGCACATATTAAGCTCTTTCTGTGTGAATATATATTTAAGACTCTTGTGGTCAGTATATATCTCACATTTCTCTCCATAGAGATAATGCCACCAGATTTTCAAGTCAAAGATCACCGCCGCCAACTCCAGATCATGTGTTTGATAGTTTCTCTCATGGATTTTCAACTTCCTTGAGGCATAGGATATCACTTTATCATTCTGCATCAGCACACAGCCTAATCCCTTCTTTGAGGAATCACTGAATACCACAAAAGTTCCCCACTTGTGGGTAAAGTGAGCACGGGCGTAGTGATAAGCTTCCTTTTCAACTCCATGAAGCTTTCTTCGCATTCATCACTCCAAGCAAACTTTACTCCCTTTCGAGTTTTCCTGGTAAGAGGGTTGGACAATCGTGAGAAATTTCTCACAAATTGTCTATAATATCCAGCTAACCCCAAGAAGCTATGGATATCCGTTACCGATGTTGGCCTCAGCAATCCCTCAATTTCATATGTTTTGGATGGATCCACAGATATCCCATTTCTTGTGAGGATATGGCCCATGAATGAGACTTCATTCAACCAAAACTCACACATGTTGTACTTTTCATAGAGCTTCTCCTTGCGCAAAGTCTCTAGTACAGTTCTTAAATTCTCCTCATGGTCCTCCTTGGTTTTGGAGTATATTAGAATATCATCTATAAAGACCACTACAAATTTGTCAAGGTAATCTCTAAAGACTCTATTCATCAAGTCCATGAATATTGTGGGAGCATTGGTGAGTCCAAAAGTCATTACTATGAATTCATAGTGCCCATATCTTGTACGAAAAGCAGTCTTGGGGATATCTTCCTTCTTCACCCTTACTTGATAATATCCCGACTGCAAGTCCACCTTGGAGAAGTATTGTGCTCCACGCAACTGATTGAACAAGTCATCAATTTGTGGGAGTGGATACTTGTTCTTTATCATGATTTTTTTAAGTTCACGATAATCAATGCAAAGCCGCATTGACCCATCCTTTTTCTTGACGAAGAGGACTGGTGCACCCCATGGTGAGGCACTTGGGCATATAAACCCTTTACCTAGATTCTCCTATAGTTGTTTCTTCAGCTATTCAAGCTCAACAACAGCCATTCTATATAGAGTCTTGGATATTGGTAGCGCCGCAGGTATATGTTCAATTGAGAACTCAACATATCTTCTTGGAGGAAGACCAGGCAGTTCCTTGGGAAACACTTCCGCAAATTCCCTCATAATAGGCATTTCTTCCAGGATGGTTTCTTCTTTGGACTCAATCATCTGAGACAGATACGCATGCTCATATGGCAGTAATATCCATGCTTGAGATGATAAAGCTAAAGGAGATTCATCTTCCTCCTGACACTTGTAAAGAATTGGGGATCGATTCTTTATATGGAGTGTGATTTCCCTCTCCCAAAAATTTATGTTGGATCTATATAAGGAAAGCCAATCTATGCCAATGATTGCCCCATTTTCCGTACTCACCGACATCTTTACTTCCATGATTTGTGGTGGTGCTGGGATTGTTCTACTAAACTTTAGATATATAAAAGTTTGCGTAGAACCTGAATCAAAAAGTATGTTCGCTGTTCATGAATGAATTACTAGCATACCTGTCACCACTTCATTGTCGGGGTTCACTTCGGTAGAAGTTATGGCAAAAGCTCTTCCTTGCTGTCCTGGAGGTTTTTGGTTGCCTCCGATAACCCTTGGATTAGGGCACTGATTTGCAAAATGACCCGGTTCTTTGCATTTGTAGCATTGAACAATGCATTGATGTTAGAACGAAGCGTTACTCTCCTATGTCGCAGTCGCGGGTCCTTCTTGCCGACAGTTAATATCTAGGTGCCCTTCTCTTCTACACCTGAAGCATTTTCCCGTCCCCTTAAGGAAATTTCCAGGGTGATTCTTTCCGCACTTTTGGAAGGCGGGGTGCTGGAACTTCTTAGCGCCGTTGGATTTATCCATCGGACCACCAGCATTGAAGTCCACCTTACGCTTATTTTCCCCATGATACCCCTATGATTTTCCGATCTCCATTTCGACCTTGAGGGCACATCTGACAATTTCCTCATAGCTGTCGAAGACACAGATCGCTAATGCTTTTTTCAAGCTAGGCTTCAACCCACCGAAGAAGCGGTCAACCTTGCATTCAGGGGTAACGATGAAGCCGGAAGCATATCGTGCAAGCCTTGTGAAGTTTTCCTCGTACTCTCCCACAGATTATTCATCTTTTTTCTTGAGGGAAGGGAAGTCCCTTTCCATCTTAAGATGGATGGTGCACGGAAAATATTTATCGAAAAACATCTTCCGGAACTCCATCCATTCCAAAGCCTCGATCTCCTCCTCAGGCTTCGTATTTTTGATCAATGTACACCATTGATCAGCTTCATCCTCCATATGATAAGCCGCCAAGAGAACCTTCTCTTGTTCAGAACATTGGAGGATGGAGAATATCTTTTCAATGGAGTTGATCCATTGTTCAGCGATCGTGGGATCGGATGATCCACTAAAAGTAGGAGGCCTTTGTCTCATGAAGCTCTCGATAGCAACTTGTTCTTTCTTATAGGGGGTTGAAAGTTCCTCTTGACCCGTGTTTCTATTCAAAACTTGAGTTAGCTGAGAGAGAAGCGTGACAAATTTCGTGATTCCCGCTCCCATTGGATTTGGCATCTCATTAGTACAATCATCACACTGATCTTCACAACGGTTGTTAGCCTGAGTCCTCCTATTACCGGAAATTGGCTGGAATAAAAGGAAAGTTAGGGGTAACACATAATGGGTAATCCAAAGATAGAAGTTGATGACTTATAAATATACATTTATTTCCTTAACTCATGAGTCTATAGGATTTAATCTAGGCTTTTCATGATCTACTTTATAACATATATTCTTAGGGGCATTTTTCCCGTAATAAGGGTTCATACCAAGATTGTGAATTTATCAAAACATATCCACTGGGAGTGTCATAACCAAGAGTGCAACAAGGCCCGTTGTCGTGCACCAGTTCCTGTTCGAGTCTAGCTCAAAGCGGTGTTTTCGGGTTTTACCCCTAGGATACATCTGTGCCAAAGCCGCCTCTACCTGCTCGTATCCAGACAGGGATGTATTTGTTTGAAAAACCACTTACTTAGTATTTACCAAAACTTAAGGATGTCTTTATTATACTTAGTCCTGTATCTAAGGCTTTAATAGGGTTCCCTAATCCCAAAAATAATTAAACCAATCCTCTGATACCAACTATGACAACCCTGCTTTTATTACAACTTAAACATGATTTAATACATAAACCTTTACTTGATACAACTAAGAAGATCGAGAGGTTTAGTGTCTTTGGGGATTAGGATCATTACGTAAAACATAAAATGTAAAATACAAAATCTTTATTGAAAACTTCGTTTACATGACCACTACATTCCCTCGTACTTAGCATTGCATTGGATAACCTGAGGACATGCATAAGAAAAGGGTGAGCTATAAAGCCCAGTAAGGGAGTACACATGGAATAATATGAGGAGTAAAATACATTTTAGACAATAGGCATATCAATAGAGCATAAAATTAACATGAACACAAAGGAATGATAATGCATGATAATCATAACATGGAAATGTGGAAACAACACTTAACATTGAATTAGCATGAGCCGTGGCTCATTACACATGGAGCATGAGTAAACCCTCATTGCACATGAAGCACAAGTAAACCCTCGTTGCACTTGAATTAGCATGAGTCAAAACTCATTGCACTTGACGTATCATGATACTATACATTACCCAATGCATTGGAGCGCTATAAGGGCGCACCCTTCTTAAACATTTCATTTCATGCATAAGTGTGCCACATGGATCATAAAACATGGATTCATAAAACATAATCATTTATTCCATGATAAAGGAATGTGGAATTCATACATGAAACTTTACAATCAATATGTAAATGTGCATAACGGTGAATACCCTTGATGGAGAAATGAGCATGGTATTCACTACACAATGACATTTACTTAGAAAATCGGTGCGATTTCAGCAGCGTAACGACGTGACATAAGATTTCATAAAAAAAGTTTCATGAGAGGGAAAGGGGTTCGTCATCATATTTACATGTAATGGACAGTAAAGAGGTCATATAGATACATGTCCCAACAATTGAAATGGAATTTATATTCATGATACAACAGTAATGCTTGAATGTAAAAGAAGAGAGAGAAGTTCCTTTCGGAATTTCGGCATAATAACGGGTGTACATGGGAGGCATTTAATGAGAGAGAAAGGGGTCTCCCATCATTCAAACAATAATAGGGAAGTATGGGGGAGGTGTGAAACCATACCCCAACATTCATAATTGCAATTAAAAGGGCAATAAATCTTAAAGAAAATTGACAAAAATGTGAAAGGAAGAAAAAACCTTACTAAGAAGTGTACTTCCAAAGGCTAGATAGAGGCTTGTGAGAGGATTCTTGGGAGCTTGAGGCACCTTGGGAGGATTCTAGAGAGTGTAGGGAAGAGGTTGGACGAACTCCAATGGATTTTAGTCAGGAGGAAGTGGGAGATTGGGTGGGTTTATATAGGAAAGGTGAGAGAATTCTTTATTATTTAGGTTTGGGACCCCTTATATTAAATTAATCCAAACCACAAACCATACCATGGTTTTTGCCCATGGTTTCTGAAAAAGGAAAGAGGAAAACAATATTTTACAAGGCCAAGGTCAGAACTTATTAAAATATTAGGGTTGCTTATGTGGAGATGAGTCACACTCCCGTGGAAATTAATTTAAAAAAGCAAAGTGTTGAATAAGTCTTGAGGGGTTCATTAATGCTTTGAAAAATAAGTCAAACATACCCAAAATCACTTTATTTTAATGATAAAACATATATTGTCCGAACATAAGGATTATAGTATTTTATGACATCACCATTGGATCATTATGATGTCATAAAACACATTATATATTTAAACGGTATTTAATTTTTACCTAAAAATTTGACTGTCTCAGAAAATTATGAAAAATTCACCGTTGAATAATTTCGACATCCTGATTCCAGAAATGACATTTATTTTATCTAAAAAATTTTCTAAATATGTTAATTTTCACTTTTAAAATAAAAACCAACATTTATCGAAAATTCACGGGTTTTGACAGAAATGGCTTTCAAAACTTAATATAAAATTTTGATTGCATTCATAAAATTATAAGATCATTTATATTTAATAAAAATTAATTTAATAATAATAATAATATTTAATTAAAATATTATTTAATTCAAAAATCCCTTAATTTAATAAAGTAGATTTCTTAATTAAATAATAACTAGAAACACCATTTATACTTTAAAAACTATTTACAATGAATCAAAAATGACTAGAAATTATATTCATTATTATATACAAAAATAATGAACATGAACATATTACTACTTATTTGTTACATAACCACTTAAAACAGCCACATAAGACCTAAGGGTAAGGTGTGAGATGGTGACAGACTCTTGGGGTGACTCGGATAACATCGCTCGAATGGTAATTTAAATCAACTTCAACTTTTCCCGTAGACGGTTCTGTTCGAGCATGACATAGTGAAGCTCAGATTGGGCTTGGTCAAGGGCGAAGCCCAAGGATGCCACCTCTATTTCCAAGCTCCGAAAAATGGGCTTCGTATGGGGCAATTCTACTGTATGAGGCCATCGCTTCCATTGTGTGAGTAGAATTGGGTTCCTTAAAGCCTTATATTTATACTAATAAAGTGATCACTGTTCAATGACTATATTAACAATGGTCACAATTCTTATCATAAAAACAAAGATGTTGACATCTTATAAAAACATTTTTTTTATAAAGAGACATTTAATTGGATGAAGAGGGATTTTCCATTAATGAAACTTTGGGTCGTTACAGAATATCCTTTGTTACAGAAGAATTTTTAGGCTACGAAGGATTGGAAGTTTCCTGAGTTCAATATTGATCAAGAAAGTGTATTTAAATTTTAGACAAGACAATGTGTTCCATATTTTCGTTAAATAGAGAATGATCTGATGGATGAATCTCATAGCTCTACTTTCTCTATACATCCTAGAAGCACCAAAATGTATAGGCACCTTCGTGATCATTTTTTGTGGGATAATATGAAGAGGGAGATTTCGGAATTCACTTCATGGTGCCTGGTATGCCAGCAAGTGAAGGCCAAGCGACAACTTCTTTAAAGGGTATTGAAACCACTACCCATACGATCTTGGAAGTGGGACAATATCACTATGGGATTCATCACTGGTCTCCCAAGAAATACTAAAGGAAACAATGCGATATGGGTTATTATGGACCATATCACAAAGACAACCCATTTTATCTCCATTCGGGAAGATTTCTCTCTTGATCAATTATTCAATATTTACATGAAGGAAGTGGTAAGGCTTCAGGGAGTTCCACTTTCTATCATATCTGATCGTGATCCATGGTTCACATCAAAATTCTAGAGATGTCTTCAACATGATCTGAGAATAGAATTGAATTTTAGTGCTGCCTATCACCCCCAAACTGATGGCCAATCTGAAAGGACTAATAAAAAACTCTAGGATATGCTGAAAACATGCCCAATGGAATTTAAAGTTGGATGGGATCAACATATCCCTTTAATTGGGTTCTAATACAACAACATCTTCCACTCAAGCATTCAAATGAAACCCTATGAAGCTTTATATGGTAAGCGATGCAGAACTCCATCTTGTTGGCACAAAGATGGTGAAAGAAAGCTTCTTGGGCCTTATCTTGTGTAAGAGATGACAAAAAAGGTCCATGCCATCCAACAACACATTAAGGCTTCTTAGAGTCGGAAAAAGAACTAGGTCGACAACCATAGAAGGGACATGGAGTTTGATATTGGTTATAAGGTCTTTCTTTGAATTTCACCTTAGAAGAGAGCCTTGAGTTTTGGGAAGAAATGGAATCTCAGTTCTAGGTACATTATCCCCAATGAAATCCTTGATCTCATTGGACCAATGGCCTATCGACTTACACTTCATCCATATCTAGAAAAAGTTCATGATGTCTTCCACATATCCCTCTTGAAGAAGTACATACCAGACCCTTCACATGTACTAAATTCAGAGTTGGTACAAGTGGAACATGACCTCTCTTTTGATGAGCAGCTGATGAAGATCTTGGATTGTAGAGACAAGGTTCTACGCAACAATACTACCAACCTTGTTAAGGTGTTATATAATAACCACAAATGAAATGAAGCCAAATGGGAACAAGACATGTCTATGTGGTAGAAGTACCCACACATTTTCTCTTCATAGGGTACGAATTAAAATTTCATGGACGAAATTTCTTATGTGGGGAAGAATGTAACGACCCGAACTTTTAAATAATATTAGTTTCCTAATTTTGTTTGTTATTTCCTTATATAATCCACAAACTATATCCTTTAATTAATGAAGTAATTCTATTGGGTTTGGACTATTATATGACAGTTGGTCAATATGACCATTGGAAACTAAAATCAAAATGATATAATTATTATTTATAAATAAAAGTGATCTTGGTTAATAAATACCTAAAGAAGAGTTGATGGACTCATCCAGTAGACTCGGGCCATATGAAGTCCATATATCAGAGCCTAAGAAGTAGGAAAAATCACCAGGCTTTTCTTTGGACCAAGCCCATGATGAGCTTCAACATGCGATGATTGAATGGAATCACCTAAGGGAGAAGTTCAAGCTAATAGAAATGACCACTTGAGAAATTTTTTTCGAGCTGCCCAAAGATTATATCACCATAGCACACCATATACTTAGGTCCTATGTAGGTGTTATAAGGGGCATGTAATGAGAACATAGTTACGTTCTATAATCCTTTTGTATAAATAAAATTTTTATTTCTTATTATGTTAGATTTTTGTATTTTAAATTTCCGCATAAATGTTGGATGAAGTTCTATATTATTGATGAATTTTGGAAAAAGGGGTATCTTAAAATATCATTTTAAACTTTAAATAATTAATAATGTGAAATGATTTGTTGAAAATGGTGTTTAAAATTGTAAACACTATGAAATTTAGAGTCAAATAAGACCAACATAATTTTTGGTGAATAATAAAGAATAAATAGTAACACAACTTTATGAATAGTAATGAATATCCATAAAAAGTATATCAGGCAATCAAAAATAGAAACTTCACCCATGAATGTATAAATACAATCTGGACATCTTAAAAGTGAAAAATGATCATAGTATAAGTTTTTTTATTTTTGTAGGTCATAAATATTTTATTTACAATTTTATAATTAATTTAATAATTTAAAATGAAAATTTATTTTCTTAAAATTTAATAGTATATTTTAACTTTATTGTCTTATTGTTATAGGATAATTTTATGGGACGATGATTACTTTTTCAAGGTGTTACAAAATAAGATATAGTTTTAGAGTTGTTTTTTTGAATAAAAAATGATTTTATTTAAAAAATAAATTAAAAATTATTTAATTTTTTTTTCAAAAAATGGAATTAATTTTTAAATTTAGAGCAACGATATTATGTTAGCGCAAATTTTTCAGATTTTTCTGAAATAGTTGATTTTTCTGTGAATAGTAAAAATATTGTTTTGAGTTTCGGGTGTTTAATGACATAATTGATGATGTAATCATGATGTAATAAATCTGGGAGACTTGTGAATAGAAATATATGTTATGAGGTGTCCCAAGTGGCCAATACCATGGTATAATACCATGGGAAAGGCCATATTATTACAAAAACAACCGATGAGGTGTCCTTTGAAAATTAATTAAATATTACCTCACTTTTCCTATAAATACCAAGCCATTACCTCCTTCATTTCATTAAAAAATCCTCCCCAACTAAGATCTGGTCTTTATACGATCTAATGAGTCCTCCCACGGTGCCCTAAATCCCCTCAAGGTCCCAACCTTTGAGCTTTCAAAGATACTCTTCATGGTAAGGGAACCTTTCACCCTCCTCTTTTAAGTCATGACTTCTTTTATGTTATGTCTTTTAGTTTCCATTTCATTATGTGGGTGATTGTTCTTATATATATTTATAACTATCCATTTCATTTCCAATTTATTATAGACTAGGTCTGCACCCATCAACTTATTTTTCTGAATTATAAACGATGTTGTAAGGCTTCCGAATTTTGGTAAAAGAAATCACATTTTCTATTTTCTTTCATGTTTTCTTTTCGTGTGGTGTGTCATTACAAACCATGATATTATTTATTTTTATTCTGTACCAATAATTTATTATTAATTATTTATGAGTAGTTGACCCTTGTCCCTTCTCTTTTTAATTTTTTATAAAAATGATGTTATGTAGCTGTTATACTATAGAATTTTCATATCAAAATCTCTCTTTTTCTCAAGAAACTCTCTTGTATTATTTATGTGGATACACAAATATATTTTCATTTCCATGGGTATTCATCAACACATAAACTTTATCTATTTGATTTTGGAATTTACATACATATAACTCTCACTCCATTTCCATGGGTTTTAAATGACATAATGATCTTATTCTTAGGTACATTATAAACCTCACAATTTTGGACATGAAACCCATTTTTTTGATTCTATATACGTTATTTATGAAATGTTTGATTATGATCTATATTTATCACATGAAAATAAAGATATATTATAGATGCACCTTGATATAACTACAATGCATTGGGTAATGAATTTGATCTCTAGAGATGACGAGTTTCACGATACCTTGGTGAATAACCGGGGTAATTTTTATGACACCTTAGGGATGAACTATGGTGATACATTCACAAATGTATAAATTAAATGTTGTAGACACATATTCATGTAATGGTTATAGTTATTTTAATTATGATATGCCTATACTTACTTTTCACATGTTTTTATGTTTTTTATCAATTTCTTATCGATTTCACAAGTAAACTGATTCCCTTGCTTTCCTTACTGGGCCTTCTTCTCTCCCTTTATATTGATGTTTGTCTCCAGGTTATGAGATGAAATAATTGTACTTAGGAATAACTTATTATAATGACCTAAAAGTGTATTAGAATAATTTTTTATGTTTTAAGGTTTTATGATCCTAATTTCAAATACACTAGACTTTGAAGTTCCTCTGTTTGTAAAATGTAATGAAACGTTATGTAATAAAAAGGACAGATGAAATAGATTTAGTATGATTTATTTGTCATTAATAGGAATAAATTTGTGGGGGATCCTACTACGTATATTTTTAATCCCACAAAAAAATATAAATTATTTTTCATGATAGTTGTAGAAGTTTCTAAATCAGGTAGAATTTTACTTACTCATGGTTTAAGAAGGCACTATTTGGGATATGTGGTAACTTCCATGTTTTCATATTGATACTTATAGTATAGTATTATGTTCCTTTTGTACTTTATTATGTTACATGTATACATCTAGGTTATATTTTATATAAATATAAGATGTTGTTGATAGGCATATATGTTTTATATCTCGCTTTCATGTGTTTCTCAAAGAGGGTATTTGTTTTTTACTTTTTATATTTAAATCATCAGTTATAATATCCGTCTAATGGCCTATTTGAGGTAACAATCGAGAAGTCACCAACCAGCACCTCTCATTATCATCATTGGAGTTGTACACAATAGGATAGGGGTCATTACATTCAATCGAGTATTTGATTTTTATTTTCAATTTATGTTTCACTAGTTTTTTGGATCATGTAACTGGGAATTAAAAAATTTATATAGTATTTACATGAATATATAAAATACTTTATGATCATTTCACTTTGACTTTATACAATATCTTCATAAATTTTTATAAAAAATAAATATAGTATGAAAATATTGAATTGGTAATTTTATACATAATAGTAATAATAATGAAGAAAAATGATAGAAATAGTGAAAATGTTATTAATAATTCCTTGGGTAGAACATTGGAAATATCTAGTAGGAAAATATGAATATTAGTATACACAACCACACCAAGGGTTCCTAATAACATTAATTGATCATAAAAAGTTTTATATCAATATTATTTTTTATAAATATACTTATAATCTCCTTACAACTCCTATTATCTAACTATGATATAAGTAAAATTTATAGCAGTTTAAAATAAAAATAATTATTGTTAACCAATAATACATATATTATAACCAGGTTCCCAACCAATTATATTGAAAATTATAGTTCTTTTCATTTTTATGATAAAAAATTATAGTATATATCTCTATTATCCCATTAAATATTGATAAATTTTAATATTCCATGATTTGTTAGGTTCATTTCCAATATGGAGTGTCAACCACTAATAATACAATAAAACTGTCTATATCCAGACCAATATAATATAATATTCTAAATGGAATAAATTAAATTAAGTTATTTTGGTGAAAGTCTTGTAATTAAATAAAAATGGTTACTAAAATAATTCTTAGCAGGGATAAAAAACAGCCCCCCTTGTTTATTAGTGTTTGATACATGGATACTATATGAACTAAACCCAAATTGAAATCATTATATCGATTCCCATAACCATCGTATAGTATATTCCACAATTATTTACCTTTTATTGTTTGATAATCAATATAAAATTTTATCCCGGAGGAGATATAATTTAATTTCTAATCAGGTATCCCAAAACATTTATATGAATGATATATTTTTAGTGAACCGTGATTATGAAATCTATTTTTTGTTCATAATGTATATTTATAATTTCCAATTATTACAGTATAAATTACAGATTTTTTTTATTAACAATGAAAATTATTTTTGGTCATCCATACAACCACATCGATAATAATATAGTTGAATACATCCCTAGTTTATAGAAAATGAAGCATACTTTTCTTGTTTCACTGTAACTAAATGTCTTGATATAACTACTCCTCCCTCAGTTAATGATCATTGAAGCTTCATCTATAGAAACAAAACAATGTTGAGAAATAACCCACACCATGTATTTACATTATATTACTCATTTATTTGACACAATATTTCACTTCTATACTACATTAATGATTGAAAAATTATGTCATGACTTTTTATAGGGATGATAAAAGATCAAGAAATAAAAGAGTATCTTTACTAGCCTTGTATCTTACCATGGTTAATTAAAATTATTAAAATTATATAATTATTAATTCTTTATTTATTAGTAACATTTGTCACTATTTGAGAAATATAAATTCATTTTTTTCACAACATAAACTTTTTTTGGATAAAAAATATCATTTAAAAATTCATAAAATCTATCTAATAACCACCCATGATGTTTTTTTATTGCACCATCACATCAAAAATTTATTGTATTTTCCCCTCAATCATAAAATACATATTTTTATATATTAGTTCATAATACTATGGATATTTTGGAAAATGTAATGATTGTGATCCACTAATTCCTCTATTCCTTATAATTCAGAATCAATCCAATATATTGTGGGATATTTAAATTGGTATGGTAAAATAAATTTACGATGTTTGGAATATAACTTAAGAAAATTTTCCTCTATAACTAGGTGAACCTATAGTATTTTTTTTGTGATTTATCGGTCAATTTATAAATCCATTAATAGAGAATAATTATTTATACTATTGAAAAATAAAATTATATTTGAACATTGTGGAATATATTTAAAATTATAGAGTAATAATATCATGTAACACATATCATATCACCTTTTACACAGTTGATTTTTTTATCAAATATATCCTTTATTCTTTTTTCCACCACATAAACTTATTTAAAAGAAAATTAAATTTAAAATTAATTAATGAGAAATTGTAACATTAATATTAATGAAATAATACATCAATATAAACATTTTTATACTATATATATAATTTATTTGGTTCATAAAATCTCAATGAAAATACCATTATAATTTGGTAAATAATTTTCTTGTAAGATCTTATTAATAAAAATTTATATTTCATAATAACATATGTATACACAACAAGAAAATATATCTCAAAATAAAGAATGGAAACCCATAAAATGAACAAAAACATGAGGGAACACATCATTTATGTCATTGTTAATTATACCTATATGAATAATTTTTTTGTTATAAAGTTTACCCATCCATCATAAATAAAATTATATAATCCATTTTACATTTAAAAAAATTTGAAAAAAAATCTTGTATTTTATCACAGTTAAATACATATATAAGTGTATAAAATATTTCTTTATTCTAAATCATATAATGTTATAAAAAACTATAATAAATACTATTTCATTATTTTATAAAGATCTATAATTATTGATACAACATTAATACATGGTTATGAGAAATAATACTCTAATAAAAACATAGATTCATTATATTGATGATAAATTTTAAATTATAATATTATCTATATTTTTTATTATAATTTGTATAATAAATTATAAATTATTTATGTTTTTATGTTCAAAGGATTCATAAACCTAGAATATAATCGTTCGAGATACTTATAGACCATAAAATTGTGAAATAAAAAATTCATATTGTATGAAAGAATAATTTGATAAATATTTTTGATATATCAAAATATTATTTGTTTTTTATCAGATCATAATTATAGAACATTTTTAATATTATTCAATGATTAAATGAATTTAAGAAAAATATCAAAAATTTCATCAATGAGGGAAATACTCATTCTATGATATTTATAATTAATGAGAGAAATATTAAAACAATTTTTCTTAAATATTACTGTATGGTATAAGAAATATGTTTTTTCATTATTTATATTCGATTATATAATGTTTCTACTGAAAAAATTCCCTAAATATCACAACACATTGAAAAAGTAAAAATATTAGTTTTCTATATTTTATAATATATAATTGGTTATATTAAGTGATTATCATATGTAGATTAATGCGTAGCCCCTATGTTATAATCATGTCCATTTATTTTGAATACATATATAATAATATATGAAATAATAACATTTTAAATAGTTCAATATTACTGATAAAAACGTCTTGATTTCAAATCAATTCCATGTTTTGTAAAAATTTTAGAAAAATGTTTGGATCAGAACCATTCATTTGATTTTAAATGTCCATATATCCTTTTTGGTATTTAGTTATATATTTTAGTCCTAAAATACAATGGAATAAAACACTACATTTACACTATAGTGATAAGAACTTTATGACCACAAGCATGTCTCTTAATACATTTGTGTATGTAGAATTGTTGAGAGGAGATGAAATATTCATGGCGAGACTATCAGTACATATAGTATACAATGATTCATTATAGAAAAAAAAATTATATTAACCAACTATTTAATATACATCAAAAAACTAATAGCTATAAAATATTGAGAAAAAAAGGCCAATCACTCAAGATTATATAAAAGTAAAATTGTAAATCATTACTTATAATTTAAATGAGTATTGATTTAAAGGTATAAATAATGGAAATCAATTGAAAAAAACATCCACATTGGCTAGTAAAAATATATTATAACCACTAAATGGTAAATATAAATCAACCATAAACAATCCTTACATGATCAACATATGTAAAAACCTTGAATCTTATTACCATGATCATACCATGTAATTATTTTGGATATATGATGATAGATGTTACTGAAATTAAAAATTATGATATACTAATTCATGTCATGTACACTATTAGGTTTTATGTCCAATAACACTATAATATTACCATGATCACCTAGAAAATCCTAATTCTATTGTGACTATGTGGATTTGAAACTCACAAACAAATAAAAATAAAATGAGTTGAATTTTAAATTAATAACTATGTATTGGTGAATAGAATCCATATGTACAAAATGAATAACTCTAATAATACTAATCCCATAAATGACCAACTATTATGTGTTTGTTTACATGAATAAAAGTATAAATAAGTGAGTTATAATATATATCTCCCATATTATTAGACATAATAACTGTGTGGTCTTTATATATACATAATACTCAGTCATTATAATCCCACACGATTCAGTTGTTATCTCACTACAATCCCTTAAATGAACCCACAAAAAATCTCATTATTAGTAATGAAACCATGTGGAATCAATGTTGTACTATCCACAAAAAATTCCAATACCAACTCTCAATAAGTTCCATATTTTTATTTCCTATCATCATAATAACTTACCTCCTAACTAACCATATTTGACCACCAGATCAATCATATATATTATAAGATATAACATGGGTTTGATCCTACTATATGATAGAACAACACTCTAGATACACCCAACATACATATATCATACATTAAAACCATCATTGACCAAAAAAATATGCTATATTTCCATGGTATTACCTCATGTGGGTACTTGGGATGATATAGGTCATCATTTTCTCACACATTATATCATAACTTCTAATAGGTTTGGGACAATCCTAAAAAAGTAATCATTAGTCATCACCTCATATCCTTATATCAATGGAGAAAAATACATTTATCTAAGGTCATATCATTCTATGGTGAATAATAAATATATGGGATATTTTAAATAATAGTTCACATGATTCATAAGGGGAATATAAATATTGTGTGTTATCACAAATTCCACCTTCAATAGTAATTGACACACCATGAAGAGGTTTTTCAAAAGATATCATGTTTATCAAGTGATATAAACTGTCACTCCATTTAACATAAATTATGAAATTTTTAATTAGGTTAGAATATCAACATCCTTATCTAAATAAAATAGATGATGAATCTAGGACTTCCTATACCAACCTCTAGATCCTTACCAAGGATCTACACATCACTATGACCACCCAAATGATCCCACACTAAGCCATCAATCAAGAGAGCAAGACCTAACTCCCACCACAGTTATTGTGGATAACTGAAAATACAATCCCATAATGAATCTAATTAGCTAACCCCATCATAAGAATATCCCCAAATATTCAATCGAAGATGGTAAAAAATTTACCAATTACATTAGGATTCCCAAATTCATATTTCAATAACATGTTTATCACTTTAACAAATAATAATTCCAAGGGTATCTCATTGTTCCCACAAACCTACACAAAAAGTGTACCCACCCATCACCTCGGTAAAATATAACCAAAAAATCACATAAGTAAAGGTCCCTAATATGGTTCCAATACTATCATGTAGTATAACTTTTTAACTTATTACACACCATACAACAATAATCATGAATATCATACCAAACCATAAAAGTTTGGAAAAATATGGAATTACCAATTTATTGTCTAGAATCCCAAAATAGTATTTGAAAAAACATTTAGGAAACCAATATATAAAGAATAAAACATGTTCTAATAATTTTAAATTTAATATGGTGATCTATTTAACCACAGTAGGTTCATAGTTAAAATCATATTGAAACATTCATTATAAAATATGTCACGTTTTGGAAATACCATTTCAAATACTATATATATATCAAAATTATATTTTTTTCTATAAAAATTTTAAACCCCCCTTTTACAAAAAATTACATGTGTAAAAAACATTTTCATTGTTTAATAAAACTCACACCACCATAAAAATTAAAAATGGGGCCATTGATGAAAAAATTTACATGCTATACGATACTTTTTGACTATTAAGTTTTCAAAATGAATCAAATTTACTTTTTTAAAAAAATAATTTAAAAATTAATATACTAATCATAATAATATAAAAAATGTAATAAAAATAAATTCTCATGAGACAAACTAATTTAAGGGCCAGATAAATCAATTGGAAAAACAAAAACCTGTCATTAGATCATACCAGCCATAAATGAACACATGAGAATCAATCTCATTCATAAATAACATCAACATGTTAAATAAATAACTATAAATAAAATAACTATGTTTCCATAACTAATTAGAAACTCAATGAGTAGTGCAAAGATATTAAAGCCACGAGCAATAGGGTGAAGTACACTACTCTCATGCACCTAATCATAATCAATTAATTTATCAAAATATAAATCATGATTATACAATAAAAAATATATTATACCAAAAATTTCTTATTGAAATGACTAAGTGAAACAGATAAATATGGATTTCATATAATGATGAAAATATATGATATTAATGATTCGTTTACACAATACAGACAAATTAGTCATATTGTTGATAAGATTCCATTGTGATCTAAGGGAACATCACATCAAAACCATATATTCTCAAAACTAGAATAAAAAAATTATGTGGATGTATTATGTGGAGATGAGAATAGAATATCCACTCGACATACTTTGAAAAATGACTTTATATTATCCCAATATCATATTATAATTAAAGGGAAACCAAACTAGGGGTGAACAGAATGAGAGGTTGGTGAACTTGTCACCCATGTCCCATTCAACTTTAATTATAAATTTTTTGATTATTATTTAATTCTATTCCATATAATTCCTTGGAAATGTAAAGAATAATTATATATACGTGTGGAATAACACCTACATGAACAATGTGATTAATTATCCATCACCACATATAATGGATGGGATATTTAATTTATTTTAAATATTAAAATGACAAGTAAAACATTATATAAAATTTTCATATTATTAAACCATTTTACATTTCAATTTTCAATGGCCAATATACATAATAAGATATGATAAAATTGATCAAACAACCATATGTGACAAACAATAGATAGAAATCAATTTTATTAATTAGTGACATATGATGCTAAAAGCACCAAGAAATATTAAATATATGTGTATAATTTAGTAGGTTATATATCTCATGATATTAATTAAACTATTCCACAATTTAAGTGGATGTGCAAAGTGCTTTCTAACATAAGAAAGGCCTTTTGTCTCAATTATAATTCATTGAGACTTGTTTTAATGTTATATAAAAATGTCATATTCTTATTGTTAAACAGTGGAAAAATATGTAATTTGGAATAATTCATTATTTTTTACTTTAGTTATACATAACCATATAATTTTAAGGCTTCTAATGAATTTTGATTTACAAATTACTAATTCAATAATAGTTTTCTCTAAAAATTTCTTATTTGAGAAATATTTTCATTTATTTTCCCAATTATATATATATGGGTTTTATACATACAACTAGCTATACAATATAATATTTTATATTTTTGCATAATATATTCACATCAGCATCACCCATTATCTCTTTCAACTTTTTAATTTGAATGTTTCTTAGGCAATAAGATTTCTGTCTAAACAAATATTCATCAGGGCTTACATTGATGTTTTTTACCAGTATTTATTTTTATGGTCTATAAAATTCCTTAACAAATTAAAATAGAAAAGCTAATTTTAACAATTTGAGGGTCTACCTCTATTATTTTTTTCATTGCATTTTTCTACGATTCCGACCTTCCCCAACATATATACATTATTTTATAATGAAATATTATATATTGAGTTATAATGTTTCACCATCCTTTTCCACTTTTATTTAATATGATATTTCCTGTACATGATTTTGAGATCACAATGATTCAAATATTTTTCTTAAAGGTTGGGGCTGAAGCCTCAATTTATTATTTGATAGCAAAGACCTCTTTTTAGACTGGGTTGAGGGGGACCCATTACATAGCCCGAAGACCCAAGGCCAGGTGGCCAGAATACAAGGCTTGAAAGCCTATTTTAATGGCCTATAAGAGCCCTCGGTGAACAATACTGCTACAATACCTGCGCTGCTACAATACCTGCTACAGTACCACCACCGCACAGTATCTACTACATTCCTTCCACCGCTACAGTGCTACCGCTGCTACAGTGCCGCTGCTGCAACAGTACTGCTACAATACTTCTACAGTATTGCTACAGTGCCTTGGAAATTCGCCCCTGCCCAGATTTGATCCTAGGTCTTTTGGATGCCAAGAAGGAGCCTATACCACTAGGGTACAGGCTCGTTGGCATCACATTGATCCAAATATTCCTTACAATTGTCTTTTAATGATTTTGGAAATTAAAATTATGATAAAAATAATTCAAATCTAAATAAATTACTGATTCACCACTTTATCAATAATTTTCACATCCAAATAATAATTCCCATTTAAATATAAAACCCAATTAACCTTTTTACCCTCTTACCTTTTAATACCATATGTTATTTTCAAAATTATTTTTTATTATATGTTTTACTATGTAGGGTTTTCATCAATTCTTTTTTACGACAAAATAATAGTTATTTCACACCTCCTTCATAACATTCTAGCTGCAGATTCTACTTGTTTTTCTCCATTTTAGGAAATTTATTTCTCGTATAACTCTTATAGATTTAAATATATGAATACTAAATAAATTCCTATTTAAATGCACTTTTTATTTATAGTGTTATAAGTATTTTAGTTCCCTATTTAATTTCCACTATTATATAAACTCAATTTAATTGAACATTCAAATTTCATATCTCACATAGAGAAACACACCCATAAAATGTTTTTAAACTATTAATATCATCATAAAATGATCATTTATATTTGTAGAACCTTATTGGTACAAATTCCGTTTATTGAAATAAAATAGAACATTTCTTGTTTAAATAAATCCTTTTCGTAGTTCACAACGCACCACCCATCTTGTTTATAATCATGATTTATTCTCCATGAACCATATTAGGATTTTTCTACTTTGGATCTCCATATATTTGACATGGGAAGCCTAACAAATTATTAATTATCATTTTGTTTTAAAAAATTCCTTTGGGAATCTTTATGATTTACCCTTCAATTGTGTCTTGAATCAGAATATTGAATCCTAAATACTTCTAATGGGATTGATCATACTTCTGGTTATTATATGATTAATTTTCTTCATGGGGAACTCATATATATGATTATCATTAATGTGATAGGTTGACATAGAATTATATAGACATGCAATGCATTGGGTAATATAATATTCCAAATTTTAAAATTATCGTTGAGCCCTCTCTTGTACAGAATTATCATGTATTTTATGTGGGAAGAAATTATAATTTAAAACCAACCTTTTTATTTGTATTATGGTGTAAGAATAGGTAAAACTTATTTTTAAGGGTTAAAAATGGTATTGTTAGTTTTTCAGACATGCATAAGGGTTAGTGGGTTTTCCAAGACTATTCACAAGAGGTACTACATAAATATATATAATGCCTAAGGGTTAAGAACAATTATATATGTTATGTAAGGGTGATTATAGTGATTCCAATCATATCCATTAGAATGAATGATACACCCATATGTAACATTATTCATGCACTAACATAGCTTTTTACTACAATACAACTTCCCCATTACCCATACGTAGTATATAGGAAAGGGATTCACCCTTAAACAATGATAGAATGACCCTTTCACAACACATATATTTAGGGACTTAACCTAATGATGTGCATATATTTTTGAAATTACCCTTCCTAAGAGGAATTTACATCCCACGTACCATTATAGTAGTCTTTAAAAGTCACATTACGCCGACATAACTCTTGTAATTAAAAGGTTACATTTTTGAAATAATTTTAAACCATATATAATGGAGATTTTCTTTGAGAAATTATATTTCCACATATAAAAAAATAAATTTTATGTATTAAATAGGGTTTAATAATTAATATAAAATTGGTAATATTTAAATTTTCCATCTCTGATTTGTTTTCTTCGTCAAGAAGTATCTATAATGGTTATATTTGAAAAATTCTAGATGTTCACAAATTAGACTCCCTCTCCCACATCACCTCCTAGATAAATTTGTGAAACCATTGAATCTAGGAAAGTGGTATCATCTTTCCTAAATGGGATTAAATTATCTTTTGTATTGTATACACCATAAAATCCTTATATGATGCATGTTTTTGTTGTCCTCATAGTATAAATCATGCATATGATTAAGTATATACCTTTAAAACTATGAATAATTGTACACATCACGAAATAAACAATAATGTAGGGAAGGTGTGACTATATTCCATTATCCCAACACATTTTATGATATCAATGTGTCAAATTAACTAAGGATTATGTTTCCATTACTTCTATAGTAATGTTTCCCCAACCGAGGTAACACTCACAAGAAAAAACGATCACTAATTTTGAACTCAAAATTTATTCTCCATTGGTACTCACAAGATAAATTCCTACATAGAGTCTTGATTAACATATTCTTCATTTTATTTACTAACTTAGATTTATCCTAAATATAATTAGTCCCCAATATAACTATATCACCTTCCACATTCTAATAAAGCAATGAATGAAACTTATTCCAATAAAGTTACTTGTAAGGTATTAACTGAATCAAATCTAGGAAAAAATTATTTCATGTTAACCCAATCAAATATAGGTGATCAAACCATGCTCCACTAGAAACTAGAATACATAATTAATGAATTTATTCCAGTAAACAAATCATCAACTTTGAAAGATAATCTGTTTAATAATGGTATAATTTTCACAACCTCATTTTTTTCATTGGTTCTTATAAATTATATTCCATTACTATGATATAATACCTATGAGTTTTTAAAAAACAATTTTCAAGGGAAAATAATGCTAGTGTATGATATCATAAAAATCATTGTTCTCCATCTATTCTACTTTCTGGGACACTTGTATTAGAAATAAGTGAATTAGTCTTTCCAATTGATCAAAAGTCATATAGAAATTTTAATTTGTCCTCAGGTTCTAGGATAACCACATAATCTCTTTTTAATGAATTCCTCCAATTAAAACATGTCTCTATTTAGTGGTGGTTGAAAATTTTAACGAAGGTATTTCTAAACCATTAACCACTAAAAGGTATGGAACCATTAAAAACTATGGATGTATATCTAAAGATATGTTTGGATTTCTCTCAACAGTTTAACACTGATAGAAATTAAAATAACTAATTAATATTCAATATGATCAACTCATACTCAACCAAATACCACATATGTATCAGGATACCTCATGCTTGTTGTTCCTACATTACATCAATTTCTATGTGGGACTCCCAGATAGCCTTTACATGGGATAAAATATTGGACTAATATCTAATGGGGAAGAAACAATCTATCATTGATCATCAATATCGTCCATTCTCCATTTGGCTAACAAAAAAATCATTATCCTATATTCCATTGATGGAATCTCACCTAATCTAGAGATATTGAAATCATAAATCTATGAGAATCATCTATTATGTTACCATTGCTAAGTGAATAAACCCTCTAAAACTCAATGGTTGGTAAATACTAAACCCAGTCTCTATGCCCATGATTTAGGTCCGTATATGTGAAAATATAATTAAGAAATGTTTTTCCATTTAGGATAATAGTCTATCACTAAAGAGATAGTTTCACCAACACATAATTTTATATATTGAATCATTTGTATCTAGTTCACGAGTAGGGTATTTTTTCATGGTGTTGAAATATTCATGACCCATAATCAACTACATGAACCCTTTTAATTAAATTCACTCCAAGAGAAATGACTGATGCATCACATAATAAATCATATTTGACCCCATTGATATAAATTTTTTGGGCTAGATTAGTGTACAGCCTCCTCTTTAGCTCATTATATGCATATTTTTACTAGTAATACCTCTTAAAATTCACTACCTTTTTCACCAATAACATTATCAATGTTGATAACAATGTAATGAAATGGATAAAATAGATGTGATATAATTCAAATCCAAGAAATGAAGCAATCATGAACACATTTTAGGGATGTTTTTAGACATAACATAACCCACATTATGTGCATCAAAATATATACCAGCATCATAGAACAAATATCCAAAGAACATCACTTTCTATAATATGATTTATCCATTGATATCCTGGAATAATAAAAATATTTTCGAGGTGTACTTTGGAAAATCTCATGATCTCTAGAATAATACTATGATGTCTATGAGGTGATGTCAATGCCCTTAATGAACAACATGATTAATGAGTATAGGTAAGGGTGAAGGATTATATTCACGAGGTCTATAAACACTACCAGAACATTTTATAGAAATAAAATCATCAAATACACATATAAATTGAACTTGATCCAATACAGCGTCTTCAAAATGTCCCCCTCTCTAACAAAAAAATGTTGGTACCCCAGTCAAAAACCCATCATGGAGATCCATTGAACTCCCTATAACTAATATAAATTATATTAAAAAAGATATATTTTCATCACAATAACATGGTTTAGAATTCCATAATCTACTGAGACTTAATAACCATTTTCATCCTTCTTAGTCAAAAAATAATAGCACTGCATAGGGATATACCCATCACGATAAATCACATATATTCAATGTAATAAAGAAACATATTTATCCCTTACAGATTGGATGGAACTATACTATATGGGGCTATACAAGTGATCATCACACCATTCATGAGACCAATCTCAAAGTCAACAAGATTAGTACGAGGATGACTATTGAATCCAAAATGAAAGATGTGCTTATAGAGATCCACAAATGGAGTAAAATTGATGGGGTTTCTACTTGTCAAGAGGAAATATCCATGACCTCCATCTATACGATGATCATCTAATTTAGAATCAAGTTTTTTTCGACTCTTCCATCCCCCATTTCCCAATATCAAGTCATCACAAACATCTATCAATTTATTGAATTAAATGGTATCTATCTCTAGTAGAAATAAATGTCTTCACAGAAGATATGCATCCATTACATGTATATAATTACATTCAATATCCACATATCTAATAACCTGAAGTCTAAAAGATCTCCAAAGCTAGTGATGATTATTAGATACATTGGGAATTTCTAAAGATGGTCTCACTTTCATTCCAAATATTGGGTGGAGGGATATTAACATAGAGTATTCCCAAATTATTTTGTCAAACGCATAAATTATATATATATATATATATATATATTAATGAATGGTTATAAAAAACATATCTACCATAAACTTATAGTCAATCTGAGTCTCTACTAAGGAAAAGTATCCCACAATGTTTTTTACCTATTTTGTAGCATCATGAAGGCCTCTGGTGCCCTTGAAATATGATATATTATGAATTTGAAACCTTAATAACTATAAAATGTGTTACCTATATGTGAAAAATAATTACAACATAATTGATGATTTTTGTACCCTTATTCACATTCCTTTTTGTGAGGTTTCATTTTCAAACACATATTTTTAATTCTCATAACCTTATATGCTTATATAACTTCTTATTCAAGATTTTGATGGTCTCACATCATGTGAATATATATAATTGAATTATTTAGGATTAAATATAAATTATGGGATGAAATTAAGCACACTGAAATTATTAATAGTATAAAATTGAATGTTAATGATGATATTTTATTTTTTTTACTTTAATATTTTGAGCTTGTACATAGATGTTATTTATAAAATAGTTTATCCCTAGGCTTTTTTAGTCAATCCTTTTAGATTTATACATCTATAAATTCCCCTACCTATGATATTTGGATTCATCTTTTCAGAACCATGAAGTGTTTTTGTAAAAATGGATAATCTTTCCATCTCCAATTTTTGTGTGTTGTTCCTATAAGTGGCTAATTTATGATTTCTCTTTATGTCCCCTCTTATGATAAATTCATATGAAATTCAAGAAAAAATATTTCTAGATAAATAGATTGATGAAATCATAAGTTTTATTGAAATTTAAAATTATTCATAAATTGAAAAATTATATACAATTATAAATTAATAATTATAGTTAATTATCATATTAATATAGAGAGATAGAGTATTATCACAAGTGAATTAATAATTTTTTTGATGAGAAAATATATAACACATAAATTGGGATTGATTTATATTTCTAGAATTATCCATGGGATAAAACAATAATCACATGTGATATCTCATTTATTTTGGAAATAAAATTTTTTGATTCAATTATAGGAATCTTTAATGAGTGTTTTGTGATGACATGTACATGGAAATGACTGAGGATACATTTCCTTGGTGAATTTTTAGGTCCTTCATTAACAAAATTTTGTAGGTTGTTCCTTATCTTATAGAGATCTCATATTAACTTATATTTTTATGATGTTGTTATTATGTTTTCCTACTAAAGTAACCATTCATGATTGTAATGAAATGTTGGTGTGTGTGTATCTATGTGAAAATTTTAAGATATTTTATTCCATGTGTTTATCTAGTGTTTTTTTATATGTTTAATTTTGATCACATATTATTATGAATTTATAAAATATTATCATGATGATATGTCATTCATTCCTTTTATAATATACAAATTTTATTTTCATTACCATTATGTTAATGTTATTATTTTTACTTGAGATAAGTGGACCATAATTTGATGCTCATCCCATATAAAGGGGACTGCACAAGATTTATGATGATGTAGATAATATATATGAGAATATGGTAGATATATTGTGATATTATGGAATGTCATGTTGAGGATAAACTCTATCAAAAAAATCCATTTATATTGTTATTTGAGGCCCAGTTATCTACGAGTGGTACACTCAATGAATAGTGGTTGACGAGTAGGGGAATCGATTTATTTTGGTTCATCAGTGGTGTACTTGAATCATTGTATTTGAGGAGATTAATTCCTTAGAATATGATTAGTTAATGTTAATAAAAACCAACACTTTATTTCATGAGAATTTCAAGCCACTAGTTTACTGGAACTCTTTATTTTTTTTAATACATGTGATATATCTTTTTATATGTTTGATAGTGTGTTGGAGTAGGTAAGATAGAAGGATATAGATCAAACTAATAAATTTTTATCATTGAATTCAAATATTATATATGTTCAAATTTTTTAGAATATATAGGTTGTGTCTAACTGGGTTTTATACTCAAACCCTTCACAGAAAGCATGATGTCCATGTATAATTAATGTATATGTATTCATGAAAGGATGGGGGGCATGTATGATGGTGGATAAATATACAATCAATCCTTAGGAAAGCCTATTATAGAAATAATTTATTAATGAAGTTAAATATATTTAATTAACATCCACACTTTTTCATTAGTTTGGATTGATGCATAGGGATCCATTTATTATGTATAAAAGAGTGTTAAATTTTGGTAATTTAGTTTGTGAATGATTAATATGATTTATTTTTATCATTTATTATATCTATAAAATCTTATAGAAATTATATTCTACCTATTTATTTACTTTTTACCTCACTTACAGTTGTAATTCTCTTTCATTGTGGGTGGTTTAGATGAGTTCATGTGGCACTCTATCTCATACTCAGTTGCTCGGGTAGAAATACTACATGGACACATTTATATATCATGAGAATATATTTAATGGATAATGGAGTGAACATAATCTAACATGAGTATTTTAAAACATCACAATGAAGATGTTGATAGTGACCAATGAATTATGTTTATTATATCATTTTAATATTGTTTCCACATGTTTGTGATTCCATGATGTTATGATATCAATACTTAATTACATGTTTCTATGCTTAGGGTCCTTATTTTAATTATATTAGAACATTCCTTTTAAATATCATGTAATTATTTACTACCATGTTTAGTCCATTATTGGGATTTGTATTTAACATTTTCATTTTGTATTTTCCATAGGGTATTATATATAGTTTTAATAGATATTTGTGATTTTTGAAAAAAAATGTGGAGTTTATAATAAAGATTTTTGTTTATGGATTAACATGATATATTTGAAGGAGTTATGTTCCTGAGGATCAAACCTCTAAACTCATGGAATGTATTATTGGAAATCAATGTTATGAATCTTGTTATAAAGTATATTTTTGACATAGGTCACACTATAACAATCATAAATAAGTATGAATTATACATTTATGATCTTGTCCATGGGTAATTTTCTTATGATTTATGGTGGATACATGAATGGATATTGAGTTTTTTAATTTAAAATTTATTATTTAATTTTATTCAAAATAATAATAAACTGGTGATTATTTTCATTGGAAATCTACATTTCATCACATGTAATCATTTATAATGGATGACAAAGAAAATAATATCATATAAGATTTAATCTATCATATTTAAAAAATAATTAATTTAATATTTATTACAAAATTATTCCATAGTCATTACCATGTGGTTTTGTAAGAGTCATATTAGTTGAAACTATTTATGTTATGGTACCACATTTATGACCTTTAGAATTTGCTAATATTTATAAATTTTTTTATCTATATATATAACCATTAGTGGGGTTATTAATATTAAATTGATTGTATCATAAAATGCGGTTAATTTTGTATTACTTTTAGTTAATACTATTAATTTTGATATATGTCCAACATGTATAATTATGGAAATTAGATACACCATATGATTTTTTATGGGGAACATATTCTATACTTAGTTTGTGTATAGAACAAAAAAGTATACATAAGAATTATAATCTAATAAATTTATATCATGATGGTTTTGGTAGTTTAGATTGATTTAGATATACTAGATTATTATAAATTAATATAGTTCTTATATGTTTTATCTATAAAGATCAATGCAGTGATTTATTTGATTTCCATAAATATTCAATAAAAAAATTATAAATTATATGAAATATATAATATATGAATGATTTTATTTCATAGTTTGATTATGTATATTAATGTGAATATTTTCTAAAATTTTTAGTGATAAATATATAATTTTTGTTTTAAATATATGAATGGATGACCAAAATATTTTTTTGGAACCTATAGTAACATAAAATCTATAAAAATAGTGATGAGACCACAACCTAAGTCATAGCTTCTATCATTATGAAATTTAAATGTTTTATGTCATAATTAATCCATCATTGACCCTATTGTGTAAATTAAATTCAGAATAGATCCTCTACCATTTCCCAACTATATATTGATAATTTTTCACATTACTTATGAGTAACAATGTCAACATCATAACAAGTACCTACTTTTTAGAAATATATACCTCACCATTGGATTTCTATTATCAAAAACACATTGTACTGTAAAACACTAATGAATTTTTCATCTCCATAAAAATATTCTAATAAGGGTCCATCATAGAATCATTTATCTCCTATCATTCTCTTAGGAAACCAATGTAATATTCATTATCATAGAATTCCATATCTAGATACAAATAAGTCATCTATTATCCATGAAATACAACATCAACTATCAATGATAGCTATATTAGATACAAAGTAAACTTATGTATTAATACACATAATATTATGAACGGTGATTCATTTTCAATCCATTGAGAATAAAATCCATTGTTCATCAATGAATATCATTTTCTCCAACATAGATTTTATTTATATGAAGTGTAATCTCAAGTATTTTGAACTTTTATCGCATATTTAGAAACAAAACCAAGGATATTGTTTAAATATTATGTACATGTGGAATCTATAAATAGATAAAATCAAATATATTCATTTCATATCAGAAATTCAGGTTAGAGTTGAGTAATGCTTCCATGTGTTTTTCTTTATATAAAAGTAATGGATATGGATCATTGTATGATTTGGGGTAATATCAAATGGATGATGAATAATATATGATCTTATATAATTAATTATCTATCCCTTTAATGAAATATTTAAGGATAATATTTAAACATTCAAGACATTTATAAATGATCTTCATCATTATATTTAAACAGATAAAACCATTTAGTTTTTGAGTTTCTCAATGTGGACAACAAATCCAAATCCTTGAATAAGGTAAAGGATTTAATTATAAATTATTATCACTGAACAGTTTTTGAATACTATGTTGTAATTTTATTATAGTAACTCAAATTTTGTTCTCCCCAATTCAGCATTTCTCGCACATAATACCTCTTCTAAAACACTATGATTGTTGACTGTTAATTGGATATATTGTATCAGGGGAGGTTTTCATAGTACACTGGAGTCCCAATTAATAATTTAACTTATGTTTTAAAGTAGTTTTCAATGAGTTAATGAGATTTAAAATGGAGTATGGGGAGATTTTTTGTATTATATTTGTATTACTGAAAACTATATTACATCCTAAAGACATTATGTCAATCTCTATTGACCAAATTCATTTCAAATTTGATTAAAAAAGATTGGAATAGTTAGGAAAAATATTAAAAGGGACTTGGTGTATATTAGTGATATATGTAAACTCATGACATGTTATGTCATTATCATATTATAGGTGGTATGAAATTTTATCCCTAGATATTTTTTAAATAGATTTTAGATGCATAATATAAGATTATTTTTGGGCAACAAGAATATTGTTTATTGGATTATTAAAAAAAATTAGGAAAAAAATGGAAAATTATGGAAACCTGTTATCCAAAAATATAATTATCCCCTTTACTTGTTATAACATATCTTATTTTATTTCATTTGAATTCATATTTTTTGTTCAAACTACCATATTCACTTCCACTATAACTCATTTAATTAAGAATACAATAAATTTTAGAAAAATATTATAAATGTAGAAGATTTATTTTTGGACCTCTATGAAAATACACAGGGTTATGTTAAGTAGATAAAGTATCATGAGGCATAAACATACTACTTTATTCACCCCATTATAGGCTAATAATTATTTTTAATGGTTGTTAGGGAATAACGCTGGTCAACTCATTTTCTATATCATTATAAATTTCTAATTTTATTACTAAATATAAAATATTAAATAAATTTATTTTTTTTCACTACCCCAAAATTATTGAAATCGTATAGTTGCATACAAAGAATATTTTTAGGTTTTCAGAAATAAATTTTGTAGATAATGGGTCTAAAATTCTCATAATTTATTTTAAATAAGGCTTATAAAACTAATTACTCATTAGAATCAGAGCTCATAGAGTTTATATATTTTTTGTAGTATATTTTATAATATTTGAATTATATAAAATGAATAATTTTAATATCAATTTTTATACAATATGGATAATGAATCTTCATCAGAAACTCCCAATATCATATGAATTTAAATAGTTCGTCTAGTGTCCCACATATATTTTTACGAAATCATATTCAATTGAATAGTTTTTGTTATACATTAATTTAACACCATTTAAATTTATCATTCAGTACTTCAATCAGGATCTAATTCCTATGAGTTTTGTAATTTTTTTACACATATGTAACATGTAGAACTATTGAATAAATAAAATAATAATAAAAAGATCTAACCATTCAGATAATGTTGTTGTTTTAATTTGATGATAAAACCTATAAAATGGTTTTAAATTATGAATTTGACCAATATGGATAAAAAGGTCAGATAATTTACACATAAAAAATATATACATATCATATGGAGGAGGAAACAATAATCAATACCAAGGATAACCCCATTAATCTCTTCCCTCCCCAAATTTATTTAATTTTTATTTTGATTGAATGGGATAGTATAATATTATTTCCATTTTTGGTTCTCCACTATAACTATTTTACTTTGTACTTATGTAATATTAAAATGTATTTATTTACATCACAAATCCACAATGACTGTTAATTTCATGATGATAATTAATACCTTGGTGTTCAATTTTATAAACACAGAACCACATAGTTGATGACCAAATACTTCTTCTACAACCTTGTATGATGATTATTTTCTTTCACCTTGAATGTATTTTCATATTTATATCTATTTTATTTTATTAAATTATGAAAGTGGAATTTAGTATCGTATACTATGACATGATAATAAATAATAAGGTTTTCTATCTCAATCCCATTGGATTCATATTACCCAAAACATGTGTTTCTTTAATATGATGGTGATGTGAAGTATTTTTTTATTTATCATAATGTTTTTAGTTTTTATTTTTTTCTCCTCTAATTTTTTATTTGTAAATAATTGGTGTTTTATGATATTTTTAATTTATTAATGATATAATTTGACTTCTCTAAGAGATCACATCCATTTTCATAACCTGTATTCACATATTTATGATATTTGAAATTAATATCAACTGAAATAAATTTAAGTGGGACATAATTTAATATGAATACATTGGATCCAGGAATAAAAATTTTAGTAATTGACATCATAAAAATTTGAAGAATTAAAATAATAATTGCTAATCAAACCTCACGAAATATTTATTTTAGTTAGAGTAGCATGTGAACATTGTCTTCAAATGTATGTCTCTCCAAAATTCTAAAATCATAATTTGTGCTTGTTTATAACATTAAAAAGAAAAATTAAGACTCAATATCATACTGATATAATGTTTTCCATAAAATTAGTCCATTACCTAGTTATATAATGTACCATGGGTGATTCCTAATTTTTGAATGGATGAAATTACATATTATTTATAACCAATTAATTAATAATTGTTACTCATAATAATGAAATTATCAATAGATTTTGAACATGTTATTTGTAATTATTTGAGATGGAATGGTAGGATAATACCGAACTCGAATAATAAAAAACCTAATAATTTTTTCCCCTAAATTATAAAGTAATGAATAATTGTTTTCAAAATTATTATGTGATATTATAACATCAAATATGTGTGGGTTTGAATTTTTATTACATAAAGAAAAAATGAGTTTTACATAATTAATTATCAATAAAATATTTAGTAAACCAAAGATTTTAAATAAGAAAGAATTTATTATTCATGAATATTATATTATGGATAATCTAATTTATAAAAACTGCGTATTATATGTGTGGGTGAAGGATAAATAAATATTTTTATATGTTTTTTATCAAATTTCAAAAAACAATTTATATTATATTAAATATTAAAAATATTAATATTTTTATTGATAGTTTATTTTATTATTTTTATGTTAAACAGGATATAAAATTAGTCCTTGAGTGAAAAAATTGAAATGATGTGTTTATATAGAAGATTGGAAATATAAAAAAATTTAAGGATCATCCATTAACTCGACATCTTCCATCTAATAATCATTACCACATCCTCTGACACAAATTCCTCCAACACATACATTATCCTTAGTTTTTTATAGAGCATAACCTATTTGTCCCCTTACATGATAAAAATTTCCAATTATTCATTTCCCATTGATTGATAACATTTTATTTTAAAAATTAACATTATGTATGAATCATATTGTAATCAATGTTATGATGATTGTTTTGAAATCTATCTTTTACATCCACACAATGTATGATGGCCACCCAACATGCTTTTGAGTCCCAATACAGATATTGTTATGAAAGACATAGTTTGAAAACACGCATATGACCATTATTTTGGCACTGACACACTCTCTACAAGATTACCTAATATCTATTTTCCACTAATTAACTATCAATGATCTAATTAAATTTTACCTCAAGTTGTAATATAATGATCATAATCAATACTAAATTTGTTGGGTATACCATACTATAAATAATTACAACGTACCACCTATTATATATTTATACATAGTTAAAAAATATATTTTCCAATCCTCTAGTTATAGATGCACATAAATATCCTTTAAAAAGGAATTCATTTCATTATAAGTTAATCGCAATCACATAATGTTGTTAGTAATGGTTTGAAAACATTTTACTTGTTACATTGCATGTTTTTGGTGTTCGTTGTGTTAGAAGGTGTGTTGAGGGAGGATGAATATAGTATATGGGATTATATAGTAGAGGAATATTGCATCAAGGTAGTTGGTGTCATTTACCAAGAATCAACTAGAATTAAAATTGGGTTTTTTTAGTTTGGGATGTCAAAGTTTGTAGGTATGATTAGAGGTGAAAATTTTTTCTTTTTAGTTGTGGGTTTTTTCAATTGACGATATTGATGGTATGTAAATTTTATTTATAGTAGGTATCCTAGAGGAGGGTTTCTGGGTTCCTTTGCATTGGGTGATATTGTTGAATATCAGCATGGGTTTCAGTTTGTGGGCATGGGTCATGACCCAACCATTTATTAGGGGAGTTGGATTAAAGGAATAGATTGAGTCCTTCTGGGGATTGATTTTGGTGATTTATTGAACTATTTTTATAACATTAATGGATATTAATCAATCTTGGAATGACTATAAATTTATTTTCAGTGACATTGTGATTTTGGAAAAATCAAAGCATTGAGACATCATATTGCACCATGATCATATGGTTTTTCATTTGGAATTTATCATTTCATAAACCTCAATTCTTCATAGACCCTATCACATTCCCATAATGAATTGAGAACAATAGTTTAAATTTTACCCTATCATGAGACACTTATGTTGAATTTATTATTTCTTCACATGTGATATTGATAATTCTTCTATCAAAGGTGAATTATTTCCAATTTTCCACAAGTATTCTTTGTTGACATTTTCAATGAAAGGTATGATTCCGGGTTAGTTATTTTTGAGTGATTTTGGGTTGATTAGAAGTTTTTTTTGGATGTGTTATAGTTTTTTGATGTTTCCTTTTGGTAATTTGTGCCTCAATGTCATCACATATCCATTATTTACTTCCACGTCAATCATAAAAGTTCCAATTAATATAGGGTATTTAAGATATCTGTTGTATTTATATATTACATGAAATTATAATTATTTAAATTCATTTTTTTGGATGGAATGATTTTATATAAAAAAATAAATCATATAGACTAAAACTGATAGAAAATTTATGATCCAAATTTTTTACTGTCACTTATGATATTGAATTGGGATTAATAATATTTATTCTTATCACTGAAATTTTCTCCCATATTTGTTATTAATGGAATCATGATATTAATGACTGGTGAAAAACCCATTCATAAAAGGTTAAAAAAATATTAATTGTAATAAATGAGTTTTTTTAAATAAAATAAATTTATATGACATCCTTCCATAAATTATGGATGTTCATAATGCTAAAAATTTTCTGTTTATATTGTGTTAAATATCATTTTAGTTTGTATTTTCATTATCATTGTATATATGCTTTGTTGTATTTTTTTAGTGGGTTGAGTGAATTAGTTGGTTATGTGTATTACTATGTGCTAGGAAATAGGGATATGATCTTCTCACATATTTGTGAGGACTGTGAACTATGTATTTGATTAGTATCAATTGTATAATTTTTGGACATTTTTTAAATGGATGATTGCTGTTATTTTGTTTTTTATTATGGGTTATATAGTGATTTTTTTGCTTCCTTACAATTATTAAAAAAGAGATTAAAAATTTTATCATGGGTTGATGTCGTGGATTGTTTATTGGGATTCATTATGTTTTCCTAATAATAGTGGTACGTAACTATTGTCATTATAATATAAATGGATAATGTCTAGAATTAATCATAATATTATATGTTAGTGGGTTTTATTTAAATATATAATGGACTAGATTTATGAATGTAACATGGAAAATAATTTCAAATCATTAAATAAAATAATAATGTGGTTATCTAGTCTTGATAAGAGTTCCAATATAGTATTTTAAAAGTCAATGTGTGTTGGATTGTGTTGTTTTAGATTCCATATGTGGAGGTTTTCTGAAATGATTTGAGGGCATTGGTTGTGGGATGTGATGATGATGTATTTGTGAGATCCCTTTAGGATGGTCATTTTTGTGACTATACATATGATTTATTTATTTTCTGATTACATTATGAACACCACTAAAGAGAGATAAAATTACTAATACCCAAATATTATGGGGTCTAGTTGTATTCGTTGAATTTTATAATGGTTATAATGAATGGTTGTATACTCCATCTCTGTTTCTATCATTTTGGTAGCTAAAATGATATTTCATTGTAGAGATAGAGATAGTTTATAGTGGGGGTTATGTAAGGTAGGACTATATAAGGAATAATACATCATACATGTTCATGATAACCTACTCAGAAATATATATGTTAGGGTTTTTATATATTGAGAAATATGTTCAAATTGTGTGGGTGTAATTAGAGAATATTTAGATTTATTTAAAAATGAGATGATTAACCAAATGGGAGTTTGCGATCGTCAATATAGTGGCCCAAACAACAAAAGTATTAGGAGACTGTTATTGGGTATGGAAAAAAATAGCATGAAATATTTAAAGCAAAAATACAATTTATGTTTGTGTGTGAGAGCAACAAATCCATGGGAAAGTGCATATGGTGTTCTAACTTATTTTATTTTTAAATATGATTTTATTGTACATTGATATTATATTTTATTGGTGAGTATTGTAGAGTATTGATGATATTTGACTGTATAGGTTCAAATTTGTTCTAATGTTTACTCACTACATACATTGTATTCTTTTTACACATTTTCATGAGAAGTATTGAGCTGACCATACTAAATATACACATTTTCGTCACCCATATAAATTTAATCAATTTTTCAAGATTTCAATGTAATGTTTTTTCACTATGATGTAAAATATTATCTTATAGTATGTTATTGGTTATAGGATATTTATATATAATATTTCATGAAACATTATTTGAATAATTATATTTGTGTTACATATTTATGTATTGAGGGATTATTTTTAGATTCAATTATTAATCATTTTGTCTTTAATAGTGGATTTTTTTAGGAAGTTCTTGGATATCTAATTTCAATTCCACCAATTTTCTTTATTATATGTTTTGTGATAGTTTCATACATGGATCCTATTGTAGGAATGCATTAGTGTTCCATCTCATTTTCACTATTTTACTAAGATGGGTACCCAATTGGGTTATCTTATGATATTGTGGTTTTAGATAATTTGCGTAAGAGATTATATATAAATCATAGCAAGGAACAATTGATAATTTAATGGGTAGATAAACAATGGTTTTAGGGGAGCCTGGTGGATGACATTGGCTTAAGAGACTAATAAGATAATGGGATTTTAAGTCCCTCATAATATTACCTTTGGACCATCTCATTCCGGAAATGAAATTTTTAATATTTATTAATAAATGGTATAGACAATGGGGAGGTATATACGTGAGGACAGTTTTTAAATTGGATATAATTGGGGATGATTTTTTTGTTAACAATGAATCACATTAAATGAAATTTAATTAATATATTTTTTTATATCTGGATTATGATGTTCTATTTGTTATCATGATATGATTGTTAGTAATTTTCCATATGTGGATTACATTTATTAGGATTATAATGATGATTCAATTGACCATATTATAGTCCACCTTTCTAAAGAGAATGACCTATAGATGTAGATTTTGTGATATTCTCAATATCATGACATTGTGAAGAGGAATGTAAAATAACATATCTGTCAAAAGAGATATAGTTAAAGGATCATGATATTAAATTGAATTATTATTTAATGAATGGCATATTTGTTTCTAATTTATAACATTTTAATATGAAGATCCACACAGTAGTGTTGGATTATATATTTTGGGGAGCTAATGGTGATAAATATTTCTTATAATGATTTCCCATAATAGTTTTGAGAAATGATCATATAGTCAATAATGATTCTGGATAAGAGATATGATATTCTATATATTTGTAGAGAAAATTATATGTATTGGAGTTTATTAATATATTTAAAGTCCACTTATACATATCCCTTAATATACTTTGGAATTATGGTTCTAGGGATCAACACATATAAGAGGTGTTGTGTGTAATTATTCATCATGTATCCACAGTGTTATATTTCATATGAATATAGATGTATATAAAAATAATTATTTCATTGATATAATGTAAGATTATATAGGGTAATATTTTGAGGGGATCTATCTGGGTTCCTTAGGAATGAATAATATTTTTTGTAGATCAAATTTACTAGGATATTTTAGGCTTTAACTGATTGGATATCCACATTAATGGATTTCATTCTCCATTTTTTGTAGGGATAACAATTTCCATGATGAGGTTGAGGGTATAAATCATATGTAATTTCATAGGGATTATATAAACATTAAATATCTAACCATTTGACCATTCATGGGGATCAACATAGTATTGGATGGAATACCCCTTACCAATCCAAATTGAAGGAGTTGATATAGAGTTCATATTTCCAATAGGGAAATAAGGATTTCATTCCATTTTGAGTAGATATAATTAGTACTAGTTCCCTCTATAATATCATTCTATATCAGGTAATGATGGATAATAATGAAATATAAGTTTTACATATAGGTGAGGTAATTGTTCCCTATGTTTACAATATCATTATATAGATAGGAAATTTCCAAAGGTGAATGATTTTTTTAAAGATTTATCTAGGTATCAACATCAATATTTTATTATTTAAAGAGATATAAATCCACTATTTCACCTAACCTTTCCCAATCCTAGGGGATCATGGTGGAGGTTATTTATATTAATATGTTGTTTAATACTATTGGTAGAGGTTATACTTGCCTTTATTATTTTTTAGGGTTACAAGATGTTTATAGAGATATTCCAATTGTTTGTGGACTTCATTTTCCATCCCATGTACTTTTACACCATCATTATAATAAGAGGATATTTTTAATTTTTTTAGTTATTGATTCTGGATTGATGTTTATGTTCCCAATAATGTGGGGAGGTATGGTGTGGTTTTTGATGGTTATAGGGTCCATCATATATCTTAAAGATGCATGGATCTAATTTTGAAAAAAATTGTCATTCCAATCCCTTGAATTTCTAGATGCATAGGTGTTGGAGTTTCCAAGTGTAATCAATGTGTTTTTGAATGTTTTTACAGAGATGGCCAGGGATTTACAACATTAATATAACATCTATATTTAGATAATTTAGAAACTTATATACTATCAGATTCTAATTTATCTTTATTGAATTGAACCTGATGAGCTATGGAAATAATGTATTACATTTATATCTAGATCCCGAAATAAATTATCCATCCTAGTATGCCATCATGGGGATCATATATGTTATTATACAAAAAAATAATGGTTCTATGTGGTTTGGTATAGAATACTAGAGAATTAATATGGTTATGAAAATGAATAATTATCCTATTTTGAGGAATGATAATATGTTCAACCATTCAATGAGATATATCTATTTTTTAATGTTTGATTTGTAGTCCAGATATTTTCAGATGAAGGATAATAATGAAGATATCCAGAAAAATGTTTTTAATTATTGATATTGTAAGAAGGAGTTTTTTAATAATTATTTTTTAGGAATATCTTAGCATTATTAATTGGACTCAGGAACTCATCTTTTATTGTGTTTTTAGATCAGTTTTTTTCATGTCTATCATTTAAATCCTTTTTCATTTCAGCAATATATAGAAGTTTTTTGATAAACATAAGTATGTTTCATTAGAACATTAACACCATAATATTATGGTGAATATGTATAGGTGTAAATTTTGGACATGAGAGGATAACTTCCCTGGGTATGTGGTGTCTCAATAGGGGGTTGGAGTAGGCCCATTAGTAATTGATGTTATTTCATAGGATTTATCCAAAAAGGATTCATTGGTATGAAGTGTCCCTAGTATAGGAAGATATTATCATAGGATCATGTCTAACATATCATAGTTTATAGGACCAATGATATCCTTTGATTGGAAGTACCGGGTTTTACGATACACTAATTCTTTTCGGGATAATTTTTACTACATCAATATAACATTTATAAGTTTTTTGATATGTAAATTTACAATGTATAGGGTGTTGTTTGAGGTTTTTTCCCCACATAAAACCCACAATTGTTTTATGATTTTGTGAATAAAAGTATAGTGATCCCATCCAAGTCTGAGAATTTATGCAACCATTAGCATACCTATATACTAGTGATGATGGTCATTTCTCCAAATCTATTATTAAATTACCACATTTGTGAGTGTTTTTTGGTATTTATATATCAAAAGAGATTGTATTATTTTTTTCTTAATGTTATATTTGAATCTATGATATTTTAGGAGGATGATGTTTCGCCTGGCCTGAGATATTGAGATCTCCAACAATCTATGGAAATATAATGTAGTTTTTGATGCACTTTATAGGAAGTCTCTTTGAGATGTTTTTATAAGTGCAGAGATTCTTCAAGTGTGATTATGGAGAATGTGGGGAGGAATCATTACACAAATGACACTAGTGGTATATGTTTTTTATTTTATTGGATAGTAATAACATCCTCAATATCGACTCTATAGGTTAAACAATGTGGAGATTCATAAGTAAAGTCAATTTTGGAATGATTTCATATGTGTAATGCTCTTCAAGGATTCATGGACAATGATTGAAATTATAGAATGATTAAAGAGATATTTCAAGTCCTATCAGTGTTTTTTGATGGTTTTCTTCATTAATTTAATATCTCAATAATGGTAGTTCATCCCAATGTACTTATGTTGTACCATGATTTTAGTTGTTAGATTTGGTGGTCTAGAATTAATTGGATGATAGAACAATTTTTGACATAATTTCAAGACTATAAAATTTGGAATGAAAGGATTCATGTACCAGATTGTTTTTTAGGTCATTGTATTTCTTGGGTGGAAATATTATGTAATATCATTTGATTTCATCACTCATTTTACATGTTCCAAGAGAGGGAATTATATTATATGTGTAATCATAGATCAGTTGGTGAAGTTCTCTAATGACATGGTGATAAATTATAAAACTATATTGGGGGACTTGAGATGTTGTTTTTGGATAATGTAGTGTAGTTTAATTGGGTACCAATAAACAATATCATAGAGAGAGAAAATCATTCTATCTCATCATTTCAACGAGTTTTGTAACATGATTTTGATTCTGAGTTGGGCCTCGTAACTACATTCCATCCACCAAATGATATACTGACCAAGTGTTCCATTATGATGAAAAAATTCATTTTGTGATCATGGGTTTTGGTTTTTGTGGATATTTGTTGAGGACCATTCTGAAGGATGAGTAAAACAACCCTATTTTTCATTGACCATTAATTCCTGATTTATTAAATAATATTACACTTAATAAAACATGGAAGATCGAAAATTATATTGTATTTGGGAAATAGTCACATTAAATAACAAATTAAAATGGGAAATAGATCATATTTATAAAATACATCCTTAACATGATCATAAAATTCCATCAATAATAAATCTACATGGTACATCCCGGTGACATACATAATAAATGGGGAGATAAAAACCCTAAAAATAGAATAAACGTGGAATATTGAAATATATATTAGAAAATTGGCATATAAATGGGGTATACAGGGAACATGAATAATAATGAATGATATATAATGATAATCTTATCATGGGAAATGTGGAATCAACATAAAAAATTGTATCATAATCATATTTCATTTTTTACTACCATGAAAACATGACGAAAAAGTATCATAAAGGACTAAGAATCACTTTTTGTCCCAAAATAAAATCTCATAGGGATATACATTACCCAATTCATTGGATTGAATTATAATTCATGGTTCACCTGTCACATTCATTTTATTCTCATTTTTAAGTGTCTCACATAGAACATACAACATGGAGTCATTCATCATAATATTTTATTAAATGATCTCTGAGTTTGGACTAAATACGTGTAAGTAAAAAATAAAATATATATAAGTGTATAAAGAATAATACCCTTGATATTAAATGGGTATGGTTTTCACTACACAATTGGTTATGCATGGAAATTTGTGGTGAAATTTCAGCAGCATAACAACATCACATAAAAATTTATAAAATGGGTTGATGAGACCTAAATGGGTATTGCATTGTTTTTATATAAACTAAGTAGTAACATTGACATGGAAATTCATATACATGAATATTTAATTAGAGATATAATTTAAATGGTATTAAGATAACAGGAATAAAAAAGATTTAGTGAGGATCCCATACATTATTGTGTGTGCCACAAAATGTTAAGGAGGACTTTCATGAGAACTTGGGGCCCATTGAGATGACACTATAGAGGGGATGGAAGATTAAGGATGTTCTGAAAATATATTTAGTAATGATTAATGGGATATTGGGGCGGGGGGTGGGTTATATTGGGATGAAGTGGGGATTTCATTATTATTTTACAACCATATGATTTGGACTCAATAAAATAAAATAACCAATAACACATCTTTTCATATGGGGTTTTCACAAATTTTATAAAAAATGGAAGTAGTTTTCAATATTTTATAATTAGAATGTATGAAATTATTAAAATCATGTAATTTCATGTATGGTGCTGAGATACATTCTTAAATAAATATTTTTAAAACCATAATATATATTAATGATTTTTAAAGGATTCATATTTGCATTATAAAATTGATAAAATAAACATAAAAATATAATATTTTTAAAAATAAAACATAAATTCGGTCACCTATACATTTTATAGAATTTATTATATCATTTTTGTGTCATTATGATGTTATAATACATAAATTATATTTATATTCCATTTGACTTTAACATGAAAATTTTTCTAGCTCAGAAAATTATGAAAAAGTCACCAATGGTTAATTTAAAAATCCTCATTAAAATAATATTATTCATTTTTAATAAATAATTTTCTAAATATGTGAATTGTATCTTCCAAGAATAATATCAAAATTTATTTTTAAGTTTTAGGTTTTTGACATTTATTATTTTCAAACACATATAAAAATTAATGTTGACATCATAAAATTTATATAATCATTTATATTTAAAAAATGTAATTTAAGTTTTAATATTTTACTAAAATATTAATTATATAAAATATACATTCATTAATCAAAATAAATTCCATAATTGAATTTCAATATTATCATACAATAATATTTATTTAAAATTATATCCAAATTAAAAAATTTATATATTAATAATAATAGGATGAAAATATATTCATTATTTGATAAAAAATAATGTATAAAATCATATTTCAAGGGTCTTGATAAATATATGTTTAATACACCAACAAAAATACCTAATGGTAAGGTGCCTGATTTTTATAATTTCATGGGGTGGTTTGGCATACATGGTTTGGGCTAGGATCATGAAGAGATTTAAATGGTTTTGCTCATTCTTATGTTGTTGGATATCATCTTGGTATTGGTGGAGGTAAAAGAGAAAAGTTGATATCTCTAATAGAAGCATTGATAAATGGGATTCATAGGGTATGATACTGTAACACCCCAAACTTTCATGGTATACTTCTCTTTGAATAATACAGTAGCGTGTGTTGTACACAACTTCGAGTTCTAACACAGACCACAACCAATCAAAGTAGCCGTTATAAATATTAATAACCACTTTCTGAAATTTTATAAATTATATCTCTCAAAATGGACTTCATTTTTGGATTCTAAATATCGGATTTTTCCTAGGGTGAAACTTTGGTACTTTTCAGATAACTTTTATATTTTGATAATAGTGAAAATTACTAAATTTTAATAAAAAACAAGTTTTTTAATAAAAAAAATTAATAGTGAAAAATTATTAATTTGAGTTGATTTAAAGTATATTTAGAATATATTTTTACCATTTAATACAATTTTGGCCATTGGCCATAATTTCACAATTAAACCGAATATAAACAACTGTCAATCTTTTGATAGTTATTATTTCTTAAAAACACGCTTTTTGTTTTGACAGTGGGAATTAGTTTTAAATTAATTTCTGACACTTCTGTGTTTTGAATTTGGAAAAATGGATTCTATATTTGGAATCAGGATGTCCAAATTGTGTAAATAGGTAACTTTTATTTTTAGAAATTTTGAATAATTACTTCGGTAATTATTTTATTTACCATGGTTAGAGGGTAAATCTGGTAAATAAGGGTAAACAATAATATTATAGTGATAATAAATTACCCTAAAACGTGTCCTAACATTATTTGTGGATACATTTCCAACCATGGGAATCTTTGAGTCGATTTTAGGACCCCATGGAGCCACATGTAGGTGATAGGGACACTTTATATTAATTAAGTTAAAGTAAATACAAAAATGACATAAACATATATCTTTTAACAATACAATTTCTACATAGGGTTATATATGTTATATTTTCAACTATAAATATTCAATATAAAGATAAAAATATTTCCATCATAATGGTATTATATTTATAATTTCTAGACATTTAATAATTAAATTTATTTATGACACTATAATGATGCAGTATTTTCATTATTAATGACAGAATCAAATAATTCGTATTATAAAAGTTAAAATAAATATAACATGAAAGTTTTGATTCCATCCACGAATTTTATTGGTTAATATGACATGGTAGGATTTCTTAAATGAATTTGGTTAGAATTAGAAAATTTTTTAAGACTTTAACAAATATAAATTATTAAATATTGTGAAAATTGACATAAATGAGTTTTTAAAACTAGTATTATATTATTAATTGATACTATATTCCTAAAACTATAAGGTTCGGCCAATGTAATTATATCAAGATAGGTGTATCATTAATTTACCACTTGTGGGTATCTTGGATGTATATAGTAAGTTTATTAACTTTATAATATAAAAATACAATGTGACATGGTAAATGTCAAACTGATTAATTAAGAGTTAAAACTAAAAGATAAGGTTAATATAGTGACCCAAACCGGTCTAGAATATATTGATTGAGTTTTTTTCGACCTATAAAAACCATATAATTTCAATAATCTACTTTATAGCTATTATAAACCTAATATAAAAATATTATAAATTAATACTTTATGTTTTTCTTAAAGAGCCCCTCCTCCCCCTTATAAAAGGACATAACTTATAACAAATTCTTCACACCATAAAATCCTTTTGGTTCGACCAAAACCTGGGAAAATACTCTCTAACGTCCCTCAATTCAACCTAGAGGCCTTAGTTTGATCATAAATCCATCCTATGGAGCCCTTTTGATCAAATTAAAAGGAAGAACCCGTACAAGAGGTAATGTTTTAACGACCCTCTTTCAAGATCCTCTCTTCTTTAACATCTTCTTTCATTGTTATTTCCATTCTAAAATAATAACTTCAATATCTTATATATAATTTTATTTTATTATAAATATGGTACAACCATATTCCTCATTCTATCCATCCTTTGAATGATATGTCACCATACGTGCGTAAGTACGTCCTACTGTCTCCACATCGTGGTGTAATTGTTATTCAATGCATTATTATTTGGATGGGTATAATAATGATGTGTTATTAATTTAATAATAAATAAAACATGATAATGATTCTTTATATAAGATTTACCATTAAATTATATATTATTTTAACATCAAAAGAGTGTTATTTTAGCTCGTACGTACGTACGGACTACCGTCTCCACGAACGCGATGACATTCATTCCCTATCATATCCATTCAAGTATAACTCTAATTTGATGATTAAAAATAATTTTTAAGCACTTTATATCATTATGTATATGAATAAGTTACAACCTATCCATAACAAACACGTCTTATGTAACAAAACATATAAACGAAAATGAGTAAGTTAACACCCGAAATGACGATAATTCTAAGATATTATTAATAAAGCAATGTTAAAAGATCATATATGATATCATAATAATGTATATGACTCATGTATAATTTAATAACAATTATTTAACCATTATACACGAGGTTAAACTACCCTCAACCAAGGAAACGTACAATGTAAGGGTTTATTTCACAATCTCTTCATTATCTGAGGTTATTTATACGTAATTATCTACTGGGACCTCTTTATCATCCACATCCATATATCTTAAAAATGAATTTCAAATCATTCTTACTATTTTACAGACTATCAGTTACAGTAATTTATACCCTTGTTTGACTTATTATATGATGTTTATAAAGGAATATTAAGGACCTTTTCCAAATAATGTACTTTTTATCCTTTTCGAAAAAATTAATGTAAGAATGTGTTTTTTAACTTATATAGAGGGTGCATCTTTTTTCTACCATTATAAACTCGTCGAAGCATCCCTTACAAGATTATAAAGAAAATTTTCAAATTAAATGTTTTATTTTATAATTATGTTACACTTAAATGATTTCAAAATAGAAAGAGATATTTCTTTAAAAAGAGTTTTAATTTCATCTAGGTCAACATCCTTTGATTGTTTTTAAGTTTATTTGGAGTTGATTTATTACAATACAAAACATCCATATTTTATTGATTGTTTTGGGATATGATTGACTATGGATGTGCTATTTTTATACCATTCATGTTTTATGGTTAAATTAATGACATTTCGTAAGCTAGTTTTAATAAGAATGTTTATGATATATTTAAACCTTTTTATATGAGGATTGAATTGGACTTAGTAAGTGACGGGTGGAGCCCACTATAGATCCTCGAAGCATCGGTAGGTCTCAGGACACAACTAGACGTGGAATTGGGTGAGGCCCTTTCCCAATTTGATTTATGTTTTTGGCCAAGGCCTTAATAATATTTAGATGTCTTGGTCGAGGCCTTGACAAAATGTTTCAGAATGTCCGACATTATACATTCCCTCATTATGGAAATAATATTGATGGTTCATGTGGTTATTTGGATTGTAAAATTCCCATGATTATGTTTTATTATGTCATTATTTACTGAGCTCATATTCATTCAATAAATGTTTTCTTGTTTATTATTGGTAAAGGCATTTGGTTTCAATTATTTACGATGATTAATATTTATCTCATTTTCCACTGTATTACTTACCCTTGCTGAGCATTTGAGCTCACCCCTTTCTTATTTTTCATTTTTCTAGGATATGAAGAAGTTAGTTATTAGTGACCTGTAGGCATAATCTAGGAGGCTTGGATGTTTCTAATGAAATATATTTGTGTTGTATTTCTCTTCAAGCTGTAAAGTTAAACTTATGTATGAATCTTGTTTCCAATAATACAAAACTAATCGGTCATTTGAGACATGATTTCCTTGTGATCATACCTATTTTAATTAATAATGCACCGACATTATGTAATTAGGGTCCTAGAGTTACAGTTGGTATCAGAGGAAGTTTAGTACAAACCTTGGAAGCTAGATTTAGATAAACTCTGATTAGAGAACATACACCTAAGATAGGCTTTGAGGATTAGTATAGAAGACATTCCTAGAATTTTGGTATTGTAGAGATTTTGTGAGTTTTCTGAGAAATACATCCCTATCTGGATACAAGCAGGTAGAGGCAGCTCTAGCACAGATGTATCTAGGGCTAAAACCCGAAAACATCGATTTGAGCTAGACTCGAATGAGAACTGTTGCATGACAACGGGCCTTGCCGCACTCTTGGTTACGACACTCCCGGGGGATATGCTTGTGATAATTTTCATTTTCTTTACAAACCTTTATGAATGGATTATGAGTATATACCTTCTCAAAGAAAACATTTTTATGATTATGGATAATATACATACATCGTTCAATTTATTTTAATTGTTTTACAGGTATGAAATTATTTATTTTGATTCATAAACTGATATAGTTTATGGATTTTTTTAGAAATAGTGCCTAGTGGAATAAATAGAAACTGTATGAATGCACACACTCCATGTAGGTATTTCTATAAAGACACGTAAAATCCAAGGAAAGTTTTTTCTTAATTTTCTTTGGGATTTTACAAGAACGCAGTTTCAGACGGCACCTGATTCCGAGGACCGGTGTGCCTGGAATTTCTAACAAAAGTTTAGCTCGGTTACGATCAGTGAACGAAAGAGTTTGAATTTCTAACTTTTGAACTGGTGCTCGGAATCGAATTTCAAGGGCACCGATGGAACCGTAGCACCGGTTTTTGCTTAGTAACTCCTGTTCTGGAGTTGCGTTATCACGGGTGTGGATTATAAAAATTGTGGAAGTTAATTTATTATTATTATACAATATTTATTCTAAGTGTTTAGTTCTTGATAGAAGTTGGGTAACCACCCAACCTCCCTTGGAAGGTTATGAGGGTGGTGGGGCCCACACGAACCCCACCCCTTCATATCCACTAACCCCACTCAACTCCCATTAAATGTTGATAACTTAAGTTTACTTAACTTATGGAATTAATGTGGTGAATTAAATGTAAGTTTTTGAAATTCAAACCTTTGAATTTTCAAAAGGCTTGTTGTGTTAATAAAATAAGAAAGGAGCTTATTTTATTTTGTTGTTAGAGTTTTTCCGTTGAGAGGTTTTGGGAAGAACATTTTCTTCTTCGACGAAGAACGTGAAGAACACCTCGGACTCCGACGAAGAACACCGTTCTTCAATGAAGAACATCTCCGCTGAAGAACGCAGAGAACTTCTTCCATGACGTTCTTCTTCCGCGACGTTTCCTCTTCGGACGAACCTCGATGACAAGAGAATCGACGTTCGTTCTCCGCGACTTCGACCCGCGACACAACGTCTCTTTCCTCAACTGTTCTTCCGCGACGCCGTTTCCATGACGCGACTTCCTCTTTCCAAGTCGCCTCTTTCCGCGATGGTTATCCCTGGACGTTTTCTCTTCGACGAACCTCCGAACATGCTTCGCTCTTGAAACCAATGTAGGGGTTTTATTTGTTTATTTTTGTTCATGAATACCAACTTGACGATCTTTGTGGATTAAAACCAATAGTTATGGAATAACGCGAGGGGGGCCGGACCGCACAAACACGGCTGACCCTCCTCCTTATTTTTCATGTTGGTTCCTTTGTGGTTTGGTATGGGAAGGCGTGGTGTCGTCGCACCACACGAAATCATGCGAAAGGAAATGCGCGGTGCCGTCGCGCCGCGGCGTGGAATGAAGATCAAGGACGCCACGTCGTTGCGCCGCGTCGAAGACATCCGAAAATACTGTGGCCGGTACCAAGGGTGTGTCGGAGGGGCGCCGCGCCATCGCGCCGCGCCGGACGACAAGGGTCGCGGCCGGTTCCATGCCGTGGTGGAGCAAGGTGACCAGCGGCCGGACCGGGCCACCTGCGTCGGAGCTGGAAGGGGACCAGCCATCGCCAGTCTCGTTGAGCAGGAACCGGCCGGCCAGGTCGGGCCGGCCGGACAGGGAGGAGCCGGGGGAATAAATTCCCCCATCCGGACGACAAAGCGGCCCCAATTAATGATACACGGTTACAAAAAACCGGGGGGGGGGGGGGGAGCGCCCCCCCCCCCCCCCCCCCCCCGCGTGAGCCAAAACGGCTCCGCCGTTTTGGCTGAGCACCGACCGGCACGCCCAGCACGCGGGTCGCCGGACCGGGCCGGGCCGACCCAGATCCGGGGCGGGTCGACCAGGTTCGGGACTACCGGGGGGTCTCGGGCCAGGTTGGTCCGGGCCCGAAACCCCCGTTTTCAGACCGTTTGGGTTCAATTGCCAATAACTCGGGCTACGGACCACCGATCGACGCGCCGTCAGCGGCGACACGATCCTTGGAATGAGACGGTCGTTTTGGTATATCCCACTCAAGGTTTCAGATTTCTTTGAGTGCAGCCAGGTTGGTTTGTACACGAAACCAATCGGGCCCTCGGAGCGGAAACGCTCATATCTTGAGCTTCGGACGTCCGATTGACGTGCCGTCGAATTTGTTGGTTTCCTCTTAGAGAGTCGGATCTTTTGTCTTACTCTGCCTGAGGTTTGGACGCAGGTAGAGTACGGTCGGGTTGGTTTTGCCTTAAAAACCAACCGGGCCCCTGGGACGAAAAAGCCAATAACTCTCAGACTGGGCGTCTGTTTGACGCGCCGTCTGCGACGTTGAGTTCCTGTTGACGATACGGGACTTTTGGATACATCAACTTTGGACTATGTGTCCGTTGATGTATCAGCCTCTCGGCTCGTGGAGCAGACCCTCCTGAACGAGCTTGCTGTGTGCGGGAACCCTAGTGCTGGCTGCGACTGCTACTATGACTGCGACGACGACTGTGCAGAGATCCTCAGTGCATTCGACGATGATGACTACAGAACTCAGTGATCCTGTGTGGATCAGTGCTATCGATCCTGTGTGGGTCCGATCCTCTGTGGGTAAGCGCTCAGTGGTTCTGTGTGAGGTAGCGCCAACAGATCCTGTGTGGGTCTGATCCTGTGTGGGTCATTGCGGTGGTTAGTTTCCAACTGATCCTGTGTGGGTCTTTGCGGGGGTTAGTACCTATCGATCCTTTGTGGGTCTGACGACTTAGATGGATCAGTGATCATCTCTATCGTCTTTCGAAGAAGTATACCTCTGTGAGCTGAATCCTGTTTGCTTCCTGTGTAAATTGTGTTGTGCTATCCTTTTTGGATTACATTTTTCTTTCCTGTGTGGAATACGTATAATTTTCTTGTGTGGACTGGGTTGTACTTGGGCTCGGAGGTTGGAGTGTATTGGAATTGATGACTTAGGTATATGTATGGGCATATACTTAAGCAGTGTCGATTGTTACTTCGTGATTGTATATTTCCTTTGTGGTTTATCCTTTGTGGATTCTGGGAGACCTTCGGGGGTCTCGGGGCCCCTACTGAGTAGCTTATACTCACCCATGCACAGGCTATGCTCGCACTACGTTGTGTTGGTTGTAGACGAAGGACAGCGTTGATCGTGGTGGAGGCTCGCGGAGCAGGATGGTACCTGGAGGTGGACCACTGGGCAGGACATACTCGGAGCGGTCGACTGGACCTGAGGAGAAGTGGAGGCTTTCTGTATCCACCCTTCAGGTGGGATTCTCAGTGGGTAGCTCGTCATTGCGGCTTTACCTTTCAGTTGCTGTTTTCCCTTTCGAGTTGTACTTTACTTTTAGTTTGGGTTTGTATACTGGCCCACTTACTTTTCCACACTTCAATCTTATACCCGCTTTTACTTAGTATTTACTTTTTTCCACTTGCTTACTCTGTGGTGCTTGTTTACTTTACAAAGGAAATGCTTCCCTTTACCGGAATTTACGCCTTGGTGCTAGTCGCCAGCCCCTGGCCTATGGAATGCGGGATTGGGGAAGTCACGGCACGGGCCCCGAGGACGGGTCGTGTCAAATTGGTATCAGAGAAGTTCGGTTCTACCACAGAACATGGGACTCTGATCTGTTTCTATGTGAAGCAACAGTGTTTAGAGTATCTAGTGTGGCTATCAGTCCAGGGAGTCCAGTGTTGGTGCGGTGGCCGACGTATCCGTACACCAGGACCCTGACTTCTGATTTCCGACTTAATGCATGAAAACATTGATTGCATGTGTGTTTCAAGTTTTCTTTGTGATTACTTTGTATCAGCTCACCAGGTATAATGTTCTGACCACGGTGCACCTGTTTCCTTTTCAGGATGGCCCCACGATGGCAGCCAGCTAGGGGTCCGAGAGTCGAGCGTGACGACAGCCCACCGAGCGATGAGGCCTCGGTGTAGGGCCCTTTGTCAGCAGTGGAACCGGCGGTAGCTCTACCCGCCAAGCCACCGATGCTTCCTGCACCAGCCGCTGACGATGCACGTCACCTCAGTGCACTGCATGAGTTCCAGCGCCAGCGACTGCCCAGGTTCCGCGGGGAGACGGACCCCCAGGCAGCCGAGGACTGGCTGGAGGCAGTGGTGAGAGTTTTTCGATTAGTGAGGACACCAGCAGACCTCATGGTGATCCTCGCAGCGAGTCTACTGCACGCAGCAGCGGGCCGATGGTGGAGCTTGATTATCCAGGTGCACGATGAGTAATCTCTTCTCTGGATAGACTTTGAGATCCTATTCCACTCGGAGTTCGTCCCAACCACCCTACGTGTGGTGCGCATCCAGGAGATTCTTCAGCTGCGGCAGGGCATCATGACGGTCGCCTAGTACTCAGCATGATTTACCGATCTCTCGTTCTGCTCAACAGACATGGTACGGGACCCATTCTTCCGAGCCCGGACCTTTGAGCAGGGATTGAGACACGAGATCAGGGCATCGCTGATCTCCCTCAGCATTCCGACTCAGACAGGAGTACTGGAGCGAGCACTTTTGATCGAGAGTTTTCTTGCTGAGTCTACACCAGCGCCGAGACCCACCGTAGGGCGGCACGTAGCAGAGTCTTCTGCAGCAGGCAGTCGACGGATGACTCTTGGGTCCAGGAAGACCAGACCCTCAGGCAGACGACCTCAGGACACTGGCTCAGCAGTGCGGGGCACACAGCGCGGAGCCAGTCTTTCAAGAGGCAGACAGTGCTACTCGTGTGGCAGGCAGGGCCACATGGATCGTGATTGCCCGACCCGCCGTGCCGAGGAGTAGCAGACAGTTGAGGGACCACCGAGGCAGAGACAGAGGGTCGACCGTGGCAGTCCGCAGGGAGGAGGTGGACGAGGCAGAGGAGCTGGCTGAGCAGCAGATGGTGGGCAACGCTTTGAGGCTCTACCACCACCACCACCACCACCAGGAGGTCCACCCCGACCACAGGGAGCTGGCGGGCAGAGACAGGCATAGCTCTAGGCAGCAGAGGCCTATGACCACGGTGCGCCCGAGATGATTCTAGGTACTATCTGTGTCTATTCCACACTTTCTGCAGTTCTTATAGACAAAGGAGCAAGTCACTCTTTCATAGCCACTGCCCTTGTTCGGAGCTCGGAGATTCCAACAGAGTCGTTGGCTCGATCCTTACGGCTAGAGACTCCTACGGGAGTAGATTCGACGATTACGCACTGGTTCTAGCAGTGTGAGCTTACTCTAGGAGGAGAGAGCTTCGGCTGGGATCTTCTTGTCGTAGCGTCGAGGCCTTACGACATCATCTTAGGCATGGATTGGTTGTCTACGGTCCATGCACAAATTGACTATTTTAGGCGGAAGGTGCGATGTGTACGTACCGACGGGAGCAGGTTCACCTTCAACAGCGAGAAGGGAGCCTTTGTAGCACATGATGGACTTCCGTGGAGGAGAGGACAACCCATCACTCATCAGTTGGCTAGCCTCATCCTAGGATCAGTTGACGTGCGGAGTCCTGGTTTTCCTGTAGTGGTGGATCAGTTTTCGGACGTCTTTCCCGACGACGTTCCAAGGCTACCTCCTCGCAGAGTTGTAGACTTTTATATTGATCTGTACCCTGGGACAACCCCGATATCGACTCCAGCATATCGTATGGCCCTCACTGAGCTTCGAGAGCTGTCGGTACAGTTGGAGGACTTGCAGGGCAAGGGGTTCATCTGTCCTAGTGTTTCACCCTGGCCTTCCCTGATTTTGTTCGCCAAGAAGGAGGACGGGAGCTTGAGACTTTGTGTAGACTATCGTCACCTGAACCAGGTGAATGTGAGGAACAAGTGTCTGCTACCGAGGATTGATGACCTCTTTGATCAGCTCAAGGGAGCATGGTGGTTGTCGAAGATAGACCTCAGGTCAGGCTATCATCAGCTCAGAGTTCGAGACGAGGACGTGCAGAAGACGGCCTTCAGATGTCGGTATGGCCACTATGAGTTCTTGGTTATGTCATTCGGCGTAACCAATGCTCCAGAAGTGTTCATGGACCTCATGAACAGGATCATTCAGCCATACCTTGATCGATTTGTCGTGGTATTCATCGAAGACATTTTGATTTACTCGACGACTGAGGAGGAGCACGCCTACCACTTACGGGTTGTACTAGACACACTCCGAGAGAACCAGCTTTATGGTAAGCTCTCAAAGTGCCAGTTCTGGATACGTGAGGTCCAATTCTTGGGACACGTCATCTCTGATGTGGGAGTTTCAGTGGATCCTGCGAAGATCGAGGCAGTGCTAGTTTGGGAGCCATCCAGGAGCGTGACAGAGGTGCGGAGTTTCTTGGGACTAGCTGGATACTACCGGAGATTTGTGCTAGACTTCTATAGAGTTGCAGCACCACTCTCAGCTTTGATGAAGAATGGGAAACCCTTCGTGTGGTCAGACAGATGTTAGCAGAGCTTTCAGGAGCTGAGATAGATATTGACCAGCGCACCTATCCTGAGGTTGACTGAGGAGGGAGTAGGGTACGTAGTCTACTGCGATGCATCAGGGACCGGACTCGGATGTGTCCTGATGCAGGAGCAGGCAGTGATCACCTATGGATCACGTCAGTTGAGGCCGCATGAGTAGAACTACGCTACCCATGACCTGGAGTTAGCAGCAGTGGTCTTCGCTCTGAAGACATGGTGACACTATCTGATGGGTGAGTGTCTTACAGTCTTTTCTGACCATCAGAGTCTCAGATACATCTTCTCTTACAAGGATCTGAATCTGAGACAGAGGCGATGGCTCGAGTTCCTCCAGGACTATGACTTTGAGATAGTCTATACTCCTGGGTAGGGGAACGTGGTAGCTGATGCTCTCAGTAGGAGGAAGGGCATTCAGCTACTTGAGGAGGTGACAGAGAAGCTAGCCTCTTTGCAGATATCCTTCGTGGATAGTTATGGATCAGCCTTCCTCCAGTATCTCACAGTCAATCCTCCACTACTACAGTGGGTCAGAGAGGCACAACATGGGGACACTGGCAGTGAGACGCGGCATGCACAGATATCCCCAAGACAGGCACCTGATGGTTTCTCCTTTGAAGCAGAGCACGACATCCTTTTCAGAGGATGTACCTTAGTACCAGTTGCTTTACGAGAGGAGGTGCTGAGAGAGTTTCACACTTCTCCTTTAGCGGTACATCCTGGAGTGGCGAAGATGTACCAGGACCTCAGACGACAGCACTGGTGGCCGGGCATGAAAAAGGCTATGGTAGAGTTCGTTTCACGATGCCTCACCTGCCAGTAGGTGAAGGCTGAGCACCAGGTACCAGTAGGCTTGGTACAACCCTTGGAGGTCCCGGAGTGGATGTGGGACAGGATATCTATGGACTTCGTGACTGGACATCCACGCACTTCCAGAGGTCACGACTCCATTTGGGTGATTATCGACCGACTCACCAAGTCGGATCACTTCTTACCCATCAGAGAGCAGGGCTCAGTGGAGAGCATAGGACAACATTAAGTTCAGGAGATTTTATGGCTTCACGGTGTGCCGTCATCTATCGTCTCTGATCGAGATACTCGATTTACTTCCCGGCTATGGAAGGGATTACAGGAGGCGTTCGGGACGCAGATACGTCTGAGCGCAGCCTTTCACCCTCAGACGGATGGTTAGACGGAGAGGACCATTTAGACTCTCGAGAACATGCTCCGCGCATGCGTCCTCGACTTTGGTCGCAGCTGGGAGGACCACCTACCCTAGGTGGAGTTCGCGTACAACAACAGCTACCACTCCACCATCGGGATGGCACCATACGAGGCGTTGTACGACCGACCTTGTATATCTTTTTTGTGCTGGACAGACCCTGGGGAGTTAGCACTTGTGGGACTGGAGATGGTCCAGGCCATGACAGAGAAGGTCTAGGTCATCCAGGAGTGGATGAGGACAGCTCAGAGCTGACAGAAGTCTTATGCTGACAGGAGGCAGAGGCCACTAGAGTTCGAGGATGGCGACCACGTCTTCTTGCGTGTCTCACCTCGACGTGGTTTATAGAGATTTGGCCGAGGTGGAAATTTGTCTCCACGCTTCATCGGACCATTCCAGGTCCTCATCAGGATTGGCGAGGTGGCATATCGTCTGGATCTACCACCTCAGTTGCACCGGGTGGACGACGTCTTCCACGTATCTCAGCTGAGGAGATACGTGCACGGCCCGGCGCACATCATTGACCATGGGGAGCTTGACGTTGATGATGGGGTGACTTTTGCGGAGGTCCCAGTGGAGATCGAGGATTAAGAGGAAAGGGTCCTACGTGGACGGTTGATTCCTCTAGTGCGCATCAGATGGCAACACGGGAACCTCCAGGAGAGCACATGGGAGTGGGAGGCTCAGATGCATGCTCAGTACCCCAATTTGTTTCCCTAGTATTCGATGAATCTTTACATGGACGTAAAGCCCTGAGGTGGGAGTAATGTAAAGACACGTAAAATTCACGGAAATTTTCTTCTTAATTATATTTGGGATTTCACAAGAACGCAGTTTTAGGCGACACCAGATTCCGAGGCCTGGTGTGCCCGGAATATCTAACCAAAGTTTACCTCGGGTACGTTCAGTGAACGAACGAGCGTGAATTTCTAACATTGAACCGGTTCTCGGAATCGAATTCCGAGGGCACCGATGGAACCGTAGCGCCGGTTTTAGCTTAGGAACTCCTGTTCCGGAGTTGCGTTATCATGGGTGTGGATGATAAAAATTGTGGAAGTTAATTTATTACTATTCTACAATTTTTATTCTTAGTGTTTAGTTCTTGATGGAAGTTAGGTAACCACCCAACCTCCCTTGGAAGGTTATGAGGGTGGTGGGGACCACATGAACCCCACCCCTTTATATCCTCTAACCCCTCTCAACTCCCATTAAATGTTGATAACTTATGTTTACTTAACTTATGGAATTAATGTGGTGAATTAATTGTATGTTTTTGAAATTCAAACACTTGAATTTTCAAAAGGCTTGTTGTGTTAATAAAATAAGAAAAGAGATTATTTTATTTTGTTGTTAGAGTTTTTCCGTTGAGAGGTTTTGGGAAGAACATCTTCTTCTTCGATGAAGAACGTGAAGAACACCTCGGACTCTGATGAAGAACATCGTTCTTCAACGAAGAACATCTCCACCGAAGAACGCGGAGAACTTCTTCCACGACATTTGTAGAGACCCGAAGCTTAACGTACATAGATATTACATTACTTTTTCTGAATTCTTAGTACATTACAAAACACACACACAAGGATCATAATAGTTTAGTGTCTTTGGAAACTCGGAACGTAATCTTCAAATCGTGGTGAAAGATCTCCAATATATCCCATAAAGATCTCCCTTTTTTTTACATAAAACCTTTCTTTATATCCTGGGGAAAAGAAAACATAAAAGGGTGAGCTCAAATGCTCATTAAGGGTAAACAAAAGAAATATAAATCTCATCGTATACACAAGCACATAACTTTTGGAAATCTTAACCTGCAAAAGGGATCATAATTTCATAACATGGGATAAATCATGGAAGTGAAATGTAATCAAAATAATCATAAATTAAAACATGAAACTTTGTGTCATACAAACATAATCATAGAGAATCATTTCTTGTTAGTCAAGACTCATTGCCATGACAATCTTAGTGGACAAAGTCCCTTTCTGAACCGAGTCACCCTCGTTTCAGTCCTGTTTCACTGAACTGGTATAACATACCGTTCCAGCCATGTCTATCTCATGAGATATAAAATCTTTACCCAATGAATTTGAGGGAGATATAGGTCCCACCCATCTCATAATGATACCATTCTTATGTGTGCCACAAAATCATAAATCATACATCATTGCATAACCCATGTAATACAAATGGGAATCTTAAACATCATGACATCATAAAACAATTCATATAAGATAAAGGAATTCATAAAAATAATTCCATCACAACATAATCAAATCAATGTAATAATAGGGATATAAACAGAACCCTATATTATCTTAGATGGAAAATAATTTTGATAAAACCCTTGAACTCCATTCTTGAGGAAAATATCCTTTCTGCTTCAAAAACACTTTTCCATTCTCAACTTGTCGTACAATTATTAACTAAAAGTTGATTAAAAATAAACTTGAAAACATGTAAAGGAAGCTTCTTGGAAATAATTTTTTAAAAATCCATTCATTCCGTATAAGTTAAAAAAACATTCTTCTCGTACTTTTGTCGGAAAAGTCAAAAAGTACCTCGTACGAAAAACGACAAAAGATTCCTTTCATATCCTTTACTAAAAACTCATATAAGGGTAAAATTGGATTTAAACAATTGTAGGTGGATGGAAATAATATTACATATTGGGGAAACATAGATGTGGATGATTAAATACACCCCAGTAAATACCAAAGTATAAAGAATCTCGGATAAAAATTAGATTGTGATATTTTCCCTTACCTTAGGTCCAACTTGCTTTTTAAGTGTCCGAACCTCCTGTATAATGATTTAAATCATGTTATTGACTTATTCAAGAATCATATTCATTGTTATTATATCATTTATGGTCATCTTATGATTTTATATTACCCGTTCTTTTGTAAATTTATGTTAAAGTAGAGTTTTGGGTAAAATCGTCTCATTTGTCGTTCGTGTTTTTAACTTGTAATTATTTATATGATTACATAGATCATGATTACTTAATTCCAGAATATAAAAAATGATTTATATATATATTCAGAATATACATATATAATAAATCAGTAAATGGAAAGAAATACACCGTTCATGGAGACGGTAGTCCGTACGTAAGCATGAATGCTGTTTTCGTTTCCTTATTGAATTGAATGGAATTAAGTAGATGACATACATATAAATATAAATAATTCCAGTATCATTATTAGGTCATATATTTCATTAGTACTTATTATATATACTTTATAATCATTCATGAATGGTTAATCATTGAGAATGAATCTCATTGCTTCGTGGAGACGGTAGTCCGTACGTACGCACGAGCGATGATATCGTTCCCATGGTCGTGGAATTGTGTTGAAGTGTATGTATACTATTTCAGTATCAATATCACTTTATAACAATAATATATAGTTACTAATTACACCATTATACCCATCCAATTATGGTGCTGACGGAAAATAGATTACACCATGGCGTGGAGAGGGTATTCCGTATGTACGCACGCGCGGTGATTTCCTTTCTCCGTAGGATGGATAGAAGGTTAATTAGAGTTGTTTCATATTTATAAAACATATCAGTATATAAGAAATACTGATGTTATTAATTTATCATGAATCAACTAAAGAAGAAGAAGTTGGAGAAGAAAGAAATTGAAAAATATCGGTAATGGATATTACCTCTTTTTGACGCGCCTTCACTTATCCTCCACTTAAAGAACTAAGGATGGTCTTTGAAGAAGACCAGGACCTCTAGGATGATACTAGGGAAGTGTAGAAGAGATTTTGACAGGGTTTGGCCGAGCATTAATGCTCAAATTGGTGTGAGGAGGAGAGGGAGGAGGTTCCCTTTTATAAGGGATGAGAGGGGTATCTTAGGAAAATCTCAAAATATTATTTTATATTAAGTTAAAATTCGGTTTATAATGGTTCCAAATGGTCTTATTTCGAAGATAAAGTGGGGATGGATTGGAATCCTCTCATCCAATAGGATTTAGACAAGTTTAGGTTATTATTGTAACCTTATCAATTAGATTTAACTCTAAGTTAAATAATTTAACTTTTACCGTGTCTTTTTGTTTTCTTACACTATATGGTTAATAAACATACTATATAAAGCCAAACTAACCCCGAGTTGTTTATTATTAATATATATATCCTTATCTAAGTAATTTGGCCGAACCTTAGATTTTGTTGAATTAAATAACAATTAATAATATAATATTTGTTTTAAAAACTAATTTATGTCAATTTTGACACTATTTGGTACATTATTTTTATGAAATTTCTAACAGAATGATAAGTTCTAAACAAGTTACTTAAATCAACAATAACATGTCATATTAACCTATAAAATTAGTGTAAGTCATAAAAAGTCTCAAATTGCATTTATTTGGGCATTTATAACATCAATTATGCTAGTATTTTCTTAAAAAGGTAATTACTGCATCATCGTTGTGTCATACCTAAATTAAATTATTTAAAGTACAAAAATTACAAATAAAATACCATTATGTAGGAAATAGTTTTATATTTCTAATGAATATTTATAGTGGAAATTATATTATTTATAACCCTATATCAAAAATGTTTTAGTAAATAAACTTTGATTTTAACTCTTTTAACTCTTCTTTGAATTAAATAATAATAAATGTCCTATTCTAATCCAAGTGGGCCTAAATGATAATATTTTACACTTAAGGTTGTTTTTGGTAGATCTACACTTGTACAATAGGATTAGGACATGTGTTAAGGTAATATTAATATCATTTTTACCGTTAATTACCCTATTTACCTTTAACCGTGGTAAATAAAAGTAAAAAGTTACTATTCACCAAAAATTATTTTCATCTCATTGAACCACATTTTACTTACTGACATCAACCGTGTCTCTCATATTTTTGAAATTCCATTCAAAGAAGCGGTAAAATTAAGATTTAAGAAAAAATTAATTTTTTTAACTACCACTTAGTAGTTTCACTATTCATCAAAAATTGAAGTTTTTCAGAAAAATGCCAAAATTCCCCCCAAAGATATAATTGATATTCCAAGTTAAAAAATGATTTCTATTTTACAAAATTCCCAACATATAAGTTTCATTAATTAATTTTGTAATTAATTTCCGCTGTCACAACAAATAGCGTGTTTTTAAGAGATAATAACTATCAAAAGATTAACATTTGTTTATGCCTGGTGTAAATGTGAAATTACATCCAATGACCAACATTGTATTTAATTGTAAAAATATATTCTAGATATACTTTAAAACCACTCAAATTAATAATTTATCACTATTAATTATTAAAGATTTTTTTAATTAAAATTTAGTAATTGTCACTATTCATCAGAAAATGAAAGTTATCCGAAAAGTACCAAAATTTCACCCTAGGCTAATTTCGATATTACGAATCCAAAAATGAATTCTATTTTGAAAAATAAAATATACAAAATTTCAAAAAGTGGTTATTACTATTCATAACGGCTAGTTTTAATAATATTTTAATAGCATATTGTTGTTTAGTGAAACTCTTTATTGCGTACTACACACGCTATCAAGGAAGGTCGTGATTGCGTGTAATGGAAGGCAAGTCAAGGATGTGTGTTGTGAAAGCTTCTTTTGGTGTAGCGTACAACACAAGACAATAATGAAATTAAAAAGAATATTTTTCATAAAATTTTGGGGTGTTACATTCTACCCCCCTTAAAATGAATTTCGCCCTCGAAATTCGTCGGGGTTATAAATGGTTTACTATTCGAAAGTTTCTTTAATAGAAACCCACATCGTAAAAAGGAACACCAAAACCAATCTTTAAAAACAAAAGTATGAAACGTAATGGTTACCCAAATAAATTAATCACTGGGTTTCCACATAGGTGAAAATATGGATATGGAAGAGAAATCTAACCATCATGTTCTGATGGAGAGTGGTAGAGAACATGGCTATGGAAAATTCTAGCAATCACAAAGCCATAAATTTGTGACGATCTAGGGTACCATCTGATTCATCAGATATAAGGGCACTAGAACAACATTTTTGGTTTTCAAGATCATTTCCCTAAAGTTGAAAATTTGAATTAGAATAAATACTTACTTTATTTTGGTACAATCTCACTGTTGTTCGTGCCTTGAACAATTTCCACTTCAACTCCTAAATAAATGAAGTTGAATTTGATATTCGTGAAGTGTTAGCAGATCACGTGATAGAATGACGGGTCATTCCATCTGTCTCAAACAAAAGGTTAGAAAAAATTATATACATAAGTCAATCTATATATATGGTTCCTAAAATGGACTTATACTTCATATATCATACTGCTTAATATAATAAAAATAGTTTCTACTAAACAAGGACTTCATGTAGGCCAGTGGTAGGCGATAAAGGCCAGTCGCACTTCGGTTGTGGGTTCGATTCCCACAACCTTGTCCGAAGCGATGGGTTGTCGCCCGTCCGGCATGTTGTCCTTTTTCTAAAACTATATTACTATAACATCCCATAAATAATCTCGAACAAACTTCTATCCTTAAATAATACTAACTTATGTCCAACATAATCCATTCCAATCTTTAGGCTTATCCATAATACTGCTGTCCACTCTCATAACATAGTGAAAACGATTACCAGAGATTTAATACCATCGTTGATCCCCATATAACATAAGATTTGTTTTGTTGGTCACATTCCAAACAATCAAAGTCCTTAATCATGTATTCTCTTGAATACCCATTAAAACTTTGTGAAAACATGAATGCAGTTAAACGTTAACACTTTCCACATATCAAAATCCTCAAAATTCTATATACTCAAACCATGATATCACTTAGTCCTTATATCAATCATGAGGTCATGAATACTTTCAAACATTTCATTTTCTCCTTATCCCTTAATTATGTGCATATCATCTCAACAACATTATTCTTGAATACCAATACATAAACACTTCAGTCCATCCACTTCAATGATTGTCCTGGAATAAGTCCTTCCTTGATTTAGAAGTAAATTTTTAGGTCAGGGCATTGAGTTGGGTAATGCCCATGTTCTCCACAAATAAGACATTGAACTCTATAAAAAACTGTCACTCTATGACCCTTTTATCCACATAGATAACATCGGTCCCTCCATTTGAGGTATTCCTCAAGGTTCTTCTTCCCTTCTTTAGAAATCTAAATCTTCCTTTCTTTATGCTCCTCAACAGCGAACATGCATAATAGGTTATCTTCCTCTTCTTTGATGAATTAGGCATAACACTAAATTTCACCTTGTTAATCATATATCGCGATGACTGATTCAGCATAATCACAATATCTTTCTCTCTAGGAATTACACAATTTTTTTTCTCATAGTCACCAATTTGTCCATTGGATTCAATGTTAACCGAATTCCTTCTGGTTACCTCCATTAACTAAAACACAAAAAGAATCTTGTGAGAGGAAAAAATCATAATAAAGGGAGAGTAACTTCAATATCTAACATCTTTGGTTTAATCTAATATCGTTACCATAGTTCTAGGACTATATCCTATATGTATACTTATCCTTAGGGACATCCCTAGACATACATTAGAAATATCTCTAGGGATCTCACTAACGTTTTCGCATCCTAGTTTCCAAAGGTTTAATAAACCTTTCCTCTGATACCAACTGTAGAGACCCAAATCTTAACGTACATAGATATTACATTACATTTGCGGAATACTTAGTATATAACAAAACACACACACAAGGATCGTAATAGTTTAGTGTCTTTGGAAACTCGGAACGTAATCTTCTAATCGTGGTGAAAGATCTCCAATATCTCCCATAAAGATCTCCCTTTTTTTTTACCTAAAACCTTTCTTTATATCCTGGGGAAAAGAAAACATAAAAGGGTGAGCTCAAATGATCAGTAAGGGTAAACAAAAGAAATATAAATCTCATCATATACACAAGCACATAACTTTTGGAAATCTTAACCTACAAAAGAGATAATAATTTCGTAACATGGGATAAATCATGGCAGTAAAATGTAATCACAATAATCATAAATTAAAACATGAAACTTTGTGTCATAAACACATAATCATATAGAATCATTTCTTGTTAGTCAAGACTCATTGCCAATACTATCTTAGTGGACAAAGTCCCTTTCTGAACCGAGTCACCCTCGTTTCAGTCCTGTTTCACTGAACCGGTATAACATACCGTTCCAGCCATGTCTATGTCATGAGATATAAAATCTTTACCCAATTCATTGGAGGGAGATATAGGTCCCACCCATCTCATAATGATACCATTCTTATGTGTGCCACAAAATCATAAATCATACATCATTGCATAACCCATGTAATACAAATGGGAATCTTAGACATCATGACATCATAAAACAATTCATATAAGATAAAGGAATTCATAAAAATAATTCCATCACAACATAATCAAATCAATGTAGTAATAGGGATATAAACAGAACCCTATATTATCTTAGATGGAAAATAATTTTGATAAAACCCTTGAACTCCATTCTTGAGGAAAATATCCTTTCTGCTTCAAAAACACTTTTCCTTTCCTAACATGTCGTACAATTATAAACTAAAATAAGTTGATTAAAAATAAACTTGAAAACCTGTAAAGGAAGCTTCTTGGAAATAATTTTTTAAAAATCCATTCATTCCGTATAATTTAAAAAACATTCATCTCGTACTTTTGTCGGAAAAGTCAAAAAGTACCTCGTATGAAAAACGACAAAAGATTCCATTCATATCCTTTACTAAAAACTCACCGAAGGGTAAAATTGGATTTAAACAATTGTAGGTGGATGGAAATAATATTACATATTGGGGAAACATGGATGTGGATGATAAAATACACCCCAGTAAATACCAAAGTATAAACAATCTCGGATAAAAATGAGATTGTGATATTTTCCCTTACCTTAGGTCCGACTTGCTTTGTAAGTGTCCAAACCTCCTGTATAATGATTTAAATCATGATATTCACTTATTCCAGAATCATATTCATTGTTATTATATCATGTATGGTCCACTTATGACTTTATATTACCCATTCTTTTGTAAATTTATGTTAAAGTAGCGTTTTGGGTAAAATCGCCTCATTTGTCGTTCGTGTTTTTAACTTTTAATTATTAATATGATTACTTAGATCATGATTACTTAATTCCAGAATATAAAAAATGATTTATATATATATATTCATAATATAAATATATAATAAATCAGTAAATGGAAAGAAATACACCGTTCATGGAGACGGTAGTCCGTACGTACGCATGAACGTTGTTTTCGTTTCCTTATTGAATTGAATGGAATTAAGTAGATGACATACATATAAATATAAATAATTCCAGTATCATTATTAGGTCATATATTTCATTAGTACTTATTATATATAATTTATAATCATTCATGAATGGTTAATCATTGAGAATGAATCTCATTGCGTCGTGGAGACGGTAGTCCGTACGTACGCACGAGCGATGATATCGTTCCCATGGTCGTGGAATTGTGTTGAAGTGTATTTATACTATTTCAGTATCAATATCACTTTATAATAATAATATATAGTTACTCATTACACCATTATACCCATCCAATTTAGGTGGTGACAGAAAATAGATTACACCACGACGTGGAGACGGTATTCCGTACGTACGCACGCGCGGTGATTTCCTTTCTCTGTAGGATGGATAGAAGGTTAATTAGAGTTGTTTCTTATTTATAATAACATATCAGTATATAAGAAATACTGATGTTATTACTTTATCATGAAACAACTAAAGAACAAGAAGTTGGAGAAGAAAGAAATTGAAAAAGATCGGTAATGGATATTACCTCTTTTTGACGCCCCTTCACTTATCCTCCACTTAAAGAACTAAGGATGGTCTTTGAAGAATACCAGGACCTCTAGGATGATACTAGGGAAGTTGAGAAGAGATTTTGGCAGGGTTTGGCCGAGCATGAATGCTCAAATTGGTGTGAGGAGGAGAGGGAGGAGGTTCCCTTTTATAAGGGAGGAGAGGGGTATCTTAGGAAAATCTCAAAATATTATTTTATATTAAGGTCAAATTCGGTTTATAATGGTTCCAAATGGTCTTATTTCAAAGATAAAGTCGGGATGGATCGAAATAATCTCATCCAATAGGATTTAGACAAGTTTAGGTTATTATTTTAACATTATCAATTAGATATAACTCTAAGTTAAATAATTTAACTTTTACCGTGTCTTTTTGTTTTCTTACACTATATGGTTAATAAAATTACTATATCAAGACAAACGAACCCCAAGTTGTTTATTATTAATATATCTATCTATATCTAAGTCATTTGGCCGAACCTTATTTTTTTAGGAATTAAATAACAATTAATAATATAATATTTGTTTTAAAAACAAATTTATGTCAATTTTGACACTATTTGGTACATGATTTTTATGAAATTTCTAACAGAATGATAAGTTCGAACCAAGTTACTTAAATAAACAATAACATGTCATATTAACCTATAAAATTAGTTTAAGTCATAAAAAGTCTCAAATTGCATTTATTTGGGAATTTATAACATCAATTATGTTAATATTTTCTTAAAAAGGTAATTACTGCATCATCGTTGTGTCATAAATAAATTAAATTATTTAAAGTATAAAAATTACAAATAAAATACCATTATGTAGGAAATATTTTTAGATTTCTAATAAATATTTATAGTCGAAATTATATTATGTATAACCCTATATTAAAAATGTTTTAGTAAATTAACTTTGATTTTAACTCTTTTAACTCTTCTTTGAATTAAATAATAATAAATGTCCTAATCTAATCCAAGTGGTCCTAAATGATAATATTTTACACTTAAGGTTTTTTCTGGTCGAGATACACTTGTCCAATAGGATTAGGACATGTGTTAGGGTAATATTAATATCATTTTTACCCTTAATTACCCTATTTACCTTTAACCGTGGTAAATAAAAGTAAAAAGTTACTATTCACCAAAAATTATTTTCATCTCATTGAACCACATTTTACTTACTGACATCAACCGTGTCTCACAGATTTTTGAAATTCCATTCACAGAAGTGGTAAAATTAAGATTTATGAAAAAATTATTGTTTTTAACTACCACTTAGAAGTTTCACTATTCATCAAAAATTAAAATTTTTCTGAAAAATGCGAAAATTCCACCCAAAGCTATAATTGATATTCCAAGTTCAGAAATGATTTCTATTTTAAAAAATTCCCAACATATAAGTTGCATTAATTAATTTTATAATTAATTTCTGCTGTCACAACAAATAGCGTGATTTTAAGTGATAATAACTATCAAAAGATTAACATTTGTTTATGTCTGGTGTAAATGTGAAATTACATCCAATGGCCAACATTGTATTGAATTGTAAAAATATATTCTAGATATACTTTTAAACCACTCAAATTAATAATTTATCACTATTAATTATTAAAGTTGTTTTTAATTAAAATTTAGTAATTTTCACTATTCATCAGAAAATGAAAGTTATCCGAAAAGTACCAAAATTTCACCCTAGGCTAATTTCGATATTATGAATCCAAAAATGAATTCTATTTTGAAAAATAAAATATGAAAAATTTCAAAAAGAGGTTATTACTATTCATAACGACTAGTTTTAATAATATTTTAATAGCATATTGTTGTTTAGTGAAACTCGTTATTGCGTACTACACACGCTATCGAGGAAAGTCGCGATTGCGTGTAATGGAAGGCAAGTCAAGGATGCGTGTTGTGAAAGCTTCTTTTGGTTTAGCGTACAACACAAGACATTAATGAAATTAAAAAGAATATATTTTTCATAAAATTTTGGGGTGTTACAACGTTCTTCTTCCGCGACGTTTCCTCTTCGGACGCACCTCGACGACAACAGAATCAACGTTCGTTCTCGAGTCGGGTCGGTCCGGGCCCGAAACCCCCGTTTTCGGACAATTTGGGTTCAATTGCCCATAACTCGGGCTACGGACCTACGATCGACGTTCCGTCAGCGGCGACACGATCCTTGGAACAAGACGGTCGTTTCGGTATATTACACTCAAGGTTTCGGATTACATTGAGTTCGGCTGGGTTGGTTCATACACGAAACCAACTGGGCCCTCGGAGCGGAAACACTCATATCTTGAGCTTCGGACGTCCGATTGATGTGTCGTCGACTTTGTTGGTTTCATCTTAGTGAGACAGATCTTTTGTCTTACTCTGCCCGAGGTTTGGACGTAGGTGGAGTATGGTCGGGTTGGTTTTGCCTTAAAAACCAACCGGGCCCCTGGGATGAAAAAGCCAATAACTCTCAGACTGGGCGTCCGTTTGATGCGCCGTCTGCGACGTTGACTTCCTGTTGATGATATAGAACTTTTGGATACATCAACTCTGGACTATGTGTCAGTTGATGTATCAGCCTCTCGGCTCGTGGAGCGAACCCTCCCGAACGAGCTTGTTGTGTGCGGGAACCCTAGTTCTGGTTGCGATTGCTACTGTGACTACGACAACGACTGTGCAAGGATCCTCAGTGGATTCAACGAAGACGACGACTACATCACTCAACGATCCTATGTGGATCAGTGTTATCGATCCTGTGCAGGTCAGATCCTATGTGGGTCAGCACACAGTGGTTCTGTGTGAGCCGGCGCCTACAGATCCTGTGTGGGTTCGATCCTGTGTGGGTCATTGCGGGGGTAAGATTCCTACCGATCCTGTGTGGTTCTTTGCGGGGGTTAGTACCTATCGATCCTTTGTGGGTCCGACGACTTAGATGGATCAGTGATCATCTCTATCGTCTTTCAATGAAGTATACCTGTGTGAGCTAAATCCTGTTGTCTTCCTGTGTGGATTGTGTTGTGCTATCTTGTGTGGATTACGTTTTTCTTTCCTGTGTGGAATACGTATACTTTTCTTGTGTGGACTGGGTTGTACTTGGGCTTGGAGGTTAGAGCGTATTGGAATTGATGACTTAGGTATATGTATGGGCATATACCTAAGCAGTGTCAGTTGTTACTTCGTGATTGTATCTTTCCATTGTGGTTTATCCTTTGTGGATTCTGGGAGACCTTCGGGGGTCTCGTGGTCCCTACTGAGTAGCTTATACTCAACCCAGCACGGGCTATGCCCGCACTATGTTGGGTTGGTTGCAGACGATAGACAACATTGATCGTGGTGGAGGCTCGCGGAGCAGGACGGTACCTGGAGGTGGACCACTGGGCAGGACGTACTTGGAGCGGTCGACTGGACCCGAGGAGCAGTGGAGGCTTTCTGTACCCACCCTTCAGGTGGGATTCTCAGTGGACAAATCGTCGTTGTGGCATTACCTTTCAGTTGTTGTTCTCCCGTTCGAGTTGTACTTTACTTTTAGTTTGGGTTTGTATACTGGCCCACTTACTTTTTCGCACTTCACTCTTGTACCATCTTTTACTTCGTATTTACTTTTTTTCGCTTTCTTACTCTGTGGCGCTTGTTTACATTACAAAGTCAATGCCTTCCCTTTACTGGGATTTACGCGTTGGTGCTAGTCGCCAGCCCCTGGCTTATGGATGGCGGGCTTGGGGTAGTCACAGCATGGGCCCCAAGGACGGGTCGTGACAATTTTTTTCCTTCTCAAGATAATTATAGTGGAGCAGGTGATGCAACTTGTGGTAATGAGGTAATCACCTGTAAAGACCCGTAAAATTCAAGGGAAATTTTTTTTCTTAATTTTCTTTAGAATTTTACAAGAGCGCGGTTTCAGACGGCACCTGATTCCGAGGCCCGGAGTGCCCGGAATTAATTTCCGAAGTTTGGCTCGGGTACGTTCAGTGAACGAACGAGCGGGATTTCCTAACTTTTGATCCGGTGCTCGGAATTGAAATCCGAGGGCACCGATGAACTCGCAGCGCCGGTATTCTCTTAATGAGACCTTTTCGGAAGTTGCGTTTGTTGCGGGTTGGAAGTTAGATTTGGGGTTTTCAGTTGAGTTAAATAAAATTTGTGTAAGACAAATTTTATTTTAACTTATTAAAAACCTACCAAAGGAGGTTGGAAGTGGGACCCACACCCACTTAACCTCCCTTGGGAGGATTAAGTGTGGTGGGGCCCACACGAACCCCTAGACTTTTCAAGTCCCCTTAACCCCCCCTCTTAATTGGCTTAAGTTACTCTTTATTAATTTTGGGGGTTAACTCTTTTGAATTTCAAACTTTTGAAATTCTTTTATGTTTTGTAATAATAAAATAAGATGTTATCTTATTTTATTTTGGGTTGATCGTTTGTCTTCTTGAGAGGTGGAGAGCTCCTCTTCTACTTCTTCAAACTCAACGAAGAATGCGAAGAACGGCGTTCCTCAACGAAGAACTTCTCCGCCGAAGAACACGATCCATCCGCGACGCCGTATCCGCGACGTGACGTACTTCTTCTGCGTCATCTCTTCCGCGACGGTTTTCCGCGACGAACGCCTTCGACAACGACTCTTCCTCCGACGTCAAAGGAATCGACACCGATATTCCACGACTACGTCAACGTGTGATTATCGAGGTAGGGGTTCTTGAGTTCGTTGTTTTCTTTATTATTTTGACCTTCCTCAAGACTTGACGAGGAACGCTCTTTTTCCGACGAAGAACGCCGCACCTCCTTTCTTCGTTCACCGTGACAACGAAGGGAACGCCGCTTCCTCCTCGAACCTTCTGCGTCGGCAAACGAAGATCCGCCAACGACGTGTCTCCTCGGGCATATCTCTTCGTCAACGGATTTGACGAACGACGACCGCGACGCCCGACTTCTGCGACGCCGTCTTCCGCGGAACGTAGACGAATCTTCGAATCTTAAACCCGAGGTAGGGGTTGTCGATTTCTTTTGGTTTCCTTTTTTATTCTTGATCGTGATTTTATCAAGACTAACGTGTGTCTTGATTTTATTTTGAGTTGCGTTATTATTTTAACGTGAGGGGGGCCGGACCGCACGAACACGGCCGAAACCCCCCTCCATTGTTCTTGTTTAATTTTTTCGGAAGAAAGCAAGTGGCGTGGTGCCGTCGCACCACGCGGATGATCGTGCTTATAATTTACGCGGCGCCGTCGCGCTACGTCAAGAAAAATCTTCAAGAACGCGACGCCGTCGCGCCGCGTTGAAATGAATGTCAAAGCACGACGAAGGGGCGCGGTGCCGTCGCACCGCGCCGGATGACGAACGCCGGGGCCGGTTCCGGGCCGCGACGGGACGAGAAGACCGCGGCCGGTTCCGGGCCGCGACGGGACGAGAAGACCGCGGCCGGTTCCGGGCCGCGACGGGACGAGGAGAACGCGGCCGGTTCCGGGCCGCGGCGGAAGGGAAGACCGGCGGTCGGGCCGCCGGCGTCGGAAGCCGAAGAAGGGGACCGGAAATTCCGGTCCCGTTTGAGAAAACCGGCCGGCCAACTGGCCGGCCGGATGACTTAAAACCGGGGAATTTAATTCCCCGGCCAACCCTTTAAAACCCCCCTCTTAATGAGGGGGGCGGTTCTTGAGGGAAGGGGGCAGCCGCCCCCTTGGTTCGGCGCCAGCAGGCCCCCCCACGTGAGGGGGGGGGGGGGGGCGGTTTTAATAAAACCGGCGCGGCACTTAGGCCGCGCCACTTGAAGAAGGGCGGGGGCTTAGCCCCCCGCGTGCGCCGCGGCCCGCTGCCGCCACCGCGGCCCGCCGCCGCCGCCACCGCGGCCCGCCGCCGCCGCCTCCGCCGCGCCGCCTCCGCGCGCCGCCGCGCGCCGCCGCCGGCCGCCGCACCGCCACCGCCCGCCGCCGCCGGCCACCGCGCCGCCCAGGGGGGGGTCGGGCCGGGTCGGCCCGGACCCGGACCCCCCCGTTTCGAACCAGTTTTGGTTTTTGGCTCATAACTTGAGCCTCGGACCTCCGATCGACGAACTGTCAGCGGCAACGCGATCCTTGGATCGAGACGGTCGTTTCGGTATATCGCACTCAAGGTTTCGGGTTACATTGAGTTCGGCCGGGTTGGTTCATTCACGAAACCAACCGGGCCTTCGGAGCGGAAACGCTCATATCTTGAGCCACGAACGTCTGATTGACGCGCCGTCAGTCGCGTTGCGTTCCTCTTAGAGAAACGGATCTTTTGGCGTACTCCGCCCGAGGTTTGGACGCAGGTGGAGTACGATCGGGTTGGTTTTGCTTTAAAAACCAACCGGGCCCCGGAGACGAAAATGCCAATAACTCACAGACCGGGCGTCCGATTGACGCGCCGTCTGTTTCGTTGACTTCCTCTTGATGAGACGGAACTTTTGACATACTCCGCCCGAGTTTTGGATACAGTCGGAGTATGGCCGGGTTGGATTGTACCCGAAATCCAACCGGGCCCCTGGAACGGAAAAGCTGATAACTTTCAGACAGGACGTCCGCTTGAAGAACCGTCAGCGGCGTTGGTGGTTACGTTGAGTAACGGTCCCTTTGAGTTTACCCTATGGGAGTTCGGGGTACAGTTGAGATACAGCCGGGATTGGTTTCGCTCTCGAAACCAACCGGGCCCCTGGAACGAAAAGGCTAATAACTCACAGACTGGGCGTCCGATCGACACGCCGTCTGTTGCGTTGAGACCCCTGTGACGAGACGGACTTTTGAGATACTTCTTCATGGGACTTTGAGATACTTGGAGTATCGACCAGTAGCTCGTGGAGCGGACCCTCCCGGAGACGAGCGTACAGAGTACGGAGACCGTGTAGCCGGCTGAGACCTGACGACTGCTTGACCGACTCGACTTGGAGTGAGTCGACTAGCCCAGTGGACGGAGCGCCGGTATTTGGCTGCAGACCCACGGTGGACGGAGCGCCAGGTAGTTGGAAGCAAACCCGCGGTACTCGACAGGAGGAGTACCTCAGTAGGCTATTTGGGCGAGCGCCCGGTATTTGGCGACAGACCCTCAGCGGACGGAGCGCCAGGTAGTTGGCCGCAAACCCGCAGTACTCGACAGGAGGAGTACCTCAGCAGTCTTAGGTTAGCGAGCAGTACCTCGGAGTCGTGACAGGACCACTGTACACTCTAGAGACGGAGCTCTTCAGCAGTTACGGTTTCGATAATAAAAATCCTGGTTTGAGCTGAGACTTTTGACCTTGTGTTTACTACATGATTGAGATGGGTCACTTGCTAACTTTGGTATATGTATGGGCATATACCCGGGTAGTGGTTATCCGTCGTTTTCACAATCCTTGTGTTTCCTCATGATTGAGATGGGTTACTTGATAACTTAGGTATATGTATGGGCATATACCTAAGTAGGGTTTAACTGTTGAGATCTTCTTGTGTTTATCCTTGTTGGTTTTAGTGAGACCTTGAGGGTCTCGGGGTCCCTACTGAGTATCGTTATACTCACCCCTGCACGGGCTATGCCCGCACCTCGTTGTGTTGGTTGCAGACGACGGCCAGTACTGACAGAGGCCGAGTGTTCGAGGACTGGACGGTACCTGGGGGTGGACTATACGACGAGGCGGTACCCAGAGGTAGACCACTGGGCGGGACATACTCGGAGCGGTTGGCGGGACCCGAGGAGCAGAGGAGCTATCTGTACCCACCCTTCAGGTGGGATTTCCAGTGGACATCTCAGCGTAGCAGCTTTACTTTTCAGTCGCTGTTTTCCCTTTCGAGTTGTACTTTACAGTTGGGCTTGTATTTCCGGCCCCTTTTTACTTTTCAGCTCTTCTTTTTTTACTTAGTGTTTTACTTCCGCTTGTACTCTGTGGTGCTTGTTTTCTTTTATAAAGGCAATGCCTTCCCAGTTATCGGGATTTTACGCCTTGGTGCTAGTCGCCAGCCCCCGGCCTATGGAAGGCGGGCTTGGGGTAGTCACGGCACGGACCCCGAGGGCGGGTCGTGACATCACCATACTCAGAAAACTCACTCAGGTTATTAATAATAACCTTACCCATATGGAGCACCCTGATCCACAGCGTGGAGGATCAATGTTAGAACATTTCATGAGGAAAAAACTGCCAACATTCAATGGGAGTACAAATCCTTTAAAGATGAGCAATGGATAAATTCTTTAGAGAAAATCTTCCCTACCTTGGGGAGGAGTGAAAGGGAAAAAGTTATCATGGCAGTTTACCACCTCACTAGAGATGTTGTTCAATGGTGGTCATTGATTCAAAACAATATAGAATATGATGAAGTATAAAATATGGAATAGATGGAGTTCAAAGATCTTTTTGTAGAAAAATACAATCCTCATGACCATCTAGAAAATATGTAAAGACAATTTCTGAGTCTGAGACAAAAGGAGGATGAAAATGTCTCAAAGTATGAGGCTAGCATTACAAGGTTTTCAAGGTATGCTGCTGATTATATACGTAATCGAAGATTTATTATTGATCATTTCTTTTATGGGTTAAAATAGTTTCTCCATCGAGCATTGGTCTCAAAATCCTTCTCATCATATGAAGATATTGTCTCATGTGCTATCAAGAAAGAACTTGAATTATCTATGTCTTATGAATTTTAGTCAAAGCAAGAGAAGAAGAGATCTTCCGAACACTCTGGGAAAGAAATAAGGAAACATGGAAGAAGGGACGAATTGAATTTCCACCCTGTGATAATTGTTGAAGAAAGCACCCTGGTGCCTATCTAAAATGAAAAAGATTATGCTACAAATGTGGACAGAAAGGTTATCTAGCTGGTGATTGTAAAGGAAAGAAAGACGCTACCAATGTTCAATTCTACAATTGTAGAGAGATGAGACATTATTCAAATGAATGTCATAAGATTCAAGGTAACTTACCTCAGAAGAGGCCAAGAGATAAAGGCCATGCTTATGAAATCAATACTGCTGAGGTTGAAGCCCTGAAATACATGGGGGAAGGAAATTTAATGGTTTTCTAATGTTTAGCAAATTCTTTATTTGATTCTGTATCATCGCATTGTTTCATATCTTCCAATTTTGCTAAGAAAATTAGATATTTATAATTTTATTTAACAAGGGATATGTTAGAAAAAACTCATAAGGGAAGTATCATCGCAATAATGTTTTGTGAATCAGTCCCCATTAGAGCACATGAATGTTCTTTATCTGCTGATCTCATCGTCATACCTATGATTGATTTGATATAATCCTCTGTTTGGATTAGCTTTTGGAACATGATGTGAATATTTATTGTAAGTAGAAGGAGGTTACTATTTTTTATGATGATGATAAGGAACACCTTATCTTTAGAGAAGAATCGTCACCACCTAATTCTTATCTAGATCTACCCCCAATAGCTCAACTAAATTCAATTATCAGAGAGGAAAAGAATGAAATGACTGTGGGTGAGGAAATGAATGTTTGAATAGAGGATGTAACTATTGTGAATGAATATGTAGATGTGTTTCCAGAATATTTTCCTGGTCATCCTCTAGACTGAGAAATTGAGTTTCCCATTGATTTAATTCCTGGTTCTAGGCCTATATCGAATACCCCTTATAGAATTTCCATTGTGGAATTAGTTGAACAAAAGAAACAACATGAATAATGGATTAATAAGGGATTTATTCTCCCTAGTGTTTCTTCATGTGGAGACCATGTCCTTTTTGTTAAGATGAAAGATGGATCTATGTGGTTATGTATCAACTACAGGGAAATCAATGCTATAACAATAAATAACAAGTATCCCATACCTCGCATTTATGACTTATTTGATCAACAGCATGGAAGTCAATACTTTTCAAGGATTGAACTTCGATCTGGATACCATCAGTTGTGTGTGAAGAAGGAAGACATTCCGAAGATAGCATTTCGAACCAGGTACTGGGATTACAAGTTTACAGTAATGCCTTATAGATTGACTAATGCACCCTCTGTATTCATGGATCTAATGAATAGAGTTTTCCAGGAATATCTCGATGATTTTTTGGTGCTTTTTATTGATGATATCTTGGTATACTCCAAAAGCAACGATGATCATTAAAATCACTTGCGCATTATCATAAAGACTCTGAGAAGACATGAATTATATGGTAAGTTTACTGAGTGTGAATTCTGGCTTCAGAATATTTCTTTTCATGGCCATATTGTCTCTAAGGATTGAATTTCCATTGATCCTTCTAAGACAAGGGCAATCCAAGAATGGACAACACCAACAAGTATAACTGAGGTACGCGGTTTTATTGGTTTAGCAGGTTATTATCGATGTTTCATTCAGAATTTTGCCCGTTTGGCTAACCCATTTATAAAGATTACATGTAAATGGGTTAAATTTGTTTGGAAAAAAGAGTGTGAAGAATGTTTTGAAGATCTTAAGAGAATATTACTCAATGCTTATATATTGACTCTACAATCAGGGAATGATGTGTTCGTTATTTATAATGATGCATCAAAGAAAGGACATGGTTGTTTCCTTATGTAAAATTATAGGGTTACTACCTATGCATAACGATAGTTGAAAATTCATGAGAAAAACCATCCTACTCATGATCTCGAGTGAGCAGCTGTGATATTTTCTTTGAATATATAGAGACACTACCTCTATGGTGAAAAAAGTGAGATTTATACTGATCATAAGAGTTTGAAGTACATTTTCCCACAGAAAGAACTCAACATGAGGCAAAGGCGGTGGCTTGAACTACTCAAGGATTATGATTTCACTATACACTACCACCTGAGGAAGGAAAATAAGGTGGATGATGCTTTGAGATGAAAGGATCATGGAGTTTTGAACATGACGAGAGTTGAAAAGGATCCTATATACATGGATCTAGTAAAGATGGATATGGGAATTACCATAGAAGGTGAAACATTAATAATTTTTCAAATGGTTACCAAACCATATTTCCAAGAAAGGATAAAGAGTTCTCCGACCAATGATGAATAATTATAAAAGAAGATTAAAGCTTTGAATTATGGGAGATTGGGTGATATTTCATATGAATATGGAATTTTGAAATTTGGGAAGAGATATTGTGTTCTTGATATACCTGATCTGAAAAGGGAATTTTTGGAAGATTCTCATAGTTCCAATTTCCCTGTACACCCTAGGAGCACCAAAATGTATAGAAATTTAAAGGAACATTTTTGGTGGGACAACATGAACAGGGAGATTGCTGATTTTGTGTCAAGATGTATGGTTTGTCAACAAGTGAAAGGTAGAAGGAAACATCCAAGAGGATTCATGCAACCTCTTCCAATACCTAAATAGAAATGGGATAATATTACGATGGACTTTATCCTGGGACTACATAAGACTCCTATAATGAATGATGTAATATGGGTTATTGTTGATGGTCTTACCATTTTAGAACATTTTCTTGCTATAAGAGAGGATTTACCACTCGAACACCTAGAAAGAATATATATTAATGAAGTTGATAGACTTCATGGAGTACCCCTATCGATTGTCTCTGATCATGATCCCAGTTTTAATTCATGATTCTTGAAGTGTCTTCAGAAGGCCTTGGATACTGAACTTCATTTGAGCACTACCTACCACCTTCAAATAGATGGACAATCAGAATTGACAATTAAACCCTTAAAAGACATGTTGAGATCTTGCTCACTTGACTTTCAGGGTATGTTGGATCAATATTTACCTCCGGTAGAATTTTCATATAACAATAGCTTACATTCATGTATTTGGATGCCACTATATGAAGTGTTATACGGAAAGAGAAGTCGCACGCCAACCTGTTGGGATGATGTTGGTGAAAGAAAACTTGTAAGCCCAAAATTAGTGTAGGAAATGATGGAAAAGGTAATGATAATCCAAAAAAAATCAAAGAACCTCAAAGTAGGTAGAAGAGCTATGCCGATAACCGAAGGAAGGATTTGGAATTTTAGGTAGGAGATCATGTTTTCTTGAAGTTATCTCCATGGAAGGGAGTTATATGTTTCGGTAATAAGGGAAAATTGAGTCCCAAGTATATCGGACCATTCAGAATTCTAGAACGAATTGGGATTGTAGCTTACCGTTTGGCAATGCCACAAAGTCTCTCCAAAATTCACGATGTGTTCCACGTATCAATATTGAGAAAATACATGCCTGACCTAACACATGTACTCAACTATGAGGAATTAGAACTAGAACCTGATCTGTCTTATTGCGAATAGCCCGTCAAGATTCTCGATACAAGAGAAGTAGTGCTGAGAAACCGAACGACTCGTCTGGTAAAAGTGCTATGGAGAAACCATAAGATGGAAGAGGCAACGTGGGAACCTGAGGAACTTATGATGAAGAACCACCCAAGTCTTTTCATGTGATAGTTTTCTAGAAAATTTAAAGATGAAATTATTTGAAGGTGGGGAGAATGAAACACCCCAAGCATCAATGATACATTTCTCTTTGAATAACATAGTAGCGTGTGTTGTTCGTAACCTCGAGTTCTAACACACACCACAACCAATCAAAGTAGCCGTTATGAATAGTAATAACCACTTTTTGTAATTTTATAAATTTTATCACTCAAAATGGACTTCTTTTGTGGATTCGGAATATCGAATTTATCCTAGGGTGAAATTTTGGTACTTTTCAGATAAATTTTATATTCTGATGAATAGTGAAAATTACTAAATCTACTATCTATACTAAACTTGGATTCATTCTTTCTTACGTGCCACCTTCCCATGCCTCCACATCATCCAAATACTCTCTAATTCTACCTCCAAACCCTGAAAAAAAAACGCGGCATCCCACACCCAATCATGATTTACCTTGGGTGATTGTTCCACTATCTTCCTCGACACAGATATCCCGCTACTATTCTCGATTCTCATCTCCAGCAGCTCGCCATGCCACCACGTGATCTGTCCCCATGCGATATGCCATAGGCTCATCTTCCATCAGCTCCTTCGTGTTCTTCTCCTTCACCTCGTAGCTTCTTAGGCTTCTCACTATGATATATTCCCCTTCCTAGGGTTCCTGCTTCCGTTTCACCTCCGCCAAAGCTCCTATGATTCCCGATCCTGATGATCTAGCACCATTTTCACATCCGCCATGATTACTCTGAATCTTGCTCTCGTTTCCCTTCTGGTGCCCCTCTTATGTTTCACACTGCTGTTACATCTCATGCGCTACACCTAGGGTTGTCGCTCACATTTCCCCTCCCATCGCTAGTACCTACAAAAAACTGAATTCATATTCCTCGTTAATTTTCTCATCATTTACTATGGTTATTCATCTCGAACCCCCTAATATCCTCATATGTTTCCCGCACCTCCTACCCTTTCGAAGAATTTTAGTCAAAAACCCTCCAGATTCAGTCTATCTCATTCTCTAACTCCCTCAAGATTGTGATTTCTATCATCATCTACAACTGTCGACTATTTCTACACAATCGAATTTTGACGGGTGTGATGCTCGGCCGATAAAAGGTATGTTCTCCTAAATCGTTGAAATTATCTCCTCTCCAAATTTCAGTATTTCCCTTAAGATAAAACTTTTTCATATGTTATTAGAGTAAATATGTTTTTACGATTCACAAATTAGGGCATCTATTTTATTTTGTTTTCTATGCATCCCGCACCCGATCGTGATTTACCTCAGGTGATGGTTCTGATCTCCTCCTCGACATAGAAATCCTACAGCTATTCCTGATTCTCATCTCTAATAGCTAGCCTCACCACCGCGTGCTCCTTCTCCACGTGATATGCCATAGGATCCTCTGTCATCGGCTCCTCTGCCATCAGCTCCTCTGCCATCGACTCCTCCGCTATAGGCTCCTCCCCCATCGGCTCCTCTGCCATCGGCTCCTTCATGTTCAGCTCCATCTCCTCGTAGCGTCTTAGGCTTCTCTCTATGATATATTCTCTTTCCTAGGGTTCCTGCTACCATTTCACCTCTGCCAATGCTCCTGTGATTCCGGCTCCCACTGATCCCGCACCCTTTTCACATCCTCCACAATTACTACGAATATTGCTCCAGTTTCCCCTATGGCTACCCTCTTATGGTTCACACTACTGTTACCTCTCCTATGCTGCACTTAGGATTGTCGCTCACATTTCCCCTCCCATCACTAGTACCCACAAAACACCGATGTCATCTTCCTTGCTAATTTTCTCATCATGTACTATTGTTATTCATCTCGAACCCCCTCATCTCCTAATTCATTTCTTGCAGCCCCTACTCTTTCAAAGAATTTCAGTCAGAAACCCTCCATATTCAGTCTATCTCATTATCTAACTCCCTCAATATTGGGATTTCTATGTTCATCTACAACTGTCGACTATTTCTACTCAATCGAATTTCGAAAAATGTGATGCTCTCCCGACAATAGGTATGTTCTCCTAAATCATTGAAATTATCTCCTCTTCAATTTTTAGTATTTCTATTAAGATAAAACTTTTTCATATGTTATTATAGTAAATATGTTTTTCTGATTCACAAATTAGGGCATCTATTTCATTTTTTCCTGGTATTTATTCACCAATTCACTATTTGAATACTATTATTCAAAATTCAATATTATTCCTGATCTGTACTTTCATTCTACATTTCAAGATTATGAAAATGTTGACAAAAAACTTCACATGTTTTTTTGATTAAGGTATCCATATCACCATCTCTTGACTGTCAAAGTAATGGAATCAATGATTCAGTATAATTTTTTCTCACTAATATTTATACTTCTGTTTACATAATGTTTCATTTATTGTTTTTTTGTTTGAGATCAATATTTTTTTTGATATATAAATATGTGTCATCTTCTATGAAATCATTTTTTCATGTAATTTTTTGTTATGTATTTTTGTTTCTACTATCTGTTATTAGTATTTTTATTTGTAATAATGTTTACCCAAATTATCAGGCTTTGTTATTTCGTTTTCAATATTATTAAATAAACATTCATTATTTTTGGGTTATATCATTTTAACAAATTACCGGTAACATTGTTTTAACACCTTCAGTATATATTCTCACCGATCATTCCATCATTTTTTATGCTATATGTCATTGTTCTTAATAGTCTCTGTAGGCCTATATGTCATTATTTACCCTAGAAAAATCACATGTTTTAATCTCATGCTATATACTAACCTTCAACGCATGATATCATTCAAATCCTACTAAACTCTTTTTCTTTGAGCTTAATATTGTATAAAATCCTTCAATATTTAGAAAATTTTGATTCTCATCAGATAGTTGGAAATACTGAACATGACGGTACTTTATATTTCTTAACACATACTACATCCTAGTGTATTTTTTACTACAGTATTTCATTCAATGATTTGAAGCATTGTGATTTCATTTTTAATTTTTGTTGATCAAAATTTAAACATGACAATATGTTTCTATTTACAAGTTACCCGTACATATGATTCACACATTCAGTATTCTCTTCATTGATATTGACAAGGGGTTTTCACTTCATTGAGTTTTCATTCAAATGAATTTCTATCGGAGTTTCTAGAACAGAAAAGGTTTGTTTATGTCTTGATATCAACTCATAAATGTCATTTGGTTTTTACTACGAGGCCTTATTTTCCGTAACATAATTATTGTTGTTATCTTTTCTTATATTTATGGTGTATGTGACTAAATCATGTCTGGAGTCAGCCTCCACAATTCATGTCATATAGAAATTGTATTTGGGCAAGATCTCATACACCATTAGATGAGGTATGGTAGATCTTCTCATTGAATTACATGGATTTCATATCTCATAAAAAATGTATAGATTTTTGGATCACTGAATCATGATGAAGCCTTTAATTATTTTTCTCATTTAAATTCTCCTATGATAAAATACCAATAGCCTCCTAAACTATAAAGATTTTAGAATCAGTGTTATTTCGTTTTTAACTGTTCTACCAAATTTGTTGTTACTCACAATTTTTATATTGTTTCTATATTGAATGATCATTGTAATGGTGCATAATGAGCTTACACATCTTCTTTAATTTAGTTTTATTTATCATTGTATGCAGTTTTTGAATGAAATGGTGACATAGATTCAAGATTTCTCATGCAGACACTAAAGGGATCCATATAAGAGCTGTTAAGGTGATCCATTCTCAGAATCGTTGATTTCAAAATCTGATAAATCATTATGTTATTTGGTTCATATGTTGTAATTGATAGCTAGAGGAAATTTATTTTTTTAAACAATGGAATCATTTTTTTGGATTACAAACAATAGAATTTGTTTTTTATTATGAACCTAAACATACATATGAGTTTACCTTTATTTTATTCCAATAGTTTTTTTAGTTTTTTAGTCTTCCATATGTATTTCACATCCATAGAAAAAATTCAGTTTACCTAGGACAAACATAGGTTATAACCCTTAGATATGGACTAAGTCCTGGCGTGGCGGGTATGTTAATAATCATTCATGTTCATGATTTGATAAAATTTTCATAAAATTTATTATCATTAGTTTTTTCATTCATATCTCAACACATGATGACATCCCACTTTAATTTGTTGATATGTACTTTTAATTATGAGGTTATATGCCTTTCATGACTACTAATGACATGGAAGCCCTGAATAGATCAGATAATGTTCAAAGAAAGCCAATACAGAATCTCAAGAGAGATCATGCAGATACTCAAGGGATACATATAAGAGATGTTAAGGTGATCCATTCAGGGAATGCTTGATTTCTAAATCTTATAAATCATAAGGTTTTCTATTTCATATGTTGTAATTCAAATGTCGAGGTAAATTATTTTTTTAAACCATGGACTTATTTTATTGGATTACAAGCAATAAAATTTGATTTTTATTATGAAAAGAAACATAAAAATGAGTTTACCCATCTTTTATTTCAATAGTTTTTAAATAGTTTTTTTTGTTTTCTATTTGTGTATGACATCCACAACAAAAATTTTGTTTACCCTGGACAAACACAAGTTACAACACTTAGGTCTAAAGTCCGAATGTGGCAGGTATGTTAATAATATTACATGTGTGTGAGTTGATAAAGTGGAGGGTATGTTAATAATATTTCATGTTTGACACTTCATATTCACTTATTTTGTAATCCGTGTTCTAGGGTTTTGTAAAATACTCCATTCAGTCTCCCACATCTAGGGTTTTTTATAGTTCATTAAGTAAAAAAATGTACCAAGCTAACTTTTAATGGATACAGTCACATATACATATATGTGCATGGACAATAAAATTATGATTCCAGAATAAAATTTATTGATTCTGGTGTTCTTTCATTTTTCCATTTGTTGTGTTCTATATGTATTTCACAACCACAAAAAAATTAGTTTACCCAGGACAAATATAAGTTACAACCCTTAGCTATGAACTAAGTCCGGATGTGGAGGGTATGTTAATAATCATTCATGATTGTGATTTGATAAAATTTTCATAAAATTTATTGTCATTCATTCATATCTCATACCATGATGACATCCCTCTTTCATTTGTTGATTGGTACATTGAATTTTGAGTTTATATGCCTTTCATGACTACTAATGACTTGGAAGCCCAGAATAGATCAAATAATGTTCCTAGGGAGCTGAGATAGAATCTCAAGGGAGCTCATGTAGATACTCAAGGGATGCATATGGGAGATGATAAGGTGATCCATTCACGGAATTCTTTATTTCTAAAGTTGCGAAATCATCATGTTATCTGTTTCATATGTTTTAATTCATATGTTGTGGTAATTTCTTTTGTTAAACCATTGAAAAATTTTATTGGATTATAAACAATAGAATTTGTTTTTTATTATGCATAGAAACATACATATGATTTTACCCATATTTTATTTCAACAGTTTTTTAATAGTTTTTTTATATTCCATATGTATATGACATGCACTGATTTTTTTTTTACCCAGGACAAACATAGGTCACAACCCTTAGGTCTGAAGTCCAAAAGTGGCAGGTATGTTAACAATATTACATGTTCGTGAGTTTATAAAGTAGAGTGTATGTTAATAATATTGCATGTTCATGAGTTGATAAAGTGGAGGGTATGTTAATAATATTCCTGTATTACATATCAACTATCACTTGATGTATTCTAGTGCGGGTGGGAGAAGGGGCAGGGTAGGGAGGGGTGGGGGACTGGTGGGAAAGGGGCTGGGCAGGGAGGAGGGGCCTGGTGGGGTTAGTGCTGGGCAGGAGGGAGGATGAGTTGGAAGGGGAGGGAGCTGGGATGGGGTGGCAGCAGAGGCTTCTAAGGGGGTTAGGGTGGGAAGGGATTGGGAAGGGGGAGGGGGCTGGTCATGGGTGGGGGTGGTGATGGGAAGGATAGAGGAGGAGTTGGAATGGGGGATGGGCCTGGTTGGGGTGGTGTTGGGAAGGGTGGGGGTGGTGCTGGAAAGGGGGGATGGGCCTCTGTAATGTTTTTATCAAGTTTCTGGTAATTTCCATGGTGACATAAATATATTTATGGTCAACATGAATATGCATGTGGTGTCTGTTATATACAGGTATTTTGATCACTGATAGTGAAAGATGTTCACTTATCCATTAATTTTATAATTCCCTAATTTTAACTTTTGAGTGCAGGTTCAATAGTAACATGGGGTGGGGGTGTATTGCAAGGAACTCCATGGAGATATTCAAATTATGTGCTTATTTGATGTTATGCATTACATTTTTATTGGCTCATTGGGTGGTTTATATGAATAAAATTACACAACACATGAGGATTGGCTATATTAGACTTGATTTTATGACTACATAAACCAATCCTGTGAGATTATTGGTGATATTATCTTACTCATATTTGATATTTGAAAGAATGTATTGTAGTGTGCTATTATTATTAAAATGTAACAACTTAGAAACTGTTCAATAGTTTGTGCTACATTACTTACTTCTATAGTTGTTTAATTTAGTTTATAGATTTATGATTCCTAAAAAATGGTTTCCATTTTCTTTTATATAGAAATTTAAATGGGCTAGATAGTTTGACTCCATTACTTTCAGATGATTATCAATACTTGATGAAGTGTTAAACCATAGTGGAAAGACATTGCAGGTCCATGATGGAAGAGATGGGTAGGGGGGACGGGAAGGGGAGATCTGGGTAGGGGGAGGGGGCTGGTGTTGGAAGTGGCTGGGCAGGGGGAGGATGAGGTGGGAGGGTTAGCAGCTGGGAAGGGATCAGAAGACAATCTGGTTAGAGGGGAGGGGAAAGGAGATTGTTAAGGGGGAGTAGGAGGGGGAAGGAATGGGTGGGAGGAGAATCTGATTAGTGGGTAGGGGAGGGGAGGGGCTGGGCAGGTTGGAGGGGAGGGGAGGGGAGGGGAGGGGATGATGAGTGAAGGGGGGGGCTTGTGGGGGAAGAGGTTGGGTAGGGGAGAAAGGGGCTGGGTAGGGGGGCTGAGGTGGGAGGGGAAGGTGCTGGGATGGGGTGGGTGACAAGAAGAGGAGGGGGAGGGGAAGGGTGGAGATGGTAGGGGGTAAGAGGTGGTCCTGGGAAACTAGGGGGTGACAAGCTGTGCAGGGTGGGGGAAAGGAGGGGCTGTGTAGGGGAGGGAGAACAAGAAGAGGAGTTGGGAGGGGAGGGGTAGAGCTGGGAATGGGGGTAAATGGAGGGGCTGGGAAAGGAGGAGGTGATAAGCTAGACAGGGGGGAGGGGAGGGGCTGGGTAGGGGGAGGGGAGAAGAGGGGCTGGGTAGGGGGGAGGATGAGGTGGGAGGGTGGGCTTCTGGGAAGGGATGGGAAGAAAAACTGTTATAGGGGAGGGGAGAGGTGGATCTTTGTAATGGGGAGGAGGAGTGGGATGAGGAGGGGAGAGGAAAGGGTGGGAGGAGAATCTGGTTAGTGGGTAGGGGAGGAGAAGGGAGGGGCTGGGCAATTTGGAGGGGAGGGAAGGGGAGGGGAGGGGAAGATGATGGAAGGGGGGAGGGGATGGTGGGGGAAGAGGTTGGGCAGGGGGAACTGGTGGGGGAAGGGGCTGGGCAGGGGGGAGGGTGAGGTGGGAGGGGAGGTGCTGGGATGGGGTGGGAGCCAAGAAGAGGAGGGGGTGGGGAAGGGTAGATCTAGGTAGGGGGTAGGAGGAGGTCGTGGGAAATTTGGGGGGTGACAAGCTGGGCAGGGTGGGGGAGAGAAGGGGTTGGGAAGGGGAGGGAGAATATGTAGACGAGTGGGGATGGGAGGGGTAGAACATGGCATGGGGGTAAAAGGAGGGGCTGGGAAAGGAGGAGGTGATAAGCTAGGCAGAGGGTGTGGGGGGGGCTGGGCAGGGGGATTGGAGGGGCTGGCCAGGGTGGAGGGGAGAAGAGGGGTAGGGTAGAGAGAAGGAGGAGGTGGGAGGGTGAGCTGCTGGGAAGGGGTGGGAAAACAAGCTGGTTAGAGGGGAGGGGATAGAAGGAGCTTGGTAAGGGGGAGGAGGGGGGGGTGAAAAGGGTGTGAGAAAAATCAGATTAGTGGGTAGGGGAGGGAGGGGAGGTGCTGGGAATGTTGGAGGGGAGGGGAGGAGAAGAGTTTTTGAATTTTATATTAAATATGAATATACTATAACGTTTTTACTATACATGAATTATTTGCGAACATATGCAATCTCACTTTTAAAATTCATATCATTTCTATTGCAGAGGTGTAAAATATACATTGAAAGATGAAAAAGCCATTGTTGTGCAGATTTTAGTTGTGTTTTTCTTTTTTCACCTTCAAGATGTTGTGCACCGTGACCTAAAGCCATAGATTTTTATTCTTGAAGCTGAAACTCTTCTTTTTTATTTTGTGTTATATTTTTCTTATTGTAAATGTTGCCTTTGTGGTTTAGCAGAACATTATTTTCACATCTATAAATAAAGAAGCTGATATGAGGCTCATAGATATTGGCATTTCTGACTTTATTAATCCAGGTAAGAATTGATGAAGCTCATTGATGTTTTTATTATTTATTTCATTCTTTACATTTTTTAGATCATGTAATGATGATTCTATAATTTGTTTGTTTAGTATTAAAAAATTTATATTCATTCCTCTTTATTGATATAATTCGATATCGTAGGAGATGATACTTTTCATTGTGAAATTCCTTTTGTTACATTTATTTTTGATTTTCATTTAACATTGTTATCCATGATTTACATTGCATGGTTGACAAATTTATATTGATAGGTTACTGTTTTCTATCATTGCTTCACAAATTGTAGATCCATTGAATATATTTTTCAAAAAAAATTTGATGTTGTTTTCATTGATAAATGGTTATTGTATTTAATCTGAGCGGTCCACAGTTAATTCTTATTTGCTATATACAATTAATTGTATTGATACTGCATTTTATATTAAATATTCATATACTACTACATTTTTATTATACATGAAATGTTTGCAAACATATGAAATCTCACTTTTAAAATCCATATCATTTCCATTGTAGAGGTTGGAAATATACAGGGAAAGATGCAAACCCATTGTTGTGATGATTTTAATTTTGGTTTCTTTTTGTCATCTTCAAGGCATTGTGCATCGTGGCCTAAAGCCAATGGTTTTTATTCATGAAACCGAACCTCTTCTTTTTTATTTATTGTTATTTTTTTCCTTTTGTAACAATTGTCTTTGATGTTTAGATGAAATTTCTTTTCACATCTATAAATGAATAAACTGATATAAAGCTCATGGATATTGGCCTTTCTGACTTTATTAAGCCACGTAATAATTGATGAATCCCAATGATGTTTTTATTCATTACGTCATTCTCTAAATTATTTAGCTCATGTAATTATGATACTATAATTTGTTGTTTAATTTTAAAAAATTTATATTCATTCGTTTTTATTGATATAATCTGATATCAAAGGAGGTGATACTTTTCATTGAGAAATTTCTATTGCTACATTTATTTGTGATTTTCATTTAATATTATTATACATTTTTCACAATTTCATGTTTGTCAAATTTATATTGATAGGTCACTATTTTCTATTTTTGCTTCTCATATTTTAGATCCACTGAATAGATTTTGCAAGACAATGCTGATTCTGTTTTCAATGATAATTTTTTATTTTATTTAAATTTAAAGGTCCATAGTTAATGCATTTTTTCTGTATAGAATTAATTCTACCGATAATGCATTTTATATGAAATATGCATATACTATTATGTTTTTGTTATACATGTATTGATTGAAATCATATGCAATCTCACCTTTAAAATCCATCTCATTTCTATTGCAGAGGTGGAAAATATACAGATAAAGATGCAGTAGACATTGTTGTGTAGATTTTAATTGTGGTTTCCTTTTGTCATCTTCAAGGTGTTGTGCACCATGACTGAAAGTATTTTAATGATGTTTTCATATTTTATCCACTCCTATTCCATTTTTATGCACCAATACTTTGTGAAATAGAGTATATGTGCAGTATCTATGCAATACAATATCATTACAGCCTCTGTTGATGTTATCTCCATAAAATATATTGCATTTCAGTTATCTGCAATTTAGTATCTGTGCAGTGTCTGTGCATTATCTGTGCAATACATTATCTGTGTAGCCTATGTTTTCTCCAAAAAATAAATTCCATATCCATTTATGTTTTCTACATAATGTAACATCTGTTTAGGCCCATTTTTGTTAACTGAAATACGGTATTTGAAATAATTATCTGTAACAATTACATTGGATTTTTTCATTCATCATGGTTTATGTTTTCTCCAATACTGATTATTGTTGTTTTGTTTTCTCTTCCTTATATAGTGGTTGGATCCTGAATAATGTTCATGAACTACACATGCTACGAGAGGAATGCACGAGGAGTTGCACATTCAGCTGTGAGAGGAATGCAGGAGTAGTAATTTCAACATTCTTATTAAATTTATTTTCAAATATATTCAATATTAATATAAATTATTCTGTTTTATTAATAGTAAACCGTTGTTAATAATGAAGAATTATTTTAGTTTCGTGAATCGCATGGGCGGAGTACTAGTTTAATTAAAAAAAATTTAATCAAAATAATTAAAAGTGATAAATTATGAATTTGAGTGGATTTAAAGTATATTTTGAATATATTTTTACCATTTAATACAATTTTGGTCATTGGAATAATTTCACAATTAAACCAGACATAAATAGGTGTCAATCTTTTGATATTTTTTATTTCATAAAAACACGCTTTTTTTTTGACAGCGGGAATTAATTTTAAATTAATTTATTCCACTTATATGTTTTGAAAATGGACAAATGGATTCCATATTTGGAATCAAGATGTCCAAATTGTGTCAATAGGTAACTTTTATTTCTAGACATTTTGAATAATTACTTCAGTAAATATTTTATTTACCATGGTTAAATGGTAAATCCAGTAAATAAGGGTAAATAATAATATTATAATAGTAATAAATTATGCTAAAACATGTCCTAAACTTATTGGTGGATACATGTCCGACCATGGGCATTTTTGGGTCTATTTTGGGACCACATGGAGCCACTTTTAGGTGATAGGGACACTTTATATTAATTAAGTTAAAGTAAATACAAAAATGACATAAGCATATAAATTTTAGAAAAAAACTGTTACATAGGGTTATATATGTTATATTTTTGACTATAAATATTCATTAGAAAGATAAAAAGATTTCCTATATAATTGTATTATGTTTATAATTTTTAGAAATTTAATAATTAAACTTATTTATGACACAATAATGATGCAGTATATTAATTATAAATGAAAAAATCAAATAATTGGTATTATAAAAGATAAAATGAATATAATATGAAAGTTTTGATGCCATACACAAATTTTATTGGTTAATATGAGAAGTTAGAATTGATTAAATGAATTTGGTTCGTATTAATAATGTTTTTAAGACTTTAACAAAAATAAATTATTAAATATTGTCAAAATTGACATAAATGAGCTTTTAAAACAAGTATTATATTTTTAATTGATATTAAACTCCTAAAAATCTAATGATCGGACAAAGGACTTATATCATGATAGGTGTATCATTAATGGACCACTTGGGGGTCGCATGGATGTATATTGTAAATTTATTAACTATATAATATAAAAATACAAAGTGATATGGTAAATGTCAAACTAATTAACTAAGAGTTAAAACTACAAGTTAAGGTTAATATAGTGACCCAACCCTATCTAAAATATATTGGTTGAGTTTTTTCAACCTATACCCACCTTATACAATGAATAATACACTTTGGAGCGATTATAAACCGAATATAAATTTATTATAAATTATTACTTTGAGTTTTTTCTAAAGAGCCCCTCCTCCACCTTATAAAAGGACACAACTTCTAACCAATTATTCAAACATTCAAAGCCTTATGGTTCAGCCAAAACCTTATCAAATAATCTCCAAACATCCCTCACTTAAACCTATAGGCCTTAATTTGATAAGAAAGCCAACCTATGGAGCCATTTTGATCAAATCAAATGGATGAACCTGAAGAAGAGGTAATGTATTCACCACCCTCTTTCATGATCATTTCTTATTCATCTTCTTCTTTCATTGTTATTTATATTATAAAATAATAAATCCAGTATCTTTTATATACTTTGATGTTACTATAAATATTTTACAACCATATTTATCATTCTATCCATCCTTTTAATGACATGTCACCATACGTGCGTAGGTATGACCTACCGTCTCCATGTCGTGGTGTAATTGTTATTCAATACTTTATTATTTTGATTGTTATAATAATGATGTGTTAGTTATTTAAATAATAAATATAACATGATAATGATTCTTTATATATGATATACCATTCAATTATATATTATTTTAATATCAAAAGAGTGATTTTGTCGATCGTGCGTACGTATGGACTACCGTCTCCACGTACGTGATGAGATTCATTCCCCATCGTATCCATTCAAGTCTAATTATAATTTGATGATTAAAAATATTTTTTAAGGACTTGATATTATTCTATATATGAATACTATACAACCTATCCATAACAAACATGACATATGTAAAAAATATATAAAATAATATGAGTAAGTTAACACCCAAAACAATGATAATACTAAGATATTATTAACAATTAAATGTTAAAAGATCATATATGATTTATATCAATGTATATGATTTTATTAAAATTTAATAACAATTATTTCACCATTATACAGGAGGTTAACCTACCCTTAACCAAGGAAAAGTACAATGTAAGGGTTTATTTCACAATCCCTTCATTATCTGAGGTTGATAATATGTAATTATCTACTGGAACCTCTTTATCATCCACATCCATGTTTCTTAAAAAAATATTTCAAATAATTCTTAACATTTTACAGAACATGGGTTAAATTCATTTATACCCTTGTTTTCTTTATTATAAGATGTTTATAAAGGAATCATTTTGTCATTTTCAAAACAAGGTACATTTTATCCATTTCTACAAAAATTAATGTAAGAATGTCTTTTTTAACTTATACTGTAGGTGCAGCTATTTTCTACCGTTATAATCTCGTCGAAGCTTCCCTTAAAAGCTTATAATAATAATAATTTTAAAGTAAATGTTTTATTTTTTAATTATGATACGCTTAAATGATTTCAAATAAGAAAGTGGCATTTCTCTAAAAAGAGTTTTGATTCCATCTATGTCAACATCCATTGATGGATTTTATGTTTATTTGGAATTGATTATTATGATACAAAACATCCATATTGTATTGATAGTTTTGTGATACGTTTGACTATGGATGTTCTATTTTTATACCATTCATGATTTATGGTTAAAGTATTGACATTACGTATGCTAGTTTTAATACAAATATTTATGATATAATTAAACCTTTTCATATGTGGAATGTATTGAAGTTTGTATGTGACAGGTGGAGCCCGCTATAGCACCTCGATGCATCGGTAGGTCTCATGAGACAACTAGATGTGGAATTGGTCGAGGCCCTTTCCCAAGATGATTTATGGTTTTGGGCGTGGCCTTCATCATTTTTAGACGTTGAAGTGCACTGTGTTTCATTTGTTGTCAATGAGGCATGATGTTTTCATAAGAAGAATAGATGTCATGGAATGTCAAGATGTGAATGACAAAGGATGTGATGGTGTTGGTGAGGAAAAGAGAATGGCCATGGTACTAAGATGCATGTCAGTTAGGAGATTCACTAAGTGACACAGGATGTTGTGGTTGAAACATTTTCTATGAATATCAGATGATTGTAGAACGGTTCTTAATGTTTCAATACTTGTATCAAGATGATACTATGTTACACCACTTGAAGAATGGGTGATGATGGAGCATCATCATTACATCTGATGATTGTTGAACTGGTCTTTAAGTTCAAAGAACTTGTATCAACTAGATACAATGTCACAACAATGTTAGAAGACCATGCATTGTCTTCACAATGCATGAGGAGATGAAGTGATCCATCCACAATCACTAAGTGGATGAAGTGGTTCTAATGAAGTCCGTGCACTATCACTTAGTGCATGTGAATTAGAAGATGATCCAACTTAATCTCTGATTGGATCAATGAAGTTTGTTGAAGATTTATTTGATTCAGGAGCTTCGGTTGATGAAGAACCTTTGGGAATTCCATTCCTAATTAATGAATACATGTTGAGGATGAATTGGAGGAATTATAATGAAGAAGAAGAATGTAGAAAGGGAGTGGCATTTGGCATTTGAATCTGGTAACATTGTTTTTAATCAAAGTACTTGTTCTATACTTAAGCAAAAAATAAGCCACCAAGGGCCAGCCTTAAGGGTTCAACCCAAGGCACATGTGGGACTAGGTCACCACGCCCAAGGGGATACCATGGGGCCAGCCTGAGAGAGGCCGATGCCGTGTATAATCCACGAGGCCACGCGGTGATGAAGCCCGCGCAGCGTGAGCGCGAGGAGCGCGCCCGCAAGAGCATAATGGGCTCCATGGCGCGCACGAGTGGCATGGGTGGGAGCAAGAGTGCGCCTGCTAAGAGAACACGGTGTGGGGCGGCACCGTGGAGGGAGAAGTGCAACTGAAGGGAAGCCGACCGCGCGAATATGTTAAAGCGCGGAAAATCCACGGAAGAGTTCGATGTGGGAAGCAGATTTTTGGCCGGGATCTAATCCTGGCCGTTCGAGCCATCGCGCGGTTGATCCATGCCGCTTATCTCATCTGGCGCGGTGATGATCTAATCCTAGCCATTGAGCTTCATTTAAATGCCCATCTAACGGCTGTGAAGGTTGTCTTCAACCTCGAGCTCAACCGGAGGCAAACCGCAACGCCGCCTGAACCAGTGGCCTCCCCGAGCACTGAAGTCGTTCTCCCGACCACCATAGATCGAGATAAGGTGTTCATTGAGTTCGTCTTTCCCAAACGAAGTCATCCATGCAAGAAGATGCATGCATGCACAGTAGTGAGGAAATTTGGACGTGGTCGAGGAAAACAACGTTGCTGAGGCTATGAGGTTTATGCTTTGCATGGATTATCCTTAACCGAAGGCCATGCATGAATTCTATGTCGCATGCACGTTGAGGAAAATAAGGGAAGAATTCCGCGTGAAATAGAAAAGAAAAAACGTGATTTGCGGATCGTGTTTAAAGATTTTCAAATAACCAAAAATCTCGGTGGTTCAAGATTTATCCCACGCAGAATATTTGGCATCCCTCTGCCTATATAAGGAGAGGCCGAGCCCTCGAGGAGGTTTGCGGAAACTTTGAGGAGTCCTGTGAGTGCTCTATGCCTCGCGAAGAATTTGAGAATCCCGGAGCCACCCCTTGTCTCCGTGAGGTTCCTTTCGCCCACCCCTTGCGGGAAAGAGGTGAAGGGAAAGTCCCCTGCGCGCCATCCTTGCGCGACAGGAAGACCCGTGGCTGCATCCTTGCGCGCCTGTGGTTGCATCCCTCTCTGCCCGCGGACTTGCGCGGAAGGAGTTGTTTGCGTGGCCGCTTGTGCCCTTGCACTTGTGCACCCTGCAGTGTTGCACCTTGAACACCCGAGGCAGTAGAAACCTTGCGCGCCCAAGGCGGTTGCACTTGCGCGCTTGATCCATCTTGCAAACATTGTGTGCCAAGAATAGAAGAAGAACCTATGGGTGCTGTGTGTGCGCCAAGTGATGACCACACCATTTAGTGTGTGTGAAAGAAGAGGAGGAGGCCAAGTCAAGTGTGTGCAAAGTGAAGGATTTATGTGTGCTTAACAAACAACAAAGAGGCCGAAGCCTATGTGTGTGCACAAGAAGTGTGTGCTCACATAGAAGAAGAAAAAGATCCACACTAAAGTATAACACACATTCAAGTGTGTAAACAAATTTGATAAAGCGTGTGAAGGAGGAAGAAGGTGTGTGCTTGAAGTGATTACACCCTTTGTGGGTTTATTGCACCAAGGAGAAAAGAAAGGGGAGTGAATTCATGAATGCATGCACGTGCACACGTGAATAAAGCTTAAATCAGTGGTGTGCATCTGAGTTGTCCAAGACCAGAAGATCTTGAAGAATTTGAGAGGACATGCAGTCTCTGCATGAAGAAGCAGAGTTGCCATGCACTCAGTGCATGAAGTTGTTTTGAAGTGAGACTGAAGCCAGACTGAAGTTAAAGACATCAGCTGCCTGAGTTTTCAGTAATTAAGAAGACCCTGATCAAATGAAGTGATCATAAGATTTGAGCAAGACGAACAGACCTTATCAGAGGCTGTTGAAGACTCTTGAAGAGAGAGGCCAGGTCATCCTGAGAAGAAGGAGATAAATCCTGAGCAAGACGAGAAGACCTGATCAACTCAAGTGATCAGAGGTACAGAGCAAGGCCAGCAGCCTTTATCCCAGGCTGCTGAAGATACTTGAAGAGCTGAACTGAAGAAGAGCTACTCGTGTGACTCGAGCAGCCAGGAGAAGCCCCCTGTGAGACTCAGGGTGGAGGAAGTCTTCTGTGGGATTTTGGAGCAGGCCAGTGGGACTCTGGTAACACTGTGGGATGCAGTATAAAGACCCTCCTGTGGGACTCAAGAGAGATACAGTGGGACTCTGTATCGACCATTGTAATACTAATAGATTATAATGGGAGAAACCATCTTGGGGTGTATAACAAACATGGCAAGGACATAGGCCTTTGGTGCCGAACCTTGTAAATCCTTGTGTCATGTGCCTTTTCATTACTGCATCATTCGGGAAAGGTTGATAGATTCAAGAAGAGTGGATCGAGGATTTAACCATCCATAGAGGTTTAATTTATTAAGAATCAATTAGTAAAAGATTTTAAGGGATCACTGATTCACCCCCTCCCCCTCTCAGTTATTCACACTGATCTGGGCACTTCAATTGGTATCAGAGCGAAGGTTTCCTCTAAACGATCCAAGAGAGTCTTTATGAAGTGCAGATTTGTGGAAATGAGCAACCAGCCTCAAATGGAGATATCTGCCAAGACTTAGAAAAATAAGTAGAAGAAACAGGCCAAGAAGATGAAGAAAGCCTGTCCTAGCTGTGATGAAGTTGGAATAATGAATGATCTTCAAAATGCAATCAAATATCTTCAGAAGACAGACCCCGAGGAAGTGGCAATGTGTATAGCTACAAGCATCCTTGATCTTCAAGAAGAAAAATCACAGTTAGAAGAAGAAGCCAATGCAATGGAATATCATTTGGAAAAAAGGGTTGGCATAACCAACACTCTTAGAAAGCTGGTGAAGGCTAAAGATGAAACCGTTTCTCTTTGCAATGAAAGATATAAAGACACTGCTGAAGAATTGAAAAGAAGCCTTTCTGAGAAATAATTATTTAAAGTAATAATCAAAGATGTTTACCATGCACTGGAGAAGAGGCATAGAGTATCAATGGTTGTTAAAGATGCTCAACTTGAAGACAATGTAAAAAGGGTGAAGGAGCTTGACAACTCATTTCTTGAAATGAATAAGGTGCATGAAGACCAGATGAAATAGCTAGAAGAGAAATGGGAAGGAAAGCTAAGAACTGTTGAGGATGAGAAGAAATCCCTTAGCATGATGTGTTTAGAATTAGAGGTGATATTGAAAAATCAACAATCACCCAAAGCCAAAGCCTCCCAGATAGCTGGAAGAAGAAATGTTGCCACTCAAGTGAGCATTGAGCAGGATGATTCTAAAAGAAAGACATCCTCTAATAAAAGGGCAACATCTTCTAGAAATAAGGTACCATCCATACCATCTTGTACTCATGATTTTAAAAGTGTTTCCACAAAAAGTACATGATGGAAGAATAATTCCAAACAAGTATGGATGAGGAAAATGAAGAACGAAAGCTCTCCTGAAACAACACAGCAGTTCAAGAAAAGTTCCCTACAATCAGAAGGACTCAAGTGGTCAAGATTTGTGGGTTAGTGTTGGTGTTGTAGAAAGCATGGGCATTGTGCAAAAGATTGTTGGTACAATCCTCTGAATGAAAAAGCACAAAGGAAGCCCATGCCAAGGGGGAGAAAGCCAGAAGAAAAGAAGCAACATCCACAGGTCTAGAAACATCTATTTACTGCTAACAGATTTGGATTTCTTGATAATATCTGGGATGTTTGCGAAAGTGGTCAAAATGATGCATTTAAATCTCCAACTGTATCCAAAGCTCAAAAGAAGAGAAGATCACAGAACCTGGTTAATAGAGATTCCTTGGGAAGCAAGCAGAAGAAAGTTGACAATGCTCCCAATAAGATTTTGAAAAAGGAAAAGAAGTCCTTGGAGTCTGAGTCCAAGAAGGGTGATGCATCCAGAAGGACCACCAAGAAAACATGCTTCTACTGTGGAAAGAAAGCAGATACCATGGATCTTTGTAAACAAGACATGAAATTCAATAGAAGCAGACTCAACTCACAAATACAATCAATCCAGAAGAAGTAGAAGGGATTGATTGAAAACAAGTTGCCTAAGAAAGGTAGCTTGATAGCATCAAAAGAACCATGTGGAACTTCAAGAACTGAGGCCACACTTCCAAATGATTTGTTAGTCATATGGCCGAATCAGTTGAAAATTTCCAGAGAACTGCAAAGATCTGAAGATGAAGCACTGGCAATTCCTAAGGCAAAATGGAAACAAAATATTTCACATGAAGATGTGTTGAGATCCACACCAGCACAATCATCATTGAAGATCAGATGTGCAAGTGTGAAGAATGGTGAAAATGGGGCATCTCGGTTGAGAGAATCTTATCAACCATGTTGTTCACATTGAACCAAGGAGGTTCCATCTTATTCCCTAATCACTTGTATTTACATGTGCTAACACTGTAGGGAATTGAAGATGATGATCATTATCAGCTGGAGGATGGTTTGGAAGGAATGGAGTGCACCCATTGAGGGGGAGCCAATCTGGAGAAGATGATATTTTGGGATTTAATACCATCTTGAGAAAAGTGAAGGTATTCCAATAATACTTTCATCCCTTGTTTCTTAATTTTATTCATCATGTCAATTAAGGGGGAGTATTGATTGAAGGCAAATGGATGAAAGGGGGAGCTTTATCTTTGCACTGAACTTTCTAATGAGTTTTGTGAAGTATGTGCAGGATTTTGCAATTCATTGATAAATCTGAAAAATTTCACCCTCTGAAGCATGATCTCACATGTACAGTGAATTGTGGACAGCATTGAAAATCTTGGTTACATCACTCTTGTTTTCTACACCGGGTTAGACCAAGTATACTTAGAGTTGATCTACTAAAGGTTATTTGCTCAAGAGAACATGTGGCATCATCCCTCTCTTAGTTTTTTTTCAAGAAAATACTTTTCAAAGGGAGGAATTGATATTTTGGAAGAGAACCACACCACACCTTTGCATTTGATTTCCAATAAGGGGGAGAAAATATTGGCACACATATTGAACCATCCATATGTGCTGAAGAAGTGTATTGACAACAAATACAAAGGGGGAGATTGAAGTGCACTGTGTTGCATTTGTTGTCAATGAGGCATGATGTTGTCATAAGATGAATGGATGTCAAGGAATGTCAAGATGTGAATGAAAAAGGATGTGATGGTGTTGGTGAGGAAAGGAGAATAGCCATGGTACTAAGATGCATGTCACATAGGAGATTCACTATGTGACATAGGATGTTGTGAATGAAACATTCTCTATGAATATAAGACGATTGTAGAACTGTTATTAATGTTTCAATACTTGTGTCAAGATGATACTAAGTTACACCACTTGAAGAATGGATGATGATGGAGCATCATCATTACATCTGATGATTGTTGAACTGGTCTTTAAGTTCAAATAACTTGTATCAACTAGATACAATGTCACAAAAATGTTAAAAGACCATGCATTGTCTTCACAATGCATGAGGAGATGAAGTGATCCATCCACAATCACGAAGTGGATGAAGTGGTGCTAATGAAGTCTGTGCACTATCACTTAGTGCATGTGAATTAAAAGATGATCCAACTTAATCTCTGATTGGATCAATGAAGTTTGTTGAAGATTTATTTGATTCAGGAGCTTCAGTTGATGAAGAACCTTCGGGAATTCCATTCCTAATTAACGAATACATGTTGAGGAAGAATTGGAGGAGTTCTAATGAAGAAGAAGAATGAAGAAAGGGAGTGGCATTTGGCATTTGAATCTGGTAACATTGTTTTTAATCAAAGTACTTGTTCTATACTTAAGCAAGAAATAAGCCACCAAGGGCCAACCTTAAGGGTTCAACCCATGGAACATGTGGGACAAGGTCACCACACCCAAGGGGATCCAATGGGGCCAGCCCAAGAGAGGCCGAGGCAGTGTATAAGCCACGAGGCCACGCAGTGATGAAGCCCGCGCAGCGTGAGCGCGAGGAGCGCGCCCGCAAGAGCATAATGGGCGTCATGGCGCGCACGAGTGGCATGGGTGGGTGCAAGAGCGCGCCCGCTAAGAGAACACAGTGCGGGGCGGCACCATGGAGGGAGAAGTGCAACTGAAGGGAAGCCGGAAGTGCGAATATGTTAAAGCGTGGAAAATCCGCGGAAGAGTTCGATGTGGGAAGCAGATTTTTGGCCGGGATCTAATCCTGGCCGTTCGAGCCATCGCGCGGTTGATCCAGGCCTCTTTTCTCATCTGGCGCGGTGATGATCTAATCCTAGCCATTGAGCATCATTTAAATTCCCATTTGATGGCTGTGAAGGTTGTCTTCAATTTCGAGCTCAACCGGAGGCAACCCGCAATGCCGCCTGAACCTGTGGCCTCCCCGAGCACTGAAGTCGAGCTCTCGACCACCATAGATCGAGCTAAGGTGTTCATTGAGTTCGTCTGGCCCTAACGAACTCATCCATGCAAGAATGATTCATGCATGCATAGTAGTGAGGAAATTTGGACGTTTCCGAGGCAAACAACGTTGCCGAGGCTATGAGGTTTATGCTTTTCATGGATTATCCTTAATTGAAGGTCAAGCATGCGTTCTATGTCGCATGCACATAGAGGAAAATAAAGGAATAAGTCCGCGTGAAACAGAAAAGAAACAACGTGATTTGCGGATCGTGTTTAATGATTTTCAAAGAACCAAAAAGCTTGTTTGTTCAAGATTTATCTCACATGGGAGATTTGGGATCCCTCTGCCTATATAAATAGAGGCCGAGCCCTCGAGGAGGTTTGCTGAAACTTTGAGGAGTCCCGTGAGTGCTCTCTGCCTCGTGAAGAATTTGAGAAGCCTGGAGCCACCCCTTGGCTCCGTGAGGTTCATTTCGCGCACCCCTTGCGTGAAAAAGGTGAAGGGAAAGTCCCCTGCGCACCTTCCTTGCGCGATAGGAAGACCCGTGGCTGCATCCTTGCGCGCCCGTGGTTGCATCCCTCTCTGCCCGCGGACTTGCGCGGCAGGAGGTGTTTGCACGGCCGCTTGTGCCCTTGCACTTGCGTGCCCCGCAGTGTTGCACCTTGCACACCCGAGGCAGTAGCAACCTTGCGCGCCCAAGGAGGTTGCACTTGCACGATTGATCCATCTTGCACCCTTTGTGTGCCAAGAAAAGAAGAAGAACCTACGGGTGCTGTGTGTGCGCCAAGTGATGACCACACCATTTAGTGTGTGTGCAAGAAGAGGAGGAGCCAAGTCAAGTGTGTGAAAAGTTAAGGATTTTTGTGTGCTTAACAAACAACAAAGAGGCCGAAGCCTATGTGTGTGCACAAGAAGTGTGTGCTCACTTAGAAAAAGAAAAAGATCCACACTAAAGTATAACACACATTCAAGTGTGTAAACAAATTTGATAAAGCGTGTGAAGGAGGAAGAAGGTGTGTGCTTGAAGTGATTACACCCTTTGTGGGTTTATTGCACCAAGGAGAAAAGAAAGGGGAGTGAATGCATGAATGAATGCACGTGAACACGTGAATAAAGCTTAAATCAGTGGTGTGCATCTGAGTTGTCCAAGGCCAGAAGATCTTGAAGAATTTGAGAGGACATGCAGTCTATGCATGAAGAAGCAGAGTTGCCATGCACTCAGTGCATGAAGTTGTATTGAAGTGGGACTGAAGCCAGACTGAAGTTAAAGACATCAGCTGCCTGAGTTTTCAGTAATTAAGAAGACCCGGATCAAATGAAGTGATCAGAAGATTTGAGCAAGACCAACAGACCATATCAGAGGCTGTTGAGGACTCCTGAAGAGAGAGGCCAGGTTATCCTAAGAAGAAGGAGATAAATCCTGAGCAAGACGAGAAGACCTGATCAACTCAAGTTATCATAGGTACAGAGCAAGGCCAGCAGCCTTTATCCCAAGCTGCTGAAGATACTTGAAGAGTTGAACTGAAGAAGAGCTACTCATGTGACTCGAGCAGTCAGGAGAAGCCCCCTGTGAGACTCAGGGTGGAGGAAGTCTTCAGTGGGATTCTGGAGCAGGCCAGTGGGACTCTGGTAACACTGTGGGACACAGTATAATGACCCTCCTGTGGGACTCAGGAGAGATACAGTGGGACTCTGTATCGACCATTGTAATACTAATATATTATAATGGGAGAAACCATGTTGGGGTGTATAACCAACATGGTAAGGACGTAGGCCTTTGGTGCTGAACCTTGTATATCCTTGTGTCCTGTTCCTTTTCATTACTGGATCATTCGGGAAAGGTTGGGAGATACAAGAAGAGTGGATCGAGGCTTTAACTAGCCATAGAGGTTTAATTAATTAATAATAAATTAGTAAATTTTTTTAAGGGATCACTGATTCATGCCCTCCCCCTCTCAGTGATTCACACTGATCTGGGCACTTCAGACCTCTTGGCTGAGGCCATGAAAAATTGTTTCAGAATGTCTGGCATTATACATTCCCTCATTATGGAAATAATATTGATAGTTCTTGTGGTTATTTGGCTGGTAGAATTCCAATGATTATGTTTTATTATGGAATTATTTACTCATCTCATATTCTTTCCATAAAATTATTCTTGTTTATTATTGGTAAATGCATATGGTTGCAATTATTTTCCATGCTTAATATTTATGTCATTTTCTACTGTATTACTTACCCTTAATGAGTGTTTGATCTCACCCCTTTCTTATGTTTCATTTTCACAGGATATGAAGAAGTTATTTATGAGTGACCTACATGCATAATCTAGGAGTTTTGGATGTTTCTAATGAAATATATTTATGATGTATTTATCTTTACGCTGTAATGTTGAACTTATGTATGAATCTTGTTTCCAATAATACTAAATGGATCGGCCTTTTGAGACATTATTTCCTTGTGATCATGACAATTTTATTAAATAATGCACCTACTCTGAGTAATTAGGGTCAGGGCGTTACAGATACTATTTGTTGAGGTTATCATAGCCTTTGAAAAAGCCAATTAGATTTGTTAAAACCCTATATTTGTAATAATCATATGATCACTATTAAATGGATATATTATCAATAGTAATGATAAATAATATTCATTTAAATAAAATAGATACCATAAAACAATAGTATTTCATGTGTTTTCTATAACCATATTAAATTATATGACATTTAATTAAAACAAAAGTTATATTTTATTTATATGATACTATTTTTGTTACCATATTCACCCCTATGAAATTTCTTCCTCAAAATATTCATTTACCTAAATAAAACAGATGAGGGTAACTCTATTTCATTACCTCATCAAGTTCCCATTTTTCTTCTTAAAAAATGTGGTTTCCCCACATCACATTGACATCATAAATTTTCATATCTAGTAAAAGGTTTCTTCTACGATCAAATATCTTCACATGCTACTCTTCATAGGAGAGATCGTTTTCCATCAGTACCACCTATGGACTTAGTACATGTGAGGGTTATAATAGGTACTTCCTAAAAAGGTATAAATGGAATAAATCATGCACATGAGATATGTCTAGTAGGAGTTCATGTCGATAGGCCACCAATCCTATATGATCATGAATCTCAAAGGATCTGATGTATATTAGATTAATATTTCCCTTTTTCATAAATCTCAATAAATAATTCAATTGTGATATTTATAGGACTACCATGTATCCAATATCAAGTTATAGGACTCATTGATGATTATCATAATAGCTCTTCTATTGAATCTAACAATCCTTGATGTTCTTATGAATTATGTTAACTATTTCTACCATTTCATCAAACATTTCATAACCAAGAAGTTTTTTTCCCCAAAATCATCCCATCATGTCGGAGTTCTGAAACTCATCACATATAGAGATTAATTTATTGTAATTTATATGATTGAGTTTTACTCATATTTTAAGAGATCTTGATAAGAATAAGATGTTGGTCCCATCCTCCATTGATGTCAATTAAGCATTCTCTTGACATTCCCTCATGTTTTTGGACAATATGATAAGATTGGAACACATTTTGATGGTGATAAGACATGATGATGTTCAACTAAAAATCTATACCATGTATGAGACTATTCGAGAATGTATAGGTGAATATTCGATCTTAATAGGATAAAATCAATTTTGGTAATCCATTCATCCTTACCAGATGTCTGATGTTTATCCATGAATATTGATACATTTAAAATTCTATTGAATCACACTGAAATATGAGTTCTTTGTTAGAAGATCTACCACAACTCGTGTAGTATTATTCAATTTTAATGTATTCAGAAGACAAGTGACATAGTCCATGTTGATGTTTTCTCATTTCCATGTTGTTTTGGGTAATGGTTGCATTATCCCCTTCTATTTTTTCTTTTCCAAATTCAAATGCTATTATAAAATACATCTTCATGTATATTCCATGATATCCTTATTTATATTATCCCACTTATAGTTGTGTCATTGATCTCGATACATCATTGAAATTCCTAGGTCAGTGGAGAAGGTTGAGCTATGTGCATCATCCAAAAACTCCTTTTTTAACTCATGATTTAAAAGTACACATTTTCATCACCAAAATATAACTAATACTTCTTTATTAACATTGATTTAGGAGGATTTCCATATCTTATATCATCAACTTTCATGTAAATTCTCACATCGTCCCTTTGAGAAAATATTAAGCACTCTAGAAGGGATGGTAGAGAAATCATTTCTCAATTGATTGATGAAGTTCATTCTTTTTGGATTTATATGTCCATTATTTTTTAAAATAAAAATATCAGATCCCTATAAATTCTCATCAGTGATAGAACTGGTGGATGTTTTATACCTAGAGCATCTACCACTTTATTCAATTTCCCTTGATTGTATTAGATTGAGTATTAATAGTCATTTATCACCTCTAACCATATTCATTGGTGCATATTATACTTGAGGATTTTGTGATATGTATATATTTCACACTCCCCCCTAATAGATAATGCCACTATATTTCATTGAGAACATCACTACTACCAACTCTAGATAATATATTGTGTAGTTCAGTTCATAATCATTATAAATCATTGATGAACAAGCTATGAATATGAGATTCTATATTGACACAGAGCTCAAAACATTCCCAAAATAATAAATGAACACCATGAAAAGTTCACCACCTTTTGGTACTGTGAGAATATGTGAAATGATAATCCACTTTTTCAGATCCTTGAAGCACTATTGAAAGTCACCATTATAGGAAAACATTACCGCCATTAGAGTTATCATGGTTAGAGGGTTTGAAAGCCAAAAAAAATATAAGAAATTGACAATAATACCTTTTTAACCCATATAAAGTTTGGATATCTATCACAAATGTTTTCCATATCCATCCTTAAATTACATATGTTTTTTAAGGGTCCACATATATCCCATATCATGTGATTAAATACCATAACAATGAGACTCCCTTAAACCAATAATCGTATATTCCATACATTTTATAAAGATTCTCATTTTTCAAGGTCTCGAAAACTATGCTCAGATTCTCCTCATGATTCTCCATGGTATTGGATAATATTATTACATTTTCAATAAAGAGTATCATAATAGTATGGATATTATATGAAAAGACTATATTCATTATTTACAGTTATATTTCTAGGTAATTAGTGAGATTGAATGGAATTACTATCAACACATAGTTCCCATACCATGAATAAAAAGAAGGCATGTGGATACCCTTCTTATTCACCCAAACATGGTTATATACCAACCGTAGAATAACTGTAAAGAAGTATTTTGCTTATTTTATATTATTGAAAATGTCATATTTTTTTGGTAAATGGTACTGGTTAATTATCATGATCCTGTTGAGATCAAGATAATGAACTCAAAAGATAATTAACCCATCATTCTTCATAATGAATAGGATTGGTTAACCACCTGGTGAATCACATGGGAATAACAACCTTCTATCAAGATTCTCTTCTACTTTTTTTCTTCATCTCATAATGTTCCAAAAAAATAATTCTATATTGAGTATTGGATCATAGAAATTCTCAAGGTATACGATTGATTGAAAATTCAACTAATAATCTTGGAGGAAGAACATATAATTCTTCAAGAAATCCATACACATATTCCATCACAATATTCATGTCCTTAAGTATGGTTAATTATTTAAGTTGAATAAATTTATCTGTATATGATGGATCGTAGGAAAATAATATCAATTCATGAGATATAGGTGTTAAATAAGATTTATCCTTCTCCTTGAACATGTACAGAATCTAGGGATTATTAACAATACAGATTAGGGTTTACATAGCACATAAATTTTTTTGTGTATATATAGTGCAATGGAATCCATACACTAAATTTCATAAAATTCCACAAAAGGTAGTATAAAATGTTGTTCTAGGATTTTCACCAAATTTTTTTTAGGGGAGGAGTTATATACTAGGGATGTAATAATTTAACCTGTTGTTTTTTCATTGATAGATCAACTTCCATGATTTATAATGGTGTTTGAATAGTTATAATAAACAATAATGATATGATGGAACACACAGAAAAATAATAAATAAGTACATTCTCTATTATTCCATGAATAACTAGCATATTTGACACCACATTGTTGTGGGTATCCAGCTTAGTGATTTTGAGTGAAAAATCTTGCCCTTACTACCTTGGAGAATGTTGGTTTTTTCTTAACACCCTTTTCGTTGGATTTTTTTTTCCAAATTCTCGAAGTTTATTGAAACTGATGAAATAAAAAATGCATTGAGGGTTTACTGGGGCATTCCATTCCTCCATTACATTAGTGGTTTTATTCTATTGATAAATATTGTCTTGGTTAAAATACTTCCCAAGACGAAGTCATATCCTAATCCCCATTATGCAATTTTTAAGGTTCTTATTTCTACACCTATTACAAGTAAAATGTTGAAATATTAGCACTATTATATTTCTCAATTAGACCACTGTAATTAAACTATACCTTCCACTTCTTATCCCCATTATACCATTCATATTCACTGATCCATATCGTAATATTGAGGGCTAAAAAGAATGTTTAATCATAGATATCAAAGTGTTGGATCTCTAAGGATTCTCATAGAGTAGGTTTCATCCCACCAAATAAGATTTCAATCATGATTCTACGGTAATGAAAATTATGGAGGCATATCATGCATGTCTTCAAAAAATTTCTATATAATCCCTGATACAATCATCATTTTTCTCCTTTAGGAAAATTTAATCCCATTAAATTATATCTCAGAGGGTGCTAGGAAAATATTTATAATTTTTTTTCATAATTTCTTCAACCTCATTGCTTCATTCTATTCTTCATGCAACATTTTTTTTGATAAAATCCATCCACTGATCCACTTCTATCACTAAAATATAAACATCGAGTAGAATAATCTCTTCTTCATAACAATATTGGATGGGGATGATCTTATCAATGGAGTCGATTCATTATTCCATGACTAAGGGATTTATTTTATCCATTTAATATCAAGAGGCCATTTCCACATAATGTTCTCAATTACATATAGATATTTTTAGGGGGATTGGGGAACACTTCTTGATCCTGGTTTCTATTGAATAAGACAACTGAGAGAGTATATTTATAATTATTTTGATTTGTGCTCCCATCAGCCAAGGAATATCATCGGGGAATTCATCACATTTCCCATCACATTGATAGTTTATCTTATTTATCATATTTTCATCCGTTGGATAATGTCAAAGTAAAATAATCGATGAGTATTTTAAAATATTAAAAAGATAATGAATTTAATGAAATTAAAGTGATATCATATAAAAGAAACTTATTTCCTTAACATATGAATTTATATGCTTCAATATATGTTTTCAATGATCTATTTGTTATCATATATTATTTTCACTAATTTTGTACACTTTGTTTTTTAATTTTCTATTTTATTTACAAAATAATATTCCTCGAGAGTGTAAAACCATGTATGCAGAAATGCTTGTTTTAATTTAGCAGGTAACACCGAGTGAGGCCTGAATCACTTTGTTGGAGTTATTACCCTTAGGTATATCTAATCTAGAACCATTTCCACTTATAGAGTGCAGAAATGTATGTATTTTATTGATAAGACACATAATCTATAAATACCAAAATTTATGGTTTTTTACTTTTAATTAGTCTTATCCCCATGGATTTCACTAGTGTTTTTAATCATATTCCCCAAAATAAGTAAACAATTATTTATCACAAACTGTAACAACCATATTCATTGTTAGAATTTAATTCATTATTTATTACAAAATATTACAATTAATAAAACTAGATGATCAATATGTATATTATATTTGTGAAATATCTACATTATATAACATAAAATGGGGAATACATTATCTTTATTGAATACTTCCTTAACATGATCTTAATATTCCATCGACTATAAAACTACATGGGATAACCTAGGGAAAGACATATTAAATAGGTGGGATAAAAATACCAGAAAGGGAATAAAAATGGAATATGGTAATACATGATAGAAAATAGGAATATTAATGTGTAATTAATGTAACATGAATAATAAGGCCTCGTACATAATGACAGTCATAAAATTGGAAATGCGAAAACTATATAAAACAATGCATTCAAGAAATAGGTCAAGGATAAGTACCAATACAAAAAGATAGAAAAAACCCCTAAAAGGAATTAAGATCAATCCCTATCCCAAAATGGAATCTCACGATACTAAAAATTACCCAATGCATTATAGAACTCTATACTTTTTGGTTCACTCATCACATTCATTTCATTCTCACACTTATGTATTCCATATAAATCATAACACATGGGGTAATTCATCAACATAATTTCTCCCATGATCATGGATCATGAAATAAATATAGATAATAAACAGATAAATGAATAAATATAGTATATATGTGAACACCATTAATCATAATTGGGTATGTTATTCACTATACAATTAATTTGGCATGGAAAATCATGGTGAAATTTTTACAGTAAAATGACATCCCATAAAAAATCAAGAAATGGATTAATGAGAGTGAAATGACTATCTCATAATTTGGAAATCAAATAGGCAGTAATAGATGTAGGGATATACATATCTCAGCATATGTAATTTGATATTTAAGGAATAAAATATTATGTAAAATTGAATAATGTAGATATGGTGTGGATCCCTATCATCTGTGTGTGTCTCCAAATGAATGGGTGTAGATTCTTGAGAGATTAAGGGATCCTTGGGAGGAATATAGGGAAGGATTGGATGTGTATGAAAGTTATCAACAGATCTTGATTGAATATAAATTTGATATTGAGTGGGTTTATATAGTAAAGGAGCTTATAATTCTTTATTTTTTCCCAAATGTAGGTTTTGGACTCAATATAATAAAATAATCAAAACCATATTCCATCCCACTAATTTTTCCCTTCATTTCCTCCCCATGGTTTATATTCATGATTTAAAAGAGAGGTTTTTTCTGGTTATATAATCACTTTTTTTGAGTTCAATGCTGTCATGGTCGAATAAGGGAGACTAAATATGAATTACAGATAGGGATGGGTTCTCATTATATAATGATATATTTATTTAAATGGTTTCTTGTTTAGTAATTTTTTTTCATTGTATTGGATTATGTGGTTGTGTATGGATTATGACTTCTATTTAATCCAAAATTAATGTTTTCTCGTTTCCCTAGTGCTATATTTTTATTGAAAAGGTTTCTATAATGGTGTTATTTAATGGGTTTTTTGTTTTATTTATTTCTTATTTTCTTATTCTTTCACTGATGAAAATAGTTTTTGAGGAACCTAATATAACTTTATAGATCATCCATTCTAGTTAACTTGTGTTTTTTGAGTGTTAGAGGTTCCAAGAGTTGGTTTGAGGAAGGAAGTGTTTCGTAATAGTTTACTCTAAATGATGTAGGTCATGTTTTGATGCATTGTTTCATAGTGTGTATTTTATCCTATAGATAACTATATGTTTTGTTTTTAGGTATGTCTCGATGTGTAGGTATGATTCATAGTGTGGAGGTTCTCAGAGAAGTGGTGGTGTTTATTAATGATAGAGCTTCAATAAGTGAACTTTTCTGTATTATCATGTATCATGAAGTATGGTTTCATAGTGCATCTACCATACAATATGTCTCAATGTTTTGGTATTGGATGTGAAGTGACCATACCTCAGGTGAGTTAAATCAAATTCATTGACTAATTCAAACAGTGGAGTGATTTAGTGTATTTACATCATGAATATATAATATTAAATATATAATATCCAATCATGGTATGAAAATAATTTTTCAGATCATGAACCATTGTTTTTAGTATAATGTTGGAGTGATAATTTATTATCCCACAAAAACTTTGCATTTTTTAGATAGATAAAAATCATGAATCTCCCATTATTTCACACTGATCTATTTGTGTTCTATCTAATGATTAATAGAATGATTCATATTTTTTATAGTAACATGAGTCCCATTAGATTAATTTTAATCTATTTAAATATGAGATTGAGATTTCATTATTTAAAGGTGATGCATTCCATTTTTACACTATTTATATTCTCTAAATTTACCAAGATAATATTGTGTCTATTTGAGTTGATCATTTAGCTGATGCTATAGTGAGTACAAGAAGGTTACTATAGTTTTATAGATTTACAATGTTCTCAAAATGTTATTCAGATCATCAAATCATCTCTTATATTTATCATTTCCATATATGTATAACACCCTAATACTTTAAGATATATTTTCTAATAATATAATATGATGATTAATAGGCTATTTCACTAGAATAATAGAACTAAAACGAAAAGTCAATAAATGTAATTATGTTCAACAAGTGACTATTATAATGAAGCATTAAAAATTTGGCATATAAAAGATGTTTAAAACATTTTTAAATATATATATATAAATGAAAATGATTACTTTTAATAAAAAGGCATTGATAAAATTCACTTAATACAGCTCAATAACTATTAACATAATTTCATTCTTGAATTTCTTTCATAAAAAATAGACTTTTATGTGATTATAAAGGAAATAAATATATTATTTATAATATATATGTTTTGATATGGACAATATATTAACACCCATTGAATTATAAATTTATATAAAATAATAATAATGTCATTTAATATTTGTTATTGTTATTTTTTGATTGATTAATTTTTTATTATATTTTAAAATTTTTATTAACAATAATTTTTTAAAATTTTAATAATATAATTGGTTCATATTTAATTAATTTTTATATCATTAAAAACAAAATTATCTTTGGATGACCTTTTAAATTTTTTTTAGAAAGGTGTGTTTTTTTGAATAGAGAAAAATACATATTTTAGAAATATTGTCCATTACATGACAGTTTGATAATACAAGAATAATATAAAAGATTATAGGTTTTTAATAAAATATATATATATATATATATATATAAAATGTATACTAATTAAATTAAATATATAATATCTAATTTATGACAGCAATGTTTTTCATTATGGATACATGAGAAGAATATTAGTTTTCTATAAACTATTTTTGGTATGTTAATTATAATTAATTATTTATATAGTGTAATTATATTTTGGATTACATTTAAATAAATATAATTTATAATTTTTCAATAATAAAATAATTCAATTATTATTTATCAACTCAATTCATAATTTTATCTTTATCCAAATTTCTAATCAAAAAAAGACACATATTTTAAATATTTATTTTATGTGTAATGTGCGATAATATTAAAATTAAATTTTATTATCCTTTAAAATTGTATTTGAGAAAATAGGTTTTAATAATTTTAATTTTTATCTAAATAATATTTTTTAAAATTTATTTTATTTTTATTCATTAAAAGTAAATTACTTATGTAAAAATTAGTTACCATGTTAATAAATAAATGGTAAAATTTAAAAATATACTAGTAAATGAATTAAAATCACGATTAGAGTGTTTAAAGATTTGGGTTTTAGGATTTATTATTAATATTATTTAACCCACTACTTTTTTACATTATTTCTCTCACTTAAACAAGGAATATGTTTCCATTTATATAGTCACAAAATATCACTCTTCTCATATTTTAACTGATTGATCAGCATAATACTTCTCCTCACACCCAAATCCTATTTGATTCACTAAAAAATATATAAAAATAAATCCACAAAAAATATACACTTATTAGAGGTATTTTAGTTCTCAAAATACCACTTATAAATTCTTTTATCCAATTTGAAAAAGTAGTATTCCATGGAGTAATGAAAAATTGAAAAATTCTCAATTTTTATTTCATTTCTCTATTTCATATTCTAAATCCATATATTATAATATAAAAACATTGAATTAGTAAAGAAAAAATAATTTTTTACAAAAAATATATTATTTTTATGGGGTAAAAAATATCAACTTTTTTTCAACAATTCGAAAAATGAAAATAAAACAAGTGTTATATGAAGATCACCGCCTGAATAAACCAGGTGATCTATTTTTCAAAAGAATATTAAATAGAATAGTTAAAGGGGGAATTTAATGAAAAAAATATATACATAAACCATTATTCTGATTACAAAATTATAATCTAGTTACATTATTTTTATTCTGTTGAAAATGAGAATGATTCTCATTTTTTTGTGTGGAAAATCTCCAACACAAAGTAATATATTTTATATTTCATATAGAACTTTCAATGTTGTGAATGAATATAAAAATTTGATCCTATATGTCACAAACATATAAAATATATCATTATGTTATGATAACTATTTTATTATAATATATGAATAACTTTCTTAACCATACTCACCCATTAACTGGATAATGTTCTTGTTTGAGTCTGTTAAACCAAAATTATGAACAATGAAATAAATTTCTATAATGTATTAATATTGAAAATTATATAGTTTTATAATTATAAATAAATGATCTTTTATGTTTTGTTTTATGAATTAAGAATGGTTATATCATTAATTATATTATTTTTTAATATATCACTCATTGTTAGAAAAATTTACTAAAATAATCATTTCATCAATCTCAAATATAATATCCTTAAACAAAAATAGTCATGAAATGAAGTTGATACTATATGATTCAATATAAAACATATATTTCATAAAATTATATAATATAAAAATTTGAACTTGGTATCAACAAAATAGAATCATCATTGTCCTAAAAAATAATGTATAAAATTACCAACATTTGCTGATGAGAATAAATTATAAGTTGTAAATTAATAATAAATAATTAAAAATAAACTATATAAAATGTAATAGTATATTTAGTCTATATTATCATACATATTTTTTACATATTTTTTTTTTAATATTCATTAAATTACGAAAATTAATTCTCGGGGACTACTATACATTAGTGTACATGGAAACATGAAAACAAAGAAACCCAATCCTTATGTAAACCACAACATCTCATACTATGATCTTGAAAACCATATTTCATTATAAACATATCAAGCATAATAAATTTGTAAAAAAATCATGTGAAAGGAATCATAAGAATTGGTGATCTCATATGCTGAGTAAGGGTAAACATGAGATAAATATAATAATAACATAAAAAGGGGCATGAGAACAAGAAAATTACATTGGAATACAACATCTTTCATATAAAATAACATAATCAAGAGTCATGGAATAAATATTATATGTTCATAATACCTGATAATAATTGAATCAATAAAAAAGATCCTTGAGCGAATATCATTGGAAAAATCTTTATATTTTTGGCATATACATATTCATAGGAACTCTCATGTCAAAGATACCCACCATGAAATTCCTAACATGTTAGACATTGGTTATCCATCCATGTATGAGATTCAGTACTGGGAAAACATCCCATGTATCCACTATTGGGTTTGGGATAATCTTTAATGTATCCCTTTGGGATCATGTAATAATTATCATTATAAGATGCATTAGAGGTTGATATAGGTCCCAACAATATCATAATGAAAATCATATTTATGCCTTCTACATGAGTATAATAGATTCATCATATCATAAAGAAATGAAATGAAATGGGATTGATAAACATTTCATCATATCATAACCTATGTAAAATATACACGCTTCATAATCATTTCATAATTTAATAATATCATAACCTAAATAATAGAATATGATTTTATAGTAATTATATCATGGATAAACTCTTGTAATAGAAACATCTTTCATAGACATAATATTAACATAAATTATTTAGTGAAGTAATATGAATTTTATCCTTGGATCATATCCATAGTAAATCATAATAATCCTCAAAGGAATTCATATTAGATGGAGAATTATTTTGAATAAAAATTCCAGTGTAATGAATATTGAGAAAAATAAAATTTAATTAGTATTAAAATTGTAAAACTATAAATATTTTCAAAATTAATTTCATTGAAAGTATCTTTGGAATCTATTAAAAGATTTTCTAAAAATTCTTTAAAAAATTTAATGAAGGAAAAATCAATCACACTTTGAGAGAAAAATGTTACATAATAAATTTTATCAAAATTATTTTTTTAGAAAATATCCTTGAAAACATATTAATGTATGTTCAAATACAACAAAAACCATGATTATGTGAAGTTTCATTCATGTCATACTCATCAAAAAAATGATTCAATTAAAATTTATGGTATGATCGATATGTGAACTTTATGGAAAAATACATGAATATTACATTCAATGAATTGTTTTTAATTAACTTCTATCACAGGTGAAAATGAATTTTAAAATTACGAGGATAATAATAAAATATTTTTGATATCATTGTTAGAAAATATTATTTTTGATAAAAATATATTTCTGATGGAAGAGGGAAATAATTCTAAATTTTTATTAAAAGATTTTATCAATTATTTTCAATAATAAAGAGTGTAAAAATTTAAATATTATTTTAAAATATCATGAATAACCATATTATAAGAATATTCATGAGTTTTTTATCAATGGATCATAATTTATTACCATTTGAAACATAGTCACAAATATTCCCAATAAACGATGTGATTGTAACAAAAAATCTATTTGATTATGATATAATTTAATTAAATTCCCAATGAATGAATAAAATCATATGGAACACAACATATGATAAGGATAAATAAATTCTTGATATTAAATTTCTAGGGAATCATATATTAAACTCAAAAATGAATATAGGTGTATCAAATAATATATATCTCAAATATGGAAAATTGAGACAAACATCTCATTCCTTAAGTGTTGACATTAGTGGTACACATCCAAAAAAATTTCATAATAAATATATTTCCAAACAATATTTACATGTATCATAACATATTTATTTTTATTATGAAATTTTATTAACTGATTATTAACAATTCCATGTTAATGTTCTGTTTTGTCTAATATCATCTTTGTTCTTCTAATGTGATTTCATTAGATATTATTAGTCCTCATTCATTGAGCATGGTTATATCTTATACATATTTTAGAACAATATATAATATCATATATATTCACTATGTTTGTATTGATAGTAATCAGTTATTTTTTTGACACAAAATGAAATTCACCATTGATGGAGATGGTAGACCGTACATACACATGAATCATGTTTCCATTTTCCTGTCAGTTTTAAATAAATAATTGTAAATGATATTTTATAATTCTAGATTAATTTTTGTGTCATAGATATGAAATATTTTTTTAAATTCTCCCTTATTACATTCAATGTAGTTAAATAAAAATCACATCACTTCAGGATGAAGTAGTTGTCCGTACACACGAGCTAAGTTAACATCATCAGAATAATTAGATAAAATTAATTTATACATGATATAATAATTAATATAGAATAAAAATATTATAAATTTATTATATAAAAAATAAATAAATCATTTTATCCATCCTTGGGAGTTGTTGATAAAAAAACAAATAACATCAGTTTGTGTCGCGATACTCTATTTTACTCATTAATGATGATTTCATAACCCATTTGATGGATGTTGAGATGGTTCTATGTCACACCCATAACAGTGAAATATGTTAGTACTAGGATGATACTGGGGATATTATAATTGTATGGTGTTCAACTAATTCAATGAGGTGTGGGAAGAAACATGAAAATTATCATTGATAAATGTTACCTCTTCTTTAGATCTCCTCAATAAGATTGCACATAAACCCTAGATAGGAATGATTTCTAACCAAAATGATGTTTTTATGATGATATGAGTAAATCTAAGATGTCATTTTTGTAATTTTTCTCCAATCCAAAATGTTTTTATGAATTGATTAGAAGAGGAGAATGGGTGGCCTTTTATAAGTGTGGCTAGTGGCCCAAATCTAATTTTTTTAATGAAATATTTCCACCCTTTTTTTTCATGTCACAAGGATACATTATTAGAGAATTCCAAATAATAGAGGATTTTATTTTTAAATATGGATATACAATGGTTTTGGGATGTTTTTTTAACATTACACTTTTAGGTTTAACCCTTATGTAAGTTTATTTTTTCCTTAACTTTGGTAAATAATTAATATTATTTAACTCTTAATTTTTCTTGAAAATTATGCTAAAAATATTTGAAAATATATAATATTCCAATTAAAAATATGGAATCCAATTATCCTAATTTAATTCACATAATATATAAAATCAATAAATATTAATACTATAAGAATCAAGAAATGAAGGTTTTTAAAAACAAAATGCCACAATAAAATAATGATTGTTTTTGTATTATTCTATCTAGGTATTATGTGGCATTGAGTTCCGGTAGTTTTTGAGATAGAATTTAAATTTTAAAGGATTTATGGTTATTTCAGAGTTATCTAGTATGATTAGGATTAACAGTGTAGTGATTGTGTGGTTTGGGTTTATTGTAGAATAGAACCATTTTTTATGGAATATAAACATTTCTTAAACCGTGTGGTGATCGTTAGGAAATCATATATGGATAGGGTGTGTTAGGGGTAAAGATCATGGTATTACTAAAAAGTGTATCCTTATAGGGGAAAACATTAAAGGTGTCCCTAGCCTAGGTAGTGTCAAATGCATAGTTGACAACGATTGAAAAACCTATTTTTCTATAAAATGAGGTATGTAAAGATTTAAAATAATGAAATAAAATAATATAAAATAATAATAAAAATGTTTAATAATAATATTTTTTATTTTTTATTTTTTAGTATTTTTATTATAATTCACACTTCAGGGGTCCCCTCTTCACCTCTCCCTCTAGGGTGACACCCCATCCTCTTTCATCTTACCTATTCATTATGAACCTCAGCTGAAAGAGGATAAACCTTACCTCTCCTCCCTTTATTGGACTGATTCTGATATTATTTTATTATATGAACTCTTTCAATGAGTTCCCCACCATATCGTCCTTCTACATACCTTGGTTTCAGGCATCCATTTTGAGTGTGAATTCTATAACCGAACCATAAATTGATTTTCAAGGTTATCATAGTGGATCTGTGATTATTAGTGTGCATGGTTCTTGGTTGAGGTCAAATCATTCCACCACTATAATATTAATTTGGTTACCCATCAGTTTCGAATATGGGTCCTTTGATTCCATGTATTTAGCATAATATTAATATGGAGTGGTCTCTTCTATATTTTTGTCGATTCCCTTGTTTTTTATTGATATTCCCACTTCCTTATGTGGTGTACTTCATTTCAAAAAGTTAACTATTGGTCTTCAAATGATTGTGGAAGAATGTTTTAAACATTACATTTCTCATTTTATGTAATAAAATCTTCTTATAAACTTACCCACTTCTCCTTTGAAATGAGAAGATCTTTTGAGGGAAAAGAAAACACTTTTAAATAAAGAGTGAACCGGGCCATGGTTTGTTTTAAAAATTAAATTGATGAAAAACCAAATTTTATACACAGTATTTCAAACGTGAAATTGATGAATCTTCTATTTAATGGAAATTAATTCGGAATATAATGTTTGGGAAGGCCTAATTATTTTTAATGCCCCCAATTTTTCCATTGAATTTTTTTATCTTTTGGTGTTTCTTCTTATATTGACTTAGTCTCCATGGGGTGATGTTGGTTTTGAGGCTGGTGGTAACCTATGGGGTCACCCAAAGGTTTTTGGGGGATTTATATTCAATCAGTTACTAGTCTTTATTTTTATTACTCTATTTCAATTATATTTTTATATATTTGATATTGGTAAATTTTTTTACCAATTGTTTATATTGATTCTCATCACAAGTTTCTCTCTTGGGAGGATCCAAAACACCTCTCATTCCATATTGCATTCAAGATCAGATGAATAGTTCTTGGTTGAAAAAGGTTGGTTCATGATAATATGGTATATGGGGAGACTATTATTTTTTGTGGTGCTAGGTTGATCAATGAAAAAACTATTTAGACTCTGGTGGTATGTATGGAAATATAATTACAAACTCTTACTCATTCTGATCCTTGAGTTTCCCTTGGTAGTCCTTGATATGAGTCTTTGTTTTGGTTTTTTTTGAAGGGGGACAAGTGATTAGGTGATCTTGTCTTCCATAGTATGCTTTCATGGAGTAGTGACCTATATATAGCCCGAGTGTATTAATTGAGATAATCCTAGTTTTTTGTTATTAATTAGGGAATGGTAAACTAAATAATGTAGTCACGATAGGCATGGCCACCAGTTACTCATCCAGGTGCTTCAGTGCAAGAGGTAATTTTCATTGGCTGTTGATTTTCATAAATAAGATCTTAATGGAAAATTTTATTTACATTGTGAAAGTGATTTTTGAAATGATAATTATTTCTAAATATGGATTCACTTTATCAGAATGTGTTGTTTCATAATTGAATCTTTTTGTTGATTTTTTTTTGGTTTTAAGGAGGATGAACTAGATTGAATTTATCCCTAGGGAATATGAAATGGGAATAATCGAATTGAAATGTGGGATTCGAAATCTAAATTGTATTTGAAATGGGGTTTGGAATATTGAAAAGTGTCATTGGTTAAGATGGTTAAAATTTTAAAATAAAATAGTTATTTTGGAAAAAGGATGTTGTTTTTTTGTGATTTTTTCTTTGTGTTAATATATATTTTTCTTAAGGACTATGTTTTTCCTTGTGGTATTTTTTTCTGTACAGTCTAGGTTAGGTGTTAATTCTGATTTTTTGTCATTTTTTATTTTGGTTTTTTAGCCTAGGAAGACCAGGAAGGTTTCTAGGTGGGGTTTTTAAGTCATATACCCTACCGAAACTACTATTACAATGGTGGGATGAACACTATTAAAGAATTTCCAGTTATATATAGTTATTATTGTTCATTATAGGTTGTGGTTTGTGATGATATTTATAGGAATTACTGATGTTTTTTTGAAGTCAATATTTGTTGGTGGTGTGACTTTTCCCTAGTATCTTGAAGTATTAAGACCAGACTAGTGGAATATAATAATTCCATACTCATTTTGAGTTTGAATGTCTTTGGTGATCTCTAATACCACATTCGTACAATGGTTTATAATTGTCAAGGTGAAGTAGAATTATTTTCTGAAGATCATGGATACATGAAAAGTTCAAATAATGGTGAAGGGGAATCTACACCATTATAGAGAGATAGTTTTTTTACTAATAATATTATTGAGAAATCATTTGGATGTAACTATTATTTATATGGAGCCTCATACAGAGTCCAAGTATAATATTATTTCAGATTGGAAAGTCTATAATGGAATACTGTGGTAGTTGATGGTCCATATTCTCTTAGTTCTTCTAGTGGTTCCCCATCGAGTGAGGAGTGTTAACTAAAGGAACCCATTTTTCTCAAATATTCTTGTCAGTTTCTATATTTCATACATCAGACCAAATGAATTTTTTCTCCCAGTGCTGTCACATTAGGAACCCTATTCAATCTTATCATTATCCCATGAAGTCTTACTATCAATTTTATCTTTTTTGGTCACATAGAAAATTTAATCCAAATATAGTGTCAAAAGTGGACGTCTTCTCCAGAGGATGTCACATACTGACTATGTGTATTTTGATTCTTCAATACATTAGGTCTCTATCAATATTCACTAGAGTGAAGAGTTCACACCATCAATAATTATAAGGGTGTGGTAGACCATTTCATATTTTTTGTCTCCAATGCTTTAGTGGAGTTGGTTTAATTTTCCAAACCGTAGATAACGTTATCGTTGATTATTTCTTTTTTATTATAAATGTTTGGTAGACCCATTATCTTAAAATTACAACTGTTTTCAATTTTTGGATATAAATATTTTATTAGGTTCCTTCCGTGAATGGTTGACTCTTCATGAATAATCTTCAGTTCTTGGCAATGCTCGTTTTTTAGATTCTTGTATATTTTGAAAATAATGAATTGTGGTTTGGATCAATTATCAGTTTGGGGTATTTTTCTTTGGGGAACCTCCTATGTTGTGGGATATTATAAAATGGGGGTTACAATTTTGGTTCATGTTATCAGTTATAGAGTCTCCACATGATAGATGTTTAAATGTTGTTTTTGTTATTATGAATTTTTTTGTAGGGATAACCGTCGTATTCTCCCTTGGGTTCGTCGTGTTGTACTCCAATATAGAGTTGGTTGGGTGTGACTTGTGTAGTTAAAAGGTCACACCATGGTTCTTAGTTTAATTTTTAATTGTATGTTTTCTATTTCTAGTTTCATTCCTCATTTTATTGGGTTAATTTATGTGGGAATAATATTTTTCGGTTGGATAAAATTCTCACATTCTTATCAAGGTTTGCCTTTATTTTATGTCTAATTTTAATGAGGGATTGTGAGGTATTGAGTTAAGGTATTTTGGGAGAATAAATTAAAATGATTGCGGAATTTTTGGGTATTTCCCAAGAATTATAAACAATTCAGAGTTATCATGAGGTACTTGTGTGGTTAGGGTCTATCATTTTATATAACCATTTTTTATATCATCAATATGATTTGTCAAATTATTTAGTGCTCCGAAGAAATTCATGTAGAGTTTTGGTGTGTTGGGTGTAAAGAGCATGGTTCAATTGAACCATGCAGCATAATTGGGGAAACCATGTGAGGGGGTGTTTATCATAGGCAGTGGCCATAATAGGATTGGTTCATAGTTATTGAAACCATGAAGCCATATAGTATGGTCTGTATATAGTAAAGAAATAAAGAAAATAAAAGTGAAATAAGTAAAAATGATTTTTTAATAACAATAATTCTATTGTTATTCTTCTTATTTTGATGATAATGGTATTTATTATTATTACTAAGATAATTAATATAATTATAATTATAATCATGTACCATTTGGGGGGTCCCCCTCCACCTATCCCTCTCAAGTGATGCCCCTCCCATTACCCATTTAATGTTCGTCATGACCCTTATTCAAATGAGGATCGACCTCACCCCTAATCCTTATTTTTATATTATTATACACTTGTTTTATTGTGTGATCTTCTCCAACACCCCTCCACTTACCCCACTCGAGTGACGCCCCTCTCCCTACACCTTCTCAGTGCATTACGACCCTCGACTGAAGGAGGATCGACCTTACCACTCTATCCTCTATTTGGCGGATTCTGCTGTTGTTTTCTTATTTTGATCTCCTTAGATAAGTTCATCCTTATCTTTTACACATTCGTTTAATGGTTACTCATTTCCATCTTCTGGTTCACACATTATAAATAAACCCTAACCCGATTTTTGGGTTTCCATGGATGATTCTTGGTTAATAGGGTCCATGGGGCATGTTTGAGGTCAAATCAAGCGACTTATATAATGGGAAGTTGGTTATCCATTGGTTTTTGGTATGGTTTCCCTTATTACTTTGATTTGGACTAATTATCATTATGGATATTTTAATTTATTGGATTATTGTAGTTTTCTAGAGTTCTCTGGTCCACATTGCGATTGTTTTGGGATACCATTATCAATAGAGAGTAGCACATGCATTCATAAGTAGGCATATATATATATATATATGTGTTTCCCATATATATATATATGTATGTATATATCCACTCATGGGGGTATGAATATATATATATATATGGGATAGGTGTGCATATGTGTTAAAATGAAATATGCATGAACATTATTGGTATTGGGGTATATGAATCTGTAAGCATATATGTAAGGACTCCATTGAATATATTCACTATCATGTGAATATGTTCATAGGGGATAGGTTTTGATATGTGTGTGTGTGTGTGTGAAAACAAATATCAATGTTAGAAAAAAAGGATAAATGAATTTCCTATCATAAAGTAGTTGAATGTTTGGGGTATTATCCCTTTGCATTTGGGTATTAAATTTTATAATATATTTATTTATTGACTTTCCCACATTTATTTTTTTTGTAGTTATTAATTTTGTAATTTTAAAATAAATTTTTGATGTGAAATGAGGTTATTTACGCTTTAATATAATTGATTGAAATGGTTAATTTGGGGTTTTAACACTATATTATTGATAAAATTCTCCTTCCCACTAATACATGTTCCATTGAATTAAAATTGTGATTTATGATTCATAAATTAGTATCAATGTGAATGTTTCGATTTGAAAGTGGCATGTGTTGGTCTATTTGGATATATTATGACATTCAAAGGTTTTGAGAAGCTTGGTTGGTACATTTGATTAGTTTCATTATAATACCATCCATAGAATGGGTCCCTCTCAAGGTGCGTGATGAAGAGATGGTAATGTCCCCTATTTTAGAATTTACCCATGTGTTTATGGTTTGATGTAATGATACTATATAATTGGGTTGGATAAGGGTGGTGCTGGTTTGTGTTACTCTTTTTTATTTGATTCACCATTCTAGTAATGATTTTTTATGAATCCTCAAATAAGTGTTTTATATTATATATATAAATGACATTAATTATTAATGTTATTGAAAAATAAAATAAGTATTAATATATTTTTCAAAATTAAATATTAGAATATAAAATTAATTGATTATTTTGGAATGTATTTTGAGAAATTAATTTTTAAGAAATTATTCATTCATTTTTTAAGTCACCTTAATGAAATATTTTCAAATGAATGTGTTTTCCTAGAATTTAGTTTTTATGAAACATTTTCTGTCTTATATACTAATTTTTTACATGTTCAATAATGATCAATTTGTTTAAAATTTATGATAAAATGTTATGTTTTCCTTAATATAATAAAAAATTTATATTTTATTTTAACATTAAATTTTTTTTATGCATTAACATTTAATGTTTATTAAAAATGATTTTTAACATCCCTTGATCTTCGATATGTTACACATAGGTTATTTTCGGAATCTATCATCTCAGTTCACTATATATATTCATTATTAAATTTTTTATTAATGTATCTAAGAAAAGTGTATCTTTTAAATATGTTAATTATGTAGATATTGGAATATTAATGTTTCCTTTAATGTGAAACAAATATGTATGGTTGATTGATAGGTGGGGTCAAATATCACCCCTTAATGAATATGGTAAATTATTATTCCTCATTCTATAATGATTTTGATTATGAATTCTATGTGGTTTTCTATGTTTACAATATTTATGATCATCATGATGCATATTTACTATGATCATAAGAATGATTGCGATCTAAATACAATTATATTGGATAACAGTGTAATGATTAATTATTATTATGATTATTCAACCATTCCTCATTCTTTTAATATTGTATACTCCTTAGATAATGATTATTATCTAATATTTCATATATATTATTCCATGGTACCTATTTTCTCATTTTTTTGTATTTTCTTCATTAATGAATTACGAAAAACTATTAGTGTTCCCATATTTTATAATAATATTTTTATCCCCTTCTTAGGTTTTCTTATATTCTTATTATATAGAAATTAGTGGATTAATGATATGTTTTAACTTATTGAGAATTTTAGAACACACATTTTGTAATGGTTATTTTCCGTATATTATGAAGATGACTAAAATATATAGAGATTCTAGATGGGGTTATGTTAAGGATGTTTGTTGATTAAATTTAAAAAGTATAATAAACTATATTTATTCGATACCTAATCAAAAATTATAATAAACCATAAATTATTTGGAATTATTTTTTATTAAGATTTATATATTTTTCTAATTGTGGATGTTATTAAAAATAAAGGCATAATAAACTAGTTTTATCTCACATTGTATCATATCATGTGTGTAAATGATGTGTTTTTATATGAAGTTCTTCGATTGTTGGTCAAAGGAGAATTAGTTAGTATAAGATATGAGTTTAGTTATTTTATTAATGCTTTATATATATGTGGGTTTTATGATGTGATAAATATTTTGAAAATCATAAATACAATTCTAATGATAATTTATATACATAAAGTGTTTGTAATTTATATTTTTTTTGGTTTCATTGTAATTGTGTACTAATTTGGATACATTAAATTATTTATGGCTATAATACTGATTCACCTATGGGTAATCATCTTGAAAAATTCTAGTTGAATATCAATATTATCCTCACTTGATTCATTTTGAGTGGGCCTAACACTTCACACCTTTCAAGACACTCTTAGGTGATATAATTTGGAAATTCACTCGCACATTAAGAAAATTCATAAGGGATTTGAATATTTCGGAGATCCAAAAATTATTATAGAAAATAAAAATCATGATTAATATAAAGGATTTAAAGGTTGATATTATTTTATTATAGTTTAATTTAAAGTATCACATGTTTTAATAAATGTGTCATAGGAGAAGAAAACATAGAATAAAATTTACATATTTATGTTTTCATTTAATCTAATTTTATCAGATATTATTATAATATTTTTCTGTTTTATTATTCGACTAAAAATAGGATCATAAAAATAATATATGTGTTTTATTTCCATTGAAGTTCATATGATCAAATATGGAAGCACATATGATCTAAATTTATAAGATAAATGTAAAATCTTTATTAATTTCTATTATGAGGGAAATGATGAGTTGCCTAGTATTTAAGATTATATGGTCAATATATCGTTAGAAAGTATATATTGAGTTTTTTATGGATTCATTAACTTCATTAAGTATTGAAAATTAATTGAAATTGAAACATAGAAATTTATTTCAGTATTGAGAATAAGAAACCATAGAGTTTTAGTTTATATTTTCTTTTAATAAAATACTATGATCAATGACATACTCCATACACAACACAAAATTAACATAAAACTACAACACATTTCATTGATCATTAAAAGTTGCAAATATATTTTGGAAATTAATTTATAGGGTATAAATAAAGGTAACCACATTATAAAAAAATATTCAGAAATAAAAATGATTATTATGTATACTAAGTCATTGACAAATTAATCTAATGAAACCATACAATTGACAAGAAAATTTTATGTAGTTATGTATTTTTTAAATATAATTCATTTAGTATAATTTAATTAAATTAATAAAAATATTATGGGTAAAATATATTAATAATTTTAATAATATGATAACAAGAAATTAAAATTTAATTTAATAAAAATTGAAATAAAAATAGATAATATTTAAAAAAATTTATTTTCAGAGGAAAATAGTTATTATAAAAAATTAAATCTTCTTAAGGATGATTTATTAAATTTTAGAAATATAATTTTTATAATTTCATATAATTTCGATATTTTTAATAAAAAAAATTACTGGTTGAATTTTTGAGATATTTCAGATCATGATGAATTTTGAAGTAAATAGTGAATAATACCAATTTTGTTGTCACTAGCCTTTTTATGACATTTTCATAAAATAAGAAAGATTTACAAATTTTTGGAATAAATTATAGAAAAAAATATGTATTTATAAATATAAATAAATAATCTAAAATTTCTATGAGGATAGCGTAAAACTCATGTTTATATTTTTGGAAAAATATTTAATATTTTACATTTTTTAATTTTTTTTTGATTTTTTCACTAATAATTAAGTATACATAATTATTAATCCTATTTTGAAATAATTTTTAATATACATAATTATTATTTTATTATTTATAAACCATTTAATTTCATATAAATAAAAAAACATTATAATTTTACCATATTCATAATTTCTTATCTTAAAAAAACATTTTTTGTAAAAAATTGGTCTTACACATTATGAGTGATAGTATTAAAATTAATTACTATCAACTTATAAATGATATTTGAAAAAATAGAATTGATATATTTAATAAATAGGAAAAACATTTCTAAGCAATATAATTTCACTAGTAGTAATTACATGTAAATAACTTTGGTAATATTTATTTCATTTGGTAAAAATAAAAAATGATCAATGATAAAAATCCGCGCATAAAATAATTTTTTTTAAAAAAATGATATAATTTAGAGTTTGTTATTTCTAGACCATTAAACTTATTCCATTCCATTATAATCCATTATCGGATCTACTAGACCATTGAATATTATCTTCAACATTAATGTTATTATAATAACACCAATCAAATTGCTCATAAAAGTCGTAATCACTTCCACACATATCTTAAAACCAAAATCCACATAGATTAGAATAAAATATACCAAAATATATCCCTAAACCTTTATAAATTCTATAGATTTTCTATTCATATTAAAATAACACCAATCAAATACATAGTTTAATTTAAAAAGGAGTAAAACATTGATGAATGGTAAAATTTTGAATTACTCCTTTTAATTTTATTTCCCATTATCGTTATTCAAAATCCAAAGAATATAGTCCCCACATGTAAATTAAATTTTAATAGTATCACAATTATACTAGAATATTATTATATTTGTGGGATAAACATTTCCAACATTCTAAACAAAAATTATTAAAACAAATTTATCTCGTGTGTTTGGTGTGGAAATCCACCTCTAGTATTTCCATGATATATTATTCATAAAATCAAAAAATGGATTGTTAGAAATTTTTATTTAATTGATAAATATTATATTTAATATATTATTATGATTCTATAAATATAAAAAAAATCCTTCCATTATTCTATTCATCGGAAAATATGAACGTTACCTAGGTGTATGTGAAGACTATAACTTCTATAAAGAAACATATTTCATATTTCAACTAGAATATATAATATTTTCAAGAACACATAAAATAAGATTAAAAAATTAAAAAAATTAAAATTATATAATTATATTATTTTTAAAATTAAATAATTCCAAAGGATACACATTCTTTATCAAACTTACCAATCAATTATAGCATATTCGTAACTAGATTGGTTTTTATAACTCCATGAACAATTATATAAATCCATATTATGGATTAAAATGGAAAAAATAAGTAATTTTATTATTATATATAAATGAGAAAATAATATCTCTTTTATGGTTCTATAATGGTTATATTTTATATTATAATTAATGGACATCAATTTTTTGTTGAAAATTACTAAAATAAGAATTCTATTGATTTCATTTATTTAATTGTAATAAAAAAACTTGTGGTGTGAAATTATAACAGGGTATGTTAACATAATACATCACTTATATATCCTTAAATAATATTAGAATTATTTACTCGATATCCATGAATTATGATCAATATAAAGGCTGTGAACATGTAAACAAATATAATCATCTGATGAGGTAAATAAACTATAACATTCTAGTAAATATAGTAAATCATAATAATTTAAGTGTATTAAAGGTAGTTTATATGATATTGGTTATTAAATATGTTATTAAAATGTTAATTTTTTTAATTCATAATGTTATATCGTGTTTGACATAGCAATAACTAAAGGTAAAGGTTTCATCTCATATATCCCTTTTATAAGACATGTTTTTAATTATACACCTGTTTTAGATTAAATAGTGAATATGATATATAATTTGAAATATAAAAACAAATTATTATATTAATAATAAATGTATATAGAATCCCATTGTTTCTCTTTTATGTGATTATGAATAAAATATTTTAATAATGGTATGGGTTTTTCATAACCCATCTTCTTTTCATGATTCATAATTATTCCGTTTTTATTATGGTTTTTTGATATTTTTTTATTCTAATACATGATGATATTATAATTCATTTCCCACATCTTGTGTGTGAAATTAAATGGATGCATTTTTGTTTTTATACAAATTGTTTTGTTAATAATAATTTAAATCTTCTCCAAATGATCTCTTCCACTATAATATCCATTTTCATTATTCCCATTAATGTTTTAATTTGAAATTATGAAATCTATATATGTATTTTTTTATTATATTAAAATTTATTTTTGATTATATAGAAATTAATTATTTACCATTCACATTATCTTGACTTTTTCAATTATAATATTTTAAATATATAAAAAATGATTACCCATTAATGTTCATATTTTAATTATCCCATAAGTATTTCTTATATATTTTTTTCCTTTTATAGGATCTAATGATGATTATTATTGTATGAATAAAATATTTCAATATATTTCACCAATACATTGTGGAAAATTTCTTTTGAATGTTACTCTTATTTTCTTCATTTTTGTCAGTAGTAAAGACACTTAATAAAAAACACTTTTACAACATGTTTCTCAATTATGAACAAAATAGTTTTTGAATAATCCATTATATGTTTTTTAATGTGTTTAAAAAAGATTTTAATTTTTAATTATTTTTAAATTAAAAGGAAATAATTATTATTTTTAAAATTTAATTGATTTATTTCTAAAAAGGAAATTTTGAAGAGAAAATGAAATGAAATTGATTTTGTTTTTAGGATGAAAATCATTTAGGATTTAATTTATTAATAAATAATTTATTATTATAAAATCATTCCATTATAAAATATGTTTTTTGAAAATAATTTTTATTTTGATGGTAAATTATTATTTTGTTTTATCATTTTAATTTTTTTTAATGAAAATATATTAAATTTTTATGATCAAATTTAGAAAGATATATTTTATATTATTTTAAAATTCATTGAATTTAAAATTTTAAAAGGGATTTAAATAACAATGAAATCATCCTTTGATATTCCAAATGATATTTTTTGGATTCATTATAATTATACCATTCCTTCTATTTCTTTAGATGGATTTTCAAATGTTCTTTGTATTTCTATATTAAAACTATCTATTAGACAATGGTGAATTATGTGGTACCTAAAACATGAATGGTTGATGTAAATCAGACCTCATATTTATATATCATTGAATTGTGGAATCTTATTTGTACTTTAAAGGAATTAGTTAATGATATATACCTAATGATATAAATATGATGAGCATGAATTAAATTTTCATAGCTATGTTCAGATGAATTAGAAAGAAAGTTTCATAGATTATCCACAATCATAGGATTGAGAGTAAACATGATGTGGTTAGGTATATTCTTAATGTTATGATTTCCTTTTCTAATGTCTATTCCATACATATATGTTATATCATTATTTTATCTTCCATATATAATAATTATTATTTCAAAATTTTATACTCTTATGTTATGAAACAAGTTTATTTATTTTTTATTACATTTCTATATAACATAAATTATGGAAAACTATTACTCTTAATTTTAATTTTTAATAATATATTTATCCCGTGATAATTTTTTTCATATACATAAGTTCTAATATTTAATGTATTTTTAATTATTCTTCTCTTATTGGGTGTTTGGGCTCACTCCTTTCATTAATTTCTTTTTCATATGTCATGAAGAAGTCTATAATCGATGTAGTTTTAGAAGGGGGTATAGTGTGGTTTGATTATGGATAAATGTTCCCAAGTATCCAAAAATAAATTTATTTAAAATATAATCATCATATATTGTAATCCTACCTTTCCCATGATTTGTGTTTATTGTGAGACATAAATTTTTAATTATTGAAATATAAGTATTTATAGTTTTGGAAATATCACTAACAAGTAAATAGAAATATGAATGTTTTTGTTTTGGACAGTGGACCTTTTTGTATAGGTTTCAGATGCCACAAAAATTGTCATTGAAGCGTTGGATGCATTAGGGGATTCTAAATCTATATCCCATTCATTATTTTCTAAAAAATTCACAATATTATAATCCCTTTTGGTTGGTGAACCGAACTCAATAAATTAATATAATGAACATGAAATAATGAAATTGAAGGGATGTGGGTGTTTTATATATATTTACCTTCCTTCCATGATATTTCATTGGAATTGAATCATGTTTTTGTTATTTAAAAAAAACATTTTACCACTATGATTTATTACGCCTTCCCTTGACACAATTATGGAAACACCCTTTATAAATAAATAAATTCCTATGGATACAAGCATATACATATATGATAAATTTTCTCCACATTTATTTATAAACTCCATCATAGTAAAATTAAAATACAATTGAAAATTTTTATTAGGTCTTGATTTTTCCCATATTATACAGGTTTGTGAAGATGTATGAATTGATACTACCTCTCCCCCACACTCCATGAAAGGTGTTTTATAATGGACTGGTTATATGGATGTGGTGATGGTATATAACGGGTGTTTATCAGAGTAAGATATGTGAAAAAGTATTACTTAAACTATAATAATGATAAAATTAGGATGTTGATATACCATGTTGCTGTTTAATTTTGATATATTATGGCTATAGTTAGGTTATTGTTTGAATAATTCAAATATTAGAAGTTGGACCCTCCTGGAGGTTAGGATATATAAAGGTGATTTTTAACTCACATATGGTGTGATTTTATTGGTATGACATGATTTTCATGGATATGGTTGGCATTGAGATCATAAAACATTTTACATTGTGGAATGATAGAGATAAATGTGTGAGAAGTGGTCTCTAGGATCCTTCATATAATATTTTTCATCAAATTTTTATCATACTTCGATACAATATTTTGTGAGTAAGCCATGGTGAGTTTTGTTGATAGTTAAATAGATAGTTACTTATTGGTTCTTTGGTTAATTAACTAGGGATTAATTATTCTTCCTCAACATTTATATAGGGGGATTGACTATGATCATAATTAGAATACATATTATTCTCAATTCTATAAATATAAAATTTTCTCCCTGTTTTTATTGAATATTTTCTGACTTTGTTGGAAATTACTATTCTACGCCTTCAGATAGGGTTTACACTCAATTCATAGTAATTTTATTATAATTTTATTTTTAGAATTGTATATTTTTTATTTTCATGCATTTTGAAAATATTTTAGATATTGGATTATTTAAATTATAGTTTAAATAGTTTTTATTATTTATGATTTGATGTTATTTGTAATAATAAATCTTCTTATTGTGCTGTTTTATACTATTTAGGATAGTCTCCATATGGGGGGACTATTTGAGGCATTCCACAAGGGTCTCAATCATCTAAATACAGCCCTAGGAGTGGATTCTAGTGGGGGTGGTTCATGAGATAGTCATAGATTTTTTTGTTGTTATTTATAGTTTAATGTTAACATTTTTGTACATGGGGCGTTATTATATAATTGGTTTACCATTAAGTCATTATTCCATACCATACTAGGTAATGGAGACCAATAATTATATTTAGATTACATTCACTAACAAATAAAATATAGAGATTAAGGAATAATTTAGAGGAATAATATACCAAAGATGAATAATCAAGAATGATTATAGATGGAAGGATCATAACATTCTCTTAAACATTAGGAGACTTTCCATACACAATTGAGAAATTAAATAAATCTCATTTACTACATATTTAATGTAATACAATAGGTTTTTTTTGGATTTAATTTTCTATAAAACTTATATAATTCTTTGTAGAGGTGTTAGGTTATCATTTTCCATTATTGTAATTCATCATTTTAAATTTTCATTATTTTAATTATCATATATTATCATATATCATCTTCTTCTAACTCAATATTCATGTTTCCCCAATAATATAAATCTATGATGGTGGAGTGTTAAGGAGTGGACATTCATGGGGAAGGTTTATATAGTGCTCCAAAGTATCCAATTTTAATTTAATTTTTTTCATTTAGTTTTTAATGAGTATGAGGGTATTACATGGTGAAATGATGTGATTTGTAGATTTCTATATGTTTTAATCACCACCAAATTCAATTGTCAATAGATCCTTTCTCCCACAATTTTCTCAATTCCTTTCATAAATGACGGAATGAGATGATATGAGACACCGACACTGTATAATATGATTAGTTGGATATAAGAGATATATATATTGTTCTGACATGTTAATCACTTAACACTATTGGGATAAGAGATAATGTGTACCTTGGATATTTATAGAAGTGAACTAATACTCATAATATTTGTTTTGGGTGGTTATCAATTAATAATATTAATTGTATAAAAATACATTCTATTATAAATTGACTATAAAGAACACTTACTCGTTGAGTAAATACATAAGAACATTGTATAACAAAATTATTTTCATTAATTACATTCAATGAATTTTATTCTACCACATTAAAAAATCCCTAACCAATTTTCAATATATTAATATAATTTTAAATAAAATATATAAATAATTCATAAAATTAATGGTTTATTATTAATGGTTTCTTAATGGATGGTAATATAGTTAACTACTTTTGTGAAATCTTCAAATGTATAGAAATACTATTCTCTTCACACTGTGACATGCACATTAACTACCATCAATTTAAATGTTATTAGTGGCATGCCATGTGGTACTAATTATATGTACATATAGTCCCATATATCATTGAATAAATTTTTTATTATGAGGAAATATATTGTTCCCCATGAGATGAATTATCACATAAGGATATTCATATTAGAATTTTTAAGGGAGTAACCTATATTAAAGTCACTATAAAAAGGGTAAATATTTTCTATGTAAAATAAATGATGTTTAAATTTTTTTGTCAAATTATTAGCTAGAATATGGGTTACAGTGTTTATGACATGTATCCTCATTATTTATCCACTGAACTAATATTACTAATGAATAAAAGAACATTTAAAGGTATTTTATGATTACGAGTAGATGTAAGATGATATTTTAATTTTATTTCATAAATTTTAATAAAAATATTATATCATTTTCAATTCATTTTACAACTGATAATGTATTATAAATGAATCAATTTAGAAAATAATATTATGATTATATAATTTTCTCTAAACTAAATATTAATTTATAAAAAAATTATTGAATCATATTTTCCTTTTATGAATTTTTAAATATTTTTGAAAAATAATATTTTTTGTAAGATAATTATATTAGTAAAAATAATTATGTAACATAATTACTTTAAAATTTATGAGTTCAATTTTACTAAGGTATTATTATTTAATAATACATTGATGAACAAATGAAGAAACATAAATCAAATATTTGGGAAAATGTATTTAGAAAATAATAATATTTTTAATATTTGTTGAATCTTCATCAAAAATATTTGTATATTAATTAAATAGTGTTTTAAATAATGAATAGCTAATGAATTAAAAATTTGAAAATATTTGGTGAATTTTGATGATTAGAGGAAAATCCTATTAATTCATTCCATAATGTTTCATTTTTTTATAATATCAGGGTTTTATTTTAAAATATACAATTATTTAATCATATGTTGGTGGTTCTTTTGTTTTCTAATAAATAAAACTCATAATAGTGGAATTATAAAGAAGTTATAAAAAAATTTATAACCATTTTCAAGTAATATTACAACTGTATTTGAAATAAAATAGTTTTATAAAAAAACTAATTTATTATTAATTATTACAACTTAATATAATATTATTTTTCCTTCTACATATGGAAGTGTCCAAATCTTTTTAAACCCCATGATGGAAATCCCTTTTATTTTGAACAATTTTCACGGAATTATTTGTAATAGTATTGTTATAATATGTGATAATATTATTTTAAAGGAGAAAACACGTTTCATTTATAACTAAAGAATTCATGATAATAATTTTCTTCATAGTAAAATATTTAATAATCTCAACCAATGAAGGAATACGAATAATTTTTGAGTCAAATAAGATATTCCAAATACAATAGTAACTCCCTTTCAGATTATATTTTATTTTTTATAGATATATTTGTTTTTATAAAATATTTATCATCATTATCATATATTTTATCTCCCCAAAACATTTCAAAAATCTCAATAATCTATTTCTCGTATGGTTTTAATTAATTTAATTGGAGAAAACAAGATTATCCTTTCATGTAATTAAACTTTTTCAATAATTTTAAATCTCTTAATCATTCCATATCAAGACATTTAATTTCATTAAAAATTAAACCATTTTATAGAAGTAGAATATTGTAGTATTATTTATTATCTTATTTAATCATATGGTTACATAATTTTTAAGAGTAGGGGAAAGTATGGATTTGAGAAACCACATGTATTTTTTATTGAACTTAAATTTCTTTATTGAGGGGCTGTAATATAAATTAACTAAAAATTTAAGATTAATAATATCATAATAACTAGTAAAATTATAATTCTTAATAATTATAATATTATGTTTCTTAATTAACTACCAATATACTATGTCCTTTTCTGTTTATTTATGTGTAATGTATTATTTTTTATCATATCTCATTCTTAAAAAAACATGATTCTCATATTGTTAATTGGGAGAAATATTTACATTCTTTTGTTGGAGAACAATATATTATTAAATATTTTCTCTTCAAATAGGTCTTATACTATGAAATATTTCATTTAATTAATATTTTTATATTATATGTTATAGAATTATAAATATTAAAAAATTATTTGTTAACTAAGTATTTGAGCAAAAAAAGAATTTAATTATTTTGAATTAAATATGTTTTCATTCCATTGGAAATGTAAATTTTGAATCAAGTATTTAGTACCTTTAAAATCATTACATTCTTAACCGCTAAAAAAAGATTAGATATATGACTAACAAAAAGTTCAATTAATTATATAATCCCACATAATATACCAATTCAAGAAACATTGTCCAATTAAAAGAGATGTTATTTCATGATTAGATAAGTGATCCTTGAATATATATTTTTTATTTCTCATTAGTTATTAAATATATTAGAACTATTTAAAATTTAATTAAATATTGAAATATATTCACTATAGAAGAAACTAGAATCTCAAACAATCACATCCCATTCAAGGATTATAATATTATTTGGATGATTATCAACAATATTCACCGACATATGAGGCATATATTAATATTTCTTATAAATATCCATTAATTGGAATCTTATGTTTTTAAAATGATAAATCACATGGTCATATATATATATATATCTTTAATGTAACTGATTTTTGAAAATTTGGATAATTTTCTAAAGGAACATATTTTATATCCTAAATACACAATATTATAGGAATAACTACAATGTTTTTATTCAATAGTAGATTCATATTGTGTTCAGTAAGTAGAAAATTATTTTTACACTTTATATAGAAATAATATTATTAACATCATGGATTTAATGTAGGTGACTTATTTATAATTTTCATTTTATGAGGATATAGTCATTTCATATATATATATTAAATTCTTCCCTATTATGTTATTTTAATACTATATATGTGAATTATTTTATTGGGTAAGTTAATATGTTTATTATTCACCAATTTTATTCTATGATTGTTAATATAATATATTACATGGTTATATAAAATTGATCTACATGTGGAAATATATAAATCATTATATGTTCATTAGGTTTTAAATTATAATGGAATATTGGTGTCATCATTTCATCAAGGTATTAATTTAAGATATTCCCATAATTTATAAACAACATCTCGTTAATTGACACATTATTCTGTTTATGTTTTTTTAATATATAATAATATCATCATAATATTTTTCATGAACAGTTGTTTGAATTTCGTGTAAGTATATCACCACATTTAAAATTATTATTACATTTAAAGAATTTATGAACTCTCAAATATTGATGGGGCGTTAAATTATTTTAAATAAAATTTATTAGGGTGACCAATTTAATGACAAAATAATGTAATTATATACGTTTTAATAATATAATTAATCTGTAAATTTTTATTCATTAATGAAATAAGGGTCTTATCATTATTGATAGAGCATTAATTATTTTAGTTCCAATTGAAATTAATTTCCACCCTTTAAAACATAAATTTTATGTATTTGATAGGTAATGGTGTTTCATGATAATTTTTATAAAATAATCACATACATTTATAAAATATTTTAAAAAAACTGATATGAAATCAAAAAAATTTCAAATTTTTTAATTTTTCCCAATGCATAATTTTTTTATGAAGGTTTGATGGGATTCGGTTTTCTAAACTAAAAATGGGAAGGCTATGATGAAATTGGAATAGATGAGTTTTTATTATGCGATTCTTGGAATTAATGTTTCATCAATATATTAAAATCAACTGGAAAAATCATTAAAAGTAATAGTCCTAAAAAATTCACACTAAAATGATAATATTGTTATAAGATAATGACATTAAAATACCAAAATTTATGAGTAGAAACAGTAAAATGATTAAACCGTGTAAGAAAAATAAATATTTATTTTATTTGTATACTTTTGTACCCTTACCTATATTCATGGATTATTGGTTAAAAAATATATCAATTTTTTATTATAATTATAAAATCAAATATAAGAATAGTGGTGAAACATTTTTTCATATGTGAATACGGTTTTATAAAGTATGACAATTAAAAAGGTATGGTGAATCTAAAAATAAAATTAGGATTTCCATGTGAACACATTTCATAATGTTATATTTAAATTATGAATCAATACCACTTATAATGTTTTGAAGGGTGGTAATGAATGTAACTGATTAATTAGATAGCAATATATTTTATAAAAAAATATTTTTATATGAAATTTTTGTAATAATTATTCTTATTTTTAATCAATAATTATTAGTAATTCAAATAATCGATATAATTACATAATTGAATAAATATTCTCTTAAACCATATCAATATTTTAAAATATATTCTATTTTAATATCATAGTGATGTATAGATCACTGAATTATCCAAATAATATAATCCTGAAATTAATGTGGTCACCGAATTGAAAATATCATAAAAACATTTAAAATTTTTAGTGGATAACATCAATATATTATCATTTATGAATATATCCCAACAAGAAAATAGAAATATGCAACATATATATAGATATATTTATAAAGTGAAAAAATTCATTGAGAGGAAGAAATGAGAATGAATTGTGTAACTTTACAGATAAAACATGAGTTCATTTATTCAACATATATTTGTATGATATTAATTATATATCTACATAACGGGAAAATGTAGTTATTATAATATTTAGGAATATAAAAATATTATTATTATTAGTTTTATGAAATGGGTAAAACACAATGTAATTATAATTTCTTATTTGATAAGATGTGAAGAGCTTTGATCCAAACCAAAAAAATCCCCTTAAAAGTTTAATAGATTTTTTATTTGGAAGAAGGTATTTTCCATTAGATTTTATTTCAAAAAAATTTTAATCCATACTGAAAATTTTATGTATCAAAAAAATTATAAGTTATCTTATTTATTAACGATAGTGACCATTTTAACATGAATATAAATAAAAATACCAGTAGAATGTACTATTATATCACATATTAACCATTAGTAATGTCCTTCTATAAAATTTAATTGTATATATATATATCAGTTATGTACACATGTGTTTAAATTAATAAAAATTGAATTTTCATTGATAATTATTTTCTCATAAATGGAATGAAATAATACAAAAAATATTAATTTATTTTGGTTAATGGATTATTTTTTAGACTCATAGAAAATATTATATGATGACATTGAAATAAACCAATGGATTAAATAATTTTGATCATTAAGTACTAATCAATTAATAGTAAAAATATGAGAAAATATGGAATAAAATAAATTTTTCTATATTGAAATTTCATCAAATAATTTTATAAATTTTTTCCATTCTACATGAATGAATATTGTAGATGTTGCTAAAATGATATTTTAGATTATAGAAAATTAAGTACATAAGTTCATCACTAATGATAGTTTTATTTAAAAAAAGCCAAATTATAACCTCTAAATAATATTCCATCCTAAAATTTATTCCATTGTAAAATTTTAATCTAATATAAATAATTCTATTAAAAATGTAACTCATGGTTTTCTTCACTATTTTATATTTTATTAATGCCAATTTTTTTCTTCAAATGTTTGATATGAAACCAAGATATATAATATCTAATTTTTTTACAAGAATCATAATCACAAATTTTTATTTGTTTATTTATAGTTGTTCAAATATTATTATGTGTAAACCCACATAATCATTTTTAATGAAACACATATCGATGATTTAAAATATCTATTAATTTTAAAATATTAAAAAATTATGATTTTTTTCATGAAAATATATGTTTGAGAATTTTTCTAAGCATTACATTTAACTTCATGAGAATAGAAGAAATTTAAATGAATTTAGAATTAGATATATGACTATATAATTTGAGTTTTTTTTACATAATTTTTTCTAATAAATAAAAAAAATATTTGAATTTGTATATGAAAATTTATATAGAAATTTATTTGTACAACTAAATATATATCTCCTTTATTTAATACTCATTTATTAACATAAATTTAACTGTTTAATTTTCATAGAATAAGATTAAATATAAATTATCTATTTTTTATGTGTATTAATTATAATCTTATCCACATTGCACAGTTTCATTGTTTGGATAAATAGTTATAGAGACAAAAAAATATATTTTATTTTATTTGGGTTCTTATTATATGTCATTCATCCTTAATACTTGATTGTTATAAAATATTTTTAATGCTTGGATTTACTACCTATTAATCTAATCAACATTATATGATTAATTAAGTAAATATACCCTAATTCAACACACAGTTATTTTACAAATTCGACAACCTTGATTCGTAATTCCATGTAATTAGTTCATAATATAATGTAATGGTTTCAGTATTTCATATCAGGGTGTTAAATATATTATAAATTGTATTTTTTTACGTATGTTAATATGTTATATACCTTCAACATATATTTTATTAGGAAAAATATCATAACATTTTGGGTTTGGGGTTTGTGAAGTATTATTTATCGGAAAATAAAATGTGGAATGAATGGTTCAATTTTCAATATTATACCACTTAAATTAGCCTCCAAAATATATTTTGGAAATACTGCTTAATGAAGCATGTTTATGTTTTTTTCATTGTTGAATCTTTTCATGTAATAGGTTTATTGGATAAAGACTGTTATATCAAAAATGATAATATATGATATCACATAATTTGATATTTTGATAAAAAATTATTTAAACTATTAGGGACATTCATTCCTTATTTATATAAATCCAAATATAAAAAAGAGTTTTATGTTTTATTATTAATATTTTGTTAATTATATTTTTCATAAACATTTTATATAATATATAAATAATATTTTTCTATACATTGTGTATAAAATTATAAAATAACAATAATACATTACATATGACTCATTGAAGTTAATAAATGCATCTTTTGAGTGTTTTATTATGATCTTTATTTTACATAACCACTTGATTATAAAGTTTGAATCTATGAGAATATGATTAATATTTTTAAATTTTAATAAAATAATGATTCATAACGTGGAATATTTTGGCAATATAATAAATGAATACACAAAACATTTTCTCAAATAATCTAATAGAAAAATAAATAAAAATTTCAACAACAATAAACTATTTTTAATGACTTGTACTGAATTACCTAATAATCCCAACAAAATAATTATAATGATTAATCATATTTCCTAATTCTATTTTAGAACAATGAAATTATGAAAATTCTAATGTTATCTATTTGAGGGAATAGAACTTTTTATATGGTAAATAGTTTCTCACAAGATAATTATAACTATCATTAAATATAATATAAAATTAAAGGTTATAAATACTTTTATAAAAAATAACCTTATATTAAATTACAAATTTATTGTAGATGCGAAACAAAATACACTATTTTTTTTTCTCCCATAGGAATGGCCATATAAATTCTAAAAATAATAAATAAAAGAACGATAAAAGATAAATTTTCATTAGTTTCATTGAGTTATATCCATTCATGTCTTCCTATCTCTTTATACTCTATTTTTATATTGTCATCCCTAATCAAATGGGACCATTATCACATATCTATTGTGAAATATAATTTTCACATGATGAAAAATCTATACATATATGACAATGTATAATATTACACATTAAAGGTCCCCACCACATCATGATTTTTCATAACATTTCCCTTTATATGCACACATTTTTATATGTGAGAATGATTTTGTAAACTCCAAAATACATCCCAATGATGTTGAAATAAAGAAACATTGATATTTAATCCACCCAAGAAAATATTTACCCCATATAAATGAATCCATCATATAATAAAATAATAATCATTCCTTATTTTAAATATGAAAATTTATAACTAGATATCCACGTGTCCTTCCCTAGAGGGTATAATAATAAAAACCTCTATTTTGGAATACCTTTAAATGAAACACTCCAAATTAATCATGGTTTATATAATAAGTATTTTCCTATGAGAGCTACGGTATTATTATATATCAAATATATTTGTTACATAAATCAAATAATTCATCAATTATTTAATTAAACCTCTATGAAGGTAAATATAAGAAGAAATTCAAAATTCTATACATTAACAATAATGTCATATATATATATATATATCTATATCATAGCATAATTTCCCATATGAATTAATTTCATACCACATAAACATTAGGTGCACCAAAAAAAGGTATATGTAATATTAAATAACTTATTAACAAATACAATATAGATATTAAAAAATAAGATAAATTAAGGAAAAACACCCATATTACATTATGATAACAAATCTAGCCGATGTAGAAAATTTATGTAACTAGCTCCCTATAGCTGAGACATGATGTGATTCATTATTGAATGATATATTACTCAATATTAGTATAAAATTTCACTATTTTATTTCATCTAATATCATTATGGGTTTAATAAACAAATTTTTCTCATCCTATACTGAACATAAAATATAAAAATGGAATGAAAACCAATGTATCATTAATAATCACATATAATAATTTAAAGTGACAATTTACCTCAATGATCATACCTAAAATATATATGGGTCTGTGAAAATGAATAAATTATGTAATATTGGTAATGATGGTTTTATCCTATACGTGTTTAACATGAATAAATGAAAATGAATGAATTATAAGAGAGTAGTGGACAATAATTAATTATATTTTATGTATTTGAAATTTGTGATGAAATTGATGATAAAGATAACAAATTCAATAAATGTCTAAGTGAAAAAATTATGGTGAATCTATAAGGATTTTATATCATGTATTTGTAAATAATAAGGAAATAAAATAAGTTTTGAGTGGATAAAAAATAATTAAATATACCTCATTCAATATTTCACCACAAATATTGACACCTCGCTCCTGCTGGATTTCTAGTAGATAATTGTGGTAGTTGAATTTCTTATTACCTAGAAATGGGTTTATATTGGTAGATACGATATGGGAAAAATATTAAAAACTAGTATTATCATATTTAAATATTACATCATTTTAGATGAATATTCCAAACATTTAAAAATTATATAGCCAAAGACCATAAATGTTTAGTTACAATGTAGAATAGATATACAATCATCATATATCATGAATAGTCTTCAAGAACTAAAAAATGATCATATATTTATGTAATCATTATATACATGACCAACACAAAACATTAAAACATTAAATAGGGAATGGAACCATATAAAATGGAAATATATGATATTCGATATTTTTATCCATTAGAGATATCAACCTACGATTAATATAAGGGATATGATATGAATAACGGTAAGAGATCATGACACTGACATAAACATTTGATATCCATTTATATCCAGGATCATAGAAATGGGTATTCAAATAATGATTAGTATTTCATAAGATATGAATCATAATTCAATCAAAGAAAATAATCCCAAGGAGAATAAAATGATAATATTTGAATTACATAATGATTAAATATAATATAATCATAATGTAACTCTATAAATAATTACATAATGATTAAATATAATTTTTTCGAAAAATTAATTAATATGAAAAAATGACTTCAAAAATTATTATATGAATATTAAGAGCATTCATGAAATTAATTATAGAAAAAAGGATATGGATGAAAATGTATTTTTGAGCGATGATTGAAATAAATTCAAATTTTTAGAAAAAATCATTTGGACTCTTATGTTCATAATGAGATTAAAATGTCAGGAAAATTTTTATTCAAATGAAATATCCAGAAAACAAGAATGTTAATGAGTTTCCTGAGTGTTATATTATAATATTTCATTATCTAAAGTATAATGTTAAATAATATTAATAAATTAATATATTTCAAAACAAAACTATAAAAAATTGTTTACCATTGAATAATAATACTCATGATTGGATGACCATTATATAAATAATTATCAGCCAAAATATTTACTATAATAATCATATAATTTATTTCTTTGAATTATATACACCATTTTAAATAATCAATTTTGAATAGAAAATGTGTCTCATATGAATAATTAGGGTAAAATCACATTACCAAAATTTAAGAATTGCATCATACATGATAAAATATCAAGTATAATAAAAATATGTTTATTGTAAATATATTTCATCAAAATAATATTATGTATTATACTTTATATAAATAATTTAAAACCCTTTTAATATTTTAATTAAAAATTCCTTATTAATATCATTTTATGGGTAATAACTTATACATTTTTCAAGTCTGATTTGATTTGGTAGTTTCAGTCCTTTTACATTGATATTGGTTCCATAAATTCCAAATTTTTATCTAAAATTTAAATATCATATATATTAATTATATATGTATTTATAATCATCTTTTATAGTTAGTCACTGAAAAATTAATCACACCATTTGTGGCAATGGTAAGCCTTACCTATGAATTCTCATTCCTTCTATTTTATTGATAGATTTTATGAAATAAATTAAAATATTTAATTACATTTAATTAATAATTGTTATATAGTTTATATTATATATATTCAATTAAAATTTCCTAATTACCATCCATTCATAAATTAAATGATGATGTATTACATCACTTCATGGAGGCATTAGTGCACACATACAAACATGCAATGAAATTATTTTTCTATATATTTGAAGTTAAAAATGTATATGTGATATTAAAATTTCCTCAATTATATATAAATATTTTAAATATATCATTATATCCAGCTATTGAGGTGGTGATGGTTAGTGAATTATATCAGTTAATGAGGCAATAGTCTACCGTAGAGAAGATCGATGGTCTCATTTCCCATTTGATAGAGGGTGATATTCATATAGGCTATTCCATTAATATAATAAGATATTAGTATATTAGGATACTTATGATAATATATAATCATGTTTGATTATGATTTTTTGTAGTTGGATGAAAATAAAAAATAAAATCCTCGGTAAAGAGCGATGCCTTTTCTTTAGACAACATCTCCAGGTTAGCACCAAAATCTTTCTTTGGATGAATTTCTAATAATAATAAGGCATATTGATAATGATGAAGAATTTAATGAGTTAATTATGGAAGGTATTGTATAAACAAGATTTTTTAGGGAATGTGGAGTGGGGAGGATATGTGGTTCCCTGTAATAAGTCAGGGAGATGACAGACATGGATATTTTTTTAATGAAAAAGGCATCCCCATGTTTTATACATTATAGAAGTATAAAAAAGTCAAAAAAATTTATCCTTAGATATGATGAGGTAAAAAATTACCATAAAATAATAATTTTACAATATTTTAGTTCTTTTTAATAATTTTACTTTTATTCTAACATCCGAATAAAAAAATTTATCCATATCCATGGTAATAAATTGTTACTCATTTACTATTCTTCTTGACCAAGAATTAAAATTGACTTATTATATAATATTAAATTTTTTAATAAATATTATTTATTCAATTTTATCAAATTTATTTTCCATAAGTGGAATAGTTTAATTTAAATGTAATCCAAAAAATGTGGTGAAAAAGTAGATTTTCCAAAGAAAATGTTTTTAAAATTAAATATTGTTTTCATGTCCAAATTCAATATAAAATTGATTGTAAATTAGAAAAATTGGATTTTTAATTATAAAATTGAAATAATGTTAATTTCAATACATTTTTAAGCAAGTTGTATCATTTTAAAATCTAAAATAAATGGATATTTCCAGAAAATTAATATTTTTATCTGTTTACAATAAAACATGTTTTAGGAAAATTAACAAAAATAAAGTAGAAGATATTTTTTAAATGTTGATTTTAAATATTATGTTAATTGTTTTATGAAATTTTTATAATATAAAAATTAATTAATTATAATATTTTCCTCATTATAGAAATTATATAAATTTCTATATTAAAATATATTTTTGATGCATATAATGACTTTATAGGAAAATAAAATTTCTTTTTCTAAACCCTCATAAATATTTTTAATATATGGTTAATATATTGAATACAACAAAATTTGATCTATATTATATAAAGGAAAAATTTATATATCCATATCAATTTTATATTTTGGTTAGTGAAAAATCTGTCTTATGTGTAACAAAAGATATCAATAATTTTAAGTAATTTTAAATAAAAACGTGTAAAATATTTGTGTCTAACATTAAACCCCAAAAAAAGAATTTCAAACTATAATTTCCATTACATTGTTACAAACAACTAGTGATACTACTTACTTTTTACATCATCAAGATCCCTTGTAAATTCTTCATTTTTTTTAGAAAACAATTATTAAATATAAGAGTTTGCATATTTGATAGAAATTTTTTTATGATATAGAATCTTTGTTGGTGGTTTTTTATAAAAATGATCACAATCTAGTGGTATGACATTTGAATTTAGTATATCCAATCCTAACAGTGTGTTAGTTAATGTAATCAATATAATATGATCCAAAATCGATCTAGAATCTTGAAATGACTAATAGAGAAAATGATCTCATATCCATTATTCTCGAAACTCGTTACCTTCTTTTACATCAGTATTCATGGAAACACATTTTCACAAAATTTGAACTTCTTATGTCATTTATTTTTGTTATCATAACCTTATTGTTGACTCTTAGATATCATGATTTGTTTTTAAATTTATCTAACATTCTATATCATTTTCACATATATCTATGTTCACAAAATCAATATTTATTCAATATTATCAGAAATTTTTTGAATTCAGTATTTCTGTACATATGGGTCTTCATAAGGGTTCATATGAGTTCTTGAGTGATATCTATTTTTGTATGAATACATTATTAGTGGAAGGTAGTGATCACAACCACTAATTAATTTCATGGAAGTAGATGTAATCATATTCTCTTGGGTTTTGATTAATCACTTAGAATGACCATATGTTAGAGGATTTTAGGAAGTGTACAAACTCAACATTATATCAAGATATTAATAAAAACATATATAGATTATTTAGGTAAACCTAAGATCCAGATCATATACAATGAAATGTGTTACTTTATGAAACCTTTCTAATTTCATAATGTATATCTTGGTAAGATTAGGTTATGATAAATAAACATTTATAGATTTAAAGTGCATTGAATTATATTTAAATCAAGTAAAACCCATATAGTAGAATTCCAATTATATGTTTGGGAGAATTTGAAAAAAATTATGTTATTATGTTTTCCTATTTCGATTCACCTATGGTTAAATTTTGTAACATATCTCTATAATTTTTTCTCCTTACCTTAACACACTAAAATACAATGATTCAATATAAAAACTTTTCAATATATCCGTAGATGGTGTCCGAAAAGAAATAATATTTTTGTTTTGTATTCATCTTCATACATCCAATATGAATAATGAATGAATAACTATGAGCCTCTTATAATATCTCATTCATAAAAAATGTTAGCGAGGGGATAGAAACACTATTCTTGAACAATATTATACCATCATAATTAATTTTAAAATCGAATACATTTCCCACCATATTTTATAGCTCCTAACTATACCTTAATGAAACTATTACCATCACATGTAAATGTTACTAAACCCTTATATTATAATGATATTATTGTCCCATTCCCAAAAACATTTCATGATCAATCCATTACATATATATAAAAATATATATATTGTAATTCACTATCATAAATAATCTTTTATGATCTTTTTGTATCCAAATATAGTCCACCATGATCACATCTCTAGGATAATGATCTATTGAGTTTTCATAATCTATATTAATTCCAACCATATTCTCTATTATATATTTAACACATTCTCTGTGAATATATTCATTAAAGTATTATTATTAGTATATTTGTCACACAAATCTCTATAAAATTAATGCAACCATATTAGTGATAAAAAAACAACTCCTAACTTCAAATCATTTTAAGGACAATTTTTTCATGAAATATAATTTTTCAAGGACATAAGCTACCGTCTTGTCATTTTGTGCAAGAAATGATCTCATTCCCTTCACTCTGACATCACTATAAATTACAAAATCTTCTACATAATAGGGTATGTTAAGAACAATTTTTATGTTAATTATTCAATTAAGATCAAAAAAAAATTTCATGATATATATATTCCTAATGAATATTTTCTCCCTTATAAGTTATATTAGTGTGTAGATTATATTATCATTACAGATATTTCACAAGGCATTGATTATATCAAATAAAACAATGAAAAATATGGATCTCATTAACCATGATTAATCTACGCCAATGTTCATAATCTTATTTCTAGGATGGGTATAATAATATAACCTATAAATAGTTGAGGTTTGGATTATTGGTAAGCACCACGTAATCATACCTGATAAATCGGATTTCAAAAACCATTGGGCATGGGGAATTGTAGTAGTACAGTAGAATACTGTAGTAGTGGTGTCACTGTAGCAATTGAAGGTACTGTAGCAACGGCAGGTCACTGTAGCGGCGATAGGGTACTGTAGCAGCGGCAGATACTATGCAGTACTGTAGCAGGTAGAGTACACTAGCCACACTATTCACAGAATGTTCTGTGGGACAAATATTTGGGCCTACGGGCCATGTAATGTGCTAATTTCCCACTGGGTCTTCGGTTTATGTAATGGGTCTCCCTCTACCAAATTAAAAGAGGTATTTACTTTTCTTTAAATAATAAATGAGGCTTCAGCTCCAACCTTAAAAAACACTAATATATCCTATATTTATATTATATGAACCTAAAATGAAACTTTTGTATCCTGAAATAAAATATCATAAATTTCAGAAACATTTTATTATTTATAAGGGTCTTCTATACAACTGTCAATTCATCTTCATTTTCCTCATTTATATTTCAATAAATGAGAATATTATTCAAAAATAATACAAAAAAACTATTCAATGTAATATCTAATGAATCTATTCATTAAATCATTGAATATAGAAAGGAAATTAGTATGAATAGATGAAATCAATATATATTTCATAGTGTATATAGATTGTGTAGAATTTATTCTTGGGTATATCATCTTTCTTTACCTCGAATTGATAATATCAGGAATGAATGTAAATTTTGGAAATGTATTGAACTCTTCATAGCTAATCAAAAATACACAATTACATGTGAGATGATACTCACACTTTATATATATCTTGTTTTGTTCTAAATAATATATTAATAGTCACATTTATTAATATTCATTCAAAAAAATGAAATAGTGTGCCCGAAGGTGAAACATGATTCAAATAAATCATTTTCCAATATTCTCATTAAATTTCTTTATCAATTTTACAAGCTCAATCAATTCCATACTACATGGGCTCTTCAAATAATGTTGACACCAGGTCCGATTTCAATTGAAAACTCAACATCATGATTTAGCAGATGACTACATAAATAATACAAAATTATATAAAAAAACATCCACATAATTGGTATATAATCAACGACGAGTTTTTCAAAAAAAATATGCGATAAAAACTTACCTGGAATAGATGTAATGATCTAGAAAATGGATGTAATTTCAATTGGATGTTGATATTTATCATCACACACCATAATGATATTATATTATATTGTAATATGAAAAATATAATACATTACTTGGAAATTCATGTAGTATTTATGTAGTTTGACAAAATCCAAGGATAAAAAATTCAAATTAAACTAGATGGATAATAATAATATATCTTGAAGATTGTTAACACATACTTCAACCTGATAATATTCAAATATAATATATGAGATTATTGTACTATTAGTTATTTTCTATGGTAATTCAGTATGTAATCATTAGTGTTGAATTTTTAAATTGATGGAAAAAATTCCACACATAATTTGGTGTATAGATCAATAGTCAAATAATAAAGTATCATTTCTAGAGTGTATGGTAACTATACCATTCACCATAACATTATAATTGATAACTACATCAGTCATGATCATATATGATTACAATTTTTATTTTTACATAAGAGATTTTTTATGATTGTTATCCTTGTTATCCCTTGGAATATGGAACTGAATCACAAAATTATCAAATTATATTAAGGTATAGGATTGAGTTGGTACTGTTGTATTCAATTGAAATCTTAATGAATTTATTTTAATGTTATCCACCCATTACTTCTAAATTATGTCATTCTATAGACATGCTTCACAAACATGAATCATTTTCTTTTTAATTTTTTTGGAATTCAATAAATTTCTCTTTCCCACACTTTTGGATTGTTAGTGGTTTAAAATTATTCTTTCATCTACAAATATTTTCATATAAGATTTAATGAAACATAATCATTCTTTTTGTATAACATAAAATTAAGGTTTTTACCAATCTTTTCTACCTATATTAAGTTTCAAATGATTTCTTCATAGAATCCAAATTCCCTAATGGATGATTAATTTTTACCAGTTGGTTTCAAAAACCACAAGAACGATTCTATTTTTATTTTAGGGATAATTATTAAATAAAAGGATAAAAATAATGTCCTATAATTTTTTCCATGTAGGTACTTATGGATTATTCACCCCACTATATAATATTAAATAATTTCTTATCCATTTGTGTATATAACTTTAGAGGGTATTACATATTAAAAAATATGATATTATAATCATTCAATTGAAAGGATTTAATTACATCCTCTTTTATTGAATTATTAACAACAATACCATTAGATTTATTTTCCTTTCACATGTTAAATGTTTAGAAAAATAATTTCATGGTCTTATAACTAAAGACAAGAAAATATAACTTCCATCGGAATGATCCATTTCCCATTAACTAGTGGATTTTATGTCCCACATAAGGATGGTGAACAATGTTGTATAAAATATTAAATTGACGTCTTATCGTTTCTTGTTATATTATTATGTTCATCATGAAATATATTACCACTTATGACATGAGATTGTTCAGTAAGAATCTTAACAAAATATTGCATCACTGGTTATAATCCATTTGGTATCTTTTGAGGATGGTCATTTAAATGACTGTCACATTTTTGGTTCTCATGAATCATCTGTGTTCCATCCATCAACTAAATCCAAAAGAAAAGTGTGATAAAAAATATTCATTGTGGGAAACCACATAATCCTGAAAAATAATTAATCTTTTGAATAAATAATGATAATTTATATTCAATCAATGAATCCATATGTTTATCCATGGTTAATCATTATAATCAACATTTTGAATCATTTATAATGGTTCGTAAAGTGTATGTGACTTTACAAAAAATATCACCTAGGTGTGTAAATCCTGGTGTGAATCAATGCCTATTGTCATAGACCATGAGATGATCGAGTCAAATCCTATGCACCCTTTCTAGAGTTATTACCCATAGGAATAAGTTTTCCAGAGCCACAAACACTTGTAGTATCCAGAAACATATGGAAATTATATTAATACCTCACTCCATTCTTTAAAAAAGAATTAACTTTATCTTATATATATGGTTTTCCTAAGTTTGATTACTAAATAATTCTCATCCTAGTTTCAATAGGATAACTAGTCAATAACTCTAATACCCACTATATCAACTCAGTCTTCTTATATATAAATATTACATATAATTTGTAAATATTCAATTTATTTCACAAATATAAACCTGTTAGAAGTAATTGATTTCTGTATTTAGAGAATAATACACATACATATGTTTCCATTAATTAGAAGTAACATATTCTTCAAATATTATCAATTTATACACTCATCATTGACATAAGATAATTAATATAATTCATGAAAACAAATTAAACAAATACATAAGATAAGGTGATCTTAGATTCATAATTTGGTTTAAATATGGGAGATATCAATCAATAATCATAAGAAAGTATATGATATTTTGAATAGTATGAGATTATATAGATGACTTTTAGCAAACTATTAAAATTCGTCGATCTTTTTATATTGTAATGTTCAGATGCAGTGGTGATGATTTTTCTACTTTGTCTAATATTTGAATAATGTTTTTAATGGAATATATTTATTTTTATATAATATAATTAACCACAATATCAAAAAGTTACATCCATTATTTGGGATAAGAAGTGGTAATATAGTGGATTTTTTAATTTATATTTTCATGCCATATCTTAGATACTATTTATAATGTAATTTTATCCTAATAAGTGTTATGGAAATTATTTCGGATCGCAATTGTGTTTTGATCCTTAATGGATTTTTTTTTCAAATATGGAATAATCTATTGATACACTAATTCCTATAAGTCACCATTGATATATATATGAATTAAAATTATAGAATCTGTATTAATAATGAAATTTTAGAAATTATGGAGAGGGATCATATAAAATTTCAAGTTGATTATAATATATTCAATTATGAAAGGGGAATTGTTTTTGAACATAATATACTAAGAGGTGATGTATTTTAAATCATAAATCACCATGTTAGAAATGTGGATAAATGTCTACGATAGAAATAATAATGAAATAGAGATTTAATTAAATGTTCATTAAAAGTATAATGAGGTTATGTGGATTAACACAATCATATTTTTATACTTTTTCTTTTATTATCTAAATGTTATAGATAATAAAATATGTGTATTTATTGAAATTTGATATGATGACGAAATTGTGAATACTTATTCAAGAAGATTGAAATATAATTACAATACAATGAATGTATTGATTAATGTAATGGATGAATTGATTATATTATTACATGATTTTTATATTAGTGATTCTACGCTTGAGATGATATCTCATAAATTTTTTTTCGAAAATTATAAGATGAATAAATGTGTAATTAATTAAAAAGAAAAAGATCCTTATTAGTGATTATTTAATGAAAATAAGTTTTACATAAAGATATTTTTAATTTAAATTAATCTGAGGCGAGGAAAAATAATTCATGATGGGTTTCCTTTATTCAATTTATATCATTGTGGAATGTTTTGTAACATTGAAACTATGAATGTTAAAAATGTTCCAAGATTAAAAAATAAGATGATACACACATGGTGACATTTTATAGTAATGTGATAGGAAACAAAAAATTACATTTTGAATTACTTTATGATGGATAAAATAGTATCAAAAAAATGTAAATAACTTAGTGTAAGTTTAATTAATAAAGAAAATGTATTTAAATGACATTAATGGGAGAGAGATATTTTAATTCAAAATAAAATATATTTTTAAGATAAATGGGAAGGATAAGAAATTTAAAATGAAGTTATCATTGAAAGAAATATTGAACAGGAGGCTAGAGTTGCTGAACTAAATGATTGAAGTAATATTTTTTTCCAAAATATGATTAATGAATTATATGAAATACTAGTATGAGAAGAAATATTTATTTAGGGTAAATATTTATCAATATAAAAATATATAGAAAGAAAATTTAGGAAAAATATTCTAGCTCATCATAATGGAATAATAAAAGGGAATAATTATTAATGGTTTGGTTTCTATGGTGAATAAATTTTTTAAATGGGTTGAGAATCATTATTTTTCAGTAACTTTTTTTTGACAAATGTTATGAAATGGATAATAATCATTGATTACTAGAATGCGATTGGGAACTTAGAACACATGAATGGTGCAATAGAAAATTGAATGGAATGAAGATCCATCATATAATAATTAGTATTACATATAGAAATAATTTAAATATTTAACAAAAATTAATTATGGGTGATGAAAAAAATTTATATCCATAAAGGTTCATGCTTTTATAAAATCCTACTAATAAGAATAAAATGGAAATGAAGAACACCTAGAAGAATAATTAATTGACAATGAGAGAACACATGAATACACCTCAATTTACTTGTTGTAGTTATAGAATGATACGAAATATATAAAATAATATTTAGATGACAAATAGTGACATGAATTTAAAAGGGAAATAAAATAAGGTGAGATAAAATCAAAACACTGAGTCCATTTTTCATTGATTATTTTTTAAAGGATAAAAACACAATTCCATGTAGTTATTATAATATATATAAATATATATTTAATTGGAGACTCAAAATGGTTAAACATTATAGATCACTAGGAAATCATATGACATTTAATATAACATTTATATAATATTATTAAAATTATCATATAAAAAACAATAATACACATACAAAATTTAATTGGCCTAGTGTCTAAAATATTTTTGTTTAATAATAATTATTTTAAATTATATTGTTGAATGACCATGTTTTATTTTAATATGAAATAATAAAAGATCATCATAATATTATCAATATATTGAATACTATAGAGACAAAAATAAAAAAAGTCACCTAAAAATTGAGTATGGTTATTATTGGACTAAATATAATGGTGAGATATCATTAATTTTATTAAAATAACTTGGATTAATTATGGTTTTTTTGTATAACTCACCAAATAACATCATGGTTAAACTAAAAAATACTACAAAATCAATAAAATAGTTTAAATAATTTTAACTTATAAAAAATCTAAATCCTTATATCAAAATAATAGTTCAAACCTTCCTTCCAATTTAACAAAACAAAATATTTAAGTACCATGGTATATAAACATTATAGTATAAATAATTATATTTAAGTAGTGTTATATTGATTAAGAGATTTTTTAATTTTATCCCTACATGTTTCATCATAATATGTCTTCTATATTTATTTTTATAATAATTAAATGATATATAATGTAAAAATATGGAAATTGGATGAGAATATAATGAATCACATAATAATTTAATAAATCAAATACTAATGAATAAAAATATATGTAGAAAAAATAATAATGGAATACATTTAATTTAACATTAATTTATAATAACTTTTTAATAATAAAATATTATTGTAGTTTAAAGAGCGGCATTATGGTAATGGGAAAAAATAAATGAAGAATTAAATTTTCTTTCAGAAGAAAGTATTTAATATACTTGGAAATGGATATGGATTCATATAATGGAAGTGTATACATGAATATAGTTTCAAATTGATGGAAGTAAAATATAACTATTGAATAAAAGGGGTATCTATTGTATAGAAATACGACACTTTAATAAATGAAAGATAAATAGAGTCTAAGAGGGAGAGTATAAACATGAATGATGAATGAATGCGAAGGTTTTTATTTAGGAATAATGATTTTAATGTAAAAAAAATATTTGAGAAAATGAAATAATAAATAAAATAATACTAATGTAAAACATTTAATTTTTTATTCATGTAATATGATATAAGACAAGGAATAGTAGATATCATATAGAGAAACAATATTGAAAAATAATATTTATTTTGAAGTGTAACCCATACCCTTCAGTTCTTCTCACTATAGATGATATAAAGCACACATGGATGTGTATAATGACCTTGACCATCCTCAATCATAAAATATATATTTTCAGGTTTTTAGGGTGTTATCATGTATTTTTATTTGAGTTAGGTGTAGAATTTTTTTTTTTTTTTAAGGGATGGAAAAAAACCATTTCATAATGGGGTGATGCCATATTGGTCAACATTGTTTTGTTTTATAATGTATTAATTAATATAATATTTATTATCCAGGCCAAACCATTTTAGAGAACGTGGTGGTGGTCATGGAATATGTGGTTATTTATTTCACAAGATTTCATAATGGAATGTTAAATTCTCATTTTCATGGTTGGGATTCAAATTATAATACTTATATGTTTTTGGGTGTAGTATGATGGATTTTTGGTGGAATGGGAGTTTTGTGACATTTTAGGAGTGTCTCATGAGATTTATGAGTTATGCAATATTTAATTAAGTGGTATAGAGGGTGTAGTTATGGGGGATTATTGGTGATGTTTCTTAATGAAACATGATTTCATACATATTTTTTTGTCTGTTGATACTATATTAGGTGATTTAATTTTATTTTTTGATGGATGGTATTAGTATTCATTATGGAATTGGAGATTTTGTATAAGACATGTCAAGAATATCTCATTGTTTTCTTGTTTTGATTTAGAAATGACAATTTCAAATATAATTATACTTTGGTAGTAGTCAATAATACATTATAATGGGAAATGTATGGTTTTAATTAATTAGTAAGAATTGTTTTAATGTCATAGAAAATATGATCTCAATTAATGGAGGGAAAAAACTATTTTTTACCCACCACAACATTGTAGGGACCCAGAAAAGTTTGTTATAAATTTAAGATATATTTTATAATTATTTCATTTTCTTTTACTTAATTTATAACATAAGAGACTATTGGATCACTTCATGGTATTCATAGGATAATTCAATCAAACATTTTCATCTCTCGTAATTTAATCAATATTTTTTATTTATAGTACTTTATTCCTCATTTCCTCCAACATTTTTTATTTATTATTTTCATTAAACTGTAGATGTTGTTTTCACTTGATTTGTAGGGTTTTTTAGAGGCATGATGATAATATTATGTTTATAGGTTTCTTAGATTGTATTGAGAATTTTTATTCTCTTCACTATTCTTCATCTAATTCCTAATCTATGTTCATTAATCTGTATTTTGTGGCTTGTTATTTGAGTTATCAAATAAATTATTATATTAGAATATGGTATTATCATTTTATTTGAAAATCTAGATATGGTATAGAATTTACTAGTAAACATTTGTAATCAAACATAAAATTTGAAAAATTGTAACATTATGAAATTTTGTATTTTGATTTCTTTGATATTTATATATCACAATGATTCAAATATTTTTCCTTATTTTTTTGATAATTTTTGAAAAATATATTTGTTTCTTGTATATATAAAGGTATTTATTTGATAATAAATTATTGAATTTAATAAATACAAATGATAATATTGAATTATTTTTTTCATAGAATTTCCAATATGATTAAATATTGATACGTTAAATTATTTATATATTGGTAATTTATTGACGTTAAAAAATTATGGGATTATTATATATTCAATATTCTAATTGTTACTATTATTTTTGGAATGGTTAACATGTTATATTTATTTTAATGATGGATGATATTATTATGGTATTCTCTTGTTCTAGTGGTAGTTCATGTTTATGGTATTGAGAATGGTACATTAATGTTGAGTTTCGATTTGGATAATATTAAAAAAAAATTAGTGATAAGATATTTTTAATGTTACATAATTATGTTTTTAATTATTACTATTTATTATTAAAACAAATTTGTACATACTTCATAGTTTACATGAATATAGAATTATAATTAAATAATTAAAATAATAGAAAAAAATAATAAATTATAATGAAATAAATAGAAATGTGATGAATTAAAAAAATATGATAGACGATAAATAATTTTTTGATAATATGGTTCAATAATGACGAGTCATTATGAGTTAGTGAAATAATAATAAGTTTTATCTAATGTAATATTATTTCATGAATGCTCATCATATAAAGGGAACAATTAAAGATAAATAATTTATTAATTATAAAATCTAAATGTTGAATTATAATGTTCTTAACAAGTAATTAGAGAATAAAAATAAGAAAAATCGATAAATATGGAGGAAAATAATGTGGTTTGTATTTTATTAATAAGTAGTTATTATGAAATTTGAACTGAATGGATAATTCTTTTTATGAATGATTTTACTATTTGGATTTTTTCTACTAGGAGTGGTAGTGTAGTTGATTTCATGATTCAATTATAATTACAAAAATAAATTTAAATTGAATTAACCATTTGATTATAAAATTTTATCATATTTATTAATGATAAATTATATCAAACACTTGAAAAACATATTATTGATTGTAAAAATTTTATTATATTGAATTCAACATTACATTCAGAAAAACAATATATTGATTAGAAAGGATAATAATAAAAATTGTATAAAAATATAAATTAAGATTATATTAATATGAAAATTTGGACATGTTTAACTCTCTATAATGTTAGCACTCAAAATTACACAATATAAATAAAAATGAATATTTGAAATGAAATATTCATTTTTAGAAATAAATAAATAAATAATTATATATATAATATGGAAGAAAAAATAAGTTACTGATGAATAAATAAAATATGTGATATGTATAGAACATAGGGAACCCATATGACTGTTAAAAGTATGACCATTGGAATGGTCATCTGACTACTTGGAAAATAATATTATCCTTATGAATAGTAACATAACCATTAGATTAATATCCTCAATGATTTTAGTGTAACATAATATTTACACATTATATTAAATGAAAATATGAAATATTTTAATTTTAATGTTTGTAAATAAATATTTTAATAAGGTCAAAATAATTTTCTATATTTTGGGAAATCACATATATTTTATTTCAATTTGTAATAATATATAATACTTTTAAAAATATAAATTTTTGTAAAATATGTTTATAAAACCATTTTATTTTGCACCAAAATAAGATTTTATTCTATTTTACAATATGTAATTTTTTATAGTTTTAAAAAAGTATTCCTAATTATAATATTGTAATTTTACATGTAAATATCGATTTATTTGAAAAAAGTTATTTATTTATTTAATTCATAAAATTGATATCATATTGTGAATATAAACATGAAACAATTGTTATGGTGATTATTTATTTTTATTCTAAAATAGTTGAATTTTCCATGAATATTGAGATACTATAAATTATTATGTTAAACTATATAAGTTAAATAATCCATCAATTGCATAAGGGGTTATGTATAAAACAATTATTTGGAAATCAGATTGAACATTTACTATATATATTAATAATAATAAACACTATTGGTTATCATAAAGAAAATAAAAAACTAATGAATAACATATTTAAACACTCTCATCTCCTCCCTTTTTCATTACCTCCCCTCACCACCCCTTATCCAACACCCATTATGCCATAAAATTTCTTAATCTATTCAGAACACTCTGCTAACCTCACTTCCCACATACATAGAATAATTTTAATGTAAAAACGTATAATACGAAGGATCCTTAAGTGGAATCCTATGACGAAAACATCCAAAATAAGAGGTAAAACGCTCAAAGTAGAATTTTGTATTTTATTTTGTCATAAACCAGTTTAGATACACTAGAATATTGATACTTTAGAATTTCAAGGCATTTATTAAATTTTTTTCTCAATCTGTATGGTTTGAAAACTAGAACATGACATCAAACATAAATAAAAATAGAAATAGGTCTCCTTAAAATATATGAAAATAAATTATACAGGTCCTTTCATGAATATCCTAATCAGCCACTTAATACCTAGGATCATAAGTTAATTTAATCAATGGATCAATCAATCCTGGTAAAATAAATCATTTCAAATCATTTCCTCATTTTTTCTATCAGTTTCCTAATTTCAGTTTCAACATGGTTTTATGTTACAAAACAAAATAATTGGTTTTCCTTAAATTCTTATATTTAAAAATCATCATTCAATTAATGTAAATTTTCCATAGAATAAACATCAAATTATAACTCTAAATACAAGTTCATTTCAACCCATAATTTCTCTCAAAATCCATCAAATAATTTCAGTTTCATTAAAAATAGAAATTTTATCACAATTCCCTATCATTTACAAATACCAAAATAAATCATATCAAATTAGAGTTTTAATATAAATTTAAAAATTATTTGATATCAATCAACTAATATATGGTTTCAATTGTACTGTAAATACTTATGAATTATCCTACATCTAATTGCACGATCATAATAACACCCACAATGGGAACACCATTGAAAATAGAGGTGAAAGACATCACAATATCAAACCCATAACCATGATCAGTAAAAATAATGATTTAACCTATCATAAACATGTTGATATATCACTCTCTAAACATAAGAGATGAGGATATTTGGATAAATTATAAGTTAAATGATTTTGTTATTGAAAATAGATAAAAAATCAATAAAACATCGATCCTCCAATAGAAGTGTTTGGATGATTCAATTTGACCACTTGAGAGTGTCGATAGTCCAAAAAAATTTATTATTGATGAAGAAGGTGAATATAGAATAAATTGGGGATCTAATAAATTTTTATTTAACTTTTTGGTGATTAAAAATTTATCTGAAAATTTTTCCAGAGTCGTTGCATAGTTTGTAGTAATGAGAACTTAACCATGTGCCCCTACTAGAAATTGTGATGGAGAGGAAGGTTTTGTTGCATATTTAATGTATTGATTTACCAAAAAATAAAAGCATTTGTTTCCAAGGATAGATGTTTTGAACAGGAAGGAAATTTAATTTATATAAATCATCCTACCCCGTCTAGATTACCATCACCTGGAACATGATTTTTCGGGTTAAACAACATGATTTCCCATTATTTTTCACCAATCATTCATATTGACTTCCTTTTTTTGACAAACTCCTAAAAAGATCCCAAATCAATACCCAACCATAAAACATAATCAAGTGTAAATATATATTTGATAGAAGGTAACAAGACGTTACATTCTCCCAAACACAAACACTTTATATCCCCAGAAAGTATTTTAATAAGCATCCATATCAATGAGATAAGGTCAATGATACCTCATAAGTGACACATGCTCCCAAGTATCATGTGAATCAAAACCATGATTCCATAAAAAAAGGAAAAAATGTATCATCTTCCCTTGAAAAACATTTGTATCAAAGTAAAAAATCCCACCTCTATACTATGTCAGGGATATATCAGGTTCATCATCAATATCTTCCCAAAATAGTACATTTGAAAAAGTAGAATGATACTTTTTTGATCTGAAATACATGAAACACAATCTTGATTTAATTATGTTACAGTGAATGTCCCAATTAGTGAGAAACATTTGTCACATTCTAAAAACTCTATGAAGGAACCACAAACATCAATAACTGATTTCATTATTTCACAAGATGTAAGTGACTCGACCAATGTGAAACTACCAATAACACCAGGCTAATAACAGAAACTTTCAACAAAAATCGATGAAGATCAACAAAATATTTATACCATATATGTGCCATCAACATTTGTTGATGAATCAACTAAATCGTCACAATTGTCTATTTTAAAAAATATTCTCCAACCAGTAAATATTCACCAATTTATGAAAAATAAATTAGAGATTTAAACATTAATACGTAAAATCACTCATAATTATACATTATAAAATCATGATAGTACAAATTATTATAGTTGAAATAAAATAGTCCCAAATGGAAAACCAAAACTACATTAATATAGATTCTACAAATAAAAATAATTTCCTCAAGTATATTTATACCTATTTCTCTCTATCCATCTATCTATGGATGATATTCCAGGATAAAATGTGACTAGAATCTATATACCTAATTGAGGATTCTCTGAAAATATGAAATAACATAGGGATCCCATTCATAAATGATAGAAGATAAAACATTATGAAAACAGAAAATATCTTTCACGTAGAGAATCCCATGTCTATACATTTCCACGACATGCATTGTAGTTCTTAAGATGATAATACATCTTAGTTTTTAAATATTTAAACTATTATGCTTACATATAGTAATATATAACGGATAAAACATTATTTCATGGTACCAAATCAATGGAGAATTCCACCTCTCGTATCATTTTAATTTTAGTGAAAACATATAGAAACACCATAGATAACTTGAGGACTACTATATTGAGAACATTTATTAATGATTCTTAATATGTATAAAAAAATATAATCATTTCCAACTCTTGAAATTATGTTCCTTCTCTACTAGACATCGGTTTCCATTCTCCCTAAAAACATGTAAGTCCCCATCAAGAATAGTCTAAAAGGCCCATTAAAGAAAACAATCATTCTAGACCTTACGGGTTATCCGAGAATCCATCTTGAAAAATAATTCAAGAGGATTAATTTCAAGATCCATTAATTTATATATAAAATAAATGACCTAGTGATGGAATACAAAAGAGTGAAAACTTTGACCATACTCTCTCTTCATTATGAGGGGCGTAATAATTTCCATCTCATAAGAAAAAATATCAATATAATGTTTTATTAATTTTCACAATACAATTCATTATAAACTATTGACATGCACTAGTATAAAAAATGTATTCACTAAAGAAAAATCTATAGTGATGGTACCTCTCACAGGAACTTCACCAACATCAACTTCTTCTAGTGATTTTTCAAATACAAGGAGAATATTCATTCCAAAGGCATGTGAATAGAACCCCTCAGTTATAGAAACAACTAATTTAACCATGATAATTTTTTGGATGTTTTTCATGACACTCTGTGTAGAGTAAAAAATTAATTATCGACCTTATATAGGAAATATGAGTGTCTACACAAACAATAGATCTTGGATTCCACATTGGAAATACATTTAAAATATACAATCATTCCTCACTAAAATAATTTTATGTGTTATCTTCTAGGAACTCTTAGGGGGTTTGGATGATGACCACTATCATGGTCCATAAATAAAATATTTCAATGTTATTTTTTCCTCGACTATAACTCAATAAATATTATAATATGAAAAAATGTAACTCTTATCGTACTTGACATACAAGAAAGGTATATCATAACCATTTAGGATCTATCTAACACATCATCATAAGAAGTGATATTCACCATAAAGACTTGATATTTCCTATAAAACAGAATACCCATCTTAAATCATTGATCCTTCAATTTTACATTTTAACAACCTTAGGATATATGTGAACATGCTCAGAAAATTGGATTGCATAATGTGACACGGTTCTATGATCCAGTTAGAGGCTGAAAACAACTTTTTGTTTTAATAAAACCATGGAATAATTGTTGAACTTATAATTGAAAAGTAATATATTTTAATTCCACTCAAATACATCATGCTTCTTTGTAGTCACCATAAAATCCCCCATCATTCTATTAGGTTCTTCAAGAATATAGAGTTTCACTTCACCATTATAAATTTTTCTTTTTCTAAAAACTCAAAATGTAGTGATATCTTTTTCAAACAATACTCATCATATTGAGGATCATTTGAGCATTTTAAATCATTATTTATTATATGATTAAACTCATTATCATTAGATCTCAATTCATCCCTTCACAAATCCCCTATAAAATCATAATTGGGAACATGTACATCAACAAATCCCAACGTATGGATAACACTCACCCCTATCTCAATAAGATTTTGGTCCACTGGATGATTCATGTGATGGGTTTCACTATCAACTTCCTTCTTTATTCTATACAATCACTATTTTAGAGGCATGATGTTACCCAACATCAATATACAACACTAAAAAATCAATACGATTACATTGATCAACAACTCAATTTAGTGATATTGGAATACAAATTTTATCAATGTAAATTATATATAAGAAATTTTTAAAATGATAATCTGGTAATAAATTTCAAAAATAAACCAATCAGATCAAATTAATCTTCATAGTCACATTCCCCAAACACTCATGTTTGCACAAGGCTTGTTACGATGAATGATGTTGAGGAACTCACTTTTAACTACCTGGTAAGTCCAGAAAATTATTCCATTTATTAATCATGACATTCCAATCTACATACCAACATATTGAAAATAAGGATATCATTTCATTTGATACTTCATTTTCAGGATCCAACCTCGATATACTATTACACCGATACCCGAGTTAGTCCTGAGATGGCCTGAAGATAATTTTTAATTATCTAGGGATGGTGAATATAATATGTAATAAAATAAAATAATAGAATATTTTTTTCAAAAAATTAGTGGATTATAAACAATACATGATGGGATATCCACACCAATGTATGTGATTGTACAAGAATCAAATCAATAAAAATAATACACAAGTAGTATGTACTAAAAACACACAACTACTATCAATGAATGGCTCATAAAATCAATCTAATAAATGTATCACATCACCATTGGTCACCATTATTACTCTAGGTCCAAAAAATAAATAATACCCACCATCTCTATTTGGTAAATTCAGATTTCATTGACCTAGCACAAGACAATCAACAAGCACTGAATGGTAAAGATAGGGTGTGAGATAAATTTCATACTAGTGTCTCAACAAGTTTTTCGTAATCATATTCATAACAATAAAATATTTATAAAATATTTTTCAAATAACAAAAATTCATGGAAATGAATTTACATATTTCAATAAAACAGTCATTCAATTTAAAAAGATGGAATATATATGAAACTAAAATTAAAGAAAACATTTATATAAGAAATTTATATACAATAGTTAGAATAAATTAAATATTTCTATAATTTATATCGTTTATAAATTTGTCAAAAAATAGAGTTATATGATCATAATGTATGATATATATTGGTTGATTGAAATATAATCTGAAAAGTTCCCAATTAGCATCACAACATATGATATGTGTGATCACACTATTAAAAACCTCAATTGATGATTCAATATTGGAAATCATTCAACACACCATTAGGGTACCAACATGATAATTTTTTTCTACAATGGTTTCGATTATATGGTAATCATCAATCTATTTCTATGGAGTTAGAGTCCTAGAGTCATAGTTTTAATCGGCAACTATCTACGAGGTATCACATGTTCATCAAACAATAAATTAATTAATCATGGAGAATCTAATAATTTAAAATAATTTAATCATATTTAGGGATTTAAGGCCACATATAGTTTCCCTAGATATACTCTATAAAAAAGAGGCATCCCTTAATGAGGATTTAGAGCAGGCACACTCACCAAAGCAGAACAAATGGATTTGGAAGAATGAGAGGGTATGGATATTTCATCAGGATCATCCTGAGATTGCACATGAATCTTATCTAGACGACCATGCGATGATGGAGAGCTACCATCACATTGTAGATGCTGGGGAGGGGTAGTTCCTCATAGTTATTGTCTGTTTGAATTCCCTAAGACCTCTAGATCATGTAATGTCTCATAAGCCTATGGTTAATGTAATCACTAAGCATATCGGCATTGTAAGGGTTCCCCCTCATACCTTGAAAGAGGGGTTATCAAAAATAAATAAAAATGAAGGCCTTCAGGCCATTTAGGATAGTTTTATGTTCCCAATATTAGTTTCAAAGTTCACTTTCATTTCAATTAAAAATCATAGGTTTCCATCAAATTTATGTATTTTTAAAAAATCCTTTAGTTTAAGAAAGTAGTATCTACAGTCATCCTAAAGTTATTTAATCAAATAAATTTTTAATTTAGTCTAGAATGTCATTCATAATACCCCAATCAATTTCAATTTCATAGTAATTTAAGGGGTTTTCAAAATTCCATATACTTTTGAAGTTAAAAATTATATTATATGAAATATAAAATTTTAAATAAATAAAAAAATCATTTCAAATGAATCATGAAATATAGTGTTTCAATTTTATGTGAAATCCATATAGAAACACGTAAAATTAATAACAATATTACTATAACACCCAATATAGGAATGCCTATGAGAATTGAGGAAAAATATATCAAGGAATCAAACCCATAATCAAGATCCAACAACTTATATATTAGATCTGTCAATGACATGATTATCAAAAAGTCTCTAATAAGAAGAGAATATTTGATTGGAAAAAACTACCACAGAATAGATTGAAATATCATCTGTAGATCAAATGACATCCCCATATCTTCTATCCACAAAGAGAAGTGGTTAGATGTGTCAATTCAGCCTATTGAGAGCCTCAAAATACACATTAATCATATTTTTGATTAATGAGGGTATATTTGGATATGATTAGGGGACCCTATTTTTGTAATTAAATTTTTTAGGGTTTAAAAATCCTACACTTCATTTTCTAGATAGTTCTCACTGTTAGTATTAACTATACACATTAATTTTGAACTCTTACTATATTTTTAGATGTGGAGCGATGTTTGGACGTATAGATGAACCAAAAAATTCCCAACCATGCAGTCCCTCACATTACATGGCTATCTATGTTGGAGGGGATATCCATGCTATTTGGAAGAACCATGTGCCCCCTTATTGAGCTCCATCACCTAGAACATGGTTTCCTGGGCCCAACCATATGGTATACATTTATTGATTTTGAACGGTGCACATCCACATTTCCACCAAATTTTATAAAATAAATTTATATACTCCCCCAAATCAATAACCAGTCTTGATTGATCCCAACAAGTGTCATGAAAATCTACATAAAAGGTCACCAGACATTGCATCATTCATTATTCTACCTCCAGAATCTGTCCTAGCCCATGATCATATGATAACAAAAATATGATTAAGGAATATAAATCTTAATATATCTATGTAATATCACCTTCCAAACATAAAAAAGTATACGAATAATCTTTTTCTATGTTATTCCTTTCATCACATCTAGATATTTTTTTGAATTACCTCCTTTAGGGTAGTTTTAAATTAACAAGTAAGGGTTTAAGAGGGAAGAAATATATATATTATATAATCAGTCATATTATTAAATTAATATATAAAAAAATGTAAATAACAACCATATAATGATTTTAGTGGCCCCATATTTTCATTCGTATATATTTCATCTATTTATATGAATATATAACTCATTACACAAACCAATTCCCTAGGAAAGTAATATTTTTGTGTCTAGGAATAATAAGTACACAATCTTATAATTTAGATAAAGATATTCAACCTATAACATAAAAAGATCCCCTTTATTAAGATCCATAGACATAACCTACAAAAAATTATTTATTCAGAACCTATGGAATGGAATAATAAGAAAGGGTGAGATCATATGCTTACTAAAGGTAAACAAGGTATATATATAAGAATAACCTAAACAAAAGTGTATGAAAACATAAGAATAACATTAAAAAACAATATGGTGGATATTAATATAATAATAATGAGTTATGGAATAAATATTGGTAGTTTATAAGATATGTATCATATGAGAATCAATGGAAATGAACTTTGTAGGAGAAAAATAGGAATATGACATAGAACTGTGTTATATACTATCACGACATGTCCCCCGAGTGCCATGCCATGACTAACCCCAAGCCTGTCTTCCATTGGCCAGGGGATGGAGACAAGAAATGAAGGTTTATTCCCTAAAATCGGGAATACATTGCCTTTATATCTGGTAAACACACCCAAAAAAGCACACATCAAGATACGAACATGAATAAACTGTATAGTAAGAGAGTGCTGAAATTATATAAAAAGGGGCCAAAATAGAATCCCAACTGGAAAGTACAAGTACACTGAAAGGTACAAGTAAACTAAATTTACTATTCTGAACATCCACCAAGAATCTTACCTGAAGGGTAGGTACGACTGTTGAATGGTTGTCTCTATGATATGCCTCATCTAATGTCAACCTTTGAGCTACCGCTAGTCCATGTACTCTCGTCCTCAGCCAGTGTTGTCAGTCGTCTACACCAAACAGAACAACATGTGTGCATAGCCTGTATAAGGACAAGTATAAAGATTTACAGAAGGGACCCCGAGACCCACAAGGTCTCACAAAATCCGCAAAGGATAAACCACAATGCATGAAATCAATTTACAACCTTACTTAGGTATATTCTCATACATATACCAAAGTTCTCAAGTAAACCCATCTCAATCATGAGGAATCAGAAGGTCCTATTCAAAATACCAAAACTAAACTATACCACAAAGTAAGGAATACCATGAATGTAAGCACCACACAAGTACGCCACTCTGAAGAATACCAGCAAGGTATTACCATGAAGGAATGTAACACACAGGTACGAACTTAGCTCAAAACAGGTATATATTAGGTAAAATAGTAAAGATGAATAGATTTATCTACTTAATCATCTTACTATATTAAGAGGTAGACCCATGAAGTATACTAAATCACCATAGAACCCATAGAGGATCGTAGTACATCTTTAAACTCACACAAGATCCTAGTACCTCATCAGATCCACACAGGATCCTAGTACATCGTCAGACCCACACATGATCCTAGTACAATGTCAGTACAATGTCAGAGTGACACAATATCCTAGTACACCGTCATTACGTCATCAAACCCACAAAAAATCCTATTAAATTGTCAACAATCTTCAAACCCACAATGATTTTAGTACATCGTTAGTACATTTTCAGACACACATACATTCCTAGTACCTCATCAGTACATCAGCAGGCCCACACAGGATCGTAGTACATCCTCAGTATGTCTTCAAACCCACACAGGATCCTATTACGTCATCATTACGTCTTCTTGCCCACACAATATCCTCGGAATTCGGGGATGACCTCCTTGATGGGAGATTCAAACGTTCCAATCAGTTTCTAACGGGTTTGTTCGTAGAACCAGAAACATCCAATGATTTCACATCCATTTGGACCAACTTTCCAAAGGTAGGTGCCCATTAGTTTGTAGAATAACGAGTATTAGGAATTTGCATTGGTCGAGAGGATGGGAGGTGAGACTCATCACACCTTTTTGAGGGGAATTATTGCCTATTACGAGACTCTCTTTATAGATTTAAGTTATGTTTGTAAATCCTTATTACATTACCAAGTATAAAATGAGATTTTCATTTAGATCAGACAATCGGTGATCAAATATTTAGGAAATTTAGATAATCTTTTGTATGTATTAGAGGTTCTTCATCGATAGTGAATCATTTGTATTTATTAGAGATTCTTGGTGAATGGTATCCTTTGACACATTTATATAGATGTATCTTGGTCATTATGATGACCATGATGGTTTCAACGCCACTAAGTGGGGCACTTGAAGTTTATTGTCATTCAGAAGGACATGCATTATTTCAGAGTTGGGATCGAACCCGCAGATGGGCTACCTACGTATCCTTTGTTTTGGAAAAGGAATCAGAACCCACATAGTTCGAGTAAGGGAGTATGATGTTTATGATTGATGGCTCAAAGAAGGATGTCATAATTACTTTTACACTCTAAGCTCACGTGAGTCATGATCGGTGTGAGAAACAAGAGGTATTGGTAAAGTTTACACAATAGTGCCATGAACGATGTAATCATAAGAAATATTGTGGGGCTTATGTATGTATAACTACCCCGAAATGGATGAGGATTAAGATTTAATTCACGGAAGAAATGCATGAACAGGGTCCATAAAGGTATATGTGCTTCATGGAGATTTGGATACTCTAATCTTAGGGCTTACTCCTAAGGAGGATGCCCATGTTTGGAAGGGACTTATGATTGGGTTTTACTCCTGAGAAGGAATCCCAAATCAAAAGGAATTATGACTGGTTAAGAGAAATTAAGACGGGGGCTTCTTCCTAAGGAAGAGGCCCATGTTAAATGGATTTGAAAATTAAGGGACTTGTGGCTTACTCCTAAGGAAGATGCCCATATTTGAGGACTGGGGCTTACTCCTGAAAAAGAGGCCCAAATTAAGAGAATTATGATTGGGACTTATTCCTGAAAAGGATGCCCAGGATTATGACTGGGACTTATTCCTGAAAAGGAATCCCAGGATTATGACTGGGACTTATTCCTAAAAAGGAATCCTAAATTAAGAGAATTATGACTGGGAGTTATTTTTGAAAAGGAAGCCCAGGTTTGTGACTGAGACTTATTCCTGAAAAGGAAGCCTAGGTTTCTGACTGGTTCTTATTCCTGAAAAGGAATCCCATGTTTATTACTGGGACTTATTCCTGAAAAGGAAGCCTTGGATAAATTCTATCATCTTAAAGGATGAGGTTGAATGAATGAAATCTTAATCATTAGTGACATAAAGATGTGTAAGTCACTATGTTTTGAGAGATATTCCATAGAATTCCTTTCAGATAAGGAAGTTAAATCAAGAAATCATGCCATAAATGACTTTGAATAGTGTCTTGAAGACTAAATCTTGAATATGAGAGGTGGAATGGATTAAGAGGGGTGAAATGGGCAAGAAGGGCACCCAAAAAGGCAGGGGCACACAAGTCCTGCCAGGCGCGCAGGTACTGCGTGGGCGTGCAAGTCTTGGTCCTGAAGGTATACATGTGTGACAAGTTTGGTACTTGCGCGGTGTTCAACCAGCTGGGTAATACTTGAGAGACTCTTTTTTAAGGCCTTTAGAATCCTCTTCAGGTTCTTCCAGAAGAGGGGCGCGCAAGTTATATTTGAAGGAGTAAGGTGGCGCACAAGTGTGGCCATTTCCCTTAAGGGATGGCCACTCAGGTGCCCAAGTGTTGATGAGTTTCAACACTTAGGCCTTCCTTCCCCTCTTTAGATCTTTCGTTCTAGGTAAGAAATTACCATAGAAGTGTTTCAGAAGCTTTGAGAAGAGACTTTGGAATTAAGAGCACTGTGTCTGTATAACGACCCATACTTTACATACATTGTTAATACTTCAAAATTGAAGCACACTTATCACAACATAGGACAAAACCACAAAGGACCGTATAGGTATAGTGTCTTTAGAAACTGGGATACATAAACAACTGGTTCATAAATCTTCTACAGTGTCTCCCATTTATTTCATCATATCTAGTGTCCCTTTTAGCATATTCTACATAATATCCATCTTCCTGACCTGGGGAAAAGAAAACATAAAAGGGTGAGATCAAATTCTCAGCCAGGGCAAATAAAGGAAATAAAATTCATATCATATCTTTTTGAAAATCATAACCTGCAAAAGAGATCAAAATATCTTAACACGGAATAAATCATAGAAGTGAAAATGAGATCCCCATAATCATAATATAAAACTTGAAACTTTGTGGCATGCACACATAATCATGGAAAATCATTTCTTGTTAGTCATGACTCATTTCCAAGACAATCTTAGCGGACAAAGTCCATTTCTGAACCGAGTTCACTCCTTGTTTCAGTCCTGTATCACTGAACCGAAATAACCTTCCGTTCCAGCCATGTCTATCTCATGAGATATAAATCATTACCCAATGCATTGGAGGGAGATATATTTCCCACCCATCTTATAATGAATCCTTTCTTATGTGTGCCACATAATCATAAATTACACATCATCGCATAACACATGTAACAAAAATGGGATTCTTGAAACATCATGACATCATAAAACAAATCATATAAGGTAAATGACTTCATAAAAATAATTCCCTCACAACATAATCAAATAAATGTAATAATAGGGATAAAAATATAACCCTTTATTATCTAAGATTGAAAATAATTTTGATAAAACACTTGAACTCCATTCTTGAGGAAAATATACTTTCTTCTTCAAAAACACTTTTCTTGTCTTAACATGTCATACAATTATAAACTAAAAGAAGTTGATTAAAAATAAACTTGAAAACATGTCATGGAAGCTTCTTGGAATTAATGTTTTAAAAATCCATTCATGCCGTATAAGTTAAAAAAAACATTCTTCATACTTTTTTCGGAAAAGTCAAAAAGTACCTCGTACGAAAAAAACGACAAAAGATTCCTTTCATATTCTTTACTAAAATCTCACCGAAGCGTAAAATTGGATTAAACTATTATAAGTGGATGGAAACAATATTACATATTGAGGGAACATGGATGTTGATGATAAAATACACCCCAATAAATACCAAAGTATAAACAATCTCGGATGAGATTGTGATATTTCCCCTTACCTTAGGTCCGATTTGCTTCGTAAGTGTCTAAACCTCCTGTATAATAATATAAATAATGTCATTGACTTATTATAGAATCATATTCATTGTTATTATATCATATATGGTTCACTTATGACTTTATATTACCCATTCTTTTGTAAATTCATGTTAAAGTAGCGTTTTGGGTAAAATCGTCTCATTTGTCGTTCGTGTTTTAACTTGTAATTATTCATATGATTAATTAGATAATTATTACTTAATTATAGAATATAAAACATGATTTATATATATATTCAGAATATACATATATATAATGGATTGATAAATGGAAAGAAATACACCGTTCATGGAGACAGTAGGCCGTACGTACGCATGAACGCTATTTTCTTTTCGTTATTGAATTGAGTGGAATTAAGTAGATGACATACATATATACACACATAAATACAGTAGCTTTATAATTTCATATATTTCATTTTTATTTCTTATATATACTTTATAATCATTCTTAAATGGTTAACATGGAGAATAAATCTCATCACGTCGTGGAGACGGTAGTCCGTACGTACGCACGAGCGATGATATCATTTCCATAATTATTGAATTGAATTTTAGTGGATGATATAATATATCAGAATAAATATGATGTTCTAATAACTATGTATAGTTATTATTTACACCATTATACCCATCCATTTAAGGTGGTGGTGGAAAATAGATTACACCACGGCGTGGAGACGGTATTCCGTACGTACGCACGCGCAGTGATTTCTTTTTCCATAGGATGGATAAATGGTGAAATAGGGTTTTTTCATAATTATAATAACATATCAGTATATGAGTGATACTGATGTAATTACTTCATAATGAAACAACCTATGAAGAATAAGTGGAAGAAGAAATAAAGATGAAAGAATCGGTAACAGACATTACCTCTTCTTTGAAGTGCTTCTTTGAGACCTCCTTTTAGGGCACTAAAATGGGTATTTGAAGAAGACCATAACCTCTAGGATGTTTCTAGAGAATTGGAAAAGAGAATTTGGTAGGGTTTGGCCGAGCTTGAAGGCTCAACTTTGTGTGAGGAAGAGAGGGAGGAGGTGCCCTTTTATAAGGGAGGAGAGGGGCACCTTTGGGATAACTAAAAATATTATTTTATTATAAAGCCAAATTCGGTTTTAAATATCTCCAAATTGATTTATTTTGTGGCTAAGGTGGGTATGGGTCGAAATCCTCTCATCCAATAAGATTTAGACAAGTTTAGGTTATTATTTTAACCTTATCAATTAGATTTAACTCTAAGTTAAATAATTTATCTTTTACCGTGTCTTTTTGTTTCCTTACACTATATGGTTAATAAACTTACCATAACAAGCCATAAGAACCCCAAGTTGTTTATTATTAATATATATATCCTTATCTATGTCATTTGGCTGAACATTAGATTTTTATAAATTAAATAACAATTGATAATATAATATTTGTTTTAAAAACTAATTTATGTCAATTTTGACAATATTTGGTACATGATTTTTATGAAATTCATAAAAGAATGATAAGTTCAAAACCAGTTACTTAAATCAACAATAACATGTCATATAAACTTAGAAAATTATTTTAAGTCATAAAAAGTCTCAAATTACATTTATTTGGGCATTTATAACATCAATTATGTTAATTTTTCTTAAAAAGGTAATTACTGCATCATTGTTGTGTCATAAATAAATTAAAATATTTAAAGTCTAAAAATTAAAAATAAAATACCATTATGTAGGAAAGCGTTTTAGATTTCTAATTAATATTTATAGTAGAATTTATAATATGTATAACCCCATATTAAAAATGTTTTAGTAAATAAACTTGGATTTTAACTCTTTTAACTCTTCTTTGAATTAAATAATAATAAATGTCCTAATCTAATCCAAGTGGGCCTAAATGATAATATTTTACACTTAAGGTTGTTTTTGGTCGAGATACACTTGTCCAATAGGATTAGAACATGTGTTAGTGTAATATTAATATCATTTTTACACTTAATTACCCTATTTACTTTTAACCGTGGTAATTAAAAGTAAAAAGTTACTATTCACCAAAAATTATTTTCATCTCATTGAACCACATTTTACTTACTGAAATCGTCTGTGTTTCTTGGATTTTTGAAATTCCATTCACAGAAGCGGTAATATTAAGATTTATGAAAAAAATAATTTTTTTAACTTCTAATTAGTAGTTTCACTATTCATCAAAAATTGAAGTTTTTCAGAAAAATGCCAAAATTTCACCCTAAGCTATAATTGATATTCCGAATTCAAAAATGATTTATATTTTATAAAATTCCCAACATATAAGTTGCATTAATTAATTTTATAATTAATTTCCGCTGTCACAACAAATAGCGTGTTTTTAAGAGATAATAACTATCAAAAGATTAACACTTGTTTATGTCTGGTGTAAATGTGAAATTACATCCAATGACCAACATTGTGTTGAATTGTAAAAATATATTCTAAATATACTTTAGAACCACTCAAATTAATAATTTATCACTATTAATTATTTCGATTAAAAAAGTTGTTTTTTATTAAAATTTAGTAATTTTCACTATTCATCAGAATATGAAAGTTATCCGAAAAGTACCAAAATTTCACGTTAGGCTAAATTTGATACTACGAATCCAAAAATGAAGTCCATTTTGAGAGCTAAAATTTCTAAAATTTTAAAACGTGGTTATTACTATTCATAACGGCTAGTTATAAAAATATTTTAATAGCATATTGTTGTTTAGTGAAACTCGGTATTGCGTACTACACACGCTATCGAGGAAAGTCGCGATTGCATGCAAGGCAAGTCAAGGATGTGTGTTGAAAAAGATTCCTTTGATGATTTATATTACATAAAAGTCTCGGGTGTTACATTCTACCCCCCTTAAAATGAATTTCGCCCTCGAAATTCGTCACTTTGTAACAAACAGATGAGGATACCTCTCTCTCATCATATCCTCAAGCTCCCATGTAGCTTCTTCTAATTGGTGGTTCCTCCATAAAACTTTCACCAATCGAGTGGTCTTGTTTCGTAGGTCTTTTTTGCTACGATCCAGAATCTCTATTGGTTGTTCTTCATAAGAAAGATCTTGCTCCAGCGGTACAACTTCTGTGCTGAGTACATATGAAGGATCAGGTATGTACTTTCTCAGGAGAGATACATGGAACACATCGTGAACATGAGAGAGATTCGGTGGAAGCGCCAATCGGTAAGATACCTTTCCAACACGATCCAGTATTTCGAAAGGACCGATATATCTAGAGCTAAACTTCCCCTTCTTTCCAAATCTCATAACACTCTTCTAGGGAGATATTTGTAAGAACACTTTATCACCCACTTCAAACTCTAGGTCTTTTCATCGGTTGTCGGCATAAATTTTCTGTCGACTCTGAGCTGCTCTTATGTGTTATTGAATAGATCTGACCTTTTCTGCCATTTCATCAACGAGATCAGGTCCTAATAGCTTTTTTCCCCAACTTCATCCCAGCAAGTTAGAGTCCTGCATTTCTTTCCATAGAGAGCTTCATAAGGAGCCATATGAATACTGGAGTGAAAGCTATTATTATAAGAAAATTCCAACAAAGGTAGGTGTTGATCCCAACCACCTTTGAAATCCATAGATCAAGCTCTCAACATATCTTCTAGGGTTTGAATTGTTCTCTCAGACTGACCGTCTGTCTGAGGATGATAAGCAGTGCTGAAACTCAACTCTGTATCCAGAGTATGCTGAAGACTTCGCCAGAACTTTGACGTAAATCTCGGATCCCGATCAGATATAATAGAAAGTGGTACTCCATGAAATCTTACAACTTCCTTTACATATATCCCGGCAAGCTGATCCAGAGAGAAATCCTCTCTAATAGCAATGAAGTGTGCAGACTTTGTAAGACGATTAACTATGACCCAAATAGCATTATTTCCTTTGGATGTTTTAGGAAGTCCTGTGACAAAGTCCATAGTAATGTTTTCCCATTTCCATTCGGGTATGGGTAATGGTTGTAACATCCCCTTAAACTTCTGTCTCTCAGCTTTAACTTACTGACAAACCAAGCATCGAGAGACATATTCAGAAACATCTCTTTTCATGCCATCCCACCAGAAGTACTCTTTCAGGTCCCTATACATCTTCGTGCTTCCAGGATGAATAGAGAATGAAGAACTATGAGCCTCATCCAACAGCTCCTTCTTTAATTCGGGGATGGGAGGAACACAAACCCGATTCCTGAACTTTATTATCCCATCACAATAAAGGTTGAATTCAGGAAATTTTCTCACCTTCTTTTGTAACTCGGCATCTTCTTTCTATGCCTCTTTAATATTCACATGTATAGATGGTTGAACATTCATTTGAGAAAGATAATATTTTACCCCTTCCATTATAATTCCAGGTTCCATCCTTTGTAAATCGATAAATATTGGATCTTTTGTGATCCTCATCATGGATAAACTAGCATGGTCTTGTTGACTTAATGCATCTGCCACCTTGTTTTCTTTCCCATGGTGGTAATGGATTGAGCAGTTATAATCCTTAATCAGCTCCAACCATCTTCTTTGACGCATATTCAGCTCTTTTTTTGTGAAAATATACTTTAAACTTTTATGATCAGTATAAATATCAAACCTTTCACCATAAAGGTAATGCCTCCAAATCTTTAATGCAAAGACTACCACAGCTAACTCCAAATCATGTGTTGGTTAATTTTGCTCATGTATTTTCAACTGTCGTGAGGCATAAGCTATCACCATATCATTTTTCATAAAAACACACCCCAATACCTTCTTGGATGCATCATTGTAGATCACAATCCTTTCTCCACTACAAGGCAGTGTGAGCAAAGGTGCACTGGATAACCTTCTTTTCAAATCCTTGAAATTCTCTTCACATTCCTCTGTCCAAACAAACTTAACTCCTTTCCGAGTCAACATGGTTAGTGGATTAGATAATCGTGAAAAATCATTCACAAAACGTCGATAATATCCACCCAAACCAAGAAAACTTCGGATCACGGTTACTGTTGTTGGTCTCGACCATATTTTGATAACCTCTATTTTTGCTGGATCCACAGATATCCCCTCTTTTGAGATTATGTGACCCAAAAATGCAACTATTTGAAGCCAAAATTCACACTTGGTAAATTTGGCATAAAGCTTCTCCTTTCTCAGGGTCTTCAATATAATTCTCAAGTGATATTCATGCTCTTCCTTGCTCTTTGAATAGACAAGAATATCGTCTATAAAGACTACCACAAATTGATCAAGATAGTCACTAAAGACTCTATTCATCAGATCCATGAAGATAGTAGGGGCATTAGTAAGACCAAATGGCATCACTATAAATTCATAGTGTCCATACCTTGTACGGAAAGCCATCTTTGGTATATCCTCCCTTTTGACCCTTAATTGATGATACCCTGAACGAAGATCAATCTTGGAAAAGTATTGAGCTCCGCGTAGTTGGTCAAATAAGTCATCAATGCATGGGAGAGGATATTTGTTCTTGATAGTGATATTGTTAAGTTCTCGATAATCAATGCAGAGTCTCATTGATCCATCTTTAATCTTAACAAATAGAACAGGTGCTCCCCAAGGTGATGCAGTAGGGAATATGAATCCCTTATCAAGATTCTCTTGGAGTTGATTCTTCAATTCCTGCAACTCAATTGGGGCCATTCTATAAGGTGTATTTGAAATAGGCAAAGTACCCGGTATGAGTTCTATTGAAAACTCAACATCACGATTTGGTTGAAGACCCAGGAATTCCTCCGGAAAGACATCATCAAACTCCCGTACGATGGGCATATTCTTAATCGTGAGTTTCTCACCAACCATTTGAGATAAATAACCTTCATTTAGTGGAGTCAATACCCATAAAATGGAAGAAATTTCCTCTAGAAGGTTATGTTCATCCTTGCATTGATAGACGATCAAAGATTGATCTGGAATATGAAATGTGACTTCCCTTCTTTGGCAATTGATATGAGCTCCGTATAAAGAAATCCAATCCATTCCATGAATCACATTGAATTACACTAAAGGAAGGATCACAAGATTTGCAGGAAGCACTTTCCCACAAATTTCGATCGGAGAAGAATTATAAACTTTTTATGCGACTGTTGTGCCATTAGGTGTTGTCACAACTAACTCAACATCTAATTGTTGAGGTAATATGGTGATACGCTTAGAAAATTTTTCAGAAATAAAAGAGTGGGTGGATCCAGAATCAAATAAAACATTTTCTACTTTAGAGTGGATGGTAAGTGTACCTTTCACCACTTCGTTATCGTAATCCACATCGCTGATAGAAATTTCATGTGACTTTCCTTTGTCTTTAGCCTTAAGAGATTGTTGACATCGACCATCATCATAAACCCTTGGATTTGGGCATTGATTGGCATAATGCCCCATCTCCTTGCACATGAAACATTGAAGTGTCGTAGGTTCATTCTGTGCATCCCTTCCTTTTTTGCATCATTAGACATCTTCTTCCCATTATCGCGGCATTCAAATGCCCGATGACCTTCCTTTCCACATTTGAAACATTTACTTATCCCTTTAAGATAACTCCCTCCATGTTTCTTTCCACACATTGAGCATAAGGGAAAGCTCATCTTCTTTTCAGTGTGCTCTTTAGATTTTCCTTTGAATTCCATTTTCCTCTTCTTATCAAACCCATGTGACTGATGGGTTACTCCAATCTCCATCTCGACTTTGAGAGCACATCGATTGATTTCCTCATAGCTATTGAAGTCCCTTATGGCTAACGCCCTTCGAAGACTTGGTTTTAAGCCACTAAAGAATCGATCGATCTTACTCTCAGGTTGGATAATAATACCAGAAGCGTACCTTGCAAGTCTTGTAAAATTTGCTTAATAGGTACCAACATATTCATCATCCCTTTGCTTCAGTTCAAGAAACTCTTTCTCCATCTTTGTTCGTAGAATACGAGGGAAGTACTTATTAAAAAATAAGTTCTTGAACTCACCCCATTCCATGGACTCAATTTCAACCCTTTTCCTCGTATTCTTAATAAGATTCCACCATTGATCAGAATCTCCTTCCAAACGATACACTGATAGGATGACTTTATCATGTTCAGAACATTGAATAACTGAAAATATATTTTCAGTAGTGCTAATCCATTGTTCAGCAACTAATGGATCAGTAGACCCGCTGAAAGAATGTGGACGCTGCCTCATGAAGGATTCAAAAGAATGTTGCTACTTTCATTGCTCATTTGTAAATCCTGCATGATTCATAGCTTGAGAAAGTTGTGTGAGCATGGCTACATGATTTTTCATTCCATCTACCATAACGTTTGGTTGCTCAGGGGGACAATCATTGCATTGCCCGTCGCATTCTGTATTAACACGGTTCCTCCGGGTTCCAGCCATTGACTAAAACCAAGAAGAATAGTGTGAGAAACACTAATTATAATAGGAAAACCACATAATCAAGAATAAAATGTCACACTTAAGGTTTTATCCTAGGGTATTCATGGCCATTTCTAAAACACTAAGATTGTCTTCTATGCTTAGAATTATCCTTAGGGTTCTTACGAAGGCTTTCACATCCTAGTTTCCAAAGGTTGACTATACATTTCCTCTGATACCAACTATAACGACCCATACTTTACATACATTGTTAATACTTCAAAATTGAAGCACACTTATTAAAACATAGGACAAAACCACAAAGGACCTTATAGGTATAGTGTCTTTAGAAACTGGGAAACATAAACAACTGGTTCATAAATCTTCTACAGTGTCTCCCATTTATTTCATCATATCTAGGGTCCCTTTTAGCATATTCTATTTAATATCCATCTTCCTGACCTGGGGAAAATAAAACATAAAAGGGTGAGCTCAAATGCTCAGCAAGGGTAAATAAAGGAAATAAAATTCATATCAAATCTTTTTGAAAATCATAACCTGCAAAAGAGATCATAATATCATAACATGGAATAAATAATAGAAGTGAAAATGAGATCCCCATAATCATAACATAAAACTTGAAACTTTGTTGCATGCACACATAATCATGGAAAATCATTTCTTGTTAGTCATGACTCATTGCCAAGACTATCTTAGCGGACAAAGTCCATTTCTGAACCGAGTTCACTCCTCGTTTCAGTCCTGTATCACTGAACCGAAATAACCTTCCGTTCCAGCCATGTCTATCTCATGAGATATAAATCTTTACCCAATGCATTGGAGGAAGATATAGGTCCCACCCATCTTATAATTAATCCTTTCTTATATGTTCCACATAATCATAAATCATACATCATCGCATAACACATGTAACAAAAATGGTATTCTTGAAACATCATGACATCATAAAACAAATCATATAAGGTAAATGACTTCATAAAAATAATTCCCTCACAACATAATCAAATCAATGTAATAATAGGGATAAAAATAGAACCTTTTATTATCTTATATTGAAAATAATTTTGATAAAATACTTGAACTCCATTCTTGAGGAAAATATCCTTTCTTCTTCAAAAACACGTTTCTTGTCTTAACATGTCATACAATTATAAACTAAAAGAAGTTGATTAAAAATAAACTTGAAAACTTGTAAAGGAAGCTTCTTGGAATTAATGTTTTAAAAATCCATTCATGCCGTATAAGTTTAAAAAAACATTCTTCGTACTTTTGTCGGAAAAGTCAAAAAGTACCTCGTACGAAAAAAACGACAAAATATTCATTTCATATTCTTTACTAAAAACTCACCGAAGGGTAAAATTGGATTTAAACTATTGTAAGTGGATGGAAAAAATATTACATATTGAGGGAACATGGATGTGGATGATAAAATACACCCCAGTAAATACCATAGTATAAACAATATCGGATGAGATTGTGATATTTCCCCTTACCTTAGGTACGATTTGCTTCATAAGTGTCATAACCTCCTGTATAATGATTTAAATAATGTCATTTACTTATTACAGAATCATATTCATTGTTATTATATCATATATGGTTCACTTATGACTTTATATTACCCGTTCTTTTGTAAATTCATGTTAAAGTAGCGTTTTGGGTAAAATCGTCTCATTTGTCGTTCGTGTTTTAACTTGTAATTATTCATATGATTACTTAGATAATTATTACATAATTTTAGAATATAAAATATTATTTATATATATATATATATTCAGAATATACATATATATAATGGATCGATAAATGGAAATAAATACACCATTCATGGAGACGGTAGGTCGTACGTACGCATGAACGCTGTTTTCTTTTCGTTATTGTATTGAGTGGAATTAAGTAGATGACATACATATATATACACATAAATATAGTAGATTTATAATTTCATATATTTCATTATTATTTCTTATATATACTTTATAATCATTCTTAAATGGTTAACATGTAGAATGAATCTCATCGCGTCGTGGAGACGGTAGTCCGTACGTACGCACGAGCGATGATATCATTTCCATAATTATTGAATTGAATTGGAGTGGATGATACAATATATCAGAATGAATATGATGTTCTAATAACTATGTATAGTTATTCTTTACACCATTATACCCATCCATGTAAGGTGGTGGTGGAAAATAGATTACACCACGGCGTGGAGACTGTATTCCGTACGTACGCACACACGATGATTTCTTTTTCCGTAGGATGGATAGATGGTGAAATAGGGTTGTTTCATACTTATAATGACATATCAGTATATTAGTGATACTGATGTAATTACTTCATAATGAAACAACCGATGAAGAAGAAGTGGAATAAGAAATAAAGATGAAAGAATCGGTAACGGACATTACATCTTCTTTGAAGTGCTTCTTTGAGACCTCCTTTTAGGGCACTAAAATGGGTCTTTGAAGAATACCAGAACCTCTAGGATGTTTCCAGGGAAGTGGAGAAGAGAATTTGGCAGGGGTTGGCCGAGCTTGAAGGCCCAACGTTGTGTGAGTAATAGAGGGAGGAGGTGCCCTTTTATAAGGGAGGAGAGGGGAACCTTTGGGATAACTAAAAATATTATTTTATTATAAAGCCAAATTCGGTTTTAAATAGCTCCAAATTGATTTATTTCGAGGCTAAGGGGGGGATGGGTCGAAAGCCTCTCATCCAATTGGATTTAGACAAGTTTAGGTTATTATTTTAACCTTATCAATTAGATTTAACTCTAAGTTAAAAAATTTAACTTTTACCGTGTCTTTTTGTTTCCTTACAATATATGGTTAATAAACTTACCATAACAAGACAAACGAACCCCAAGTTTTTTATTATTAATATATGTATCCTTATCTAATTCATTTGGCCGAACATTAGATTTTTAGAAATTAAATAACAATTGATAATATAATATTTGTTTTAAAAACTAATTTATGTCAATTTTGACACTATTTGGAACATGATTTTTATGAAATTCATAAAAGAATGATAAGTTCGAAAAAAGTTACTTAAATCAACAATAACATGTCATATTAACCTATAAAATTATTTTAAGTCATAAAAAGTCTCAAATTACATTTATTTGGGCATTTATAACATCAATTATGTTAATTTTTCTTAAAAAGGTAATTACTGCATCATTGTTGTGTCATAAATAAATTAAACTATTTAAAGTCTAAAAATTACAAATAAAATACCATTATGTAGGAAATCTTTTTATATTTCTAATGAATATTTATAGTAGAATTTATCTTATGTATGACCCCATATTAAAAATGTTTTAGTAAATAAAATTTGATTTTAACTCTTTTAACTCTTCTTTGAATTAAATAATAATAAATGTCCTAATCTAATCCAAGTGGGCCTAAATGATAATATTTTACACTTAAGGTTGTTTTTGGTCGAGATACACTTGTCCAATAGGATTAGGACATGTGTTAGGGTAATATTAATATCATTTTTACCCTTAATTACCCTATTTACTTTTAACCGTGGTAATTAAAAGTAAAAAGTTACTATTCACCAAAAATTATTTTCATCTCATTGAACCACATTTTACTTACTGAAATCAACTGTGTTTCTTGGATTTTTGAAATTCCATTCACAGAAGTGGTAAAATTAAGATTTATGAAAAAAATAATTTTTTTAACTTCTACTTAGTAGTTTCACTATTCATAAAAAATTGATGTTTTTTAGAAAAATGCCAAAATTTCACCCTAAGCTATAATTGATATTCCAAATTCAAAAATGATTTCTATTTTACAAAATTACCAACATATAAGTTTCATTAATTAATTTTATAATTAATTTCCGCTGTCACAACAAATAGCGTGTTTTTAAGAGATAATAACTATCAAATGATTAACACTTGTTTATGTCTGGTGTAAATGTGAAATTACATCCAATGACCAAAATTGTATTGAATTGTAAAAATATATTCTAAATATACTTTAAAACCACTCAAATTAATAATTTATCACTATTAATTATTTCTATTAAAAAAGTTGTTTTTAATTAAAATTTAGTAATTTTCACTATTCATCAGAATATGAAAGTTATCCGAAAAGTACCAAAATTTCACCTTAGGCTAAATTTGATACTACGAATCCAAAAATGAAGTCCATTTTGAGAGCTAAAATTTCTAAAATTTTAAAACGTGGTTATTACTATTCATAATGGCTAGTTATAAAAATATTTTAATAGCATATTGTTGTTTAGTGAAACTCGGTATTGCGTACTACACACGCTATCGAGGAAGGTCGTGATTGCATGAAAGGCAAGTCAAGGATGTGTGTTGAAAAAGATTCCTTTGATGATTTATATTACATAAAAGTCTAAGGAGTTACATTCTACCCCCCTTAAAATGAATTTTGCCGTCGAAATTCGTCACTTTGTAACAAACAGATGAGGATAACTCTCTCTCATCATATCCTCAAGCTCCCATGTAGATTCTTCTAATTGGTGGTTCCTCCATAAAACCTTCACCAATCGAGTGGTCTTGTTTCGTAGGACTTTTTTGCTACGATCCAGAATCTCTATTGGTTGTTCTTCATAAGAAAGATCTTGATCTAGCGGTACAACTTCTGAGCTGAGTACATGTGAAAGATCAGGTATGTACTTTCTCAGGAGAGATACATGGAACACATCGTGAAAATGAGAGAGATTCGGTGGAAGCTCCAATCGGTAAGCTACCTTTCCAACACGATCCAGTATTTTGAAAGGACCGATATATCTAGGGCTCAACTTCCCCTTCTTTCCAAATCTCATAACACTCTTCTAGGAAGATATTTGAAAGAACACTTTATCACCCACTTCAAACTCTAGGTCTTTTCTTCGGTTGTCGGCATAACTTTTCTGTCGACTCTGAGCTTCTCTTATGTGTTATTGAATAGATCTGACCTTTTCTGCCATTTCATCAACGAGATCAGGTCCTAAAAGCTTTCTTTCCCCAACTTCATCCCAGCAAGTTAGAGTCCTGCATTTCTTTCCATAGAGAGCTTCATAAGGAGCCATCTGAATACTGGAGTGAAAGCTATTATTATAATAAAATTCCACCAAAGGTAGGTGTTGATCACAACCACCTTTGAAATCCATAGATCAAGCACTCAACATATCTTCTAGGGTTTGAATTGTTCTCTCAGACTGACCGTCTGTCTGAGGATGATAAGCAGTGCTGAAACTCAACTCTGTATCCAGAGTATGCTGAAGACTTCGCCAGAACTTCGAGGTAAATCTAGGATCCCGAGCAGATATAATAGAAAGTGGTACTCCATTCAATCTTACCACTTCCTTTACATATATCATGGCAAGATGATCCAGAGAGAAATCCTCTCTAATAGCAATGAAGTGTGCAGACTTTGTAAGACGATCAACTATGACCCAGATAGCATTATTTCCTTTGGATGTTTTAGGAAGTCCTGTGACAAAGTCCATAGTAATGTTTTCTCATTTCCATTCGGGTATGGGTAATGGTTGTAACATCCCCTTAGACTTCTGTCTCTCAGCTTTAACTTACTGACAAACCATGCATCGAGAGACATATTCAGAAACATCTCTTTTCATGCCATCCCACCAGAAGTACTCTTTCAGGTCCCTATACATCTTCGTGCTTCCCGGATGAATAGAGAATGAAGAACTATGAGCCTCATCCAGCAGCTCCTTCTTTAATTCGGGGATGGGAGGAACACAAACCCGATTCCTGAACATTATTATCCCATCACAATCACAGTTGAATTCAGGAACATTTCTCACCTTCTTTTGTAACTCGACATCTTCTTTCTGTGCCTCTTTAATCTTCACATGTATAGATGGTTGAACATTCATTTTAGAAAGATAATATTTTTCCCCTTCCATTATAATTCCAGGTTCCATCCTTTGTAAATCCATAAATATTGGATCCTTTGTGATCCTCATCATGGATAAACTAGCATGGTGTTGTCGACTTAATGCATCTGCCACCTTGTTTGCTTTCCTAGGGTGGTAATGGATTGAGCAGTCATAATCCTTAATCAGCTCCAACCATCTTCTTTGAAGCATTTTCAGCTCCTTTTGTGTGAAAATATACTTTAAACATTTATGATCAGTATAAATATCAAACCTTTCACCATAAAGGTAATGCCTCTAAATCTTTAATGTAAATATTACCGCAGCTAACTCCAAATCATGTGTTGGGTAATTTTGCTCATGGATTTTCAACTGTCGTGAGGCATAAGGTATCACCATATCATTTTGCATAAGAACACACCCCAATCCCTTCTTGGATGCATCACTATAGATCACAATCCTTTCTCCACTACAAGGTAGTGTGAGCACAGGTGCACTGGAAAACCTTCTTTTCAACTCCTTGATATTCTCTTCACATTCCTCTGTCCAAACAAACTTAACTCCTTTCCGAGTCAACTTGGTGAGTGGATTAGATAATCGTGAAAAATCTTTCACAAAACGTCAATAATATCCAGCCAAACCAAGAAAACTATGGATCTCGGTTACTGTTGTTGGTCTCGACCATCTTTCGATAACCTCTGTTTTTGCTGGATCCACAGATATCCCCTCTTTTGAGATTATGTGACCCAAAAATGCAACTTTTTGAAGCCAAAATTCACACTTGGTAAATTTGGAATAAAGCTTCTCCTTTCTCAGGGTCTTCAATATAATTCTCAAGTGATCTTCATGCTCTTCCTTGCTCTTTGAATAGACAAGAATATCATCTATAAAGACTACCACAAATTGATCAAGATAGTCGCTAAAGACTCTATTCATCAGATCCATGAAGATAATAGGGGCATTAGTAAGGCCAAATGGCATCACTATAAATTCATAGTGTCCATACCTTATACGGAAAGCCGTCTTTGGTATATCGTCCCTTTTTACCCTTAATTGATGATACCCTGAACAAAGATCAATCTTGGAAAAGTATTGAGCTCCGCGTAGTTGGTCAAATAAGTCATCAATGCGTGGGAGAGGATATTTGTTCTTGATAGTGATCTTGTTAAGTTCTCGATAATCAATGCAGAGTCTCATTGATCCATCTTTCTTCTTAACAAATAGAACAGGTGCTCCCCAAGGTGACGCACTAGGGAATATGAATCCCTTATCAAGATTCTCTTGGAGTTGCTTCTTCAATTCATGCAACTCAATTGGGTCCATTCTATAAGGTGTCTTTGAAATAGGCATAGTACCCGGTATGAGTTCTATTGAAAACTCAACTTCACGATTTGGTGGAAGACCCGGTAATTCCTCCAGAAAGACATCATCAAACTCCCGTACGATGGGAATATTCTTAATCGTGAGTTTCTCACAAACCATTTGATATAAATAACCTTCATTTAGTGGAGTCAATACCCATAAAATGGAAGAAATTTCCACTAGAAGGTTATGTTCATCCTTGCATTGATAGACGATCATAGATTGATCTGGAATATGAAATGTGACTTCCCTTCTTTGGCAATTGATATGAGCTCCGTATAAAGAAATCCAATCCATGCCAAGAATCACATCGAATTCCACTAAAGGAAGGATCACAAGATTTGCAGGAAGCACTTTCCCACAAACTTCGATCAGAGAAGAATTATAAACTTTTGATGCGACTGTTGTGCCATTAGGTGTTGTCACAGCTAACTCAACATCTAATTGTTGAGGTAATACAGTGATACGCTTAGAAAATTTTTCAGAAATAAAAGAGTGGGTGGATCCAGAATCAAATAATACATTTGCTACTTTAGAGTGGATGGTAAGTGTACCTTCCACCACTTCGTTATCGTACTCCACATCGCTGATAGAAATTTCATGTGACTTTCCTTTGTCTTTAGCCTTAAGAGTTTGTTGACGTCGACCATCATCATAAACCCTTGGATTTGGGCATTGATTGGCATAATGCCCCATCTCCTTGCACTTGAAACATTGAAGTGTCCTAGGTTCATTCTGTGCATCCCTTCCTTTTTTTTCATCATTAGACATCTTCTTCCCATTATCACGGCATTCAAATGCCCGATGACCTTACTTTCCACATTTGAAACATTTACATGCCCCTTTAAGACAACTCCCTCCATGTTTCTTTCCACACATTGAGCATAAGGGAATGATCATCTTCTTTTCAGTGTGCTCTTTAGATTTTCCTTTAAATTCCATTTTCCTCTTCTTATCAAACCCATGTGACTGATGGGTTACTCCAATCTCCATCTCGACTTTGAGAGCACATCGAACGATTTCCTCGTAGCTATTGAAGTCCCTTATGGATAACGCCCTTCGAAGACTTGGTTTTAAGCCACTAAAGAATCGATCGATCTTACCCTCAGGTTGGATAATAATACCAGAAGCGTACCTTGCAAGTCTTGTAAAATTTGCTTCATAGGTACCAACAGATTCATCATCCCTTTGCTTCAGTTCAAGAAACTCTTTCTCCATCTTTGTTCGGAGAATACGAGGGAAGTACTTATTAAAAAATAAGTTCTTGAACTCACCCCATTCCATGGACTCAATTTCAACCCTTTGCCTCATATTCTTAATAAGATTCCACCATTGATCAGAATCTCCTTCCAAACGATACACTGATAGGATGACTTTATCATGTTCAGAACATTGAAGAACTGAAAATATCTTTTCAGTAGTGCTAATCTATTGTTCAGCAACTAATGGATCAGTAGACCCGCTGAAAGAAGGTGGACGCTGCCTCATGAAGGATTCAAAAGAATGTTGCTCCTTCCTTTACTCGTTTGTAAATCCTGCATGATTCATAGCTTGAGAAAGTTGTGTGAGCATGGCTACAAGATTTTTCATTCCATCTACCATAACGTTTGGTTGCTCAGGGGGACAATCATTGCATTGCCCGTTGCATTCCGTATTAACACGGTTCCTCCGGGTTCCAGCCATTGACTAAAACCAAGAAGAATAGTGTGAGCAACACTAATTATAATAGGAAAACCACGTAATCAAAAATAAAATTTCACACTTAAGGTTTTATCCTAGGGTATTCATGGCCATTTCTAAAACACTAAGATTGTGTTCTATGCTTAGAATTATCCTTAGGGTTCTTACGAAGGCTTTCACATACTAGTTTCCAAAGGCTGACTATACATTTCCTCTGATACCAACTATAACGACCCATACTTTACATAAATTGTTAATACTTCAAAATTGAAGCACACTTATTGAAACATAGGACAAAACCACAAAGGCCCGTATAGGTATAGTGTCTTTAGAAACTGGGAAACATAAACAACTGGTTCATAAATCTTCTACAGTGTCTCCCATTTATTTCATCATATCTAGGGTCCCTTTTAGCATATTCTACTTAATACCCATCTTCCTGACCTGTTGAAAATAAAACATAAAAGGGTGAGCTCAAATGCCCAGTAAGGGAAAATAAAGGAAATAAAATTCATATCATATATTTTTGAAAATCATAACCTGTAAAAGAGATCATAATATCTTAACATGGAATAAATAATAGAAGTGAAAATGAGATCCCCATAATCATAACATAAAACTTGAAACTTTGTGGCATGCACACATAACCATGGAAAATCATTTCTTGTTAGTCATGACTCATTTCCAAGACTATCTTAGCGGACAAAGTCCATTTCTGAACCGAGTTCACTCCTCGTTTCAGTCCTGTATCACTGAACCGAAATAACCTTCCGTTCCAGCCATGTCTATCTCATGAGATATAAATCTTTACCCAATGCATTGGAGGAATATATAGGTCCCACCCATCTTATAATTAATCCTTTCTTATGTGTGCCACATAATCATAAATCGTACATCATCGCATAACACATGTAACAAAAATGGTATTCTTGAAACATCATGACATCATAAAACAAATCATATAAGGTAAATGACTTCATAAAAATAATTCCCTCACAACATAATCAAATCAATGTAATAATAGGGATAAAAATAGAACCTTTTATTATCTTAGATTGAAAATAATTTTGATAAAACACATGACCTCCATTCTTGAGGAAAATATCCTTTCTTCTTCAAAAACACTTTTCTTGTCTTAACATGTCATACAATTATAAACTAAAAGAAGTTGATTAACAATAAACTTGAAAACTTGTAAAGGAATCTTCTTGGAATTAATGTTTTAAAAATCCATTCATGCTGTATAAGTTTTAAAAAAAACATTCTTCATACTTTTGTCGGAAAAGTCAAAAAGTACCTCATACGAAAAAAAAACGACAAAATATTCCTTTCATATTCTTTACTAAAAACTCACCAAAGGATAAAATTGGATTTAAACTATTGTAAGTGGATGGAAAAAATATTACATATTGAGGGAACATGGATGTGGATGATAAAATACACCCCAGTAAATACCAAAGTATAAACAATATCGGATGAGATTGTGATATTTCCCCTTACCTTAGGTCCGATTTGCTTCATAAGTGTCCTAACCTCCTGTATAATGATTTAAATAATGTCATTGACTTATTACTGAATCATATTCATTGTTATTATATCATATATGGTTCACTTATGACTTTATATTACCCGTTCTTTTGTAAATTCATGTTAAAGTAGCGTTTTGGGTAAAATCGTCTCATTTGTCGTTCTTGTTTTAACTTGTAATTATTCATATGATTACTTAGATAATTATTATTTAATTATAGAATATAAAATATGATTTATATATATATATATATATTCCGAATATACATATATATAACGGATCGATAAATGGAAATAAATACACCGTTCATGGAGACGGTAGGCCGTACGTACGCATGAACGCTGTTTTCTTTTCGTTATTGAATTGAGTGGAATTAAGTAGATGACATAAATATATATAAACATAAATCCAGTAGCTTTATAATGTCATATATTTCAATATTATGTCTTATATATACTTTATAATCATTCTTAAAAGGTTAACATGGAGAATGAATCTCATCGCATCGTGGAGACGGTAGTCCGTACGTACGCACGAGCGATGATATCATTTCCATAATTATTGGATTGAATTGGAGTGTAGGATACACTATATCAGAATCAATATGATGTTCTAATAACTATGTATAGTTATTCTTTACACCATTATACCCATCCATGTAAGGTGGTGGTGGAAAATAGATTACACCACGGCGTGGAGACGGTATTCCGTACGTACGCACGCACTGTGATTTCTTTTTCCGTAGGATGGATAGATGGTGAAATAGGGTTGTTTCATACTTATAATAACATATCAGTATATTAGTGATACTGATGTAATTACTTCATAATAAAACAACCTATGAAGAAGAAGTGGAAGAAGAAATAAAGATGAAAGAATCGGTAACGGACATTACCTCTTCTTTGAAGTGCTTCTTTGAGACCTCCTTTTAAGGCACTAAAATGGGTCTTTGAAGAAGACCAGAACCTCTAGGATGTTTCCAGGGAAGTGGAGAAGAGAATTTTTTAGGGGTTGGCCGAGCATGAAGGCTCAATGTTGTGTGAGTAAGAGAGGGAGGAGGTGCCCTTTTATAAAGGAGGAGAGGAGCACCTTTGGGATAACTAAAAATATTATTTTATTATAAATCCAAATTCGGTTTTAAATAGCTCCAAATTGTTTTATTTCTAGGATAAGGTGGGGATGGGTCTAAATCCTCTCATCCAATAGGATTTAGACAAGTTTAGGTTATTATTTTAACCTTATCAATTAGATTTAACTCTAAGTTAAATAATTTAACTTTTACCGTGTCTTTTTGTTTCCTTACAATATATGGTTAATAAACTTACCATAACAAGCCAAACGAACCCCAAGTTGTTTATTATTAATGTATATATCCTTATATAAGTCATTTGTACTAACATTAGATTTTTAGAAATTAAATAACAATTGATAATATAATATTTGTTTTAAAAACTAATTTATGTCAATTTTGACACTAATTGGTACATGATTTTTATGAAATTCATAACAGAATGATAGGTTCGAACCAAGTTACTTAAATCAACAATAACATGTCATATGAACCTAGAAAAGTATTTTAAGTCATAAAAAGTCTCAAATTACATTTATTTGGGCATTTATAACATCAATTATGTTAATTTGTCTTAAAAAGGTAATTACTGCATCATTGTTGTGTCATAAATAAATTAAATTATTTAAAGTCTAAAAATTACAAATAAAATACCATTATGTAGGAAATATTTTTATCTTTCTAATGAATATTTATAGTCGAATTTATCTTATGTATAACCCCATATTAAAAATGTTTTAGTAAATAAACTTTGATTTTAACTCTTTTAACTCTTCTTTGAATTAAATAATAATAAATGTCCTAATCTAATCCAAGTGTGCCTAAATGATAATATTTTACACTTAAGGTTCTTTTTGGTCGATATACACTTGTCCAATAGGATTAGGACATGTTTAAGGGTAATATTAATATCATTTTTACCCTTAATTACTCTATTTACTTTTAACCGTGGTAAATAAAAGTAAAAAGTTACTATTCACCAAAAAAAAATTCATCTCATTGAACCACATTTTACTTACTGACATCAATTGTGTCTCTCGGATTTTTTTAATTCCATTCACAGAAGCAGTAAAATTAAGATTTATGAAAAAAATAATTTTTTTTAACTTCCACTTAGTAGTTTCACTATTCATCAAAAATTGAAGTTTTTCAGAAAAATGAAAAAATTTCACCCTAAGCTATAATTGATATTCCGAATTCAAAAATGATTTCTATTTTACAAAATTCCCAACATATAAGTTGCATTAATTAATTTTTTAATTAATTTCCGCTGTCACCACAAATAGCGTGTTTTTAAGAAATAATAACTATCAAAAGATTAACACTTGTTTATGTCTGGTGTAAATGTGAAATTACATCAAATGACAAACATTGTATTGAATTGTAATAATATATTCTAAATATACTTTAAAACCACTCAAATTAATAATTTATCACTATTAATTATTTCGATTAAAAAAGTTGTTTTTAATTAAAATATAGTAATTTTCACTATTTATCAGAATATGAAAGTTATCCAAAAAGTACCAAAATTTCACCTTAGGCTAAATTCAATACTACGAATCCAAAAATGAAGTCCATTTTGAGAGCTAAAATTTATAAAATTTTAAAACGTGGTTATTACTATTCATAATGGCTAGTTATAATAATATTTTAATAGCATATCGTTGTTTAGTGAAACTCGGTATTACGTACTACACACGCTATCGAGGAAGGTCGCGATTGAGTGCAAGGCAAGTCAAGGATGTGTGTTGAAAAAAATTCCTTTGATGATTTATATTACAAAAAAGTCTCGGGTGCTACAGTCTGAATTCTGGAAAAATTCCTCCTGAACTAAGGGGCCCACAAGGTCTATTTATAGGCAAGAGAAGACCACAAGCAGTTATCATTTAGGGTGTGCAAGTCACTTGCACGACCACTTCAGCACGCAAGTGTACTTGCACGACCATTGTGGCACGCAAGTGTACTTGCACGACCATTGCGGTGTGCAAGTGTACTTGTGTGACCATCGTAGAACTTGCGCGACCCTTGTGCAACATTCTTCTTATTCCTTCCTTTGTCAATTTTTTGATATTTTTTTCCAAAGGTTGAATCACTTTGAGTTAAGATAATCCCCTTTTCCAATCTTTAGATTTTGTGATGAAAGGAGCGTCAAAAAAAGTCCCCCCTCAGAGTTGGATCCAGAGAGAAAAGAGGATTTGACTCTGAGGAAAAAGAAGAAATCATGGGTCCTTATGGTTATTGGCAGTTTAAAGTCATGCATGTCGGACATAAAAAGGCAAATGTTTAAGGTCGAAATATCTTTGACCTAATGAACTATAATTGACTCAATTCCTTAAAAATTCATCTAAAAACATATTACCATACTCAAGTATGAGGGAAAATATGTAAGCTATGACTTAAGAATATTTGAATCTGAGGAATGATATGAAAAAGATCTAAAAGGCATTAGAAGAAGTAGTTTCCAAGAATGAAGTTACCATTATTTAACAAACCCGTTAGGTGGTTGAATTATATAGGGCCACCTATGGGCATTGGCTTCATAGTCATATAAATAGCATCTTTCGGCTGGCAAGTCTGTTATGTGGACTGTTTATGCAAGGCCGCCTATGGGCATGTGCTGCATAGTCAGGAAAAAGAACTATCAGAAATTTACTTTCCTAGTGCTAAAAGCCATTGAATGTTTATGGAGATTCAAATTATCCAATGTATAGAGTTTGTTGTATGGAAATAAGTACTTGAATATGGAGAAGATATTTCCAAACAATATTATCGAAGAACTGGGTGGATATCACTCCTACGAAGGTCTGACCCAAATGTAGGGATGGAGAATATAAACCATAGACTTAAATACATTTAGATCATGAAAAAGGATATGCGAAAAATATGTTAAGGATGGCTAATTTTGCAGATCCCTACATATCATCATTTAAGGAAAATAAGGACAAAAGAGTCATTCTTATGAAGAATGAAGTTACCACTATCCGACAAACCCGTTAGGGGGTTGAATTATGCAGGGCCATCTAAGGGCATTGGCTGCATAGTCAAATAATAGTATCTTTCGGCTGACAAGTCTATTATGTAGACTGTTTATGCAAGGCCGCCTATGGGAACGTGTTGCATAGTCAGGAAGAAGAATTCTCAGATGTTTGACATTTTTGTGACTAAAATTCATGAAAAGGGTTATGAAGATCTGAAAATATTTAAGGTTAGTATTATTTCACATAAAGATGGGTATTGGCCAATGTATACAGAGATACAAAGATCAATGATAACCATAATCATGTTATGGCTGGGTCCTGAATTGAAATGTTGGACTTCATTATGTATCCCATAAGGATGAGAATCAAGCCGTACGTAGTTCTTGAAATAAATTTTAACATCGTGCATGATTAAAGTATGAGAGATATTAGTTTAGGGTCATAGAGCTCGGACCATAATAATGAATACACAGTGTGTGTTTTCATGGGGACTTTTCAGCCAAGGGACTGAAAGTGAAATTTGGGGTTAGGCCCAAAAGACTTGGGGCTGGATTCGAGGGACACTCTAATGTTCCTCTGTATCCCATAAGGATGGTAATCAATCCCACGTAGTTCTATAAATACCCTCTATACAAATTTGGTTCGTACATGTGAAGGGTGAAAGGGGATTTTAGTACAATGATGGTTTAACCCAAGATAAAATGTTTAGGCATTCCCATGTATGCACGTAGTCTTTTGAAATGAAACATGATTGAAAAATCAATTTAAATAATGGTTCCCTCTCAAGTGAGGATATCAAAGAATATTGTAGTTTATTGTCATACTGGACACAAGTGTTGTATAGATTAACGTCGTATAACAAGGATGAAAGTGAATCAAATGTAAAGATATTGATTCTAAGGGCGGTTTCATGAATCAACATTGTATTAGATGGAGGTGAACCGATGTGAAGAGATTGATTTTGGGCTTGAACCTTGGGAGGTTGCCTACGTACCCATCCTGGAAGGCAAGGATCAAAGTCTGCGTAGTTCAATTAAAGAATGAGTTAATAATAAAGTTGTTCCTGAGGACAACGACCTAAAACAAATGTTGTTGGGACTTACACATTGATAATATCCTAGAGAGAGTGTTATGGTTGAGGTTTTCCCTAGGCTCAGTTGAGTCATACTCGATGTGAGAAAAAAGAGGTAGCAACAACCCTAACGATGCACAGTTTAATGTCATGTAGGACATATTAAAGTATTTTCTGTACAGTTTAGCGTCATGTAGTTAGGACGATGGGGACAATATAGTTTAACGTCATGTTGGACGAAAGTGAGAATAGTTTAGGGTCATATGCATAGACAATGAATGGTGTAGTTTGATGTTATGTTGGACATAATGGACTTCTGTACAGTTTAGCATCATGTAGTTAAGACGTTACAGTTTAACGTCATGTGAGACGAAAGGAATACAAATAGTTTAAGGTCATATGTATGGACCATCGCTGTATAGTTTAACGTCATATAGCAAGGACAATGAAGGGGAAACAGTTTAACGTCATGCTGGACAGATTATGAATTTTTCATAGTTTAATGTCATGCTGGATGGAAGAGGGACTGTGCAGTTTAATGTCATGCAGTGAGGACAAATTAGGGACTTTTTCCCATATTTTAACGTCATGTTGGACTAAAGCGCGAATAGTTTAGGGTCATATGCTTGGACCATGGATGATGTAGTTTAAGGTCACACTGGACCATTGAAGGAACTTTTTCACAGTTTAACATCATGTGGGATGATGATGTAGTTTAAGGTCATACCAGACCATGGTGTAGTTTAAGGTCATACCGGACCATGGATGATTATGTAGTTTAACGTCTTTTCAGGCGTAAGGGACTTTTATATAGTTCAGCGTCATGTAATTAGGATGTCACAGTTTAACATCTTGCTAGAAGTAAGGGACATTCAAATAATTTAGGGTCATATGCATGGACCGTTGATGATGCAGTTTAAGGTCATACAGGACCTAGTTGCAGTTTAAGGTCATACTGGACCATTGTGGAGACACAGTTTAACGTCATGTTGGACCAAGTTGTAGTTTAAGGTCATACTCCACCAAGTTGCAGTTTAAGGTCATACTGGACAATTTCTGTATAGTTTAACATCATATAGAAAAGACAAGTTAGAGGTACATTGCAGTTTATACAAAATACTTCTTAAAAAATCTGTCATTAGTTGGAGTAGTGATGAGTTCTCCATCCATCGAGATTAATGAATAAGCTCCATTATAGTAGACCCTATGTATTGAATATGGTCCTTCCCATTTTGGCTCAAGCTTGGGAGGTTTCTTTCCTGGTATCATTGGAGTTCTGAGAACTAATACCAATTCTCCCGAAGTGAATGAACGAAGACGAACTTTTTTATTAAAAGCTCGTGCTATTCGATTCTGATAGACTTCCAAGTGGTGCAAAGTGGACAATCTTTTCTCATCTAACCATTCCAATTCATTCAATCACTTTTTAGATTGCTCATCTGTAGATGACTGATCACAAATGGCTACTCTGAGCGAGGGTAATTGAACTATAATTGGCAAGACTGCTTCTGTTCCATATTTCAATAAATATGTAGTTGATCGTGTTGCAGTGTGGGTGGTAGTTCGATAAGACCATAAAGCATGAAAGAGTTTATCAGGAAATGACTTCTTATCATTATCCACAATCTTTTGCAGTATATTTGAAATAATCTTGTTGAAGGCTTCTATCTGGCCATTGGCCGTTGCATGATACCGAGATGAATGGTTGGATTTGATGTTGTATTCTTGATAAAATTTCTTCACCTAAGATGAATAGAAGTTGGTGCCATTGTCCGTCAATATGGTATGAGGGACACCAAATTTGGTAATGATGTTAGACTTGATGAAGCTAACAATGCATTTAGAGATGACTTCCTTGAGAGGTATTTCCTCTGCCCATTTGGAAAAGAAGTCAGTAGCAGTAAGAATGTACTTATACTTCTTGGCCGTAGCCGAAGGGTAAGGTCCCACCACATCCATTCCCCATGTGGAAAATGACCACGAGTATTTAGTTGTATGAAGAAACTCTGGAGGTTGATGAATGAAGTTGGCATGTACTTGGCATGAATGACAATTCTTTTTGAAATCAACACAATCTTTTATCATTGAAGGCCAAAAGTATCCAAGCCTTCGAATTTGATCAGACAATCTATGTCCAAACTGGTCGGCACCACAGAATCCTGCATGCACTTCTTTCATGACAGCCATTGTCTCTTCACCATCAATGCATTTGAAGAGAACTCCAGCAAAACACGTTTGTAGAGAATTTTCTCTAGGTGGTCTGGGCTATCATAAAGAGTAAAATTGACCACACGTCACCGGATTTGTTCTTTATCAGCTCTATCAGGTGGAAGTGTTCCATTTTGAAGGTATTCTCTGATAGGTGACATCCATCCTGTAGTATAACCATACGGTTCAGTAATGGGACTAATTTCATTAATTTCCTCTATTCTGATTCGAACATAAGGTGAAATTGCACAACGGTGGGCAATACTGATGGTTGTCTCGTCCCGATTTGGATCTGCTAGAGCTATGGCTATATTAGCCAGCGCATCAGCTTGAGCATTTGGTGAACTTGGGACATACGAAAATGTCGGTTCTGAAGAGAATTCATCCATTAACTCTCTGACGTAATCATACAAAGTTATTAGTTCTTCTTTTCTGATGTCATAATCCCCATTGACTTGTTTGATTACCAGGTCTAAATCACCATTCACCTTTAAGTGATTCACTTGTGCTTGAAGCGCTAACTCCAAGCCTGTGATAAGAGTTTGGTATTCTGCTTCATTATTGGTAACACCTTCCCACAATAAGAAGGAATAAGGTAACACTGCATTTTCTGGAGAATTGAGCACAATTCCTAAGCCTTATTTGTTGAATTTAAGATTTTCCATTTTCTTCCCTGTTGGACTTCTAGAAGCACCATCAAAATACAGTTCCCATGCTTGAGGACTTTCTTGAATAGAGAGGACTTCCTCATCAGGGAGTTCAATATCTGAAGATGTTTCTTCCACTGAAGGGTGTTCAGCCAGGAAATCAGCTAGATCTTGGCCCTTTACCGCCTTTTGAGACACATCTGACTGTTGAACTGCTGAAAAATAACTGCCCAACTTGCTAGACGTCCTGTAAGCATTGGAAGACTAAGGATGAATTTGAGCGGGTTATTGCGAGATTCCAATTGGACCTTGTGATGTTATAGGTAGTGTCTCAACCTCTGAACTGCAAAGATTAATGCTAGGTAGCACTTCTCAATACTTGAATACAGGGTTTCTGCTTCAAGCATAGTTCGACTGAGATAGTAGAGGTTGTTTTCATTCCCAGCATCATTCTTTTGAGCTAGAAAGGCACCCAATGATCGCTCTAGAGCTGTCACATAGAGGATAAGTGGTCTTCCTTCAACAGGTGGCATGAGTACCGGTGGAATCAAGAGGTATTTCTTGAGAATATCAAATGCTTCTTTACATTCTTCAGTCCACTGGAAAGTGACTCGCTTCTTCATCAATTTTGTGAAGGATAAACTTTTGCCGGCCAAATTGGCGATGAAATGCCTAATATAGGCTAAGTGTCCTTGAATTCCTTTTAATTATTTCAAGTTTTGAGGAGGTGACATACCAAGGATTGACTTGGTCTTCTCAGGATCGACTTCAATACCATGACGACGTACAACAAAGCCAAGAAATTTTCCTGAGGTTACGCCAAAAGCACATTTTAAGGGGTTCATCTTCAAATTATGTTGTCGAAGCTTGCTGAATATGACTTTTAAATCATCCAAGTGATTAGAAAGTTGTTTGTAATTAACCACCAAATAATCTACATAGCATTCAAAAAACTTCCCTAAGAAGGGTTTGAAGATACGATGCATGGCCCACTGATATGTTGCACCTGCATTCTTTAAGCCAAAGGGCATTACCCGGTAACAAAACACAACCTGAGGGGCTCTATAAGTTGTGGATTACTCATCTTATGGGGCCATTAGGACTTGATTATATCCAGAATATCCATACATGAAGGAAAGTACTTCATAGACATCTGTTGCATCAATTAAAATTTCTGTAATTGGAACTGGGAAATCATCCTTAGGACAGTGCCGATTAAGATCTCTGAAATCGATGCAAACACTAATTTGTCCATTATTTTTCTTTACAGGGACAATATTAGCCAACCACGTGGGATACTGAACTTCTTTAAAAAATTTAGCTTTGATAATCTTATCCACTTCAACTTCAATTTTAGAAGCATAAGTTGGGTGTGTTCTTCTTGCGGATTGTTTAAATCCTCGATGTTCTCCTCGTAAACCCAAATGATGAGTAGCAAATCATGATCAAGCCTGAGCATTACTGTATAGTTCCAAGAAAAAATATTCCTATTTCTCTTTAGAAAATAAATATACATCTCTTGCTCTTCAATGGTCATGGCCTCACTGATTAAAGTGGGGCATGGTTCTTCTTTGTACCCAGATTTATTTCTCGGAGTTCATCCACAGTAGTAGAGATACCCTCTTCAAATGCTGGAGGAGCAACTCTGAGATCTTCCTCTTCTTCTTCATCATGTGTTATTTCTTCCGTTTCTACTTGCATACTAGATGACAAAGCATAATTTTCATGATTAGAAGAAATGTCAAAATTTTCACATTTTGAAGAGGAAGCTTCCATTTCCAACCCGATTGATGATGAAGGGTATTATTTGGGTAACAAAGAGGAGATGATGGAATGTGAATAGACATCATTCTTCACCTAAGATGTTTCTATAACTCCTTCTATCCTAATTGGAAATGTATAGACTTGTTGGATTTCAGCAGATGAAATGAAGACGTCACCATTTGTGATTTCATCACTGCTTGGTGGGTTACCAATTTCTCACATGTTGTCTGGCTTGATTGTCGTAATTGACATTATGCATCTTTCCATAAGAGTATTTTGATTTGGGAATACCTTGTCAATTTGACTGATAGGCAACACATAATTTGTACTCACATGTGTAAATGGATTTACTGGAATCTTCTCCAAACCATATGGAGCATTAATTTTGGTAATTTCCTTTGTTGTGGATTTCTCCCTTCCCTTCATGTGATTGAATTCCACCTCAATGTATTGAGACTCACATGTCTGGAACGGGGCCTAATAACCATACAATGACCCAAATTGACCATCAAAATAGTATTTGAGACATTGATGGTATGATGAAGGGATAGTCACATGATGATGTAGCTAGGGTCTTCCAAGAAAGACGTTGAAAGCTAAGTCTTGCTCAACAACCATGAAATCTGAATTGGATACAAGATCTCCAAACTGAGTTCTGTGTGTAACTTCGCCAAGTGGTTCTTGTTCATATTTATCATATCCTTGTAACATCATGGTAGAAGAAGATAAATCAGATTCTGTGAGGCCCAATCGATGAAGTGTATGAATGGGCATGAGGTTGACTCCTGAACCATTGTCAATGAAAGCTCTTCGGACGTCTATACCATTGACCTTTCCAGATAAGTACAAAGGTCTAATATTCCCATGCACAAAATCATCTTCATCTTTATCAGTGTAAGATATTATTGCATGGCATTCTGCAGGATTATTCTCTACGTGATAGACTTCAGCTGCAACAATTTCAGTTTCAAACTCCTGAGTACATGACAAAGCCTCGATGAGTGCTTCCCAAAGATCTTTTGATAGATTCAAAGCATCCATAATTGATAACTTGGATGGTACTTGGGCCAACTGTTTCAATATATCATTCTTTTGATCTAGAGGTCTATGTTTCCCAATAGAAATATGTGGTTTAGTAGGTACCTTGGAAGAAGATGCTTTGGAAGTTGATGCATCCAGTATTGGGATAGGAGTTGGCAACATCCATGGTTTTGGAAGATTAGACCGATTAGATCCATTTACTTGCTGAGAGGAAGAAGATGGAACCTTCAATCGGTCTTCCAAAATAACTGTGGCAGGACTGAATTTTCTATAGGAAGAAGAACTTGCTTGTTCTTGATGAGCTCGCTGAAGGGCTCTACCACGAGTTTCTACTGCATACCTAGTTCTAGCAGGGGTATAATTGGAGTAGTGGCTTTTGAAAGATCCATGTCTTCCCCTGTATCCTGAACCTCTAGAACTTCCTCTGATTCCCTTGTTTGGTACATGGAATTTAGGCTCATCAAAATCGAAACTGGAACTGGAATATGGATCTGTTAATTGATTCATATTTAAAGAACTAAATATTAAATCTTCGTTTGATGAAGAACCTACCTGATTAGCCTGTTTAGGTTGTGTCGTTTGGTGGGGCGGTGCCCGTGGCTTTGAAGTGGGTGGCATAAAGTCTACCCGAGTCAGAGACAACTTAGGCTTTGAGACATACTCATCTTCTTCTGATTGTTTTTCTTTATTTGAATCATGCCACTTATTTGAGGACTTTCCCTCTGACGAAGATGGTTTTTCCGCAAGATTCATGGCCGAAGACACAATTGGTTTCTTAAATTGTGTTCACAAAATAGCATGTGTTCGATTGATTGTCTTTCTGACCATCCAATCATCATAATTCTGTGCATTTTTTGCTTTTGACTTCATTCCATTCACCTTCCTCATATGGAACTGTAGCAGTAACACCTGCTACCTGAGCTGAAGAACCTTTCAGTTTGACTTGTCCCGAGTTGACCATCTTTTTCAGGTGGTCTTTGAAGACAAAACACTCCTGGATGGGATGCCCCAACATTTTATGAAAAGGGAAATAATTGGGATGGTCTTCATCTCCTTTCTTGTTTGGCCTCTTGGGCATTGTTAATTGAACCAAGTTGTTTTCCAAATCCGAAATGAAATAACCAGGAACATGTTCATTTCGGAAATAGTATGTTTTTCTCTTCAAATCCTCAAATTGTTTTCGTCTTTGATCTCTTTAATCATCTAGATGAAACGGCCTTTTTTGTTGTCACTCAGGAGGTAGAGCCCTTCGAGAAGATGAAGGTTTTGATATAGAAATAGGTACAGGCGCTTGCTTAAGCATAATTGTAGCAGTTTATGCTTTACCCATTCTCCTTCTTGGAGCTGATGGAATTACACGAGATTTGGCCTTAGCCTGTATAAGGGAATCTCCAATCTACTGAGCGATTGAAGTAAGGTCTCGAAACCCTCGTGTGTATTTCATAGGAATCAACGGCGTGCGTAATTCTTCACGCAGATTTTACACACAGATTGGAAAAAGTTCCTCTTGAGGGAGTGCTAAGCTCATGGAATATGTTAATCCCTTCCGGCGAGCAATGAAATCAGAGACTCTTTCATTCTTCCTTTGCTTACAGTTTGTAAGATCGAAAACTGCCATCTTTGGTAAAGTTGAGCTGAACTGAAGAAGGAATTTTTGGTGAATATCCTCTCATCCGGTAATTGACCGGGATTGCAAGCTTGTATACCAGGCAAAAGTTGTCCCTTGTAATGTTCGCACAAAGCATCTGAGTTTCACTGCTTCTTGCTGCTCCAGAGTTCCCATCATAGGATCACAACAAGACATGTAATGCGTCAAATGTTGTTCAGGGTCACCTGATCCATTAAAAGTAGGGAATACAGGGTTTTCAAAATAGGATGGAGGAGAGATTGAATCTACCCATTAAGGGTAAACATTCTTTTCTGGTTGAACCTACGCACGTTTCCCTTCCATTGTTTCTAACCGAGCTGTTAATGACTCAATAGTAGTTATTAACTTTTGAGAAACATCCAGTTGAACTTGGTATTGGGTAGGTGCAATGACTGGAGCTTGGACATATGTGGTGGTTGGTGCTACAACTGATGGGAGCACTGTCAACTGATGTTGCACTTGACCTGTATGATTATACCTGTGAGGGTGTATTGATAGAGGAGGATATTCCTGACCCATATCAGTAGTTACAACAAATTCCTTTGGCTGACTAACTCTAGCACTCTTAAGAAGAAGACTACTCTGTTGTAGTTCTGTATTCAACCTCCTTAATTCCTTCATTTCTTCCAACTGTTGTGCAAACATTTGCTCTAGTGAGAGTGATTGGCCTTCTCCATAGGAAGGACATGTAACCTGATTCTTTCCCTTCCCTTTGTTGGATCCTTTTCAGAGAGGGGGAAGTGGGTTACTTGAAGGATTACCTAAGTTCTGGGTAATCCTTTGATTTCGTGTACGCACACCTTCTTCATTTGTATCGGTGTGTACATCTTCTTGAGCAGGAACCTCTCCATCTGAGTCCCCTGAGTGAGCCTTATCTGGTGGATCAGCAATAACGACATTGATGACATTGATTGATGCATAACGCATCACATCCCTTCTATCATCATTTTTGTGATATTGTCTTCCTCCATGTCTCTGATGAGACATTGCCTTTTGTTGATTCAATCCTTTAGGAACATCTTGATGAGCCGTAATTTGGATGGAATCTCCTGATAATTTGGCTATTCGTTACTCTTGAGGCTTCTTCCCCAATCGAGAAAAGACTGACATTATCTGAGGAGGGGATCAATGATTTGAAAAAGTCCTCACTCCGGTGGACTGTGGATGTTCCTGCTATTCTCGCTCAACTCCTCGAATCATATTTGTTGATTCCAAGGGTTGGTTTAAAAGAGTCCCCAGTCTGGCAAGCTGGGGTGGCTCTTGACATGCTATGTCTGAGACATTATTAAAATCTCTCCTTATCTTGCGAACCTTAGTCCGGAAATTTTTTGGATGCATTAACCTGTATCCACTTTTTTCACCTGGTTCAAAATACCGTTGGTTGATTTTCGACCCTTCTGTCACTTCGTGATGTGCTTGAACCAAACGGGAGGCCTGTTCAATATTCTCATTTGCTTGATGCAAGATTAATTAAACAACCTGTTCTCTATATGCTTGATTTTGAGAGGTACTAGTTGAAGCCTGTTCTTGAGCATGATTTTGATTACAAACAAAGCCCATTGACTGTGGCCAGTCATGGGCAATAACATTGCGTGAGACTATTTTCGGCAGGCTTTTCTGACAGGAGAGCACTGTGAAATGTAGTGCTTCATGAACACCCCTCCCACTGACATGAATACCATATGGGGCATTGGCAATTAACTGACACAATCTTCTTAGTGCGCCAAGGTAGGAATGTTGAAGGGATCTCTGCTGCTTTTCAGCCTTCAGATATCGAGAGACTGATAGAGTCTCTAAATCAATCTGACGTTGTAACCCTTATATTATCTTAAGATGATTTTCATATTCATCATAAGATAGTACCTTCTTCTTCAATTGACCAAGAGTTTTCCATATGTTGAGACGAATATCATGAATTTCATCATCCATCAACATTTCTGGAATATTATACTGAGAGTCAGCTAGAGGCCAAAACATGACTGGCACTTCACCTTTCGCCAGTTGTTTTCTCATGTTCAGCATTTCCTCTTTATCATTAAATGAAGATTCTTCTACCTGTTTCGACCAGAGTTGGTGTTTCCTTGTTTCTTCATCTGATTCAACAATATTGGTAGAGAAATTATTGAAACTAGAAGATGCATGACTTAGGGGTGGTTCAGAGAACTACCTACACCCTGGGCTATCTTCTGATTGAGAAAGTATTTCACCTGCTAGCGATGAAGCATCATACATGACTAGTTTCGCATTTACAAGTGCCTCAAGATAAGAGGGCTTTCTCGGCACTACATTTTCCATTGGAGCATTTTCCGGGCAATGTGCATCACTACTGCGGAGAGGACTTTCGTAGCGAAATTCATCATCATGGGGTGGACCACCATGGTGGGTTATAGAAAAAGACGAGATCACTTGATCCATAGTCTTCTGACCACACAGAGGGTTCATGTGGCTCTCATCTGAAGATGAAACATCAAGATCGACCGAATTGTCATGGAGAAAGCCTTCATGGGGAAGTGTCTATTGAAGACCTTCGGAATTAATATTCCCATTATTGGGAACTGAGGGAGTAGAATCGTGAATTCCAACAGATAAATGTCTGAGGGATTCATGAACTCCAGCATCAAGCAAGGCCTTGTTATGGATTAGCTCATGATCTCCTGACTATGCTGGGTGGGTCTTTTTCTTAGACACCTTCTTACTCGCTTTGGAAACCACTTGTTGACGAAAGTGGCTGCTCTGAATAGCTGTATGTGCCTGATCAGGAAAGATGGCCAGGTTAGGCTGACGATCTCCACTCAAATCAGGTGTATGTGCCTGACTTGGTTGTCCATAAGATATGGGGGAGTATGCCCCATAACCCTCCTGGACTGGAACAGATGTGTGTGTATGCTCCGGAGTGAATTTTTAATTTGTCACTCCACTGGTAGGGATATATTTATGTGTCTTTCCATGAGATACTACTGAAGCTGTTATAATATCCTGGCAAGAATCCAGAATATGAGCAGGAATCTTCTTCTGCTCCTTCACCATTGATAAAATATGTTTGGTGACTTCAGCTGCCAGAACTGGAATATACGTCCATTCCGGGCTTGGAGTAGGTGTATGTTCCTGCTCTTGTCCTCCTTCTCATATCAGTGGATCCTGACAGTACTCAAGTGTGGGGGCAGAGAGTTGAGTCTGCCTCCTATTTGTTTTTGGGGCTTTCCGACTAACTTCTATGAATGCTACCAAGAAAGACTATTGGTAGGCTTGATTAATACTTGCAGGTGTGTGTGCCTACTGATTACACTTCGCCAAAAGTGGTTGAAGAGCTCCATCATATGTAGTCAGACGAGCCCGATGACTAGCTGATGATGTATAAACAGGTGTATATTCCTTCCTATAGTACTATGCCGGAATTGCTTGCCGGGATTGGCGTGATGCTGCCAGACGAGTCTTCTGGATAGTGGAATTAAAAGGAACAGGTGTATGTGCCTGATCGTTGCTTGCCATCAAGTTAGGTTGGTGGACTTCACCAGAGATGTCAGAGATGAGAACCTGCTAACTGTTGACCGGATTCCACCTCTGGCGGTTCATATTGCATGTTCGGGTTCGAGGAACCTGAGCCAAATGCCTGGAGTTGGTACCCTCATCATGTTGAGGTCGCACTGCCGCATGAGTCTAGCGGTGATTGTTGGTGGGAGCCCTCGTGAAGGACTCATGTCTTCTTTAATTAAGGCCCTGAGGGACCTGCTCATTCACATCCCCAGGATAAGGGAGTGAATTGTGATTGCATTCCGGGGATAACGACCTGAAACGGTTGGAGACAGTAGTCAGCACCGCCTACTTCTTGATCACTGGTCTTCGTTGTCCGGACAACCGGTTTTAGTTATTCATTTGGAGGGCTTGTCGTGCAGCCTCCAGAGTTGGGATGGTACCGTGTTGACGGTACTCCTTAACCAGGGCGTTTGATACCCATCGTTGAAGATGCCGAGTAAGTGATGCTATCCTAAGAGCGGATGCCGATCTAGAAGGAGTAGCTGTAGTGGAATTTACAACAGTAGTATTCACAGGTGTGAATTTGAGAGCATCCATTACGGAAATATAGAAGATCTTGGAAAAGAGTGCATGTTTGATATAACAGACGTAATCAAGATAAATTTACCTACTACATCTTTTAGATGAGTACATATTTCAGTGATTGTTTTTTGTTTGTTGGCCCTCTCATTGAGTTTTAAATAGGGTCCTAACAAATAGGTAAAACATCATTTTAGCTTGGTTAAGGATTCACGTTGGGTTCACCATTTTTTGTTTCCCTCAAAATTCGGGGATGACCTACTTGATGGGAGATTCAAACATTCCAATAGGTTTCTAACGGGTTTGTTCGTAGAACCGGAAACATCCAATGATTCCACATCCATTTGGACATACTTTCCAAAGGTAGGCTCCCATTAGTTTGTAGACTAATGAGGGTTAGGAATTTGCATTGGTCGAGAGGATGGGAGGTCGGATTCATCACACATTTTTTAGGGGAATTATTGTCTATTCCGGGACTCTCTTTATAGATTTAAGTTATGTTAGTGAATACTTATTACATTACCATGTATAAAATGAGATTTTACTTTAGATCTGAAAATCAATGATCAAATATAATGGAAATTTAGAGAATCTTTTGTATATATTCGAGGTTCTTCATCGATAGAGAATCATATGTATTTATTAGAGATTCTTTGTCAATGGTATCCTTTAACACATTTATATAGAAGTCTCTTGTCCATTATGATGACTATGCTGGTTTCAAAGCCACTCAGTGGGGCACTTGAAGTTTATTGTTATTCAGAAGGACATGCATTATTTCAGAGTTGGGATCAAACCTGCAGATGGGATACCTACGTATCCTTTGTTTTGGAAAAGGAATCAGAACCCATGTAGTTCGAGTAAGGGAGTATGATGTTTATGATTGATGGCTCAAAGAAGGAGTTCATAATTACTTTTACACTCTAAGCTCACGTGAGTCATGCTCGGTGTGAGAAAAAATAAGTATAGGTAAAATTTAGACAATTTTTCCATGAAATATGTAATCATAAGAAATAATGTGGGGATTATGTATGTATAACTGCCCAGAAATGGATGAGGATTAATATTTACTTCAGGGAAGAAATCCATGAACATGGTCCATAAAGGTATATGTGCTTTAAGGAGAGTGGGATACTAAAATTTTGGGGATTACTCCAGAGGAGGATGCCCATGTTAGGAGGGGACTTATGATTGGGTTTTACTCTGAGAAGGAAGCCCAAATCAAAAGGAATTATGACTGGTTAAGAGAAATTAAGAATGGTAATTAATCCTAAGGAGGAGGCCCATTTTAAATGGATTTGAAAATTAAGGTACTTGGGGCTTACTCCTAAGGAGGATGCCCATATTTGAGGACTGGGGCTTACTCCTGAAAAGGAGGCCCAAATTAAGAGAATTATGACTGGGACTTATTCCTAAAAAGGAAGCCCAGGTTTATCACTGGGACTTATTTCTCAAAAGGAAGCCTAGGTTTATGACGGGGACTTATTCCTGAAAATGAATCCTAAATTAAGATAATTTTGACTGGGAATTATTCTTGAAAATGAATCCCAGGTTTATGACTGGGATTTACTCCTGAAAAGGAATCCCAGGTTTATGACTGGGACTTATTCCTGAAAAAGAAGCCCAGGTTTATGACTGTGACTTATTCTTGAAAAGGAAGCCCATGTAAAATTCACTCATCATAAAGGATGAGGTTTAATGAATGAAATCTCAATCTTTAGTGACATTAAGATGTGTAAGTCACTATGTATTGAGAGATATTCCACAGAATTCCTTTCAGATAAGGAAGTCAAATCATGAAATCAAGCCATAAATGACTTTGAAGAGTGTCTTGAAGAATAATCTTGAATAAGAGAGGTGGAATGGCTTAAGAGGGGTGAAATGGGAAAGAAGGGCACCCAAAAAAGGCAGGGGCGTGCAAGTCATGGAAGGCGCATAGGTACTACGTGGGCGTGCAAGTCTTGGTCGTGCAGGTATACCTGCATGACAAGTTTGGTACTTGTGCGGTGTTCAACTAGCTGGGTAATACTTGAGCGACTCTTGTTTAAGGCCTTTAGAATCCTCTTGAGGTTCTTCCAGAAGAGGGGCGCGCAAGTTATATTTGAAGGAGTAAGGCGGCACACATGTGTGGCCATTTCCCTTAAGGGCTGGCCACTCAGGCACGAAAGTGTTGATGAGTTTCAACACTTAGGCCTTCCATCCCCTCTTTAGATCTTCCGTTCTAGGTAATAAATTACCTTAGAAGTGTTTTGGAAGCTTTGATAAGAGACATGGGCATTCCGAGCTCTGTGTCTGAATTATAGAAAAATTCCTCCCGAATTGGGGGGCCCACAGGGTCTATTTATAGGTAGGAGAAGCCCTCGAGCGGTTATCATTTAGGGCGCGCAAGTCACTTCCGTGACCATTTCGGCACACAAGTTTACTTGCACGACCATTGCGGCGTGCAAGTGTACTTGCACAACCATTGCGGCACGCAAGTGTACTTGCGCGACCATCGTAGAACTTGCGCGACCCTTGTGCAACATTCTTCTTATTCCTTCCGCTGTCAATTTTTTGATATTTTTTCCAAAGGTTGAATCACTTTGATTTAAGATAACCCCCTTTTCCAATCTTTATATTTTGTGACGAAAGGAGCATCAACAACATCGTTAGTACATTGTCACAACCAGCTACAGAGTTCCCACACTAAAATCACTTGTCTCTGGGGAGATATGCTCCTCAAGCCATTGGTCTATACTCCATATGTAATGAAGTACCCATACAAATTATACCCATTGTGTGAATTGTATTAGGGGTCTCAACGTAATAGACGGTGTGTCAAACAGACGCTCGGTCTGTATGTTATTAGCCTTTTAGTTTCAAGGGCCCGGTTGGTTTCATTCTTGATCCAACCCAACCATTACCCAATTTTATCCAAATAATAAGTGGGGTATTCCAAATCTACCTTCTCAATCCATGGTTTCAAGCACCATAGACGGTTTTTCAAACGGATTCCCGGTGCCAAAGATATAGCCAAAAGAGCGGAAATGGGTTGAACTGGTCTAGGTCAGGTCTGGCCAGGTCGGACCGACCCAGCACGACCCGATTCATGTTGACCTAGCCTTCTGGGTATGGCCATGCCTACGCTGAATAGCCCGGCCCACGCTAGGTGTTTCGGCCCGTGCTGGGCGACCCGACCTGGCAGTGGGGTGGCCGCGGTGCGGCGGGGTGATCGCGGTGCGGCGGGGCGCAGCGGCGTGGTGGGGTTCCGCATTATGGCTGGATGGCCATGGTGTGGTGGGGAATCAATGGTGTGGTGGGGCAGCCACATTGTGGTGGTGTGGCCGTGGTGCAACAGTGCACCATGGTTCTATTCCGTTGAGCGGCACGGTTGCGTTGTCGCCTTCGTCGCGGTCGGTCATGGTGTCGGCTGCCATTCCCATGCCCCACCTATGTCGGTTTCCATTCTCCTCTATTACGATGAACACAAAAAATATTACACAAAGATTTGTGGAGTGGTTGGGCCATGTTTGTTTGCCCCCCCTCCCCCCGCATTAGAGCGGAAGCAAGCGACTGAAATATTTCTTGAATCACGAAGAAATTTTAAGAACATGTATAGGTGAAATATTCAAACAACCACCCTACATTGATGGTTTGTTGATGTTGAAGCAAGAAATAATTCTAAGATGTCGACATTCATTAGGCCTACTACACACCTTCGATACTGGGCTCATTCGTCAGTTCGTCGGATAATCTCTATTAGATGGAGGTTGTTCTTAATTGGATAGAAGTTCTCCAAGTTCCCCCCTTCCCCTTCGCCATCCAAATCCTCTCAAAGGAAAGAGGATCCAATATAATTTAAAATGGATAGATTATTTATGTTGGCACTTTGGCATAATTAATTAGCTCAATTAATTGTCTCAATTAAATGAAATGTTATGGAATAATTAAAGTTGGAGGGAGTCCATGGTATAACTCATCATTAATGAGGGTGTTCAAGGGGTTTCTCTCATTAAGAGGGTTTGGATGGTCACCACATTTAGAAATTCAAAATGAGAGTTTTAGCCTCATTGGTCCCCACCTCCATAACATACATGTAGGAGGTTTTAGTTCAGGTGGTCCCCACCTTTATGACATCCACATGGGAGGTTTCAATAAATAAAAATGATAAACATTTTTATTTTATTTTATTATTTCACAAAAAACACAGAAAAATAATTTTAACCCTCGACCAACAGCCGTCAAGGTTAAAGTCTTCTTAAGCAGATACTGATGCTGCAAGTTCAATAGTATCCTCAGATTTCAATTCCGAGCACCTGTTCAAAAGTTAAAAAAACCCACTCACACGTTTACGGAAAAAACCCATAAAAAAGTTCAGAAATTCATTCTGGGAACACCGGACCTCAGAATCACAGGACGTCAATTTTTGCGGACTTGTTAAATTCCCACATAATTTAAAAAAATCATTGAATATCCGGGTCTTTTCATTTGTCTCACCATAGTGCTTTGCATCCCCGAAAGCCATAACAGAAAACTCGGAAAACAAGTGGGTGTACTGAGAACGTATTTGAGCCTCCCGCCCCCATGTGCTCTCCTAGAGGATTTTGTGCTACCAGTGCATGCGCACCAGGGGTATCGACCAACAATGATGGATCCACTCTTTTCAATACTCAATCTCCATAGGAACCACTATAAACGTTGCCCCGTCATTGATGTTCATCTCGCCATGATTGATGATGTGAGAAGGGTCGTGCACGTATCTTCTCAGCTAGGAAACATGGAAGACATCGTACACCCAATGTAACTTAGGGGGAATTGCTAGGTAGTAAGCCTCCTCACTAATTATGCTATGGAGCTGAAAAGGTCCGATGAACCTCAGAGATATCATGCCGCCTCATCCAAATCATCATAAACCTCGTCGGGGTGAGACGCATAGAAAGATGTGGTTGCCATCCTTGAACTCCAGTGGTCTCTGTCACCTTTCGTCATAAGACTTATTCCTACTCTGTGCAGTCTTCATCCACTCATGGATGATCTACACATTCTCTGTGGTAGCCCGTACCATCTCTGGACCCACAAGTGCTGACTCCCCTGGGTCAGTCCGGCACAACGGTGATCTACAATGTCGCATGTACAACGCCTCAAAAGGTTCCATCCCAATGGTGGAGTGATAGAAGTTGTTGTATGAAAAATCCACCAAGGGAAACTGATCCTCCCAACTATGACCGAAGTTGAGGATGCTAGAACATAGCATGTCTTTGAGGGTCTGAATGGTCCGCTCAGTCTGGTAATCCGTATGAGGACAGAAGGTGGTGCTCAAAGAAAGCTACATCCCGAATGCCTTCTTCAACCTCTTCCATAGCTGGAAGTAAAATGTGCATCCTGGTCAGAGAAAATTTTCAAAGGTAATCCTTATAGCCTCAAAATATCCTACAAACATAGGCGTCACAAGTTCTCTACTGAACCCTACTCTCTTATCGGTAGGAAGTGAGCCGACTTGGTGAGTCGGTCGATGGCCACCCATATAGAGTAATGTCCTCTGGATGTACCGGGAATTACTATCACGTAGTCCATTGATATCCCATCCCACTTCCACTTTGGGACATTTAATGGATGAACCAAGCCTTCAGGTACCTGGTCCTCTACATTCACTTGTTAACAAGTGAGGCACCGAGAGACAAACTCTGCAAATGCTTTCTTCATTCCTAGCCACCAGTGCAGTCATCGGAGAGCCTGATACATCTTCACCACTCCTGGATGTACCACTAGTTGGGATCTATGGAACTCCCTCAACACTTCCTCCCAAAGAAACAATAGTTCCATGATACGTCCTATGAAAAGGATAATGTGCTCCCCACCTTCCGAAAATCCATTAGGTTCCTATCCTGTGGATATCTGAGCTTGTCGAGCCTTGCAGTCAGTGTCCCCATGTTGTGCATCCCTGACTCATTAAAGAAGTGGACGAGTGACTGTATGAGACTAAAGAAAAGATGCTTCATCTCAATTCACAAAGGATATCCGCCATGCAGCCAGCTACTCTATCGCCTCACCTAGAAGTTGTATACCAGATCTCTTGCTAAGTGCTTCTGCCACCACATTGCCCATCACAGGAGTATAGACTATCTCGAAGTCATAGTCCTAGAAGAATTAAATCCAATGTCATTATCTCAGGTTTAGGTCCTTTTAAGATAATATATTCATGATACTTTTATGATCATAGTACACTGTAAAATGCTCGCCCATGAAGTAATGCTGCCATATTTTCATGGTGAAGACCACTACTGCTATATCTAGGTCATGGGTAGCATATTTCTGCTCATGTTGTATCAGCTATCTAGAACCATATGCAATAACTACTCACTCTTAAATCAGGGCACATCCGAGCCCAGTCCCTGATGTGTCACATTAGACTACATACCCAATGCCCTCCTCCAGAAGCCTTATGATGGGGGCACTCGTAAGCCTTTGCCTCAGCTTTTGAAAACTCCACTAGTATCTTTATGAACACATGAAGGGTTATCCCTTCTACATAAACGCTAATAATGGGGAAAAACTCTAGGGAAATCCTATACAAACCTCCGGTGGTATCCATCCAAACCCACGTACATCGTCAATCTTTGCTGGATCCACCCCAACTCCAGCCTCTGAGATGAAATTTCCTATAATGTGAACCTATTAGATCCAAAACTGGATCTTTGATAGCTTACCATAAAGCTGGTGCTCTTAGATTGGGTCTATTACTACCTGAAAATGATAGTCATGCTCCTCCCCAGTAGCTGAGTAGATTAGAATGTCATCAATGAAGACCACCACAAAGAGATCAAGGTATGGATGAAAGATCTTGTTCATGAGTCCCATTAACACAACTAGAGAATTGGTTATGACGAATCGCATAACCAAGAACTCTTAATGGCCATATCGACATCTAAAAGTCGTCTTCTACACATCCTTGTCTCTCACACTGAGCTGGTGCTAGCCTTATCTGAGGTCTTTCTTCGAGAACCACTGTGATCCCTTCAGCTGATCACAGCGGTCATCAATCCTCGAGAGTGGGTTCTTGTTTTTCACAGTCACCTGGTTCAGGCGTTGATAGTCAACACAAAGTCTCAAGATCCCATCCTCCTTCTTGGGGAAGAAAATCGGGGATGCCCAAGGAGAAACACTAGTCTGAATGAAACCTTTCCCCAGAAAGTCCTCCAATAGTACCCACAGCTCCCGAAGCTCCATAGGATCCATCCGATATGCTAGTGTAGAAATCGATTCCATCACAAGGTAAAAGTCAATGTAGAATTCCACCTCTCTATGAGTAGGTAGACTCGTATCATCATCTGGGAAGACATCCATGTACTGGTCCACCACTAGAGGATTACTCAGACTCTCCACATAAACCGCTCTAAGGGTATGGCTAGCCAACTGATGAGTGATCATCTATACTATCCCCTCGGTATTTCCATCCAATGCTACAAAGGCTTCCATCTTAATAGTGAAGGTAATAATGGTCCCATCCGTGCGGACACACCGCACTTTACCCCTAATACATTCAATGTGAGCATGGACTGTAGATAACCAGACCATACCCAAGATGATTTCATAAGGCCTCGATGCCACTGTTAGGAGATCCTAGCCATAGCTATAGCCTCCTAATGCAATACCACACTACCGAAAGCAGTGTGTAATCATCAAATCCTCTCCTGTAGGAGTCTCTAGACATAAGGATCAATCCAACGGCTCCATAGGAATCTCTGAGCTTGGAACATGGGTAGTGAAAATAAAAGAAAGAATAGATTCATTGTCTATAAGTACTACAACTAAAGTAGAGTAGACAATTATTTTACCTAATATCATCTCTAGAGCTCCATGGTCATAGGACTCAATTTCCTAATGCTGAGATCACCCTTGTAAACCTAATCCTTACGATTGAGGTGGATCACCTGTTGGTGGTGGTGGTAACATCTCAAATTGTTTCCCACTGCCACCAGCACATCCAACTCCTCTGTCACGTCTGCCTACTCCCTACGGACCTCCTCGGTCGAACCTCTATCTTTTCCTTGGTGGTCCTTCAACCATCTTCTGATCATTCATATAGATGGTTAGACAGTCACGATTCATGTGACCCTACCCGCCACATGTGAAACACTGCATGTTCCGGGCATGACTGGCTCTATCTCTAGGGCCCCACACAACCGATCCTGAGTCATGCAGTCGTCCACCTATAGGCCTGGTCCTCTTGAACCTCTATGACATCTGTCTGTTTCCAGCTACAGAAGACTCCCCTACATGATGTCCAGTGGTGGGTCTCCCTTCTGGTGACTGCTCAGCAAATAAAAACTCTCCACTAAGAGGGCTCACTCTAACACCCCCTCCTACGTCGGGATGCTGAAGAAAATTATCAAAGCCCAGATATACCACCTGAGTCCCTACTCAAAGGTCTGGTCCCTGAAGAATGAGTCATATACCATATCAGTGGAGTAGTGTGAGAGTTCATTGAGCCTCATTGAGTACTAAGCCACGGTAATGCTGCCCTGCTATAGATGAATAATCTCATATATGTGCACTGCATGAAGAGTCATTGGGACAAACTTTTCCCAAAAGAGGCTCTCGAAGTCTGCCCAATGAAGCGTCACCTCTTCGTGAACCTAGAGCATCAAGATCCACCATATGATTGTTGCTTCCTATAGAAGACTAGCAGAAAGGATCCCTATAAGATCAGATGGTGTCCCTACCAGTCAGAATAATCTCACCACAACCTCCAACCAATCCTCAGCCACTTGTGCGTCTGTCTCTCCCCGGAACCAGGGTGGCCTCTGGCGCTAGAACTCATGCAATGCGCTCAAGCGGCGTGCACTCTTTGCTTCTATGGCTGGTGGCATCGGTGGCCCAACGGGCAATGGTACCACTGGTGCCTCTACTGGAAGAGTGCCCTGCACTGAGCCCTCATCATTTGGTGGGCTATTAGTGCGTACCATATCTGAAACCCTAGCTGGCTATCTACGTGGAGGCATCTTGAAAGGAAATAGGTGACCCATGGTCAAAATGTTATACATTGTGAGCTAAGTCAAAGAGATAACAATGAAGACTCTTGAAAACACACACACAATTAGTTTTTTCGTTCACTGAGTCGGAAATCAGAAGTCAGGGTCTTGGTGTATGGATACGTCAGCCGCCGCACCAACACTGGATTCCCAAAATTGATAACCACACTCACTACAAATAACACCATTATCATTAAAAAGAAGATCAGAGTCCAATTTTCTACAGCAGAACCTACTCCTTTGATACCAATTTTTCACAACCCGTCCCCCGGGACCCGTGCCGTGACTAACACAAAGGTCGCCTTCAATAGGCCAGGGGCTGGTGACTAGCACCGAAGACGTATTCCCTAAAACCATGATGGCATTGCCTTTATATCCTTTAAACACATGCATACATGCACAAAACAATATACAAACATGAGTAAACTGTAGAGCAAGAGAGTTCTGAAAGTAAGTAAAAAGGGGACAGAATACAAGCCCAACAAGAAAGTATAAGAAAACTGAAAGGTACAAGTAAACTGAAACAACTCCTATGAACACCCATGAATGATCCTACCCGAAGGGTAGGAACAGCTCTCGAACGACTATCATTGCATTACAAATTGTCTAATTTCCACCTCTGGGATACCTCTAGTCTTGGTACAGTCGTCCTCAATCAGCGTTGTCTATCGTCTGCACCAAACAAAATAAGTTTCAGGAATAGCCCGTATAGGTTTGAGTCTGAAGATACATAGTAGGGACACTAATAACCTCAAGGTCTCACAAAATCTGAAAAGGATAACCCACAAAGAATGAAATCAATTGACAACCTTACTTAGGTATATATTCCCATACTTATACATAAGTTACCAAGTATACCCATCTCAATCATGAGAAAACACAAGGTCTAACTCAAAAGCCCAAAGCTCAACTAGTCCACAGACGAAGGAATACCACAATGGTAAGTACAACACAGGTACACCACACTGAAGAATACCACCATGGTATTACCACGAAGGAATGTACCACACACGTATGGACTCAGATCACACTAGGTATATCATAGGTACAATGGTAAATATGAATAGATGTAACTACTCAATTATCTTACTCTGTGAAGAGGCAGACCCATGGAGGACCCTAAATCATCGTCAGACCCATATAGGATCATATAACATTGTCAGACCCACACATGATCATAGTACCTCGTCAAACCCACACAAGATCCTAGTACATCGTCAGACACACACATGATCCTAGTACATTGTTAGTACATCGTCAGACCCACACAGGATCCTAGTACATTATCATTATGTTTTCAGACCCAAATAGGATCCTATTAAATTATCATTACGACGCAATATCCACACAGGATCCTAGTACATCGTTAGTACATCATCGGAACCCTAGAGGATCCTAGTATATCATCAGTATGTCCTCAGAACCACACTAGATCCTAGTACATCGTTAGTATGTCATCAGACCCATACATGATCCTTGTACATTATCATTACATCTTCACACCCATAGATGATCCTTTTACATCATTATTACATCTTCAAACCCACACATGAGACTAGTACATCGTCAGTACATCGTCACAGCTAGCTACAAAGTTCCCGCACTAAGCTCACTTGTCCACGAGAGGGTCTGCTCCTCCAGCCACTGGTCTATACTCCATCTATCACAAAGTACAACGATGAAGTATCCCAAAGGACCTCCATGTCATAATGGTCTCAAAGAAATAGACGGTGCATCAAACAGAGGCTCGGTCTGTAAGTTATAGTCCTTTTATTCCTGAGGGCCCGGTTGGATTCGTGCTCGATCCAACGTGACTATTCCCCAACTTTATCGAAATCCACAATGAGGTATACCAAAGGGACAGACTATATCCATGTTTTTTAGTTCCACAGACGGTTCGTCAAACGGACACTTGGTGCCAAAGATATGGCCAAAAGAGAAGAAATGGGTTGAAGCTAGTCCGGGTCTGATGCGACCTGGCCTGACATGGTCTCGACCGACCCAATCTAGTTCAGGTCGACCAGGCCCACGTCGGGCTGCCCGGCCCTACGACGTGGTGGTCGTGGTGTGGCTAGGTGACTGTAGTTTGGAAGTGTGCCACAATTCTCTTTTGTCAGGTCGCGTGGTTGCGTCATCGCCTTCGTCGCAGTCGGTCATGGTGCCAACCGCCTTTCTTGTGCCCCATGGGTGTTGGTTTTCATTCTCATCCATCTCTAAGAACACAACAAATGTTACAAAAAAATTTGCAGAGTAATCGGGCCTTGTTTGTTTTACCCACACCCCCTTGCGTTAGAGCTGTAGCATGCGGCTAAAATATTACTTGAATAATGAGGAAATTCATGGAATGGGTAAGGGGGAAAATTTGAAAAAACCAACCTACATCGAAGGTTTTTTGATGTTGACCCAAGAAAGAATTCAAAGATGTCGATGTTCGTTGTGCCGGCCACATCCCTCTGATCCCGGGCTCATTCTTCAGTTCATCGGATAATCTCTCTTCGATGAAGGTTGTTCTTCATTGGAGAGAAGTTCTCTAAGATATCCCCTACTCCTTTTGCAACCAAATCATCTCAATGTAAAGAGGTGACAATATTAGTTTAAATGGGTAGATTAATTAAGTTGGCACATTGGCATAATTAATTGGCTCAATTAATTGACTCAATTAAATGAAATGTGTTGGAATAATTAAAGATGGAGGGAGTCCATGGGTTAACTATTCACTAATGAGGGAGTCTGAGGGGTTTCTATCATTAATAGGGTTTGGGTGCTCCCCTCCACAAGAAATTCAAAATTGGGGTTTTAGGCTCAGTGGTCCCCACCTCCATGACATACATGTTGGAGGTTTTAGTTCAGGTGGTCCCCACAATTATAACATCCACAAGGAAGTTTTCAACAAATAACAATGTTACAAAAAAATTTTGTGTTTTATTCATTCACAGAAAACACAAAAAATAACTTTAACCCTCGACCAAATTCCATCGAAGTAAAAATATCCTTAAGGGAATACTAGCGCAGCTAGTTCAAAGGTGTCCTCAGATTTAAATTCCGAGCACCGGTTCAAAAGTTACAAAAATTTGCTCGCACGTTTTTGGAACATACCCAAAAAAAATTCATAAATTCATTCCGTGAACACCAGGCCTTGGAATCATGCACTGTAAATTTTTTCGGACTTAAAGAATTCACATAAAATTAAAAAAAAATTACATGGAATTTCCAAGTCATTACATATTCATAATCATATGAATTATAATGTCATGGTTACCCACAATGAAATTCATAACACGGTTGGCTTGGAATACCCATCGATATACCTACTTCGCGGTTGGTATAACCTTCAGTGTACCATATTTCATGATTTGAAAATCCACATGTCTACCCTTCGAGCTTTGGATAACCCCCCTTGTACCCTTTGAGATCATATAACATTAATAATTAGCCAATTCATCAGACTGAGATATAGGTCCCACCTATCATAGGATAAGAATCATATATACTTATGCCAAAATTTCATAAAAATATTATTATATCAAAAACCATGAAATAAAATGTGTTAAATATTCATTTAACCATTTCCTCAGAGCTTAACTGGTTAAAAAGAGGTGGGTTTCATAATAAATTTATCATGGTATAACCCTTTGCATATACATAAGTTTGATAAAAATTCTGTTATCTTAAACATAAAACACCCAGTGAAAAAATTATAATGTCAAACATTGATCATATCCTATATAATGAATATGTAACATCAAATTATTTCATATTAAATTTAAAATTATTATCAAATAAAAATATCATTGATATTTTCATTGGGAAAATAATATTTACTTTAAAAACTTTTTTTTAATTAAAAATGCATAAATTATTTTGAAAATATTTATCATGGAAAAAATAGTCAATAAATATAATGTGGAAATGAATGAAAATAATGGTTGTGATGTCTGGAAATATCTATTTGATCATTCTATATATCTAAAAATAAAGACTCATTTCACATTTTCTAAATAATCAAAATAGCCATTTTTTAGAAAATGATATAATAATTAATTGTATACAATTTTAAAAATTAAAAATATGGTCATAATAAATTTGAAATGTCATAATAGAAGAATAAAATATATATTGATTTTATTTGAAAACATGGACACTGTAGATAATGTTTTTTGACCAAATAGATAAATGAAATCAGTTTTCATTAAAAACATTCTTTTAAAATGATGACACTATAATGATAGGAAATTGAAGTGTATACATTTATTCTCTTCAAATAATTAAAGAATTATAAAATTAATGAGTTTCTTGAGAGATGAATGAATGAAATTTTATACATGTATTTTAATGATCCAAAAATATTAGAGATTTAACATGAATTACAACATTATTTTTGAAGGTAGGTTTTAAATACACAATATCGTTTGTCCCATATTCAATTGTTAATAAATTTATAAAGTTAAATAATATTTAAAAATTACATAATCATTTTTATGTAAAAAATATCTCATATTTTCATTAAAACCATACTTATTACATTCCATGTAAAACATGAATGAATCCCATCACTTTGTGAGGTGGTAATCTATTATACACACAACATCCATTATTTTATTAACATATAAAGGAATGTTAGAACTAATTTATGATATACTTATTATATCAGAATAATTATTTCATAAATATCATATGTAATAAATTAATCCATCATTATATTCCACTATAATATGTGGTGATGGAGAATGAATAAAATTTTTTCATGAGGTTGTAGTCTGTTGTACACATGACAGATGATTCTGTAACTCATTTGATGGAATCTAAGAAAGATTGAAGTCATTTAATTAATAGAGTAACATATATGTATAGTTAATATAATAAGGTTATTATATAATGGTGGTTTACTAATAATTTAATGTGGTCAAGGATGAAATATAATTAAATGCTCAGTTATGAGTGTTACCCATTCTTTAGAAAACTCATTTTGGTTCACAACAAAGGGATTTGTATATTAGATTTCTAAAAAAATATTGACTATAGGATTATATATGGGAATTAAGGAAGTTATATTTTAATTTTTTTTCATATATAAATAGATTTATGATTTTTATGAGGAGTAGAGAGGGGTTGGCCTTTAATAAGTTGGGTTAGTGCCACATTTTTAATTTTAAAAAAGAAAAAATTTTAACTATTGATTTGAACATTCAAATATATAGAATTGGGCCTCTATAGATATTTGATATTAAATGTATTAAAATGTATAGATAATAATTTTTGAAAAATTTTTGTGTTATTTTTCAACAATATATATTATTTATATTAACCCATAAGAAATTCATTTTTACCCGAATCGTGGAAAATAATGTTTACTATTTCAAATATGTGTTATTGTAAAAAATTATGTTGGACTTAAGAGATACTATAAATTATGATTATTCCAAAAATGAAATTCATTTATTCAAATTGAAATAAAAAAATGGAAAATTTTTATTTAATCTTTATCTCAGATATTTGATGAGAATGGAGGTTTTCAAAGAGATAATGTTAAAATGTTTGAAACGTTTTTATATAAATATTCATTATGAAAATGAATATAAAGAACAAAACTGTGTTAATATATATATTTTTGTAATAAATTTTTATGAATTTTTTTTAAAAGAAACTTAATGATTCAAAATTCATTAATACAAATGATAATACCTAATAAAACCATTATTTTTCACTATTTATCAAAAAATTCATCCTCTCGATAAATTCTCAAAAAATCCCAAAAAGATAATTTTGACATTATTAGATTAAAATTACAATTTTATTAATACAGTTTATAAAAATATATTTAATTAATTTCAAAATAAGGGTGAAAATGTGACAAAACAACATTTTAGGTATGTACTATTTGAAGAAAATAATTGGATTTATTATAATTTTCTATCTAGAAAATACATAATTAGAAGTTTTAAATTTTTAATGAAAATATAATATATTAATTTCATTTAATTTACTCACCAAAAGTGATTATTTTAGTTTATTAAGTCCAAACAATTTTTTGGTCCTAAAAATAGTTTCTTAGAAATAGAATTCCAACATTTTTATATAGGTTTTTTTCATTTCTGATTAATTTTCTAGAAATAACTTACTTAATATATATGTGGAATACATATATTTTAATTATATTATTAATAATATTCATATCCTCTATTCTAATGTCTTAGTGATTTCTGTTATTTTAAAACATACTACATATGGTAACTACACGACGTGTAATCCCTTTTCATATCATATAATTTTCATTTTTATCTTTTCGCAAAAATGTGACACCACTTCACATTATTTTTTTTTGCCCCTATTATGTTATAGGGAATGATGCCCTATTTGACATCATATAATTTTACAGGACATGAAATCCATATTCACATCATCTTCCCTTATTTAATGATATGAAATCTCCCATACTTCTATTATCTAGTAGCGAATCTCCTGTAGACTTCTTCTGAGCCTCCTCTAAGTACCTCAATCCTTGAAAAAACACACATGGTTGATCCATGCAGATCCAAGCCCTTTAATTATATTCCTCTCAAAACATTCTCATCCTTGAGAATCCAAAACCATCCTAGAGTAGAAATAGAAATGGGGTTATCCAAACAACAACCCTGTTAAATATCTCTCAAGTCTATCATAACCACAAGTTCTTAACCACCACACATGGGGAACAATGTAAAACCATGCAACAACCACAACCATATCCTAAAAACTCTCATGGAGGAGATACCTATAGAAGAATAGAAAACCACAACAAGAAACAAGACAAATCAATATCATAACTATAGAATGGTCTATAACCACAAAATGAACATTGTTACAAGGGAATATCTAAACAATAAACAACTTGGCGTACTGAGTGCATATCTATGACCCAGGTTCTTAGGTACTCTCTATCACACCACTATGCCACAAAAATACATGAACATGGGGGTTGGAACGCCTATAAAATACCTCCTCTTACCAGTCTTGGATCTTTACAGGCAATTCCTTGGTGGTGGCATCATTTTCATCTTTGATCCACCCCAATCAATTATGTGAGAGTCATTATGAAGACAATTTTGGAGATATGACATGTTAATGAAATAATGTTTCTTGATCATCAATGTGTGACTTTCTAGAAGATATTTCATGGCTCCAACGTGATCAAACATATTGAATGGCTCATAAAATTGAGGAGACACCTTATTTCCATGACCAAACCTTCACTGCCCCGGTTGGGGAGTCTCCTTCAGAAAAACATGATCCATAACATCAATCTCTAGAGGACTCTTATTATGATCAGCAAAGGATTTTTGATGATCATAAACCACATTAATCTTCTCACATATCACCTGAACCATCTCTATCATGTTCTCTACTAGTTCCAAACTGATAATGGATAACTCTCTGATCCCATTCCAGCACAACAGATAATGGAACGGTCGACCATACATAACTTCAAATGGAAGTATACCGATAGTGGAGTGAAAACTATTTTTGTAACTAAACTCAACAAAATACTTGTGCCTCATCCAATAATCGAAAAAATATATGACATAAGAGCACAACATTTCTAAAAGATTCTAGATGGACTACAATGTCTGAACCTCTATACATGGTTGAAAATTAATCCTAATCAGAATCCACATGGTAGCAATTGTAAATATGGATACACCATAAGTATGGAAATTGGGTGAGATATGGGTTCACAATAGTGGTTTGGGAATAGAGAATTGGTACTCATTGTGGAAGGACATGATCCACCAGGGCCCCACTTCAGTCAGTGTTTAACGAGGTTTTCCAAGATAATAATACATTCAAATAGTCAGTGGCTAGATACTAGAAATAAAAATTAAATTTTACATATTGGGACATAAAATATAATAACATGAAATACAAATTCATCTCAAATACATGATAATAAAAATGAACACCATAAAATATAAAAAAATGAAATTTATAATAGAACATTCCAACGGAAACAATTATCCTGTATAATTACATAACTTATATTCCAAAAAAAGAAAATAAATTGTCTACGTATAAAAAATAAATTATTACTAGATATATAGGTGGTATTCCACCTCCATGATATATAATATGCTATAATTATATACATCAGAAACATTGTACCATGGACCTCCACCATCCTCTATAAAACATTTTCAAGAACACCAATTTCTCCCCATTCCCCAAGGTCATATCCAAAATACAAAATATATAGAGATACACAACATGTGTGGGATAAATTTTTTTAATGGAGTTAGTATAAATATATCATTTATAAACCCCTAGAAAATGATAATACAATTATTGATATCATAAACCACAAGTGGTAAATATCTTGAAAGAAAAATATGCCATGTGTTGTCGTAGTTGTTGACAATAATGAATGATTAACGAACCCTAAAAATCATATCACACCTCCAAATAATCCTATATCAAATTTAACTATAGATACATAGATAATTATGAAAATTAAACCATGAAAAAAGTCAAAAACATGAATATAAGTCATGCTATAAAGGATATGGAGAGTCCCACTAATAGACCATCATCTCAAATGGAGCATTAAATAGAGGATACTAAAAACCATTATCAAAACTATATTAATCAAACTATCTCATATATATAACATACACATATTCCTTAAAAACAGTCATAATAAGGGGCTTATTCCATGTAGATGAGAGAATGTCAATTAGGAGGGTAAGAAAATCTTATGGGATATACAAAACCTAAAATTTGTATGTCTAATTTAAAAGAAATAATATATATTACATGAGTGGTAAACACACACTCGGTTTGTTTTTGAAATTTCAATATATCCAAATGAAAAATGATTCTTGAGGAAATCTAAATGATATAATAACAATAGGAGAACAGAAATATAAAAATAAATATGATTCATATGGTTCAATAATAATATCTATGTATATATATAGTATGAAAACATCACTTTTCTAGGGGAAGGAATTATTGGATGAATCACATATCACAGTAAACCACTATAAAATTATCCCATAAAGAAAAATGATGATATAATTAACCATGTTGTTTTGTGACAATACACATATCATTTTTACTATGTTGTAGTAGTACTTTATGGAATTCCATGGATCTACAGTACCATATCCCTATAACTAGTGACACGATGCTACTGTAAATAGTTTAAATCCACCCATCTAGATTTCCACTATCAGTTCCACTAATCATATCTAATATTCTATTTTTTTTCAATTGTTGGTCATATATTCTATAGTTTATCATATTCTCTATTGTAGGACAGTAAATATAAATTACCATGTCATTGTTTTAGAAACAAGATTTTATATTACCATTTCAATGTTTTCATTGTAACAAAACCATTTTCAAACAAAGTAATTCATTTAATATTTTATAATATATGATGATAGTAATTGACCAAACTTCATCTAAATATATTGGATACACCATTCCAACATGGTCTATATGATAGTGTTACAAATATCAATAAATATTTATTGGGAACCCACCATGGATACAGTATATTGGATGGAGGGTTATTGACCTGATCGATTTTCTAATAAATTTCTGATTATCATCATCTTCTATAAAAACCTATTGAAATCCAACCATTATAGAACCTCATAAATAAACATGATATGATGATTAAATATATTTTATTATGTTCTATTGAAAAAAAATATTATATTAAACTAAAATTATGTCTAAAACTATAACCCAGGTTAAGAGATAGAAATAATACTAAAATATTTCCCTTATATGGCATGCTCATGTATTGTACACAATGTTTTATGAAACTCATGAATGAAATTATTGAAATACCAACATCATTATATATCATAGTACTTCACATGTATATATTATATGATGATGTGTAATAACATTCACAAATAAAGGTGTATAGATTTATGTACACACCAAGGATTTTCAACATGTGTAAATTACATAGAGTCCCCATGGAGTACATCATGCATACATATATTAATCTATATGAAATTTATTTCTTATAAATTATTATATAAATTTCTTATGATTTGTGGTTTGGGTAATGTTGTACATGATAATGGAGAATAATGTGTTGACTTAAAAAGCTCGTAGAGAACACACCGAGGAACATAGTTCGAAAACACATGATGTGTAACCCAATTTCATGCTGCATATGTTATTTATTAGTTTTTGTAACCTATATAACTAGATCAGTCAATAATTTTTTTGGTGTTACACACCATATTTTCAATAATTTTATAAATATTATTCATAATTATTTTCAAATCATGTTTACCCTGCCCCCTTCATTGGTTAGACCACCGATTCCAAAAAAACACTAATGTATATTGGGTCCCCACTAAATCATTTTATTGATTCTATATTATAACATTCCTCTCAATAAAATATTATTACATCATTTATAAAATAAATATCCATATAATACTCTAGGAAATATTGGGTTCTATATGCAATATATAATTATGTACATTAAGAAACAGCACTAAAGACACACGAAAGTCTTATATTAACATCATTATATATTTTTTTAAACATAAACATACTCTAACTGGTTATTTTGAAATCCTAGGGTTTTATATAAAATAATGGTTGAGCGATGAATCCTAGTATGTGTATAATATAATAAATATTGGACACATATCATTAGGGTTCATAATAGAATTGTGGAAATAAAAAGTAATGATCATAAAACAACAAAAAATTACAAATTATAGAAGTATAATATAAAATGGACATGGAAAAAATTATGGAACATGAAATATATCCCAAATAAATGGAATTTCATCATAATCATGGGTGAAGGAATTATTCCAATGTAGCATAAATTTTTGGTTGAGACTAACTATAGTCCCCCCCCAAATGAAATTATTGAAGGTGGTATCTAATTATATCATATTCATAACATTATTTAAAAGTGATAGTTTACATAAACAACACATATGAATCTCATGAGATATCAATAATTACATTATTAATTTGTGGGCTATAAATATCATGTTTTCATCACAATTCATCATTAAATATCAATTGAAAATAATTTATTAATTCATTATGGAAATTAATAATTAATTCCAAGATTATTAGTGACAAACATAAATCATAATATGAAATTGAAATCGTAAGAAATAACCCAAATCTCAAACTCTTTTATTGAACCATAATAGAATGTTGAAAATAATGTTTAAAATTGGAATTAAAATAGAGCTTCCATAAAACCATAAATTGAAAAATATATTTTATGTTAAAATAAATTGGTTTTTATTAATACATACTAGAGAGAAAATAACATTTATAATAATGGAATATGAAATTATTTTTTTTTGGAAAATAATAGATAAATTGGAAATACTCTTCCTCATATATGCACTCTAAAGCTCTACCTGAGGGAAAAAAATAAAACATAATGGAATGTATAAACGAAGAAAAATAAATAAAGACAATGCATAAATGGATTGATGTAAACATTTTATAAAGTTATCAATTTTATATCTATGAGATTGAGTTAGAAATAGGAAATAACTTAAAAAAGAATATAATATGATATGAAAATATTATATTATTCCTAAAATTATTTGTAAGAACATCCAAAAATTTTAATATATGATATATATTATTTATTTATGTAATTTAGTGTAAATTTATTATTTATATTACTGATTATAATCCATTCTTACAATGTTTTATTTAATTATAAAATTAATTCCATTTTCTCACCAATTTTTATCTGGTTTCATTAAATTTTCAAAAAATACATTCAAGTTGGTGTCATGGTATAGGGTAAATATATAATGGTTACTTAAGTCCAAGATGTATAATGTAATATTTATCATTTCAATATCAATGTTATATATTTCAATACATTATTACATAGTTTCAATTCCTTGATTCATATTCTATAATCATGTTTTAGATAAATAAAATATATTATGATTGTTTACACTTAATGACATTATTATTAAAACTATTCTGTCATCATAGAAATATTAAAATTTTATGGCATAAATTTTATATAAAATAAAATATATAATTAATTTTTAGGAAAATTATTTAAATGAGAAATTCAAAATAATACCTTTAATTTAGGTACTGAAAATCTACCAGGAGTGAAAACATGTTTTCAAGGAGATCAAAAACATAATACATAGGATAGATTATATTTGTGTCATATAAAAATAGGAAAAAATATTAAAATGAATTATAGTAAATATAATTCATCACATAACTTAATAAAATGAGTAGTTTTAGGATATTATTTATGATAAACCATGTTCTATTTGAATAAAAATATAGAATAATTATATAAGAGCTCTATGAACAAATTTTATTTTTGTTCATGAAAAACTTATTTTAAAATGAATGAAATTAGAATAAATTTTGTAGTGATACATGTGTTATGCATTATTCAAAACCATGTGAGGTATGGATCATCATAAGATTTTGGGTGGAATTATTACCTATTTCATGGCTCTCTTACTAATTTAAATCATATTTTTGAATCCTCCCCAAATACCATTTTGGGACTAGTTTAATGTTATCCCAAAATCTGATAAAAATCATGAATTGATGTATAAATAAATACATTTTATATGTTACATATCTATATATAATATAGTTTCTATTTTTTATATATTATATGTTCTCTATTTTTTTATATGAAATTTTAATTATTTTTCCTTTAATTCATGATGCAGATCTGTAAAAATCCACCATGTTGGGTTCCCTAATGATTAACACCATCTAATGATGTTTTAAGTGTTTTATAGTTGGGACTATGATCATGTGTGTTCCTCCACAAATATACATACGAGGGGTATCAAAACCAACAATGTTTTATACCATATGAGTAGACATGTAATACTTTTTAAATATTTGTGATATAGGCCAATGTGATTCTACTTTTGGTCTTGAATTCATGACCAAATAATCGTAATTTTATGGTTAGTTATATATGACTTGTGTGGAATTAGGATTGAACATCATGTAGGATCCCTAATTTCTGGATAATAAAAAATAAAAAAATATTCCGTTTAGTTTTCCATAGTTTGAGGATATGTGTTATGACTATTCCATGTAGTTTAACGTCATTTGGTGAAAATATGTTTTGAAAATTTAAGTATTTCAAAAATGTACTATGAGGATAAGTATAGAAAAATATTTTTGGTTTCAAAATTACTTACAAATATACCATTATATACATTATTTAACTAACTATGAGGGGGTATGATAAACTAAACATGATTATGGCCTATTGAGATTGGTTTCTTGTGGTATATGGCCTCATAATAATGTGTTATGGGTTACATATGCAATTTTAAATTGGTTTTTATTTCCATTTCATTTTAGTATATATCAAATCTCCTATGAATCACTATATTAATGGTGAATATGTGAAAATATGGAAGGATTATGGGTTAAACAAATGGTGAGATAATAAATCTCATAAAGGTACTCTACCATCTAAATTGAGATAATACATGGTATTTTCCTGTGTTTTCATTTTTCGGTACTCCACTATCTACGTTGCGATATATTTTTAGAACATTTAGTTTAAGGGTTATGTAATATAGTTCACTAAAGGATATATTTTAATATAATAAATAAATGAAAGAATTGTTAAAGGTTATATATTAATATTTATTTAAATAAATTGTGAGATAATAAATCTAATAAAGGCTGAGAAAAACCAAATGTAAAGGTAATATCCCCATTGTATCATAAACTATCACAAAATTTTATCACAATTTCTATATTCATGACACTTTGATTCCTGGGGGAGGTAAAATTTGTAGTAATTGAATGATAGAACATTATTTGATTATAATTATCAATGATATATTATATTTTCTTAATTAAGGATGCACACACTATATGGTAGTTTTCCCCTATCCAAAAATAGAGGGTGTGATATTATAATTATGATGGTTCTCAAGAGCTAAGATTACCCTATATATATTTAATATGGAATGATTATGATGTCAATCATATGATTATGTAAATCACAATTATATTTATATGAGTTGGGATGATGAAATGGGAGAATTATGTCTAACATTATCTATAAGAAATGTTTGGAAGGTGGTTTTTATGAAAAAATTTCATGGATATACAAATATTAGAAGAATATCCTACTAAATTTTTACCCATTTTAAATTTTTACAAAAATTTATTGATTGTAATTTTCATTTATTTTTGTGAAAAATGATTTTTTATAACCATTTTACAATGAAAAATGAATGTTCTTGTTAATTGTACAAAATATACCAAATTACCAGATTCCATTTCATTGAAATATCAACTGAATGTTCACAAGTATAATATTTGTGAAAATTTATTTCATAATAATTTTGAAAATTTTATTTTTTAAATATTTTTTCTTGTTTAGAATATAATTTTTCTCATGAATGTTTTTATAGATATTTTTATTTCAGTAATGAAAACACCCTTATTCTTACTCTAATGGATATGAGTTTTATTTATATTATCCTTATTCATTATCTAGATGGATTATGGTTATTTCTTCAATGGATTGTTTTGAAATTCACTTAATTGAATAATTTTTGTTGTCCCTAACTTGTGATTTAGTATTTTGTTTCTTTCAATCATTGAACATTAACTTTCCCCAAAATATCCATATCATTTATGCTGTATATGATTATTGTGTCAACTGTATACCATTTTAAAATACGATGTTTACATTTCACATTATTTGATTAACTGGGTAAATATTGATAAATTATAATTCATTACATATAAAAAATATTTGATATGGTAAATTATTTATGAATTGAATCAATTATTCGATATATGAGGAATTATTAGACTAGAAACACATGGGTTAGTTAAATCTATTTATGAATTCAATCAACTGTATACCATTTTCATGTCCATGGGAAACATGAAGTCCAATAATTAATAACTTCCTTTATTTATATTATTAATATTATCCAAGATATTATAACTATGGAGTTTTCTCTAGATTAATTTCATTATAAATTATTATTTAAATTTCATTTGTATTCAGTTATTCAATATCCCATATTTATTATTCAATATATACTCATGTATTTATGTTATTTAATTGGAATATGGGTTTAGTTAATTTCTATTCCATATTGATTTTTATCTAAGAGATTTTTACATTGTTATTATCTCTAGAGGGACTTCCTTCCAAGTTTATTAAATAAATTTCATGTTTTATGTTATTAAATCTCTATGTTACTTATGTTTATTGATTCATGCATTCTTCAATTATACCTATCCCTTGATTTTAATTTGAGTTCACCCTTATTTTTTTCCATTCCCTAGCATTCTATAATGGTTAAAATTAACGATATACTACATTATGTAAGAAGGAATAATGATGCTTTGGAAAAAAAGTTATAATACAATATATGTATTAAAATGTAAAATAAGATTCATGTTTTTATCTATTTTACCATGAATACTAAATTGATCGGTCATACGGGATGTGATTCCTTGTATCTGATGCAATGTAATTCTATAATTCACCAGCAATTGGCTTACTAGGATTAGAGTTACTATAAATTTCATTTCAATTTAGCTCAATAATTCCATATATGAATGTCCTCATCAATACAAAATATAAATAGTGGAATAATTATAGGGTATTGGATTGTATTAGTCGATAGAAGGGGTTGACCTAATATTTAAACCTAAAAATTCCCTAAAATTATTTTCCTAGCTCAATATATTATATTCATAATTATTTTTTACACAAATTATCATTTTAAAATATATTGGTTGGTTCTGGGGTATTATTGGTTTTCCATAATGACTGGGAAATCCATATTAAATTCCATTTCCAACCCAAGATTAATTCCATATACTCATGGGAATAGACCAAGGAATGAATAGGATTCCACTATCAATATTAATCCATCCCCTAAACTGACTCCATCCCCATAGGTTGTGACATATCATGTGGTACCCCATTTTTAGAATAAAACAAATTCACAACTAATCAAGATGATGTAAAGTAGTCAATAACAAGCTATCATGTGGAAAATAAAGAAAAAAATTATTCATTACAATATAAGAAAGTGCATGGCTACTTCATCATGGGGTTGGAAAACATATGGTTCATATTTAAAAAACTTAATAGGCATGACCATGATGGTGTCAATCATCTCCCAAACAATTTACCATAATAGGGATTAAAATTGATGAACCTACAATCCAAAAATTCAAGAAGTAATTTGTACTCATCTATTTATAAAAATATTTATTTCCTTAATCATTCATATTTTCAGATGTTTGTTGAAAAAAATGAGTTGTAATACCAAGATCTCATTATAGGCATATAATTTTCAATAAAAATTGTAGTGGACCATGTAAAGGTAAAACGAAATTCACAGTTTGTAATCAAGAATGTTAATAGGGATTATTCAACTAAAAAAAGGTTCTGATCCCCATTCATGACATTTCCAATGGCCAAATGGTAGAATTCCACTTGTATTAGAAATTTACTTCTGACCCATGATCACCGGATTCCAAATAACATTACTTGATAAATTCATATGTGGAATTAATTGACTTAAATTGGTATGTAACAGTTATTACCTTTACTCACCATCGAATAGAGTCCCCTTTTATTCATGTCAATGTGGAAAAACTCATGGTTGTTAATTTCATTCCCAAAGTAAATGATCCTATAATTGGTTGGATGATACCCAATTTTGAATAACTTTTAAATGGAACTCTCTCTTCCGAAATATAAAAAAATAAATACTGATGATGAGTGACCAGCTACAGTCTTTACGATGGCCCAAGTCACCATGAAATCATAAATAAATAGGTCCTTTCAGTGTTCCTTCTCATTATAATTTATAGTGAATAGGTTGTTCCTATAATGAATGAATGACATAATGGAGAATGTGGTTCCAATAAGTCAGGGTTCAGGTTATGCTATAAAATCGAGGGGATTAGATTCTACTAGACCACAATGGTACATGATTTCACAAAATTCACTATGATTTACCATTCCTTCTAAGACCATTCCAACATCATCCATCAACCCCAATAGTATCTATGTACAGACAAATATGTTTGAGCATCTTCTTTATAGGGATTGAATTTCTAGGGGTTTATCATCAAGCTATAACCAGGATATTCAAATATAATCTCCCTAATAATGAATACCTCTATAAATGGCATGCGGTAATACCATCAAAGATATTTGGACTAAAATCATCTTTATTTTTTTTAAATACATCAACATTACAAAATTTGGTGTGACTCATACTATACAGATGGTAAATTGAATAGATTTTTGTTTTGATTAGTTAGAGAAGCTATATCTGGCGTAAAATATCAAATACAATCATTTATCTCACTATCACATAGTAACTAATGGAAACATAGATTCCTTTAGTAAGAGTGTATAAAAAATACTCCTATTGTATTGGTAAAGATAAAAATAATGGTAATAAATGTTTTGAATATCTTGTGTGATTACCAATCTATAACATTAACCACCACTTGGTTGACCCCGTGTTCACTTGTATATGGGATATATTTAGTCCAATATATTGACGTCCTTTTTTTTCTCACTTCATGTTTCCAAAAACTATTGTAATAGTGTGTTACCTAGACCCAACATGAACATTACTTTTTATAACAATTACATATATATAGTTTGATAAAGACATTTGTTTATAATTTCAATAATAGAATTGGTATTTCAATGACTATGGAATTTTCTCTAGATGAATTTCATTATCAATTATTAGTTAAATGTCATGTGTATTACGTTATTCAAAATCCCATATTTATTATTCAATATATACTCATGCATTTAAGTTATTTATTTGGAATGTGGGTTTAGTTAATTTCCTTTCCATATTGATCTTTATCTTAGATATTTTCACATTATTATTATCTCTAGAGGGAATTCCTTCCATGTATATTAATTAAATTTCATTTTTTATGTTATTAACTCTCTATGTTACTTATGTTTATTGATTCATGCATTCTTCCATTATGATTATCCATTGATTTTAATTTCTGCTCACCCTTATTTTTTCCATTCCCTAGAATTCTATGATGGTTAAAATGAACGATATACTGCAATATGTAAGAAAGAATAATGAAATTCTAGAAAAAAATTTATATTACAATTTATGTATTAAAATATAAAATAAGATTCATGTTTTTATGTATGTTACCGTGAATACTAAATTGATCGGTCCTACAGGATGTGATTCCTTGTATCTAATGAAATGTAATTCTATAAATCAATAGCAATTGGCTTACTAGGGTTTGGGTTACTACATATTTTCTTTTCAATTTAGCTCAATGATTCCAAATACAAATGTCCTCATCTACACAAAATATAAATAGTGGGATAATTATAAGGTATTGGATTTTATTAGTCCATAGAAGGGTCTGACCAACTCTTTAACCCTAAAGATTCCCTAAAAAAAATTTCTAGCACTATATAGTATATTAATAACAATTTTTTACACCAATTATCATTTTAAAATATATATGTTTATTCTAGGATATTATTTGTGTTCCATAATGACTAAGAAATCCATATTATAATCCATTTCTAACCCAAGATTAATTCCATCTACTCATGGGAATAGAACAAGGAATGAATAGGATTCCACTACCAAATATTAATCCATCCCCTAAACTGACTCCATCTCCATGGGCTGTGACATATCACGTGGTACCCCCTTTTTAGAATTAAACAAATTCCCAACTAATCCGGATGATGTAATGTAGTCATGGAAAAGCTATCATGAGGAACTAAAGAAAAAATTTATTCATTCTAAGATGAGAAAGTGCATGGCTACATCATCATGGGGTTTGAAAACAAATGGTTCAAATTTGAAAAACTTAATAGGCATGACCATGATGGTGTCAATAATCTCCCAAAAAATTTACCCTAATAGGGATTAAAATGGATGAACCTACGATCCAAAAATTCCAGAAGTAATTTGTACTCATCTATTTAGAAAAGGATTTATTTCCTTAATTATTCATATTTTCAGATGTTCGTAGAAAAAAATGGGTTCTAATACCAAGATCTCATTGTAGGTATATAATTTTCCCTAAAAATTGTAGTGGACCATATAAAGGTAAAAGGAAATCCATAGTTGGTAATCAAGAATGTTAATAGGGATTATTCAAATGAAAGGAGGTTCTAATACCCATTCATGACATTACATATGGAAAAATGGTAGAATTCCACTTGGAGTAGTAATTTACTTCTGACCCATGATCACAAGATTCCAAATAAGATTACTTGCTAAATGCATATGTGGAATCAATTGATCTGAATTGGTATGTAATAGTTATTACCATTACTCACCATCTAATGGCGTCCCCTTCTTTTCATTTCAATGTGGAAGAACCCATGGTTATTAATTTCATTCCCAAAGTAAATGATCCTATAACTAGTTGAATGATACCCAGTTTTGAATACCTTTTAAATGGAATTATCTCTTCAAAAATATAAAAAAAATAAATATTGATGATGTGCGACCAACAATAGTCTTTATGTTGGCCCAAGTCACCATGAAATCTTACATAAATAGGTCCTTTCGGTATTCCTTATCATTATAATTTATAGTGAAGAGGTTGTTCCTATAATAAATGAATGAATTAATAGAGAATGTGGTTTCTATAAGTTGGGGTTCAGGTTATCCTATAAAATTGAGGAGATTGGATTCTACTAGCCCTCAATGGTACTTGATTGCAAAAAATTCACTATGATGTACCATTCCTTCTAAGCCCATTCCAACATCATCCATCAACCCCAATAGTATCATTGTACAAAAAAATATGTTTGAGCATCTTATTTATTGGGATTGGATTTCAAGGGGTTTATCATCAAGAAACAACTAGGATATTCAAATTCATTCTCCTTAATAATGACTACCTATAGAAATGGCATGAGGTAATACCATCAAAAATATTTGGACTAAAATCATCTTTATTTTTTGAAAATAGAACATCATTACGAAATTTGGTGTGAATCATACTATACTAATGGTAAATTGAACAACTTTTTGTTTTGATGAGTTAGAGAAGCTATATCTGGAGTAAAATATCAAATCCAATAATTTATCTCACTATCTTATAGTAACTAATGGAAACACAGATTCCTTTAGTACGAGTGTATAAAAAATACTCCTATGGTGTTGGTAAAGATAAAAATAATGGCTATAAAAGTGTTTAATACCTTGTGTGATTACCAATCTATAACATTAACCACCACATGGGTAACCATGTGTTCACTTGTATATGGGATATATTTAGTCCTATATAATGATGTTCTATTTTTCTCACTTCATGTTTCCAAAAACTATATTAATAGTGGGTTACCTAGACCCAACATGAACATTAATTTTTATAACCATTACATGTATATAGTTTGATAAAGACATTTGTTTATGATTTCAATAATAGAATTGGTATTTCAATAACTATGGAATTTTCTCTAGATGAATTTCATTATCAATTAATAGTTAAATGTCATGTGTATTTAGTTATTCAATATCCCATATTTATTATTCAATATATACTCATGCATTTATGTTATTTAATTGGAATGTGGGTTTAGTTTATTTCCTTTCCATATTGATTTTTATCTAAGAGATTTCCACATTGTTATTATCTGTAGAGGGACTTACTTCCATGTTTATTAATTAAATTTCATGTTTTATGTTATTAACTATCTATGTTAATTATGTTTATTGATTCATGCATTCTTCCATTATACTTATCCCTTGATTTGAATTTGAGCTCACCCTTATTTTTTTCCATTCCATAGCATTATATGATGGTTAAAATGAAAGATATACTGCAATATATAAGAAGGAATAATGATTTTCTTGGAAAAAAGTTATATGACAATTTATGTATTAAAATGTAAAATAAGATTCATGTTTTTATCTATTTTACCATGAATACTAAATGGATCGGTCCTACATGATGTGATTCCTTGTATCTGATGTAATGTAATTCTTTAATTAAACAGAAATGGGCTTACTAGGGTTAGGGTTATTACATATTTTCTTTTCAATATATCTCAATGATTCCAAATACGAATGTCCTAATACACAAAAAATATAAATAGTGGGATAATTATAGGATATTTGATTTTATTAGTTGATAGAAGGGTTGACCTACTCTTTAAACCTAATTATTCCCTAAAAATATTTTCCTAGCTCTATATAGTATATTCATAACAATTTTTTACACCAATTATAATTTTAAAATATATAGGTTGGTTCTAGGATATTTTGGGTGTTCCATAATGACTGGGAAATCCATATTAAAATCCATTTCCATCCCAAGATTAATTCCATCTACTCATGGGAATAGAACAAGGAATGAATAAGCTTCCACTATCAATAATAATCCATCCCCTAAACTGACTCCATCTCCATGGGCTATGACATATCATGTGGTACCCCCTTTTTAGAATAAAACAAATTCCCAACTAATCAGGATGATGTAATGTAGTATAGGATAATCTATCATGAGGATATAAAGAAAAAATTTATTCATTCCAAGATGAGAAAGTGACTGGCTACTTTATCATGGGGTTGGAAAACAAATGGTTCAAGTTTGAAAAATTTAATAGGCATGACCATAATGGTGTCAATCATCTCCAAAACAATATACCCTTATATAATAAATTTTGGCCCACTATCTAGAAATTAATTTTTTCAGTCTAATCCTATAAAAAATTGGGTACTTAGTAAAGTGAAGTTAGACAATCCACTCACATAAGTACCATGGGATTCTTCTACCATTCAATAGGAAAAGGGTGAATAAATGGAATTCACAATCATGAATTCATAGAATATAATTTATTGGATGAATATAAATAAAATTAACCAGACTCATGATTTCCTATAAAAATGTTAAATCAACCAACTATTCCACCTACCTCTTCCAATGTGGTACAACCGAATCAATCAGCACCGCAAACCTATAAAAGACCATCTTCTTAGAAAAGGCATGGTCAGAAGTCCATTAAATATAAGAAGAAGAACATGTACCAAGGATATAGTTATCCTTGACTCTATCATACAACATAATTATATTCCAAACATCATGGGTACCACCCCACCAAATGATTCCACAAGGTTTAAACCAGCAGACATAATCCTCAACATATGTGGAATTAATCATATGTTCTATTTTATTTTATTCAGACAATGTATTAATCAACTGATTATGAATATGTGAATGAACCTGAGTTCAGTTCACCCAATTGGGGAACCGTGGGATAAATACATAGGCAAGGAGGGTACATTGTATGCCACTATCATTGAAGAGCTTAATAATTAGACCACATCCATCCTCAAACTGTCCATGATGGTGAAACTTGTGGGAGAGCCCTCATGTTGGTCTTGTAGGAGAAAGAAAATATGCTAGGGATTACCCTAGAATTGTCATATTGGATGACTGATTAGAGGAGTTTATATCATTATATCAACATTGAAAGTAATAATACATGTTCGACCTGATCCTCATGGGACTTGAGTTCATTAAACTCTTTTAGGAAGGGCTAACTTCCAATGGAAACTACTTTATTTTATATTCTGTCCATGAGATAGAGACCTCATATATAGAAGAAGAAACCATTAGCTTAGAATTATAGAATTATAATGAAATTAGATATTTTATTTAAAAATTTATTGATTATAGAAATACTCAGTTTATCAAAAGATCTCTTCTATGTGTTCATAGAATCTTCTTTGATCCCTCAAGAGTTTGACGATGATGTTTCAACTACTGAAATATATCATGAATATATTGATATGATATAATTCTACAAAACCATAGCATTCATAACTAAATATTAATATCTTATCATGTTGGGATGAATCAGTCCCTTTTATGTGTTTGAGTGAAAAAAATTGATATCTGATTGGATTTCGTTGATAATGTCTCAAGAGTCAACCTCATTCTGGTCAGGACACTATACCAACTAGGTTACAATGATCCCTATTTTCCCCTTTCTATCTAATACTATATTGTTATAAAAAATAGTTAAAAATACCATCAACATAATCATAATAAAGGACCTTTTTGGGTCATTATATCAAACATTTAATTTATCATTGTTTGGAAAGACATTTTCTTTAACATTATAATAGGAAGACCTTGGTTGCATCTGTATGTGGTAGTCCACTCATCATACCACGTCCCAAAAAATATAACATTGATGGTAAAATTTGTATACTTCATGGAGATAAAACGCTATTTTATTCCTATGAATGACAATATATTAATGTGTGATTCTAAAATAAGGAAGGAAAATAATCCATAATGGATTGTGTTGATCAATTCACCACTCCAAATTGTATGGAAATAACCCATAAAAACCCATTCATACAACTGTTTTAAAAATATGTGATTCCATCCATCATATCGAGGGAAAGAGACTATATTTCAGTATGAATTCAAATACATTAATTATATAATTATTGAATACTAGGCCTATCAGTGATGAAAAATCCCTTCGCTCTCTAGAAAGTGGTATAAGATCTGGTGAATATTCCCTCCATTCCATCACATGAGCATCAACAGACCTATGCTTCATCATATAATTTAGAAGAATCCATCAATTAACCAATATTTAGGTATGATACTCATTATTTATCCCACCTATCCCCTTTAGAACTTCATGGGAACCCCACATCACCAGTTGGGTCAAAAGAAAATACTTCACCTTCTGAATGAAAAAATGTTGACTCGTCTCCTATATTTAAGAAATTTGAAACATCACTTAATCCCCTTATGAGTATGCACGAAGGGTAATAGGATATGTCGGAGGAAATCATGGATCCCCCTCTATCATTTGAATATGGTGTGTCTACTAACCTTAAGGATCAAAGAGAAATAAACATATATATAGAGGAGGAACCATGACCAACCATGATTAGTTTTGTTGTCTCATACACATACTAAGTGGTATATAACACCCCTAATGATGAAAAATCAGGATTTTTTCCTATAATTTCACAAATATTTTGTGCCTCCATCTCATGGTGGACACTCACCACATGTGATTTACAGAATTCCACGAGGGATAAAAACAAAAAACTAGAAGAAAAATACTTGCTCAAACCACCAAAATTGACTCTAAACCCAAAACATTACAATGGAATATATCATTCGCCATGTACATTATCTAAAATGGATATCCAATTTAGTCCATAAAAATGAGATTTTATGGGAAAATAAGGTTCTTCTCTAGCATTATTGATCTCAAACATCACTATTTTAAAGATGACGTACTTATTCTTATGAAAAAACTCATGATTGATGCAACAACTGTTTATCAATCCTTATCCCTCAAGGATGACTTTTTAGGGTATAATAAATACAGAATTTTCATAGACAATAATTAAAACACCTCATTTGGATCAACCCAATGTGTATATCACTATCATGTAATTTCATTGTCTTAAATAATTATAGTTATACATATTAAGGTTCCATACATCGCATCTTCAAACCCTTTCTATCAAGTATACCATTTCAATGTTGATGATTTTTTGGTAAAGAATAAATAGTATTCTAAACACCTGGATGATCTATAAACCATCATAAATAAAATTCAACTACATTTTGTTTAGATAAACCCCTTGAAATGCACATTTAATGTTACTATTGGATAGTTTCTTGAATTCATGGTGCACTATCATGGAATTAAAGATGATCTCGAAAAGTCAAATGTTATCCAAAATATGTCACCTCCTTCAAACCTCAAAGAGTTCAGGGGATTAAAAAAATTATATAGTACATTTTTTAATTATAGAAAACATCACAAAAAAGTGTGTTCCCTTCCACAATTTTATGAAGATGGGGGAAATATATGGGAGGAATGATGGCTGTGAAGAATCATCTGATAGCCTCAATAAATCTCACTTGATCCCACTAATTTTTATACTTTTTGTTAGGGGAAAGCATCTCATTTTTTATTTGGTGGGTTGGGAATGGCCATTAGTTTCATTCCTCAAAAAAATAATGAAGTTGGGAATGAAAAAATCCAATATTATATTAGTAAAACCATTTTTGATAATAAAAGTCATTATAAAAATATTGAGAAGGGCTTCATGGAGTCATTCATTGAGTATTTGAAACATAGGCACTAACAACAACACCATGAGGTCTATTTGTAATCTTGAAATAACCCACTCAAACACATCCTTAGAATTCCTATGTTAACAAGAGATTTGGAATAGTGGTATGTGATCATGATGTAGATTTAAATTTAGTTCATGCCTCATAAATTGATTAAATTCTCAGATTTTTTTGGCCTATAACGTAGAAGTTCCATCTAGAGAAATATCGTCATTAAATATTGTATTTCCCAAAGAAGTGATGTTACCTATTCAATATGGACCATGTACATGATAGATTTATTTTGAAAGGAACACTGATATTCTTAATAGGGATTAAAATGGATGAAACATCGATCCAAAAATTCAAGAAGGAATTTGTAATCATCTATTTAGAAAAGGATTTATTTCTTTAATCATTCATATTTTCAGATGTTTGTAAAAAAAATGAGTTGTAATACCATGATCTCATTGTAGGCATATAATTATCCCTAAAAATTGTAGTGGACCATATAAAGGTAAAAGGAAATTCACAGTTGGTAATCAAGAATGTTAATATGGATTATTCAACTGAAAGGAGGTTCTAATCCCCATTCATGACATTGCCTATGGCCAAATGGTAGAATTCCACTTAGAGTAGTAATTTACTTCTAACCCATGATCATAGGATTCCAAATATGATTACTTGCTAAATGCATATGTGGAATTAATTGATCTGAATTGGTATGTAATAGTTATTAACATTACTCACCATCGAATGGAGTCCCATTTTTTCATGTCAATGTGGAAGAACTCGTGTTTTTTAATTTCATTCCCAAAGTAAATGATCCTATAACTGGTTGGATGATGCCCAGTTCTGAATAGCTTTCAAATGGAATTCTCTGTTCTGAAATATAAAAAAAAGAAATATTGATGATGAGTGACCAACTATAGTCTTTAAGTTGGCCCAAGTCACCATGAAATCATATATAAATAGGTCCATTAGGTATTCCTTCACATTATAATTTATAGTGAAGAGGTTATTCCTATGATGAATGAATGACCTAATTGAGAATGTGGTTCCCATAAGCCAGGGTTCAAGTTATCCTATAAAATCAAAGGGATTGGATTCTACTAGCCCTTGCACAAAATTCACTATGATGTACCATTTCTTCTATACCCATTCCAACATCATCCATCGACACCAATAGTATCTATCTACAAAAAAATATGTTTGAGCATATTCTTTATAGGGATTGGATTTCTAGGGGTGAATAATCAAGCTACACCGAGGATATTCAAATACATTCTCCCTAATAATGGCTACCTCTACAAATGGCATGAGGTAATACCCTCAAAGATATTTGGACTAAAATCGTCTTTACTTTTTGAAAATACAACATCATTATGAAATTTTGAGTGGCTCATACTATATTTATGGTAAATTGAACAAATTTTTGTTTTGATGAGTTAGAGAAGCTATATCTGGAGTAAAATATTAAATCCAATCATTTATCTCACTATCATATAGCAACTAATGGAAACATAGAATCTTTTAGTAAGAGTGTATAAAAAATACTCTTATGGTGTTGTTAATGATAAAAATAATGTCAATAAAAGTGTGGAATACCTTGTATGATTACCAATCTAAAACATTAACCACCACACGTGTGACCCTGTGATCACTTGTATATGGGATATATTTTTTCCTATATATTGACGTCCAATTTTTCTCACTTCATGTTTTCAAAAACTATTGTAATAGTGGGTTACCTAGACCCAACATGAAAATTACTTTTTATAACCATTACATGTATATAGTTTGATAAAGACATTTGTTTATAATTTCAATAATAGAATTGGTATTTCTCTATCGACTATTTCCATGGTAATGTCCTTATATTATGTATCATATAAATTGGTTATTGAAGTTCCAAGATATACTGATAACCATGAGATACAATGTTAGTAATGTTAAGTATATGTCAAATGGTATAGATACATTATACGTGAAGGGTAGATATAATTTATGATAATTATGTGGTGGGGGATAATATGAATTGAGACCACTTTTCATAATGTTAACACATAGTGATCTTTATTAGTGATATCATTAGGATAGGCCCACCAAGAGTAACACAGCATGTTTCAGGTGTCATTGGATGTACATATTTATGAACATGTGTATGGGTATTTGGACTTGAGATCATTATCAGTTTTAGAAATTCGATTGCGTACTTTGAAGCAAGGTGAAACAAAAGATAATAAAATAATGTATAGTTATTTTTCAGTTTTGGTGGTATGGAATTAGTTGAATGATCTATATAGAATTATTTACTTCTGAGTTGAATAAGAGAAATCCCATGGGACCAGGTTTACAGGGATGGTAGTACCTTCATAAATGCAAAGTCCTGGAACATAAAAGTAAGTACATCAGGTATGTTAATGAAATATATAAATAAAATAATTAGTTATGACACTTTTTTACATCCTATATTATGGGATATCATTAAGAAAATGAATTAAATTACAATGTAAGTTTTCGCTTGATTAATTCATAGATATGGAATTCCTTATCTCTTTAGGTGTGATGATTATTTATTATATTAAACTATTGGTCTGTGGGATGGACTCAGTATAATTAATATAAGGACCTATAGGGTCACACACTAAGTTTATACACAAGTTCCAAAAATTCTGACCAATAATTGTTAGGGACAAAGTGGGACCTACATGAGGGGGTCGATGAATGACTTACTATAAATAATGAAAAAAATTAATTTCATTTTTTCACAAGGTGAGAAAACCGTATATGGAGGATTGTACACATTGTGATGCTTTGGGTCCAAAGAGGAATTTCCCAGAAGTGGTTATGGCTATAGGAAACCTATGGATTTTTTTACTATGACATTCCCCCACTTGGAAGGGTTAATGGGAAGGGTAGATTCAATAATGTCTTAGACAATCATTCTATTATTGATGAGTGTGTATGTATATTCAAATACATAATCATTGTGTGGGTTTTGACCTAAAAAGGGATGTTGATTTATAAAATCAATGACATTACCCTATGAATTTTGGAAATATGGAGTCATTATGAGTGGAGGACAAAAACCATGGGGAGTGGGTATTACCGTGTTGTCTTTCCCTCAGATGAGTTCAAATGGGGCGTATAGAGACTTGTATTAGCATATATAAATTATATATTTATTGAAATTTAGGAATGAGATAAAGACATTGATCCTAATAATGTTAGTAACATGCATGGTTAGTTATGGATCTAGATTTTTAAACCAAATTTTATATACTACCATCATGGAATTATCTTGGATATTAACTACTCTTTTTGAAATCCTATAAGGATGAATAAGTAGATATAAAATTCAATATGGGTCCATTATACTATGATCCTTTTGGATGTTGGCATGAGTAACACATCAGATGAAGATGTTGTGTCGAAAAAGGGGGATTATAGTATAAATATGGAGATTCTTTGTAAGAGAAATCCAATATTCTCTCTCACATGAAATTTCATTGGATATCTGAGTTATGAAAAAAATATAGAAAAGGTTATAATATTTTTTAATTCCATAGCATACGATGATGGTAACTGTAAGAGGAGGATAGGGAAGCAAAAAATCAAATCCCCTGATTTCCATGCTCTTGATACTAGTCTATCTAATGACATTCACACTGATAAGGCTAGACCAAAGGATGTAAATCATGATAATTATGTCATTGGACATTATGGTCTAAAACCATCTTCCCAAGTGATTAAAGATAATGATATTAATGTTTTTGTATACTTAATTGAAATCAATGATATGGGAGAATATGTTATATTTTTCTTCTTATCTAAGGGAATTTGGAAGAAGTTTTCACACAAGAATATCTTGTGAGTGATACCATGAAGGTGGACTCATCCATTCCTACATTGGATGCAGGTAAGGAGATAATTTTCCACAATCCAAATGATAATGGGTTATCAATAATGGTTACTTCTTATCCTATCATGGATCATGTCTATATTGGTTAGGGTACCCTCCATATTGCATTTTATCATAATTATATTACTCCACGTGAATAGGTTATCCTTGGGGAGATTGCATCTGGAGACAAATATGATGTTTCCCCTTCAAGGGAGATAAATTATGTTCACTTAATAGATTTACAAGGTGTATAATTCCAACATGATTCTTCTCATGCTGTAGAAAACTCTTTATCCTTGGTGCCATCATCTAAAGATATGAGAAGAATGACCCATGTGATTGCTATTTGGGAGTCATTTCATTCCCTAAAAAATTAATCCCTTTTAGTTTTTTCTTGGATGAGGCCACCAATTACCTATCCCATCATGATAAAACCCGTATTTCAAGTGATCTAGCCACTATGACTAGTACTTTGGTTGAGCCAGCCTCAGATTCTTCCTCTTTTCAAGTTGTTTTGGAATTGTGTCACCTACGAAAATAAAGGGAATGAATTAAAAACACAATATAAAAAATAACATCTTGATAAAACAATAATAGGATGGTCCCCAAAAAAGGCGTGTGTCTCTTTATCAAAGATTTTCCTCTACTTGAATTTCTGTTGGTTTGGGAACTCTCCCATGGTCGTAACACATAGTTACTTTATTATGTCCAACATGGCCATGATTATTGTATATGATTAAATAAATGGTGTTAGATTTTAAGAAATCTTTCAAGTGGGATGCCCTTGGATTTTGTTGACAATCATTATGATAGTGTTTTCGGAGTCCCTCTATGTTCTCGGACATGCTAGCATCTATTTAAAAACATTTTCTCAAGATCACAAATTATTCACTATTTATATTAGGATGGATGGAATTGAAATTTCATTCACTTTTAAAATTTTAATATGTATATAACAAAAAGGGATATTTAGAATGGTCTAGAAAGTTCATTAGAGACCATGGGAAGGATTTGTAAAATTATTGGTGACTTCATCACAGTGTCACAAAGTTATGAAAATAGTGGAAATAAATTTAGTAGTTTAGAAGCATATTAGTTTTCCTCTTCCATTGATAGATATGGCCTGGTTGAAGTTTTTATAGTTGGATATGTATAGAATTGGATTTGGTAAACCATTAAATGGTTGAATTCCAAAAAAATATAAAGATGTTTTGTACAAGTGGATGAAAGTAAAAAAGATATTGATATATTTGGAATAACATAATGTTTGTCTCAATGTGATCACTATCATGAACTAATGGATATTTGAATTACTAAATATGGTTTATCCTCAATATCATTCAATTTTAACAATTTTTTTAATTTCTATAAATAGTCGAAGGGAAATCATTATAGATACATGGAATGTTGATTTCATTAGAATCCCCATACAAAATATTACCAATAAGATGAAAATTTTCAAATCAACGATCATGGAATTTAGTAAAACAACATTTTAAAAAATTTAACATTATATAGAGGGTGGAAAAATACATCTAGTCCGGTGCCAATAGAGGAATTAGAATCTGTTGGTTCACTCTAGAGAAGAAATTCATCCCCTCTTCAAACATGATGACTTACTGGATCAGATATAAAATCTTTCTTGAATCGAATTTATCATCAGGTGTTTGATAGAAAATTACAAAAACTCAATGTTATTTCATTGAATTCATATGTAGAAGAATGATATGAAGTGTATCACTACACCCAATATTATGTTGTATTTGATTATATTTGAGAAAAAAAATTTCTATGATCATCCATTATGGGTACCTGTAAAGGGACAAAGGGGTTGAAAAGACCCCAAAAAATGATCACAAATATCACACATAGTGTTTATAATCATCAAAATATAATCCTTATTCTACCACCTAATAAAAATAATCAAGGATACTCGTTTTCCTCTTACTATTGGAAGTATTGCATGACCAGATATTGTATATTTCAATTTTTTCACATTAAAATGGTAAATTGTGCACACTAAGATCACTAATGTGGTGAGATAATTTTTTAATCATTAATCATTGTCATATGAATTGAATTATAACATCATTTATCTGAATCAAACCTATAAGAATACATTGGATAAAAATGTATTCAATCCTATGTCTAGTGAGAAATAAATTCCAAATTTGATCAGTGAGATCATGGATACTAGATTGGGATAAGTTATAAAGTGGTTTAATACCAATAATCATTTTGGATTTGAAATAATAAGGACCACTGATAACTACCTTAAAACTACATCATAATTTTTTAACATCATGATGAAGAAAGTGAATGATTAGGAAATTACCCTAAATATTGACATCTCCAAGGATTTTCTTATAATAAAATGGAATTACTTTTTTCCATTATGATAAGGAATAACCTTTTTAAAGACTTTATCATCCTGTTCATTTTCATCCTCAACGGCTCCATGATCTTTATAATTGTCAATGAATGTTCAATGGGATTCAATAAATGTTCCAAATCAGTGTGACAATGGAATCTTATACCATGAATACATTATTCAATTATGGAGTATTATTTGAGAATTTGTCATAATGAACTTGTAAATAATGGCTTATATTAGAAATTGAAGTTTGGAAGAGAACTTTGTGCAACCTCACACCTTATATATGATGTCAAAATCAATATTTTTAGGAATGATGACAAAATCAACAACTATTATATTAAAACTATTTTTTGTAACAATGGATTGGATTCTCGGTAGGTGATTAACTGGAAGATGTACTATGAGGTATTTGGAGAGAGGGTCCTTGTATAAAAAAAGAGTGGTTAGGGTCCTTCCTGTTAAAAGATGATTTATTCCCTTTATTTATATTTAAGTTCCTCTATTCTAGGGTGATGTTATCATGTGTTATATTGATATCACAGGCATATAATTATCAATAAAATGGAAAATTGGAAAGGAAATTTTATGTAATAAGTATGAAGGGTCATTATAGTCTATTATGTGACTACATTCATGTTCGTTTGTGTCCTTTATTTATGTGTATGGCCTATAACTCTAATAAAATAGTATCATAATTTGATTTGAAATATTATAAAAACTAGATCTATTCAATATTGGGGTCTTATTATACAGGTCTAGAAATAATTTATCAATATAGTGGATTTGGGATGGATGGGAATTAAGTATCTCATGCACTTCAATAATACACTTCTCAAAAAATTCACTCGGATCCTCCTCACTTCTAACAACAATTCTCATGAATTTATCAACAACATATTTTCAATAATCCTAATAATAGTTATTCAATGTAAATCCAAAATTTTATTGATCCATCCATTAAAAATACTTGTAATGGTATCATAAAATTATCATAGTGAATCATTTTTAGGCATTCCCTCTTAATTATTGGTGAACTACATGGATATTAATGATAATTGCTAATGATGTTGAGTTTCGTACATCAATGAGATCTCATTCTATTTTAAATATGATGTTTAATGACATTCCAGGTTAGTTGTTTCATCACCATTTAGTCATATATATTGATTGATATGTTTATATAGATATGGATATTTTCATTTGGATACCATGGCTACCACATAATTTTAATACCACTGACTGTTATAGATATAACTATGATGGATATGTATCAATTCCCCCTTATCTATTTTCATACAGAACTCCCTTCCTCTAACCCATTTTCTTACTTCTTCTATGAAGAATATGTATTCAGAGGATTCCCATGTACTGGTTTCTTCAACATGAAATGCTCTCCATTTCCACATTATTTCATCTATGACTTAGTGTAGATGAAATTAATGACCATTTTTTGTCTTCTTCTATTTCACATCCTTGTTGTATAAGTGTATTCAATATTACAAAATGAATAGGATATCCATTGATAGCTCGGAGAAAATTATGACATCCATAATTAGAACAATTTTTATTGAGAAGGTGTAGGTCACTTTTAGCTATTATAGATACTATTATTTCATTCATATAGAAGGAAGGGAATGGTCTAACCTTCAAGAATCTAGACAACTCTTTTCATTATAGAAATAGTAAAATCACTGGGGAGTTAATATTATAAAAGATGATCAAATAAGATCATTGAATAATGAATTTTCTAATTTGATGATTTTAAAATATATTGGTGTTAATTCAAATTTAAAAAAAGCATACTATTTCAGTTAAATGGATACCTCCGATTCTTTAATGGATGAATGTTAATGTGGACATGGTGGCTATGGGTGAATCATGATCCTCCGGATGTAGTGGTAAATTTTTCATCAAATTGGGCATTGTTATATGTTGTTTCAATCATTTCATTTGGAATGAGCATGTGATAGAAGTTGAATTGTGGTATATGATCAAGGAAACGAGGTTTTATTTCCATATTTATAAGAGGGATTTATGGATGTAATATGATTCAACTGTTCCATTGGAAATTTTAATATGTTGATCCAAATATGTCCCATGGAATATGTTTCTATCATATATTTATTTCCTTTGTCTTCTTCACCATCTATTCCTTGATGTTACACATGTCAATAGAGAATAAATTAAGGTTGTTGATGTGCTTTACAAGAGAGAAATTATAGAGGCCAACTCTTGATGTCCTTTTTTGTTAGTGATTTTAGTTCAATTTTGGAGGAAGTGGATGCACATGGTGATATGTATACCTATTTTTGTAAACACACATTGTAATGATTTACGTTTTCCTTTTAGTTTTTAATTAATTTTTTTCAGAGTGGGATTGCTTGAATCCTAAACCATATGGTTAATAATTATGATTGCATTTATTTCTCAAGGTATTCACATGTAACTGGATAATAAATGTGAATACATGAAATGTACAATTTCTCTAAAAGAATGGAATGTCTTGGTTTATTAAATTATTTAGAGAGAATATAGGTTGTGTTAATGGTTTAAAATTTTTCACAAAAAAAATTAATAGCGTTACAAGTTAGTGATAAAATATTGGTGACATTTATTACAAGTTTAGTAAGTCATATTATGATAAATGGTCTAAAATAAAATTTATTACTTTGTAGGGATAAAAATGAAATTTTCTAAAGTTTAAAATAATTAAAAATCCAATTTTAGAATCGTTTATTCTATGATCCATCATTTATTGGAATTAAGAGAGAGATTATCTCTTCTCATCTCCTCCCATGTTCATAGTGAGAGATTCTAAATGATGTAAATGGTTAGATCAATCATGCTATCTCAATTGAGTCTACATTCTTCAAGTGATCGAAGGGATGTCGTAAAACTCGTAAATTTACCATGGTATCCCCTGATAAACATGGGTCAATTATCCTAGAATTGTGGATCATATATGGATGATCTAGATCATATCTAGATTAGCCACTTATAACCACATAACATCGATGATGTGAAGATAAAAATGGTAACTAAAAATAAACGATGTACTTTTTAATAATTCATTTGATATTATTTTTCAGGATTAAATTGAACCACACATGATATTTTTAAAAATATATTTAAGAAGTTAAGTTAGTTATAAGTTTTTACGATGAATATAAACCGAAAAATATATATTGTGTCTATTTTACAATTACAATGCATTGTAGAGTTCCTTTATCAATGATTAACTATCCAAAGATAAGTTCTCCCCAAAATGAAAAGACGAATAGAATTGGAATAATTAGAAATTACTACATACATTTCATCATTTGTAGGTCCACCAAAATAATGATGAATGTGATTTTAAGAATAAATTATTCCTCTTTTCATTCCTCCAATGAAATATTTTACTAGTCTTCCAGACCCTGATGAAACTGATGAATAATCCTCCATAGCATGAAATGTATCTGTAGGGGCCTTATGCCATAACGATGGTATAATTTTATTGATATTTATCATTGTTATTGATGGATGGAGAGATGGTTAAAGACCATACAAATAAAGTATTTATCAAGAAATATTTCATGTGATAAATACAACATAATCATCCTCGTCACATGATTACAAACATCACAACAAATGGGTCAGGATGCAGGATTGTTAATGTCACACCAAATGGTCATTATTTCATGAGAATTAATGGAATGAAATTTAGTCAAAGTCATATGAATTTCATATACAATACAACATAGTTCAATAATTATGATTCTATAATACATATCCAAAAATCCTAGTCATAAGTCATGAAACTATAAAAAAATCCTTTCTACAAGACATAAAATTTCATGGTTCACATCCTTATTACATGAAGAGAAAATTCCTAATATTTTGACCCTTGATTTAGTGGATAAAAATACTTAGCGATGTTCTCATAAAAAACATGGTTTTAACAGTATGTATATCATTATTCTCTTCTCAATGTGATATGTATTGATACATATACCCTATGTCTTGTTCCTACCCACAAACTAAAGAAGAGTCCACATCTATAGCATGAAAACAAAGATCAATTCAGGGACAAAACTCTCCATAGACAAAGTTGATCCAAATGATCCCTTTATCATTATAAATAATTATTACACACATCATACTCCTTGTACTATTAATTTTCATTTCTCCATATGCTTTCCTAGACCATTGTTTACCAAATGTTTGATTTATAATGAATGATTTATTTAGAATTTGAATTTAAATTACCTAGTTTATATTAGTATATGTCTGAATAAAATTTCTATCATCTAGTGGATTCCATTGTTTGATACGAACAGAAAAAACATAGTTTGTATTTTCATAAATATAACCTAAAATTTATATCTACCGTAGGCACATTAATCCCTATGAGAGAACACTTCTACCACAAATATCCACTTTGAAATCATGTTGAGAACAACTTTTTGAACATGGTATGTGGTCACTATGTGAATGATTGTTTCATATCACATATCCTAATATGAGGAACTTAAAGATCAGGGTTTATAATTTCCTTCCTCTTATATAATGTATGATAGAATATACTATGTGAGGAAAGACTTATATCAGTCATTGCTTCCATGACATAAGGTCATAGCTGTATGGCCTAAAACTACAAGACTCTATTGTCCTTACTGCAATATTTTAAACTTCTTAGTGAATTATAACTGTGTTGGGATTTATTTTCATTCTGATGAGATATGCAGCGATTCCTATATCCTATATCCTGGTAAGCCTCTACAAGATCAAAATTTCTCTACCCTTAATTTTAATTGCCTTCAGGTAATGAATGAAACCATTTCTACTCTGTGATTCTCATGCTGGGAATTGATTAGGCGGGTTGAAGAATATTGGTAAGGAATTCACCTCCAGATTGGTAAACATCAATTCACATCAATTATATCATGGTATTAAATTCACTACCATAAAAATAACACAAACATCCATAACAGATTATATTAAATTGCTTTTTGACATCTCTTGCATGATGTAAATTTAATAACTATGTGTGTATTGATTCAAATTTTAAAGAGATATATATAGATTCCAAGATCATACATGTTGGTAAAAATGTATTATAAATATATGATCCCCCAATCTCCTACTCATATTCCAGATCTATATAAGAGAGTGAAGTATGTGTTCGCTCATTTCTAATGAGATAGTAATGAAAAAAATTCTCATCCCCGCTCAAGAATTATTTATGTTTGGGGAATCATTATTAGATATACATGTGGATTTATTCTATTTGTATTAATATACATATTGATATTGGAATCATATTTGTTAGTGAAAACCAAAATATATAAAAAATATCCCTTCCATTCTTTTGGTTTGGACCTATGTATCAAATATTTCTCCCAATTATTTGTGATTTTGACAAGAAATAAACAGTCCATACTCATGAACCATCCTCATAAAAACCAACTCTATGTATGGGGAAATCTGAATCTCCAAAATCTTTCCCAGGCCATTGGTGATAGAATTTTTGAATCCTAAGAACACATTTTTTCATACAATTCGTTAATACGCCCTAGTTTGGGATTAAATTATACACCAAAAAAAGGCATGTAAAATTGATTATGTTATTTTTTACTATGCATTGATAATCCATAGATTGGATATTAATAAGACACAATCAATGGTATTTTCCTCAAGAGGCACATTATCCTTAGGAAAAAATGTGTTTTCTCCATAATACCCAAAAATTGATTTTGGAAACCACTTTTTAAGCATTGTTCACAGTCATTACATCATAATTCTCCAATATAACTTTATATATCAATAATACCTATATTACATCTTTCATCATTCCCCATTATTCCAAATTATTATGGAAAATTCATTGATAGGTCATTGTGAAAGGGAATGTACATATTATTTAAGCCTAGGATAAAAAACCATAAATTGTATCCCACAATATAATTTCTATAAGATATTAAACTATGGGGTCTACATCCTTGTTTTGTTGAATTAAACTACATGATGCTTCAACCCCCATCAGAGAGGTTCTTTATCACTTATTGTTGGTAATCCACCGAATCACCCGAATGAAATACATACAAATTGATGCTTGTTCCATCAAGATAAGTAGTGATTCCTATATTATCCATTACATGCTCATATTCCACAACAATCAAAATGTTTTTGTTCCCGCATTCATAAAAACAACCAAAATAATTGTAGGAGGTTCATGGATTTTTGCAAGGACGCCTCATTTTATTATTATGGTCAAAATTAAATATCCTATACTTTATATAAAAATAATATTTGGGTTTGATAAGATTCCAAAACCTTGATAGTGCCTATAAAACCCCAAGAATTTATAATATATTAATTTCTAAATAAATATAATTTTTCCATTGTTTTTTATCAATCACCATGTTATGATTATGTTACACACAACAATGAGTTGTCATTTGTTACACACAAGACCCATTTTTACCGAGAAACAATATAATATTAGAATATTTTAATATAATATAATATATAACCTAGTCATTAAACCAGATGTTATGAATAGTATTAACCACATTATGAATTTTATGTATTCCTTATAATATTAAAAATTCATCTTTATTTCAGAGACATAATATGACAACATATTCTATTTTTTGGATAAAAGAAGTATTATTCATAAAATGAAGATGTGCTACCTCTTGATGGAACACGTATTTTTAATAGAAATATTTTAATGTTTTATATATTAAATTTTACAAAATAAACTTCTTCCATTAAAGAGGGGTATTGACTATATGTACTCTCTGGAAATATAAAATAATTACCTACATCATTGAAATTGATTTATAATTTGTAGACATTAAATAGTTACCATTAATGATTGGACAATTGTGATGAAGAAAATATATTATTAATATAAATAACATATAAAATGTTTTAGAAATACTAAAAGAAATATAATGTGAATTAAATATTGTTCTCCATGAATTTTATAAGTAAATATGTTATATTAATAGTATATTAAATATTTTGGTTTGATTTTATCTTCTATGTGGTTTTTATATAATGTAAAATTAATGAATACATTGAAAATTGACACTTTTGATATTTTATAAAAACAAAATTTTATTTAATTATTAAAAATTTATAAAAATATTTAAATATTACAAAGTTAAAATTATATGGTCCATATTGTCCCAACGTCTCCAATTATATACAATTTAAACCACATAACAAAACATAAATAACCATTTAATATTTATAGCATTATTACCCATATTTCTCATTTCATCCATTATATGAATGATAATATCACAATGTATATGTACGTATAACTTATTGTCTCCACTGAGTGGTGTAATTTGTTATTCAACACTACTATAATTGGATGGATATAATAATGAGTTTAATGGATATAAATAACTAATATATCATGATAATGATTCTTAATAGAAAAATAACAACGAATTCCAATCCAGTTAACCATTAAGGGAATGATATCATCGCCTGTGAGTACGTACGACATACCATCTCAACAACACGATGATATTATTTCTTTATGTTAATAACTCAATAATGATTATAAAATTTATATGATGAATAAAAAAATAATAATGAACTTAATTTAATTCCTAACATGAATAAAATACATCCTATTTATAACATACATGACTTAATTGTCCATACAAAAATTGGAAAATGAAGCAGTTAACTACTGAAATAAGGGTAATTTTGAAATGCAATAAACAAAAAGATATAATATTATCATATATGATATCATAAATACGTATATGGTTACATTATAATTTAAATAAAAAAATTATCCATTATATAAGAGGTTAACACACCCATGATTAATGGAATTTACAAGGTAAGGGTTAATTCCACAATCTCATTTTTATTAGATATTGTTTATACGTAAGTATTTACTGGGACCTATTTGTTATCCATATCCATGTTCTATAAAAAACATTTCAAATTATTATTAATATCTCTCTAAAATTGTTTATGTTAATTTATATCCATGTATAACTTCTTATAAATTGTTTTTAAAGGAATATTTCCATCATTTTCCAAATGAGGTAATTTATGACATTTTTGAAAAATTAAAGTTAGAATGTTTTTTAAAATATACAGCAGTAGCAGCCATTTTCCACCGTTATAAAGCCATATATTTTTTATTTTTCCCTTACAAGAATACAAGGTTATTTTCAAAAAAAAAATTTAATATTTTATAAAATTTAATATTTTAATTGATTTCAATGTAAAAAATTGATATCACTCTCAAATAGTTTTAATAGATTTTTTCGAGTATTTTAATCTATGTCAAAATACTATGTTGAATTTTATGATACATTGAGGTTGATTTATTATGATAAAATCATCCATATTTTGTTTAAGGGTTTATGAAATGTTTGAAATTGGATGTGCTATAATAATTCCATTCACTGTTTATTGTTAAAATAATTACATTTTGTAGGCTAGTTTAAATATGAATATTTATGTTATGTTCTACAATTTTTGTATGAGGAATGAATTGGGATTAGTAAGTGACTAGTGGGGCATACTATATCCCCTAGATGCATCAGTAGATCTAATTATAAAATCTTGTTACGGTCTTGTCCAAGGCGATTCCCATTTATTTTTAGGTATGATTTTGGCCGAGGCCTTAACCATTTTTTTTAGATGTCTTGGTCGAGGCCTCAACGATATGTTTCAGATGTATGTCATTATTCATTCCATCATTATGATATTATTTATTGATATTTCATGTTCTTATTAAACTAGTATAATATCCATTTGAAATTTTAAATGGAATTATTTTATTATTTTACTTCCATATTATGAAAAGGATTACGATTGAATGACTTGTGTTTCAGTTTTATATGTTGCCTAAAACTTTTTTGCTTGTTTATGATATCTTTTAATATAGTTATTATACTTACTAATAATCTGTGCTCACCCCATTCATATTTTTTATTTTCCCAGGATGCTAAGATGTGTTTTATGATTGATATGTTGGGTGAAGCTTGAAGAATAATGGAGTTCTAACATATGATACTATGTTTCATATTATGTTTTGAATGATAATGAATGGTTCATGTATGAAATATATTTTCTTGGACTTTTAAACTGATATTTCATTTGGGACTTGATTAATTGTAATCATGGAAATGTATTAAAATAATACCCCATCTCTGAGCTTCTGGGTTTGGGGCGTTATAGTTGGTATCAGAGGAAGATTAACAACAACCTTCGAAATTAGATTTAGGAAACATTACACTATGAATGATTTTAAGGATAAGTTTAAGTACATTAAATAATCCTTTTGATATGGTAATGGATGTCCGAGGTTAATCCTATGAAAAAATGGATTTAAACTAAGATAAAATCATTTAGAGATCTAATAAATGGTTATTAGTGATAATATCAGTTTGATTTCTATTTAACACTATTTGCTTTGTGTTTTGGTCAATGGTTAGAATCTGTATGGATATACATGGAAAGTTTATACTATTGATGATGAAGAGGCTAAAAATGTTATATGATATGAAGGAGGAATAATGGAATAAGATGATGATATATAGTTAATGGTTTAGGAGTGACGTGGAATGATTAATGTTGTTTTGTATTTGGATTCCAAAATTAGTACATCAATTCTTCTATGGTTATAAGATTAATGTGATATATAAGGATGGAATTGAAGTATTTATTATTTAATGATTTTGATGAATAATATTTATCATTAATTACTAAATGGTGATAAAATATATTGTATGTGACAATTAGATATATATTACTTTTTTGGGGGAATCTAATGTTAAGATACATTTTTCAAATTTAGAGACATTTTTGGACAATGAATTTGGATGGAATTAAATTGGTTAAGTATTAACGGGAGAAATGGATTAATTTAAACATTGGATTGAATTGTTGATTGTTCAAAAATTTCACATGTATAATTCTGGGAATGTTTTAATAACATAGTTTTAGAAAAAATTCAACTCACAGGTCCGGTGATAACCCATCATGTCTGATAAGGATGAAGGAATAAAACCCACACCCAACGAGTGACAATGCAATATTTCCTACCACAGGCCTACATGAAGTCCGTAGTCAATATAACATAGTTTTTATTATTTAAATGTTATATGTTTATATTTGGAACCTTATACAATTAAGATAAATATAATATTTTAAATTTTTTTATCTTTTGAAGAGAAAGAAGATTTTATGGTAGGAATTTGTTAAAGGATGAAAATCTACATGTCAATTAAGGGATATTCCTTGTTTTTTTAGTATATGAAGAAGATTAATTATTCAATGCTATGGAAAGGATCATAAAAGAAAAAAATAATCTGAGTTATTTTATTTTATGAAGAATTAAATGGCCACTTATATCATTGTAGATTTATAGCTTTATGATTTTTAACCTTTTACTCATCAAGTTTTCTATCACTCTCCATCAGAACATGAGATTTAGATGTTTCTTTCATGTCTATGTTTTTATACATGGGACCCTAGTATCAATTATCTCTCATGAACTTTGTAATTACCTTTATTAATTTTAAAATAGAGGACTCATTAATCCATTTTCTGATGTTGGATTTCCATAATGATAATTTGAAATGACAAACACCTAATTTTCAATCCCTATATTATATTGTGAGGGAATAATTTATTGAAGGATGGGAGAATGTAACACCCCTAGAATTTGTAATATTTTCATTTCAAAATAAATTAATTTTTTTTAATTTTTTATTTATAAAACACCCTGATATTATTATATTGCACAGAATAATGAGTTTTCTTGAATTGCACGCAAGATCCAGTTTTACCAAACAACAATATATTAAAAAAATATTATTATTTAATATGATATATAACATAAACATTAAATTATAGGTTATGAATATTATTAAACAAATTTTGAATTTTATATATTACATATAATTTTAATCTTTCAAATTATGTGTTTTTAAACATAATATAAGAACAAGTTAATTGTTTTAGATATAAGAAGTATTTTTCAAATAATAATGATTTTCCACCTTCTAATAGAAAACCTATTTTATTTATAATATTTGATATTTTTATTTACTAAATTTGAGAAAATGATCTTCTTTTTTGGAATAAGGACTTTGAAATTTAGTTTGAATAATTTTTTGGTATTTTTCTAATAACTTTAGTATTTTGATGAATAGTGAAAAATACTAAATTTTAATTGAAATTTTTTTAATCAAACCAAATTTATACTGTTAAATTATAAATTTGAATGATTTGGAAGAATAATTAGATTATAATTTTATAATTTTATATTATTTAGTTTACTCCAATTATTTCCACAATAATATTTGATATAAACTCATGTCAATCATTTGATGGGTTTTAGTTTTGAAAAACATGTTTTTTGATTTTTTCAATGGGAATTGATTTTAAATTAATTACAAAAAATTTTGTGTATTAAATTTTTAAAATTGGATTCCATATTTGGAATAATTGTCTCATAATTAATTTAATAGGGTACTTTTGTTTTTGGAATGGTGAATAGTCATTGTAGATATTTTTTTATTACCAATGTTAAGGGTAAATCAGGTAATTAAAGGTAAAATTTCTATTGTAAATTTCATTGACACCTTCTAAAATGATATTGGATGACTAAATTAGAACCTTATAATCTATTGTTCAAAATCGAATCACTAAATGGCCACTTTCCCATGAATATGGAATTAATATTAACAAAATCAATGAATGTGACAAAATATCACAGTCTCATTTTATATAAGTATATTATCATTAATATAGGGATAAATAGGTGATAACGTTGACTATAGGTAGTATATGGAAATATAAATGAGTTTACAACATCATATAATTTCATATATAATTTTTAGATATTAAATAATTAGCATTTATTATTACACAATAGTGATGCAGAAATTATTTTATTAATAGAAATATCAAATAAATGGTTTTAAAAATATTAAATGAAATGTAATTTCAATTAATTAATGTTATCCACCAACATTAAAAGATATTATTACATGTTATTAGTATATTAAATATTTTGGTTTCAAGTTATCTTTTGTGTTATTTTTATTCAATGTAAAATAATTGAATATTGTTAGAATTGACACTATTAATATTTTATAAAAATCATTTTATTAAATATTTAAAAATCATAAAAATATTTAAAAAATAAAAAGTTATAAATATATGGTATAAATTTAAATTATGTGTCCAATTATGGAAAATTTAATCTAAGAAACTAAATATTTATTTCCATTAAATATTTAGAATATTATTACCACAATTAAAATTAAATAAATTAAATAAAGATTAATCAAAATGATATGGTTTAAATTAAAACAAAAAAATGTCTAAACTGAATTGGTTGATAATATTTCACCACATAAACATATTATCCATCAATAGACTCACTTTTATCCATTTGTTTTTGAAAATTAATTTATATTAATTTATTATATTAAGAGTTTCCTAAAGTGCCTCTCCCCTCCCTTATAAAAGGGAACTTCTACTTCACTATAATTAACACCTATATAGCCTATTGGATCATCCAAAACCAACACATTTCGTATCAAAAAATCCCTTAATTCATCTTAGATGCCACAAATTGGGATGAAATCCATCCTATGGTGCCCTTTTGTGCAAACAAAAAGAAGATACCCCAAAAAGTGGAAATTGTTTTATCACCTCTTACAAAGTTCTATTCTTCTTAAAAATCCAATTTCTATATTTTATCTATTTAAAAGTAATAAATATTGTATTAAACATAAAATATGATGATATTTTAATCCCGTAACAAACATATATTTAATTTCATCCAATACACTAAAAACAATATCACCATGTGTGCGTATATATGACCTACCTTCTCGACTACATGGTGTAATTTGTTATTCAACACTACAATAACTAGATTCATATAATTATGAGTATAATGGATAAAAATAATGAATATAATATTGTGATTATTCTTCTTAACTAATATAACATCCATCTCCAAACCATTTAACCATCAAGCTAATGATGCCGCCATTCATGCGTACATACGACCTATGGTCTCCATGATGCGGTGAGATTCATTCACCATGTTAACAATTCAAGAATGCATATAAAATTTTTATGATGAGTAAAAATAATAATTATAAACCTAATTTAATTTTTTAAATGAATAAAATAAATCCTATGCATAACAAACATGACTTACATGGCCAAACAGGAATAGTAAAATGAAGCAGTTAACATCCGATATAATGGTAATATGAAAAATATATTAACAAAATGATATAATGGGATCATATTTGATATCATAAATATGTATATGATTCTGGTAAGTCTTAAGAACATAATTTAACCATTATAATGTAGGTTAACAAACCCTCAACTATTTAAAAGTATAAGTTAACAGTTAATTTCACAATCTAATTTTTATCTGAGGTTATTTATACGTAAGTATTTTCTATGACATAATTGTTATCCGAATCCATGTTTCTTAAAAAATCATTTCAAAATAATTTATTTATCTCTCTAAATTTTATTAATGTTATTTATATCCATGTTTTATTTATTTAAAAAAATTTAAGGAATATTTTTTTTCCTTTTAACAAGGAACATTATGACCTTTTCGACAAATTAAGGAAAGAATGTTTTTAAACTTATACAGATCAAGCTGAAATTATCCACTTTTATGATACATTACAATTTTTAATCATACATTACAAGCATACAATGTTATAGTCAAAATAAATTTGTTATTTTATTATTGCGTAGAATTTAAATCAATGTAAAAAAGGATATCTCTCTCAATGAATTTTAATAAATTTATTAGTGTATTTTCATCTATATAAATTTCCGTTGATAAAAATTATTCTTTATTGAGGGTTATTTATTATGATAAAATCATTCATATTATATTAAATGGTTTATGTTATGTTTGACTATGGATTTTCAATTTCAATACCACTCACGGTTTATATTTAATGTGATAACATTTCATATACATGTTTTAATATGAATGTTTATGTTATGATTAACCTTTTTCATATGAAGAAAGTAGTAGACATAGTATATGATGGGTAGGGCCTGCTATAACAACTTGCTGTATTGGTAGGTCTTATTATAAAAACATTACATGAACATGAATGAGACATTGACCATTTATTTTTAGATATGGATTTGAGATATGCCTTAAATAGTTATTTTTAGACATCTTGGTCGAGACCTCGATGGTATGTTTTAGATGTATGAAATTATGCATTCCCTCATTGTGAGATTTGTTATTATTATTTCTTGTTATTATTCAAATAGTATAATATCCATGTAAAATTTTAAATGGAATTATATGATTTATTCTTTCCATATTATGTCGAAGATTATGTTTAAAAGGCTTGTGTTTCAGTTTTATAACTTCCCTTGTAAATTTTTTCTTATTTATGATAGCTTCTTCTATAATTTTTACCCATTATATCGATCTAAGGACACCCCTTTCTGATGATTTATTTTCCCTGGATGCTACGAAGAGTTTTATGATTGATATGTACAGTTAATGTATAAGAATAACGGGGTTCTAAAATAAGGGACTATGTTTCCTATAATGTTATGAATAGTAATGATTGGTTTTTTGTATGAGATATATTTTCTAAGACAAGTAAAATGATTGACACTTCAGGAAATGATTCTCGATTATCAATCTAATGTATTACAATAATGACCATCTCTAGGCTTTTGGGGTCATTTCATTATAGTGCCATCCTAGATGCTACATTATTTCTCAAAAACATTCCCTTTTGAAACGACACTATATGGTCTTGAGAAATTTGTATCTCTAAAAACACCCCATACCCATCAGTGATTGAGTGTCTGATTCCTGAGTAATTATTGTTTACTATTTATTGATTTACCCTAGTATGGCATTCCATAAGTCTTCCCCAACAGTCAATTTAATCGGAGGAACCATTGTCATCGGGAGAAACTCATTCTATCTCCATACTCACTCAAAGATTGTAGGAATCCACTTTTAGATTAATGTATGTGGTGATTCCTTTAATACTAGTCTCATGTCATTTTTTACATCTGAAAATCACAAAAATCATGGCTCAAAATTACAATATTTTTTATTTTATGAATTTCATAACATTATAGTCCTGAATTCCATAAATAGATCATCATTTTATGACACATGGTCTAAGATGTTCATCCTAGAGTAATATTTATAATACTACAGCAATTTATACTCAAGGCATACCATGAAAATACACATAGTACACACTAGGTTGAAAACCCACAAAAAGTCACCCAGGATAAAAGTCGAGTCTCAACCCCCTAGACATGAAGTCTTCATGGTTTAAGAAAAAAACACCATAATGATAATAATATGGTATAAAACATGATAGTTTGAATACCTGGAAATGGTGGCCTATAAAATTCTGAGTCATTTTGGATTACTATTCTAGATATTTTACATTTGATATAATTACTCTAATAAAACAAAAGATACAATGATATTTGGGTTTTACATATGATCATAGAAACAATCAATATAAACTCTATAGGGAAAAATATGTTTGAAAAAATAGAGGTCTCTCATTGCTTGTTGTTTTAAATATAACACATTGACATAATCTAATTCAATCAAATGAGTCAGTTTCCACATTATATTATGGTAACAATAATATAAGAAACAAACAAAATAATTTTCTGGGTATAACATAATTTTTATTATTATTTTAAAATTTGGGGGAACATCCATATTCTTTATCCTATACTACATATTTTATAAGTGATCCTCAAATTAAGCTTTAATATTTTGGGATTTGGTTTAATAATTATATGTTGTGTTCTGAAACCTAGTCATTTTTTCAAGCAAGAGCATCCCTGGGATGATGATGTTTTTGATTATTTGTAGAAATGGAATATCATACTTCTTCCAGGGTCATAATAAATTATTGATAGAGTTATACCATATATTACTTTGCAAAGGCTAAATCTTATTAAAGTCATGCTATTAGGATATAGTTCTCATTAATAAGATATTGATTATCCTATACTTCCTTGGAATGGATGATCACTATCTGGGATGTATCATCTCCGAATTCATCAAATGTTCCTACAATCTACACCATTTCCTGCTTAAATTTTTTTTATTCTTCCAATTCTCAAATGATTGACATCACTGTATGGTGGATCATGCACTAATAAAACTCACCAAACCATAAAATAGTAATCATCAATCGATGTTGGTGAGGTCGTAATATAATTTCAGGGATAGGAATATCCAAAATTATTTTCTAGATATCTCTATATATAAAATGGTGTGGGGATCTAGATGAATACTGTGCATCAATGGTTAGGTTAGCAGAAATTTCAAGGGGTAGATATACTCTAGGAATAATGCACAAAATGACACACTATGATCAACCCCCTCTAAAACAGTATCTATTTCACATTCTAATATTTTATGGGCATGGAAGCTCAACCCTTAGGCTCAAGTGTCAATAAATAGTTGTTATATAATAGTTATTTCTATAATCAATAGAAGGGAAATGTATTACTTCACATAAATATTTTTATATAATGGTGTCTTATATGTAATGGGTCATATGTGATATTCATAACTATCTTGATGGTAATCATGATGTGTAAATATTTATTTAATTTCCACAAGGTAATAAAAATTCCAAATAATTATCCCATCACTAATATCTATGAGTTACAAAATATATAGACCAATATGTATGATTTGTCCCTTTTTCTAATAGGGAGGATTTTTTCCATCTTCATACACAGATATATAAGTTTAAATTAATTATTAGTAATTCTCATTTACTTTGACTTATATTTTGAATCATCTATATGTAATAGTTCATTTAGATAATTCATTGAGTCCTACATGAGATCAAATGGAATATTCAAGGGTCATTCCTATTTTATATTTAGAATAACCAAAGATTTAATGGTGTGGAATTCATCCAATTATCCTCAAAAATAATTTTTTTTTCAAATAAATTATATTTTCAAAATTGAATAATATAATATTAAAGAAGAAACATGATCATTATGGATATTTTAAGGAAATACTAATGGAATTAAAAAATTAGATTGAATTAATATATTTAATATTTATGAAATCAATGAATGATAATATTTTAAACCTTGAAGAAATATTTAAATATGAATGTAAATATATTTGATAGGGATGGTTATACCATTAATTATCAACTAAACATGTGAGAAACTAGTGGGATATGTGACTTCTCTTTTTTTGGTCATTTCTAGATAACTATATTACAATAGTATGCTAGCTAAGACTCAAAATAACACTTTTCAGTCTAAAGGTCAATTTTTTTTCTTGATTTATTCAGGTATTATTGTTATTGAATTAAACATGTTTTCTTTTTAAAATATTATAAATATTCATGTTCTATTAGGAATTCTAAAAATTTAACTATTATTGAATGTAGTTCATTTATTTATCATAGAATAATGATTTCTATATTTTGTTGTGAGAATTATTAAATTCGGTTAACTATTATATTTTTTTAATTAACAGTGTTTTTAGGGGCATAATGATTTAGATTCGGTTGTGTGACGTTTATCATGATGTTATATAATTTATAGTGGATGAAAAATATTTATTCAATTTTTTTCTAATATCTTATTGCAGGATTTTAAATGATTTTTATGGTCTGGGTAAGATATTTAAATATTTAAAATAAGAGAAACTATTGTTTAAGAAGATGAAGGTTATATCGAAATGTCAAAAGTGACTCAAAATTGTGGCCATTTCCCTCAAAAAAATCATTTCCCATATGAAATATCTCTTAGTTTTCATAATACCCAAAAAAATTTACAAAAAACAACTCCATGAAAATAAAAAAAAGGAAAATAAACAATAATAAATGTGACATTAGATATTTGTTTCCATCCTCCAAAAGGGAAAACCACAAGGGCTTTAATATCCACATTTCTAAGGGATAAAACAAGAATATATATTCCTGAATAATCTCTATATTGGAATATAATTTATAAGAATATAGGTTTAAAAATTATATAATTAAATTGTAATATTATAATTATTGTCCTTATAAATAAATTGTGACCCACATCATCGAAATACATTCCATTTTTCTTTTTAATCTTTAAGATTTAGTAATTATTTTTTGTATGAATAAATAAATAAATTTTAATTATTATATTTATAAATTCTATTTTATTCATTTCTGTATTCTTTATCGATATATATACCATTTTAGTGGTTAGTTCCCAAATAGTTATGTAATATAAAATCAGTCACTGTAAATCTTATTGAACCCCCAATTTTCCTTCATTAATCCAGAAATTATATTTTTTATGGTAATTTTAATTTCATTTTAAAATGGAAATCAAATTTCCAAGAGTTGGTTTTATATTTATATTTTTTGTAACCATGATCTTTTTTTGGGATGATGACCTATCAAAATGTAATTTTCTAGTTTTCTATTTACATTAATTTATTACCATATTAGAAAATATTTGATTTTATATAGTATATTAATAACTTTTATGAAATTAATTATATTTATATACTAAAAGAATATTTTACTAAGTATTATTTATTGAAAAGTAATATTTGCAGGGAAAATGTTTCATTTCCAAATATTATATATTAATATATTATTCCATCTTTTTAAATTTAATTAGTTATAATTTAAATCAAAACCTAAAATGTAAATATATTCTAGTACATTTGTTTCATCACATTATTAGATAACAGTGTTTCCTATTAATAATTAAAATTCATATTATATTTATTTGACAATATGTGATGTGTTTTTTTTGTAAAAATTTTACAAAATGATCTATGATTTTCAATGGATACTCTTTTTAAGAGATATTTATTACTTAATGTACAATATATATATTCAGTACATGTTAGTGATCTTATATATACTTACTCAATGAAGATTCAGGGATAAAATCATTTACTTGAGACATGTTTGATGGAAAATAATGTTGATGGGAACATATCTAACATGATACACAATATAATACGGTAATATATACATTGTATATAAAATTCCAATATTTATAAACCATAAATTTACATCCATGGAGAAATTTTATGTAATACATTATCTTGAATTTAAATCTTCAATTTCCCATGATTATTATTAGTAGTGAAATTATATAAACTCTAAAAATATTTGATGTGCCACTGAATTGATTAGACCATTCAATATCATCTATTCAATAAGTTTTTATAAATAAATTACCTATATAACTTCATCAAAATAATTTATAATTATAAATATTAAGAAATATTAATCTTTATATGAAGACATCAAAATGCTTAAGTGTAATTTATTATTGTATGATAACTTTACATGGGGAAGGTGTTGAACCCATTATCCATTAAAGTCAATATAATAAGCTCTAATTATATCATTAAAATTATAAATAGTCTTTTCATATTTTCCACATGTGATAGGTTGATATAGTTCACCATAGTTAATATATTTAAATAATTTCTTTTAAAGGATCCTCCAAAACACTAAGTTGATCCTTAGTGATAGACATTCATAATGAACATCAATTTGTCCTAACATTGTAGGGTATTGTCTATCATTTAAACTATGTTGATAAATAGATATGTTAATAAGGGATTTTAAAATATACTAAAAATTAGGGGCCTTTGTCAAATAATGTTCTCAATTTTAACATTCTATGTCATAAAAGGTGTTAGTTTTCTTGCTGATTCATATTTCTATTCAAATATAATTGATTATGTATTTTCTTTATTTTTTTAATCCCACTCAAATTGGTGTTGGAATATCATTTTTTAATTAATCACATTGACCATTCCATTGGTTATTGACTGGGTTTATCTTATTTCAAACCAATTAATAAGATAATGGGAAAATTATGGATGATACATTTTAAAATATTAAAAACATAAATTGGGAAACATGATCATTGAATGGATAAATTGTAAATAACATATATTATTTAACCTATGAATGTAAATGTTCTAATAAATGGCATCCATTGTTTAATTCTAAAAATTATGTTTTATAATCATTTTCCCCATCATAAATGTTCACAAGTAGATTTTGAATGTAACAAATCATATCCCGTGAGAGTGTCGAACCAAGTGTGAAAAAATACCCTTTTTATGAACATGGTGTTAATGTATTTAATAACAAATTCTTCATTTTGAAGGTTATAATTCCTAGGTATAACTATTATAGAGATGTATCAATATGTATTATCTGGACGTGGATTATATTATTTGTAAAAAAATTCTCTCTAAATTAAAAAAATGAATTTTTTCCAATGATTTGTCTTATCCTAAACCATTTCTCTAGGTATTTCTTATTCTAATACACATAAATTACTATACTATTATAGGATTGAAATTATGACAACTAATATATTTTCATGAAATTATCCCAATATTTGTTACATAAGGATGCACAAAATATAACCAATAATATCCAAAAGGCATTGGGTGTTGGTTTAATTAGATACATACCAAAATATACTAATATATTCATAATATAAAATTAATTAAAACTATGTATCCTTCCCTTATAATTATTTTTTGACTTAAAATTGCAATTCATAACAAGGGAACATACATAAGAAACTAGAGAGCTATAAAGCCTAATAAAGGGATAATCAATGCATTGAATGACTAATGTAATAAATGTGAGAATATAGTCATAAAAAGACGAAATAAAAGTGTTAGAAATTGAAATTGTTAAATTTAATCATGATATAATAACATGACATAGAAGAGACATTAGAATGTTGAAATAGTATAAAACCTGATATCATAGGCATTATTTAATGGTAATCACTACGAAATTATAACATTGTGTGATGATTCTAACCAGATATGAACTACATATGGTTTTTATGATATAAAAAAATTACTGAAATAAATGTAGATGTATAAATGTTTATACCCACCCATTATATTTATAATATATATATATATAATTGTTTGTTTCACATAGGTCATATGAAATGACAATATCATTCAACAAAATTTTCCAAATGAATTGATAGTCTCAGTTACATATATGAATTTCCATATCAATTATGGATATGTACATCCTGTTTGAAAAATTTGATTCAAAATGTGTATGGGTATACACAATAAATATTATTAGTATGGAAAATCATGGGATAATTTTGGCAGTATACCGAGTGTACATACATGATCATTTATGGGTTAAATTATAGAGAAAGGATGACTCTAATTACATGGAATCATAAGGAAAATAATTGTGTGTGAAAAAAATAAATTACACCACTAAATATTCTAAATAATAATTCCTATTACAAATAATAATGTTTAATTAAAAGGAAGAGGAGGCAACACCTTACCTTGAGATGATGCTTCTAAAATCATTGAAGGAGTTTGATATTATCTTGGGAAATAATTTTGAAGATTTAGTGAGGAAGTAAGAAAAGGAATTAATTCTAAATGGTTTTGAGTGAACTATTATGAGTGGTTTGGATGGTATTTAATGTTGAAAGTGAGGGAATTATTTATTACATTATTAATAATTTTCATAGACTCTATGATAAAATATTCAATACCAAGAAAAATATACTTTTTTCCCAAGGGTTTTTCTATAGTGTATGGGTTTTCATTATTTTTTTATTATATGATCATAAATAATTAAAATAATATCATTCATAATGTGGAATTGTTTCATTTTCATAATTATTTGTGTCTAAAACTATAAAATATAATATATGTTTTGGATGATTCATTAACGGTTTGTAAAAATAATCATGTAACTTCAGAAAAATTATTCTAATCAAGAAAAATATTTATTTAAATGGATTTCCATTGTATAATTTATTATATCACTTTTGGAATGTTTCGATGTCCTAATACAAATGTTATATTTATACTATATTTAATTTTTAACCAAAAATTGAGTTATCTTTGAAAAATAAGACAAATTAACCATTTGATAATTTTATCATGATAATTTTAAAAATATTTTTTACATATCTATAATAATATTCTAAATAAGGTAATTTTAAATTTTAGAAAAACATTTTATTTTTTAGAAAATACCAGTTTTTGAGACAATGACCACTTTTTGGAACTTATAAATATTACATTAGACATCATTAAATTATATTATAATTTATATACTCAAAAATGTTTTTTAATAATAATATTTCACTAAAATGAAATTTATTTTAAAAATAAATTTAAATAAAAAAAATTAAATGAAAAATTGTGTTTATATTGGAAATATATATTTCCCAAAAATTTAGTTTTATTTTATTCATATGAAAATTTATTTATTGTCAAAACCATTATAAAATCACACAAATATATATATATATATATTAATAGTAACAGATATATTATTTTAATAAAATGAAAATATAAAAATTTATACAACACTTTTCTTGATATATAAACCCTTATAATGTGCGCATATTCCATAAGGGTTAGTTGTGTGATAATGGAAAATTCATAGGGTGGTTCGGAGATCATGATTTGGTTCATGTTGTCCATATAGTTCAACATCTCTTTCCAAAAGTTTTTCGCCTATTTAAATTTTTTATCTTGGTTTGGGATTTCTCAATGTAAAATCCCAATGATACCATCTCCATCAGATTCACTGATAAACGGTCATCAAAGACCAATTTATCAATACATGGGGAATGGTTTTCGATGTCCTTCAATTAGACTTTATCATTTATTATAAACAAATCGTAATGTTCACTATTAAATGTCTATATTTTCAATAGATTAGATTATAAATGGCCTATCAATATCAAATAAAAATTTATGTACTTATTTTCTTATGATATTAAATAAAAAAACAAAATGTAGTGAATTATTTTCTATTATAAAAAATTATTAATTTGATATTTATTCATTCAAAAGGTAATGTCTTTTATCCAAATTTAGTTCATTACAGTATCTCACCAATATTAAAGGGATCACCCTCAACAATTAAATGAAAAAAACATAAAATACAACCCTCTAATCACAATTAAGTTAAATAGACCAAAGTCCCAATCAATTATACCAAATATTAATAGATACAAAACTGATTCATATTTCTTGAAAAAAATAGAACCCAAAGAATCATGTGGTTGAAACAATAAAAACCATACTCTCCGATCTAGTATTTTAAACCATGATTTACAAATTCATCCTGGGAATATGTATATTTATATATATAATTATATATATATGGGGTGACCAAAACATTAACAATTGGTATGATCATACCCATGTCGGTTATGTAAACGTTAATAGATCGTTCTAATTCATCTATGAACTAATAGTATAACAAAACAACACTAATACTAGTCATATATCCCACTTGCCTCGCCAGGGCTCTCTCACCCAATCATTCATCGATCAATAATATAGTAATAATATATTAATGTAAACAAAGTAACCTTGTAACAACATTCCCCATAGATTTTCTATTACCACCCTATTGGACGAAATTGTTTGCTATCATCCCTTCTATATCCACCAATAAAATAAAAATCTATATATAATGTCTCATGAAACAAATATCATATCACATTATATGGTACCAAGAAAATATCATATTACATAGATAGGTAACTAGGTCTACATTATGATGTGTGACGTCATATGTATACCCTCTTCCAACCACACATAACCTGAATGATATATCTCATTTTCCACCACTGATATCAGTATAAGATACCTACAAATATAGAGAATGTGAGAGGGGTAATCATCTATATATATCCTCTCCAACCTATATGACATGTAGAACACCCTTAGGGTATCAGTTAGTCATTCAAGAAAGTCAACATCAATAGGATGCATATGAAAAAAAAGAATAGAATATTGTGATACAATATTCTCTCAAAGACACATGCATATAGGTTCACACAAAAAACACTTCCTCGATAAATTTTAGGAAGATAATATTATTGTGACACCATTTCATACCTATAATTATTATAAATTGTCCTAAAAGTGCCACTATATGTTCCATGAAACAATTTCAATTTCCCATAGTTAATTTAACAATTCAACCTTCATGATTTATTCATTTAATATTAATTACTAATTTGTATGAAATTATACATTACTAGTCACAAAATTACAACTTAAGCTACTATTATTCCATTTATACTAGTCTACATTCAAGAACCAATCACATCATTCTATTACATAACAACCAATTCCACCTAAATGCACATATGATACCCACTATTCCACTCATATCAAGTTAATAATAGTGAAATTATATTAAATATATTCTTTTATTAAATGGGTTTTATATATTTTACCATCTAAAGGGTATTCTCAAATCATTTAAACACTATAAGGAATAATTCCATAAAACAAATACATCATTAAAAAATAACAATAAATTATAAAGGATTTTGATACCCATAATTACACCACTCATTCCTATTCAGTTTTGTTTTTCTATTTTGTAATCATCATTTTTAAAATCTGTACCATTCAACAAATGAAACAAAACGTCATGATAATATCACATGGTTACACAAAAGGTATATATCTTCAGTCACCTGCTAAAAATGATTCTTTTAGATTATATAATAAAATCCCAAGAAATATTGGATAAACTATATTGTCAAAACCATATAATGGATCATTGAGTCAATCAAAAATACAATAATGACTCAAAAAAATATTGGCACAATAAACCTAAAACACCAATCAAAGAAACATCTATTAATCTTCTACAGATAAACGGATTACACTAATAGTAATAGAATGGAGGGTTAATTGTAATCACTAATATATAAACTCTGGAAGCCAAGGGAGATTACATTATATGAGAGGCAATTATAGATCCCAAAAACAACTAGGAATCATATGATGTTTAGGTTTAATATGTGATGAATGGGGGATTTTAACAGGATTATGGAATTTCTAAACATCATGGATGTCTCTAAAGAACTAACATGGAGGGTTGTTTTACATTATGGACATTATTTTATTTACATACACTGAAAATAAGAAACATATAAGAAAAAATATGGGAGGGATTTAATATAATCAATACACATTTCATAATGTGATTCATTTAATTCCCACATAGCCACCTAGAAAAACCTTTCCAAAACATTAAAATAATGAAACACAATTGAAACAATAAACTACTTTGGGACTAGAAATCATAAAAATTGGTCTCCGAAGATGTGAAACTACCCTCTGAGTCATCATTCACACTTTTAACTGATGACTCGTGGAATGAGTCACCAAATGGAAATTCATATTCAACTCCAGATCCTCAACATTCTCCCTCAAACTCATCTCATATATCACAAAACCAAAAAAATCACCTTTTAATAGAATGAAAGGGTGTTTACCATTATAATAATCCTATATAAAGTAGAAACATGAATTAAACGCGTGAAATGGAAATGGGTGACATGTTAAGACCATGTCTCATTAAGTTTATAGGTGTAATCAGGGATACATAATAATAGTTTTATTCATCTATGGGATTCATTATTAATCTAATGATCATGTTTCCAGAAAATTGATCTCAAAGTGAATGAAAATTTCTATAAAGATATAATGATGATGATATAATAGATATAGAATCATATTATGAAAATATATTGAAAGTGGAGCATAATCATTACTACAGATAAAAACATGGATTTTATATAAAACAAGAAATAAACTAATATATTTTATCTTAAAAATTATTACGTCTATTCAGAATTAATTGAGTAAAAATAAAAATAAAATTATTATAATAACCTAGGTATAAGTTTTTAAAAATAGAGAAACAAACTATAAAATGTTCCTTTATATGTTTCATAAGGTTTTGAATAATGAAATCATTAAAAGTTAATCAAAAATCCATTAATATCCCTAGAGATATGAAAAATTATTTAACATAATGTGATTATTTATTCATATTATAAATGTAGACAGATAAATGAGGGTGATAGAGAGTGATTGAGAATATATCCTAAAAAACTGGAATTTGCAAGAATGGAACCCTTTCCATGAGTACTGAATTTCATTAGTACCCCTATATACTAATGAGTAGTAAATATACATTATTTAAATAAATTATTCACAATATTTTAAAATTTTCAATTATCTGTTTAATTAATTTAAAAAAATTTCGTTTTAATTTGTTGAATCAATATCAGTTTGTTTGAACTGCTCTGATGTTGTTTGTTTAATGGTTCCGAAACTAATTTAATGTAGAGGTAACAATCAAAGTTAAATATCCAATTTATCAATAAACATAATAAGTTGCAAAGTTTATTTTTTAAACATTTTTTAAGCTATGTACTTCAGTATTTCATTATATTGTTTGATTTATTGAATCATCCTCAATATTGGTGTTTTACACAATGAAAATTTTCCAGGATTAATTATAAAAAAATTAATAATCATAATGACCATTTAATATTTCCATAATAATATAAATGATATTAATTCCTTAATTTAATATATTGGATATGAAAATATATTTTCAAATATATCCTTATAATTCATAATTGAAAAAAATTTATCATCATTCATTTAAGTATCATTATCTACCATATATTTTAAAATGTCTTTAAGATACCTTTAAAATATATAGGGTTTCTAAAAGATATTATAGATTTAAAAAATTCATAAAGATTATTAATTTAAATATTTTAATGGTTTTTTATATATCATTTCCATTTATAAACATTATAGGTAGAGGATTAAAATTAATTTAAATCATACCTCTTTAACGACATCTTTTGTTAACAAATTATTGGATTATTAAATTGGGTTTTCTGACATATTATGGGAGATATATCATTCTTTATGGATCAAAATTATTCTATTATAATGAGGTTAGACTCATTAAAGGAAAATAAATTTTGTTTTAAAATTTTTATGTGGTAAAATAATAATATGTAGGAAAAGAGATGGTGGATTCGAATTCTTTACAAGATCTTTTTGTCGCCTCTATTAAAATGGTGACACCATTTTTATATCAGCCCTTGTTTAAGGGTAATTTATATATAAAATTAATGAATAAATACTACTTTATTTACTAAATATTTACAATCCCTTATAATACAACTATATTGAGATATCACCCATATTTAATCAATGTTGAGAAATTTTATTTTGAGGTCAATTAAACCATTATAAATTATTTTTGAGTTAAACTATAAGAGTAAATTTAACATTTTACTCCCTTTAATGAACTATTCATTTGATACTCAAAATAAAATATGTTACCCTTATGAAAAATATGGGAAAAATAGCCTCCCCACAATTAAAACCATTCTACCAGGAAAATGTAACAACCCTTGGAATTAATTATATAATCTCATTCAATAATCCTATATTTAAAACAACCCATTCTTAGGCATCAAAAATTCAATAGTGTAATTGTATTCCTTAATAAGATCAGAGAAACATCCACTATGAGAAACATAATTCACCTCTTAATAGAATTTTCTAGATCATTATTATCATTGAAATAAAATATAAAACTACTGTCTTTTTATTTTATGTGATTCCCATGATGATTAAAAATAAAAAATAGTTCTCTCCACAGATCACCTACAAAGGTAGCATGAAGAAAAAACTGAAAACTATGAATATCATCCTGAAAAGGATCATTATCATGTGAACCATCTATGATAGTGTAATTATTCCCTCCATTAGTGAGAAATTAATGTTCCTCTAATAATAACACACTAACCCTTTAGTATGAATAGTTCCCTAGTAGTTTTAATGGGACGCATGAACCAAATCATTCACGAATTATGAGATTCATTATAGTAGTCTTCATCAATGAAATCCTTTTTTAATCAGCATCATCGGATGGACATAATATACATTTATGGGTGGTTCAATAAATACTCTAATAGAATAATGTTTATGGGAATATTTTGAATGGTCTGCTATAGAATCGAGTCATTCATTTTATAAGACATGTCATCTCAAGTGATGGAGTAGTAGGGGACCCCACCAAGATTAAAGAGGGTTATAAAATCGGATCCTCACACAAGTTTTAATGAGGTATATATCTTCCTTAGGTTGTAGGGATATTCTTAGAAAATCATACATGATTTCACAAAGATTATAATACCTCTTCCTTTTTTGAATCAAAAGGGAAATACTTTTATATAGATATGAAAGTTTCAGTTATATTATAAGGCTCTATAATAGAGATTGATGAGAACCCCCATCATGATACTTCCTATAGAGTGTGTGGAGTAAAAGGTGTTCTATGATTCCACAAGAGTATTGTTTTGTGTAATGAAATGTAAGTTATTTATTTTCACTCACAAAACTGTGACTTTCTGAGAAGAAATATGAAACCCATCACATAGATCTAGTAACAGTTTTGTTCTCCCAAAATACATGGATAAACTATCATATGGGATATTGATCTATTATCAATTCCTACCATAAGAGTAATAAGTGAATATTTTTTAAGAAATATCATTACCTAATACATATTTGATTTTTATATTTCCATTACGGTATTGTATTTGAGATATTATATAATCCTTATAAAGGGAATGTGGAAGAAGATTCTCTTAGTATGTAATTCCATTACCAGTTTTTGAGGGAGCTGTCAGGGTATTTGGTATCATTCTAGTTCTACCTATTATACTAGGATGGAACAAATATCCTTCATTTGATAGTTCATACCCATATACTTCTCTAACTTATAAGGGAGTTATAGTGTGGGTATATAAATTATGAATTTATTGAAGACCTTATAATCAACAGAAGTCCTCCTAATGAATATGTGGGGGATCACATTAACTATTTCTAAGGAAGGGTGAAGTTATCTGTCATGCTATGATAATATATGTTTATGAAATATCATATATCCCACTTAAGGCTACATACATTGGTGGGAAATATATACCAACACCTTCTCCATCAGTTTTTGTTTCCATGATTAAATGTGTTTATATTGCATTGTATCTCTCAATGCCTTATATTCTCATTGGAAGTGTCCATGCATCGATTTCCCTTGGGTTTACCTAAACAATTTAGATTCCAAAGTCAGCATGGGATTGTATCTATATGGGTTTTTTTATTTGAATTTTACGTTCATCTAGAGGTGATGATACTATTTGGGTGATCATAGAACAACACACTAAAGGCTCACTACCTATTCATATGAGAGTATAATTTGTTAGAGAAACTTTGAGGCATGTACATGTTATAGATAGCCTAGTATCAAGAAGAATACATAATGATCATTTTTACTACAATTATCGCTTAATAAATTATAATAGAGATGATTAGAAGATTACTTTGGCACTATGTAAAAGTTTTGTATGAAACTCCACTCCTAGCCAGATGGCTAGAAAGAACAAGCCAATCACATTTTGGAGTACGTGTACTAGTCTTCTGTGTTGGACTTTTTCTATTGTTATGGATATCATTTACCCATGGTGGATATTTCATATAACAATACTTACCATTCCCTAAACATATAGAATAATTATATCCCTTTTATGGGAGGCCTTACATGTCACTATTACGATAGAAATTCCAATGGGAGACAAAAATTATATGATCCATGTTGGTATGAGTGGAAATTCAAAATATTAAGATTATCTAGTAACATTTTGGGACTACCTTGATCTATCAAAATTCTAATAAAAACATAAGATTAATTCTATTGGAGTTTGATGAGTGAATCCATGTGTTACTTAAGTTATCATCACGGTGACGAATGGGAAAATTTTCTAAGGCATAAAGCCATCTCTTAGATTCATAGTCCCAATATAGATACATCAAAGAGTTGGTGTGGAGGCATACAGTTTATCCTTACCAATTCAATTATTCCAAGTTCATTATGTATTCCACATGTCATATTTGAGGATATATATTGAGGACATATCACATGTCCATGAATAGGGTGATCTAGACATTATGTATGGAGATGAATTCTTAGAGTACCCATTTACCATTAAGTATTGGAATTGAAGGATCCTTCATTGATGTGAATTTCCCATGGTTCATGGTCATTGTAAGTATGGGAATATTCATGAGAGAGCTTATGAATAGAGGACATAGATTTAAGATCAGTACCCTAACATGCCTGATTAGATTTTTTTCCTTTTTTGTAAGTTAATATTTGATGTAGGGATATTGCGACTACACTATCTTTTCATTATAAAACATTTTAATATTTTAGGGAACATTTTCTTATTTTGTAAGATTCGAAATAAAATATTATCCCCTTGTATCCACTTTATGGATATATTGAAAATATAAAATTAAATATATCATGTGCATGGTGTTTCTTAGAAATAATATAATAAATATCAAAAGGTTTCATGGAATGAAAAAAATAAAACTTCATTAAATATGAAATGCATAGTATACCCTAGAAAATAATATCTTTTATATTTATTTCTATTTTTAGTAGAGTTTAGTTTCTAGTTGTAATTAGAGAATATAAAAGAATAAATTTAATTTATTAATTCATTATATAATTAAAAGATTATCCTATAAAATTACTATAATAATTTTATATTATGAATTATAAATGTGGTTTTCTGCAAAACCCAAGATAATTTTTGGAAAACCACCGCTAGTGAAATCCCATGGTATGATCATGGAAATTGACATAGACTTATAGAAACACAATGATTTCACCAATGATGTTTTTAGATATTTCCATTGATAATTATGTGGACATTTTCTTCATTGGATACTGATCTAATAAAAAGGTAGTATATTGCATTGTTGGTCAAGTCCTTATTATAAATTTTTCTATTAACAAAAGGACCTAATTCTTTTGAAAATTTATTTTTGGTACACTTGATGACTGTGTTTTTGTTTTTCTAACTATTTAACCTTAGTCATCCATCCAATTCCTAAATTTTTCCATTAAATGATAAAGTTCATCCACAAGAAATGATAACATTTTTTTCTAAATATTTTCCCTCAAACCACTCACCCCTAATTCAATGAATGTTTATTTTTATTGTTTATATATATCGGTGGATTGATTATATATTGGAACAAATAATTTTACAACAATCATTTGGAAGAAAAAATCAATAATATTGGTATATATTCATGATTAAACACATATTTTTTGAATGGTTATAATGTTTAATGTCCAATGATAGAGTGGGTGTTGTATTTTTTGATCCAAATGGTGCAGGTGCTTTGTATTCATGAAGATGAGCTATTTTCAGTGAAAGGGTGGTCAAAATCCACCCAATCATATCATTTAAAACATGGTCAACCACGATCTGAGTTGTATGCTAAAAATCATAGTGTAATTAGTGGTTTTATTTTTTTTGTGAGGATGAATGAGAGACATTTATTTTTTGGAAAATCACATTATCCATAATCAATAATCAAGAAGAAAATATGTTGGTGGACACTTTCTACATTTTCTAAGGTTTACTTGTGAAAATTAATATCACACATCATATGACCAATTCACATGTTGTGTAACCAAATATTGGATACCCAACATACAACCCCGGGTAAAAAATACATGGATATATATTTTTTACATGGTCATTTGCATCTTACATGAATACAAGACAGTTTACATGGGATCATATATGGGGGGAAAACCTTAACGGTTCACAATTTTTGTACCTTTATGGACACTATGTACCCATTTTTTGATGGTTGGAGACCTTGAAACCCTCATTCCAGTATCAGTAGTACTGTGTGTGTATTCATTTTTGATCACTAATATGGTGTGTTCTGACTTCTCTTACTATGTATTGTATAATTAGTTTCCTCAAATGGTTAGGTCAGGATAGATTCTATTATACCTCTATATGGCTTGAGGTGTGATCCTCTCTCATTATTATCATGGTTGGATCAGGAACCTTGTTTCCAACATCAAGGGAGTTTGATCCCCTTAAAATTGGGGGTTTTCACTTATAGTTATGTATCACCCATTTTCTATGTGTGAGATGCCCAAAATGTGAATTGATTTCCTGTCAGTTCAATTAACTAATGATAATAGAAAGGACTAATTAATGTGAAGTCATAGATGTGAATCATTAGTATTAGTTAGACATGAGAAGTGCTCCCAATAAAAACGTGACCTATGAGCCATAAATAGTATCTTTGGATTTCAGTGAGGACGTGACCTTACTTTGATACTTGGGGTCTATATTTGAAAATATCTAAGTTATTATTATATTAATTTTGAAATTAATCACCCTTATGTTATTTATCTAACCCTATCTTTTTCATCACCACTCTCTTGATTCTTTTTATTTGGTTATTTTATGGTGTCCTACTAGGTATGTTTATACTCACCTATGTATGGGATCTTACCACACGTGTGATGATTTATTCAAATTAAGGGACTTTAAATAGAGTCTTCGAAGTACTAGGATAATATGGAGATTAGATTCTCTAGATGGAATATATATGTTTCAATGAGTTTCATCTTGATATAATTACACTATTTAGAATGATGGATTCTTTCATTATTATGGTGGGATTATGTTTGGCCCTTTTCATTTCTAGACCTTTTTTTATAATATGATATGGGATTAATTGTGTACTTGTATATTAGGTATAACTATTATATAATTTCTAAATTTTAATGTGTATGGAGATGTGTGTTTTTGTGTGTGAAGATACTCCATGATAAGGCCTTCATTGTTTGTGATGTACCTACTCGACGCTAGTCACCAACCCTTAGCCTATTAGAGGATGGAGTATGGTGCCACTCGTAGCTTACCACCGGCAATGTAGAACTTGGTGGGTCCTGTCCAAATTCGATTAGGACACTAGGAAAATTAATCTACTAAATATTGATCCACCTATTGAGATATATATAACATGTAAAATTTTCTCAGTGTCATGTGGTCCCAAGGCGTTGATCTTTCATTTATGAAATATATACATGGAGGAACAAGTTCATGAAACACATGGTACTGGGCATGATGTAAAATGATTCATGATTTTAAAATATTCATATATCACTATGATCGAAGTTTACTAACTACATGATATCTATTTTAATTGATTATAGGTAATTTAGAATAGAATATTAGAAATTATTCATGTTGAACTCAAGAAAACAATCCATTATTCCTTATTTTTGTTTCATCCTCGATGACGCTAAACTCGAATTCCAGGGGGGGTCTCCATTTTACCTCATTGGTGATCCTATAGCTTTATTTTATATTTTTATTCATCACTTTTTCATATTGTTTTCAATGTGATTCCTTGAACCCATGTGAAAACTAAAACACAACAAACATGGATGAGAACAAATGATTCATGGCTACTGGAAGATTCTAACCACCACTGACCATGTTTTCTATCACAACTATTGAATAATGTGAGGAATATAAATCAAATTAATAAAATGTTTTTGAACATTTTTTTATCATGATACTATCTTATTTATGAAATATTAATAATAATAAAATTACTATGTTTATCATTTTCTAAATAATAAATTATATGATCGACCAACATAAGAATAATTATTATCTGAAATAACAACATTAATAATTATAATATAATTTTAATGAATAAAAATTTCAACAGAATCTAGATTTATACCAAGGAAATTCTGTAAGTATAAATTCATAACTACTTCATTCTCAAAATAAATTTATAGAAATAAAATAAATCCATATGACATTTCCATTAACTAATGAAATATTCACTATTAATTGAAATAAATATATAATTTATCCTTTTATTAGAATAATAGATAAATTATCATCTATATGGAATGTTATTATAAAAATACATTACCATATATATTTAAAAATAATTTTAAAATAACATGAAATAAATAATAATAGAGAATTGAATGATGAAATTCAATTATCCATCAATTAATAGAATTAATGGTCATTATTTAATATAATTATTTTTCAATATATTTCAATAAATATACCTAAATTATATTTATGATAAAATATAACCAAACATTTATTTTGTATATTCATTCATAGAATAATATAAATTATTCATATTGAAAAATATAATGAAGAATGAGTTGATGAAAATTATAAATATATCTTACCTTTTTATAAAATATTCAATGATACAAAAATGTGGTCATAGATTTTTTTTATCCTCATTTCCATGATAATTATACAATATTCAAGAATGATATGAATTTTTCCTCTAACATCTTCTCCTCGCCAATTGAAAGAGAAATAAGATCCTTTAAATTGAAATTATAGATTATCTATAAAATTTACACAATTAGTTAAATGATAAATCTCTCATTATATATTATAACACCCTCTAAATTCCATTGAATAACACCTGAGCACAAATTTCAGACCCCACTAAAGCTGAACACCACATTCAAAATAGAACACTGGTGTATTAATTATTCCATGGGGATCTATTTTGGATTTAATAGAATTTTCTCTTATGTATTTTATATTACATTACCTAAAAAATATTAAATATCACATGAAATTAAATTATACCAATCATCCCCAAAATATGTCTTAAGGGTTAAAAAATATATTATAAGATCTATAAAATGATCATAAAATTAATCAATGGTCATAAGCCAGGGTATATTTAAATTTTTACCTTCTATAATAGATACAATTATCAAATCTAAAAAAAATTGTCTCTCTTTTGAGAATTCAAAGTCCCAACATGGTATCTCCAGAACCAATTTATTAGAGGGACATTTTTTTCACATAATGGGGTTTATTTTTTCTATCTAACAAGTTCACCTTCATCTACATTACCAATGGATAGTGAGTCCTACCTTCAAATATATAATTTTACCCAATTGTTACCTATTATTGTAGTTAGATAATGTATTATTAAATTTAGGGATTTGAGGAATTTTCCAAAAATCACTAAAATTATTCATCATTTCCTATTTATTTTGGACTGTTTGGTTGGAGATTTGAATTTTTATTTATAGGGAACATGCTAGAATAAAATTGAAATTTTTGGGAATACATTTATAGTGTATATAATATCATTTTGTAGTTTTGATTCTTTTAATTTCATTCCACTTTCAATCTAGTGCATCACTAATGTTATTATATAAGTATTTAATTAATTTTTTGAGAAGTTGAACATTTATTATCAATTGGAATTTTTTGATTTTGTATATTATAATTTTATATCACAACATCATATGAGTAATTTTAATTATACAAATAAATTTATTTATTATAAATTATTCAATGAAAGCTGATATAGTTTTTCTTGATGAGACTGGTTTTCATTGGAGTTAAAAGTGGTTTAAAAGAGATTGTTATTACTAATGTATATTATTAAGATTAAAGGATCATATAATTACACATACTTTACAAACATGGATATTACCTCAAAATTTATGATTATTCATTACTAAATATAAAAAAGGCATGATTTGATGGTTAATGTATAATGTCTTTAGAAACTGGGAATCATAAACAACTATTTCATATGAAATATTCATTATCTCCCACTTATTTCATCAAAAGTATAGCCTTTCTTGAAAAATATAATTTAACACCCTTCTTCAGGACTTGTGGAAAAGAATCATATCGAAGGATGATCTGAACATATTAGTAAGGGTAAACAAGGGAGATATTGATTATATAATAATCATAATATATAAGGACATAACATTTGAAAATATTATTCTCTATACGAAGGAACATGATATTATTAGATGGTATACATCATACAATTTCCTAAAAATAAATTATGGTAATACCAAAAGTCATAACATATGATTTAAAAATTTTATTTATACACATAACCAAAGAAAATAATTTCTTATTTGTCATGTGTCATTACCAAGACCGTCATAGCGGATAAAGTCCATTACTGAACCAACTTCACACCTCATTCCATCTCTATAGAACTAAATCGTGAACAATTAACATTTTATCCATGTATATCTCATGAAAAATTAAACATTACCCAAAGCATTGGAAGGTGATATAGGTCCCACTCATCTCATAATTAAATCATTATTATGTGTTCCACAAAAACAGAAATCATACATCATAGTATAACCCAAAGACTAAAATGGGGTTTTAAATATCATTCCATCATAACATAATCCATATAAAACAAATGGATTTAATTAATAAAATTACATTAGAATACAAATTAAACAGTAGTAATAAAATGGACAGTATACTTTAAACATAACCCTAAAAAATTATTCCATCTTAGATAGAAAATAAATTTTATAAAACACTTGAAATTAATTATTTAGAAAAGTATCCATACTTATTCAAAAAAGAAGTTTTATTTTCTCAAAATGTTGTGAAATTTTAAATGAAAAGAATTTAATTGAAAATAAACATGAAATTTTATTAAATAAGATTCATGGAAATAAGTAGTTATGAAAATTTAAAAAAAAATTCATGCCATATATGTTAAAATTGAACATTCTTCAAGATCTTTTGTTAGAATGTCAAAAAGTATCTCGTATCAAAAACGGCAAAAAGCTTAATATCATACCCTTTAATAAAGATTACTTATTGGGTAAAATCGAAATTAAACAATTATAAAATTATAGAAAGAATATTTTGAAATAATTATTTAGGAAATATTTACGAGGTGAAAAATATACCCAAATAAATATTTATGAATAAACAATATCATATAATAATGAGACTGTAAAATTATCCCTTACCAAAGGTATGATATCATTTGTTTGTATATGAACATCTTGTATATTGATTTAAATAATTTCATTGACTTTTTATATAATCTTATTCATTTTTATGATATAATATATGAACACATTTTCATTAGTTTGTTAATAACATTTAATTATTACTTGTTATTTGGGTATTAACTACTTCATTTTCTTATGCATGCTTTTTCAAATATGTTCTGGTTCTCCATCTTAGGTCAGTATTATATTATAAAAATAGATTTCAACATAATATATACCATATTTATTTATTATATAGAATTATATAATCATGCTTTAATTAATATCATGTAGAATAAATCGCATCACATTATGGAGATGGTGGGCTATATATATGCACAAGTGATGGTATCATTCCCATAATCATTGAATGGTATTTATGTGGATTGTTTATAATATTTCATAATAAATATAATTTTATAATAATATTATCTATTTATTATTTCCATCATTATACCCATCTATATATGGTTGTGGTGAAAAACAAATTACACCACAATGTGGAGATGGTAAGTCGTATGTACACAAGCATGGTGATATCATTATTCATAGAATGGATAGAAGTTGGATTATGTTTGTTTTATTATTATATGAACATATTATTATATAACATATATTTGAGTTATTACTTTATAATTAAACAACTCATTAAATCGTGTATAAGAATAATTAAATTTGAATGAATCCATAGACGATATTACCTCTTCTTCGATGTGCTACCTCTAAATCTCTACTTAAAGCACTATAATCGATCACTAAAGAAGAAAAAAATTTCTAGAATGATACTAGTGATGTTGAGAATGTAAATGGACTGGTTATGGCTAAGGTTGAATTCTCAAAATGAATTGAAGAGTTGAGGAAGAAGGTACCCTTTTATAATTTAGGGGAGGAGAACTCTTCGATACTCCATTACAATAATTTATAACAAAATCTATACCTACACAAAAACATGGAAAATTAATCATTTTCTAATATGATATGGAATGGGGTTTTCATATCATCAACTAATAAATTTTTGACATTTTCTCTCTCAATTAAATCCTTAATAGTGTAATTAAAACTACGTTTTTATATTTAAATTTTTATTTGAGTAACAAATATTTAAATATTAAAAGGGCAGAATATTTGATTATTTAATGTCAATTTTCCATAAATAAATACAAAAGTACATATTCGACCATAATTTAATTCTTATACATTTTTAAAAAATATTTATTAATTTTAAATAATTTAACAATAAATTATTTTTGTAAAGAAACAATATTGTCAATTTTTCCACTATTCAGTTAATTCATTTTAAAAATATTAAGATAAATAGTTTACTTCTTAAAAATTATTTTATTATATTTATAAAAGGACATATTAATCTATAAAATTTATTCAAAAAAATAATTATCAAAAATTATTTTTGTTTTAATATTTTAGTAACATTTATTGTTTTTATCCATTAATAAAATAATTACTACATAAATTTTTTGAAATTATTTATTATACATATTTGTTAAATAAATAGTAAAAATAAAATACAATGATAAACTAAAATAAACTCTCATTACTAATAATACTTGTAGTCATATATATATTCTAGGAATTCCTGCATTAATAATTTTATAATTTTGAAATCCTTAATATGAAAACATTAACATTACTTCAAAAAAATAATATACATTTTCTAAGCACTTCTATAAGGCTTAAAACGGTCAATAACTCTACCGTGGTATGTTTATTATTTATTAATTCTTGGACAATAAGATTTTTGTTATGTGTTTTGGTCTTTCAATTGTTATTCTCACTTTAATAATAATTATTTTATGAATTTCTCATAATCCAAATAACTTGTGCATAAATAAAGTATAAGTAATTAATGTAATTATTTAAATCATAAAAAATAAAAATAATATATATCTATAAAGAAAAACATTTTAGCTTTCCAATTATAATTTATAATTAAATTTATATATAGTATAACTCTATTTTAAAAATGATTCTTTTATAAATCTTTTTATAATACATATTTAATTTTTCATTAAATAAAATAAATTAAATGTATTAATCTCATCCATGTGGATTTTAAAGGACACCATTTCAACCCAAGGATGATTTAAGGACGAAAAAATCATCCAACAATTTTAGTACATCAGTTAGGGTAATTTTATAACAGTATTATGATCCTTAATTTCCTTGTTTACCCTTTTTACCACATTAATAAAAATTAATGCTATTACTATTCATAATAGCCAAATATAAAAAATGATATTTTAATAATTTGGACCTACTGATTACAAATATGGAATCCATTTTTAAGAAATCAGAACACATAATTTTCTGTAATTAATTTTAAATTATTCCCTTTGACATAAAAAAATGATTTTTAAAAGTTAAAACATTGCAAAATATTGAAATAATTTTACATCTCAACTCAAGGTAAAATTAATTCAAATGACATAAATTATATTGAATGATAAAAATATTTTTTTATATATTTGAAAAAAAATTCAATATTATAATTTAACCATATAAATTATTTCATTGAAAAATGTTGTTTTCAAATAAAATTTAAAACATTCGACCATTCATCACAATTTGAATGTTATTATATAGATATTAAAAAATCATCTAATATAAATTTTTATATCCCTATTTCAACGAAGATTTTTAAATTGTAATATAAAAATTATTAATGTGTAAAAATAATAATTTTACATGGTTTTTCCATTAAAATGTGGAAAATTACCCTTTAAAAATGTAGATTTTTATACATCAAAGAGGGTTTATTACAACCAGGTGAAAAATATATATTTTGTATGAATATAAAAAATCATTTATTAATTATATAACATAAATATTTCATTAATTTCATTTAATAATAGATATTCCTTCAATTTATTAATACATAAATACAAATATATAAATGATTTATAACTCTATAATAAATATTTTCTAGAATATGGATTCCCCATACATATTCATATGTTAGATATATTTACTCTCTCCAACCTAATGATCGAGTTAATGTGATCATTTTATAATAAGGGCATGTCATGGTTATTTAAAATTGGAGATTTCATGAAATTCATGTTATTGAAGAATTAAAATTATTTAAAGGAAATATTTCATAAAAACACCAAGGTGTTAAATTCTTCTACATTAAACCGAATTTCACCCTCGAAATTACTCATTTGGGAAAAAACAGATTAGGATAATTTTGAATCATCGCATCCTCAAGATCCCACGTAGCTTCCTCAAATTGTTGGTTCCTCTATAGAAGTTTATCCAAGCGAGTGGTCTTATTTAGTAAAACTTTTTATTTATCATCTAGATTATGCATTGATTATTCTTCATAAGAAATATATTTCTCAATCTAAACAGCTTCAGAATTTGGTACATGTGAAAGATCTATTATATATATTTTATTGAGAGATACATAGATTACATCATTAACTTGAGAGTGATTTGATGGAAGTGTTAATTGGTATACTACCTTCTAAACATTATCCAGAATATTAAAATGACTGATATAACCAGGGCTCTGATTTCTCTTATTTCCAAATATCATTACCCTCTTTTTGGGAGATATTAATTGAAAAAACATGTCATCCGATTCAATATCTATGTCTTTTTTAGTTTTTCATTATATTTTTTTGTTGACTCCATGCTACTTATATGTTTTGTCGAATAGATCTGACATTTTTTACCATTTCATTAACAACATAAAGTCCTAATTGCATTATTTCCCAAAATTTAACCTAGTATGTTTGAGTTTTTCACTTCTGTATAATGATGGATTCATAAGGAGACATGTAAATACTATCGTGAAAGTTATTGTTGTAAGATAATTCCACTAAAGGAAGGTATTGATCCCAACAACCATTAAAATATCTAAAGCAGGTTCTCAACTTGTATTGTAAAGCATAAATTATCCACTTATAATGAACACACATTTGAGGATGACATGTTATGTTATAACTTATCTCTATATAAAAATCCTTCTTATGACTTTTCCAGAACATCGGGGTAAACCTTGGAACCTGAATAGATATAATAGAAATTTTTACTTCATGAAATCATACAAATTCCATTACAAATATCCTAGAAATGTAATAAATAGAGAAAAAATCTCTAATAGATATGATGTGTGCTAACTTCATAAGGATCCCAATTATAACCAACATAGTATTAATGCCATTAGATGTTTTAGGAAGTATATGATAAATTCTACAGTGGTGTTTTCAAATTTCTATTCTGGTATAGATAATGGTTGTAACATCCCCTAAGACTTATGTATCTCATCCTTAACTTACTGAAAAACCAATCCCTAAGATACATATTCAGAAACATATTTATTAATTTTATTCCACCATAAATACTATTTTAGGTCCCTATACATATTTGTGCTTCCAGGATTAATAGATAACGATGAAATATGAGCCTCATCCAATAGATCCTACATTAATTCTGGTATGGGAGGAATACAATCTGGAATTTTTAACCACACTATTCCATCACAATCACAGATGAATTTAATAACACTTATCACGTTCTTTTGTATCTCTACATATTCCTTATGTACCTCCTTAATATTCACTTGTATATATTGTTGAAGAATAATTTAAGAATGTTATGATTTATTCCCTTCCATTAACATTTCATGATCCATAATTTTCAAATCCGTAAATATTAGATCTTTTGTGATCCTCATCCTAGGTAGGATCGCATGCTCCTTTTGACTCAACGCATCTACCACCAAGTTAAATTTACCATGGTGTTAATGAATTGAGTAATCGTAATATTTAATCAAATCCAACTATCTACCTTGTCTCATATTCATCTCATTTTGTGTGAAAATATAATAAAACCATTTATGATCAGTTTAAATATCACAGAATTCACTACAAAGATATTTTCCACCATATCTTTAATTTAAATATTACAAAAGATAACTCCTAATCAAGAGTTGGGTAATTTTTTTCATTTATTTTAAATTATCACAAGGCATAATTTATCAAAAAATAATTTTGAATGAGAACACATCCCAATGCCTTTTTTTGGATGCATCACTATAGATCAAAATATTTTCTCCAATACTAGGTAGTGTGAGCATAGGTGAACTAGATAAATTTCTTTTGAGTACTTTGAAATTATCATCACATTCCACCATCAACATGACCATAAATTCTTTCTATGTATACATGGTGAGTGGATTAGGTTATCCTTAAAAACATTTCACAAAACGTCAATAGTATCCATCCAAACTAATAAAAAATTAGTTCTCAAATACTATTGTTTGTCTTAAAATTCTTTTAATAACATCTATTTTTGAAATATCCACATATGTCCCCTCCTTTGAGATTATTTGACCAAATAATGAAACCTTCTGTTGAAAAAATTTAAACATTGTAAATTTTTCGTAAATATTATCCTTTCTCAGGTTCTTGAGTACAACACTCAAGTAATATTCATGATATTCCTTACTCATCGAATAGGTAATAATATCGTCTATAAATACTATAACAAGTTGATAGAGATATTAACTAAAGACTATATTTATTAGATATATGAGGATAGCAGGGGAATTAGTAAGACCAAATGGTATCACTATAAATTTATATTGTCCACACCTTATACGGAATGTCATATTTGTTATATCCTTCTTCATGACCCATAATTGTTGAAATCTCGAACAATGATCTATCATGGAAATGTATATAGATCTATGTAGTTGGTCTAATAAGTCATCAATCTTGGGAAGATGATATTTTGTTTGTTTGTGGTCATGTTATGTTCTCAATAATCAATGCAGAGTCACATTGATCCATATTTATTCATCACAAAAAAGAACATGTGAACCCCAAGGTTACACACTAAGTCATATAAATCCATTTTTAATATTCTCTTGGAGTTTCTTCTTCAATTCCTACATATGAATTATGGCAATTTTATAAGGTGTATTTAAAATATTCATAGCATCTAGTATGAGTTCTATTGAAAATATAACCTCACAATATGAAAGAAGTCATAGAAATTCTCCTATAATTACATCATAAAACTACCAAACAACGGGTGTATTATTAAATATGAGTTTCTCCCCAACCATATTAGTTATATAATTTTAATTTATAGGAATCAAGACCCATAATATGGAAGAATATTTTATTGGATGTTCATACTACTCCTTACATAGATAGATTATCATTGAATGATATGGAATAAGAAATATAACCTCCCTTCTTTGTTATTTTTTATGAGATCCCAATAGATAAAGCCAATCTATGCCATGAATCACATAAAATTATACTATGGGAAGGATCAAATGAATTTCATGAAGAACTTTCCAAGAAACATCATCCATATAAGAATTATAAACACTTGGTATGACCTTTGTGTTATGAGGAGTTGTTATAGATTACAAAACATCTAATTGCTAAGGTAATACTGTGATATACATAGAAAAATCACTAGAAATAAAAGGGTTGGTGGATCCAAAATCAAATAAAACATTATATACTTTATATTGGATGGTAAGTGTACCTTTCACCACTTCATTATCATACTCTACATCACAAAATGTGATCACATATGTCATGCCATTTTTATGGCCTTATGTGTTTGTTGACATACATCATCATTAATAACCATTAGATTGGGGCATTGGTCAGTGTAGTGCCCCATTTCCTTGAACATGTAACATTGAAGTGTATGAGGTGCATTCTGTAGATCCTTCTATAATAACATCATTAGACATCTTCTTCACATCACATAGGCATTCAAAAACCCGATAACTTCCTATCCCCCACTTAAAAAATTTTGTCCACCTGTTAATACAATTTCCTTCATGAGTCGTTCAACACATTGAGCATAACGGAAAACACATATTCATTTCAGTTTCGTCTTTATTTTTTACCTTCAATTCCATTTCTTCTCTTCTTATCAAACTCATAGGACCGATGGGTTACTCTAATATTCATCTCAAACTTGAGAGTTCATAGAATGATTTACTCATAGATATTGATGTCCCTTATTCCAAATGACCTTCATAGACATGATTTTAGGCTGCTAATGAATCAATCATTTTTTATCTTAGGTTGGACAAAAATTCCATAAACATATTTTGTAGGTCCTCTCAGATTTCCTTTATTGATACCAATAGATTCAATGTCATTTTTCATTAGATCAATGAAGTCCTCCAAAATTATTCATAAAATACGAGGAAATTACTGATTTAAAAATAAGTTTTTGAACTCATCTCATTTCATGGATACGATGTCATCTATTTTCCTTATATTCATAATAAGGTTCAACCGTTGATCATCCTCACCATTGAAACAATAGAAATTTGTGATGACTTTATCATGTTATAAACATTAGGGAATTGAAAATAAAATTTTGAGGCTACTTATCCAATGTTCAGAAACTTATCATTTAGAAGACCTATTGAATGTAGGTGGGCACTACGTTATAAAGAAATTAATTGAATGTTTTTCTATAAATTTATTGTTATTATGTCATATATGACTCAAATGTTGTGAAACTTTTGTAAGTATAGATATAATACTTTGAATTCCATATCCCATAACATTTGGTTACTCATACAGATAATCATTTAATTTCCCATCGCATTTAGTATTAATGCGGTTTCGCCAGGATCAAGTTGTTGACTAAAACAATGAAGCATAATACGAACAAAAAACCATAATGAGAATACCACATAATAAAGAATAAAATTTCAATTTATGTTATTTAGAATTTATCCTAGGTTTTCCATGATCGTTTCTAAAACACCGGGATTGTATCATATACATAGAAATATCTTAAGCATTCTTCATAAGGATTTCTTATCCGAGTTTGCAAAGGATAACTATAACTTTCCTCAAATACAAAATATAAGAACTGATACATTAGAATCATTTATATTACATCTAAATTAATTATTATTAATAACATAATATAATAAATCTACTACAAGACCATATAGGTATAATGTCTTTCAAATTGAGAAATATAAACATCTAGTTCATAATACATCTTCATTCTCTCCCACAAATGTCGTCATAACTAGACCCTTTTTGAAAAATCATATTTAATAAACTTTATCATGACCTGGGAAAAAAATATATGAATTAATGAGATAAAATGAATAGTATGGGTAAAAAGGGATATATCAATCATATCGTAATCATAATACAAAATAAAATATTATTTTAAAATATTATTTTGTATATGAAGGATTGTTATATTTTTCTATGGTATAAATCATAAATGTTAATATAAATCAATGAATATAAACCCAAAATTCATGACATAAAATATTAATTTATTTGTAATACACATAATAATATAAAATAATTTCAAATTATTCAAGGCTCATTGGCAGGACCATCATTTCTACGAGATTTCATTACTATACCAGCTTCACTCTTCGTTCCAGCCCTGTATTACTAAACCAAGATCATTTCTATTTTACAACAATGACTATGTAATGAGATATAGATCTATACCCAATGAAATGAATGGAGATATATGTCCCACCCATATCAAAATGAAATCATTCTTATGTATTGAACAGAAATATAAATTATTCTCCATTACATAACCTAAGGAATAAAATGGTTTTCTTTAACATCATTTCTTCATAACATAATCCATATAAATAAATTGATTTTATAATTATTAGTTCGTAATAAACAATATCCAACCATAATAATAATAGGGATAATATATTTGAAATATAACCCAATTAAATAATGTCATCTTATAGGGAAAATATCTTTGATAAAGCACTTGAAATTAATTCTAGATGAAAATATACATTCTTCTTCAAAAATAATTTTTGTTCACAAGATTCTGTGAAAAATTTAAAAAATTTATTTTAATTAAAAATACATATGACATATTATATTGTAACAATCAAAGAAATATGGCATTATAAAAAAGTGAAATTTTGTTCATGCTATATAAGTTAAAAGATAACATTCTTCTTTTACTTTTTTCCAAATTTCAATAAGTAGCTCGTACAGAAAACAAAAACAAAAATACATTCATAACCTTTTAATAAATTCATAGTGGGTAAAATTGTCAGTAAAAAAAATTAGATGGATAAAAATAATATTTTTAATAAATATTTAAGAAATATGGACATTAATGATAAATATACCCCCTTAAATATTTATGAAAAAATATTCACGGATAATAATGTGATTGAAAAATTATCAATTACCATAGGTCTGATATCCTTTGAATGTATCTGAACCTCTTGTATAATGATTTAAATAATTTAATTTACTTATTACATAATTATTTTTGTTTTTATTATATCAAATATGATCATATTATCATCTGTTTATTATTAAAATTTTATTATTACATTTTATTCAGGTATTAAATTCTTCATTTTCTTATATATGTTTTGTCAAATAAGTTCTGTTTATCTTTGTTAGTTAATAATTATACCATTAAAAAAATTACATGACCATAATATATGCAATATTTTATCTTTCTGCACATTTATATAATCATTATTTAATTAAGATTATGTACAATGAATCGCATTGCACCGTCGAGATGGTAGTCAGTATGTACACACGAGTGATGATATCATTCCAATAATTTTGTAATAGTATTGAAGTGTATGGGTTATAAAACTTCAGAACATGTATCATGTTATAATATTATTTTTTTTTATTTACATCATTTTACCCATCCATGTAATGTAGTGGTGAAAAACAGAATACACCATGCTGTGGAGAGAGTAAGTCGTTCGTACGCACGTGTGGTGATTTTGTCATTAATAGAAGGGATAAAAGGTGGAATAGTGTAAATAAATAATCATAATAATATATTATTATATATTTGATACTTAATTTTTTTAATTTATAATGAAACAACTAATAAAAATTAAGTTTAAAAAAATTATGTTTGAAAGAATCAGTAGATGAGATGATCTCTTCTTTGATATGCTCCCTCTAAATCTCCTCTTAAAGAACTAGAGTTGGTATTTAAAGGTGAAAATAACTACTAGAATATATCTAGGGAAGTTTTTAAGTGAATTTTTAAATGGATTACTGAGTTTTAAGGCGCAAAGTGAATTGAACTTGGTATAGAGGAGGTTCCCTTTTATATTTCACGTGACTATAACTTTTGGAATCTCTATAAGTAATAATTTATAATAAAATAGAACCATAACCAGAATCCCAGAAAATGTCCTAATTCATAATAAGATATGATGTAGGGTTGCAATATCATACACCAATAACTTTTTGAGATATTTTTCTATCAATTTAAACATTTATATTTTAATTTAAACAGAGTTATTCTTTTTAATTTTTAACTATGGTAATAATTATTTAAATATTCAAGGGGGAAATATTAACTTATTTGATGTGAAGTAGACCATAAATGAATACCTTCAAAAAATTTAGAACATATCATAATTATAAAAAAAAATTAAAATTGTTTTATGATTTTTAAATAATTTAATTATACATTATTTTAAATAACATACAATAGTTCTAATTTTGACACTATTCAATTTATTGATTTATAAAAATATTTTCATTAGAGGATAATATATAAATAACTATTTTATTATATTCATATGAGGTAAATATCATCTAAACAAATTATTTTACATATCTATTATCCCATATTATGTTATTTTTATTATTTTAATGACATTTATTTATTATCATTGTTTTTAATATAATTAATACATCAATTTTCTATAATTATTTAATATACTTATTTTATGAATAAAAAATAAAAAAAATACTATAATGAACATAAATCTACTATATTATGTAACTATACTTTTTTCTACTTTATCATTGGGAAATTCCCACATAAAAATGTTTAAATTTGGAAAACAATAATGTGACAACATCAACATCACTTAAAATATAATAATATAAGTGTTAGAATATATTTCATAAGTCTCTAAATGGTAAATAACCAGACCCTTTGATGGTTATGTTTTAAATATACTCAGAGAATAATATTTTGTCAAGTGTTTGGGACTTTTAATCATTATTATCATTTTAATAATTTTTATTTTGTTGATTTCACATCAATTAAATAATTTATTTCCCATAAATTATAAATATAAAAGGTTATTTTTTATTTCCTAAAAATAAAAAAAAATCATTATAAATTAAAAAATTTCGTATTTTAAATGAGAATTTATAATATAATTTATTAACTATTTGACTCTATTTTAAAAATGATATAGTTATTAAAAATTGAGTAAGATATATTTAATTTTTACATATATAAAATAAATTAAATGATCCATTCACATCTATGTGCCTTTCAAATAATATAATTTTGACCCATGTATGATTTAGGATAAAACACACTAATCTAATGATATTAAGTTAATTTTTTGGGTAATTTTATAACAGTATTCTAATCCTTAATTACCTGATTTAACCATTTTACTATACTAATGAAAATGACTGATGTTACTATTAATTATACCAGAAATTAAAATAATTAAATTTACTTAATTTGTATATACTGATTCCAAATATGAAATTAATTTTTTAAAATTTTATGACACATAAGTATCAGTTATTAATTTAAAATTAATCTCATTGTCGGAAAAAGGGAACTACTATTAAAAGTTAAAACATTATAGAAGATTGAAATGTTTTTACATCTAAATTCTATGTAAATTATTAGTAATGACATATATTATATTGAATTATAACAATATATTCTATTAAAACATTAAAACCATCCAATTTTATAGTTCAACCATATAAATTAATTCGATAATGAATTTTTATTTTAAATTAAATTTTATTGTATTTTTACTATTCATAAAAATTTATAAGTTATTATAATTTTTATAAAATTTAATCCAAAATAAAATTTTATATCAATTTTCCAAAGTGAATGTTTATTTTTTCATAATAAAATTATAAATGTTTTTAAATATTTATTAAAAACAGTTTCTCTATTAAAAGGATGAAAATTAATATTTTGAAAATATAAGTTTTTATAAATAAAATAGGGTTTACTCATACCCAATGACAAAAATATCTATTGGATTAATTTCATAAATATTGTATTGATTATATAACACATATTTTTTTCATTCATTTACTAATAGAAATTCCCTCAATTCATTAATGAGAAAAAAAATATAATTGACTATAGTTTTTTCATAAATAATAAGTATCCAATGTATTCACCCTACATTTTCATAAGTTAGTTATATTTATTCCCACAAACCTAATGGGTAGGTAAAAATGGTCATTTTATACACAGAAAATCATTTAGTTTATTTTAAATTCGTGATTCTTTGTAATGAAATATATTGAAGAATTAAATTTTTTTTAAAGAAATATTTCATAAATACATTTGGGTGTTACAGTTCACATTATACATTTAGACTAGTGATTAATGATTTTTTTATATTTACAAATGTTTCCATTATATTTTATTGGGATTATTTATGTAATTTTTAACTTGAATGCATGAAATTATACTACCCATAAAGGTTAATAGTTGTGGGCTTCAATATATTTAATACAGAAAACACAGAATTATAAATGACATGGTTGTGGTCCCAACATCGAATGAGTGAATATGTGTAACAACCAATGATTTTATGGAATATTCTTTTCAAATAAATTTAATATCATTGATTTTATATGTCACACCCATCACCATGTTTCTGAAAAGCACAAAATGTGATTAATATAATTATCTACATGATAATATTATAACCTATTTTTTGAAATAGATGGTATGAATAAGAGTTAATACAATTTCAGTAAATATATGTATAATTAATTTAAATAAATAAAATATATTTTATTCCATATTATTTAAGTGTTATTTGGATATATAATTTTCCACATAAATGGTTTCTACTATGTAGGTTGAGATAATTTTAACATCAATTGTTTAAAAAAAAGAAATAATATGTTCAGTAGCTTACCTAATACAACACATCAAGCATAACCAAACAACTAAATATTATTATTTAAATGGTAATACTATAATTTTGTCTTTATAATGAAGAAGATGAATTTAACTAAAATAATTATAAATATAAGGTTTAATAATTTATAAATACTTATTTTACAAATATATATATTTACTAAAGCTAGCATATTTTTGCCACATGCCACTCCAACAACATGTACCTCCACCGACCTATATCAGAGTAACCTCCTAATATCACATTACCCACACTCCCAATAGGGATTTTCCGCCTCTGCTACCTTTGTTGAAAACACTTTGTAGATCTACCTTCGTCATCATCTTGTGAATCGATCGAAATCCATATCTCAGCTCAAAAAAATTGCACCATATTTTTCTACTACATCTTCCACTCCTCAAATATCCCCATGTCACTCCTTCCCTACATCATCATCATCACATCTACAGATCACCTCCCCCTTGAGACATGAAGATTCCAATTCACCGGTTCAAAACTCTCCACTATTTTCTCTTCACCATCGTCCCATGTCTTCACTAAGAAAATTCTCCGAAATCTACGACATGCACAGACTATCGACACACTTCCTCTACCTTCTTAGATATCTTTAATTTGGGGTTTGATATCTTATGACATTCGGTTTCGGAAATCTATATTATGCACTGACTGAAATAGGTATGTTCTCCTAATTATGTAGAAATTATCACCATTACACTACAATTTGTTCCCATACCTCTATAGGATAACTTCATTGGCAATATACCTAAGTCCATCGATGCATTCTACAACCACTATCCTTTAGTTTCACTCTAGTAACCGATCAATTCATCCATATTTGATATTGTCTACCAAAAAATAACCACTTTCCTTTTATTTTTCTTCACTTATTCTAAATTAATTCACATTTATCCAGGGATTTTTTTTTCATATGATGTGTTTCATGATTTCATCATATAAACTAATCTATAAAAAACGAGAGCGATGATAAATAATATGAATACAACTCAAAGAGATACTAAAGTGTTTTGTAGGGGAGCTGCTAAGGTAAGCCTTTCGATGATTTCTTGATTTCAATCATTGAAAACAAATCAATTTATGTGTATCATTTGTTTTAAACTATTTTTCAACTAAGTGAATTAATTTTTTTTTAACTATTAGATATGTTTTTTCTAGGGTATAAGTTCAATAGTTTTTATGTTCATGAAAAATAAAAATACTCTACACTGTATAAGTTCTGATACTCGAATCAATTTTTTGACCATGTATTAACAATTTCAATTCATGAAAACCATCCAAATATAGGAATTGGTTTTAAATATTTCTGAAAATATAATCATGTTTATCTATTCATCATTATTGTTTAGCACTTAGTTCATGAAAATTATTAAACTAATTCAATAAAATAACTACACTGTGACTATAGATAAACAACTATAATGATTTCTACAATGATAACTTTACTAAAAAAATGGTTACAAACCTAATCAATGGTTTGAAGGCTTCAGTTGCAGATACATAATTAATCATTCTAGTTATTGAGATGGAGAAATATTAATATAAAGTGTTCTTTTTTACCTCTGGTAACCCATCAATTTATCTTTATCTGATATTATCGACTACAAACCAACTATATTTAGTTTATCTTTACTCTTCAAATTTTAATATTTGTCTTTACTTAATAAAGTTTCTTATATCAATACAATACATATGTTTTCCTCAACTATGAATCATTGGTAGAAATGTCTCAGATTATAATAATGTGGTAGGCACTTACGATGCGTATGAAAATCCTTCAAAGGAATGCTCTTTCTCATCGTAGGAATTTCTTTTACAATGATAACATTTTTTATTTATCATCCCATTATGTAAATGACTAGATAAGTAATTCCTTTCAATGACTGGTTGATTTCAATCACTGAAAAAACATCAAGTTATGTGTTTCATAAGTTTTAAAATATTTTTCATCTGAAAGAATTAATTATTTCTGAACCATTAAATATGTTCTTTATGGTGTATAAGTTTAATAGTTTTAATTTACATGAAAAATAAAAATACAATACAGTGTATGAGTTTTGATACATAAACATCTATGTAGATCATGTATTAACAATATTAATGGTTACTGCAAGGATAAAATTTTAAAAAAATGGTTACAACCCTAATATGAAGATTAAAGGCTTTAGTTGTAGGTACAACAATAATAATGAAATTAATGAGCAAGGGAAATATAAAAATAAATTGTCCTTCGTTTTACCTCTACTAAACCATTAATTATTCCACATCTGGTATTATCAACTACAAACCAACTATATTTGTTTTATCACTAATCTTCATAGTTTAGTTTTTGTATTTTCATAATAATGTTTATTATGTTAATAAAATACATATGTTTTCCTCAACCAGGCATACTTGGATGAAATGTATCATATTATAGTCATGTTGTAGGCATTGAAGATGAATCAAAAGATCCTTCCAAGGTAATATCTTTCTCATTGTATCCATATCTTTTTCGATATGAATTCTTCTTGATAAGGCTTCTCTTTGCACATGATCCGGTAGAGTATTCCAGATTCATGGGGTACTCCTTTTGATGAAAATCTTATCTAAAAACATGATGAAACATCAACTTATATTGATAAATGGATTGAAGAAACCTCTATATTTACTCATCTTCATGTGGGTTCTTAATAAAATCATGTATGGAAGGTTTCAGAAAACCTCATCCTTATTATAGCATCCAACTCATGAAAAAAAGAGTATTTGTGTAAAATTATATAATATTGCATATTATATTATCCTAATGTTTTAGTGTATTATTGAAAAACCATGATGAGATGTAGTTGTTTTAATCATGATACCTAAATAAAGATGTGAGTTCATAGATGCTGAAGTGTTGTCCAGATTGAGTGCTTGTTTTCTTGCCTCCATCTTCCATGTTGAGTACTATTCACAATATTCGTTGTTATCTGTTATCTAAACTTGAGGGTGTCATTTAGTTTGAATTCATGAAAGATGAATCATTTCAAAAATTCATGTCCAATTCACTATAATCAAATGACCCAATATTATTGGTCATCATCCTATGATGATAAATCCATGAAATGAATTATTTAGGACATGTAATATACTATGACATTGTAATAATTGTTTTTATGAGATGATAAAATAGTACATATAGAATAATCTATAAGATTATTTGAATTCAATATAAGAGCATGGACTTCTAGAAATACTCATCACATCCATAAATATTAAATTTGAGATCAATGTATGATAAACATAGTAAATAATTCTATATATAGAGACAATCTACATGAGATTTTAAAATAAGCCCAATAATTTAATATTTCAGTAGCTCTAAATATGAGTGTAGAGGTTCCTTCATCATCATGAGTCCTTAAAGTTCATAGAACATGGAGTAAAATTGTTACTGATTTGAGCTTCTGAATATGTGGTTTCCAATGATAAGTTCATTAAGAAAGAAGATGATGTTACTGTTACAGTGAGCCCTAGTGGAACTACCTAGGTTATGAATGCTTGGTTTCCAATGTGTAGTTCATAAAAAAGTTGAGGATGCTATTGCATTGAGGCCCAATAGAACTGCCCATGCTTTGGTAAATGTTGATCTAATTCAGACCACATACTTTTTATATGTTTATATCATTAGAAGATAATATTAGATCTCCCTATTTGTCTCTTTACACGAAGAAGATGTTCCTTAAGAATATGATTATTGTTAAACTATATTGATGAATTGATTTATTTTATTATGGTAAATATAAAATAATGAATATTCAGATTCCTGTATTATTAGATCATAAAGGTATGAATTTTCATTATTTCATTTATTTATTCTAAAGCTTTATTTCATTTATCAAATCTCACTTATGGATTTTCATTTTATAAGTAGTATATATTCTTCTTGAATTCCATTTTATCTCTAAAATACCCCAATATTTTTTGAAGGTACTGTCTGTAAATATTTATTAAATCATATGACATACCTCTTATACAATGAACTCTGATCATTTATAGAAGTATTCATATTTCATGACCAACTATAATTCATTCTCTATACTGGTATTAATTGTGTCATATCTCTTTCATGAATATTCTATTTTTTTCTTTTTATGTACCATTCCTTGTGAAGAAAATGATTAGTCTTTCACAAATCCTTGTTTCTACGATGCACCTGCATATGATCTCCCAACAGTTTTTACCAAATAATCTTCTTGACCAAATTATATGACCAAGTTGAATAGTATCAAAAGATATTTTTTCAAATATTTGAACTGTATATACATGATTGCATGATATGAAACTATTTTCATGATGATTTATATGTAAATTATGTTATTTTAGTGTGATCCTATATATCATAAATATTTTACACTTTTAACATGATATTTATCTTGGGACTGTGATTGGATATTGGCCCCAACAACTTATATTTCTTTTCCATTATTTCTTTATGTGATTTCATTCGGGGAATAGCTAAATAGAGAATCATGTCCTAAAACATCTATATATCTATATATATTCTAAATTTGTCCCAATTTTGTAGTATATTTAATACTATAGAATTATATTTTCTTTAATTTATTGTTTTAACGGTTTTGATTGAGTTTATTTCAGGTTTTCTGTATTGATATATAAAGAAGATGTTGTTCCATCAATTAGAGGGTTTTGGTGGTCTAAACCACCATGTTCCCCTTTGGATCCTACTAGGGCCCCACTAGGATGTGCTAGGAAGCATGTGCTTCTATTCTCCACACCAGCAACCCCATAACTTCACGTTGCGAGTTAATATATAGTTACTTACACTCACATGAAATTAGAATAAATTATTCTATTTTTTTCTTGATACAGATTTAATGTTAAGGGGGGTATTATGCATGTCTATCGCTGGATGAATATTAATGGGAAGCTACATACCTTACCAGATATGGTTGTTTTAGATTCATGATACATTTATGTTATCATTTTTTAAGATAATATATTCTTTCCCATAATTGCTTTTGATAGACAAAAAACACTACTGGAATTAGAGGTATTTTCGACGAGATATTTGCGACGAGATCCCGTCATGAAATATTATTATTATTAATATTATTAGTAAAATAAAAAAATATGAAAAAATATAATACTAATAATAAGTAATAAAATATTAAAAATTAAAAAATAAAATTATGAAATATTTTCAATAATATAAAAGACAAAAAAATTTCATAGTTCATATTACAAAAAATCTCAAATTCAAATGTTTTTAACATAAAAAAATCAATGGTGGGGTCATCTTCTATAGGAGGTGGAGGAGCAGTAGGAGATGGTGGAGGAAACTCCATCCTTAAACTATGAGTCAGACGGCGCATGTACTCCATCTTCTTGTGATGATGCTACTACTACTGCTGCCATCGACACATCTCCTCCTCATGCTACTGCTGCTGCTGCTGATGCATCTCTTCATGTTGCTTATGAAAACTCTTAATAAGCTCCGTCTGAGTTCGCAACTGCTCCTGATACTGTGAGGTAAAAGATGTTACCTCTCCATGAGCTCCTCTCGAGCTGGACACTGACATCACAACAATACCATAATCAGTACCAGGAGTAAAATGAGAGCCGATACCAACTACACAGCCCTCCTCAAAGCCATACTGAGTCTCCTACATCCATGTCGCCTCATCGAAATGGTGGGCACTAGTCTCATCAGTCGTCTCGTCCTGACTCTCAGCTTGTGTCTTAGAGGTTTCACCCTGAAATGAAGTCTTCAATTCCAATTTGATATTAAAATTTTGAAAATATTATATACATCTAATTTTCAAACTGAAAAAAACAATACTAACCACAATATGATGCTGACTATCACCTTTAATCTCTCCAGTTTCTGGATCAATGTAAATCTCTGATAAATGTCATACTCTAAAATATCGGGATGCTCTACTGCCTACAACAATATAAAATAAACTGTTTATATTTAATGTTATATAAAATATTTAATAAAGATACTTACCGGATTCTCTCTATTCATGCTGGATTTATGGCTACCAGCTCAAAGCATCACCTCTTATCTCCCCCGGTTCTACCGACCCGCTGATGATCTCCTATGAAATCCACCACCCAACCAGTGTAAAAAAATCCTTCCCAAACTTGTGGTTAAATGTACTCTGGTCAGTGGGCTCTAGAGAAATCATCAAATTCTATTACTCTTCCTTTATTAATGGATGTTCTTATAATGTTGTGAAACAATTGAAGGAAATGATCACGCATAGTGTCACGAACCATCTTCGGGGCCCGTGCTGTGACTACCACAAACCTACCTTCCATAGACTAGGGGCTGGAGACTAGCACCAAAGGCATAAATCCCGATAACTTGGAAGGCTTGGCCTTTATAAAAGTAAGAAAACACCATAGAGTACATGTGGAAGTAATTCACTAAGTAAAAAAAGAAAGTGATGAAAAGAAAATGGGCCAGAATACAAACCCAACTAAAAAGTAAAGCTACAACAGAACGAAAGTACAACAGAAAATGAAAATAGCTGGAAAATAGAAGTAGCTTTTGGGTCGTCCACCTCGGATCCTACCTGAAGGGTAGGTACAGATTGCGCAGCTCCTGGATCGTCCACCACAGATCCTACCTGAAGGGTAGGTACAGATATCCTCCTCAACGCTCTTGCCCGTCAACCTCCTTCGAGTACCGTCTCGTCATTAAGTCCACCTCCGGATACTGACTCGTCATGAGAACCACCTCCAGGTACCGTCTAGTCCTCATACAAAGTATTGCTCCCCGTTAGGGGACTACCGCCCAAACAAAGTAGTGGTTCCCCTAATAGCCTACAGTGGTACGCTCGTCTCTGGGTGGATCCTCTCCACGAGCTACAGGTCAATACTCCAAGTATCACAAAGTCCCACAAAGAAGTATCATAATGGACCACCTCGTCATAGGGGTCTCAACGCAATAGACAGAGCGTCAATCGAACGCCTGGTCTGTGTGTTATTAGCCTTTTTATCCAGGGGGCCCTGTTGGTTTCGTGTACGAACCAAACCTACCATATCTCAACTGTACCCCGAACTATCATAGGGTATAATCATAGGGAACGTTTCTCAACGTGATTTCCAACGTCGCTGACGGTTCGTCAAACGGACGTCCGGTCTGAAAGTTATCGGCTTTTCCGTTCCAGGGGTCCGGTTGGATTTCGAGTAAAATCCAACCCGACCTTACTCCAACTACATCCAAACCTCAAGTGAATTATGAAAAAAGATCATTCTCATCATGAGGAATCCAAAAAATTTGACGACACATCAATCAGACGTCCGAAGCTCATGTAATAAGTATTTCCGCTCTGAGGGCCCGGTTGGTATAGAGTTCAAACAAACCCGACCATACCCAAACATCACCAAAAGTTTGAGTGTAATATACCGAAATGACCGTCCCGATCCAAGGATCCCTATGCAACTAATGTTGTGTCGATCGGAGGTCCTTAGACCATTATATAGGAGTTTGAATGAACCTAATCTGAAAATAGGGGGTTTGGGCCTGATCCGAGCCGGCCAAATACCGCTTGGGTTGACCCGACCCGGGTCCGGGTCGGGCCCGGTTGGGCACGACCCGACACGGATGGCGTGGCCCGGCCCGCATCTGGCGCAGCCGGCCCAGCACGTGTAGCCTGCGGCCCGGCACGGAATCCGGCCATGGCTCGACACTAGGAGAACGGGGCGCATAGGGGGCGCGACCCCCTTGTTTCTGAAACAACGGACCCGTGGGGTCCGCCCTAGGTATCTGTCAGGGGGGTTACGACCCCTTGGGTTCCTTCGAACGGCTGACCATGATAGCCGGCCTTGTGTAACCATGGGACCCCCTTGGGTCCCGCCTCTATGTGGGGCCTGTGGCCAGCTCGGTCGGCCGCCCCTTTGAAGACCGCCGCAGATCCTACCCGATCGGTGCGGCGCGACGGCTCCATGCCCCTCCGCCGTGGCTCGCCCCAGCCACAACCCCCTTGATGCTCCGGTGCGGCGTGATGGCGCTGCGGCCCGCTCTTGGCCATGACATCATTCAGTGTCATCGGCGTGGTGCGGCGCGATGGCGCCGCGTGCCTCCGTCGTGGCCTGCTCCGGCGGCGGTTCTCTTCGTCTCCGCGCAGTGGAACGACATCCCGCTGCCTTCACCTCAAACGTCATCAATGATCAACAATAAAAAGGGGAGGAGGATCGGCCATGTTTTCACGGTCTGATCTCCTCCCGTTATGACGATAACAAGCGGAAAAAGTATACGAGATGCCCAATGACAAAACAAGCACAATTTTAACTTAATAAAATTGGATGTAACCGCTACCTTGTGACATGATCACTCGATGGATCTGCGGAGAGTTAGCATCGTTCATTGACGTCGGAAGGTGAATTCGTCTTTTACGAATTCCCCACGGCGATGTCTCCTACCTTGATGGAGTTCTGGGGATCATTCTTTGTCGAAGGTCTTGGAAGGCCAATCATCACCGCAGTGTACCCGAATATGTGATATCCCCCTCTTATCGTGAATAGATGTAAGGTTGGTGAATTCTCGTTCTTCTTCAGAGATTTGGAGAACGAGGCTTCTTGTATTTCTTCAGAGGGTCCCCCGTCATATTATTCGCCAAAAAAATAAGGCATTAGCCTTCTCCCATTTAAAGACGTGCCACCCTTTTCAAATAAATTCAAAAATCAACTCATTAATTATGTGAGTAGGGTAGATTTAATGAGGGAGAGGAAGGTGGAGAGGCTACTTAATGGAAGAAGAGTTACACAAGTTAAAGAGGAGTTATCTTATTAAAATAAGGGGAGATTAATGTGGGGGTTTAGGGAAGGTTAACAGAGATGAGAGGTTGGGGTTTGTGTGGACCCCACCTCTCAAACATCCTCACTTGGGATGTTAGGTGGTTACGAGTCCCACCCTTAAACCCCTTTGTAGGATATAACTACCTAAGATATAAATAATATTGTCTACGACAAATTTTATTTATTTAATTCTAAATGCCCAATTATTAATTCTCAACCTGCTTAAAACACAACTGCGATAAAGGTTCCATTATGCAATTACCAGCGCTGCGAGTTCATCGGTGCCCTCAGATTTCAATTTCGAGCTCCAGTTCAATAGATAGAAAAACCTGCACATGCATTTACTAAACGTACCCAAAAATAAGATCAGAAAAATTATTATCAGTCACCCTCAACTTGTGACGGTCATGGTTAGGATCTCCCTAAGTAAAAAATGCCCCAACGAACCCATTTATACTCTTGGATTTTCAATCCTATTTACCATTTAGAAGTTATGAATTTTACAATAAAATAATTTTCACTTATTTATTTTATTTTTTCCCAAAAACTAACTTTTTCTGGTGACCCGTGCTGGCCAATGTTAGTATCTACATAAATAAAGCATACCATCATGAGTTCAGCGGTGGTGTCAGATTTTTAATACGAGCTACCATTTTTTGAGTTATAACCATTTCAAAAATAAAATAATTTATTTAATTATTTTATTTATGGTTATGCCATTTTTGGAATTTATCACAGGAGGTCAGCGCCGACAAAACTTAAGTCATGGCTAGGGTAAATCCACCATCTTGAGCACAACGGTGCACTTGGATTTCTGATCCGAGTAACCGTTTAAGAGTTATTCCACTTTTTTAGTAGAACTGCTTACGGGCATTAATTTAAGCTTAAAAAAACTTTAGAAAATTATTCCGGGCACACCGGGCCTCAGAATTAGGTGCTGTCAAAAACTGCAGAATCGTAAAATTGCTATGAATTTTTGAAAAAAAAATTCCTTGAGATTTATGGGTCTTTACAATACCCCCACCTCCAAGATTAACGTCCCCGTAAAGCTAAAACACACGCTATGGAATCAAATGAGGGTACTGAGCACGCATCTGAGTCTCTCGATCCCATGTGCCCTCCTGGAGGATCCTGTACTATCAGCGAATGCACACCAGAATAATCGACCATCCACATAGGACCGGCACCTGTCGATCCATGATCTTCCCCTAAACCTCCGAGAATGTTGCCCCGTCATTGATGTCCATCTCCTCGTGGTCGATGATGACTGATAGGTCATGAACGCATCTCCTCAGCTGAGATACGTGGATGACGTCGTGCTCCCAGTTCAGCTAAGGTGAAAGGGCCAGGTGGCAATCCACCTTGCATACACCACTGAGGATCTAGAAAGGTCCGATGAATCCCAGAGATAACTCTCCATCCCAGACAAATCTCCTTATACCTCATCAAGGTGAGACCCATAAGAATACATGGTCACCATCATTGAACTCAAGTGGTCTCCATCTCCTATGAACATAGGACTTCTATCTGCTCTGTACAGTATCAACTTCCGTAAACCATAGGTGATCACTACCCATTCTTAAATTAGGAAACACCCAAGTTTGGTCCCTGATGCGTCACATTGAACTATGAAACCAACGCCCTCAGGTTGGGTGCACTGGTCAACCTCTACCCCAGCTCCTGAAAGCACTGGTGGAAGTGGTGCCGCAACTCTGGAGAGTTCTGGCACATAGGTAAGTTTGGCCATCTCATGAGTGATCGCATGCACCCTCTTATGCATGATTTCGTCCTGTGCTTCTTGGGTTTTCCTTTTCACCAACCAAGGAGAACCCCATCCCTACGTTGTAGATAAACCATAACCTTTTTTCTAATACATTCAATCTGTGTATGAACTGTGGTTGCCCAGTCCATACCCAAACTATCATCGTAAGGCCTCGACGATGCCACCGAGAGGTTCCAACTGAAACTCTCGCCTCAAGGGTCACATCACACTGTCAACGTAAGTGTGATTATCGAGTCTCCTCACAAAGGTATCTCCATACGTGAGAGTTAATTCAACTACTTAACATGAAAATCTAGGTCTGGGACAAGATTCATGTTAGGTAAAAATGATTGGTACCTATGTCTATTGATACGATATCTAGTTGTAGACACAAACCATACCTCAAATCATTCATAGAGCCCTTGGGTCACACTCCTTGACCACATGTAGTTATTCTCTTCCCCTGCCCTCCTGCTCCCTGAGCCTGACGGGAACTACAAAGGCAAGTGGTTGTAACATGTCAAAATGTACACCACCTCATGCTTCTCTCCTAGCTCTGCTTCCACGTCTATTTCATTACAGGTATATCTGTCCTAAACATTTCCTCTTCATGAAACATTCACACGCCCAAGTTTCTGAAACTGGCACCAGTCCACTACTTTCCCACTTCTAACATTCACTAGCTTTAACTGATCATCCAAAGAACATTCAACTACAATGGTTCTCTCTAGCACCCTAACGTGAGTAGGAATTCATAGAGGAAAAAGTGATGGCTCATATATCACTAAACACACCATGCTTAGAGGTCCGAGCTCTATATCACTGATCGAATCGTATTCATCGAGTACCCAGAATGATCTGTACGCCTCGATGAATACTCAGCTACTGACACGTGATCCTACTGAAGCTGTATAAGCTCTATAAAAACTCTCAGCCACTTCCTTATGCCAGTACTCAGCCGACTTAGAGTCAGGATCACCTTAGAAATTGAGGGTATCTGATCTTGGAACACGTGTATGGCAGTAAGCCAACATGTTTCACCTATCGGTATCGTCAGTTTTAACTATTGTCCAACAGGTGGTGATGTATAGCTGACACACTACCCAAAGGTACTATCTTAGGCATCAGTCCACATACTGAAGCCTCATCACTATGCGGACCATCCTCATGGTCACTCATTGGAAAAACCTAGTAGCCCAGTCCACCATCTGCTCTAATGGTGTCCCAACTAGGCGAAAAATTATAGTAATCACCTCCAACCAGTCCTCTGCTATCTTGATATCTATCTCTCCTTGTATCCTTGGAGGCCACTGCTGCTGGAACTTATGTAACACACTCTATCAGCGTGAATCTTCCACTAGTACGGCTGGTGGAGTCTGCTGCCTAACGGGTGGTGGTTCTCCTGGAACACCACCCGAAGGTGCCAACATAGAAAAAGGGCCCTGCAACAGTGTATCATCGCACGATGGGCCATCATCGTGCTCTATCTCATAACTCCAACTAACTGTCTGTGTGGATTCATCTTGAAAAGAAGCAACACGGTAAATGATTTATACCTGGTGAGTTGACCTATTTTGACCTGATTTTAAAACTTTTGGAAACACACACGCAATTAGTTTTTTCGTTCACTAAGTTAGAAATCAGTAGTCCGGGTCATGGTGTATGCATACGTCAGCCGCCACACCAACACAGGACTCCATTAACTGAATACCAAACTCGGTACCCTTAACATTATTGCTTCACAGAAAAGAATTATCAGAGTCCTGAGTTCTGCGGTAGAACAGACTCCTTTGATTCCAATTTGTCACGACCCGTCTTAGGGGCCTGTGCCATGACAACCTCAAGCCCGCCTTCCATAGGCTAGGGGTTGGAGACTAGCACCAAAGGCATAAATCCTGATAACTGGGTAGGCATTTCCTTTATAAAAGTAAACAAACACCATAGAGTACAAGCCAAAGTAATACACTAAGTACAAAAGAAAGTGTTGAAATGTAAATGGGCCTGAATACAAACCCAGCTGAAAAGTACATCTAGAACAAAACGAAAGTACAATAAAAATGACCAATAACTTTAAAATAGATGCATCTCCTGGGTCATCCACCTTGGATCCTACCTGAAGGGTAGGTACACATAGCGCAGCTCCTGGATCGTCCACCACGGATCCTACCTAATGGGTAGGTACAGAGAGCCTCCTCAACGCTCTCGCTCGTCAACCTCCTCCGAGTACCGTCTCGTCAGGAAGTCCACCTCTAGATACTGACTCGTCGTGAGGTCCACCTCCGGGTACCATCCATTCCTCAAACACTCGGCCTCTGTCAGCGCTGTCTGTCGTCTCCATCTAACACAACGAGCTGTAGGCATAACCCATGCAGGGGTGAGTATAACGATACTCAGTAGGGACCCCGAGACCCTCAAGGTCTCACTAAATCCAAAAAGGATAACCACAATGAAGCATCTAAATAGATAACCCTTACTTAGGTATAAACTCATACTTATACCTAAGTTATCAAGTATCCCATCTCAATCATGAGGTATCACACAGATATGAAAATAATGGATAACTGCTACATAGGTATATGACCATACATATACCTAAGTTATCAAGTAACCCATCTCAATCATGAGGAATACACAAATGTCATTGACCCAGCTCAACCAGGATTTTCATTAAAGATATCAAAACCACAACTACGAGATAACTCCTCCTATGTTGAGTACCGTAGCCCTATCAAGACTCTGTGGTGATACTCACTATCCTTAGACTGTTGAGGTACGCCTCCTGTCGAGTACCGCAGGTCCGCACACAAACACAGTAGTGCTCCCCTCCAGGGGTCTGCCGCCCAAACACAGTAGCGGTTACCCTAATAGCCTACAGAGGTACTCCTCCTATCGACTACCGCATGCCAGCTGCCAACTACCAGGAACTCCATCCGCCGTGGGTCTGCCGCAAAATACCGGGCGCTCCGTCCACTGGGCTAGTCGACTCACTCTAAGTCAAATCGATCAAGCAGTCATCAGGTCCACACTTACTAGGTCTCCGCACTCCGTACACTTGTCTCCAGGAGGATCCTCTCCACGAGGTACTAGTCGATACTCCAAGAATCACAAATTCAAACAAAGAAGTATCAAATGTACCACCTCGTCACAGGGGTCTCAAAGCAACAGACGACACGTCAATCGAACGCCCGGTCTATGAGTTTTTTGCCTTTTCGTCCTGGGGGCCTGGTTGGCTTTGTGTATGAACCAACCCTACCGTATCTCATTTGTACCCTGAACTCTCATAGGATATACTCATAGGTACCGTTTCTCAACGTGATTACCAACACCTCTAACGGTTTGTCAAACGGATGTCCGGTCTGAAATTTATCGGTTTTTCCGTTCTAGGGGTCCGGTTGGATTTCGGGTACAATCCAACCCGACCTTACACCAACTACATCCAAACCTTAGGTGAAGTATTTCAAAAGATCTGTCTCGTTTTTAGGAATCCATCAAAGTCGACGACACATCAATCGGACGTCCAGAGCTCATGTTATATGCATTTTTTTCTCCAAGGGCCCAATTGATTTCGAGTTTAAAACAACCCTGCCATACCCAAAATTCGCTAAAATCTTGAGTGTAATATACTGAAACGAGCATCTCGATCCAAGGATCCCTATGCAACTGACGGTGCGTCGATCGAAGGTCCTTATCCCATGATATAGGTGTTTGAACGAACCTAATCAGAAAATTGGGGGTTTGGGCCCTCCCGACCCACCCCAATACCCCCTGGGTCAGCCCGAACTGGGTCGACCTGACCCGGGTCCGGGTCCAGCTCGGTTGGGCACGGCCCGACCCGGCTGGTTCAAAGGGGGTTCCACCCCCTAGTTTCCGTAATGATGGACCCCTGGGACCGCTCTAAGTATCTGTCATAAGGGTTATGACCCCCCGGTTTCCTTCGAATGGCCAACTGTGATGGTCGACCTAGTGTAACCGCGGGACCCCCACGGGTCCGGCCGCCAGGTGGCACCGAAGGCCTGCTCGGTCGGCCACCCCTTTGTAGACCGCTAGGACTATAATTGGAACGGCGCGGCGCGACAGCGCCACGACCCTTCACCACGACCCACCCCGCCCGCGGCCCCCTTGATGCTCCGGTGGGGCGTGACAGCGCCGCACCCCTCCACCGTGGCCCGCTCCTATCTGCGGCCTTCTTATGCCTCATCGGCATGGGGCGATTGCACCATGCACCTCCATGGCGGCTCGCTCCAGCCGCAGTTCTCTTCATCCCGACGTGGTGTAACGACACCCCACCACCTTCACCTCAAACGTCATCGATGATCAACAATAAAAAGGGGAGGAGGATCAGCCATCTTTGCACGGTCCAATCTACTCCCGTTATGACGATAACAAGAGGAAAAAGTATACGAGATGCCCAACGGTAAAACAAGAACATTTTTAATTCATTAAAATTGAACATATCCCCTACCTCATGACGTGATCACTCGACAGATCTGCAGAGAGGTAGCATCGTTCATTGACATCGTAAGGTGACGTCATCATTTGCAAATTCCACATGGAGATGTCTCCTCCCTTGATGGAGATCCAGGGAGTGTTCTTCGTTTAAGGTCTTGGAAGGCCCGTCGTCGCCGGAGTGTACCCGATGATATGATGTCCCCCTCTTATGGCGATGAGAAGTTAGGATGGCGTGTTCTCATTCTTCGTCGGAGATTTGGAGAACGAAACTTCTCTTATTTCTCCAGAGGTTCCCCCACCATATTATTTTCCAAAAAATAATGCATTAGCCTTCTCCCATTTAATTACAAGCCACTGTTTTCAAATTTATTCAAAAATCAACTCATTAATTATGTGAGTAGGCTAGATTTAATGAAGGAGAGGAAGGTGGAGAGGCAACTTAATGGAAGTAGAGTTACACAAGTTAAAGAGGAGTTATATTATTAAAATAGGGGGATATTAATGGGGGGGTTTAGGAAAGCTTAAGGTAGATGATAGGTTGGGTTTCGTGTGGACCCCACCTCTCAAACATCCTCACTTGGGAAGTTAGCTGGTTACATGTCCCACCCTTAACCCCATTTGTAGGATATAACTACCTAAGATATAAATAAAATTGTCTACCACTATTTTTATTTATTTAATTCTAAATCCCCAATTATTAATTCTCAACCCGCTTAAAATGCAACTGCGGTAAAGGTTCCCTTAAGAAATTACCGGTGCTGCGAGTTAATCGGTGCCCTCGGATTTCAATTCCGAGCTACGGCTCAGTAGATAGAAAAACCCACATGTGCGTTTACTGAACGTACCCGAAAATAAGTTTGGAAAAAAATTTATCAGTCACCCTTGACCTGCACCGGTCATGGTTAGGCTCTGACTAAGTAAAAAGCACCCCAAAGAACCCATCGATACTCTTGGATTTTCAATCCTAGTTACCATTTAGAAGTTATGAATTTTACAATAAAATACATTTCACTTAATTATTTTATTTGTGGCCATAAACTAACTTTTTCTGGTGACTCGTGTTGGCCAAAGTTAGTATCTACTTAAATAAAGCATGCCCTCACGAGTTCAGCGGTGGTGTCAGATTTTTAATTCGAGCTACCATTTTTGAGTTATAACCATTTCAAAAATAAAACAATTTATTTACTTATTTTATTTATTGTTATTCCATTTTTGGAATTTCTCACAGGAGGCCCGCGCCGACAAAACTTAAGTTGTTCCTAGGGTCAATATGCCATCCGGAGCACAACGGTGCACTCGGATTTCTAATCCGACTAACCGTTTAAGAGTTAGTCAACTTTTTTAGTAAAAATGCTTACACGTGTTAATTTAAGCTTAACAAAACCTCAAAAAATTATTCTGGGCACACCGGGCCTTAGAATCATGTGTCGTCAGAAATTGCAGACTCATAAAATTACAATGAATTTTTGAAAAAAATATTCCTTGAGATTTACGGGTCTTTACACATAGACACCTACCATTCCACATGGATAGCGTCACACATGATATCATTGATGGGATACCATAAAATATACAAATAATTTTTAATATCAAGTTATTAATAAAATAAATTTCAAAATAAATATAATTTATTTATGTACCAACCATGGATTGAAGATGTCGAATGACACATTAATGAGAATCAGTTCCCATGTGATCCATGTCTAAGAAACATAATTGTGTAAGATGGAACTCCCCTCTCCAACAGCTAAATGCTTAAAACTATGAAAAAGGAAGAAATAATCAAACAATTAGTATATATATAAATAAATTAATGAATGATATCTAAAATATACTGGTTACCATACCTCTATGTGCGTGGATCGAAACCAAGATGTGGGCGTCGCTGGGGGATAGGGTTAGGAATCATCAGTAGCACAAGACCATGCCCCCTTCACGTACCCACTAAACTGCCGGTAGTCTGAGGGTCAAATGATCAAAAATCCCCATCATCCAATGGTAGCTCAAACTCCTGCAACTTGTGAAATAGACCAGGATCCATCTGAAATGAAAAATGATTGTTGTTAGCAGATAGTTGAAAATAACTATTATATATCGATTTATATTATCTATGATTATAACCAGAATTTTACTATGTCACTTTCAATCTTCATCCTCATCTCCATAGCTATCAATTCCAAAGTCTTCATCTTCCTCCTCAACATCATCAATATCCATATGAGTTTCAGTTTCATTATATCTTTTCATTTTAAATTAATTTGTAACATCATTTACATCTTCGTCATCATCGATCCTTTATTTTGGGGTTTCACCATCAATATTCACATCTCTTTTTGAAAAATATGGATTTTGAGCAGTCTCATGAAAAATTTGAATTCCTTCCACATCAGCAAAACCATATTCAGTTTGAGTAAACTGATTTTCCCAAGATTTCATTTTTATTATGCTCCTCCAATCACTGAAGTCTCTTGAAGCAGCACAATAATTTTCTAAATAGATTTTATGTGCATGTTGAGCCAGTAAAAATTGTTAATTTACTTCAAGAAGACTTTTATTTTTATCATTGATGATTCCAAGTATCTAATGAACATGTAAACCACTCTTAGTATCTAACCACTGACATTTAAACATCATTATGTATTTCTATCCTAGATAACACAACTCAATAATTTCATCAAGAATTCCATACAAGTCAACATTAGTTTCTCTGTGATGCAATCCTCTCAAGAAAACTCCACTGTTCATTGTTTTTTTAATTCCCCATATTCATGTGGGTGAAATCTAAAACCATTCACCATATATGAATGATAATATTTAACCATTTTGGATGGTGGGTTACTCAATATACACAGTCACTTATCAATTTTATCAGCATGTTGAGACACCTAAAAATTTGTATAACAATTATCAATATAATAAAAAACAAACAGAATTTATATTAAATCATCAATAATTTATGTTACCAGTTTTTGAAACCATTGAGAAATTTGTTTTGTCTGCGTTCTTCAAGAGTATCTACACTAATTTATAGAAGTTGGTTCTGGATATGATTATCATATAACCTACAAATAAAATATTTGTTACATACTATAACATAAATTATAGAATATGTGATAGAATCACTCATAGTACAAATGATGTCATTTCTTCACAGCTGAGAAAAACATATATATGAGCTCTGTGATGTTCAACATCTAAAATCCATCATTCATGAACTCCACCGAATCCAGGATTTGTCTGATTAAAAACAGAAATTTTATTTTCCATTTCTTCATTAGAATTCCCCTCGTTTCGTTCCATGTGATTAGGTTTTCATGGATATTCAGATTCCAAAATATGAGATCAGAAAAAATCAATTTCATCTTGAAAATAAGCTTCTGCAATTGAGCATTCAACCGCTGCTTTATTACATTTCTTTTTCAATTTCTGCAAGCATCTCTTGAATGGGTACATCCATCGAAACTGTACTAGACCTCCACATTTATCTTTATGTGGAAAATGTAATATCATATGTTCTTTTGAGTCAAAGAAAGTTGACGAGAAGATTTTTTCTAGTTTACATATAATTACAAAAACATATTCTTCCAGTTTGTTTAGTGCATTGTAGTTTATTTTCTTTGAACAAATGTCTCGAAGAAAATATGATATGTCTATTATCAAATACCAAAAATAGAATTCAACAAACTTACAAATCCAATTTGAATAAGTATTTCCATTATAACAAGACAATCATGATTTTTTAATCCGATAATATAATCGTTCTTAATACATCTGCCCATGTTGGAAGCATAGCCATCCATAAGACTCAAATTTGCAATCCACTAACAAAATAATAAGCAACTCTCTTCAGATAGTGTATAAGCTGCTTTTGGATGCATTAACCTCTATGATCTGACATTTTCAAATAGTTCAAGTTATGGTCACCTGCAAATTTGGGCAAGACCTAATCATGACTTTATAGTATCTTTGGTCATACCTAGGGTATCCAAAACTGTATGAAATAAATTATCAAAACAATTATTCTAAATATTCATGACATTCAACATGTAGCGGACCAAAAAATAAGGCCAACATGGAAGATCCCAAAAAATGATTTTTTTAATCCAATTATGTTATTTCCCAAATCCATGAATTTTTTGTTGGTTTACTATTTTACCAAATGTGATGGGAGGTAATGACAATAAAATTGATTTTAACTCTGTACCTAAGATCATTTTTGGAGGTTCATCCCATTCAATTGCACCTTTTTTGAAATGAGATTTCTTCCTCTGAAATGGATGATCAATTTGACGAAATCTATGATGATATAAATATATCAAGGTTTTTTTTCCATTGACGAGCATAAAGGATTTTTTATCTTTCATACAGTAAGGAAATGATTTGGGACCATGTGTACTTCAGCTACATAACATTCCATATGCTGGAATGTTACTAATCATCCACATCAATGCTGCATTTAATATTAAATTTATGTTTCACAGTAACATCATTTGTACTAACACCATCACTCCACAATGCATTTAACTCCACAATCATTGGTTTCAAATAAACATAAATATTCATTTTCGGATGTCCGGGGATAAATAAGGTCAAAAAGATAAAGGGATCCTTCATCAACATCAATAGAGGCCAATTGTATGGAGTTATAAAGATAGAGTAACATTAATACTAAATACCATCAGAACCAAACATATAGAAACCATTATTAGAAATACCAAATCGCACATATCAGTCTTCTAAAGAAAAATATGGATGCAGATAGATAAAATGTTTTCATGAATCACCATCAGATGGATGATTCAATCTTTTATCAGTTGAAATCTTTGTTTTTTTCCATGACATCATTGACGCTGTGTTCTGAGACATAAATAAATGCTGAAACCTAGGTGTAAGGGGGAAATATCTCAACTGTTTTACTGGAATTGATCCAGACCTCCCTTGAAGAGCTTTTCAAACCTTGATTGTCCACATGTGGGACAAATATCCGACGAAACATTTTCAATAGAATATAAGATGCAATCATTTGGACATGCATGAAGCTTCCGATAACTAAGGCCAAGATTACAAACCAGCCTCTTTCTCTCATAGTAATATGAAGGTAACACATTTCTTTTAGGTAACCATGTTTTAACCAGAGAAAATATCTAATCAAAGCAGTTGTTTGATATTGCATTATCTGATAATTAGCCATAAATTTTTGAGACACTTCAAATTTTATTATCTTGAAACCAAGACATAATACATCTTCAAAAGACCTCAATAACTCAAAAAATTCTAATGGTTCCAACTCTGGATTTATATCAATATCATCTTGAGTTTTAGTTCGTTGAACAAATCGACCTGCAACATCATCTACTAAATTTTGAAACCGTGATGGATCCAGAATCATGTTATTAGTATCTTCTCTGGAACTGCGTTCACCATATTGATTCTAAAAAACATAATTTGGCTGAAAACCAAACCGCAAGAGATGTCCCCCAACATTATCAAATGAGTCAAACGTTCTCAATGCACATTTTTTACAAGGGCACGTTATTGTTAATTCTTAAACATATTCTATTTTTGATGATACAAATCATAAGAAATCTTCAACACAATCAATATATACAGGATTTAAATCAGAACCGTTTGGATTTCTACACTGATTTATCCAAGCGCGATCATCTAATAATGACAGTTGTCAACTTCCTTGTTCCTTATTTTTCTACAAAATATAAAATCATTACTTTTTTTCCATAATTTGAAATTATAAAGACACAATCTGAAAAAAAGATAAATAATTACAACCACTTCTTAATAATTACCATTACTTATAAGAGACACAATTTCCACCAAATTGACAACTACTCTTTTGTCTGATGGCTCATTTACTTCCAACTTTCTCACTTGGAAATCACAATGAATAATCTTCTCGGAGGTACACATTTTAATTCTTATTCATATGAGAATGAATATGCGTACCTTTGAGAAGATTATTTATTGTGATTTCGGTGTGAGATAGTTGCAAGTTAATGAGCTATCCGACAAAAGAGCCCTATTTTCGACGAAGAATCAATTTCTTGTAACTGTCATTTCCTAAAAACATTATAAATAATGTGGTCATATGAATGCATATTCAAACTCTTGCATTCAATATTGGATACACATACGTAGAATCCTACCTTTCATAATGTTTTGAGTTAGTGAATGTTGAAAGGAGAAGAGTCATCGATCAAAAAGAGTGACGTCAATCCACTAAAAATTATGAAAAGTTATTAAAAGTTATTTCAAGATATTACAATTTATTAAAATTTATTTTCTTCATAAGTATTCCAATTTCTTTCTAATTATAACATACTATTAAAATTTATTACTAATTGTTACAATTTATTACTAATTGTTACAATTTCTTACTAATTGTTACTAATTGTTTAAATTTATCACTAATTGTTACTAATTGTTACTAATTGTTACTAATTGTTACTAATTGTTACTAATTGTTACAATTTATTACAAATTGATTCGTAATTATTTGTAATTATTCATAATTATTCGTAATTATTCACAATTATATGTAACTATTACTTATTATTCTTAATTATTTTAATTAATCTTAGTTAATTATAATTATTGTTAATTATAATTAATTATAATTAATTATAATTAATTTTTATTAATTATTCTTAATTATTACTTATTATTCTGAATAAATCTTAATTATTCTTAATTATTCTTAATTATTACTAATTATTACTAATTATTACTAATAATTACTAATTAATAGTAATTATTACTTATTATTACCAATTATTACTAATTATTACTAATTATTACTAATTATTACTAATTATTACAAATTATTACTAATTATTACTAATATTTACAAATTATTACTAACTATTATTATTTATTACAATTTATTACTACTGATTGCTATTTATTACTATTTATTACTATTTATTACTACTAATTACTATATATTACTATATATTACTATTTACTACTATTTACTACTATTTATTACTAATTATTACTAATTATTACTAATTATTACTAATTGTTACTATTTTTTACTATTTTTTACTAATTATTACTATTTACTCCTATTTATTCCTATTTCTTTCAATTTATTAATATTAGTTACTATTTATTACTAGCTATTACTATTTATTACTAATTATTACTAATTATTACTAATTATTACTAAGTATTACTAATTATTACTATTAATTACTATTTATTAACATTTATTACTATTTATTAGTATTTATTACTAATTATTACTAATTATTACTAATTATAACTAATTATAACTAATTATTACTAATTATTACTAACTATTACTAATTATTACTATTTATTACAATTTATTTCTATTTATTACTAATTATTACTAATTATTACTAATTATTACTATTTATTACTATTTGTTACTAATTGTTCCTATTTATTACTAATTAATCATATTTATTTCTAATTAATCATATTTATTACTATTTATTCATATTTATTACCAATTGTTCTTATTTATTACTAATTACCCATAATTATTTATATATAATACTAGTTTTCGTTAATAATTATTAATTATTACTAATTATTAATTATTACTAATTTTTTTGAATAAGTACTAATAATTTAAATTTATTATTACAAATAAATACTGATAACAAAACAATTTAAATCTAATTTAATTACAACTAATCAACAATAATTAAAATTAATATAAAAAACGAAATAAATACTAAATTAAATAAAATATAAATACCTTTAAACTTCATCTCCTATTGATGTAAACGACTTCACAACGTCTCCATAAAAAAATAACTCAGATAAATTTTCACACTAAAAATTGTGTTAAGAAAGAGAGTGAGAAAATAAGAATTTAGGGGAAAAGAAAGAAAAACGGAGGGGGATATATATAGGTTAGATTAGTTGTGACGGGATATTTTGCGGCGGTATTCACGTCACAAAAGGTTCTTTTTGCGATGAGCCCCATCAAAAATACCTTTGACTGCATTAATTGATATCGGCGGTTAAAAGCGTATTTGTGACAGGGCCCATCGCAAAAAGTGACCTGTTGACACACTTTTTGCGATGAAACAACATCCCTTCACAAAATCCCATTTACCACCACCGGTATTTGCGATGTGTCCCGATGTAAATACCCTCTGACCGACACACTATTTGGGACGAGGGAATCCCCCAGTCACAAATAACATTCCAGCGCTTTGGCACAGAACTCGTCCCAAACTGTTCATTACTTTCTGCGATGAGACCCCAAATCCAGTCTCAAATAAAAATTTATTTGTGATGGGTCGAACCCCCCATCGTAAATAACCTCTGGGATGTACTATTTGTGAAGGGAAATAATCCCGTCGCAAATAGCCCATTGAAAAAGCCTGTTTTTCCCATAGTGAACATCCAAGGTTCATTGAAGCATCTATGTACTAGAAATCTCCAACAAGATCACAAGTTTTATATCTCTATTTCTCAAGATTTTAGGTATTATTTCCCTCTTCCCTCTTTCTCCTTTTTTAGCATGTTGGATTTCTAAACAACATAAATTCTTCATTGTTTGTTGACTGGCATTAACGGGCCCAATTTACCCAAAGTGACTGTAATTATTCTTCTACAAAGTGCATATTTTAGATTTTGTTACCAACTATGTTTTAATTATTTCTTGAGTTGTAGATGTAACATTATGGTGATATTTACAGAATTGGAAAGCTTATAAGATTATCGATAATAGTCAAAACTGCATAAAAGTCTGGCTCCATCATTTTGGTAGTAAATGTTGGCCCAAGGCTATTGTACTTTTTCTACTAGAGAATTATCTTTAATTTTTTTATAGTTTAAATTGAGTTTATTTTAGGTTATATGTGTGGATATAAAAGGAAAAAGTTGATCAATCAATTGGAGGGTTCTGGTGGCCTAAACCACTAGGTAACCCTTAAGTTCTTATCGGGCCCCCGCTAGAAAGTGCTTGGAAGAAGGTGCTTCTATTATCCACAGCAGCAACCTGGTAAGATCCTGTTGGAGGTTAATATGTAGTTAGTTATACTCACTTGAATTTAGGAGAAATGGTTTGATTTCTGTCTTGATACCGATGAAATTTTAAGGGGTTATTTTGTAAGTATATCATTGGAATACTATTAGTGGGAAACTACATACCCCACAAGATTTGGTTATTGAAAATTCATGATAGTTTTATGTTAACATATTTTACAATAATATATTGTTTCCCATAATTTTTTTAAATATATATAAAAATACATGGTGCTTTAAAGCTTCTTTATACTGGTGATCTCCCACCAGTTGGAAAGTATGATGTCTATATTTCTCGGGATTTTAGGATTTATTTCCCTCTTGACGCTTTCTCCTTTTGTACTTCAGGTTCATATTTCCTTCATATATTCCCTCTTCCCTATTCCCCTTTTAAATTATATTTTATTGGTTCCCTTTACATGTCCCCTCTTTCAAATTTCTCCACCTCTGCCTGGTCCACCCCAGTCTCCCATAGCTTGATCCGCCTCTGGCACCTCTTCCTCCACCTGCCCACCTCTGCTCGTTCCAACTCAGTCACCCTATGATTTCAGACCTACGAACTTGTGTTTTCAATTTTTTCATAATATATAATATAGATATTTCTCATATTAGATTTTTAAATAGTATATTGAAGGAAATTTACTTATTCAGTATATGCATATTGCATTTTTAGAACATGCCTACTAATATTGTATTTTTAATATTGAATATCTAATATTCATCATATTCAAAATAATATTTAATATAAAACAAGATATGTTATTATTCATTATAGGGAAATTGAATTTTTATGTAGAGCCTATAAGTTAATGTGGTTTTAATATAGTATTTTCAACAAGAAATACTATTTAGTTATTTTAATATTGAATTTGTAATTAGAGAAATTTGTATACTACATGTTGTGGAAAATAGAACTGAAAATATAACATGGAAATTCTATAGTTAGTAGTATATTTAATGCATTTTACATATTTAATATATGAAGATTACATATTCACTATATTCATACTGAATACATAAAATATTGATGGCTAGATTGGTGAATCTTTTGAAAAAATGATGAGTTTGGGCTTTTTGTAGAAGCTTCATCTATTTAAACCCTAAACACTATTATTTTCCTTGTAGATTTATGAAAAAAATAACCAGAATCATCACCATCTATTTGAAATTACTTTTAATGTTCTATAAATATTTGAAAATGCCTAGGAAAACATAGATTTTAATAAATAGGATTTCATCCATGGAACTTATCAACTTGAATACCTATAGTACACTCTGTTGGAATAAAGTATACAAAAATAAAAATATTATTTAGAAACAACTTATTAAAACTGATAAGTGTTTCTATATAATTGATCTAGATCCAATGCTTCATGTGTGCAATTATGATTGTGGATATTTTTTTTTTCAGAAATCTCCAAGAGATGTTGCATATTCTGAATATGAAATCTGTTTAAACATATATGCATACTAATATCAAATTGTAAACAAGGTATATTATTTTCATCTAACTGCAATTGGATTTTCAGGTGCTACCTATATGTTAATGTGGTGTCAATGTTATATTTTCAAAATGAAAGACTATTTACAAAGTGTGAATAATGTAATATTGAATTTTTAATATGAGAAATAGGTATATTACATATTAGAGAAATGAGAATCAAAAATAGTTATAATTACCCAACCTTAAACATTACATAATCTTGATATTAATCAACAATTAACATTAAATATCTTTTCATGTTTATATTTTTAGAGAATTAGGCCATAAGTATTACATCTCAAATATTACAAAGCAGACACCTCTACTCAGTATCCATTTTCTTCATAAAATAAAAACTTTTAAAATAAAACATGAATTATATTCTTGATATAAATATTCATTAATTATTCATTTCACTTAACAATCCTTATACCTTGTGAAAAACATTTCAAAAACACAGGATGAGCATAAAATGCCCAGTAAGGGTTATAAAACAAAGAAATAAAATATTATCCCATCAATAAATTCAAATCAATGAGATCATACTTTTCAATCATAAAACAAATTCTCTTTAAGATACATCATGAAATCATAAGATTTATGAATGACAGATAGAAATCAAATATCACAATTCTAACATGTGTAATCCCTAACATACTTACTTTTTAGCTTTCACAGCAACATAGGGAGTTATGTTTGGATTACCCATCACAATTTATTCACTAAATCTACAAGGATAAATATTAGAGTTACCCTCCGTCATGTTACCCAATGCATTGGAGATCTATCTCAGGCTCTCCCACCATAGGTTTATTATGGAACCACTTGTATATGTAAACAATTCCCAAGAATCATAACATAATCATAACACATAAAACAAGAATAATTAAAAGATAAAAATTCAACATTTTAATAAAAATATATCATTTCATGATATTTACATAATCAATGCTTTCTCAAAACCGTTTTCAATACCAATATATTTAAAAAGGGTATATGGTATCTATTTTCCTTTCAAAAATTCTATTATTTTTATAGGAATCCAAATATAAAATATTACTTATGGTAGTAGAAAGGTCATTGTCACTGCATATGATAAAATGGAACATTCCCAATTTCATTTAGTAAAATTATAGGTCTAAAAATGATTCCCTATTAATTAAATTAAAATTCAAAGGGGTTTATCCACCATATAAAATAATGTCATGTATAAATTAAAATACGGATCAATGATAGATGAATGAGACAGAGTCCTTTACCTTGAGTCTAACTTGTAACGTATTTTCCTTGTTTTTCCTGAATAATAACCATAAGATAATTTCTAATTGCTTAAAAACCTTTTTCAAGTTTATTATATCATTTATATAACTCATTAACATGTTATAAACATTACATTTTTATTTTAGTTAACATCGGTTTTTTTGTCGAAATTTGGTGATTTAGTCTAAAATAAACTTGTTATAATTAGAAATTGTCCATGCGGTAAAAATTTCAATATCTCCAAAATTGTATTCATGATTTAAATACCAGATATACTCCATATATATGTATTTAGAATAGTCAATAACATTTGTATATAAGATATTAAATGCACCTTTCTTGGATATGGTAAGTTGTATGTACAAATGAACACCACATTCATTTATTTTTTCATATTTAAAAGAATGAAAACTAAATGATACATTGTTATATTATAATTAATGTATAATATAATTTTTAATATACATTAAATAATTTCATTAACAATGTCCTTTATACGTTCCATGTATGGAATTATGAGTCATATCACTTTGAGGGGGCGGTAGTCTGCAATTCCTCAAATGAAAGTATCATATTTACCCATTTTAGAAGCCATAAAGTTATTATATAAATCAAAAAAAATAAGAATAGAGACAATATAAGTATAATATATATCACATGTAAATACAGTTCCATAATAATGGCCACCATGAGAGGTGGTAGGAAAAATCATACAATCATCGTTTCGTGAGGCTATAGTTCTTCATCCATAGAAACCGAATGTTCTAATTCCATTAGATTACGTTGTGTGTAATGTCACGACACGTCCTCGGGACCCATTCCATGACTACCCCAAGCCCGCCTTCAATAGGCCAGGGGATGGAGACTAGCACAAAAGGTGTATATCCCAATAAAAGGGAAGGCATTTCCTTTATAAAAGAAAACAAACACAACAGAGCTCACAACTGAAGTAAGAACTAAGTAAACTGGGTAAAAAAGCAAGTGCTATAATGTAAAGGGGCCTATATACCAAACCAACTAAAAGTATAGTATAACTGAAATGTTATTACAATAGTAGTAATGTAAAGAAGCAACCAATGAGTCATCCTCCGGATATCCCACCTGATTGGTGGGTACAGATGGTCTCCTCAGCTCCTCAAGTCCGGTCGTCCGATCCGTGTACTTCCCTACTAGTGGTCCACCTCTGAGTACCGTCCACCTCCACAAGCCTCCACCATGATCAATGTTGTTCATCGTCTACATCTGACACATTGTAGTGCAGGCATAACCCATGTAGGGTTGAGTATACGATACTCAGTAAGGACCCTGAGAGCCCCGAAGGTCTCCCAAAATCCACAAAGGATAAACCACAAAGAAATGGTACAATCAAAAAGTATCAACCTACTCTACATAGGTATATTCCCATTCATATACCTAAGTCATAAATTCCATTTCGGCACCTGCACTCCAACCCATGCACATCCCAGTCCACACAGGAAATAAGTCAATCACACCAATGGTAAGGATTGAATAGTCAAGGATCAGCTCAAAAAGGTATAAAACTTTCGAAGAGGGGTAAATATGATTAGATGTAGCCTCTAAATCATCTCCTTTGCCAAACCCATGTAATATCCATGTACAAAAGTCGTCGATGCCGATCCCACGGAGGATCCATGTACAGTAACCATCGCTGCCAAACCCACGTAGGATCCAAGTACAGTCGTCATCGCTGCCGAACCAACAGACGATCCAAGTACAGTCTTCCACACTACTGAACCCACGAAGGATCCAAGTACAGTCCTCATCATCATCAAACCCATGGAGGATCCCAGCATGGTAGTCGTCGTAGTCGCAGCCAGCCCTAGGGTTCCCGCAAACAACAAGCTCGATTTGGGGAGGGTCTACTCCTCGAAAAAAAATGGTTCAATACGTCAACTATCATGAAGTACAGAGTTTATGTATCCTGATTTGATGTCTTGTCAAACGGAAATCAACATGACAGTCGACGCGTCAATCTGACGCACGGTCGGAGAGATATTGCATTTTTTGTTCCAGGGACCCAGTTAGAAATACAATCGTTTCTAACCCGGCCCTTATCCAAATTCATCCAAAACTCACATAGTGTATAACAAAAGGGCCGCCTCATTGCGAGGGTCCTATTTTCATAGACGGTGTGTTGATTAGATGCACGGTCTTCGATTTATTCACCATTATGTTAAAATGGGATCGGCCCGTTAAGCCCAGTGGACTGGCGGGTCGGGTCAACCAAGTCTTGCCATGTCTGACATGGCTGGTGTCAGATCGACCAGGTGAAATGCGCGGTCGGGCCCGATGGGCAAAACTCGACTTGAAGTGGCACATCTTGACCCGAAGGGGGCGCTACCTGGCCCGACGTGGCACGGCGCGGCCCGACAGGGCACGACCCCGCATATAGTGGCTCAGCCGGCTGGCCGAGCGCTCATAAGGGTGGGGGGGGGGGGGGGCAGCTGCCTGACCTGACATTGCCAAGCGGCGCCACCCTCCCTAACTGGTTAACTAACCTTCTGGGTGCAAGCGGCCCGCCTGGGCGGGACGCGGTTCATCCGGCGCGGCGCCCTTATAGCGCCGCTACTCTCCTCTGACCGGCCTGCAGACGGGCCGACCGGTTCATCCGCCAAAGCGGCCCATGGAAGGCGGGCCATAGTGTTCGGTAGCACAATGCCCCTTGTGGCGCCGCATGCCTCCTTTGGCCATGCCGGCTTAATCTTTCCAGTTCTTCACCGGTCGAGCGGCCCGTAGTTGTGGGCCGCGGTTCCTCATCACACGACTGGGTCCTTTTTTTGTCATTGCATCTATTCTTCACCACTTTTTTTTGACATGGTCTCAATCACAAATAAAGAAAACTATAAAGGGTCATCGAGCCGTGTCTGTTCGGCCTGCGCCCTCCGTGTTAGGTGGTAACAATTGGCCATGTTCATTTCAGACAAATCAATGAAGAACACGAACAATTTTAATCTACTAAAACTCTATATAATTCCCCTAACATGGAAAATCTTCACGGTAGTTGAGCGTCATGGATGACGGTGTCGATTTCAACGTCGTCGAAGCATACCCGAAGAAGAATTGGTGTCTCCTCTCTTGTAACTGAAAAAAGAATAGAAGGAATATAAAGAACCGTAAAATTCAAGGAAATTTTTTTCTTAGTTTTCATTGGGATTTTACAAGAACTCAGTTTCTGACGTCACATGATTACGAGGCCCAGTGTGCCCGGAATTCCTATCCGAAGTTTAGCTCGGGTACATTCAGTGAACGAAGGAGCGGGAATTTCTAACTTTTGAACCGGTGCTCGGAATCGAATTCTGAGGGCACCGAAGGAACCGCAGTGCCGGTAATTGCTTAGGAACATCTTTTCCGGAGTTTCATTTACACGAGAGAAGTTGTTAATTTATGTAGAGGGTAAAATAAAAATTATGCAACACTTTTTATTTTTACTTAAGTGGATTAAGATTTGGGATGAAGTTGGGGAAAACCACCCAACTTCCATTTGTAGGTTATGAAGGTGGTGGGGCCCACACGAACCCTACCCCTTCACCTTCCCTAACCTTCTATAACCCTTCATAAATTATGACAACTTGTGTAATTTAAATTTGTGGTTAAATTCAAACTTTTGAATTTAAAACCTTATGTTATGTTAATAAAATAGTAAGTGTCTTATTTTATTTTTTTGGAGTCTAGTTGCCTCGAGAGCTTTCGGAGAAATATCTAAGGGAGTATTGAGTTTCTTCATCCTCTTCGTCTAAAAACACGAAGAACACGAAGAACGCGAAGAACGCCGGATTCCTCGGAGGTCGACGTCTCCTTCCGCGACGTCTCCTTCCACGACGCCTCTTCCCGTGACGGATATTCCGCGACGAGTCCTCATTTGACGAACCTCCGTTCAAGCTACGCTCAAGATAGGGGATTTTAGTTCGTGGTTACTACCTGGACGTTCTTCGTGGAATATGACCAATTTCTATCGATTAACGAGGGGGGGTCGGACCGAACAAACAAGACCGACCCTCCTCCATTATTTATGTTGTTTCTAATATGGTTTGAAACAGAAATGGCACGGTGCGGACGCACAGTGTGGGATCGTGCGGCAAGGAATGTGCGGCGCCGTCACGTCGTGCCATGAAATCGAACAAGGACGCGATGTCGTCGCACCGCATCGAAGAAACCCGAAGACACCGCGGCCGGAGCGGGGCCGCGGCGGAGCAGGTTGACCATCGGCCAGTTCCAGGCTACCGGCGTCGGAGCAGGGGGGACCGGCCATCGCCGGTCCCGTGGCGGTAGAAGCCAGCCGGTCGAGGAGGAGCCGGGGGTTACGAACCCCCAGTGTCCAGCTCAACGGCCCCCTTAATTGGGGGTCGTGGTTACAAAAACAAGGGGCAGGCGCCCCCCCCCCCCCCACTCAACGGCTCGACCGTATGGCTGAGCACCCGGGCTGCGCGCCGTGCCCAGGCCAGGATGGGCCACGCCCAGGCCGGGCCGGGCCGCGACCAAATGTGCCGGACCCGGACCCAGTTTGGGTCGACCCGGTTCGGGCCGACCCTGGGGGTATCGGGTCGGGTCGGACAGGGCCCAAACCCCTTAATACCGAATCTCTTCCGGTCGGACGCCCATAACCAGTGCTACGTGCCTCCGATCGACACACCATCAGTTGCAATGTGATCCTTGGATCGAGACGGTCGTTTCGGTATATCGCACTCAAGGTTTCGGAATACATTGGTTTTGGCCGAGTTGGTTCGTACACGAAACCAACCGGGCCCTCGGAGCGGAAACACTAATAACTTACGCTTCAGACGTCCGATTGACGTGCCGTCGACTTTGTTAGATTCCTATAAGTGAGACGGATATTTTTTCTTACTCCAACCGAGGTTTGGACAAAGTTGGAGTATGGTCGGGTTGGTTTTTCCTTAAAAACCAACCGGGCCCCTAGGACGAAAAGGCCAATAACTATCAGACCGGGCGTCCGATTGACGCGCCATCTGCGACGTTGAGTTCCTATTGACGATACGGAACTTTTGGATACATCAACTCTGGACTATGTTTCAATTGATGTATCAGCATCTCGGCTCGTGGAGCGGACCCTCCCCAACGAGCTTGTTGTGTGCGGGAATGCTAGAGCTGGCTTTGTTGTGGCTGTGATGACGATGATGACTGTACAGAGATCCTCAATGGACTCGACGGCGACGACTACAGTACTCAGAAATCCTACGTGGATCAGTGATACCAATCATGCGTGGGTCTGATCCTTTGTGGGTCAGCGCTCAATGGTTCTGTGTGAGCCAGCACCTAAAGATCTTGTGTGGGTCTGATCCTGTGTGGGTCTTTGCGGGGGTTAGTTACCTATCGATCTTTTGTGGGTCAAGTCCTTTGTGGGTCATTGCAGGGGTTAGTTACCAATCGATCCTTTGTGTGTCAGATCCTTTTTGGGTCATTACGGTGGTTAGTACATATCGATCCTTTGAGGGTCCAACGGCTTAGATGAATCAGTGGTAATATCTGATCATCTCTATCATCATAAGAAGAAGTATACCTGTGTGAGCTGAATACTATTTTCTTTCCTTTGTGGATTTTGTTGTGCTATCCTATGTGGATTTATGTTTTTCTTTCCTGTGTGGACTGGGTTGTACTTGGGCTCGGATGTTGGATCCGAACGAGAATTGATGACTTAGGTATATGTATGGGCATATACCTACGCTGTGTCGGATGTTACTTCGTGATTGTATGTTTCCTTTGTGGATTAACCTTTGTGGATTCTGGGAGACCTTCGGGGGTCTCAGGGTCCCTACTGAGTAGCTTATACTCACCCCTGCACGGGCTAGGCCTGCACTACATTGTGTTGGTTGCAGACAACGGACAATGCTGATTGTGGTTGAGGCTTGTGGAGTAGGACGGTACCTCGAGGTGGACCACTGGACGGGACATACTAAGAGTGGTTGGCTGGACCCGAGGAGCAGTGGAGGCTATCTGTACTCACCCTTATGGTGGTATTTCCAGTGGATAGCTCGGCGTTGCGTCTTTACTTTTAAGTTGCTGTTTTTCCTTCCAGTTGTACTTTACTTTCAGTTTGGGTTTGTATACTGGCCCACTTACATTTCCACACTTAATGTTGTACCCAGCTTTTACTTCGTGTTTACTTCTACTTCTTGCTTTCTCTGTGTTGTTTGTTTACTTTCCAAAGGGAATGCCTTCCTTTTTTATCGGGAATTATGCCTTGGTTCTAGTCGCCAGCCCTTAGACTATGGAAGGTGGGCTTGGGGTAGTCACGACACGAGCCCCGAGGACGGGTCGTGACAAATTGGTATTAGAGGAGATCGGTTCTACCGCAGAACTCTGGACTCTGATCTTTTTCTATGTGAAGCAATAGTGTTAAGAGTATTGGGTGTGGTTATCAGTCCAGGGAGTCCAGTGTTGGTGCGGCGGCCGACGTATCCGTACACCAAGACCCTGACTTCTGATTTCCGACTTAATGCACGAAAACATTGCTGCATGTGTGTTCCAAGTTTTCTTTGTGATTACATTGTGTCAGCTCACCAGGTATACTATTCTGACCGTGGCGCACCTGTTTTCTTTTCAGGATGGCCCCACCATGGCAGCCAACTAGGGTTCCGAGAGTTGAGTGTGACGATAGCCCACCGAGCGACAAGGCCTCGGTGCAGGGCCCTTTGATAGCTGAGGCACCAAAGGTACCTCTACCCACCGAGCCACCGATGCTACCAGCCCCAGCCACTGACAATGCACGTCACCTTAATGCACTGAACGAGTTTCAGAGATAGTGACCGCCCAGGTTCTACTGGTAGAAGGACCCCCAGGCAGCCGAGGACTGGTTGGAGGCAGTGGTATGAGTTTTCAGGTTAGTGAGGACACCAGCAGACCTCATGGTGATCCTCGCAGCGAGCCTACTGCACACGGCAACAGGAACATAGTGGAGCTTGATGCTCCAGGTGCACGATGAGGCATCTCTCCTCTGGACGGACTTTTAGAGCCTCTTCCGCTCGGAGTTCGTCCCAGACCCCCTCCGTGCGGTGCGCATCCCGGTGTTTATTCAGCTGCGGTAGGGAAGCTTGACATTAGCCCAGTACTCGGCGAGATTTACCGATCTCTCGCGCTACTCGAAAGAAATGGTATGAGACCCATTCTTCCGGGCCCGGACCTTTGAGCAGGGATTGAGACATGAGATCAGGGCATCGCTGATCTCCCTCAGTATTCTGATTCAGGCAGGAGTACTGGAGAGATCCCTTTTGATCGAGAGCTTTCTTGCTGATCCTTCTTCAGCAGCAAGACCTACCGCGGGGCGGCACGTAGCAGAGTCTTCTACAGTAGGCAGTCGACGGATGACTCATGGGTCCAGGAAGATCAGACCCTCAGGAAGATGACATCAGGACAATGGCTCAGCTGTGCGGGGCACACAGCATGTGGCCAATATTTTGAGAGGCAGGTAGTGCTACTCATGCGGCGGGCAGAGCCACATGGCTCGTGATTACCCCAGCTGCAGTGCCGAGGAGCAGCAGACGGTTGAGGGTCCACCCAAGCAGAGGCAGAGGGTCGACTATGGCGGTCCACAGGGAGCAGGTGGATGAGGTAGAGGAGCTTACCGAGTAGATGGTGGTGGGCGACGCTTTGAGGCTCTACCACCACCACCACCCGAAGGTCCACCCCGACCACAGGGAGCTAGAAGGCATAGACAGACACAGCTCTAGGAAGCGGAAGCCTACGACCACGGTGCACCCGAGATGATTCTAGGTACTATCTTTGTATATTCCACCCTTTTTGCAGTTCTTATAGACACAAGAGCGAGTCACTCTTTCATAGTCGCTGCCCTTGTTAGGATCTCGGAGATTTCAACAGAGTTGTTGGCTCGATCCTTACAGCTAGAGACTCCTACAGGAGCACACTCGACGATTACGTATTGGTGCCGGCAGTGTGAGATTACTATAGGAGGCGAGAGCTTCGGCTGGGATCTTCTTGTAGCGGCATCAAGCCCTTACGACGTCATCTTGGGCATGGATTGGTTATCAACAGTCCATGCTCAGATTGACTGTATTAGGCGCAAGGTGCGATGTGTACACACCGACGGGAGCAGGTTCACCTTCACCGGCGAGAAGGGAGCCTTTGAAGCACAGGATAGACTTCCACAGAGGAGAGGATAACTAATCACTCATCAGTTTTCTGGCCTTATCCTAGGAGCAGTTGATGTGTGGAGTCCTAGTTTTCCTGCAGTGGTGGATCAGTATGCAGACGTTTTCCCCGACGACGTTCTAGGACTACCTCCTCATAGAGAGGTAGACTTTTATATTGACCAGTACCCCGAGAAAACCCCGATATCGACTCCAGCATATCGGATGGCCCCTGCTGAGATTCGAGAGCTACGGGGGAAGTTGGAGGACTTGCAGGGAAAGGGTTTCATCCGACCCAGTGTTTCACCCTGGGCTTCCCCGATTTTGTTCGCCAATAAGGTGGACGCGAGCTTGTGACTTTGTGTCTACTATCGTCGCCTAAACCAGATGATAGTGAGGAACAACTATCCGCTACCTAGGATTGATGACCTCTTCGATCATCTCAAGGGAGCACGGTGGTTCTCGAAGATAGACCACAGGTCAGGCTATCATCATCTAAGAGTTCAGGATGAGGACGTCAGAAGACGGCCTTCAGGTGTCGGTATGGCCACTATGAGTTCTTGGTTATGCCATTCGGCATAACCATTTCTCCAGCAGTGTTCATGGCCCTCAGAACAGGAGCTTTCAGCCATACCTCGATCGATTTGTCGTGGTCTTCATCGACGACATTTTGATATACTCGATGACTGAGCAGGAGAACGCCTACCACTTGCGGGATGTACTAGACACACTCCGAGAGAACCAGATTTATGGTATTCTCTCAAAGTGCTAGTTCTAGTTACGTGAGGTCCACTTCTTGGGACACGTCATCTCTGAGGTTGGAGTTGCAGTGGATCCTGCGAAGATCAAGGCATTGCTATCTTGGGACCCACCCAGGAGCGTGACAGAGGTGTGGAGTTTCTTGGGACTAGCTGGATACTACCGGAGATTTGTGCCAGACTTCTGCAGTGTTGCGACACCACTCTCAGCTTTGACGAAGAAGGGGAAACCCTTTGTGTGGTCAGACATATGTCAGCAGAGATTCTAGGAGCTGAGACAGAGATTGACCAGCACCCCTATCTTGAGGTTGCCGGAGGAGGGAGTAGGGTATATAGTCTACTGTGATGCATTAGGGACCAGACTCGGATGTGTCCTAATGCAGGAGCAGGCAGTGATCACCTATGGATCACATCAGTTGAGGCTGCATGAGTAGAACTACACTACCCATGACATGGAGTTAGCTGTAGTGGTCTTCGCTATGAATACATGGAGACACTACCTGATGGGAAAGCGCTATACAGTCTTTTCTGACCATCAGAGTCTCAGATAAATCTTCTCTCAGAAGGACCTGAATTTGAGACAGCGATGATGGATCGAGTTCCTCCAGGACTATGACTTTGAGATAGTCTATACTCATGGGAAGGGGAATGTAGTAGCTGATGCTCTCACCAAGAGGACAAGAATTAGCTACTTGAGGAGGCGACGGAGCAGCTAGCCGCTTTGTAGATATCCTTCGTGGATAGAGATGGGGAAACCTTCTTTCAGTCTCTCACAGTCAGCCATCCACTACTACAGTGGGTCAGAGAGGCACAATGTGGGGACGCTGACTGTGAGACGCGGTATGCACAGATATCCTCAGGACAGGCACCTGATGGTTTCTCCCTTGTAGTAGAGCACAACGTCCTTTTCATAGGACGTACCTTGGTACCATTTGCTTTACGGGAGGAGGTTTTGAGAGAGTTTCACACTTCTCCTTTGGTGGTACAACCTGGTGTGGTGAAGATGTACCAGGATCTTAGATGACAGCACTGGTGGCCGGACATGAAGAAGGCTGTGGAAGAGTTCGTTCCTCGATGCCTCACCAGCCAGCAGGTGAAGGCAGAGCACCAGGTACCCGCAGGCTTGGTACAGCCCTTGGAGGTCCCAAAGTGGATGTGGGACGGGATGTCTATGGACTTCATGACTGGACTTCCACGCACTTCCAGAGGTCATGACTCCATTTGGGTGATTGTCGACCGAATCACCAAGACGTCTCACTTCTTACCCATAAAAGACCAGGGCTCAGTGGAGAGCATGGGACATCTCTACGTTCAGGAGATTGTACGGATTCACGGTGTGCCATCTTCTATTGTCTCTGATCGAGATGCTCTCTTTACTTCCCGGCTTTGGAAGGGGTTGCAGGAGGCGTTCATGACGTAGCTACGTCTGAGCACAGCCTTTCACCCTCAGACGGATGGTCAGACTGAGAGGACCATTCAGACTCTCGAGGACATGCTCCACCCATGTATTCTTGACTTCGGTCACAACTGGGAGGACCACCTACCCTTGTTGGAGTTTGCGTACAACAAAAGCTACCACTCCAACATCGGGATGGAACCATATGAGGCATTGTATGGCCAACCTTGCAGATCTCCTTTGAGCTGGACAGACCCTAGGGAGTCAGCACTAGTGGGACCGGAGATGGTCTAGGCCACGGCAGTGAAGGTCCAGGTCATCCAGGAGCAGATGAAGACAGCTCAGAGCCGGCAGAAGTCTTATGCTGACAGGAGGCGGAGGCCACTAGAGTTCGAGGATGGCGACCACATCTTCTTGCGTGTCTCACCTCGACATGGATTACGAAGATTTGTCCAAGGCGGCAAGTTGTCTCCACACTTCATCGGACAATTCCAGGTCCTCAGTCGGATTGGCGAGGTGGCTTATCGCCTGGCTCAACCACCTCAGTTGCACCGAGTGCATGATGTCTTCCATGTATCTCAGCTGAGGAGGTATGAGCATGACTCGACACATATCATTGACCATGGGGAACTGGACATTGATGATGGGGTGACTTTTGCGGAGGTCCCGGTGGAGATCGAGGATCGACAGGAGCGGGTCCTACGTGGACGGTCGATTCCTCTAGTGTGCATCAGATGACAGCACGAGAACCTCCAAGAGAGCACTTGGGAGCAGGAGGCTCAGATGTGTGCTCAGTACCCACATTTGTTTCCCTAGTTTATGATGTATCTCTACGGGGACATAAAGCCTTGAGGTGGGAGTAATGTAAAGACCCGTAAAATTCAAGGAAATTTTTTTCTTAATTTTGTTTGGGATTTTACAAGAACGCAGTTTCTGAAGTCACTTGATTCCAAGGCCCGGTGTGCCCAAAATTCCTATATGAAGTTTAGCTCGGGTACGTTCAGTGAACGAACGAGCAGGAATTTCTATCTTTTGAACCAGTGCTCGGAAACGAATTCTGAGGGCACCGATGGAACCGCAGCGCCGGTAATTTCTTAGGAACTCCTTTTCCGAAGTTGTGTTTACATGAGAGGATTTGTTAATTTATGTGGAAGGTACAATACAAATTATAAAACAATTTTTATTTTTACTTAAGTGGATTAAGATTTTGGTGGAAGTTGAGGAAAACCACCCAACATCCATTTGTAGGTTATGAAGGCAGTGGGGCCCACACGAACCCTACCCCTTCACCTTCCCTAACCCTCCATAACCCTTCATAATATATGACAACTTGTGTAATTTAATTTTGTGGTTTAATTGAAACTTTTTAATTTCAAACCTTATGTTATGTAAATAAAATAAGTAAGTGCCTTATTTTATTTTTGTTGGAGTCTTGTTGCCTTGAGTGCTTTGGGAGAAAAAGCTAAGGGAGTCTTGAGTTTCTTCACCCTCTTCGTCGAAGAAGACGAAGAACGCGAAGAATGTGAAGAATTCCGGATTCCTCGGAGGTCTACGTCTCCTTCCATGACGTCTCTTTCCATGACGCCTCTTCTCATGACAGAAATTCAACGACGAGTCCTCGTTGGATGAACCTCCGTTCAAGCTAAGCTCAAGGTAGGGGATTTTAGTTCGTGATTACTACCTTGACGTTCTTCGTGGAATATGACCAATTGCTATCGATTAATGATAGGGGCTAGACTGAACAAACACAGCCGACCCTCCTCCATTATTGATGTTGTTTCTAATATGGTTTTGAATGGAAATGACATGGTGCCGTCACACCGTGCGGGATCGTGCGACAAGGAATGTGTGGCGCCGTCGCGCTGTGCCGTGAAATCGAACAAGGACACGACGCCGTCGCGCTGCGTCAGAGAAACCCGAAGGCACCGTTTCCGGAGCGGGGATGCGGCAGAGGGGCGCGGCCCCGTTACGCCATGCCGGACGAACCAAGGCCGCGGCCGGTTCCGGGCTGCGGTGGAGGAGGGAGACTGGTGGCCGGTTCCGGGCTGCCGGCGTTGGACCAGGGGGGACCGGTTGTCGTCGGTCCCATGGCGGCGGAAGACAGCTGGCCAAGCGATCCGGCTGGTCAAGGAGGAACTGGTGGTTACGAACCCCCGGCAGCCAGCTCAACGACCCCCTTAATTGGGGGCTGCGGTTACAAAACCAAGGGGCAGGTGCCCCCCCCCACCCCCCCCCCCCCCCCCGCTCAACGGCTCGGCCGTTTGGCCGAGCGCCAGGCCACGCCAGCCGGGCTGGGCCGTGCCCAAGCAGGCCGGACCCGGACCCGGTTCGGGTCGACCCGCTTCGGGCCGACCCTGGGGGTATCGGGCCGGGTCGGACCGGGCTCGAACATCTTAATACCGAATCTCTTATGGTCGGACGCCTATAACTTGTGCTACGGGCCTCCGATCGATGCATTATCAGTTGCGATGTGATCCTTGGATCGAGACGGTCATTTCAGTATATCGCACTCAAGGATTCATAATACTTTGTGTTCGGCCGAGTTGGTTCGCACACGAAACCAACCGGGCCCTCGGAGTGGAAACACTCATAACATAAGCTTCGGACGTCCGATTGACATGCCGTAGACTTTGTTGGATTCCTCTAAGTGAGACAGATCTTTTGGCTTACTCTGACCGAGGTTTGGACGTAGGTGGAGTACGGTCAGGTTAGTTTTTCCATAAAAACCAACTGGGCCCCTCGGAGGAAAAAGCCAATAACTCTCAGACCGGGCGTCCGATTGACGCGCCGTCTGCGACGTTGAGTTCCTGTTGACGATACAGAACTTTTGGATTCATCAACTCTAGACTATGTGTCAGTTGATGTATCAGTCTCTCGGCTCATGGAGCAGACCCTCCCGAATGAGCTTGTTGTGTGCGGGACCCCTAGAGCTGGTTGCGTTGCGACTGTGAGGACGACGACGACTGTACAGAGATTCTCAGTGGATTCGACGACAATGACTACAACACTCAGCAATCCTACAAGGATCAATTCTACTGATCCTGTGTGGGTCAACGCTCAGCGGTTCTGTGTGAGCCAGTGCCTACAGATCCTGTGTGGATCAGATCCTGTGTGGGTCTTTGCGGGGGTTAGTTACCTATCGATCCTTTGTGGGTCAGATCCTTTGTGGGTCATTGCGGGTGTTAGTTACCTATCGATCCTTTGTGGGTCAGATCTTTTGTTGGTCATTGCGGGGGTTATTACCTATCGATCCTTTGTGGGTCCGACAGCATAGATGAATCGGTGGCAATATCTGATCATCTCTATCATCATACAAAGAAGTATACCTATGTGAGCTGAATCCTATTTTTCTTTCCTTTGTAGATTGTGTTGTGCTATCCTGTGTTGATTTACGTTTTTCTTTCCTGTGTGGACTAGGTTGTACGTGGGCTCGGATGTTGGAGCCGAACGAGAATTGATGACTTAGGTATATGTATGGGAATATACCTAAGCAGTGTCGGATGTTACATCGTGATTGTATATTTCCTTTGTGGATTATCCTTTGTGGATTCATGGAGACCTTCGAGGGTCTCGGGGTCCCTACTGAGTAGCTTATACTCACCCCTGCATGGGCTTTGCCCGCACTACGTTGTGTTGGATGCAGATGATGGACAGCGCTGATCGTGGTTGAGGGCTGCGGAGCAGGACAATACCTGGAGGTGGACCACTGGACGGGACATACTCGGAGCGGTTGGCTAGACTTGAGGAGCAGTGGAGGATATCTGTACTCACCCTTTAGGTGGTATTTCCAGTGGACAGCTCGGCGTTGCGGCTTTACTTTTCAGTTGCGGTTTTCCCTTCCAGTTGTACTTTACTTTCAGTTTGGGTTTGTATACTGGCCCACTTACTTTTCCGCACTTACTGTTGTACCCATCTTTTACTTAGTGTTTACGTCTACTGCCTGCTTGCTCTGTGGTGTTTGTTTACTTTCTAAAGGAAATTCCTTCCCTATTTATCGGGAATTACGTCTTGGTGCTAGTCGCAAGCCCCTGGCCTATGGAAGGCAGGCTTGGGGTAGTCACGGCATGGGCCCCGAGGACGGGTCGTGAAAAAGAACATCGTCGCTCTTCATGGAGTCAGTGTTCTTCATCGAAGAGGCATCATTCTTCATGGAAGGATTGTGTTCTTCGTCAGAGAATAAGACTATTCTCTCTTTCTCAAAAGTTGTCTCCCTTAAAACAAAAAAATCCCCAAAAATTAAATAATAGGCTAAGGCTATTATTTTATTAACCCATGCAATTCAAAATTCAAACCAATTAATATAATTAATTGAAGAGTTAGAATTCATTGATTAACATGTATTGAGAAACAATAAATAGGGAGAGAGGGAGAGGAAGAGTTCTAATAAATAAGGGGGGTTGTCATGAATTAAACAAGGGAGTTTAAATGAGGTTAAGAGAGGTTATGAAGAGTTTAAAGGTTGGGGATTTTGTGGGCCCCACCTCTCCAATATCCACATGTGGGAATTTCGGTGGATGGGGGCCCCACCAATAACTTCCCATTGGTGGAATTAACTTTCATAGGTAAATATAAAATTGTTATTACAATTTTTTTAGCCTCTTAATTTAACCCCAATATTTACACTCATCCCACATAAAACGTAACTATGGTAAAGGTCAACTTAAGCAAATACTAGCGCTGCAAGTTCATCAGTACCCTCAGATTTCATTTCTGAGTACCAGTTCAAATGATAGAAAAACCTGCTCGTTTTTTCACAGAACGTACCCGAGCTAAACATCAGAAACTTTTTTCGGGCACATCGGGCCTCAGAATCAAGTACCGTTAGAAACTGAGTTAATATACAATTCCAAAAAATTTAAGAAAAAATTTTTCTTAATATTTCCTGGTCTTTACATTACCCCCACTTCAGGGCTTTACATTCCCGTACAGCTACAACATAAACTAGGGGAACAAATGAGGGTATTGAGAATGCATCTAAGCCTCCTGCTCCCATGTGCTCTCTTGGAGGATCTCGTGCTGCCATCGAATGTTCACTAGGGGAATCAACCATCCACGTAGGACCCTCTCATGTCAATCCTCGATCTCCACTGGGACCTCCTTGAATTTCACCCCATCATCGATGTCCAGCTCCCCGGGATCGATGATGAGGGTCGGGTCTTGCACGTATCTCCTTAGCTAAGATACGTAAAAGATATCATGCACTCAGTGAAACTGAGGTGGAAGGGCTAGGCGGTTAGCCACATCACCTACTCTCTTAAGGAACTAGAATTGTTCGATGAAATGAAAAGATAACTTGACACCCCGTTCAAATCTCCATAGACCCCATTGAGTTGAGACCCATAAAAAGACGTGGTCGCCATCCTCGAAATCCAGTGGTCTCTGTCTCCTATCAGTATAGGACTTCTATCTGATCTGTGCAGTTCTCATCCTCTCCTGGATGATCTAAACATTCCCTATCCTAGCAAAAACTATCTCTGGCCCTACAAGTGCCGACTCCCCAGGGTCAGTCCAGCATAGATGTGATCTACAAGGTCGGTCATACAGTTCCTCGTATGATGTCATCCCGATGGTGGAGTTGTAGCTGTTGTTGTATGGAAACTCCACCAAGGGTAGTTGATCATCCGAGATATGACCAAAGTCAAGGACACAAGTACAGAGCATGTCCTCGAGTGTATGTATGGTTCTCTCAGTCTGTCCATCCGTCTGAGGACTGAAGGTGGTGCTTAGACGTAACTACATCCCAAAGGCTTCCTGCAACCCCTTCCAAAGCCGAGAAGTAAAGAGAGCATCTCTATCGGAGACTATAGTTGATGGAACACCATGAAGACGTACGATATCTTAAATGTATAGGCATCCCAAGATCTCTAATGAGCCCTACTCTATGATCGGTAGGAAGTGGGCCGACTTGGTGAGTCGATCAATGGTCACCCCGATGGAGTCATGTCCTCTAGATGTACGTGGATGCCCTATCACAAAATCCATGGATATCCCATCCCATTTCTACTCTAGATTCTATAAGGCATGTACCAAACCTACTGGTACCTGTTGCTCCGCCTTCGCTTGCTGGCAAGGGAGGCATTGTGAAATGAAATCTGATACAGCCTTCTTTATACCTAGCCACTAGTGCTGTCGTATGGCATATTGGTACATCTTTGCAACTCCTTGATGTACTGCTAGTGGGGAAGTGTGAAACTCTCTCAGGACTTCCTCTTACAGGGCAAATGGTACCATGGTACGTCCCCTGAAGAGGATAATGTGCTCTCCTCCTTCATACAATCCATCAGGCGCTAGCCCTGTGGAAATCGGAGCACGTCACGTCTCAGAATCAACATCCCCATGTTGTGCGTTTCTGACCCACTAAAGTAGTGGAGGAGTGACTATGAGAGACTGTAGAAAGGTTGCCCCATCTCAATCCATGAAGGATATCTGCAACACGACTAGCTACTCCATCGCCTCCCCTAGCAGCTGTATGCTTGATCACCTATTGAGAGATTCGGCCACTACGTTCCCCTTCCCAGGAGTATAGACTATCTCAATGTCATAGTCCTGGAAGAACTCGTGTCATCGCTGCTGTCTCATGTTCAGTTCCTTCGGTGAGAAAATGTACCAGATACTCTGTGGTCAGAGTAGACTGTAAAGTGCTCACCCATCTGATAGTGCCACCGCATCTTCAGGGAGAATACCACTACTGCTAAGTCTAGATTATGGGTAGCATAGTTCTTCTCATGCTGCCTCAAATACCATGACTCATATGCGATCAATGCCCGCACCTACATCAAAACACACCTGAGTCCAATCCCTAATGTGTCGTGGTAAACCACGTACCCAACTCCCTCCTCCGGTAGCCTCAAGACGGCCACATTCTTCAATCTATTTCTCAGCTCTTGAAAGCTCTACTGGAATCTATCTGACCACACGAAGGGTGTCCCCTTCTTCGTCAATGCTAAAAGCGGTGCTACAACATAAGAAAAATTCTGTCACAAATCTCTGATAGTACCCAGCTTGACCTAGGAAACTCTGCACCTACGTCATGCTCTTGGGTGGCTCCAACATAAGTATTGCCTTGATCTTTACTGGTCCCATTACAACCCCAACCTCCGAGATGATGTGTCATATGAAATGAACCTCTTGAATCCAGAACTAACACTTCGAGATCTTAGTATAAATCTGGTGCTCTTAGATTGTATCTAGTACAACCCGCAAGTGGTAGGAGTGCTCCTCCTTAGTAGTTGAGTAAATCATTATTTCGTCGATGAAGACTATGACAAAAAGGTCAAGGTAAGTCTGAAATTTCCTCTTCATGAGACTCATGAACACTGCTGGAGCGTTGGTTACACCGAAAGGCATAACCACGAACTCATAGTGACCATACAGACACCTGAAGGCCGTCTTCTACACATCCTCATCTCGAACTCTGAGCTGCTGATAGCCTGACATGAGGTCTATCTTCGAGAACCATCATGCTCCCTTGAACCAATCAATGAGGTCATCAATCATTGGGAGTGGGTACTTGTTCTTTAAGGTCAGCTGATTTAGGCGACAATAGTCGACACATAGTCGTAAGCTCCCCTCCGCCTTCATGGAGAATAAAATCAGGGAGCCCAGGGTGATACACTAGGTCAGATGGATCTCTTTCCCTACAAGTCCTATAGTTGTACCCGCAGCTCACGAAGCATGGAGGGAGCCATATGATATGCTGGAGTAGATATCGGTACTGTCTAGGGGTACAGGTCTATGTAGAAGTCTACATCTCTACAAAGAGGTAGTGCTAGAACATCGTCAAGAAAAATGTCCGCATACTAATCTACCATAATAGAAAAACTCAGACTCCAAACATAAATCGCTCCAAGGATGAGACTAGCCAACCGATGGGTGACCGACTACCCTCTCCACTGCGTAAGTCCATCCTGCACTAAAAAGGCTCCCTTCTTGCTGGTGAAGTTGAACCTACTCCCATCAATGCGTACACAATTCACATTGATCCTAATGTAGTAAATTTGATCATGGACTATAGACAACCATTACATACCCAAGATAACGTCAAAAGGCCTCGATGCCGCTACAAGAAGATCCCAACTGAAGCTCTCATCTCCTAGAGAAATCTCACATTTCCGAAACCAGGGCGTAATCATCGAGTCTGCTCCCGTAGGAGTCTCTAGAGAAAAGGATCGAGCCAACGGCTTCATCGGAATCTCTGAGATTCGAAAAAGGTAAGTGAAAATAAAAGATTGACTCGCTCATGTGTCTATAAGTACTGCAGCACGGGTAGAGTAGACATAGATACTACCTCGAATCATCTAAGGTGCGCCATGGTCATAGGCCTCCACTTCCAAGAGTGGAGCCTGCCCATGTCTGCCAGCTCCCTGTGGTCGGAGTGGTCCTCCTGGTGGTGGTGGTGGTAGAGCCTCAAAGCGTCGTCCACCACCCGTTTCTCTGCCAGCTCCTCTGCCTCATCCGCCTGATCCCTACGGACAGGCACGGTCGAACCTCTGCCTCAGCCTGGGAGGTCCTTATACTATCTTTTTCTCATCCGTATGGTTGGTCGGGCAGTCCAGTGCCATGTGACCCTGCCCTCCACATGCATATCACTGCCTACCCCTCGAATGGCTAGCTCCGTTTTGTGTGCCTTGAACCTATGAACCAATACCCCTGGGTAGTCCACCTGATGGCCTGGTCTGCTTGGACCTCTGCGAAATCTGTCTACTGCCGGCTGCAGAAGACTCCGCTATGTGTTGCCCTATGGTGGGTCTCACTTTTGTCGTTGACTCAGCAAGAAATAACTCCACAGAAAGGACTCGCTCCAGCACTCCTACCTGCATCAGAATGCTATGGGAGATAATCGAAGCCCATATCTCATGACTCAGTCTGTGCTCGATAGTCCGGGCCTGGATGAATGGGTCCTATACCAGGTTTGTCGAGTAGCATGAGAGGTCAGTAAATCTCGCTGAGTACTGAGCGACATTCATGCTGCCCTGCCGTAGATGAAGTAACTCCTGAATCTGCACCGCATGAAGGGTGGATGGAACAAACCTTGAGCAGAAGAGACTCTCAAAGTCCGTACAAAGTATATATGCCTCTTCATGAACCTGGATCATCAAGCTCCACAATCTACCTACTGTTGCGTGTAGTAGACTTGTAGAAATGATCAATATATGGTCAGCTGGTGTCCCTACTAATCTATAGAATATGACGATAGACTCCAGCCAATCCTCGACTACATGAGAGTCCATATCTCTGCAGAACATGGGTGGCCTCTGTCACTAAAACTCGTGCAACGCGCTCAGTCGGCATGCACCCACTGCTGCTGGGGCTGGTAGTATCGGTGGCTCAGCGAGTAGTGGTACTGCTGGTGACTCAACTATGATGGGGCCCTGAACCGAGATCCTGTCACTCGGTGGGCTGCCATCTCATATGCGACTCGAAACCCTAGCCGGCTGCCTTCGTGGGACCATCCTTAAAAGAAACAGGTAAGACACAGTCAAATAGTATACCTGATGAGCTGACACAAAGTAATCACAAATAAAACTTTTGAAACACACAAGAAATCGATGTTTTCTTTCACTGATTCAAAAATCAAAAGTCAGGGTCATATTGTACAGATACTTCGGCTGCCGCACCAACAATGGTCTCCCTGGACAGAAAACCATATTCATTACTCTTAACACTATTGCTTCATAGTAGAGAATGATCAGAGTCCTGAGTTCTTCGGTAGAACCGACTCCTCTAATACCAATTTGTCAGGACCCGTCGTTGGGTCCCGTTTCATGACTACCCGAAGCCTGCCATTTATAGGCCAGGTACTGGTGACAAGCACCAAAGGTGTAAGTCCTGATAAAAGGGAAGGCATTGACTTTATAAAAGTAAAAAAACACAATAGAGCACAGAACTGAAGTATGCACTAAGATAAATGAGTACAAAAATAAGTGCTGTAAAGTAAATGGGCTAGTATTCAAACCCAACTAAAAGTACAGTACAACTAAAAAGAATGTATAACAGCAGTAAAGTAAAGAAGCAACCACCGAGTTGTCCTTTGGATATCCCACCTGATGTGTGGGTTCTGATGGTATCCTCACCTCCTTGGGTTTGGCCATCCGATCCATGTACGTCCAGTCTAGCTGTCCATCTCTGGGTACCATCCAGCTCCACAATCCTCTGCCTCGATCAGTGTTGTATGTCGTCTGCATCAAGCACAACGTAGTGCTAGTATAGCCCGTGCATGTGTGATTATACGATAATCAGTAAGGAACCCGAGACCCCCGAAGGTTGTCCAAAATCCACCAAGGATAAACCACAAAGGAAATATAAAATCACAAAGTATCAACCAACTGTACATAGGTATATTCCCATACATATACCTAAGTCATCAATTCCAGTTCGACATCAACTCTCGAGCCCATGTACATCCCAGTCCACATAGGAGATAAGTAAATAAATCTAATGGTAATGATGGAATAGTCAAGACTCTGCTCACATAGGTATAAAACATATGAAGAGGGGTGGAGATGATTAGATGTATCCTTTGAATAATCTCCTCTATTGAATCCACAAAGGTTCCAAGTACAGAAGTCATCACTACCGAACCCACAGAGGATCCAAGTATAGTAACCATCACTGCTGAACCCACATAGGATCCATGTAAATTCATCATCGCGGTCGAATCCACGGAGGATCCAAGTACAATCATCCTCGCTGTCAAACCCACGGAGGATCCCATCACGGTAGTCGTCGCAGCCGCAACCAGCTCTAGGGTTCCCACACACAGCGTGCTCCATTCAGGGAGGGTACGCTCCTCGAGAAAAAGGGGTCGATATATCAACTATCATGAAGTATATATTTTATGAATCTTGGAGTTCCATCTCATCAAAAGGAACTCAACGCGACAGAAAACGCATCAATCTGATGCCCAGTCTGAGAGATACTGGCTTTTTCGTTCTAGGTTCTCGGTTAGAAATAATCTCGTTTCTAACCCGAACAATATCAAAATTCATCCAAAACTCACTTAGAGTATCACAAAACAGGTGCCTCATTGCGAGGGTCCTAGTTCCGTAGATGGCGCATCGACCAGACATGTAGTCTTCGAGTTATTCATCTTTAAGTGAAAACGGTCCCTGCCCATTAAGCCCAGTGGGCTGGCAAGTTGGGTCAACCCGGTCGTGGCGGGGTCCGACCCAGCTGGTGTCAGACCGATCCAGTGAAAAGGGAGGCCCAGCCCGAAGGGGCGTGGCCCGGCCAGAAGGGGGCACGAACCGGCCCAACATGGTGTGGCCCGGACTGATGCGGTCTGGCCCGGCCCGGCGGACCACGGCTCCGCCCATAGGCCGCGCGGTCCGGGGGGGGGGGGGACTGCAGGCTAACCGAACTGTAGGTGCCAAGTGGAGTCGACCTTACTAAATGGACGGACGAAGTCAACCGGCCTTCATGGCACAAGAGGCCCGCTCGGGCGGGCAGCGGTTCATCTGGTGCGGTGACCTCCTGGTGCCTCGACTCTCCTCCGCCCGGCCGACAGACGGGCCGACCGGTTCTTCCACCGAAGTGGACCGGGGAAGGCAAGCCATGGTCTTCCGCAGAGTAGATCCCCTTGTGGCGCCATGGACCACCTTTGGCATCGCCGGCTTAAGCCGGTCGGTTCTTCGTCGGTCGAGTAGCCCCCGATTATGGGCCGTAGTTCCTTCTCACGAGGCCAGCGCCTTCATTTTCTGCTGCTTTTATACATCACCACTTATTTCCAACATGGTCTCAATCACAAATAATGAACACATCAGAGGGTCGTCGGGCTTTGTGCGTTCGGCCCGTGCCCTCCGTGTTAGGTGGTAACAGTTGGCTGAATTCTTTTCAGAAAAATCAACGAAGAAAAATAACAATTATATTCAACTAAAATTGTGTACTATTTCCCTACCTTGGAAAAGATTCACTTTATTTGAGCGTCGTGGATGACGGTATCGATTCCATCATCGTCGAAGCGTACCCGAACTCTTGTCACGGAGAAAAGAAAAGAAGGAGTGTCGTCTCTCTTCGTGGAGTCAGTGTTCTTCATCGAAGAGGCGTTGTTCATCATGGATGGATGGTGTTCTTCTTCGGATAAGAACGCTATTCTCGGTTTCTCAAAAGCTCTCTCCCTTAACACAACGAAATCCCCAAAAATAAAATAATAGGCTAAGGCTATTATTTTATTAACCAATGCAATTCAAATTTCAATCCACTTAATTTGATTAATTTAAGAGTTAGAATTCATTGATTAACATGTATTGGAAAACATTAAAGAGGGAGAGAGGGGGAGAAAGAGTTCTAATAAATAAGGGGGGTTGTCATGAATTAAACAAGGGAGTTTAAATGGGGTTAAGGGAGGTTATGGGGAGATGAAGGGTTGGGGATCATGTGGGACCCACCTCTCCAATATCCACACATGGGATGTTGGGTGGGTGTGGGCCCCACCAACAACATCCCATTAGAGGAATTAACTTCCATAGATACATATAAAATTGTTCTAACAATTTTATTTAACTTCTTAATTTAACCCCAATTTTAAATTTCAACCCCCATAAAACGCAACTGCGGTAAAGGTCCCCTTAAGAAAATACCGGCGTTGTGAGTTCATCGGTGCCCTCGGATTTCAATTCTGATCATTGGTTCAAAAGATAGAAAATCCACTCATTCATTCAATGAATACACTTGAGCTAAACTTTAGAAAATTATTCCAGGTACACCGGGCCTCGGAATCAGGTGCTGTTAGAAACTGCATACTTGTAAAATTTCAATGAATTTAAGAAAAAATTCTCCTTGAAGTTTTCGGGTATTTACATGTAAGGGTTGTTTTAATACTTCACATAACAATATCCTATATATTGAGGATACTGGTGTTTTTATGTAATAAAATAAAAAGAATATAATAGGGAGTGAAGAAGTACAGTAATGGAAAAGAATTTTAGGGAAGATGCTACCTCTTAAAACATGTAACTCTCATGTATTTGAGCCAAAATAATAATTTAAATTGTCTTATCATTAAGAGAAATATTTTAGGGGGATATTGGGAAATTCATGGAGCAGATTTTGGATGAGCCAAAAGGCATTAGAGGTGTCTATAATGGGTTAGAGGTTGTGGCCTTTTATAAGAGGGAGGAAGGGATCTTTAGGAATGATTGAACAAATTATTTTATTATAAAATAATATTCATTTTCAAAAAGACCAAAACTCATTAAATTTTATTATACGATGAATATAAGTTGAAATAAAACTATACAATTAAAATTTTATAGGGTTTGGATATTTTTTAATCCCTATCCTTGTTATTTAACCCTTTTTTACTCTTACTGTTTTATCAAGCATTTAACACTCTAAGATTCAAAATAGTTACAAAAACATTAAAAATATGTAATTAAGGATTCTATAATAAATATTAAGACTTATTATAACCACTTGGCGGAATCTTAGATTTTTTTTAATTTAATTAAATTTAATAAATTAATTTATATTTTAAAACATAAATTATGTCAATTTTGACCCTATTCATATCATTACATTTTTTTAAATTCCATTAAAACAATATTGATTCGAAAAAACATCATTAATAATATTAAAAAATGAAACAATAATCCATAAAATTCGTGGATGACATCAAAATAACAAAATTACATTTATTTTAACATTTTTAATATCATTTATTTGAATCCTTTATTAATGAAGCAATCAATACATTATAAATGTTTCATAATTAAATTTATTTATTTAATAACTAAAAAAAGTAAAATACCATGATTTAGGAAATAATTTTATATTTCTAATTAATATTTATAGTCAAATAGATCTGTTATATATCCTAATATAAAAATTGTTTTCCAGAATGATATATGTTTATGATATATTATCCTTAAATTTAAATTTAAAGTAATTAAACGTCATTTTCACATTCAAGTTGCTTTATGCAGTCCTAAAATCGACCAAAGGATGCCCATAGTCGTACATATATCATCTAATAGGGTTATTACATGTATTAGGTTAATTTAATAATATTATAATATTATTTTTTTACCCTTATTTACCAATTTTACCCTTTAACCATGATAAATAAAATATTTACTGAAGTTACTATTCATTATGTCCAAAAATAAAAGGTTCCAATTTAGAAAATTTTGACATCCTATTTCCAAATAATGAATAAAATTTTCCAAATTCAAAACATATTATTTCTAGAAATAAATTTAAAATTAGTTTTTGTTGTCAAAACCAAAAAGTGTGTATTTTAGAAATAATAACTATGAAAGGACTGACAAGTGTTTATGTCTAATTAAAAAGTAAAATTACATATAATGACCAAAATTGGATTAAATGGTAAAAACATAATCTAATTATACATTAAAACCAACTATAAAGATAATATTACCATATAAATTAATCATATGAAAAGATAGTTTTGACATAAGATGCAGTATTTTTCAATATGCATTAAAAATGATATTTATCAAAAAAGAAACCAAAAATCTACCTTAATTATATATTCATATCCCGCTACTAAAGAAGAAGATTATTTTGTCAAATGGAACATATAAAAGTGATAATAATAGATTTCAAAAGGGTTCTCCATCAAAAGGTCGTAAAGCATCCTTTAAGATCTTTTCTTGCATAAAACCAGATTCAATCTTTTTTTAAGAATCTAAAATTTATTAGATAAATGTAAATTTTTTTTTACCAACATGTTTCATCAAAATATAGTTATTTATATTAATTCCTACATAATAAATTCTATGCATTAACTACTCCATAAAATAATAATAATAATATATTATTTTTTTGTATAACTCTACTTTGTGTGCAACGTAAGATTTTGGAGAAACCTGTTATTATGTGCTGAGTACGCTATTGGACATTGATTCTCGTTTAATGTTAAATTAATATTTAATTCACGAGTTTAGAAAAAATATGAATATATCATAATCTTTATTTACCTGGGATGGTACATCCTTCCCCTTTTTGGAAATTGTGTCCTCACAATTTTATTCACCAACCTAATATGTGGGGTATTTATCAATCATAGAATTCTCTGATACCCACATTTCCTATTCAATGATATGGTTTTTTCACAAAACCATTTCCTAATAAATTAACTTATTTCAAAACACTTTATCTCTTCAGTCCAGAATCTGGACCTGTTGTTCCTCATAAGAATGATTCTCTTCAAACTAAACAACCTCTGGAATCAAAACATGAGATAAATCAGGCATATAGTTTCTTAACATTTAAATATGAAAAACATGGTGTACCTATGATAAACATGTATGTAAAGCTACTATGTAGGAAACTAATCCTACTTTCTCCAGAATTTTATAAGGTCCAATGAGCCTTGAACTCAAATTTGTTTTCTAACAAAACACATCAAACCTTTTCATGGGGAATCATTGAGGAAGACATGATCACCTCCCTCAGATGAAATATCCTTCCTTTGGTAATCCAGATAACGTTTCTGCCTGGTCAGAGCTGTTATCATGTGCTTTTAAACGACCAACACCTTTTCAGCCATCTCGTCAAAAAAATCTAGTCCCATCAACTTCCTCTCACCTACTACATCCCAAATTTATATAGATCGACACTTCGTTCCATATAATTCCTCAAATGGTGCCATATGTATACTGGAATGAAAAATATTATTATAATAAAACTCATCAAAATAAATATGTTCTTCCTAACTTCGCTAGTAATACATTGAGCAAGAATGAAACATATCATCCAATGTATCAATTTTTAGTTCTAACTACCCTTTTGACTGAGGATGAAAGGTTGTTCTAAAATTTATCTCAGTACCCAATGACTTCTGAAGGCCTTTTCAAAAGATATAAGTGAACCTCATATCACTATAAGATACAATAGAGATAAAAACTCCATGCAACCTGACAATCTCTTTAAAATAATACCGAGAAAGTTGATCTAGATACAAAATATCTCAAATAGGAAGGAAATGAGTTGATTTAGTCAATTTATCAATAATAACCTAGATTTCATTATTATCTCAGATGACTTCAATAATCCCACATTGAAATCTTTGGACCTAATTTCCCATTTCCACTCTGGAATTGGAAAAGGACGAAGAATCCATTTCGGTAACTGCCACTCCACTTTAAACTATTGAAAAGTCAAACATATCAATGTAATGTCAGCAATATCTCTTTCCATTCCATCCCACTATTAATAATCCCAAAGATCTCTATACATCTTAGTACTGCTAGGATGAACTGATAATGGAGAACTATGGGAATCGCATAATAATTATTTCTTCAACTACGAATCACAAGTCACAATAACCACTTTCCAAACCATAAAAGAAGTCTCTATCAATGTTAAACTCATGTTACATACCTTTCTAAATCAATTCTACCTTTTTCAGAAACTCACTATCTACTTTTAGTGTTAGCCTTATTCTATCTGTCAGAGACAATGTCAATGCCATCGGAACGAAAGCAGAGGAATTCCATTCACCAAGAACATCCAATCGAAAATTCATAAAATAAAAAACCAAAGGATTATGTTCCAAATGTAGAATGGTTAAGGTAGAATTACGCTTTCAACTCAAAGCATCAACCACATTATTTTAATTTTCTCAGATTTTAATAAATCGCGCAATCATAATCCTATATTAATTCTATCTGTATCCTTTTTCTCATGTTTAATTTTTTATAAGTGAATATATACTTCAATCTTTTATGATTAGTATATATTTTCTAATTTATGCTATAAAAATGATGTCTCCAAATTTTTAATTAAAAAAACAAACAGTAGCTAATTACAAATCATGTGTAAGGATATATAACTCATGATGTTTGAATTGACCTGAAGCATAAGAAATTACCAAAACATTTTTCATGAGGACACAAATAAGTCCTTTCGACGAAGAATCATTGTAGGTAACAAACTCACCATTTCTTGAAGGTAATGCCAATACTGGAGAATTCACCAATCTTCTTTTTAATTCCTGATAACAATCATCACATTCTTTTGTCCAAATAAATTTACCACCTTTTCGAATTAAATAAGTCATTGGTCTAGATAACTATGAAAATGTTTCAACAAAAATTTGGTAATAACCTACTAATCCAAGAAAACTGTGACTCTAGATTACATGTGTTGGTCTTGGCCATTCATTAACAACTTTTGATTTAGCAGGATCAATAATTAAGCAATCATAAAAAAAATGTGACCATGGAATGAAATTTTTGGTAACCAATACTCACACATGATGAATATCCCATACAGTTTCTTTTATTATAAGGCTCGAAATACAACCCTTAAATGACATTCATGATCCAATTTTCTTTAGAATATACAAAAATATCATCAAAAAACACAACCAAATACTTATCTAATTACTCATAGAAAATTATATTCATATGATACACAAATATAATAGGTGCATTGGTTAACCCAAAAGGCATAAATACAAATTCTTCATGAACATATCTAGTATGAAACACGGTCTTCAGAATGCTTCTTTCTTTACATTCAACTGATGTTACCCTGATCTCATGTGAATCGTCGAAAAATTCTGAACTCCCTAGAAGTGATAAAACAAATCATTGATATGGGTAAAATGATACATGTTCATAATAGTTATTTTATTCAAGGCTCTATAATCAATGAAAATTCTCATTGAACTATCTTTCTTTTTAACAAACAAGACAAGCGCAACCTAATGTGATGTTCTAGGTCAGATAAAACCTTTATCTAATAACTCGTGATATTGCTACATTAACTCTAAATGTTCAATTAGATCCATTCGATAAGGGGTTTTTAAAATTGGATTAACATTAGGAACAAAGTAAAAAAAGTAAATTCAACTTCGCGATTAGGTATTATACCAAGAAACTAATCTGGAAAAACATCAAGATACTCATTTACAACTTGAACGTCATTAATCTAAATAGTTCATTTGATTTCAAAAATATGTAGAATGTAACATTAATTTTCATGTTTTACTAGTTTCTCAGCTTCCTGATATGTTATCAAAAGATAGGGTTCATGCATGTACACAAACTAAAATTATTTTGTAAAAGGAACCTCATTAGCTCTATAGTCAATCTTAGCATGTTGAAAAAAAAATCCAATCCATACCCAAAATAATTTCAAACTCTACTATAGGAAAAACAATAGGGTTTATAGGTAGATTATTTCAACAAACAAGTGCATGATGGTTCTTATAATTTCTTTCTGTCTCAAAATTTCCTCTCCATGTTTTTACAATTAGTTAACGATTCATATCATTATATGGAATTCCCAATTTAGTATAAAACTTCTCAGAAGTGAAAGAATATGTAGACCCTGAATGAAACACCACATTTACATAATAAAAAAAACAAATAGTGTACCTGATTCTACTTTATTTGATGGCTGAACATCTGCTAATGTAGTTGCAAAGGAATACACTGCCCCATTATACTTGTAGTCTGACAACTATCTATCATTTGAGTTCTTCATTGGATACTAATTTTCATAATGACCCATTTCATTGAACATAAAACATTTTACTAACTGTATATCAGAATTTTTTCTTACAGTTACCCTAATCTATTTTAGTACAATTATGATCCTTATGTCCCATTTGACCACATCGAATGAATTTAACAAAATTGAAAAGGTATTCCCCCTGTGTTATTTTTACGAAAATTTTCACAAACAGTAAACATATGTTCTTTACCATCAGACTATTTTGAAAAGTTCTTCCCTTTCATCTTCCACCTTGACATCTTATTCTTTTGTCTGTCAATGAACACCTGCTCAGCAGCTAACTCCATTTCAACGTTCTCTGCACATTGGAATAAAATTTCATAACATTTGAACTCATGAGAAGCTATAGCCCTTTGATACATTTGATTTCATCCTGAGTAAATAATGATTGATTTTTCTATCAAGATCTCGTATGACATTTGGATCATACATTTATATTCTAGTGAATCTTTCTTCATAATCATCCACTTAAACATTCTCTTTCCTCTATTCTATGAATTTCCTTTCCTTCCTAAGTTGAACCACCTTAGGATAATATTTCCAAAGAAACATACCTCTAAAATTTTCAGTACTCCAGAAATTTTTAACCATCTATCACCACTGATCAGCTTCAACATAAAAAAAACAGATATACTATCCTTTTGATGTCATGAAAACCCCATATCATTGAAATTTTTCTAGTGCATTAATCCAACCTTCAGCTAGCACATGATCAGATGATCCTCTGAATTATGGGGTGTGTTGCCTCATGAAATTCTCTACTATTTCCATGTTCCTCTATGGTTGATCTGGATGATCTCATGCATGGATACCACTACAATTTATAGCCTGATTCAAATGTTCCTTAACTGCAACAAACTATTTAGTTCTGATTTCAACCTTCTCATGATGCTGATTTGGTTGTTTTTTTCATCTCGATGTCATCCCATCATAGTTTCCTTGTTTCCACTAGGAAAAACCATTTTGAACAGAGAAATGCCATAAGAAAAGAAACATGGTTATTCATTAATGCTATATCATTTCAATCTTACCATAAATTAATTTATGGATATTAATTTAACAATATCCTAACTCCTAAAGATGTCCAAAACGCCCTCTGATACCAACTATAAAGCATGACCTTAAACATTACATAATCTTGAGTTAACTCAACAATTAACATTGAGAATATTTTTAGTTTTAGAGTTTTGGAGAATTATGCCATACAAATCAACAAGATAATACTTTTCTATCATAAAACATATTCCCTTTAACATACCTCATGATATCATAAGATTTATGAATATCACATAGAAATCATAAATCATAATGGTTATTTGTGACATATATAACATACATATATTATAGCTTTCATAACAACATAGGGAGTTACATTTGGATTACCCATTATAGTATATTCCCTAAATCTATTTGGATAATCATTAACATTTACATCTAAAATGTTTACCAATGCATTGGAGAACTATCGCAGGCTCACCCACCCTAAGTTTATCACAGATTCACCCATATATGTAAACAATGCCACAGAACTATAACATAATCATAACACATGAAAAAGTATAAAGTAAAGATAAAATCTCAACATTGTAATCAAAATATATCATTTCAAGATAATGACATAATAAATTCTTTCTAAATACCATTTTCAATACCACAATATGTAAAAAGGGTGTGTTGTTTTTATTTTTCTTTTAAAAACACTATGACTAGTATAGTAATCCAAATATCAAATAATGCTCATGGATATGGAAAGGTCGTTGTCCCTATGCACGTTAAAAAGAAACATTCCCTTTATTATATATTAAAACTCTACGTATAAAAAATATTCACATTGAATTATATTAAAAGTCAAAGGGGTTTATACAGTGTATAAAATAAAGTCATGTATAAATTAAAATAAGCCTCAATAAAAGAAGATTGAGACAGATTCCATTACCTTGAGTCCTACTTGTAACACCCCAAGCTTCTATGGTACGTTTCCCTTTGAATAATGCAATAGCTTGCATTGTACGGAACTTCGAGATTCCAACACACCGCGACCAATCAAACTAGCTGTTATGAATATTAATTCCCTGCTTTTTAAAATTTAAAAAATTTTATTTTTCATAATGTACTTCATTTTTGTATTTGTAATATCGAAATTAACTTAGGGTGATTTTTTGGTTTTTTTTCTAAAAACATTCAATTTTTTATGAATAGTGGAAAACGATGTGTTATTAGTAAAAACCGACATTTTATTTAAAGAATTATTTATTTAATTATAATATATATTATGTTAAAATATATACATAAAACTTATTTATGTTCAACACAATTCATCACAGTCATTTTATTATATGTTTAGATATAAAAAATTTTATCGAACTTTTAACCGTCTTTTACCCACCTCTTAGGTGCATTTAAAAATTTGCATAAAACATAATTTTACAACTTCTATGAGTTTAATTTAAAAAGTCTAAGAGACACGGTTAATATTAGTATGTAAAATTTTGTTCATGAAGATGAAAATATTATTTGGTGAATAGTAATTTTTGATATATTTACCACAGTTAAAAGTAAATAAGGTAATTAAGGGTAAAAATGATATCATAATTACTCTAACACATGTCCTAATTTATCTGGATATTTATAGTTCGACCAAAAACAAACTTAGAAATAAAATATTATCCACTTTCGTCCACCTGAATTAGATTAGGACATTTATTATTATTTAATTTTAAAATGAGTTAAAAAGGTAAAATTCAACGTTTAATAACTAAACCATTTTTAATATAAGGTTACACACAATATAAATTAGACTATAAATATTCATTATAAATAGACAATGATTTCCTATGCAATGGTATTTTGGTTATAATTTTGAGACATTATATAATTTAATTTATTTATGACACAATAATGGTGTAGTAATTAAATTATTAAACTTTTTTTAAAATAATTGATATTATAAATATCAAAATAAATGTAAATTGAGACTTATGATGAATTAAAATAATTTTATAGGTTAATATGATATTTTAGGGTTGGTTAAATTAATTTTATTTGATGTGATAATGTTTTTATGGCTTTCAAAAAAAATCAATTACTAAACAGTTTCAAAATTGACATAATTGAGTTTTTAAAACAAATATTATATTATTAATTGATATAACATTCATAATAATCCAATGTTCTTCCAAATGACTTAGTTAAAGTTATATATGTTAATAATTAACCACACGGGGTTCGATTGACTTGTTATAGAATGTTTATTAAGAATATAATATAAAAATACATTGAGGCATGGTAATGTCAAACTTCTTAACTAATAGTAAAATCTAAAAGATAAGGTTAATATGATTACCTAAACCAATATAAAATCTATTGGTTGAGAGTTTTTCAAACATTAAACTCCTTAGCCTTTAAATAATTTATTTTGGAACCATTAGAAACCGGAAAATATTTTATTATAATATATTATTTCAAGCTTCCCTTAAAGTGACCCTCACCTCTGTTATAAATGGTCACTTCCCCTTCTCTAACTTTCATTCCTCCCAAGACATTTGGATCGGCCAACCCCTACACTAATATCCTCCAAACATTCCTCCCTTCATCTCATAGGCCTTCCATTGGTCAGAAATCCACCCTATGGAGCTATTTTGAACAAACGAAATGGAAGAACTCAAAGAATATGTAAATATTTCATCACCTCTTTCAACTTCTTTTCTTCTTCCACTTCCTCTTTCTATGTTATTTATATTAAAAAATAATTACTCCAATATCTTCTATATATTTTGATGTTATTATAAAAATAGTACAACCATATTCATTATTATATCCATCATATAAATGAAAAATTCACTATACGTGTGTACATCCAGATTATGGTCTCCATGTCATGGTGTAGATTGTTATTAAAACACTTCATTATTTGGATGATTATAATAAATAAGTATAAATGATGTAAATAATAAATAAAAAATGTTAATTATTAATTATATATGATATAACATCCAATAACATATGACTTTTCCATCAATATAATGATATTGTCGCTCGTGCGTATGTACCGATTACCTTCTCCATGGACGTAATGAGATTCATTCCCCAACGTAATCATTCAAGAATAATTTTCACTTTATGATTAAAAATAATTCTTATGAACATAATATCACTTTTTATATGAATCAAATACATCCTATACATAACAAACATGGCTTATGTAACCATGAATATAAAGGAAAACGAATCCGCTAACTCCCGGAACGATGATACTACAAAAATATTGTTAACATTGCAACATTATAAGATCATATATGATATCATATTTATGTATAGAGTTCTTTTATTATTTAAAAACAATGTTTTAACTATTATAAAGGAGGTTATAATAATATTTGACTAAGGAAAATTACAAGGTAAGGGTTAATTTCAGAATCTCTATATTATCTGAGGTTATTTTTACCTAAGTATCTAATTGGGCCTCTTTATCATCCACATTAGTGTTTTATTAAAAATGTATTTCAAAACATTTTTACTATTTAATATAAAATGTGTTAAATTTATTTATACCCTTATTTGGCCTTATATGTTTTGAAAGGAATCTTTCCGTCATTTTCCAAACAAGGTACATTATGATCTTTTTTAAAACATTTAGCAAGATTGTTTTTTCAAAACTTATATGGCGAGTGCGGATATTTTCTTCCATTATAAAATCATAAAAGCTTCCCTTACTATATATATATATATATAATTAATTTATTATTTTATAATTATTCGACTTTTAAATTATTTCAAAATAGAAAGAGACATTTCTATAAAAAATGATTTGATTTCATCTATGTCAACATCCTTTTGAGGGATTTTAAGCTTGTTAGAAGTTGATATATTATGATACAAATCTTCCATATTTAATTTAAGGTTTTGTGATATGTTTTATGGTTGATGTGTTATTCTTATACCATTCATGGTTTATGGATAAAGTATCTACATTTCTTATGCTTGTTTTAATACGAATGTTTATTTTATGTTTAACCCTTTTCATATGAGGAAAGCATTGGACTTAGTAAGGGATGGGTGGATCTATCTATTATTCCTCGATGCATCAGTAGGTCTCATATGAAAAAATAGTGTCTTGGCACAAGTACTTGACAAAATATTATTTGTAGTCTTGGAACAAGACCTTGACTATGGGTTTATGATGTCTGGCATTATGCATTCCATCATTTTGAAAGTGGCTATTTATATTGCATGTGATTATTGGACTAGTAGAATATCCATGTGAATAAGTAAATGGAATTGTTTGGTTTTATATTTTCCATATAATGTGAAATTTTAAATTTAAAATGATTTTGTTTTAGTCAAATAAATTTCCTTAAATGTTTATCCTTATTTACAAAAGATTCCGCTATATTGTTATCTTTAATGAGAATCTAAGCTCACCCCTTTTTAAGTTTTATGTTTTCCAGGATTTGATGATGTATTTTATGGTTGTCATCAAGGGATAGGATAAGGATATATTTGTGTTTAAAAAAGGGAACAAAATGTTTTTGATGTATTTATTTCATGATGTAATGTGAAACATATGAATGTATCTAGTACTTTCAAGGCTACTAAACTGATCGGTCTTTTAGGACATGATTACTTATATCATGCCAATGTTATGTAATAATTCACCGACTCTGGGTAACATGGGTCATGGCATAATAGTTGGTATCAGAGGATGTTTAATACAAAACAATAATGTAGATTTTGAAAACCTATGATTTTAGAACATTACCCTAAGATGGACTTTGAGGATTAGTATAGAAGAACTTTCTATAATTTTGGTACTATAGTGATTTTGTGATTTTTCCATGAAATAAATCCCTATATAGATACAAGCAGGTAGAGGTGGATCTTACACAGTGGTACCTAGGGGTAAAACACAAAAACACCTCATTGAGCTAGACTAAAATCGGAACTGGTTCATGATAATGGGCCTTGCTGCACTCTTGGATATGACACTCCCGGGGGTTATTCATAGGATAATTTTAATTTTCATTAAAATCCATTTTGAAGGGTTTATGAGTGTATACATCCTCGAATATTTTTTTTGATTATGGATTATATCCATAAACTGTTCAATTTTTGTTAATAGTTTTACAAGATTGGAATTATGTATTATGATTCATAAACTAATCTATTGTATGCCATTATTTAAAAAATGTTCCCTAGTTTAAGGAATATAAACCATATAAATGAATGTAATTCATGTAGTGATTCCCCTTCTACTCAAGATTATTATAGTGAAGATGGTGATGTAACTGGTGAAGATCATCTTATCACCATACTGGGACAACACACTCAGGTTATGAATAATAACCTTACCCATATGGAGAACCCTGATCTGCAACGTGTAGGATCAATGTTAGACCGATTCATGAGGCAACAACCATTGAATTTAATGGGAGTACAAATCCATTACTAGCTGAGCAATGTATAAATTCCTTAGGGAAAATATTTCACGCTTTAGGGAGTATCTAAAGGGCAAAAGTTGTCATGGTAGTTTATTGCCTCACAAGAGATGAATATCAATGGTGGTTATTGATTAAAAACACAATGGAAGATGATTAATAATCAAATACTGAATTTTGGGAGTTTAAAGAGATTATATTAGAAAAATAATTTTCTCGTGACCATCGAATGGATATGGAAAGGCCATTTTTGAGTCTGAGACTAAAGAAGGATGAGAATGCCACAAAATATGAGGCTATCTTTTCTAGGTTAGAAAGGCATGATACAGATTATATATATAACACAAGCAGTATGATTTCTCGAATATTGATGCGTTAAAACCATTTCTCTGATGATAATTAGTCTCACAATTCTTCTTATCATACGAAAATATTGTCTCATGTACTATCAAGATGGAAACAGAATTATTTATGTCTTATGAATTTAAAGCAAAGAAAGAGAAAAATATATCTACTGAACACTTTGGAAATGGAAATAAGGGGAAGATTGGAAAATTTGAAAATCCATCATGTGGTAAATGTGGGAAAAAACACCCGGTACTTCCCTAAGAGTAAAGGGAGTCTGTTACAAGTGTGGTGAAAAAGGAAACTAAGCTCATGATTGTAAGGAGAAGAAAGAATATGTCAATGTTGAATGCTACAATTTTAGAGAAAAGGGGAATTATCCAAATGAATTTCCTAATCGCCAAGAGAACATACCTTAGAAAATACCATGTGAGAAAGGAAAAGCTTATGTGATCACTACTACTGATATTGAAGCTCCAAAAGATGTTGTGGTAGGTAATTTAATGGTATTCTCATGTTTATCCAATGATTTATTTGATTCTGGATCATCACATTGTTTCATATCTTCCATGTTTTCTTTGAATATTAGATATTTTCAATTTTACTTAACAAAAGAGTTGTCTATCAAAACACCTAAGGGAAGTATTATCACAACAATGTTTTGTGAATCAGTTCCCATTAGGTCACATAAGTGTTCATTATCTGTTGATATCATCATCATACCCATGATTGAATTTGATATAATCCTCAGAATAAATTGCCTTTCAGACCATGATGTGAAAATTTATTATAAGAAGAAGGGGGTTAAAATTTCTGATGATTATAAGCAGTACCTTATCTTTAAAGTAGAAATGTCCCCACCAGATTCTTTTCCATATCCACCCCCAATAGATTTACTAAATTCAATTATTGGGGAGGATAACAATGAAATAATTATAGGTTAGGAAAAGAATGTTCAAATAAAAGAAATACCTATCTTGAAAGAATATGTTGATGTGTTTCCAAAGGATTTACCTGGACATCCTCCAGATGTGTTTTCCACTGATTTAATTCCCAGTTCAAGGCCCATATCGAAGACCCCTTATAGAATGACAGCTATAGAATTAGTGGAACTAAAGAAACAACTAGAGGAATTGAGTAATAAGGGATTAATTTTCCCTAGATCTTCCCCATGGGGGAGGCCCAAATCATTTTTTTAAGTAGAAAGACGGATCTATGAGGTTTTTCACTGACTACAGGGATATCAATTCTATAACAATAATGTACAAGAATCCCCTACAACGCATTGATGATTTATTTGAACAAATTCATGGAGCACAATATTTTTCAATGATTGAACTTTGATCTATATATCATTAGTTGAGTGTAAAGAAGGAAGAATTTCTGAAAATAGTATTTCGAACCAGGTACGAGAATTATGAGTTTATAGTAATGCCTTTTGGGATAACTAATGAAACCTCTATTTTCATGGATCTAATAAACAGTTTTTTCAAGGAATATCTTGATGAATTTTTAGTGGTATTTATTGATGGTATATTGGTATACTAAAAAACCTACGAAGATAAAAAAAATCACATGAACATTATCCTAAAGACTCTTAGAAGAAATGAATTTTATGGGAAGTTTAGAAAGTGTGAAATTTGGCTTTAGAAGATTTCTTTTATTGTCCATATTTTCTCTAAGGATGGAGTCTCTGTGTGGTCCTTCTTTGAAAAATGAAATATAGGAATGGACCGCACCAAAGAGTATAACCTAGGTACATAGTTTTATTGGTTTGGAAAGTTATTATTGATGTTTTGTCCAGAATTTTTCCCGATTGGCTAACCCATTAACCAAGCTCAAAATTAATGGGGTTAAATTTGTTTGGAAAAAAGAGTGTGAAGAATGTTTTGAAGAACATAAGAGAATATTAGTTAATTCTTCTACCATGAATCCACCATTGGGGAACGATGGGTATGTTATTTATAGTGATCCATCAACGAAAGGAATTGGTTGTGTCTTTATTTAGAATGATAGAGTTATTGCCTATGGATCATGATAGCTAAAAATTCATGAGAAAAACTATCACACTCATGATCTTGGGATAGTGGCTGTAATATTTTCTTTAAAGATATGGAGACACTATTTATATGGTGAAAATGTGAGATTTATACTAATCACAAGAGTTTGCAGTATATTTTCTCACAAAAAGAACTCAACATAATGCAAAGCATATGACTTGAACTACTCAAGGATTATGATTGCACAATACAATACCACTCAGGGAAGGAAAATAAGGTGGCAGATGATTTGAGAAAAAAAGATCATGGTTTATTGAACAAGATGGGAGTCGAAAGGCATCCTATTTTCATGGACCTTGTAGAACCCCAAGATTTCTTAATATGTTATCTCATTAATGAAATTCAATAACTTGCGCTACACGCAACAACGAGTTCGAGCACACCATGACATACTATACTAGCCGTTCAAAAGTGGTTATGAATAGTATTTACTGAATTTTAAACTTTATATAATCCTTATAATTTTAGAATCCATATTAATAGTTTCATAGACATAATGTAAGAAAAAATTCATTTTTTCAGATAAAATAAGTATTTTAATAAAAATGCAATTTTACCACCTTTTAATGGCGAACCCTTTTTAAATACTATATTTGAAACTTTTGTATATTCAAATTGGAAAAATAAAATTCCACTTTATAATCAAGACATAATAATTTATTTTCAATAAATTTTTGGTGCTTTTCTGATAACATTCATATTTGGATGAATAGTGAAAAATAGTATATTTACAATAAAAACAACTTTTTTAATCAAAATAATTTATAGTGTTAAATTATAAATTTTAAGGGTTTGAAAGTATAAATAGATTATATTTTTACCATTTAATAAAATGTTATTTATTGGAAATAATTTCACTTTGAAATGGAACATATATAAGTATCAATCTTTTGTTTGTTATTATTTCATAAAAACACGCTTTTTGGTTTTGACAACGAGAATTAATTTTCAATTATTAAATGAAACTTATATGTTTTTAATTTGGATAAATTGACTTAATTTTTGAATTTATAATAAAAAAATTCTCTTAGGTGGAAATTTTGGTATTTTTATGAAAATATTCAATTTTTGATGAATAGTGAAAAACACTGAGTTATTGGTTAAAACCGAATTTTTATTTAAATAATAATTTATTATTTTTAAATTTATTTTATGTAAAAATAGATTCATTATACTAATATAAGTTCAATATAATTTATTGATTTCATTTTATAATATGTTTAGATATATAAAAATTTTATTGAACTTTTTCCGTCTTTAACCCACATCCTAGGAGAATTTGAAAATTTTCATTAAACTTAATTTTATCATTTCTGTGAGTTGAATTTAATAATTTAAAGAGACACAGTTAACCTCAGTATGTATAATTTGGTTTAATAAGATGAATATATTTTTTGTGAATTGTAACATTTGTCTTTTATTTACAGCGGTTAAAGGTAAATAAGGTATTTCAAGGTAAAAAGAATATTATAATAATAAAAAATTACCTTAACACTTGTCCTAACCTTATTGGATGAGTCATGTCCGACCATGGGAATCCTTGAATCTATTTTGGGACCTCGTGGAGCCACTTATGAATGATAATGACACTTTATTTTAATTAACTTAAAGTAAATGAAAAAAATGACATATACAAATATCTTTTAGTAAATCAATTTTTACATGGGGTTATATAAGTGACAATTTAAAATATAAATATTCATTGAAAGATAATAATATTTCATACATAATGTTATTTAATTTTTATTTCTTAGAAATTAAATAATTTAATTTATTTATGTCACAATGATGATGTAGTAATCACCTTATTAATGAAATATTAAAATATTTGATATTATAAATATCCAAATAATTGTAATTTGAGACTTGTTATGAATTAAACTAATTTTATAGATTAATATGACATGTTAGGGTTGTTTAGATGAATAATTATAGAAAAAAATTAATTTTTTAAGAATTTATAAAAAACAAAATACCAAATAGTTTCAAAATTAACATAATAGAGTTTTTAAAACAAATATTATATTATTATTTTATATTCTATTCCTATAAATCTAAAATTCTTCCAAAAGACTTAGATAATAATAGGTGTATCATTAATTAACCACTTGGGTTTCTATTGGAAGTATATAGCATGTTTATTAACCATATAATATTAAAATACAAAGAGACATGGTAAATGTCAAACTATTTAACTAAGAGTTAAATCTAAAATATAAAGTAAATATAGTAACCCAAACCTATCTAAAACCCATTGGATGAGTGTTTTTAGATCCATACCCACCTTATACTTTAAATAAATAATTTTGGAGCCTCTAGAAACCGAAAATGATTTTATTATAAAATAATATTTCTAGCTTTTCTTAAGGTGGCCCTCACTCCTCTTATAAAAGGGAACTCCCCTTCTCTTTAATTATCAACTTAAATTCCATTTTTCTTGGCCATACCCTACCCAAATACCCTATAAACTATCCTCCCTTAATCCTAGAGGCATTCCTTTAGTCAGAAATTCAACCTATGGGTACCTTTTGATCAAATCAAAAGGAAGAACCCAAAAAACAGGTAAATATTTCATCACCTCTTTCAAGTTTCTTTCTTCATCCACTTCTTCTTTATTCATTACTTCAATTATAAAGCAACTACTCCAGTATCTTATATATACTATGATGTTATTATAAATATGGTACAATGATATTCATTATTCTATCCATCCTTTTAATGACATGTCACCATACGTGCGTACGTACGACTTACCATCTCCACGTCGTGGTGTAATAGTTATTCAATACATTATTATTTAGATGGGAATAATAATGATGTTTGATTGGTGTAAATAATATATATAACATGATAATGATTCTCTATATATGATATAACATCCAATTTTAAATTATTTTAATATCAAAAGAATGATATTGTCGCTCGTTCATACGTATAGATTACCGTCTCCATGAACGCGATAAGATTCATTCCCCATCATATCCATTCTAGAATAATTTTCATTTGATGATTAAAAATAATTTTTAAAGACTTAATATCATTATGAATTTGAATAAGATACAACCTATCTAAAAAAACATTACTTACGTAACAAAGAATACAAAGGAATAAGAATCAATTAACACCCGAAACAACGATAATACTATGATATTATTATCAAAGTAATGTTAAAAGATCATATATGATTCATGTATAATTTCATAACAATTATTTCACCATTATATAAGAGGTTATCCTATCCTTGATCAAGGAAAAGTATAAGTTAAGTGTTATTTTCTCAATCACATTATTATTCGAGATTGTTTGTGTGTAAGTATTTACTGAGGCATACTTATCATCAATACACATATTTAATAAAAATGGTTTCAAAGGAATGATTTCACGTTTCATGGGAGGGTCTATTTAACTAAATCATAATTTTAAATGTTTTAATGATTTATCATTCTAAACCCTTTTAATTAATTTCCATGTTTTCAAAATGATTTTAAGGATTTATTTATATGGATAAGAATATTTTGAAATGAAAATTCTTATCAAAAGTTTCAATGTGGTATGGGACACTTTGATTCAAAAATATATTTTAAATGAATTCCTCTATAAATTGTGTAACTTTTAAATGTTTTCATGATTATGGGAAATTTCTCTCAAAGAGTTTTAAAAATCATTTTCAACTATGTCAATATATTTTACGAGATATTATTGTTGATCGAGAATGATTTATTATGATACAAATCTTCCATATTGTATTAATGGTTTTGTGATCTGTTTGACTATAAATGTGTTATTTTTATAAGATTCCTTGTTTATGGATAATGTATTGACATTTTGTATGGTAGTTTTAATATTAATGTTTATGTTATGTTTAAACCTTTTCATATGAGAAATGAACTGGACTTAGTAAGTGACAGGTGGACCCCGCTATAGCTCCTCGATTCATCGGTAGGTCTCATTAGACATACTAGTGTCTTGGCACAAGGCCTTGAAAAAAACTTATTTGTAGTCATGGAACAAGGCCTCAACTATGTGGTTATGAAGTCTGGCATTATGAAGTCCATCATTATGAATGTGCCTATTGATATTGCATGTGATTATTTGACAAGTAGAATATCCATGTGAATTATTAAATGAAATTATTGGATTTTATCATTTCCATTCTATGCTTATGTTCATGTTTAAAAGGATTTTTTAGTCTTATTCATTGCCTTAAATGTTTATGCTTATTTATGAAATTTTCCACTATATTTTTATCTTTACTGTTCATCTGAGCTCACCCATTTCAATGTTTTAATTGTATCAGGATTCCAAGAAGTTTATTATGATTGATATACAGGGTTAAGCTATGGGATTAATGGAATTCTCAAAGGATCATTTATGTTTTGTTTTATTTTCTAATGTGTAATTTATGGTTCATGTATGTAATTTATTTTCTAAGACTGCTAAACCGATCCGTTATTCGAGACTTGATTCCTTGTAATCATGCCAATGTATTAAAATAATGCACCGATTCTAGGTAACTAGGGTTGGGTCATTATAGTTGGTATCAACAGAATCTTGGAAACAACCTTGTAAATAGATTAATAAAAACAATGATTAGATAAAATTACCCTGAGATAGAATTTGTGGATTAGTATAGACGATATTTCTAGAATTTTGGTACTATAGTGATTCTGTGAGTTTTCTATGAAATACATCTTTGCCTAGATATGAGCTGATTGAGGTGGCTCTGGCACATATGTACCTATGGATAAAACCAAAAAACATCACATTGAGATAGACTTGAATGGGAATTGGTTCATAATAATGGGCCATGCTGCACTATTGGTTACGAAACTCCGGAGGGATATGCTTAAGATAATTCACATTTTCATTACAAGCCATTATGAAGGAATTAGGAGTAAATAATTTCTCAAAGAATACATTTTATGATTATAGATTAAATGCATAATATTATTAATTTATGTTAGGTATTTTACATGTTTCAAATTATGCATTACAATTCATAAACTAATCTACTGCATTCCTTTATTTAGTAATGACACCTAGTAAATGGAATGAGACCTCCAGCAATATGCATGATCCAAAGAGTAAAAAGGAACATATCTTTCATGATATTAAGCCAACATTTAGAAAAGAAATAGTCACCCACATATTATCATCATATGATGAAATAAAATAATGTGTTAATAATATAAGTAAATAATTTTCTAAGTCTGATGACTTTGAAGGGAATCCAGAGAAGAAAAAGATGGATGAGAAAAAGATGAATAAAGGGAATAAGGGAATGATGGATTTTTCTATATGTGATAATTCGGGAAAGAATCACCTTTTTAAATGTTTGAAGTGAATGAGAGTTTGTTATAAGTGTGGAAAAAATAGGCCACCAAGTACGTGATTGAAATGGTATAAAAAAGGTTTCAAATGTACTATGTTTCATCTACAAGGAGTTGTGACACTACACGAATCAATGTCTAAATAATGAAAGTATACCCCAAATGATACTGTTAGATAATAATCAAGTTATGATAATACTAAAGATTAAGATGAATGATTAAGAGTTCTTATATTGTTATTAAAGTATTATTTCTTTTGAGTATTGTATTAATGATGTAAATGTTATAAGAATTTTACAATATATAATGATTGTACTGTAGTACTATTTCATTAAGGACTTAAGATTGTGTGGAACCAAGAAAAGTTACTCAATGGTATGTTAAAATTTATGGAAAATATATGGATGAAGGAAAGATAAAACTTTAATATGGTCTTGATACTAAGGTATTGATTTTGGAATAAGAGATGATTTACTTGGATAAATTATATTGGATATTCCGGACTACCTTGAAACTAATTAATGATTTGTATACTCAATCATTGTTGGAGTTTACAACATTTTTAGATATAAGGAGTATTTCTAGAATTCATTAAAGAATAAGGGAGCATGAATGTAATCAACAATGTTTTATGGTAATTTAGGGTGTTACTATGTTTTAAAAGAATACATGATGAAGGTATTCAAATGTCATTTCGTGGCAAAAAGGATCTTCATTATGTTTACCTTCCTTATAAATTTTGGACTGTGAGTTTGGATAGAAGTATTTTGGATAAGTCTAAAGGTTGGATTTGATTATGTTTGACATTTGATACCCTTGTTAAGGTTAAATCATTTCTTGAGATTATTTTTTATTGTAATAAAAAGTACAACCGAATGTTTGGGTGACAACTCGTCGCGTCTGGCAAGGCCGTTAGACTTGAACCTGCAACCTAAGAGTGACTAGGGTGGATCACCTACCACTAGCCTATGTAATTTTATGGATTGTATAATGTAGTTTTTTTAATGTTCTAAAAGATATATTATAAATTTATTTTGTTTGTAAACCTATACTATTAGGATAAATAGAATATATTTGAATTCTATTATCTTTTGGAAAGAAAGATGAGTTTGTGGTAGGAATTAGTTGAAGGATGAAACTCTACTTGTCAAGTATATATATATATCTCCTTTTATTCTATGAATAAATTAATTCTTAAACATTAGCGAATGGATCTTGAAACCAAATATGTGTTATCTAATACCTTATGTTTTGTTGAACCGATAATATTTTGAATAATCAAATATTGATGGCTTTGAGGCTCTCATTTGTATTCTTGTTTCTGATGGATGGCCGAAATCACTCCCTATAAATATATATGTTTTCCCTCTAATTATGTGCCTCTAATTTCCACTAACTTTCTCCTAATTGTGATCATAATTGGGTGGTGACCTTTTCATTTCCCTTTCCCTCTTATTAAGAGTAAATTTTATTAACCCAAATTCCAATTTGGTTTTTTCACAATGGTATTTTTCTATTTTTAACCATATATTTTAAATGATCAATTTCAAATTAATAGGAAAAAATTTATTAATGGATGACAGAATGTAACACCCCATGATTTCATATTACATCATCTCATTAAAGAAATTCAATAGCCTGTTCTACACTCAACACTGAGTTTGAGCGCACCATGACTTACAAAACTAGTCGTTCGAAAGCGGTTATGAATTGTATTAACTGAAATTTGAACTTTATATAATACTTAAAATATTAGAATCCATATTATGAAATTTTTAGACATAATTTAAGAACAAATTCATTTTTTTTCAGATAAAAGAAGTATTTTTTTAAAAATGGAATTTTATTTCCTTTTAATGGAAAAACCTTTTAAAATCAAATATTTGAAACTTTTATTTAATTAATTTGACTTAATAAAATTCCATTTTATAATCGGGACATACGATTTTAATTTCAATAAATTTTTTGTGTTTTTCTGACAACTTTCATATTTGGGTGAATAGTGAAGAATACTATATTTGAACTGAAAACAACTTTTTTTAATAAAACTAATTTGTAGTGTTAAATTATATATTTTAATAGTTTAGAAGTATAAATAGATTATATTTTTACCATTTAATCCAATGTTATTCATTGAAAATAATTTCCCATTGAAACTGAAGATAAAAAAGTACCAATCATTTAATAGTTATTATTTCTTAAAAACATGCTTTTTGGTTTTGAAAATGGGAATAAATTTTAAATTAATAAATTAAACTTCTATTTTTTAAATTTGGTAAAATAGACTTAATTTTTTAATTCCTTATATCAAAATTATCTCAGGGTGATATTTTGGTATTTTTCTGAAAGCTTCAAAATTTTGATGAATAGTGGAAAACACTGAGTTATTGGTTAAAACAGACTTTTTATTTATATAATTATATAGGTTTTTTTAAATTTCTTTTAGGTAATAATAGATATATAATATCTATTGAAGTTAAATATAATTCATTGGAGTCATTTTATAATATGTTTAGATATATAAAAATTTTATTGAACTTTTTACGCTCTTTTATCCATCTCCTAAGAGAATTTGTAAATTTGCATAAAACATAATTTTACCATCTCTGTGAGTTAAATAAAAAATATCTAAGAGACATGGTTAAACTCAGTAAGTAAAATTTGGTTCAATAAGATGAAAATAATTTTTGGTTAATCGTAACTTTTGTCTTTTATTTACCATAGTTAAAGGTAAATAGGGCAATTCAAGGTAAAACAAATATTATAATAATTCCAGTTTACCTTTCCACATGTCCTAAACTTATTGTATGATTCATGTACGACCATGGGAATCCAGGGGTCGATTTTGTGACCCCATTTATTCCCTTATGAATGATAATGACACTTTATTTTAATTAACTTAAAGTAAATGCAAAAATGACATAAACAAATATTTTTTAGAAAATCAATTTTAACATGGGATTATATAAGTCATCATTTCGACTATAAATATTAATTGAATATGTAATAATATTTTCTATATAATGGTATTTTATTTATATTTTTTAGACATCAAATAAGTTAATTTATTTATGATAGAATGATGATGCAATAATTACCTTCTTAATGAAATATTTAAATAATTGATATTATAAATATTCAAATAAATGTAATTTGAAACTTTTTATGAATTACAAAAATTATATAGGTTAATAAGACATGTTAGGGTTGTGTATATGATTTATTTTCTATGTAATAATGCTATTGTAAATTTAGAAAACAAAAAATACCAAATAGTTTCAAAATTGAGATAAAATATTTTTTAAAACAAATATTATAATATTAATTGAGATTCTTTTCCTAAAAGTATAAGGTTCGGCCAGAAGAATTATATAATGATACATATATAATTAATTAATCACTTGGGGTTCTATTTGAAGTATATAGTAAGTTTAATGTCCATATAATATAAAAATACAAAAAGACATGGTAAATGTCAAACTAATTATCCTAGAGTTAAATATAAAAGATAAAGTTAATATAATAACCCAAACCTCTCCAAAACCTATTGGTTGAGTGGTTTTAGACCCATAAACGCCTTATACTTTAAATAATTCATTTTGGAGCCATTATAAACATAAAATTACTTTATTATAAAATAACATTTCTAACTTTTACTAAGGTTCCCCTCACCCCTCTTATAAAAGGGAACTCCCCCTTGTCTCTAATTCACACCATTAAAGCCATTTTTATCCATCAAACCCTTCCCAAATACCCTGTCAATTGTCCTCCCTTAATAATAAATGCCTTCCATTAGTCAGAAATCCATCCAATAGAGCCCTTTTGACCATATCAAAAGGAAGAACCCAAAGAAGAGGTAAATATTTCATCACCTCTTTCAAGTTCCTTTCTTCTTCCACATCCTCTTTAATTGTTATTTCAATTATAAAATAATAACCCTAGTATATTATATATAATTTGATGTAATTATATATACAGTAAAACCATATTCATTATTTTATCCGTCCTTTGAATGACATGTCATCATACATGTGTAAGTATGGGTTACCGTCTCCATGACGTGGTGTAATTGTTATTCCATACATTATTATTTGGATGGTTATAAAAATGATGTGTAATTGATTTAAATAATAAATATAACATGATAATTATTTTTTTATATATTATATAACATACAATTATATATTATTTTAATATCAAAAGAATGTTATTTTCCCTCGTGCTGACTTATGTATTACCGTTTCCACGAACGCACTGGTATTCATTCTCCATCGTATTCATTCAAGACTAATTTTCAATAGATGATTAAAAATAATGTTTAAAAACTTAATATAATTTTGAATATGAATATGATACATCCTATCCATAAAAAATATTACATACGTAACAAAGCATATAAAGTAAAACAAATCAGTTAACACCCGAAATGTTGACAATTCTAAGATATTATCAACAAAGCAATGTTAAAAGATAGTATATGATACCATATTATTGTATATGATTCTTTTATAATTTAATAACAATTATTTAAACATTATAAACAGGTTAAACTACCCCTGACATTGTAAAAGAACAAGGTAAGGGTTATTTCCTAATCTCATTATTATTTAAGTTTGTCTGTGTGTAAGTATTTACCGAGACATACTTATCATCGATACCCACATTTAATAAATATTGTTTCAAAATATGTATTTTGAGGTATTATGGGAGGGTCTATTTAACTGTATCATCAATTTAAATGTTTGAACTTTTTATCTTTATAAACCATTTTAATTAATGTCCATGTTTTCAAAATGATTTTAAGGATTTATTTATAGGGACATGATTATTTTGAAATGATAATTATTTTCAAAAGTTTCAAAGTGGTATGGGACACTTTGATTAAAAAATATATTTTAAATGACTTCCATTATAAATTTTGTGTCTTTTAAATGTTTTCATGAAAAAAGGGAAATTTCTCTCAAAGAGTTTTACAAATCATTTTCAACTGTGTCAATATCCGTTACAGGATATTATTCTTGATCGAGGTTGATTTATTATCATACAAATTTTCTATATTGTATTGAAGGTTTTGTGATCAGTTTGAATGTGAATTTTTTATTTTTATACCATTCATGGTTTATGGATGAAGTATTAACATTTCATATGCTAATTTTAATACAAATGTTTTGTTTTTGTTTAAACCTTTTTATATGAGGAACGCATTGGACTTAATAAGTGATGGGTGGAGCCTGCTATAGCTCCTCGATCCATTGGTAGGTCTCACGAGACAAGCTAGTGTCTTGGCACAAGGCCTTGACAAAATCTTATATTTAATCTTGTCACAAGCCCTGACTATGTGGTTATGAAGTCCGGCATTATGAAGTCTGGCATTATGAATTCCATAATTATGAAACTGGCTGTTGATATTGAATTTTATTATTTGATTATTATAATATCCATGTGAATAAGTAAATGACATTATTTGATTTTATCATTGCCATATTATGCTGAAGTTTAAGTTTAAAAGGCTTTTAATTTAGTCTTATTCATTGCCTTAAATGCTTGTGCTTATTTATGGAAATTTCTACTGTATTGTTATCCTCACATAGCATCTGAGCTCACCCCTTTCATTGTTTTAGTTTTCAAAGGATTCCATGTAGTGTATTATGATTTATAAGCAGGTTTATGCAAGGGGATTAATGTAGTTATCAAAGGATCATTTATGTTGTGTTTTATTTTCTAATGTGTAATGTAACGGTCATGTATGTAATCTATTTTCCATGACTGCTAAATTGATCAGTCTTTTGGGACATTATTCCTTATAATCATGCCAATGTATTAAAATAATGCACAAACTCTGGGTAACTGGGGTCAGGGCATTACAGTTGTTATCAATATATGTTTAGCAACAACCATGGAAATAGATTTAGTTAAACTCTGATTAGAGAACATTACCATAATATAGATATTAAGGATTCATATAGAATAACTTCCTCGAATTTTTCTTCTATAGATTTTATGTGAGTTCTCAAGCAATACATCCCGGTCTGGATATGAGCAGGTAGAGGCGGCTCTGGATTGAGGCTGAGGATTGAAGCTGAGGATCCTTTGCCAAGGGTTGTTTCCGTTCCGCATGAGGATGGAACAAGCTGGGATGATATCGCTGAAGGAAGTTATCAAAATGAGGGAAGCATATCTTTCAAGTATGCTTTGGTCAGAGGAATGGATGGTGATATAAATGGATATGACTCAAGAGATAGTCAATCTGAAAGGGAACGCTCAGCACAGGCAGCTGCGGATGATAGGACTAGGCACGAGTTGCATGCTCTAAAATCGAGGAATGGTAAGTTACTGATTGTTGCTGCAAATTCATAGAAGTGTAAGAACAAATGTCATGTTATAAATGGTGACAACAGTATATCACAAGGGAAGAATGAGGTGGTTTTGGATCCTTCCCGAATTCAAGTCTCAGGTGTTCACACTGATGAGCTGGCTAATGAAGGTACTTTGGTCACCAGTGGAAAGGAAGAGGTTGCGCTTGGCACTGACATGCAAGAGTTGGAGAGGAATGGAAACACATTGCAGAAGGATGGTATGAAGTCCATGGAGGATATCACAGTGACTCCTGGGAATGCAATGAGTAATTTCAATGTTTCAAATTCATTTGAGTTTCTTGCTGCAAATTTTAGTGATGTGGAGTCCACCCCTGCTGTGACTTCCAATGCCGTGGATGCACCTTCGGATGATAGAGGTAGAGAATGGATGTATGTAAGTTCTGGATGGAGAGGTCGTCACTCTCGCGGTAAAGGTGGGCGCCTACCTTACCACAGTATGAGCACCCGCTCTAAAACAGGTTAATCTCCCTGCTATTTTCATTTTTATTTTCTTTCTGTCGGTGTTCCTCTCCTGGAATCCTTTTTTCTTATTCAATAAAGAGGCCTATGCGCCTCATATTTTATTAAAAAAAACGTTTTCAATGAATACATTTTATGATTATAGATTATATGCATAATCTTTTCAATTTACGTTAATTATTTTACAAGTTTGGAATTATGAATTGTGATCCATAAACTAACTTAGTGTATGCCATTATTTAGAAATGGCACTTTGTAGAAGGAATGTGACATCCAGAAATACACATGATCGAAAGAGTAAGAAGGATCATATCATTCATTGTTTAAGCGAATAATTAAAAAAGAAATAATCTCCCATGTATTGTCATCATATGAAGAAATAATATCATGTGTTAATAAGATAAGTAATGAATTTTCTTAGTCTTATGGCTTTGAAGGAAATCCAGAGAAAAAAAATATGATAGAGAGAAAGATGGAAAAAAATATGCTAGGGGATTAATGGAATTCTCAAAGGATCATTTATGTTGTGTTTTATTTTCTAATGTGTAATTTAATGTTCATTTATGTAATCTATTTTCCTATACTGCTAAACTGATCGGTCTTTCAGGACATGATTCCTTGTTATCATGACTATGTATTAAAATAATGAACCGACTTTGGGTATCTAGGGTTGAGGCATTACAGACCTAGTAAAAATGGAAATGGGAATAATCATGGAAGGTGAAACATCAATACTTTTTCAAATGGTTTACAAACCACCATTAATAAAAATGATAAAATGTTCTCAGGAGGATGATTAGGAGTTTCAATTGAAAATTAAAGCTGTGAATAATGGGAGATTGATCGACTTCATATATGAGGAAGATATTTTGAAATTTTGAAGAGACATTGTGTTCCCGATATACCTGATCTAAAAAATAATTGTTAGATGATTCTCATAGCTCCATTTTCTCTATACACCATGGTAGCACTAAGATGTATGGATATTTTTAGGCACATTTTTGGTAGGACAACATAGAGTGAGTGATTTTTTATTTTTTGTCGAGGTGTATGGTTTGCCAACAAGTGAATGCTAGAAGACAACATCCTAAAATAGTCATTCAACCTCTTCCCATACCTTAGTGTAAATGGGATGATATTATGGTGGTATTTGTCATGGGACTACCAAATACTCTTTGAAGGAATGATGAAATATGGGTAACTGTTGATCATCTTACCAAGTCAGCACATTTTCTTTCTAAAAGAGATGATTTACAACTTGAACGTTTTGCAAGACTGTATATTACTGAAGTTTTAAGTCTTCATGTAGTACCCATATCAATTGTTTCTAATCATGATCCCCATATTACATCATGATTCTGAGAAATTATTCAAAATTTACTGGATACTGAGCTTCATTTGAGCACTCCCTACCACCCTCAAAATGATGGAAAATTAGAACAGACTATTCAAAACATAGAAGACATGTAGAGATCTTGCTCACTTGACTTTCAATGTTTATGGGATCTATATTTACCTATGGTATAATTTTCCTATAACAATAACTTTCATTCAAGTATTCATATGAAACCATATGAAGAATTATATGGAAAGAGATGTTGCACACCATAATGTTGGGATGATGATGGTGAAACAAAACTCGTAGGACCATAACATGTTGAGGAAACGATGGAAAAGGTGAAGGTTATCCAAACCCACATCAAAGCAGCTCAAATTATGCAAATGATATATGTCAATAACCGAAAGAAGGATTAGGAATTTCAGGTAGGAGATCATGTTTCCTTGAAGGCATCTCCATGGAAGGGAGCTATACGATTTGGTAATTAAGGTAAATTATGTTCTAGGTACATCAGATCTTTCGAAATTATAGAACGAATTGGGGTTGTGGCTTACCATTTGGAAATTCTACCAAGTCTATCTAATGTTCACGATGTGTTACATGTATCACTGTTGAGAAAATACATTCCTGACCCAATGAATGTACTCACCTATGAATAAATTTAACTAGAACCGGATCTGTCTTATTGAGAAGAGCCTGTCAAGATTCTTGATACAAGATAACAAGTGCTAAGAAATCAGATGACTCATCTAGTAAATATTATATGGAGAATCTATAAGATGGATGAGGCAATGTGAGAACCTGAGGAACTTATGACGAAGAACCACCCAAATCTTTTTATGCATTCATATTCTAAAAATTTCAAGGATGAAATTATTTTACGGAGGTTATAATGTAAAACCCCATGATTCAATGTTACGTTTCCCTTTGAATAATGAAACAACTTGCATTGTATTCAACTTTGAGATTCTAACACACTGCGACCAATAAAACTAACTATTATGAATAGTAATACCCACTTTTTCAAATTTTATAAATTTTATTTTTCAAAATGGACTTCATTTTTGAATTTGGAATATCGAAATGAGCTTAGGGTGATTTTTTGGAATTTTTCTGAATACATTCAATTTTTGATGAATAGTAAAAAACATTGCGTTATTGGTTAAAAACGACTTTTTATTTAAAAAATTAGTTATATGATTTTTATTATTTTAGGTCAAAATAGATACATAAATCATATATATTTTCATCATAATTCATTGTAGTCATTTTTTAATAAGTTTAGATATACAAAATTTTATCGAACATTTTACCGTCTTTTACCCACCTCCTTGTAGCATTTGCAAATTTGCATAAAAATTAATTTTACCAATTATGTGATTTGAATTTCAAAAATCCTAGAGACATGGTTAATATCAGTATGTTAAATTTGGATTAATAAGTTGAAAATATTTTTTGGTGAATAGTAACTTTTGACTTTTATTTAACATAGTTAAAATTAAATAGGGCAATTAAGGTTAAAAGTGATATCATAATTTCCCTAACACATGTACTATTTCTATTGGATAAGAATAATTAGAAAAAAAAATCATTATGAATAAAATATGGTCCTTTTTGGTCCACCTGGATTAAATTTGGACATTTATTATTATTTTATTTAAAAAAGAGTTAAAAGAGTTAAATTCAATGTTTAATAACTAAACCATTTTCAACATAAGGTTACACAACAAATAAATTCGAATATAAATATTCATTATAAATAGAAAACGATTTCCGGAATAATGGAATTTTATTTATAGTTTTTAGACATTATATAATTTAATTTATTTATGACACAATAATGATGTAGTAATTACCTTAATAATGAAATATTAAAATAATTGATATAATAAATATTCAAACAAAAGTAAATTGAGACTTAAAATGAATTACATTAATTTTATTGGTTAAAATGAAATTTTTGGGTTGGTTAAATAAATTCTATTAAAAGTGATAGAGTTTTTATGTCTTTCTAAAAAATCAAATACTAAATAGTGTCAAAATTAAGATGATTGAGTTTTTAAAACAAATATTTTTCTATTAATTGATATAATATTCAAAAAAATATAATGTTCATCCAAAGGACATAGATATGGTTATATATATTAATAATTAACCACATGTGGTTCTGTTTGCTTGTTATAAAATGTTTATTAAACATATTACATAAAAATACAAAGAGAATTGGTAAACGTCAATCTATTTAACTAAAAGTTAAATCTAAATGATAAGGTTAATATAATGACATAAACATGTCTAAAACCTATTGGTTGAGATATTTTTTACCCATAGCACCTTATCATTTAAATAATTCATTTTGGATCCATTAGAAACCGAAAATGATTTTATTAAAAAATAATATTTGAAGATTTTCCTAAAGTGACCCTCACCTCTCTTATAAAAGGGCACTCCCGCTTCTCATAATTTCACACCTCCAAATCAACTTGGCTTAGCCAAATCCTACCCAAATATCCTCACAACTTTCCTACCATATTCCTAGAGGTCTTAATTTGGACATAAATCCAACCTATGGATCCCTTTTGATCAAATCAAAAGGAAGAACCCGAAGAAGAGGTAAATATTTCATCACCTCTTTCAACTTATTTTCGTTTTCCACTTACTCGTTCTTTGTTGTTTAAATTATAAAATAATAACTCCAATATATTCTATATACTGTGATGTTATTATATAAATGGTACAACCATATTAATTGTTCTATCCATCCTATAAATGACAATGTCACCATACATGCGTTCATACAGATAATCGTCTCCACGTCGTGGTGTAGTTTGTTATTCAAACACTTAATTATTTGGATGGGTATAATAAAAGAGTATAACTGATGTAAATAATAAATCTAACATGTTAATTATTATTTATATATGATATAACATCCAATTACATATGGATTCGTGATTATTATAATGATATTGTTTCTTGTGTGTACGTACGGATTACCGTCTCCACGAACGCGATGAGATTCATTCCCCATCGAAATCATTCACTAATAATTTTCATTTTATGAATAAAAATAATTTTTATGAACATAATATCATTTGATATATGTATCAAATACATCCTATTCATAATTAACATGGCTAATGTAACCAAGTATATAAAGGAAAAGAATCAATTGACACCTGAAACGATGATAATACTAAAATATTATTAACAAAGCAATATTATAAAATCATATATGATATCATATTTATGTATATAGTTATTATATAATTTAATAACAATTTTTGAACTATTATACTGGAGTTTAACATACCATATACTAAGGATAATTACAAGGTAGGGGTTAATTTCACAATCGCTTTATTATCCATGATTGTTTTTACTTAAGTATCTTCTGGGACCTCATTATTGTATACATCCTTGTTTTATGAAAAATATATTTAAATAATTTTAATTATATACTAGACAATGGGTTAAACTAATTTATACATTTATTTTAACTTATATGTTTTGAAAGGAATCTTTTCTACGTTTTCCAAACAAGGTAATTTATGAACTTTTCGACCAAATTAAGGTAAGAATGTATTTTTAACTTATACGGCAGGTGCAGCTATTTTCCTTCATTATAACATCGTCAAAGTATCCCTTACAAGCTTATACAAATATTTTCAAAATAAATTTTTTCTTTTATAATTATATGACTTTTAAATTATTTCAAAATAGAACGAGATATTTATCTAATTTCTTTTTGATTTCATCTATGTCAACATCCATTTGAGGGATTTTAAGATTGATTGAAGTTTATTTATTATGATACAAATCATACATATTTTATTTATGGTTTTTTTATTTGTTTGAATTTGGATGTGTTATTCTTGAACAATTCATGGTTTATAGATAAAGTATTGACATTTCATATTCTAGTTTTAATACGAATATTTATGTTATGTTTAGCCCTTTTCATATGAGCAATGCATTGGACTTAGTGAGTAACAGGTGGAGCTAGCTATATCTCCTTGATGCATCGGTAGGTCTCATGAGACAAACTAGTGTCTTAGCATAAGGCCTTGACAAAATCTTATTTGTGGTCTTGGAAAAAGGCCTTGACTATGTGGTTATGAAGTTTTTCATTATGCATTAAATCATTATGAAAGTGGCTATTGATATTGCATGTGATTATTCGGCTGGTAGAATATCAATGTGAATAAGTAATTGGAATTATTAGATTTTATGTTTTCCGTATTATGATGAAGTTTATTTCTAAAAGGATTTTGTTTTATTCATATACATTACATTAAATTTTTATGCTTATTTACGAAAGATTGTACTATATTGTTATCCTTACTGATCATCTGTGCTCACCCCTTTATATGTTTTATTTTTCCGAGGATGTGAAGAAGTATTTTATGGTTGACCTATATGAGATAGGCTAAGGATATAAGTCTGTTTAAAAATGGGAAAAAATGATGTTGATGTATTTATTTCATGATGTAATTTGATACTTATGAATGTATCTAGTACTTCTAAGGCTACATAACTAATCGGTTTTTTGGGACATGATTCCGTGTATCATGCCAATGTTTTGTAATAATGCACCGACTTTGGGTAAATAGGGTCAGGGTGTTACAATATTGGGAATTTATGTTCCCTGTTCTTCCTAAATTATAAACATAAGTTGATTTTTACTCACTTCAGAACCTTTTTAAATTTTCATATCCCTTTAATATCACTTATTACCACATTATAAACATTACAAAATAATTTATGTTATTATCGACCATTTTTCCAATATTTGGTACTTGAGCTAAAAATAAACTTTTTATAATTACAAATTTTCCATGTCGTCAAAAGTCCAGTATCTCCAAAATGGTATTCATTTTAAATATCAGATATATATATATATATATATATATATGTTATTTATTTTGAATAGCCCATAATATTTGGATATAATAAATTAAAATCACTGTTCATGATGATGGTAAGTCGTGCCTACACATGATCGATATTTCATTTATTTTTAATATTTAAAAGAATGTAAAAAAAATGATATGTAGGTATATTATAATTCCAGTATAATATAATATTTTATATAAGTCACATAATTTCATTAACAATATATTTTATACATTCCATGTATGTCATGAACGAGTCCTATCACTCTGAGAGGGCGGTAGTTTACACTTCCTCAAATGAAATTATCTTATTTAACCACTACGGAATCCATAAAGGTATGATATAAATTAAAAATAATTAATCATAGAGAAATATATATATATATATATATATACAGAACATATAATCATAGTTCCCTCATGACGGCCACTATGAAATATGGAGGGAAAATTGAACAATCATCATTTCGTGTGGCAGTAGTTCACCGTCCATAGAAATAATATGTTCTAAAACCATTAGATGGAGTTACATGTAAGTTTACCTTGAATAATTCTCATAAAAAATCCTAGTATATTATGTATATTGGTTTTGTTATGTAATAAAATAAAAATAATATAATAGGGTTTGTAGAAGTTGAATAATGGAAAATAATTTTAGAGAAGACGCAACCTCTTAAAATGTGTAACTCGCTTTGATTTGAGCCAAAAACATTTCTTGAATTTATTTTTTCATAGAGGAAATCTTCTAGGTGGAATTGGGGGATGTTGGGAGATTCTTATATAAGAGTTTTTATTATAAAATGGGCTTGAGAGGTGTGTGTAATGGGTTAGAGTTGGTGACCGTTATAAGAGGAAGGAGGGGGTCTTTAGGAATGTTTGAAATTATTATTTTATTATAAAATTATTTTCAGTTTCAAAAGGTCAAATACTAGTTAAAATAAAATATAAGATGAATATAAGTCTAAATAAAATCATCCAATATGAATTGGACAGGTTTTAGATATTTTTTAATCCTGATATTTTTTTATTTAACCCTTTTTTTACTCTTACCATTTTATCAAGCATTTAACAATTTGAGAATCAATATCGTTACCTAAACATGAAAATTATGAAATTAAAGAGTCAATAATGAATATTATACTTATTATAACCATTTTATGAATGTTATATTTTTAAATTTTATAATATTTAAAAACATATTTTATATTTATAAATATGAATTTTTCCAATTTTGACACCATTCATGTCATGACTTTTTTAAAAAAATCTGCAACAACGTGATTATTCGAAAAAATTTAATATATAAAAATATTACATGTATCAATAATCCATAAAATTCGTGTATGACATCAAATTAACCAAATAAAATTTTATTAACATTTTAATATATTTTATTTGGATCCATTATTAATTAAGAAATCACTTCATCATCATTGTGTCATAATTAAATTTATTTATTTTATATTAAAAAATTATAAATAAAATATAATAATTTAGGATATGTTTTTAGGTTTAAATTAAAATTTTATTTTCAATGAGTTATTTTATATAACCCCAAATAACAATGTTTTTGTAAAAGATATATTCTTATGTTATATTTTCCATAACATTAATTTTAAAGTAATTAAATGTCATTTTAGCATCCTAGTGACTAAATGGGGTTCTCAAATCGACCCAAGGATGGTATGGTCATACATATTCATCCAATAGGTTTAGAAAATGTGTTATGGTAATTTAATATTATTATAATATTATTTTTTACTCTTATTTACCAGATTTACCCTTTAACCATTGTAAATAAAATATTTACTGAAATTACTATTCATATTTTCTACAATTAAAATGTACCTATTTTTACAATTTTGACCTCATAATTTTAAATATAAAATCGTTTTTTCAATTTCAAAACACAAAATTTGTAAAAATTAATTTAAAATAAATTAATGCTGTGAAAACCAAAAATCGTGTTTTTATTAAATAATAACTATCAAAAGATTGACATATGATTATGTCTAATTAAAAAGTAAAATTACTTCAAATGTCAAAAATTGTATTCAATTTTAAAAACCTAATATAAATATATTTTAAAACCAATTAAAAAGATAATCTATGAATTTAAATAATCTGGTGAAAAGACTATTTTGACTTAAAATGCAGTATTTTTAACTATTCATTAAAAAAATGATCTTTATCAGAAAAATACCGAAAATTTATCCAAAGTAAATTTTGATATCCCTATAATAAATAAGTAGTTTATTTTGTCAACTTGATTATATAAAATTGAATAAAACTATATTTAAAAAGGGTTCACCATCAAAAGGTTGTAAAACGACCTTTTAGAGAATTTAATGCTTAAAATCGGAGTCATTCTTATTTCAAGAATCTAAAATTTATTTGATAAATGTAAAAACATTTAATAAATATTTTTCATCAAAATATAGTTAGTTATATTCATTCTCACCAATATAACGTCTATGTGTTAACTACAATTTATAATAATATTATTGTTATATTATTTTTCAGTATAACTCAATGTTGTGTTCAACGTAAGATTTCGGAGAAACCCTTTGTTTCATTTTGAGTACACTATTGGACATAGAGTCCCCTTTAAATAAAAATTAATAATTAATTCATGAATATTAAAAAAAATATTAAAATTTCGTATTCCTTATTTACGTGGGATGTTACAATATGACATGGTTAAACTACAATTTGAAGTATATTTAATGAATTTTACATATTTACTATATATAGATTGCATATTCAGTATATGAATATTTCATACATAGTATATTCTTGTTACTTATTATAAATTAAGTTCATTGGTTTGCATAATATACATATTCTCAGTTCACTATATGGGTTTTTTTTCAAACTCAATTGAGATACATTCAATATTATTTCTATTCCACATTAATTAACATACAAAACCTTCTATGCAACACTGTAATAGTTTAAAAATTACTTTTTATCTTTTCTTTATTTTGAAAATATCTTTTATGTTAACATTAATATTTTTTAACATATTTAAAAATTAATTAATTAATTAATATTTTTAAACATTATTCTGTAAGCAAAAAAACCATGGTGGAAGGTTTTGATGTTTAAGATTAAGTACAGGGTGGCATGTTCAAAAGATCTTTATAAAAATTCAGGTAACTTAACAATACACTACAACATTAGTTTTTTATTCAAGGAAGAGTGGTACAAAGTCAAAGGGAGTAACCAGGTCTTAGGGGGGCCTATTTAATAATGGTCGAGGGAATAACTTCTTATCAAATTATCCCCCTAAGGTTTCAAGATTCGGTGCTGCAAATTTTTTGTTAGGATCTATCCTTTGAATGCAAGGTGCTTAGATGATGATCAATGTGATGTCAGGCCCTTCAACTCTATTTACTTCATCCCCAAGCATCCTACTTATCCAACCATTAGATTTCATTAATATTAATTACATGACAATTGTTCTAACATTAAATATTATAATGATCATAATTTAGTTACTCCATCAAGAATAAAGTTTTCATTTATTTAAATGATTTCACCATCATGAATGTCAAATAAAAATTTATATTCCTTATAAATTCATCTAAATATTTACTATGTTTATGATTTCTTAACCATTTTCTACCTTTTATTCATAAAATATGTAAAACACATATGTGTTTTAAATATATTTAATATTAATATTAATTAATAAGTTCTAAAATGGTATTCAATTAATGAAAATAAGAATTTTTTATAGCGCTGTGAGAATGCACGGGAGGGGTACTATTTATTTATAAGACTCTAAAACACACATAAATATAAAATGAAATGTTTTCTATAGATCGTTTTAAAAATGAATAGTTTTGTTTTATACTAATAAATAATTAATTCAATATTTTTGGATTATATTAATGGAACATATATATATAATTTTTTCTATCTATGTTTTAACATTCATCTTATATATTTAATTGAATGGATATATGAGGAAATCATATTTTAGTGATAAAAGATGTATTTTTCAAAAACGCAACATGTTCTGCCATTTGATGGTACACTTATTTTAAATTTAGTTTCATACAATTTTATTAGTTATATTTGAAAATAATAACCTATGTCAAATAGGATTAAAAAATTTACTTTTGTACAATATATGGTATTTTTTTGATATGATTTATTTTTATATAAATAGTGAAAATTTTATTGTATTTTAATTCAAAACATCTTCTTCACCTCATTTATATATATGGTAGATTATATTGTAGACTTTAAATAAAGTATTACTAGATGTATATTTTATCAGTTATTTCAATTAAGTTAATTTTAATATATTTCACATTGAATTTGGATATAATAAAAATTCAGTCTTTTGAATTTTTTTTCCATAAAACCCTATTTTCCCAATATGCCAATATGATTACTTTTTAATTAATTTATGACAACAATATGGTTTAAATTTTGAAAAATGGATACCACAATTAGAATCAAAAGGTGCCAATTATGTTAATATTTCACATATCGTTTTTGACAAAATATTAATAGTAACATTGGAAATCATTGTTATCACGTTTTATGGTAAATCAAGGAATTAATGGGTATAAATAAAATGTTAAATTTTATTAAAATACACAATTTTTTTCAATTTTAAGGAATTAAATTTATCTATATCGAATAATTAAAAGATCGGTTATGAGACCATTTACCACCATATAATTTGAATATAATATTTATAATATTATATTCAATGGAAAGTCAAATTTTCATAATTTTGTTTTCAAAAAGAGAAATATTTTTTATTTGGGCTTATATAATGTATATTTTGAACTATAAATATTATTTACAAATATGAAATAATTATCTACAACATGGTAATTTATTTTCAAATTTTAGTGGAAAAAGTTTTAAATTAAATTTTGACATAATTATGATGGAGTAACTATTTAATTATTTGTAGAATCCACTAAATGATATTAAATATATTAAAATATATATAATTCGTTTTAATTAAGATCAGACAAATTTTTTTTGGATTATATTTAAAGGTTATTGTTTATTTAAAACCCCATGGTTTCTCATCAAGTCTTCAGAGGGGTTTCATTGGAGACTATGTCTGGTGTACCTAGATCTACACATATTTTTTTTCAAACTATGGCTTCTAAGGGAATTCGTTAGAGGTTTTTAGAAAGAGGAAGGTTGGATCGTAGAGCTAGGGGATTTCACATGTTTAAGGAGGCCTTCAGGGTCCTCATTTGTCCAAAATTAGTGGTGTATCTGGCATAAAGTTGTTCATTTAGTGTGACGCAAATGTAGAGGATAATGCTAGGGTTCTTCCATTATATTCGTTGGGGGTGATGGAGAAGGTCAATGGTCCTTTGGATTTTTTGAAATTTTCATATTATTCCGGTCACGTGACAGAAAAGTTAAAAACTTTTATTTATGGGGCCCAGGTGGACATCTTTTTATTGGAGGCCGTAGGCTACCTAGGATGGTACTGTTGCCTCTCAAGGAGTTTCCTTCCGTGGCCATGGAAACTAGATTTAATGATTTGAATCTTCTAATGGTGGATCCACTACTATCGGGAAGAAGATATTTTTCCTTTTTTTGATTTTTATTAGAATACCCTTGGAGCTTTTTTACCATCCATCATGTGTTCAGATGTCTTCCATTCTATCCCTCGACACTTTAAACATTCTATTAGTTTCTTCATTGGGATGTTCCAAAGAATATGATGATATCTCTAAAAAGTATGTGTTTTCAGATGGGGTGATGATGAAAATATTAGCATCATGATGGTCTCTTTCCCTTATGGTGTCGGTTTAATTTCATCAAGAGGAGTCAGTTCTAGTCCTTCCATGATATTCATTGGGGAAAATCTTCTCATTATTGGAATAATTAGATATCCATTTGAAGAAGAAGATTTTGGTTCATAATAAGTTTTCTTATATAGAAGGATTACCCTGACCTTTCATGAAATCAATGTTAAAGGATGTCTGTTGTTGAAGCTTATTTTCACAGGGTCCAGGTAACAACGACTATAAGGACACGATCCCCCTCTATTAATGTTCTCAATGATTATATGGAATGATTGTGGTATGAGAGTACATTAAAAATGTTCTCTCATGGCTTCTGAGTCCCAGAGGTCTTGTTATACTATGTCCATTATTCTGGATCCAAAGAAAGATACAAGAAAAATAAAATATTTTGTGAAGAAGTTGGGTTTCTAGTTATTCTTGCATGGCCTACCATCGAATAAACACATTTTTATTAAATGGAAAAACCATACATGTGGATTTATTTCAGGTAACAAGTTTGTGCATTATACTGAGGGTAACGACCAAAGACTTTTAGGTTTTTTTCTCCTTAATATATGTGAGTATTGATGTGCATGAAAGGAATTACTTTTGGGACTATGTGGATTCCATTGATTTAGTGGGGTTTTTTTGGTTTTTGGGGAGTAATTTAACACGATTATTGATGTTTCGGAGAGTAGGAGTGGTTTGGGGAGATTTTCCAATGGAATATAGGATTTTTGGAGCCTGATTTCCAAAATGGGCCATTTGGACAAGAGATTCAGCAGGTGAAAGTCCACGTGGTGTAATAACCATAAATGAGTGAGCCATATCTGGTGTTATTTGGATAAATCTTTATCCTATATATATAGTCTATATTCGTTACCTCGTTCTTCTGTTTCCCATCTATCATGATTGATATCGGATCTTGTTCCGCTTCAGGTTGATCTTAAAAAATGAATATAAGATAATTAACCCTTCATCTGTTCATTGAGCTGGAACCATCTGGATGGTTTCATGCAGATTATGAGGAATTCGTGGGTTCTTGTGTTTTATGGGAGGGCCTAGATTGGGCTCACCTGGCGGATAAAATGCCTAAATGATGATATTTTACAATGGCTTATTTTTAAACATGTTTCTTTTATAAAGGTTATGAAATGATGAAATTTCTGTGAAACCAAATATCATTTCATCAATTATGATATGATTAATGTTTCCTGATCTTATAGTACACATATTTAGGAATTTAATTATGTTATGGATTGTACGAGAATTATATGTAACTTCATTGTGTTGGGTAAAAATTGATATCTCATCAGATAATTACGATTGTAAAAAAGATAAACCTAGTTCAAGAAGGGACATTGTCTAATATGATAGAGTTGGGAGTGAACCATGACTATAGTAATTGTTTTCGGAGTGAACCTAATAAAATATTATAACCTTTTAAATGTCCCTTGAATACTACACAAATTATTTTCTATGCTTATATGTATGCCAAAAGTGTCACGAACCAATCTGGGTCGACCCTGAACTGGTCACCTGAGCCAGCCCACGACATGACCCGAGGGGCGTTCCCGATCCCCAAGGGCTGGAAGCTAGTGCCGAGCATCATAATTAAATAGGTGGGAACGATTTGGACCAAGAGAAAATAAACTATGCGTGGGAAATAAATAGAAAAAAAGAAAATAAATAAATAACAACAAACAACACTACTAACTTGACTACGACCAAAACTCCACATGACCCCATGGGTCACTCTCCAATACCACAACCAACATCGTTCAAGGTGAACAACTGAACCTGAATCTAGCAATAGAACTAAAAAGAGGAAAACACACTAGGCGTGAGTATTAAAACTCAGTCGGTGTGCCCAAAAAACTATTCCAAATGCACTACCTTTAAATAAAGAACTTACTAATTCTAGGTCTGAATTTAATTATATAAAATAAGGGTTTCCACACACACTTTTTTTCCAAAACATGTAACATTCCATTTCCCTTTTTAATTTAAAAACAAGTTTAATGTTTGAAAGAAAATGGTGCAACACATTTTAAAATATTTTTTTGAAAAATTTTGAAATCAGTATTTCAGTTATTAGAAAAAAAGAAAAACCACACAGAACATACAACACACACTAAGGGAAATGGATAAAGTGGTACATAGGGGCCAACAACTAAACTAGACTTCTAAATCATCCGCCACATAAAAACAAATATGAAAGTAAACATGGGTCGAACCTAGGAGATCATGAACATTCCAAAACATACCATATATGTGATGCATCCTGAAGGCATTCCCTAACCTGATGACGTCATAATGCTCTAACGCTCAGCATAGCCCTACATGGCTTAACCAAGTGGCGCAATCCCCATAAAATCAATAACTCAGTATTCCCCTACTACAGGGCAACTAGCCCATGCGTATTCTATACTAGTGCAGAAATCGTTCTTAGAATATTCACTTACTATGACAAGTTCACATGTCAACACATGCAATAAAATGGGGTGTGTCCACAAAGTAAATCAATCAGTCACAAGGCAAAAATATCACACACATCTCATGCAATCAATGCACGCAAACGATCACCCCAGAGTAACACCAATGGGAGTTTTTCCAAAATAATTTATTTTAATAAAGGGAAAAATGGGCCTTCACCAACGTTAAAAAAACCTCGTTTCTCAAGAAACCCCAAATCACTTGTTCATAAAAAATAATGTATCTCTTAAACAAGAAATACCTTTAAAATTTTGTGAATTATGTTTAAAGGCCAAATGGGAATTCTTTCACTACTCGCTATCCGCTTGTCAAGAAAATATTTCAAGAGTCGTGTATAAAATAAAATGCTCTTTTTACAGCAAATAATCATTTTAAAATTAATTATCTTTTATTATTTCTCATTAATTAAAATTAATAAAATATAAATCAATTAACAAATTCTATATTTAACGACGAGTGTAGTGGGGGACCTACCTCAATTTGTACCTTGAACACGACGAGGCGACATGCCTCACAAAGGCTTGGAAGCACCCACAAACTAATGATCACAACATCATGGTTTTCCTCACCGACACGCTGCAAAAACCGCACAAAAAACTAAAAACAAATTAACATGGACTTAAAACGATCCAAACAAATAAACAACGCAAAAGAACCACCTCGACCTACTTTCAAAACATAACTCTCATTTCTTGGACTATTTAATAAACCACATTAAAATCAATAAAACTGTTTCCCAAGAGTTACCCATGACATTAGACACCCAAAAACCCTTTTAAAACCAACGCATGACATAAAACCAATTTTCAAAGACAACTTAATTTAATAATTTAATCATACTTATAAACTACTCATAGGAGACAACAATAAAAACTTTGCACAAAAAATATATCAAATTCGACATGGAAAAATCATTTCCAACCAGAACCAGTGAGGTAACAACATAATAAACCCAAGAACATTCTTTCTCACATTGCAAATAAATTCTTTAATTTCAAAAAAAACTTTTCGTACACATATAGCATTTGAAAGACAACCATTAAACTATTCATATAATGGGTATGAAATATTTAACAAAACATCACTACTCATCAAGAAACGAGGAATCGATTTCCATGTTTCACGCTAAAAAAATCTAACCAATGATTTAAATACAACACTGAGAATAAATATAAAGTCTTTATAATAAGAAAATGATGCAACGAAAATTAGAATGGTGGTGAATTTGGAAGCCTACATCAATCGATGAAGAACAACTGGGTATTGCTGCGAAATGTAGTTCGCACTCCGGTTGCACATGCGGAATTCCAAAAAAACATAAGCATCAATATACAACCATCAATTTTCAGATCAAACCGATAAATATTAAAACCCTACATCAAGGTTTTGTGTAAAACATTGACACTAAAAGAAGAAGAAAATAACAAGAGATAGCAAATGTCCCCGAAAGGGGAGGAAGAGAGACTATTGTCAGAGTGGGGTGCGCCGGTGAGGTGGATGGCTACAGGGAATGGGCGTAGTCCGGGGCAGCGAGAGCTAGACGAGGGTGATGCGCTGAGGGGGGGTGTGATGCCAGGTAAAGGGGGGCCAGAGAGGGCAGGGGGAAATTCAGGGCTGCTGTTGGCTAGAGAAGCAGGGAGCAATGTAGTGGGTTGGGGAACTATGCCGGAGCGGTAGCTTGAGGGTGAGGGGAAAAGGAGGACGACGAGGTTGGATGTTGGGTGTAGTGCAGAGTGAGGCTGGCAGCCAGACGGGGAAGGCGGCGTGGAGGAGAGGACATGGTGGGGTGGTGGGGGAGGGTGGTGTTGCGATCAGCTGGACAGGGGCACCGACGGAGGGTGAAGGCAGAGTGGCGGGGTAGTTGGGCAAGGCGAACACGAAGGGGGGATCATCGAGGAGTGTAGTGCGGGGAGTGGGTTGGCTACATGAGTGAAGGCGGTGGAAAATGGGTTCGGGGCTACAGCGCTATTGCGCAGCCAATCCAAGGGAATGGGGGGGGGAGACGTGGGTACATTAGGGTTTTATGATTATATTTATATATATAAATATTAATAATAAAAATACCAGAATGATAATAATAATAATAATAATGATAATAATAATAACCAAATATAATAGTGATAAAAATAACAAAGGCAAATATAATATTAATAAAATTTATTAACAATAATAATAATAATAATAATAATAATAATAATAATAATAATGAAAAGAATAATAATAACAATAAAAATAATAATAATAATAGTAATAATTATATAAATAATAATTATAAAACAATAATAATAATAACATAATAACAATAAAAGTTATAATAATTAAAATGATATTAAAAAAATAATAAAAATAAATGTAATAACAATAATAACACCTTATTGATATTAATATTATAAATTATATAATAACATCATTATTATTTCAATTTAACCGCCAAACCCAATTTATTTACCTAAACATTATTTACCTTAATCGTTAGACACTTTCACAGACAACTAGGATAACGAGGTGACTACCGCCCATTATGCAGAGACTGTGCACGGGTCCAAAACCCACGAAAGATATCAACTGTCGAAAATTTCAAGTCGGGACCTAGCCCAGACCGTGGCGCGATGACCCAGAGCCAAGAAATATTAAAATAATAAAATTAAATTAAATTACAAAGTTGGGGTGTGACAATTCTCCCAACCACCGACACTTTCTGCCCCAAGAAAGTCACCCAACTGAACGATGGACCAAACAAGAATCCATGCCCAGTTAAAACTAAAACAAACCACAATATAAGAAAATATGAGAACACGATAGTGTTCTCCCCACCACATGAATTCAACTTGTGTGGAAATTTAATACCCAAACACACCACCACGGGAGGTGGGAAGGGGTGACGTAGAGACTCCCAACTAACCCAAGCTAACCTTTATAGAACGAGTGAAACAACACCTCCACTGAAACATCGACATAGTCCAAAAACCCCGAACACTAGAGAGAAACCTCTGAGAAGAACCTAACCCACAAAGTAAACTTGAGCATTACCACAGACATCGATCCATCCATAGGCACATACATCTCCAAACGAACACAGTCAAACTGAGACTAACCCATATAAGGTTCATACACACTTTTAAAGAAAATCATATGATTCATAGAATAATAATTCAGAATAACCATACTATTTGGATTACAAAATAACATTTCCATACCAACATCATGACAAAACAATGGACATACAAAAACAACAAATGTTTAATAGTGGAAGAACAAGAAAAGAAGGACTTCAAATGTTTCTTTGGTAACATGGAACACCAAAACCAGAACTCAGGCTTCACAATCCTGACAACTCCTTACTACACGCGAGATTCACCCCAAGAACTGTGGTGGGGCTCTGATGGTTGAAGCATATTGTGCCTCACAATCAGGCACTAGAATTTTCTGGTCACAGTGTCTTCCTCTGGCGACGCTTCATGCAATGCTTCTCTACATGATCCAGACACCTGTAATGATGGCACGTCTTCAGAGGGGTGTGACATGACGGCTTGTATACCCTAAATGTCCATACTGACGGTACAATATTAGATGATCCGATGAACTGGAAGTTAGAGCCACTACTGATAACTCTTTAGAAACAAATTCACCTGACGTACACTTCTCTTCAAATGGGGGACCTTCACTAGAAATCGGATACGGTAGATTTCCAACTGTTTGCGCTCTGGAGACCAACTCAGCTAAGAACACCTCAGGCACCAAATTTTCAAAAGTGATGCTCCCAAAAAGGGAGGACTAGCTCTTTGATCTCTGGAAGAAGACCCCTGATGAAGGGAGAAGTCTTCATCCAGTTCGGTGATGCTACCTCTGAAGAAAAGGACACAAGCTCCTTAAAATGGTCAAAATATGCCTTCACCGTCTGTTGTCCTTGTTGAATGCACATAAGGTTTTACCATTTCTTCATATTCATCTCTTTAGGTATAAATCATCGGACAAGACAGATTTAAATACATCACACATCATCCAAACTTGCATTGATGGTGGGGAGAGAAACTCCCATACATCCTGAGCAGGACCGTCGAAAAGACCCAAAACAACATGCACTCTAACAGATTCGGGAGTTCCCAACACCCTGAAGATGCGCTGGACCTCTTCTAGCCACTCCACTATCTCTAATAGACACCAATCACCATGAATGACAGTCAACGTCCAAGAAATATCAAAAACTATGCATGACTCATCAAAACTCTGGGGACCACTCTGGGCAGCATTTCTAAACAACATATATAACACCAAGCCGAAACTGATATCAATCGAAGAAACATCAATAAACCACCCTCATCCAAAAACAACCAGCTCAAAAATCCTAACAACCACAAACACAACCAAAAATTCCCTATCCAAAATTATCGTTCCATTTTAGATTCCAAAACCACCCTTTTTTTATTTCAAAAACCACTTTATTTCAAGACCACCTTCCAAATACCAAATCCACTTTTTAAACCGAAATCAATTTCCAAAACCATTTTCCTCTTTAAAAGCCTATTTAGAAAACAAGGTCAATCATTTAATTTCAAACACACCCAGGTAATCCCATGATCCATTGCACATGTCTTCATCCAATTTCATTCCTACGCACTAACACACACTTTCCATGCATCCTCTCACATGTGAAAACATTCATAAGTATTACCTGAAGTTTCACCCCAAACCATTCTCGACCAATTTCCAAAAAAATATCAATTTTCCAAACCAAAGGTTTTCAGTTTTAAAACCCATTTCATAAAATTAAAGCCATTTAAAAGAAATTAGTCCCATTTTCAAAAACCATTGTTTTCATTTCCAAATACGCACTTACACCAACCAGAACAAAAATGACACTCAACTAGCATCAAACCACCGGAGTGAGGGACTAGCGGTAATACTTAACCTGGCAACATGGTAGTGGGCCACGCCCCAAGTAACCATCAACAACTAGGAGGAATTCAAACTGTGTAATCGAACTCCACATGGGTCACTACTCCATGTGATATCACGATGTTACATCTGTCTACCTTTATTGTCATCCCTCAATCCAAAACAAACCAGAATAAAACAATGACTCAATTCTCAGACAATCCCTGCAGACTCATGGTGCAGAAAGGGCGAGGGTTCATGAAGTCCTTCATGTACCTACCTCTTGAGTCTAGACAATCCTAATCACCATCTACCGAACACCCAAATAACAAGAACCTGCCTCTAATACCATTTTGTCATGAACCAAGCCGTGTCGAACGAGAACCGGTCACCCGAGCCGGCCCGCGACATGGACTAAGAGGCGTTCCCAATCCCCACGGGGTGTCAACTAGTGTTGGGCATCAAATTTAAATAGGTGGGAACAATTTGTCCCAAGAGAAAATTAACTTAGAAGTGGAAATAAATATAACAAAATCAAATAAATAAATAACAACCAACAATGCTACTAACCTGTAAACGACCAAAACTCCAAGTGACCATGTGGGTCACTCTCCAATACTAAAACCAACATTTCTACGGGTGAAAAAAAAGTTGGAACCTGCAAAAGAACATAAAACAAGAAAACACTATAGGCGTGAGTATTAAAACTCAGTAGGCATGCCCAATAAACTATTCCCAATGAACTACCTTTAAATAAAGTACACACTAATTCCAGGTTTGAATTCAATTATATAAAATATTGGTTTCCACACTAACATTCATTTCCAAAACAAGTAACATCCATTTCCCATATTAATTTAAAAACAAGATTAATGTTTTAAAGAAATAGGTTAATTGCATTTTAAAACATTTTTGTGAAAAATTTAAAAAACCAAATTTCAGTTGTTAGAAAAAAAAGCACACACAACATACAACACACATTAATGGAAATGGAAAAAGTGGCACACCAGGGCCATCAACTGAACTAGACCTCTCAATCGTCCGCCACATACAAAAAAATTTGAAAGAAATTATGGGTTGAACCTAGAAGATCATGAAAAATCTAGAATGTACCATACATGCGACTCATCCCGAAGGCATGCCCTAACTTGATGACTTTATAATGACCAAACGCTCGGTATAGCCCTATATGGCCTTACCAAGGGGCCCAATTTCCATAGAAGCAATAACTTAGTATTCCCATACTATGGGGCCACTAGCCAGTGCGTAATCTAAAATAGTGCAGCAATCATTCTCAGAAGATTCACTCACTATGCCAGGTTCCCATGTCAACACATGCAATAAAAATGTGTGTGTCCACAATGTAAATCAATTTGTCACTAGGAAAAAATATCACACACAACTCACGCAATCAACGCACACCGATGATCAATTGTCACACCCAGACATTCAAATTTAATTTAATTTTATTATTTTATTATTTCTTAGCTCGAGGTCATGGCGCCAAGGACACGGATGGGTCGTGACGTGAAATTTTCGACATTTAATAACTTTTGTGGGTTTCAGACCTGTGCACAATCACTGCACCATGGGCGGAAGTCGAGTTGTTAGCTCAGGTGTCTGTACAAGTGTCTAACAAGTAAGGTAAACAATGTTTAGGTAAATAAAGCTGGTTAGGTGATTAAATTTCAATAATAATGATGTTATTATATAATTTATAATATTAATATCAATAATCTTTTATTATTATTATTACTTTTATTTTTATTATTTTGTTATTTTAATTTTAATTATTATAACATTTACGGTTATTGTTTTACTATTATTATTTTATTATTATTATTATTTATATTATTATTACTACTATAATTATTATTTGGGTTGTTATTATTGTTATTTTCATTATTATTATTATTATGCTTATTATTATTATTTATTTTAAATAAATTTTGTTAATATTATATTTATTATAGATATTTTTATCATTATTATATTTTGTTTTATTATTATTATCATTATTATCATTTCAGTATTATTATTATTAATATATATATGTATATATATATATGAAAAATCAGCAATCCCTAATCTACCCGCATCGCCCCCCTTTCCCTTGGACTGGCTGCACATCAACGCTGTAGCCCTGACCCCATTTTTTGCCGCCTGCCCTCCTGTAGCCACCTCGCTCCCCATGCTACACCCCTCGGCACTTCCTCCTTTGCGTTCGCCTTGCCCAGCTACCCCGCCACCCAGCCCTCACCCTCTAGTGCTGCCCCTGTCTAGCCGATCACGACACCTCCTCCCCCCCCCATCAGGTCATCTTCTCTGCACCCCCTTCCCCGTCCGGCTTCCAGCCTCGCTCTGCACTGCACCCGACCTCTATCCTCATCATCTAACATTGTCACTTTCCCTCAAGCTGTTGCGCTGGACCAGATCCCCAACCCTATGCTTTTCTCCCTACTTCTACAGCCAACCGCAACCATGAATTTCCTGCTTCCCTCTCTGGCCTCCCATTACCCGGCCTCGCCCCCCCTTAGTGCACCGACGTCCTCTCACCCTCGCTGCCCTAGACAGTTCCCCTAACCTGCAGCTAGACACCTCGCTAACACACCCCACTTTGATGACAGTCTCTCTTCCTCCACTTTCGGGGACATTTTCTTTCCCTTGTTAATTGCTTCTTGTTTTAGTGTCTTTATTTTGCAAAACCCCATGATGTAGTGTTTCAATATTTTTTAGTTTGATCCGAAAATTGATCGTCGAATATTGATGTTTTTTTAGAATTCTGCATGTGCAATTGGAGTTTGAACCACATTTCGCACCGATACCCAATTGTTCATCATCGATTGAGGTTGGCTTCCATATGCACCACCTTTCTAATTTTGGTTGCATCATTTTCTTTTCATTCACTGTTTATATTTTTTCTAAGTGTTGTATTTAAATCATTGGTTATATTTTTTAGCATGAAACATGGAAATTGAATACCCATATCTTGATGAGTAGTGATGTTTTGTTAAATATTTCATTCTCATTATGCGAATAGTTTTATGGTTGGCTTTCAAATGCTATATGTGTATGAAAAGTTTTTTTTTTTGAAATTAAGGCATTTATTTTCAACGTACGAAATCATGTTCTTGGGTTTATTAAGTTGTTACCATACTAGTTCTGGTTAGAAATGAGTTTTCCAGGTCGAATTTGATATATTTTTTGTGAAAAGTTTTTATTTCTGTCTACTACAAGTAGTTTATAAGTTTGAATAAATGATTAAATTAAGAAGTTTTTTAAAATTCATTTTACGTCGTGCATTGGTTTTAATAGGGGTTTTGGATGTCTATAGTCATGGGATAATATTTGGAAACTATTTTATAGATTTTAAAGTTGTTTATTAAATAGTGCAAGCAATGCGAGTTATGTACTAAATGTAGGTTGAGGTGGTATTTTTGTGTTGTTTGTTCCTTTGGATAGTTTTAAGAACATTTTTATGTGTTTTTAGTTGTTTTTGTGGTTGTTGCAGCATGTCGGTGAGGAAAACTGTGATACTACGATTAGTGGTTTGTGCGTGATTGCACGCCTTTGCGAGGCATGTCGCGTCATCATGTTCGAGCTGGAAATTGATGTAGGTCCCCCACAACAATCACCTTAAAAATTATCATTTATTAATTGCTTGATATTTTATTAATTTTAATTAATGAGAAATAATATAAGATAATTAATTTTAAAATGATTATTTTTTGTAAAAAGATCTGTTTATTTTATACACGACACGTGAAATATTTTTGTGACGAGCGGACACCTAGTAGTGAATGATTTCCTGTTTGGTCTTTAAACATAATTCACAAAATTTTAAAGGTAGTCCTGGTTTTAATGATAAATGATTTATTCTGAACATGTGATTTGGGTTTTCCTGAGAAATAAGGTTTTTCTTTAATGTTGGTGAACACCCGTTTGTTACTTTAATAAAATAGATTATTTTGGAAAAACTCACATTTGAGTTACTTAGGGGTGATTGTTGGTGTGCGTTGATTGCATGAGTTGTGTGTGATATTTATACCACATGACTAATTGATTTACATTTTGGATCCACCCCTTGTTATTGCATGTGTTGACAAGGGAACCTGACATAGTGAGTGATTTTTCTGAGTACAATTATTGCTCTTGTTTAGATTACGCACTGGCTAGTGGCCCTATAGTAGGGGAACACTGGGTTATTGCTACTATGGGGATTGGGACCCTTGGTTAGGCCATGTTGGGTTATGCCAAGAGTTAGGGAGTTATGAAATCATTGAGTTTGGGAAATCCTTCAGGATGAGTCACATGTATGGTACGTTCTGGATTGTTCATGATCTCCTAGGTTCGACCCATGTTTCCTTTCATATTTGTTTATATGTGGCAGATGATTGAGAGGTCTAGTTTGGTTGCTGGCCCCTGTGTGCCACTTTTTCTATTTCCCTTAGTGTGTGTTGTATGATGTGTGTGGGTTTTTTATTTGTAACAACTGAAATTCAGATTTATAAATTGTTCACCGAAATGTTTTAGAATGCAATGCACATGTTTCTTTACAACATTAAACATGTTATTAAATAAAAAATTGCAATGGAATGTTACTTGTTTTGGAAATGAAAGTGTGTGTGGAATCCCAAATTTTATATAATTTAGTTCAAACCTGGAATTTGTAAGATCATTATATAAAGGTAGTACATTGGTAATAGTTTGGTGGGCACACCTACTAAGTTTTAATACTCACGCCTATAGTTTGTTATTGTTTCTGGTTCTGTTGAAGGTTCCTGCTTCAGTTGTTTTCCTTGAGCGATGATTGTTATGGTATTTTAGAGAGACCCACAGGGTCATGTGGAGTTTCGGTCGTAGTCAGGTTAGTAGCATTGCTGGTTGTTCTTTATTTATTTGTTTTTGTTCTATTTATTTCCATTGCTTAGTTTATTTTATTTTATGACAAAACATTCCCACCTATTTAATTTTGATTCCCATCATTAGTTGCCAGCCCGTGGGGATCAGGAATACCCAATGGGCCATGTCGCGGGCCGACGTGGGTGACCAGTTCAGGGTCGACCTGGGTTGGTTCGTGACAACAAGTCTATGTTTTATGCCAATATTATTCACTCACGGCTCATGTACTTTGATTTAATTATGATTCAGATCCTATGAACTACCAATATTTATTCCATGAAACATTATTATAATATATATTATATATTATATGGTTTTAAAATTTCATTCTCATCTTCTCAAACACGTATGATCATGCTATGATTATGTAATCATAAATATCTCCCTTGTTTAACCAAATTGGGAATCTGATCACTCCTTTTTTTATTTTTTATTTACCCAATCTATAAATAATGGTATTAGGTATGAAATGTATAAAAACGGTACTTGTTATAATGGTATTAGTTGGAGATTATGTTGTCATCTTATGAATTGTTTTTTTACGTATCTAAGATTCTAATGATAGTTACCAATTTCTATCCTCACTAAATTTTTTAATAATGAAATAAATAATCATATATTAAGAACTAATATATATATATATATATAAACCATGGTCATTTTTGTTGTATTAGTGTAATGTTATATGTTATAATTTGTGAGATAGAATCAGAAATGTTTTTTAATAGACCCTACAATAATTGTAAGGAATAATATATGTATAGAAAACTATCATGGAATTTTTTTAAAGGATAGAGAAATTGGTTTTAAATCAAATTAATATATATTTGGACAATAATAGTGGATATGGGTTTAGTATTTTTGTTCCTATAGTTAGTAAACATAAATTGGGACCATTAAGAATTGAATCGATCATCACTTGGAGAATGAAAATGGGAATTTCTAAACACATGGTTTGACAAACTCAAAGGTTATGTTTTAGAATTCATAAAATCATACTAATTCATCATGATGGATTTTAATAATTCAATTAAATCACCTAGTAAAAAATTGATCCATAAAAGAAAATAATTTTTCCTTATTTAGAAATAATATAATTCATTTATCATGATTATTTGGTTTCCCACTATGATTATAATTTCTTACTAAATGATTTTTGGTTTTAGTTGATCATTATATAATAAATGAAGCATGTGAAGGATGAATGCGATGAAAAATGCAATTAATTTCCTCATAATAAACCATATAATTTGGGACATGGAATGAAAAATATAATTTCAATTCACATAAAACACCCTCAAACAATAAATATTGATGAAAAAATAAAATAAAAATGGAGGGAACAATTTTTTTGTTGTGTCTTTCATGAGTAAATGTACACATTCTTTTAACATTTCCATTGATAAAATAGTTATTTATCATTGGATTAGTACCATTTAAAAAAAATTATACATGTTTTGGATCATAATGCTTTAATTTTGGTTTTCTATAATTTGAAATTAAATGTGGTTCAATGGTGGATAGTTATCAAGAATATGATTTAATAGGATGAAACCGACTCCATATAGTGGGATAATTTAAAGATACTTTTTATCAATAAGAACTTCCCTCATATTTTCCAAGTTAACTTGGGGAAGGAGCTACTAGAAGTTATGTATATGTATGATGAATCATTGCGTACATATTAGCCAAATTTTACAAGAATTATTAGGTGTACATTTTTTCCTACTAAATTTATGGTTGATTGATTCTTTTCTGACATAAAACCATGTCTCCTAAGGAATTTAAATATATTAGAAATTAGTAGCTATTATAAAATATACTTATATTATATCCAGTTGGAAGTGAATATTGGTGTTACCAATCAATATATTGGGTTTGATAATAAAAGAATATGGAATTCAAATGAAACTCCAAAAATAATAGAGAGAAGAAGATGAAGATTACTTCATGATTTATGTGTGGAAGTAAACAAGGAGGAAATTGGGTTCTAAGGATTGAATAATATTTCTATTGTGGAATTAATGGTCATAGGGAAATTTAATACGTAAATAATTGTATTCAGATAACTAATGATGTGAACTAGGATTAATATCTATTGAAGAACCTTACAAAGTCTAGTGATTTAAATTAAATGATTTTTGGAATTATGATATCCATTTCCCAAAATAGATGGTTGATGATGATGATCTATGTTAGAAACATTAATTTATTATAGAAAATACAAAATATCATGATATCACTATTTTCAATGAGGTGTAAAAGAAAGACATGGTTAAAGGTACATTTATCATCAACTCTAGAAATGAAAATATCATATTTGACTATGGATCCACACATTATTTTATTTATGAATAATGTCTAATTGGTATCAAATAGAAACTCAAATTGTTATATATTTTATTATCAGTAATAACATATAATTTTATAATGATCACAAATCAGGTCTATGATTATTCAATATTTGGTGCTTGTGGGAACAAGATTCATTCAATACATGCTATTCTCCTCTTGTAAAATTTATGTAATTTTAGTCATGGATTAAAATTACTTATTTAAAACCCCCAATAACTAGAATATAATATATGTAATTTGTATATTTATTACCAAACAATGACATTATTTTATTCAGGTGATAAATATTAACATCTTATAGAAATGACATCCATTGCAAGGTGTTGGTTTCCTTTTCAAAAGGGGTGTTTATCATAGCTATATAGGAGGAAAATCATCATCGATGATATCAAAATTGTGTTGGAACAAGTGGATATAATTTTGTATGTTTTTTTTAGTCTTTTAATGAACTTAGAAGTTTTATTTTCTATATAACTCATTCATACCGGTACACCTATTTAAATTAATCCCAATATAATTTCACTAATTTAGCTGTAAGAATTAAAGTAAAATATCTGATAGAATCTTGGTAATAGATACAGTCATCCATGTTTGTCACCATGGGGTCACCTTTTTTTGTTCAAAAAATACTGATAATTGAAACTCTTTGAATATCGATAATTAAAAAATATCAATATCTATAATAAGTATCACTTACCAAGTATTAAGGAATTATTGATCAAATAATTCATGATCAATACTTTTTAGTGATAGAACTTGATTCTATATATCAGTAATTGAGTATAAAGAAGGGGATATACCAAATATATCATTCTATACAATGTATGGAAATTAAAAATATACATTGATTCCAATTTTTATTATTAATTCCACTAAAATCATCTTAGATTTAATAATTATTACCATTAAAGATTTTTATGATAATTTTTGGTAGTCTATATAGATAATATTATTTTATATTCATTGTTAAATGAACAGAACGAGGATCAGTGGAGGAATTTATGGTATACCCTAGGGAAGGATAAGTTGTAAAAATATTTACAAATATGGGATTTTGGATGAAAATGATAAATTTTGGGATATATAATCTCTAGAGATGGTATATTTTTGTGGATTCACCAAATATGTGGGTGATTAAATTTTGGCGTAGACCAACTATTGTGAATAAGAACCAACATTTTATTGGTTTATATTGACATTTTCATTGGGGATTGGATAATTTCAATCATCTATCTAATCCACTCACTATGATAAATCAATATGAATCCACATTCCTTTGGATTTATTATTATGATAATGATTTCAAGGAACCAAAAATATGGGTTTTCAGTGACCCCATTCTTACATTTTCATAGGGCGGAGAATGTTATGTAATTTGTAGTGATTAATATACAATGAGATTAAGATGAATTATCATAATTAATGATACAATTATATTTTATGATTCACTACAATTATTGGTCTGTAAGGAAAATTACCCAAATCATGATTTAATGTTAGGTGAAGTAATTTAATCTTAAAATTGTGGAGGAATTATCATTATGGATAAAGGATTGATATATATACTGATAAAAATTGTTAAATGTATATACTTGCATTGTATGATTTATATATATTCTATTGAAGGAGGTCATATATGATTAAATACTATAACAACTCAATATATTACAACCATGGGAGGGTGAGAAATATGGATGAATCTTTGAGTAGAATGTATCTAGAAAGAATATATATCATGAGGATAAATAAGATCAAATATTATTGAACATCAAATGTATCATCTTGATATCAAGAATGAAGGGAATATAAATTGTATTTCTCAAATGAGTATTCAACCATCTATCCAGGTAAAGATTAATTTGGTGAAAAAAGATGATGTGGAGCTCAATATGATGGTTAGATATGTTTTTGTCTTCAATATTTATATTTCTAGAGTAATATGGTTTGAAAACCATTTTTTTGTGTCCTTAATAATAGTTTTTATAGTCGATCATTTATCAGAGGCTTAATGTTCTTCATTTTCAATTCATCATGTAACTATTAAGATGTATAGTGATTTTTGGGAGATTTTATTGTTGGATGGAATGAATATAAATATCACAGACTTTGTATTTTGATGCATGTAATTTCATGGAGTTAATACAATGATAAAAAATTATAAGGGGATGTTGCAACTATATACAATAATAAAATTGAATTGGAAAAAAGCCAACATGGATTTTGTCAATGTTATACACAAAACATATAATGGGAGTATACTATATGTGTTGTAGTGAAATTACATAATACATTAGAACACTTTATTACTATTAGAGACAATTTATATCTAGATTTGATTTCTATGATATAAATTAACGAAATAATCAGGTTGCACTGATTACCACATTCTATTGTCTCTAAATGGGATTCATGGTTTACCATGAAGTTATCATGATGTCATCAACAAGATCTAGATACTGATTTGAGTTTCAAAACATCATTTAATCTGAATAGATATTGTTAGTATGAAGGAATAATTAAAACCCCAGTGGAAATCCTTTATTCTTTTTATATGTATTTGAATATCTAATGATATTAACATAAACCTCTCGTAATATTTTATTATAAAAAATTGATGCACTCAATCATTTAGCCAGATAACTATGAATCCCCATATTAAATAAGTATTGAATTTTGAATTATTTGGTAGAAGATAAATAAATAAATAAATTTTCACTAGGTCAATATGATGAAATAGAAGATAATTTTAGAGTCATTTAGTAACACATAAGGATAACATAATGTAGATAAAAATGTTATGTTGACAACAACTGACATAATTTATAATACAATGTTGGTAAAAATATTTTTCTATGAATTTATCCATTTAAAATGGTAGTGAGATTCATAATGTATCAAATTAATAGCCGTACATATTTTTACCTTTTGATATTATTGATTGAGTAGGGATAACAGCTTGTCTCATTTTTATCCCATTGAACCTTTATCAAGTCCACAACATTTTTTCTTTATCTCTATCGAGGAATTATATAAAAGTCCCATCTCATATAATAATCAAAGAATTCATATATGTAAATTATGAGAAATCTTTTAATGAAAAACATTTGAAGATTATGGATCATAAAGATTAATTTCTACAAAAATTTGACTACTTACCTCACAAATGTTTTATATCAAAATTATCATCATAAGGAAGATATATATTTCTGACTAATTATAATATGAGGTAGAAGAATCCTTTTTAATTTGTATTAGAGTGAAGTTATGTTTATTTAATCATTCTTCTTAATATGGTTATAATAAAACACCTAGATATTTCGTAAAATATTTATTTCCAATGAAATTTAATTTTCATGGAGATTAAGTGTTGCACACAATACTGTGGTTTAGAAATCCATAATATGAAATTGATATGATTATTTTACTATTAATATTATAACATATACATTACAATTTTAGGAGGAAATGAGAAATTCCATTTGTTTGAAAAAAATCTATATAATGGTTTTTTATGATGAATATTTACTTTGTATTAATTTCATAAGATGTGTTTCATAAATATATTTTCTTCTATAAATAGTTATTAATATATTTCATGAAAAATTAGTATATTTAATTTTTGTTAAATTTATAATGATATTTTGAAAAATGATTATAATTTTTGAAATCATTATGTAAAAATTCTCTTTGGGTGGATTATATAGAATTTTCTAATATTATTATTTTTTCAATCAATATGGAAAAATACCAAATATTAATTAACACATTTTTTATTGGATTTACAAAGTTACATCATGTGGTAAAATAAGAAAAAGGTAAAATTAGATCAATTCATTAATTTTTTATCTATTTTATGTAATTTGAATTAATTTATATTTTAATTTTCATAATAAATATTTTAATACTTACAAATATGTTTCATAGGAAAAGACTTTTCCCACAAGATTAATTTTATATAAAATACATCTACTGATATGGATTTAATTTTATAAAATGGATTGAATATTATTAATTGTGAATGTTAATATTTATTAATAATTACATCCAATTTTTTCCATTATATGTTATAAAAATAGAGAAAATTAATTACCATGGTTAATGTTATAATGTGTTTACTGAGAGTTATTATAATATGATAATTGTTAAAATGACCAAAAAAATTAAAATTATTATTTTATTTCCTTATTTTGACACTAAGTAATCCCATTTTCACCACATTAGAGAATATTGGTGTGTTTTAAATATTGGAATTTCAATTTCATTTAAAAAATTCCAAGTTTTTTATCCCCCCACTTATAAAAGGGAACCCACTCACCTCTCAACATCCTAATTTCAAATCCTTTTTTAATGGAAAATTTTTATAAATATTTATTGCATAAATACCTACCCTTTTCACAGATGAAATATTGTGATTATTAAACCATCCAAATAATTTTTTTGTTCTAACCTAAGATGGTTTTCTGATGAATAGGTATCATTGTTAGCTGAGAAAGATTATTTTATTTCTTCTTCCAATCCATTTAAAACAATCCAAATATTCATAAAATTTAAAACCTTTTTATAACATATAATGGGGAATTATTATGTTAATGTAATAATATATATACATCTCTTATTCCAACAAATGGGTAAGGAAATAGTCGATCATGTTTTCCGAGGACTACCACCTCACAAACTAATGTTATTCATTTTACCTCGCCACCTCTCATATATGGATATAATGATGAATTTAATATATATATATATATATGATATTTATGAAATAATTTTACTTATTTTATTATAATATTATATCTAAATTCCTTCCTTCCAATCATTTGGAAAATGATTATATCACTTGTATGTGCCTGTGCACTAGAACTTCCTCAATTAGATGTCATATGATTGTCATTTTATTTTAACATAGATAGTAATAATGATATATTTTTTTAATATATATGGTATATGATGTAATATAAATTTTTTAAAAGTGATTTATCTTTTAACATTATTTTATTCCATCAATCTAGATATTGGAAATATTATTTATGTTTCCGTATGACCTACCATCTCCATGAACGGTGTGATTCATTTAACTATCTATAATTTTAATGAATGATTATAATTATATATATATATTATAATGAAAATTTAAATAATTTTTAACATTAAATATATGATTAATCCATGAGAACAGTAAAATTAGTAAAACTACAAGCCCAAAACATACATAAAAATGAAGCAACTATTACTCAATTGGTGATTTTAACATAGATTTAGAAATAATATAAAACTAAAAGGTTATAAGTGAATCATATATGGTAATTTATTCATGAGTGTGGTCATAGAATATTATTATAATATAAATTTATTTATTATATAGTAGGTTCAAACATGTAGGATTAAATTTGAGGCTTCAGGTAAATGAATTTCATTTCACTTTTTTTGGGACACATGACATAATACCAAATCCATTATTCCATGGAATATATACTACCCATGAAGGTATTTTATGATTATTTATATCAAAATTATGGTGATATAAATATCCATATAAGTTGAGTGTTTCATGGGGTATTCAATTCTAATGATTCCAAATTGGTAATTTGTTATGTTATACTTGGATTAGTTATCAGGATTATTTTTTATTAGTATTAAAATTAATTAATACTGGGATAAAACAATAAAAAAACTCATTAATTTATCTCTAGAACATATACATTTATATAAAAAATCATTCCTCTCCTATTCATCATTTGAAGTACTCAATAAAATGTTAATTTTTTTTAACGAAATCAAATTTATCTCTCTATTTGGGAAAAAAAATCCCATCACATTTCTGTCTATATTTTCTAAAAATGTTTTAAATAATGATAAAAATATTACTCTGTGATTATATAAATTCATTTTTACCCATTTTGTTTCTTTTTAATAAATGGTTTAAAATGATTCTTCTTATCACTTTCTGAAATTAGGAACATTTTACTTTTTACCAAAAATGTGAATGGTTTTTTTTGTTTTATCCTATACGACATGAATGATATTTACCACCATAATACCGACATAATGATTTAAATTATCCTTCAAAAGTTACCATTTTCATTTTAAAAATAATTATATTTAATATTTGGAATGTTTTTATGTTTTAATAAAGCTATTTCAATATAGAATTGATATTTTACACAAGAAATGTTCTATGTGACCCATTAAATTCATTTTCTATATATGATGTCATCATTTGATATTACTTAATATTAAAATGGAATAAGATTAATGCATTAAAACCTTATAATTTAGTTATATAGTCTGTCATTGTGATTAAAATATTTTTATGAAACTCATTCATTTTCCATGGGTTCTTATGTACTGAATTGGTGAAATTATCTTGTAACATGATTCCTTTTGATGAGTTATTATATGATGAATTTTCTGTGATACCCATTTTATATTAATTTTTATGATATGATCAATACTTAATTATATTATGGGACACATATGTATTATTTTTTATGTTAAGGGTGGACTAGGAATTATTTATCCCTCCAATGTATTTGGGTAATTATTGATATATTAGGGGATAATACGGTCTAGAATTATTTGTACACAAATATCAATATGTTACTCTATACACTATGATATACTTGGTAGTGAACCTTAAATACTATAATGGATTGTAGAGTGATCTCAATCAACAATGATATACGTTTAAATGAGCCTTTACTTCTATGTAAATTCTTTTCTATGGTTATCTTTTTTTCCAAAAATCTATGTTTCATGCCAATGACACACTCTAATGGATCATGTTCTTTGATTCATTTATTATTCAAGTATTATTAATATCCAATATTAATGTTATTACTCAATATTAAGATCTATATTATACAAGGCTTGATTTTAAAATTTTATTCTCATTTTCTCATACACTTATGCACATGTTCTTGTTATATGATAATTTATATTTGCCTTACGTAACCTTACTGAGAATATGAGCATGTGATTTCCTATTTTTAAATTCCCCATGTTATGAGGAAAGGATTTGAGAATGAAATTTATACAAAGGAAGATATTTTTAATTAATTTAATGGGAGATGATGTAGTTCACCTATGAATATCTAGTTTATATTTACTTGATTCCAAATACCCAAAACATTTATTGTCCTCATACATGATTTTATATAATTAAATGAATATCCATCTATTGACATGATATATATATGTATGAATATATACATACATTTTGTTATGTCCCATTATGTGGTGTTTTTGGTTGTTTAGATTTCAAAATTTCTTGTTTTTTAATGAAAAATTAATTGAAACAATTATATGATATATTGAAATTGTATTATATTTATTGGTTTAATTCAATGAAATATGTTTTTCACATTTTATAACCATGAAATTTGATTTCAAAGTAAATAATGAAATAAAATTTGATTGTATTTCAATTAGAATTATAGTCAAATAAATTCTATTGGAGATTTTGGACTATGGTTTTCTTATAACATATTTTTAATATAGGGTTTTCATCAATCTATAAAGAGAAGTGTAGATTTATTTTGTAACAAATGTTCTTGGTCTATTGACCTCATATAGTAGGGATTTTTTTCTCAATGTGTTTGTTCCTCTATGTTGTTATTAAATTATGTATTCCCTAAATTATATCACCAGTTTCATGATAATATATTATAACATATGAATAATAGTTGAAATCCTACATTAAGTGTTCGATATGATAGATTATTTTGAGATAATTGGTACATTCTATAATAGTGAATATATATGGGAACTAAGGAACATGATTAGGGTTATGAATATTTTGTAACCCAATATTTGTAAATTTAACCATTGGGTTTTATGGGAAATTTATTGAGTGATCACATGTTATATTTAGTAATATTATAGAGATACCCATGGGAATAATCTAAAACAAAACTATTGAGTGAGTGATTCTTGATATTCAACATCAATTAGAATTGGTAATTATTTTATGTTCTTAATTCGTATATATCATCATTAGTTTGAATTTGATTTATAACATTATTGACCTCATAAATATAAAATGGGGATAATCCTAGTTTTCATTAATAAAAATTGTGGTTATGATTTGGGAATATAGTGATACTGGGTTCTTCTGCATGAATTATTTATATAGAGGATAATAGAGAACCCAATATTATGATGATGATCAGGATAAGGGTGGATTTTCATTATATTAATCTAATTAATATATGGGGAGTGGTGTCTATATATAGTTATTGCAGTTTAGAAGAGTTAAGGTTCCATCTAATGTTTGTAAGTGCATCTAAAATTTGTGATATAGTAAATATGTGGATTTCTAAATAGTAAATTATGTATTAACAAGGTCCCATAATCTTTTATATAGCTTAGAATGAGGTGATACATCAGATGGATTGTGGGTTGGACTGATGTCGATGATGTGTGGTTTCATTTATGCTAGGTTGCATGCACTGTTATTTTCTCATAGTGATTTTTATATTTTTACTAGTTGTTCTAACCCCCCTTACATATTGAATAAAATATAAATTTATAATTAATATACATCAATTTATTTTTCATTTTTTGGATATTTCTCTAGGATTGTATGATATAGAAGTCTTATTTTCTCTGAAGCTCCCCCAATAGTGAGACGATGGACATGGAAAATGGTTGAGTGTACCACTATTAATATATTGTAGGAGTGATAAATTTATTGTTTTAGTGATATAGTATATTTAAACCCTTTGATGTTTTTCATGATCATGTCACTAGTCTCAAATAAATGAAATTTTAAGAACTCATGGAATGAAACACAGTGGACAATCAAGGACATTCACTATGGAGATTAGTCATATAATCATAATTCATTTAACTTATTTTTTGTTTGTTTAAATAAATAAATAAACTAATTGGTGATTGTTTTTATGGTGTGAAAATAACATGAAATATGGTGAATGTATGAATAAATCATGAAATATTTTTTAGGGGGAAAGAAAAATTATCTCTGGTAGATTATAATAAACTCAATGTATAATTTTATTCTATTATGAGGTATATAAACCAACTCATTTTATAGATCCTTTAACAATTATCTACCACACCCTGGTATTATATATTTATATGATCTCAATAATCATATTCTTTAGTTAAAAAATTCCATTTTTTGATAGTTGATTGTGTTCATCGCATGACTGGGTCGAGAATTTTTGAATAAACAGTGGCCCAATCTCCTAAAACATAAATCTCTCATATAAGACCTTTTTAGAAACACGATGATGTACCAAATCCTCACATGGGATCTCCAATGTCACTATATCAACAATCCTTCATCCATGTAAACTATATATTAGAGTATTCTTCTGAGGGAAGTCCTTGGTGCCCATGGAAAAATTAGTTAACATAAGTAATGGGATTTAATAAAAGAAACTATCATCTACCCATATTGCCAGCCACATGCCCAATTCTTATGTAAATAGTGAAATAAAAATGGAAAAAGGAAAATAATAAATTAATAATTAGTCATAGTTCTCCCATTCTTGTCTACCCATGTAATGGTGTTTCTATACAAAACTATGTAAGTATAAGTTAGAGATTTAGATGAATGAAAAAAATAAATACAAGAAGAATAAATATGTTTTTTATTCAAAAACTGGTACAAGATATAGGAAATCATTTAGTATCATAATTCAGTGAATAATTTTCACAAAAATAATCAAATTCTGGAATTTTAATAATTCATTTTCAAAACGGTAATGTATTTATTTTCATGTTTATATAAAAATATATGAACTATATTAAAAGATTGATTCTAGTAATAAATATAATGTGTATTTCACTATTTTGCATTGTATTAGTCCCAAATATATTTTACTAATATGTATTCTACTCATTTTTTGTTATATATATCATATTATGTATTTTGAATCAACATAGGGAATGTATTTCACTCTGTTTCCTAATTTTTTCATAAGGGATTCTAATCAATTTATATTAAAATTCTATAAATTTTGACTCATTATAGAAGATAAATCAATTAAATCGATTAAATAAATAAGAAAAAAAATTCATATCTGAATGTGATTTTGAAGAAACACCGCCATCATGATGCACATTTTCAACATATCAACTTTTCTCTAATTATTCAAAAATATTTCACCATGTTTCATATAATATAACATAATCTAGATAAACTAATCAACTGAAAATTGAATGTATGCATAGAAGGAGAAATACCTAACCCCATAGATTTTTTTATATAATCTTTTAAAAAATCAATGAAAAAATAGATATATTATTTTGTGTGATGATATGTAAATTAAAAATATATTAAAATGATCAAAAAATAGAAAAAACCAAAATACATAGCTACCATATTTCCTAAAATACCAATTCATGTTCACTATAGGGTCATGACACATGAATAATAAATAGGAACCACACCCTTAATATTGTGTAGTCATTCCCATTATCTATAAACTATTATGTGGGGAATTGGGGGGATTTCAATGACCCAATTTTTTTAAAATGACAAAAATTTTGGAAAATGGAAATAGAAAATATAGGAATTCATTTTTTAATAAAAATAGAAAATATTTTTATATTTTAAAAAACATGGACCTCAAAAATTAGAATTGTAATGGGACCAGTATCCCATTAAAGAATAGGTATAGAGGTTTATAATAGATGTTATAAAAATATAAATAAATTATTAAAACATGAAGAAAACTATCATTAAAAAATGGTTTATAAATAATCAATATTACATATGTATTTGTTGTAATGACCTTGAGCCCAATATCTCAGAGTTGGTGTATTCTTTATTTATTGTTCATAAGATACATGGAATCACATCCTAAAGTACTGAATATGTAAACCGTATTAGTAAATTATATATATACATGATTCCCATATTACATTTGATAACACAAACAAAAAAAATTTCTTGAGAATAATATTATTCCCTATAATATATCAATGAATATAAAATATAGTATACATCTGAGATTGTAGATAAAGGAAACAAAATAAGGGTGAGATCAAATTCTCAATACAGGTTATGTACAAAGAATCCTATCATGAATAAATATGTATAATCAACATGGAAACGTAAATAACTAAACATAAATCCCATTAAAACAATATGTATATAATGATTCAATAAGGAATAATAAATATGGAAATAAAAATAACCCAAAATATTCAAATAAACCAAAAACTTTATAATTAAATTAATCTAGATATAATTTCATTGTCAAAATATAAGGAATAATAATTATTAAATTTTCAATGAAGGTAATTTTTAATTATTGTACTTCATTACTTAATAAAATAATACCTATACCATAAGATATTTCCTTATGACAGTTTAAAATAAATTGATACATATATGCCAGAACCCCATTTAACTAACTCTACCCAACATATTCATCTCAAGAGACATATAAATTCAAATAAGGGATCTCTATAACCAATCACCACCCATATCATCATATCAAAATAATTAATCCTATATCTAAAAATGATTTAATTCATGACCAATGTGCCTTATCATGAAATATCTATTCTTAGAAAAGTAGGAATATTTATCAATACATCCACAGTTAATCAAATAACTGTCAATTTAAACACCATATATAGAAATTTTATACTATTTAAGAAATAATCATATCTGTTATACAATAATATGGATATTTAAGAGAAATTTTATGTAACAAGATAATATTATGATTATAAATTTATATTTTGATTTTAAATTATTCAATCACCAAATAAAGTGATATTTTTCAATAATTTAAATCACTTCGTATTTGTAATTTCTTATCCCATTAGATAAAATAACAAAACTTTAATCATAAAATAACATAAATTATTTTGTAATGATGATATTATATTTCAAATGTGTAGTTTTCACCATATTAATGAAATTTGATGTGACAAAATACAATATTCCTCAATGAAAATAAAATGAGTTGAAGTCCCTTAACTCATTCTTCGTTCTGTTTAAATGTGATTTATATTGCTGTATAGTTCACATAAACCTATTATTAATTTATTTTTTTTAACTATTTATGTATTTATAATATAATATATGATTATTTTATTATATTATATCACCAATTGTTTAATTATCTTTCATTATTTACATTGTTTTGGGGGTTGATTAAATAGTTTTCTCATGCATGTTTTGTTACGAAAGAACTTGTTCTTTCACATATAATATAATTTCATCATCTGACGAATAATAATAATGATATTATTTTTCTATTTTCATATCAATTATACTTTTAATACCAATAATTATTAATGTTTTTATGAAATGAAGTATGCTACCATCATATGGATGGTAGTTCATATGTATGCGTGGATAAAATATACCTTTTATAAAGATCATTAGGGAATGAAGGTGAGTAATAATTTTTCATTTTACAAATTATTATAAATTCCAAAAAAAAAATTTTTGCTAAATAACATTATATATATCACCCATGTTTTGGGGTGATGAAAAGTCAGTCACATCACTTTGTGAAGGTAATAATCAACATGTACATGATGGATTTAACCATCTTTTTATGAGTGAAAATAAAAGACATAAAATGATATATTATATTTTTATAATGATAAATATGTTATTAATTAAATAATTATGTCAAGTATGTCTCATATAATCATTGTCATTATATTGATCACCAAACATGTAAAGAATTAGTAATGAAGAGCCACAACACTTTACATGGGGGTTATCTGCCGTACACATGAGTGAGATTATCATAATCTATCTGGAATTGAAATTAAAATGTTAGATATTATATAATTTCTTATGAGATATAATTATGATATTAATATAACATATTAAAATTATATCCTTTAACATAAAAAACCTAGTATGTATTAATTAAAAAATTAATGACACTATATTATGAAGCTTTAGTCCGCTATAATCTTGTATTACGATTTTGTAACCCATTTAATGCAATTATAGATGTATTTAGGTCATCAAAATTACATTAAAAAATAATTATATATGGAACATAATGTTTTTTTATAAAATAATAAAATAGTAACATTTTGATATAATGTATGAGGAAATAAAATAAAAATTCCTAGTGAAGAATTTTAACTATTCTCAGACTACCTCTTTATAAATATACCTAAATAATTAAAAGAAGGAATTTCTAACCAAAAAATTAATCTAATATGATGGGATCGTTGTTTTAAAGTTTATTTCAGGGATTTAGGATACCAACTGTGTTTTAGGTTGAAAAACAATAGATGTGTTGTGGCCCGTTAAAAGTGAGGTGCATGGAACACTTGTAATATTGATAAAGAAAAATTTATGCCCAAATTTTTTACATGAAAAATAGTCATAAATAGTGTATTATATATCTCTATAACATATAGATTCAAAATATGAACATCTAATCTATGTATATACATGTTTATTATTTTTTACTCTAATCATTATATATAACCACTGGTAAACCAATTGTTACCATAAATGTGGTAGTTAATTTTTATATTTTTCTCTACAAAATTTAACAAAAAATTAATTTTACCATATTATATAATATTTATTATTTTTATTCCAATTATGTAATACATTTTATTAAATTCCTTACATATAGGTGAAAATTTTTAAAAAGTAATCTTGAAGACGTGATAAGAAAAATATATTTTAAAGAGAACATTCGAAAACATTTACAAAGACATTTCATTATAAAAATTAAAAGAATTACTTAAACTGTATTAATTGATATATAATGTATCTAATTTTACATTAAATAAAATTTAATATAAAATTCACAAAAATAAATAATATAACGGAAAATAATTTTATAATTAAAATTAAGTATTTTTCTTTTTCATAAAAAATTATATAATTTTGGAAAATCAAATAAATTTACTATAATATAGTTATTATATATTAATATAAACAAATAATTTCATATTAAGGTATAAACTTTCTAAAATTGGTCAAATTAATTTTAAATTATCGGCCCAAAGCCTGACTAACCTGACCTTTAGAAAGAATAATATCATTCAGAAAAAATTTGTTATTTCAATTGATTTTTATTTATTTCTAATAAATAAAAATCAATTATTATCATAATTTAGTTATTAATATTCAATACCACTATATTAATGTTTTGGTTATAATAGTATACGATATTATGGTTCATGTCAACCTGGGGTTGTGTGTTCAATATTCATTTGAAGAGATTTAATTTATTTTAAAAAAATCCAAATATTCATAAGTGATATATATAATTATAATAATAGCGTTGGTATTCATTCACGATATCGAAAAAATATTATTATTTTAAAATATCAGGGGTTACATTCTTCCCAGCTTAAATAAATTATGCTCTCATAATTTAAAATTGATCTTCGTAATAATGGATTTGGATTTTAGAAATACTTTTATTTAAAGGCACATATCATAAAACAGATAATAAACATTCTATTAATCAGATTGAGAAGGATGTATGATAGAAATATTGTTTATCACAAAAGTATGATTCGACATTATAGAACAGAGGTGGAAAATGAATACATAGACGTGGAAGAAAATCATAAATAATTTTAGAGATTGATAATTGACATTGATCACATGATGATGAATAAAAAATGGATCGTTAAAGACATCAAAACAATTAATTTGGGATGATTTAAAAGAAAAACTATTTCAATAGATATAAAGGTAATATGATAACCTTTTTCTAAGAGTGTATTTTGAATTATAAGGAATTCATTTGTTTTCTATGATTATAATGAAATACATGTAAGTATTATGAAGAAAAAATTACCTATTATATTTATTTTAAAACCAAAACTAAAATTATATTCACAAATATAATTTATGCCCAGAAGTCTAGAGAATTAAGAAAAACTCCTAAATATTAAATTCATACATTACATAGGTATATTTATACTTTGTATCTATTTTTTCCCATCCTTGGAAACACTTTTAAAATAAAACAATGTTTCTATTCATGACCAATATATAACATTTTCCCATTGACGTTATCCTTGTCTCTATTATCCCTTTAATCTAGTGAAAAATATATTAAAACATGGGATGATAACCAGTAATCAGTAAGGGATATAAAAAAAAGGAAACATGTAGTTGAGTATAATCAGGAAAAATCAGATATAATTTAACTATATCTTCAATGTTCTTTGATAATTTTAATTAAAACATTATCACATGAAAAAATAGAGAAATATTTCTCCAAATATTCATTAAATACCATAGAAAATAATTAAATAACATTTAGGTTGATTATAGAATAATAATTATAAAATGAGTGTAAAACCATTTCAATTGGTATAACCATATGGCCAACATAAAATTAAGATATTAAAGGTTTACATGGAGCAATCTAGGCCACACCTGTTAAGAAGTAATGGGTTTTCCTGACACTATCGGGATCACCTCAAGTTGTGTCGTAATTGGCTTACCCAATGCTATTTGGGCTGCCCCAGGTTAAGGTGTAGTGGGTTTACCCAATGCTAACAATTCAACCCTATTTACAATCTATATCAGGATCACATGTTTTTAATAATTATAAAGTATTGCAAAATTCATAAAACACACTCTCATTAAACCCCTTGAAAAATAATTTTTATCCCATATTAAAAACATATTTGTATAAAAAAACTCATTTCTTTAAAAAAATTAAAACTAAAAATCATGAAAAAGAGAAGCAGGTTTTTCAATTATGAGCACATGTATGATTAAAATGGAAGCGTTAAATTAAATGATATTAATGGTTGTAGGAAATTGGTTTTCATCAAGTAAATTATGAATAACAAGATGATCCAAGATATGGATGGCTCTGGTCCTAAAAATTATTAATAAAAAGTAATGCATTTATGATTAAAAATTATAAGAAATGTTATTAAGGTAACAATGAATGTCACCAAGTATGTCATACTCAACCAATGAATCATTGTAATTAGTATCTTTAAATGTCCACATTATGGACAATTCAATGATTTCTCACTTCTAAAGGGAATTTCCAACCTAATTCACCTTCTGAAATGCATGAGAGATAGTGAAATTGAAATGTGAAACATCTGAAAGATATTCAATAGATTATGGTAGAATCCACCAAGGATCACTTATAGTCCTCATAGTTAATGAAAGCACTAAATTTTAAGAGTTTTACTAAATCTATAAATTGGTCCATTGTTTATAGGCATCATGATTAATCTTATGTATAATTTCACATAACTCATCTTGATAGGCAATCTGAATACCATTGGGATGATAAAAACATCCCTTTATAAATCCATGATGTGTCCCGAAAATAACACTATATCATAACGGTCTTGGTATGTTGGTGGTGTCCCCACCAACATTCACTTTAATTCACATTCCCAAAGGGGGATTCCACCTTACAACTTTTTGAATGAGTGGTGCTTTTGATCTTCCATCAACACCAAACATATGGAGTACTTTCAGATCTTCCAAGTTGTTATTAATAACCCCAGAATTGACCTTAGTAGATGTATAAACCTCCATGTGAAGACCATGCAAAGCAGAATATAACAAGGCTAGTATCGCTTCAAATAATCATGTATTGTGAATTTTCTACATTGACCCAAGGACACATGATATAATGAAAAAAGAAGATTTTGGACCATCTCACTACCATCAATATCACTAATGTTCTCCATGCGAGTGTCAAACTATGCACATATATCAACATCTTGCCCAAATATATAGTAGGTATATATTCTTAACTGATTTTCATAGGTTAAAATCATGAAGAGATGATATGAATTTTACTACACTATGAAGCATATATTACAAGCCAACATAATATGTTTCGCAACACTCTTCAAATGATCATGATTTCATGTCATGTTTTTCCAAATTATCCATATGAGATTTTACCATGGGGGATTGATGAAGCTCACATTAAATTTGAGCATCCAAAATTTTACCATGACTGAGCATTAACATTTCATCTTATATAAGTCCTTAGAATTGGAGAGCCTATTGTAATTATGTTTCCACACAAGTGTATCTATTTCGATAATTGTATTACTCTATATCATCATGGAAGCCTGTTGTGGGAAGAAATCAGGGCTGTTACTGCTTGTATAATGTTCAAATATTATCATCTACATCTGGTTAGTGGGAAAATTGATATTGTCATTGAGTGGTGGATGAAGCCAAAATGTTCTCCAAAAATTTAGAGTGGATTGTGGGATGAAAATCCACATATTATTCTACAATATATCAGGGAAATAGAACATTATTGATGTCCATACTGATGATCCAAGGTAGTATGAATACCCATTTAGAAGTTTCATCCTTAATCTGCTAGTAATGAACCTGTATAAATTTTTATTAGTCCTTAACAAGCTCCAAGGGAACATTCCAATCAGACCATCATTGAATGTATTAAGGTCATTGATTCCAAGACCCATTATTTAAATTTATTAGATGCAATCAATCTATTAAATAAAAACACATTTATTTTCATTCTACGCTCATGTCTAGATAAAATTTAGGATCATGCCTTCTACCAACTTAATAAGAGATCTAGACCACCTACAGACAGAGAAAGAACAAACAAATTTTGAAGTGATATCTATGTTTACTAAGATCATCCTCCTTTAATGGAACATAAATTTCCCCTTAAATTTATTAAGTTGGTTGGTTATTCTAGCACTGATTTTCTGTGGAACTGTATTTTAACCTTTCCTCAAAATTATGAGACATAAATGTATGTAATGTGGAGAGATCCCCTTCAATCCCCAAGCTTCCTGGTAATCCTATTATATTTACCCCTCGATATTCCATTCCCAAAAAAATAATGGACATTCCCTATCTAATGGAATTCACTTCTAGCACCACATAATGCATAAAAAGAGCATGAATGGAGGATATAGTTCCCCTTTACACTTTCAAAAATAAGAGAATATCATATATTTATAGTGAATGTGATGGGACAAGAGCATTTCACCCAATATGAATTTGTTTGTAGAGTCCCATTTGAGAAAGATCAATAATACAACTACGTAGATAATATTAAGTGAGGGAAAATAGTACTATTAATAGTAAATATCTATGCCTAACTCATATAGTTCACTAGGTATACCCTCTTAGAGTCCCATTAATTAATATATAATACATTTTAGATGAAATGATAAAGTTTATTTTCTTGATAAAAATTTCCACAAATCTAAATCTTTCTAGAATGTTGAGAAAAAAATTCAAAATCCCTTCCTTTATCTTCCACGTGAGAATTTTAACACTCTTTGAGGATGTGAAGAGACAGATCATTATGTATCTTCTATGAAATATCTCATACTGATTTGGAGTAATAAGATCCTTGATAATATCCCACATCCTGGAAACCATAATTTTACTAATGAATATTGTGATATTAGTACCACGGAAATCATTCCTAATGTACTTCATGTTGACTTTATATTATTTTTTGGGAATCATTACAATGAAGTTCGAGTCCATTATATAGGGTAGGTAAGAATTATTTATAATGCCACAAACTGAAATTACAAGGTCATCATGAGTGATATCCTAGTAGACCATGAAGAAACTATTATTAAAACAATGTGGCCTTGGATCAAATTCCATGTTCAAATAGAGAAAGGACATTTCAATTCCATCTTCTTTCATGTTTTGGAAAAGATTTCAGATCTGATGGTCATCAATATTGAGAGGTATGTTTCTAATAATAATTTATTGGTTTTCCATCCCATCATCCATGTACAGATGAATAATGTAATAAACTACTGCCTTTGAAACATCTTTTTCTAATGATTATATATCTCCATTGATGCTGATAACATAATTTACAGACTTTATTCTCTTCCCAATATGGATCCTATGAAAAAACATTGAGTTATTCTCCCCTTCATTCATAAATATTACATTTAGCCTACTCATGTACATTCACTCTTTCACAATCAAAAGGCCATATAGTCTTGTATAAGCATGTAGTTCCTCCTTGGAAGGAAAGTTAATAACTTGATAATGATTCTGAAGACTGGAATGATTAGTCTGTACACTCTGAATTTCATTTTCATGGTTTGAAATTATGTTCTTACTCCATTCCCTAAGAAGATGCTTCGTGTGTTTAAATTTTGAAGAAATCCATTGAAAGGGGATACCAATGGGAGCTAACTTCTATGCCTTAAGTATAACTTCCCTACATCCTGGTATGGTGATCAATCTATTTCTGAATAAAACATGAAGTGGATTAGTTCTTACCACATGTAATAGATCCAAAAAAAATTTGTTATGGTGGGAGTGATGTTTATGAAGAGTATTGCCTAATATGGTGATGAAAACACTCATATCATCAATTTGAATAAAGCACCTGACAAATTTGATTTCCCTCCTTATATTTGAGTATATTTATTCAAGATGAATACAAATCCAACAATTGGGACGTCAGTAAAATTACAATGACCAATACTAGAAGGAAATCATGCTGCTTCCAACCTATTGAAATTCACTCCACACTTCTTCTCATGTATGGAAATGATATTAAAATCACCTAAAACCACCTACTTGTGAGTTTCATTATCAAATAGTGCCTCAAGATCCTCACATAACTTCCTTCTCCTGGTATAGGATGTTGGAGAATACATAATATAATATTTTATAGATCATCCTACGCTGTCAAAAGAACCTCTTATACTTTGGATTCCCTGATTACATTAATAAATCTAAATAAAATCTTGCATAAACACCTATAAATGATCAATATTATTAATATGCAGAACCTGAGGGACAAAATTATATTCCACAGTGTCCAATTTGAAGGTATTTTATTTTTTAAATGTCAACTTTCATTATGAAATTCCAATAATAATTGGTTTCTTTTCAAAAATTTAATTCATAAGGTCCTCGATCATAAAGGGATTCCCCAACACATGGAAATTCTTATAGAAAATATTTGTCACTTTAGTTCCTCGCCCTAGTTGTAGGACCTTCATCTTGCACTGTGCAAACATATATTTTCACCTTTTTCTTTCTACATTTTTTTATTCTTATATGTACTCCATTATTTAGGAGGATAATTAACTTGTTCAATGGCTTGGTATTATTCAATCTCACCAACCAATAACATCTCCTTAATTTAATTGAATATATTTCTGGAATGCAGAGGCTTGGGTTCTTGACCTTTTCTACTTTCTTTCGTACATAACATAGATTGGGTTACCTATACCAGGGATTTCTCTATGTCACCACCACTAGAATGGTGAGGGGCATGTTTTTAAGGATTCACATAATAATGTGAACTCTCTATGAGGTATTCCTGATGATACCCAATTTGTCTTGATGTAGGATGATCTGGAATTATCTACTTCTTGGTATTAGGAGGTTCCCTTGGGCTACCAATAACCTGAGGGCTTATGACCGTGTTCAAGATGAAATTGGTAAATTGTATATAGTATGTATATTCATTAATGTATACTATAAAGAAAAAAATTAATTACATAGTAATCATGTTTCAATATATATTGAACTTTTAAATTTTCCCCTTACATTTGTATATGAAAATGAACTATGATATAATCATGTAGATTGTATGTCATCCGTAAAAATGAGTAACATTTCCATTCATCAATGATCCTTAGTGAAATAAGTTATGTAATATTTTATTTTAGTGAATCGAAAAAATATAAATAATGTAATATTACTAATTTAAATACACTTATATACATCGTCCTAGTGATGTGGTGACTAAAAAGGAATTGCATCGCTTCGTTCGGGTGATAGTTTACATGAACTCACGAATGAAATTATAAATTTTATGCTTGGAAATGTAATAACATATTTTATATATTTGTATTTAATAATTTTTAATATGTTAGGAATATCATATATAAATAATAATTAACTTCATTATAATGAGTATTAATATATGGCCATGGAAAACAAATTATATCAGTTCACAGGGTGGAAGTCTATTGTACACAAACATGATTAATCCTTTTCAGATTTGATGGAATTAAAGAAAACATTATGAGATTATATTTGCCTAATAACAAATTATCATATTTAGTCTACTATATATTTTATTTAATAATTGTTTAAGATGATTTTAGTTACGTAAAATTAAAAAAAACAGAAATACTTGATTAAAACAATAACTCTTCTTTGGTTGATCTCCTTTTCATAAAATTTTAAGACTACTAAGGGTGGTTTCATGCACAAAATATGATCACAATAATGTTTTTATGTTTTATAGAAAGGTATTTGAGCAGATTATGGCTAAACCAATTTATTTGAAGAGTTAATATAACAAATGAATGTGTTTACTTTTACTAGAGAGGGTAGTGCAACTCGAGGAAATATTCATATTATAAATTTAATATAAAGTAATTTTATTTTACAAGTGGAAAAAAATTATTTAGTTAAAATATAGGTTGAATAAGGGTTTAAATACCTTAAGAAAATTAATATTACATATACAGTGATTATTCTTTAATCATAATATTTTAGCATTAACTCTCATATAACCATTTTAATTCTTATCGTAAGATATTGTAACTGACCTTTTGAGGGTTAATATAGTTACTATAAAAAGAAAAAGGACCAATAAATGAGTAATTTATTTCATTTAGAGACTTATACTAATAAATTAGTTTTTAATTTTAGATTTCTAGTAATATAATATAATATAATAAAATATATTTAAATTTAAATTTTCAATATTTTCAATTTTGACATTATTCAATACTAGACTTTTTACAGATATCATAAAAACATTATATACTTCAAAAACATATTTTAAAAAATCATTATTTTATTATACTAATCAATAAAATTATTCAATGGAATTTATTATATACGATTATATTTAATTTAATATTTTTACAATTATTTATTTGAAATTTACATTGATTAAACAATTATTGCATCATCATTGAGTATGCTTATAAATTTATTATTTATTCACTAAAAATTTAAAATAAATTATCTCAATTAAGATAGAAAATTTATTTATAAAAATAAAATTTATAGTTGATTATATCACTCATATAACTACATTTTAAATTTATTTTACTTTCTAAAATGAATGGGTTGAGAAAATTGACTTTTTATTGAATTAAATACTATAAATTGCATACAATAATACATGTGAATCCAAGTGCTCATACAATCGACAAATATATTATTTTTTTTAGAAATAACTCATCCTATAATGTTTTTACATGTTTTAGGGTGATTTTATAATATTTATAATATTTTTTTCTTTTAATTACTCGATTTACACTTAATTATTGTAATATAAAATATTGTTATTGTTACTATATAGGATTTAAAAAAATAAAAGGGACCTATACAATAAATTTCTTCCATTTGATTCTAAATATTTAATTCATTTTTTAATATTCATAACACAAAATTGAAAAAAATTGTAATTAATCCAATTGATGGATCGTAAAAATCGGGTTTTAAGGTAAAAATGTTTGAAAGATTGAAATTTTTTTACATGCATAATCAGTTTGAATTCGATTACCATGACATAAATTAGATTACATAATAATAAATATGTCTAATTATACCTTCACACAATTAAAATATTTAATTTTACAATATTAATATATGTTATGTAAAATTATTTATTAATTAAAATTAATTATTTTTCATTATTCATCATAATAAAGAAACTTATCATGAAAATATCAATATTAAAAAAAAATTATTTTGATATTCCTATATCAAAAAATATGTTTATTTTTTAAAATTGTAGTTTTGAAATTACCGAATACTATATTTAAAACCCATGTTCCATCAAAAGGTGGAGAAACTACCTTTTTGAAGAATACATCTCTTATAAGTAAAATTATATTTGTTCTTATATAATATCTAGAAAATAAATAAGATTAATTTTAATCAATAGATTTTATATATTATATATATATCATTAATATAATATAAGAGGATATATTTTTTTATTTATTGCTATAAAACACACTTGTGCTCAGTTATATACTTTTTAGAAAAACATTTCCTTTTATTTTTAAAATGGGTACACATTCATTTTTAATTAATTGTAAGATGATTTATTCATACATGTGTAATCCATAATTTTAAAATTTTGTTAACCCTATTCATTCCCAAAATTATAATTGATAGGATATAATAATAATATTTAAATAAATAAATTTAGTTGTTAGTTTCCTCTTGATGTGGAAAACCTTATGAAATATGAAACACAGTATTTTTTTTAACTCAATATGTTAGATCTCCCTACATTTGGAAATTACATTCCCTCAATTATGAATTTGAGATCAATAAATATGTTGTGACTTTTCAAAATACCTTTTTGATGTTGAAAATCAGAAAAAAAGTTACTAAAACGTTAATTATAATATAATGAAAGATAAGTAGAAATATTTCATGATATAACTCATAATAAGGTTCCATATAAAAAACAAGGTAATGGAAGAAAAAAACTAAATATAATGTTATGATGAAGATTTATAGATAAAATGTTCAAGACAAACATAAAAATAATAAGAAATTAAATTTGTGATAAGTTAAAAGGTCACTGATTACATATCTGTGAAAGGAAATGGAGAACATTCTTGTTTTAAGATTCTTTTCATATTGTTATGTAATTAATTTTCAATCATTATTAATAACACAAGGAAAAAAATTACATGAATATTATATTTTCATATATTAATTAATTTACACCAGAAAAGAATTTTTTCCTCTAAATCATGAGTATTCAAGATGAATTTTCCATGATAAAAGTACTAGAATCAACATATAGAGAATCACATAATTCAAAGAATATTAAAAATATATTTATACTATTTCTAATCATTAATGAAAACTGAAATGGATAGAAAATGATATTATAATTCCCCCAAAAATATAAATTTTTAAATGAGAAAATGAACTATAATCAGTAAGATTCAATGTTAATACACAATGATCAATATAGAGAAATAATTGTCCAAAAAAATACATAGAATTATCCAAAATATTATTAAAACCCAAAAATTCAGAAGGATTTGGCCACATAGTACTACATAATAAATTTTATTATTTTTCTCCACATTAAATTAGTCACTCTTAATGAATTATTTAAAAAATTAATTTCCTAAATCACATAATCTCCATGATAGAATAATTATTTCTATAAATAACATGAATTAGCCTAAGTCCACAATAAAATAACAGATTCATAGAAAATATAATTCATATTTTATTCCTCAAATATAATTCCATATAATTCTATTTACCTTAATATTATTGGATTCTAAAAATAGTAAATTTATTCTTAATTAACATTAATAACAAAATCAGTAAATATTTTTCCAATACAAAGATTATATATTTGATAAAACAAATGATCTCAAAATAAAAATTTTGTTTATCTGTAAAATGAATTTACTAAAAATGAAACGTCAAACTATCCCATACATTATGTAGGCTGTGGTAGGTGATTCACCCTTGTCACCCATATGTTGAGGGTTCGATTCATGAAGCCTTTCCGGATGCAATGGTTTGTCATAATTCCTACGGGTGTGCCTTTTTTGAAATCTATATAAATGTTATAAAATTTAAAAAATATGATAAAATCCTAAAAATTACCATAACATGTTTTTTGTTCAAATTTTATCTCATACAGTACATTTTTCATCGAAAATTTTAATTACTTATAATTTCATAAAAATAAGTGTCTCTAAAAATATTGTTAGTCACCATAAAAATTCATAACCTAAATCCCCAATAAAGTGATTTTTAAACTTTGAAATTATGATCAAACATAAAATTGTAAACCCATGATGATATCCTTCACTCTTAATTAAACATCCTAATCAACAAGTTTGTTTAAACCATGATCTGAGAAAAATTATTTGGTCCCCATATTAAACGTTTCATATTCAAATTTTTATAAAACTATAAATCCCATTATTTTTTAAATGATAATTTATGTTAATATTTTTAGTTAATTAGTACAGGCTCAATCAGTATAAGTGGTAATTTTTTCTTAGTATCCATTTTTCCACTAATTTAACACCTTATAGTATAAAACATGTTTTTTATCAAGATCAATCTCTACATTTTTTCCATAATTTCATCCTTTTATCTATTCAACCATAAATACTATGGAAAACATTTGAAAACATGGTATGAGAAAATAATATAATTATGGGATATAAAATAAAGGGAAGTGTTATTTTATTAAAAACATGAAAAATCATATATCATTTTCTTTATATTCAATGTTCTTTGAGAATATTAAATGAAACATTTTCACAAGAAAAAAAGACACATTTCACTCAAATAAATTCATTAAAACCCATAACTATAAATTAATCTCCTTTAGGTGACATACGTAATCATATTCATAAAAAAGATTAAAACCCCTTTAAATTTTAATAGCATTATAGATACCTTCAAATTACTAAATCATATGCTTACCCGAAACTACCCAGGACACCCTATTTCAAGCTCTAATGGGATTACCCTATGATATCTCAGTTAGCCAATGTAAATTTGTAATGGTCTTAACCGTCTCTATCTAGACCACTCGTTGTTGTTTGATGGGAATACGTGACACTATTTGGGTCACACAATGTATAATATATTTTGGGATAAACTATTTACTGCAATTCTCAGGTACTATATCATTAATAAAATACTTTCTACATAAAATACATTGAAAAAATCATTTAATTCCACATGAAAAACAGTTTCATATAAAAAAACACCATAAAAAATTAAATTTCAAATAAAAAAATCCAAAAAACAATGTACGATTTTTTTCAATGAATAAAATATTTATTTTTACAAATTAATCTAGAAATTAAATAATAGTCATAGTAAAGAGAAATTTATTATCACCATGTTAATAATAGAACAATCCTTTTTTTCATTTGTCAAAATTTTTGGTATATAAAAAGTGAAAATATTAATTTAAAACCCTTGAATTAAATTAAAAATATAAATAAAATTTAATTTATAATAATTATATATAATTAAATATTTCAGATAAATTCAAGATTATTTCCATTGAGAAAAATATTTTGAAGTTAAATCTTTATACATTCAAAGTGTCCCATACCACTATGAACATTTAATTCATAAGCCCTATGAAAGTAAAATATTTTAGAAAAAATATTAAATAATATGATAAAAAATTAATCAATGATATTATATGTCAAAAGAGGAAGTATATACCCCTCAAAAAATAAAGTGGGTGTATAACATCAAAATATTTCTCAATGAAAATAGTACTTTACTATGTCCCCCACTATGAGTACTATTCATCATGAATGTTCTTTGTCTTCCTTAATAAAAAATTTATATTAATTAATTAATTTCATGAGAACCATTTTCATTATTATTAATCCTTTTATATAACCTATTACTATGTTAACAACTTCTTAATTATATAAATTCATGTTGTAGGTTTTGAGGGTATTTTATACATTTGTCCAAAATGAATTTGGTAAGTTTTATATTTACAAAGTAGTAATTAGTGAATTATCTATATAATAACATTCATTACATAATAATCATATTTAAAAATAAATTTTACTCTTCAATCCTTCATTAAATAGGATATTAAATATGAAATGTGTTAAAATAATGGAGGCGGTATGTTGTTCCTACACATATGCAACGTTTCAATTTTTCAATTATCATTTTAGAAAGAAGGTAGGTATTGTTCAATTATTAAATAATGACAATAACATAATTAATATCATCGTAATTACTTATGAACACTTATATATTTCATCCACATGCCGTAGTGAAGAATGAATCACATTCCTTCAAAGTGGTGATAGTTTACGCGTATACATGAATGGAGTTATCATTTTAATGTGTATAGAAGGGTATGAATGTAATTAATATATTTTTCATTAGTGATAATTAATATTTCATAAATAGAAAATAAAAACATTACTTCCATCATAATTACCAGCCCTGATAGATGTGGAAGAAAATTTGATTAAATCAGTTAATGAGGAGGTAGTCCGTTATAAACACGAACAATTAATTATTTTTCCCATTTGATGGATATTGATACAATTTTATGTAATGATATTAAAATAATAAATCTATATATATTTAGGATATCGTATTTAATATTTTATCGTAGATGAAGAAAAATTTAAGGTTGTGAATGAAGAAAAAAACAAAAAACCCTTATTAAAGAGATATCACTTATTTGGATGATCTATTTTTCTTAACATCTTAATTCCACTAAGGATATTGTTATAAATAAAAAAATGATCTCCATAATGTGATGTGAGATTATAGTAGTTTTTTATAGATCTTGGAAAATCCAAATAGGGTTTTAGTTGTGAATAAAATAGAAGAATGGGTTCCCATTTATAGGATAGGGTAGTGACACACTTAGAATTCTTCAAAACATTAAATTAATATAAATTAATATTTTTTTCGAAATGGATCCAAACTTACTTATTTAAAATATAGTATTATTCGGTGTCTAAATAAATTCTTTAAATGAAAATTATGTATTTTTTTCTATTTTTTAATCCTTCTCATTTAGCTTTATCCATTTGTAACATTTTTAACTCTGACCGTGATATAATGTATTTTACAGATTAAGGTATTACATAATATCTATGAAATTCCAAAAAAATAATAAATGAGTCATTTGATAAATTTATAGGCTTATAATAATCCATTGGATTAGAATTATATTTTAATTAGTTTTATATCATTTAATAAAATATCATATATTTTAAATACCATTAATGTCAATTTTGGCACTATTCATTACATATCATTTTAAAAATATCATAAAAACATTATATAGTTGAAAATAATATTTTAACTAAACCCTATGATGTCAAAATTATCTGTAAAATTATTTTATGGGATTGATTATATCATATTATCATTATTTTAATATTTTTAATATGTTATATATGATATTTGCATTAATTAAACAATTACTACATCGTCATTGTATAAGCTTTTGATTTAATTAATTATTCATTAAAACAAAATTAAAATTATCACGATGAAAATAATAATTTTATATTTCAAAATGGTGTTTATCGATTAAAATATCTTTTATATAAGACCATATTGAAAACATTTTAAAAGTTACTAATAAAAGCTTGATAAAAATTACATTTCATTGTATTGAATCTTATAAATAGATTATTGTCAGAAAAGTGGCTCCAAGTTCTCATAACATAAGACCAATTAAGATATAAATCTTCAATAACCCGAAAATAAAATTATGATCAGTGATGGGGTAATATACTTATATTTATAACATTATTTTTAAATATGATTACATGATTTACTATTAACTATAGTAATAAAACATTTTACTAAACTCACTAATCATGGTATTTAAAAATAAAATGTACATAGTTACATAATTTTTTCCTTATTATTCTAAATATTTAATCAATTTTCCAAAATTCAAAAAAAATAATTTGATTAAATTAATCACATTGATGGATCAATAAAAAGTGTTTTTAATGTAAAAACATTCAAAATATTCAAATGTTTTTATAATGAAATTAATTATTAAATTTATTAGATTGAAATAAATTTGATTACCAAATAACAACATGATATAATTATTCTTCAGGACCATTCAAATATATAAATCAACAATATAAATAAATATGATGAAAAAGATGTTTTTAATTTAAATGCAATAATTTTGCACAATTCATCAAAACATGAAACAGGTCATAAATGTATCATAAATTAAACCAAATTAAAATTTGAAATTAATATATAAAATAAGAAGGATTTTTGTTTAAATTAAATTTTTAAAATTTCAATAACTAGATATAAAACAATAGTTCCATCCAAAGGCGACAAAACATCATTTTTTAAAAAATACCTCTTTTATGCGTAAAATTTGATTTCTTATTATATAATTTCTAGAAACCGTATAAGACGATTTATAAACATTATTTTTAATATATTATAAATATATTTTACTTATATAATCTAACAAGATTTATGTTTTTATTTATTTGTTTATAACACACCCATACACAAAAAAAGGATTTTTTACATACATTTCCATTTAATGAAAATATTGATTTAAATTAATTTATAATTAATTCTTCAGATAATTATATATAAATGTGTAATCACATCATTCACTATTTTGGTAACTCTAATCATAACCCACATTCTAATAGCTTTGTTATAATGAAAATATTTATAAAATAATATTTAGTTGTTTGTTTCAGCTCCATGTGGTGTACCATGTATGATATCAAGCATTGTATATTTTTTTGTAACAAAATGGGATATTACAATTTACTTACATGACATATTTCTAATTTATATGAAAAATTACCCATTTTTTTCTCTTTGATCGATTTCCAACTAATTATTTTACTTTTGAAATGTTTATTAAAATGATTTGTTTTCTTAAATCACTAATATCTAACATTAATCAATCATAATATATATAATAGAATTATAAGTCATTCCTTCCATATCTAGTCAGTATTTTATGAAAATTGTTAGAACAAGATTCCCATTATGAAATAATCCTTATGTAGTGATGAAAATCCATAAAAACTCATATAATGTTCAAATTGAACCTTATTATAAATGGTATACCCTATAGCCCCACTAAAATATGATGTTCCATAACATTATAAAGAAGTTCACTATATTTTAAAAATTATCATATCATTAATACCCCAAAAATTGAAGTAGATCTTAGTCATCACAAGTAATATATTCCAATACCCTAGTCATGTATTTTCATGAAACAAGGTCATAACATAAATTACCATAATACTTAAATAAACATTCTAAATTCCTTATTCCTTAATTAAAAAAGGAATTACATAATATATTTATTAAATCAAGATATGTTTTAAACTCCATAATTCATAGTATAAAGTACATTATCAATAAATCATTATCTAATCCCATGGTAGCCCGGACTATCCAATTTATATTTTCTGATTTTGTTATCTCTTTACCAAAAATTATTATCCTATCATCAAAAACATCTTAATTATAATATTTCTCTCATCAATTCGTTTTCTACGATGTTCCACATTTTGATGAATCATTGTTCTTGGACATAAGTATAATTCATCACATGATTTATGATTCTTGTCAAAATTGTGCTATAGTTCCATCTATATACATTTCCCAATTCTTTCAACCATTATATTTGTGATGAAATATTGAAATAAAATTATTCATGAAACCAATCACAAACACATTTATCACTCTGCATCCAATGTTGTAATAATGCATGCTTAATGATGATCAATTACACTATTTTCATTTGTATTACATTGATGCTTGAGAAATTTATTTTCAAAGTTCCTCATCCCCTTAATGTTGAAGAATTTTACATTGGGATCTTTTTTCTTACACATGTGATCAAAATAATAGTTTAACATTTCTTCGAAATCATAGAAAACATTTATTCCATGTAATAAAATACAAGAGTCTTTCTTTCCACAACTAGAACATGTGTGAAAATCCTTCTTATTTTTCATTTATCAATCAATTTCCATGTCATCCTCTTCTTACCAATATTCCCTTTGAATCCATAAAACATATGGAATTCATTCTCTTTCTTGATAACACATGATACTATGAATTCATATGATTATAATTTCATAGATATTAGTTCACTTGAAATATTGGCTTCATACCATCAAAGCAATGATCATGCATACTCATTGGAAAAGTTAAATTCATGTTGTTTCTATTATTTATTCTATTAGTCAATTAAGAAGTATGATATACTCTGTATTAGATCATATCATTAGGGAAAAATGTATAATCCTTAAACTAATGGAATATTTTAAATTAATTTAAAAATTTATTCATAGCTAATCTCATGATCATAACCTTGGCTATTTTGGGTGTATATCTATTTCAAATATATATATATGGTTTTTAAATAGGAAGGTGAATTATATTAAGCATATCACCTTGAAGTTTCAAACAATGTTCACAAAAAATCATGTTTTTAGTCACCCTGTGATTATAGGGTCAATCCCAATGTACCCATTCTAGAGTTATTACCCCTAAGTATATCAATACCAAAATCATTTCTAGTTTTAGTACCCAGATAAGGATAAATTTTTTTGGAGAAACCAAATAATACAAACCATACCAAAACCATAGGATTTTCTTCTGCACATGTCCTCAAATTCTATAATATGTTGATTATTCCTATATTATGTTTATCTAAATATTTTTCCCAAATATATATCCTTTAATAACAACATTAATAAACCTAGTAACTATAAATTGGTGTCTACATTATTACATTGTTATAAGTTTGAAAGAATAAAATCTAAATGGGCCAAAGAATATAATAGTGTTTGTAAACTAGATAACTATTTGATTCCTATATTACATTTGAATACAAATATTATAAGATATTTTTTAGGTAATAACATTATTCCTTTTGGAATATAATTCCTTATCAAACATATTACCCTTCATGGACTACTGAGAAAAAAATCCAAATATGACTAACATTAAATGCTCAGTAACAGTTAATTACAAATTAAATTATCATAAATTAATAATAATAATCACCATGGAAAAGTAAAGTAATTGAACATGCATGACATTTTGAAAAATTAACTAACATGATCACAAAATCCATAATCTATGTGGGGTGTTAATGAACCAAACATATAACAATTAATAAATAAACTGAGAATGAAATGTATCTAGATATAATATCATTGTGAAAAATCATGGATAATAATAACGTAAATTAAATGAATGAAATGATTAATTATTGGATTTAATTTCACAAGAAAATTATTCCTCTAATATTAAGATCTATCCTAATGGATGTTTAAAACTAATTTGTTGGTATATAATAGAGACCCATTTTATAAGGGTTAGGAAACTAGATTTTCTCATGAAACCTGTAAATAAATTAATGTTGTATATAATATCAGGCCCCAGTAGTATCATCATCTCCAAATAATTACTCATACATCAAATAATAAATTTAATTTATGAACAATGTTCCTGGTGCATAATTATTCATATTGAGTAATTGATACAAATTGTAACATCGCAAACCAAGTTCCAGACAACGATACCCCAAGCTGCTTCGCCACATGACCTCAGGCGCATCTCCCGGAATGCCAGAGGCTACTGAAAACTAGCAAGGGTCTGGTAAGTCAGTCATGGGGAGACTATACCATCTTTTATTTGAGTAAAATACCAGCCGAAGTAAACAAGAAATATCATAAGTTTATATAATTATACCAGTAAAAATGTAACAAGAAAAACCACGACAGGGAATACAATACTCAACTAAAAGGTAAACATGAAATGTCTAAATATATGTACCAAGTGCCTAAAAAACTATATGTAAGAGGCTAGAGACTCCCAGGCGGGTTCCAAACCATGTCTGGTTCCCTCAACCAATCTCCATTCCCAATCAGAAATCTAAACTATGGCTCTTTCCCTTTCCCTATCCTACAACAATGATGTATATTCAGGTACCGATTCGGAAGCCCGGGTAGGGTGTGAGTACGACCCAGAAGGTCACCCCCAACAGTGTCAAAAACAAATCCAGTCAAAGTCAATGTATGCAGTTGTATTAATTATATAATAAGGAAAAAGAGGAATCAATTTATATTTATCCAATTAACCATTATTTAATAAATTAATCTTCCGGGTTCCTGAGAACACCCAAACCATAATACCTACTTCATCCCATGACAGTGTCCGAACCATTTCCCCTGTTCAATTCATAATCATTATGTCACAATATTCAATATATAAATAGCTAAAAACCATAGTAAAAAATAAATGAAGAAATATAGAACGTCATGTCTTGCATAGTGGTGAGTATTTGGAGTGCGTGTCCATATCTCACAACCCCATCGGTATTTGGATCATCAGTCTATATCCCATAAAATTATAATTTCATGCATTTCATGGGATCTAGAGAGCCATGACTAGATCCCCTCTAGGTATTTGGAGCGTTAATCTGTGTCCCACAACCCATACCCAATAAAATATCTATTTAATATATACCACCATATTTAATTTTTAATCATCCTTAACCATCCATTACCATTCTCATTTGAAATATTTATAAATTAATTCGAGCATTAATCTAAATAATTGTTCCATTAATTCAAAAAAAAAATAATGGAATCCTCAATAAAAAAATCTGTATAACTAATCCATGAATTGAAGATAACTAATTAATTAACCACATTACGACCATCAATTAAGTACAAAATTGGTTAACCATATCCTTTATAAAAAAATACTAGTAATTATTCATTGTAATTATTTATTTATACCAGCCAACTCAATTACTAATTTCTCATTTTCACAATTAATTTATTTTCACAATTAATTAATATATTAAAAACTAATTCGTTATTTATGCCATGATAATTGTACAACTGCAAACACATAACAAGATGAGACTGTGGGATTGATTTTAAACCATATACCTCATGTCAAAGATAACTCACATGTATATAATTGAAGTATGGTTTGATATAGTTTGATAAAAAAATGACAGTTGAACACCATATAAAAATGCACGTCAACCACTGATAAATAATTGTTAAAAATATCATATTTATTTTTCATATAAAAATTATATATAATTTCATTATAAATATATTTTATATTATTATGTGAAGACTATAAAATTTTAATTGTGGAATGATTATTTTATCAAATTAGACATTGATAATTTTTTAAAAATATCTATGTAATCACTACTTGAAATTTTTTATCATTTATAAAACAATGATCTCTTTTCTTTTGATTTTTCATCAAATATTTTAAATAATTTTTTTAAATGGGAGAGAAAATATTAATAATAGATGAAATAAAAAATAAAAACAAATAACATTGTTTTTTTGTGCATCAGGTTGAGAGGAAAAGGGTAATGGGGCATAGGGGAAGGTAAAAATCCTGGTCTTCGGAAAGAATAAGATGAAGGTGGCTTATGAAAATAACATCTAGAATTTTTTGCACATGACTGCTCTAACTCGAATCTCAACAAAAGGGGAGTTTTAAAAAGAGATATAGAACCGTTAGAATAAAAAAACTAAATTAAAACTTTTTATTTGATGTCTATTTGATATGTTTCTTGTTGGTAGAGTGATTTATTTCACTTATAGAAGTTGTTTTAAAATTTATTACTTTGAAAAATGGTCCAGAATGAGGTTTCCAAAAGCTTACATGGACATAAAATAGAAAACTCATATGAAGAAAGTTATTAAAAAGTGAACCACATATTAAATAATTAATTTATTAATTTATTTAAGTAAAACAATTTTAATTTGATACTTAAATAATATGTTCAATGGGAATAAGAATTATAATCTGGCTAGGGTAAACCACCCATTTTAGACCCATTGGTGACCTCAAATTCTTGTATGATGCATGGTTTATTAGTTATTAATGATTTATTATAAAAAACTGAATAAATATTTTATTAAAAAAAGTGTAATTTCATGTGAGCGAGGCATTCAAATGCTCGACGCATACAAATGTTATACCTTGTTTAGGAGAAACCCCTCATTATGGACCCACTGGTGGTCTCTGATTTCCCATAGGATGGTTCTTTTTAGGGATATTTAATTATTTTTAATAATGTAATATATTAAATATTATTTAATAACCTTAACTTACGAGCATGACATCCAAATGTTTGTCGCCGATATATTTTATACTCTACCTAGGGTAAAAACCATGTTTTACTTATAGTGGTGATCTCAGATTTCCTATATGTGTCACCATTTTTGGGTTATTCAAATATTTTTCTCAAATATTTTTCATTTTAAATAATTTAATTAATATATTTAATTTGTCTACGTCGAGGCCTTTTAGGCCTCATAATCTCCCAAAACACAGTGGATAACTTATGAAACATTCCATTAAAATATTATAAATTGTAAAATGTTCATTATTTATTATGTAAATCCTTTAAACATTTATTATGTTTTTTTCAGTAATAAAATATTATATTATTCACATAAAATATTTATAAAATATAAAAAGAAAAGACTCATAGGAAAACATACCTGAAAAAAACAGAATCTTACAATCTCCCCAAATCATAAGAGCTCGTCATTCATCTGTACTACCAATCCCCTCTAAGATTCTGAGCTAATAATATTAAAACATTGAGCCCATATATCTACCTCCCTATACCACGTATCTTCATGCACGCATAAATTATTCCATAATACACAAACTATCAATATAGTCTTTCCACTCAACACCTTCTCACTACAATCCAACACACCTATCAGACACTCCTCAAAGGACACATATATCTCAATATAGACATCATCCACGTCGATCACATGACAAGGGTCCGGCTGATACCATCATAGTTGTGATATATGGAATACATCTGGCATAGTGATATATTTATGGGGAAGTACAAATCATTATGCTACCTGCCTTATTCTCATCACGATCTCAAAAGGTTCAACATACCTTGTTTCCAACATTCCCTAACATTGTATCCTATAGTAACCCAACCTATGTGACACCCGAAGGAATACACGATCATCCTCTATAAACACCGGGGTTCATCTCCATCTATCATCATAAGACTTATGCCTACTCTGAGTTGTTTCCATTTGTTTATGAATCTGCTGAACCTACTCTTTCATCTATTTTGCGAGACTCAGTACAAACTATTCTGACTCACCTGCTTCCATACAGCATAGAAATTATCTACATGGACCACTATAATGAGCCTCGTATTATACCATTTTATAGACTCTAATAAATCTAGGTTCTTTTACTATGAGCCAACGAAGTCAAGAACACACACCCTCAACATATCCTCATGCACTTGTTTTGTATGCTCTGACTATCCACATATTTGTGGATGGAATGATATACTCAATAAAACCTCTATACCAAGTGCCTTTTACAAGCCCTTCTAGAAGAATGATGTAAAGTGTGAATCACAATATGAAACTATATTCTATGGCACCCCATGAAATCAAACTATGTTATGTGAATATAGATATCCCAACTTCTCAACAGCAAAAGATTCTCTTATAATAATGAAATGTGCTACCTTTCTTAGTCGATCTACAAATACCCAAATAACATCATTCTTCCAAAGTATTATGGATGAACTAACACAATGTACAGGGTCACAACATCCCACTTCCATTCTGGAATGGGAAATGGCTGGAGTAAACCTCTAGATCGTTGGTGATCCACCATCACCTACTAACAGGTGAAGTATCTAGTCATGAACCCTACTATCTCCTTCTTCATTCCAGGACAACAAAACTGTCATCATAGGTCATGATACATTTTTCTAACACCTAGATGCACCATCCATTTTGTGGCATGGAATTCCCACAAGAGCTACTCATGCATGCTTGTAGGAATAAATACCTGATTCTTACCATAAATGATATCACCCTTATTTATATTCCAATCTGAAGGTGTATCCCCAACTTCATGGTTTTCCATCAATGAAAAGCATTCTATGTCCTCATATTGCTTTTCCCTGTTCTATCTTAAATTTATAGAATCCACTGCAACTGACATGAGTGCCTTCTTATCCTGTCCCTCTTGAACCAAAATATGCATCTCCAATAGCAACTACATTATCCTCCACTCAGCACTATAATCTTTAACAATCTAAGTATGATTTTTTCTACTCAAAGCATCAGCCACATTATTTCCTTTCCCAGGTGTATATGCTCTCTCAAAATAAAAACACTACATATACTCAACCCATCTCCGCTGTCAAAGATTTAAATCACGCAGAGAAAATATATACTTCATTTTCTTATGGTCAGTATAAACTAAAAACCATTCTCCCAAGAGTTAGTGTCTCTAACACTTCAAATAATATACCACCACTTCTAACTCAAGGTCATGCATTGGGTAATTCTGTTCACGATGCCTCTGATGTCAAGACACATATGCCACAAATTTATCCCTTTACATTAACACATCTCCATGTCCAATACCAGAAGCATCACAATACACTGTGTACTCTTCACCTGACATAGGCTGAACCAAAAGTAGGGTGGAAGAAAAATGCTTTTTCAAATCCTGAAAAGAGCTATCACAAGCCTTTGACCATAAAAATTTACACATTTGTTTCTCAAGACCGAAAGTAGCTCTTGAAAATGGGAAAAGTCTTCAATGAATCTCTTGTAATATATAGATAACCCCTTAAATCTTTAGGTATCAAAAATATTCTTGTGCTTCACCCATGAAACCACTTCTTACACCTTCTCTGGATCCATTGAAACACTATCCATTGAAATGATGTATCCCAAGAAGTGTAAATTCTCAATCGAAAATTGACACTTATATTTTATGGTGTATAGACGATGCCCTCTCAATGTACATTGGATGATGTAAAGATGTTGGGAATGATTGTCATGAGCCTTGGATTACACCAATATGTCGTCCAACCATACAAACAAAAAATGATCTAGTTACAGATGGAAGATCCTCTTCATCATGGCCATATATATTTTCTTGTTCATTTGTTAACCCAAACGGCATTACCATAAACTCAAAAATCCCATACCTACTACTAAATGTAATACTCAGTGTAACAAAAGTCAGAAATCTCAAGTGATGATACCCAAATCGTATGTCAGTCTATGAGAAGACACAATCATCCATTAACTAGTCAAATAGATCATTAATACATAGATGATGATATCGATTCTTCACAATCATAATGTTGAACCTCCAATAATCAACACACAAATGAAAACTCCCCTCAACCTTCTTTACAAAAAACACATGTTATCTCCAAGGTGATGTACATGGACAGATAAATACTTTATCCTTTAATTATTCCATCTTATATTTGAGTTCTTGATGCTTTGTCGATGAAATTTTGTATGGTGGAATAGATACTGGCTCAGCTCCGAGCATGAGCTCAATTGTAAAAAAACATCTCTCTTAGGTGGGAGACCTGAGATGTCTTCAGAAAAGACATCCTGAAATAAATCCACAACTGGTGGAAGGGAATCATTCCAAACAACTTCATCATATTGTTAAAGACAAGCAACCTGGGCTGTGATCTCCCCCAATTGATGTGTAATTGGCCCCGCTCAGCCAGCTTGGATATTCTACTCACCATGGTGAATGTAATAGTAACCCGTTAGAGATGTAAATGTCACCCTCCATTGATAAAAATCAATATGGGATTAGTATTTGACTATTAAGACTATACCAAGAATTAGGTTGAAGCATGTAATTTCAAGGATATATAAACAAAAAATAGGTACTCCCTGATCCCAAGAGATCTTCCCTTGAACATACATATTTCTATAGACCGTACATCAAATGGTGTATCTATTGTCATAAAAGCAGTCAAAAACTCCACCGCCAAAATAACAAAATTAATATGTTTTATAGATATAAAGGACATATTGGCACCAATATCAAATAATTCACTAGCTAAGGTAGAATCCACAAGAATTGTACGTCTCATTGTCGATGGTCCAGCCTCGCTATCCATAAGTGTATGTTGTAAAACATGAAACTGTGATGCTCCACTTCCATGTGATGCCCTCTAAATCCCTTGACTTGTACCACATTAATTATTGGGTGTTGTTTCCCTGAAGAACCACACATATTAGTTTTACCACCTCGGCCAATAAAACTCCCACTCTGGGACTGATATGGTGTAGATGATCCCCTTCCGACACTATGACTTTGTTTAGTAGTTCCATTACTACTTAACTACATTGGGTTATTGTAGAACCTTTAGAGATGTACCTCAATACCATAGGATCTTAATTCCACTGGGGCATTGGGGACATTGATTATGATAGTCTCACAGCCTAACTCAATATTGAAAAAACACTCGGGTAAGGTCATCTGTAATTTACCCCTCTGTCTGGTTACTCTACTTTCCACATCCCCAGCTGACATTCTCAAAACATCACCTCCGTCTCTCGAATGTATCACCACCTAATCGTCTAGTAGAAACCACATGTCGGCCACTGGAATCCTCCTTTAGGTTCACCACATAGATGCGATCTTTATTTTCTACATCCAAAAACATATTCATCATGAGAATATTCACTTCATTCTTAATTTCACATTTAACTCTATCTTGAAAATTTCTAGATGAAGTAGCATTTTATACTACCAATACTGGAGAAAAACATTGTACATGTGTAAATCGTCTATCAAAGTCCATCACTGACATATTCCATTGAGTTAGCCTCATGAACTCAACTGCATTCCCCTGCGAGAGAATCTCTAGATAAATGTTCTTAAACAACATTTCCGAAAATTCCTTCCACTACATACCTTCGTGCTATCCATTTTGAGTCTGGATGTCCCATTAAAATTTCACTTGACCATAAAACATTTAAGGTCCTAGATTGACTCTCTTCACTACAGGTGTCTCCTAGTGGTCATGTATAGCTTGGATAGATTCAATCTAGAACTCAGCTTTCTCTGGACCACCCGCTCCAATAATAGTCGGTGGGTGTTGCAACTAAAACACCCTTGTCAAATCAGACATACCTTTCAAAACCTACCCTAGGTCCATTTCCATCATTTTCATGAAACATGTGATGTTATCTTGAAACTATTCCCCCTTCATCCTCATATGGTACTATTAGTGCCTCAGGTTTAACTACTGGAGGACCATTCCCAACTATGCCCCCCCCCCCCAGTCGTCCTCTCAACAAGTGTCATGTAGGAATATTTCATCCAATCCAAACACGCACCTTAGGGCATAGTTAAGAATGTTATCTCAATTATGCTACACCAATTTATTTATATCATTTACATTTTATTTAAATTAATGTTAGAAACCATTTTCAATTCAATTTCAAAAGCGAGGAAAGTTGTTTTATTTGAAAAACATACCCATAACCTGTTTTCCCATGTGTGTGTCAAATGATGCATGTCACAATAATCATGAGTCCCTAGAATGATGCATGCATACTAAAAACTCATGTCATTCTAGGTCACAAATCAATGCTCAATAATTTCCAGAAATAGTAATCACATCACACAATAAGTGAATTTCCCAAGGTGAAATAATATTCAACTGTAACGACAAACATCAATAATAGAAATCCAACCCTCAGTACTTCGTCTTCCCCACGTACTTTGGTTTGCAACCCCCACGTATGGGATCATTTCCAATCCCTAACATTACCATGTCTCTTATCTACCTTTCTCAAATAGTATAATAGAAGATGAAGAAATAAAACATCCTTTGATACAACTTTATAACATCTCGACCCAGGTGTCATACAACAATGCCCCGATCCGGTCGGTCACATGACCTCAATCGCATCTCCTCGTACACTAGAGACTTCTAAAAAGTACTGAGGGTCTGGTATGTATATTGTTGGGATACTATGCCCTCTTTTATCAAAGTAAAATAACATGGGAAGTGAACAATAAATAACAGAGGCATATAAAATTATAACAGTGCATATGTAAAAAGAATAACCAAGACAGGATATGAAATACTCAACTGAAAGTTCAACATGAAATTTATTTATATATATATGTATCATGTGTTTAAAAAATAAAAATGGATGTAAGAGGCTAGAGACACTCAAGGGGGTTCTGAACCATATATAGTTCCCTCAATAAAGCTCCATCCCCAATCAACAATCTAAACATGGTCTGTTTCCCTAGCCCTGTCCTATAACAACAATGTCTATTCGTGTACCGATCAGGTATCCTGAGTATGGTCTGAGTACGACTTAGTATGTCACCACCAATAGTGTAAAAAAAATCTAGTCAGAAGTAATGTATGCATTTGTATTACAATTAAAATAAGGCAATAGAGGAAATACATTATATTTATCAAATTAATCTTTTTTTAATAACATAAACTTTAGGGTTCCAATGGACACCCAAACCCCAATACCTACTTCAGCCCATTCTAATGATTGGACCATTTCCCTTGTTCAATTCATAATCATTATGTCAAAATATTCAATTTATAAATATCCAAATTAAACTATAGTACAAAATAAATGACTGAGTTTAGAACATCATGTCCACCACACTTGTGAGTATTTGGATCGTCAGACCATGTCTCACAACCCCATGGGTATTTGGAGCATCATTCCTTATCCCATAAAATATTAATTTCAAAAACATCATATGTTCTAGAGCGCCATTTCTTGAACCCTAGTGAGTATTTGGAGCATTAGTCAGTATCAGACAACCCATACCTGATCAAACATCTATTTCACATATACCTCATTATTCAATGTTTAATCAACCTTATCCTTCCATAACAATTAAAATTCAAAATATTTATTAATTTACTCAATCCTTAATCACAAAAATTGTTCAATTAATTCAAATAAAATTCCTTAACTAAATCCACAATCACAAAATCAGTATAAATAATCAACCAATTTATTATTTTAAATAACCAGCTAATTACCCACACTATGACCATCAATTAATTTCAAAATTGGTTAACCAGATCCATAATCATAAAATAATCATAACTATATTCTTAATTATATATTTATACCAACAATTCAATTACTAATTTCACATTTCCAAAATTAATTAATTTTATGAATTAATTAATTGATTAAAAAAATCAATTATTATTTACGCAATGATATTTGTACAACTCAATAAGAATAAAAAGATGAGACTGTGGGATTTGATTTTTAAACATCCCACCTTCAGTCAAAGATAATTTACATGTTAAAAATCATGGTACAGTTTGATCTGGTTCAAGAAGAAAAGGACAGACGAACACTTTTAAAAAATACACGTCAACTGCCAATATATATCTTATGATAATATCCTATTTATTTATCATGTAATAATTCCATATTATTTTTTTATTAATATATTTGATATTACTACGAGAAGACAAAAAAATGATAATTTTGGAAATGTTATTTTTTAAAATCAAACATTGATCATTTATTTTAAAAAATTCCATGTAATTAGTATTTGAAAAAAAAATTATCTTTTATAAAACAATCCTATCTTTATTTTATTTCCAAATTTTGTTTAAAAATAATTATTTTAAATGGGTGAGAATATAATAATAATATAAGATTAAAAAAAACAAATGACTTGGTTGTTGAATGCACCCGGTTGAGAGGAAAAGGGAAATGGCTTACATGGGAAGTTCATGTTCTGGGTCTTCGGAAGGATGAAGACAAATTTTTCTTATGAAAATAACATCCCGAATTTTTTGTACATGAATGCTCTAAATAGAAAATCAACAAAAAGAATTTTTATAAAAACGATCTAGGATAGTCTGAATTCAAAAAAACACACTAAATTAAAACACTTCATTTGATGTCTATTTGATATGTTTCTTGTTTACAGAGTGATTTATTTCACTCATAGAAGTTGTTTTAAAATTTATTATAGTGAAAACGGTCAAAAATGAGGTTTCCCAAAGCATCAACATACAGAAAATGGAAAATTCATATGGAGATGGTGATTGAACAGTGAACCACATAGTAATTAATTAATTTAAATATTTAATTGTTTTTTTAGTTGTCACTTTAATAATAAGTTCGATGCGAATATGAATTATACTATGCGTAGGGTAAATAACCCATTTCAGACCTATCTGTGGTCTCAGATTTCTCGTACGATGCACGATTTGTGAGTTATTAATTATTTATTCTTTAGAAAAACTGAATATATAATTTATTAAAATAAAAGGTTAATTTCTTGCAAGTGAGGCATTCAAACGCTCATCGCATACAAATGTTATACCTTTTCTAGTGTAAACACTTCATTTTGGACCCATTGGTGGTCTATGATTTCCTATAGGATGCACCATTTGAGAGATATTCAGTTATTTTCAGGAAAAGAATATAATAAATATTAATTAATAATGTTAAATTATGAGTGTGGCATCCAAACACCTGACACCAACATGTGTCATACTCTTCCTATGGTAAACACTGCTTCTGAACACAGTGGCAATCTCAGATTTCCCATATGAAATGCTATTTTAGATTTATTCAAATATTTAGCACAAATATACCATATTTTATAAAATTTAATTAATATATTTAATTCTTCTTAGTCGAGGCCTTTAGAGCCTCAAAATCTCTCACTACTCAGTGAATAACTTTAAAAACAGTCCATTAATATATTAGAAAGCATTAATTAGGAAGTATTTATATTGTAAATCCATTAAGAAAAATATAAGTTTTTTCACCAATAAAAAATTATTATATTATTAACATAAAATAATTTCAATTTATAAAAAGAAAAGGCTCATAGATAAAAATACCTGAAAAAACACAATCTCACACAGATGTATATATATTTATGCATTTAATAGAATATGTATAAAAGTAAACAATATATATAAAAATGGAATATGTTTAAGATGTAATCCTATAAAATATAAAATAATATTAATATTTTATGATAAATGAAGTGTATAATGAAAAATGATTATATGAAAATGAATGTTCCAAGAGAAAGTCAACAATCACAAAAAATGAGATTGTACAATAACATGTACCACGTCAAATTTTCAATTCAAAACCACGTGGATGAAATAATTATAATTAAAACATAAAATCAAATGAATTATTATGTGATCATGATATTACATGTCTTAGGGGTAGTATTTAACCTGTATAATATAAAATATTTTTTAACATTGCAATACGTCTCAATGAATTATAATTGAGTTGAAGTCCCTTATATCACACATATTTTTGGAGGAACGTGTTTTATCCTCATATTTAGTTATTTTAATCATGATATTAACATATAAAAGAACTATATTAAAAGTTATAATATCATATATGATCCTATTCTTACATCTTGTACCCTGATAGTTAATTATCATACATTATTTTTATTTTTGGGAGTTAATTGTTTTATTTTCTCATGTGTGTTTCATTATGAATGATCCTATTATGTCACATATCATATAGTTCCATAATATTTTTAATAGTTGGAAAATAATTACTATCATATTTATATATAAATTATACATTTACAGCTTGTTATGAAAGATGGTTTTGAGAAATGAAATATTTTCTAATCATAGAGATAGTATGTTATACATACACATGGGCATCGTTTCCATTATTAGAAAACAATTTTTTAAGGGGGAAGGAAATATTCATTCTTTAAATATTGATCAGAATATCATAAATTCCCTATTATATATATATATATATTATCCCTATGATGTTATTTGTATTAACCCGAGATTTTGTGAAATATTGTTTCTTTGAAATATATTTAATATATTTATGATATAAATTACATGAAAACATTATTTTAGATTGTGTTACATTAAATAAAAAGATTATATTTTGTTACACAATATTCTGATATTAGAATTCATTACACAAAACACTGAGTTTAAACCAAACATTACATACTATTTAAATATTATTATCAAAAATGATTGTTATCAAAAATCCATTTTATTTTTTTATATTAATGTCATTAAATAAATTATTAACATCTACTTAAACCTTCATATATAATTATTTGGCGAAAAATTAATTATAAATGAAATTAAAAACATTTTAAAAATAACATGAAATCATTTTATGAAAATCTATTTTATTTCCCACAGGTGTGTTTTATATCAATATATTCACAAAATACCTTTTGGATTACTATTTTAATTAAATTTAAATATTATAATAAATTAAATATCAATAGTTTATTTTAAATTTTTAATAAAATATATATGAATAAATCCAATTTTAGGCTTAAAAATGTAATTTTTTTTCTTCAAAAAGCAGTTTTTTAGTCTTTTTATAGCTATCATAATTTAAAACAATATTTTGACACTTTTATAAAACCAATTTAATAATTTAAAAATCATTTATGAAATCATAATGTAAAATTTATATTAGGGTGATTTTTTGCGATTTTTTTTGAAAAGAATCATTGTTTGGCTTATGGTGAAAAGTAATAAATATATGTTTAAAATGATATTTTCATTTATTTTATTTATAAATGTAAATTATATTTTGAAATATTTTTAAAGCAAAATATTTCCAAAATTATATCCATTAATAAAATTAAGGTCACTAGAACAAATTTCAAATCAAATTTGGATATTAAAATTTCATCATCTTTTCATCATTTTTCCATTAAAACCATGTTTTCTCATTATGTTAATTGTATTTATTTTAAAATACATTTTTCCACTTCTTATAATGGGATTTGAAAAGATGTATTATATATTTTGAATCATCATAAATAATAATGTCTAATAAGTACATATTTTTTAATAAAATGAATACTGATTGAAATAAAAATTAATTACAATAGTGATGGTAAAAATGGATTAATCGGGAAGTTAAACTAAAATGTTATGAGATAAATTGATCTAAAAATGAAATAAATTATATTTAATGGATTTAATTCATCATGTTAAATAAATTTACCTGAAATATGGAATTTATTTATCAATTTTATATGAATATGACCAATGTAATATGTTTAGTAACGAAGATGACAAAAATGAAACTTATTTTACTTTTAATTCTGATAAACCTATATGATAGGAAAAAAAATATATATGTTCAGTTATATATATTATTTATATATATATATATATGATTTTCATATATCATGATAATTTTCTTCTAAAATGTTATATGAAAATTAGTTAAATTAAATAATGACGAAACACTAACACATTAATTAATTATTTAATAATTAACATAAATAAATGATTCTACAAAATTTAATGTTATTAAAATCAAAATAATTATTTTATTAAACTAATTTTAAAACAAGAATATACCATTTTTAACTAGTTTTATTATAATATATTCTATTTCCATCCTTGTCTTGTTTTTTTAAATTTATACTAAATGAATAATGTGAATATTGGAATTAATGTTATTTTATAATAAATTATATTTAATAAATGAATCAAAATAAAAAAAGTCAATATTTAACCATGTGATTTTTAAATGTTTTAAAAAATCCAATATCATTAATAAATAGACTAATTTATATTTTTTAGTTTCTATATTTATAGTTATTTAGTGAAAACTCAATTAGTACGATTAAGGCCAAAGGAATGTTTTTTCGTGTTATATGTGCTTGTATTAAAATTAATTTCCAGAAAACATCGAATTTATATTTTATAAATTGAATATAATATATATATATATATTTAGAAGGGTAAAATTATTTAATATAAATTACTCTAATTTATTCCTAAAGGATGAATTACAAATTTTGGAAAATTAGTTACTGTAGTGAAAAACCCATATCATAAAAATAGAAAGTGTAGAATTTAATGTATTTAATATTAAAAAAATGTTTAAAAAAGTTTAATGTGGATTTTCTTCAACCATATCATCCTTAAATAACATCAATTTTATTTTTTGTATCCACTAATGTTTATTTTGACCTACCTGTAGTCAATACATTTCAGATTTTCAATAATTCCACTCTTCTTCATCTATTGAAGGGAACTCAATATCCCTACTACTCTACATATATCAAGACATATTGATAAAAAATTATCTAACAAAATATCTTCCCAAAAACAAAAAACTAATACTAGATGACTTATTTTTTGAATTAATACACTCAAAAAATTCTATAGTGAAATTCTAATGAGGATACCAAAAGAAGAGGTAACAATCTTTAAACGAGTATCTATTTTTATATCATCCTCCACCTCCTCCAATTCAAATTATACCAAGCTTATATATTATCCCAAATATCATGTGTATATGGATAGGTTATTATGTTTACATTATAACCTATAACAACATATAGTTCCATAAAATGGGTAATGAAATCATTGTTTATTAGTATGGAAGAATATAGTCTCATGGTCTGATATCATTTGCATTTCCATCAACACATTTTGAAGATAAAAATAATGATAGATTTATATTTTATATGATATATATAATACATATCATGTAAATTTTAGTTTGTAATTATTATATCTCAAAAATCATTCTGATTTCTATTTTTTGGAAATTCAATAATGTTTCTCATGTGTATGATGGACTGCCGCCTAGTAAAGCGATGATATTCATTCATGCTTTGCCAATTTTTTTAAATATGAGTTTAGTATAAAAATATAATATATATGAGATTATAATTCTATTTTAATGGTAATCTATATATATCATTTACTTATCATTCATTCAGTATGAAAAGAAAATGTATACAACATTCAGGCGTACTGATGACATTCAGTCCCCATTAATGGTGTATTCCATTTCCTTTCACCCGATATTATAGATTACCATAAATTAACTTATAATTAATATATATTATATTTATATCATTTTTGTTATTCTGGCGATTTTGAAACCATGATTTATGTAAGAGGACCAAAATCTATAAGTCAAAATAAATATAAAAAACAAAACATTAAATTTCCAAAACTTTTCATTAACATGGAATTATTAATAAAATAGTAATTAAATGTTATATAAAAATAATATATGTTATATTAAATATTATTATGGTTAATTAATAAATTTTTAATAAATATATATTCATTATATGTGAGGTTTAATGGTTACGATTGAAGTTAATACTTATGGTATGGGATTTCCATACTGCTTTTACTTTTTGTGGGACAACTATATTATTATCCATAGAATTATTTTAAGTGGTCTTTATATTTACTAGAAATTTATTATATTATTATTATAAATATCTTTTTTAGTGTCCCTATTTAATTGTGTTTATGTTTCAATTATTAAAAAAATTTAACGGATTTTATTATTTTACTTTCATTGAGATGTAAGATATATTATACACATATATTCATCAATTTGGTATATATACCATCCCATTTACTTTAAATATCATTAATTTCATCATACTAGAGATATTTTATGTTTATCTTACTAATGAGAAATAATATTTAATATGATTCTATATTACTAAAGTGATAATAATTTTATGTTAAAATTTTATCTTGTATTTTGATTGTTTATGATTAAGTCTCAAATATTGAAATCTCATTATCTACCAATCATTATTTTTCATAAATTTAATCACAATATTTTTATCAATGATACATTCAATTAATGGTAAATTTTTCTACTCATTAATAATTAATATTATTAGTAAATTGTTTTTACTAGAACCTGACTTTATTTCCATCTTTAGTGATAAATCATTTTTTCCACACCCATGGTTTTGTAAAAAAATATCAAAGAATTATTTTAAATAATATTTTATGATAATTTTAAAATAAAATTATTGTTAAAATATTTTATGAAAATTTTATTTTTTTCATTATTATCATAGAATATTTCAAATGTATTACAAGAAAAATTCTATGAAAAAGTTTTCATATAATTTTTATGTTTTGAAAAATGTTTTTAAAATTAGAAAGGATATTTATGTAATTAAATGAAATAAATTATTTTTATGTAATAAATATATATTTTCTATGTGGATTCTAAAGAAATGTAACTTTTAATTTTTTTTAAAAAAAAGTGATTTTCAATGAAATGGTATTTACATTAAATAAAATCTCTAAGTGATTTTTCAAAATCCATCTCCATCTAATATATCATACTTTGATATATTTTATTCTTAAATAGGAATATTTTCCATGTAAATAATATTATTCATTCTTCTAATGTTTTATTTTTAGGATTAATTATTTTTAAAACCTAATTCTCTTCCACGGGTTGTACAATGATAAATTTATTTTGAATCCCTCTTTATTTCAGGGGTTATAATATAATGAAATAATTATGAAACATATTTATTTTTCAATTGTTATTATATTATGAAATTTTTATGATACCAAAATCATTTTATAGGATATTACTTGATCTATGTTATGATATGGGATAACACATAAATATTGGTATCATTAGGTGATGGGTGGACCTATATCTCTCTCAAATGAAATAGGTAATGATAAATTATCTACAATATCTACAGGTATATTGCCAGTCAACCAAAAAATGAAAACGGTTGTTAAATGGGTGTTCGTCCAAATACTAATGTAGGTACATGGGTTGTAATACCAAGCCATTTATGTTCTGAATATCTTAGTGGATATCGTTGAAATAATATTTTATATGCTTATGTCTACAGTACAAATTTATGTCTTATTCTAATTATATAATATAATTTCTCATGTTCTATAATTTCCTTATGATTCACGTATTATTAATTGAAAATATGTATTCCATGGTTAAGGATTTAGATCAATGATATGCACTATATTCTTTTGAAATTTTATTCTCTTGTTCTCATACCCCAGTTTTCATGTTAGGATTATGGATCACCCTTATTTACCCATATTAAGAAACTATTTATCCATTTCCTATGATTACATTAATAATTTCCTAGATAATTTTATTAGTAGGTTATGTTTGTGATGAATACTAAAAGTTATGATCTTTATGGGAGATTATGAAGATATTTCACTAATGTAAAATATTGTGTTCCTTGATTCAAAAGTCACTAAACTGTTACAATCCTCAGGAATATACTACTGTAATGTTTTATATATTCAAAAAAAGAAATGGAATATAAAAAAATAAAATACATGGTTCATTATTGATGGGTTCAAAATAAACATTTAGTTCTCCTTTGAAAACTATGATGAGATAACTATAGTGATATCCCTAGGGATATTTTATGCCAATTTCTATGAATCTCTCTTTGGATATGTCTAATTTTGTTTCAATTCATTAAAAAATTTCCAATAAATTAGGTAAGTATTAATAGAGTATTCGCCATGATATTACATCCGTATATGAAAACTCGAAGAGGTTGTAGCTCTAGAATAGATGTACTAATGGGTAACAACAATAGAACATCATATTGAGCTATAATAAATTTGGAATGGGTGCAAAACAATGAGCCTTTATTAACACCTGGACTGAAAATCATTAGAGATATGTTTTCGAAATTAAAAAACACATTATGAAATATAATAATGAATTTAAATTGATTATGGCAATGAGTGACCAGGTTAAACATAACATGGCATAGATTAAAAATAAAGTCTTATGAATTGGACTTCATTTGAGTGATTTTCATGATAATGTGGTATTCCCATGTGATTAGTGATACTCACAATATATTTTTTCTCATATTAAATTGTGGGAACTACAATGAAAAAGAAAAAAATGGTACATATGTTCTGTTGATGAGAAACCAAATGGGTTTATAACTGGAGTTAAGGATGTTGCTATCATTCCTCTTTAGTTTTCCTGAAACATGATTAACAGGGGTCCACTTAAGAAACTCCTAGACTAGACATTAGAATAGATGGTATTAATATGATTTAAAAAAATATGAAAATATGGTTTAATTGTGTTAATATAATTACTTGGTGAACAATTAATTTCAAATGGAAATAAAACACTTTTAAAATTAAATGGGAATATTTTTCTAAAAATCTATTTTAATAATGACAAACATTTTTTATGAAAATAAACTAAAAAAATTTATTTTTCATAAATGATAAAATGAATTATATATATATATAATCAATCAAATTTTTATAATTACACTAATATGTTTTCTAAAAAATGACAAGAATAAATACAATTTCAAATAGAAAACTATATTCTTCGTAAAAACCAATTTTCCCCCTTTTTGTGATCATATTTAAAAACTATATATTTTTAATTTTATAAAAGGAAATTTATTAAATTAAAATAATTTGTAAATAGTTATATAATTATTATCATATAGATATTTCTATGGATTTAGTGTAAAGTGTTTTCACATTTATGTATAGTAAAAAATATTGAATTTTATTTGAAAATTACATTTTTGTTAAATTTATTTTATAATATAAATTATTTATTGAAATGATTTTCACATAAAAATATTTACATTTTATATCCATTAATCCAATTTAGGTTATTGGGGTTAGTTTGACATTGAAACTAGATATAAAAACTTCCAAATCTATTGATTAATTTCTCATTAAAAATATGCATTCCGGTCAAGTTTGTGGGGGTAAATTATAAAATAAATTATCCAATTATTTGAATGGAATTTTTAAAAATGGAATCCAAATATGGAATATGAATAATTTTAAATAAATAGTAATTTCTACTGAAATTTTTTAAAAATTAATTAAAAGTGAATGAAAAAAATTAATTATCATTGTTATGGTAAAAATAGATTTACCAGGGAGTTAAAATAGAAAATATAATATTGAAAATGACATAATTGTTATCTAAATTTTATTTATTGAGTTTATTTAGACTTTGAAAATTAATTTTTCTAAAATATTTAAATTATTTTCCAGTTTAATTTGATTTTGACCCATATAAATAGTTAAGTAAAGTAAAAAAGGTATTATTGTTACATTTAATTTTAATATTATTTTGGTTTAGGGAAAAAAATATACTTTCAACTATAAGTATTATTTAGAATGATAAATGTTTTTTATATAGTGATATTTATTTCATTTTGTTGAAGATAAATTAATTAAATGAATCATTTATGAAACACTTATTTCGTAAATGTTTATCTAATTATAATTTTAAATAAATGAAACTACTCATATAATAAGTAAATTAAATTAAATTAGCTTATTCAATTAATTAATTTTTATAGATTATTATATCATGTTACATAGTTTTTAGAATATCTTATTCTAATTAAATCATCTTATTTTTTTATTTGTAATTAAGTGAATTATTTTAAAATTGACCTTAATGTGATTTTATAATAAATGATATGTTATTATTTGATTTATAAATTCTAAAAAACTAGATTCTTCAAATATATTTTCATTTTTTAATAATTATCCAATATGATTCATTAATGGACCAATTTTTATTTTTTAATAAAAATATTGACCGTTAATTAGTATAAACAATTTTAAAAGGATTATGGATAAAACAGTGTTTTGAATGTTTCATGCGATTATATTAAAATTAATTTCTAACAAATAGTGTATTTATATTTTTTACATTAGATATAATATTTATAATCATTAGGAGGATTTAATCATAAATAAATCACACTATGTGAGTTATAATGGATTAATTTCAATATTTAGAACCCTATTTATTGTTTTGAGAAATTAAATAGAAAAATAGGGAAACATAGATGTTAAAGAATAAACTGTTTAAAATATGTGTGTAATTTTTTTGGAGGTGTTCCAGTACCATATATACCCTATTAAACTTTAATTTATTCTTTTTTATCCAGTTCTATAATTTTTATCTCCCATTTGTGAATGATTTTTAGTAATTAAATGAATTTCAATCCTCCTCAAAAAAAAAGGACCCTCACTCTCCACACATATTCACACATATCAATCCAAATTTTCCAACAATGATCCGCCAAAAAAAACCCAATATCCATTAACTAATCCAATAAATATTATTTTAATCACAATTCCTTCCAATAATGGCTTTAGTGCAATCCTAAGAAAGATAACTATAGAGGCTATAATGACATTCAAATGAGTGCATTAATTTATTTCATCCTTCACATAATAAAATTATTATTATACCATTCTTATATATCAAAATATTTATATTAAATATAATTATATGTTATTATTTTATGCTTACATTCTATAACCACACACACATCCATCAAATTGGTTAAGAATCATTAATCCGGTATATGGTGGACAACCTTCCGAAGAACATATGTCATTAATTTTTCTATTTCCACCTTGAAATGTTGGGATTATTGATAATGTTTTAGTATATATATATGATATATTTGATATATATGAGTATATTAAGATTCATAAATTATTATATCACATATACCTTCATGCTTTCATTTTTATGCGAATATAATAATGCAGATCATGTTTACAGAGGACTACATCCTCACAACGAATTGTGATTCATTAAACAATAAAATGAATATATTATAGATGGTTTTAGTAAAATTATTATATATATGTAATAATAATTCTAATATAATGTTAATATATATATAATATCATTTACTTTTATTCGTTCAATACAATATAAATGGAAGCATCATTCAGGCATATGTACGACCTACCATCACCATTAATGGTGTCTTCCATTTCCTATCACCAAAATATATGGATTAATATAAACATAGATAAAGTGAATATATATGATATGAATATCAGCATTTAAATTATTCAGATTATGAAAAATTTATTTATGTAGGTGGAAAAAAATGACATGTCGTAATACATACGAAAAACAAAGTGGTTATTACCCTAAATTTTACTTAATCATGAAATTATTTATAAAAGGGAAATGGAAGGTCATAATAATATAATATATGGTATGATATATATGAATATGGTTATATAATAGATTTATATTATATTAATATTTATTATATAGGAGGTTTAATGGGTATGATGGATGTCAATACTAATTGTAAGGGATTTTATTATAATTTTTACTTTCTATGAGAAAAATTCTATATTCACCACCTTATTCTTTTATGATGTCTATATACTACCCATTAATTTAATTTATGATTCTTATATAGTGCAATTTTCTTATCACCAGTTCATGGAGTGTACAATTCAAAAGTTACAAAATATGTAAGGGGTTTTTTTTGAATTTTCCATCTATGAGTCGTATGTTGTGTTTTCAACATCTATTATTCTATGAGGAGTACATAACACTCATTATAAATTTAATATAATGAATTTATTAATACTCATTATTTTTATGTTTAATTTTATTTTATTTCCACCTGAGTCTTATGATTTATTGTTACAAAAGTCATAAAGATTTTATTTTATAATCTCATCATTTATCAGGATAGTTTATGATTATTTATAAACTCTTGAAATCAAAAGATTTACCTCTCATATATTCTCATTAATTTTCTTCTCAATTATTTATTAATGATATATTAATGTATGGGTCATTTTTTACACTATTATTAAACTACTATAATTATGGAAATATTTTATCAAAATCCGAATTTAATTCTATCATCTCTGGAAAATCTATTTTCTTCTAAAATAATTTTTTTAAAAAAATTTTAAAAGTTATTTTAAATGATATTTTCAAAAAAAATTGCAAAAAATATAATTTTAATTTTTTTTGTGTAAATATTTTTTAAATTTATTTTCAAAAATAAATTAATATGTCTCCAAATATATATTTAATGAAAATTGGTTTTAAATTGTTTTATGTTTTTAAATTATTTTATATAGGGGAAATAATTTTTTAATCATTAAATATTTTATATTATTTTAACTTATTAATTTATATATTTTAAAAGTGGTTTTCAAATAAAGGGATTTTAAATCTATTTCATGTTTTAAAAAGTTACTTTCAATGAATTATTATTTTTCTTATGAAATGAACTGTGTGATCTTTCAAAATTCTTATACATCTAAGATGACAACCATTGATATAGTTTATGATTCCCTAGGTATATGATCCTAGTATAACATTCATATTCTTTCTTTGAATGTTTTATGTTTAGGATGAATGTATTTTTATATACCCTATTTGTACTCCATGAGTTATACCATGATAAAATGCATGTTAAACCCAATTATTTTCTTGAGTTATTCTGTGATGAAATGATTATAGAACAATTATATTTTTCAAATATTATGATATTATGAATTTCTTATGATACACATTTCTATTCATGGGTTATGATATAAAAAATGTTAATGATCTTTTAGAATACATAAATAAGGTTATCATTGTGTGACCTAAGTAACGTATATCTCCCTTCAATGAATTGAATAAAGAAAAATTATCTATGTGAACAGAGGGTACAAAGGTGGCCTTATCAATCCCAAAAAATGGTATATTGGTGGTCATCCCTAACCAAAACTAGGTATATTGGTGTCCATTCTATGATTAGAATGTTATGAATGTCTTTGTTGATATCATTGATAAAACATTTTCTTTGCTGATGTTTTTGCAACAAATCTCTATTGATAGAAAATTTTATTCTATACTGAAACGTATTCACATATTTTATCATGATTCATGTATTATTAAAATAAAATATTTATTCCATGATTTAGGATTGGGATATTCGATATATAACGTATGATTTTCATATATTATTCTCAAGATCTCAAACCCTTAGGCTCATGTAATGCTTATGTATCTCCCTTATTCTTACTGAAAAATTGAAACCATTATTTATTATTTTCCTTTTTTAAATAGCTTATGAATAATGTTTTTAAGTTGGGTATTTTTGTAAAAATTACTATAGTGTAATATCATTATGGGAGATATTGCTGATCTTTCACCAAGTAAGAAGAATTTTTTCCATGTTTCCAAGGGAACTAATCTATTATGGTCCTCAATAATGTTCTTATTTAATGTATTTAATATTAATATGAAAATCTTTAATATGCATGCATAAAAATTCCTGTATCATTATATGTGATGAAAAAAGTGTTTCACCACATCATTATGGCGACAATCCACATGTACTTGAATGATGTTATCTACATTAAGTAGAATATATTTATGAATAAAATGATGTATTATATTTTAATAAGGATATATATTACTTTAATATCATAATTTATAATTGATATCTCATTTAATCCTTGTGTATATCATTATCACCTTCCATGTAAAGTGTTATAGGAAGAACAAACACATCACTTTGTGAGCCAATAGTCCACAGTACCTAGGAGCGATGTTATAATGTCCAATACAAAATGAATGTAAAAATGGTATATATGTTATAATGAATGAAGACATATAATAATGATATATATATATATATTATAATAAATATAAATTATTATACCTAATCATGTGTTTTGATAATGGAAAAATGAATGGCATTGTTTCATAATGTGGTATTCCTCCGTACAAACATATGATGATTTTTAACCCATTTAATGTAAGTGCAGATAGTCTTATCTCATATCCATAACATAATTATATTTAAATATATAGGACACATTTTTTTAATACAAAATAGTATATGAATAATATTTCAAGGATGTAGAGAAAGAAATTAAAAAATACATAGTTTTGAATTTCGCATCTTCTTGGACTACCTCTTTAGTTTTATACATAATGTTTTCCAAGAAACATTATCTGACAAAGAATGATTTTTTTATAAGGAGATGAAATTTTATAATATATTTCGGAATGTATTGGGTGAACCATAAGGTTTTTAATGTCTGAACAACATAGGAGAGGGCATGACCTTTAATAAGTGAGGTGAGTGGAACACTTGTCATTTTTAGAAATAAAAAGGTGTACCAACATTTTTCACATTCAGAAAGGATCCAAAGTGAATCATTGTCAATAATTTTATATGATAGGGTCTAGGAGAGTCCTCATAATATAGTTAGGAAATTTTATTTGTCTATTTTAACACCTATAAATTTAGTTTATCCCAAGAAATCTAATTTATACCTTAACTCCTATAATTAATTTTTACATTTTTCCCCATTAATATTGTTCAATAATTTGGTTAAAATTAATAGATAATATGAATTATTAGGAAAAAAAATATCAAATGCATTTTTCAAATTTCAATTCACATAAATAGAAAATTTTATTTTAAAATTAACATCGTAGATGTGATGAGAAAGAGGGTCTTTAAAGAGAAAATGTTCAAAAGCATATAATGATTTTCATTCAAAATTTAAAATAAAAATAATTAAAATGAACTAAATTGGATAAATATATATGTTATTGAACTAATTTAACATTAAAAAAATGAAATTATAGTTACAATTTATTATTAATTTTTATAAAAAGGTAGTTTTCAATTAAAATTCAGTATTTTTATCTTTTCATCAAAAAAATATAAAATTTTAAAAAAATCCAAAAAAATCACCCAAATGTAATTTTTATATTTTAATTTAAATAATTTAATTAATTAAATTAATTTAATTTTCTAAAATTATTAAAATTTCTTTTATATTACTTTCCAAAGAGCTAGTAGCAATTCCTTTAGAAAGAATATATTTTTTTAGAAAACATTTCATTTTAATTTATATGATTCTTATTTTATTTCTAATCAATAGGTAACCATGATATTTATAATTTATTTAGTACTAGAAATAAATTACTACATAATGGATATGTTATAACTGTATACTATATTATGGTTCATTATGACTCAGGTTTGTGTGTTCTGTAAAATATCATTGAGACTAAGTTTAAATAAAAATTAATATTTTATAAAAGTATTAGGTGATATATTTTCTTCTTTTCTTTTTGTAACATCTTATACATGATTTAGGGAAATATGTTATTCTTTAAAAATCATGTGGTGTAACATTTTTAGATTATTATAAGTTTATAATTCTATGATCTTAACTAAAATATATGGACTAGAAATTGATTATACTGAAATAAATAAAGGCACATACATTGATGGAATGTAAATAATAATTTACATGAAAACTATATCTATTTGTTAAAATGTGTTAATATTCTATACATATATTTTTTAGAATTACATCATGAATTGAATGTGAAAAAAATAATCATTGATAAAATTTATATGTTAACAGATAATCTTGTGAAATAATTGATTACAAAGAAAAAAGACTTTTTATGCAAGGTGAAGAGAATAGAATATTATAAATATGAAAAAATGGTAACAAAATGATTGAGATATATTTTGATGACCTTGTATGTGGAGATATATTTATTATATTGAATAATGGGATTATTGATTCTTGATAGACCTATCATATATGGCCCTATATTAAATGTTTTAATAAAAATAAATATTATACTATTAAATATGTTCACATGTGTACTGATGAAAAATAAATTGATAATAAATGATAATATAGAATGTATTTTTGAGTCCCAAATGTAGATATTACCAATAAATAACTTGCTAGACTAAATTATAATATTAAACATTTTATGTTTGTATTGAAAGGATACAAAATTATAAATTGTTTTTATTTATAAGAATAAATTCATTAAAATGTAATAATATTAGAATTTTAGTATCTAAAATTAGTTAAATTAAATTATGAGAAATTATATTATCCCATATATAACATATTATAATTTTTTTTCAAAAGAATACTTCAAGATCATGAAATATAATGAACTATAGTTCTTTAGGAATTGAGTATATAGAATGAAATTAAATTTAATTTTAAATGAATAATCACAAACTATATAAGGCATAGTTATATAATTTCTAATGTTTTTGGTTTAGAATCCATGTTATAAATTGACGCTCATTATTTATTTCTTATATTAAATCATTATTATTTTAAAAGTAATATTTTTTTAATTATATGAAATAAAAATTCATAATGTATATATTCCTGAAATGGAAGGTATTCGTATTCGACATAACATATTAAATGTTCAATAACATAAAAATGAGATTGTCATTGAGAATATAAATTTAATGATTATATAATTTTGAATGAATGATTCATTAGTGGGAACAACATAATACAATGGTATATAAAATGTATTATGTCATATAGATATTGATATGATAATAGATTTTATATAGGGTTGAATGTTCATCAATTATGATAATTATAAAAAACAATTACAAATCATATACCTAAATCTAAAAAATAAAATAGCATTGTTGAAATCGGTAAATTATTTAAAAATGTATGTAAAAAATGAATATATAACAATATTTTTATTGGGTATCGATATAATTAAACTAACTTATTTCATTATTTTACATGACTAAACATTTCATCTAATAAATAGAAGAAAAAATCATTGAACATATGGCTTGGTGTCTTGGATTAGTAGCCACATAAACCACTAATTTTATGACACTTTTCAATATTTATTCATAAGAACACAACTGTAATAGCCCTAGATTTTATGAGAATTATTATTTTTAATTTCATTGATGTCTTTTGTTGTACACTACACCAAAATTAGCTTGTGCTATACACAATATTGTATTATCTTGCAGTATACACATCACTATTCTTGGCTCGTGTTACACAAGATTTCAAGTTCATTTTGTAGAAATTATTCTACGCAACATTATGTATAGATTTTTTTTATGTATAAATGAAATAAGTATTTATTATTTTATACCCAACCACAAATGGATCTCCCACCACATGCATCCTTGACATGGCTTGCATTACATGCAATCGCTACCTTCCTCGATAGCGTGTGTAGTACGCAATACTGGGTTTCACTAAACAACGATATATTTCTATAATATTTTATGAACAAGCCATTATGAATAGTAGTATCTACATTTTGAATTTTATGACATTATAATTCACCTCAGACATTTTATATAACATGGTATGAGAACTAAATAAAATTTTTAGGTAAAATAAGTATTTTTCAAAAAATACAGTTTAGACACCTTTTGATGGATCACCCACATGAAATTTAGTTTTTTACATTTTTATAAGTTCAATTTGAAAAAATAAAATTATTATTTGGAATTAGGATATAAAAATTTACTTTGGATAAATTTTTTTTATTATTCTGATAACTTTTCTTATTTTAATGAATAGAAAAAACACGCTATATTTTAATTAAAAACAAATTCATTCGTCACAATAATTTATATGGTAAAATTATAATATTGAATGGTTTTAAAGTATAAATAGAATCTATTTTTACCATTTAATATAATTTATGTCATTACCAATAATTTTACATTGAATTCATAGGTAAAAACATTTCAATCTTTGTCAATGTTTTAAGTTTTAAAACCCCTTTTCTTAAGAATGAGATAAATTTTAAATTAATTACTGCAACTTCTATATTTTTAATTTTGAAAAATGGATACCATATTTGAATTCAGTTGGTCCAAATTATGTTAATAGGTTACTTTTATTTTTTTGATATTATGAATAGTCACTATGGTACTTTTTTTATTGTAGTTAAAGGTAAATCAGGTCATTAAGGGTAAAAATAAGATTATAAAATTACTTAAAAACCTGCGAAAATTCTATTTGATGACTAAAAGTCGACCCATATCACCTACAGATCAGAATAGTTTCATTTTATGGACTTTTAACCATGAAAATAATTTAATTATTATTAAATCCAAAGAAAGTGACAACATGTCACTCTCTTAAATATTATAACTATAATAATTTCAACTTAGTGATAAACCTCATGAAGCATCAAACATGAATATTATCCAGAAATTTAATAATATTATCTACATCATGTGAATTTATTTAGAAATTTTTGGGATTAAATAGTTATCATTAATGTTTACACAATAGTGATGTTGAAATTATATTATTAATTGAAATATCTAATAAATGGTTTTACAAATATTAAAATAAATAATATATGAAGTATTTAATGTGCTCAACTAATATTATAGATAAATATTACATTTTATTAATCTATTAATGCTATTATTTAGCACATATATTCTGTGTGAATTTTATTTAAATTCAAATAAATGAATAGTGTCAACATTGACAGCATTGTTATTTTATAAAAATAACATAATATAAAATTGTTTAAGATTCACAAAAATATTTAAAAATTTAAAATTAAAATATATATTGTTGAAAATGTCATAAATAATCCAATTATGAAAAATTCACAACACATAAGTAATTATTTATAACAATTTAATATTTATAATCTTATTACCACAAATAAGATTCAATAGATTAAATAAGTTCAGATTAAATATTTTGGGTGATTAAATATTTTTCTTGATTATATTACAACCCTTTCTCATATATGTTCGGATTTGAATCACTGTGGAATTATTTAAGTGGGGTTTGATTTTATTATAAATTAATACTTTTGAGGTTTCCAAAGGTTCCCCTCTCCTCCCTTATAAAAGGGCACCTCCTCCCTCTTATCATTACACATTTTTTAACCTTCAAGCTCAGAAACCCCTACCCATTTCCATTCCCAACTTCCATTGAAACATTATAGAGGTTCTGGTCTCCTCAAAAGACAAACACTAGTCCCTTAAGATGAGGTTATGAAGAGGCGCATCAAAGAAGAGGTAATATCCTTTACTGATTCATTCCAATTTATTTCTTCTTCTACTTCTTATTATTTATTTCTTTCATTGTAAATTAATAACATCAATATCAATCATATACTGATATTTTATTATAAATATTAAACAACCCTATTTCGTCTTCTATTCATCCTACGGAAAATGAAATCACCGCGCTTGTGTACATACGGAAAACCGTCTCCACGCCATGGTGTAATCTATTTTCCACCACCACCTTACTTGGATGGGTATAATGGTGTAAATAAATAACTATATACGATTATTGTAAATTGTTATTGATTCTGAAAAATTATACATACACTTCAATACAATTCCTCGATCATGGGATTGATATCATCGCTTGTGTGTACGTACGGACTACCGTCTCCACGAACGCGATGAGATTCATTTTCCCTGATTAACCATTCATGTATGATTATAAATAAATAATCCTGAAAAATATTAAATAAAAATGATACTGTATGTATGTACATATATTTTTCATTTAGTTAGTTCCATTCAATTCAATTAGGAAACGAAAACAACGTTCATGAGTATGTACGACCTACCGTCTCCATGAATGGTGTATTACATTCCATTTATCGATCATTCATATATCTTTATATACTGAATATAAATTATATATAAATAATGTTTTACATTATGGAATTAAGTAAATTGGGATATAAGTAACAATATCAAGAACAACATTTTGAATCATATACGATAAATGAAACAATTTTACCCAAAACAATGCTTTAACCTGGAATTTAAAAACGAAAGGGTAATATAAAGTCATAAGTGAACCATATATGAGATCATAACAATGATTTTGATTCTGTAATAATTAAATGACATTATTTAAATTATTTTATAGGAGGTTTGGATACATACCAAGCATATCAGAAATAATGTAAGGGAAAATATCAAAATATCATTTTTTCTGAGATTGTTTATAGTTCAGAATTTACAAGGGAATATTTATCATCCACATCTATGTTTCCTCAATATCTAATATTATTTCTATCCTCCTACAATTTATTAAATCCGATTTTACCTATTGGTGAATTTTTAGTAAAAGATATGAAAGGAATCTTTTGTCATTTTTCGTACGAGAGACTTTTTGACTTTTCCGGCCAAAGTACGAGAAGAATGTTTTTTAACTTATACGGCATGAAATTATTTTTAAAGTTTCATAAAAACATATTTCAATGAACATACTCTACAAGATTTCATGATTATTTTCAACAAAATGCTTATCTTTTAAATTTTTTTGGTATTTTGTGAAAATAAAATGATTTCGAAGAAGAAATAATATTTTCACCAAGAATTCATTTCTAGTGTTTTATCAAATCCATTTTCCAACTAAGATGACATTATTTCATATTTTTAAGTTTCAGTTATAATTTTTCTATGATTTACATGGTTTCACTTTTCTTATGATGAAATGATATCCATTTGTTTTATATGGATTATGTTATGATGGGATGATGTTTATGAAGCCCATTTTATTCTTTTGGTTATGATGAATAATTTATGTTTATGTTTTGGAACACGTAATAATGATGTAATTATGATATGGGTGGAACATATATCTCCCTCCAATGCATTGAGTAATGATTTATATGTCATGAGATAGACATGGCAGAATGGTATGTTAATCCGGTTCAGTAATACAGGACTTGAACGAGGAGCGAACTCGATTCAGAAAGGGACTTTGTCCACTAAGATGGTCTTGGCAGCAATGTCATGGCTGCTATGGAAATCATATTAAGTGATTAATGGTTTGACACTATTACATGTTTTATTCCCATTCAATTTTATCAATATTTATGTACCTTTATGATTTATTCCTTAAGCACTTCCATGATTTATGTCTTTGCTCAAGATTTGATGTTTAGATTTTATGTTCAAGTATTAGCATTCAAATGTTTATGGATTGTTTTATGTTCTCTATGTTTACACATACTAAGCATTTGAGCTCACCCTTTTTAAGTTTTTTTCCCCAGGATATAAAAACTGTTTTATGTAATAAAAAAAGGGGAAGATCTTTATGGGAGATGTTGAAGATCACTCACCATGATTAGAAGATTGTGTCCTGAGTTTCCAAAGACACTAAACTATTTTGATCATTGAGTGTTGGTTTTTGTTATGTATTATGTATTCCTAAAAAGTAATGTAATGTCTATGTGTGTTAGTTTTGGGGTCCCTACAGTTGGTATCAGAGGAAAGGTTTCGTTGACATTAGGAAACTGGGATGCGAAAACATCAATGGGATATCTATATATATTTCTATGGTATGTCTAGGGATGTTCATAAGGTTATGTATAAGTATAGGTTACAATCATAGAATTATGATAATGATCATGAATAACCCATGATTAAACCTAATATGTTATAGATTGAATGTGCTCCCATTGATTATGTTGTTTTCCTAGTATGATTTTTGCCTCTCACACTATTCTTTTTGGGTTTTAGAAAATGACTGGAAACATGAAGATTCATGATAATGGAGGATATGATGGACAATGGACTGATATTCTTCATGAGAAACCAAATGAAACGGGATTTGGAAGTCCAAACATCATTATTATCCCTAGCCACAATCTCATAATATGATCAATATTCTCAACTTTGGTAAGTTTCCTGGCTCAGCTAATAAGAGAATGATGGAGTTTCATGATGATCACAGTGTAAAGAAAGTTCAATCTCCATCATTTAAATCATATGGTAAGAGGCATCATGGAGAATGTTTCAAAGGAAATGGAAAATACTTTGGTTTTGGAAAAGGACACAAGGCCATTAATTGTAACGGAAAAGTTTCAGTTAACACCATTGACAAAGATAAGGGTATTTCTAAGAAATCAACAACGGTTAAATGTTTTAAATGTGGAATTTACGGGAATTATGCAGACCAATGCTCAAAGGGAAATTTTCTTGAAGAGAATCAACATGGTCATATGGGTATTATTTATGTTGATGATGATGAAGAGACTACGAATGATATATGAGATGAAAGAAATGATGAAGATCAATTAGTGGTTTAAGAAGGTAGTGGAAATATTGTATGTTTATGAAGAATAATGTATGGTACTATGGAATAATGAAAAATCTAAGGATTGTTACACTATTGTCTTTCCATGAGTTTTTGAAATTATATAATGAATGGTACTGGTAACCATGAAAGGTTATTCAAATATTTTTGGAAGGTATATGATATGTGAATAATGAAAGTATAAGGGGATAATGAGATGTTTGACAGTGTTATTGATATCATGACTAGTATAAGGACAATATGATATGATGGTTTGAGTATACCGATTTTTGGGATTTTGGTATGTGGAAAGAGTTAACTTTTGACAACATTTATGTTTCACTAAGGTTCAACGGGTATTCATTTTTCAAGGGAATAAATGATTAAGGAATTCACATGTTTTTAATGTGACCAAAAAGATATATATATCTTTTGATATACGGGAGATAAATGATTGAATTAAATTCTTGGTAGATGACATTTCTAGTAATCGTTTTATTTATACTATGAGATTGGAGAGAAGTATTTTAGATAAACAAAAAGATTGGAATAGATTATGTTCGACATTAGATATTATTGTTTAAGGCTAATAATTTTTGTTATGTTATAATAGTATAGTGTTAAACAATGGACTAACCATAGGACGGGCGACAACCCATCGGGCCAAACAAGGTTGTGGTAATCGAACCCAAAACCGAAATGTGACATGCCTTTATCTCCTACCACTGGCCTACAGGATGTCCTATGTTAGTAGAAACTAGTTTTATTTTTTAAGAAGGATGATTGATGAAGTATAAGTCTATTTTGGAAACATATTCGGTTAATCTCACAATAAATGGACTTATGTATATAACTTTTGCTAACTTATGTTTGAGATAGATGGAATGACCTATCATTCTATCGCATGATCTTCTAAAACATCTTGAAAGTCAAATTCAACTTCATTTATTTAAGAGATGAAGTGGAAATTTTTTGAGGCATCAGCTACGTTGAGATTGTACCAAAATCAAGTAATAATTTCTTTTAATTCAAAAATTCTTCAACATTTAGGAAATTATCTTGAAAACTAAAAATGTTGTCCTTGTACTCTAATATCTGATGAATCCGATAGTACCATAGATCATCTCAAATTTATGGAATTGTGACTATTGAATTTTTTTCGTAGCCATGTTCTCTAGCACTCTCCATCAGAACATGACATTTAGATTTCCCTACCATATCCATAATTTCACCTTTGTTATCCTTTGTGGGAACCGAAGTGATGAGTTACATAGCGTATCCATTTTGTTTCTAACATTTATTTTTTAAAATTATGTTTTGGTATTCCAATATATGATGTGGGTTTCTATGAAAGATACTTTCAAGTAGTAAACCATTTATAACCCCATTGAATTTTGAGGGTGAAATTAATTTTAAGGGGGGTAGAATGTAACAACCAAATATTTTATGAGAATTATTCCATTTAATTTCATTTATGTATTGTGTTGTACACTACACAAAAATTTTCTTGTGCAATACGCAACACTGTATTAGCTTGCAGTATATGCAACACTATTCTTGGCTCGTGTTACACACAATTTCAAGTTTGTTTTGTAGAAATTATTCTATGCAACATTATGTATAGATTTTGTTTAATGTAAAATTTAATAAGTTTTGATTATGTTATATGCAACAAAAAAGAGATCTTGACTACACGCAACCTGGACTGGGCTTGCATTACACGCAATCACGACCTTCCTCGATAGCATGTGTAGTACGCGATACAAGGTTTCAGTAAACAATGATATATTGTTATAATATTTTTATGAACAAGCCGTTTCAAATACTAGTATCTATATTTTAATTTTTTTGACATTATAATTCATCTTACAAATTTTATTTAACATGGTATGATAAAAAAATAATTTTTTCGGGTAAAATAAGTAATTTTAAAAAAATGCAGTTTTGCCGCCTTTTGATGGAACACCCACATTATATTTAGTTTTTAACATGTTTATAAGTTAAATTTGACAAAATAAATTTCTTATTTGGAATCAGGATATAATAATTTACTTTGGATAAATCTTTCATATTATTCTGATAACTTTCATATTTTAATGAATAATAAAAATACGTTATACTTTAATATAAAACAACTTTTATCATCGCAATAATTTATATGGATAAATTATAATAATTAATGGTTTGAAAGTATAAATATAATATGTTTTTACCATTTAATATAATTTATGTCATTATCATTAATTTTACATTGAATTCACAGAAAAAAACCTTTCAATATTTGGCAGTGTTTTAACTTTTAAAACCTGTTTTCTTAACAATGGGATTAATTTTAAATTAATTACTGCAACTTTTGTATTTTGAATATTAAAAAATGGATACATTATTTGAATTCAGTGGGTCCAAATTATGTTAATATTTTTTTGGATCTTATGAATAGTAACTACAGTAATTTTTATTTATTTTCGTTAATGGTAATTCGGGTAATTAAGGGTAAAAATAAGATTATAAAATTACACTAAAACATTCCAAAATTCTATTGTATGACTAAAAGTCTACCCATATCAACTAAGGGTTGGAATAGATTTATTTTATGGTCTTTTGACCATTAAAATAATTTAATTATTATTAAAACCAAAGAAAGTGACAGCATGCCACTCTCTTAAATCTTATTAGTATAATAATTTTAATTTAGTGATATACTTCATGAAACTTAGAAAATAAATTGTATGAATAATTATAATAAATTTATCTATATCATGTAAATTTATTTAGAATTTTTTGGGATTAAATAATTATCATTTATGGGGACACAATAGTGATGTTGAAATTATTTTATTGATTGAAATATCAAATAAATGGTTTTAAAAATATTAAAATAAATATTATATGAACTATTTAATGTGATCCACTAATTTTTTAGATAAATATGACATGTTATTAATCTATTAATGCTTTTAGTTAGAACATATATTCTTTTTGGATTTTATTCAAATTCAAATAAATGAATAGTGTCAAAATTGAGACTATTATTATTTTATAAAAATAACATAATATAAAATTGTTTAAAAATCAAAAAAAAATTTAACAATTATAAATTAAATTTATACAGTATAAAATGTCATAAATAATCCAATTATGGACAATTAACAAGACATAAGTAATTATTTATAACAATTTAAAATTTAGAATCTTATAACCACATATAAAATTAAATAGATTAAATAAGGATAAATCATGGTTATAATGTTGAAAATTAATAAAAAACATGTCTAAAATTTATTGGTTGATTATATTAGAACCATATCTCATCTATGATCGGATTTGATTCATTTTTGAAGTTTTTATGTGGGGTTTAAATTTATTATAAATTAATATTTTTGAGGTTTCCAAAGGTGCCCCTCTCCTCCCTTATAAAAGGGATTCTCCTCCCTCTTCTCTTTACAAAATTTTGAGCCCTCGTTCATGGAAAACCCCTGACCATTTCCCTTATAAAAATCCATATAAACATTATAGAGGTTATGTTCTCCTCAAAAGTCCAAATCTAGTGCCTTAAGAGGAGGTTAAGAAGAGGCGCGTCAAAGAAAAGATAATATCCTTTACCGATTTTTTCCAATTTATTTATTCTTCTACTGCTTCTTATTTATTTGTATCAACATAAATTAATAACATCAGTATCATTCATATACGGATATGATAGTATAAATATGAAACAACCCTATTTCATCTTATATCCATTCTACGGAAAATGAAATCATCGCACGTGCGTACGTACAGAATACCATCTCCACGCCATAGTGTAATCTAGTTTCCACCACCACCATTATTGGACACGTATAATGGTGTAAATAAATAACTATATATGATTATTGTAAAGTGATATTGATTCTGAAATATTATACATACACTTTAATACAATTCCACGATCATGGGAATGATATCATCGCTCGTGCGTACGTAGGGTCTACCGTCTCCACGAACGCGATGAGATTCATTTTCCGTGATTAACCATTCAAGTATGATTATAAAGTATATATAATAAATAATCATGAATGATATTACATAATAATGATACTGGATTTATGTACATATATGTAACATTTAATTAATTCCTTTTAATTCAATAAGGAAATGAAAACATCGTTCATGCATACATACGGCCAACTGTCTCCATTAATGGTGTATTTCATTCCATTTATTGATCTATCATATATATTTATATGATGAATATATATTATATATAAATAATGTTTTAAATTCAGGAATTTAGAAAATCAGGATATAAGTAATATTATCAAGAACAACATGTCGAAACATGTTCTATTAATGAAACAATTTTACCCAAAACACTGCTTTAACATTGAATTTACAAAAGTATGAGTAATATATTGTCATAAGTGAACCATATATGATATCATAACAACAAATATGATTATGTAATAAGTCAATGAAATTATTTAAATTATTAAACAGGAGTTTCAGATACATATGAAGCATATCGGACATAAGGTAATAGAAAATCTCACAATCTCATTTTTATCTGAGATTGTTTATACATCAGAATTTACTGGGGAATATTTATCATCCACATCCATGTTTCCTCAATATGTAAAATTATTTTGATCCTCCTACAATTTTATAAATCCAGTTTTACATATTGTTGAATTTTTAGTAAAAGATATGAAAGGAATCTTTTTTCTTTTTCAGAACGAGAGTCTTTTTGACTTTTCCAGCCAAAGTACGAGAAGAATGTTTTTTTAACTTATACGGTATGAACATATTTGTATGGTTTCACAACATTATATTTCAATGAAGCTTCCTCTAAAAGACTTCATGAGTATTTTAAACAAAATTCTTTTCTTTTAAAATTTATTGGCATTTTGTGAAAAAAAAGATTTTGAAGAAGAAAGGATATTTTCATCAAGAATTCATTTAAAGTGTATTATCAAAACCATTTTCCATCCAAGACACCATTATTTCATATGTGTATGTTTCAATTATAATGTCTCTATGATTTTCATGGTTTCACTTTTCTTATGATGAAATCATATCCATTTGTTTTATATGGATTATGTTATGATGGTATGATGTTTATGAAACCCATTTTATACAATGGGTTTTGATGAATGATTTATGTTTATGTTGTGGGAAACATAAGAATAATTTCATTATGAGATGGGTGGGACCTATATCTCCCTCCAATGCATTGGGTAATGATTTATATCTCATGAGATAGAAATGGATGGAACATTAAGTTAATCTGGTACAGTGATAATGGACTGGAACGAGGAGTAATCTCGATTTAGAAAGGGACTTTGTCCACTAAGATGTTCTTGGCAGACATACCTTGGCTACTATGGAAATCATATCAAGTGATTAATGGTTTTTCACAATTAAAAGTTTTATTCCAATTATATTTTATCCTGATTGATGTTCCTTTATGATATATGCCATATGTACTTCCAGGATTTATTTCTCTGCTCAAGATTTTGATGTTTAGATCTTATGTTCATGTTTTTTCATTCAAATGTTTATGGATTTTTTTTATTTTATCTATGTTTACCCTTACTGAGAATTTGAACTCACCCTTTTTATGTTTTCTTTTCACCAGGATATAAAGAAATGTTATAAGTAAGAAAAAAATTTGATGATCTTTATTGGAGATGTTGGAGATCCTTCACCATGATTAGAATATTCATTTCTGAGTATCCAAAGACACTAAACTATTACGATCCTTGAGTTTTGGTTTTTGTTATGTATTAAGTATTCCGAAAAAAGTAATGTAATGTCCATGTACATCATCTTTGTGGTCTCTGCAACAACTCTCAATCCCATTCAAAACAACTCACATGCAATACCTTATCATATAATCATTGGGAAATAAAAGATGAAAAATGGGTGAGATCATATGGTTAATAAGGGAAATATATTATAATAACAATGAAGAGCATGAACGATAAAAATATATGATTTTTTGAATGATATCATAATATATATTTATAAACACAAAAATAAAATAACATACCTAGATTAAACATGATGCATGTAAAACCCCCAGATTTCGTTGTACACTATATCTTTAATGTAGATTAATATCTTATATTCTAGGAAACACCATCATGGCTTGCGTTATAAGAATGAATGAGTTTATGCGAAACAATACATTAGAATTATAAATATTTAAATAATATATTTATTTACTAATTAAATATTGTAGTATGAATAGTAACATATAAATATCTAATTTTATTTATAATGTTTCAAAAAAAAATATATTTATAATGAAATGTATAAGTTTTTTAAAAATATTTATATATTTAGAAAAGCTATTTTCTTAAAATATCTACTTTTTATGTCCTTTTATGAAGAACGTTATAATTATTTTTCTGCACTCCTAAAAATTGAATTTGTTAAAATGAATTTTTTTTTGAATTCAGAAATTCAATATTAGTTAACAGTGAATTTTTGGCATCTTTCTAAAAACATTCAATTTTTTATGAATTGTGAAAAAATATTACATTGTACAGAAAACCAAATTTTTCATTTAAATAAACATTTTAATTAAAAAGTTATCTTAATTTAAAAATAGATACATGATATATATATTATTACAATGTATGTCATTTGAGTCATTTTATAATAACAATAGATATATAAAATTTTATTGATATGTTTTAACATCTTTTACCCACCTTCTAAGCACATCTACAAACCTTCTTGGCACATATGCAAATTTTCATAAAATTGTAATTTTACAACATCTGCAAATTAAAATTCAAAATTCTAAGAGACACAGTTGACATCATTAAGTAATATTTGGTTCAATAGGTTGAAAATATTATTTTATGAGTAGTAGCTTTTGTATTTTATTTACCACGGTTAAAAGTAAATTTGGTAATTAAAGTTAAAAATATTATTATAATAATATAAAATTACCCGACACATGTCTAAATTCTATTGGATATTTTTTTCATCTTAAATCAACCATAGGAAAGAAAAAAGATCATTTTGATTCATTTGGGTTAGATTAGAACATTTATAATATTTTATTTAGAGAAGAGTTAAAAGTGATAAATTTAATGTTTTATAACTATACTATTTTTAATATAGGGACACATATATGATAAATTCATCAATAAATATTAAATATAAATATAAATATATTTCATACATCATGGTATTTTATTTATAATTTGTATACATTATCTAATTAAATTTATTTATGCGATAATAATGATGCAACAATGACCTTATTAATGAAAAATTAAAATAATTGATGTTATAAATATTCAAATAAATGTAAATTAAAACATTTGAGGCCATCCACGGATTTTTAGGTCAATATTACATGGTAGAGTTGATTCATTGTATTTTATTTGGATGTAATCATGGTTTTATGACTCCCAAATACTAAATACCTAATAGTGTTAAAATTGCCATAAATTGGGTTTTAAAAAATGTACTATATTATTAAATGATATAATTTTCCTAAATAAATATAATTCTTAATAAGGACATATATAATATTATATATTTCATTAATTAACCAATTGAGGTTATTCTATAATTTTATAGTAACTATATTAACCATGTAATGTGAAAAAACAAGAAGACATTGTAAAAGATAAACAATTAAACTATGCTTTAAATCTAAAAGATATGGTTAATATGGTAGCCTAAACTTGTATAAAACCTATCGGTTGAGAGTAATTAGTCACATACCAAACTTATCCAATAAATAAATCATTTTTATGTATTATAAACAAAAAATTATTGTAGAATAATTTAATATTTCAAGAAATTTCTAAAGTACCCCTCACCTCTCTTTTAAAAGGGTACTTCTCCTTATCGTAAATTCACACCTCAAAAAAGCCATTTTTCTCGGCCAAACCCTGATCAAATATCCTCCAAACTAACCTAAATTAAAATTACTGGCCATACATTTATCAGAATGAAAACCTAAGGATCCCTTTTGTTCAAATCAAAAGGAAGAACCCAAAGAATAGGTAATTATTTCGTCACCTCATTCAATGTTCTTTTCTTCTTCCACATCCTCTTTCTTTTCTGTTTACATAAAAAAATAATAACAATAGTAAAATAAAAATAATGAGATGTTATTATAAATATGTTGAAGCCATATTAATTATTCTATCCACACTATGAATAAAAAAGTCACCATACGTTCATAGGTTCAACTTTCCCTCTTTATGTCGTGGTGTAGTTGGTTATTCAACGCAACCTTATTTTGATGTGTACCATATTGACTATAATTAATGTAAATAATGAATTTGACATGTTAATGATTCGTTATATATATATAATACCATCCATTTAAACACTGTTTCACCATCAATAAAATGATATTGTCGCCCTTTCTTATGTACAACTTACCGTTTCCACGATGCGATGAGATTAATCTTCAATGATAACCCTTCAAGAATTTTTATAAAAATATTTGTATTGATTAATTATGAGGTATATGAAATAATATTTATTCTATAAAAATATATATTTATGTACAAAAATATATATTTTTTACTTACTTCTATCCTATACGATAAGAAAATGGAAACATCATTCTTGCGTACGTACGGACTATGGTCTCCATGAACAATGTTTCCATTTCATATATCTATATATTATACATATTTATATTATATATATAATCAAATTATATATAAATCAAGTTTTATATTCTGCATGTTTGTAAATAATGATCTTAGTGATATGATCAAGAGTGACAAGTTAAAATAGGTACGATAAAGAAAGCGATTATTACCCAAAAAGTTACTTATTAATAGAATTTATTATTAAATGAGTAGTATAAATTCATAAATGAATAATATATGATATCAGAATTATTAATATGTATATATTATAATTCAATAACATACTATGTTCGTTATACAGTAGCCTAAACGTATCCTCGCCTAAAAGAAAAGTACAATGAAAGGGTTAATTCATCAATCTCATTATTGTCCAATATTGTTTATGTGTATGTATTTACTGGGAAGTATCTATCATCCATGTCCATATTTCATAAATATATATTCAAAAGGAATATTTTATGTTTTTATGGAAGTGACTATTTAACTATATCATCATTTTAATTGATTTTATGATTTATTTATCTAAATCATTTTAATTAATTTTCATGATTTAAAAATGATTTTAAGTATTTTTTTATATAGACTATCATTGTTTTAAAATATCAACTACTTTAAAAAGTTTAAAAGTGGTATTATACAATTTTATTCAAAAAAAATAATTTTAAATTACTTCCTTTATAAATTTCAATACTTCTAAATGATTTCATGAAAAGGGGATATTTCTATCAAAGATTTTTACTGATCATTTTTAACTACGTCAACACCATTTAATGGATATTATTCTCGTTTGAGGTTGATTTATTATAATACTGTATTCTATACTATATTGAATGAGTATTGATATGTTTTTCTATGGATGTGATATTATATATACCCTTCATGGTTTATGGTTAAAGTGTTGACATTATGTATTCTAGTTTTAATATGAATGTTAATGTTATGTTTCACCATTTTCATATGAAGAATGCATTAGGCTTACTAATGGATGGGTGGAGGGAACTCTTTCTCTTTGACGTATCATTAAGTCTCATGAGAAATTCTAGTGTCTTGGTATGAGGACCTGAAGAATTTAATATTTAGGGTCTTCACACGAGGCCTTGACATTATGGTAATGATGTCCAGAATTATGCATTCCATCATTATGAGATTAGTTATTTATGTAACATGTGATTATTTGACTAGTTGAATATCCATGTGAATAAATAAATGGAATTATTTGATTTATCGTTGAAATTTTAGGATGAAGATTATGTTTAAAGGGGTTTTTTTTAAATTTTATACCTTTTAATAGAAGTTTATAATTATTTATGATAGCTTACACTATATTGTTTATCCGTACTGAGAATCTCATCACACCCCTTTCTTTTATTTTATTTTCCCATGATGCCACTAATTGTATTATAGTTGTTATGGAGGGTTATGCTATGGGAATAATGATGTTCTTGAAGGTTTATTTATGTTGTGTTTTATGTTAGAAAGTGTAATGTAATGTTAATGTATGTAATTTATTTTCCAAGACAGCTAAATAGATTGGACCTTCAGGAATTTATTCATTATAATCATGCCATTGTTTTAAAATAATGCACCGACTCTAGGTAACTAGGGCCAGTGAATTATAGTTTCTCTAAATGGAAGTTTAGTAACAACCTTAGGAATAGATTTAGATAAACACTTATTAGGAATCATTATTCTATGATATACTTTGATGATTTTTATAGAAGAAAATCTATTTTTTTGTAATGTTCGTATTATGTGGGGTTCCCAAGAAATACATCCTTGTCTGGAACCACAAGTGGATGTGGTTCTAGAACAGATGTTCTTAAGAGTGAAAACATCGACTAGAAGTTTCGAGCATGACCTGGGGTATCCTGGTACACAAAAATGGGGCGTACTGCGCACCTGGTTTGAAACTCTTAGGGGATATGCATAGGATAATTCACATTTTATTTATAAATCATTATGAAGGATTTATGAAGAAATATGTTAGCAAAGATACAAATGTTATGATCATGAGACTAGATGTGCGTAAATATTCAATTAATGATGATAATTTTTATAGTTTTTGGATTATTTATTATGATATGATATAACCTAGTGTATTTAGTCATTTAGAAATGTCACCGATTAGAAATAATGTAAACTACAGCAATACACATGATCCAAAGAGTATGAAGGATCATACATTTCATGGACATAAGACAATATTTAGAAGGGAAATAGTCTCCCACATATCCAAATCATATTAATAAATTGTATAATGTGTTAATAAGATAAGTAATGAATTCTCTGAGTCCTATGGATTTAAAGGGAAGCAATAAAAGAAGAGTATGACAAAAAATATTGATAATGGGAAGAAAGGAAATAAGGATTTTCCCACATATGATAACTGTGGAAGGAATCACCTTGGTAAATGATTGAATGGAATGGGAGTATTTTATATGTTTGGAGAAAAGAGACACCACATTCATGATTTCAAGGGTAATAAATGTTTTCAAATATGAAATGATTCATCTGTAAGGATTTGTGACACAATACGAATCAATGTCCAAACCATCAGAGTAACTCCCAAATGAAGCTATTGGATAATAATCATGTTATGATACTATCGCAGATGAAGATGATTTACTAGTGTACTTATGTTGTTATTAATTAATTATGTGATTTGAGTGTTGTATCAATAATATAATGGTTATATGACTTATGGAAATAAATAAGGATTGTTCTACAGTACTATTTCATTGAGGAATTGTGGTTATATGGTTTTAAGAAAAGTGACTAAATAACATGTAATAGTTTTTGGAAAATACATGGTTGAGGGAATGGTAAACCTTAATATGGTTCTGATACTAAGATAATTGATTTTGATAATGTATATTGGTTATTATTGATATCCATATAACTGATTAATGGTTTGTTTAAAAATCAGGTTATAACCTCATTATTGGGAGTTTTCATCAATTTATAATTTAAGTTGTATATCTAGTACTATATGTTTTACATAAGGAATAAGGAATAATGATCCTATTAAATATGGTTTTTTGGTATTTTAGTTTATTACCATGTTTTATGTGAATACACGATGAAGTTATTCACATCTATGTTATGTGACCTTCCTTATAAATTTTGGACTGTGAGTTTCGATAGAATTAATTTCGAAACTTTTAAATGTTAGAATGGATTAAGTTGGAAAATGAAAACTATAGTTTATGGTTAAAAATTTTCTTAAGAATATTTTTGAATTGTTATAAAAAGGACATAACCAGAGGATGAGAGACATTCCTTCACATCCGGCATGGCCTCAAGACTTGATCCTGTAACCGAAATGTTATAAGGGTGCAACACCTACCACTAGCCAACGTGATGTAATAGTTTGTATAATGTAGTTTTTTAATTTTTTTTAAAGATGACTTATAAATTTTTTTGTTGGAACTCTAAATGATTAGTTTAAATAATAAAATTTTGAGTTCTATTACCTTTTTAATAGAAAGATGAGTGGGTGGTAAAAATTAGATAAAGTATGGAACTCTACTCGTCAAGTAATCTTTATTTTTTTATTCTATAAAGAAATTAATTCTTAAAAACTAGGGAAATGATATTAAAACAAAAAATATCTTATCTTAAAACCATATGTTTTTTTTTGAACCGATGATATTTTAAATCTCCATAGATTTATGTCTTGAAGGCCATAATTTTCCATTTAATGTTAACTAGTTTGCGATTGATGAACTCAATCACTCCCTATAAATATTTACGTTTATCCTATTATTATATGTCTCTAATTTCCAGTAATGTTCATTTATTCAAAACCTTAATTTGGTGGTGATTTTCTCATTTCACTTTCCCACTTATTAAGACTATATTTTATTAAACCTATTTCTGATGTGGGTTTTCCATAAAGGTATTTTCTATTTTCAAACTCTTCTTTTTGAAGAACAATTCCAAAATGTGAGGACACAATTTATTGAAGGAGGGGATAATGTAACACCACATGATTTTATTTTAAATTATCTCTTTAATGTAATTTAATATCTTATATTGTACGCAACATCGACTTGGCTTGCATTATATGCAAGATTGTGTTTCTGCGAAACATCACATTTGTATAATAATTATTTAAATGATATATTTATTTACCAATTAAAAACTATAATATGAATAGTATAAAATAAATTTTATATGTTATTAATAATGTTTTCTCATAAATAAAATATATTTATAATGAAATATATTAGTTTTGTTTAAATATTTATATATTTAGAAAATCTATTTTTGTAAAAGAACTACTTTTTATGTCCTTTTTGTGAACAATTATAAAATTAATTTTGATACACTCCTAAAATTAGAATATGGAAAATGGACTTCATTTTTGAATTCAGGATATCAAAATTATCTTAGGGTGAATTTTCGGGATTTTTCTAAAAACAATCAATTTTTGATGAATAGTGAAAAAAATACTACATAGTTCATAAGAAACATAATTTTTCATTTAAATTATTATTTTTTATTAAAAATTTACCATAAATTAAAAATTTAACATAATAAATATATTAATACAATATAATTCATCAGATTAATTTTATAATAAAATTAAATATATAAAATTTTATTGAACCTTTTTAACATATTTTACCCACCTTAGAAGCACATTTACCTACATTCTAGGAACATTTTCAAATTTGCAGAATTTTTCTTACCACTTATTTGAGTTGAATTTAAAAAATCATAGAGACATTTTTGACATCAGTAAGTTAAATATGTTTCAACTGGATGAAAATAATTTTACTTGAATAATATCATTTTAATTATATTTAGCAAGGTTGAATGTAAATAGGGTAATGAAAGATAAAAATAATATTATAATAATATAAAATTACCCCAATACATGTAATAATTCCATTACATTAGTTTTGTTTGATAAAAATAATACATAAAAGAAAAATAATATTCTTCTAATCCGTTTTGGTTGGATTTGGACAATTATTATATTTTATTTAAATAAGAGTTAAAAGTATTAAATTTAATCTTTAATAACTAAACCATTTTTAAAATGGGGTTACACATAAGATAAATTGAACAATAAATATTCATTGAAGAGATAAAAATATTTAATACATCATGGTATTATATTTATAATTTTCATATATAATATAATTAAATTTATTTATGAGACAATGATGATGCTATAATTACCTTATTAATGAATGATTAAAAGAATTGATGATATAAATATTAAAATAATGGTAAATTGAAAATTTTTATGCCATCCATGGATTTTTTAGGTGAATATGACATGTTAGGGTTGATTAATTGTATTTTTTAGAAGTAATTAGGTTGTTATAACTTTCAAAAAAACCAAATACTAAATAGTGTTAATGTTGACATAAATGAGTTTTTAAAACAAATACTATATTATTAAAAGATATTAATTTTCAAAAAATGTATGATTTGGATAAAGGACTTATATAATGATATATATGTCATTAATGAACCAATTTACGTTCGTTTAGCTTTATGTATTAACTATATTAAGCATGTAATATGAAAATACAAGAAGAAATTGTAAAAGTTAAACTATTAAACTAAAAGATAAATCTAAAAGATATGGTTAATATGGTGACCTAGACTAGTATAAAACCTATTGGTTGAGTGTATTTCGACCCATCCCACCTTATCCTAGAAATAAATCCATTTTGAGGTATTATAAACTGAAAAGGGTTTTTTTATAAATTAATATTTCATGCATTTCCTGAAGTTCCCCTCACATCTTTTAAAATAGGGTACTTCCCCTTATCTTAAATTCACACCACCAAAGCCATTTGGATCGGCCAACACCAGATCAAATGTCCTAAAAAATACTATCAATGAATTATACTGGCCTTAATTTGATTAGAAGGCCATCTTAAAGAGCCCTTTTGATCTAATCAAAATAAAGAATGTGAAAAAAATGTAATTATTTCATCACCTCATTCAATGTTCTATTCATCTTACATGTCCTCTTTAATTGTTGTTTCCATAACAAAATAATAACTCCATTAACTTATACATAATTATATTTTATTATAAATAGGGTACAACCCTATTCGTTATTCTATCTATCCAATAAATGACAAAGTCGCCATATGTGCATGTGTAAGACTTATTGTCTCCATGTCGTGGTGTAATTTTTTGTTCAACGCTATATTATTTGGATGGGTACAGTAATGTGTGTAATTATTTTAAATAAAAAATATGACATTGTATTGATTCAGTATATATATTATTTCATCCCATTAAACAATATTTCACTGTCAATAGAATGATATTGTTGCTCCTGCGTACGTATGACTTACCGTCTCCACGACATGATGAGATTAATCTTCAACGATCAACCATCATGAATTTTTATGAAAATATATATATTGATTAAATATGACGTATATTAAATAATATTTCTATGAAAAACAATATATATATATATATATATATTGATAAATATATGTTTTTACGTAATTCTATAATATACAATAAGAAAATAGAAACCACATTCATGCGTACGTACGGACTACTGTCTCTATGAATGGTGCTTCCATTTCATATATCTATCTATTATAGATATTTATATTTTGAATATATATGATATATAAATCATGGTTAATATTATGGAATTCTGTAAATCATGATCTAAGTGATACGATCAAGAATAACAAGTTAAAAGATGTACGATAAAGAAAGATATTATTAATCAAAATGTTACTTAAACATGGAAATTATTATTAAATAGGTATTATAATTTCAAAAATGAATAAAATATGATATCATAAATATTAATATCATTCAGGTATAATTAAACAGCAGACTATGGTCACTATACAAGAGTTTAAATGTACTCTCTACTGATAGAAAAGTAAAAGGTAAGGGATAATTTATCAATCTAATTATTAACCGAGATTGTTTATGTGTAATTATATACAAAGAAATATTTATCACCCATGACCACACATCATAAAAAATATTTCAAAAAGAATATTTTATGGTTTTATGGAAGGGTATATTTAACTATATCACCATTTTAAATAATTTAATTATTTATTTTTCTAAATATTTTTAATTAATGTCCACGTTTTCAAAATTATTTTATGGATTTACAAATATGAACATAATTGTTTTAAAATGTAAATTATTTTCAAAAAATTCACAGTGGCATGGGACACTTTGATTCAAAATTTAATTTTAAATAAAATTATTTTTAAATTTTGGGAGTTTTAAATGATTTCATGAAAATGGGATTTTTCTATCAAAGAGTTTTATAGATCATTTTTAACAATGTCAACATCCATTAATGGATATTATTCTTGATTGAGGTTGATTTATTATAATAAAGTCTTCCATATTGTATTTAATGAGTTATAATATGTTTGATTGTGGATGTCTTATTTTTATACCCTTCATGGGTTATGGTTAAAGTATTGAAATTTTTATGCTAGTTTTAATACGAATGTTTATAATATGTTTTACCCTTTTAATATGTGGAATGAATTGGAATTATTATCTAATGGGTGGAGCCTACTATAGCTACTGGATTCATTGGTAGGTCTAACGATAAAAACTAGTGTCATGGAACAAGTCCTTGAAAAAATTTATATTAAGGGTCTTAGCATGAGGCCTTGACTTTGTCATAATGATGTCTAGTATTATGAATTACATAATTATGGTATTAGTTATTAATGTTACAAGTGATTATTTGACTAGTAGAATATACATGTGAATAATTAAATGGTATTATTTGATTTATCATTGACATATTATACTAATTATTATGTTTAAAGTGATTTTGTTTCAATTTTAAAACTTTCCAAAAATGTTTATGATTATTTATCGTAGCTTCTGATATATTGTTTATCTTTACTAGAAAATATAAGATCACACATTTCTTATGTTTTATTTTCCTTGGATTCCAGGTAGTGTATTATGATTTTTATGTATGTTTATTCTAGGGGAATAGTAGAGTTCTCAAATGATTATGTATGATGAGTTTTATGTTTGAAATTGTATTGTAATGTTCATATATGTAATATTTTTTCCAAGACTACTAATTTGATCGGTCCTTCAGGACTCGATTCCTTATAATCCTATCAATGTATTAAAATAAATCACCGACTCTGGGTAATTGGGGTCAGAGCGTTATATTTGGTATCCGAGGAAGTTTAGCAAGATTCTTGTAAATATATTTAGATAAACTCTATTTAGGAAACATTAACTTAAGATAGACATTGAATATTAGTATTGAAGAACATCCAAAATTTTTGGTAAGGTAGATATTATGTGGATTTTCAAAACAATTCAAACTTTTTTGGATATTAGAAGTGGATGTGGTTTTTGGAACAGATGTACCTTGGAGTGAAAACACTAACAATGAGTTTTGGGCTTTCCTCTATGTATCCTTGTACACAACAACGGGCCTTAATGCACACCTGGCTTGACACTCATGGGTGATATGGTTACAATAATTCAGATTTTCATTACAAAGCATTATGAAAGATTTTTGAGTAAATATTTCAGCAAAGAAACCAATGTTATGATTATGAGACAAGATGTGTGTAAATAATCAATTAATGTAGATAATTTTTATAGTTTTATGGTTATAAACTATGATATTATATAACCTATAGTTTTTCATCATTTAGAAATGGCGCCCAGTGGAAGGAATGTAAACCCCAATAATATGCATGATCCAAATAGTATGAAGAATCTTATCATTCATGATCAAAAACCAGCATTTAGAACAGAAAAAGTATCCAACATTTCTACATCATATGAATAAATATTATCATGCATTAATAAGATACGTGATGATTTATTTGAGTCCTATGGAATTGAAAGTAAGCAAAAAAGAGGAGGATGGGAAAAAGATATGGATAACGGTAAGAAGAGAAATATAGATTTTCCCATATTTGATAACTGTGGAAAGAATCAACATGGTAAATGAATGAAGGGAATGTATGTAAATTAAATGTGTGGGGAAAAAAGACCCCATGTTCGTGATTTCAATGGTATGAAAGCGGTTTCAAATTTTCAATGCATCATATTAAAATATTTGGGACACTACAAAAATAAATGTTCAAACCATCAGAGAATATCCCCAATGATTCTATTGGATAATAATGTTATATTACAACCGTAGAAGAAGAGGAATGACTAGTGTTCTTATATTGTTATTAAATAATTATGTTATTTGAGTGTTGTATCAATGATATATTGGTTATATGAATAATGGAAATAAATAATGATTGTACTGTGGTACTATTTCATTGAGGATTTGAGATAGTATGGTACTATGAAAAGTAACTCAATTGCAAGTTAATTTTTTTGGAAAATACATGGTTTAGGAAAAGATAAACGTAAATATGGTTATGATACCATGATAATTGATTTGGATAATGTAAATTGGGTATTGTTGACATCCTTATAACTAATTAATGGTTTTTTTAAAAGTGGTTTATTTCATCATTTTAGGGAGTTCTCAATATTTTTTTGATTTAAGGTGTATATCCAGTATTCTATGTTTTACATAATGAATTAGGAAGAATGAACCTATTAAATATGGTTTTCTCATATTTCAGTTTATTTCCATGATTCATGTGAATACATGTTGAAGGTATTCACATCTATGTTATGCGACCTTCCATATTAATTTTGTGTTGTGAGTTTGGAAAAAAGTATTTTGGATAGGTTTAAAGGTTAGAATAAATGAATTTGGAAATTGAGTACTATTTTTTAAGGTTAAATCATTATAAAGATTATATTTTGGTTGTCATAAAAAAATATCCTGGAGTATGGGCAATAACCCATCGAGTCCAGCAAGGCCGCAATACTTCAATACGCAATTGAATGGTGAAAATGGTGCATCACTTACCACTTACCTATTTGATGTCCTAGTTTTAATAAAGTATTTTTTTATATTGTTTGACAGATGAATTATAAATTCATTTTTTGGAACCATATACGATTAGTTTAAATAGTATATTTTTGAGTTCTATTATCATTTTAAGTGAAAGATGAGTTTGTGGATATAATTACTTAATGGATGCAAATCCACATGTCAGGTATTATTTTTATTCCTATTATATGATGGAATAAATTCATAACATTTAGGGAAAGGATCATAAAACCAAATATGTTTTATCCTAAAACCTTATGTTTTTTTGAACTAATGATATTTTATATCATCATTGATTTATGGGTTTATGGCCCTCAATTTTCTATTTATTGTTCACTTATTTATAATTTATGACCTTAATCACTCCCTACAAATATTTTTGGTTTTCCTTCAATTATCTGTCTTTAATTTCCACCAATGTTCTTTTATTAAAAATCTTAAATTGGTGGTGAATTTTTCATTTCACTATCCCTCTAATTAAGATTAAATTTTATTAAACCAATTTCTGATGTGGGTTTTCCAGAATTGTATTTTCTATTTCAATCTTTTATTTTCGAATAATTTGTTTTTCAAATTATGAGGACATAATTTATTGAATGAAGGGAGAAGGTAACACCCCATTATTTAAATGTAAATTATATTATTAATGTAATTTAATTATCATATATTTCATGCAACATAGACTTAGCTTGCGTTACACACAAGATTGAGTTTCTGTGAAACAACACATTTGTATTATAATTATTAAAATGATATATTTATTTACCAAGTAAATATTGTAATATGATTAGTGAAATATATATATTAAATGTTATTTATAATGTTTAAAAAAATGAAATATATTTATAATTATATGTATAAGTCTTGTTAAAATATTTATATATTTATAAAAGCTATTTTCTTAAATAAACTACATTTTATGTCCTTTTGTGAACAATAATAAAATTAATTTTATACACTCCTAAATATTGAATTTGGTAAAATGGACTTCATTTTTGAATTCACGATTTTAAAATTTTATTAGGGTGAAGTTTGGGTATTTTTTGAAACCATTCAATTTTTAATGAATAGTGAAAAAATACGGCATAGTACATAAAAAACCGAATTTTTCATTTAAATATTTATTTTTAATTAGAACTTTATGTTAAAATAAAAATAGATACATAATACATATATTAGTTTTATTTAATTCATTAGATTCATTTTATAGAAATATTATATATATATATATATATAATTTTATTGACCTTTTTTATCATCTATTACCCAACTTTTATGCACATTTACCAACCTTATAGCCACAATTGAAAATTTTCATAAAACATTATTATACTTCTTATGGGAATTGAATTTCAATATTTAAAGAGACAGAGTTGAAATTTGTAATTAAAATCTACATCAATAGGTTGAAAATATTTTTTGGTGAATATTAACTTTTGAATTTTATTTACCATAGTTAAAAGTAAATAGGGTAAGTAAAGTTAAAAATAATATTATAATAATATAAAATTACCCCAACACATGTTGTAATTACATTGGATATGTTTTTTCAGATAAAAATAAACCTTATTGCAAAAATAAGATCCCTTTGATACATTTTGGTAAGATTAGGACATTTATTATATTTTTTTAAGAAAAGGTAAAAGTGTTAATTTCAATGTTTAATAAATAAACAATTTTTAATATAGTCATAAACATAAGATAAATTTGAATACGAATATTAATTATAAATATTAAAATATTTCTTATATCATGGTATTTTATTTATAATTTTTAGACATTAAATAATTAAAATTATTTATAAGGAAATGATGAAGCAATAATTAGCTTATTAACGAGAGATTCAAATAATAGATGTTATAAATATTAATATAAATGTAAATGGAAACTTTTTATGAAATCCACGAATTTTCTAGGTGATTATGAAATGCTAGGTCTAAATCAATGTATTTTATTCGAGGTAATAAAGTTGTTATAAATTTCAAAAAAACCATATATTAATAGAGGTAACATTGACAGAAATGTGTTCTTAAAACATATAATATTTTATTAAATGATAAAATATTACTAAAAATCTAATATTCTGCCAAAGGACTTATTTAATGTTATATATGCCATTAAGGAACCACTTGAGGTTTGTTTGGAATTTTGTAGTTACTATATTCACCATTTAATAAGAAAATACAAGAAGACACTGTAAAAGTTAAAATATTTAACTAAGTGTAAAATATAGAATATAAGGATAATATAGTGACCTATGTAATGATCAGAATCCGAATCCACTCAACTGTTGACCCGTACCTGATTCGCCACATGACCAGAAGCGCATTTCCCCAAATGCCAGAGGCTGCCGACTAGCAGCGAGGGCCTTGGTGAGTCATTGGGAAATCTATGCCCCCGTTTGGTAAGGTATACAAGTAACAAAGAAATAACAGTCAATAGTGGAAGCAGTAAACAACATAAAATAACTATAAATAAAGAGAAAAAGCAATGAATATATAGTAATGATGATAATGATTCTCCAGGTACAAGTATCTAAGGAAAGTAGAAAAACACAACAACGTGCTGAAATACAACTAAGAAACAATTTATGAAAAGTAAACAGCAACTCCAGCAGCATGGCAATCCTAAGCTCGGTCCTATGCTCTCGAGCTCCAAAGAGTAATCAGGTACCTAATGTAGAAGGGACAGAGTCTTTATCTACCTCTAAAACCATATAACCTATTTGGGCCGAAAAGCAAGACCTAAACAGGGTATGAGACTAATCCCAGTAGACAACCACCACAAGATCTGTTCCCTACTATCAGTGAGTAATATAGGAGAGGTAATGAAAGTAAATTTAGTAATTAACTAGGAGAACACAAGTTAAAAATCCTACCAATTACCATTCACATTTGTTTAACAATTAATTCATTCATTTAATTAAATAACCACAGAATCTAGAAAAGCACTCTATTCCAAGGTAAACAGGTAACACAACAGGGGTCAAAAGACAACCTAATCAAACAAGTAGGAAAATAGACCCAAGCGTGTGCTCTGGATTGGTAGGCTCATCTAATCCATCCAAAAAATCCACATTCACACTGACTCTCTTGGTGGATCAGACTAGCATACGACTATTGTCAAGTAAACATACCACGGCACAGACACTCTGGGAAGTACTCACGTCGATTCCCCTGTTTTATTGAAAAGATAGCTATAGAATATCTGAGGAAGCTATTATGTTTAATTCCTCCTATGGTCTCGATACATACGTAAAACAAGGACACTCTTAGGAAGCACAAATTATAATTCTTATAGGTCAAGTTTATGAAACTAAATCCAACAGACCCCTTAGGGAAGCACTAAACCACTTATTCCCTCTTTGGTCTCCCACACTAGGTTTTCACTTCCCTAAGAAGTCCATTCGGGTGTAATCAACGATCATATACCCAAATTAAGTTTATAAACTACTTGGATAAATGCTACAATGCATCAAAATCATTAAAAACAGGATGCAACACATGCAATAAATTATAACAAGCAAACTACCAATTGCAATAGGGTTTACCGTGCAGGCAAACTCTGCAAAACGATGATAAACAACCAAACTGGGATAACACCCATGGGGTGATCCAAAAACATTCCAATAAGAATATATTATTGTCAATTAACCTTAAGCTAACATGAATTATAAAGAAATTGAACTATAGAACCAAAATCCTTTACCGGAGATACATGAAACATGGGAATCCACCACTTTTGCACAAAAACTCAAAGACATTCAATGTTAGGAAACAAAACACCTACCATGATCATAATAGACCAATATACTTAAAACTCGGCCCATTAATCATCCTATAATGGAGTAGATCTTCAAAAAAGTCTAAAATGTTCAACATACGATAACTCTTATAAGAGAAATAATCATGAAACACGGCCGAAGAAGAACCAAGAACTCACCACTATGATCCTATTGCAACCGACAGTGTTCGATTCGGATAACCGGTGAGGATAAGTGGCTCATAGAAGATTTGGCTTCCTTGGATGCCCTTGAAAGAATTAGGAGAAGAAGAAGGTGAAAATAGGGATTTGACGCGACCATACTCCGTTTAACGAAAAAAAGAAACTACTAGGTGTGTACTTGCCTTTCCCATACATTGCTTTAGGATCCATCCAAGTCACCCTTACAGGGCCATGTGATTGGCGATGAAACGACCCACACACGGATTCCAGTGGCATCAAAGTACACAGAGTGTACATATAATGTACACGGCATGTGCTTTGAAAATTTCCAGATTTTTCTCTTTTCCCAAAAACTACCAGAAATGGAAAAACATACCTGAAAAGAAGATCTTGGTTCTTACAAACTTCCCCCATTAATGATATCTATTCCCAAATTTCCCTAACAAGGTGGTGATAATGAAACCTCAAACAACTCTGGCCACAATGATCGCATATCAGCCTCCTTCTCCCAAGTCTCGTCATGTACACGACCGTGCTGCCATAGAACCCATACTAGATGAACAGAATGGCCATGATGTACCTTGCACTATGATCAAAAATCCTGATAGGATACTCCTCGAATGAGGCATTCTTCTCTAGCTAAACCTTCTCGGGTTTAAAGATATGAGACGGTTTTGAGAAATAGCGTCGATGCTGAGAAACATGGAAGACGTCGTGCATATCCTGGTACCTCTGAGATAACTGCAACCTATATGAAACCATACCAACTCTCTCCAGAACCTCAAATGGCCCAAAATATCTCGGTGAGAGCATTCCCTGTCTCATGATTCTCTTGTGTCCTAACCTTGGTGTAACACATAGGAAAACCCGATCTTTGACCTTGAACTACAAAGGTCATCTTCGCTGATTAGCATAATATGTATTCTGAGACTGTGAAATATACATCCTTTTCTAAATCAACTCCACCTGTTATGTGGTCTCCTGAACAAGACGAGGTCCCATAATAGCTGCCTCTCTTGGCTCCATCCAACACAAGTGTGTCAGCATGACTTACCATACAAAGCCTCGTAAGGTGCCATCTGAATAGTTGCTTAAAAATTATTATTTTAGGAAAAATACACTAGAGGTATATGTCTCTCCCAAGAACCTCCAAAATCATGTACGCATTCTAATAGCATGTCCTCTAGCACCTGAATCATGTGCTCTGACTGGCCATCTATCTGGGGATGGTAAGATGTACTCAGAAGTACCTATGTACCCAAAGACTTCTGTAGCCCTTGCCAAAAATTCGACATAAATCTGGTGTCCCTATCTAAAATGATAGTACTCAAAACCCCATGAAAGCGTAAAATATCACTGATGTACAACCGTCCAAGCTCATCAACACCGAATCTCTCCTTAATCAGCAAGAAATGAGAAACCTCCGTGAGCCTGTCAATGACAACCCATACCGCATCATTCCCTCGAGGCAATCTTAGTAACCCTATCACAAATTCCATAGTTACATCATTCCACTTCTACTCGGGAATGGGTAGCTGTTATAAAAGACCTGCTAATCGTTGGTGCTCCACCATCACATGCTGACAGGTGGAACACCTCATGACAGAACTATCAACATTTCTCTTTATACCTAGCCACCAATATTGGAAGTGTAGATCATGATGCAACTTGGTGACGCCAGGATGAACTGACCAAATTGAGGAATAAATGTCTCGCATCATCTCCTCGAGTATATCTGTCGGCACACATACATGTCCCTGGAAACGCAAGATCTTATCATTGCCTACGGTCCATCCAAAAAGAGGGTCCTCTCCTAACACGCATTCCCATAGGATTGGGACTTTAGAATCTAATAGCTTCCTCATTCGAACACAGTCAAGGAGGGTAGAGGTCACAACTATAGAATAAATAATAGTATGACCATGTCTATCGTGCATCTCCAAATGCATTTCATAGAATAGATCCATAATCTGCCACTCACTGCTGTCCTCTTGAACTTCTTGTATCTTTGTCCTCCTTAGTACGTCTTCCACAGTGCTGACTTTCCTAGGCGTATAAGAAATATCAAAATCATAAGACTGTAGGTACTCATCCCACCTCCACTGTCTCAGATTCAAGTCATGATGTGTGAAGATATACTTAAGGCTCTTGTGGTCTGTATATACCACAAGATTCTCTACTAGAATATAATGTCTCCAACAACGCAATGCATGAAAAACTCCAGCCAAGTCTAGGTTGTGTGTAGGAAAATTCCTCTCATGTGGCCTCAACTACAGAGATTGATATTCTACGACACGATCATCCTGCATAAGAACTGATCCAATACCGATGCCAGATGCATCATAAGAAACGGTATTACTCTTTCCCAGCTTCAGCAAAACTAAAATCGGTGTTGAAGTCAATCTCTCCTTCAGCTCTTGAAAGGATGAATCACATGCTTCTGACCATACATACTTTACTACCTTCTTAGTCAAGCCCATCAATGGTGCTGCTAATCATGAGATGTCCTGTATAAACCGCCTGTAGTATCCAGCCATCCCTAAGAATCATCGTACCTCGAAAAAATTCTTCGACAGCTCCCAGGTAACTACTGCTCTCACCTTCTCTAGGTATACTGATACTCCTGTCTCTGAGATGACCTGACCTAGGAAGAGAATCACGTCCTTCCAAAAGTTTCACTTTGAGAGAAAAGCATATAACTGATGCTCCCTCAGTGTACTCAAAATGATCCCAAGATGGGTAGCATGGTCGTATCGAGTGTGAGAGTACACAAAGATATTATCCATGAAAACCACCATGAACGAATCCAAATAAGGATGGAAAACTATGTTCTCTGTGCCAATGAAACTGCAGGTGCGTTCGTGAGACCGAACAAAATAACCAAATACTAATACAAACCATACCTACTTTGGAAGGATCTAAGAGGTATATCCAATGGTCTGACACAGAACTGATGATAGCCGGATCTCAAGTCGATCTTCGAGACCACTCTGGCTCCTCGAAGCTGATCAAAGAGATTATCTATTCGTGGAAATGGATATCTATTCTTTACTATTGATAGGTTTAGCTTTTGATAATCCACACTATGCTGTAAATTACGATCTACCCTCTTTGTAAACAGAACGGGAGAACCCCATGGAGACATACTGGTTCAGATAAAACCCTTTGCCTGGATCTCCTCCAACTTCTTCTTGAGCTCCTGTAACTAAGGTGTAGTGATCATATAACGACGTCTAGATACCGATGCTACTCCTGGAACAAGCCCAATAGAGAATTATACCACATGATTTGGAGGCAAACATAAAAATTCCTCTATAAAGACTTCCCTAAAACAATCCACCAATAGTGGAATGTCAAACTGATAAGTCCCCAAGTCATCCAAATATAAGCTAGCTATCTGAGCCTTAACACCACCCAACCCATGATGATCTGGTCTAGCTCTGATCTCCTAGACATTCCATTCACCCTTGTGAAGAAAAGATCTGCCCTCCAGTGATGTGAAACTCACCCTACGGTGATAACAATCGATAACGACCTGGAAGGGAACTAACAAGTCCATCTCGAGAATGAAACCATAGCCTTTCATCTCTAAAAAATAGAGATTCAACGAAAAATGATTCTCTCCAACCTCAAGGGTGCAGTCCAAGCACTGATGCAGGCTAGCTGTTATAATTCCCAAGGGGGTGTCTAGCGTCATCATATCCTCAGAAGTATAAATAGTAAGTCTAAGGATTTCCACAGTATGCATAGAAATAAAGCTATGAGAAGCACCTCTATAGAAACGTACATAGGATAAAACTAAGGATACTAAAATCGTACCTTGAACTGTAGAAGGTCCAAGATCCTTGTCCTAATAAATTTTCTCTACCGCAAATGTCAGGCATGCACCGCGGCCCTATGTAGCAGCCTGAGATCCCTGAGTTGACCCTCCCTGAGCCTGACCACTGTGTCCACGGCCTCTACCCAGGGCTGAATGACCCGAATAACTCCATCCCCTAGTTTTCTACATAACTGGTAATCCTGCTTCTGTATGTGGAGTCGAAATTGATCCTCTTTCACTAGTCCCTGGGAGAAGAACCTAGATGATAAGCTGCAGTTGACCCATCTTTCCGCAAGATTGGCAGTCCACTAGGTCTCTTGGGTTCTGAGGTTTCTTATTCTTACTTCTTCCACAATGATATCACACCACTTGGTTGCTATACAGAAGATCCTATTTCCCATAAGGAATACCTCGCTTCCTCGGGTCAACTCATGTAGACTCTCGGTGGCGCTTCCTGGTGTCTATCTGAAAAGAATAATCCCTGGATGCTAAAATTCCCTTGTCCATAGCTCCAGTATCCCTCATATTTCTCTCTATGATATGCTCCTTGTTGACTATCAGAGAAATAGAAATCAACTGAAAGACGATCACCTATGATTTGATGTCCGATCTGAGGCCTTCCTCAAACTTCCTCGCTAAAAATAGTCTGTCATTCCCTAGAATGAGAGTGAAATGTTGAAACTCTATGAATCAAGACGAATAATCCAAAACTATGACATTACCATACTATGGGTTAATGAACTCTCTGGCTCTGTCAGACCTCAGAGTCGCCGGGTTGAAGTTGTTGTTGAACATGTAGGTTCGAAATAGTGATGTAGATGCTCAATATACAAGAGGGGGGGGTGAATTGTACACTTTAAAAATTCCTTTGGAACTTTTAAAGTTAGTTATGAATAACTATGTTTTCCTTAAGAAAAGGAAAGTGCTATGTTTAACAAAGTTAAACTAAGAAAATTCACAACACCTCTAACACAGAATGCAAGCTTGGAAAGAGATTCCGAAAGTAGGTTCTGGAAATATGGTTCCGGAAATTGAAACTTAACAAAAGATTACAATATGATATTCTACCTTAAAGCGTATAGAATCTAAATGAAACAGAGTACAAGTAAGGAAGTATAAGAAAGTTATACTTTCCTTATAATACAAAATTCAGCAGAATGTAAACAAGTAGTAGAACTACTAGTAACAAGATATAAGTCTTTTAACCCAAAGAGAAGGGTATCCCACAACCTTGGATAAAGGTCCCTTGATTTATACTTTCAAGCAAGTCAGTCTTACCCACACCAGGGTACGCCCTCGATACGAAGACCAGAGTCTCTGTCTTGCTATCCCCGCAAGCCCTCAACTTTAAGGTAGTTGACAACCTCTGTCTTCCTCAGCAAGGAAGCCCTCAAACTTCAAGGTAGTCGCCACCTCTGTCTTCTTATCCCCGGAAGCCCTCGAATGTAATCACCAACATTCGGAGTCGCACGAATATTTGAGAGTTAATAAGAGCCTCTCTCTCTCTAGAAATCACTTCAACAGCATGTATGCACAAAACCAAGTTGTTCATCTGTCATCAGTATCGAGCTCTTTCAAATGAGCTCCTATTTGTAGGTAAGGTCAGCCTCCTTCCCAATGGTCATATTTTCCTTAAAAATCGGAGGGACCTGTACACGTGTAACTCAAACAACGGTTAATAAGAAACAGAATAGACGGCATCGTTTTATAACAAAATTTTTATAACTGAATGTACGACATTGTTTTGGAATGAAGCATATGTAAGTAAAAGATAATTAATAGTTTGTAGTGTAAGCAAGTCAAAGGTTCAGAGTCTAACCAAAATGAAGTTCGGAGTCTTTGTTAAGAAATGTTCGGCTTCTATTTTATAGGAAATCATAGTCTTGTTTCATCGGAGATCAGATTCTAAATCTGTAGAGTTCAGAGTCGAACTGCTTAAAAGTTCGGAGTCAAACTTCATAAGAGTTTGGAGTTGAACTTCTTAAGAGTTCAGAGTCAAACTTCTTAAGAGTTCGGAGTCGCACTTATTAAGATTTCGGAGTCGAACTTCTTAAGAGTTCGGAGTCGAACTTCTTAAGAGTTCGGAGTCGAACTTCTTAAGAGTTTGGTGTCGAACTTCTTAAGAGTTCGGAGTCGAACTTCTTAAGTGTTCCGAGTCGAACTTCTTAAGAGTTCAGAGTCGAACTTCTTAAGAGTTCGAAGTCAAACTTCTTAACAGTTCGGAGTCGAACTTCTTAAGAGTTCGGAGTCGAACTTCTTAAGAGTTCGGAGTCGAACTTCATAAGAGTTCGGAGTCGAACTTCATAAGGGTTCAGATTAGAATTGCTTTAGAGTTTGGAATCCAGAAATCGGATTAAAACTATATTACAGATCACATCCATTATTCGGATCCTAAAAACAGAATGCTCCAAATTTTCATTATAAGGCTCCGACAATTTGGTTGTGATTCCGGTTTTTGATTTTAATAAAAAAAACTAAGTATAAGAAAATATAGGTTAAGGTAAATTTCCTTAAGGAAGTACATTTTCCTTATTTGAGTAATAATAATATTTGCTTATGTATAAGGTGTTTGTGATTTTCAAAACAAGAAGGAATGGAAAAGTAATAAGGAAAACCTTATTGACTCAACAATATCCCCATTTTTGGAAAGCACAAACATCCTTTTGAAAAAGTATATAAGGATTTTGAAAATTTTCATTAGACTACTTAAAACATATCTCCCTTCGTTCATGGATAGAAGTGAATACAACTAACTCCCCCTTAGGCATTGAAAATCTAAGGATTGTATTCTGGGTTTCCGGAGTAGAGTTTTCATTATTGTAAGAATGAAACAAAAGGTAGTGGGAAAATCCCCTTTTCCTTAACAATAATTTTCTCATAAATTTTTCTTTTCTCCTCTTCAAGAATAGTTCTTTTTCCTTCTACCCCTTTGTGATTTTCAAAAAGAATTGAAGGGAATGGAAAACAAATTATGCTACCTGAAACATTAGTATACAACAAGAGAAAAACCAAACAGATAATTATTTCATTATAGTTGGGGAAAAAATTACAAGGAAATACAATTACAACAAAAGATCGGAGTGGGTTCATTTGTCTTCCTTCTCCTTTGGAATAAGCTGCTTCAACAAGGCTTTGAGTTTCTTCAGGTCTCTTTGGTCTTCCTCTCGTTGCCTCTCCAAAGCTTTTACCTTTTCTTCTTGAGCGTTTAACTACCATGCTTGAGCCTCCAAGGCTTCTTTTTGCAAATTCAAAAACTCATTCTGCTTCTCTATCCTCTGCTGAAACTCAATCTGGAAATCTCTTTCAGATTTCCAATTCTGAGATACTGAGTTAAGCTTGCCATTTAGATCCCTGACATGTTGATTCCAGACATTTTGTTCTTGGGTCAGCTTCTCAGAAATTTCATTAACCTTTTTGTCCCCCATTCCAAAAGCACTTTGAACTTCAGCCTGAAAATTTTCAAAGTGTACTAAATCTTCGTCCACTCTTTTAGACCACTTGGTTACTTTACTACAAGATTTCCTATGGACATCCTAATCGATTAGAAAACTTTTCTGTTCAGCTTCCAACTTCACAAACTTATCCATTACCATGGATAAAGAATATGATTTTTGATTCATAGATTGTTGCAGCAACTGACCTCTAGAATCTATAGTTGGAAGAATCAGTATTGTATCCACTAGCTTTCTCAGAGATTGAACCACAAAATCATGCCCATGGGATGATGATTCTGAATCAGAGACTTCTTTTTGAGATTCCTCTTCTTCAACTGGCATCAGCTTCAATCTAGATGTACCAACAACCTCTTTCCTTCTAATGATATCCTTAACAGGTGTCTCCATTAAAGTTTGCTTGCCTTTATCAGATTTCGGAATGTATTGCACATTTGGATAAACATCCTCAGATTCAGAAACTTGAACAATCTGATCTTCATCTTGTTGTTGTATTTCTTGTCCTTCTTCAAGATAGTTCCTTTGATAGGATTCTTCTTCATCAAACATCTCATTCTCTTCTTCTTCCTCTTGAAGTTGCTTGTCAGCTTCCTCATCTCCCTTCCCTGGAGATACTATTTTTCCAGATTCGGCCTTATAATACCGAATTTGTTTGATCAAGGTATCTAGATCTTCACTCTCCTCCTCTTCTTCTTCTTCTTCCTCTACTTGTTATTCTTCTTCCACAACTGTTTCAACACCTTCTTTCACAGTTTCTACTACAGGTTCTTTACCCTTGTTCTTTTCCAGAGTGATATAATTTTTCGCTGGAGTTTCTGTTAAAGAAGGTTCGAATCCGAAAGTTTCCAGAACTGGAAGCCTTTCAGAAGCCAACTCTGTACCTTTTAGCAACGATTGTACTAGTTCAGCTTCAGTCATCTTCTTCAACAACTTCTTTTCCTTTGTTTGTCTTTCCAGCTCCTCAGCAGCCTTTTCTTTTATAGCCTTAGCCTCAGCAGGGTCGAGTCCGAATTGAGGATCCCCTTCCTTCCTCATTTCCTTATCTTTGCTCCATTTTGCTGCTACTTCATCTGTATAGATTTTCTGCTTCTTCGGTTTGGGTGGTGCAGATTCAGTTTCTTTCAGTCGAGGAAATTCTTCATCAGTAACTACTTCCTTAGAATTTCTCTTCTTCCTTTGCTTTTTTAAAGGTTCGGGAGATTGTGTTTCTGTTTCAGCTGCTTCAAATTCTTCCACAGATAGTGGGTAAAATTCTCCGGATTCACTAGAAAATCCCATCTTCATTCTCTTAAGCGTATCATCACTGACAAGCATGAGCTTGCAATTCCGGATCATTGATTTGCAGGAAACATTGAAAGATTCTAAGCATCGAACAATCAACTTTGATAATAAGTCTGGATACATTATAATCTGATCTCTCAGATTTCCTTATTTGATATTCTTGATCGTAACCAAGACATGCCTTATCAGATTTATCTTTCTTAGATTTACCAAAAAATCTAAGACATAGATATCACTCTTCTTCAGATTGTCTTTATCTCCTCTTCTAGGAACCATAAAACCTTGCACCCATAGTTGCAGTATTCTATTATTCGGAGCGAGCCGAGAAATCTTAGTAGTTGAGTCATCCTTAAGCCCAAGACACTGCAGTGATTTTTCCTTAATGAAACTTCCTTGCACATCTGGATGTTTGTGAGAGAAAAATTCAGCTTCTCCCTCATATGGTATAGAAACCAGGCTTGTTGCCTTAGTGTAGGAAAGTTTATTAGACTTTCCATAAGACTTAAAAGAAAATCTTTCTCTGCCATCTTCCACTAGGAAGGAAACAGACTCATAAAATTCTATCAACAAGTTAGTGTAAACCGGATCCTGTTTATCTGACATGGCTATGTAGACGTCTTCCCATCCATTTAGTCTAATATTTTTCGAAATAATGGAGTCAATCTTATAAAAATCCGGATGAACTAACCTTTCTCTGTAAACTAACCACTTTGAAATTGGTTTCGTAGTTGACATATCTTGTGAAGTTGCTTCAATAGACATTCGGAGTGAAGTAAATTGTAGGATTCAGATCAGCTTCACAAGGTTCGGAACCGGCCTTAAGAAGAGCAACAGGGCTTCAAGACGCAAAAGCTTGAAAACCGATGTGGGACGAGTCTTGGGACCCCCTTTTTATAGGCAAAGGGAATGACTGTTGGTCTTCCAATGGTCATCCAATGGTTGAAAAACCATTGATCTGATCTGACGGTTGAGAATAACCCCGAAGAAAAAAGAAATGACTCCGATCTTTTGATGTTTTTTTTTTAATTCGGATTTGAGGAAAAACTAGAATCTGAACTTAAACAATGAAGATACCAGTAAGAAAAATTTTATTATAAAACTATAAATAGGGAAATCATAACTTACAATTTAACAAGAAATATTATTTGAAATTGGTAATATTCTTCCTAAAAAACATTATTACAAAAAGTCTAGTAAAAAAACGTTACGAAAATCCCAGTCCGAAAATCTTCGTTCTGAAAATTTTCAGTACGAGAATTCCATTCCGGAAGTTTTCAATATGAGGAAAAGAAAAATTCCAATCCAGAAAATTTCAGTTCCAGAAATTTCCATTCCGGAAATTTTTAATAAGAATACTTTCATTCCAGAAGCATTCTGTACAAAAATTTCCATTCTGGAAAAATTGTAGTTCCGGAAATCTCCATTCCTGAATTCTTCATTCCGAAAAGTTTGAAAACAAATTTTGAAAAACTTTTCTATTCTATCAAGAAAATGTACTCCCCCTATGAAAAGGAGTTTATTACTGTAAGGAGACTTTTTCAACAGAAAGTTAATTAAAGAGGATTATCTTACGATTATCATCCCTAACTTCTGTTTAATGTATTCAAATCTATCAGAAGGCAAAGATTTTGTGAAAATATCAGCACGTTGATCTTGTGTTCCGATAAACTGATGAATAATATCTCTTTTGGTTATGATAATCTTTTCAAAATAGCTTTTGTTACCAGTCATGTGCCGGGAACATCCACTATCCATGTACCATGTATTGTTGCGGGTACTCTCTTTATTTTCCTGAAATCAAGAAGAAAATTAGACTTTTGGAATCCAAAATTGTTTGGATCCGAGATTTCCAGACAATAAAATTTTAGGTACCCACATCTTCTACGAAAAGTAAGCTTTGTGAAATCCTAGAGATTGGATTTTGTTTAAGGAAAAATTCTTGGCCTAGTGACCACCACATTGACACTTGGTACAAAATGGGGCACTTTGAGAAACAAAATAATTGTTACTGAAAATTGGATTTGCATGGGTATAACCAAATCCAGATTTATTTCTTAAAGGTCATATTTGGGAATACATTTTATCAAAATTTTCCTTACCATGGGTAATGTTTGATAAACACTTCTTTAAGGAAAAAATTTTGGACTTGAGTTTTACAACCAAGTTTTTATCCTCAAAATCATTAGTTTTAGAACTAGAGCTAGGCTCAAAAATATTTTTATTAGAAATTGCTTTTTCTAATTCTTTAGAAAGTTTGTTCTTCTCAGAACTTACTTCCTCAAGATTTTTTGATATACTTTCAAAATCAGCATTTTTCTTATCAAGATCTTTAGAAAGATTTGATATTTATTTTGTAAGAATAGAATTCCTAGAGTTTGCCTTATCAAGTTTCTTATTGAGTTTGGAATTCTCAATCTCAAGAATTTCAGCAAACCTAGAGACTTCGTCATAAGTAGGTAAAGTATTTTCTTCATCAGAAGAGGATTCTTTATCAGAATAATTATAATATTTACTATCATTATAATTTAAAGATACATTAGTCAGTGATTCATCATTTCGTACCTTAGCCATAAAACAATGATTATCAATAGATAATCTGGCTATAAGACAAAGATTCTTCTGTCCTGAAGATTCATAATCAGAAGATTCATATGAAGAATCACCACCACTGGCACTCCAGGTGTCATTAGCTTTCAAAACTTTCTTAGATTTTTCTTTATAACACTTCTTCTTGTTCCTGTCTGAATGCCTTTCTTTTCTTTCTTTCTTTTTGAGCAAAGGGCAATCTGGTCTAATATGTCCAGCTCTTTTGCATTCATAACAAGTAACTTCTCCATCTTTCTTATATTTCCTTTCCTTTTTCTTATACTTTGATTGGAAATTTCTTTGACCAGCTATCTTGTTCATCCTTCGAGCAAGATTTGATAATTCATTTTTAGAGACTTCACTCTCACTAGATTCAGATTGGAAAATAACTTTCATAGACTTGGATCTGGTTACTCTCTCAGGAGTCTTAGCTTTCATCTGATTTGAAGTTGTAGTAAAAGCAACAGTACCATTTCCATTCTTCTTCTTGATATTGTCCACATCTCCCTTCATTCTGGTCTCATGTTGTAGAAGAGTTCCAAATAGCTCATCAAGAGTAATTTGATTGACCTTCGTGTTCTCATCTATAGCTGTTCTTTGGGATTCCCACTCATTGGGCATAATATCAATTATTTTATCCGCAAGAGCTTCATCATCTAAGCCCTTCTCTCCCATAGATTATAGACTATTGACTATAGTCATAAATCTCTGTTGAACTTTACAGATAGGTTCTCCATAAGGAAAATTGAAGCCATGATATTCAGCATTAAGCATAGCTCTTCTAGTCTCAATAACCTTAGAAGTTCCAAAGTGTGTAACCTCTAACTTCTTCCAGATACAGTTAGCAGCTTCACAAGAAGAAATTTGGCTATATATATTTCTAGTCATTTAACAAAGTAAGGTATTGCGTACCTTATAGTTGAGTTGATATTCTTGCTTTTCCTGATTAGTGAAAGTTCTGACTTCCTTGTCAGAAATTTTATAATCTACAGTAAGCATAACAATGTTTTCTACATTCATACGATCTCTCCAGTATTCATAATCATTACCATCAAATATTGGTGGTCTTGTAGGATTCAGATTATCAATAGAACCAACATTGACTCCTGCCATACTAGAAAAAACCTTTGATAAACAAACTTGTTAGTAGAAAAATTTTGTAATTACAAAGTTCGGATTGGGAATTTTCTGAATGGTAAAGTTCAAAATGGAAAGGTGAGCAAGAAAAACATATTCGTGAGTATAAGTATTTCAGAGACCTCCTCTGATACAAATTGTATGATCGAAATAGTGATGTAGATGGTCAATATACAAGAGGGGGGTGAATTGAACACTATAAAAATTCCTTTGGAACTTTTAAAGTTAGTTATGAATAACTATGTTTTCCTTAAGCAAAGGAAAGGGCTATGTTTAACAAAGTTAAACTAAGCAAATTCACAACACCTCTAACACCGAATGCAAGCTTGGAAAGAGATTCCGAAAGTAGGTTCTGTAAATATGGTTCCTGAAATTGAAACTTAACAAAAGATTACAATATGAGATTCTACCTTAAAGCTTATAGAATCTAAATGAAATAGAGTATAAGTAAGGAAGTATAAGAAAGATATACTTTCCTTATAATACAAAATGCATCGGAATTTAAAAAAGTAGTAGAACTACTAGTAACAAGATATAAGTCTTTTAACCCAAAGAGAAGGGTATCCAACAACCTTGGATAAAGATCCCTTGATTTAAACTTTCAAGCAAGTTTGTCTTACCCACACCAGGGTAAGCCCTTGATACGAAGTTCGGAGTCTCTATCTTGCTATCCCCGCAAGCCCTCAACTTCAAGGTAGTTGGAAACCTCTGTCTTCCTCAGCAAGGAAGCCCTCGAACTTCAAGGTAGTCGGCACCTCTGTCTTCTTATCCCCGGAAGCCCTCGAATGTAATCACCAACATTCGGAGTTGCACGAAGCATTGAGAGTTAATAAGAGCCTCTCCCTATAGAAATCACTTCAACATCATGTATGCAAAAAACCAAGTTGTTCATCTATCATCAGTATCGAGCACTTTCAAATGAGCTCCTATTTATAGGTAAGGTCATCCTCCTTCCCAATGGTCATATTTTCCTTAAAAATCGGAGGGACCTGTACACGTGTAACTCAACCAACGGTTAATAAGAAAAAGAATAGATGACATCATTTTATAACAAAATTTGTATAACTGAATGTACAACATCGTTTTGGAATGAAGCATATGTAAGTAAAGGATAATTAATACTTCGGAGTGTAAGAAAGTCAAAGGTTCAGAGTCTAACCAAAATGAAGTTCAGAGTCTTTGTTAAGAAATGTTTGGATTCTATTTTATAGGAAATCATAGTCTGGTTTCATCGGAGATCAGATTCTAAATCTGTAGAGTTCGTAGTCGAACTGCTTAAAAGTTCGGAGTCGAACTTCATAAGAGTTTGGAGTCAAACTTCTTAAGAGTTCGGAGTCAAACTTCTTAAGAGTTCGGAGTCGCACTTCTTAAGAGTTCGGGGTCGAACTTCTTAAGAGTTCGGAGTCGAACATCTTAAGAGTTCAGCGTCGAACTTCTTAAGAGTTCGGAGTCGAACTTCTTAAGAGTTCAGAGTCTAACTTCTTAAGAGTTCGGAGTCGAACTTCTTAAGATTTCGGAGTCGAACGTCTTAAGAGTTCGGAGTTGAACTTCATAAGAGATCGGAGTCGAACTTCTTAAGAGTTCGGAGTCGAACTTCTTAAGAGTTCGGAGTCGAACTTCTTAAGAGCTCGGAGTCGAACTTCTTAAGATTTCGGAGTTGAACTTCTTAAGAGTTCGGATTAGAACTGCTTCAGAGTTTGGAATCTAGAAATCGGATTAAAACTATATTATAGATCACATCCATGATTCGGATCCTAAAAACAGAATGCTCCAACTTTTCATTATAAGACTCTGACAAATTGATTGTGATTCCGGTTTTTGATTTTTAGAAAAATAAACTAAGTATAAGAAATTCTAGTTTAAGGTAAATTTCCTTAAGGAAGTAAATTTTCCTTATTTGAGTAATAATAATATTTGCTTAAGTATAAGGTGTTTGTGATTTTCAAAACAAGAAGGAATGGAAAAGTCATAAGGAAAACCTTATTGACTCAACAGAATATACACTGAAACTCATCCCATGCCATTGCCTATTTACGCCCTGCCTGCGAAACCACATCCCACCATCACTTGGATGAATATCACAGCATATAAGTCATGATCTTCACTCTCTTATTCGGAGGTGTCTCCAGATGCTCGAATATGGATAGAATGGATTCTATCCATGACTCCGCAGCCTATGGTCCTCCATCCCATGTGAACGTGGGAGGATGCTGCTGTTGAAAAACCCATGTCAGCTCTGCCATAGACGAGTCAGGGTGCTGAGCTCCCTGAAAGGTCTGCATGAATCTTCTGAAACCCTCTCTACACTAAGAATCACCACTAGTGTTTGGAATCTTTGAAGGTGCCATGTCAGGAATGATAGGTGGAACTACTGGTAGTCCCTGATCTATAGTATTATGTGTACGGTCACTGCCTAGTTCCTGACATGCAATGGGAGGACATCTTGGCGCCATGACTCTGCAAGGTCAAACCAAACTTTATATCTCATTACCATGAACTAAAAACTAGGAGTGTAAGAAGGGAACATGGGAAAGAATGCATTAAAAATAAACAAAACATGACTACACGGTGTGTATAGATACTACATAATGTGTTCCTTTAGGACATTTACATGGGCGTGTACTCCTACCTGAACTTGTTGTGTAACAACCCAAATATACAGTGTGTTGTCCTAAAACACCACGTATACCTGAATCATCTTTCACAACCCGAGTCCTTCTACATGGTTAAGCCACATGGATCTCCTAAGACGAAGCTACACGGCATGTTCAAAGAATAAAGTACGTGTACTTAACAAGCTTCACATGGCCCGTGTTGTTAGTGGCACAACATGTGTGGCCAGGTCACACTAGGCGGCATGTTCCAGAAGAACATTGTGTGTAGTAAGAATTCCTAATAGACCATGTTGGTTAGCTACAAAACCGGCTACATGACTGACACTACATGGCGTGTTTTAGGATAACACGATGTGTAGGAGAAAGGATAACACTGACCCGTGTTGTTCGTGACATGGCTGGGCACCTAGATCAAACTAAAGGGAATGTAAAATTCAGACAAAACGTCTATGTGAAAAGATAACATGACCCATTTATTTCATGACATGGTCGGGGTACCAAATTCATACTACATGGAAAGCTAAACTAGTACACGACATGTTCATACATGACATTTTAGAACCCCATATTTCTTCTCACACAGTTAGTGACACGGTTTTAAAACTACACGGTGTGTATTAAAAAAAATACACGTTGGGTATTCTGGGTTTCTCCGAGCAGTAGCTCAAAAACAGCTCTGAAGCATAGAAAACATAGAAAACAAGAGTTAAGGTGTCATATTCCGATCCGTGAGGGCCTATAATCACAACGAATCAAAACTTGGCATCATAACAATCCATATAACAAGAAAATAGTATAACAAACTCACGATCCACAAAATTCTGACCCTCAAGGGCCCATAACACCTCTATGACCAAATCAGGACATCCATGATAAAGATGATCTAAAAAATGATACCCTATCAACATAGTAGGTATTCTATCATAGAAGATATCGCAACATCATGCATAGTCTATCATAAATTCTATCACAAAAGTATGCAAATTCAAATGCAATTTATATGGAATGAAAAAATGCATGACATGTGATTTTCTAACAAGTGTCTATATGATTCATGAGATGGAATACCCTCATCTCATAAGGTTGTAAAAAAATACAACCACAATCATATAAACAATAACAACACAACACAAGTGCACCACCCAACGGTGAAATCAATTAAACTTTATAATTTTCAAAACTCAAAAATTTTAATATTCGTGTTAACATGTATATTTCCCTGTGCATAGGTTCTAGAACTTCCAAACATAGCTATTTACCATTTACCTATTCCCTCCTATCCACGTCTAATGTTGCAAAATAGTAAGTCAATAGAAATGAAAAGAAACTCCTCTGATACCACTTTGTAATGACCCGAATCTGGAGCCACTCAACTGGTGCCCCGTAACTAGTTCGCCACATGACCTCAATCACATTTCCCCAAATGCAGGAGGCTGCCTACTAGTAGTGATGTCCTTGGTGAGTCATTGGTGAAACTATGCCCTCATTTGGTAAGGTATACTAGGGAAACGAAATAACAGTCAATATCGGAAGCAGTAAACAATATACAATAACTGAAACTAAACAGCAAAAGAAATGAATATATAGTAATGATGATAATTATTAGCTAGGTTCAAGTATCTATGGAATGAATAAAAACACAACAACTTAAAGAAATACAATTGAGAAACAATGTATGAAATGTAAAAAGTAACTCCAGCAACCTCGCAAGCCTATTCTTGATCATATGCTCTCTAGCTCCAACCAGAAATCATGTAATTAAAGTAGACGGGCCATTGTACCTATCCACACCTACAACCATATATCCTATTTGGGATGAAATGAAGGATCCAAACATGGTGTGAGACTAAACCCAGTAGGCAACCACCACAAGATCTGTGCCCTAATGTCGGTGAGTAATATAGGAGAATTAATGAATGTAAATTTAGTAATGAACTAGGATTACACATGTAAGCAATCCTACCAACTACCATTCAAATTCTGTTAAAAATTAATTCATTAATTTAATTAAACAACCAAGGAATCTAGAAAATCTCTCTATTCCATGGTAAACAGGTAACACATCAGGCATCAAAAGACTACCTAAACAAACAAATAGGACAATAGATCCAAGCTTATGATTTGGCTTTGTAGATTCATCTGAACCAACCAATGAATCCACATTCACACTAACTCTCTGGGTGGCTCAGACAAGAAGAACCCAATAGTCATCTAAACATACAAAGTCACAGACACTCTGGGAAGCACTCACGTCGATTCCCCTATGGATTTGAAACGATAGCTACACACTCTCAAAGAAATCTATTATGTCTAATTCCTCATTTGGTCTCGATACATGCCAAAAAAAGAACACTCTTTGGAAGCACAAATCCCAATTCCTGTAGTTTCTATATACGAAACTAATTCCAACATACCCCCTAGGGAAGCACTAAACAGTCTATTCCCTCTTTGGTCTCCTACACCTGGTTCTCACAGCCCTGAGTAGTCCAGTCATGCATAATTGACTATCAGAAGCCCTAAGTATGTTTAGAAAATACTTGGCTAAAATCTACAATGCATCAAATGAATTGAAAATATTAGGCAACTCGTGCAATCAATTATATGAAATTACAATAGGGTTTGCCTTGAAGGCAAACTGTGCCAAACGATGATAAACAACCAAACCAGGATAACACCCATGTGGTGATCCTCAAAAACTCAAACAAGAATATATTATTATCAATTAATATTAATATAATAATAAATCTAAGTCAATTAATCAATAGGACCAAAATCCCTAACCCAAGATACCCGAAACATGAGAATCCGGCAGTTTTACACAAAAACAAAAAGACATTCAACGTAAGGAAACAATAATCCTAACTCAATCCTAAGATATCAATATTCTTGAAAATAGTCCCATAAATCATCTTAGAACATATTAGATATTCAAAACCATCTAAAATGTTCAACCTACAATAACTCTCATAAGAGAAAGAATCAACAAACATGGCCAAAGAAGAACCAAGAACTCACAGCAGCGATTCTATTGCAACTGATAGTGTTCGATTCGGATAACCGATGATAGATCGGTGGCTTGGAGAATACTCGACCTCCTCGGTTGATATAGATGGAATTAGGTGAATTATTAGGTGAAAAAAGGGATTTGACATGACCCTGGTCCATTTAATGAAAAAAAAGTACACGACATGTACTTCAAGAGTACACGACGTGTACTTTCCTTTTCCGCACTCTACTTTAGGCAGCCTCCAAGTCACCCTTACATGGCCGTGTGTGTGGATATGACATTTCCAGCACATAGCTTCCAGTGGCTTCAATGTACACAGTGTGTAGTCGTAATGTACACAACATGAACTTTTAAAATTTACAGATTATCCTATTTATCCCAAAAACATCCTGAAAAGAAGTCCCAGGTTCTTAAAACTTAATCTAGTATAAAACCTTTGGGTTGAGAGGATTTCGACCCATAACTACCATAGACCCAAAATAAGACCATTTAGAGGTATTATAAATTAAAAATTATTTTATAATAAATTATTATTTCATACTATTCCTAAAGTTCCCCTCACCTCTCTTATAAATGTGTACATTCATTTATTTTAAATTAACATCACCAAAGTCATTTGGATCGGCTAAACCCTACTAAAATATCCAATAAAATTCCCTCAATTCATCCTATAGGCCTTAATTTTATCATAAATTTAACCTAAAGATCCCTTTAGTTCAAATCAAAATGAAAAACCCGAGGAAGAGGTAATTATTTCATCACCTCATTCAAGGTTCTTTTCTTCTTCCAATTCCTCCTTATTTCTGGTTTCCATACCAAAATAATGACTTTGGTACCTTCTACATAATTATATGTTATTAAAAATATGGTACAGCTATATACATTATTCTATCCATCCTATGAATGACAAAGTCACCATACGTGCGTGCGTATGACTTACCGTCTCCACGTCGTGGTGTAGTTTGTTATTCAACGCTACATTATGTGGATGGGTTTGATAATGAGTATAATTGGTGTAAATAATGAATATTAAATGGAAATGATTATATATATATATTATACCATGCAATTAAACACTATTTCATAGTCAATAGAATGATATTGTCACTCGTGCGTATATATGACTTACCATTCCACAATGCGATGAGATTTAACTTCAACAATTACCCTTCACATTTTAATAATTATATATATAGTGATTAGTTATTAGATATATGAAATAATATATCCCTAGGAATAATATAAATTTATGTTGATAAATAAATAATTTTTACTTCCATAATATATGATATGAAAACAGAATCAACGTTCATGCATATGTACGGACTACCATCTCCACGAACTGTGTTTCCATTTCATTTAAATGTCTATAATACATATTTATATTCTTAATATATATGAAATATAAATCATTTATTATATTCTTGAATTGTGTAAATCATCATTTATGTGATATGATCAATAATAACATGTAAAAACACATAAGATAAAGAAAGAGATTATTACCAGAAATGTTACATAAACATGGAAATTAGTATTAAATTGGTAGTATAAAGTCGTAAATGATTCATATATGATATAATTAATATTAAAATGGTTCTAGTATAATTAAATAACATACTATTTTCATTATACATAAGTTTAATTGTACCCTTGACTAATGTGAAATTACAAGGTAATGGTAAATTCCTCAATCTCATTATTATCCAAGATTGTTTATGTGTAAGTATTTAGTAGGACATATTTATCATCCCTATCCATATTTTCTAAATATTTTTAATAAATATTCTTTAATGGTTTTACGGAAGGGTCTATTTAACTATATCATCATTTTAAATGTTTTAAATATTTATTTTTCTAAATATTTTTAATTAATGTCCATGTTTCAAAATTATTTTAAGGGATTATTTATATGAACATCGTTGTTTTAAAATGTTAATTACTTTATAATGCAGCAAAGTTGTATGGGATACTTTGATTAAAAAAATACTTTTAAATTGATTCCTTTATAAATTTTGATACTTTTAATTGATTTCATGAAAAATGGATATTTCTATCAAACAGTTTTATTGATCATTTTTTACTATGTTAACATCCTTTAATGGATATTATTTTTGATTGATGTTGATTTATTATAATATAGTCTTCAATAATGTATTGAATGAGTTATGAAATGTTTGACTATGGATGTGATATTTTTTATAACCTTCATGGTTTGTGGTTAAAGTATTAAAATATTTTATTCTAGTTTTAATACGAATGTTTATGCTAAGTTTCACCCTTTTCATATGTGGAATGAATTGGTCATAGTATGAGATGGGTGGAGACCACTATAGCTCCTCGATGCATCGGTAAGTCTCAAGATAAATTCTAATTTCTTGGCACAAGGCCTTGAAAAAATTTATATTTACGGTCTTGGAACAAGGCTCAGACTTTATGGTAAATATGACTAGAATTATGCATTCCATTACTACGAGATTAGATATTAATGTTACATGTGAGTATTCAAATAGTAGAATATCCATGTTAATAAGTAAATGGAATTATTGGATTTATCATTTCTATATTATGATGATGTTTATTTTTAAAGGGCTTTTGGTTTAATTGTATACCTTTCCTTAATATTTTTGATTATTTATGGTAGTTTCCACTATATTGTTTGTCCTTAATGAGAATCTGAGTTCACTCCTTTCTTGTGTTTTATTTTCCCAGGATTCCAAGAAGTGTGTTATTATTATTATGCAGGGTTATGCTAGGGAAATAATGGAGTTCTTGAAGAATTATTTATGATGTGTTTTATTTTAGAATGTCTAATGTAATGTTCATGTATGTAATCTATTTTCCAAGACTTGTAAACTGAATAGTCCTTCGGGACTTGATTCCTTTTAATTAATCCAATGTATTAAAATAATGCACCAACTATGGGTAACATGGGTTATATAATTATATGTCATGAAACATGAGAAATCCAAAAATAAATACATTTAATAAAATTTTAATTAGCAATGAAAATGATCATAATAAGACTAATATAGTAGATTAGGAAATATATCCTATTTACCATTGTAGATCGGGCTTCACTCACTTGTTTCCCTCAGTAGGTGAACCTTCAGATTACTTTTTCACATAATGGATTAATATTTAACCACGTATTTACAATAGAGTATCAATAAAAGAAACTGAATTTCACATTATATTATCATAAGAAATCGAAAACCAATGCATTTACGAGATATATAATTCCAAAACATCATATAATAAAAAATATACTTATGTGTTCTATAGGATAACAATGATTCAACATATCATGAAAATAAATGGGAGAAAATGTGTTTCATTCAAAAAATAATATTGAAATCAAGTAAATAATAATGTGTTTTACAACATTAATAGATGTGATGAAAAATTAATTACCTTAATAATATTAATGGTTGAAATCGAAAACATAATCTCCAATAATATTATATTTCAGGTGAAATTATAGAGGGTGGTTCCGAAAAAATAACATCTAATGATAAAAACTTATTTGAGATGAAGTGTAAAATTGATGTGAAATAATAATTTAATTTTTATAATATTATTTTTTAACATTAGAATTATATATGTTCTTATATTTGCATCAAATAAGTTTTTTTGAAAAGAAGAATTGAAATACATAGAAATATGATTATGTTTAAAATTATTTTCCAATATTAGAGCATAAATTTTGTTTGATGAATTTAAAAAGGTGAACTGAAACCATTTTTAAGACATTTTATTTTAATAAAATAAAATTAATCAATAATTCATGGAAAATATAAAAAATTTCAAATAATGTGATGTTGCGTAGAAGATAAAACCCTTGATTTTTAATGGAAGGAAATTTCTTTTATATATTTTGAAATACCATTGTTAAAAAACCCAATCCACAAAAAGGGTAATATATTTTTATTATTAAAATAGGTAATGGTTATTTAGAGGATTATATAGAATAATCTATATACATGTTCTAAATAGGGAGGTTAATCATATAATGAATGAAAATATGCACATGGGGGGAAATATTTTTTAGAAAGAATGGTTGTTATTGTTCTATGTACCAAAATTTTATTTTAGAATATTTTTCATCAGGTGAGTTTATATGGAATAATGTAATTAATTTTAACATATAAAAAGTAGAAATACCCTATAAACATTTAATTGTGTATTTAAAATATAATATTAAGATCATAATCAACTAGAGAGACTGTGTATTAGGGAAACATTTTTGTTCAAAAAACAATAATGGAATGAGTAACATTTCAATCAAAAACCAATGAATCTGAGAGGGATTAGAATTTATATTATAATATAATGAATGTGATGGATTAAATGGTTTATATAAGTCAATAGGTATCTTATAAACTCTATTATCGAAATTAGTGGCATAATAAATATTTATCTCAAAAAATAAATTTTAGACAACAACCACCAAAAACCTTGAACTATTCAACTCAAAATACATTGATGTATATGATTTGAACTAAGACATTAAAAATAATTAATTTTGATAGTTTCATGATAAAAATATTTAAGGTGTTTTGGACACAGCATCTGAAATAGACCATGATATATAATTGTACATATGTCTCGATGAGTGTTAAATTTATATAAGAAAAACTTATTGTGGCCCTTATTAACATTAAAAAAGCACAAAACATCCAGAATAATGAAATTAAGTGTATTAGATACCATATAAGAATGCTAATTCATATATAAATGAATAAATATAATTTTTTTATCATTTTCTATTTACATATTAATCATTTTTTTCATATGTTTTTTATTTAACATGGAACTCGAATTAATGTAGACATATTTTTCGAAATTCTCAGATCTGGGGATGATTTTTTTAAAAATGTTAAACAATTAATATAAAATTTTAAAAACATTAAAAAATAATTTTTTCCTAAATATATCATATTAATTTGAGTATTTTTGTTTTCATTGTAATAGAAGATAGTTTTTTATAGTTCAGTTTATTATAGTTGATAGACCAACAGAAAGATGAACACATTATAAAACGAATGTACAGTATGACTAAGGAAGTGGTTAATATTATTATAATAGAAGTATAATGATAATATTTACATATATTTTTTTTATAATTGATATTTTATTCATTTTTACTAAATAATTAAAATCTATTTGAAAAATTATATAATGATATTTCATGGAGGTGGAGCTAGGAAAAATACAAGGTTGGCATTTTTTATTTTTGAATGAGGTTGGGATGGAATAAATAATGTGTTTTTACTTAAATATAATTACACATATGAAAATTTTTTATACTATGTTAATTATAATAATATCATTAGTGTGGGATTGGAAGACAAAGAATATAAAGATAAGGATAATGATTATATAATACTCATTTTAGGACATTGATCATTCTATTGACAGTATCCTTTTAATTGATGGTCCTAGTAATGAAACATGAGAGATGAGTATTATGAATATGATATGGTATTATAGATGCTAAAAAATGACATATTTTCTAGAACTAATTCTATGGAATTTGTGGGTCATGATGCAGTGTAATTACCTCTATTTATATCTGAAAATGGATATTTGTGAATGCCAATTACTTTTCAATAAATGAATGATTGAAATCAATGGGAAAGGTGATAAAAGATTGATTAAATTGATCTCAATGTGTGATAATTTCTATAAATAATATAAATATAATTTTATAAATTTTTAAAATATGTTTCATGTCATATCCCATTAATTTTTTACATCTTCCATTTTCATTTTTACCTAGGTAACTAGTTTTTTGTATGTAATTCATATATATATATATTAAACAATCCCTATAAAAAATATAGATATTCTAGACCATAATATGACAATAATTTAATCTAGTTAAATTTATAAATTTGGAAAATTAATATTAAAAATTGTAAAATTTAATATAGGAAAATAATTTTTCGTAGAAAAAAAATATTGTTTTTATTAAATATTCTTCTTCTTATATATTATTGATATATAATTTACTTATTGATAATATATTTATAAATTCGTTAAAAATTTATAATAAATTCAATTTCAGGGGTGGTTAATTTAATTCATTAGATAAGAATTATAGAATATTAAGAAAAAACTTCCTTGAAAATAAGAGTTTTACCGGTATCATGGTAATTAAAATTAATACTATTAATCATATTTTATGAACAAAATTAAATTTTACATATTAAATGATATGATAATTTTTATGTAAAATATTACATCCATTTTTATATTTCAAATTTTTAAAAGTGAAAAAACAATTTTTTATATAAGACAATAAAAACGGTTTTTGGATTAAAATGTAAATTCAATTTCCAAAATGGAACTCATGGTCTTAATAAATTAATAATGGAATTTTAAAAATATTTATTGTAATTAATATATAAATATTATGTATAAAATGATTCAAATAATTTTAATTCATTCTTTTATTACGATAATTTCATAAAAGTGATTGTATGGGAAAAATCAGTATTTTTACCTATTCAAAGAAAATTATATTTAAAAAAATTTAAAAATTAAAATTAAGCTAATATTGATATATGGAAATTAAAAATGATTTTATTTATTAAAACTAAAATTATAAAAATTTTAAATTTTACTTTTTAATCAAAATTCATTGTATTTATAAATCATAATCTCTTTTATTAAAAAATAGAGATTCAAAACATTATCTTTTCTTAATATTATTTTCTATGAGTTTATAATTGATGAAAAATATTTTTATTAGAGGTTTATTATTATTAAATTTTATAAAACATAAATATGTCATGGGATATTTTATTTTTATTATTTAATGTGGAGAAATCTATCAAATATAGTATTAATTTTATAAAAAATACATATTCCAAAATATAGGTTCATTACATTATACCCCCTTAAGTAAATAACAATCCCACCGATTTAATTATTTATCATTGATGAATTCTTGTGAGGGTATTCTTAACAAATTTAACATTTTAGATATATATTCTGAAATGAAATCATCCTTTTTATTTTCTGATATAAAATGTTTCTTATCATTCCTCAAAAAGTTAATCATTCATGAAAACTTGTACCCGAATATGTGCATATGAAAATCATATATTATCTGTAAAATATCATTCTCAAAACCATTTAAATACCCATGAAATTAAACCACTATGAAATCGTATATTCATCAAAAATGAATTTAATTATCAACCCTGAAAAAAATTATCCACTAGTTTATATAGTCCAACACAAATCAATATTTATCAAAATTGGTAAAAGTAATAAAATTTACTAGAATTATCACAAATAAGTCATTAATCCCTATGTTACAAATATTTTCTATCTTACCTTTTATAAAAAAATAAACATATTTAACAAAATGTTTATCTATCTTGAAGTCATTTGTTCTCCAATAATTATCCTAAAAAATATGACATTAGCATAAAATCACATTTCAAGGTTCTTTATTACATTTAATATATGATTTTAAACCATTAATGCAGAACAACTAAAGAGAAATATATATATATTTCACATAATCCACATATATTTCAGAATATAACTTAACATCATATATAAATACCTCTAACTAATGTAAATATCAAAAAGTTCCAAAATTTAAAGTCTATTAAGATAAAAACCTCACTACCTTATGCCTGACTAAAAAATCAACATTTTCTACCATATCATTATTATAATAGTATTCTCAGCCATTTTGTTATGCTACCTCATTCATTTATAAGAAATTTTGGATTCTAGATGCATAAATCAATAAAATTCATTTTTGTGTTCCCGTTTCAACCAGATAAGGAAAAAATAAATTATTCTAATAACAGAAATTGGAATATTAAAACATCAATATGATGATTTAGTCCCAAACAAAACCTTAATTTTTAATGTAAGATACTTTAAGTTATATATTTGTTTCATTAGGCTCAGTTCTCTTAATATTCATATCCAAATTCTATTACATATGAAATGCATCATGTTGACTTATAATATTAATTTGACTAACCTAATATTATTTCTAAATAGTTTCAAACACATTGATCGGTTAGAAATCTTTTCCATGCATCGAGTGCTGATTGATTTAATACATAATACACCCCTATCAATGTTAATTACCCTTGTACTTATTTTCTAAATACAATATACATTTACAGTATCTGGACGAGGTTATTATTGTTAATAGAACCATAAAATATCCAAATTACAAAAAAAACAACTACCATATCCTATACACAGTCTTATCCCATATACATATTCCTATAGATTCCACTAATGTTATATAAACTAATCCCAAAATAAACTATTCCTCTCATTGATAAATACTAAATATACCAAAGAAAATTATATTTATTTAATTGTTTTATCTGAATAATCATTCCTTCTCACAATTAGTCTATAAAAGTAGAGATCTAATGTTTATTACCCTCAGTTTGAGGTATGTGGAATTTTTTATTATTTTTTATGTTTTTAAAGTGAAAGTGATTTGTTGGGAAGAGGTTGGGAGAGTTCGGAATGGTTTTGGATAAGTTGGTGGCTTTTCTAGGGGAGCACGGTTTGAGAATAGTTAGGCAAAACCATGCAGATGCTCTACGAAACTGTGCAGGGGGAGATAGTAGGCTTCTCATGGCCTATGTACGGTTTTCCAAACCATGCGAGGAAACCATGCAGACCCTTGCTCTTGAGGTAGTAGCTTGCGCACAGTTAGCGCTCGATTTTCCAAACCGTGCGGACTAACCATGTTGCCACATAAAAGTAGGTTTTTAAATGTAGGGGTCACTCGGGTTTCCCTTATTTTTTCCCCAAATTCTCTCCCACTTGAGTCTCACTTGGGTTCTTCTATTTTCAAGGGTTGGAGGTGCACTCCTACACATTTTGGAAGCATTATTAAAGGGTTTCGAGGTTGTTTTAAGGTGGTCTGTCTCGGGTAAGTCTCTATTATTAGGTTCTTTGTGTTTTCCTCTAGATCTACTCTTCCCTATTTCATGATTTCCTAGGTATATACTTTTTTTGTGTAGATCTAGAGTTTTGGTTGTGTTTGATATTGATTTTAAGGATTTTGAATGCTATGGAAAGGTATCTAGAGAGGTTTTGGTGGTGTGTTCGCCGTATTTGATGTGTGGTTTCTTGTGGGTCTATTTCTTGGGAACCCTAAAGGTAGGTGGCTTCTCTCTCGTGTAAGGAAAAATAGGTGAAGGATGCATTATGTAGAAAATCGTATGCTCAGGTGGTAAAATAGGTTTTGGACCAGTGGCTGTTGATGTCTGATATAGATGACATGCGGTTAGAATATGGGGACTTGGGTGATAGAGCAGTCTCCGTTCCGGTTTTTTTATTCCTAACATGGTTTTCTTGGTTATAAAAGCACATATATTTGATTCTGAATGTGAAATTGTGGTGTCAAGTCTCAAAGGTGGGGAGACCATTGAGGGATGGCAACTAAATGAAGATTTAGTTTTCTGTTCTCAGAATCAGATGGTGGTACCAGTTGATTATCCAAAGGATATTCTCAGGGCATACCATAATTACATTTGGGTTTTTCATCCTAGAATTCAAAAAATGTATAAAGCATTAAATGCGCAGTTTTGGTGGGCTGGAATGAAAAGGAGAGTGGTTGAGTTTGTTTTGAGATGCTTGAACTATCAGCAGGTCAAGTCAGAGCATCAGAGACCAGTAAGAATGTTCCAATCCTTATCAATCCTTGTCTAGAAGTGGGAGAAAATTGTGTTGGAGTTTTTCATATGTCTCCCAAGAACAGTCAGAATGCATGATGTTATTTGGGTGATAGTGGATCAACTAATGAATTCAGACCGTTTCATCCTAATTCGTGAATCTCATACTGTGGAGGACCTTCAATATTATATATCCTGGAGGTGGTAAAAAGGAAGGGTGTTCCATTTTTGATTCTATCCAATAGAGACCCCTGTGGTTTACATCTCATTTCCAGAAAACCTTAGATCAAGACCTTGGAACTAAGATGACCATGACTATATTGTATCACCCTCATACGGATGGTCAATCCGAGAGGATGATATAAACTTTGGAGGATATGTTGCTGGCTTGTGTCATGGATTATGGTGGCTTAGGGGAGGAGCACTTGTCATTGGTTGAGTTTTCATACAATAACAGTTATCAGGTATCCATACATATGGAACTGTTTGAAGCATTGTATGGGTAGTAGTGTCGTTCTCCACTATATTGGGTGGAAACAGGCGAGTCCTCGATGGTTGTACCAAGCCTTGTCCAGAGACTATGGAGAAGATCATGTTGACCAGGAAGAGAATGGATACGGGTTAGAGTCATCAAAAATCATATGCGAATCATCGTCGATGGCCATTGTCGTTCAAGGTGAGTGATCATGTTTTCATGAGGATATCTCCTAGGATGGGACACCGTCGGTTTGGGAAGCAATGAAAGTTATCTCCTAGGTATATTGGACCTTTTGAGATTCTTGAGTTGGTTTGTGGTGTGGCTTATCATTTGGCATTTCCACCTAGGTTTAGTGTAGTGCACAATGTGTTTCATGTGTTGCATCTGAAAAAGTATCAGCCAGATCATGACCATGTGATTTAATGGGATCATGTCGAGCTAGAACGGGATGCTTCGCTGGTGCACGTGCCAGTGTGGGTTGTGGATAGGCAAGATAAATCTTTTCATGGTAGAATCATTATTTTAGTTCATGTTTTGTGGAAACATGGCGAGATTGAAGATGAGACATGGGAGCAGGAGAAAGATATGGTCAAGTAGTGGCTGAGGCATTTTCTATACAGGGTGGGTTCACTACATTCTAGGGACATAAAGTACAATGGTTGGGAGAATTTAGTACCGCTGTTTTGAGGTATGTGGCCTTTTTTATGCATTTGTAAGTGTTAAAAGTTCATGGGATTAGTTGGGATGATTTCGGGAGAGTTTGGAATGGTTTTGGGTATGTTTGGAGGCTTTTCTAGGGGAGCACTATTTGAACATGGTTAGGGGAAAATGTGTTGATACTCCAAGAAACCGTGATGGGGGAGACAGTAGGCTTCACACTTCCAGCGCACGGTTTTCCAAACTGTGTGAGGAAACCATGAAGTCCCTTGCTCTCAAGGAAGTATCATGCACATGGTTATCACACAGTTTTCCAAACCGTGCGGACTAACTGTGAGACCACATAAAAGTAGGGTTTTAAAATCAGGGGTCACTCTAGAAAGCCTCATTCCTCTCCAAAATTGTTCCCACTCGAGCGTCATTCGGGTTCTTCTGTTTTCAAGGGTTGTAGGTTCTATCCTACACTTTTTGGAAGTGTTTTTAAAGGGTTTGGAGGTGGTTTGAAGGTGGTTTCTCCTGTGCAAGTCTCTCCTCTTAGGTTCTTTGTGTTTTCCTCTAAATCTACTCTTCCCTTTTTCTTGTTTTTCTATATCTACACTTGTTCTGTGTAGATATAGAGTTGTGGTTTCCTTGTATGTTGATTTTATACATTGTGAATTCTAGGGAAAGTGATCTATAGAGGTTTAGGTGGTTTGTTCTCTAGATTTGAGGTGCCATTGCTTGTGGGTCGATTTCTCAGGAACCCTAAAGTTAGGTGGCTCTTCTCTCAAATCCACTTGGTTATAAAAAGGGGTTCTTTGTTACAATAAATTTGTTGTGCTGAAAAAATTTATTATGATTTTTCATGAGAAATAAGTTGGAAATCCCTTGGGTAATGTTTTGGGGATTTTTTTGGGGAAAAGGGGTTTTATAGTGAAAGGACATTGTTTTGGATTTTAAAATAAAGATTTTGAAAAGGGTTATTGAGATTGATTTGTTAAAATGGTTGATGAAAAATGGCTTTCAATAAAGATGTTGTTTTTATTTAAATGTGGATTGGCATGGAAAATGGTTTTCAATAAATGGATTAATTATTGATGTGGATTGGTATGCGATGTAATTGGTTGATTGCATGTTTTTGTGACATTGGTGGATTATATTCTTGGTTGTGATTGATTGGGATGTTGTGTGGAAGTGGTGAGAAGTACCACTATAAAAATGGGATGGATAGTGGACGGAATAGCCACCATCAAAGGATAAGTGGACGAGAAGTGCCACTAGGTGTGAATGGGTGAACAGGTTGGACGGAAGCTCCACCAATTTGATTGTAGTTGTGAATGGGTGAATAGGTTGGATGGAAGCTCCATCGTTTTGATTTTTTGTGTGAAAGAGTGAACGGGTTGGATGGAAGTTCCACTATTTTGGTTTTTTGTTATGAATTGTTTTGCAAGAAGGAAATTGGTGTACTAGTGTGTAAATGATGGAATGGTTTGTGGCATGTTTGGTTGGAATTCCCTTGGGTTCTTGGTTTGGGTATGATGGATTGGTAACAGTGTGTTTGGCTTATAGAAATGGTTACACTAGTGATTATTTTATATAAATTTTTTATATAAATGTGCTAATAGTTTTATCGTAGTGTCTTGAGTAGGGAAGTCATTTGGGGAAATCCTACTGAGTTTTATTACTCACCCCCTACTTTGGAACGTTGGTGTGTTTGCAGATGTCGGGTACCATGATGTAGGAAAAGGTAAGGCATCACCCTCCTTCAGAGGTTCATCATGATGTATGGCTAGAGCATGGAGAATAAAGCTTGGTGTGGAGCCATGGAGTGTGTCTTGGCTTTTTATGGGTCTTTTGTTGAGTCTTCTGCATAGTACTCTGATATGGTATTGGTTGTATTGGTTTTTGGTTGTATTTTGGAACAACATGGTTGTCCTTTGGGAATACATGGTTGAATGTTTTGATTGAAATGCATCATATAGTTGTTGGTAGTGGATGGTTTTGATGGTTTTGTCTTAAGGGAAAATTGTTCCCCAATTAGTTCTCAAAGCCCTCAGCATTTATTGCCAGCCATTGGTTCCTTAGGAATGTCTCCTAAGGACAAGTAACCCTCACTGCCTCCTCGATAAAATGAGTTAGGGGTGGGTTGTTACACGTGGTATCAGTTTGTTTGGTCTGCAGCATTCAAGTGAGATCAGTTGTTCGGTCGTATTGGTTCCTTCGTTTTGGATTTGACATTCGTTGTGGTATATTCCTTGAGTGGGGATGGTAACAAGGATTAGGAATGTTTTAACATGTAATGTATAGTATAAAATGACTTAGCTAACCCTCTTATGCTGAAATTCAAGTTACCAGGGAGTTGGGTACATAAGTGTTTTGGAGACAGTTATGGGCATTGTAAATCTCATTTTCGTGGGTGTAGCCAATAAGATGTGCATGGAATATAAAGTAGAAATGACTTCTCTATAGGATAAATATTTCCTTAGGGTATAATGATTTATCGGCAGAATTGAGAAATGGTTTTGCAAATGTCTGAAACAGTAATGTGAATATATTTGGTGTTTTAAAAATGGTTTGGTTTTCAAAAACCGTGAAACATGTCCAATATAAAATGGGGGAATGCCTTGTTGTAATAGTGTTGTGCAATGTGATTAGAAATGGTAATTTTTGATGTCTACAGAAGTGAGACTCATGGTTGTTTGTTTTCTATTGATTGAAATGGCACCGAGTAGGTGTTGTAGATACCAACCGGAGGAGGTTGCTGAGAATGCGGTAGCACCTGAGCCTCAGGTGAACCAGTAGCAAGTGCAATGCATAGTGAAATCTCTCCAAGCTATGGAATGTGGAAATAAAATGGATGAAATGAGGAATGTCGATAATGTGGTTCAGTTAAAAAGGCAGAATCCACCCATTTTTAGGGGTGATTCAGAGCTGGAGAGGGAAGAAGCATGGTTGAATAGAATGAACAAGATTTTCGTGTTCTTTGGAACACCTGTGTAGTTAAAAGTGATATTGGCCGCGTATATGTTGGCAGATCATTCCCTTCAGTGGTGGGAGTGGGTTGTCCAAGCGGGTAAAAACCATGGTGTGACGTGGGAAGGCTTTGAGTAATTTTTTAATAAACAATTCTACCCACATACATTCATAATTCAGCGTACTAATGAATTATTCATTCTGAAGCAAGAGATTATGTCTGTGATGGAGTATGCAGCTACGTTTATGAACACAGTAAAGTTTTCACTCAAGGTGGCGGGTAGCACGTCCTTCAAGTCAAGGATCATTGAAGCGGGGTTAAGTGAAAAACCCGTTCAAAAATAGTAGTACTGTATATAGATGATTACATGAGATAGTGAATAGAGACTCGTTGGTGAGAGGGATCTGTTGGGCACTTGTGGAAGAGAAATCATGGTGGTACCCAGGGGGAATAGTGGCAACTCTAACTCTAGGTTCAAGTAGAGGAGGGACACTTATTCCAAGGTAGGGAGTATGGCACATAATCTGATGGAAGGATCAGTGAATCTTCCTCTAAATCCCCAGAACAAACCATGATGTTTTTATTGTGGTTCGACAAGCCACATCAAGTGAGATTTTATGACACAACCTCGAGCATTTCCTAATTGTAAGCAGATGGGGTATATGCTACATTATTGTTGGAATGCTCTAAGGTCAGGTGTGTGTGATACTTATCAGGGATCACAGACATCGTATGCTTCAATGGGACATGGACAACAACATACCCCTAGGTAGTAGAGTAATGTGGTTCATGTTGATTCTCGGAATACCATGGCACCTCAGAAGGGAAATAAAGAGTAGAGCGTGACCAAAAAACACGTCTTTGGAGCTCAGTAGGTTGTAGTGGATGATATGTCGGGACTATCCATGGTGCGAGGTACTATTCTTTTAAATTCTAGCTTGATGAAAGTGTCGTTTGATACTGGTGCTTCACACTCTTTTATTGCTGCACGTGTGGTGGATTTGTTGGGTTTAAGGGTAGAAATGATGCCTTCAGTTTTGATGCTTCAAAATTCTCTAGGTCGAAGAGAGTGTCAAGACTTCTTGTGTGGTGCATGTTGTATCATTGTGGGCAAGGTGGTGCTAATGTGGAATTTCATAGTGCTTGATATGGATGGGTATGATGTAATCCTATGAATGGATTGGTTGGCGGTGTTTAAGGCTCACATTGACTATAATGAATGACCAATGGGTTTTACAACACATGATGGAGTTCAACATTTCATTAGAGGATAGTGGCATAAAAGGCGGGGTGTAATGGGTTTTTTGTCACCAGTAGTGGGCACATTATCATATGGGTTGGCCGTATTGTTATTGTAATCAGTAATGGGTGTTGAGAAGAGTGTTCTTCCGGTAGTGGTGGATTAGTTCATGGATGTTTTTATGAATAATTCTATGGGATACCTCCCATAAGATAAGTGGATTATACAATATATCTCCTTCCATGGACCAGTCATATCTCCCTTCCATCTTATCAGATGGCCCCTACTAAACTGTGGGAATTTAATGCCCAGTTGGAAGAGTTAGAAAAAAAAGGGTTTATCAGGCCTAGAACGTCCTCGTGGGCAACACTGGTGTTGTTTCTGAAAAAGGTAGATAAAACATTGAGGCACTTTGTTGATTATCGTATACATAACCAAGTTACAGTAAAGAACAGATATACACATCCACAAATTCAGGATTTTTTCGACTAGTTGAATGGAGCCCAATGGTTCTCCAAGATCGACCTGAGCTCGGGATATCATCAATTGCATGTGAGGATGGGAAATATTCCATAAACAACTTTCAGAAGTTGATATGGCCATTATGAATATGTGTCTATGCCCATTGGTCTAATGAATGTGCCATCAGTGTTTATGGAATTGATGAATAAGATATTTTAGTGATATCTGGATTCATTAGTGGTGGTTTTTGTAGAAGATATTTTGGTGTATTCGAAGACAAGGGTATAGCATGAGCAGCACTTGGAGACTGTGATAGAGTTCATGAGGGATCATCAGTTGTATGATAAATTGTTAAAGTGTGACATTTGGATATAGGAAGTTCATTTTCATGGCCATGTGATTTTTGAAAGGGTTGTTTTATTGGATCCAGAAATGATAGAGGCTGTTATGTCATGGAAACTTCCAAAGAATGTGTTTGAGATATAGTGTTTCCTTGGTCTAGTTGCGTATTATCAGGGTTTTGTTCGTGACATTTCATGTTTTCAATCACCGATGACAACATTGACAAGAAGTAATGTTCCATTCTAGTGGAATGAACAGTGTCAGTTGTGTTTCAACGAGCTAAAGGGTTGCCTCACATCAACACCAATCATGGTTTTTCCAGAACTAGGAAAATGGTATGTGGTGTATTGTGATGCATCAAGATCAAGGTTGGGGTGTATAATAATGTAAATAAATCTTCTATTTGTGTATGGATCAAGGACGTTGAGGGTTCATGAGAATAACTTCCCAACTCATGATTTGAAATTGGCAGTAGTGGTCCATGCTTTGAAAGTGTGGTGTCATTATCTCTTCGGTGAAAAATTCATAGTATATACAGATCATAAGAGCTTGAGGAACATTTTCTCACAAAAGGGATTTGAAATTGAGGCGAAGGATATGGATAAAATATATCTAGATGTTTTTTTTTTGACTTGATGTACACATCGGGTATGGGAAATTCAGTGGTAGATGCATTATGTAGAAAATCGTATGCTCATGTGGTAAAATAGGTATTGGACCAGTGGCAGTTGATGTCGGTTATAGCTGACATGTGGTTGGAATATGAGGACCAGGGTGATAGAGCGGTCTTCTTTTCGGTTTTGTTTATTCATGACATGGTTTTTCTGGTTAGAGAAGCATAGATATCTGATTCTGAGTGTGTGACCATGGGGTTGAGACTCAATGGCGGGGAGACCATTGAAGGTTGGAAACTGAATGGAGATTCGGTTTTGCATTTGCAAAATCAGATGGTTGTACCAGTAGTATCTCCCAAGGATCCTCTCATGGCGTACAATAATTATTGTTGGGTTGTTCATCCTAGAATTCAAAAAATTTATAAAGCGTTGAAAGTGTAATTTTGATGGACTGGTATGAAAAAGAGAGTGGTTGAGTTTGTTTGGAGATTCCAGACTTGTTAGCAGTTCTAGGCAAAGCATTAAAGACTAGCATGAATGTTGCAGCCGTTACCATTCCTTCTCTAGAAGTGAGAGAATATAGAGATGTATTTTTTCATAGGTATACCAAGAATGGTTAGAAAGAATGATTCCATTTGGGTGATAGTGGATCAACTGATGAAGTCGGCCCATTTCATCCCAATTTTTGAATCTTATATGGTAGAGGACATGTCCATATTCTATAACCTGGATGTGGTAAAGAATCATGGTGTTCCAGTTTTGATTATATCCGAGAGAGACCCATGTTTTACATCTCATTTCTAGAAATCATTATAGAAAGCCCTTAGAACTAAGTTGACCATGATTAAGGCGTATCACCCTCAGACGAACGGTCAATCTGAGAGGATGATGAAAACTTTTGAGGATATGTTGTAGGCTTGTACCATGGATTTTCATGGTGTGTGGGTGGAACACTCGACAATGGATGAGTATTCATACAATAACATTTATCAGGAATGCATACATCTGTCTCTATTAGAAGCATTTTATTGGCGGTCGTGTCGTTATCCACTATATAGGGTGGAAACGGGTGAGTCCTCGATGGTTGGACCAAGCCTTGTCCAGGAGACTACGGAGAAGATCAAGTTGATCAGGAAGATAATAAAGTCTTCTTAGAGTCTTCAAAAATCATATGCGGATCATTGTCATTGGTCATTGTCATTCATGGTGAGTGATCATGTTTTCATGAGGATCTCTCCTAGGTTGGGACATCATCGGTTTGGGAAGGCGGGAAAGTAATCTCCATGGTATATTAGACCTTTTGAGATTCATGAGCTGTTTGGTGGGGAGGATTATCATTTGGAATTACCACCTAGGTTCAGTGTAGTGCACAATGAGTTTCATGTGTCTCAGCTGAAAAAGTATCAGCTGGATCATGACCATGTGATTTGATGGGATCATGTCGAGCAAGAACTAGATGCTTCATTGGTGCACAAGACAGTGCGGGTTGTGGATAGGAAAGATAATGTCTTGCATGGTAAAAAAATCATTTAGTTCATGTTTTGTGGAAACATGGTCAGATTGAATAAGAGACATGGGTCCAGGAGAAAGAGACGGTCAAGCAGTGGCCCACGCCCTTTCTACAAAGGGTGGGTTCACTACATTTTGGGGACATAAAGCCTAATGGTGGGGATAATTTTGTACCCCATTTTGAGTTATGTGGCCATTTTTATGCATTATTACGTGTTAAAAGTTGAAGGTATAAGTTGGGAAGAGTTTGGGAGAGTTTGGAACAGTTTTGGATAAGTATGGAGGCTTTTCTAGGGGAGCACTATTTGAGCACGGTTAGGGGAAACTGTGCAGATACTCCAGGAAACCATGATGTGGGAGACAGTAGGCTTCGCACAGACTACACACCGTTTTCAAAACCGTGTGAGGAAACTATGCAGACCATTTATCTTGAGATAGTAGTGTGCTCATAGTTAGCTCATAGTTTTCCAAACTGTGCGAACTAATCATGCGGCCACATAAATGTAGGTTTTCAAAACCTGGGGTCACTTGGGAATGCATCATTCCTCTCCAAATTTTCTCCCACACGATACTCACTTGGGTTATTTGGTTTTTAAGGGTTGGAGGTTCCCTCCCACACTTTTTGGAAGCATTTTGAAGGGGTAAAGAGGTGGATTGAAGGTGGTTTCTCTTGGGTAAGTCTCTCATCTTGGGTTCATTGTGTTTTCATCTAGATCTACTCTTCCCGCTTTCTTGGTTTTCAATATCTACACTTGTTGTGTGTATATCAAGAGTTGTTGTTTCCTTGGGTGTTGATTTTGAGGCTTAGGATTGCTAGGAAAAGAGATCTATATAGGCGTCTTTGGTGCATTCTCCGGATTTGAGGTGAGGATCCTTGTGGGTCAATTTCTCTGGAACCCTAAAGATGGGTGGATTTTCTCTCGACTCTAGTGGGTTATAACTAGTGGTTCTTTGTTACAATTAATTTATTGTGCTGAAAAATTTTATTTTGATTTGTTGTGCGAAATTTGTTGGACATTCATTGGGTGATGTTTTTGGGATTTTTGGGAAAAGGGGGTTTTATAGTGAAAGGATATTGTTATGGATTTTAAAATGGATATTTTGAAATTGGTTGTTGAGATTTATTTGGGAAAATGGTTGACTATAAATGGTTTTCAATAAAGATTTTGTTTTTATTGAAATGTGGTAAGACATGGAATATGGTTTTCAATAAATGGATGATTTAATAAAGTGGATTGGTATGTGATGGATTGGTTGATTGCATGTTGTTGTGACTTTGGAGAGTTGTATTCTCGGTTGTTATTGATTGGAATATTGTGTGGAAGTAGAGTGAATAACATCTATAAAAAGGTGATGGAAAGCGGACGGAAGGGACACCATCAATGGATAAGAGGATGAGAAGTGCCACAAGGTGTTAATGGGTGAATGGGTTGGACGGAAGCTCCAAAATTTTGATTTTAGGTGTTAATGGGTGAATGGGTTGGAAGGAAGCTCCACCGTTTTGATTCTTGTTGTGAAAGGGTGAATGGGATGGATGGAAGCTCCACCATTTTGGTTGTTTTTTCTATCCATTGTTTTGCAATATATAAATTGATGTGCTATTGTTTAAATGATGGAATGGCTTGTGGCATGTTTGGTTATCTTTCCCTTGGGTTCTTGGTTTGGGTATGATGGCATGGTAAGGGTGTGTTTGGATTATATAAATGGTTGCACTTGTGATAGTTTTATATCAATTTTTTTTATATAAATGTGATAATGTATTTATCATATTGGTGTGTGTAGGGAAGTCATTAGGGAAAATCCAACTGAGTTTTAGTACTCACCCATTGATTTGGCATGTTGGGGTCTTTGCAGTTGTTGTGTACTATGACGTAGGCAATAGTAAGGCATCACCCTCCTTTAGTTTTTCATCATGATGTCTGGGTGGATCTTGGAACATGGAGATGGGTGTGGAGACATGGAGTGTGTCCTGGATTATTTTGGGTCTTTTGTTGAGTCTTCTTCATAGTACTCTGATATGGAATTGGTTGTATTGGTTTTTGGTTATATTTTTGAACAACATGGTTGTACTTTGAGAATACATGCTTGAATGTTTTGATTTACATGCTTCATATAGTGGTTGTTAGTGGATGGTTTGATTGGTTTTTTCAAATGGGAAAATCATTCCCCAATTTGTTCTCAAAGCCCTTGGAATTTATTGCCTGCTGTTGGCACCTTCGGAATGCCTCCAAAGGCCAAGTAACCCTCACCACCTCCTCAATCAAATATGGTAGGGGTGGGGTGTAACATAAAGATTTACTGATATAGAGGATTATCTATTTAAAAAATGTATTTTATAATTCAATTCAATGTTTCCCTATTTATTCTGAGATTTAAACACCCCATTAATAACCAAAAATTTATTACAAGTCTTCATATCCTTGGTGTAGAAAACATAATAAAGGGGTCAGCACATATTATTAGTTTGGGAAAACAAAAAATTACAATTTATGATCACAATTGAGATAAATATATTTATATGGGCATGAGAGTATAATCATGGTCCATGAACATTACAATAGGAAAACATTCCCAAACAAAACAAGAATCATAATTCCGGAGAAATTATAAAATAAATATGTTTCAAAACAATATAATTTTGATGAAGAGTGAGAATAAGAATCATTATTTTTTTTATTAGGAATCAAAATTAGTTTTTGTCAGTGTATAAGGCTTCAATCACCCATTTCCATTAGTTTATTAAGCTTCACTCACTAGTTTACTAGGGTGGAGAATGCTTCCCTCACATGATTCCATTAGCATATCACACATAAAAAATACATTACTATTGTCACATTAGATATAAAGCATTACTCAATGGTCTCTTCAAAGACATGAGATAAAATTCTAATTATACATAGAATATTATCATTTCTCCTATGCAAGGATGACATAATAAAATTGAGAAATGGCCGAATATATTAAAAGGATATATAAGTACAGGTAGCCACCTAATGAAACATTGTTCATATGTGTGCCATAATTTAACAATCATTCAAAATATTATGAAAAAACATGGAAAAGGATGTGTTTCATTCATTAGTTGATATAGAACCCATGGGATGGAAAATGGGATTGACAACATTTATATATAACATCACCAAAACTATCCTTAATAATGTAAAAGGTTAATACTATCAACTCAATCATCCCAAGAGAGTATTTCATAGGAATATTTATATTTTTGTTCTGAAAAAATAACAACCAAGGATTGAAATTTTTTTTATTCAAAGTGGTAAATAGATCTGAAATCAAAAAATCATATTTAGATAACTATTTTATCATTTGATTAAAAATTGATATTTTCATATTTGAAAGATCAATTTTGGAATAGATAAAGTGATAAGCTTCGAAAAATAATTAAAATTAAAAATATATTTCTATCGTGGAACGTTGAAAAATATATAATTATTTCAAAATCATAAACATTATTTTTTTTAAATGATTTACATTATTAAATGGATATTCAAAGAATAAATAATGGAAAAGACATAAAGGAATAAAAATTGTGTTGTGGGTTGGAAGATATAGAATCTTATTATGAAGGAATGTAATTTTTTTTATATTTTTAAATAATATTTCATGATATACTACACCATAATAAAATTATTATACCTTCATTTTGAACATATTTAAGCATTATTTTTATTTTCGAAGAAAATAATCAAAATTACAGTTCCCAAAAAATTGGATAACTTTATTGCGGTTAAGTAATATGTATATGGAGGAAAACATTAATCATTAATGAATATGATTAATTATTTCTAACATCATGCTTTTATCTGTGATGGAATATCTCCATGGGATATTATATCGATGAAAATTTATAGCTTACCTATATAAAAATAGAATAATAAAACAACTATAATAAACTGGATGTATAAAAAAATTTAATATCATATTCATGTAGTGAATATATGACTCAAGAATAAATAATTTGAGTCAACAAAATTTTTATTTATCAAGTAAAATTTAAACTAAATGAACATAAATGAGAGAAAAATTATAATTTATCTTATAATACCATGATTGAATTGAATTTCATTGCGCAATGAACTGAATATGTATCCAATACACAAAAAAATAAGTTTATAATAAAAAACATCGTAAAGAAAGTTGTTTGACACAACAAAACCAAACAACATTAGAAACATTCTAGTAAAATATCATAGAATGATATGATTCCAAATGAAATATAAAGTACCAATAATTATCAGAGGATCATGATACAAAACATTAAATGGTGATTAGATAGACTATTCAAAGGGAAAATGGTCTAGAATAAGAAATACCTCTCAATGGGTAAAAACTTGAGACATGAAACCCTTATTGTTGTACTTATTAACTCATTATTTACACATAACATTCTGAATAATCATATTTAGTTTCTTAATTAGTTTATTAAGAAATTTATTGATCAATATTTTAATTAATTTGGACCATTTATTATCTATGTCTATTTTAATATTAATCTTTTTTTCTTATGTTTGTCATTTTTCATGAAAATTGTATCTATACCGGCTTACTTTTATAATTTTTGTGATTGATAAAGATATTTTAATAATAGTTTTATTAATTTATATCATATTTATATAAATATATAAAAATAATTATTTAATTTACTATAGTAAAATACTATTTGTATTTATATTACTATAGTGATCATTAGTAGAGTTTTATATAGAAGTCATGTACGTGGTTAAACCTACCTTAAAAATAACACTTTATTACTCAATGTGTGGGTATGTTTATAGAGGCGTATAATATAATTATAAACAAAAAATAATTATGTCATTTAGATAAATTTTTTCTTTGTAAATAATTTAATTTAATGAGAGAAAAAAAATATTTCATGGGGGTAAAACTCCATAAAGTGAATTGTTGACATTATTTGGATTTTCCAATAGGTTTTGAAAAAATAAATAACTATTTTCAAATTAATATTAGTGATATTGTGTAATCTAATGATACCATTGTCATATTATTATTGTTGTTATGGTCGTTTTGGAAGATAAATAATAAGACAAAATGAAAAATTATTAATTAATACGCATGTTGGGACATTAAATATTCTATTGGATGTATCATAGGAAATGAATGGCATACAATAATTAAACAATCCAATATGATTAATAACATGAGGGATGATCCTCTAAAGAGAATTATTAAACAGTTTCAATAATAAATTATAAGTAATTTTTTTCCATGAAGGGGTATATGTGTCCTTAGTTATATGTGATGGAATGGGAACTTTCGTGCATATCCATTATTTTTAAATAGTAGAATGACACTATTGAAGTGTCAAGGATCCAAATGTATGAAATAGTTTATTTTGTCTTTGTATAAGGTCATTAAATCCTCTAACTACCATTCAAAAAAATGTTTTAAACATTTATCATGGCATTATACTTTATGATTTTACATTTGACCATTTTAATTTATAGGTAGGTAAATAGTTTTAAACTTAGTACTATATATTTTCATAAAAATATAAAATAAAATCAATTCCCATATTTGGGTTGATTGAACCAATATTCACCCTCTATTTAATACAATTAAAATTCAATGTAATATAATTTTAAATATTGAATTAATACATTTGACTTATAGATAAATTATTTCATCTAAAAAATGTGTTTTTACCAGTAAGTGAATTGTAAATTGTTTAGTTTGGATTTCCAATTGAATGAGTGATAATAATGATATATATAGGTTTAAAAATTTTAATAAAGTATTTTTGGGTAGTGATTGATATATTTTATAAGAAAACATTACAAAATGTTAAGATAACAATCTATTAAAAATGCCAGTTTTGCAATTAGCATCATTATTATCTATATTCATTGTGATCAAAAATTTATTCTCAAAAATGATATTGAACTTTTTATAAATTAATATAATTTTTAACTAAAATATGAAATCCATTTTCATAAGCTTATTTTATATAATAGATCAAAATTATTTTTTTATAAAAGAGAATGAAAATAGTACTTATTGTAAAATATTATTTATCCCAAAAATTTCACATGGGTATAAAAAATAAAAAATAGTATTTTTTTATATTTTTTTATTACATTAAAATCTAATATCATTATATATATATATATATTTAAAAAAAATTACAGTTATTAATTTATTACGATGAAAGTATGTAATCGACAATATTAGATAAAATTAATTTTTTTTTTACTATTCACCTAAAAAATGTATTATTTTAAAACAATATAAAAACTAAAAACCCACATAATATTTGTATATAGAATTAAATAATGATAATAGTATTGTAAAATTAACATTCTAAAATTTAGATTGATATTCAATACATATAAAGAAAAAATATTTTATTAAAAAATAAAATTTAAAGGTCTATGTGTTCTTCATCATATTTTTCTCGATTATATAATTGGAAGAAATATTTTTTATTAATAATGTTATTATAATTTTTTTTTAAAAATATATATGTATTTGGTCATTTTAGATTAGTATTTCAAGTGGATACAACTATTATAGAATTTATTAATTTAAATTTTTATACATTCTAAAATCTAGGGTATTTATATAAAACATATACAAAATGGATACTTGTATATAGTTTCAGCATATGAGGTAAATAAAAATAATTATATAATAGTAGAAAAATTTATAGGGTGTAAGATATTGAGTCATGCATGTTTTGTAAACAAGTATGAATTGTTTATTAATAAAAATAAATCAATTGTTTGTTAACTTTTATTCTATAGCCATATATAGAATAGATTAAATTTGTTAAATTATGAATATATAGTGAAAAAGATAAAAATTATTTTCAATGATAAAATATAGGTAATTTTTTTATTTTAAATCTAATTTAGTATTGTAAATAAGAGAAAATATATTTTATAGATAAAATAGGATATCTTGGATAAAATGTGAAAAATTTTCAAAACAAAATGTTTATATATTAAATGAAAATGAGGGAATTTATTTATATGATTTATGTATAAATCAAACAATTTATTTTTAATGAATAAATTATTATTGGTGTTTGGTTGCGGGGATCAATAATAAATTTAAATGTTTTATTTGATGATTTCAAAAAACAATATTAATGTTTTCCATAATATAAATTAGATTATGAATAAATTAATTCTAGTAATATTTATTTATTTTAAGGAATTATATTTTTATCGTCATTTATAAATAAGATAGGTAAATAATTAAATATTTAAAATATGTTGCCTATATCAAACTATCTCGATATTCAGATGCATTTTTTTATAAACTGCAAGACTTGTTTTTTAGAAAAGATAATCTAAAATTGTTGCACTAAAATTTATGACCATAGAGTTTTCCATGAATCTACTGGTATATGATACTAATTTCCCAAGCCAATTAAACTATATTTTTGAAATAAATTATTCAGTGAAATTTTGAATATAATAATTGAATTACTTTTTCTAATATTCATGCATGCATATACTACATATGCAGAAGAAATGATACACATGATGCATAGATAAAAAAGATTTATTAATTAGGAAAATATTTATATAAATATAAATTTTAATTAATATTAAGTAAAAAATAATTAATTTTATAAAAAATATCTATTAATGATTCCCTGTATGAAAGAAATATATGACATTAATATAAGAACCAATATATTTATAATATTTCAGAATTACAATGAAAATATAAAATATTGAAAGATAATTCATATAATTTTCGAAATTTTTATATAATTAGAGAAAGTTAAATCCAAATATGATGAACATATAACAAAAAACCATTATATAAAAAAGGTTTTATAAATATATCACAAATTTAATGCATAGATATAGTACGAGTAGTAAAGACATTTCCTAAACAGATTACAAACAATAATTCAACATTACATATTTTAAACATATTATAATACCATTTTTATAAATTGATTAAATTATATCATATTAATTATTTTAGATTTTATTATTCCAAAAATGATTATTTTATATTGAAATGCGTGAATTTGAGTAGTTATAAAAAACACATTTAATATTAAACTAATATTTATTGGAATTTTATACTTATATGTTGCAAACTACAATATAAATATTTTTACATTATAATTATATTATATGCGTGACATGGTCAGCTGTATTAGATGTCACAAGTTATAAAAAAATTATAAATAATAATAAAATCAATTAATGTACACTGCAAAGATATTTCATCTTTCCTATCAAATGTTTGAATATGTGTTATCAAGTTAAAAAATATTATTTTATTAGGTTGATTTGGTAAAAATTTCAAATCATTGATAACAATTTAGATGTTTTATAAAATATAGAATAAACCGATATGAATTTTCCCATTCAAATTTTTAATTTTTTTTACCACATATACTTGTTTGAATTTTTCCATATAAAATGAAATGTAAAATATTATGTAGAATAAAAAAACATAAAATAAATTATGATTAAAATTATTTTATTTATAAAATTATTGGAGGAATGTATATTAATTAGAGAAGTTAAATCATTATAATGGGAATATGTAAAATCTATAATAAAAAATCAAATTATAAATAACAATAATATAAAATAATTAATGGGAAAATAATAATTACACGATTGATAAGAGGTCTAAAAATTTCATAAATGGAAAACATATTCCCATTAAATATAGGTAATTAATTTAAAAATATTAATGAATACATCAACAATATTTTCATAGGGACAAAAATAGCTAATAGATTCAAAATATGGCATATTTTAATATACTAAAAATTAAAATAAATGTTTAGTTTGATATAACATTAATATATCCATGGAAAATATTAATGTTTCCACAATGATTACTAAGTGGAATCGAAATATAATAAAGGTATTTTTAAAAATTTTAGGGGGAATATTGAAATAAAATAAAATTAAAATGATTATGAAATTTAAATCATAATCAATGAAAACATATCAATCTTTGATGATGAATCTTGACACCAGGTAATTTAAAATTAACATTAATGCAAATATGGATATTCCAAAACATATTATTACTAAAATGAAAATTAAATCCATATCTAATTTCCCATTTAAGTAATATATAAATTATAGTGATTTATAATATCACAAATCACAAATAATTGGATTACATTGAAAATATAATTAGAAAATATGAATAACTAATGAATAAATATAAATAATTAATGAATAAATATGAATCAACCAATTTAACAAAGATTATTTTTTTGTTAATAAATATGAACATATAAGAATTAATAGTAATAAATTTTAACCATTATAAAAAGTATTATCAATAAATTGTTTTTGGAAAATATAAACAAACATATTCATGTAAATTTAAATAGAACCCATTATTTTGTTAATAAATATGAATATTTTTGAATGAATATGGACATAAACACAAAAAATATTTATTGTTAAAATAGTTATTTTTTAAAAATAGTAAACAATTATGAGGTGATATAATTAATTGTAATAAAATTCAATTTTAACAAAAATGTTCTTATCTAAAAAGAGAAAAACCAATCAAAACACTGATTAAAAAAACAATGAGAAAATATGATGACATTTAAACACATATATTTAACTTTTATGAATTTATTATTAAAAATAAAGCATATTTTAATAAATTTACAAATATTTTAAAACTTTATTGAAAATAATTATGTATTTAAAGAAAGTAATCAAAAATTTATAAACATTTATATTTCAGTTTTAAATATTATTTAGGTAGACATTATAACATTATATAGTGAAAACAAGGTTATAAGTAATAAAAATGTGTATTATAAATAAATGATAAAATACAAGGATATAGATTCCATTTATAATAGATAACTAAAAATAAATAGTGTTATTTCACTTGAAGATTAATATTTACCATAAAACACAATATATAAGGATATGTGTGGGGATTAAAATCGTATCAAAATTCATGTTCCAAAAACCATATCATAGTTCAATATCAAAGCATATAAACTGATAATACTTTATAATGAATAAATTATGGAAATTTCTAGATCATAAATTATAGAAGAAAATATAAAATTGAATACTAGACACCACGTTTGGAGGTGATGTGGAGAGGATTAAGAATATATGGGAATAAATAAAATAATTATATATAGTTTTGATCCTTTTGAAATTGATAATTACAAATATCATGAATAATAAAATTTACTTGAGTCGATGGATGTGATAGGTTTTGGAACTGCCGGAAGCATTATACTACCATCATGAAACCATGTTAATATAAAATGACTTTTTATACATACATGATCAGCCCAGTTTTTAGTAACCACCATTTATGACGTTAAAACAATGTCAATTAAATATATGTATATATTAATGAAAAAATCATAAGAAGGTGTATTCTTTATGATTATAAAATGAGTTCAATTATAATGAAAGATGATGCGAATACAACATATTTCAAATTTATAAATTAAATATATTTAAACTAAAAGTATAAAAAACTTATATTATAAAAACCAAATTCTATTTTTATTTGAAATAGATTTCTCATAGGTTGTTCTATAGTGATTTCAAGAAATAATGAAAGAATAACATACATGAATTGCCAAACTAAAGAGAAAATTAATTTACTGTTGCTTAAGGATTAAGGAAAATTAAAAAAATGGGATTTGGGAGATGAAAATAATGGTAAAATTTGAGCATAGGTGGATTTTTATTGGGTATAAATCGATATTTTAGTTTTTGGAACATATAAATCATCACAATTATCATGTAATTTTAGGTGGGAAGTAAGATTTCAAGGGTGGTGGATGAAGAGGCATAGGTCTTAGAAGCTTGGGAATCAGATCCAAGGTAGTCATATATTGCTAGGTTGGGGTTGGGATGGATACAATGAGAAATTTAGGAAGAGATATGTGAGAGTATTATAAAACCTGATGTAATAAAGGGAGATATGTTTTTGGAGGGTAATCTAGGAAATGGCATGTGACATGTGGATAGAAATATCTTCATTCTTAGTATATGTATTATATAAAAACGTTAATGTGGGAAAATTATTTTATATCAATGATATGTTGATTAAATTAAAAGTGTAATGGGTGATGAATTTATAAGATGTATTTTATTGATAATCTTTTTTAGATAATATGAATGTGTCTATGATAGAGGGGCATTACATCCATATATGAGGTGTTGGATCTGTTTAAATGATTTTTTATTCATTCTATAATCTCTCATGTCCTCCAAATATTGGATTAAGGAAAAATATGGGTATCATCATATATTTATAAGATTTATCAAATTAATTAGAGTTACAATAAACTATATTTATTATATCATTCTTTCATGGAATCCATATGTAATATGATTTTATCAATGATCAAGAGTGATTCTTCGGGAATACATTAATGAAGTAGGAATATTAGGAATATATTATAATATAATGTATAATTGTTTTCATTATTGAGAATGAGATGAAGGAAAAACATATGGCTCAATGGTGAAAAAAGTGCCATTACTGTCAAATAAATGTTGTTTGAGAGGATGAGGATGTGTTCTGTGGATTTAGTATATGTCATTGAGGCAAGAAAATGATGAAAAATGGTTGTGAAATTAGATCCCAACTATAATATTCTTAATTTAGGAATTGAAGAGAGTTACCACAAATCTCTCACCCATGATGATCTAATATGACATAGTGAATGGCATAGGAGTTAATCTTATAAAGTGGTAGAAATACAACATTTACCCAAATGTGATTTCTGGAGGAGGGATTATTCATTGTCGTAGTGTTATGGTATATTCTTATTATTTAATTAGAAGTACTAATGTCTTGTTTATCAACTATAGAGGATCTTTAGGACAATGAATTTAATAGAGAATTAATTAAAGTTGAGTGATTCAAACATTGTTCTATATGAAAAATTAATAACTTGAAAAAGAAACAAGGATTAATATTTATCCATCCAATTAATGATGCACATTTGTGTTAATATTCCAAAACACTTATACATGAAAATTAATTTTTACATAACAATGGATATTGGATAAAGATTATTTTTAGTGTAACCTATTCCCCGTAGACTAAAAATAATCCTAATAATTTAATTTTAAATTTACACATACTTCATTCACTTAAAGGGAAATGAATTGTCATTGAAAATTGGATAAAATGATTTACTATCCATTTATTCATTTAATCCTTTAATATTAAATAGACCACTAAAGATTAGAATACTTAATATTTTCACATTTAGATCATTATTTAAACTCTAAAATAAAAATATACAAATTTCCAAAATTCAATTATAATATTAATATTAATAGTAAAAAAATCAATATTAAAAAATTGAATATATATATATAAGGAATTTTTACACTCCAAAAATGACAGGATACATTCCCTTGGGGAATTAATCACAATATGAATATTTACCGGTAATCAAATTATATAGGAATTTTATTCCATTATATATTAATGTTAATACATTACAATTTCTCTAACTCCCAATAATTACAAAAAATTTCATTTTCTATTCACTTATATTCAAGTTCATCATTTAACACCCAATTTTATTAAATTTTTATATATCATAAATTTATATTTAATATTTAATTTCCAAATTTTTATTTTAGTTTTAAAATAAAAATTCACTTAAAATACATTCAAAAAAGTAAGTACATATATTTTCTATCTATCAGAAATGGATTTTTAATTTCACTTATTAGATGAGTACAGAAATCAAGGATCAACTATTTCCTATGTTTAAGCACCCCCATGTATATCTTTGATTATATAGTCCAAGATGAACATATTTGACAATCAACTCACAAAACACAACAAAACAATATAAATCATTTTATTTGTGTGAAAACACTATGATTATAGTTATCTATTGGTACATTATTTTTGATACCAATATCCCATTTTAAATTATGTATAATTGAAATATATAACTTATAGTCAAGGTGGATCCCTTTGGTAAAATATTTAGTTAGCTAAAAATTTTCTCAAATCCATCTTCCATAATCTAATTCATTATTTCTAAATTCTGATTCATATATATATTTTATAAATTAAAATTTCTTTATATATTTTAAAATTAGAGATTACATATATTTATAAATGAACCATGTCCCTAATAGTAATAAATGTTATTATTTATCCAATTGGGAAAAATAATTAATCCACATGTTTAAAGAAAAACATGAAAAATGGAAAAACCCACACAAAACAATAATAGATTAAAAATACTAAACATTAAAATTCACTACCCTATTTCAAAATAAAAAAATAATTTATTAGTGTTGAATAATTTGTGATTTAATGAGAAAATAATTTCTTACATAATTTATACCATATTGACTTAATTTATTTTCCAATGGTTACACCTCCTAAAAAATAAATAAAAACATATGAAATTGATCTAATGAACTGAAAAATGAAAAATAAAAGTAGGGAAAATATTTATTAGCCTAAATATGAAAGTATGAAGTAGCTCTATAATACTTAAATCCAGTTTATATGAGTTCATTTACCCCATTTATAAGAATATGTTGTTTTTGTGGAATCAACCACTCTATATTAGTTCTTTATATGTCTTTTAGTAGACACCAATATTGGGTATCCTCGGTAAAAATATTATTTATCCCACAATATGAAAAAAGAAATAAATAACTAAAAATGGGTGTGGTATTTGAAATAGTCCCCTCAGTTGCAATGAACTTATCTAATTTATTATCATGATTTCCTTGAGGTGATTAAGGGTTCACTTCATTCACCAGATCGTCTTGTTCTTTTACTTTTTCCTCCACATGGGTTATTTTTTCCTCATGATCCACCACAATATGTCCTCCGTTGTGAATTCAAACTCATATTATTCCCAATTTGTGTCCATATATGGATTAAGAAATAACAAAAAAAATTCAAAAGGGAGTTAAATTTATTTTCAAATGATGAATATTTATATGAAATAATATTCTGGAATGTTAAAAACACATAATTAATGAGTTCATGATCTATTGATTTCCTTAGAAGTCATCAAGAAAGAATTTTTAATGTTTATTGACATAAAGGTTCATAGATTTCGCTCTAATTTCATTATATTATTCATAAAATGTGTAAGGGGATTGTGGATCATTTGTTACATAATAATAATTTTTTAAAGAACATTATGAAGTTCTTATGGAATTCTGTGAGAACATCGGATAATGCTTCATGGGATGGTCGTATCAGGTCCTCTTTTGAGACCGCTATGAACTTTCTAAAAACCAACATATTATAGAGTGAGATCTAAAAAAACTGATGCTTATAAGAAGTAATGAAAAATATGTTCCCTGGGTAAGGGTGAGTCAAAAATGTATTCATTGTTCTTTTATTTTTTGTAATAATTTTAAATCTTTGAAAACATTTATAAATTAATTATGAAGAAAAGTTACCAATATTATTCCTATGAATTGAGAAATATCTAAATTATCTCATAATAGATGTTATATCAATATAATTTCTTTAAAATCAAGGAATTTATCATAGTGGAACACCATGGTAATTTTGTAATTTCTGTAGTCAGTTATTAACAATTATATACCCTAATTATTTTTTGTTACAATTTTAAATATTTATAAAAAATAAAACAGGTTTGGGGTTTTGGTTGTTGTTTAAAGAAAAATGAATTAAATAAATGTATGACTTATTATTGAAATATATTTTGATTGAAAATTTAAATGGAATTCAAGTTAGATTATACATAAATAACTATATCATTGTATTATTATTATTATTTCATCATCGAAATATACATTATGTAGACTGTATATAATTATTCTATCACATCCAATTATTTTATATTTGAAGTATATAAATAAACAAACTCATGATTTCATATAAAGTACATCTATCCTTTGTGGCAGTTGGCCATGTTTCTCCCACATCATGCTGGATACTAGAGAACAAACCATAACCTAACCACCCAGAACTCACCTCTCTCAAGTATGAATCTCATTTTTCTAAACCATGATATTCGCATGATTTATATGTTTTCCCTTACATCACCATATTAATAATACCTACACACAAATAATTTTTTTAATAAATATGATTATTATTGGAGGATTGAGGTTCAATAGAGGAAATGAGGCCAGAAATGAGAAGGGTTAAAGGTCGTTTTCAACATCCCTCCATTCCACCCACTTCTACACATCTCATGAAAAGACTAAAATGAAAGTATAAAATTTAAAACAGAAAATATAAATAGAAAATTAAGTGTTATCTCGCTTTAATCCACATAATTTATCTATTTTTGTTCTATATAATAAATATAGAGGGAATATAGTGTCAATAAATAGTAGACAAGGAAATAAAAGGATGAAGTGATATAATTATTGACATAGTATATAAATTCATTAATTTTTTTACATTCAATTCATTTTAATCGATTATATATATAAATTAATATATTTTTAAAATTAATTAGAATTATCCTATAAATTCATCAGATTTTTGGAATTTTGTTTATAGATTTAAAATTATGAATTTGAATGATTTATATAATATTTTGAACATATTAATGTATATATTATTATTTCTATTATTAATATTTTCAATGATAATAACCCAAGATAGATTTATGGATTCAAATTCATCTATTCATAAAATTATAAGATTTGTTTCCATATTTTAAAAGACAAAACCCAAAGTTAAATAGAGTCAATTCAACTCCAGCATGATAAAAAAACAAAAGAAATGAAACATTTTAAAATTAAATTTCAGCTTTATATGAGTTTATAATGATATTGGGGGAGTGAAATTATAGTTATTAAGTGTAAATTACAATTATTGATGTGTTTGATGAAGGCCAGTTAGAATTACTCTATGTTTGGAATGGCTAAATTCACTTTAGAAGCGTTAATTTCACTATAGAGTAGTCTTGTCCATTGAAAAATTAAGCTATCAAGAGGATGCATGAGTAAGTATCAAAATAGTAAAAATAATGTATTAAGAGTATTATCTAGCAGCATAACTAAGCTATAAATATCTAACTAATGATTAATGAAAACAAATAACAAGAATTTATTTGGATTATAATCAGTAATATAAATAACAATAAATGATTCATAATCACGAAAAAATATAAAGGTAGAATATTTTGGGGAAGGTTAAACCGTGACTATTAAATAGGATTTTATGGAGGATGTAATCATTCCATATTTGATGATGCTAAGATATTTAGAGGATTTGGTCAGTCGAAGAATATGGGAATAAGTAATCATAATGAATGAGAAAAGTATTTATAAAGTGGAGAGTTTTCAATCATGTTTTTATTTTCATGGTTTTATTGCATTATTGTATACATTATTTTAGTTTTTTCATGTCTTAGAGTTTAACAATTCACTACTATTATCCCCCACATATATGGGTAAAAAATTAGTGATCATGAAATGGAATGCAGTCCCAGTGTAATTCATGAGTTTCTAAATATAAATGAATAGATATATGTTGTATATTTTTTAATTTAAATATTTAATTTCATTATAATTTTAAGTTATATATTGATTTATTTATTATTCATAATGATTTACTACCCTGGTAGATGATTACAACACACCATTCACATAGTCTATCTCAATATGTGCTGGAATAGACATGGATGAGTGCTGTAGTTATAGGAAATTGGTGATGTTTTTTAATTAATTGATGCACACATGGGTGTCCCAAGAAATAGAACCCCAAATTATGTATTTGAAAAGTAATATAATAATGTATTATAATGGTTTGGTAATATATACTATTTTGTACACATGGAATGGAGGATAAATGAAGAAACATTTTCTATTATATTTAGTTCCCCCACAATCATTCCAACATGTGTGAGAGAAGAAGTTATTGTGGAATGCATCATTTATCATTTAAAAAGGATAATAGATAAGTTTAGAATAAATAAGAAGAAATCATAGTTTTATAAAAACACTTGAACCATCAATTTTATAAAACATTATTTCAATCACTCTTTTTAATTATCAATCCATTTATTCACAACCAAAATACAAAAAAAACATGTTTTTATAATTAAACGTGACATCAATTTGTTTATCACCCACATACATATAAATCCAATGGATTAAACTAGAATTAATTTAACCTATTATTTAATAATATTTTTCACCACCCTATGGTAATTATGTACAAACATTGTCTTAATTACGTGGATGTAGTACTGATATTAATAATATAATTATATTATTACTAGATATTGAGATAAAAATTAAATATATTCACCATGACATTGATATATATCAAAATTTGAAGGTGAAATTGAATAAAATTTCTTCAGATAATCTAGATGGACCACAAATAATAAAAATGATCCTAAAATGGGAGATGATAATATAAACTAGACAATGATATGCATATTGTCAAATCGTTTCATTCTCCAGAATAATATATTTTACATGGATGATTTGAAAAAAATATTAATTAGAAAGATATCATAATCCAGTTATTTATCCAATTCATTATTCATGTGGGAGAATACTAAAACAAACACATCATACATTTTACTCTAGTATGATCCAGAATATTGATCGAAGTTATGGTGGATGTGAACAAATGGTGATACTTCTCATTATCTCACGAAATAGATGAAAATTAGTTTCGAATATCATATATCCTTTGTGAATTCAATGAAATGGTTGATATTTAGAAGATTCCACATTGAGATTATTTTATTCCTTTAGAGGCACAACAATTAGGAAGAACATGTACTCCACAATAAGATATTCTAGAGAGTCCCTCTATTAGTACTAGTTCTCATTCAATAAATTATGTTTCCTCTTCCCACATCATTATATTGAAGAATATCATATTAATTTTTTATTTTATAAAGGTTTATAGGAAACTAAAATTAACTTGTTAGATGCACAACCAGAAATATCGTTAATTGATAAGTCACTCATGGAGTATAAAGGAATGGTATTGATGATAACATAAAATATTCATCAATTTGGTAAATTAAATATAAGTACCATGGAGATAAAATATGTTTCCAATTATGATTCATTACCTTTATCACATTCCATTCATGATATATATACTAAATGTTTTATACAAATGTCTTTAAAATAATATCAGTAACTTCAGTAATCAGTTATGTTTTGTATTTTAATTTTAGCAGTGAATAATTTTAATAATAATAATTTTGATGAGAAGGGGTCTATGATTTGTGATGATTACTAACATAAAATGTAGTAATATTAGAAATATCAATAGTGTAGTGACTATCACCAAACCTAATATGGATTTGTGCATAATTTAAACAAGATAATGTACCCATTCCAATTGCTCTACCATTAACATCCACCCTTCAAACTACCATTTCAACTTCCATAAAACATCATTATGGTTATCTAACTGACCAAACAACCCTGTTCAATAAAAATAAGCCTTAAAAACAATAAAACATTTAGAAACATCTATTATAGTTGAATGAAGGATCCATACATGAGCTCATAATGAATTCAGTGAAACAGTTAATGAATTAGATTAGAATCCTAGTTGATATTTTAACCAAAAAACAAGGATTATTTAAATATGGAATAGTCTAGAACCATAAATTTATTTTTCTCAGAGTTATAACAAGAAATTTTAAGGGAATATAAATTATTAGAAGCGTTTATTATAGATAAAAACCTGAAATACAATGAAAATATTTCAAAAATACATAATATAACACTGATGCCATATCTAGAGAAAGAGAACAAATGTATAGTAAAAAATTATCTAGATACAACAAAATAAGACTTTAGATAAAGAGATAGAAAATAGATAAAAAATATTTTTCACTTTTAATTTTATTTTTAGTGATTTAGCCATAGAAAATTCAAAGGGATATGTTCAAGGAGAAATTATAGAAACCTTATAGAATGTAAAAAATTAGCATTCCCCTCTATAAAGAACTCAAGAAATTAAAATCTTATAAATAAATTATGATGGATTATTTCAACAATAGAAAATGAAGACACAATGGATTGAATAGATATATTTGGTAAAAAAGGTCTCAACCTTGATTACACTTGAGTTTTCTATTAAATTTCAATATCAAGGGATATATTATATCCCAAGAACCATTGGATCCATAAACTATCCAGATATAATATTTGATTTATGTCAATATATATATATATATATATATTATATTACCCACCCTATATTTACATATTTTTGATTAGGAGAGATTATTCTATCAATATCAGTAGTACATATAGAAAACATGTATATTACTTTTCGAGTAGGTTAAATGGATAATATTATACTCAATGTAAAAATAGAATATTTGTTGCTAAAATTTATGAGATAATCAAAGATAATGAACATATAAAAATTAAATTATTTTCCTAATTAAATAATTTCACATAAAAATAAAGTCACAATCACATAACCAATTGATTTGTTGTCTTCAGGGATAGTTTATTGTAACACCCAAAGATTTTGTGAGTTTTTTTTCAAATTAATTTTATCTTTTTGATGTTTATAATTTCAAACAAAACTGAATATATATTTCTATATTAAATAAATACATTTTTTTTAGTAGTACACAAAACCAAATGAAGAATATAGTACATGAAACACTATGATTGGATTTTATTACCAACAAGACAGAGTCTATTCGATTGCATGTTTTAAACACAATTCCATGTTTTACTGAACTACAAAATGCTATTAATATTAATATTAAATGATTATTATAGCTACTACCAAGACATTGGAATAGAATTTAAATATAACTAAATTGTAAATATATGATTTACCCATATAAATAAAATAAATCCTTTAGTTATTAATTACTCTATCTAACTTTATGATATATTTTAAAATAATGAAATAACATTTCTAAGAAACAATTTTCTATGTTCAAACACGATTTTAACTAGAAATATTAAACAATCCAATTTTTTTATGTTCTAAATCTATATATATATATATATTATTCAAAAAAATTCTTATACTCACCCTAATTATATGAATGTTATATGATAATAATATATACATAACTATGAATAAAAAGATTCTTTTTTCTAAAAGGAAATTTTACCACCATCTAATGGGGAACCAAGATTAAATACTATATTTTAAACAATAATAAAATTAATATGTCAAAATTAAATACATTTTCAAAATAGTAACATAAAAATTCGGTTATTATTAATTTATTAATTTTTTTGAGACGTTTCATTTCTAATGATCAGTGAAAAGTACTTAATTTTAATTAAAAACTACTATTTCATCTATGATATTTAGAATGTTAAATTATGATTTTATTAGTATTAATGTCTTATTAGAAAAATATATATAAATTAATAAAATTTAGTTCATTTTTGTCATTTATATATTGATAGCGAATATAAAAACATACCAAACTTTTGAACATTTTTATTCTAAAATCATGCATTGGTATTTCATCTAGACAATTAAATTTATATTAATTTCATCCACTTCTTTCATTTTAATTTGAATACATGGTTTCCTTATATAGAAAAAAAATAATTTATAATTTAAAATTATTTAAAATTATTTTTTTTACCAATAATATTGATGAATGTGATTAAAACTAATTAAAACCATTAAGTGTAAAATTAGATTAAAAAATGACTAGACCATAAAAACAAGGGGTAAAATTACTTTTAAAATTGTCCAAATAATTTTGGATGTACATATATAGACCCTATACTCTATTTTGTATAATTTGGTCTATTATTGGATCCACTCAATATAGGAATAACTTGGGACGAATTTCATTTTCAAATATTTACCAGAATGCCACTCCTCCTCAACTGTAAAAAAGAACTCATCCCTCCAAATTACTCACAATAATAAATCCATTTTCATCCCAAAACTAATATTTATTAAGCTTAAAATATCCATCCATTCATCATATAATCCTCCTTTGGGGAAGAAATTTATCCAATGTATAACATTGGTGAAAACCTATTTGAGTTACATAGAGAGTAGGTAATATCCTTCATCAAGCTTTTTTGTTTTTATTTTCATTTTACACAACCTAAAATATTAATATATAATTATTATATAATAATATTTATATCCAAAATATACTGAGATGTTTTTATTATTATTTCTATACCGATACTTACATAGGAATCCATCTAAAGTGTAACGTTCATATTGTTCTTTTGTACGATGAACTCTCTCTTCACAAAACGATGTTGTTCATTTTTCCCTTACCAGATCTCATGGTTGGGAATTATTATGGAAACAATAATTTTATATTATATTTTTGATATTTATTATTAATTTAAAAAGTATAATTATTATATAAATCATTCCTTAATTATATCCATTTTTTTAGAACATTTTAAATTCATTTGTGGATGTGTGGACTACCCCCTCCTCGAAAGGATATGATTTTTTCATACATTTCATCAAACATATTAGTAATGGGTTTACTAAAAATATATTAGATAATAAATATATTAGAAATAAAATATACATATACATATATTTCACTTACATTATTTCTTTCAATAAGAATGATAATTAAACAAAAACTGTGTTCTTATGTACGTATGACGTACTATCTCCATGAATGATGTATTCTATTTCATATTTCTATGATTTATTTTTTATTATAAATATTTTTATAATTAATATTTATGCTATTTGTATTATTTTATAAAAATTTAAATAGATAAATCATAATATATTTAAGAAGATCAAGAATAACAAGTCAAAGTGTAATGACCCACCAATTCTAATTGCCTAGAGAGTACAACGAGTCATTACTAGGCTTTAAGAGACATCCCCAAGATGCCAAAGGCTGAAACAAATTGTATAAGGGTTTCAAATACATGTGGGGGGTGATTTACTCTTTAGGAAGTAAAATAATATACATACCAACCATAACTAAAAATTCAATATATATCACGTGAACAAATGAAAGAAAACGTAACAACTTCATGTATCTCAAAATCACATAAAAGTGAGTAGCAATAGAAGGATAACCAAGTATCAAAGTACAAAGTGGATAGACTACAAAAGACTCTCCAAATTTTTCTAGACTCCATGCCCCATAAGATCCAAAATCCAAAATCTCCAAAAAGCCCAAACATCACAAGGTAGTGCTAAAAACGTGTGAAACATTTCGTTTTCCCTTGTCCCGGAAGATAAAATCTATAAAGCCCCAAAGTGCCAAAGTAGGGTGATTATGAAACTCAATATATTTTCCCAAATGAATTTCCCACTTACACAAATATTATATAAGATTTAGCAACAATTATATAAATAAATTTAAAAAATAATTTGTCTCAAAGATGGTTTATAACTAAATATAAACATGTTTCCAAAACCATTCATTATCAAAAGCATACATGTGAAAATGAAACTAATTTTCCTAGAAAGATATTTTTCATGAAATATAACTAAAAAATCATTACAAAAATTTCACCATATCCCTTTATCAGCATACCCGACCGTTCCTCAGACCCATGAAACCAACCATGCATGCTACATTTTGATAGTTCCATCCGAATGAGTGGTTTTTCATCAATCTACCAAGTCGTCACAAGGTAATTGTTTCCCATGTGCCATTAAAACATTGGAACTAAGAACAAGGTCACATTTCAACCATTACAAATGTATCAAACCTGAACACACAAAACATATGACCAATGATCATGGAAAAAATCTTTCAATAAAAACAACTTTTCGTTGAAAACCATTTTTGTCAAAATTATTTCAATACCAAACCATTTCAATAAAACCACATTTTAATTGAAGCCCATTTATATAGAAAACCCCTTTTCATCATCCATTTATATATTCTAGAAAATCCATAATTTAAAATCATCATTTTAAATTCATGAAACAAAACCCCCTTTGTACAACTATTCACAAAGATCACGTAATTTCACAAAAACCCCAAATCATCACATATGTTGATTTTTCCAAGAATTTCATAATAAATAAACAAATTTGATATTAATATAATCAATGCTAGAAATAAGAGATGATAGTGATGCATCCTACCTCAAATTGTTTGACGAAACCTTGACAATAGACGAAGAACGCATTAGAAAGTGGGTTGATTCTCCAAGAACGACCTTAGTTCACTTATCCAAGAATGATCATGACTAAACATTGAATTATTTGGCATAAAAAACATATATCTACCCACTATAGGATCATATTAGAGAAATAATGGAGATCAGAGAAGTACATCTGAAAAGATCTATGAAAACATGACAAATTTGAAAAGAATGGTTACATACCGCAAGAAACAGATCAAGATTATAAGAAAGTATCTTAGATATATTCCTATATCATGAAAAACACAATATTTAGACTTAATTGATGTTAAAAAACTTATATACACACACAAGAGGTGTAGATCAAAGAAAACGAGATGGAGAGAGTGAGGAGTTTGCAGAAATTAGAAAATAACCATGAAGATTAGCACGTACCATAAGAATTGGGTTTGGAATCACCAAGGGAAGGCTCTAGGTCAGCTCCAAATTGTGTGGGGAGGTTTCTCAATACTTTTGGAGAGATTAATATTGAAATAGGGGTGGTTTAATCCAAAAAAATTAGATAACAAATGAGCAAGATCCTAGAAATTAGGATCTAGATTTTACCACTATATAAGGTTCGACCACACAGTTTGGGCCAACCATATATGGATCGTGTGACCTTCCATTTGGTCCCAACAGTCCTCATAAAACCCCAAACTCTCCCATCCTTTACCTTTAGACTTTTTATGGAAACAATACCATATTATGTTAAAACCCCACTTTATGGGAACAACCCACTTTATGGAAACACCCCAATTTATGGAAACAACCAACATTATAGAAACACTAAAATTTATGGAAAATCCATATATTATGGATAATATCTATTTTATGTAAACCCTCTATTTAAGTGAAACTCTTTGTTTTTGGGAAGCTCTATATTTTATGGATGCTCTCAATTTTATGGAAACTAAATTAAAGAAACATCAATTAATAAAATGTGAGGAAATGGGTTATGTACCAGAAACCATAAGTACTAAATCCTCCCCACCATTGGTGTTTCCATCCTCAAAAAGTAAAAAACTCTCAATGACCTATAAGTGTTCCGACCACTACTCTCTCATTTCCTTCTCACGTTCTTATTCCTTTTATTTAATGTGACCATGTTTCCATAAAACCTGAACTAGGCTGATGCTTTTCCCATGCAAAACATTCACTTTCCTATCCATGTTCTACACTAGAATATTTACCAAATATGCATCCATTTCTCGTTAATCTTGATCTCGTGTGATCACATATTCAGGATTAGGGTAATACTTTTTCAACTAGGATACGTGAAACACATTAAGTGCCAAACTAAACCATTGTGGTAATTCCAACTGATATGACACCTCTCCAACCTATTCTAGTGTCTCAAAAAAGCCAATTTGTCTTGGATATAATTTTCCCTACTTCCCCAAGAGACGATGTCCAAGACTTAGTGAGATCTTCAAGAAGAAATGATCACCCACATCGAATGACAATGGTCTTCGATGGTGAACTGCATAAGATTTCTGATGACTCATAGTTGTCTCCATCCTCTTTCTAATCAATTTGATCTTCTCCAATGTTTATTGGACAAGGAATAGCCCAACTATTGATGTTTCAACTTTTTCCACCCAGAATAGTGGAGAATGACAAGGAATCCCATAAAATGCTTCAAATAATGCCATGTGTATTGAGGCTTAATAACTTTTATTGTATGAGAACTCCACTAAGGGTATATGCTACTCCCATGAGTCTCCAAATTCCATTACACAAGCCCACAACATGTCTTCCAACATCTGTATTGTCTTCTCAGATTGTACATCTATCTGAGGATGATACTCCATTCTCAAAGTCAATTGTGTCCCAATGGCTTAGTGTAAGGATTTAAAAAAAATGAGACGTGAACCTCAGATATCAATCTGAGACTATTGCCACTAGTTCATCGTGCCTCTTTCACACTTCTCTGATATAGATTTTTGAAATATGTTTCACCATATGAGTTTCACGAATTGGGATAAAATGGATGACTTGGTTAGATGATCTACTATCTCCCAAATGTCATCCTGTTTCTGGAATATTCTTGGAAGACCTGTAACAAAATATATTGATATCTAATCTCATTTCCATACTAGAATGGGAAATGATTGTAACATACCAGCCGTTCTTTGATGCTCTGCTTTAACCTGCAGACAAGCTAAGCACCACAAGACGAACTTGACCTCCATTATTTTCATGCCTCTCCACCAACACTGTTGCTTCAACGCCTTATACATCTTCGGTGTACCTAAATGTACAACCGATCTCGAATAGTTGTAAGAATGAAGGAGTTGTTCCTAAATACCCATAGGTACAACCATATGATCTATGAAACACAAATTGAACCCCCATTATGTTTCTAGCCCTCAATGGTCTTCCCTCCATTGAGATTTGAACATAAAAAACAGACATTTTGCCTAAGATGTTTGTGCCTCTTTGATCATTTTTACTAAATCAGGAACAAGCGTAGCTAAAAAGAAAATCACAAAATCACCACAGTCTTCACATTCCACATGCATGTCATGTAAGACTGATGTCAACTGCCATTCATCTAGAGATTATTTCTTTAACCAAGCATATGACTTTCTACTCAATGCATTTTCAACCAAATTTCCTTTCCTTAGTGTGTAAATCAATTCAATGTCAAAAATTTTGAGATACTCCATCCATATCCTTTTCCTCAAATTCAAATTTCATTATGAGAAAATTTGTTTCAAGAATTTTTGATATGCAAACACAGTGAATTTCTCACCAAAGAGATAATTTATCAATGTTTTCAAAGCATTGATGATTTCATCTAACTCCAAATCATGTGTTGGGTAATTATTCTCATGTACCCTTGTCTGCCTTGAACCATAAGAAAGCACCTAAAATCGTTGCATGAGAAAACAACCAAACCATGATCCTAAAGCATCACAATACACTACATACCCCTATCCTGATTCTGGAAAGATCAAGATTTGTGCCAATGTAAGAAGAAATTACAATTCCTAGAATGACATGTGACATTCCTCCGTCCAATGGAATGAAGCATTCTTCTTTGTCAGAGCTATATTTATTGAATCTAGTCATTATAAATCACAAACAATGTGTCGGTAGTAACAATCTAGGCCAAGAAAACATCGTATCTCAAAAAAATTCTTCGGTGGTTTCCAAGTGATAATGGCTTCTATATTTTCAGGATCAATAAAAACGCCTTTTTCAGAAATGACATGGAGAAGAAAATGTACTTCTTATATCCAAAAATCACACTTTGATAATTGGGCATAAAAATGAAGATCTCTTTGGATTTGTAAGACTGTTTCCAGGTGAACCTCATGATCATCCCTTGTCTTTGAATTGACCAAAATTTCATCCACTAACACCACTACAAACGAATCCACATATTTTTGAAATATTCAATTCATCAATGCCATAAAGACCACTGGTGCATTCGTTATAAAGAAAGACATGACTATATATTCATAGTGGCCATATCATTTTCTAAATGTTGCCTTTGGAATATCCCCTTTCCAAACTCTTAATTAGTGATATCCTGATTGCAGGTTAGTCTTGGAGAACCACTGAACAACCCTTAATTGATCAAACAGATCATCAATGCGTGGAAGTAAATATCTATTCATTATGGAAACTTATTTAATATTAAGATAATAAATACACATCTGAATTGTTCCATCTTCTATCTTCACGAACAAAGCCGATGCTGCCCATGGAGACATACTTGGTCGAATGAAACCCTTGCTTTCCGGATCCTCTAACTACACTTTCAATTCATGTAACTATGTTGGTTAAATCCTATTATATGGAAGGGAAATATGACTGTTCCCCGAAAGGAGATCTATTGTAAACTTCACTTACCTTAGAGGTACAAACCCTAAGAAGTTATTGGGAAAGACATCTATAAATTGAACCACAACATCTGGAATACTATTTTCCTCGATATATTATATTTATGCCAATGTCAATACTGCCAATTTGTAAGAGATCTTTCCCACCATTGGTTCCAACATGCTCTTTTCACCCTTTGTAACAATCTTATATCCTCAAAAGAGATGATAGATGCCATCCTCAGTTATGAAACTAACAGTTCTCCTATAACATTCGATTGGAGCATTGAACATTGTCAACCAATCCAAACCCAAGATTACATCATAGACATCCATATCCAACATCGAGAAGTCCCATTATAGTTCAGCTCCCTCAATAGTTATAGAACAATCTATACACATGAAGATTCACCATACCCTTTAAACAATAATAGTTTGGAGTTTTATCACAGAATACATCATCTCATGTTTTAAACATAGAGAATTGGTGTCCCGCATAGTCATCATCTTAGTTCTATAGTTCATAGCTCCTCTAGTGAATAAGACCATACATAATCCACGTGGATTTTTAGAAATGATAGATATTGTAAATAGAGTATCTTATTGCAGTCCCAACTCAATGGTTTGGAAATCCTGGTCAATGTTTTGGACCAACTGGAGGTTCACCTGTGGCTCAGGTGAATCCAAATTCTCAAAATCCTCTTTCGACTAGTTCATGAAACTTCTACCAGGTAACATTTCATAAACAAAGAAAAACCTCTGTCAATATCACACTCTCTCTACTTTTGGCTTAGAATTTCAAACATTATCACATAAATGATCACAACATTGTTTTCCAAAACATCATTTTCCCATGATTATCCATTGTTGAAAACACTTCACATGATTTTATAAATTAAACCATTTTCAAAATATGATAAATATATTTTTTTCAATTTCATTAGAAAAACTTTTCAATACTTTTCATTAATTAACACATTTTTTCACAACATGTATCATTTATAGAAATTATTTATGCACTCTTAGTGGGATGTCATTCCCCTACAATGCATTTCATGCTCATATTATTTGATAGACCCATGAAATGATATTTCAAAATTCTAGATGTGTCCCCAAACACTTATTTACCCTAAATCCTGGTAACTTGAAGTTCAACATTAAAGGGTTAGCTACGTCCTTTTTTCTATACATTTCTAGTTCTGAAAATCCTACTCCATTATAAGATTCCCACCCAAGGAATAGGAAAGAAGGGATTTCATCTCTAGAACAAGGAACATCAATGACTACTTGTTAGGAAAGGTCCAAACAATATGATAACATTTGTACCACAATGGAAAGACCATACTGATACTATTTTTAATGACCCACCAATTCTCATTGTCTTGAGAGTACAACGAGTCATTACTAGGAATTTAGAGACATCCCCAAGTTGCCAAAAGGTGGATATAAATACGGATGGGTTTGAAATACAAGTGGGGGAATATTTACCCTTTATGAAAGAAACCAATAAACCTACTAACCATAAGAAAACATTCACAATATGATTCATGAACTAATGGGAGAAAACTCAACAACATTATGTATCTCAAAATCGCATCAATGTAAGCACCAATAGAAGATTAACAATGTATCAAAGTGCATAGTGGAGAGACTACAAAAGACTCTCCAAAGACATCAAGACTCCATGCTCTACAAGATCAAAGATCCAAAATAACTGAACAGCCTAAGCATCACGTGGTAGTGCTAAACACATGTAAAACATTACCTTTTCCCTTGCCCCAGAAGACATCATTTGCAAAAGTACCAAAGTGCCAAATATGGGGAGAGTATAACACTTAGTATGTTTTCCCCAATGACTTCCCTACTCACGCAAAAAGATAGAAGAGTTAGAATCAATTATATAAAATAGTTATATAAAAAAATTTCTCAAAAAAAGTTTATAACTATATATAAACAAGTCTCCAAAACCATTCATTTCCAAAAGCATAGAAGTGCAATTGTAACCAATTTTCCCAGCATGATATTTTTCTAGAAAAATAACTAAACAATCCTCACAACCATTTAAAAATATCCCTTTATTAGAAAACCCAACCATTCATCCAACCCATGAAACCAACCATGCATGCTATGTTATGATAGTTCCATCCTCATGAGCAGTTTCTTATCAATCTTCTAATTCATCACAAGGTAATGATTTTCCATGTGCCATTAACCCTTTGGCACAAAGCATAAGCTCACATTTCATCCAAGCCTCATGTATGTAGTTCCCATGTTCCATTATCCCTTTTTCACCGAGAACCAGGTCGTATTTCAACCAAGACCTATATATTCAACATGAACACACACTACATATGACCAACAATCTTCACCAAACAAACCCTTCAATATAAATAACTTTTCATTGAAAACCATTTTCTTCAATACGATTTCAATGCCCAATCATTTCAATAAAAATCTATTTTTATTGAATAAAATTTATTTTAAAAACCCCATTTTCATCAACCCTTTTGCAATTCTAGAAAATATTTAATTTAATATAATTATTTTAAATTCATGAAACTAAACCCCCTTTTCACAACTATTCACTAAGATCGTGTAATTTCACAAGAACCATATATCATCAGAAATATTATTTTTTCCATGAAATTCAAAATCAATAACCCAATTTGAATCTAATCCAATCAATTATAGAAGGAGGATATGAGAGTGAAGCCACATGCCTTAATGGTTTTGACGAAACATTGACAACATACGAAGAACACACATGAAAGTTGGTCGATTCCCCATGAATGACCATAGTTTGATTAGCCTAGAAAGATCATGACTCAACATTGAATAATTTGGCATATAAAAACATACATATATCCACTATAGCTTCAGATATAAGAAATAATGGAGATCAGATAAGTATATCTAAGAAGATCTAAGAATATGTGACAAATCAGTAAAGTGTGGTGACATACCTCAAGAATCATATCCAGATTATAAAAAAGTAGCATATTTCTCTTCCTCTATCATGAAAAAAACAATATGTATCCTTAAATATTGTTAATAAACATTTATCTTCCCACATGTGGTGTAAATCAAAGAAAATGAGAAGGAGATAAGGAGTATTTTGTAGAAATCAGAAAAGAACCAAGAAGATTGGCACTTACCCCAAGAATTGGGTTTGAAATCACTAAGGGAAGGCTCAAAGTCGGCTCCAACATGTGTGGGGAGGTTTCTAAATCCTTATAGGTAGATTAATCTAAATATTGTGATATTTCGTAGGAAAAATGAAATATATAGAGAAAAAAAGGATTCTCTTTGAAAATAGGATCATGATTTGACATCTATGCATGGTTTGACCACACGATTTGTGCCAACCATGTATGGATTGTGTAACCGCCAATTTGGTCCCAAAACTCCTTATAATACCCCCAACCCCTCCCATCCTTAAACATTACCCTTTTTATTGAAACAAATATTTTTTATAGAAACATTCCACTTTATGGAAACACCCCACTTTATAGAAACAACCCAATTTAGGGAAACACCCCACTTTATGGAAACAACCCAATTTATGGAAACAAACAACATAATAGAAACAATAAAATTTATAGAAACACTCTATATTATGGAAACGTTATATTTTATAGAAACTCTCTATATTATTGAAACTCTTTATATTATGGAAACTCTATCTTTTGTGGAAACTCTCTATTTTATGTAAACCCAATTAAAGACACACAAATTAAAAAAATGTGAGGAAAGTGGCTATATACCCGAAACCAGGGGTACTACACAAAATTTGTACGGAAAAAAATGTCAATATTACCTGAAACCCAACATTAAATTTTATTCTTAATTAAAGGGTAAGATAATTTCATAATCAATTAATCTGTATTATTAGATATTATTAAATGGTTATGTGGTAGATTTATAATAAAATTATGTTTATAATACTAGAGGTTTTTACTGTATAATGAATTTTCATATATAAGGTAATGATTTCCACAACTCACTTTTATTTACGTAAGACATATGACTTATTCACAAATAATTTGTTTTTTGTGGTGTATATACATACCATTAATGTATTATATGGTTTCTGTATTTAAATTAATTGGTATTTAAATATCTATGTTATGATATTTTCTTCATTGCGTTTATTCCTCAATGTTTACCAAATTGGTAAAAGTAATTTTGTGCCAATTTTCCTTCTTTCAGATATATTCCATGTTATTCCACTTTATTTTTTAAGTGGTATATATATTTCCCATTGAAATATTATATAATATATATCCTTATTTCTTGGTTTTTTTATCTTAATGTAATTTTATTATTAAACAGTTCTTGTGATGTGAGGTTACCAAAGTGTTAATAGTTTCATTCCAAAATCTTGTCGCTTATCAGGAATTTTTATTACACTTCCTTTGATGAAATATTATGATCCATATATCATTAAATACAGTTACGTTTCATCCCCTATTGATATCCACAATATATTCATTTATTAATACTATTTTACACTTTTTTGTAGTGATTATAATTATTAAAATTGTTTTTCAAATATATGATTCATTTCTCCTTTTGATTGGATATCTATGTTCTCTCACAACTATGTTTTCTAAAAAGGTATTAAAATATATTATACTACAATAATATTGTATATAAAGTTCATTTTTATCTATTTATTATCTTTTTTCAAAAATGGGTTTTAAAAATTTATCTTCTTATCATTCTTTGATGAAGACAATTTTCTAAAAAAACAAATACTATGCAAAATGGATGTTTTTTACATATGAATTCATTACCATGAAAACCCTTATTTAATTAAATATTCCTTTGATATTTTACAAGATTAATTTTTTTATGAATCTTTTTTCCTATAATAATCTAAGAATTCATTTTTAAGTGTTTTTCAAAGAAAATTATTTAAAAAAAATTATTATCAATTTAAATTTTAAAATATTTTCACAATTTAATTAATGTATTTGAATTGTATTTCCAATTAAAAAATATTTAAAAATTTATTGAAATTGAAGATTTATTTTCAAATGTTTTAAAGCATATTTTAAACGTTTTTTAGGTAAAATATTTTAAAGGTGTTGTCAATATTCCATTATATATCTTCAATGATATATGCAATGAAAAATTATTTCAAAGTTAAGTATATATTAATGATTAATTTTCTCAATGGGTAAAGATATATCCCTCATGAAATATTTTTAACCAATTTTCCATGATTTATATATGTGTTTTGAATGTAGTTTCAACAAAAAAGATTATCAAAGTTTTATATGTTATTAAAAGTAATATTCCTAGTGATATTTTAAAATATTTCTCCATCTAAGATGACATCCTTGGTTTTAGTTTAGGATTTACTAGGGATATTATACAATGACACCACTCAGTCACTTCTCTAAATGGATTATGTTTTGATGTCATCATTGTTATGAAACCCATTTAACTTTCATGTATAATCTATTTATGAATCCCACTTATTTTTAAATGTTATGATTTGATAAAATAATTATGAAATATATTTTTTTATATAGTTTAATATATGATTCCACCTTTACGAAACTCATTTCATTTCATGGTTTCTAATATGAGTTTTTATGACTTTGTCATGGTAGTATGTATGATTTCCTTATGTGATGGGTGGGACCTATATATTCCACTTTTTCAATGGGTAGAGATATATATCTCATGAGATAATGATGTGAATCTAGTAGAAAGGCTTGATCCACTATGAATGATAGGGAATCTCATTCTACTTTTCCAAGACGGGGAAACCCGATCCACTATTGGAAGATTATAAAACTTGATCGCTTATAAGGAAAGGACTAAGACATGAAATTGTAGACTATCCCACCTAGTGTGTGTAGTACCCATGACGTTCCTTGATAATTTTGTGTCAATTATCCTTGACTTATAATGAAATATATTACATGTTTATTTGTTTGTTACAAATTCAAAGTCATGGGACTTTGATATGCTCACATCGTTCATTTTATTGATTATCTTATGATTTATGTCTTGTTAATATTTAATAATTATGACATGTCTCATGTTTCATAAAATTGAAATGAAAGTTATGATTTCCAAATGTTATGCTCATGTTCTCATCCATTTATGTTCAGGTTATTCTTATATATTTCCATCATTAACCCATATTGATCATTTGAGCTCACCCATTTCTATTGTTTGTTTTCATAAGGTTATGAATAAATGTGTTATGTAGAAGTACCTAAATAAATGTTCTTTGTGTAATCATTCATGAAATTTCACCATGATAAGAGATTTTGTTCCAAGATTCTAAATACCTTAAACTATTATTTTCCTCATTCATTTAATACTATAATGTGTTGAATATTCCTCAAAACTAATGTAATATACAAATATGTTAAGACTTGGTCTCTATATTTGATATCAAAAAAATGTTTTTGTGAACCTTATAGAACTAATATGATAATTATTTAGTGACATCCCAAGTGATATTTCTAAGGATATGTCTAGGGATATCTCAAAGGATAATAATAAAGATGAGTTAATTTTATGAAAAATTTCCATTAATTTTGTTTAAGGATAGAGTGAGTGGCTTCTTAGCAATACATCCCTTTCTGGTTACCATCAGTGGATGTCGCTCTTTTACAGATGTACACCAATGTACCATGAAAACACCATATTGAGGTGAATTTTGTCTGAAAATGATACACAACAATAGAACAAGCTTGACACAAGGTTTGATACACCCTGGGGGTATGATATGGAAATTCAAAAACACTTTAAAAACCTTTAGTAAGTATTCAAATAGAATATGATTACAAATTACATAGGATAAAACAACGGTGTCATAATTTTTAAATGCTTGAAGTTTTTTTTCATGATTATGTAGTTTTGTGCCATGATATGTGATGATCACACTATGGTTTATGGTTTTATTCGATTGAAGGAATAAAAAGAATTAGTATTAAAATTTAATATGGTGTAATATTTCTAGATGAAAATATTAATTATTTGATTACAAGATTGATGGAGGTTGTGATCATGTGTTACCAGTTTTCATAAAACAAGATAAAAACATATACATTAACCCACTATCAGACTCACAAAGGATGTGAAGGAAGAAGTTCGATGAGATTTGGGTAATGAAGACCATGGAAGAAATAATACTTAGTTTCCATTATGTTAAGAATGTGTAAAGAATCACCTAAGTTACTATCTTTGTGAAATAAGAATTTTGTTCTGAATGTTGAAAGGAATGACACAAAGAATCTAACATCAATAAAAATGTGAAGAGATTGTTAAATTAAATTGATGATAATATTATCATACCATATACATCATTAAAGGATCAATTATTTAGGTGCATAATGAATTTTCAATATGAAAATCAATTTCATAAGATGAAATCTCCCAAAGAGAGTCATAAAGGTGGTAACAGTAATGGTCATAATGATGATGATGGGGAGAGTAAAAATAAAATGTGAAAAGAATGAGGTATTATGTAATATTTTGAGGTGACATTATTATGAATTGAAGATTAAGTGTAATAATTATTATGTTATATAAATAATTAATATAATGATTTTATAGTTTTTATTTTTTGATAATGATTCAAAATAATACATGGAATGTTTCTGATGGACTATAAAGGTGAATTAATTGCATGGTTATGTTCATGGATAACACATGAATAATTGGAATATAATCCTTAATATGATACTTATGTTAATATAATTTTAATTACAGAAAATATTTTTGATAGTATAATGTAAATTGGATAGAACTAATTTCCATAGAACCAGTTACTGTCTTGATGACATGTGGTTTATGTTTTTATTGATGAATATCACACCGTTATTAGATTTAATACATATATCAAATAAAAATAAGAATTTAGAAAATGGAAATTTATTTAAACAATATTTGTTGTAATTTAGGTTACTACCATGTTTCAAAAGAATACATGATAAAGTTATTCACTTGTTTAGTATTAGATATCCAAGAGCTGAATTATGATATATAGGGGATCAAGGATATGCTAATATTGGTGAATTTAGTTATCATATTTATAATTTTTTGTACATCCATATTTCACAAGGGTTATATGTTTAACAATTTATGCACTAGGTTATGTTAAAATATTATCTCACCATATATGGATTTAGGAATATTTGAAAACAATGAAAACCTTTTTGTGAGAAATATATATGGACTATCCTATAGTTGTATTTATGGATCTCAATAATTGTTAATTGTTTAATAAGAAAAAATTCACCTCCAATTTGTGGAATATGAGATGAAGCTGATGTTGATGAAGGTACCAAAAAGGTTAGGTATTTTCAAAAATCATGTAAGTATATATATTTAGGAAAATTCCTTAACATTTGAAAAAATAATCTTTTAACCAAATATATTATCCTAGTACCTCTATTTGTGATGAATTATATGGCCCCATAATCATCAATAATTTTTGAATTGGTGACAGTTAAATTTTTCTGGAATATGTTCTTTATCACAATAGTTTGGAAAATTATACATATATTTCTCTCCCATGTCCATGTTTTAGTTTCCCACCTATTATCTCTTATGTGTGTTACTTTGGGATACTATTATATTTCTATCTATCCAATTTAAATGGTTGTTATATTATTCATTTTGATGATGTGGGTTTCTATGAAATCCAAATTTATGAATCAAATTTTGAAAAACCTAAATGATTTTCATTGGAAAAATTTATTTTATATGAGGTAAAATTTTACAACTGCAGATTTTGTGAATTATTTATTTCAATTTAATATAATCTTTTTGATATTTTAAATTTCACACACAACTAAATAACTATTTTTTCAAATAATTTCACAATTTTTTGCTTTTGTTATACACATAAAATGTAAAGATTTCAATTCATGAAACACGATGTTTTTCTGGTATTAAAAAAATATGTAGTCCATATAATGGATTGTGTTTCTTGTAAGGTGGAGTTTTACCAATTTATAAAATACTATTAATATTATATTTAAAATATTATTACAGATATCACCTAGGTTTTGGAATGGATATTAAAAATAACTAAATATTGAAAATAAATTTACACACATATATAAATATAATCTTATTTCATCAAAAAGTAGATAATAATGTATGAACTATTTGAAAATACATAAATCACTTTTATAGAAAAAATATTTTCTTTGTATAACACAAATTTATTTTAAAAATTTTGAAAAACCACACTTTATTAATGTTTTGAAGTAAATTTATATATTATATATTCAATAAATATTTTTAGTACACATCCAATATCTTTTATAGGAATTATATAAGAATTAATGCTTTTGTTTGAATTAAAAGTTATATTTTTTATGAAAGGTAATTTTTACACCATTTGATCGAGAAACCATTCTTAATCCATTTTTTCACAATTATAAATTTTATATGTCCAAATAAGCTTTATTATTTAAATATTAACATAAAAAATATCAATGGGATATTTTTTTGTATTTCCCTCTGATGTTTAATTTTTTGATGAATTCTAAAATATACTGATTTTTTAATCAAATCATTTATATTATCTTATTTACAGATTTGGACAATTATATTTTAATTTATTTTTATTGTTAATTATATAAATATAATATCAATTAATAAAATATAGGTCATTTTAATCACCTTGACATTGAAATTGGTTATAAAAACATCCAAAACATTTGAACATTATTAAAATAAAACCTTGGATTGTCATCTCGTCTACAGGGTTAAATTTAAATTAATTTCATCCTCATATTTGATCGGAATTTGTCAAAATATATTCCATGTTATTAATAATAATATTTTATAATGTCTAATAATGTCTACATGGGGTTTTACCAAATATATTATTAGATGTGATTAATGTTAATTACAACGATTAAGAGAAAATATAGCTTATCTTAAGACTAAACCTAAATCGTTATGGCCAATAAACATAGAAAAATCTACAAAATATATTTATAGACATATTTGTATGATACAGTATCCTAGATAGATTTGGTTCCATTATTTTATCCACATTTAATATGAATAGCTTGGCTGAAATTCCCTTTTCAAAATTTTAAAATAATTCCACTCCTCTACCATTCTAAAAAGAAAATCATCCCTATAACTTATTCACACCTCTAACGCCATTTTCCCTTGAAAATTATTCCCATATATCCTCCAAAACATACACAAATTTATCTTATAATCCAATTTTTTGGAATTAAGAAAACTGAGGAAGCCCTTTGGTGTAAACCAAGAGGGGTTACCCAAATTAGAGGTAACATCATTCCTCAAGCTCTTTTATTTTATTTTAATTATCCACTTGCTAAAATATTCATATATCATGATTATATAATATCCTACATATGATAACTACATGTAATTTTTTTATTCTAGGTGTTAAACCTACTCTTACACAGATATCCATATAATGGGTAATTGACTTACTATTCTTGTGAATGAGGATCTACCTCCTCATAGAACGATGATGTTTTTTCCATTACCACCTCTCATGGGTTGTAATAAATGAAGAAACTTCTATTTTTATATATTATTTTTTATATTTATTATTTGTTTAATATTCATTAATTAGTATATAAAACACACCTCTATTCATTAAATTTAATGTAAGAATTATAACTTTTTTTGGATGTGTGGAATACATCCTCCATAAAGCGATGTGATTTGTTCATACATTACATGTAATGTATTAATTATGGGTTTAGTTAGATAATAAGATATACATGAAATAAATATTAATCCGTAATGATAATATACATATACATAAGTGTATTTCATTTAATTTCTTTCTTTTAAAATGATAATTAAATGAAAATATTGTCTATGCATATGAACGACCTACAATATCTATTACTGGTGTACTCCATTTCACATTTATAAAATATATAGATTTTTTAAAATATATATAAATAATATATATTATATTAATATAATGGTATTTATTTTTTTTAAAAATAAAATCATTCTCTAATTATGAGGATCAATGAAAACAAGTCAAAACACATGTATGAAACTACCCAGATATTTCCAAAAAGTTTGTGAAAAAATGGAATTATCAATAAATTGATATTATAAAGTCATAATAAATTAATATATGGTATTCTATATAATAATAATTTTTTTCATTGATTTATAACAAACATTAATTTATTATACAGGAGGATTGAACCTGTAAGAAGAATGTCAAGACCTAAGGTAAGGGTTCTCTTGAATCACTTTTATTTCTTTGAGACATAGGCCATATTCAACACTCATTTAATTTTTGTGGTTTATATAATTAACATTAACATGTTAAATGATTAAAATATTTAAATTATCGGGTATTAGCATATGCATTTTATGATCTATCATTCAATCAGTTTAGCGATCAAAATGTACCAAATTAGTAAAGTAATTTTGTCTTAATTTTCCTTTATCAAGATACATGTCATGTTATGAACCTATGTTTATATATGGCGAGTATATACTACCCCTTGATAGGTTATATCTTGAATACTCTTATATGAAGGATATTTTCAGCTTCATTTAATATAATTATTTCATGGATATAATGATTTAAGGTTTCTAATGTGTTAATAGTTTATTGTTACTCTCTCATCATTTATCGTAATTATTTTGTATTATGATTAAATTTTGGAAATATTACGATCCACATGTTAATAAAACTGATGAATCATATTATACTCTTATAATAAATTCCATATTCATGAATTAGTACCATTTTTTCACTCTTCTGTACTTAATATAATAAAAAAATGTTCTTATGAAAACATGAATTTATTTCCCCTTTCATTTTAAATTCGGTGTTCACTCAATAAAAATATTTGTAAAAATGTTTTCAATTTTTTTATAATATTATATTATGATATATAAAATAAAATTTCACCCTTGTTTTACCTTTCACAAGAAAATGGGTTTGAAAAAGAAATGTTATTTTCATTTTCTGATGGAGGGACTTTTCTATACATTTTAGAGAGAAAAAAAAGGAATGTTTAGCTTGTAAGGATTTATTTTTCGTCATGACCATCAAATTATAATACTTACTATGAAAATTTTAAGGATTGTGTTTTTTTATAAAATATTTTTCTTAATAATCAATACATTTATTATATTTAAATATGCTTTCAAGGAAAAGTGTTTTTAAAAATATTTTATGATCATGAAATGGTTTGAATGATTTTAAATGATTTCTTTAATGTCTTTGAATTCTCTTTTAAATGAAAAAGTTTTTCAAAATGGTTTATGTTTAATAAATTTTTTCAAATGTTTTCAAGATTATTTTATATGTTTTCATGGAATAATATTGAAAAGGTGTTACCAAACTTCTATTATATGTTATTAAAGATATTTTATGAGAATTTTTTTAAAATTGTTTATATTTTAAAGAATTTTTTTTTTCAACGAAGAAAATGCATTTACCTTTGTAAATGTTTTAAATGGGTTTCTATGATCACATTATATGTTTTATAGGTGACTTCCATAAAAATGATATTAACAATGTTATATGTTTTTAAAATAAAATTTCCAATTGATATTTCAAAATCCTTATCCATCTAAGATGACATACTTGGTTATATTTTAGGCTTTACTAGGGATGTGATCCATGGACAGCGTTAACATTACTTATATGAATACCATATTTTTTGATTGAATGATTTTTATGAAACCCATTTCTATTTCATGAGTTATATCATTTTGAAACTAACATTGTTTTATATGTTATGAATTGATGAACTAATAGTGTACAATATATTTTTTCACAAAATATGATGTGATTATTTTTTTATGAGACCCATTTCTTTTCCTTGTTTATTATTTGAATGTTTATGAATTTACGGAACATGTATGTATGATTTCATTATTAGATGGATGGGCCCTATATTCTCTCCCATTCATTAGTTAATTATTTTTATTTCATGAGATAATATTGGGAATCAATTTGACATGATTGATGTACTATGGAATATATGTAAGATTGATCCACTATGGGAATATGGGGAATACCAATACACTCTATGAATATAGGGAAACTTTATTCCCTTCAAGTAAATGACTCCTAATTGGGATGTTGGTGTGTCTCGCCCAGTAGGTATTTTCCCCATGAAATTAACTGATAAATTTTCTGCAATGATCCTTGACTTATATGAAATGATATTACATATCTATGTGTTTTCCACAAATTTTAAATTTTATTCCAATGATATGGTTACATTGTTCATATTGTTGATTATTATATGATACAAGTATTATGAAATATAGATCATTATTCTAGGTCTCATATTTTGATCAATTATATAAATGATATGATCTTCAAATTTCATGCCCATGTTGACATACCCTTATGTAAATGTTATGGTTATTTATTTATTTTGTTTACCCTAATTATGAATTTGTGCTCACATGTTTCTAATTTTTTTTCTATATGTTAAGAAGAATGTTTTTAAGTAGATGTTATAAAGGGGATGATTTTTGTGGAAAATATTTAATCTCTTTCACCATGTTATATTATTGTGATCCTTTTTTAGAAACTCACTAAAATATTATATTCCTTGGGCGTGTACTTTTATAATGTGTTGAATATTCAAAAAAATGATATAATATCAATGTATGATATGCATGGGTTGCTATATTATAACTCAAATTTTATTAAACACTATTAATTTAATATATTGTATAATAAATTCTATATAGGGAATACTTACACACTCCATCATATATATAATTCCATATGAAATGGAACACTGAAATAGTTGGTATAAATCTTCATTAAGGGAAACCTATCAATTAATAAAAAATAGATAAAAATCATGTGTGATAACTTGAATCTGGGTAAAAAAATTATAAAAATTCCATTGAATAATAAGATATTTTAAAAATGTAGTGATAAATCATCAAAGATATATAATGATGTAAAAAATCACTATTGTTTTATATATATTCCATGACATGGAAACATGTTGAAATAATTATAGCCCACAAAACACATAATATGAATGTGGAATAACATTTAATTGTCACATTAATATAAGAAAATATAATAATAAATTTTTACGAGAACTCTAAAATTCTCACACATTATGTTCTGATAAAACTCATTCATGTTCATACATTATGATGTCAGTTAATCAAATCATTCTCACATATTTTTTTGTGAATAATACCAATTATTTTCATGTATTATCATTATATCATGTGAAAGAAAAAATTTGAACAATTAATTGGAGGGAGATATAAGACCCCACCCATCACATCATAATATAGAATACTTATTTTTTGCAATGGAATATAATAAATCATCATATTAAGAAAATACAATCTAAATTGAAAATGGGTTCCATGTCATTTCCTTAGCATATAAAAAAACATGACATCCAAACTGGAATTCTTATCACTATAAATTCAATATTAATAATTGATTATAAAATAACTTAATGTTTTAACATGAAAATTAATTCATAATGGATATTTATTTTTTAGGTAGAGATCATAATGTATGTGAAATAAAAAAAGGTTTTCTTAAGGATTTTCAATCATAGTTTAACACAAATAATATGAAATTTTGTTAAAAATTATTAAGAGGGATAAAAAATGTAAATTAAAAACCATAGTCATCTAAGAATTATAATTATGGGGACCTTTCAAATAAATTAAATTAATGGTAATTCCATTTTGTGTGGAAGATAAAAATTTGAGAATGAGAAATAAATTTTATTTTTATTTTCACATTCCCTTTTAAAATCAACATAATTAAAAATAAAAAAAATTATTTACAGAACATAAATAGAAATATAAATATCATATGATCTAAAAAATAATTTTTTTTCATCTTATAAATGGATAAAATTTGTGGATAATAAAATATGGGCATAGAAGAACAATATCCATTATAAATGTAAGGAATTGTACATAAAAACATAGAATGTTTTAAAAAAGATAATATTGATCAAATATGAATATTTTGAAAATAAAAATTACTTTATCTAGTTAAAACCATAAAAATTAATATATAATAATTAAATTATAGCATATGAGGAACTATAAATATCTCATTCATGGAAATTTTCATGTGTCTTAGTGAATGAAAATTGAGTCGATGAAACTCATACCTCTAGTCCTGACTCACATGATTCGTGCATCTAACTTAACAAAAAAACTAGGTTATTAAATAAAATAATTAGAACTTTATTCTATTATATTTAATTATTATGGTCAATTTAGCATTTCATATTACACATTTGAATATATTTTATTAACTCCCCAACAACTTTGTGGATTATAGTCAATTTATCTAAAACTAATTTTGTTTGATTTACATGGTCAAGGGAGTTATATAACACTATTATCATCTCAATAATTTATTATAAATATTTATAATATTATTATTGTAGCTGATGTATTTAATATTTTAATATTTTCGTAAATATATATTAAAATTAAGATAAGATTTTTTTGATCCCATATTATGGTAGTTAAATTATAATAGACATTTATTTTTAATATTACAGACAAGATATAGAAAAACAATTATAAAAAATATCAATATTATAAATGACCTATTATTTTGTTGAATTTATTTATTTTTTCTAAAATTTAATGGGATGAATAAAAATTATAAGAGCCATTTTTTGAGGTGGTATAATGTTCATATACACGTATGATCTTATCATCATTCAATTAATTGAAGAAAAAAGTTGTTAAAAATTATTTATATTTATAGAATAATGATTATTTCAATTTTTTTTAAAGGTTGGGGCCAAAGCCTCATTTTTATTATTAAGTCAAAGAAAATTCTCTTTTAACTGGGTAGAGGGAAACCCATTACATAGCCCGAAGGCCCAGTGGGCCTGTAGCCCATTACATAGCCCGTAGGCCCAAATTCTAAGGCCAATTCACATTCTGTGAATAGTAACCTGCTGCTACAGTACCGCACAAAATCGCCGCCGCACATATGGATGAGTTATGTTTTCATTTTCCTTTTGAAATATGAGAAGATGAAAATGGGTTCTCTATCAACATAAAAAATATCTTTATACTAATTATTCTAACTTTTTTATACTTGGTTATTTATTTAAAAGTTGTGTAAGGTTGAAGAATATATAATACATGAAATCACAAGGTTTGCATGAGTAACTATTCCCTGATTATCTTCTTTTAGATATCTCAATAATCCAAATTATGATTTTTTTAGTAAAAAAGGAACAACAAGAATGTGGATAAGTGTAATGGTAATTTTTTTTGGATAGATAGTGGTTGATATAAGGTTATCCATATGTGTAGATATGTGAAGGATGCCAATATTATTTTATATGTTATAGGAGTGGAACCCATATAAATACAATTAACTATTTAATAGTAGAAATTTCATTTTCAAAGGACTGTAGAACAAAATAAAAAAATCAAAATGATAATATTTATTAGGGATTAAATAAACATAAAAAAATCAATTGTATAAAAGGTGTATTAATATTTATGGACTTATCTCTTAGTTAAACAATTTACAATATTATCGTTAAATAATCTAATACTTTTTTACCTAGGTAACTTATTTTTTGGGGACAAATAATATATTGACATTATTAGAAATTTTTTAAAATACTAATTTCCAATAGGAAATCCATTTTAATTATTTATAATTATAAAGAGGAAAAAATTAATTGTAATATCAATATTTGAAACATAATACAAATAGTTATATATATATATATATTATTTTGAGAATACAAATGATTTTACACCACAGTTAGGTATATGATTTATTCTCATGAAATTTATTGATTTATGAATAGAAAAGAAGAGTTATGTCACTTTAAAACTAATACAAAACCAAATGTAACATTATAATTACATAAATAATGAAAATGTTGAAAATTATCTCGTTTAGGTGAATAAAATATAACTTCTATTCCCAAATGTAAATCATAGATTTATAAATCCAAAATATAGTTTTTAAATATTTTTTCACTCCAATAAAAATATATCATTTATTATAAAATGGATTAATAATATTTTCATAAATTATTAAATCAAGAAGGTTTTAATAATGATATGGTATTTTGAAAATAGTATTCTTTTACTATACAATAAAAAATAATCCATCAAAAAAATATCCCAAAATATTTATCTTCTGATTTATTTTTGATTTTATGAATGTAAAAGTGAAATTATTTTTACAAAATTAGTATTATAAAAATTTTGTATTCAACATTTACATTATATCATATAAGACATAGAAAGCTATTATTTATAAAATAAAACAAATTCCTTTTCTATCACTGGTTACATTTATATTTTCTATCTACCTATTACAATTGAATGTATATGAAAAATTATTTTAATGTTTAAAAATTAAAAAAATTTATTAGATTCATCTTCAAATTATGTTATATTTATATTTAAAATGGAAAATTGAGGAAATAGTTTTTGTTTAATAATAATTAAACACTATTATTTTATTTTATTGTGAATTACTGTTATACTTTAAAAAAATTAAATGATCCAAATTTTATAATATTTTTTCAAATTATACTACATAATAGAAAAAAACTAAGTTATAGAATATTTCATAATTTTTTAAATATAAAACATGTCCCCATATGTTTTAATGAAAAATATTGTGAATAATGTATGCACATTTAATATGATAAACATCTATTAAAAATTAAATAAACTATAGTGCAATTAATATTGAATGAAACATAATTGTCATACTATAAAAATTATATTTAACAGTTCATAATTTGCTTCGCATATAATGTTTTATTACATAATAATGAATGGTTTTATGTTACTCTAAAAACATGTATCATACATTTGAAACTATTAGATTACAATGACATAATTACCATGAATATAAAACTAATGAATTTTATTTAGTTTTTAAAAAGAATCATGAATATAATAACATCTATATAGTTATATATATAATATTGAATATGTGTGAAATAAGAGTCAATGTATAGTGGTAGGTTTTGGTCTCTTTCCATTCATCTATCATAGGTTTAAGCTATACATCCCTACTAGACACAATGTGTTGTCACCTATCCCGAATATTTCACTTTACCTAAAAAACATTTTAATAAATAAAATTCCATTAATCATTAAAAATATATACCAAAAAAATATGTGATATACATATAGAATTATGGTTAATAATTATAATGAAATTAATATAAAATATACATATTTAATTTATAAAAAAATTATAAATATAGTCACTCAAAAAATAAGATATTACGTTATATCCCCATTACATTAATTTATTACTAAATTTTTTAATTATAAATATATAATGAAAAAAGATACGGTTATCCCAATGGATGAAATTAATTATAACAAAATTACTAATGTGATATCACTCTTGCATTTATCATTGATAATGGAATGATTTTGGAAATTAAATGAGGGTTACTTATATGTAAATTTATATGATCTCTTTGTAGATAAATATTACTCATTCCTAATGTTATATAAAATTATACAAGTGGGAGAAAAATATATTTTTATGAATTTTCATCCAATGATTCTCAATCAAATAATAGTTGTATACTTTTTAAGTAATCAACACACCACTCTATTTTAATGATAATTTCATACACATTCCCCAAGGTAACTACAAAATAATCTAATTAAACATTCATGATATGAAATAATGAGTTTATCCATAATAATATGATTCATTAAAAGGATCAGAGTTAATAACATGTGTAAATTTTAATCATGGTCTAATTCAGCAACAATGACTAAATAAGATCTTCCTTGTTCCCTTAGTTGTATAAATTCTTGATGTTTATAATCCATGTTAGATATAGAATATGTAATTTTTTATCATTTTAATAAAATACACATATTTATAGAATTTATTAGTTAGTGGAACCTTTGGAACCACATAATTTCATTCCATCTTATTAAATACACAATTTATTTATCAATAGTATTGTTTTTCAATGCACCTCTATTTCAAATGTAAAACATTTTTTTACCCCTTGGAAAAATTTTCTTAAGTGATTCTCCACATTTTATTGGTTTGTAGGAATTTTAACCTACATTATTCTAAGGACTTCATTAGATTGTATTCCAAGAAACTCCATTTATCTATTATTTTGTCTATTAATAAATTAAGCTTGATTTAAGATGTTAATCATAAATCAATATAGTTATCTATGAATAACTATAAGAATTTACCATCTAAATCCTATAATATTTTGTTTTTCATATGTACAATAATTTCATTATCCATCCACACAATGTGAGATTTATTCCTCTATCTTCTACCCATTTACTAAAATAATGATATTTAGTTATTATAATACATATAAATGGAATAATATGAACATAGAATAAATTAGTCGTAAATATATTGTGTTCTCTATCTTATGATTTTTTGGGTTTTAAAATATCTTAACCATAGTTATTTTTCTTTAAGTCTTTCTAACATAATTAAATCTATTATATATTTTTACAGCCTTTATAATAGTTTTATACGATAATGTAAATCAATAAAAAATATCCCCCAGAGGTGTCAAACCATGTGTACAATTAGGCCCACTTATAATAAAGTGGATGAAGATCTTATTAATACCCAAAAATATGTTTTATAGTTATAAACATTTTTTAAATTTATTAATTATTATAGATACACATACATGTATCCATAAATTTCTATTAATAATAGGAAACCATAAATTCTTTAATTTAACAAAATTGTATGAAATTTACTATAAAATGACTTATCCATATATTTGTCAATAAAATTTTCTGTTACAAACCCCTAAAAATATTTATATCAATATCAGATTGCAAATGAATTGATCTATGATAATAAACATATATATATATTAAAATATTTAGTTAATATAAAATCACACCTTAAAATAGTCAACGAATCCATGAACCCAAAGATTATTTGTCTTTGGAGATAGTCTATAATAAATATATTTTTAAAAAACATTAGATCATCATCATCCATTATCAACTCTGCATAATAATTCATATTATATGTAGTAATAAATAATGTTCTGTAAGTATGTAAAAACAAATGAAGTAGTTATTTCAAAAGTTTAGTAAGGGAAATATAAAAATGATCCTTAATATGTTATATCATAAACATGTGAGAAAAAATGATTATTGAGATACATTTATGATTAACAGTTTTTTTGAATCACCAAATGTAGTCATATGTAAATGATAGATAATAAATTATATTTGAAGGGGATATAAAAAATCATTGGAGCTTGAAATAGATACCACAACAAGGAAAAATATAGAGTCAAATATAAATTACATAAACATATTTAAAAAGTGTTATAACATCGAAAAGAATAATAATATTAATCATATGTAATTAAAACTTTTTGAGAAAAACAAATTATTCTCACACATTTGGTTGTAAAAAATCCCAAAATTTTCTATACATTATGATATGAGATAACCAATTGATGATCATGAATTATATTCTGGACAAACCTAACATTTTTCATTCATAATCATTATCATAATAGATATAAAAAATTAACTGACGCATAACCAAGAAAACTAAAACCCCACCCCTTATATAATGATTTTCCATTTTTATGTATAGCTCATGAAAATAATCAATCATTTTAATATTAATGAATTCGTGGAATGCAAAATCAGTCACATATCATTTCTAATTGTATCACAAAATATGACATAAATATTATATCTATTGTTAACATAAATTAAATATCCCAAAATAGGCATGCAGTAATAATGTATGATATTGAGAATAATATAATATGTAATTGCTATCTTGAATTTTTTTTTATTATAGTTATGAAATGTGTAGTGTCAGAAAAATGTTAACGAGTAAAAAATAAATTCCTTTATTTGCTTAAAATACCTTATTACAACCCACATCATTATAAATATTAAAAAGTAATATTTAATGAAATTAATTGGAAATATAGTTATCGTGGGTGAAAATCATAACTGCGTTTCAAATTTATTAATGAGAACATTAGAGGGATGAAAAATATGGACATGAAAGAATAATATCTATTAAAAATGGTAGGAAGTATTCACAATGATATATCATATTATAGATTGATAAAATTGATAAAAGATGAAAACTTTGATGATATATTGTAAATTTTCAGGATAAAAAATAAAAAAAATATTTATATAATATATATATTATTGAATAACAGAAATATAAAATTATTTTTCAATGAAACAATTTTATGAATCAATGAAAGAAAATTGAGCCGATGAAACCATTGACTGATGTCCGGACTCTCATGGTGGCCACATACAACATCCCAAATAAATAAATATTGTTTATTAAATTATATTTTTTGAAATTTATTTAAATTATTAACATTTATAAGGTCCATTATTTGTATATTTCACTCACATATATTGTTTTCTCTCTCTCTTCAACAGTTGGGGTATGATAATAAATTCAACACAAGATTCATTAGTGTTATTATTTGGGTCAATGTATTTTTAAAATAGATTCTCTATCTCTACAATGTTATAGAAATAATTCTTAAAATTATTATTTTATAGAAAACCTTCATAGCTTATTAGCTTATTAGTAGGAGTTTCAAATTATGAAAGGTTAATCTATGTTATCTTTTTTAGGTGGTAATATTAATAATTAAAATTCATTTCCAATATTATCATAATAATTGAAAGAGTTTCCAAAAAAAATAATTTTATGAATATAATATTTATTTATAAAAAATATTCATATAACAATTCATATTATGAATTAAAAAATAAATATTTGTGTCATTTATTGATGCTGTATTTCTCACCCACACATCAGAAATGTTGAAATAATTAAACATATATATGATAAAGAGGGTAAATAGTGATTTATATTTATAGAAACATAATTATTTAATATATATACTTTTTAATATTAAAATTTATATTCAGTACCATCATTGTGAAGTGTTGATGAAATAAATTTAATGATTCTTGGAAGAGGTAATTGATAGGTGCAAACAAGTAACATTTTCATTTCTTATTGGATGAATGAAAATTATAAAATGGTCTTTAAATAAACATAATTAAATTTAAACATAATAACTATAACTTTTATCTATACAAGAAGTTTTATTGAATATTATTAGGATTAGGAAGAATAAATAAAACAGAAAAATCCTATGTTTACATTATGATCTCCTCATTAAATATCTTCTTTAGGGCCTCTCCTTTGGCCCTTATAAGATGGTTTATTGGTTATAATAGAACATCTAGGGTGTTTATAAGGGACTTATGTAGTTATTTGAGTATATATTTGTTGATATAAGGTTATAGTCATTTATTATAAACTGAGGGGTTGAAGCGATCCTTTTAAAGGTAAGAGGTGTGGCACACTTATAAATATTCTTAATATAAAAATAATAAAAATCTTATAGAAATTAAAAGTATATACAAATGGATATAGTTTTGAATAAAGAATATTTGATGGTCTCAAAAACATCAATAAATAATATTTTGACAAGTTTTAGTTATATTTTTTCTTTTATCTTTTAGTTTATACATTTACAACATTTAATCTTAGAAAAAATTAATTTTTTTTAACCCATGTGACCTATTTATATTCCCAAAAATTATATCGTATAACATTGATAAAATTGATTAATATTATTACTAATTTTAAATAAATAATAAATAATTTAATTTAAAATTACGATAAAAATTAATTTCAAAATAAAATGTAATACAAAACATTATTTGGAAACTATTATTTAAGCATAAAATTTCTATAAGAAATGAATCAGTTATACAATTCATTATCATTATATTTATAGTTTTATAAATAAAAAATTTATTATTATGTGATATTATAACCAATCTGAATCTAGATGAAACATTTTAATTACCTAATTAATGAAAATAAAAAAATGTTCTCATTTATTAAATAAAAAACATGTTATAGTGTAAACTATTAGACTTATATTTCTATATCATGTGTAATATTTTTAAATATTTTATTTTACACTTTTATATGTTTTTTTAAATAATTTTTAATAATCTATTGATTTATTCATATTTCTGGACGACGTCTTGAAAATGGATGTATTTTTAAAACTATATATTTTACATTTTAAAATCATCCTTTTTAGAAGAGTATAAAAAATTAACCATAAGATAATTTTGAAAATATAAATTTAAATAAAAACGAAATTTATTAATATTAAATTTATAAAATTAATGAATTTAAATTTGAAATGAAATAATATAAAACAAAAAACTCTATTTTTAAAAACTAAATTTATTTATATTATTTTTAGTGGTTACAATTATATTTATTATCTTATTTTAATTTTTATTTGGTTTATTGTTTTGTTTTTAAATATTTAAAATAGTTTATTATATTAAATTCTTCTTCAAATTAATTTAATTTGAGTTACTAAATATATACTCAATAAAATTTTATTGGCGTAACAAACACTATACATTTCCAATTAAATTGAATGTAAATAGAAATTTTACTTTTATAAAAAATTAATTGTCACATTATTCAAATTATTGTATGATAATAAGGATAAATAAATAAGAAGAATTATGTTTTTCAATATTTAATAATTTTTATTCATTATAAATCATGTTACATAACTTTTGAAAATGATAATTTTCACTAATTGAGTGTGTTAAAAAACATCATTAAAATTAGAATAACTATGATGAAATTAATATTGAATGATAAGGTATTACCATAGTAAAAATATTATATTTAAATATTCATCATAAGATTCAAATATAATTTTATATTTTATAACATTAAATGGTTATATTTGACTATGAAAACATGTAGAATACATTGTTATATTTTAGATTATATTTACTTTAATATTATAATCATATGGAAATAAAACAAATAAAGGTAATGAAATTTATAAGAATATATTATTTAGTAATCTAAAATTAATATAAGTATATATATATAATGGATGTATTTCCAAATATGGATATATCATAATATTGTGGTAATAATTTCTCCATTTTCATATATCAGAGATGGGTTCAATCTCGGTAGCCTCACCAGACACGACAAGTTTTCCACCGGCTGACAAGATTATTTTTTTCTATGATAATATATTAATTAATAAAATTAAATTATATATGAAATATATATAGACATAATTTGTGAAATATATGTACAAAAATTCTTGTTTATAATTATTAAAGAATTGAATATAACATTTACATATTTAATTTAAGAACAAATAATCATAAAAATGCCTACATCTAATCTAGGATGTTTCATATTATATAATATTAATGGTGAATGATATGAATATCACATAATAAACCATTATTCTTTATACACCCCTTTTAAGTTAATAAGATCCCATTATCAATGAGTGTAAGGTAACTCTCACTATGGAGTTTTGTGATTACGTGGCCTAATTAAATATATCATACATAGTGAGATACTATCATGTGTATCACACACTCATTACATTGTCACGGACTGAGAAGGTTATTCCCGTTGAAGATTCAGTTTTTTATCATGAAAATTTAGATTTAAAAAATCTATAAACGATTCAAATTTTAGTAAATAATGAACAAAAAAATTGATTACAAAAATCAAAATATAAAAGAAGAGGAAAACATTGAATTCATTATTAAGTTTAACTACATTTTTAATGATAAAGAATATGTAATGTTATCTGGTGTATAGGTAGTTAATTACTTGGATGTGATAAGCATTTATATACTTTCATCAATAGTGTTCCCTGAAATCTATAATTGATAGCATTAAACACTAACATAATTTATTCACATGTCACATAATGAGAAAAAATGTCAATTAATATTATAAAATTTTTTATATAGATCATGCGAAAGCCATAATGAATAAATAAGGAGTAATTTCTTAACCATAGGATAATGTATATGAGATAAAACAAGAATAAAAAAAGTATTTTAAATTCAAAAAATTCAACACAATGAAAATTCAATACCTATTTGGAATCCCCAAAATGATTGAACAAAACAATTATTGTGGTATTGATCAGTGAAATTGGGATTATTTTTTAGTAACGAATAATCTATCCATTCATTGACTCACAATGGGTCATCGAAATTGACATAATTTCTATAAAATATGTATTTTATTTTTATGAAATCTAAAAAAGTAAATTGATTCCTCATTGAATCCATAAAATCATTTGAGTGTTTATATCCTATAGTAATTTCAATCAGGTCCTCATGAATGATCATTTTCATATTCACATTATTTATTATATGTTATAATGGTTTATTGGAATGTATTGTTAATGATTTATATTAAAATTTTATGGTAACATTCATGTTCCTTTCTCACCAAAATATTTAGAGAAAAAACATTTGATTAACATATGGTACCTTTTATAACATATTTATACTATTGGGATTGTGTAATATCCTGGGTACATGCCTATGATGCATGGTATGTTAATATTCTAATGACATTAAAGACAACCTAGAATTTTTATTTGGATAACTTCACTGTGATTAGTTACAATTTTAATAACAATTTAAAACAATTAAAAATTCTTTAACAACCTACATTGAAATGTGTCTTGTATTAATTTTTTAAAAGTTACAAATTATTTTACAAATAGAAAAATTCCATAGAAATGTTATTATAAAAAAATTAATTGAGGTTGATATTTTCAAAATTGAAGTGGTGAGTTTATTACCATTTTGTCCTATGAAAATAATGTTGGATCCTTTCTGGTTAATTATAGAGATTTATAAAATCATCTCAAAGGAATTCGAAATTTTTTTGTTGTGTTAATTAATATAATGATTAAATCAAATGTAATGTATCTAATTAATTTAGATGAACCACAATAAGTTTTTATGGGATGCATCTGTCAATATTATTTGAGCTGTCTTATCCAAAATAATTGAAGGAAACCCCATTCCATTTAATATGATTTGAGAACATTGTGTTCTACCAATATTGTATATAATGTAGCTAAAAAATGAATTCATATTTTTCTTAAAATAAATTTATATTACATTTCGATGAAACTACTATGATTTTGGATTCTGATAATACGGATCATGGGTACATATTGAATAACATATTGGCCAATTCTAGGCTTGAGTGATAGATGATAATTCTTCTAGAGTTTACTTTAAGTACTATGAATAATAATCGAGTTTTGAACATGGAGGACGATCATTTCAATAGGATCCCCAATATAGAAACTATTTAAAATATTGAGGAACATCCCTTGAATCATTAATTCCACTAGTAAAATAGTATTTCATTAATAGAGAGGTACCATTTTGTTGTTTTTGTTTCTATAAAATGTTTCCAAAATTATCATGTATTATCTCATTTAATCCTATAATCAAAATTTAAGAAATAATTTGTATCAAAATTTTATATCTTTTATAATATAGCACTATGGAAAATATAAATTAATCATATAAAAAAATATGATCTCATATTAGTGAGATACAATATATTCATGATTTTTTCTACACATTACATATACAAGACACCTTGGACCTCAATCTTTTGTTAGAAATTATTTAGATTTATTATTATACTATATTAGTTTTTATCATTATGTCAGTGAGTTCTTATAAAATGTGAGATAAATTACTATTTATAAGGAACATATCATTGTTGAAATAAATCCATCGGAATTATTAATGTTTAAGGAATACACATCATGGGACCTTCTCCAATATCATTTTACAAAAAAATTATTCAATTATAAATTGATTATATTTATTAATGGATATAACCTGAAGCCACCAAAATGGATGATGTAAATGTTATATTTATTATTCTAAAGGGAATCCTTTTTTGTAGGTCTTTAGCTCAAATGGTAATAGTTAGTAATTAAGGGAACTATTTTATCTATATATTTATCTAGGTGGTACATCTATCCTAGGATGGTGAAATTGATACAAAATATTTCCTAGTGAATCATAGTTATTAACCAATGATACCACACCGGAGGAGATCCACATTCAATGAAATACTATTCAAAATTCAATTATTCCATTATTTGGTATTTTTTATTTTATGAATGTAATGAAAAATTATAGGAGAATGAGAATTTAATGGTAAATTTAACCAAAAATATTTATTCTTTTAAATATATAATGAATATAGTTAATAAAATAAAGGAAATTCTAAAAATAGTTTTTTCCAATGAGAACGTTCATTTTCCTATTTTTATTCTACTTAATATACACACTGCATATTATCTGTGAAAAACTTATCCAACACCATTTATTATTATACAGTGAACATAAAAATCACAATGTTCACGACACATCAACCTCTCAAATCACAGGAGAATGTTTTATGAATAATAATTTAAAACATAGATAACCAGAACAAGGATTACACCCATTATAGAACATCTCTACATTTACACAAATCTAATAATTAAAAATGACTATGATTCAAGAACTATATTACTCCCATGGGATATTCATCAAGTAATTTAATATTCAGTATTCATGAAAACGTTCTATATTTCATAATTATATATATATATGAATGTAAGAACACTTTTATAAAAACATTTATATGAAGTTATATATGAAGTAAATAAATCTAAACTACAGTAAAATATGATACAACCATAGTAGTAGCTAGATATGATTATAAAGATTTTGATCACCTTCATTGTATCATATAATACAAATTTATAAGAATTATCTACCAAATTTCTTACAATTTTAAATAAAAAATATTAAATTATATTTAAAAAACATTTATTCTCATTATATTCCATAACATATTCCTATATTTATTCCCATGAATATGAATTTTTCCAAACAATAAAATGGATAGAATATGCCTTTGAATTATCCTTAATTCAATTTCATCTACATCATCTTTATCAACTCCTAAGATGTAATTTTTCTGTCATATATATTTTTCATAATTTCTTAAAGAAACCTCCTAAATATTTTTAATACCTTATTGAAGCTCACGTGCATGGGAGTTGATTTCTTCGAATAAGAATTGCACTATTATAAAACAATAGATGCTTGATGAAATAAGGGATTGATCATGTTATTGGATTTCATTTTCATATTTGTTTTGACCCCACTATTCTCTGGTTAAATGTGGTTGATTTCACAACAACATAATGAAATACGATAACCAATGTCATTATAAAAACATCATTATCCTAATCTATTAAATGATTTTTCTATATTGGATAACTTCTTCCTTAAATATACATCATAGGCCTTACAGTGGTGAAAAGATCAAAACACTATATTTTGAGTCGGTCATAATGGTGTGTCCAGTAGTACTCATGTGTTGAAGTAGTGGTGGAACTCATATTAGACTCTATTCTGATATAGGGGGATATATGATAAAATATTAATGATGTAAAATTTAGAACGATATTGGTAGAATGGCATTGTAGTAGGACTCCGCAAATCATGGGATAAAAAACACTCATTTTTAGCCAAAGAAGATTGAATAATTAAGCTAGATTGATAATGAAAGTGGTTGTAGATATATATGGTGCTGGAACCTACTGGATGTGAAAGAAGGGGTGTGACAACAATAAGGCACATTAACAGAAGGATTGGGGAATCAAAAACGACTAACAAGATATCAGTAGTGGATTGACATGTAGAGGATGTATATAGTAGTATCACTCCACCAGTAGTGGAATCAACTCAACTGAATCAATCTAGAATAAGCACTATAGGTGTGGTAGTAAAAAATGTATTGGAATCATAATAATGTTATCTAGTCTTGATGGATTTAACACTGTCATCATTTGGCTTTCACAGTTCCCTAATTGGGCTAAAACTATATATCTTCGTAATCCCCACTGGTTCATAGATAATAACCTCATAATTTTGTAGACATTCATAAATGAATGTGGACTCATGGTGGCTTCCTGGCTAAAAAATTATCCTCACCTAGTGAATTAATGGATTTGATTAGTGACCAAACATGGTGGTTTGATATATGAGGTTTATAAGAAGTAGTGGTGGCATTAGGGAAATGTCTGAGTGAGGCCGGTAGGCTATAATACTTGAGGTGAAAAAATTTCATTTAAAATGAAATGTTCTCGAATTTGAAGTCCTAACACATAGATTTTTTACTCTTAAAGAAATATTATTACTCTTATTTGATACACCTAAACTAGAAATTAGTACTCTATAGGGATGGTCTCCCACATTAAACCAAACAAAAAAAATTATGTGATCATGATGTAAAAAACCAAGTGGGCCTTGGATCACCCTTAGTGTGCTCTGAGTATACCCAACTCTATCTACGCATTGACACACACTTTATTATATTGGATATCATTTTTATATCCTTGCATGTAAAGGTTCTGAAATCAATTATTTTTTTAAACTAAATATACAATGACATTGTATATATTACCAAAATTTCTAATAATAAATACTCACAAAAAATTAACATTTAAATTTCAATTTTTTCTCTAAATTTTCGTTTAAACTTTAATATTAACTAAAATGATTAAACAATTCTAATTATATGATAAAATAGATTTTAATTTCTTATTATAATTTCAAATTTGTATGAAAATATTATTTACATAAAACCGTTTTTCATTAACTATGTTTAGTCACATGAATTTAATCTCACCAATAAATTTGAGTGGATTACTGTACATATAAATATTAAGATTACAATGTAGTGAAATTAAATAATTATAAATTGAGGGATAAAATTTTCTTATTCCATGTGAAATATTAACTAGACATCCTATTACTCAAATAATACAAGTCAATAATGAATTTTATTGTCTCCCATTGTGATTTTATGAATCATCTTGATAAATTAATTCTTATATCATAAAATATTATTATATGTAATGCGTGTTATGATTTACCAGACAATAAGTAAAATTCAATCAACACTTATGACACAAATTCTGGTAAGGTAATTTTTATACCATTATTATATTAAACATTTCTGTGGGTTTGGAACAGACCTATATACTCCAGTTTGTAAAAAAAATTCAATTTAAATCTTGTTGAATTTTTAATTATTGTTATAACGACACTAAGGATTATAGTTGGATGATATCATTGTTTTAAAATAAAAAATCTCAAGGATGAGGTTAACTCTATATTAAAATAAATTATTTCAAATTTATTCTGTAATGGAATAGTGTCTCACCTTTCCATATTGAAAACTACCATATCAAAAATCTCAATGAAATGTTCATGAATTTTTTTATTTTCAATGAATAATGTTCACCCTCTTGAATTTTCTTTATTTCTTTATTTTTTTTATTAATTAACATTCCCAAAAATTTTGAATTGTTTTATAATTTTTGGTTATAATGAATCTCAAATCCAGCACCATAACCTGTATTATAAAATCTATAGTTTGGTAATAGTTATTTTTTATTCTGTGATGTCAAAAACAATTATTTTCATTTATTTTCATCTTTTTTTGTTTCAAGATCCATAGAAGTGGAATATAGTAAATGTGAATAATGTTTTCCTAGAACCAAAAATATATTCCACTCACATATTCCATATAATTTAGTTTATCCCTTCTTCTATTACCGCCCTCACCCCAACACTTCAACATTAAAATATCAAAAAATAGGCATAACTTTGGGTTGGAATGGTAAAAATAGTCTTCTAAAATAGATGATTTTTAGAATGATAATTCACGTATTCTACGATCTAAAAAAAGTTTAATATAATATTTTATGTGAATTATAATGGATAAATCAATAAAAATTCCGCAATCATATTTAATGTAATACTGTTTAATCAAATCATTGAACACTCTCATTTCATATGCATGTTTATGGAATCCACCAAGAACTCTTAGTAAATATGTTCAATATTGATATTGTAATTAGTTAGTCTATAAATCATCTCATTAATGAAACATATTGATTTAGACAATCACTCTTTCCATTAATTTTTAATTACCAATGAATATATATATATTTTCAAAATTAAATGTATAAAAATAATGGGAAATTAAAATTACATAAATCAGAATATTCTATCAACAAATGTTCTATCAAATTATATCATATATTTATATGTATTCATTTGATAAACAACATTAATTATTCAATATAACTACCATAAAAATAAAAAACAAATGATGAGGGGATTTGAAATTAAATAATATCTCTTATATTAGTCCAGTAATGTAGAATGTCTATGTATGGGCATGAAAATTATCTATTATGGAACAAAAACATTTTCTCATAAAAATATATAGAGTTAAAAAGTAAATAATGTAAAATTAATATATGATTTCAATGAATCTCTTTTTCCACATCCTTCTAACAAACCATTATATTTGGATTATTTTTTTATCATCACATACCTTTAAAATAAAATTACTCATTAAATCACATAGAAAAAGTCATTAATAAAAAAAGGATAGAGGGTTATTCAGATACATAAAAATATATTCCTAAAAATAATTAATAAAAAAGAAATTTAAAATTAATTTCCAAGAAAAAAATCATAATAAAAGATAGATAAATCATTCTTTGATTACCCAATTGGGACTTGGAATTTTAATACCTAAAAAATGAATTACCCACTATTATCTTAAACATGATTGTGGATGGAGTTTCTTTGCCATGAAATACTAAAAAATATATATATTCTATATTACATTACTTCTTCCTTGTTGTTGAGGAATCCATGGTAAATGTATAAATAATCATCCCCTAAAGGAATGAGAGAGAACATATAATATGGGGTAAGTATAAAGATTGAGTCTTATTTCTTTTTAGTTTCTATTTACCCAATTTCATCTTCCTTCACCAGTGATATCTTAATGTAGGATTCACTATTTACATCATGTGTCCTTGTTTACTTAGGAATAGACATTGGTATATCCTCAAGTTTACCTTCCAATAAATGTTCAAAATGTTTGTAAGACCCATATGTTCCTCATCAGGTACATCTTCATGTCCTTTATCATCATATAATTCAAAAAAAATTCACTAATTCAAGAATTTCAAAATTGTGAGAGTTGATAGTTTTTTTTTCAAAATTATTTGAGAATGAGTTCAAGAAAATATCATATCACTATGAAGATTAAGCTTATGTGTCTTATTTAGTGGAAATTACATTTTGGTGTATATTTCTAGAATGATTAGGTATGTAGTCAGGCCCCTCTATTATTTAATCAAATTTCAACACATGGGTCATTTCTTTATAAATAACAAGGGAGAGATGTAATGGAGTTGGTTGATTATTTTTAATGATGTGGAGAACATTTTTCACATCATATTAATTTAGTAATTCATTGATATATTATTGATCTATCGTATATACATATGTATGAAATTATTATTCCTAAATCATATATAATAATGACTATGTAGGATAGAATGGTTATTTAGACATTTAATTTCTGGTCGACCCATTATATTTAACCAGAACGATTATTATAAAAATAAAATCATCCTCTTGTTCCTAAACTTGTGGAGTTTTATGTTAAGGTTCACCACTCAGTGGTACTTGTTACAAAGCCTTCTATCTATAATAATCAGTTTTGACTTGATTAAAAAATCCATTAGTTCATGATGAATGAGACTAATAACATTTTCATTCTCCATAAGCATCTACAAAAAAATGAAATCATAAATACTCTGTTACAGGGCCCCTCATTATTTTTAACCACACTTACTTTCACTTATGATTAATATACATATTTAGACCAATTTTAATATGAATACATCAGGATAGAATATTTAATAATTTTTTTAGAAAACAATAATATCCATGTACAAATTGTGAAAATAAAGAGCGAGAGTAACCCTACTATGATCTTTGACTAAGTTCCTTATTTTTATATATTTATCATTAGAAAATGAAAAATTCTAAAATATTTTTCTTATTTAAACATTGTTTTTTTAGAAGGGTTATCCCACATGAGGAGATACATAATCAATCTAACACTATATCAAAGACACTTATTCAATTTATGGAATTTTAATATTTTATTAAAGATGCAAATATTGATTTTACAATGTGAATTAAATGTAAAAATTAACCAAATATATATATTCCATGAAATGATAATGAATTATGTGGATAAAATAAAGGAAATTCTCTCAAGGGAGTTTTGATGGTGAATATTCATTGTCCTATTTTAAAACTACATAATTTATAATATAATTCATATTAATGAAACCCTTATCTAAACATGCATTTTTATATAATATACAATTAAAAATATACAGGTAATCTTTACATAAACTTCCACAATCAAGGTAGAATGGATGTAGATTAAGATGTTAATTAGTATTTAACCATTACAAGGATTAAACCCACTATATATCATATATATATTTAACTAAATAAAAAATAAAACATAAATATTTATTATGAACCACATGATGCCCATGGGATATTTCTTTTTCCAGTTACACATAGTCATTAGTAAAAATAGATTATAGTGGAGAAAGAGAGAGAGTTATTGAGAGAGATTCAGGGATATAGAGATAATGGAAATAAAATTTTATGGAAACATGGATTTAAATTTACAAAAGATTAAAATAATACTAAAATATAGAAGAAATTAAATATAAATAGAAACATTCATATATGACGATAAACTTTTCTGTACCCTATACATCATGATGGAATCTAAATTTATATCCATTTCAAGCCTAAATTACAACAAATTTGTATCTATAAAATCTGTCTTCAAATTGAAGAAATATTATTATGTTTGAATTCTGTAAATGATTCATCGTTTTATCCCCATATTTATATCTTTTTTTATATTTGTTAAAGACAGATCCGACGAATTTGACATTCCGTAAATTATATATCTTTGTCATTCAAATTATCTTTTCATAATCTCTATTTTTGAACTCCCTTAACTTTTTCATGAACCCTCATAGAATCATAAATATAAATTAAAATTTTTTAATCAATATCATGTGAATATGAGTGAATGTCTCCACCCATGAATTCATTTTTTGTAAACCCTAGTTCATGTGTGAAACATAGGATTAAAAAAATTATAACAAATCATTTGAATGTGTTTTATTTAACAAGAATTATCCTATCAACTGAGACATTTTTTAGTACATCATGGAGATTTTATTTATCACATTTCTTCATAAAACAAGTATTATCATGGAATATGCATGGATTTTTCCATTATAGAGTGATCCTGAATACCATGTGTATCATGGTCCTTACAATTGTTACCAATGATCAACATGATATTTATTACATCTGGTAATGGTGTTTGCTAGTGAGATCATCTGCAGTAGTGGTGGTACTACTCAGACTGGTGGAAAGTTTGATATAGGTATAAGTATGAAATAGTGGAAAGGTTAGTTTAAGGAGTAAGATGTATATGGTATGAAATTGTCGAATCATGAATCATATACTATCAGTAGAAGAAATTTTTAGTGTTAGTGGAAAAATACAGAAAAATTATGGTGGGGAAATGATTGCTAGAAATGAGAGTAGTAGATGGATGTGAAACCAGGATGGAATAAAAGTAGGGGTGAGATGATCGAATCTTATGGTATTTGGGTGCACTATTAAAAGGAAAACAAAATAAAAAAATCCGTGCATTAAATAGAGTTGGATCATCCATTTGTGAATGTATGTGACAACATAACCCCACGAATAGAGGAATCTTATCAATATTATCATGATTGAGGATATACTAGATAGTAGAGGTATAAAAAGTGATGGAATATTGATAGCTATAGTAGGGCTTGGTTGTATCAACATCATCATCACATGGGTATAAAATTGGATATATTAAGATCGAATACTTCATCTTCTTCATCATGAGAGACTCAAACAGAATCTTTCGAAGCATAAAAGGTAACTCATGGTTCTTTGATGCTTCATGGTGGCTTCCTGGATTGAACTCTATAGTCCCTAAAATCATTAATTGAGTTTTTTGAAAATAATATTTGGTGGTTTGGCATATGATTGTGGTAGGTAGTAATTGTGATATTGGGGAAATGTCTGAGTGAGTGTGGAATGAATTATTTAGTGGAGAAACATTATCTATATTAAAACTTATTATGCTTACATATGATTTCATCCAAAATAATAAATTTTCTTTGAAGTTTTTCTACCTTTCACATCTATATTTAAAAAGTGGTTATGGAGATGTGATTTGTATATTCTCACACACCAAAAAATAAAGTTCATGAACTAACAAACTTGGTCCAATGTGACATGGACCACCCTTATCCTGTATTTCATGTGGTCTCATCTATTTATGATTAGACATACATTTGTTCTTATCTATTTGTCCAGTCATTCCCCTCCCTCTAAAAAATGGAGAGAAGGATAATTTATCCAAAATAAATAAAAATGACATTTTCTAATTTTATTAAAAAAAATTATGAATTCTCATGAAATATATATTTTTAAAATTCACATTTACATTTTCCCTTAATTTTTATACAAAATCCTAAATTCCAAAAACTGATTAAACCATTGTATTTATTAGGTCATACATATATAAATTCATTATTTTTATTTATAATTTGAATGTAAAAATTATATATTTCATGAGGAATTATTGAGGATAAATGAATTGAATTATAACCTATAAACACCATACTGCCCACAAAAATCATTTGAATATGAAAATTAATATAAATAAATCAAAGGGATCCTTGAGAAGATTATTAAGGAAAAAAGGAAGGATTTATTCCATTTATTCAAAGAAACATTTTGGCCTTACAAGGATGCTTACAAACCCCCCATTAGAATCATCACTTCAAGGATTATTTAGACAATGAAATTGCACATACATATAGATTTTTGGCATAATGCATACTAAGTTGTTTGTGCGATAAATAAATATTTTGGATGAACATAGAATGAAATAAAATTAATTTTTTAATAGATTGAAATAATCATTTGATTTTATTTCCAGAAATAAAAAAGATTTACCAATAAAGAAATATAGTGTATAATTAAAATTTAATTCTTTAAATATTCTTCCATTTAGGAAACTGAGTGTTAATTTTAAAATTCAATACTATTGTTTATGAAAGGTAAGCTTGATTATGAAATGGAATGATATTTTCATGTCACTAATATATATCCCTCTGGTGTTTTGTATTCTATTATATAATGATACAAGAACCATTTACAATTCATGAGTATAGGTAAAATAATTTTTTTTATAAACCTTCCCAAAACAAAATTATATTAAGCCACAATCGTATGACATTTATATCAATGTGAAAAAAATAGATTATACCTTTCCTTAATATTAAATGATTTTTTGTTAGACTAAAATATGATTAAACTAATAAATCTTTTAAAATTACTTTTGGAAAGGACCTCATTTATGTGAAGTAGATTAAATAATTTTAGAATAGTATTATCCAAAAAAAGAAAATTCTTATGTCCTTTTTAAATTTGCGGTACTTTCATTTTAATTTGTTTTGAAACTCACTGAGGTCAATTTGATCACCATTTTAAATATTGAATCTATTCCAATGATGACAAATATTTTTTCCTAATTTAATCAGCATTGTGGAATACTCAAATATACTTATTTCAAAATTTAATGTAATGAAACATACCATGATAACATATAACCACACACCCAACTTGGATTAAAACTGACTGACAAGTATTACCAATCTCCAGGGGTTTGAGAAAACCTTTAAGGAATTATAAATAATTAATAAGAATTATTTCAGCAATCAATATTATTTAAATCACAATAGGTCATTGTATATAAAATCCAGTATGAACTATTCATAAGGCAGATGTCCACACCAAATTAGATAAATAGAAAAAAAAATAAAACAAAAAAAAATTAATAATTAAATAAAAATTTAATCCCTATATTCACCCCCAAATCTTTTCATGGAAATGGCCACAAATATTATCACATTGTCATCCCATATAATGTTTTCCACCAATAACCATAACTAAAAGTAGTAAATGATTACCTGGATAGTTCTGTAAGAAAACAAAATAAATCATTTAATGGGAACATTTTGTAAAATATTCATTAAAATTAAATTTCATTCTTAGATAAAAAACTAACAAATAGAATAATTAATTTATCTTGTTAATGTGAAAATAATGTAAATAAAAAATGAAGACTGAACCCAAATCCCCAATAGTCACTAACCATCCTTGAAGACCTATATTACCTATGAGTGATTGGAAGCTATATAAAATCATGAATCTGAAATAAAATATTGTCATTAAATAAAAAAACATTGACGGAGACCACCCTCCTATCCACATTTAAAAATTATAAATATTAAAAATCTTTATATAATATTGAAATAAAAATAGAATGTTTTTTTCCAACATAATGTATGAATACCCAATATAAATCTAACTTCAATTTCATAAACATTCTTATCTAATTTTTATTAAATAAAAAATAAATTTAAAAACATTTCAATTAGCTAATGTTAATTTAGTTACCAATAAACATAGTTTTAAATCCACAAGAATTTCCAAATTAAATTACTTTAAATTAATATAGTTTCACATGTTTTTCTTAGATATAACTATAAAGAAAAAATAAAAAGGCAATGGGATAATTCTATAAAATAACACCAAATGTCAATAGGATAATAAATTAAATAAAGAAACCTAGGATGGAATAAAAATATATGATACTGGGGATGAAATCATGCACCTAATATGAATCACATAATCCATGAACCAGTCAATTTATAAGTGTTATGGATTATTGAACTGTGAAATCATGTAATAAAATTGAAAACTACAGACAGTGAAGATATGTAAAATTACAAATACATGATATCTTATAAGTCTAATTAAACTAGAAAATCCCACTATCATAAACCCAATGCGGAAAATTTACCACATATAACTATTTTGGAACACTCTGAAAACTAGTCCCTCTATAGTAATACAGAAGCTACAATAGAGTTATCACTAATCTTGGACTCTAAAGCGTGACCATGCATTCCTATAGAGAACATATAAGTAATGGTGAGAAAATATTAAATGATTTTAGATGAATGGTAATAATAATAACTCCTCCTCAACTATGATACCATCACATAGAATAATCCCCAATCCTATCATCAGTACATCCCACATCGAGTATTCCATCCATTAATGGAAAACAAGAATTAAGGGCAAATAGTATTCCACATAACCAGGAATTTTTTAAGCTACATAAATTGTTAAATGAGCCTTCTATAAATACATGTGGGATGCTGTGTTTCTATATAATAACTCAAACCCATTTATAAAAATAATTCTTAAAATATTTTTTCAAATCAATATTGAAAAAAAAGTTACAAAAACAACCTCCTTTTGATACAATACCTTAAAACATGAAATGACATTATTCAATTAATCCCATAAACTAATGGGGGTTAAAAAATTTTAATCCTAAAATTTTAGTTAATAAATATCGTTCAATCATTAATCAACAAGTGGAATATCAATTTACACATTATATGATCGGTGAATCCTTTTAGAAATTATTTTAAAAACAAATATCACCATTAAAAAATAAAAAATAAATTATTAATATTTCTTTGGGAAATTTTCCACAAATGCGTCATAATAAATTAAATAGAACATGTTTGCAATGAGTTCATGAATTTTTAAATCATCGATGTTGAATTGCAAATTATGTAACACACTATTTTTTTCATTTTAATTCTTCTTAAATTTCGTCATTAGAAAACTAAAATATCATTTATATAACCGAGTAATAAACACATAAAAATTTAAAATTTTGTAATTTTGGAATACTTATATGGGATTGATGGTGGATGTTTTATTAATTCAATACTGTCTAAATGAGTATCAAATAAGGGAAAGAGCACCTTAGGTTCATGGAAACAATAAAAAACGTGTTCAATTATATAACTAGAGATTGAAAAATATTCTCAACTGTAGGGAAGGATGAATAATAAAATATAGATATTAGTGTTGTATGAGGAACATTTGAAAATAAAATCCAACCAAGAATCTTAAGGAAAAACCTATAGACAAAAATGTTAGGCGATGGATAAGGTGGTACAACCACATAGTGGGGGATTGACTGTATAGGTGTTTCACAACTAGTTAGAGAGAAAATAAGATTTATTGGTTTTAAAAAATGAAGGGAAATATTGAAAATCATATATATATAAATAATTGCTTTAGGTATTTTTATCCAACACAGATTACCAAAACATACTGACAATGCTTCCCACATAGGACACCATATGATTTATCAACAAATTTTCTCATAGGATCATACATGGGATTCCTAGAAATGTGTAGACCATTCAAAAATGGATCTACCAAGACATATAACTAAACACAATGTTTTTCACAATATTTACCAACATGTTCATACTAACTATTCATTACCAAAATTTTTCTTAAATTTAAAATTTCACATCTAAAGAATTTGAGAACTATAGAAAAACTAAAATAAAATAATAAAATAAAGATAAACCACAATAATACCATGGGTTGTAATAATAGCTATAATACCCCATGTTACTAGAGTTGTGTATTATTATATTATTATATATTATTGTATATTTTGGTTAGTTTTTTCGAGATTTAGGCTGGAAATAATAACTTTTAGTTACATTGGAGTGTCGTGTAATTATATTTCAATTTTTTTTTTGGCAATTGTAGGAAATGTTGTTGTGGGTATATGACTAACCGAATGTTATGAAGGCCTGTATTTTTATTGATTTTAAATAAGACCCCTTTTATGGGTAATGCGGGGAAACCAAGACATTAGGGACATCAATACAATAACAAAATACAAAAAACAAAAGATGTGTAACCCATAGCATGACTATGTAGAATTAATACTTCCCGGTATCATCATCGTTAAATAAAACATCCACCAGAGTATGGATGCTTGGAAAGCTGTCCCTTTCAAAAATGCACTATCCCGACACCGATTTCTAAAGCATACCCTCTCAATCAACCAAATCTGAAAATCAGTGCATGATGAAGGTGACCAGCTGCATCATCATTTGAAGTAGTTCCCTATATATTGTCTGACTTCCCAAAAATGAAGTAATCACAACTTCAAAGCCCCACCATCAATACCATCCAGAGTGAATGGAGAAGGCTATGAGATAATCATTGAGGACTCATTGTATTTTTCAAGTGACAACCCAAAACCACCACTGGTGTAATTTATCACCACAATCATCGTATCTGAACAAACATCAAACTACTAACTTAACCAAACAACCAAACCAGATCCTCCTACTAGAAAAAATATTGAACAATAATAACTAAAAATCATCCATTGCATCTCCATACCAGTAAGGCACCGTAAATCACCATTGGAAAATAAATCCTCCCTATCTAGGGGGACCAACTGCGAATTCCATCCTTAAAATCTGAAAGATGTAGACTGAAACAAACAATTTTCAGATCCAAATGTTTCCAATTCACATCATGTAGATAAAAACATCTAGATCCAGCACTAGAACATCAACAATATCAACCACTCATGACTCCTCTATTTTTGAAAGCATCACACACTCTAGAGACGAAGAAAAACCCACCACCATCCACAAGACATCCACCAACATCCCAAACATGAAACACGAAGAGGAATGAATATATAGGATCAAGAATTTATCCACTATCTAAAAGGACAGAATAGACAAAATACATGCCAAGGTAGTTTCACCAATGAAGAGAACTGGGCCACGATAAACCAAAAATGCTGCTCTAGGCATGGACCCGGATAGGTTTGAACCACAAACCCACCTTTACCAGAGTCCAAGACATGAGAACCATGGAAGTAGAATAAATAATCGATGGTTGTAGGGGATAATGATGAGTTGTTATGCATACCCCTTGTGAGCATCCAGCATCAAAATCCAAAGTGAAACACAATGTCAAAATTACCGTTGAAACCCATACCAAAAAAGGAAAAATGAATACTCGAGAAAATTAATGGGGGGTGGTGTTCTCCATCCAGATGCAAGCGCTATGCCTCCCCCCTCGAGAACGACAAAGAGGGGGACCCCTAGAACGTAATGATAGGGAGAGAGCCACTTCTCTAAGGCTTTATAAAAAAGGTATTCATGATGAATCCATTTCAAATATCATGGATATCATGTGTTTGTGTCTATCTCTTGTATGTTATATATGAAATTTTTTTTAAATGACATGTAAAACCATGCTTATTCATAAGAGAAACCATGTGAAGTTAGATTGGGGTTTCAATTTTTTGTTTAAATGGATAGAGCTTGGTTTTTTAAAATATGTAATAAAACCATAAAGTGAGACCACATTTTCCTTTTCGGTTTTCATAGTTTTCTAAATTTTAATTAAACCCCTAAAATTCACTTTTTCTATCACCCTTCATCCAATAATACACCCCAATTAGAGCCCCATAGAATACATGCATCCATTCTTTGACCTACTCTCCCATTTTCATTTTCACATGGTTTTGATGTAAATATTGGTTTAGTAATCATAGGAAATGTTCATATTCAATATATTATCCCTCTACATACATTTTCTTCACTCCCCATCATTACTCCCATTTCAAAAAAAAACATAGGCTTTAAGATTGAAATAATATTTTTTGTTTTCTTGATTTTTGTTATTTTCTTCTCTTTATCTACTATAATTTAAAATGTAATTTTATTTACACCATACTATTTCAATTCAATTTCTATGGTTCCTATTTCAAAAAAAATAATTTTAGATTTATTAATTTCTATGGTTTTTAATGTATGAGTTAATTTTTTAATTAAGGAATTATATTTGTTAGAGAATGTTTTTGAAATGTAAAATAAAATTTTAATGTATATTTATTTCAATATTGAAGGTTACTATGTTTCTGAACATTCTAAAAATTCAATTTTATTAAACTATACATGTCACTTATTATGAGAAGTTCATTAATGGATATTAAAAACTTATGACATGGTAATTAATGGTTTATTGAATTTTCAAATTTCAAATTTGGTTCATTTGGTTATTTTAAGATTGATTCTTTATGCCGTATGGTATTTGTTAAACATAATAATGGTAACAGGACTTCATTTCCAAGGATTATTTGACATTAAATATATTGGGGAATCATATCATAGATTGTTGTGAATAAGTATAAATTGGCATAACAATATAAGTGGATTTATAGAAGTCATATTTATCATTTCAATGTTGTTTTTAAATGTGAGGGTGTGTAAACCCGTATTTAATTCTCACCCCATTTGTAGAACACCCTATATTATGAATATGACACCTATTTATTTATTTTAAGTATATATAATTATTAGGTTCTATCTTGGGAGGTTTGGGTGGGGTTGTGGATTTCTTGGAGGATCATATTTTGGATCACAGTTTGAGAATGGTTAGTAGAAACTATGAAACACCTCTATCAAACCACGAACTAGATAAAAAAGGTCATTAAAAAGGTTCATAGTGTGACCATGGTTTGGAATAACCTTGTGGATTCCCCTGAGAATCCATCCATACTTACTACCACTTGTGACAGTGGATGATGCATAGTTTCCCCATTGTTTTACATACTGTGTTTGTCAACTATACAAGGTGTGTCTCATGTAAATATAAACCAAAATATAGGAGAATGGTTAGGTAAATTATGTGGTCTAACATTGTGGAGTATAGTCACCCATACACAATGTTTAGGATCTAACTCATTTTAATCACTTAAGTGTTCAGTTTTCCTCTCATCAATATATAATACAAATTACTTTTTCTCCAAAGGCTAGAAATAAAATTATTTTTTTTGAGTCTACATGGTTTCCTTATGTATTTTCTATTCCTATATGTTTTGAAAATCAGAAACACATTATCTTAAAGAAAATTGATTTTCCCTAAGGATTATTTTCATGAGGAAAATTTCCCTTCTCTAAGGAAATTTTTATCTTTTCCATTATTTTCCTAGATTCATTTTATATTATCTCTAAATTAATCCAATTTTTTAATATTTCTAATCTTCAGATTCTAATGTAAAACCTCAGAATATTATAATTCATTTGATATAGTGTGTTCTATTTTCATATTCTGAATTCCCTAAAATTTATATTTCGATATCTTAGAAATTCGAACTCCAAATTTTATGAAATTCAGACTATAATTCTCTAAAACTTACACTCTGAATTCTCTAAAATTAAGACTCTGAATTATATGAAATTCAAATTATGAATTCTCAAAAATTCAGACTCTGAATTATCTAAAATTTATATTCTGAATTCCTCATAATTCAGACTCTGAATTCCTCATAATTTTGATTCCAAATTCATTCGAATTTAGACTCCATAATATATAGAATTCTGTTTCTGAATTCTTTAAAAAATAGTTTCTAAATGTCCATTTCACGTAAACTCTGAATGTTAATTTGGTATGACTCTTAATTCAATTTTTTCATAAGACTCTAAAAAATATATTTGGTTAAGTAGCTTAATTTTGTGAACATATTTTATTATTATGAAATGTTGTTGTACAATCTGTTTCTATCTAACTGTTGGTTGAGTGAAATATGTATAGGTACCTCTAAAAATCCAGGGAAAATATGGCCATTAGAGGAGGGAGCCAAATGTTGGAGGTGTGCCTATAAATATGAGGTCATTTGAAAGATATTTATACTATTTCATTAATCTAGATATTAAATGTCATGAAGTGTATTCTATAGAGGGATTATGATGCCTTATGAATACTGAACATCATGTTTAGCTTTCTTTGTCAGACTCCAATTGTTGCTAGGTACAATCGAGGGCTTCTAGGGATGAGAAGACAGATGTGCTGACTTCCTTAAAGTTTGAGTGCTTTCGGGGATCAGAATATAGAGGTCCTGACTACCTTAAAGATCAAGGGCTTGCAGAGATATCAAGATAGATTCTAATATTAATATCTAAGGATTCACTTTGTGTTTGTATGATAGACATTATTGAATGTTTAAATCAAGGGACCATTTTCCCAGGTTGTTGTATACCCTATTATTTGGGTTAAAAGATTTCATAATGGTAAATTTTTTTGTTTCATGTTTATTTCCACTGTATTTTGATAAAGGAAGAAAGTATAACCTTCTTAAAATTTCTTTTTCTTTTATGTACATTGATAAATAATATTCTATATTCATTATGGTATAATCTTTACCTAATTAATCATTCCTTATGTTTTATATATTGAACCTTATTTCTGAAACCTATGAATGATTGTTTCATAGAACTATTTTTAAGGTTTGGGAATAATCATTGTTTAACTTTGTTAAACATAGTTTTCATTAAGAATAAAAATAAATGTTTTGAAACTTACAATACACCCCCTCTTGTAATTGAGGATCTACATTGATATATCAATCAAACAATTAGTATCAAAGGAGGTCTCTGAAAGAGTTATATTCACATGTAAGTTTTCTATCACAAAGTTTTCATTGTTCTATATTCCTTCTTGCATAAGTTTGATTCTTTATTTTTTTCATAGAGATTTTTATCTTTTTCTACCAACTTTTTCTATTAACAAGTTTTGTGGAAATATATTTTCTTATCTATCGGAAGGAATGAATATTGGTTCTATTCATAATATAAATCATACCAGACCAACTATTTTTGAAGGTAATGATTATGAGTACTCGAGAGATAGAATGAAGGCCTTTTTTATTAACAGTATAGTAGAAAATATTGTTATGCTTTCTAGAGATTAAAAAATTCCTAATAAGGAAGTCAAAACCATTACAAATCAAGAAAAATCATAATATAAACTAAATAAAAAGGTACACAATACATTGTTGTGTTATAGGAATAGGAATATATATATATATATATTCAAATTTTTTCTTGTGAAGATTCTAATTCTATCTAGAAGAAACCTGAGGTTACACGTTTTGGTACTTCCAAAGTGATAGAGACTAGAAGAGCTACGCTAAGAAAAAAATATGAAGGACTTTATTTCATTATGGATTCCATTATCCCTCATATATTTTTGACTATTAAAAATTGTCATAAATCTTTTTTATAGTTTTCCAAAGTGATAGAGACTAGAAGAGCTACGCTTATAAAAAAATATGACGGACTTTATTAAATTATGGAGAACCAGTTGGAAACTATAAAAAAGATTTATGACCATTTTCAATAGTCAAAAATATATGAGGGATAATGGAATTGATGATAAAGATATTGTTGATAAGATAATTAAGATCATGCCAAATGAGTGGGAATCAAAAATTATAACTAATTATGATAATAGTAAAGATTCCAATATAAATCTTGGTTATGTTTTTGGATCTCATCATCAACATGAGCCAAGAATGAAATGAGATGATGATATGAATAATAATATAAATATAAATGAAATTGTATCATTTACTACTACTAATGTCAAGACTCATGAAAGGGTTACATGATCAAAGTATAAGAAAGTCATTTTTCTATCAAAATATAGTGAAAGTGAACATTCTTAAAATGAGATAGCTAATCATTCTCGAAGGATGAACAAGTTAGTGGGGATGAATGATTTTGGTTATCGAAATAGGAACAATGATAGAAAGGATAAGAATGATTTAAGTGTCAATAATTATGAATTTAAAAGATTTGGACATATCATTCTTGATTGTCCTATACTAAAAAACATAGGAAATAAAAATATGTTGAGAGAATCAAGAATAAGTATTACAAAATTAAGGGTAAGAATGGTTTGATGTCTAATGATACTTGGAGTGCCAATTTTGGTAACTCATCTGATGAATAATAAGAGTTTGAATCTTGTATTCAAAAGAATCTTAGTCTAATAGATAAACTACCCATTGAAAATCATTGTCTAATGGCCATGGTAGAAAATGTTGAATATATTACTAATGTATATTTGAATGAAAATTTTACAAGTGATAAATATTATAAATCTTCATATGATGAATCTTTATATGATGAATCTTCCTCATTAGATTATAATATTTTACCTTCTTATAATGAAGTTTCATGATTTTTAAAACTTGTTGAAAAAGAAAATCGAAAAATAAAAAAGAAGTTGGAGAAAGAAAATTCTAGAAAATATATTTTAACTAATGATGTGTCAGATCATTCTTGATATCTTAATTATAAAATCATTTATTTTGAATTTTTTTTTTCAATACCCTATGTAAGTAAATTCTTAAAAGAATAAAAATTATAAGGATCTTAAAGATGATATTTGTACGGAAAATATTTTACTGGATAACTTTATCTGTAAAACTAATGTTTTGGACAAAAAAAATTGATTAATAACAAAAAGATAGATATATTTTCCATATGGTAATGTCTGTCAAACATTGCATATGGTACGGAAATTTTGACAAGATGTATTTCCAAATTCATCCTTTGACAAATCATTTTGGATTTGGTTACATCTATTGTAAACCAGTTTTTAGTAACAACTATTTTATTCCCCAAATCGCTCCATTTTTCACTAAATTCCAATTTGGTGAACATTGGGAGAAAAATTGTTTTTTAAACAAAATTAATATTTATGTTTTCATAAAAAAATATCACGGAAAATGGGGATTTCTAAAATCATACATTCAAGAATTTCCAGATCCAAGAATGTTTGTATTTCAAAAGTATAAATCTTTTATTTTTAGTAAAATAAAGAATTTTCTTATAGAAATACATGGTATATGGATAATTGATGTTACCAGAATATGACTGGTAAAAAATCATCTTTTAAAAAATTATCATGATGAAAGGATGGAAGTAACATTCAGAGATAATTCTAAGGGAGAAATTGTTAGTAAAGGCAATATTTTTCTTCTTAGAAAAAATTTGATTCCAAATGTTTTATGTGTTATGGGTCATAAGCACAAACACATGATCATCAGTCAATTATTTTATGAAGGTTACATTGAGAATTTTAGGAATTATAATTTCTTAGTACACAATACCAAGGAAGAGATTATTCTTTCTTTCCATAGGCAAGGGAATGTATACACAGTAAACGTAGTAGAACTTATGAGTTAATATCTACCTTTTATTTTTGTAATCGAAGATCAATCATGGTTATGGTAAAGAAGGTTAAGACATTTTAACCATAGTAACTTATGAAAACTCTTAAGGAAAATTCTAATTAAGGATCTTCCAGAGCATAGATTTGATTCTCCAAATGTTTGTGATCCTTTCCAATTTGGAAAGAAACATACATATACTTTTAAATCAATCAGTGAAGTATATACTTCTGATGTGTTATAGTTAGTACATATGTATCTTTTTGGGCCAACAAAACTAGAAGTATTGGGGGAAAATATTATGTATTTTCCTTAGTTGATTATTACACTAGATTTCTGTGGGTCTATTTTCTACCAATGCAATTTGAAGCTTTTTATTATGTAAATATATTTAGATCCCATGTTAAAAATGATAAAAACATTCCTTTGATTCTATTCATAGTGATCGTGGTGGATAATTTCAATATTTAGATTTTGAAAAAAATTTAAGTTAAAAACGAATTACACATAACTTCTCACCTCCAAGAACTCATCAATAAATTGGTTTTCTAGATAGAAGAAATAGAATTCCTAAAAAGATAACTATAACCATGTTGAATGAATATTCTTTTGATAAGCACTTTTGGGCTGAAGCTATTTGTACTACTTTTTATACTATAAATCGAGTTCTAATCAGTCCTTTTCTTAATAAAACACCTTATGAATTGTGAAATGGTAGAAAACCTAGACATTCATAATTCAAAGGATTTTGTTTCAAAGTATTTATCATTAATAATAAATATATCTTACATAATATTGCACCCAAATCTGATGAAGATATTTTTCAAGGATACTCCACAACTTCTAAAGATTATAGTGCTCTTAATTAAAACACATGTACTGTTGAATAAACAATACAAGTTAAATTTGATAAAACTAATTATTTTGTTTTTAAACAATGAAAAAGTACATCTATGGATGCGGTTTCAAAAAAATATTTTTACACACTAATTGAAGATCCTTCTGATAAAGAAAATGTTCAAGAAAATATTTCTCAATTATTTACCCTAGAATATTTCCTAGAATATATTAATGAATAGGTTTTACAAAACCCAATTTAGTTGATTCTTAAGAATCATCCTACAGATAGTATCATTGGTGATGTAAATAAACATGTATAGACTATAGGTTCCTTAAGAAATGATGTTGAACATCTATCATTCCATTCCAATTTACGACCAAAAAGAATTGATGAATCTTTAGCTGTTGATGATTGGATTAAATCCATGAAAGATGATGTAAATGAATTCTAATAGAAAAAAGTATAAACCCTTTTTGAAAGTCCTAAGGAAACTAGTGTAAATTGAGTGAAATGGGTCTTCAAAAATAAGGGTGATGAGAATGGAATCATAGTAAGAAATAAATCTATATTATTTTCTAAAGGGTATAATCAATAAGAAGGAATAGACTATGAAGAAATCTATGTTCATATAGCTAGACTTGAATCTATTCTTATTCTAAATTCCTTTAAAGAATTATTTAATTTCAAAGATTTCGAAATGGAAGTAAAATGTTATTTCTTAAATGAAATGTTCTAGAAGAAGTTAATGTTGAAAAAACTCTAGTTTTTTAAGATTAATAACATCTAGAATATGTTTTCAAACATACCAAAGCATTATATAGACACAAACAAGCCCCTAGAGCCGAGTATGATAGACTTAAATGATTATTGTTACATAAAAATTTTGTTAATAGAAATGTTGATGCAACTCTTTTTATAAATAATGATAAGAAAAATGTTTTTATTATTCAAATTTCTATTGATTACATCCTATTTGTTTCAACATAGAAATATTTAACATATTTGTTTACAAATCTATTGAAATACATGTTTGAAATAAGTATGATGGGTGAGTTAACATCTTTCATAGGTTTTCAAATTTCTCAAAAAGAAGAAGGATATTACATATTTCCAAATAAGTATATTGAAGATACTCTCATGAAGTATGGATTTTACAACACTAAAAGTATAAGCACCCCAATCGGTACCTCAAATTCTCTTGATCTAGATGAAGCTGTGAAACTAGTTGATCAAACATCATTTAGAAGTATGATGGGATGTTTATTAAACATGACAACAAGCCATTGAGACATAATTTTTTCATTATACTAATGTTATATAAAACAATCTAATTTAATAGAATATCCATTAAAAGTAGAAATAATAATTTTTTTCTATTCAAAGGAAACCATTGATTTATGACATTTTTAAACTTCTATAAAATATTTTGTTTTAAAAAGTATTTTGAATACTAATTTTCCTAGATGTAGAATGGATGATAAAAGTACATCGAAAAAATGTAATTTCTTAAGAGATTCATAATTTCTTAATCATGGAAAATGCAGAACTTAGTAGCACTCTCTACTGTTTATGTTGAATATGTAGCAGCTGAATTTGTTGTGCTCATGTATTGTAGATACAACACACACTCACAGACTATGGTATATGGTTAACCAAAACAAAGATAATGGGCGATAAAACTAGTGCCACTACCCTAATAAACATCCTTCCACATCAATCCCATGAAAACACATAGATATTAGGCTTTAAATTCTTAAGGATCACACACCTATAGGAGAGATCATTCTTCAGTTTATCATAACGTAAGATAAAGTTATTGATATTTTTATGAAATATTTACCCTCTGATATATTTGAATACATTAAAAAAAATTTGAATGATAACCATTAGTTATATTAATTGTTATCATTTTTATGAAACCTAACTCCTTTCATTAATAAACTCTTTTTCATAGTGGTAGTACATTTTTTCGATCAATCAAAATTATTTTTCATCAAAATATCTCCTTATGAAATTTTTTTGTAATCAAAATTTTTCCTATCAAAATTTTTCATAATGAAAATTTTTTCTATATCAAAAATTTTCTTAACAAAAAATTTTTTGTAATAAAATTTTTCATAATCAATGTTTTATTTGTAAATATTTTTAAACAATTTTTTTTAATCAAAAATTCGTGAATCCAAAGTTTTCGATCATTATTAAATATTTCTAGAATCTAAAATTTCTCAAGAATAAACATTTTTATACTAACATTTTTTCTAGAAATCTGGAAGGAATGTTTCATTACATAAATTTTCATTATTGAATTTTCTTTTCTTTGATTTTATGTATATCTTGTTTAAGAAACTTTTTCAAATTCACTTTTCTTTGAATCTGAATTTTTTTACCTTAAAAACCTCAAAAGATCGAAATTTACCAAATCCTTCTTCATCTTTCATCTCAGTTGTCAGATATTATCGATCTTGTATCAACTGTTAGATCAATATAGGAGTATGAACCACTGCTTCAATACCTATATAAAGGACCCCATATTCTTTTTCCCATTTCATTTTTGAAGTCATTTCATGCCGAAGCTCACCTCTCCACTTAAAGGTTATTCCACTTTCCCAGTTTTTATTAACTCTGGATGTCTTTAAAAGCATCTCCTCAGCAGAAAATGACTTTAGTCAAGGAAATTTTAGAATAAAAAATCTATAGATAGAGGTTAGTAGATCCAATGTTATTTTACATGTATTAATCTCCCATTACAAAAAAATGTCAAAATGAATGGATGAGAAAGCTTGTGCGTAGCCAAACCGAATAGACATGATCTAGTTTATCAAGGGTTTCTTGTTGATATTTTTGAGTATGTATGATTTTTTAATGATGATGGGAGAGATAAATTCTCGTTCATATGTTATGGGAAAACCTATTTTCTTTCCTTCAATAAGACAACTAATATCATTGGAATACCATATGAAGGAGAAGCCATTTTCTGCATCCACAATGTACAAGATGAATCAGGAAGGTTTTAGAAGGAGAAGGCATTAGAATGCCTCAGACTCAACAGAGTGAAAACACCAATGATAAATCATCTCTCAACGAACACTTGGTTGATAGGATTATGGTTCGGGATTTCGTAATTCTGAGAAAAGGGGGCAAGGACAACATTAAGAATGTTGATATCTTCACTCTGGATTTCCCGGTGAACGTGAGGAAGATAAATTTAGTAGAGTATATTTTCATGATGATGACAAATATCATGAATACCACTGTAAAATTGGAATTCATTATAAATCATACAATCCTATCTGAGATCATTGTCTTATGCCTATAATTGTTTAAAATCCATTGTAGTACAAAGACCATATCTTTCAAAGTCATCTTGTATAGTGATGATACATTGATGAGGATAAAGGTTTGATTTAACAGCAAATATGTAAAATTTTATGACTTATCAAAAAGTGTAATAGAATATTTATCAAAGAAACCATAAGTATATAAGATATACAAGAATGGTATGAAGAAGAGAAAGATGATGGAACTGGTAGACGTTGAAAACCCATCAATTCCAGAAACACAGTCCTCACCCCTATGTCTAAGAAGAAGAAGAAATGTACTGATTAATTCATTGCAAAGTGGAGGGAATTTAAAAAGAACTTGAAGGAAAGAGATCCTAGCTATGCCTTGGATACTACTAAGGATAAATCTTTGATGATTAAGGCTTTTTCGGAGTATGAAAAACAATAAAAAGCAAAAAATAAAAATAAGAAAATATCTAAAGCTGAGATTGTTCAATCTATTCTCAAGGCTACGGAAAAAGATTCTGAGAAGATTCAGGTATCAAAATCATTTCTCAAATTACCAGTACTAGTAGAAACTCTGGAAAAAAAGATGGTAATTTCGGAACCTGAAGAAGAAGAATTTTTTCAGGAAGAGTAAGAGGAAGAAGAGGAGGAGGAAGGAAGTGATGACACTGATGATACGATAAGGTAAGTTGACGAATATCAGGATAAGAATTTTCCTTCAGAAAAAATTTTCAGCCTATACTTCTTAGGCTAAATCAATAACCATTATTTCAGACGGAAAAGAATGTGTAAATCAAGATGTGGTTAACAAACCTTCTTCTAATGAGAGCAACAATCTCAACATTATTCAACCAGATGATCATAATGCAAATGTTGAGAAAGAAAATGTTGAAGAAGGTAGAATCATTCATATATCAGATAGTGACCATGAATACCCAATGCCGAGGAGAACATTTCTAAAGCTAATAAAGGAAAATAGTTCATAGTTGATACACATTAGAATGTTGTGGTAGCTAAAAATATTGTTGGAATTTTTTCAAAAATAATGTTTGTTGAGGTAAATAATGAATCCTCACAAACAAGTGAATCTGATTTGGAATCACCCTCCTTGGGTTAGAACATTGTGGCTCAATCGATAAAGAAATAAGTTGAAACCATTCCCTTGATTCCAAGTGTCTACATGTGGGGTCAAATTTTTCAGCATTCATTCAATAAAAAATCAGATTATATTTGTAGGATTAATAGAAAATTCATGAATATTGAGGCTGATTTAAAAACATTCTATATTGAGTATGATTCTCAAAGAAGGTCTTATAATAAAATAACTAAGTGGTCCCTGAAGAATATTGAAGAGATGAAAATTATTGATAACATTCAAGACACATTGAAGGATGAATTTGAAAGAACATATGAGAGGCTGAAGGATCTTATGAAATGTTTTTCAGAAAAAATGAATCTAGATAAAACACCCTGGAAGAAAGAAGTAAAAGATTTGAATTGGAAACTAAATTCAGTTTCCATGAATTTAATGAGTGAAAGTGATCTCAAAATGGAATTCAATAATATTTTAGTAAGTTAGGCAAGCTTTGGGAATCTCAAGTAGAGATCCTAAAATCTCAAGATTAATAAATCAAAGCTACGGAGAATAAAAATAATGATTATGAACAGCTACTCTGGAGCAATGAAGATGATCATTAGGGGATTAAGAAGCTGAAGACCATTGTGAAGAAGTTAATGCCCAAGGAAAAAGAATGATTATTTTTTTCCCTTTCATATCCAACCATTTATTGTACCTTATTCATAACAATACATCCAATAATAAAAAGATATTTTGGAATCTCAAGTAGAGATCTTTTTTTGTATCTTTATTCATATTCACCATAAGTCTTAAGTAATGGTAGATAAGTTTTTCATTTATGTTCATAAATAAAAATTCTTAGTCCTTCTATTATTATTCGTAATAATGTTTATGCATTCCATAAATGGGGAGATTATTGAGTAATTTAGGTTTCCTTTTTACTTTTCTATTCCTCTATGTTTTGAAAATCTCTATCAAATTATCTTTTGTCAAATTGTTTTTAATTAAGGATTATTTTTATAAGGGAAATTTCCATTCCCAAATAAATTTTTTATCATTAACATTGTTTTCATTGTTCCATTTTATAATATCTCTAAATAAAACACATTTTATTAATATGTATAAAATTAGGATTGTTATGTAAAACCATGTAAACTTATAATTCCTTGGATATTGAGGTTTCGGTTTTTATATACTTAATTCTATGATATTTATTCTCTGAAATCTCTGAAATTCAGACTCTGAATTATATGTAATTCAGAATCCAAAATCTCTAAAATTCAGACTCCAAATTCTCTGAAATTTAGACTCACAAATATTTAAAATTTAGATTCATAATTATATAAAATTCAGACTCTAAATTATATTGAATTCATATTCTGAATTCCTCATAAATCAAACTCAAAATTTCTTAGAATTTAGATTCTGAATTCCTCAGAATTCAGACTCTGATTCCTCATAATTCTGACTCCCAATTCCATAGAATTTAGACTCCAAATTCATCAAAATTCGGACTCTGAATACCTTAGAATTCCAATCCTAAATTCATTGGAATTCAGAATCTAAAATCAATAGAATTGAGATTCTAAAATCATTGTAAAATAGAATCTGAATGTCCATGTTATTTATACACTAAATGTTTATTTGGTTAGAGTCCAAATGTTATTTTTTTTCCTTAGACTCAAAAAAATAGATTTGGTTAAGAATCATTTTTTTCCTAACACCTTTTATTATTATTAAACCATTTCATGAAATTAGTTTCTAACTAACTATTGGTTGAGTGTAATGTGTACAGGTCCCTCCAAAATTTAGAGGAAAAATATGACCATTATATGAGGAAGTTGGCCATTAGAGTTGTGCCTATAAATAAAATTTCATTTAAAAGAGATCAATACTGCACCATCAATCTAGAAATATTATGTTATGATGTGATTTCTAGAGACATAATCTCATGTCTTTTGCATATTAAACATCTTGTTCAGCTAGCTTCGCATGACTCTGATTGTTGATGAGTACAATTTAGGGCTTTCAGGGATATGAAGATAGAGGGGCCTACAAACTTAATATTTGAGGAGTTAAGGGGATAGGAAGGTAGAGGTTTCAGCTACTCTAATCATCAAGGTATTATAGGGATATTAATATGTTTTCCGATAATCATATCATGGGATTACCCTAGTGTGGGTAGGATAGACATTTTTAATATTATAAATCATGGGACCTTTATCTGAGGTTGTTGGATACACTATTCTTTTGGTTAAAAGATTTAATACTTGTTTCTTGTTTTGTTTCGAATTTATTTCTCTTGAATTTTGATAATGGAAGAATGTATAACCTTATTTTACATTCTTATTCATTTATGTAATCTGATAAATAAGATTATATACTCTTTAAGGTATAATCATTTCCTATGTAAACATTCCTTATGTTTTTTTTCAAACCCATATTTCTGGAACCTAGGTAATGTTGTTTCATATAACTACATTTAAGTTCTCTGAATAAGTCTTATTAAAAAAATTTATACATAGTTTTCCTTACGGTTAAAATTGAATGTAATCAAACATACAATTCACCGCTCTTGTAATTGAGAATACACATTCGTTTTTTGATCATTCACTTTTCAATATGGGAGAGATTTCTAGAAAAATCATATTACATTTGAGGAATGTATTCATTAATATGTTCCCGATCATTATAATTTTCATTAGATATTTACATTTTCTCGCTCTTGGAATAAACAATCCAATTTTTTGTGGATAAATCATTGCTTTATGATATTATTCATGATTAGATTTTATTTTTTTCATTGAAGGGAAAATAATCTAAGGATGTATTTAAAATTTTCAAACTAATTATTTAAAGATGTTTTGTCATTCATAAATTTCTCTTGTGTTTGAGAGGTAGGTGGATTAACTATTGAATCCACTTGATTAGAGAAGGAAGGAACGGTTTCAAATTTATTGAATTATAGGAAATGTATTTTGGAAATTGATGTGTGATTCATGATTGAAACCTTTTTTACTAATGGTTCTTTTAAATGGTTTAAATTTGATGTTTCTGTGGAAAATATTGTCATGTTAATTTTATAATGATTAATTTAATATTATGGATTCTATTTTGTCTCCTGGAAAATATATGTAGAAATGATTTTGTTAAAATAATTTTTTAATTGAAATAGATTGGAATGATTGGCTTAGAAATATTTTTTTGGAATGGTTTTTATCATAAATGTTTTTTATGAGATCATTTACATTAGACATGACTCGGTGGATAAGGAATGTGGCACTGGAGATCATCGTATTTGTTACATTTGGATGAAATCATAGATCAATGATAGATACCTCTTAATTATGGAACTATAACCTTATCATTCATGAGAGCATGTGTATAAGTGTGGAATCTTCAATGGGTATTCCAATTGTATTTTAGTATTGATTTCATAGAATGTTTAATTGATTTCTATGGAATAGTGTTTTGGTTTGGAAAAATTTATTTATTTCTTACAAACATCATTTATTTTTTAAAATAATTTTATATAAATGTGATAAATTTTTTCCTACTTCCATTAGTTGGGATTTCATTGGGGAAAACCTACTATTTTTAGACTCATCCCTTTCATATTATATGTTGGTCATATTTAGATTTCATCTATAGGGCTTTGGTAAACCCATGGTACTATTGTTCATTAATGATTTTTCTTGATCCCTTGAGTGTCACTTGTTATTTTGGAGATTGGAGAAGGTTGAGTGTTGATGGATGATGCCTTTGGGGATATTTTTAATTTGTTATCTCTTGACTCATTCTATTATGTCACATGGTTTTTACATTGTACTCTTATATGGTTGTTGGTTTTGTTATACAGTGAGTTGCATTTCTTTGTACTCATGCAACATATAGTAATTTTTTTGTTATTGAATATTGGTTTGGTTATTTTATTTTTAGAGTTAAACAATCCAATTATTTTATTATGAAGCCCTTGTAATTTATTTCCATCATTTATTTTCTTGGGGATTTAATCTATGTCTAGTAGCACCTATATCTCTTCCCATTCAAATTGTTGAAAGTAAGGATGCTACAAATGGTATCATATTATTAGATATTTCTTATGAAATTAATGTTATCAAATCACTTGGGATTTTATAAATGAGTACAATTTTTTGAATTTGAAATTTAATGAATATAAATGAAAAGGTAACCAATTTTTTATGATCATCAATTTACTAGGGAGTTGGGAACATCAGTTCTTTGAGACACTTCTTGCAACAATAACCTCATTGTCGTGTGTTTAGACATTATGAATCTATTGAAATGAAATGATAATTTTTCCCCACTATAGTGAATAATTAATTTTTAGTAATGATGTTTTATTTGGTTAAATTATATTAATTATTTAAATATTTGAAAATGGTTTGATTTTCAAAAAACATGCCAGAATTTTCAAAAAAATATTTTGATATGGATTTTTTTTTTGGAAATAAGTATTATTATATTAGTTAATTGGAAAATTTAATTTATAAGCCTTATGTTTCTATAAAGTGAGATGAATGTTAATTTCCTATTTTTTTTAGAAAATGGTATTAGTTAGGTGTAATATGAACAAACCGGAAGAGGCTTCTAAGAATGTGGTTAAACCTTAACCACTTGTGATCTAATAGTTAGACCATATTATTTTCCAAGATATTCAATATCAAGAAATAGGGATTCTTAGGGATAAACCGAGACAGGTGGATCATTATTCTTATTTGCGAAATTAGAATACACCCATATTTTGTGATGATTCGGAGATGATTAAAGTAGAGGTGTAGACTAATAGGAAGAATTGAATCATTCATTTCCTTGGGACAGTGTTTGAGAATTTAATTAGAATAAATAAAATAATTTTTCATTAAACAACTCTATCCAATCACATTAAGAATTTTTATAATAATGACATCTATAATTTGAAGAAGGATAACATCTAAATTATATATTATTTGGTTAAATTTATGAATTTATTTCTCTCTACACATGTTGTTTCATCAATGGCATCCTTGAATGATATCATTTTTTAATTAGGGTTGAAAGAAAATCTTATTTAAAATAATTTCATATATTGAATAATAGATTATACAGTTTTGGTAAATACATCAATGATAGGCTAAAAGGGAATCACAAGAAATATGGTCAAAGGAAGTTTGTTTATATCATTGGGATATTTTGTGATCTCTAATACTAGAAAATAGCGATAGAAGGACACTTATTCTCAAGGGGGTGGTATATAGAATAATGACACTAGGGGATTGGTAAACTTTCCATCTAGACTGAAATGTAATCATGGAATCTTTAAATGCATTTATTTTTAGTATATGAAATGAGATTTTAGAAAAACACCTACAAATTTCACAAATAGCAACCACATGGGACAACTTCATTACTATTGTCGTTGTGCTCTAAGAATGGATTCTAGGGATACATATCATGTTATCAATCATTATATGTTTTTATTGGATTATTTTTTAGGAATATATCACATCATTAGAACAAAAAAAATATAGTTACTTCAGGAATACGATGATTAATCAAATTGGTAAATCAGTGATGGTTTCTAAACGGTAATGTCATCGAGTATTCAATTTAATTCTAGGAATGTATTTTTTGAAGAACATTGAGGCCCATAGAGATTTTCTAATGGAAGGTGTGTTTCAAATCTTCTAATGGTGTTATAAATATATTTAATGGATATTGTGTACTAGATGCAAGTTGGGAAGGACACTTGGTACTGGTGGTTTTGAATATATCTTACCAGCAAAAAAAATTTATTTAGAATCAGTAGTTGATATTGGGGATATAAATTTTTGAACTATATTGGTCCAGCTTTTTATTGTCTTCCTTATAAATTTCTATGGTTTTACACATAAAATATTTGTGGATTTCCTATTTGACCAATAAATAGGTACCAATCCTTTTCCCTTCCATCTAATCGAATGGAATCAAAATATTTGAGAGAATTGATTGATTATTTAGAAGATTTAGACTTTAAAGGGATTATCTGATTGAGTACATCTCTTTGGGAAGCATCAATTATTTTTTAAAAGATTGTTGATGGTACTCTAAGTATATTTCTAGATTATCAAATATTATCCAGGTTATAATAAATAACATTTATCTTTTTCCATTAAATTATCATACATTTAGAAAATTGAGGGGACCTCAATGGTTCTCTAAAATTAACTTACATTCAAGATATCACTAATTGTTCACTTGGGAGGAGGATATTTTCAAAAAAAAATTCAAAAATATATATTTCCATTATGTATTAATTTTTATTCATTTTAATTTTTTGAATACACAAATCATCATTATGTAATTGATGAATTGGATATTTAAAACGTATCAGGATTTCTTTTGGCTGGTGTTGGTAGAAGATATTTAGTTTATTAAAACTATAATGTGACATCCATATCCTTTTAATAGGATTGAGTTTAGGGATAAGTGAAACATATCCTTAAATGAAATCCCAAAGGTTCTAGAAACTAGTAATAAATTTTTGGTGCTAAATGAAAGGGGGTTGTTACAAGTAGTATTTGTTGTTCAGTCCTTTGGCATCGATTTTAAGTCTTTGAGTGCAAATTAATTCTTGATTTATTCTTTGTGTTGGGATGTTAGTAGGAAGTAGAATTTCTATAACATGAAAAATAATGAATCAAATTAAAATGCTAACCCATTTATGTTGAACATCATGTTATCAGGGAAGTAGCTGTGACTTATAAGAGGCCAATGACTGGAAATAATTGCCGAAGGGTTTCAAATTAATGTGAGGGATGATTTACCATTTATGAAATAAACCAATAAACCTACCAACCATAACCAAACATTCAGAATATGATGAATGAAATAATTGAAGAAAACTCAACAACTTCATGTATCTCTAAATCACATCAATGTATGAAACAATATAAGAATAAATGAGTATCAAAGTACACAATAGTTAGACTACATAAGACTCTCCAATGACCACAAGACTCCATGATCCGCATGATCTATGCCCCAAAATCACTAAACAGAAAAAACATCACGAGGTAGTGCTAAACACATGTGAAACATTAACTTTTCCCTTGTCACAGAATATAGCATCTGAAAAAGCACGAAATTGCCAAAGCACGGGGGAGTATAAAACTCATTAGGTCTTCCGCAATGACTTCCATACTCACTAAACAGGGATAGAAGAATTAGAAACAATTATATAAAATAGTTTATATAAAAAAATTTCTCAATAACAGTTTATAACTAAATATATAAATGTTTCCAAAACAATTCATTACCAAATGCATACAAGTGCAATTGAATCCAATTTTCCTTGCAAGATATTTTTCCAGAAAAATAACTAAACAATCTTGGCAACCATTTCACAATATCCCTTTATCATAATACCCAACAATTCATCAAAACCATAAATCCAACCATGCATGCTATGTTATGACACTTTTATACTCATGATTGGTATCTTGTTGATCTACCAAGTCGTCACATGCTAATTGTTTCCCATGTTCCATTAACCCTTTGGCACCAAGCACAATGTCATATTTCAACCAAGCCCCATGTATGAAATTAGAATGTTCCATTAAACCTTTGGCACTTATCACAATGTCATATTTCATCCATGCCCCGTATATGCATCATGAACACAGACCACATATTCCCAATGATCATTTCAAAACAACCATTTCAATAAAAACACATTTTTATTGAAAACAATTTTCTTAAAAACCATTTCAATGCCAAAAAATTTCAATAAAACTCCATTTTTAATGAAAACCATTTCTTTGTAAAATATCTTTTTCATCAGCCATTTAGAAATTCTATAAAATCCACAATTTAAAATCCTCATTTTAAATTCATGAAACAAAACCCCATTTTGCACAACTATTCACGAAGATCACAAAATTTCATAAAAACCATAAATCATCACAAATGAAGATTTTCGTTGAATTTCAAAATAAATAAACCAATTTGAATTTATGATAATGAATTCTAGAAAGAGGTGTTGAGAGTGAAGCCCCCGTCCACGAAGTATTTGATGAAACATTGACAAAAGATGATGAAATCACAAGAAATCGGGTCGGTTCTCGAAGAACGACCTTATTTCTCTTACCCTAGAAAGATCAATATTCAACATTCAATTATTTGGCTTCCAAAAACAGTGATCTAAACAATATAAGTTTGGCTATGATATATAATGAATATCGAAGAAGTAGATCTAAGAAGATCTATGAAAACATGAAAGTTCCGGAAAGAAAGGTGACATACTTCAAGAATCACACTCAAAATCACCAAAGGAAGGCTCTAGGTTGGCTCCAAGTCATGATGGGAGGGTTCTCCAGATTTAGAGGGAGAGTAATCCCAAAATAGGGGCGTTTTTAATCTAAAAAGAAATATATAGATAAAAAATGAGTAAGCATATAGAAAATAGGATCTACATGTAAAATCTATGCATGGTTTGACCACACAGTTTGGGTCAACCGTGTTTGGATCGTGCAACATTCATTTTTGTCCCAACACTCCTTATAAAACCCCAAAACACCCACATAATTCACCATTACAATTTTAATGGAAACATACCACTTTATGGAAGCATCATTCTTTATGGAGACACCCCACTTTACAGAAACAACCAACTTTATGGAAACACCCTACTTTATAGAAACAAACCACTTTACAGAAACACCTCAATTTATGAAACCACCCATCTTTATCGAAACTCTCTATATTATTTAATCTCTCTAGTTTATGGAAACTCTCTATTTTATGGAAACTCTATATTTAATGGTAACTCTCTGTATTATGGAAACACTCTATTTTATAGAAACACTCTATTTTATGAAAACACACTATTATATGAAAACAGATTATTTTATGGAAACTCTCTATTTTTCGGAAACCCAAAAAAAACTTACAAAAATTAAAAAAACATGTGTAAATGGGTTATCTACCCAAAACTAGGGGTATTAAATCCTTAGATCCCTTACCCTTACATCAACATGGTTATATATAACCATTATTAAAAAAACCCTAGATCGATCCAAAACTGAACCTGATATAGAAGAGAGAGGCAGAAGAAAATAGATATAATGAAAACAAAGAAACTACCAATATGAGAGACATGTCATGTAGGATCTTCTTTCAAAGAACTGATAAATACGTTAAAAAAGATTATGTAATGAGTGGGAGATTTTCCCAATGTTGGTCTATTTTATCCCTATTTTTGAATCACATATGGTGGAGGATGTGTCAAAAATATTTATATGTGAGGTGGTAAAAAGGAATTGTGTTCCAGTTTCGATTGTGTCAAATAGAGAACCTATGATCATGTTCTATTAGTGTAGATCCTTGAAATAATCCATTTAGACATATTTGATGATGAAGATGTCATATCATCCACAGACGACTGACCAATCCGAGAGGATGATCCAATCATTGAATGATATATTAAGGGATTCTATGATGGAATTTGGTGGTTGAGGATTGGAGCTCTTACAGTTAGGGGAATTCTCGTATAATAATAGTTATCAACACTCAATACAAGTGGCTCAGTTTGAATCATTTAATTGTAATCTATGTTGTTCTCCACATTGTTGGGTGGAATCAAGGGAGACCTAGATGGTTGGATCAATAATTTTTCAAGAGACTATAGTAAATATTTTATTGGTTAGGAAAAGAATGAAGACAAGTCAGTGTCCTCATAAATCTTATGTGGATCACCATCAATGATTTTCTTCATTTTTGGTGTGCAATAATTTATTATTAATACTTTTTCTAGGGATTAGACATCATTATTTTCAAAATAATGGTATGTTATCTCTATGGTATATTTTTCCTTTTGAGATACCTAAGTGGGTTGGAGAGGTGGAACATCTTTTGCCCTTTCCACCACAGTTCAGTGTGGTGCATAGTGTATTTCATGTGTCCGAGTTGAAGAATTATTGGCCAGATCTACACCATTTCATTCGATCGGATCATGATGAGTTAGAGATGGATGCTACATTGGTGCATGTGTAAGTGTGTATTGTGGATAGGAATGATAATTTATTTTCCTAGAAAAGAATTAGGGAAGAGAATGTTTGGTGGAAACATTGTCTGATTTAAGAATAGACATGGGAATGGAAGAAATAATTGTCCAAGCAGTGGCCCGAGCAATTTCATGAAAGAAATGGTTTTCTACTTTCTGAGGATGGAATGGGAAATAATTGGGAGAATTTAGCACCCCGTTTTGAGGTATGAAACCCTTATTAAATTTTATATTAAATTGGATTAGTAAACATTGGGAGAGTTTGAAAAGTTTTTGGAAAGTTTTTAAGGATTTTATAAGGGTTTCAGCTTTGATCATGGTAATTAAAAACCATGAAAAACATGAAGGTAACCAAGGAATTTGAGGTATAGGAAAGGTTGATGGTGCATAGTTTGTAAAACTATGTGGCCTACCCTAATTAAATGTGTAGGGTGGGATATATTGCTTTTACATGGTTGGTACTTAGTTTGTCTAACAGTGCGGGAAAACCATGTGATGCAACCTTTTGGAAGTAGTAAGCCCTCATTTAGTTCATGGTTTGTATAAATCTTTGAAATGACCTTATGCAGAATTAAAATTTTGTTTTTTCAATGGCCTCATGAATTTTTATCCCAAAAACACCAATTGGAGCACCATATCACCCCTCACATAGTATTTAATCCATTAAAAGGTAAAAACCCTCTCCTAATCATTCTACGATCATTTTGATGGGATGTCTTAGTTGTTTGAAGGCAGATCTTCCTTCATAAGTCTCAATTCATGGTAGTTTCATTATATTCATTACATCTACATTCCGCTCTCCCATAGTTTTCAAGATCGAGTTCTATTGTGGATAGATCAACAGTTTTTGTTGTCAGTAATGGTTATATTTGGCATTATTGATGTTAGAGAAAGGGATCTATAGTGGTATTATGGAGTTTTCCCTAGATATTGTGATTGATTGTGTCATTGGCCATTTTTTCCAAAACCTTAATGGTAGTTGGCTTCATCCTCGAGTCATTTTTTATAGAACTATACGGCTTAAAATTAAATATATTATTTCACTTGATATTGGTTTTGAAGTTGACGTACAAATTTGTGTATAAACTCATTTTTGTTGATTTTTGCGTTTTGGGGAAAATATGATATTGATGTGAAATATGCGTTGTCGATGGATGCTAAATTGATTATTTTAAAAATGGTTACTCAATTTTATTTTGGGGGAAAAGGGTTATGAATATTTAATTTTAATAAAAGTGTTGTATTAATGAACTTTTTCTTGGATTGAAGGGGTTTATTCGGTTTTGAATTCATTGTTTAAAGTAATTTTTCATATATGTTAATTGGCATGATTGTTTGGCTTGATTTTTTTGTATGAGTAGGATAGAATTCATAATTGGTGTGTTATAAAAAAAATAAAGGATTATAATGTGGTGTGAATTACCACAATAAAAAAAAGGTCTTGATAGGACATGAAGTTTCACCATTAATAGTAACACTGATCTCGTGTGGGGTAATTTAGTGCATGGATGAAATATATGCATAAACACAGTAAATAAAATGATTTATTCTATTTTCAAATTAAATAAATAGTGGTAACTTTTTAGTTTATTTACATGATAATATGTTGTTGGAGAAAATTTATTAGGTAAGGGTATGTTTGTCTTGTGGGAATTTGTTGAAATGTTAATGGTTTTATATAAATTGTTTTACGTAATTGTGATAACATGTTATAAAATAACGATGTGAGTTGGTAATTCATTTGGGTAAATCCAACTGAGTATTATTAATCACCCCATGCTTTGGCCCGTGGGTTCTTTTTATGATTTTTTTTCTGAGACACATGTAAATGAAAATCATCTATTATCTATTGGGGTACATCATGATGCTAGGGAGACTGTGGAGTGGTATCATATAATATTGATTGGGCATGTAGTGTCTTGTCTTGGTTTTTGGAGTGGTATTTTTTTATTCATCCCTTAAATACAATTATTTGGTATTTTTTTAGTTTTTTATTGTTGTATTTTTTTAGTGGTTTATTGTAGTATGTTGTTATCAATCATCATGAGGTTCTTTGGGAAATGGTACGTTGGTTGTTTGTGTTCTCTTCAAAAGGTAAAATTTCTCCACAAATTTCATGAATCCTTCATCATTTATTTCCTACCTTAAGTTCTTATGGGATTCCTCTTTAGAAAAATTAGAACATCTACCTCAATTCATGATATTGAAAAGGGGTGTTATGTTACGACAAAGTTCAAACATAAAAATCACATGGTTGTAGTGTTGGGTATCTTTTTGTAACATCATCTTTAATATTTTTTTATCAATGTCTGATTTCTAGATAAAAGTCGTATCTTTCCTTGGACATGTTTTTTTTGAAAAAGGTGTGTTTTTGAATTCAAAAAAGATAAAGGTATTCATCTCTTATCAACCTCTAAATAAATTTATTAATATATGAAATTTCAATGTCCTAGCTAGTTATTATTGATGCTTTTTCTCACAGAATATCATCACTAGTATCAATAGTAATTGGTTTTACATGGTAATTTGTTCCATTCAAATGAAATATTTAATGTTATAATTTTTTTAAAGAGAATAATGTTATCCTTACATTAGACATGATTTTTTTATTTTTTGAATCAAGAAATGTATGCAGTGTATTGTGATGATTTAGGATCTAGGTTGGTGTGTGTTGTCTATGAGGAAGATCATGTTGTTTCTAGTTTGGGGTGTGTTCTTATGGAGTAAGATCATGTTGTTTCGTATGAATCACATCAGTTAAAATTTCATGAGATGAACTAACCAACACAAGAATTGGAATTTGTTTTTATGGTTAATACATTGAAGACTTTCTGTTAGCACATCGTTGGAGATAAATTTTTAATGTTTATGAATCATATGATCCTAAAACACATTTTCTCACAATGATAATTTAATATAAGACAAATAAGATAGAAAAAATTACATCAGAAGTTTGAAATTGAATTATTTATAAATATGGTAAATGTAACTCTTTAAAATATGCATTAATCAAAAAGTCAAATATTTCATTGGTTAAATAGGATTCAAATGAACATGAAATAATGATAGTGATAGGTGATTTGAACATTCAATGTAAAATTGACATAGTTATCTTGCTTTCATTTTATTTTAATTTGTTCATAATTTGATTCTGAATTTTAAAGTGTCAACCACATTTTATTCGTAATGTGTTCCAATGAAATATGTTTACAAAATAATGGAATATGATTACAAAATAATCCCGTACATAACATCTGGTGAGACAAATACATAACCCAATTAATTAAAAAGCTATATGGGTTAACCCATCATAAAATATCACTGAATAACTTCTCCACATAAATAATAAAACATATTGAGTAAATTTATGGGTTACCCATGGAATGAAATGGGTATCTTAATCATGTCATAAGGCATAACAATATGGTGTATAACAATTTTATTTAAGGAATAATGGATTTAAATCATATTTGGTTATTAATAATGGAAAAAATGATAATAGATAGTTAATAATTATTTCTAAATGAAATAAAAACAAATTTTTTTGGTTATGTAACAATATAAATGTTCAATTTAAGAATAGTTTTAGGGAAAAGAATAGAGTCTTTAGTGAGGATAAAGGAATAATTTATTTTTATAAAATATGATTTGAACTAAAAGCATTCAAGATTAATTGATTTCTATTTGAAAAAATAGAGGCCTAAAATTTATTATGGTGTTTACATGGAAATTGGAAAGAAAAAGAGAATTTCCCATTAGTCATGTTTGCTTATCAGTAGGACTTTTGAAGTGAACCCTTTATAATAAGTGTTTCCCCATAAATGAAAGATTAATTAAGAATGATATATATTTTGAAATATATATATATATATATATAATATAGAATAAGTATATATTTATGGTATAGATATAACTTTAGTTAAAGAAAGATGTAGCACTACTGAATAGAAATATGGAGAATCAGATAGATTTTGTACTATAGGTCTAAATCTGTTATGAAATTCCAATTAATAGCTAGGTTATTAAAATTATATTAATTAATTGATTATATAAAAACCTATTCCACACTTATCTGATTTACTAAACTTTTATTATGTACTTTCATAGTTATATTAATGAGATATATGGTTTAATTTCATCATTTTTGGAGCATTTGTTTCATTGATTACTAGTTGGTTTACTTGTGTAGAATTACTGATTTTTTTGAATGGGAATAAGATTACTGAAGTGAAATAAATTTGTGTCTATAAACTTCATTAATTTTAAATGGTCTCATATTTCATTTTTTTTCTATCATGGGGATGATTTATTTGGTTAATCTATATAGATAAATATTTAGATTATTTTGTTAGTTTTTTCAACCATGACACATTTGCTATATATTATTTAATATTATGTCAATATATTAGATAAAGAACATGAAATAAGTTATAAAATAGTTATTAAAATATTTTTATACTATAATAATAGTATTATACCCTACCTTTAAGGTGTTAATGAAAAATAAAAATTCATTATCCCTGAAGACACTTAACCGTTGTAATTTCAACAATGGTTTCCTTTCTTTGTATACGGGTAGATGAGAAAAAAAGATAAATAGAGTATATCCAATTAAAGATTTAATGTTCTAATATACTCCTGAAAATTCATTTATTATTATTATATTTCTGAATGAATTGTAGGGAAGAGATAAGAAGGAAAGAAATTAAAAGGGGTAGCTTGAGAATGTTACCTCTTGAATATCACCTCCTCGAAGGACACCCTAAGGAACTAAGAATTGTTATCTTGGTGATATTTTTAGCACATGGATGTGGAGAGAGTGGGGATGATTTTTTTGTAGATATTTTTAAGTAATAATTACATGGATTGAGTGAGGAGATTTTTTGGTGAGGTGTTCTGTTTATAAGGAGAGGAAATTGGTGTTTTTTGAATTTCTCAAAATAATAGAACATAATTAGACAATTATAGAGGAAAATGATCTTAAATAGACTATAAGATCATATAAGATAAATTTTGTTTCAAATATCATCCCCTTTCATCTTATATAATATTTGTTTGATTTTTATATAATTTAATAAAATATTAATCTCATAAAATATTACTATTTTGAAATTTGATAATATTCATTACATTGACATTAAAATCATTAATAAAACTATTAAAATTAGAAAAAAAATATTTTATTATATTCTAAAACCATTTTGGTCATAAAAAGTATTTGTTTTTCCATATAAATATTTTAAATTATATTAGTTTTAATATTTATAGTTTCATTTGTTGGATTTTCCATTTAATTTTATAATTACTACATAATTTTTGTGCAAGACTTTAAGATAATAATTTTGTAGATAAAATTAAAATATTCATGATAGAGATAAATTTTTTATTTTTCCAAAAAATATTTAGATTAAAATGTATCCTCTATAAGAACTCATATTAAAAATGTAATACTTATTTAAAAATAGTGTCACGTGTTTTTATTAACTTTAAATAAAATACTATAAATGATTTATTATCTTTACAATTTTTTCAAATGGTAATATATTTGATTCATGGATTACTATGATCGAAACACACTAATAAAATGGAATTAGATATGTTTTTTTGGAAAATTTTATAATCTATATCATATTATGTTTAACATTAATTATTAGATTTAACCTTAAATGTCGTAAAATAATTATAAAGGACACTATGCATATGGACCAAAAAATAAATGGGGTCTATTTAGTATATATTTAACTTTTGATTTCAGATATATAATCAATTTTTATAATTAAAAAATCATTTTTGAAATAAAATTTAAATTTAAACATGAAAAACATAATGATAAACACCTTTTTTGAATAACGCCCTCTTAAGAAACTAATATTTTATATACTAAATTCATTTCCAATAAAAAAATTAGATTATTTATAGATAAAATTAAATAAATAAAGTTTAATACTTATTTAGTAAACTATTTTAATTTTTAAATTATTTAATGTAAAATAAATTTTTAAATTTAAATCAGTATTTTACACTATTCATTAATATATGAAATGTCTTGGGAAATTATAAAAAATCCATCTTAATATAATTTTGACTTGATGAATTAAGGAAAAAAAATTATAATTTTTTTTCTAAAAGTTATAGAAATAATTATATTTTCTCTGATAGAGGGAAATAACATGTTTTTTTAAGGAAACCAATTTTGGAAGAATAAAATGACTTCCCAAAAAATTTGGAGTTAATTTCATAAGATTTAATACATAAATATATTTAATAACCTGTTTTTTCTTATTCATAATCATAGATTCTGAATCAAGGATATAATGTTCTTCTTTGGAAAATAAATTTTTATTAGTGTATCACCATTTGTTTTAACATAGTGATGTGCGCAAAATATGATATAGAACCAATAAAAATATTTCTTAAAAATAAAGTGGAGTTAAATGCATCCCCTGTTATGGAACATCACCCTTGAAATTTTCTCTTTACATAATACGGTGAAAATCTTTTTAGTTACTGATCCTTCATTACTTCCATTGGTTCCCATTCTGTCTCTTCATATTTGTGGTCCCCTCATAGTACATTAACTAAGTGAGTGGTATTGTTATGGAAAAAATAATTTCTATAGTCTATTATCCTTATCATATTCTCCTTATAATAGATATCATTTTCTTGAATGAGAATATCTAAATTTAGTACATTTTCACTATTTGGTATGTACTTCTTTATGAGATATATGTGGCATACATCACAAACTTGTAACATTTTTGGTGGAAGTTCTAGTAAATATTTTATAGCTCTGATGCAATAAAGAGTATCAAATGGGCCAATGTACTTGGGAAATTATTTTCCATTTTCTCGAAATCTTATCACTCTATTTCATGGATATATATGGAGTAAAACCTTATCTTGCACCATAAACTCTATGTCTCATCGGTGATTATTTTCATAACACTTATTTCAAATTTGTGAAGCCTTGATGTTCTACTAATTTTTCTTCACCATTTCTAAAATTTCATTTTCCATATAATCTATATTAATATTACGTTCTCTATATTAATCTCATAATGCAAGTGCTTCATATCCCTTTCTATAAAGGGCTTCAAATGGGGCCATTTTGATGTTTGATTGTAAACTATTGTTGTAAGAGAACTCAAATAGTTAAAAATGCTTAACCCATCCAACTTTTAAGTCTATTAAAAATTTTCTCAACATGTATTCCAATGTATAAATTGTCTTTTCATACTAGATATCATTTTTTGGGTGATAATCCATACTAATTTTTGGCTTAGTGTTTAGAGCATGTTTGGGATATTTCGAAGACATGGAGTCAAATATCGAATCTTGTTCAGATACAGTGGATAATGGTACACCATGAAGACTCATGACTTCATTGATGTATATTCACGAAATTTTATTGAGTGGTAAGTCCTCTAATATTTCCATAAATTTAGACATATTTATAAGATAATAAAAAAACACAAATAGAATTATTTTCTCAATGTTTCATTGAATGGACATTGAAAATGTCTACAGTGGTGTTTTCCCATTTCCATGTTTGTATAAGTAAAGGTTACATCATCATCTTACACTATTCCTTTCATCCTTCAACTTCTAACATTCTATGAAAATTGATTTATATTCAGTGTTCTCCATCTTGATATTGTCTTACCAATAGTGCTATCAGATATCATGATATATCTTGGTGCTCCCTGGTTGGATGTAGAAGATCGAGATAAGTGCATCATTACAAATATCACACTTTATCACTGGATTTGATGGCACAATATTCATCTACCAAATCCTATGTCTCTTTCAACACTAGTTTTTAACATTGATGATTTCCTATTTCTAATAGAATCCAACTTCTCCTGAATGTTCACATCATTTCTTTGATCATCCTTTATATTCTATAGAAGGTATGACTGATAAATAATATGAGACATAAATTACTATGTTCATTAAATTAAAATTACCATGTCCTTCTTTTGTATATATAGGGAGATTTTATTTATCTTAATTTTCATAAGTGAAAAAGTTTCAAGATGCATTCTACTTAGATCATCTACCACTATATTTTAAATACTTAGATGGTAGTGTATTTTTTTAGTCATGATTCTTGATAATATCATAACATTTTCATTATATTATATTATATACCTTCAATGTGAATATATATTTGAGGATATTGTGATTAGTATATATATCACAGTTCTCCCCAAAGAGTTAATGTTACTAGTTTTTCAAGATTATGATTACATAATCAAACTCTAGAACATGTGTGAGATAATTATACCCATGAATATTTAGCTTTCGTGAGGTTTAGGCTATTCAATTATCATTTTTCATCATCACACATCTTATTACATTATTTTATCAATCATTTTATACCAAAAAGTGTTCCACACTTGTGCATAGTGTATATACTAGTGAATTAATATGCTTGTTTTTAAGACATTGATGTCGTATTCACAATCACTAATAAAGAAAAATAATTACTCCCTTATATGTCACCTTAGTTTTTGGGTTTCATAGTCATTATAAATTTCTGACAAATCATTTTAAATACACATCTTGACCAAGGAAACTACATATCTCTGTTACAAATGATGGTCTATACCACTCCATAATTTCATTTTTCTTAAAATTGTCCAAAGAAATACATTTTCTGGAGATAATGTTCTCCATCAATGATACTTCCTACATCTAAAACACAAATTTAAGGTTCTTTCAAATCATGTTCTCCCATCAAAATATCATATCATTGTACTCAAATTCTCTTTATAGGCCTCCTTTTTCATGTGGTATATCAAAATATCATCTATAAAGACTAACACAACATTTTCAAGGAAATCTTAATGACTATATTAATTATTCCTATGATATTTTCTAGAGTATTATTGTGTCCTAATGGAATCACTATGAACTCAAAATTTCCATTACTCATTCATAAGAACGTCTTGGGAATATCACCCTTTTTAACATATAATTGGTTATATCTCGACGGAAGGTCCACCATTGGGAAATATTATCCCCCAATGTAGTTGGCCAAACTCATAATATATCCAGGGAATGAGATGCTTGTTATTCTTCAATATTTTCTTGATATCATGATAATAAATTTTTAGGTTCATTGATTAATCTCTCTTCATAGTGAAGAGGACAAATGCAAACCATGGTGTAGAACATAGTCACATAAAACCCTTTTCCATATTCTACTGTAAATTCTTATTAAATTCCTCAAAATCAGTTATGGATATACTCTATAGATATTTGATACAGGAAGAGATCCAACAGTGATTTAAATTAAGAAATCATCCTCTTGATCAAGGGGAAGTCATGGAAATTACTTATGGAAAACATCATTGTAGTCCCTCACAATGGGAATCTCTTTAAGAATAATCCTCTCCGTTTTCTCAATCATTTGAGCTAAATATTTTTACTCATAAGAAACACTATATCCTCAATTTAATTGATGATTCTAAAGTAGATTCGTCTTCCTCCTTAAATTTTTATAGAATTTAATTATTCCTCAAGATGATAATAGTGATATCCCACTCTCCATAGTTAATATTTGATTTGTATAATGATAGATAATACTTGGAAAGTATATCAACATCCTATACCAAAAAAAGTTACATGAGATTTTCTGGGTGGTTAAGTCCACAATCATTGTATTGGTTGGAGATATATACTTTAGAGTCAGTAATTTATTCAATCATTGTCCTCACAAAAATCTCAAACTCCATATTTTAAGGTGGAATTTGAATTTTTATAATGAAATTTGATGATATCAATGACTTCGTAAAACCATAATCAAATACTATGTTCACAATTATTGAATGATTAACCTATGTACATAATGTCACAAAGTTATTATGATCAACCTCAGTAGTATTTGAAATATATTTATAGATATCTAAGCATAATATGACATTATATTACATAAATTTAGATGAATATTCAACACATTAAAAAGTTATATGCCTGAGGAATGTAAATTTTTTTAACATCTTGAAACTGGTAACATATTATTCTATTTTGGAGAATTATCACCAATATGTCCAATAAATATATTCTCATTTAGTAATTATACTTAAAAAAATTCTTCATAACATGGTAAAGTAATCATAAGAATGGGTTATCTCAGATGCTCGGTAAGGGTACAATGAAAGGGGATACATATGTATGAAATGGAAATAACTGTATATGAATTTGATAAAAAATTTGAAGATCATAACCAGTATATAAAAGAACATAACCATATATAATTTAATGAGGATTGTTAGTTCATGGGATATGAATCCTTATTTTATAAATGTATATGAGTTATGAGAACATAAAATAGGCTAGATACATTTAATTTTAAAATTCACATCATCATATAAAATTGTGATCATGTATTAATGGAAATATGATCACTCATTAAATTAATGGCATGAATTTAGCCTCTTGAAAAAAATATGGACATCAATTCAAGTCCATGCATAACATGGCGAACATGTACTAAGGATCACTAATAACATTTTGATCATGTAATTGTGTCCATGTATAAAAATATGGACATGAAACCAGGTCCATGTATGACAATATGAACATATATTTTGGTTCATGCATAAAATTTTGAACACATAAAACTTTTCACTACTAAATTTGTGAACATCTAATCAGGTTCAAGCATAGGAGGCTATACCTCTTTTGGGAGACACAACACCAACCCCAATGAATGAATTTTATTTTTATTGGGTAAGGTTACACAGTCTTCCCAAAGAATATCAAAAACAATTATTTTATCCATTAATAATATAATCAGATCTAAATATTTACCCAATTTTTTGGATGGAGATACAGGTCCCACCCATCAGGGATTCTATTGCGGACTCACTCGGTGCTATCAAGGACACCACCTCATATATGCTTTAATTTTCATAACCATTACTATCTGGACGACCCAATCATATAGGAAATGTCTATGATTTAAAACATGAATACTATGAAAATTTAACTTCATATATTCACAAAAACAGATTAAAAAATATTATTTCATAACATGATTATCCCATGGATTAGAAATGGGTATCATGAAAATATGTTTGAAACATGAATAACCCAATAAAATAAATTATTCATTAATAATCTCCTAAAATATTGTAATATATACAATAAATTATTGTGGATAATATAAATAAATAGTATTTCTATTGGAGGATAAGTAATTACATGGTTTTATGACTTTTATGAATGGAGATACAACTAGTAGATCATAAAAACATTGTTGAGTAAAATAATTTTAAAACATCCCAATGTGTCTGATGCCACTTTGAGACCTCTGAATCATAAGACCCATAAATTAATAACATTAAATAAAACATATATTATCATGAATATAATTATATTCAAGTATTAAAATTTCAAAGGATTATATTTTCAACATGTATATTAATATAGGTGTATAACATGGCATTTGTCTCAAACAAATCAATTTGAGACAAAACTACTTTTGTGATTTAATTACTTCTTAAAAAATTTACCCCATGTAATAGATATAATAAATTAGATATTTAAATAAAAATAAATTTAATTATAAGGAACTTTTTATTAATTTTTTTGATGTATATACCCCACATAAAATAATGAAATTTTAAATTTTTTATAAGTCTCACAAAAATAACTGCGAGACTAGAAATCAACTTACCAATAGAGAAAATATTAAATCTTGATCATAATGAAAGAAAATAAAAAATTTATGATTTTAATATCTTTAAATAATTTATATTAAGGATATATAATGTATTAATGATTTATATTCACTACACCAAAGAAATTAGTGATGATTATGGCATGTATCTTATGAATATAAGATATTGAGATGATATTACCTTACTACATGAGTATTTTTTAATCATGAGGAACATGAAAGAATAAAATAAATTAGAACTTTTAATATCAAAAATTAAATAAAAGTTGTTATATAAAATTTCATAGTTAATTATAGAAATGATGCAACAATAATAAGTTTTTAATGGAAGATATATCTCACAAAAGTAAAAGAGATATGATAAACCCATTACTGAAAGTATTAAATTTCATTGTACATGTTCAAACATCCTATAGATAAATATATGTTTATTATATATATAAAAAGGACTATATTAATATATATCATACCTTATATTATTTTATTATGAATTTTTATTAACCATTTATTTACAATGTCTTGTTAAATAAAAAATTAGTTAATAACATCACTGGTGTTCATATATGTTTTGATTTGTTATTATTGATCCTATTAAATAAGTCATTATTGAATAATTTTAATAATTTAAATCTTGATATAAATATCATATATATATTCAGCATATGAGGTTTTATAATATTTTATGAAATATTGAAGTATTAAAGGAAATATATTGTTCAAGAAGAGGGTAGGTCGTAGGTATGTGTGTACAATGTTTCCATTTTATTTTAATTTTTTAAAGATGGAAAAGTATATGATATATAAATATATATATTATCTTTATATTTTGATTATTATTTCATATTTATCACATATTTCTATCAAGCACTTCATCAATTCATTTTCTGTAATGCGTGAACTAATCACATCGCTATAAGGAGGCAGAAGTCCACAAGTCCAAAAATGAAGTTATATATTCCCACAAAATAGAATGAATTAACGCATGTGTTTTATAAAAATTAAAAAAGAAAAAATAAATAAAAAATAAAAAATATATATTATAAAAATAGTATCTACATCGTTTTTATGAACATTGGGGTGGTAATGGTAGAGTGAATGAAAACGTTTCACGGTGCAGTAATCCCCTGAACACACAAATGATGATTGTGTATCCCATTTTGTGGAAGTGAATCAAGGTGTAGGTTATACTATTATCATAAAAAAATCTTTGCATATTGCGGACATTTATATTATTGGATAATATTTTTATAATTATAATTTAACAGGAATAGAAATAAATAAATCAAAATTGCATACTGGAGAATGTTACCTCTTATTTGGGTAAATTATGTTGGTTTCAAAAAATATACATCGTTAATTTTATTTATGAAAAATGTGAGTATTATATTTTTAGAGTTGGTATTTTTGGATCTTATTTTATCTAGTTTATTATGATAAAATGGTATTGATTGGAGTGAAGATCTTAGGGGAGGGGGGTGAGTGCCCTTTTATAGTGGTGGAAGAGTGGTATTTTTGTAAATATAAAAAAGGTAAACAATATTGAGAGGTCTCCCATACATATTGTGCCACCAATAATGTTAAAATCTCCATAATAGGGATGATAGGTTATATATTGTTACATAACTCTCCGGTTTACATGATTTTAGGTTATTTGGACACATAATTTAATGTTTAATCACTAAGTAATCTTATTTTTACCTTAATAGATGTTATTAATTTTTAATATTTTCAAAACCATTTTTGAATAAAGATAAATTTGTTGTACTGTAAATTAAAAAAAAAAATTAATCCAAATATGGATTCCATTTATAAAAATTCTTAACATATAAGTGGAAGTCAAAAATTTTAAATTAATCCCACAGACAAGATAAGACAATGTTTTTTTAAAGTGAAAATGTACAAAAGATTGAAATGATTCTATATCAAATATTAATGTTATATTAATTAAAATGAAAAAAAATTGTATTATTAGATTAATTATTTATCTAAAATACCTTCATACGCAATTCAAATAATTATTTATCTATATATATATATTATAATAAAATGTTTTTTTCAGTTAAAATTTATTGTTTTTTACTATTCCTTAAAAAATGAAACTTCTAAGAAAGATATAGAAAATTTACCCAAAGTAAATTTGGATATTAATAATTAAAAAATTATGATTCATTTTTCAAATGAAATTTTTAATTGTTTCAAAACTATAATTGCATTAGTCTCCCAACTAAAATGCTATAAGATTGCCTTTTAGAAATAAATATGTACGTGTATAATTGGATTTTTTCTTATATCATGTCTAGAAAACTTATTCGACAAGCCTTAAATAGTTATCTGTGTAATATATTATATATATATATAATTTATCAAATGTGGTTTAATTAATTTATATAAATGGTTTTTCAAAAATTGATTTCTTATATTTATAAAAGGTTTTTAATTCATTATCTCGTTATTTGGTCAACAAATAATTCAAATTATATAATCATGTATGTAATATTTTTATAATTTAATAAATATTATTCAAAACCACATTTACAAGGGATAGATTAAAACTAAAATAATATTTTAATTATATTATTAATAGTACATCGGAGTTTGGTAAAACTAGGACTTGTGTAAAATGTGAGCTATTGGAGGAACTCATTATTGTGTGAAACACAATCCATACATAGTTTTTCTTGTACTAAATTATATTATAATCATTAAATGAAGATAACAATTTACATGGTGATGCATATAATTCAATCCAAACCTAGTTATTTGATATAATAAAATCTATATTTATTGTTGTGCGAAATGAAAAATATAAAAAAGATTAAATTTGAAAAATATATTTAAAAACATATTCGAGTGATATATTATACCCCCATTAAAATAAAATTTTAACTAAATATTTTTTTTATTCAACCATGGATTAATACATTAAATTTAGTTTCATAGAAACCCACATCAAAAAATGAATACTAAAAATTCATTTAAAAAATAAAGTTGTAAATATATTTTTGATCCAGTGTAACTTGTAACTATGATTCCATAGTCAAACATAGGTGGGAAGTGAAAACATAGACATGTAAGTGAAATCTACCTACCACATTATAATGGAGAGTGATAAATAACATGTTTAGGATAATGATAACGATCAAAAATCCAAAAATTGATGATTCTTAAAAAAGGTCATTGATATAATCAAAAATAATGATTGAAATACATCCTTTCACTTTATAATAATTTTCCTATTGTTGAAGAAATTTTCAACAGAAGATATACATACTTGTTTTTATTCCATTTTATATGCATAGTCTCACCCTTTTTTGTACACTTGTAAATTCACACATCAGTTCTTACTCAATGAAAAGAAGGTAAATTTTTCATTCATGAAGCACTAATATATAAATAGATCCATGAATAAAATCATACAACATTTCATCTATCATTATTTATCAACAAAGAAAAACTGATACCACATGTTATGCAATATTCACTAATCATCATATGTGAAGATAAGACATTAGTGTATAAAACCTCTTAAAATGTTTAACTAAAACATTTTAATAATTTTTTTTTCATTTTAAGAATTTAGAAAGCCAAAAAAACAAAATAGTAGAAAGAATGTCACTAAATTTCAAAAAATTAGATAAATATTAATCACCTTTATATTAAAATGTATCTATTGGTAGTCACATACCAAACACAGGAATACATAAATCATTTTTTCTCTTGAAAATTTTTAATAACATAAATTACAATAAAACATTTTTTAAAACATTCATTCTTTATTATTCCCATTATTATTTTATACATTCCACAAATCCAAAAAAAAAATACAAACTCCATGCATTCTTACATAGTCCACTTTTTAAAAATAAATAAATAAACAGTTCCATTGTAAACAGTACTATCCAATTTACATTATCCATAATAATATATTTATCCAAGATGCACTATTTTCTCAACACCAGAGCACATTATGGGTTAACATCCCTTAATAAAAAATTTATCTTTCCATTAAATCATTTTTCTATGTCATTATCAGTATTAAATGTATTTTTTAAATTCTTTAATGGATAATATATAATTTATGATTCATATAACATAATTCTATAATTCTTATACATATACACTTCAATCATAAAACAATAATCTTAATGTATAACCTTGAAACATGTTCCATAGAATATGACATATGAGTAATTTCCTAACAGAAGTCAAAATAACTTTAAATATGTAAAAAATATTGTAATAACATATCATGCCTTTTCTAGTCATCCTTATTCTCATTATCTTCATCGTAATGTAAAGACCTGTAAAATTCAAGGGAAATTTTTTCTTAATTTTTTTTGAGATTTTACAAGAATGCAGTTTCTGACGACACCTGATTCCGAGGCCCGATGTGCCCAGAATCATTTTTCCAATGTTTAGCTCGGGTACGTTCAGTGAACGAATGAGCGGGATTTCCTAACTTTTGAACCGGAGCTCGGAATCGAAATCTGAGGACATCAATGGAATCGCAACACCGGTAATTTCTAAGAAACACCTTTTCCAGAGTTGCGTTTGCTTGGGTGTGGTTAGTAAATAATTGGGTTAACTAAAGAATAAAATAAAATACTATGAAACAGATGTTATTTTTCTATTCAAGGAAGTGTTAACCTAATCTATGTGGTTGAGTGGGACCCATATCCTTACTAATCTACTAGGTACGATATTAGTGGGGTGGGGCCCACACGAGCCCCACCCTTTCAACTCCCTTAACCCCTTTTAATTAAGGTAACGTACCCACAATCCCCCTTTTGAAATGAAGTCAACTCGTGCATTTAATTAAATATTAAACGCCCCTATTAATTGGGCAGTTTAAAAGTTTCAATTATTTCAATTAATTGATTGATTTAAATTTGAATTTCAAAGACATTGGATTGTGTGTTAATAAAAATAAGACAAGTCTTATTTTATTAAGGGGTTCATTGTGCGTGAAAGCTTGGGAGAATTTGCTCAAGGTCTTGAAATTATTTTTCCTCGATGAAGAACACGAATAAGGCTGACCTCCGACGACGGATGACGGTGAGAGACTACTTCCTCGGAGATCGACAACCCGCCGCGCTTTCTTTCGTTCCTTCTTTCTGCATCAATGGAAGGGAGACACCATTCCTCCTCAGACGATCACTGTCAACGTGTACGGAACCTCCTTCTGTGACGCCTCCTTTTGTGACGTGAAATTCCGCGATGAGACTTCATTAAACTACGCTCAAGGTATTGGATTTTATTATTAATATTATTCATGAATTCTTCCATCATCATTCTTCCTTCCAAATTGGACCACTTTCTATCGATTAACGGTAGGGGGCCGGACCGCATAAACATAGCCGACCCTCCTCCCTAATCCTTGTGTTATTGCGGTTCGAAGGAAAGTGGCGTGGTACGATCACTCCGTGTAGGATCATGTGGCAAGGATGCGCGGCGCTGTCGCGCCGTCGCACAGTGCTAGAGAACCATAAAGGCACCGCGGCCAGAGCGGGGCCACGGTGGAGGGGTGCGGTGTCGTCGCGCCGCACCGGACGGACCAAGGCCGCAGCCTGAGGCCACGACAGAGCATGGAGCGGCAGCCGGTTTCTGTCCACCGGCGTCGGAGTAGGGGGACGAGACTGCGTCGGTCCCGTGGTGCAGCAGCCGGCCAGCCGGAGCGGTCCGGATGGTCAGGGGAGAAACCGAGGGTTCGTAACCCCCGGCTGGAAGAGAGGAGCGGCCCCCACATGGGGGGCCTTGTTTAATTAAGCAGGGGTAGTGCCCCCCCCCCCCCCTTGACCGCCAGATCAGTTACACCGAGATGGCCAGGGGACCACTCCAGCCAGGCCGGGCCATGCCCAAGTGGGTCGGACCTGGACCCGGGTCAGGTCGACCCAGTTCGGGCGGACCCAAGGGGTCTCGGGCCGGGTTGGTCCGGGCCTGAAACCCGCATTTTCAGACCTCTTTTATTCTTTTGGCCATGACATGTGCTACGGACCTCCGATCGATGCACCATCAGCTGTGATGCGATACTTGGATTGAGACGGTCGATTAGGTATATTACACTCAATGTTTCGGAGAACATTGAGTTCAGACGAGTTGGTTCCTACACGAGACCCACCGGGCCCTTAGAGCCGAAACGTTTATAACATGAGCTCCAGACGTTCGATTGATGTGCCGTCGACTTTGATGGATTACTCTAAGTGAGACAGACCTTTTGGATTACTCTTCTCAAGGTTTGGACACAGTTGAAGTATGGTCTAGTTGGTTTGACTTAAAAACCAACCGGGCCCCTGGGACGAAAAAGACAATAACTCTCAGACCGGGCATCTGATTGATGCGTTGTCTGTGACGTTGAGTTCCTATTGACGATTTGGAAATTTTGAATACATCAAATCCGGACATCGTGTCAGTTGATGTATCAGCCCCTCGGCTCGTGGAGCAGACCCTCCTGAACGAGCTTTCTGTGTGCGGGAACTCTAGAGCTGGCTGCGACTGCGACAGCGATGAAGATAGTATGGGGATCCTCTTTGGGTTCAATGACGTTGACTACAAAACTCAGCAATCCAACGTGGGTCTATGATACCGATCCTATGTTTGTCAGATCCTGTGTGGGTCAGCGCGCAACGGTCCTGTGTGGGCTAGCGCATACCGATCCTCTGTGGGTCAGATCTTGTGTGGGTCATTGCGGGGGTTAGTACCTAACGATCCTTTGTGGTTCATTGCGGTGGTTAGTACATATCGATCCTTTGTGGGTCTGACAGCTTAGATGAGTCAGTGGCTATATCTGATAATCTTTATCGTCTTACGAAAAAGTATACCTTTGTGAGCTGAGTCTTGACTTTCAATCTTTATCTTTTATAATATTGACTTGATATCCTGTGTGGATTACGTTATACTTTCCTGTGTGGATTGGGTTATGATTTCCTATGTGCAATGGGTTTTTCATGTGCTCAGATGCTGGAGCCAAACTGGAATTGATGACTTAGGTATATGTATGGGCATATACCTAAGTAGTATCCGATGTTACTTCGTGATTGTATCTTTCCTTTGTGGATTATCTTTTGTGGATTCGGGGAGACCTTTGTGGGTCTCAGGGTCCTTACTTAGTAGCGTATACTCACCCTGCATGGTCTATGCCCGCACTATGTTGTGTTGGATGCAGACGACAGACAGCGCTGATCGTGATAGTGGCTAGTGGAGCAGGCGGTACCTGTTGGTTGACCATTGGGCGAGACGTACACGGAGCGGATGGCTAGACCCGAGGAGCTGAGGTGGCTATATGTACCCACCCATTAGGTGTGAGCACCAGCAAATGTCTTGACATTGCTTCTTTACTTTTCAGTTGATGTACTTCCATTTCTAGTTTTACTTTACTTTCAGTTTGGGTTTGTATTCTGGCCCACTTACTTTTCCACACATACTTTTCTGCACTTACTTTTGTACCCATTTTTATGTATTGATTACTTCTGCTTTCTTACTATGTGTGTTTGTTTTCTTTATACAAGAAATTTCTTCCCCTTTTATTGATAATTATGCCTCGGTGCTAGTCGCTAGCCTCTGGCCTATGGAAGGCGGGATTGGGGTAGTCACGACACGGGCCCTGAGGACAGATCGTGACAAATTGGTATCAGAGGAGTTTGGTTCTACCGCAGAACTCAGGGCTCTGATCATTTTATATGTGAAGCAATAGTGTTAAGAGTTTTGAGTGTGGTTATTTGTCTAGGGATTCCAGTGTTTGTAAGGCCGCCGACGTATCCGTACACCAAGACCCTGCCATCTGATTTCTGACTCAATGCATGAAAACATTGGTTGCATGTGTGTTTCAAGTTTTCTTTGTGATTACTTTGTGTCAGCTCACCAGGTATACAGTTTGAACATGGTGCACCTTTCTACTTTCAGGACGGCCCCATGATAGCAGTCAGATAGGGTTTCGAGTTTTGTACCTCACGATAGCCCCCCGAGCAACGAGGCCTCGGTGCAAGGCCCTTTGATAGCAGAGGCACCGACAGTATCACTACTCGCCGAGCCACCGATGCTACCAGCCCCAACCACTGATAGTACACGTTGCCATAGTGCACTGCACGAGTTTCACCAATAGAGACCACCCATATTCTGTGGGGAGACGGACCCCCAGGTAGCAGAGGATTGGCTGGAGGCAGTTATACGAGTTTTTCGTTTGGTAGGGACACCAGCAGACCTCATGGTGATCCTTATAGAGAATCTCCTGCACGCAGCAGCAGGCAGATGGTGGAGCTTGGCGCTCTAGGTGGACGACAAGGAATCTCTCCTTTGGATGGATTTTTGAGAGCCTCTTATGCTGGGAGTTCGTCCCTGCCACCCTCCATGCGGTGCGCGTCCAGGAGATTCTACAGCTGCGGTAGGGCATCTTGACAGTCGCCCAATACTTGGTGAGATTTACCGACCTCTCGCGCAATTTGACAGACATGGTATGAGACCCATTCATTCAGGCACGGTCCTTCATTCATGGATTGAGGCACAAGATCAGGGCATCACTAATCTCCCTCAGCATTCCGACATAGGCAGGGGTACTGGAGCCAGCACTTCTCATCAAGAGCTTCCTTGCTTAGCCTTCCTCAGCAGCGAGATCTACTGCAGGGCAGCACGTTGCAGAGTCTTCGGTAGCTGGCAGTCGACAGATGACACATGGGTCCAAGTAGACTAGACTCTCAGGCAGACGACCTCAGGACACTGGCTCAGAGGTGTCAGGTACACAGCACAGAGCCAGTCTTACGAGAGGTAGACAGTGCTACGCATGTGTCGGACAGGGACACATGGCTCGTGACTGCCTGACCCGCCGTATCGAGGAGCAGCAGACGGTTGAGGGACCACCCAGGCAGAGGCAGAGGGTCGACTGTGGAGGTCTGCAGGGAGCAGGGGGAGGAGGTTGAGGAGCTGCCCGAGCAGCAAGCGGTGGGAGACTCTTTGAGGCTCTACCACCACCACCACCACTAGGAGGTCCACCCCGACCACAGGGAGCTGGCGGGCAGAGACAGGCACAGCTCTAGGCTGGAGAGGCCTATGACCACGGCGCGCCCGAGATGATGCAAGGTACTATCTATGTCTACTCCACCCTTGCGACAGTTCTTATAGACATAGGAGCGAGTCATTCTTTCATAGCCGCAGCCCTTGTTCTGAGCTCGGAGATTCCGAAAGAGCCGTTGTCTCGATCCTTACAACTAGAGACTCCTACGGGAGCAGACTCGACGATTACGCACTGGTGTTGGTAGTGTGAGCTTACTCTAGGAGGTGAGAGCTTCGGCTGGGATCATCTCATAGTGACATCGAGGCCTTACGACGTCATCTTGGGCATGGATTGGTTATCTGTAGTCCATGCTCAAATCGACTGCATTGGGAAAAATGTGCGATGTGTTCGCACCGATGGGAGCAGGTTCACCTTCACCGGTTAGAAGGGAGCCTTTGCAGCACAGGATAGACTCTTGCAGAGGAGAGGATAACCCATCACCCATCATTTGTCTTGCCTCATCCTAGGAGTAGTTGACATGCGGAGTCCTGGTTTACCTGCAGTGGTGGATCAGTATGTGGACGTTTTCCCCGAAGATGTTCCAGGACTACCTCCTCGCAGAGAGGTAGACTTTTATATTGACCTGTACCCCAGGACAACCCCGATATCCAGCCCAACATATCGGATGGACCCCGCTGAGCTACTAGAGCTACTGGTACAGTTGGAGGACTTGCAGGGCAAGGGATTCATCGGATCCAGTGTTTCACGATGGGCTTCCCTGATATTGTTCTTCAAGAAGGAGGATGGGAGCTTGAAACTTTTTGTCGACTATCGTCGCCTGATCCAGGTGACCGTGAGGAACAAGTATCCGCTACTGAGGATTTATGAACTCTTCGATCAGCTCAAAGGAGCTCAATGGTTCTCAAAGATAGACCTTAGATCAGGATATCATCAGCTCAGATTTTGGGACGAGGACGTGCAAAATACGGCCTTCAGATGTCGGTATGGCCACTATGAAATCTTGGTTATGCATTTGGGCGTGACCAATGCTCCAGCAGTGTTCATGGGTCTTATGAATAGGATCTTTCAGCCTTAACTCAATCGATTTGTCATGGTCTTCACCGATGACATATTGATATACTCGACGACTGAGGAGGAGCACACATACCACTTGCGGGTTGTACTGGACATACTCCGAGAGCACCAGCTTTATGGTAATCTCTCGAAGTGTTAGTTCTGAATATGTGAGGTCCAGTTCTTGGGACACATCATATCTGAGGCAGGAGTTTCGGTGGATCCTGTGAAGATTAAAGCTGTGCTAGCTTGGGAGCCACCCAGGAGCGTTAGGGAGGTGCAAAGTTTCTTGGGGCTAGCTGGATACTACCGGAGATTAATTCCAGACTTTTCCAGAGTTTCAGCACCACTCTCATCTTTGACGAAGAAGGGGAATCCATTCATGTGGTTAGATAGATGTCAGCAGAGCGTCCAGGAGCTGAGACAGAGATTGACCAGTGCACCTATCTTGAGGATACTAGAGGAGGGAGTAGGGTACGTAGTCTACTGGGATGCATCATGGATCAGACTGAGATGTGTTCCAATATAGAAGCAGGCAGTGATCACTTATGGATCACGACAGTTGAGGCAGCATTAGTAGAACTACTCTACCCATGACCTGGAGTTAGCATTAGTGGTCTTCACTCTGAAGATGTGGAGACACTATCTGATGGGCAAGCACTTTATAGTCTACTCTGACCACCAGAGTCTCATGTACATCTTCTCACAGAAGGACCTGAACCTGAGACAACAGTGGTGGCTCGAGTTCCTCCAGGACTACGAATTTGAGATAGTCTATACTCCTGGAACGGGGAATTTAGTTGCTGATGCCCTCAGCAGGAGGACGGGCATCCAACTATTTGGTGAGGCGAAAGAGCAGCTAGCTGCTTTGCAGATATCCATCGAGGATATAGATGGATCAGCCTTTATTCAGTCACTCACAGTCACTCCTCCACTACTACAGCGGGTCAGAGAGTCACAGCATGTGGATGTTGACTGTGAGACACGGCGTGCACAGATTTCCTCAATACATGAACCTGATGGATTCTCTGTAGAAGGAGAGCACGTCGTCCTTTTCGGAGGACGTACCACGGTACCAGCTGCCTTACAGGAGGAGGTGCTGAGGGAGTTTCACACTTCCCCTTTAGCGGTACATCCTGGAGTGGTGAAGATGTACCAGGATCTCAAACGACAACACCGGTGGCCGGGTATGAAGAAGGTTGTAGCAGAGTTCGTTTCTCGATGCCTCACCTGTCAGTAGGTGAAGGAAGAGCACTAGTTACCAGCAGGCTTGGTACAACCTTTGGAGGTCCCGGATTGGAAGTGGGACTGCGTATCTATGGACTTCGTGATTGGACTTCCACGCACTTCCAGAGGCCATGACTCCATCTGGGTGATTGTCAACCGACTCACCAAGTCGGCCCACTTTTTACCCATCAGAGAGTAGGGCTAAGTGGAGATCATGGGACGCCTCTAAGTTTAGGATATTTTATGGATTCATGGTGTACCATCATCTATCGTCTCTAATCTAGATGATCTCTTTACTTCTCGGCATTGGAAGGGGTTTCAAGATGCATTCGAAACGCAGCTACGTCTGAGAACCACCTTTCACCCTCAGACAGATGGTCAGACAGAGAGGACCATTCAGACTCATGAGGACATGCTCTGTTCATGTGTCCTCGACTTTGGTCACAGTTGGGAGGATCACCTACCCTTGGTGGAGTTCGCATACAACAACAGCAACCACTCCACCATCGGGATGACGCCATACGAGGCGTTGTACGACTGACCATGAAGATCACCTCTGTGTTGGACATATCTAGGGGAGTCAGCACTTGTGGGATAGGAGATGGTCCAGGCCAAGATGGAGAGGGTCTAGGTCATCCAGGAGCTGATGAGGATAGCTCAGAGCCGACAGAAGTCTTATGCTGACAGGATGAGGTGGACACTAGAGTTCGAGGATGGAGACCACGTCTTCTTACGGGTCTCACCTCGACGTGGATTACAGATATTTGGCCGAGGTGGCAAGTTATCTCCACTCTTCATCGGACCATTCTAGGTCCTCAGCAGCATAGGCAAGGTGGCTTATCGCATGGCTCTACCACCTCAGTTGCACCGGGTGCACGACGTCTTCCATGTATCTCAGCTGAGGAGATACGTGCACGACCCGACGCATATCATCAACCCTGGGGAGCTAGACCTTGATTATGGGGCGACGTTTGTGGAGGTCTCTATGGAGATCTAGGATCGACAGGAGTGGGTCCCATGTGGACGATCGGTTCCTCTAGTGCGCATCAGATGGCAGCACGGAAATCTCTAGGAGAGAACTTGGGAGAGGGAGACTCAAATACGTGCCCAGTACCCACATTTGTTTCCCTAGTTTATGATGTATCTTTATGGGGACACCAATCCTTGAGGTGGGAGTAATGTAAAGACCCGTAAAATTTAAGGGAAATTTTTTCTTAATTTTATTGGGATTTTAAAAGAACGCAATTTCTAACGGCACCAGATTCCGAGGCCCGATGTGACCGAAATCATTTTTCAAAATTTTAGCTCGGGTACGTTCAGTGAACGAATGATCGGGTTTTCCTAACTTTTGAACCGGTGCTCGGAATCGAAATCCGATGACACTGATGGAATCACAGTGCCTGTAATTACTTAAAAACACCTTTTCTGGAGTTGCGTTTTCTCGGGTGTGGTTAGTAAATAATTGGGTTAACTAAAGAATATAATAAAATACTGTGCAACAGATTTTATTTTTTTATTCAAGGAAGTGATAACCTAGATAAGTGGTTTAGTGGGACCTACATCCTAACTAATCTACTAGGTAGGATATTAGTGGGGTGGGGCCCACATGATCCCCACCCTTTCAACTCCCTCAACCCCTATTAATTAAGGTAACACACCCGCAACCCCCCTTTTGAAATGAAGTCAACTCATGCGTTTAATTAAATATTAAATGCCCCTATTAATTGGGTGGTTTAAACGTTTCAAGTAATTCAAATAGTTGATTGATTGAATTTTGAATTTCAAAGATGTTGGATTGTGTGTTAATAAAAATAAGACCAGTATTATTTTATTAAGGGTTTCGTTGTGCATGAAGGCTTTGGAGAATTTTCTCATGGTCTTGAAGTTCTTCTTCCTCGATGAAGAACGTGAAGAACGCCGACCTCCGACGACGGACAACAGTGAGAGACGCCTTCCTCGGAGATCGACGACCCGACGCACTTTCATTCGTTCCTTCTTCCCACGTCAAAGGAAGGGGGACATCGTTCCTCCTCGGACGATCTCCGTCAACGTGTACGGAACCGCCTTCTGCGACGCCTCCTTCCGCGACGTGAAATTCCACGATGAGCCTTCATTCAACTATGCTCGAGGTAGAAGATTTTATTGTTGATATTATTCATGAATTCTTCCATCTTCGTTCTTCGTTCTAAATTGGACCACTTTCTATCGATTAAAGGGAGGGGTCCGGACCGCATAAACATAGCCGACCCTCCTCCCTAATCCTTGTGTTATTGTAGTTCGAAGGAAAGTGGCGCGGTACGGTAGCTCCATGTAGGATCATGTGGCAAGGATGTGCGGCGCTGTCGCGCCACGACATTGAAGTCAAAAAAAGGTGTGGCACCGTCGCGTAGTGCCAGAGAACTATAAAGGCACCGCGGACGGAGCGGGGCCGCAGCGGAGGGGTGCGGTGCCGTCACGCCGCACCGGACGGACCAAGGCCGCGACCTGAGGCCGCGACCTGAGGCCGCGACAGAGCATGGAGCGGCAACCGGTTTCTGGCCGCCGGCGTCGGAGTAGGGGAACGGGACTGCGCCGGTCTCGTGGTGCAGCAGCCGGCCAGCTGGAGCGTTCAGGCCGGTCAGGGGAGAAACCGGGGGTTCGTAACCCCCGGCTGGAAGAGAGGAGCAGCCCCCACATGGGGGCCTTGTTTAATTAAGCAGGGGGCAGTGCCCCCCCCCCACTGACCGCCAGCTCGGTTACACCGAGATGGCCAAGGGACCTCTCCAGCCAGGCTGGGCCATGCCCAAGTGGGTTGGACCTGGACCCGGGTCAGGTCGACCCAGTTCCGGCCGACCCAAGGGGTCTCGGGCCGGGTCGGCCCGGGCCTGAAACCCACATTTTCAGACCTCTTTCATTCTTTTGGACATGACTTGGGCTACGGACCTCCGATCGACACACCATCAGCTGTGATGCGATACTTGGATCGAGACGGTCGATTAGGTATATTACACTCAAGGTTTCAGAGAACATTGAGTTCGGACGAGTTGGTTCCTACACGAGACCAACCGGGCCCTCGGAGTGGAAACGTTTATAACATGAGTTCCGGACGTTCGATTGACGTGCCATCGACATTGATGGATTCCTCTTAGTGAGACGGACCTTTTGGATTACTCTTCTCAAGGTTTGGACATAGTTGAAGTATGGTCGGGTTGGTTTGACTTAAAAACCAACCGGGCCCCTGAGACGAAAAAGCCAATAACTCTCAGACCGGGCGTCCGATTGACGCGCCATCTGTGACGTTGAGTTCCTATTGAAGATTTGGAACTTTTGAATACATAAACTCTAGACATTGTGTCAGTTGATGTATCAGCCCCTCGGCTCGTGGAGCGGACCCTCCTGAACGAGCTTGCTGTGTGCGGGAACTCTAGTGCTGGCTGCGACTGCGACGACGATGAAGATAGTATGGGAATCCTCTGTGGGTTCGACGACGTTGACTACAACACTCAGCAATCCAACGTGGGTCAATGATACCGATCCTATGTGGGTCAGATCCTGTGTGGGTCAAATCCTGTGTGGGTCAGCGCTCAACGATTCTATGTGGGCAAACGCATACCGATCCTGTGTGGGTCATTGCGGGGGTTAGTATCTAATGATCCTTTGTGGGTCATTTCGGTGGTTAGTACCTATCGATCCTTTGTGGGTCTGGCAGCTTAGCTGAGTCAGTGGCTATATCTGATCATCTTTATCGTCTTACGAAAAAGTATACCTTTGTGAGCTGAGTCTTGACTTTCAATCTTTATCTTCTATAATATTGACTTGATATCCTATGTGTATTACGTTATGCTTTCTTGTGTGGATTGGGTTATGATTTCATGTGTGGAATGGGTTGTTCATGGGCTCGGATGCTGGATCCAAACTGGAATTGATGACTTAGGTATATATATGGGCATATACCTAATTAGTATCGGATGTTACTTCGTGATTGTATCTTTCCTTTATGGATTATCTTTTGTGGATTAGGGGAGACCTCCGGGGGTCTCGGTGTCCTTACTTAGTAGCGTATACTCACCCCTGCATGGTCTATGCCCTCACTATGTTGTATTGGATGCAGACGATAGACAGCGCTAATCGTGATAGTGGCAAGTGGAGTAGGCGGTACCTGGTGGTTGACCATTGGGCGGGACGTACACGGAGCGGATGGCTAGACCCGAGGAGCTGAGGTGGATATCTGTACCCACCCATTAGGTGGGAGCACCAGCGTATGGCTCAACGTTGCTTCTTTACTTTTCAGTTGATGTACTTCCATTTCAATTTGTACTATACTTTCAGTTTGGGTTTGTATTCTGGCCCACTTACTTTTCCGCACATACTTTTCTGCACTTACTTTTGTACCTAGTTTTACGTAGTGATTACTTCTGCTTTCTTACTATGTGTGTTTGTTTACTTTATATAAGAAATTCATTCCCTTTTTATTGAGAATTATGCCTTGGTGCTAGTCGCCAGCCCCTGGCCTATGGAAGGAGGGCTTGGGGTAGTCACGACACGGGCCCCGAGGACAGGTCGTGACAAATTGGTATCAGAGGAGTTTGGTTCTACCGCAGAACTCAGGGATCTGATATTTTTATATGTGAAGAAATAGTGTTAAGAGTATTGAGTGTGGTTATCAGTCTAGGGAGTCCAGTGTTTGTAAGGCAGCCGACGTATCCGTACACCAGGACCCTGACTTCCGATTTCTGACTCTATGCATGAAAACATTGGTTGCATGTGTGTTTCAAGTTTTCATTGTGATTATTTTGTGTCAGCTCACCAGGTATACTGCTTGAACGTGGTGCACCTGTCTCCTTTCAGGATGGCCCCACGATAGTAGTCAGATAGGGTTCTGAGTTTTGTACGTCACGACAGCCCACCGAGTGACGAGGCCTCAGTGCAGGGCCCTTTGATAGCAGAGGCACCGACGGTACCACTCCCAGCCGAGCCACCGATGCTACTAGCCCCAGTCACTGATAGTATATGTTGCCTTAGTTCACTGCACGAGTTTCAGTGATAGAGACCGCCCATATTCCATGGGGAGACGGACCCCCATGCAGCAGAGGATTGGCTGGAGGCAGTTATATGAGTTTTCTGTTTGGTAGGGACACCAGCAGACCTCATGGTGATCCTTACAGCGAGTCTCCTGCATGCAGTAGTAGGAAGATGGTGGAGTTTGACGCTCTAGGTGAATGCCAAGGAATATCTCCTCTGGATGGATTTTGAGAGCCTCTTATGCTCGGAGTTCGACCCAGCCACCCTCCATGCGGTGCGCATCCAGGAGATTCTACAGTTGTGGCAGGGCAGCTTGACAGTCACCCAATACTCGGTGAGATTTATTGACCTATCGCGCTATTTGACAGACATGGTATGGGACCCATTCTTTCAGGCCCGATCCTTCATGCATGGATTGAGGCACAAGATTAGGGCATCACAAATCTCCATCAGCATTCCGACATTGGCAGGGGTTCTGGAGCCAGCACTTCTCATCAAGAGCTTCCTTGATGAGCCTTCATCAGCAGCGAGATCTACCGCAGGGCGGCACGTTGCATATTCTTCGGTAGCTGGCAGTCTACAGATGACACATGGGTCCAAGTAGACAAGACTCTCAGGCAGATGACCTCAGGACACTGGCTCAGAGGTGCCGGGCACACAGCACATAGCCAGTCTTACGAGAGGTAGACAGTCCTACGCATGCGTCTGGCGGGGACACATGGCTTGTGACTGCCTGACCCGCCGTACCGAGGAGCAGTAGACGGTTGAGGGACCACCCAGGAAGAGGCAGAGGTTCGACCGTGGCGGTCCGCAGGGAGCAGGAGGATGAGGTAGAGGAGCTGTCCGAGCAACAAGGAGTGGGCGATGCTTTGAGGCTCTACCACCACCACCACCAGGAGGTCCACCCCGACCACAGAGAGCTGGCGGGCAGAGACAGGCACAACTCCAGGCCGGAGAGGCCTACGACCACGGCGTGCCCGAGATGATCGAAGGTAATATCTTTGTCTACTCCACCCTTGCGGCAGTTCTTATAGACATAGGAGCGTGTCATTCATTCATAGCCGCTACCCTTGTTCGGAGCTCGGAGATTCTGAAAGAGCCGTTGTCTCGATCCTTACAACTAGAGACTCCTACGGGAGAAGACTCGATGATTACGCACTGGTGTTGGTAGTGTGAGCTTACTCTGGGAGGTGAGAGCTTCGGCTGGGATCATCTTGTAGTGACATCGAGGCCTTACGACGTCATCTTGGGCATGGATTGGTTATCTATAGTCCATGCTCAGATCAACTGCATTAGGAAAAAGGTGCGATGTGTTCGCACCGATTGGAGCAGGTTCACCTTCACCGGTTAGAAGGGAGCCTTTGCAGCACAGGATAGAATCTCGCAGAGGATAGGACAACCCATCACCCATCATTTGGCTTTCCACATCCTAGGAGTAGTTGACATGCGGAGTCCTGGTTTACCTGCAGTGGTGGATCAGTATGTGGGTGTTTTCCCCGAAGACGTTCCAGGACTACCTCCTCGCAGAGAGGTAGACTTTTATATTGACCTGTACCCCAGGACAACCCCGATATCCAACCCAGCATATCGGATGGCCCCCGCTGAACTACGAGAGCTACGGGTATAGTTGGAGGACTTGCAGGGCAAGGGATTCATCAGCCCTAGTGTTTCACGATGGGCTTCCCCGATATTGTTCGTCAAGAAGGAGGATGGGAGCTTGAAACTTTTTGTCGACTATCGTCGCCTGATCCAGGTGACCGTGATGAAAAAGTATCCACTGCTGAGGATTGATGACCTCTTCGATCATCTCAAGGGAGCTCGGTGGTTCTCAAAGATAGACCTTAGATCAGGCTATCATCAGCTCAGATTTCGGGACGAGGACGTGCAAAATACGGCCTTCAGATGTTGGTATGGCCACTATGAATTCATGGTTATGCCTTTTGGCGTGACCAATGCTCCAGCAGTGTTCATGGGTCTTATGAATAGGATCTTTCAGCCTTAACTCAATCGATTTGTCATGGTCTTCATCGATGACATATTGATATACTCGACGACTGAGGAGGAGCACGCATACCACTTGCGGGTTGTACTGGACATACTCCGAGAGCATCAGATTTATGGTAAGCTCTCGAAGTGTTAGTTCTGGATATGTTAGGTCCACTTCTTGGGACATGTCATATCTGAGGCGGGAGTTTCGGTGGATCCTGCGAAGATTAAAGCTGTTCTAGCTTGGGAGCCACCCAAGAGCGTTACGGAGGTGCAGAGTTTCTTGGGGAAAGTTGGATACTACCGGAGATTCATTCCAGACTTTTCCAAAGTTTCAGCACCACTCTCGGCTTTGACGAAGAAGGGGAATCCCTTCATGTGGTTAGACAGATGTCAGCAGAGCGCCCAGGAGCTGAGACAGAGATTGACCAGCGCACCTATCTTGAGGATACTAGAGGAGGGAGTAGGGTACGTAGTCTACTGTGATGCATCAGGGATCAGACATAGATGTGTTCTAATACAGAAGCAGGAAGTGATCACTTATGGATCAGGACAGTTGAGGCAACATGAGCAGAACTAGGCTACCCATGACCCGGAGTTAGCAGCATTGGTCTTCGCTCTGAAGATGTGGTGACACTATCTAATGGGAAAACACTTTATAGTTTAATCTGACCACCCGAGTCTCATGTACATCTTCTCGCAGAAGGACCTGAACCTGAGACAACAGCGGTGGCTCGAGTTCCTCCAGGACTACGACTTTGAGATAGTCTATACTCCTGGAACGGGGAATGTAGTAGCTGATACCCTCAGCAAGAGGACGGGCATCTAGCTATTTGGTGAGCCGAAAGAGCAGCTAGCCGCTTTGCAGATATCCATCGGGGATATAGATGGAGCAGCCTTTATTCAGTAACTCACAGTCACTCCTCCACTACTACAGCGGGTCAGAGAGGCACAGCATGTGGATGTTGACTGTGAGACACGACGTGCACAGATTTCCTCAGGACATGCACCTGATGGATTCTCTGTAGAAGGAGAGCACGTCGTCCTTTTCAGAGGACGTACCATGGTACCAGCTGCCTTACATGAGGAGGTGCTGAGGGAGTTTCACACATCCCCTTTAGCGGTACATCCTGGAGTGGTGAAGATGTACCAGGATCTCAAATGACAGCACCGATGGCCGGGTATGAAGAAGGCTGTGGCAAAGTTCGTTTCTCGATGACTCACCTGTCAGTAGGTGAAGGCGGAGCACTAGTTACCAGCAGGATTGGTACAACCTTTGGAGGTCTCGGAGTGGAAGTGGGACTGCGTATCTATGGACTTCGTGATTGGACTTCAACGCACTTCCAGAGGCCGTGACTCCATTTGGGTGATTTTCAACCGACTCACCAAGTTGGACAACTTTTTACCCATAAGAGAGTAGGGATAAGTGGAGATCTTGGGACGCCTCTACGTTTAGGATATTGTATGGCTTCATGGTGTACCATCATCTATCGTCTCTAATCGAGATGATCCCGTTACTTCCCGGCATTGGAAGGGGTTTCAAGAGGCATTCGGGACGCAGCTACGTCTGAGCACCACCATTCACCCTCAGACGGATGGTCAGACAGAGAGGACCATTCAGACTCCTGAGGACATGCTCTGTTCATGTGTCCTCGACTTTGGTCATAGTTGGGAGGATCACCTACCCTTGGTGGAGTTCGCGTACAACAACAGCTACCACTCCACCATCGGGATGACGCCATACGAGGCGTTGTACGACCGACCATGAAGATCACCTCTGTATTGGACATATCTAGGGGAATCAGCACTTGTGGGACAGGAGATGGTCCAGGACAAGATGGAGAAGGTCCAGGTCATCCAGGAGCGGATGAGGATAGCTCGGAGCCAGCAGAAGTCTTATGCTGACAAGAGGCGGAGGACACTAGAGTTCGAGGATAGAGACCACGTCTTCTTACGGGTCTCACCTTGACGTGGATTACGGAGATTTTCCTGAGGTGGCAAGTTATCGCCACACTTCATCGGACCATTCTAGGTCCTCAGCAGCATATGCAAGGTGGCTTATCACCTGGCTCTACCACCTCAGTTGCACCGGGTGCACGACGTCTTCCACGTATCTCAGCTGAGGAGATACGTGCACGACCCGACGCATATCATCAACCATGGGGAGCTAGACCTTGATTATGGGGCGACGTTTGCGGAGGTACTGATGGAGATCGAGGATTGATAGGAGTGGGTCCCATGTGGACGATCGGTTCCTCTAGTGCGCATCAGATGGCAGCACGGGAACCTCTTGGAGAGAACTTGGGAGAGAGAGACTCAAATACGTGCGCAGTACCCACATTTGTTTTCCTTGTTTATGATGTATCTTTAGGGGGATGTCAATCCTTGAGGTTGGAGTAATGTAAAGACCCGTAAAATTTAAGGGAATTTTTTTCTTAATTTTCATTGGGATTTTAAAAGAACGCAGTTTCTAACGGCACCTGATTCCGAGGCCCTGTGTGCCCGGAATCATTTTTCAAATGTTTAGCTCGGGTACGTTCAGTGAACGAATGAGCGGGTTTTCCTAACTTTTGAACCGGTGCTTGGAATCTAAATTCGAGGACACTAATGTAATCTCAACGCCTGTAATTACTTAGAAACACCTTTTCTGGAGTTGCATTTTCTCGGGTGTGGTTAGTAAATAATTGGGTTAACTAAAGAATAAAATAATATACTGTGCAACAGATTGTTTTTTATTCATGGAAGTGTTAACCTAGTTAAGTGGTTTAGTGGGACCCACATCCTAACTAATCTACTAGGTAGGATATTAGTGGGGTGGGGCCCACATGAGCCCCACCCTTTCAACTCCTTCAACCCATATTAATTAAGGTAACGCACCCGCAACCCCCCTTTTGAAATGAAGTCAACTCGTGCATTTAATTAAATATTAAACGCCTCTATTAATTGGGTGGTTTAAACGTTTCAATTAATTCAAACAGTTGATTGATTGAATTTTGAATTTCAAATATGTTGGATTGTGTGTTAATAAAAATAAGACCAGTATTATTTTATTAAGGGGTTCGTTGTGCATGAAGGCTTTGGAGAATTTTCTCATGGTCTTGAAGTTCTTCTTACACGACAAAGAACGCGAAGAACACCGACCTCCGACGACGGACAACAGTGAGAGATGCCTTCCTCGGAGATCGACGACCCGACGTGCTTTCTTTCGTTCCTTCATCCCACATCAAAGGAAGGGGGATATTTTTCCTCCTCGGACGATCTCCGTCAACCTGTACGAAACCTCCTTCTGCGACGCCTCCTTCCGCGACGTGCAATTCCGCGACGAGCCTTCATTCAACTATGCTCGAGGTAGGGGATTTTATTGTTGATTTTATTCGTGAATTCTTCCATCATCATTCTTCGTTCCAAATTGGACCGCTTTCTATCAATTAACGGGGGGGGCGGGACAACACAAACACGGCTGACCCTGCTCCCTTATCTTTGTGTTGTTTCGGTTCGATGGAAAGTAGCACGGTACCATCGCACCGCGCGGGATCATGTAGCGAGGATGTGCGGTGCTGTCGTGCTGTTGAAGTCAAACAAAGGCGTGGTGCTGTCGCGCCGCACCGAAGAACCACAAAGGAACCGCGGCTGGAGCGGGGCTGCGGCGGAGGGGAGCGGCGCCATCGCGCCGCGCCGGACAGACTAAGGCCGCGACCTTAGGCTGCGGCAGCTAGTTTTTGGCTGCTGGCGTCGGAGCAAGGGGATGGGATTGCGCCGGTCCCATGGTGCAGCAGCCGGCCGGCCGGAGCAGGCCGGCTGGTCAGGGGATAATCTGGGGGTTCGTAACCCCCGGGTGGAAGAGAGGAGCGGCCCCCACGTGGGGGGGGGTTTAATTAAGCAGGGGGCAGCACCCCCCTGACCACCAGCTCGGTTACACCAAGCTGGCCAGTGGACCGCCAGCGTGCCAGCGCGTCGAGCCGGGCCGGGCCACGCCCAACCGGTCCTGACCCGAACCCGGGTCGGGTCGACCCGATTTGGGCCGACCCAGGGGCTCTCGGGCCGGGTCGGTCTGGGCCCGAAACCCACATTTTCAGACATCTTCCTATCTTTTTCCCATAACTTGGGTTACAGACCTCCGATCGACACACCGTCAGATGCGATGCGATCCTTGGATCGATACAGTCGATTATGTATATTACACTCAAGGTTTTGGAGAACTTTGAGTTCGGCCGGGTTAGTTCGTACACGAGACCAACCGGGCCCTCGGAGCGGAAACACGTATAACTTGAGTTTCGGACGTCCGATTGACGTGCCGTCGACTTTGTTGGATTCCTCTTAGTGAGACAGACCTTTTGGTTTACTCCGCTCAAGGTTTGGAGGTAGTTGGAGTACGGTCGGGTTGGTTTGACTTAAAAACCAACCGGGCCCCTCGGACGAAAAAGCCAATAACTCTCAGACCGGGCGTCTGATTGACACACCGTTTGTGATGTTGAGTTCTTGTTGACGATACAGAACTTTTGGATACATCAACTCTAGACATCGTGTCAGTTGATGTATCAGCCCCTTTTCTCGTGGATCGGACCCTCCTGAATGAGCTTGCTGTGTGCGGGAACCCTAGAGCTGGCTGCGACTTCGACGACGATGAAGACAATACGGGAATCTTCTGTGGGTTCGATGGTGACGACTACAGCACTCAGCGATCCTACGTGGATCAGTGCTACCATTCATGTGTGGGTCAGATCCTGTGTCAGTATGCGCTCAATGGTCTTGTGTGGGCCAGCACATATCGTTCATGTGTGGGTCAGATCCTGTGTGGGTCATTGCGGGGGTTAGTACCTATCGATCCTTTGTGGATTCGACGACTTGGATGAGTCAGTGGCTATATCTGAGAATCTTTATCATCTTACGAAGAAGTTACCTATGTGAGATGAGCCTTGACTTTCAATCTTCATCTTCGATAAGAATGACTTGATATCCTGTGTGGATTACATTATTCTTTTTGTGTGGATTGGGTTATGATTTCCTGTGTGAACTGGGTTGTTCATGGGCTTGGATGCTGGAGCCAAACTGGAATTGATGACTTAGGTATATGTACAGGCATATACCTAAATAGTGTCGGATGTTACTTTGTGATTGTATCTATCCTTTTTGGATTATCCTTTGGGGATTCTGGGAGACCCTTAGGGGTCTCTGCGTCCCTACTGAGTAGCGTATACTCACCCCCACACAGGCTATGCTTGCACGACGTCGATTTGGATGCAGACGAAGGACAACACTGATTGTGATAGTGGCTAGTGGAGCAGGCAGGACCTGGAGGTGGACCACTGGGTGGGACGTACACGGAGCAGATGGTTGGACCCAAGGAGCTGAGGTGGCTATCTGTACCCTCCCTTCAGGTGGGAGCACCAGCGGACGACTCGACGTTGCTTCTTTACTTTTCAATTGTTATACTTCCATTTCTAGTTCTACTTTACTTTCAGTTTGGGTTTTTATTCGGGCCCACTTACCTTTCCGCACATACTTTTCCACACTTACTTTTGTACCCAGTTTTACTTAGTGATTTCTTCTACTTTCTTACTATGTGTGTTTGTTTACATTATAAAGAAAATGGCCACCCTTTTAATCGGGAATTACACCTTGGTGCTAGTCGCCAGCCCCTGGCCTATGGAAGGCGGGCTTGGGGTAGTTACGGCACGGGCCTCGAGGACAGGTCGTCACATATATGACCAATAATCATTCAACCATCCTAATTCTCCTTAGGATACTTCCACTTAGGAACTCTATTTTAATAATTTACATAACTCCCATATATGAAAAAATTCATTATTAACCTAGTTCTTTATAGTTCACACAGTTGACTAGAACTAGAAATCATAAGGTGATAAAGAATTATCATAAAATAAAAACACATAATCATGAAAAATAACTTATTGGATCTCTAAATCATAACGCCTTATTTAAAATCTATAGCACTGTATACCTATCCTTTGAGAAATCCAATGACATATCCGTATAAATATTCATGTGATATCACTAATGTTTTATCATAATAGTTTCTAAATGACTACTAAACATTTACACTGATAAAAACTATAGTGACCCAGGGGTAACATTCAAGGATATTACATTATTTTATATAAATATATAGTAAATTAAAATAGTATATGCCTCATGACCATAATATTTTACTATCTTTCAAAATTGGGAAAATATTATTCTAATTTGGTGAATGACCTTCAACATAACACATATATATATATATTCCACTTTACTAATATTGGTTGAAACCATTCATCATAACATGGGGAAGCAAACATATGAAATGGTGATCCTAGATGCTCTGTAAGGGTAAAAGTAAATGATATACAAAACCATAATAGGGAAATAAGGGCACAAGATCATGAGGATAAAATTTGAAGAACATACCATATATATCAAAGATCATAATCTTATGTCATGAAATAAATATTGGAAGTTCATAAGACATAAATTATAGGATAATTCAATTACATGAGTCAGTTGAACATAATTAAGGCATGAGACATAGGATTGTGGAATACACATTAGATTATAATATTGTTAACATGTGTAAATACAAATATGTTCACTCATTATGTTAACGAAATGATGTTAGGACCGCGCATTAACTTCTAGATATACAGCCACATCCAAGCATAAAATTGGGAACTTGTAATAAGGTTCACCCATAACATTGTTAACATTTAATCTGGTGCATGCATAAACATGTAGACATGGAACCATGAATATTCATTGCATTCAAAAAATTTAATCATGTACATTCATAAAAATGTTAACACATAATATGGGTGACTCATAACATTATGAATATATAATTAGCTTCACACAAAGGCGATTGTACCTAATGTTTGTTACATGCCACCATCCCCAATAGAACCCAATTTTTCATTATAGATTAGTTTACAAATTATTCATATATTGTATTAATATTTTAAACATTCTCTCATAATTACATCAGGGGATATAATTTTTACCTAGTGAGTTTATGTTATATATAGGTCTCACTCATCATTTAATTTGTATTGAGCTCACCCAACACTATATGGGACACCCCCTCATTAATATGTAACGGGCTTACCTGGTGCTATATAGAGCAACCAATCATATAATAAATGTCCATGAGTTAATTACTAAATAATTTTCAAAAAAATTTAATATAAACCTAAAAAATAATAATTCATTCATTTAATGTGTAACTCGTGGAAATGAAATGGGGATCATGACAATCTCTTTGAAATATGATTAACCTATTGAAAAAAAATTGTTTCGAAACAATCTCTTCAAAATAATTATAGTCAATCCAATGAAAGAATAATTATGGTATCGATACATTATATAACCTATGGAGGATATGTAACAATATTTTTTTTATTTTGTTGAATGAAAATACCATTAATAAATCATTAAAACATTCATGAGTAAAACAATCATTAAATATTATAATGTGCCCCGTACCACTTTCAAACATTTAGAATATAACCCCTATAAAGAAATAAAATTAAATGAAACATATAATATCATGACAATAATTTTATTCCCCATATAACATTACAATAGTTAGTATATATATATATATATTGTAGAAGAATATAGGTGAATAACAAGGCATGCATTTCAAAGAAGCGAAATTGATAAAAATTTACATTACTGATTTGGTAACTATCGAACCATAATACCCATGAAATGGGGATTATAATTTTTTATGTAAATAAAAATAAATATAAGGATAAATAACATATAATACATTCATGGGTAATATATACACGACACAAAATAAATGAGTGGTGATTATGGCATAATTATTGTAGAAATAAAAGTGAGGCTAGAAATCCTATTACTACTTGAGTAAAATTTGAATAATTATCCCCATGAAGGATAACATAAAATGAAACTTTTTATATCATAAACTAAAAAAAATCTATATAGAAATGTATTTTTCAATATATACACCGTATAAAAGAAATCAGTGGTGAATATGGAACTTATCTCAAGAATAAAATTAAGTGGGATAAAATTTCATTTTCTTCTTAAATATCATTTTATTCATGAGTTCCAATAAATAATAACCTAACTTATTCTATGAATAGAACGAATTAATATGAATTCATCATATAAAATTTCTCATGGATGTGCATACAACACAAAATAGGAATAAGTTTCAAATATAGCTTATATATCATAGAAATAAAAGTACGATGAGAAAACACTTTCCTTATGTCTTGAAATTCTTTGTACTGGTTAAAACATCCAATATAATAAATATTAGTTTATTACACATCTGAAATGTAAAATTAATCTTCCATTTTATATTATATTTGAATTTATTATTACATTATATTAATAATTTATTAATTAATTAATGTTAATGTTTTTATTTGTGTAATAACTTCTTTGTTTTTCATATATGTTCTGACTTATTATTGTTGATCCTATTACATATATCATAATTTTCCTATTAAAAGAACTTAAAAATTGATATTAATATCATATACATAATCAATATATATTAGTTTTTATTAATCTTTAATATATCATTATATGAAATTAAATACATCGTTTATCGAGATGGTAGGACTTACCTACGCATGACTGTTGTTTCCAATTTATTGTGGTATTTCTATAGGAAAATATTAAATGATAAATTTGTGTATATATATAATATTTAAAATATCATTATTATTTAATATATATCTCATATTTAAATTATATCCATCATTAATACATTGAATGTATAGAGAAAATAAATTGCATTTCCTTGAGAAGTTGGCAGTTGACACATCCACAATTGACACTATTATATTTCATAAAAATGGAAAATGTAAAGGTACATTACATATAATAATTCCAAGAGAATAAATTCACAATAGATATAATTTATATCATCAAGAAAATAATTCAATAATTATTACCTACCTTTAGAGGTGGTAACGGAAGAATGAATTACATCGGTTTGTGAGGCAGTACTCTGTCATGCACATGAACGATCATTATGTATCCCATTTGATGGAAGCATCTAAAGGTGTTGATAGTGCCATTAAAATAAAAATATCTCCATATATTTTGGATACATAAGTTAATATGTAATATTTACATATTAATTCTTCAATGTATGTATAAATAAAGAAATAAAATTGTTCATTGAATAATGATACCTTTTTATTAGGTATCAATTTTTTGTTTTCAAAAGAGGACTTGATTGCATTTCGATTTGAAACAATTTAGGCTTCTTGTTTGATAAGAGAGATGCTGGGAGATTATTTTATCATGTTTTTTTGAACTAACAAACATGATAGGTGGGAATAAGTGAGGGTTGTTGTAGACCTGTATAAATGGATGACAAGTGGCATTCTTTTAAATATAAAAATGTAAAAACTATTTAATGATCTCCCTTACATCGGGTACATCCAATAGGTGTCCATATAATATAAAAGAGATTAAAAGATCCATATATATCCACAAAGTTAATTTTGGTCATATTTTTAGTTTATTTTTTCCCTTAAGTTAATTTTTAACCATTAAGAAAAATAATTTTTACATTATTCACAATATATAAATTTAATTACATTTACTAATATTTTTTATCAAAAATGAATTTTCCATACTTGAAAATATAATTTTTAATGAATTAAAATAAGGAATAATTTTTACAAAATAATAAACTTAATATTTTTTAAAATTAATTTAAAATTAATCAATTATACGGGATGAGAGAATATGTTTTTAATGTGAAAATGTTCAATACTTTTACATGTATTTATATCCAATTTTAGTAAAAAATTTCTTCAAGTGACATAAATTTTATTAATAAATTTTTAATTAATATAAATATACTTTAGAACCAATTTTAATGAAATTATATATATGAATAAATTATTCAGAAATGAATTTTTCAATTAAGATTCAATCTTTTCACTATTCATCAAAAAAATGAAACATCTCTGAAAAGTGCTAAAAATTTACAAAATTAAATTTCGATATAAATATATCGAAACAAGAATTATTTTATCAAATTAAAATTATAAAATTGTGAAAAATTATATTTATAATATGACTTCGGGTAATAAGTAATAAAATTATGTTTAAAAAACATAATTTATTATGTGTATATTTGAATTTAGAGTTATCAATTGTTTAAAAAACACATAAGATGAATATTAAATAGTATAAAGAATATATATATATATATATATTAGTAGAATCATATATCATATTTGGTTTGTTTAATTTAATCAAATAGATTAATAGAATATTATATTCAATATTTATAAAAGGGTTTTATATTCATTTATAGTTATTTGTTCCCCATATAATTGATCTTATATACCTATTTAATCTATATTTTCATAATATAATTAATCCTATTTGTAAAATCCATTCTAATGGATAGGTGAAATATACAAAAATATTTTAATAATTATATAAATAGTAGATTGTAGTTTGGTGAAACTATGTCTTCGGTGTAACACGAATTATCAGGGGAACTCAGTATTGTGTGTAACTTAAGTAATAAATAGTGTTGAATGTAACAATAGTTAATCTATTTATTTGATTTAGGGAAATAAAAACATGGTTATTTATTCAGTGCAATCCAATCCTAGTTCTTTGTGTATCAAATAATGTATTAAGTGCTATGAGAAAGGAAAAATATCCAAAATAATAAACTAATTATAAAAATTTATTTCAAAAAAACTAAGGGTGTGAAAATACTACCTCTGTTACTTCCTTTGAGGATATTCCCATTTATTTTTTCAAACAACCCCTTTCTTAGGTCATTGGCTCACAAAATTCCCATGTTTTATGGAGTTGAAACATTACACTATAGGTTATGTGTTTATTCAAAACATCCTTTCTTCTTTCATATTAGTGTGAATCTTAATATCCCATTATAAATGATTAGATAGATTCCCCTTCCATACCAATTGAAAAAATATCCATGTTCCATTTACAACATTCTCATGTTATATCGTCCCACAATTTTGAAATGTTGGGTGTTGGGTAGTCATTCCTCTATGTGTTTTATTTTTTGATCCCCTGATATTAAACATGATATTCCCATTTTTATCTCAAATCCCAATAGACCATTTAGACTCTCCAATATCTATATCAACCTTATGAGAAGACCAGAAAATAACCTCACAACTTTCAAAGTCTCGAAGCTCAAAAAGTTTTCATAGAATCTGCAGTATTCCATTAATGAAGAGACCCCCTTACTTTTAGTGTTTATAGAAAATATGAAGGAATTTTTTTCAAGACTTGTAATGTTGGCCTTATATGATCCAATATAATAATATTTGTTTCTATTCAATCTATTGAGCGTAATTTCCATAATAATATGGATGGATTGGGGGAGGTATTTTTTGAGAAATATTTTCATGAATCCTTCCCAATCCATGAAAGTAATTTCTTCATTAGACATAGTGTTCTTGATTATTGTGCAATACTAATTATATTCCCCTATAAAATAAAAGGCCAGTCTCATGAAATTTAGTTATTATGATCGCAAGAGGATTTAGAATATCTTCTAAATGTAGATAATACATTGTTCAATGAGGAAAGGATCTGAAGATCCCCTAATTGTCGTAGGAATTTTATAAAAATGAGTAAACTAAAACCTCCACTTTTTTAGGAGTCTGAGGTCCTTCCACCTGATTCAAGATATTAGTCATAACATGATCTAGTTGATGTACAATCATGTTGCAATTTTCTCATTTTCCCATCAATTTTTCCATATAATTATGAAAATAATCACAATTCCTATCACATTAGTTGTTTTCATGATTTATCTTATTCCCACCATCAACTAGAAATGAAAAAAAATTCGTGTTTGAATACAATTTTAATGATCATAAAAAATAGTTCTACGAAAATAGTGGGAAAACTTATAAATGAAATGTATATCATAAGTTATGATTCCTTATGTTTTAATATTGGTTACCCTTGGTTATAGAATGATCATTACTGTTTTTAATAATATTAACTAGTCCGAATCCTAAATAAACTTGTATCATCATCTGATATCAACTAAAGTAACCTAAGCCTTTAAAAAATTATTACATTAGTTTAGGCATAATTATTCATCAAATAAAAAAAAATGATTGGAATGTCTAGTATCCTTGGAAGACTAGGTACATAATTAGAAAACACGAATCTATAATAAAAAATACTTTTACCAATATATATAATGATATACTATCTACCATTTACCTCCTAAAACAGTATATCAAAACCTATGAAATTTATAGGCAATAGAGATGAGTTAAAAACCCCAGTAAGGGAATAAAGATGGGAATAAATAATAAAAAATGAGTTAGAATTAATAATATGATAAAAAAATTCATGGATCCTTAATAAAAATATGAAAACATTACATATAGAACATTTTAATATATTATTAGTTTAATAATTTTTTTAAGGAACATATAACATTACATAAACATGAGTCAATGTAAACTTCTAATATAATATCACATATTTGATAGAGTCCCATAATAGTCTAGGGTTACTCCAAAATCCCATAAATAAAATATCATTTGACTAAAAAATTATGAAAATCATAGTATTGCATTCATGAAGCACCCATAATAACATGTTCATGCAACATTGGGTGACATTAAGACCAAAAATAATGAGTAAACAAAGTGTTACCCATTGAATGAAATGGGTATCATAATAATTCTATAAGACTTAACCAAAGTCTGTATAACAATGGTACCTAGGAACTGAGTGATTTATATCATTGTGGGTCTTTAATATGTGAAAAGAAAAAATCATGAATAATGTTGACTGATTGAATTGAGAACAAGAAAAATAGTGGCTAGGTAACATTAGAAATGTTCTCGTTAAGAATTTTTTTATGGAAATAATTTATGAGTTTGTAAATAGGATCAAGGCATAATTTTCATAATGAAACTAGAAATAATGTTAAACTCATTTTTATGACAATAGTTTTTTTACAATAAAATTGGATTCATTTAATTGTTTATGTAGTGTACTTCAAAATGGTTAAGAACAGAAAAACTCACACTAATCGTGTCTTTGTATCTGGAGTAATTGGGATGGTAATCATTTACAATATATATTAATGTATAAAATAATGACGATTTGAGATATATATATATACTGAATATATACGAATTATATATGAATTATAAAAAAATATGACTTTAGCTAAAGATAGATAAATCATTACCCAAATGAAATATGGTAGATCAGAATGATCAATTATCTTATGTGTGATTAAATTATTCACTTGCACTTAACATCCCTGATAATAATATTAAATTCCATATTTATTAAATCTGAACCTCTTCCACTTTTATTTTATTAATTAGAATGTTATTCAGTTTATTTCTTCCCATTTCATGGAGATGTAAGATTATATTTTGTCTTTATTGGGGAATTGATTTCATTATTTCATGGTCGGTTCAATTCTATATAATTTTGTAAGTTATTTCTGATTGGTAATACTATTATTGAAGTTAAATGAAATAGTACTGACAGACATAAAAAGTTCAAATGTTTTCATAATTCATTTTAATTAAATTATAATGATTCAATTTATTTAACATTTACAATAAATCTTTAGTTTATTTTGAATTTTTTTACCATCATGAAAATGTTCTATTTTATTTAATATAATTAATGTATATTACTTATATAAAATGAAATATGTTATAATATAAATATTATAATCTGAATTTATCATGATAATAGTTTTATGACAAGACTTGAATACTGAAATTGAAAATGGATAATAATTATCCATGGAATTGGTTAAGCTCAAAAATATGGACAATGGTTTCCCTTTATTGAATTAAGAGGAAATGAGAAAAGGGATGGATTGATTATTAACCATTATAAATTTAAAATTATATTGTATAAAAATGTTTGAAATTATATGATTTGATGTATGAATGAGTTGAGTAGATGGTAGAAGTGGAAAATAAATTTAAATGTGTAGTTGGAGAATGTTTACTCTTGAATATCACCTCCTTGAAGGATACCTTATAGAACATGGAATTGATATTTTTTGGATTTAATTTGAATGTGGATGTGGGTAAAGTGTAGAAGAGTTTTTTTATATATATGTACTTAATAAATACATTGCATTCTTGAGGACATTGGGTGGTGAGGGTGGTCTTTATAAGGGTAGGAGTGGGGAGTTTTTGTAATATCTCAAAATATTTGAATTTAACAAGACCAATTTATAGAAAATTATTCAAAATTTCTTATAAATTAGTTTGGAATGAAATTTTAGATCATATATTATCTTTTTTGTGATTATTTATGATATTTATGATTTTGAAATAACTCAATGAAATATTAATCACTTAAATATATCATTACTATCAATTTTGATACACATCCAAAATTTGATATTAAAATACTGATGACATGAAGTAAACTTACTACCATAGAATTTTTTATTTACTAAACATTTTTTTCATCCATCCAATAATAAGATCACCTTAAATATTAGAAATTATTTTAATTTTAATATTTTAATATTGTTTATTATATTTTCCAAATATTTGAATAATTAATCCATAATTGTATTTCAATATTTTAAAGTAGTTATTTCATCCATAAAATTTAAAAATAAATTAAAATTATGAAGATAAATATTTTCATTTCAAAATACTATTTATCATCGATAATATCCTTTGGATGAAAACATACTCCTAAATTAATACTTATTAAAAACAATAGTGTGATGTGTTTTACTTGTCATTATAAATATTATTATAAATGAGTTATTGTACACCAAATTACTCCAAAATGACATTTATTACACCCATTGATGATTATAGTAGAAACATACTCATTATATAGATTTGGGGAACCTTTTTTCATGTTAAAGTATTTATCATATTATTTTTACCCTTAGTTTACCAATTTACCCTTAACCGTGGAAACAAAATTAATAAGGTAATTATTAATATTGAGAAAACAATAAAATGTGTCTATTTAATAAATATGTAATTAGTAGATCAAAATATATAATCTAATTTTCAATTTTCAATACACAGAAGTGGAATAATTTAATTTTTTCGAAAACCAGAAAACACAATGAAAACACTTTTTTCTAAAAATTACCAAGTAATGTTTAAATTGTTTTTATAATAAATTCTTGTATATTGTTAATTAAAAAAAATTATTTGTAATCAATATGTACTAATTAAATTTTAAAACTAATACATATAGAATTTTACATTATCTATTCCATAATGGTAAATAATATTTTCAATGTAAATCATTATTTTTCACTATTCATTAATTTTCAATCATATTATAAAATTTTCAAAAATTCACCCTAATATAATTTTGAAAAGATGTATTAAAAAATCCCATTATTTCATATATATTTTATATATTTTTGAATAATAATTATATTAACATTCTCATTTAATACAATAAATATTTTTTAGAAAACATATTTTAGAGGAATTAAATGACTACTAAAAAGTTAGTGTTTATTACCTATGAATTAAAAAAATATATTTTTCATAATAAGGTATTTATTATTCAAAATATCCAATTATTTTTATAGGATATAACTATCTTGTTAGAATAATTATATTTTAGTATTATATCACATTTTTTTATACTCAGTGTTGTGTGAAACACATACTACTGAAGAGAGACAAATATTTAATAAAAATAATGGGGAGTTAAATTTACCATTACATAGAATACCATTAGAATATTTTTTGAAATGAGTGAGTACACTTAAGAAGATTAAATTTACCCACACAAAACCTTTATTACACTCATGTATCCCCTTAACTAATGTAATTCATCTTATGTACTAATGATATTACCCTTGTATAACTTATGAAAATGTAGATTTACCCATACCCAACTCAATAGAAGCCACTCTACACTTACTCATAATCCCCGAAACAAATATTATAATTACATAACCCACAATACAAAAAGCTATGGTTAATTTTTATAGAATATTTATATTTTCACACAAAAAAGGCTTATAAATTATAAAAAATCTAGGTCTAAATATCATTTAAAAATAAGGGATGGAATAATTTTTACCATATAATGTTCTAATCATTGAAAATTATATCTCAATTTATTTCATAATAAACCATTGAGGAATGTTTTTTTAAATAACATACATATCAAAAATTTATCAACGTGGATTATTATAATGAGGTTGTAATAACTCTCACCCTCTAATGAATTATCATCCCCATGAATTACTTCAAATCATGGAGATACCAATCCCCACAATAGGAATTTATAATTTAAAATGTAAATGAATAAAATATTCTACCAAAAAAATAAATAATATAGTCTTATTTCAAATAATTATTTGTTGATATAACTTGTTCACCATAATAAAATCATTATATAGATCATGGATATTCCCCCATGGTTTCAAAACATTAAACCCATATTCAAAAACAAAAAACCATTTAAATTTCAAACACATTTAAAACAGAAAATCCATTTTCACATCAAATTAGAGTCATTGGAAATTAATTTCCTAAATTAATAATTCTCTAAAAATATACAATTTTCTAATTAAAACCACATATCAAAGAACTCAAATAAATTTAATTTAAACTGGGGGTCTCAATGTATTTAAAAACATCACAAAAGGGGTTAAGATGAATCTTCCAGACAAGGGAATGAAAAAAACGACATGAATAACACACCAAATTTATTATTAAATATATTTTAGTTTTTTTATATAGAAATTTTAGAAAATAAACCACATAAAGATTCTCATAACAAATTATGAGAAAATAAAGGAACAGAAAAAACAATTACCACCTACCTAGTGATCAGGTCTATATTATCAATATCTTCATGTAAGTAATAGACACATATATACAATAAAAAATAGAATAAAACATACCCAAATTAAATAACTCTAGAAATAATGCACAATGGGACATATCACAATTCCAATTGGAAATTAATAATTATTTCTCTATCTAAAGCAAGAAATAGGTACATGACATATGAACTTACATGTCAAGAATGATGGATGAATACAAACCCAAACCCATAAATAACCTATCGATAACGTATGCATCACCCAAGATGATTTTAATCAATGGTAATTACAAAAATGTAAACAAAATTTCTTCTTCTTTATGGAAACTCATATGCTTAGTCTACAACTTTAGTCATGCTCTATTATTGTTCCCCTAACCTGATTCCAATATTCCTAACTTCTTTGCACCCAAACATAAAAATTCTATGGATGAAAATAATTATTAAAACTAGTGTATAGATTCCATTTGTGAAATCTCAACCTAATCCATGGGGTTTGATTTTGAATGCCACTTTTCCTCATACACTACCCCCATACAAAATAGGATATCGATAACTAGTAAGGTTTTATGTGAACAAGTGGGAGACATTACCCTCCTTATCATGTAATAATATAATAAAAAAATCAAGATAAATTGACAATAATAATGAATAAGTCAATTCAAAATAGTGTAGTAGTCATATGAACAAATATATCTCAAGAAGTACAATATAGAATGCCATGTATATTTATAAAACCAATTAATTATACAGGGTACCAGGTAACACTGATCAATAAAAGTATAATTACATGTCGTGCTGAAACTCCATCAAGAAATTTCTATTCCTTCTAATACTCATTTTCTATTTTCCACCATTTTACTCATTCCTTCATTGTATCCCTAGTCATGAAATATTTAAGCGCAAAAAGCATCCCTAGTAGGGTGTGAGTAAAAGACTCAATAAAACAAGGCAAATGAACCTAAACATATGCGAATAATATATACAAGTGAATTTTGTTAACATATATCAGTTAAAATATAAATTAAAATATATATCAAACAAATAAAAATCATTCCATGTTTCCTCAGAGACTAGATCTACCTTCTTAGAACTATGCTATAATGAATCATTTTCACATGAATAACACATATCATAAAATGAAATATCCAAAATTATGCGTTATATATCCTTCCAACAAGGATAAAAAAGAACTAGTCAACTTTGGTCTATCAAATCCCTCTATAATTAATAAACCTAAGAATGTGACACATCCCTCCAAATACTATAACTCATGTACATGTTGCAATAAGTTAGAAACATCACACATTAATGGATCCCCCCAAACAACGGTCACATACTACTAATTGGGATATCCAATGTGTTTTACAGTGAAATTCAAACACAACCCTCTATAAGGATGGTCCAAAGGGGATCAATATGCACACTCTTATTTAGAAAAGAAATAATTAAAAAATATGATACATTATGACGATTAAATATAGCACATGTTTTTAATTAAAATAATAACATAATAATCACAATAACCCATTATCATAAAAATGAAGAACATGTCATCTGGTTTCATAACACTCAAAATCCACGTGAAAGAAAAAAATCATAGATCATTTATACACATGAACATGTCATGTGATCACACATAAAACATAAGTTTCTAAGGGATACACACACATTCCAAAAATCCTGACAATAATATATTAAGATATGCATGATTATTAAGGACATCCTATCCCATGGTTATTGAATGATAATTTCAAGGATTGGAAACATAAGGTAGCCTAAATCATTCCCAATTATCCCACATGTCAAATAACTCCCCAATGATTTATAATACCCTCCAAGACTTACTTATCTCAAAGAGAAATAAAATTACCATATTCTATAATAGATTATCCTTCCTACAAAAACAAGAATTAACATCCTAACTCCACATTACCATTCTTTAGAATTTTAGATTCATTCATAGAAGAAAATTATAGCTCGATAAGTGATAGTATTTTCTATCACCAAAATAATTTCTAAATTATACATTTGAGATATATCTTATCGTTAATAGATTATTTATTAATGAATAATTGTAATTTCATATGCAACAATATTCAGACTCACAAAAATATATTTGGGGAAGCATGATAATTATTCTGTTTCATTCATTGATAATTTCCAGATTGCATTTATTTTAAAAAAGCAAATTCAATTTATCTGGGATTATCAGGATGTCTTATTTTCAAATTGATCATGAAAACTACACATAGATATTTCAAATTTTTTAAACACTACACTAGGGTAGGGAAGAAACACTGAGGGTTATAACATGCTTAGAACCTAAGATAATACATATCATTAGTAAAATATTTCTTCTCAAATATTGAACCACGAATTCCCGTATTTCCAAGAAATGAATGGATCTATAAAACTAATAGAATAAATGATTTATATATTTTCACTGGAAAGAACCATTCAATGGATTCCATTTATAAAAACCAAATATTAAATTATCTATTTATTTTTCTACTAAATTAATCTTAATATGAGGACTTTAAATCTATATAAATTTGATTATCATAACATCATGGTGTCAATGAAAACATTCCCATAATTTTTAGACATCTAAAATACTCAATACTCATTACAGGTCCAAGGTGGGGATGAAAAAATAAATAAAATGTTTTATTTATTTTTCTACCAAAAAGGATATTGAAAAAGGGTAACAGACTTTTTCTATTTAGAAGTATAACCATAGATAGACAACTATTACATAAAACATTAGTATGAATTTCTACACTTATGCAGTTTCATGTTACCCTTATATGTCCCTTTTAACCCTTATATAGAACCTTAACTACCCTTACACAACCTATAGAAATTAGGTATTACCCATACACATACAATTGTAAAGTTGAATTATCCTTACACAACTCAGGGAAAACCAAAATTCCCCTACACAGAGGATGTTAGACCTATTTTATCATTACATAATCCTCATAGCATATGTGTAAGGGTGATATCTGATGAAAAATATGATTTTTTCACATAAAAATGTATAAATTAAAAATAAAAAGATGATTTATAGATAATTTAAAAATTGAGGATGTTACAATTCTACCCATTTAATGACTTATCTTCATCATTATTTATCTGTAATGGACATTCTCTAAAAACCACTGAGAAAAAAACTCAACTAAATTTACATGGAGAACAAAGTAAAAGAGTTACTATAAACATGTGGATTTTATATCTATGATATCTATCTAATATGACCATCTATTTTAATGTAATTTATATAGAGAGACACAATTAACTTGATTTATTTAGTTTACTTAATTCACCAATCTAGCACACATTTAATTCTTTCACTTATGGTTATTGGGGACATAAATTATATATGGAGACTTGCTGATATTGGTAGTGGTCATTTATATAGGGGGTGTTGGGGTGATCATAGGGGTTTCAATTATAATAAATCATTTATATATTTTATATCCTTTTTCTTATTTAATTTTATTTTGTTTCGTGTGGATGACTGAATTAAAAATTGTCCATGGTGGATCTTCTGGTGAATTTACCATTATTAATTAACACAATGTTAATGTTGAAATCAATCTCATTGTTTTTTATTATTATTTATCCCAATTTCCTTTCACGTGGGGATTGATAATGATCCTCATGACACACAAGTTTCAGGTTGGGTGTCAGATCAAGTTCATACTTAGGATGATTCATTTTAAATGGTATCTATCCTAGTTTCTTCATTGGGATCCTAGGTTTTAGAAATTCATTTTGATATTTTATGTGTTTCATGGTATGTTATTTTTAATGCGGTTAAAAAATGATAGATATACAAAGGGGAGATTGTTAAGTAAATTATTCCATTAAGTTCCTAGAGTGTCTCGGTGAATTGGGATTTAAATTTTGATTTCAAAATTTTATTTTTATTAAAAATATGGGTTTTTCGATACCCATTGGAATGAATGTGTTTCCTTAGGTTTCTGGTCAGTTTTTTGGGTGATTATGGAATCATATTAAATAGTGTGATATCGGCTTACACAATATCATATACTAGGATATTACCAAACTCTTGATAATGTGGGAACATATGAGACATTACATGTCTGGTAATTTCCCATTAAACCATGTGATTAATTGAGCATGATTATACTTCATGTATAGTTGAAAATTTAGAATTTCCTTAATTAGTTCCCAATTATAGAGGGGAATTTAAGGGATTTATTTATTATGTGATAACCCATGATGAATTTTATATGTATTATTTTGTGTGTAAAGAATTTTCATTCTAAAAAATAATGGTAGATCATTAAAATTTTTATTTCATTACTATTTTTTGGGGAATATTTAAAAGGGGATATTTTTTATTTTATGAAAAGTTGGTTGTTTTATTTAAAATTAGATTTGGTTGTGTGGATTTGTTATTAATTCTATTAATTGGAAAATGATTTTTTGTTTCTATGGAAAACATGTATCTAATATTTTGAATAATAGAAATGAATTTTAAATTAAAATATATTTTATATTATGTGAACATTTCATTCGGATTTTATTGACTAATTATTTTGTACTTATCCTTATTTATTATGTATATTATTGATTTTTTGTCTAGGAAATGAACTATTTGAGTTCTTGTTTCATTATATTAATGTTCTACCCCCTCAGGTAAAGATCATTTAAATGTATTAATTTTATATTCTCAAGGATGAGAATGGTGATTCAATTATTCACTTGTGTTTGGTTCCTTTAGTTAGTGTCCCTTCCTAGACTGAGGATCAAGTAGTAAATGTGAAAATTTCAAGGTCATTGTATATGTTATGATCCTTTATGAGTATATATTTATTTATTGTAGAGGTAACGGTTCCCTATTGATTATTTAGAATAACCTTGTTTTGTTTTTTGTGAGAATTTCGAGTTTGTTCATGGGATTAATCTTTTTTTGGTGGTGTCATTTTCCTTGGATTTCAGAATTGGTTAATTATTTTTATGAATTGTTGATCTGTTGGTGATTTTAGTTGTTTTAGGTGGATTATTTTTAGATTTTTTTCAGTAATAAATTTGATTTAATGATTGTATGCTTCTTGTTGGGTTGTAATGGAATTATTTTTGGAAAAAATTGGGTTACTTGTTATATAACTATGACTGGGGTTTCCTTTGGGATTTTTGAAACAAAGTTTACTATGAGATAGTATCTTAGTTTCAAGTCCAAGATTACCCATTATATAAGGAGGTTCATGGTTAAAAATGTTTCGAATCCCATGATTTGGGACGTAATCTAGATAATTGTTGTTACATGTAATTGTTGGTGTTTTGGTATTTATATTGTATTATTCTATCATGGAGATTAATCAGTTTATTATTTATGGTCATTCATAGTTTTTTCATGGAGTTAGTGTTTTTTGTTTTCTACATTTTTTTATTTATTCCATTCCATACCAATTAGTGATGTCCTAAATTGTGGTGTGACCACGATATGTCCCACATCATCTTAAGACCGCTCGTATAAGATTTAGTGTATTGGTTATTTCTTTTTAAATTTTCTATACAATTGATAGTTGAAAAAAATAACCATTATCTATTTGGGAAGTGGCTCACTCATGGTGTTGAGTCTATTAGTGAGTGTGTGAGAGTTTTAAAACAACTACTTTATACAATGTCTAAATAGCATGGAGACATTAATACATCCTATTGTGTGTGAGGTTATGTATCCCTAATTATTGAATTGGATTTGTCTTAAATATATTTCAAGATTATTCAAGTATTCCTCTTTAATGATTTAGAGTAAAAGTTTTTGTGAATTTTTTCTTAATTTTCTGATCTATAACCATTTCTATACTCTTCTAACTATATCATAAAATGTTAGATTATTTATAATCTACCATCTTCCATCATTTTTCAATAGATATTTGGGGTAAGAAGAATTATTTTTGGCAGGTCATAACTAAGAGTGTTACAATATTGGTTTAATTTTTTATTATATTTTATTATTTTTAATCTTTATGAGTTACTAGTAACTTTTATCTAAAAATGTAATTTTTTGACAATTTTTATTGTTTTAAGGTTAGTGTTCATGGTTTTGTAAACTATGTGGAAATTATGTGATTTTGTATTTCTCATTCTAGTATCATTAGGCATAGCCTTTTCACTACTAGAAATATTTGTTGATTCCTAAGAGAAAACATCTATAGTGGGTTTTGGGGGTACAATTTGGGCCACATAGGTACCACAAAATTTGGTAAAAAAATATAGTTTAGCCACACTCTTAGATCATATTTATTTTATTTCTATGTTTTCCATTATTTTTTTAAAAACCAATAAATTTCCCTTTTTTAACCAATAAGTATTTCGACACCCCCTTCCCCCAACGGATCCCCATTGCATGGGCACCTCCTTCCTATGAGATTATATCCCTTTGGTTTTGGTATGTTATTTATTTTTAATTATTGGATGGATCATCCTTTTTATAGTAAACTTCCCACTCTTCTCCCTCTCATTGAATTTTCTTCCCTCTATTTCATTGCACCTTTTTTTTCAAACCACATCATTTCAATTTTACTATATTATTGTGGGTTATTATGATTATTTGATTTGTCATACCTTTAAGTTTTCATTTATTAGGTCTTAAATATTTGTAATATTCTTTTTTCATTCAATTTTGTTTTACTAAATTCCCAAACATAAAAATTTAATAACATTGATTTCTGGTTTTTTAATCTATGTGGCCATTTTATATTATTAGAAATAAATAAAAATTATTTAATTGATATTCATTTAAATATATAAGGTTTTTAAATTTCATAAAAATAAGAATAAATATTTTATCAAACCAGCTATGAAACATTTCTGAAAAAAATTCATGACAGGCTCTTTGTAAATATTGTTTTAGTTGTTTAAGAATACATATGTTTTCAAATTATTTTCTAAAATGTTTCACATGGAATTTAAATTGGTACCTCATATTAAATTTATGTTTTAATTATTTAAATATACTCATTAAATAAATTATCATTTTTATATGTTTGTTGATTGATATTAATTGAAGGCTAAAATTTTATGTTTCATAAGATTTGGAAAAAAAGGGGAGTGGTTTCTTAAATATATTTCCCCAGGTGATATTCAATGAAATATTATTATGAATTTATTTGTATATAGTTTTGAGTAATAATTAAAGGAATTTATATCTACAGTTTATTTTTAGAAGGATTTCATGGATCTTCCATGTGGTTTTTAGAAAAATGGGTGTCTAGAAACATCAATGATGTCATATTCTTGTTTCTTAATTATCAATGGTAAATTTTATCCGGTGACATAAGGTGGTTTATTTGGGATACATATATATATATATATGAGTGTGTTATAGGTGATTTTTATTAATTATTACTTTCATACAACTTTTATAATTTTATTCTTTCACACCTTTACTTGAATATTACTTGTGGTAATTCAATGCCACTCTGTGGGATCTTAGATGAGTAAAAACTCCATTTTATCATATTTTCGTATAGAGATATATTGGGTTGTTAAGTGTTCACATATTTTTTCCCACATGTGTGTGTGTTATCCAAGGATGATGGTATTTATCCATCTTGATCAATGTGAAAAACAAGATAGACATGTTCTTGGAGCTCGACATCATTTACTTGACTCTATTTTACGTTTTTGTTACTTGAGTGAATGGGTTAGCACCACATAACACTTATACGTTTTTTTTGTTAATTTGTGGTATTAATATATTTTTTTGTTATCTACACCCTTTTACACTATTTTGGCACCCATCACCTTGACTATTTCTTTTTTAGATCGATATATTTCCTTATAATGATTTTAAAAATGTATTTGGAAACAGTTCTATGTTAAGGCTTTCATTATAGATTTTCAAGTGGAATTAAAATAGGGTTGTTATTTTTTTCTGAAGATGATTAGGCTAATTCAATATATTTTATTGTGGTTTTTTATTTTATAAAAAATATAACATAAAATATATAAAATGAAATGAAATTTAAAATACATAAAGATAAATTATTTTAAAAAATCCAATATTATCTATAAGTTTATAACTATAAAATGGATTAACAATTTAATAAATTTAATATGTATAGTCACATGGTTTCTTACAAAGATTTTTTATTCTCACAACTATGTTACATTGAAATTTATATCCTTTATTCAACTTTTAATTTCTCTTGGGGCGAATCCAGTTCCAGGGTCGGTTAGTGACCAGTGGGGATTTGAGGTTAGTATATGTTATTTTTATTTAGTTTTTATATTTTTCATGATGTTTTCCTTATTATATGATTTTTTATATCTAGATATATATGATATTTATTTTTATCTAATTTAGAGTCACTTTTTCCCATTTAATGATTTAATTGTTTTCTATATTGCACTGTCCATATAGGCTTTACATTTTTTAGTTATGGTTATTAGAAATTCACTTTTTAATTGATTAATTAGTGATACTAGTAGTGGTTATTTATATAGAGGGTGCTGGGGTTATTCTTAAGGATTTAATTTACTTTAATTTATTTGAGTTTTTTGAATCTTTTGACATATTTGATTTATTGATTTATCATGGATATCTGCCTTACATGAGGTTAAAATAAGATTTTCTAAAAAACTCCCCATAATAATATTACTATAATTTTTGGGGAAAATAAATCATATTTCTTTATTATAATACCCTTAAAATTTTTCCCACCAAATGGAAATTAGAATCCACTGGCATGTTAGTGGCATGCCAGCTCAGGTGCGTGATCAGGTGGTAAAATGAGCTAGTTAATTTAAATATAAATAATGTAAATTCAAGAAATTTGAACTAATTTTTTTCTCATGTTGGGATATACATACCCACACTAAAATATCATACCTTAGAGTCCTATAAAGTAATTTTTACAAAATTTTCAATGTGACCTGATTTATTGAGACAACCAATACTTGTTTGAATAATAAAAAGTTTTTAGCTAAACATTTCAAAACCACATATCATTATAGATCCTATTTATTAAATCATTTAGTAATTATTTAGACTGAAAACCCACTTTTAAAAATAACCACTTTTTTCTTCCATTAATGTTAACCCTTATAGCCCATAGAATCCATTATTTCTTATAATATTCAGCCACATTATAAGAAAAAAACTACCTATCCATATTAATATTTGATTCAATATATGAATCATAGTTTAACACAATTATGGGCACTGGTTGTCCTAAACTATTTATCCAATGACATTTTAATCAACTATGTATTTATTTTTCAAGGTGATGATAATAATTTCAATGTGAATTTTATGTATAATAATAAAAGGGATCAAAGTGGAAGGGGATTTAATATATTTTTCTCCCATTCTAGGGAAAGGATTTCCACAAACCAACTTCATAATTTTCAGTTGATCACTACCATTATGTTAAAATCCATTCTGAAAATATCAATGAAGGAAAAAGAGAGAGAATAATGATTGATACTACAAATGTTCTTATAGTGTAAAATAACCATTATATACGTTAGGATTATAGGGATTAATAAAGGTATTAAAGAATATTATAGTATAAGATAAGATTTTTTGTCCAATCCATTAATGTTATACTATATAAATATTATTACGGGGGAAGAAATACCAAAATAAGAAGTTGTTGGATAGTCCATAATGATATTAAAAGATGATCATGTAATTTTACAACAATATGAATACAAAAAAGATAACTGTCCATCCATATAAATTGAATTTCTATATGAAAATATAGTTTTAATAAACCAGAAAAATGCTATAGAAAATCAATAAAAGTGGGAAGAAAGTGATATTTTTAATCATATGATAAAGAATATATCTCCCCGGAATCTGAATAGGAAATTTAATAATCATATTCAAAATATGGTGGGCTGATAATTCTATTATTTAATGAAAAATATAAATCTTGTATTACACTTGAAAATATTTCCAAACCGACTACTCGACATCATAAGTGTGCAAAAATAGAACCCATAAGAATTTTACTGCATAATAACTCTAACAATTCCACATCATGTGACCAAATAAATAATCAATTAGGTCAAGAAATATAAATTCATTATTTAGATCAAGAACCTTGAATGATCATTGAATGAGGAAAACATTTCATTAAATTTATACTAGAGTGATGAGGGAAATATTACAAAAATGTTAGTTATAACTAAGCATGGGAGGATGAAGAAGGAGGAAATGATTTTAATGTTAATGATGATGGAAATGGGATTATGAATATTGATTTGGAATTAAAATATTACAAAACATGGTGTTTCTATAAGAGACTAAAAATAGATTTATTTTTAAATTTATTTGGTAATATTTTTTATATTCTATTTTTTGGGGGTCCCTGGATTTAGTGTGGGGGAATTTACATTGCTAATAAATTCAATACATTTTTTAAACATTCCATTCATTTTATTACCTCATTTTTATCAAATAATTTGGATATAAATTTTTTTATTATTATGATATCGATTAATTATATTTTTTAATATTTGTTAATTTTTATACATAAATATTTTAATTGATATAATAAATTTATAGAGAAATTGGGAATATAATGTTTCTAATGATAAGGTTTTTTTATGGTTAATAATTTTGGACACAACTATGGGGAGAAATTTTTATATTATTTGCTTTAAATGATTCAATTATTTATTAAAAAATAGTAAACCATGAGTCTGTGAGGTTCATTTCAAATCCAACATGAAGAATAACTAAACATAATATTTTTTAGAAGAGTAAAGACTAACATAGAATTTTTCATGTGTAAATTCAGAAGTGTAAACTCCTTGTTATGAATATAAAATTATCACTTTATGATAGTCTTACTATACTTTATAAGAGTATTTTTATATTCAGACAATTAAAAATCCACTTCAAAATATTGTATTCAAATTCAGGTGTGAATTTACTTTTTATAATTTCATATATCAATAGGATACTCTGGGAACCAATGAATGTGTGAAACATGGACTTCATAATGATCATATAGATGAAAAACAATGTTCTGAAGAACAACATCAAAATTTTTGAAGACTAATAACAATTAGCCATAGGGATTATAGTGATTAATGAAACCATAATACAGAATTATAATCAAGTTAAAAGAAATGAAAACAAATTGTGGATCATGTGGTATCCTAGACTAGGAATCAAATGTGAGATTCTGGGAAATGAAGAAACATTTAAATTTCAATGAATCTATGATCTTATGTGTAATTTTCCCAAAAAATAATAATTTGATAAAAACCCATTAATAAGGAGAGTAGACAGTATAAACAGTAGAACTCATCTAACACATTTGTTTCTATATTCAAGTATTTCATTTATTGTTTTATTTTTTATTGTTTTCATGATTCCCACACTTTCATTCAACAATGTTATCCCTCTCATAAAGGGGTAAAACCTTCCATGAATGCGGATGGGATGTTAATACAATTTTAATTCATTATTTTTTAAAAATAATTTCATTTTTATCATTCTTAGGTAAATTTATTTTAGTATTTACTATATTAATATTTTTTAATTCTATTTTTTCTGATTTATTTATCTTTATTATTTATTTCCTTAGTAGATGATCCCAAATCACCCTCTACCCAGTCTAAATATTTATATTATACAATTGATTAGGTTGAGTTACCATGTTCCTAAATATTTATTACACATGGTTGAATACAGTTATTCACACATGGGTTTACTAGGAATCACAACACTCTAATGGGTATTTATTGAGTAAGATTATAGTTTTTTTGTTGGGCTTTTTGAGATACCATATTTATAAACAAGAATAAAAGTAGTCCAAATAGATATTCCTATAATTTTTTGTCTCACTATGTCCTTTTAACAATGATGAGAGGGAATGTGATTGTTGAAACCCTGATTCATTTATTTACGATTAGAGTGTATAAGTTTTTTTAACTATTATAGATTTAAAAATATCACCAACACTTTCCCATCACATCCAAAGATCACTCAATAAATCTCATTTATTAATTATTAATATTTTTTTCCAAATCATTATCCACAAATCATTTTGTGTTAAAATCAACGTGATAAATAATTTTTTAGAACCCTACTCCACCAATAACTCTAGGTTACCAATAGATTGTATTTAACCATGTGTGTAAATATATTTCTCATTTCAATATATAAATTATTAAAATTCCATAAAACTAAAATCATATATTTGGATATAAATACTTATCCTTTACATACTATATTTGATAATGGATAATGTGATCAAAACATAACCATATCTAATTACAATATGAATAAAATATATTGAGTCATATACATAACCAAAAATATTTATGATTAGAGTTTTATCGAATTAGTAAAAAAAATTTATTGACAAAACCCAAATAATTCCCATCAAATGGGAATCTTTCCCAGTATACCCTAGATACCTTATTTTATAATTATTCTCCATCAAACAAAAAAAATATCCATATTTGATAACCATCTAATCATATCATATATTATAATAATTTTTATAACTAATGGAAATAGAAACATAATAGGAGTGGTCTCAGATTATTAGTACAGGTAAACATTATTGAAAACATTCTAGGATAATATATAAGAACAAGATAGTCATATTGGTATGCTAACATATTCATTTTATAGGTACAAATCATCATAATATAATTTATGATAAAATATGGATCATATTTCATGAATCATAGTATAAAGATTTTTGAATAAATAATTAATATCATTAGATTAGGGCATTATAAAAATGTGGCAACAAAAAAATATGAAATCAAAAGTATAAGTCGAGTAATTTATATTGATTGAATCTAACTGCATTTTATGAATGAGATGGTATGACAATTTCTATGGGTATGAATTATGATGAATCTTTGCATGGGTAAATGATTGATGATCATTAAGGTGATGTGGGGATCTAGGAACCATCAATGATTAAGATATTGGAAAGGGGAAGTTCATGTGATGTTTTGTAGGCTCTTTAGATTATATAATAGGCATTATACATCTGGGCCTTCGATCCATGTATTGACCCTTGTGCCACTCATCCTATTGTTCATGTAAGGGTTCCATCTCAACCAATTTAGAAAGTGTATTATCTAAAAAATAATCTAAAATTCTTAACCTTTAGTTCATTCATGAAAGGAAATGATGCATCATTTCTCTAATAGAGATATCACTTTGATAAAACCGTATTTAAGATCATTAATATTGATTCTATAGATTATCTGGGCCCCAAATCTATTTTTTGTTGGATACTTTTCATGGAAATACATAATTATTTTTGATAGGACATTGTTGAGTTATTTGTTTAAAGGAAAACCATTCATGGGAGGACATAAAATTTAACAGGTTTTAATAATAAAATTCATTTATTTAACTAAATATTGAAATAAAAGGAACCTGTTACATTTATGTAATCAAATATATATAATGATAAATTTTTAAAAAATAATAATTATTATAATATTTAATCTATATAATGTCTTTTTTATTTAATCTTGAAAAAAATGAAGGTCAAAAGAAGTGAAATCTAGAAAATATTATTAATATTTTTGTTGTTTTCTTAGTATAAACAAATAAGAATTTTAGCTTTTGAAAACCATTATAAATAGGGGACTCAAATTATATTAATTTTTAAAAAAAATATAAATTCACAATAACAGAACCATTAAAATAAATAGATTGTAAAAATTATGTTTACCCTAGAAGGAATGAGATTGTTTTTAGATTCCACTTGTTGATTTTATAATTAACTAAGATAAAATTTAAAGAGATCATGAAATAGTATTTTGAAAAACATAGATAAAGTTCACATATGATTAAATAATTTCTTAGGAAAATATGTTAATCATTTAAAACAAAAATTTGTGCATAATTTTTATTTTGGCATAAGATATGGAAATTGAAAAAATCACCCATACCTTTGGTCATGTTTTATTTATCACATTTGTGCATCTTGTATAATAATATTATTGTTGATACCAAAATATCTGCAGAGGGAAAGTGCGAAAAGAAGAAACCCATCCCAATGGGGCTGGCTTGTGAAGCCCATTAACAGATCCCCACTAATAACAATGTCCGGTGCGAAGAAAATCCCCCTCTAAGGTCACCACATAGTAAAAGACGCCAGAGGCTCTGTATTTATGCTGCAGTTGACAAAAATCATCATGTTGTGGAGGGAACCAAATCCACCTCATTGAACCTTTGGAACATTATGTATACCTACGTGTGCACTGTGGAGGGAACCAAGGAGAACTTTACGTCATGGATGGGATGATGATTGACTCCCCAGTTACAATAAACTTGACGTAATCTGTAGCTGATCGTGGAGTGCCATGTGGAATCTCACAAATATTTCTCTTCTTCATGCCCCCCTCAACTATAAATACCCAGATTCCCTTAGACCCAAAGGATGGATACCTGGACCTTTCACCTTCTCATCTTTCAAATTGCGAATCATCTTATTCTCTATGAAACCTTGAAAAAATGATCTCTTTAAGGTACTTGAGAATTGCGAAGTACCCTTCCCTTAGATAAAATACAACCACTCTTCAAGAAGGGGTTCCCTTTGCGAATCCCATGGGCCATTGCAAATAAAGGATATTCCTATGGGTACATGAGTATTTTCAGAGCACTCATTCTTCGCAAAGTACTTTCCATGCACCTAGGAACCATATGCTAAGGCAGGATCACTAGGCTTCGTGAATCACATTGCTTCGCTGTGCTATTCTTTGCAAGGCACCCTTGCTTCATAAATTCCAACACCACAAAATACATTCTACTTCAGGAAGCGCCCCCATATGCACCAATACCCTATTCCCATGCTAGGACACTCCACCTCACGAATCAAATCCCTTCAAAAAGTCCCTACTCTATGTGGAGTACCAAAGCTTCACATGGTCCTTTCCAGTGAACCCATTTACTTCACAAAACCATCTACCTTATGATTTTCCTGGTTCATATGAAGTGATTTCTAGGTACCTTGGGTGGTACATCATGTTGACTTTCTAATCCTCATCCTTCATCGCATAGGCACAGAAGAGGCTATTTCTTCTTCACATAGACAGACTAACGTGGGACCCTCAGTGTGTCACTCCACAACATCCCCTACCCACCACATTACTAATGCCATCCCTTCCACAAGGGTGGGTGGGATTCAGTTATGTATGTCATGTGGGTGAATAGTGAACCCACATCATCTGAGATACATTATGTTTAACTACCTACCACCATCATCCTTAGCACATGACCGTAAATTATGGCCTCACCTCGTGCATTATACACAGGATGCCCCACCACGGACATTCTCCACACTTGATCAGCTCAATGAGAGTGAGATCTTCATTATAATGGATGTGATGCACTTTTTTGGAGTCGCCTCTATCAATGGGGATGGGAATCCATCTTTGTGTAATTCTCCGGCCTTTCTTGAGGGTGGTAACACCCCTAATCATCCTCTCTTCTTTGGTTCCAAAGACTAGAATAGTGATGGTCACCGGGACCTTCATTACCCCATATCTCTCCCGCTGGTCTTTATCTCTATCTGCCCTCCATCATAGACTAAGTCCCACTCTCAATATCCCTTGGCCTCTAACCACACATAAGACCTTGTTTCTATTTTGGCCACTAACCATGTGTTATCCCCACTCCACTTCCCACATATGCACCATTAGCAATGTGATTGTCAGGTCATTGTTGCCTCTTGTTTCTCACACAGATCATGAATCGTGTGGGATTAGTGTATGAATTTACCATGGAATACTTCTTGGGATGCCTTATCATGTAAACCCCAAACACCTACCAAAATATCTGGACTCTGATCCTTATCTACTAGGCATGGTTCATAGGAAACCTCCCTGAGGTTCAAGCCCTACACCTACTTGTGCTAAATCCTTCACATTGGTTAGCCTTCACCCCACATGATATTAATCTTTATCATATTTACGTATGTTGAATTTAATCCTTGTAACATATGCAAGGTATGTAGGATTCCTCTTTGAGGTTCAATCCCATAACCTACTTGTCCCGACCCCTTCACGGCAGTTCACCTTTGTCCCGCATGACATGTAATGGTATCATACCGAACTATGTGGACATGATTCCTTGTCTCTAAGGAATGGTATGAATGAATCCTCTCAAGGGTTTAAAACCAACACCTACTTGTCTCGAACCCTTCACATTCGTTCACCATATTCTCGCATGACATTAAACTATATCATACCGAACAATGTAGACTTTGTTCCTTTTATACGAGGCAAGGTACATTAGAATCCTTCCTGAGGTTCAATCCCAACACTTACATGTCCTGACCCCTTCATGTTTGTCCACATACATCTCGCGTGATGTGAAACTGTATCATACCGTACAACGTGAACTTTTTCCTTGTCTACTAGGAAATGTTCGAAGGAAGCCTCTCTAAGGTTCAATCCCAACACCTAGTTTTCACAACCCCTTCGTGTCAGATCACCTTTTTCCCTCATGCCATTAAATGGTATCATACTAAACAATGTGGATATTGATACTTATCTCAAAGGAATGGTATGTAGGAAGCATCCTGATTGTTCAAGCCCAACAGCAACTTGTCCTGGCCCCTTCACATCGATTCACCATCGACCAGCATGACGTTTAAATGTATATCTCATCCCAAACTACGTTGACTTTGTTCCTTTCCCCTATCCAAGAAACATATGTAGAAAGGCTCCATGTGGTTCAAGCCCAACACCCATCAGTCCCAACCACTTCACATACGTTCACCCTCATCCTCCATGAAGTTAAATTGTAAGCCTCTTTTCATCCTTCATGAGACTAAACTGTATACTTTGGATCTATGTGGGTTTTGATCATTGTCTCTTAGATAGGGTACATAGGAAGCCTCCCTGAGGTTCATACCCAACAAGCGGTAGGACATTTCCACCCCAACCAATGTTAATCCATTGTCAACCCCAACCAGCTGTCATCCATGGCCACCCCAACCAGTGGTAAGCCATTATCAACCCCAACCCACAGTAAGAAGTTGTCACCCCAACCATTAGTATGCCATGTAACCACAACCATTGGTAATCCGTTGTCACCCCAACCTATGGTAATCCGTTGTCAACCCCAACCTGTGGTAAGATGATGTCACCCCAACTAGTGGTAAGACGTTGTCACCCTAATAAGTGGTATGCAGTTTTCACCCCAACCAAGGGTAAGCCATTGTCACCCCTATGAGAAAAAATCCATTTTCACCCCATCTAGTGATAATCTATTGTCACCCCAACCATTAGTTTGTCGTTGAAGTCCCTAATTGATGATAATCCATTTTCATATGAACTATGTGGGTTTAGTTCCTATCTCTTATGTATTGTGTGTTAGAAGCCTCCCATAGGTTCACCCACAAACACTGGTAAACTTTGGTGTCCCCTTTTTGGGGAACCATGTCTATGGTCCATCCCAATGGCATTAGATAACATCATAATTCTAACCATGCCTAGGCCACAATTTTTATTGGGTCATTTTCATATGTATACACACCGATGCTATACCCTCATCTCAAACTACATGAACATTTATTCCCCACCATGGGGATATTTAGGAAAAATACTTGAGATTAATGCCCATCCCTCATGTCCAATCGTGTTCTCTCCCTCAAGAATATATGATTCTGGAAGTTTATGCGCCATCCCAGAGGTTCTACTTCCTCAGGATCTCATCCATGCATCCATTCTCATGGGCCGCCTCCTCAGGTGTCCCATTGCCCCACCGACCTATGTGTACTTTTATTCCATACTACAGGTAAACAGATGAAGTCTCTTAGGGGATAAATCCAAACAAAAACATCATCCTCCCATTGGCCCCATCACATTCTACCTCCCCTCTTAACCATATATACCCATTATGATTCATAACCGGGCCGCCGCATCCTGATGATATCATGTCACCCACATTCTCACTACTCCAAGCAGCAATCGGGTAACTAACCACGCGTTAGCCCTAGCATCAGTGTTCCCTCCTAGGGTTGCACCCATCTAATCCACTATTATCAATGTTATAATCAGTTCAATCCATCTCCATTGGATGTTAAACTCATCGTACATCCTGTCATAAACATGGAAAAATGATGAAAACCATAGAGACATGCATAAGAAATATAATTCCCTACACTAGATGTGGGAATCCTTGGGCTTCTATGCTCTCGAGAATCCCTATCATAAGGGGAATAAACCTAGACGCAACAGTGTTCTAGCATCCATACAAGCCATCGATGTAAAACGTTACAACTCTCCCAATAAGAGGTTTATTCTATGTCTATAAACATTGGAATTTAATGATGGAACCATCTTAATTAACCAACAAGCACAAAGATATGGCACCGGGAAGAGTTTCACGAACAATGTCTTAATGATTAACTGGGACCCAGACTAGGTGATGGGTTCTGAGGAGGAATCCACGGAAGAAGGAACTGACATCCCATCATCCACTTTTGATCATGTAGCAAACATCCCTGAATAAGTGATGGATTATTCCAGCCTTTGGAAAGAGGGAATGCAGGGAAACAGTATGCGCGTCCTCCATAGACGAATGTGCACCTAGGTGACAGTGTCAGAAACAGAAATGGTGAACTCGACGTGAAGTTAATTTCCTCATTATGGGGATTAGTAGAGTTTGAGACATAAATGGATTAGAGAGTACCATGATCTAGTTATCTGGAACTAGGTCCCGCCAAGAAAATAGTGGGACTCACATGAAAATCACCAGAAATTGGGGTAGTTGAACGTTTTAAATCCTGATCTTTGACAATGCCATTTGGGATCTTTCATACAAACCATAGAGGATGGAATAACGTTGGGGCACTGGATGGCACTTTCCTTTCCTTCAACAATAATGGTTGAACCTCCATAATTTTCTGTAACCATGTTTTCATGATACAAACTGATCACCACCAACCCACCAAAGATGGGTTAGGGGAAACATCAATGGGGAAATCCCATGCGGCCTCATCCCTTATATAGAAGCCTCTAAATCCAAAACAATTGTGGGCCCACTCCCCATTTTCCAATTTGCAACCATTCAGAGGTAGGTGATTACCGACATCATTCAACGATACTATGAGGGGATTATCCCAACCCGAGATATGTCTCAACATGACATAGAGGCTTTTATGCCTCATCATTACCTCCCGTAAGTGTCGCACAAAGAGAAAAGGATCCCCACTTCGACCTACAATTATTTCGGTAGCCTCTCCCCAGAACTCTTGGACGACTCCCACTCTAATGAAAATGAGGTGAGGGATGTCTGAGATAACCCATCTATAATCCTATCCCATGGGTCACCAAGTAGGGCTCTCACTAGGCTGTGTCAGTGCCACCAACTAGCCCCACCAACAAAGTAGTTGGTGAGTTATGATCCAGCACCATCGACACCAATCCGGTTAACCTGACACCAGCATCGGGCCCATGACGAAGAGGATGATAGCAAGGGGGCGTCCTCATCAATGACTCTTGTGGACCATGCCACCACTTACACAAAATATCAATATCCAATTAATTATGCACAAGTTCATCTATATAATCAGCCTGGATCCAGGACCCATTCGCCCCACCAGCAGGTTGGGATGACTATCCTGGTCATTGTCCTAGGTGGTGTCCATTACAGGCCGACCCACGATGTTGAAATCCGGTACAGAGGTCCTCCTCATACTATCATAAAGGAGTGCACTGGTTCACCATGCTCCCAAGATTAGTAATGAGGTCTTACCAATGCCACCATCAAAATGAGAGAAGGTCCACCTCGATGAATTGATACCCAGTACTGAAGCTTCTTCTGCACCCATGACCATAGGTATGGATCTGTTCCTCCTTTCACAGGTCGAAAATGTGAGGATGCTACCTGTCTGATCAACTGTCAGTGTGGGGGTCTTCCCCATGACCTTCCAGCAACCGATGATGGTCCTCCTGATACCAGAATTCAGAGAAGTGGAGGCTTTCCTTTCTTCATGGTCACCCATAATAGATGTCCTACCCATGTTCATATTGAGTAGTATGAGGACCCTCCTCATAACAATGCTGCGAAATGAAATAAGAGTGGCGTTTCTCCCATGATCCTACCATCTCTAGCAGAAGTCCTACCCAATTGAGCACTTCCTGTAGAGATTCCTTCCCTATTCCAGTCAGGGGACACATAGCTCCTCCCCATGATACCATTGACATTTTTTGAGATTCTCCCCACTCCCTGTCTCACCCAGGGAAATGTACTCTCTACCTCAGTATCAATTCGGATGAATTTCCACCTTGAGTTGAAAATATATCCTATCCCAAAAAACCACACAAGTTGAAGAGAGAGGGTAGCCGATTCTATAAGAAGAATACTAGGATATTTTAGACTGCGATTATACCCATCTACTTCTCATATTTTGAGGCCAAATGCGACTTGAAAATGGAACTATCACCCCACTATTCTATGTGAAGGTATGGGGTAAGAACAATGTGTATCAGGCTCATCCTTCCAGAATATGAGGCCCAACAGATTTCATCCTCCCTCCACAGATACATTTAGGAGGAGAACTATATGGATTCATTCTATGGTTTGGCTATGAAATCCTCCCTATTTTCAGCAGGTCAATTTTCTACCTCATACCTGAGATTATGAAGTGTTATTCTAGGTACCGATAGAAGACAAAAAACAACTTGATTCACCATCAGTAACAACAACCCATGCATAAGAGATTGTGGATGATATACCATCTTACCTAGATGTAGTGGCTCATTCATTTTATTTGTCATAATACTGCACAGGATGGAGTGGCTTGTCAGCTCGTCCGCAATATTCACTACTAACCACTCTACTATCTCATTGGTCTGCTTCAGTACCATTATATATCCAATAACTGCTCCCAATTGATGAGTGGGGAAACCATGGTCTAGATCCCATGTCTAACCAAAGGATCTTTTCGGACATCTTTCCTGCCGATCATTTCCTAGAGATGTTCTGGCTAATAGAAACCATGAACATCATTTCACGAGAATTTCTTACCTAGGTGGATGTCATGTGTTTTTTGCAAACCCCTTAGGTGATGCACTTCTATCTCTGTTATGAGCGAGTGGATTTACTGAAGAGTCAGTCACACTATGATGATATTGATTAGAAATGATTCTTACTTGACTTGGATGTGCTCTATATGTTACAGTGCCCTGAGTCACTACGTCACCGCCAGACCCTCCAGAAACAATGCGTTCAGATCATTAAGGTGCTCTGTTGAATTATAAAGGAGGCTTCCCCCCACATTTAGGTCCATTGTTTGGGGTAGTATGGAACCCTTCTTTTTATTTATATCAGGAACTATCCAAACATTCTAGGTGATATTGAAGATATGCCTCTAGGTAGAGTAACAGATAATATGAACAGTTTATCATAGGAAAAGACCAAGAGTGAACAATTTGACAATAACATACCACCAGGGGAGTGTTACACATATTTTATCTACTCAGCAGGGTTACTCGCCTGTAGATAAATCTAATGGATCTTCTCGTACCCACCAAGTCATTTGTCTTTGGACAGAATCTGAATATGGTCAAAAATCATCACGGGGACGTCAAACTATATAACCCATAAGGCTTAGTGTAGAGGATGAAAGATGATCCTAAAAATGTCATGTTGTTCCAACAACTCATGGAGCACACAGTAGTACAAAAAAACATTATTTACATCATCATTTTTACTTTAGTTAAAAATAACCACCATGAAAATTCCTTATCACGTTAGTTATATTATAACCGACGTAAAAATTCTTTATGTTTATTTATCACCTATTTAATTTTATTACCTACATGATAAATCAAATATCTCACTTTATCACATCAGTTATAAAATAACAGATGTGATAAATCAACTATCTCTCTTTATCATGTCAGTTATAAAATAAGCGATGTTATAAAGTCAATTTTTACATTGATTATATAATAACTGACATGAAAAACTAGTTTAGCATGTCAGTTTTAAATAAACCAACGTAAAAGTTAAAATTTCTAATAACTCCAATAATGAATTCAATTTTTTTACAACATGGCATTGAAATTTTCAATTTCCACCAAATATTTCATATATTGCGGTTTTATTTTCTCATCGTTTATATAAGAACCGGTATGAAAAATACAGTTTTCTGACTTTTTCACATCGGTTATTTAATAACAGCCATTAAAAATGTTTAGAAAAATGTAGATAATTTTCCAATATTTAATTTTATTGGTCTCAATGTTCAAACTAAGTTACAGATCAAAATTTATGTCCATCGAATGTAGAAATTCTTTAATTCATTGTTTATTGATGATCAACATCTGATTGAAATAACTTTGGATCCGTAAATCTGTTTGAGATCTGCGACCATTCAAATAGAATAATGGAAAATTATCTACATGTTTGTAAAAATATTTCATGTCATTTATTTAATAATTTTTGTAAAAAATTGACTTTTAATATCTATTAGTTTAATAACCGACGTGAAACATTGATTGAAAGAGGATTTTCTCATGTTAGTTATTTAATAATAGATGTTCAAAGTCATTTATAATGTCATTTATTAAATAAGAAACATGGAAAATGATTACAAACAAGAAGATAATTTTCCAAACATTGATTTGACAGGTCGCGGAGCTCAAACGTAGTTACGGATCAAAAGTAATGGCCAAAAGAAGTTGACATCTTTCAAGACATCATTTAGAGGTGATCAACTTTTAATGGACAAAACATTTGATCCATAACACTGTTTGATCTCTGAGACTATTGAAATTGATGAATAGTAAATGATCTTAATGTTTTTATTGATTTTTCATGTCGGTTATATAATAACAGACATGAAAAATCAATTTTCAATCAGTTTTCCACATCGGATATTAAATAACGGACGTTAAAAGGCATTTTTCACATCGGTTATTAAATAACCGACCTGAAAAATTGATGGAAAATTTATTTTTATACCCAACCAACAAAAAAAATTTAATATCTTGTTACGAAGGTTATCATAAAACCTACATGAAAGATAATTTTTATATCATGCCAACACAGAATTTCAATTTTTTTACAGCGTGACATTGAAATTTTTGATTGCAGCCTAAAACTATTTATAATGTGTTTTATTTTACTATATCATTTATATTTTTTTATTATACAGATATGGTTAAAATTTATAACGATTATTCATTTTAACCATCATCATTCAACTATCAAGTCATTTGATCTTCAACAATAATCCATTATTTCTTCATTCTGCGATCTAATCATGGTATTTATTATTATTTTTCCATGATTTATGTTTTTTATGATTAGTTTAAATATTTCATATAACATTTAAGGATTATTATTTTATTATAATGAAGAAAAATGTTTCATATCATGGTTAAACTACAATTAGACCTTCTGATTCAAAAAATCTTTTTAAGATGAAGTTCTTTATTCTACGATCTCGTCAAGGTATTTGTTATTATTTTTCCATGATTTATGCTTTTTATGATTAGTTTCCTTAATTAATATACCATTTTATGAATATTATTTTATTATAATGAATGATAATGTTTCCTATCATGGTAAAACTACATATACACCTTGGTATTCAAAAAAATACTTTTAAAATGATGCTATGGTTGGCTCATTCGATGTTTCATCGAAAAAAATATATATAAATCTTTTGATTGTCATAACATCTGATCTGTAACCCCGTTTGATCTCTACGACCTATCAAATTGAAGCTCAAGAGATTATATACTATATGGTAAACGTTTGATATGATGATTTTTGAAAAAACAATGTAAAAATGACCTCTAACGTGGCTTTCTAAAAAAATGAAGTGAAAAATAGAGTTTTAACGTCATTCTACTGAAAAATGGATGGTCTTTCATATTGGTTTTTAAATAACCGATGTGAAAAATCATGAAAAAAATATTTTTAAAATTTCTTGCAAACACGTTGGCTCAAAAGAGATGTGAAAAATCTTAAACAAAAAACATAAAAACATGTTTTCTATTAGTGATAAGAAGACACTTGATGACCTCCTTGCGGAACATGCCATGAGGAAGCTAGACTACGATGATCCTCAGAAAAGGAATTTGGGGTAGGTACAACCATCCTCCAGTGAGTTGCCTCAGGGTGAACCTGACCATCCTTCCCACATAGACAGTGTATAAGCGGGATAATATGGAATGAGGGCTTGATTAATATCCCCAAATCCACCTGAGTTGCACGATAATATTCGGGACCCAGCTCAGGTCTCCCCAGCCACATTGCACGTCATCCCACCAGCCGCTCCATGAGCTGTTGTGATTTCGTATCATGTGGAAGATCTTGAAAAAGAACTATTTATTAGGGATCCATTTAAATATAGAAACCACCACCCAGATGATCCGATGTAGGTGCTCATTACCCATCTCGAGGATTTGGAAACTCAAAAGGAGGAAATATTTCCAATTGGAAAGCCATATGTGGCATGGGTGGATGTTATGAAAACACCCCTAGGTTTTTCAAACCCCACCATTTCCCCTTTCAATGGGATGAGTGATCTCATACAACATATGTACCATTTCATCTGAAGGTGTGGACCCATGCTGGGAACTTCAGTATAGCAAGAGGCCGCCAAACTTTGGTATTTCGTAGAGAAATTGGAAGGGAATTGTTTGTCTGGTTCAACATACTACCCATTGGGTCGGTCACTAGTTCAGAATATATCAATAGATCATTTCTTTACTAATTCATCTCTACCATCCAGAAGACGTGTATTGAAAACTTCTTCAAGTGAAATAAGAGGTCTGACGAGCGAGTCGTAGACTTTGTCGCCTTGTGGAAAGGCCTAACTTATTCTCTAGACATGCCACAAACCCAGGAACAACTGCTAACAATGTGTGTATTGAATTTCAAAAATGAACAGGCCCCCTCTATCATTAATCACAATTACCTCGGGGGATTCATGGATTTTCCTAATAAGGCCCAGTTTCAAGAAGACTCCTTGCAACAGGCCAAGCTAGCACATTTATTGCCTCTAGTAGTTCCCACAAGAAGAGACCCTAAGGCCAAGCCCACCATGGTCGCAAAAATAAATTTCTAAGGAAGTTGGATCTGTTATAAGTTGGGCCAACTACACATCCTCGTAGAGGCCTATAACCTCAGGGGTAGCCTCAATCCTAACAGCACCCACCTTAGAATCAGGTGGTTCCCTGCATAATACGCCACCACCACCTATGTGAGATAAGCAGATTCCACCTCTTTGACAGGCTCCTCCAACCCCACGTCTGGTCCATGATCCCAACGCCCCCTTCCCATACAGTAGAAACCAGACCTACTAATCCAAAAAGTCTCAGGTCCCCAATTATTTCTAAATCGCCTCGGAACAAGGATTTCTATGGTTTCCAAAGTGGTGGAGGGCCGAAGAGGTAGATCTCATTGATCGCCCCAATTATTGTAACACCACAAGATTTTATGAGATAAATAATTTTTAATTTCATTGAGATCTTGTGTTTTATTCTAAACCATGATTATCTTGCACTATAGGCAAAACCTTATTAGCTTGCAGTGTACACAACAATATTCTAGGCTTGTGGTGCAGACAATTTAAAGTTCTTTTGATAGAATTCATTTCACACAACATTGAGTATATATATATATTCTATATATAAATGAACTAATATTGTATTATGTTATATGAAGCACCAATGGAAGCTTACAATACACGTAAAACTAATTTGGATTGCATTATACACAAGAGCATCATTCCATGATATCTTGCATTGTACGTGATACCATGTTTCTCTAAAAAATGTTATATTATAAAAATAATATTATTTAAGGGGATATACACTAGCCGTTATGAATATTATTTACCAAATTATAAATTTTATAACATTGGAATTCATCCTACACATTTTCTAGAAAACAATATGAGAAAAAAAATCAACGTTTCGGAGAAAAGAAGTAATTTTTAAAAAATCCAGTTTTACTGCCTTTTGATGGTTCACCCATTTTAAATCCTGTTTTTGACACAATTATAAGTTCAATAACATAAATAAACTTTTTAATTTGAAGAAGTATTTTTTTTTACATTGGATGGGATTTTTGATATTTTTGGGATAACATTCATATATTGATGAATAGTGAAAATGCACCAAATATTAATTGAAGACAATTGTTTTTATCGAGATAATTTATATGGATAAAATATATTATGGAAGGGTTTTAAAGATTTAATATAATTTTTTTAATATTTTAAGATTATGTAATAAATTTTCATTAATTTTACATTGAATTCATATGTAAAAACATTTCAGTCATTTGCAACTTTTTAACAAAAACATGTTTTTTCGACAATGGGATTAATTTTAAATTAATTACTGCAACTTCTATGTTTTGAATTTTCTAAAATGGATTCCATATTCTGAATTATTAGGTCAATATTATGTTAATTGGAAACTTTGAATAATTGGGCATTATAAATAGTAACATTGGAAATTATTTTGATTTCCATAGTTAAAGGTAAATCATGCAATTATGTGTAAAAATACGATTATAAAATTACGTTAACACCTACCAAAATTATATTGGATGAATAAAATTGGACCCATGTTATGAGTGTATTAAATATTTTATTTCACATTTATATTTTGGGAGGATTTTGTTTAATGTCTAATAAATTTATAGTATCAAAATTGACCCTATTTATATTTAATGAAAATAATATTTTATTAAATTATTTAAAAATAATAAAAATATTTAAATATTACAAAGTGGTATTTATAATATTTAAAATTTCATGAAATAAAAATTTATGGTTAACTAAAAACATCTTGGTAAATATTTATAACCATTAAACACAAAACATTTTTTTACCACAATTAAAATTAAATAGAATAACTATGCGTTAATTCAACTAATAATGCTAAAATTTACCAAAACAATGGTCTAAAATTTATTTAATAATGGGACTGTAACCCTATATCATCTAAAAATCAATATTTCTACATTTTGGATGATTATAAGTGGGGTTATATTTTATTATAAATTATTAATTTTGAGGTTTCCAATAGTGCTCCTCAGCTAAATTATAAAAGGGTACCTCCTCCATCTCCACTTCACTCTATTATGATCCTTAAATATCGCCCAAATATGGACCATTTCCCTTTAAAAAATCCCTAGTTAAATTATATAGGTTCTGTTCTTCTAAAAAAATCATCTCTAGTTCTCTAAGATGAAATTTAAAGGAGGCATGTTGAGGAAAATGTAATCACTTCTACCAATTATTTCATGTTCTTTGTTTCTTCTACATACTCTTATTTAGTTTTTTCATTATAATTTTAAAACATCAGTATCAATAATATAGTTATATTTTATTATAAATATTAAAAAAACTTATTTCACTTTCTATCCATCCTACAAAAAAATCACTATGTGTGCATACGTACAGCTTATCGTCTCCACGTCGTAGTGTAATCTGTTTTTTACCACCACATTACTTGGATAGGTATAATGGTGGAAATAATAATTATATATTAATCTTATAACATTAAAATAATTATGATATGATATACACCATCCAATTCCATACCATTAAACAATTATTGGAATGATGTCGTCACTCATGCGTACATACGACTTACCGTCTCTATAATGTCATGTGACTGGTTCGACATAATTATCATTAAAGCATGGTTATATATATGAATTGAATGAATAAATATGATATATATTATAATAATGACATGATTTAATTGATATTACTATATTCTAAAAAGAGTAATAAGACCTTATTTGACAAAACATACATAAGAAGATAAGGTAGTTAATATCAGAATAATGAGTAACAATGAAATATTACTAAGAAACAGATGAAAATATTTTCATAAATGTTATCATAAAAATGATTATGATTCTGGAATAAATCAGTGACATTATTTATATCATTATATAAGTGGTTTGTATATTTATAAAACATATCAAACCTAAGGTAAGGGAAAACACCCCAATATTGTTTTTATACGTGATTGTTTATTAATAAGTATTTATTGGGGTTATATTTATCATCCATTTAGAAGTCATCAAAAAATGTTTTCATAAAATTATTACTACTCTTCCATTATGTTTAATGTCATTTTTACCCCTGTTTTAATTTTATTGTGTGGTTTGGAAGGAATATTTCATTTGTTTACCATACGAGGTACATTTCTACTTGTTTGGTAAAAGTATGTGGATACTATTTTTTAACTTATACGACATGAATGGATTTTTACATATTCATAACACCTTATTTCAATAATTCTTCCCCTAAATGATTTTCTGTTTATTTTCAAATAAATTATTTTCTTTTTCAATTTTAATTTAATTATGAGAAAAATTGTATTTGATGGAGAAAGTATATTTTCATCCGGAATTAAGTTCAAGTGTTTGTTCAAAATTATTTTCAATATAATATGTCATAGGGTTATGTCTCTATCCTTGTATTACATTTATTTCATTGTGTTTCTGATGTAATTATTTTTATGATGTCCATTTATATTATATATATTATATTACAATGAAATCATGTTTAAGAATCCCATTTTATTTCATGGGATATACTAGGATGAATGACATATGTTTTTATGGAACAAATAAGAATGATTTAATTATGATATATGTGGGACTATTATCTCCCTTCAATGCATTGGGAAAAGATTTATATATTATGAGATAGACATGACTGGAATGTCATGTAAGGCTACTTATGTAATACATTGCTGGAACGGGAAATAAACATGGTTGAGTAATGGACTTTGTCCACTATGCTGGTCTTGGAAACAATGTCTTAGGTACTATGGAAATGTTGTTATGTTCTTATTAGTTTTCCATAATTATATGTTCTATTCTAATACTATCCTATCATGGTAAATTTCTCTTTATGGTCTATTTCTTATGTACTACCATGTTTGATTTCATGACTCAAAATTTGGATTGTTTCGAAAATATTTTCATGTTTTTGTGTTTAAATGTTTATGGTTTGTTTTATGATATCGATGTATACCCTTACTGAGCATTTGATATCACTATTTCTATGGTTTCTTTTAACTGGGATATAGAGAATGTTTTTAGGTGGAAAAATATGGGAAAGATATTTATGGGAGATGTTGAAGATCTTTCACCATGTTATAAGATTTTGTTCCATGATTCCAAAGTAACTAAACTAGTACAGTCATTGGGTGTTTGTTTTTTTTAATTTATTCTGTATTCCGAAAAATTAATGTAATTTCCATGTATGTCTTGTTTGGGTCTCTACAGTTGGTATCAGATAGAATTCTTAGTTAAATTTTGGAAACTAGGATGCGAAAACCATAGTGAGATCCCTATAGATATTTCAAAGCTATGTATAGGGATGTCCCTAAGGTTAAGTATATGAATAGGATATAGTCATATAATTATGGTAACGATCATGAATAACCAAGGAATATATTAAATATAATAGATATTGAAAGTACTCCCCCCTTAACTATGTTGTTTTCCTAATATGATTTAGACCTCTCAAGCTATTCTTTTTGGGTTTTAGATGATGGATGGAACCCGAAGGAAGCATGTTAATGATAAACGCATTGTTAAATGCAATGAATGTCCTCCTAAACAACCAAATGTTATTGGATATGGATTGAAAAATTTAATTACTATACTTACACAATCTATAAATCATTCAAGACCCCAAAATGAGCATAGAATAGAACAATATTCTTTTAATCCCTTCTTTAGAAATCATCCACCTTCTTTTAGTGGGTCTTCTGATACACTTTCTGTTGAAAAAGTGATCAGTACCATTGAAAAATTATTTTCCATCCTTCATTTTTAAGAACAAGAAAAGGACATTTGGGATGTCTATCATTTAGAAGGTGAAGAAGAGAAGTAGTGGAATTTAATAAAGAATACAAGGCAACAAGATAAAATTGAATCCATGGAATGAGATGAGTTCAAGAACTTATTTTTCAATATGTAATTCCCTCGTATTCTACTAACAAAGACAGAAAAGGAGTTCCTTGAGCATATGCAAAAGGATGATGAATAAATTGGTACATAAGAGGAGAATTTTACAAGACTTGCAAGGTATGATTTTGGATTTATCATCCAACCTGAAAGTAATTTTTATTGATTCTTTAGTGGCATAAAACCACGAAATCCAAGGGCATTTGCTATAAGAGACGTCAGTAGTTGTGAAGGGATTATTTGTTGTGTTTTCAATGTAGAACTGGTAGTTGGTGTTACAAATCCATCTCATGGTTTTGATATGAAATTAAAGATAGGGTTCAAGGGATAATCTCAAAACAATGGTGAAAGTAAAATAAATGTTTTCTAATGCTCAAAGTGTTGATAGAAGTACAGTGGAAATTTTCTTAAAGGTATTGGAAAATGTTTCAACAATGGAAAAGAATGTCATTGAGTAGTTGGGTGCTGATGTAATGGGAAAAAATTTTGGAATGATTTGAATGGATAAAAGACTATAGAGAATGAACCACTAACACTTCAATGATATATGTTCAATTAAATGTGGGATTATGCTATCCAATGACCTAATCCAAGTGTTAATGATGATCGACATCCAGAACCTCTTGATAAAAAAGGAAAAGGGATGTCCCATGCGATCACTATTGGCGATGTTGAGTATGAAAATGATGTAGTGGAATGATTATGTTTTTATGTAATGGGGTTTCAGAATAGTGTTGTGGAATCTCATTTATATTATTATGGACAATTGGAATATCTATCTATTAGTTTATTATGAGTTTCCATTCTTATATGGTACTGGTAACCATGAAAATTTACTGAAATATTTTTGGAAAGAAAATGATATGCACATAATGAATGGATAAGTAGAAATTAGATGTTAGATTGTATTAATGTGATCCTGATTGATAAAAGGTAAAATAGTTATCATGGTTTGAGTATATAGATTTTTTGGTATATTTGGTGTGTGGAATGAGTAAATTCTGTTAGAATTAATGTTGAAACTATGGTTCTATATTAATTCTTCTTATTATTGTCTTTCAAAAGAACAAAAGATTAATGTGTTCAGAATTTTGGAATGTGACAACCCAAAAAAGCCAAATGAGATATGTGAGACAATTGTGAAGTCAATATATTTCACCTCCTTCTAATGTTTTATATATTTTTTGGAATGATTTTAATGTTATACATTAATGGATAGTATAACTTAGTTTTATGTTGAATTTTTTTATGTTAATTTATCATTTCACTATTGGTAGACTAGTTCATATTTGTTAATATTTTCTAAACTTTTTGTTGAGATAAATGGAATATCCTATCATTATATCGTATGATCTGCTAACACTTCAAGAATGAAAAAATAAACATCATTTCATTAAATAAGTAATGATGCGGAAGTACTCTCCACCCCAACAACAATTTGGACGAAGGTCCACCTTGAGTCAAAAATCTACCATATCCCGAAGAACCAAATTAGGGTCTTAGGATGGTTTTTCGACACAATATGAAGAATACAAAGATGTTTCAGACTTCGATTAAGTTTTTCTTCTTCTCTGACTCTGAGGTGGAATGTGATTCAGCAATGGAACTCCCACTCTGCTATTTTGTGTCATGGGTCAAGGTAGGAAGGTGGTGAATCTGCCTTATCATTTTAAAATGTGAGGTACACCAGATTTCCACCTCATTTCAATGATACATCCTGGAGGAGGAATCGTTGTCTCTTTTCGGGGACTTGTCCATGCAATCCATTTTATCATCATCGAGGCAGTTCTATTCCTCAACAAGAGATCACGAAGAGTTATTCTGTGTACCGATAGATGGAGAATAGAATCCTGATTCACCATCAGTAACTGCATTACATATGCATGTGGTTGTGGAAGTAATCATATCTTACCAAGATGTAGTGGATCTGTCTTTGCAATCATCATAGGATATCCCATGATGCAGTGTCTTGTCAGCCTGTCTGTCACATTCTCTACCGGTTAGTCTATTGTCTCATTAGTCTACTTCTGTTCCATTAACAGTACCATAGCTACCCCTAGTTGATGAGTTGGAAAACCAAGGGCCAGATCCCGAGTCTAACCTAAAGATATTTTAGGAAATTATTTCAGCAAATAATTTCCCATAAATTTTCTGGCTAATCACAACCACGAACTTCAGTGGGCTGGAATCTCTTACCCAAGAAAAGTCGCGCGTTTTTTCCAAACTCCCTGTGTAATTCACTTATTTATCCATTATCAGTGAGTGGTTTACCCCTAGATTTAGTCCCACATTGATGATATGAATCAGAAATGTCTCATGGTTTACATGGATGTTCCCTCTGTGGCCTAGCACCCTGAGTCGCTGGGTCACCACTGGACCCTCCAGAAACGATGTGTTCAGAGCATTAAAGTAATTCATGGAATTATAAAGGATGATTACCTCCACGTCCTGGTCTACGGTATTGGGTAGTATACTACCCTTCATTTTGGTTTTATCTAGAACTATCCCAACATTCCAGGTGATATTGAGGATATGTCTCCAGTTAGTGTCACAGATAACATGTACAATCTATCAGATGAAGTGACCGATACATAACTATTTGACAAGAATATACCCCATGGGGTGTTCCACACTAATTTGATCCAATGGTAAGTGTTACTCTCTAGCAGAGAAATGTACTAGTTCTTCTTGTTCCCATAAAGTCATTAGTCCTAGGACAATATTTCAATAAGACAAGGAGCATCATGGGGTTGTCAAACCATCTGAACTATCTAGATTAGTGTAAAATATATAGGATGATCTTGAAAATTTTGTTTTGTTCCAACAGCTCATAGAGCACAAAAAGATCGTCGATGTCCTCATTGCAGAATGTGTCGCGGAGCGATAACCAAACTACAGTGAACCTCAGCTAGGGCAGTTGGGGCAGGTACAACATTCCCCTGGCGAGTTTCCTCTGGGTGACCCTAACCGTGCTACCCACATAGAGAGGGTAGATGCCATAGCATATGGAAATAGGGCATGATACGTTGCCCCAAATATATCTGAGTAGCATGATAATCTTCGGGATCTGGATCATGTCCCCCCAACTGCACCACATGTTATCCCATCATCTGCTCCATGATCCACTCGGATTTCTTATCATGTTAAAGATCTTAAAAATGCACTGGTTGTCAGGGACCCTTGCAATATATGAACCACCACCCAGATGATCTAATTGTGGTGATCATTTCCTATATCATGGATTTGGTAACGCGAAAGGTGGAAATGTTTCCTGACGGCAAGCCATATCCAGCTTGGTTGAATGATATGCCAACACCCCTGGTTTCGGAAACCCCACCATTTTTACTTTTAATGGGGTGTGTGATCCACTACATCATATGGCCTACTTCATGTAAAGGTGCGAACCCATGCTGGGAACTCTAGAACAATAAGAGACCACCAAAGTCTGGTGTTTCATACAGATATTTGAACGGACTATGTTTGTCTGCTATAGCCAACTAGCCATTGGTTCGATTGCTGGCAAGGAAGATCATCATAGATAGTTTCTTTACCAGGTTAGATTTACCACCCATATGATGAGTATTTCAGACCTCATCATGTGCATACAGAGGCCTCACAAAAGTATTACAGACTTTGTTTCCCATTGGAACGGCCTTACTTATTCAATGGACATGCCGCTAACTCAAGAATAATTGCTGACAATGTGTGTGTGGAATTTCAAAATTGAACTGTACCCTTTATAATTAATAATAGTTACCCTAGGAGAATTTATAATATATTTGATAAGGTATAACATATAAAAGAAACCTTGCAACATTCCAAGAAAGTGCGTCTGTTGCATCCTCTAGTTCCTGCGAGAAAATCCGCTAAGGCCGAGCCTGCCGCGGTAACATAGATAGAGGCCAACAAGAAGTTGGATTTTTCATTAGTGGTTCCACCTCCATAGTCTCACATTGGTCCTCCACCTCAGGGGTAGCCTCTGTCCTAGTAATTCCAACCTCAGAATCAGCAGGTTCCCCCTGTAATAGGCCACCACTACCTATGTGAGATAAGTAAGTTCCACCTCCTCGACGGGCTCCTCCAGCCCCTCATCAAGGCAAAGCAACCAAATCCCCCTTCTCGGATAGTAGAAATCATACCTACTCATTCTATTTGGATATGTTACATGGTTATTTTCAAATTTACTTAGAACATGGACTTCTACAGTTTCCAGAGTGTCGGATGCCCGAAGAGGCATATCTCGTCGATGACCCCAATTAAAGTAACACCCCATGATTTTATGAGATTGATTATTTTTAATTTCTTTGATGAATTTTGATTTACACTACACCATGATTATCTTGCACTATACATATCACCGTATTAGCTTGTAGTACACACAATAACATTCTTGGGTTGTATTTTACACAATATCATGTTCATTTGATAGAATTCATTTCATGCAACACTGAATATAGATTTTTTTCAATGTATAACTGAACTATGTTTAGATTATGTAATATGAAACACCAAAGGAATCAACCACTATATGTTACCCTGACATGGCTTCTGCTACAAGCAAAAGTGACCATCCTAGATAGCATGCATTTTACGCGATACAGAGTTATACTAAAAAATGATATATTATTAAAATATTATTATTTAGTGGGATATAAACAAGATATTATGAATATATTTAACCAAATTTTTAATTTTATATCCTTTTAATTCATCCAAAAAAATTTCTAGAACATAATATTCGAAAAAAATCAAATTTTCCGATAAAATAACTATTTTTTTAAAAAAATGAAATTTTATTGCCTTTAATGGATTCACCCAATTTAAATATATTTTTTCACACATTTATAAGTTAAATTTGACATATTAGAATTCTTATTTGGTATAGGGATATAAAATTTTACTTTGGATGAATTTTTAATATTTTTATATTAACTTTCTTATTTTGAAGAATAGTGAAAATACACAAAATTTTAATTGATGAAACATTTTTCATAATAATAATTTATAGGGATAAAATATATTATTGAATAGTTTAAAGTTTAAATAGAATATATTTATATACATTAGGAAAATTTAAGTCATTTTCATTAATTTTACCTTGAATTAATATTTAAAAACAATTTAATCTTTTGCAACTTTTAACCAAAAACCCTTTTTTTCTATAATGGGATTAATTTTAAATTAATTACCACAACTTCTGTGTTTGGAATTATGAAGAATGGGTTTCATATTTGGAATAATTTGTTATAAATTTTGTTAAAAGGGTACATTTAGTTTTTGGTTATTATGAATTGTGACATTGGTTTTATTTTTATTTCCATAGTTAAAGATAAAATCTGTAAATTAAGGATAACATTATGATTATAAAATTACCCTAACTCTTGTAAAGATTATATTGGATTACTAAATGTATACCCATATCACCTAAGTGTTTAAATATATTCATTTCATTTATATTTTTCCTTGAAATGTATGTAACTATAATTCAAACCCACGAAAGTGACAACATGTCACTCTCTTGTACCTTATAAGTGTAATAATTTCAATTTGGAGATAAACATCATAATAATTCTAAAGTAGAGTCATGAAAAATATTATTAAATTATCTAAATCATGAGAATATTTTTATAATTTTTGTATATTATTTAATTATCAATAATTATGACACAATAGTGATGTTAAAATTATTTTATTAATACAAATATCAAATAAATGGATTCAAAAATATTAAAATCAATATCCTATGAACTAATTCAAGTGTTAAAAGAATTTTCTAGGTGACTAAGAAATGTTATTAGTTTATTATATATTCTTTATAGAATTTATCTTTTGTGAGGATTTTATTTAATTAGAAATAAATTAATAGTATCAAAATTGATAATATTGATATATTATAAAAATAAAATTCTATTAAATTATTTAAAAATTATAAAAATATTTAAAAAATACTAAGTGAAAATTATAAGATCTAAAATTGCATTAAATAACTATTTATTTTCAATGAACATCATATATGTAAATATTTATAAACATTAAACATTTAGATTATTATTACCACAATTAAAATTAAATAGACTAAATTAGTGTTAAATAAAATTATAATTCTTAAATTGAAATAGAACATGTCTAAAATTTATTAGATAATTGGATTAAAACATTATCTCATCTAATCTTCAAAATTTGGAATTTGGGAGGATTTTATGTGGGTTTTGATTTTATTATATATTAATATTTTGAGGCTTCCAAAAATTCCCCTCAGCTCAATTATAAAAGAGAATCTTCTCACTCTCATCTTCACTCCATTTTCAGATATAAAGATAAAAAAAACCTATGCATTTATCTTTTAAGAATCCCTAGTTACATTATAGAGGTTATAGTCTTCTCAAAAGACCAACTCGAGTAACCTAAGGGTAAATTTCAAGGAGGCATGACGAGAAAGATGTAATCTATTCTACCAATTGTTTCATGTTCCTTTATTTTTCTACTTTCTCTTCTATTGTTGTATAATTACAATGTAATAACATCATTATAACAAATATAATGATTTTTTATTATAAATATGTAACAACCCTATTTGACATTCTATTCATCCTACAAAAAATGAAATCTCTTTGCGTGCATACGTGTGGCATACCGTCTCCACGTTGTGGTGTAATTTGTTTTGTCGCAACCACTTACTTGGATTGGTATAATGGTGGAAATAATAATCATATATGATTATTATAATATTATACTAATTGTGAGATACTATAAACCATCCAATTTAATACCATTCAATAATTATGGAAACAATATCGTCGCTTTTGCGTACATACGACCGACCATATCCACGATACGATGTGATTCGTCCAATAAAATCTTCATTACACCATGATTATATGAATGAATTGAACTAATAAATATGATATATATTATACAAGTATAATTATTTAAATGATATAACTATGATCAAAATAGTTTAATAATTCCATATTTAAAAAACATACATAAGAACAGAAGTCAGTTAATACTAGAATAACGAGTAACAATGAAATGATACTATCAAACAGATGAAAATATGGTCATATTGTTTGTCATAAAAAGGATTATGATTCTAGAATAAATGAGTAACATTATTTAAATCATTATAAATGTGGTTTAGATACATTCAAAGAGTATCAGAACTATGGTAAGGTAAAATGTTTCCAATCTCATTTTTAACTGAGATTATTTATTCGTAAGTATTTTCTAGGGTTATATTTATCATCCATGTCCATTTTTATAAAATTATATTCACAAAGTGTGTATGATTATTCCATGTATATTTAATATCCTTATGACCATTTTATTTAATTTTACTACATGGTATGTAATAAATCATTATTTAATTAACCATATGAGGTACTTTTTGAGATTTCTGGTAAAAGTATGAGGATAATGTTTTTTAACATATAAGATTTAAACAGATTTTTACATCTTCATAATGCATTATTTCAATGAAGTTTCCTCAAAATGATATCATGTTTGTTTTCTAATAAACTATTTTATTTTTTTATTTGTGTGAAATTTTGAGAAAAGAAAACATTTTTGAAGAGCAACATATATTTTCCTTAGGAATTAAGTTATATTTTATTATCAATATTATTTTCCATCTAGAATGATGTAAGCATATGTCTCTACCCCTATTATTACTTTTATTTGATTGTGTTTATTATGGGATTATTTTTATGATTTCCATTTATCTTATATAAATTATGTTATGATAAAATTATGTTTATGAATCCCATTTTATTTCATGGTTTGTGCAATGTTGAATGATTTCTGTTTCTCTGAAACATGTAATAATGATTTCATTATGAGATGTGTGTGACTTATATCTCCCTCCAACTGATTGGGTAATTATTTATATCTCATGATATATACATGACTAGAATTTCAAGTAAATCTGATTCTGTAATACATGTCTGAAACACAAAATAAACATGGTTTAGTAATGGACTTTTTCCACTATGATAGTCTTGGAAACAATTCCTTGGCTAGTATAGAAGTCATGTTATGTGCTTAATAGTTTTTCACAATTACATGTTTTATTCCAATGTTATTCTATCATGGTTAATTTCCATTTATGATCATTGCCTTACATACTTACACGTTTTATTTCATGACTAATGATTTTGATTATTTAAAATCTATGTTTATGTTTTTATGTTCAAGTGTTTATGGTTTGTTTTATGATCACACTAATTTCCCTTACTGAGCATTTGAGCTCACCCTTTTTATGATTTTCTTTTCCCTAAGATAGAGTGAAAATTTTTAGGTGGAAAAAAAGGGAAAGATCATTATGGGTGACTTTGAAGATCTTTCACCATGTTAGAATATTATGTTCCATGTTTCGAAAGGAACTAAACTAATACGGTCTTTGTGAGATTGTTTTTTTCATTCATAAAGTATTCCAAAAAATTAATGTAATGTCCATGTACATCAAGATTGGGTTTCTATAATTACTATCCCTATCCACAGATCCTGGGAAACACTATCAAAAAAATGCTATGTGTGTAATGACTGGATTCAATACTAGGTTGATAACAACACAGTCAGGTAATGCCCAGCTTTGGGACAAGTGGCATGTGTATTAATAAAGAATGATGATGATAGTTGTAGTGAAGGTGAGTGGCTTATGTTCTTAACCATAGCTCACAAAAGTATTGTGACTGGATGGAATGAAAGGCCATCACCCATGCCCATGGTATGATCCATGCACGTATAAATTGACCTGAACCTTTAGAAGTCGCCATGTCACCTGTGGCCAATACATCTGTGTCGTGGTCTCAGCCTTTCTCTTCTCAGAAGAGCAAGCATCAGCAACGCAATGGAAAACAATATACCTCTCTAATTTCATCGTTTCTTGTACTCTCAGTGACATCTTGCCCATAGATATGGGAATTGACCCTATAATCCCGGAAATGGTGTAGGATTATTTATGTGACGATCAAGGGTACACAATGGTTTACACCATAGAGTTGGTAAATCCCCACATGATTCCTGACGACGAGGAGCGCCAGAAGAATCCTATTAATGTCCCCAACTATCACCAGAATCGACGAAGCCTTGGAAACATAGTTCGTCAGAATCCCTTGTCCAATACGTATAACCAGGTTGTGCATGCCACTGAAACCATAAAATAGGTCCAGTGTAGACCTCTGCACACATAGCCTTCTCATCTAGTGTCATCATGTTTGCTTTCACTACTGTTTTTACAACATGATCACGTAGAGCCACCACAATGGTGCTAAGATCATCCAAATTATGTAATGGATCTGCCTCAGACATCTAGTCCTCATCTATTGGTGGCACTATGATATTCCACTAGTGAGCAGTAGGACATTCCGAGCACTAGTCAGCAGCTGGTTCAGCTGGAAGGGCTCGTCATACCGCCTACCATAGAACGACCTCATGTAAGAAGACGTTCACGCTTAGCACAAATGTATGATATCTTTAAGCATATTTCTAGAATTCTTGTGAGTATTTCTATACTTGAGGATCTTCTCCTATCAGCGGATATGGGTGAAGCGCATGCTGATGCTTTAAAAAGTCCCCTCTACTTTGAGATGGAGGTAAAAGCTGTGGAAGCCTTCCATAATATTGCAGATGAGCATGAAAACATCGAGGAAATTATTTCATTCTCTAAATAAGATGAAGAATCTCCCATATTGGGGAAAATTTCCCCACTGTAAATCAGTGGCCACTTCAATGCCATGGAGATCTGCCACTGCCTTGTCGACACGGGCTCTGGGATCAACCTAATCCAGACCTAGACACATTGAAAAATGGGGTTTTCCTAGGATGATCTATGTACATCCTACAAGAAAATTCAATTTTATGACATGACAGAATAGACACCGGTTGGTGAGATCCACCTCCAAACCGAATTTTTTGACTTGGTAGACCATTCCACGTTCATGGTTGTCTCCCAGGACATCGCCTACAATGCGTTGATGGGTAGGGCCTGGATCCACCGGTATGTGGTAGTCCCTTCATCATATCACCAATGACCTAAGTACACCCTTAATTGTCGAGTGGATGTACTCCAATATGATGTGTCTCCATTTGCCTCTTTTGATGCCCGATACCTAGATTCTAACTATTACAATAGCAAGGACATGGAGATTCAGGCAAACGGGGTTTAACATGCTACGAGTGAGACTGACATGTTGAAAGACTTAGATGATACCTACATATTTGCAATCCACCGACTGGAGGCTACAACCTTCTATCTAGGAAAATTTGTTGTTTTTTCTAGAAGGAAGTGGATTCACATTCCCAAGTCTAAGGGATGTTGGAAGATGACTACATATTACTACAAAAATCAGGATTGGGTAATCCTAGAGTCCCCTACTCTTATAAGGTATTGAGATGTCTGACCCATGTAAATAGAAATATGTCATACATGATTATATTGTTGGGCTAGGATAAACCAACTCTATCCAACACACCACTATTTCTTTGATATCATCAAGTGAGGACCCTTAGGTTGAAAACAAGATATGACCGGGTCTATAGCTTTCATCACTACGGTTTCGGTAGCACAAGAGCCACCCCCCATGTAGTGTTTACCACCACTCATGATGGCACCATATTTCCATCTAAATATACAGACTAAAAGGAATAACCTATTTCTGATGATCCCTCCACCATATGTAAAGAATAAAATTATCACGATTCTTCTCCCTCTTTTGAGGAGGGCGTCTCCACCACAGTCAGTGAATTGGTACAGCAGAACCTTCGTTGAGATACGAGTCTAAAATTCACATTAATAAGTGCTTCTATGCTAGTCAATGAGCCACAATCATTGGCGGACTTCCGGGAGTATCACGGTGATGTGTTTTACTAGAGTTATAATTATATTCCAGGACTAGACTCTCATGTTGTCATCCACCACCTCGACCTTCCAGTATATCATAGTGGGTTCAAAAAACCACCCATAAAGATCCACCCGACAAATGGGGCCATGGTAGTGGCTAAGGTTGATAAGTTCATCATTTCCAACTTCTTCAAGGAGGTATAGTTCCTTTGATTGTTATCTAACATTGATAACATCATGAAAAATAATGGACAAATAATGGTATGCATCGACTTTCAGGATCTCAAACTTCATAGTCTGAGTGATGATTTTCCCATTCCTGTGATGAAACTATTGATTGAGACCACCACTAGGTTTCTAGCCCTCTCCTTCATGGATTGGTATTCCATGTATAACCAAATTCGGATTTCCCCTTGAATGAATAGTATACAACTTTCAATGTACTACAAGGTTCTTTCAACTACCAGGTAATTCCCTTTAGTCTAACGAATGATGGTTCCACCTGTCATCCATCAATGTATAGAATATTTAATTTAAACCTCGGGACAATGGGGGTTTATTACATGGACGATCTTGTGGTTAAATATTTCTATCTCCATGACCATGTTAAAGACCTTGATAAAGTGTTCGACTTCCTTCATTCTCAACATCTGATGATGGACCCATTGATGTGTGCCTTCAGGTTCACCTTTGAAATATTTATCATGTTTTTTTCATATATAGAGCCATCAAGATCAATCTTGAGATGATTAAGGCCATTATTCCGATGTCTCCAATGATAAACATTCGGGATCTGTGGGGATTTCAAGGCTGCATGGCCTATATATGTCGATTCATCGCGAATTGGTCCGGAAAGTGTAAGAACATTTCTCATCTCATGAAGAAAGGAAATTTTTATCAGTGGGATGTGCAATGTAAGACTGATTTTGATGAAATCATGTAGCACCTGCTACAACATTTTGTCCTAATGCCACCCATTTCTGGAAATCCGATGGTCCATTATGTGACTGCCCTATAATGATCTCTCAGTGCCCTTATTACCCAGATTAATAGTGAGGGAATATAGATAAGTCTCTACTATCTCAGCTACATACTCATCGATATAATGACCAGATACTCCACTATCAAGAAAATATTCAACGCATTGGTATTCACAGTGCATAAATTGAAACATTACATTCAACACCTCGAGATGCAACTAGTGTCCCGAGTGGATCTGTTATAGTAATTTCGGAATAACACAATGTTGAAAGTCCATCTAGCTTGGTGCGTAGTAATCCTCTTGATGTTCGACATCAAGTTCATCCCCAATAAGGATATTAAGGGTAAATCATTGGAAAACATCCTTTCCGACCATCCATCTTTTGCAGATCAGTCCCTATAACATGATTTTATGGATGTGGAAATTCTCTCAGTAGACCAAAATGTTACGAATTGGAAAATTCACTTTTACGGTGCTTCCCAAAGCCATACTGGCAGAAGAATCAATGACCCCAAACTCAATATAGTGGGTATTGGTATCATCTTCCTCACACTAGAACTAGTCGTTCAACCATATTCATTTCTATTTTAGAAGGTTGTACCAACAACGAGGCAGAGTATCAAGCTCTCATTATTGTCCTCTAGTAGGCCATCAAGATTGATATTCCCCACATTACTGTGAAATGGTACTCTGAACTAGTCATCAAGTAGATCAACTGTGACTATTTCATTAGGAATATAGATCTCATACCACTATTGGAATGTACCCCCCAATTGATGGCCCAGTTCCCATCACGTCTGGTTGTTACCCTTGTCCCATGATCCCATAATGGTAGAGCTGAAGCCTTTTCCATCCTAGATGTATCACTATAAGATCCTCGCTTAGATTATTTTATTATCTATGTGGCGCATCTGAGAGTCATCACCCCTATCAATTCGAATTATGACGATAGATGGACGGTAAGCCACCTTATCGCTGGTGCCTCCACATTAGGAACCCTTGGTCCCCCTAATGTAGTATTGGAATTGACTCTTGTCTGGAGGACCCCCATTATCGATTTCCACAAACACAGTAATCTCTCAGTATATCGAGTTGAATGTGAGAGAATCCAATGTCACGCATTGCAGTTTACCCTCCAGAGTTATTCCAGCATTGATTAGATCCTCTACAAATGTGGGTTGGATGGAGTCCTCCTCTATTGAATTCAAGGAGATAAGATTTCATAGGCCAAACTGGAGGATCATTACGGTTCTTATGGGGCTCATCAAACCGGGCATAAACTATCTCACTATATACGGAGACTGGTGTATATTTGTCCCTCCATGCTCTAAGACAGTATCAAGTTTTCAAAGAGGTTTCATGAATTTTAATCCATATAATTTTGTGAACCAGCTTCCATAGCCTCTCCACACATCCAAATACTTTTAGGCCTTTACAGTCTAGGGACTTGATATCATGGGACTATATCCACTAGTGACATCTCACTGGTGACGGTTCATCCTGACTGCTACAAATTTCCTTTCAATGTGGGTAATGTTTGTTCCACTCAACGAGGTCAAGGCCCATTATATTAATGAATTTTTGTTCTCCAACATCATTTACCAATTTGGATTCCCTAACATCATCCTCATCGATAATGAAACCATATTCTAGGGAACTATGTTGAAGAATATGTATGCCAAGTACAACATTCGTTCTAACCATACCACCCACAATCACGTGCAAAAATAATAGTAAGATCCAGGCATTCAAAAAACCCTCTCTAACATTCTCCAAAAAATGGATGGTAATAACATAATTATTTGTCCAGGAAAACACCCTAATGCCCTTTGGTCTAAACAAAAGATGGCTCACAATTCCCCCTAGGTGACCCCATACTCCTTAGTTTATGGGACGGAGGTTGTCCTACACATCGTGATTTTTATACCGTCATTATACACAGATATCTATGATCATAATGTACTAGATAATGTGGCTGAAGTCTTTCTAGCTAAACTGGAAGCGCTCGAATTAAATTGGCTTTGTGCCCTACACAATCTAGAAAGGCATCAGAAGAATACATCCAAATATTTCAACAACAATGTTCGACTTCACTCTTTCTTGAAAGGGGACATGGTGTTGGATCTAAGAATTCTGATGATATGCAGTAGGAAACCACCCAAACTGGAGCCCAAATGTGAAGGACCATACACCTTTCAAATGGTGCATCCTAATGGCGCATACTCCCTAGTGAAAATGAATGGTGAGGGTATAAATCCTCCCAAAATTACAAATTCCTCAAAAATAATTTCCATGAGTATGTGGTCCTACATGACCATAAATTGTGATATCTTTACTAGAAGGAATTAATATTCAGGATCTACCAGAGCTGAAGCACGTAAAACTACCATGCATTCATCCTGGTTTACAACAGCCATAAGATGGTTTGATCTCTATGACGTTAAACTAAGATCTCCTCGTATCTATCTTCCTGCAAGACATTAAACTGCACCTTTATAAACTCTGTATGGCTTGATTCCCATCCATAAGGGATATGTAGAAATTCTCAGATGATTTTTCTTAGAGTCTTGTCCCCAAACTCACCTCTTTGACTACCCCCTGGTTGTAGTTTCCTTACAGGATCACACCTGATGTAGGGTAGACTTCATTGGCCCCAGTCATGTCGGTGTTATAATGATCACACCATGTTCCCTGTCTCATTAATATATCTTCCCCTGTCCTCACCACATGAAGATAAACTATAGGGACCTATCATAACAACATATGACTTGATTCACATCGTCATGGGATATATAAAAATGCCCAGACATTTAGCCTATAGGCCCATCCCCAATCTTCATGATCTTTACATAGGTTGAAACACATAGTGTGGTGTAGGAGTTTTCCTTCATTCATGTCAAGTTCATCATGATTCCACCATTTATCCCTCTCCTTGGAGATCTCCACCTCTTTTATCATCCCACATGATGTTAAACTTTACGGGAATATTCATTCTTTACACATCCCCTTTATTTGGGTCATCATCATGTTTCACATCCAAAAGGACCCCCAAATAACATAGATGCCAGGCCCCTAGGGCTCTAATGCCATTTCAAGCCAACGTCCTCAAGGATCTTGAACGACACATCGATACACGTCCCGCGTCCCGACATTGCACAGTAGTTGATGCTCATTTTTTTGTTCTCATTTCTAGTAACACGATTGGATGTTGCATTTAAAATGTTGTTAACACCCATTCACCATTATTAAAAACACCCCAATATGCCCCAAATATTGGGTTCAGTTGTTCATTTTGTCTTGAAATTCCTTCAAAAATCTATCTGCCTCAGGCTGGAGTGTTGATCTGGTCAGGATCATCCCAACCTGATCTCCTTCCCTCATTTTGGTATCCTTATATTTTGGAGATTGCTTGATCTTATTCTTTATTACCTAGACTAATCATTTCTCATGTGTTCTTAGGAGATTTGTTATGTGAATACCCGCATAAAGGGTCAGGTATCTATGGTATGATCCCTATGAACTTAAACTAAGATCATTAACTATTCTCACCACAAGGCGTTAAACTGAAAACTAGCTAGTACTTACCATCTAAATTCCCTCGACCGTTTTGGCTACCTGTCCCAAGATTCCATTTAGCATTGTGCGGTGTTGTATGAGATTATGTCATCATTCACATTGGGCTATTTTTTCCATGCCTCACATATCCCCTTTAGATGAACCTTCTTCATTACGTGTCCTTATAGCAGGACGTAAAACTACATAGTATTGGATGAGTAGGACCAACCAAACATTTAGTTTTCAAGTCCATCCATATTTCTTAAAACCTATTCATCTTATGGGACCCTATTCCAGAGTACTCCTAAGTGTGTGTGGGGGGGTATTTGGTGTGGTATGGGATTATTTCCTCATTCACATAGGGTTTGTAATATCCATTCCATGTAACTCTCCCTCTTTTGAGATCTTAATCCCCATGTTATACACTAATCTTTTCAAGTCATCTCCTCTTGATTGGTTCCCCTCGGCCCTCTTTGGACGTTCACTAATGTTCCCAAGAGCACTCTGGTTCATGACCTAGAGTGTCAAATTCTACATAGACATGTTATCACCAATTTTTATGATTCATTTTACCCTTCATTTGGGATTTCATTATATTAATCTTTTGAATGGACCCCCGAACAACATCGATGCTCGACCCCAGTTCCCTCCTACTACCAAGGGCTAACTTCCCTGAGAATTTCAAAATTAAATTTTGAAACAAGTCCCATGTTGCAAATATGGTCAGCGGTCGATGCTCATTTTTATTACCATTTTAGGTCACATGATATTGATGTTTTGTTTTGAAAATGGCAAATAGTTATCCTCTATCATTACGCAGCCCCATCAAGCCCAAAATATTAGTTCCACGAATCAAATCGTTTTACACTCCATCAAGTCCTTGTTGAATTTCGACACTCTTGGTGAAATCCCTCAATATGTGTTTGCGCATTAGGAGGAAAAATAAAAAATGATCCATCATCAGGGATCCACATCATTTTTTCCTTTTCATGTATTCCACAAGTTTAAAAGCCCTTCCCCTCCCTTGTTGGAACATCTTGCATAGCTCACATGGGCTTAGTGATTTGGTCGAGGTTTTCACATGTTTGGAAGTCTCCCATCTCTATAGTTCGAGCTCTCAGAAACTTAACTAATTTCTCTTGACATCCATTCCTCATGGCATATAAACCACATCACCTATAACTGTATACAACTTTATTCCCATCTTCCTGGGATACATAGGAATGCCCGGTCATGTCATATTCAGGTCTATCTCAGGTTCCGCTAATTACCTCTTCTATTCGGTCTTTTGGCCTTGAATTTTAGAAGATTGTGATTTGTGTAATGTGTGGGATTATGTACTCATTCACTTCATGTTTTCAATAGTCACACTATGTACTCCCATTCTAGGATCTAGTTTATAATGCCTCTTGTCATGCATGAAATTAAACTGAACCTTCAGAACTATGTATGAATTAATTACCATCCCCATGGGATATATATGAACACCTAGACACTTCTTCTGTAACACCCCAAGATTTTATGAAAAATATTCTTTTTAATTTCATTAATTTATTGTGTTATACGCTACAATAAAAGGAGCTTTCACAACACACATCCTTGACTTGCCTTGCATTACACTCAATCACGACCTTCCTCGATAGCGTGTGTAGTACGCAATACCGAGTTTCACTAAACAACGATATGCTATTAAAATATTATTAAAACTAGCCGTTATGAATAGTAATAACCAGTTTTTGAAATTTTTTAAATTTTATTTTTCAAAATGGACTTCATTTTTGGATTCGGAATATCGAAATTAGCTTAGGGTGAAATTTTGGTACTTTTCGGAAAACTTTTATTTTCTGATGAATAGTGAAAATTACTAAATTTTAATTAAAAACCAACTTTTTAATCGAAATAATTAATAGTGATAAATTATTAATTTGAGTGGTTTTAAAGTATATTTAGAATATATTTTTAAATTTTAATACAATGTTGGTCATTGGATGTAATTTCACATTTAAACCAGACATAAACAAATTTCAATCTTTTGAGAGTTATTATCTCTTAAGAACACACTATTTGTTTTGACGACGGGAATTAATTTTTAAATTAATTAATGAAACTGATATGTTTTGAATTTGGTAAAATAGAGATCAATTTTGAGTTCATAATATCAAATATAGCTTAGGCCTAAATTTTGTTATTTTTCTGGAAACTTTCATTTTTTGATGAATAGTGAAACCACTAAGTGGTAGTTAAAAAAATGAATTTTTCATAAAACTTAATTTTATCGCTTTTGTGAGTGGAATTTCAAAAATCCGAGAGACACGATTGATGTTAGTAAGAAAAATGTGGTTCAATGAGATGAAAATAATTTTTGGTGAATAGTTACTTTTTACTTTTTTAACCACGGTTAAAAGTAAATAGGGTAATTAAGGGTAAAAATGATATTATTATTACCCTAACACATGTCATAATTCCATTGGATAAGTGTAATTTTACCGAAAACAACCTTATCAATGAAATATGACCATTTAGGCCCACTTGGATTAGATTGGGACATTTATTATTAATTTATTTAAAGAAGGGTTAAAATAGTAAAAATCAATGTTTAATAAGTAAATCATTTGTAATATAGGGTGTATACATAAGCTAAATTTGACTATAAATATTCATTAGAAAGCTAAAAAGATTTCATAAATAATGATATTTTATTTTAAAATTTTAGACATTAAATAATTTAATTTATTTATGACACAAAGATGATGCAGTAATTATCTTATTAATGAAATATTGACATAATTGATGTTATAAATACCCAAATAAATGTAATTCGAGACTTTTTATGAATTAAACTAATTATCTAGGTTAATATGACATTTTAGTAGTTATTTAATTAATTTTATTCGAACTAATAATTCTGTTATGATTTTCACAAAAATCAATTACTAAATAGTGTCAAAATTGACATAAAATAGTTTTTAAAACAAATATTATATTATTAATTATTATTTTATTCCTAAAAATCTAATGTTTGGAAAAATGACTTAGATAAGGTTATATATATTAATAATAAACAACTTGGGGTTCTTTTGGCTTGTTATAGTATGTTTATTATCCTTATAGTGTAAGAACACAAAAAGAGACGATAAAAGTAAAATTATCTAACTTTAAGTTTAATATTAATGATAAGGTTAAAATAGGAACCTAAACTTGTCTAAATTCCATTGGATGAGAGGATTTAGAACCATCCCCACCTTAGCTTCGAAATAAATAAATTTTGAGCTATTTAAAACCGAATTTTGCTTTATAATAAAATAATTGTTTTAGTTATTCCAAAAGTGCCCCTCTCCTCCCTTATAAAAGGGCACCTCCTCCCTCTCTTCCTCACACAACTTTGAGCCTTCATGCTCGGCCAACCCCTGCCAAATTCTCTTCTCCACTTCCCTAAAAATATCCTAGTGGTTTTGGTCTTCCTGAAAGTCCAATTTTAGTGCCCTAAAAGGAGGTCTCAAAGAAGCGCTTCAAAGAAGAGGTAATGCACGGTACCGATTCTTTCATCTTTATTTATTCTTCCTCTTCTTCTTCTTTAGTTGTTTCATCATGAAGTAATAACATCAGTATCACTGATATACTTATATGTTATTATAAGTATGAAACAACCCTATTTCACCATCTATCCATCCTACGGAAAATGAAATCACCGCACATGCGTACGTACGGAATACCGTCTCCATGCCATGGTGTAATCTATTTTCCACCACCACCTTACTTGGATGGGTATAATGGTGTAAATAATAACTATATATGATTATTTTAAAGTGATATTGATTCTGAAATAGTATACATACACTCCAATACAGTCCCACGATCATGAGAACAATATCATCGCTCGTGCGTACGTACGGACTACCGTCTCCACGACGCGATGAGATTTATTATCCATGTTAACCATTCATGAATGATTATAAAGTATATATAATAAGTAATCATGAAATATATGAAATAATAATGATACTGGATTTTTGTGTATATATATGTATGTCATCTACTTAATTCCATTCAACTCAATAAGGAAACGAAAACAGCGTTCATGTGTATGTACGCCCTACCGTCTCCAAGAACGGTGTATTTCTTTCCATTTACTGATTTATTATATATATGTATATTCTGAATATATAATATATATAAATCTTGTTTTATATTCTGGTATTAAGTAATCATGATTTAAGTAATCATATGAATAATTACAAGTCAAAACACGGACGACAAATGAAACAATTTTACCAAAAACGCTCTTTAACATAAAATTTACAAAAGAACGGGTAATATGAAGTCATAAGTGAACCATATATGATATCATAACAATGCGCATGATTCTGGAATAAGCCAATGACATTATTTAAATCATTATACAGGAGGTTCGGACACTTACGAAGCAAATCGGACCTAAGACAAGGGATAATTTTGCAAATCTCATTTTTTTCCGAGATTGCATATTTGTAAGTATTTACTGGGGTTATTTCTATCATCCATGCCCATGTTTTATAAAAGTGTTTTCATGTATGTCTAAAATCCTTTTTACCCATTTTTGACTTTTACTACATGGTATGTTAGGAATCATTCTTTTGTTTACGTTACGAGGTACTTTTTGACTTTTCTGGAAAAAGTACGAAAAGAATGTTTTTCTAACTTATACGGCATGAACGGATTTTTACGGTTTTATAAAGACTTATTTTCATGAAGCCTCATCCAAAATATTTCATTACTATTTTCAACAAAATATATTTCTTTTAAAATTACATGACGTTTTGTGAAAAGAAATTGATTTTGAAGAAGAAAGGATATTTTTCTCAAGAATTCATTTCAAGTGTTTTATCAAAACCATTTTCCATCTAAGATGAAATTATTTCATATGTGTATGTTTCAAGTGTAATGTATCTATAATTTACATGGTTTCACTTTAATCATTATGAAATGAAATCCATTTCTTTTATATGGATTATGTGATGATGGGATGATGTTTATGAAACCCATTTTATTCGTTGGGTTATTATGAATGATGTATGATTATTTTGTGGCACAAGTAAGAATGATTTCATTATGAGATGGGTGGGACCTATATCTCCCTCCAATGCATTGGGTAAAGATTTTATATCTCATGAGATAGACATGGCTGGAACGGCAGGTTATACCAGTTCAATGAAACAGGACTGAAATGAGGAGTGAACTCGGTTCATAAATGGACTTTGTCCACTAAGATAGTCTTGGAAATAAGTCTTGACTAATAAGAAATGATTCTCTATGATTATGTGTGTATTCCACAAAGTTTCATGTTTTATGTTATGATTATTGTGATTACATTTTACTACTATGATTTATCCCATGTTATGATATTATGATCTCTTTTGCAGGTTAAGATTTCCAAAATGTTATGTTCTTATGAATATGATGTGATTGATATTTCTTTTGTTTACCCTTACTGAGCATTTGAGCTCACCCTTTTATGTTTTCTTTTCCCCAGGATATAAAGAATGAATTTAGGTAAAAAAAGGAAGATCTTTATGGGAGATGTGGAAGATCTTTCAACGCGATTAGAAGATTATATTCCGAGTTTCCAAAGACACTAAACTATTACGGTCCTTGTGTGTGTGTTTTTGTTAGGTACTAAGTATTCCGCAAAAGTACTGTAATGTCTATGTACGTTAAGCTTCGGGTCTCTACAGTTGGTATCATAGGAAAGGTTTAGTCAAATTTTGGAAACTAGGATGCGAGAACTTTAGTGAGATCCCTAGAGATATTTCAAAGGTATGTCTAGGGATGTCCCTAAGGTTAAGTATATGTATAGGTTATAGTACTAGAATTACAGTAACCCAAGATGATAGATATTGAAGTTACTCCCCCTTTATAATATTGTTTTCCCTAGCGTGATTTTTTCCTCTTACACTATTCTTTTTGGGTTTTAGATGATGGCTGGAACCCAAAGGAACCGTGTTGATCAATATAATGGACAATGCAATGACTGTCCTCCTGAACAAACAAATGTTATGGGAGATGGAGTGAAAAATCTTATTGTTATACTTACACAACCTATGAATCATTCTGGACTTCGAAATGAGCAGAGAAGGGAACAATATTCTATTGAGTCCTTAATGAGGCAACGTCCACCTTCTTTCAGTGGGTCTTCTGATCCACTTGTTGCTGAACAATGGATCAATACTATTGAAAAGATATTTTCAGTTATTCAATGTTCTGAACATGATAATGTCATCTTAGCAGTGTATTGTTTGGAAGGTGATGCTGGTCAATGGTAGAAACATATCAAAAATACGAGGCCAAGAGATGAAATTGAGTCCATGGAATGGGACAAGTTCAAGAACTTATTTTTCAACAAGTACTTACCTCGTATTCCTCGAACAAAGATAGAGAAGAAGTTTCTTGAACTAAAGCAAAAGGATGATGAATCTTTTGGTATATACGAAGTGAATTTTACAAGGCTTGGAAAGGTATGAATCTGGATTTATCATCCAACTTGAAAGAAAAGTTGATTGATTCTTCAGTGGCTTAAAACCAAATCTTAGAAGGGCATTAGCTATAAGAGACTTCAGTAGCTATGAAGAAATTGTGCGTTGTGCTATCAAGGTAGAAATGGAAGTTGGTGTTACTTATCCATCTCATAGTTTTGACAAGAAACGAAATATGGAGTTCAAGGAGAAATCTCAGAATAATGGTGAATAGAAGATGAATGTTTCCTTTTTCTCAAAGTGTGGAAGGACGCATAGTGGAGATTGTCTTAAAGGGAAAAGTAAATGTTTCAAATGTGGAAAGGAAGGGCATCGGGCATTTGAATGCCGCAATGATGGGAAGAAGATGTCTAATGATGCAAACAAAGGAATGGATACATAGAATGAACCTACTACACTGCAATGCTTCAAGTGCAAGGAAATGGGGCATTATGCTAATAAATGCCCTAATACAAGGGTTAGTGATGATCGACATGAGAAACCACTTAAGTCAAAGGACAAAGGGAAGTCACATGCGATCACCATTGGCGATGTTGAATATGACAATGATGTGGTGGAATGATTAAGTGTTTATGTAATGGGATTCCAAAAATAATGTTGTATACAGTATCGTGGAATATTGGAATATTTATGTATTGGTCCATTGTGGTTTTCAATAATTTTATGTTACCGGTAACCATGGAAAGTGATTGAGATATTTTTGGAAAAATATGATATGCGCATAATGAAGGGAAAATGAGAAAATGAAATATTTGACAGTATTAATGAGCTCATGATTGATAAAAGGACTAAGTGATATCATGGTTTGAGTATATAGAATTTTGAGGATTTTGGTATGTGGAAAGTGTTAACTTTTAACTGCATTCATGTGTTCACTAAGGTTCCATGGTTATTCAAGAGAATACATGATTAAGGCCTTTGAATGTTTGGAATGTGACCAACAAGACATATCTTATGATATATGGGGATCAATGATGGTAGTAAATCTCTGGTAATCGTTTTCACTATATTATGAGAGTGGACTGTAGTATTATGGATAAGCCTAAAGATTGGAATAGATTATATTGGAAATAAGTTAGTATTGTTTAAGGATAGAAGTTTTTTTGATATTATTGATGGGATGTAATAGTAATATAGTTTTAGAAAAAGGAAAACCTGCAGGACGGGCGACATCCCATTGCGTCGGACAAGGCTGTGGGAATCGAACCCACAACCGAAGTGCGTCTGGCCTTTATCACCTACCACTAGCCTACAAGAAGTCCCTGTTTAGTAGAAACTAGACTTATTATATTAAGCAGTATGATATATGAAGTATAAGTCCATTTTAGGAACCATATATGATTAATCTCACTATAGATGGAGTTATGTATTTTTTTGATAAATTTTCTAACCTTTTGTTTGAGACAGATGGAATACCCATCACTCTATCACATGATCTACTAACACATCACGAATGAAAAATTCAACTTCATTTCTTTAAGATATGAAGTGGAAATTGTCCAAAGAACGACCAACGGTGATACTATACCGAAATCACGAAAGTATTTCTTCTAATTCCAATTTCATCTACTTTAGGGAAACAATCTTGAAAACCAAAAATGTTGTCCTAGTGCTCTTATATCTGATGATTCAGATGGTACCTTAGATCGTCACAAATTTATTTCTTTGTGATTGCTGGCTTTTCCATAGCCATGTTCTCTACCACTCTATATCAGAACATGATGGTTAGATTTCTCTTCCATATCCATATTTTCACCTATGTGGAAACCCAGTGATTAGTTTATTTGGGTAACCGTTACGTTTCATACTTTTGTTTTTAAAGATTGGTTTCGGTATTCCTTTTTACGATGTGTGTTTCTATTAATGAAACTTTTGAGTAGTAAACCATTTATAACGCCGATGAATTTCGAGGGCGAAATTCATTTTAAGGGGGGTAGAATGTAACACCACGAGATTTTATGAAAAATATTCATTTTAACTTCATTAATGTCTTGTGTTATACGCTACAACAAAAGGAGCATTCAAAACATTCATCCTTGACTTTCCTTGAATTACACGCAATCACAACCTTCCTCGATAGTGTGTGTAGTACGCAATACCGAGTTTCACTAAACAACGATAAGCTATTAAAATATTATTAAAACTAGCTGTTATGAATAGTAATAACCACTTTTTGAAATTTTGTAAATTTTATTTTTCAAAATTGACTTCATTTTTGGATTCGGAATATCGAAATTAGCTTAGGGTGAAATTTTGGTACTTTTCGGATAACTTTCATTTTCTGATGAATAGTGAAAATTACTAAATTTTAATTAAAAACAAACATTTTAATCGAAATAATTAACAGTGATAAATTATTAATTTGAGTGGTTTTAAAGTATATTTAGAATATATTTTTACAATTTAATACAATGTTGGTCATTGGATGTAATTTCACATTTAAACTAGACATAAACAAGTGTCAATCTTTTGATAGTTATTATCTCTTAAGAACACGCTATTTGTTTTGACAACGGGAATTAATTTTTAAATTAATTAATGCAACTGATATGTTTTGAACTTGGTAAAATACACATCATTTTTGAGTTCATAATATCAAATATAGCTTACGCCTAAATTTTGGTATTTTTCTGGAAACTTTCATTTTTTTGATGAATAGTGAAACCACTAAGTGGGAGTTAAAAAAATGAATTTTTCATAAAACATAATTTTACCACTTCTATAAGTGGAATTTCAAAAATCCGAGAGACACGGTTGATGTCAGTATGTAAAATGATGTTCAATGAGATGAAAATAATTTTTGGTGAATAGTAACTTTTTACTTTTTTTTACCACGATTAAAAGTAAATAGGGTAATTAAGGGTAAAAATGATATTATTATTACCCAAACACATGTCCTAATTCTATTGGATAAGTGTAATTCGACCAAAAACAACCTTTGGAATAAAATATGACCATTTTGGTCCACTTGGATTAGATCGAGACATTTATTATTAATTTATTTAAAGAAGGGTTAAAATAGTTAAAATCAATGTTTAATAAGTAAATCATTTGTAATATAGGGTTATACATAAGATAAATTCGACTATAAATATTCATTAGAAAGCTAAAAATATTTCCTACATAATTATATTTTATTTTTAATTTTTAGACATTAAATAATGTAATTTATTTATGACATAAATATGATGCAGTAATTATCTTATTAATGAAATATGGACATAATTGATGTTATAAATACCCAAATAAATGTAATTTGAGACTTTTTATGAATTAAAATAATTTTCTAAGTTAACATGACATGTTAGTATTTATTTAATTAACTTTTTCTGAAGTAATCATTCTGTTATGATTTTCAAAAAAATCAATTACTAAATAGTGTCAAAATTTACATAAAATTGTTTTTAAAACAAATATTATATTATTAATTGTTATTTTATTCCTAAAAAACTAATGTTTGGAAAAATGACTTAGATAATGTTATATATTTTAATAATAAACATCTTGGGGTTCGTTGGGCTTGTTATAGTAAGTATATTAACATTATAGTGTAAGAACACAAAAAGACATGATAAAAGTAAAATTATCTAACTTAAAGTTAAATATAAATGATAAGGTTAAAATAGGAACCTAAAATTGTCTAAATTCCATTATATGAGAGAATTTATACCCATACCCACCTTATATTATAAATAAATCAATATGGAGCTATCTAAAACCGAATATGGCTTTATAATAAAATAATATTTTTAGTTATTCCAAAAGTGCCACTCTCCTCCCTTATAAAAGGGAACCTCCTCCCTCTTTTCCTCACACAATTTTGAGCCTTCAAGCTCAGCAAAACCCTGCCAAATTCTCTTCTCCACTTCCCTAGAAACATCCTAGAGGTTCTGGTCTTCCTCAAAGACCAATTTTAGTGCCCTAAAAGGAGGTCTCAAAGAAGCGTTTCAAAGAATAGATAATGCACGTTACCGATTCTTTCATCATTATTTATTCTTCCACTTCTTCTTCTTCAGTTGTTTAATAATGAAGTAATAACATCATTATAACTCATATACTGATATGTTATTATAATATGAAACAAACCTATTTCACAATCTATCCATCCTATAGAAAAATAAATCGTCGCGCGTACGTACGTAAAGAATACCGTCTCCACGCCGTGGTGTAATCTATTTTCCACCACCACCTTACTTGGATGGGTATAATGGTGTAAATAATAACTATATATGATTATTTTAAAGTGATATTGATTCTGAAATATTATAAATACACTCTTATACAGTCCCATGATCATGAAATTGATATCATTGCTCGTGCATACGTACGGACTACCGTCTCCACGACGCGATGAGATTCATTCTCCACGTTAACCATTCATGAATGATCATAAAGTATAAATAATAAGTAATAATGAAATTTATGAAATAATAATGATACTGGATTTATGTGTATATATATTTATGTCATCTACTTAATTCTATTCAACTCAATAAGGAAACGAAAACAGCGTTCATTCGTACGTACGACCTACCGTCTCCATGAACGATGTATTTCTTTCCATTTACTTATTTATTATATATATGTATATTCTGAATATATATTATATATAAATCTTTTTTTATATTCTGGAATTAAGTAATCATGATTTACGTAATCATATGAATAATTATAAGTCAAAACACGGATGACAAATGAAACAATTTTACCCAAAACGCTCTTTAACATGGAATTTACAAAAGAACGGGTAATATAAAGACATAAGTGAACCATATATGATATCATAACAATGAGTATGATTCTGTAATAAGTAAATGACATTATTTAAATCATTATACCGGAGTTTCGGACACTTACGAACCAAATCGGACCTAAGGTAATGGATAATTTTTCAAATCTCATTTTTATCCGAGATTGCATATTCGTAAGTATTTACTGGGGTTATTTCTATCATCCCTGTCCATGTTTTATAAAAGTGTTTTCATTTATATTTAATGTCCTTTTTACCCATTTTTTACTTTTACTACATGGTATGTAAGGAATCATACTTTTTTTACGTTATGAGGTACTTTTTGAATTTTCCGGCAAAAGTACGAAAAGAATATTTTTTTAACTTATACGGAACGAACGGATTTTTACTGTTTTATAAAGCCTTATTTTCATGAAGATTCCTCCAAAATATTTCATGACTATTTTAAACAAATTCACTTTTAAAATTTCATGACGTTTTGTGAAAAGAAATTGATTTTGAAGAAGAAAGGATATTTTCCTCAAGAATTAATTTCAAGTGTTTTATCAAAACCATTTTCTATCAAAGATGAAATTATTTCATATGTGTATGTTTCAAGTGTAATGTCTCTATGATTTACATGGTTTAACTTTTCTTATTATGAAATGATATCAATTTCTTTTATATGGATTATGTGATGCTGGGATGGTGTTTATGAAACCCATTTTATTCGTTGGGTTATTATGAATGATGTATGTTTATTTTGTGGCACAAGTAATAATGATTTCATTATGAGATGGGTGGGACCTATATCTCCCTCCAATGAATTGGGTAAATATTTTATATCTCATGATATAGACATGGCTAGAACAGCAGGTTATACCAGTTCAGTGAAACAGCTCTGAAACGAGGTGTGAACTCGGTTCAGAAATGGACTTTGTCCAATAAGATAGTCTTGGCAATGAGTCTTGACTAATAAGAAATGATTCTCCATAATTGTGTGTATATGCCACAAAGTTTCATGTTTTATGTTATGATTAATGGGATTACATTTCACTACTATGATTTATCCCATGTTATGATATTATGATCCCTTTTGCAGGTTATGATTTTCAAAATGTTATGTTCTTATGAATATGATGTGATTGATATTTCTTTTGTTTACCCTTACTGATCATTTGAGCTCACCCTTTTATGTTTTCTTTTCCCCGGGATATAAAGAAAGGTTTTAGGTAAAAAAATCAAGATCTATATGGGAAATATTGAAGATCTTTCAACATTAATAGAAGATTATATTCCGAGTTTCCAAAGACACTAAACTATTACGGTCCTTGTCTGTGTGTTTTTTTATATACTAAGTATTCCGCAAAAGTAATGTAATGTCTATGTACGTTATGATTCGGGTCTCTACATCTTCTGTGGGTCCTGCCCCATATTCTATGACATTTTTTGGCAGCTTGTCCGGAGGTTTATTCCTTGGAATTACGTGTGGCGTGGTGTGGACCTCGTCCTCATTGACATTCAGTATGCTTTATCACGCCATGCACATTCCCCTTGAAAACCACATTTCACCTGTATGTGTCCATGATATATGACTTTAAACTAGGCTTATTAGTCCCACATGGCTTTAAACAGTTACATATTTATTGCAAGATGTTAAAAAGTAAGGGAGGTCCTATCATACGACACTAAACATTAGCATTATTGTCCAAGACACATGAAAAAAACTACAATGCATTATGATTCCATCACTAAATGGGACATCATGTTTGGTTTTAGCAATACACCATTCAATTTTTCAAGGCCTACATATGGCATGTTTCTATAGAGACACCTAGATTCTTTATCCTAGGTTGGTATCTTAACAAAAAAACAACACACATCCATCATAAAGAACAAAAAAGATCTGTCATATGCCGCTTCTTTTGGTGTGTGTGATAGACCTGCACGATAGTATTGTCCCTAAAATTGGTACCCAACACTTCCTCTTATAAAAGTATGGTCGGATTGATCCCCGTAATCATTCCATACGTAGAAATTCCAAAAGATATTTCCTTAGTCCCATGCCAACTTTTATTTTCGGTCCCTCGACCTAAAACCTCCCCAGGGTGCACATGGTGTGATACAGACTCCAAACGTCATCATTCACATCGGGTTTTGTAATTACCACACCACATGTCTCCCTCCTTACTTTCCACATGGTTTGAGCTCAACGACTATAAAACTAAGATCCAACCAGTACATTCAAAACTACATGTGGCTTGATTCCCATGCTCATAGGATACATAAGAACGCCCAAACATTCTATCTACAGGTCTATCCCAATGAATCGTAAATTATTCTCCCCTTTTAGGCACTTTTCCTGAACACTTTTGGGAACATTTGAGGGGGAGGGTACCTCTTGGGTTCTTGTTCACATCGGGTTTTGCAACAACTGCACCATGTACCTCCCTTGTCTTTTCCCAACATGGTCTGAATTCCATGGCCCTAATATAAGATCTCCATGTGGGAGATACACATCAGGCATGGATACATCTCCACCCTGTTGACATTCTATTAAACCATGTCCCCTCTTAATTCTCTAATCTATAACCTTATGTTAGAAGCATGAAATCCCATGACCCTTATACTTGGAAAGGGATTCAACATTCTCTATCTTATAGGTCTTATTGATGCACTCAAATGCATTGTGTAAAAGAACCCAATGTGTGGAGTTTTCATATGGAGATTCCCCCATTTCATGTATATTATTAATAAGATATTTATTTGGATCATCACACTCATCCACATCTAATGTTCCCCCCTCTACAATTGGGTATTATGCCACATTGTCTTACATACCATCATTGTACAATGCCCAAAAAGGCCATAGATGACATTTTGTGACAGGTTGCGTGTTTTGTACATGGTCAGAAGTCGACCCTCATTTATCTTTCTCCATTCTAGTATCATTCAAAAGGGCTGAAATGTTTTGAAGATGGTCAATAGTAATCCTTTATCGTCACACCACCATCATTGTGATCTATATCTAATGAGCTGTGATTCACATCTTTCCATTCCCTTATGTTCAAGTGGAATTCCAACACACTTAGTTTTACACCTTTTTGCATATATATGAATTAAGAAGGAGGGTCAATAATTTGGGTACATCATTCCCCTAGCAATCAATTTCCCATAATGTGTGTCTCCTTGTACCAAAAAAATCCAACCACTAATTCTTGTTTCCCACATCGAACATGAATCACAAGGGATTATTGGTTTTGGTAGGATTTGTACTAATGTCGCCGAACCACACTTGCCTTTCATCCCACGTGACATTAAACTACACTCTCAGAAATATATATGGCTTTATTCCCATCCTAATGGTTTATGTAAGAACACTGAAAGACTTCTCTTTGGGTCTATCCCCAATGTCAGGCCTCCTCTGGTCTTTGAACTATGTAATCCCATCAAAGAACATGTGGTGTGATATGGAATCCTACTACCCTCATTCACGTCGAGATATGTACAATGTTGTGTGTTTCTTTTTTAGGAAAACATGTCCTCAATGAATGACATTAGACTGTAGTTATACCCCAAACAAGTTCAAGATGACCCATGATAACTATGGGATGCATATGCTTTCTTGCCAAAGCGGATTTCACCTACCAGTGTTGGTCTCTGACCATAGTGTGCATAATAACTATGTTGGAATTGATTATCATCCTTATGAGATTCGTAGTTACATCCATTCATTTCACCTCAGGTCCAGCCCTATGAGCTTTAAACCTTATGGCCCCTCTACCCCGGTCACTGTTTAGTCCCCATGACCCTTTACTAATATCCTACAGTCCATGCAATATGACATTAAACTGTTATACTTGGTCCAGGTAGAATGACTATATAACTATGTGCACCATCCTTACAATACGATGTTAAAATAAATGTCTATCATCCTCGTTGGTATGACGTAAAACTTCAAGGAATTTTAGGTCCGCACTAGAGAGGTCATGTCTAGAATTTGGTATGATCCCTGATCAGACCGATGCACTAACCTAATGTTCCTTCACCACAGTTCCGTAATTTCAAGACGGTTGGACTTCATTTGAACAACCCATCACTCCACCATCCATGCCTTGCATACCCATGATTTGGACCCTCATTATCATTCATGCCTGAAGGAACCACCATAACTGTAAAGATTCTTGGCCTATGGCTCACCTACTATCCTGGGAAAACATTCTGAAACGCTAAAGGATGACATTTTGTCTCTGTTCCCGTGTTTCAAACATGACCAGTGGTCGGCCCTCATCTGTTATTCGTGTATTAGGCTAACGTGATGGGGATACTGTGTTTCGAACACAATCAATGGTTATCCTTCGTCATCAAAACTCCCCTACAATGTTATATATTTTGGGTATCATGAGTCATGATTTCCACTCCATTTTTTCGGAATGACTCTAAAGCACATGGTGTCACATCGCTCATGCACTATAACACATTGGAAAAATAGAAATTTGACTATTCTAATAGAATCATTCTCTAGTCAGGCCTCCCTCTTTTTTCCTAGAAATATTGATTGGTTTTTCAAACCCTAGAGAACCATAGCTTGGTAGAAAATTTCATATTCATATGGAATAATGAGATGGTCATCCCTTTTTTCTTACATCGGGCCCAACACACATGATCCTATGGATCGATCACTTGATATTTCATGAGTGTGACAGACATGATGTAAACTAAAACAAATAATGGAACTCATGCATGAAGCTAGCGTAAACAAGAATGAAGGTACATTTGTGAGTTTACACACATTACCAAACCTAAGGAATGGCCCTGACCATGGATGGGTTGACCACTTTGATAGAGCTTTCCAACTCTTCCACACTATGGCTTGTGGTATAAAGGATTTGTTGTCGCCTGTTTAGCTCTGATTCCTCTTTTGTGGAGATGGGGCATAGTTCATCCACAATGATCTCAACCTGCTCCCTGTCTATCCAGATGGTAACCATCTACTCAAAGGCTCTATTTATCCATTATTAGTCGCCTTCAATCTGGTCCTTCAGGAGTGATACAATCCCCAATTGGGCATCAACGAATGCAGTGTACTCATCCACCAATGCCTCCAACTGCAAAATCGCATTTTCGACCTTCTGGTCCTCTTGGTGTTCCCTAATTTCCACTTCTATAATTTCACACCATGGCCACAATCATGCTCCCAAATTGTCTCTACAATGAAGTTTTGTATTAGAATATGAGGATGCAATGTATCTCCTCCTCCAGCACACAATTTGCACATTCGGGAATGAAGCCTCCCCATATAGTCTATCCTTTGCACTTGAGGGGTCTCCCCAATGAAGCACTTGATCATCTTCCATAACTCGTGATGGATGATTTTTCTATTCTCTTCATCAGATGATGTCTTTTCATGGTCCGTTGGGTCAGCAGGTTCATATATAGGGAACACCTTCAAGATCATGTCAATAGGGTCTGCATCAATTGTATGATCGGATAAGTTAGAACCTGTGTCATCCGATTGATCCCCATCATCAGATTCAACACCTATAACCTTAGGATCTTTCATTCTAATGATTCCACCTATGATCGGGAGCATTGAGGCTTGGTTAGTACGGGGTTACACTTCCGCGACCACTGGCGTTCCCCTGGGAAAGGCGGCGCCATGAGCTCCTTCCATCCATTCCATTAAGGACCACTCCATTTGAATAATGTTTCATACAAAAAGATCATGCACATCATTTAATCTGATCAATAGATGATAGTTAAAAATTCTATTAAGAATACATAGAGTGGTAAACTAGTTGGTCTCTCCCTCGAGCTATTGTAGTAGGGACCCAATGGAATGGTCGTCTGTATATGGTGGGGAATTCTGAATGCTCTAGGAGGACCAACCTGGGTGTCGCGGCCTAACTGGGCATGATAATTGTGATAACCATGAGCGATGATCCTAATGTACTTGCAACTATATCTAGTATTGAGTGGGAGTGGGTTTTTCATATGAGGTGCTCTTACACTAGTTAGATGTTGTTGATAAGCCCTAAATGACCTAGTCGAGGACTATGGGAATGTGGTTTAGGGTTTTTACATTAAGGTCATATATAAACTCTTCCATATCTGGGTATTAATTGTCGACCTCATCCTCCTCTAGTGGGATCCTTCCACCAGACACCTCCCCCTAGGAGTAATCATCTAATTCTTTTGATAGAGGGAATCACTCTCATAATTCGGTGGCTACAACTGCGGAGGGGCTATTCAATCAAGTGTAAACTTCATTCGATCCATCATTGGATTTGAAGCACCGTGATAGTGTACAATGTCCTCCATCTCGGTAAGGTACTACTCCCCTACATCCTAGGATACCACAAAGCTGGCCCTATCATGACTGATGCCTAGAAAAAACATCCCAATATGGTTCAGATGGTGCCACATCTCAGACAGGTTGATGAATTTTCTGTTGACATTCCAGATGTCCCGAGCCTTCGAGAATATCGTATTCTATGTAATATCTATGTGGCACAACTACTTCCCCGGAGCCTGGGTGGGTATCCAACGTAACCCCTTGGGCGGCCTCCCCTCTGGATGTCTTTCCTCCTATCGGACCGTAGGGTCCACCGCTACAACCTGTCCCATGGTTGGTGCGAGTATCGGCACCACTTGATCACATCCACCACGAGATTTCCTCAACACCTTCTTTCCCAAACCATGAGGTTGAGGGGGACCCATCACTTTCATGGAAGGTCTGTAGCTTCAGAATCTCCCCTGGGTAGGCAACCTCTTAACTCTGGGTGTACTCCTCCATGATCCTGTAGAAATTTGTGGGCAGAGGAAGCTCATTTCTCATATTTTCACCCTCCCATGTGAATATGAGATATATATGTCTCATCACACATGGATGGTCATCGTGGATTACTCCCATGTAGACCTGTGGGATTTTCCTTTGCATGCACAAGAACTTCTTCGTGAAGTAGTATTGGGTATATGGCTCTTAGAGAGGCTCGGGGTCATTCCAGTCCACCAAGAATCCACCCCAAAAGGCAAGGAGGTAAGACCGATGATCCTATGTTACCTAGAAGTCATCAGTGAACATCCCTATTTTCAATGGTATTGGGTGAATGTTGAACTCATATGCCTTCCAGACCCGGTTCAACACCAGCAGCAGGGTCAGCATGGTTGGAAAACCCACCACAACATTCAGAATGGCCAGTCAGAAGTCTAATCATTGAGGGGAAATGGGGTTTTGGTATTCATATTTTCTCCATATATACACCACTATCCACCCAAATAGAATATTGAATATCCTGCATACCCTTTGTGGCTTATTTCTTTCTATGATATACCACAAAACCTTAAACAATATAGCGAGCATCAAGATCCCTAGGTTGACACGCTCCCCCATCACCAACATAGATGACATGATGAATGTGGTCTGTCGTACTCCCTTTTTGATGTCCATTATTTTCAGAATCTAGTCGCATATAAGCGATTGGAATAATACAACCAACCTAACCATTTTTTTTGCTCGATACTAATACCGAATCTGCATTTCTTCCAGTATCTATCCTTCAAGAGTTTCTAGTAGGAGTGATCCTTGTTGCGCTGAACCAACTTCAGGCCAGTTGGATACCACACAGGAAAGTTCCCATCTGAAGGGGAATTTAGGAACATACTTAACCAACACTTAAAGTAGACATCCATCACCAATTGCTAGTCCTCCCCATCCATAAGGGCCATTAATGCCTTTTCTAGTGGCAGCATCATCTCTGGGACTTCCCATGTATTCACGGCAGAGAGGAACTCATCATAAATCTCCCCCTATATCATGACCCCTGAGATCATGTGCAGGTCCTATAGGATAATGTCGAACTCCCCAAGGTGTAAATGTAAAGTGTTGTTCCTCAAAGTCCACCTGCACTGCAACACCGGCATCAGCTGCTTCGGCTAGTAGAAATATTATTTGGAGGCTCACACTGCATCATATAGGCCCAGTCGCCTCAACTCTTCCCCAAACTCCTCACATGAGGTAGAAATCTCATAGTCCCATGCCCAGTCATTTTTGAAATTTTCAACCCTTGCACAAATCTCATTCATCAGTCCATCCCTTCTCCATGTTCCCCAAGGACACATTCATAATGGTATGGTATAGTGTGGTGTACCTTTGGCTACAATTCGTTACCATTAACATAGTTCACATAATTATATAGGCTCTTGGAATCGACAAATGTGTGATCCTCCCATGTATGACTATTAGTCACCCCGAACAACTAGAACTGGCACAACATACATCCTAACCAATAAGATGGCTCATCTTCAGTTGCTTCAGGAATGAAAACATCATCCCTCAAACCAACTCAATATAACGGCATCCTCTGCCTAGTGGGAAGTTCTTCTCACCCTCTGACATCAGCTCCACTAGTGAATCGTTGTCCGAATGGGTTCATATATATTCCATGAAACATAGGTTTTTCTAAACATCTTTCCTTAATGAAACATCTACATGGAACCCCCTGGTAGATTCCTGGTGATCCATTCAATCTTCAATGTTTTTGATTTTTTTCTGGTTCGCAGAGCTCGTTTGTAGAGTTTGTTCCTAGAGAATAGTAATAGTGCTCTGTCTTAGCAACAAGTCACAGAGCATAGCCACAGACCCCACAGACACAAGCCGTGGGGTGCACAATCTGAGAGTACAAAGATTCAATGTTAGCCACATAGCCTAAAGTCACTATTTTCAAAGAGTAATCACAGAGCACGCAGAGCTTCGCAAATCCAGAGCACAATCACCATGAACCCAAAGACAAGAAATGAAAAAGAGGGTTCATCCTACCCTATTTATAGTGGATGACTCCCTTGGCTTCATGACACTCCTAGACCTGGAGAGATTTGCGGCATTCCTAACCTCTGCAATATTCCTCTACATCGGGACCCTTCTTTTGCTATCTTGCTTTGCAATTCAATGAAAATTTTGGCGATCTACCCTAGTAAATCGACCCCCGTTTTCTCCATGGATATAAGTCTTTAGTGGGGTATTTTTTGGAACCAAAATATGTGCATAGGGATATGACCCAATAAATAATCCCATCCCAAATGGGCTACCTCACGAAGCCCATTCGCGGAGCCCCACCTAGCACCATGGTCGATGGGAGGCCAAATTCCCCCCTACGGTCGTCACAGACTAAAAGAGGCTGGAGGCTCCACGGTTACAATGAAATAGGTTAGAAACTCTATGCCATTAAGGGAATTGAATTGAATTATATTATCCTTTGGAACATGACGGATGCATCTACGAGGGCCGCAGAGGGAACCAATTGGAGCTTCGCGTCAAGGAGGGGATGATAGTCGACTCTACGCTTACGAAAAATTTGACACAATCCATGACCGACTGCGGAGAACAACATGCCTCACACACAGCTATCCCTACTTCATGCCACCCCTCACCTATCAATACCTAACTTCACTAAGACCCAAAGGACACATACCCCCCAAACAATCACCTACTCATGTATCAAATCCTGACGCACCTTAAGCTCTACAAAACCAAGAGAAAAATGAGCTCTTCGTGGTACTTGATCATTGTAATGTACCCTTCCCTTAGATCTAATACCCCTCCTTTTCAAGTAGTGATTCCCTTCAAGGAACCAACATGCCATTGCAAAGGATGGAGATCCTTAAGGGGACTTAGGTCTTTGAAAAGTACTCATGCATTGCGAGGTTCCCTCCATGCACATGTAAACCATATACTATGTTAGGATCAGTGTGCTTCATAAATCACATTGCTTCGAAGTGATATGCTTTTCAAGGTATCCTTACTTCATGATGTACTACTCTATGAAAGTATATAAACTTTTCAAAGCACCCTCCATATGGACATATACCCTATTAGGCCACAACACTTAATGAATCATACCCCATGGTGATGTCCCTCCCCAACATGGAGCACCAAATATTCACATGGTCCATTCTTATGAACCAATTTTCCTCACAAAACCATCTCATGTATGACCCTCCATGTTCATAGGAAATAAATTCAAGGTCCCTTGTGTGTTTCTACATGTTGGGTTTCGTAGCCTCAGGCTTCTTCACAGTGGCAGGAAAATGACTATTGGTTCCATGCTTAGCCATGCTAATGTGGGACCCTCAGTGGATCACTCCACAACACCCTCTCACCATGGAATTGGTGGTGCCTGAACTTCAACAAGGGGGGAGGGGGGGTGGTGGATATTAGTAATGTAATTCCTAGGGGTACGGAGTGAACCCGCCTCATCTGAGCTACATGACATTAAAATGACAAGCACTATATTCCTCCTCACATGACGTTAAATTGTGGCCTCTCCCTAGGCATTATACATAGGGGCCCCACCTCAGTTATTCTCCCTGCCCACTCATCTACACGAGAGTTAGATCTTCCTCAGATGGAATGAGATGAAATTTGTTGGAGAAGCATCTGTAAAAGGGGAAGAGAGACAATCTACGTGTAATCCCCCAATATTTATTGTGGGATGTAGCATCCCTTCCATTCCTATCTTCATCGGTGCCAAATACTAGAAGCGATATGGGTATTGGGACTTTAGTTACACCATCCCTCTCCCTCTAGGATATTTTATTTATTGTGGAACCATTCTGGAGTAATCCCCAATCTCTAACTCCCCAGGCTGATCAACATGTGTAGGCCACTATTTTCTTTTTTGGATACTATCCCCGTGTACGACCCGCTACACATCTTGTATACGCACATTTCATGACATGGTCATCAAGGATTTACTACCTCTTGTTTCTCATAGTGAGAGTCGTTCAAGTGTTCTTAGAGTAAGCATTGATCATGGCATCCTTCTTGGGAAACCGTAGTGTGTAATCCCCAAACACCTACCAAAATACATGGAAATTGATCCTTATCTCCTAGGCATGGTACATAGAAATCCTCCTTAAGGTTCATAACCAACCCCTAATTTTCCCAACCCCTTCATGTTGGTTAACCTTCATCCCACATGATGTCAAATAGTATCATACTGAACTATGTAAACATTGATCTTTCTTTCCTAGGCACGGTATGAAAGAAACCTCCCTAATGTTTAAACACATCACCTATGTGTCCCGACTCCTTCACATCAGTTCACCATCATCCTAGATGATTTTAAACTGTATCATACCAAACTACATGGAATTTGATCCTTACCTCATAGGAAAGGTATGTAAAAGCCTCTTAAAGGATCAATAATAAACCTACTTTCCCCACCCCCATCATGTCGGTTCACCTTCATCCCACATGATGTTAAATTGTATCATACTAATCTATGTGTATTTTGATCCTTGTCTTCTAGTAAAGGTACATAGAAATCCTCCTTGAGGTTCAAGACCAACACCTACATGTCCCAGCCCCTTCATGTCAGTTCACCATCCTCTCGCATGACGTTAAACAATGTCACGCCAAAATATGTTGAATTTGATCCTCATCTCCTAGGCAAGGTACGTATGATGGTTCCTTGAGCTTCATGCCCAACACCTACTTGTCCCAACCCCATCACATCATTTTACCTTAATAACTCAAGATGTTAAACAATATCATACCATACTCTGTGGACTTTGATCCTTGTCTCATAGTCATGGTTCGAAAGAAGCCTCCATAAGGTTCATGCCCATATCCTACTTGTCCTGATCCCTTCACCTCAGTTCTCCATCATCTTGAATGAAATTAAAATGTATCTGTCATCATGAAATATGTGGAATTTGATTCTATCCCATATCCATGCATGGTTCATAGGAAGCCTCCCTAAGGTTCAACCCCAACACCCATCAGTCCTGCCAACTGCATGTTGGTTCACCCTCATCCTGCATGAGGTTAAACTGTTCCAATATTTTCTTCTAGAATGATGCTAAACTGTACACTTTTGAATTACTTGGGATTTGATCCTTGTCTCCCAGATATGGTATGTTGGAAGAATCCATGAGGTTCATCCAAAACTAGTGCTAAGCCATTGTAACCCCAACCAGGGGTAAGACATTGTCAATCCAAACCAGCGATATGTCGTTGTCACCCCAACCATAGGTATTTCATTGTCACCCCAACCAACATTAAGACATTTTCACCCAAACCATTGGTAGTTCATTGTCACCCAAACCAGTAGAAAGCTGTTGTCACACAAACTAGCTGTAAGTCTTTGTTACCCCAACCAGTGGTAATTCGTTGTCACCCCAACCAAAGGTAAGCCGTTAAGGTCCCTAATTGATGGTAAGAAATTGTCATATGAACTATGTTGGTTTGATACTTGTCTCATTAGGAAGGTATGTATGAAGCCTCCCTGAGTTTCAACCCCAAGAACTGGTAAACTTTAGTTGCCCCTATGTTGGGACACACATCTCTAGTCTGTCCATGAGGGGTCAGGCCATCCTGGGATGCTAACCATGTGTAATCCCAAGTATGTAGTTAGGTGATTTTTCTATATGTACAACCCAATTCAATACCCTTATCCTGAACTTTGTGATATGTGATTCCCTTTCACGGGGATATGTTTGAAGCCTCCCTAAGGTTCAAGCTTGTCACCAGTGTCCTAGTGTGGTCTCTCCATCAATGATATATGTTTCAGGAAGGTCATGCCTCAACCTAGAGGATTTACATCCTTCAAATCCCATCTATGCATCCATTCTCATGGGATACCTCCTCATGTCTCCCATCACCCCTCTAAACTATGTGGACTTTGATTCCCTTCCACATGGATACATTGGAAGTCTCATCGGGGCTCAAGCACAAAATCACGGTCATCCTCACATATGTTCTATCTCATTATCTATCCAATATCAACCAACCATATCCATTATTATTCATACTTGGGCCACACATCCTGGTAAGATCATGTCACAAACATTATCACTACTACTTGTCGCAATATGGTAACTAACCATGCATTAGTGCCAGCATCAGTGTTCCCTCGTGGCATTCCACCCATCTAATCAACTCTTATCAGTATTCTAATTAATCTGATCCATATCTTCTAGATGTTAAACTCGCTTCATACCCTGTTCTAATCATGGGAGGATGAAGAGAACCTCAGAGACACCCCTATGGCATCAAATTCCCCACACTCGGTGTGGGATGCCTCGAGCTTCCAATATCTCGAGAAGCCCTATCATACGAGGATTAAAACCAAATGAATTTGTGTTAGAGCATCCAAACATTCCAAAAATATCCAACGTGACTACTCCCCCAACCGAAGGATTCTTTTTTACCATGACCCTTTGGAATTTCATGATGGAAGTAGTATAATTAACCAGCATCCCGAATGATATAGCACTATGAATATTTTCATGAACAACGTCTTAATCTTTAAGGGAGACCTAGATCAGGTGACCACTTGCGAGCAGGAATACATGGAAAGAGTAAAAAATATCCCATCAACCCATTTTGACTAAGGATCAATCATCCCTGAATAAGGGATGGATTCTGATCGCCTTTGGATAGCAGGAATACAAGTCCACAGTCAGTGTGTCCTCCATAGACAGACAACACCCTGGTGAATGTGTTATAAAAAATTATATCTTTTAAAACATGAATACATAAGTGAATTATATTCAATTTTTTTATTTTTTATTAATAATCATTAGAATTTATTTATTTTATTTCCAATTTATTATAGAATGTGTTAAAGGCATATTTTATTTCAAATTATTATTTTGAATTTCAATTTCATGATTATTATTATTCTGTTTTTTTTGTTTTTATAACTCTATACATAATATTATAATAAATTTAAAATAATTTAAATTACATAGACTAAAAAATATATCCTTGAATGTAGTGAGAATTAAATCATTAACAATATCCTTATAGGTCAATATAATCAGTGGTTAATGAAGATGTCCCAAAATAAATGATATAGAGTATGTATAATAAATGGATTGAAATATTTATACAACTACCATATTTACTTTAATAAGTAATATATAGATATATATGACATAATTTATAATTTTAGAATAAGTTAAATTGAATTGGACAACATAATGAATAAGTGACAAAAACAATGAAAATTTAATTGAGGTTAACTCTTTGTTGATGGCTTACTCCTTTTCTATAACCTAATAGGACAAGATTTTTATAATTCTAGAACATTATTAATGGTAATAATGGAGTTAGTAAAGGAAAAATTATTCGACCATTTTCATTGATAAGTTTATTGAATGTTCTTTTCAATGGGAAATGAGAGGGGGTTGTTTATACTCTAGGATAGTTTGTTTTTAGGATTAAATATTAATTAATTTATCATTCAAGCCACTTATTATTAATTGAATTTATTCTGATGACTTTTTGGTATATTATTAAAAAGAGGGGTTTTTACTATAGTAATCCTATTATAATTTAATCTCATCAATCATCAACTAAAATAAATAGATTTTTCAAATAATAATTTTTTAAAAAAAAATATAACATCAGTTCTAAAATAAAAAAAATTATATTATAAATTAATAATATTTAGTTTTAATAATATTATTTTACCCCTTATATAAAATTTTCCCGGATTATGATTTCTTTTTTTTCATGTTTTCAACATAATGATGAAGTACAATTTGAGATATTCATAAAAACTGTATATTTAAATATTCACCATAAAATAATGTTCTTTATAAATTTATTAAAAAAATCACCCTAACTCAATTTAAAAATGATATTTATAAATTTGAATTACTTTTTTATGAAAATATATTCCACAATTATGAAATTAAATTTTATATAAACTATTACAACACAAGGAAAACAATTAATCTAGATAGAAAACCATTTCTTTTGTTATGAGATATATTATTTAATTTTTTTTAATTTTTTTATATGGTTTAAAATGTGGTTTTTAAAGTTATAAAAAATATATATTTTATTAAAATTATATTTTATTTAATTGGAAAATATCTTTTTAATTCAAAAAACCATAATATAGTTATAGTGTAACAAATTTTATACCCTATCATCAATATCATTTTTCAATGACCTTTGTAATTGTATAAAAAATATTACTACAATTTTATACACTTATTGTGATTATAATGAATTAGAATAATATAAATTATATTTTTAAGTAAAAATAATAAATATATACTTATTTATTTTATTTCAAAACATGTTACATATCATTTTGAGGGGAAATTATTTAAAGATAAAATATATATAGAATGTGATAAAAATCAATTTAGAAAGTAAATTAGATATAAATTAATTAATAATTCATTATAATGTATTAATTTTTTGAAGTTATGTTATTTAAAAATTTATCATATGTTTCACATAGATTTTTATATGATTTTTTATTCAATGGATACATGATAATATTTTGTGACGATGAAAACATGTATCATAAATTTTTAACCATTAGTTTAAATTAAAATAATTATAAATAAAACTATTAACCAAAGTGTTGAAAAAAATAAAACTATATATATATATAAATAATAATAAATAGAGGAAATATGATTTTATAATCCGAATTTAATAAATTAAATCACATTATACTTTATTTTCTATATTGAATAAAATAATGTAAATAAAATTACATAACTGATAAAACTTTTTAAATGTATTTACTTATATTATTAAAAATAAAAGAATCATTTTTCATCTAATAAATAAAATATTCAAAAAAATTAACTTTAAATCCAATGTGTAATTTTTTTTATTTTTTTATTAAATTTTATAAAAATAAGGGAAACCCATTCTTATTCAACGATAAGAAAAATCCTTTAGATGGTCAAAGGGAATGCGATTTTATGAAAAAACTAGTTAAAGCACGTCTTTTAACTATAGTAATGGGTGTTTCTATGATGAGAGTTGGAGATCATCCATGTTTGAGATTCCATATCATTATCCTTGATCAATTGTTGTCCAGTTAATTTCTAGTCACCCCAAGATAATGGATGAAATATTCTTATAGATCACCTTTTGTGTTACCTGATTTTCACTTAAAAATAAAATGATAATATACTATTTTATGTATTTAATTCAAGTATAAATTCTAAAAGTAATGTAATTAAATAAAAATAATCAAGCACTTTTTTTGAATGTTTCAGTAATGATAAAATATTGAGAGTATTTTCCAAGATAAATTATGTTTCATTATAGCTAGATGGTGTATTGGGGGAATAATACATTTTCTATTAACAGTTGATGTTCGATTGGGACCAAACATATATTTTGTTAGAGGCCAAGGTTATTTTGGTTATATATGCTATTTTTAAAAATTTGGTTTCAACCGCGAAAGCGGCACACACACAAGGAAGACAATTACATGTAAATCGCATTCCTGGGGACTTGACCTCGCGACCTTCCCCTCACCCCCAAGCCCTTACCACCCCACCACCAACGGTCGGGCTGTGGTAGTTTTAACTAAGGTATTATATTTATAAATAGTGGGTAAAAACATGATCCCTTATATAATTTTCTTATGATAAAAAATATGAAATGGTACTCAATCACACACAAGTATATGGAAATAATCTAAAATAGTTATTGAAGTTGAAGTTATTCATTCGACAATATTTGAATCCTTCATTCATTCTGATATGATTTTTGATTATGTAACGATTGTTATGAATAATGTAATGTACCAGGGTTATTAATACATCTAGAGTGTCCTCATGGTATTATCACTTATTATTCTATAATGTGACCATCATGTATAAGGTGATCTCAAAATATACTAATTTATTTATTTATAGTGTTTTAATAAATTAGTTTTTTTTTAAATTTTTTCTTGGATTCATATGTAGGCATTTAAATTTTCATTCCTAGTGGATTTGATATTCTATAACACTACTAATATCAAATTTATTCTAAAAAAATATTCCATGCATCTAGAGAAATATTATAGTGTTCGATCAAGTCTTTTCAGTCTCATGTGACTCGATGTAATTATATTTTATTTCAATAAAATCTTAAATTTAACATTTGAATAACAAATTTTCATTGAAATCTGGAAATTAATTTTTATATTTCAACAAAATTAAATAATAACAATGTATTAATTAAACCACAAAAAATGACTTTAATCTATTTTTACATTGAGCCCATTATATATATTATTAACTAAAAAAATTATTTTCGACATTATGTTATAATATATATAAACCTGATCGAAAATATATAATAAAAATGAAAAATTTATAGATTTTTTAAAGAATCCCAATATTCATTGGAAAATAAATAGTCTTTTATGTGAATTATGGTATATTAGAAAAATGAGGGCTTATGAGATGAGATAAAAAAATATGAGTGTTGGAATTATTATTTTAATGTGGTAAGGCCCTGATATTATTTGTCTTATTTTCATTATCTTGTTATTATAGTTTAAATGATATGTGTTTCATTGGTTTTTCTATTTATGATCTCATAGTTATCATGTTGAATAAATTTTATATCGGAGGACTATTTAGTCACATGTTTTCCAATAACATGGATCCATTTTTGTTTCCCTTGGTATTTTATGTTTTCATTATTGATGATCATGTCTAATTGATATCATGTGATCATGGATGGTCCCAATTATTTATATACAATACTGGAAGAAACTAGTTTTATTTGACCTAGGTTTCCAATTTCAAATTTATACAGATGTATGGGAATTACTTACAGAGTCAATATTCAATATACCTCTTCACAATATAATTAATTTTATATAAAATTTCATTTATGTAGATAAATCACATGTTCTCTATCCTTATCCCATTATTCACATTTGACTCCTCATAATTCTTTTTTAATAACATAGAACCGATGTTATGATTTATGAATTACATGTTCTTATTGAAAAAATTTGTTTTCATAATTCAGAAGTAAATAAATTTATCACATAATATTAATTAGACAACCGAAATAAGAATTTCTTCCATTTAAAAATAAAAATGATCATATAAAAAATAAATTGATTCTTTTTTATTTAAAAAATACATAATATAATATTTATATTTATAATACTAAAATATATACTGAAATATTGATAAATAAACTGATTTATCAATTAATTCTTATATAAATGATAAACAAAATAGTTATCTATGGGTTGTTTGGTATATTGGACCAGTAATGTAATGTCGTAATCCCAGACACCACTCAATAATTCCCCCAACCAAGTTGGTCACATGGCCTCATGTGCATCTCCCTAAAAGCCAGAGACTGTGGACTAGCAGTAATGGAATATTTTTTATTAATTGGGAGACTATTCCCAAATTACAAGAGTGTAACACTATAGAATAACAACAAAAATCAATAGATGAATCATATTAAAAAAGAAGAAAAATGTAAAATAAATAGTACAAGTGAATATGAAAAATCCAAAAATATGTCATATACAGGTATGATGAAATATGTATCTAAAAAATATCCTAAATAGGTACATATAAGTATAGTATAAAACAAGAGTCCAAAATACATGAAAGAAAAAAAGATAATTATCAAAATAGCATCATGATCATTAATACTATCCCACACTTCCCTACTCCAAGTCATGGCATAAAATTGACCATAAAAAGATGGGTGGTTTCCCCTTTCACTATGCGCATCCAAGTAGTCTGTTCTAGTACCTAAAAGTGGCCTGAATAGGGTGTGAGATACAATCAAACAATGTGACTACTGAATTATAAATCCCATTATAGGCGGAGTAATATAAAAATTTAAAAAGTGTGAAAGTAAAGCTAGTATAGAGTAATAAAATGTTAATATGCCTTTTATATGTGACAATTGATACCACTAAACCTAAAGAGGCTCCCTACAAAACTTGTGTCAGCTCCTATAATAAAAAAGTTATAAAAAATAGAGATACCCAACATAGAAACAAAATATATCCATACATATCATCTCAACCACATCCTTTCTATATAGTGAACTGTCAATGTAACCATAACCATGCCATTCTACCAAGAATATAATATTTCGTTTTGTCATGCCATATACCCAAATTGTAACAAATCCCATGGTCATTCTATATAATAAATGTTTTAGATAGTGAAGTGATGGATCCAGGTTATAACAGTCCATGGAATCCTCATCGAGTCCTAGGAGAATCTAGGTGGAAACTTAGTTAGGTACTTATATGATTCCTATGAGAATTTCTTAATTAAAATTTTCTACATGTTTCCAAGAAAGCTGGGTCCAAGGGGTACAATGTACCAAGGCATCCCACAGAATCAATACCTAAGGAATGTACTCAATCCAAGGAATCCAGTAATACATTCATGATCCATAGAATAACATCCAGAAAAAATAAATGTAATCAAAACCCTTGGTGTACCATCTGAGGCATCCACATCCATTTAAAACCATTATAAATTTTATACCCTTTGAGACATCCCACTCATAAAACCATTCACACTCAATTTCATCTCTTGAGTTTACCCACTCATGAATTAAAATTAATATTTTAAAGAAACTAATGAGTATACCCACTGATTTTCCACAATTTACATTTAAACATATCACATGAATTTACCCACAAATTTAAACATTTGTATTTAAATGATATCAAAAAATAAGTATAGACACTCATTTAACACAGCCATTTAAAATTAAACCATTCATTAATTCAATATCGACATTATTTTACATATAAAAGGATGAAATTCATCTTATAAACATCTAATTCCGTTCAATTCAATTAATAAAGGGATTCTTATGACATAGAATGTATTAGAACACATCCTTTGGATGGTTTAACAAGACATCAACAAATAAAAATTTATATAAAACACCACAAGGGTGGCCATTGGTTTGGAACCACCACCGATAAATCCTTATGGATCATATAATGTATCCCTAACAAGATATGTTATATTTAAATAAATTAACCAATTCAATTTTGGGGTCACATCTGAAAGTCCAGTGGATAGAAAAATGGTAGATATCTTTTTAAAGCACAAAAACTCAAGGAAAATGTGTAGACCATCCACTCTAGGTCTATTGTAGAGTGTGCATCAAGTATCGACTCCGGATTTGACTCTAATCAGGAGAAATATGAAGAACATTCAATGTACCAAAAAATATTGAAAATCATATTAAACCTAAATAGAAATATCAATATCCATAAGAATAGAGAAATGATATTAATGAATTTATGTATTACCATTATGAATCTAATAAGACATTTTGTGCCTATATCAGAGATCCGATGGAAGAAAGAGATGAAATCTATGATTAGTCAGCAGTGATTCTCTCAGAAGGGGTTCCATTACTATTCATTAATGATAAACAATCTAGGGTTATAATTTTTTTAGTCTAATTAAAAATTATTAAATTTCATGAAATATACTAGGTTGCATAGTTTGAGAGCACAATTTTTGGATGATAGGGAACGTGTATGGGTTCCTCACATGGTTTGAGTAAACGGGTATAAATGATTTGAAAAGCCTCTTCAAAAGATGTTGACCTAGTCAAAATACCATGGGACCCATTTTTCAAAGTTTTTCCTAACTAGGTGACCCTTTTCTTCCCTCATCCCAAAACATGTATGGTTTCTTACATTGTGCTTCCTACCCCGCACATTTATAATAACCGTGCACTTGGCTTAAATCGACCACAAATGTGGGTTTTGAGCTTGAAAAATTACACAAACTCTCACAAAACCTCCATGACTTCAAAGAGTATTCACATTAGTCCATATATAAAAATTCAACTTAAAATAAAGGATTTTTACCATTTAAAAACCATGATTTTAAGATATTTATCCATTAAAGAAATTAATCCCCAAATTTCTCACCAATAGATGGTCAAGATTCTTCTAAGAACAACTCCATCCACTAAGCCTATGTGTCAAAATTCTACTCCCAAGTCTCATCCTGTAAATGGTTCTGCTTTCAGGGCACCCATACTAGAGGAAATGATGGGCCTTAGAGAAAATGATGCTCCTATCAACAATAAGAATCAGATTTTTACAAAGGATACATACACCTATAACTCAACCACCTCATGCAGAATATAACGAGATAGTTCTGAGCGGTAGTGGTGTAGTTGATACACCTAGAAGATGTGATTCATGGAATGATTCATATGAGGTAACTATAATTTATTGTCTACTATCCCGACTCTAACCCCAATATCGAATGACTTGATATATCAGAGTGAAAACTTACCCAATCTCTTGAATCATCTATTTCCCAAACTCAGTGAGAAACGCAAGAAAACTAGATCCCCACCATTGAACTCTAGAGATCATATGCAGCGTTCATCATTTGATTTCTGGAATGATTTCACAGTAGTCATCTTCTTTTTCCTCAATTGAATCCATTTCGTGGTCCCCAAAACAAGACAAGGTCCATCCATAGCTTTCTCTCCTACCTCTAACATACACAGTGGTGATTATCATGGACTACCATTCAAAGCCTCCTAAAAAACCATGTAAATAGTATCCATAAAGATATTGTTCTAAGAAAAAAAATCCTTGGGTATACACCTTCCCTAAGAGCCATCAAAATTCATGAAACATTCTTGTAGTTTTTACTCAAGCACCATCATAGTGTGATCTGACTAGCCATCAGTAATGGGAGGTACGTTGTGCCTAAAAGGAATAGTGTACCGATTCCCCTCTATAGCCATTTCTAGAACTATGATGTAAACTAAACATCCATATCTAAAATGAAAGTATCAGGGACCCCATGAAGTCATACTATCTCACAAATATTCAACCATCAAATCCCAACCACATTGAAGGATTCATTAATCTAGAAGAAACCTAAAACCATTATGAGTCTTTCCTCAAAAAAGTGACAAAATAAAGATATAGTTACCTTATTAAACCTATTAGTAAATACATCATGAAATAATTTTATTTTCTCAAAGGAATTGGATGTTGTTGTAATACTCCATCAAGGAGATGATGTTCCACGTTCCCCAGCTAATAGGATGAACATCTCATGATGATGCCAACCACATTTCATTTATACTTGGACACTGGTATTGGAAAGAAAATTTATATAGATAGGTGATCACATCATATTATCCTTAATCTTAAAGCTGATAGTACTCCCCACCATGTATTTTATCTCAAAAAGGGGACAATTCAAGTCCATGGTATCTCCACTATCAGAATTTCCATACATAGAATTCCATTAAGCATTCTAGCAATGCCCCCTACATGAATTAATTAAATGAGGGAACCCGAATACATTTGAGAATATATAATGGACCTCACCAAAATGGAATTGTTAAATCATGATTGAAAGAACTAAAACTAGAAACACAAGAAATATTAAATGAAACTGACGACCTTCTTACCACACCTGCCTTGACTTGGTGACATGCTTAAAATGATTCCATAAGACTATAAACATTGAATGAGAATGATAAAATGTCGAGTCATGTCGTCCACATATTCTTCATAAAACCCATTTTATATAGCTAGAATATTACCCATTTAAATGAAACACCTTCTTCCAAGGCATATTGCATTTACCATGAACACATCTACCAATGTATAAACCCGAATCTAGGGGACATTCCATGGTCAAACCATCACCCAACTATTTACAACTGTCATGACTCAGCACAAACAAGGGTGTAACATAGATAAACCCCACTATAATCATCATCTTTATTAAAAAAATACTCTAAGATCAATAAAATGACAGTGATAACCTTGGATTACAAAGGTGGATCCCAAAGAACTAAACCAAAGTATTCCATAATCTATATGTAAACATGTGGTGTTGGTAAAAATACAAGACACCCACATCAAATCATTGATGAATCCCATGGGGGGATCCCCATGGTGGCTAGTTCCTTGAAAAATATCTTGTTTCTAAGAGTCCTTAAATGTCATTCTTACAAAGGAATCCCAATGTCACTCCAAATTAACCATTCCTCAATAAAAACCATGCATTCTACTTGCATCTCTTATAGAAATCACACAAAAATACCAGCAAATGTTAGACTTTGGAATGACATGAGACTAAATCACTATTAGTGAATCAATAATTATGTTGAAGATATGTTATGTGATCATATCTTAATGATCAATACATTAAGAGAATTTACTGATTTTTTGAAGAACATCCATCAAACCACAACTGTTTAAATTCCCTTGAATGAAGCTAAATATTCACCTTCCTATGCACCAAAGAAAAACGATCAAAAAAATTCATCTCTCTATGCACACCAAGATCACTCAAGATAAAAAAAACCATGGTCCCAAAAATTATAGAGGTTTCAAAAAATGGTTTTATACATTACCATCCAAAATAATTTCATACTAACAATAAAGCATCAACACATACAGTGCAACCAAAGGGACACTCCCCACCGTATGATTATCTAAGTCATTGAATACAGAGATATACTAAACACTCATAAGTATGTTATAAATGATTCAGTATAAGCACATGTGTGACACTCCACCGAGTCACACTCATAACATCATGACATTTTCCATGAAATCGAAAACTAACATGACCGGTATGTCAAAACACAAGATTCTATTAGAAGTAATCTCATTCCATGAGACACTCTTTATTTTTTTAATGTCCAAGTCACTCTACCAGGGGGATGACCCAAGAAAATTTTCTATAGTACAAATATCAACTATTTCACCAATCATAACTGGTTTATTATATCATTTACAACTTGAAATGTATTTTTTATGTGAATTCATACTGCCTTGAAGTTCCCAATACAAGATTGTAATCCCTGTTACATTCCATTGGATTTCCTCCCTATGAATCCAATTTTGAGTTAGTCTATACAAGATATGTAATATAGATTTATATTTTCAATATTAGCATAAACATGGATGATTCCATTACTATGGAAAAATAAAAGGGTCATGACACCTAACAAATGAATGACCATTCAAAAAGCTTGTCTTTCCTATTGAAACCAGGAATTATATGATGATCACAAAAATAAAAAGGGTAAAGGATATAATGACCAAAAATCCAAAAAATGGTGTTATATATAAAGTAATAGTAATTCAAAGAAGAATGTAACTCACACAGCACAAAAAAACTGACAACTTTTAAGGATACATTTAATCATTAAGGGTGATCCCTAACAAGTGATAGCCCTCTACGAAGCACAAGCATTGAACCTAGTAGTAGGTGATGCCGACAATTTTCACAAAGATTAAGTGCATATTATTTAATTCATTTTTAAGATGTATATGGACTACATAACATTCTCAGGTTTCCATTCCCAAGGTTACTCAGAATGAAATTTAAACCAAGGACGGCACTTATACATTCAACTTTAAAGGAAGATACACTTATTCACATTAGAACTATAATATTTCAAAATATTCATACATAAAATCATGAACTAAGTCAAAACAAAAGTACATGGTTCCTACATTATCAAATTCTAAAATGAAATACATGCTTGTCATGTAAAACATCCTTTTAAAAATTCATAATTTATTCACACCCCCTAATTATTAAGAAATTTATCAAAGTAATTCCTTTCAGTAAAAAAAGGATACCTATGAAGGCACTGTATTGTATACCTATGCTCATAAAAAATGAAACCCTATAGTATTTTCATTATTTCTCAAGTTCATAAACCCCTATAATGGGATGTCACAAAATAAAGAACACCTATTTGACCTACTCATTCCAGTTGTGAATATTTGAAGCCAATAACACACCTTAGTTCGATAACATTATCAGGGTTAATGCGTCAAAATAATAGGAAAGGTCAAAACCATCATAAAACCATGTCATATGATATATATTTCTCTAACATTTATGACTAAAAAATTACAGTGACAATCACAAATAGAAAGATATTCTCTTTCCCACTCAAAAGTTGAGTCTAATTTATGTATCTATGAATCATTTCATTTTTCAATTTCATTAAAATTTTATTTTTCATTTAAATGTCATCATTCATTCATTATAAATATTTAATCAATGGTTCAACATGTTCCAATCTATTATGGACCATAAAACCTCATGAACCGAAATACGACACCCATATAATCAATACTACGTCTTATTATTTATAAACAATTGAAACAAAAGGTGCATCATTTTACATGGCACAAGGCCCCATAATCCTTATGAACTAAAATATAGAATCACTTTCTCCATCCACTACATGTATTCTATCTAAATAGTAGATATAACTATCGTAGTGCCAGTCACAATATCATACAAATTGGAAATTCATCTTAAATGTCATGGTATAGTGCATGGAATGTGTTTTTTTATCTAGAATCCATATGTTACATGAGATGGTATACCCTCATCCCTTCAGGTTGAAACATAATAGAACAATAATAATATAAATTATAACATAAAATTTAATGTGCATCACCAAATGAAAGAATCAAGTCAACTTTAATAGTCCAACTCCAGAAGACAAATATTTATCTCAATGTAATTTGGCTATCCCCTATACATGGAGTAGTTACTCCCATGTTCCACTCATTAGAAAATTCTATTTCCATCCAACAAATTTATATGGTAGCTAAATAGTATATAATAATATAAAATAATTAACTTGATACAACTTTGTAACATCCCAAACTAGGGTTCCACTCAATAGTTCCCCAAGCTCAGTTGATCCAACAGAATTAAGAACGTCATTCCAAATTCCAGAGGCTATTGACTATAAACCCAGGCCTAGGTTGTGTTCTTGGTGATACTATAAACTCATTACCAAAGTGAAACATAGAGTAATAGCTATAATAGTCAATAGAGGATATAGATACAACAAGAGGACAACTAATAACCCAAAATACCAGAACATAGGAAAAATCCAATAGCGTCTCGCATAAAATGATGATGATATATGTATCAACAAAATATCGAAATTTGTACATATCAGTACAATACAAAAAAATTATCCCAAATACCCAAAAAGGTTCAATATCCAATTTGAATCATGACCCTTAACTCGATCTCATTCTCCCCTTATCCCAAGCATGGCCCAAAATCAACCATCGAAATATGGGCGCCTTCCACTACCACTATATGCATCCAAGTAGTCTATTAGGGTATCCAACAGTGGCCTTAATAGTGTGTGAGATTCCAGCCCAATAGGAAACCACCCAAATGTAAATACATTTCAAGGATATGAAATATAAAAATATATATAGTATGGATGTAAAGGAGGTAAATAGTAAAGAAAGTAAAGATGCCCATGACATGTGATAAGTGATAGCACAAAGCCTTAAGAAGTTCCATACAAAAAAAGTGTCACCTCCTATAATAAGTATTCTATAGTAAACATTGATATCCAAAACGACCTCATTATATATCCATTAATATCATGTTAACACGTTCAATATCATATTGTCATATATAAAAGAAATGGTCGCTGATATTTTCAACCAAGAATACCATATTTCTCATGGACATTCTGTATAGACAAATTCTTCCAAATTTCCACATCCATGCCATATAAGAATATTTTCATTAGAATAAGGGAACAAATACAAATATTATAAGACCAAGCCATTCACATCGAACCCTAAGAGCATCTGGATAGAAACACAGTTAGTCATAGGTCAGAGTCCTAGGAACATGTCATACATAATAAGTCATAGGAAAGTCTAAGAAGGTCAGATCAATGGTGTAGTAAGCCCCAAGGAATCCCAAATTAATTAAGTCCCATAAATCATACTCACTCTAAGGCATCCACTACCATTTTCATGATCTATGGAATAACAACCAAGGTATCTAAATGGAGTCAAGAACCTTAGTGTAGCAACCGGGTCGTCACTACCTTTTCAACCAATTTATCATTTTATACAATATGAGTTGGACTAATCATATAACCATTCACAATAAATTTCATCTTATCTGTATAACCACTCATGTATTATAATTTAAAATTAATGGAAACTAATGAGTTTACCCACTCATTTTCCACAATTAACATTTAAGCATATCACATGAATTTACCCACTCATTTATCCATTTTTCATTTAAATGTAATAAAAAATAGAGTATACCTTATCATTAATCAATTTACATTTAAGATAAATCAAAAAAGGAGTATACAAACTCATATAATGAATCCATTCATAATTCAACCATTAGTAAATTAAATACTATTATGATATCACCTAGAAAAGGATGAAACTCATCTCCTAAACAACTCATTCAATTCAATTAATTTATCACAGGGATTTCTCTAATTAGGAAACCAAGAGAACACATTCCATGGCCGATTTAAATATATCATAATAAGTTGATTTCATATGGGACACCACGTGGGTGGCCTTGGGTTGGGAATACTAATGGAATATCGCCTTCTTATTACTCAACTTTTCATTACATATTTCAAATAAAGGAACATTAAAGTCTAATGTTTGGGAAATAAGGAACATAGTTCATGAAACCATATAAATTGTGCTAATAAAGTTTTATGGATTCATCATTGGTTCATCTTATGTACAATTACTAAATCTCATAATCTAGAGACATAAATCAAAGGAAATGGTTAGTATAAGGCCCAGTAAGAAAAACAAGTGAAATTGTGTTCATGTGATCTTGAGTGATATGAATGAACACGAGAGATAACATAAAGGATTGATAAAGAGGAATATCATAAAAATAATAGCATGAAATATTACTTGAAAATATGGCTACAAAATTTAATTTAGACATTCATGGACATATAACCATGTTCCAGCCCAAATATATCATAAACATTACCATGGTTATTCACCAAGGTATCATAAAACTTGTCATAAATAGAGATTAATTTCATAAAAAATGCATTAGAGAAATATTAGGGAGAAACAATAATATGTGTTTATTTTCATGTGATCTACATAGATCATAATCATACATTTCATAAATAACCCAAAGAGAATAAAAAATGGGTTTTATATCAAAATTGTGACGTTTTAAAAAGTTCTTAAAAGTCAGATCATTATGTCCTTTATAACCCATGGAAAGGGATTGTAGGTTATATGAATGTTAATTATAGATATAAATATATCAATTTTATATCATTATTAATACTCCTAGAAACTATATAGGTTTGGTTATTCACATAAATAAAATAAGCTTATTTCTTGAGAAAAAGAGATTTTTTTAGACAAAAATTCAGTAGCATAATGGCTATACAACATTGTTTTATATAACATTAGAAAGATCAGGTAAAATGGTTAACCACTCAGAAATTAATCATAATATGGAACAGGTACAGAATAATATGTAAATTATATCATGGTATGGATGTTTTAATGACATACCACATGAAAAGGAAACAAGAAAGAAAATAGAATATGCTATTTCTTTTACGAGAATTCAGCTGCCTAATGGCATCACTTAAAACTCAGAAAATCAGATGAAGAGAGAGGGGTGTATAATCCTTTTTAAATGAAATTGAAAAAAATAATGATATATATTAACAAACCCCACATAACAAAATGGAAATTAGAATACATAACATAATGAATTTCATGACTAAAAGAGGAGGGTGAATGGTTCCCTTACCTCACAGAGTAACTTCAAAAGCATGAAGGTTGGGACATTTGGGGGGCTTGAAGAAGAATTATAAGGACTCTGTTGTAGGTAAAAGACTCAATATTAATTTGAGAAGTAATTTTTAATTAATTTATTGATGGATTTGGATGGTATTTATAGAAAAAATGAAGGAATATTTTATTAATTTCCATGTGACACCTCGTAATTGGTATTTTCAAAACCATGGACTTTACCATGGTATTTTCCCATGTTATTGGCCACATTGGACAACTAATAAAATATATTACTATACCTGTGTAGACCAGAATTATTACATCATGGTTATATCATTAATTATGTAATTAAACACACTGAAACTGAAAATTGTATTTTTACAATTCCATGAAAAATAAAACATTTTATAAAAATCTCATAAATTCACCCAAACCTAATATCAATGCTCTGAATTCTAAAATGAACTAAATTTTGGGAAAATAATATTATAACTATGAGATATTAAATTTATACATAAAAAACTATTTAATTGAAAAAGATACTAATACTTAACAAATCAATTATGAAACATTAATTTACTTGTGCTATTATATCACATTTCAATTCAAGATGTCTAAATATTATTTATACTTTCTTGAGTGAGGATACTATTCCATTAGTAACATTAATATTCATAAGGGTAATATTACTATTCATAATTTACTATTCACCAAAAATTTTGTAGATCATATTAGAATGTAAATTTCATACTTATCACAACGGTAGAAGACTGTATTTTCAAAACCATTTCACATAATTAATTATTGAAACTATAAAAAATATTTTAAAATAAAAAATTTCAAATATTTATAAATAATATGAAACTTCTATAAATTAATCTTATTTTCTTATTTGATATTTTAAATTAAAAAATGTTACTGTAATATTTAATATCAATTTTATTTATACAAAAGTATTTAAAAATGTAACAAAGTACCTGTTACATAACCCCTTATAACACCCCCATTGAACCTAAGTGTAAGGTGTTCTATGATTATATAATCTTGTGGCGGCTCGGACAACATTTCCTGAGTAGTGATTTATATCAAGTTGTAATTCTCCTCTATGTGATTTCGTTCAAGACTAACATGGTGGGTTTCAGTTTGGGATTGGTCTAGAGAAAAGCCTAGTGACACTACCTCTTTCCCAAGATATGACAGATGGGCTTCTTATAGTCAGATTCTACCAGATGAGTCTATCAACTCTTTTTATGTAATAATTAACCATGATTATTTTTATTTTTAATGAATAATAATAACATTAATAGTATATTTTCTAACCATCATATTGATAGATAGTAAAATAATTGTCAAAAACTAAGGGTATAATTTTAATTATACTCACTTTATTGAATAAAATATTTGTTTTTCTAAGTATAAAATAAAATAACACAAAAAATCAAGAAAAAAAATTATTCAAAAGTTTATGTCGTTACATCCTGCCTCCTTATGAAATTTCATCGCTGAATTTTTAACTCTTACCCTCTAAAGAGAAAATGTGTGGGTACTTCTACCTCAAAGAAACCTCTAGTTCCCACATGGCATATTCACATGTGTGGTTCCTCCACAACACCTTAACTAGGTGGGTAGTGTTGTTGCATAAAACAAAGTTCCTATGATCTATGGTCCTCACTGACTTCTCCACATAAGAGAGGTCATGTTCTAGTTGTAACCCCTCTGCATTTATTACTTGTTAAGGGTTAGTTATGTAATTTATCATTTGGGTTATGTGCAAGAAATCAAAAACTTTTTCTAGATTTGGAGGAAGTGGAAGCCATTAGGCCACTTCTCCAATGAGATTAAGGATTTTATATGGGTTAATGTACTTAAGGACGAGAATCTCTTTCTTCCACAACCTCATGAATATCATACAAGGGGAAATTTGAAGAAATAACTTTTCACCAACATGAAACTCCATGCACCTTTGACAATTGTTGGCATATCACTTTTTCTGACTCTGAGAAGCTTTAATGTGTTGCTAGATAGCATAGACAATTTTTGTCATCTCTTGGACTAGATTAGGCCCAAGAAACTTTATCTCACCATCTTCAACACAAAAAGTAGGATTTCTACATCCCTTCACATATATAGATTCATAGGGTGTCATTAGAACACCTGAGTGGAACCGATTGTGTATAAGAGAACTCAATTAATGGGAGATATTGATCCCATCCACCTTTAAATTATATTTATCATGTTGTCAGCCTATCCTCATGTGTGGGAATTTTCCATTCATATTGGCCATTAGTTTGGGGGAGATAAGTCATACATAAATTCAATTCTCAACTCAGAGCATGATGAAGAATTATCCAGAATTTTGATATGAACCTTGAATCATGATACGATATGATAGATAATAGAACTCCATGTAGACTTTCCACTTACTTCATTTAAATCCAAGCAAGTTTATTAAGATATAAATCTTCTTAAAGATATATAAAATGGGAATTCTTGGTGACATGGTCTAAAATATATCCTATATCGCATTTTTTTATATGGAATTACATGGGAGTCCAATGAAAATGTTCGTAGTAAAATTTTTACCACTTCCATGATGGTATGGGTAGTGGTTTCAGTACCCCTTTTGGAAGTTTTCACTCTACATTCACTTGATGAAATACCAGACATCTTGATGTTAAATTAGTAATCTTCATTTTTATATTATTCGAAAAAAATGATCACAAAGGTCCTTATATATTTTCATGCTTCCCGGATGTATAAGGAAAGTAGTGCTATGAGATTTATCCATTAAATCATTATTTATTTCTGGAATAGATGGAATACATAGTTTTGAATGAAATTTCGTTGCACCTTCTTGATCAATATTGAACTCAAGAAATATCCCAACCTTCACAGTTTCAAACTTCTTCTGTAACAAATAATTTCTTTCTGTAATTTCTTGATCTTATCTAGTAAAGATGGTTGAATAATCATTTGGGTTAGGTTTGGTGATATACCTTCCACTATAATTCCCATGAATAAATTTACTAGTTCATTGATCGATGGATCTCTTTGAATCAACATCATGGAAATAAAAAAAATGTTCATTTCTTATTAATATATTAGTTACATTGTTTTCTCTTCCGAGAAGATAAGAATTTAACAATAATAACATTTATGATGTTCAAAAATCTCCTATTTCTCATTTTGAATTCGTATTGTGTGAATATATACTTCAAATATTAATGGTCTATGTATATATCACATTTATCCCCATAAAGATATTGCCTCCAAAATCATTAGAGAAAAAACAACAACATCCATCTCAAGATCATGCGTAGGATAATTCTTCTCATGAGTCATTAACTGTCAAGATGCATAAGAAAGGACTTTTTCATTTTTCATGAGGACACACCAAATAAATTTTGGAGATGCATCACTAAAAATAAAAAATCCTTCTCCCCTTGAGGGTAGATTTAACACGGGTGCAGAAATAAATATTTTCTCCAGCTCTTGGAAAATTCCCCCACACTTCTTTGTCTAGATGAACTTGACCTCTTTTCGAGATAACGTTGTTAAGGGATTATATAGTCTTGAAATTCTTTTCCAAAACCTCCTTTGATATCTTAAGAATAGATGGAATATTCGAATCTCAATTATTGTTATAGGATGAGGCCACTCTTTTACAACCATTGTCTTTGTAGGGTCAAATGTGATTCCTTCATTGGTTATAATTTTCCACAAGAAAGTAACTTATGGTAACTATAATTCAAATTTTATGAACATTCCAAAAAGAATCCCATTCCATATAGTTTTGAAAATAACCCTTATATGATCATCAAGCTCCTCACAAATTTTGAAATATATCATAATATAATTAGTAAAAACTACCACAAGGTAATCAAGGTAGTCCTTAAAGACTCTATTCATCAAATCCATAAAATAGTAGGTGTATTAGTTAGTACAAAGGGAATAAAAAAAACTCTTATTGCCCATCTCTTGATCAGAATGATGCTTTTGTTATATCTTTTTTCTTCACCATCAATTGATGATAACCAGATCAAAGACCAATCTTGGAGAAGAATCGAGCCCCGTGACGTTAGTCAAATTAGTAATAATTCTTTAAGTGGGTATTTATTCTTCACTGTGATCATGTTTAGTTCACTATAATCAATGAACAACCACATTAATCCATCCTTTTAATTCACAAAGTGAATAGGTTCTCCCCAAGGAGACTCACTTGGTTAGATAAACCCTTTCTTCAAAATCTAATGGAGTTGTTTATTTAATTCCTTCATCTCCACATTATCTATCCTATACGATGTCTTTGATATCATATTATATCTAGGTGTGAGTTAAATGGATAACTCTTCCACTATTTTTGGTGGAGGTTTGGGAAACTACTTAGGAAATAAGTCAATGTATTCCTTGGCAATGGAGACATTTTCTATACTTATACTATCATTTTCTTCTTCTCATTCATTGATCAACTCCAAAAATAGGATATATGATGTTCTTATAGACAGAGATCATGTTGAGATATATCTTCTGGGATGATAACTATAGGTTTTACATTCAAGACTACTGAGATTTCCTTTCTTCTACAATTTTTCTTAGAAATATATTTTGACAGTCAGTCCATCACTAGTATAATGTCAAATTCCATCCTGGTAATTACTACTAGATTTGAGATAATATTATGCTCGCTATTGTAAATACTAGAGTTTCTAAACACTGAAGACTCTTTCATAATCCGACCTATTGTATTGAATCATAACGCTACTTTTATAAAATCAGGTATTGATTATAAATTCATTGACAACAAGGAGGAAATAATGGAATGTGTAGAACCAAAATCAAAAAATTACTTGTAATCATTAAGTTAATAGAAAAAGTACTTGCCTCCACATAATTCAGAGCATCAACATTAGCTATCATGATAGAAAAAGAACAACCTTGCTCCCTTTTCCATTGATGAGGATGGTGGTGGTTCCCCTCCATGACCCTCAGATTTGGAAAATTATTAGAAAAGGGCCCAAGTTGTCCACACATACATGATTGGACCTCAGGTTGGGCATGCACCATCTTACCATTATTGTTACTAATTGGAAATTGAGGCTTCACCTCACAAATACAATTATGTCGGATATGGCCATCTCTTCCACAATTATAGTACTTCCCACTATTGAGGAAGGAGTTCCCCAAATCAACTTTCCACCTTTATTAGATGAGGGACGTTTCACTTGCTTGCCCCCTCTTCCATGATTAGTGGTTCTTCCTATAATGGGGTCAATTGATATCTTTTTGTTATTGGATTTATGATACATCTACGTCTCCACAAACTCTAGTTCTATGTTAATTGCACTTCATATGATCTTTTGGTATCCTTCATAGTCTCTATTGGATAAATTATTCTATATATAAGTTTTTAGTCCACTAAAGAATATATCACCCATCCCTTTTGGATCCATGGAAATTATAGATGTGTAACAAGAAATCCTGGTGATGTTTATATCATAGCTTCCCACAGAATCATTCTACTTATGCTTCATCTCAAGAAATTATTTCTCCAATTTTGTTCTCATCAATTGAGGGAAATAATTATTAAATAAGATACCTAAAAATCTTTCCTCTCCATAGATTCAATTTACACTTTTGACCTCATGTTTTTAATCAGTTCCCACCACTGATAAGATTCTTCTTATAAGCAATAACCATCCAGGATGAACATCTCATGTTCTAAATAGCAGAGAATAGAGAAGAAATTTATTATAGAGTTGGTCCACTGTTTAGCAATCAATGGGTCTGTAGATCCACTTATGGTTGGTGGTCGTTGATGCATAATGTGCTCAATAGAATGATTTTTCAATTGAGGTGAGATCATTTACTCAGCTTGATTCATTTTATTTCCCATAAAATTAGTATTTTGGTTCATCATTCTCATGAAAGTTTCTATTCTGGCTTCCATGGGAGGGTCGTGAGTGCATGGTCCATTACAATCACCATTTTCATGGTTCTTCCTATTTCGCACCATTTTCTAAAAAAATAAAATCAAATAGGATTAATACATTTATGAATATTTAAACTATAAAGAATTTTTATGTCTTAAAACATTATGCTTAAACATGTTTTTCATTATCAATAATTAAATTTCAAAATAAATCCTTCATAAGGATTCATAAAAATCATGCAATTGACTAAAAAAAACACCCATGAGTTTCAATCCAGGATTGCAGAAAAGCCTGTTTTAGTGTACCAGGATAACCCAAGTCTTTCTGAAAACTCCTTGTTAGAGTTTTCACTTCTAGGTACATATGTTCCAGAGCCACATCCACTTGTTCATATCAACACACAGATTTATTTGTTTGGAAAATAGTTTTTTAATATTTCACCAAAATACACCATTTTTTCCTATGTTGAAACTATTCTATAAAATTCATCCAAAAAATTACATATCCTAATTTCAAGAAAATAATTAAATTGTCCTTTGATACTAACTATGTAATCCCACAATCCTTTTACATTACATTTCATTATATTTTACAAACAGAGGATATTTATAGTCTAGTGTTTTGGATATGAGGAACATAATACAGAAAATCATAAAACATTGTTTTAATACACTTATAATGATTAATAATAGGTTCATCTTAATTATAATTACTATATATCATAACCTACAAACACACATAAATGGAATGGGCAAGCAGATGGCCTGGTAATGAAATCAAGTGAAACAGTGTACATGTGATCTCGAGCGATATCAAAGAACATGAGAGATATCGTAAAAGAATGTTAAAGAGGATTATAATAAAAGTAATAACGTGAAAAATAACTTTAAAATGTGTCTAGAACATTTAATTTATACATTCATGAATATATCACCAGGTTCCAACACCAACGCTTTAAAAAAATTACGATGGTTATTCACCAAAGTATCATAAAACTCTTCATCTCTAGAGATTAAATTCATTACACAATGCATTGGTGCGCTCTTAGGGGAGCCCTTAATATGTATTTATATTCATGTGAGAAACATAGATAATAATCATACTGTACATAAATAACCTAAATAGAATAATATAAATTGGTTTTATATCAAAATAGTGACATTTTAAAAAGTGATTAAAATGAGATCATTATTTCATTTATAACCCTTTAGAAGGGAGTGGCGGTTATATGTTTTTCAATTCTAGAATAAAATATATTTATTTTATGTCTTGATGAATATCCCTAGAAATGAAATAGTTTTTGGTATTCACATAAATAATATAAAAGTATTTCTTGATAAAAATAGAGATATTTTGAGATGAAAATTCGGCACCATAACGGCTATACAATATGGTTTTAGAATACATTGAAAAGAAATGGGTAAAGGGTTACACACTAATAAAAAACTCGTAATACTATATAGATATAGAATAAAACATTATATAATATCATGGTATGGATTTTTAAATGGAATAACTCATGAAAAGGAAACTTGAAAGAAAAAAGAAGATGTTATTTCTATAATGAAAATTCAACAACCTAACAACATCAATTAAATAAATCATAAATTCAGTTGATGAGAGAGGAAATGGTATATCATCAATCAGACATGAAATGGGAAAAAATAATGATATATGATAACATACCCACACATAATAAAATTAAAACTAGAATACATAACATAAAGAAAGTTAGGAGTAAAAGAGGACGGTGAAAGGATCCCTTACCTTGAAGTGTAACTTCAAAAGCACAGAGGAAGGGACTTTGGGGGCTTGACGGAACCTTGGAAGGACTAAATGGGAGGTAAAAGACCAGATATTAGTTTAGGAGGAATTTTGAATGAACGTAATGAAGGAATGGGTTGGTATTTATAGCAAAAGTGAGGGAATATATTATTAATTTCCTAGAAACACTTCAGAAGTGGTATTTGAAAAACCATAAGTTTTTCCATGGTATGTTCCCATCATATTTGAAACATGGGACACCTCATAACATATATTACTATACATAGGTCTACCTGAATTAATACATAATTATTTCATAATTATAGATGTCATTATACACACCAAAACTCAAAAATGAATTTTTACTATTCACTGAAAAACAAAATATTTTATATAAATCTCACAAATTTACCCTAACCTAATATAGATGATATGAATTTAAAAATTAACACCATTTTATGAAAATAATATTCTAATTATGAGATATTTAATTTTTTTTGCAAAAAAAACATATCTGAATAAATACTAATACATAACTAATAATTTCTAAAATCGTTATTTACCTATTATATTAAATCACATTAGCATTCAAGATACCTAAATAATATTAATACATTCATAATTGAGGATACTATTACATTAATCACATTACTATACCTAAGGGTAATAAAACTATTCATAATTTTTATTATTCCCCAAAAATTTAGTTGATTATACAAAATTATAAATTTCTTACAGATCCCAACTGTAGAAGACTATTTTTTTAAAAATATTTCACATTATTAATTATTTAATGTGAAATAATATATTAAAATACCATTTTGAAATACTCATCAATAATATAGATCTTCTATAAATTAATCCGATATTTATCTTTATATTTGAAATTCACAAAATTAACCTTAATAAGAAATAAAACTTTTATATATAGAAAAGTATTTACACAAAGTAACTAAGGTATAATTATATAGCCCCATATAACACCTATATAGGACCTTAGTGTAATGTGTTTCATGGTGACAGAATCTTGGGGTGTTTTAGACAACACTATCTGAGTGGTGATTTCTATCAGCTTGAACTTCTCCCATAAGCAATTCACTTGAAGCTTAACATGTTGGAGTTTATCTTGAGATTGGTATTGAGTAAAGACCAGTGATTATACATCCTTTAGAAGCACTGAAAGATGGTCTTCATACAGCCTGAATCTACTGGATGAGGCCATTGAATCTTCTTTCTATATTATTTAACCATGATCATTTGTATTTATGAACAACAATTAAAATATTAGGAGTATAGTTTCCGACATTCATATAGACCAACAATCATATAATAGTTGAAACCCAATAGTATAATTTTAATTATTCTAAATTCATTAATTAAACGATATAGTTTTGTTGAGTACAAAACAAAATAACCAACAAATTCACGAATCAGAGATTGTTAAAAAGTTCGGTTCATTACAATAACCACCAAAACATATTATTGGGGCCTTATAGAATCCCTGAAATGTCATTTTCTATTTAATTAAATTAACACTTTCAATTTCAGGGTTTCACGAGACTGTTTGGTGGGTGAAAAAATGGAAATTAACCAAATAAATCACCAAAACATAAATAATATGTATAGAACACGTACCATAGGAATGTAGTGGAGTTCTCTTCTAGTATTGACTTCGTATTCAACTCAAATCTTGAGAAATATGATGAACAGATGATGAACTTGAAATTATGTAATATAAACTTTCAACTAAAATATAAAAACTAATAACCATAATAATAAGTAATATATCTAAAAGAATTGATGTCAAGCCATTATGGATTCTACGACATGTTTGGTGAAAGAATTAGAGATCTAATGGTGGAAGGAGATTAACTCCCAAATTATTAATCAAGGATCCTCTCAAAATGTGTTCCATTTATGTCTATTAATGAAAAAAAAACTAGGACTATAAAATCTTATAATTTAATATAAAATTATTCAATTTCAAAAAAAAATTTGGGGATGAATAGTTCAGGCGCATAGTTTCTTGTCGGCTAAGTACCTATACAATATTCTTACAGATGGTTTGACTAACAATGTGAAAACCATGAAAAACTAATCTGTAAAAGAATTTGATGTAGCTACACAGATGTACATCCCATTTCACTTGTTTTTTCCTAACTGTACATCACATTAGTTATCTCTCCCCATGCCTCATATGTTTTGTTAAAATGTGTGGCCTTCCTTGACAGGTTTACACTAACCATGCTCCTAGAATCAAGAACCCCAAAACATGGGTTCCAAACTCCAAAAAAGACCCAAACTCCCCAAAACCTCAGTGAACTCAATTTAAATTCACATTAGGCCATATCAAAACATTCAAACTAAAAAATTGATTTTTACCTTATACAGAACCCCTGGTTCTTACAAATGAGGACCTTTGAGATTATATATGATAGATCATGAGATCTTATACTATTATTTCATGTCATAGGGTCAAATTATATAGTTTTGATTTTTTGATTATAATATTTTTATGGTTCATATGATATTTTGAATTTTCACTACTATGAATTCCATTTTAATTATTACTATCCTTTTATTATTGATTTTGATGATTGTTCTCTCATAACTTATCTATTTTTCTATATATTGGAACCAATATTATTCAACATGGTATATTATTTTTTGATTATTAATAAATTTTGGAAGGGGAAATCAATCATTTAGGACATATATAGAGAGTCATTATTGATGTGATGTGAGACATCTGGGGGATCATTCTTGTTTACATAAGAGTAGCAATATGGAATATCTCATTGGGTTATGAATATATGAAATAAATCAATTATAAGTTGGTGGAACATTTGTTAAATAATTCTTCACTATTATGTGTCCTTGAGTTGTGTTTTATGATTTTGCATTATGGTTTTTATAATTGGGTTTTTATGTTCAAGCAAGGGTTATGTAATCATAGTTTTTTAATATGTTTTTTTCACATTCTTGAAGTTGCATCCACCTGATAACAAGTACTATATGTTCCATGTTATATATAGGGAATCATACATGTTCGTTGGGAACACGCCATAATTATTCATATATTATAGTTTTTTAATCTTTTAGTCATACCATCATGTTTTCATTTTATGTATACATATTATATTACATTGGGATGCACGGATCAAGATGACTAGTTCCTAGAGGATGATTATTTTGTAGGAGCCTAAAATATTGCTCGGATAGAAGAAAATTTTATATTTTTTGGATTTCCAATAGATTTTTTAACAACTAATATAATTTTATGATTCTTATCTCCTGATTCCGTATTTTCATATTGAATGTTAATATGTTTACTACAATAGGTTGTATAATTATAGTAAATATACTTGGATGATTTATGCCTTGTGGGCACCATTTTCACAATGAAAAATATTGGGTATGTTCTATGAATAAATGGGTCATGAAAAGTTAATAATAGACTTTGGAATAGTCCATGTTGATTATATTTGGGTTTGTAGTCTCCCAAATATACTTTTTCCCATATATATATTTAATATCCTCTCGTATACAGGGAGATAGGCTTGAGGTCTAGTGATAGTTTTTTCTATCACTATTCTAGCGTACTATGCTAGAATATTATAAAATTTTACCATTTAATTTTATTGTTTGGGATATATCTAGATGGTGGTGTAGATACCATATTGACAGATTGTTGGTTGAGAGTATGAATTCATATACTCCATTGTGTCGATATAATCAAAAGTGATATGTGGATGTCTTATATCATAAGTAGGCATTTGAAGTTAGAAGAGATCATAGTATGGGAATACAATATGGATGGCACTTGTGATGTGTCATTGGGATCATTTGAAACATGAATTTATATCTTTATTGATCTTGGTTGTATTATTTTTAGAGAATGATACACATTCCAATTGGACATGTTGTTGAAATAATACATTTACCAGATGAAACAATAAGTGAAAGAAACTAATAATAATTATTCCAAATAGATTATATAATTTTATTATATTATTACATATCTATGAGGGTTTTATTATTGAAATTTTATTTGTTTAGGTGTGTTTCACTATGATAGGGAAATAGTCTTTGGTATATTTTAGACTATTGAAAATACATATAATTTTTATACCAATTATAGTCGGATAAGGAATCTGTAAATTCAATTATAATTTGGTTATACATGATATAGATAAAAATGTAGTGGATTTAAAAAAATAATCGTTTCAAGAAGTGTTAATTTAATTAAAATGGGATATAAAAAATTTATAATAATTGAGAAAAATGTATATATGGTATAATTTTAAATAAATAAATTGTATGGCTATAAATTTTGTGTTTTCATTAAAGAAAATTATGTTAAATTGTATTTTATAGGTATTTTAAAATTTTTTGTAATCTTAAATAGGTTTTGATGAAAATATAGACTACATCTATGATTTATGAACACAAGAATTTGTTGAAATAACCTTGATACACATGGGGTATTTAAAACTACAATAACTTTTTGTGTGTGTGGATATAGATGAAAATTTTCTATTGTAGATAGACAATGGGTGTACCACTATGATTATTGATTATAAAGATTATACTAGGAGTGAACCATGTATTTCCATGAGGCTCAATGATCCATTATTTATTTGATTAATCATATAGATCTGAGTTATCCATATGATTTAGGAATGATTAATGGGTTTATAATGCAGTGATCATGTATTTAGATATTGTAATTTGTCATTTAAATATATGGACTGTGTGTTGGAATTTTTAAAACATATCCATATAAAAATGTATGAATTTTATTGAATATTAATAAAAATATCCATGTTTCATGGATTTAGAATGTATATAGAATTTATAATGTTAAGTGACTATATATAAACAAGGAGATCATAGTGGTGGATGTACTATGATGAGTAGACTAAACTTTGAAATATTGGTGGATGGATATTGGAAATCCACCCTACAATGAAACAACTACAATACCAACTAATGGGGGCTACATAGTAGTGAACCCGAACCTACTATCCCTTCTGAGTTTCATTGGGAACCTAGTTTCTACAATTATAGGGGTCTATTTTTTCATTTTAATCTTAGAATTATTTTAAAAACCATTTCAACTCTTTTTATATTGGTTATATGTTTGATCTCTCGCTAGGATTATATATCCTTATTTTAATGTAATTTTTTCATCATTTGAACTCAAGATCACAAGTCGTGTGTCATGGTGTATTCCTAGATTAATTTCTAGTTTTATACATCCCTATATTCTATGTTATGTTATTATAAAATCCTCATGTTATACTAATTTAGGATTTTATTTATTTTGAGTAATTTTTGTATTTATTCTAATTATACTGGAATATATTAGAGTTAATTGTTGTGATAGGATCTGTGAATGTGGAATTGGGGATCCCTAAATATTCTTGTACATTATTTAATTTCATGTACTATTCTCAAAGAAAGAATTACACTATTTTTGTGAGTAGGTGATAAAAAACAAATAGAACATCATTGATTCTCAGGGGAGGAGTAGGAGAAATCTATCACATGATAGAATATTTTATACCATAATTTTATATAAAAATTTATATATTCAAATTAAATTTTTTAAAGTTATTAGTGGTGTTTGGATTACAAAACAGGTGGGGGTATCTCGGTAAATACAGTATTTAACATATCTTATAATTCCTCATTTAGAGTTTTTTAGTAACTAAGGATTAATTTTTTTCTTACGATAGTAGTGTTAATGATTTTATATGATAATTTAACATAGGTTGTTCTATTTTATGCTAACTGATAAGAGGTGATAAATTGTTTTGGTTCATATGTTATTCTTAAAGAATTTTTGGCTTGAATTATATGTCTATAGACTATTATGTCTTTGGAATTGGTTTCCAATTACTAGGGTGATAACATAATACATGGGATTATTTTTTCTATTTATTATGTATTGTGGTGATTATCAATTCAAAATTTAGTATTAATTTGTTTTAGGGATTTTCATGATGACCCGACCCAGGTGCCACAAACCAGTGCACTGTAAACATTAGCGAAAATACCTCAAGTGCAACACCATATACAAAAAAATGTTCTGACTAATAGAGAGAGTCTAATATATAATATGGGGAGACTATAAACTCTAACTCAGAGTAGCATAATAGGATAAATAAATAAACAATAACCAAAAAACAATAGAAAAAAATTGGAATAATTCCATAACCAATAAAAATAAATATCACATGATAAAAAAATATAGGGAAACAATATATAGTCTAATGTAGTAGATATTTCATGCCATATAAGTGTTATGTGTCAATATGGGAAAACCCAAATAAAAAAATAAAAAATCCCAAGAGGGTCCAACAAACCATTTTTTGGTTCTTATATACATGATCCAAACCAACTAGCCATCTAACATAGGGTTATTTTCATTATCAATTCATGCAAACATGAATTCTATTTAGGTACCGTCGAGGAATCTGTAGTAGGGCTTGTGTAAAACACAGTAGTCCACCATTAAGGGAATAGAAAACAAAGTACATTCTATATCATTCTATGTAGTTGTATGTAGAATACTATAAAATCAGGTAAATAGTTTTCACATTTCATTATTCCTTAACTAACCACATTAATTACCAAGGTTCACATTTAATCCCAATCCTTCAATACCATCTTTGGCCCATGCTGGACTTTGAACCATATATTAAAGGGAAAATCAAAATTTGTCATAACATAGGCTTAGATTATACATATAATTTAATTTTATATATTATCTACTTGTAACCATAGTCTAATGTAGATATTTGGGGCCCATAACATCATGTATAGAACCCTATAGGATTTAAGTGCATCTTCACCAATCCAAAACCTAAATTTTTTCTAATACAGGCTTTTAAATCATTAGTTTGTGTAACACAGTCATTGTTATCACATATGGTATTTTGAATCATCAATCCTTTTCCCACACACATTTATAACATATATCCTAATGTTACATATAATACATATGTCATATATATCATGGTTATGTATGGTTGACCTACTTATCAAACATTATCCTCAAAGTGACTGATTTCAATTATCAATTTAATGACAGTTATTTACTTTAATCACATAGAATAATATGAGTAATTCACCATTAAAAAATTTAACAAACATTTAATCATATAAACCATTATCATTTTAAGGATAATCCCATAATCCCATAATTCTATTTATCAATCAAATCATATAAGATTAATTTTCAATTTCATAACCATAATTACCAAATTCAATCCACCTTGTTGAAATCATTTAATTATTTCATGGAAATTCAACTAATAAATTACATGATTGAATTAATTACTTAATCAATTAATTAATATATTTTAGTATTTAATTTGTAAACATTTGATTGAAATTCCACAATACAAAAAATACATTAAAATCCAAAACTTTAGTAGTTGAAATTTAGACCTCAAATTTCAAGATCGTTGATGGACATTCACACATCAAAAATTCAAAAAAAATTTGAAATGGAATAATCCTGATCATAATGGTGTGAGTGATCTAGGACGAAATCCTAGAAATAAAATCAAAAATATTAATATCACAAAAACCCATGATCTAAAAAATTTATAATGGGTAAAATATTCCATATAAAAATTAGAGAATGAAGAGAGAGAAAATGGAAATTAATCACGAAATAATTCACATAGAATCAGAGAGATGATCCTTCAAATAAATCATTAATTCTTAAAAACAATTGGGTTTGAGGATCCTTGGAAGACACTCGGGACATTAAAATTTTTTGGAATGAATTTAGGTCCATGTTGGTTCGATTTTATATTAATATTGGGGGGTTTGGGTATTTAATAAATTTTTAGGGGATTAAAATATCACATTCATGATTTTCTATATGTGGAACTTTGTTTTTCCAAACCATTTAGCTTAACTATGAACCTTTATATAGGGGAACACTTTTTCTCTTATAATAGAGTGGATTTATAAAAACAATCTACCAAAAGTGAAATCCCCCTCTATCTAAAGAATTATGGTTTGTTAGGGTTAAGCATAGAGGATTGGAAAACCATGGGACAACCATACACTTCCCATGTTCTTTCAAAATATAAATGTTCCACACAAAACACCATGAATCAAAAACCCACCCAATGTATAACAAATTAAGGGTAAAATGTTATGAAAAAATAAGCACAAATCATGCCCGAATTTTGAAAATTTTAAAACCTACACTTTGTATTGACTCCCATACCTCATGATATACTCCCATACATCTCTATGATTCTACAGTAAAAATATCGGGTCACTAATCCCTCATATCCACATCTCTATCCCATATTTCATCCTAAACACAACCATTTTTCAACAATACATGAACTTTCATTATATTTATTCCCCTCAAAACAATCTCACTATGATCCACAAAATGTGTCATATAAGCCTCAAGTAAATCATCGAAATCATGGTCAAAATCATCATAATCAATCACATGATAATTATTGGGGTGATAATACAAATTTTGTGACACATGAATAACATCATTCACTACAATTTACCTCTATGGTAGAGCCCAATGGTATGACACTAGCTCAATTCTCTATACAACCAAAACAGTTCCAACAAACCTAGGAACTGACATGCCCTTCCTCTAAATGCTATAGTGACCCAAACTAGGTGACCAATAAAGTTATTCCTGATCAACAACTACAAAAACAAGGTGTTATTAAATTCAATCCATATACGAGTTCTTCTAACTCTATGTTTTGTCCCCATGTTTCTAATTCTGCTGATCCATTTATGATCTCGATTGAATGAAACATGGCCCCAATAGCTCCAACTCATGTACCTCCACCCATCATAGAGGAGATCAGCATGGTCTACAATACATATCCTCATATGGTTCTATATTATTAGTTGACTTATAACCATTTTTATAGGTAAAATCAAAAACCACCATGTGCTTCTCCCAAGATCCACCAATTTGAGGAATGCATGTTCATAGAATATCCTCCAAAACCTATATAACATGATAAAATAGCCCATTTTACTATTGGTGGAAACACACTCTAAAAAATATGTACATATCATGTGCTTTATGTAAGCCCTATCAGAAATGATATGTGAAACATGATTAGTAAAATGAAACGATTCTCTAAGGCACAATGTGTAGATAGACCACCTCCCCATCATAAAAATCCCCCAACATATCCACAAATAATTTGTCCTTAATAGGAAATAAATGTTTTTCTTTCAACAATTGAAACTCAATCACACAAATAGAATATTTCTTTTGAAGAATCTTCTAGAGACCAACCACAAAATTCGTTGTAACTTCATACCGATTCAATTCTAAAATGGGAAGCAGATACAATAAACAAATAAGTTTTTGATAATTGGCATTCACGGATTGAAAACTATAGCATCTTGTCAAGAACTCTATAATCTATTTATTCATTGCTAGCCACAAATACTGTCGATGTAGGATAGGGAATATTTCGTAAAACCTAGATGAACTTCTTATATCTTGGAATGGAATTACAGAATCAACTCATCACATATACAAGTAGTCACAATATAATGGGCACATACATAGATGAAATATCCCACATCTATAGTCTAATTAGATGGTTAATATCCACCTTCAAGAATTTCCCTCAAGGTCAGACACTCTGGATCCTTAAACTACCTTTCCCTGATTTGAAACAAACATATTGATTCCACTAATACTTTTATGTGTCTAATCTTCTCCAGCTTCTATTGAAATACAACATGTATCTCAGCCCGAATGGTTATCGTCTTCCACTTGTAATGAGAATCCTGAACCTCAGGAGTCTGTGTTTTCCTACTCAAGGATTATGCCACACAATTTAGCTTTCGAGGGATATCCACTAGCTTAAAAAATCATATACTCAACACAACTATGATTTTAGAGATTAAAATTTCAAAAAAAAATTATATAAGTCAATATATAATTATTTTTATATTTATTAAACTTTTTAAACAACAAATAATTATTCCAACACTTCAAAAAATAAACCACCACAGTTGATCCGAGTTCATGTTTTGGGTAATTCCAATCATGTGGCCTCAAATTCTAGAACCCATACACCACAACTTTATCCCCCTACAACAATAATGCTCCAATACCCATCTGAGATGCATCAAAAAAACTCAATATTCTCCTCACCTATATTAGGTAGGATCAATATTAGTGTTGTTCTCATCCACTTATTCAACTCCTATAATGAATTTTCACATACTCTAGACAATTCAACCTTTACTCCATTATCTTTCAATCCCATAACTGGTTCTTCCAAGAGAAAAATTCCTCGATTAACCTCCTATAAAAACTCAAAAACATAAAAAAACCATTGTTATAAAGAAAATCATTATTCTACACCTAAGAAAACGCTACCTAAATTTTTAATCAGTTTAATCTGAAACCTTCATCCATGATAATGTGACCCAATAATTGTTTATGATAAATCCATTATTGAAAGTTATATAGCTTGGTCTATAGTTGGTTCTCTCTCAATGTACAAAATATGATTCCAAAATATTTGGAATGATCATATTCAATCTTGGTGTACAAAAAGATGTCATTGAGAAATAAATTTGATCATAGTACGGGTGGATTAATCATTTCCCAAAAAATAAACATGGTTAGAGTGTTTTCAGCATGAATGACATCATAGTGAATTCATAATGGACATAAATTCTTCAGAAAGTAGATTTTGGAATTTCAAAGTTCTATATATTAAATATGGATATGATAATATGAATTAAATCTTTGGTAAAATACAAGATCCCCTCAATAGTTCATAGTGATCATTGATACGTGTAATGGGATATCAGTTATTCACTCTCAAATAGTTAATCATTGATTAATAAACACATTAATACATGGTTTTATCAATTTTTATAGGAAAAAAGACTAAATACATTCAAGGAATGTACTCATAAGGATGAATCCATTAACCATTACCTCTTCCAGTTTAGTATTATATCCATTAATTTCCATTGGTTACATTTTATATGGGAGAATGGAATCCAGCTTAGCTCTTAGAGTGGGCTCTATTTTTTTACCCAAGATCCATCTCAGGTGGAAGCAGTGAGAATTATATAAGGAAAAAATCATAAAACTAATCTAGTATTGGTTGAAATACATCTTATTTCACACCCCCATCATCCAGCAACAGACTTGTATCCTGAGTTTTGAGATCCCCCAATTTTTTATGAAATGTTCCTTAAAAGTATTCTTGAATATCCCACTCTCCATGATGAACATAACAATCACATAGGGGATATGTAAAGAAAACTACCCAATGGTAACAGTATATATCATCTTAGTATGAAACAAACCAATCCATACCCAATATTATGTAGAAGCCTAACATCTCATGAATGAAAACATCAAATAGATAATGATATTCTCTGACCTGAAGAGAACACCCATTAAATAAATAGATGTCTCTCATCCATACTCCCAAATGTGTATTGATTTTTATAACCCCACTCCAAAAATACACCATTAGACTCAACCAATTCACCTAATATAATGTAATGATAGACCCAAATATCAAATAGGGAACTAGAAAGAAAATAAGATATAGAAATAGTACCTCTAATTTTCCATAGCCCAAACTCACTATCCAAAAGTGAAGGATGAGATGAAAGTAATTTACTAGACCCACTTCCCTATATTATAGTCTTATCTCCTTGAACTAAACCAATATATTGATAAAATATCTCATTCCTTGATAGACCACATCTACAACCTCATCCACCATGTCAAGTAGATGTATAACTGCTAGACTATTTTTGTGTATGAGACTCCCTCCCCATACCAATATTCTACCAGGAAGCTCCATCACTACCCATTTCTCATTAATTCCTTAAATACTACTTTATATGTATCATCCTACCACAAGATAGTCAATTAATCGATGGTTAGATACACTCTTTACGATGGTGTCCCGACCTACTGCACTGGTGGAAAATCACTCTATGTATGTCTTATGTAATTGATCCTTCCCCATAGCCACTCATGTTTCCAATTTTCTTGATAACATTTTCATAGTTATTATAACTTCTTTAGGAATATTTATATTTATGTCAATTAGTAGAAACAACATTTCCACTAAATGAATTCTTTTTTAAATTATCCTATAAAATGAGTGTTTGACTCACCAATTAAAATAAATAATTTATCATAATTATATTAACTTATGGAACAATATCACATTTAATCCCATCATGAAAGTGATTTGTTGTAGTTGCCTCATCCCATGCCAATACTAGAAAAAATTGCTTCAAATTAGTAATGTATAAAACATAGTCCATCAAGGACATGGTCACTAGGGTCAACATTATAATCATAGTGGCCCTATACTACTTGAGGTTCATAGGTAAGAATTTATCCAATAACTTATTTTGAAAGATCATCCATTCAATAATTTCCATCTTTAAATCCCATGTTTTGATATCCCTAATACCCTTCTATTTTTATGTAATATGTATGTAGTTTTTTGGACTCGTTTTCAGTAGGAATATCAAATTGTTCTAGAATCCTTTAGAAAGAATCTATCTAAAAATTACCTATATTAGGTCCACCCTCTCTGGTAGAATTTGTAGGATGATATGACTTTACCCCCATGTCTTGTCAGACATACTCTTAACATCCTTCACTAGGCCTATTTCCAAAAGATGCATAAACTAGAAAAAATTTCATGGAACTACCCTCCAAGACCTTCAACCTAAACTATCGGGGCATATAGTTCTACTACTGTAAGAACATTTCCATCAATTTCTTCTTTTCATGTTTCCATCCAGCATCATCATGGAAGAATATCTCTAAAATACCAAACAAACATCATAGAACACAGAACAGATAATTAAAAATAATAAGTTAGAGGAATTTAAATCCATAACAACTCATCCCCCATAACTTGCCACACAGTCAACACTGAGGCATTATCACTACCCTCATTCCTCCCTCAAAAAGGTCATAATTAACATAGTGTTAACAATTTTCACATTACATGATTTCCAATTAGTCACACATTTATCCATTTTAATTTTTCCAATATATCATAATTCAGAATTTTCTATTTCATATTATAGACCTATTCATTAAATTTACCCAAAATGGAAAACAATTTTAATATGAAAAACTCAAATAAAATTAATTATTGTCCACAAATTCATAAAATGTTTCAATACAAAATATGTAATCAATTCTTAAAAAATGCATTCCTACAAAATTATTATTCCATTTTGGTCCATGATAAAAAAAATATAAAAAATAACCACATCACACAATATGGTCATTACTTGAGGTGAAAGAACATTCAACCAAAGAAAAAATCATTAATAATAATTCCAACCAAGAAACATGGTTTACCCCCATAAAAGGGTCTACTATTCTTATGCATGTGCTCTTGAAAAAGGCTCAAATCATCCTAGTATCCCATCATTCATTCCCATAGATCAATAAAAAATAAATTTATATAAAATCCCTTTGATAGCACATTATTATGTCTTGACAGAGGTGTCGCACAACTATGCCCCAAGTTATTTGATCGCCTGACCTCAAGCGCACCTCCCCAAATAGCGATGGCTACTGACAAGTAGTTAGGGTCTAATATAAAACATGGGGATACTATAAAAACTTAATCAATGTAGCACAATAGTGGAAATAAATAAACATTAACCAAATTGAACTAACAATCTAATAGAATAATACAATAACTAAAATATCTCGGTATCACACGATAAACCAATCCAAATAAATAATATCCAAAATAAAGTAGTAGATATGTCTTTTAATATATGTTCCATTTATTAATATGAATAAACCCAAAATAAATACTAGTTATGAACTCTCATGTGGGCCTCAACATCATGTTAGGTTACCCCATCTATTATCTATCCCATCTCATCCATCTAGCATAGTGATATTTTCCAAATCAGGTTCTAGGAACATGAATTATATTTAGTTACCCTATAGGAATACTGAGTAGTGTGTGAGTACAGCTCATTAGTCATTGGTCAATGGCATCTAAAACAAAAAACCAAAATTTAATTTTGATTCAATTTGTATTAGGATTAAAGTACAATGAAGAAAAAATTTATCATATTTTGTTATACTTTTATTAACAAAATGGATAACCATATTCACATTGAATCATAAACCTTCAATAACCAATTCGGCCAGTTGTAGAGTATAAACCATGTACTATAGAGACAATAAAAATTCATTATAACATGGGATTTTATTATCCATTTAATAAAGTTTCATATCATGACTATATGGAACTACAGTGAAATGAGATCATTTTGTATATAGAATGTCATGCTTATCATCGGGTGGCATTTTAAAGCATCATTCTCTATCGAACACCTCATTTTTATCACACATGGGATTTTTAAGCATCAGTCCATGCCCCACAGTTGCAGTTATCCCAAAGAGGATTTTGAATCACAAGTGCTTCCCTACAACATATTATCACATGAATCATAATATCATATATGTAACCCATTACATATATATAATGGTTATGTTTCATTAACCTATTATTGAAAATTCTCATTATAGTGTCACATTTCAATTTTAAATTCAATCATGGTTATTTAGTTTATTCAGATGGAATAATTTGAACAATTGAACATTAAACCATTTATCAATATTTAATCATATAAAAAATTAACCCTTTAAGGTTAATCCTACTCTACGTTAATTACCATTTTCAATAAAATAATATAAAATTTATTATAAATATCATAACTACAGTTAGATAATCCAATTTCTAATGGTCAAACAATTTAATTATCACATGTAATATCAACTATTCAATTTCCCAGTTTTATTAAATAATTATCCAATTAATTAATCTAATTAATGATTAATTTTTCAAAAAAGTAAGTTGAAATTCCCCAATATATACAATATATTATAATTACTATCTATAGGAATAGAAATTTATACCACCTACCTCAAGGTCATTGATAGAAGTTATCCCAATAGAAATTCCACAAACTGAAACTGAACGATCAAGATAACAATAATGAAAGAGATCCTGGACAATATTCTAGACAAAAAATCAAAATGATTAAGATCCAATAAAGACTCTATATAAACCAGCTCTAAATGGGAAAATAATCCATTGGAAATATAATAGAATTATGGGATAGATAATGGAAATAATTTGGGAATGAATATGATAACCAATAGAGAGATTACCATTCGAAGAATTCTTCTATTTTCTAAAAAAGAGAAATGTAATAGGATCCTTGGATATCTCTAGGGATCATTAAAAATTATATTAATTATTTTAGTTCCATTTAGGAGTGATTAGAGATTAACACTACTGTGTTACTTATTTTTAATATAATGTTTTACAGGATAAAAATCCAATGTCCATGATTTCTATATTGGGTTCAAGGATTTTCCAAACCATTCACCTTAATAGTGTGCCTCTCATAAGGGGAACATAATTTCTCTTACACGTGTGCACATTTTGAAAAATCATGTCAAAACATATAATCCTCTTGATTCAATGGTGCACAGTTTTTTGCAGGTCAGCACACAGTTTGGGAAATCTATGCCCCAAACATATACTGGACAAAATCATCCAAAACTCCCAAATTATCACCTTAAACTCCCCGAAAAAAAATCCACCAACCATATAATGAAATAAGTGTAAAAGTGTTCCTAAATAATGATCCTGAGACATCTCTACAAATTATGGGATCTTATACTTTTTTATTAACATATTCATATATTGTTCTTTATATTGATAATGCATTCATCAATGATTGTAAAAAAATTATGTACTAATGACAAGATGAATATACTTATTTATTATGTAGACATTGATAACTCATTATGCATTTTTTATTATTATATAGATAATTATATATAGGTCAATATAATTTATGATGAAGTATATTGAGATAAGTATTTTATTATTTTAGTTTAGTATTTCCCCATGATATCTTCATCACCATTGTAGCAAATTATTTATGTTTGATATTGTATTCACCAATGATTAAATTCGTATAGGTCTATAACCCATTCAATAAAATTATTCCTAAGGATATACTGCATTTATCCATAGTAATAATTCATGTGGTGATTTCTTGTTCAACCATACTTCCAATGTTATAGTTATAGCCCTTTACCCTTACTATATTATTGTATTAGTGATAACACATTCACCATAGTATGGTTATGGTATTTTTGACAATTTATCCACATCAATGTTGATGATAACATGATTTCACATTCACCATCTTTGTAATATAATGATTTTAGTTTGTACAATATTTTTAACTAATGTATAATATATATTTTTCCCATTTATTTCAAAATTTATGATAGGCCATTGAACTACATTTATAAATTATTGATATCCCATTAACACATACTTCATAAGAATGGGGATGACTCGTTCTCCTTATCATTAATATAATGACTAATAATTCTTTTTTTATTAAGGGGGTATCCCATTAACCCTAACCTGAGTATAATATGATGACTAATTCAACTAATCCAAGGTTAAGTGGTGATAAACCATTAACCAGTTTTATAAGGACTATGGTGACAGTACATTTTCCTACTCTTGTTATATGGGTGGGGTCCCACATTTATATTAGAATAGTTTTTGATTGTGATATTTTAGTCAGCATTGATATTGTTTTTACGGATGACAAATCATTTTTTCATTAAGATGTTTTAGACTATGGGAACCCCCTTCCATTATAGAAAATATCAGCACACATATGATCATTCATTATAATGGATGTTATTGAACCCATGCTATAAATGATGATCTGATTATGATTGTTTTGTTGGAATATCTCTCCATTCAATGAAACACATATTATGTGGATTTATTTAGGAATACCATTGGTGGTTTCCTAATGATTATTGTTTATCACAACCCATAAATTAACTTGGATTCATGTACAAATTTTATGATCAAAGATTCAAGTAAAAGAATATTCACAATAGTATATAGTGTTGGTTAGAGGGGAACACTTAAGATGTTGGGGAATTTCATTTCAAAATAAAAAATTCCATTAAACGGATTTGAATCATAAATCCCAAAATTTATAAAAATATCAAATATGGTAGAATTGTAAAATAATAAAATAAAATCATTAAAAATGGTTCTCAACAGTTTCTGGAAAACTGAAATAAAATCATTTTTCAAATACATCAAATTTTGAATCTAGTCATCAAGAATCATACACCATATAGAAACTGCTAAATCCAAAAATCAAATTATTTTTCAACATTTAAAAATAATTATTATTTAAAATAAAAATAATGATTAAAATTAGATATCACATATAGTAAATAAACTTAGGGTTCAGTCGCATGTAGAGACCAAATCCTGACCACTTGAAAATTTACCACTCCCAACCTGTTTATTGTACAATGAATTTATCCACATCCTCGATTGGGTTTTTACAAACATTTTAGGTAGGTAGTTAAAGTAAAACAAAATATTTATCAAAATTTTATTATGGGAGAATATAAATCCAATATACACATAAACTATTCAATATATATATTTATACAGGGGAGTACAAATTAAATGAATTGAAAGAGACTATTTAGCAATCCCTAGTTCACTACTAAAGTCTCTTATAATTAAAAAACTAGAATGAAATAATTCTATAATGATAAATAATAATGATCATGAAATTATGAGAGATAAAATTTACTCTTTCACTATATAATTGATATTATTTGTTCATAATTCATTATGTTTTACTTTGATAGTACTCAAATTATTATTCATAGAATCTGAAGAAAACAAAAGACTCATAAGAATCACTAGATTGTTCTATATTTTTGATAGACAATCAGAATGTACATAATGTAGAGTCAATAAGTTTTTCCTTATGACTTTTCCATTCTTTCTTGTTTGGAAAATCACAAACACCTTATCATTATGGAAAATTTCTTTTATAAGGATAATCTCTTTTATAAAGAAAATCGCTTTTATAAGGAAAATCACTTTTATAAGGAAAGTTGCTTTTATAAGGAAAATCGCTTTTATAAGGAAGATCGCTTTTTTAAGAAAAATTATCCTTATCATATTATCTATATCCATATATTTCTTAAGTATAAGAATCAGATTCATTTCTATATTCTCAGAATCATCTAAAACTTTGGTATGAAGCATTTTGTTTTAGGATCCAAATTTTGGATGAGAACTGTAATGAATTTCCACTCCGAATTCTGGATACGAACTCTGATAAAGTTCTACTCCGAATTCTGGATACGAACACTCATGAAGTTCGACATCGAAATCTCATTACGAATTCTGATGACGAATTCTCATTCCAAATTATCCTTCTGAATTCACCTATTAAACAGAATCTGATCATCTTTACTTTATACACTCCGAATTTATTTAGACTCCATATATTATTTTTTGTTAGACTCCAAACTTTTATTTTGCTTACACTTTTATAATTTGTCTACTCATTAAAATTTTTTTTACACTCCGAACCATCACTCTGAATTTTTGTGTTAGACATAGATCGATATCGTACATTTTGTTACACTTGTTTTGTTATAAAACGATGTCGTCTATTCTGTTATAATCTAACATTTGGTTAAGTTACATGTGTACATGTCCCTCCGATTTTTAATGAAAATATGACCGTTGGAAAGGAGGCCGACCTTACCTATAAATAGGACCTCATTTGAAAGAGTTCAAAATAATAATAACAACTGCTTCGATATTGTGCACACATGCTGTTGAAGTGATTTCTAGAGAGAGAGGCTCTTATCAACTCTCAAAGCTTCGTGCGACTCTGAATGTCGGTGATTACATTCGAGGACTTCCGGGGATAGGAAGACAGAGGTGCCAACTACCTTGAAGTTCGAGGGCTTCCTTGCTGAGGAAGACAGAGGTTGCTGACTACAATGAAGTTCGAGGGCTTCCTTTCTGAGGAAGACAGAGGTTGCCGACTACCTTGAAGTTCGAGGGCTTCCTTGCTGAGAAAGACAGAGGTTTCCAACTACCTTGAAGTTGATGGCTTGCGAGGATAGCAAGATAGAGACTATGATCTTCGTATTGAGGGCTTACCCTGGTGTGGGTAAGATAGACTTTCTTGAAAGTATAAATCAAGGGACCTTTATCCAAGGTTGTTGGATACCCTTCTCTTTGTGTTAAAAGACTTATATCTTGTTACAAGTAGTTTTACTACTCGTTTGTTTCCGCTGCATATTGTATTGTAAGGAATTTATAACTTTCTTATACTTCCTTGATTGTACTCTGTTTCATTCAGATTCTATACGCTTTAAGGTAGAATCTCACTTTGTAATCTTTAGTTATGTTTCAACTTCCGGAACCATATTTCCAGATCCTACTTTCGGAATCTATTTCCAGTTTTAAGCAAGTACATATAACTTGATGTTTATAACTTCATTCCTTATTCCAAGTTTTCATTTGGTGTTAGTGGTTTTGTGAATTTTCCTAGTTTAACATTGTTAAACTTAGCTCTTTCCTTTGCTTAAGGAAAAAATAGTAATTCGTAACTAACTTTAAAGGTTCCAAAGGAATTTTTAAAGTGTAAAATTCACCCCCCCTCTTGTATATTGAGCATCTACATCATTATTTCGATCCTACAATTGGTATCAAAGGAGGTATCTGAAATACTTGTACTCACGTATATGTTTTTCTTGCTCACTTTGTCATTTCGAACTTTTTCATTCCGAACCTTCTCATTCCGAACTTTGTCATTCCAAACTTTGTGATTACAAATTTCTTTTTACTAACAAGTTTGTGTGCCAAAGGTTATCTTAAGTATGGCAGGAGCCAATGTTGGTTCTATTGATAATATAAATCCTACAAGACCACCAATATTTAATGGTAATGACTATGAGTATTGGAGAGATCAAATGAAGACTTTTGTTATCAATACTGGAGTGGGCAACTTTGTTATGCTTACTGGAGATTATACAAATCCTGATAAGGAAGTTAGAACTTTTACTAACCAAGAAAAGCAAGATTGTCAAATAAATTATAAGGTACGCAATACCTTACTTTGTTCAATGACAAGAAATATGTATAGCCAAATTTTTTCTTGTGAGGTAGCTAATTGTATCTGGAAGATGTTTGAAGTTACACACTTTGGTACTTTTAAAGTGATTGAGACTAGGAGAGCTATGCTTAGAGCTAAATACCATGGCTTCAATTTTCCTTATAGTGAACCAATTTTCAAAGTTCAACATAGGTTTATGACTATTGTCAATAGCGTACAGTCTATAGGAGAGAAAGGTTTAGATGATGAAGCACTTGTGGATAAGATAATTGATATCATGCCCAATGAGTGGGAATCCAAAAGAACTACTATAGATGAGAACAGGAAGGTCACTCAAATTTCTCTTGATGGGTTATTCGGAACTCTTCTCCAACATGAAATGAGAATGAAGAGAGATGCTGAAAACATCAAAAAGAAGAATGTGAATGGTACTGTTGCTTTTTCAACAACATCAAATCAGATGAAAGCTAAGACTCTTGAGAGAGTAACCAGATCCAAGTCTACGAAAGTTATTTTCCAATCATATTCTAGTGAGAGTGAAGTCTTTGAAAATGAGTTAGAAAATCATTCTCGACGGATGAACAAGATAGATGGCCAAAGAAGATTCCAATCCAAGTATAAGAAAAAGGAAAGGAAAGATAGGAAAGATGGAGAAGTCACATGTTATGAATGCAAGAGAGCTGGACATATTTGGCCAGATTGCCTTTTGCTCAAAAAGAATGAATGGAAAGAAAGGCATTCAGACAGGAACATAAAGAAGTATTATAAATCCAAAACTAAGAAATTCTTGAAAGAAAATGGTACCTGGAGTGCCAGTGGTGGTGACTTTTCAGATGAATCATCTGATTATGAATCTTTAGAACAGAAGAATCTTGTTCTTATAGCCAGAATACCTATTGATAATCATTGTTTTATAGATAAGGTACGAAATGATGAATCATTGACCATTGTTTCTATAAATTATAATGATAGTACGTATTATAATTCCTCAGATGAAGAATCCTCTTCTGATTAAGAAAATAATTCACCTAATTGTCAAGAAGTTTATAGGTTTGCTGAACTTCTTGAGATTGAGAATTCTAAACTCAACAAAAAACTTGATAAGGAAAAATCTAGGATTTCTATTCTTACGAAACAGATATCAGATCTTTCTAAAGATCTTGATAGAAAAAAAATGCTGATTTTTAAAGTATTTAAAATGATCTTTAGGAAGTATGTTCTGAGAGGAACAAACTTTCTAAAGAGTTAGAAAAAATAGTTTCTAAGAAAAGTGTTTTCGAGCCTAGATCTATTTCTAAAGATAATTATATTGAGGATAAAAACTTGGTTATAAAACTCAAGTCCGAAATTTTTTCCTTAAAGAAGTGTTTATCAAACCTTACCCATGGTAAGGAAAATTTTGATAAAATGTATTCCCAAATACGACCTTTATGAAATAAATCCGGATTTGGTTATACCCATGCAAAAACTATTTTTAGTAACAATTATTTTTTTCCTCAATGTGCCCCATTTTTTTACCAAGTGTCAATGTGGTGGTCACTGCAAAACGAATTTTTCCTTAAACAAAACCAAATCTCTATGATTTCATAAAGATTATTTCTCTAAGAAGATGTGGGTTCCAAAAATTTTGTTGTCTGGAAATCTAGGATCCAAACAAGTTTGGATTCTGAAAGTATAATTATCTTCTTGATTTTAGGAAAATAACGAATGTACCAGCAACAACACATGGTACATGGATAGTGGATGTTCCTGGCACATGACTAGTACGAAAAGCTATTTTGAAAAGATTATTAAAACGAAAGGAGGAAAGGTAAATTTTAGAGATAATGCTAAGGGAGAGATTGCTGGTATTGGTAATATTGTTCTTCTAGGTAAAACTTTGATTTCAAATGTTCTTTTTGTTAAGGGTCTTAAGCACAACCTCATTAGCATAAGTCAGTTATGTGATGAAAGGTACCTTGTGAATTTTAGGAATGATAAGTGCTTAGTTCACAATTCCAAGGAAGAATTTATTCTCGCAGACAATAGGCATGAGAATATTTACACCTTAAATTTAGAAGACCTCAAGATCCATGATTTACCTTGCCTAAGCGCAATGGAAGATCATTCCTGGTTATGGAATAGAGGACTAGGTCACTGTAACCTTATAAACTTATGTAAACTCTCTATGAAGAAACACGTTAAGGATCTACCAGAGCTTAGATTTGATTCTTCTAATGTTTGTGATCCTTTTCAATATGGCAAGAAACATAAATCTAGTTTTAAATGAATTGGTGAAGTCTCAACAACTGATGAATTACAGTTAGTGAACATGGATCTTTTTGGTCCAACTCAAACTGGATGTATTGGAGGCAAATACTATGTGTTTGTTCTAGTTGATGATTACACTAGATTTACTTGGGTCTTTTTTCTAGCAAAGAAATATGAAGCTTTTTCTTATTTCAAAAGTTTTAGAGATCAAGTTAAAAATGAGAAAAACCTTCCATTGAAAACTATTCATAGTGATCATGGAGGAGAAATTCAAAATTATGATTTTGAAACTTTTTGTAGTAGAAAAGGTATTACTCACAAATTTTCAGCACCTAGAACTCCTCAGTAGAATGGTGTAGTTGAGAGAAGAAATAGAATTCTTCAAGAGATAACTAGAACCATGTTGAGTGAATATTCTATAGCTAGACATTTTTGGGCTGAAGCTGTAAGTTCTACTTGCTATACAATAAATCGAGTTTTGATTTGACCTTTTCTTAATAAAACACCTTATGAGTTATGGAATGGTAGAAAACCAAGAATATCCTACCTCAAGGTTTTTGGATGCAAGGTATTAATTTTGAATACTAAATATAACTTACATAAATTCACACCAAAATCCTATGAAGGAATTTTCTTAGGTTATTCCACAACTTCTAAGGCTTATAGAGTTTTTAATAAAAATACTTGTACTGTTGAAGAAACAGTGCATGTAAAATTTGTTGAGTCTGATCCTTTTGTTTTTAAACCATTCCAATATTCATCCTCAGATGTGTTTTCAAAAACAGATAGTCTACATTTGATAGAAGAACTCTCTGATAAGGATAATGTTTAAGAAGATACTTCTGAAGCATTTACCTCAGAAGACTTTCTACCCTATGATGATGAACAGGATTTTCAAAACCCAAATCAGATGTTTCTTAAGAATCATCCTAGTGATAGTATCATCGGTGATGTAAATCAACCTCTATGAACTAGAAGTTCCTTAATAAATTAAGTATAACATCTAGCATTTCTTTCCCAATTAGAACCAAAAATCACTGATGAAGCTTTAGGTGATGATGATTGGATCAAAGCTATGCAAGATGAACTAAATGAATTTGAAAGGAATAAAGTATAGACTTTGGTTGAAAGACCCAAGGAAACTTCTGTTATTGGAGTAAAGTGGGTCTTTCGAAACAAATGTGATGAAAATGGAGTCATAGTAAGAAATAAAGCTAGAAATGTTGCTAAAGTCTATAATCAGAAAGAAGGAATAGACTATGAAGAAACCTATGCTCTAGTATCTAGATTTGAATCTATCTGTATTCTACTTGCCTTTATAGCTTTCTTTAATTTCAAACTTTTTCAAATGGATGTGAAATGTTCTTTTCGAAACGGTTATGTCCAAGAGGAATTTTTTGTTAAACAACCTCCTGGCTTTGAAGATACAAAACATCTTGATCATGTTTTTAGACTTACCGAAGCTCTGTATGGTCTTAAACAAGCCCCATGAGCATGGTATGATAGACTCACTAGATTTTTTACATCAAAATAACTATGTTAAGGGAAATTTAGATCCAACCATTTTTATAAAGAAAGATAAGAAAAATGTTTTGATCGTTCAAATTTATGTTGATGAAATCATATTTGGTTCAACTCAGCAATCTTTAACCGACTCTTTGCAAAACTAATAAAATCTGAGTTTGAAATGAGTATGATGGGTGAGTTAACTTTTTTCCTCAGTTTTCAAATTTATCAAAAACCAGAAGGAACCTACATATCTCAACATAATTATATTAAAGATCTTCTTAAAAATTATGGTTATGACAACACTAAGAGTATAATTACTCCCATTGGTACCTAAAACTCTTTAGATCATGATGAAGCTAGGAAACCAGTAGATCAAACATCTTTTAGAGGTATGATAGGAAGCTTACTTTACATAACATCTAGTCGACTAGACATAATGTTCTCAGTATGCTTATGTGCAAGATATCAATCCAATCCTAAGGAATATCACTTAAAGGCAGTAAAAAGATTTTTTCGCGACCTTAAGGGAACCATGGATCTAGGATTATTTTATACTTCTGGAAATGATTTTGTTCTAAAAAGTTTTTCTGATGCTGACTTTGGTGGATGTAGAATGGATAGAAAGAGTACATCTGGAACTTGTCATTTCTTGTGAGATTCATTAGTTTCTTGGTCTTGCAAGAAGCAACATTTTGTAGCAATTTCCACTACTGAAGTCGAATATGTAGCAGCTGGAAGTTGTTGTGCTCAAGTGTTGTGGATGCAACACACACTCACAGACTATGGCTTGAGTTTTTCTAAAACTCAAATTTTGTGTGATAACACAAGTGCCATTGTCCTATGTAAGAACCCTGCACATCACTCTAATGAAAATCACATATATATTAGGCATCACTTTCGTAGGGATCACACACTAAAAGGAGATATTATTCGTCAGTTTATACGAACGCAAGACCAACTTGCTGATTTTTTTACAAAATCATTGCCTTCTGATATATTTGAATACATTAAACAGATGTCAAGAATGATAACCGTAAGGTAATATTTCTTAATTAACTTCTTGTTGGAAAAATCTCCTTACAGTAATAAACACATTTTCATTGGGGGATTACATTTGATTGTTAGAGTAACTATGTTTTTCAAAGTATGTTTTCAAACATTTCGGAACTAAAATTCCGGAATGGGTATTTTTGGAACTGAAATTTTCCAGAATGGATATTTTCGTATAGAAAACTTCTAGAATAGAAATTTTTGTATTGAAAAATTCCAGAATGGAAAATTTCGTACTGGTGTTTCCATAATGAGATTTTCGTACCGAGTCTTTCATAATGAGCTTTTCATATTCAATCTTTCGTAATGAAATTTTCTTACTGAAATCCTTATTATTTTGTTTCTGAGTTTTCCGTACTGAGATTGTTTTTCGTAGTGAGTTTTGCGAACTATTTTTTTCCATAGTTATTTTTTTCTTCAAATATTACCCATTACGAATAATCCTCTTAAGCCAATCTAAAAGGTATGATTTCCTTACTCAAGTTTTTTGTAATCATACTTTACTTGCTGGTGTTTTCATATATTATGTTTTCGGATTTTAGCTTTCTTAAATGTAACACCCGAGACTTTTATGAAATATAAATCATCAAAGGAATCTTCTTCTACACACAACACTAGCTTGGCTTACTTTACACGCAATCGCGACCTTCCTCGATAGCTTGCATTGTACGCAATACCGAGTTTCACTAAACGACGATATCCTATTAAAATATTATAGCCGTTATGAATAGTAATAACCACTTTTTGAAATTTTACCTTTCAAAATGGACTTCATTTTTGGATTTGGAATACCGAAATTAGCCTAGGGTGAAATTTTGGTATTTTTCTGAAAACTTTCAATTTTTGATGAATAGTGAAACCACTAAGTGGTAGGTTAAAAACTGAATTTTGCATAAAACATAATTTCACCGCTTCTGTGAATGGAATTTCAAAAATCCGACAGACACGGTTGATATCAGTAAGTAAAATGTGGTTCAATGAGATAAAAATAATTTTTTTGGTGAATAGTAACTTTTTACTTTTTTTTACCGCGGTTAATAGTAAATAGGGTAACTAAGGGTAATATGATATTACTATTACCCTAACACATATCCTAATTCTATTGTATACGTGTAATTCGACCAAAAAAAACCTTATGAATATAATTTGACCATTTAGGTCCACTTGGATTAGATTATGACATTTAATATTATTTTATTTAATGAATAGTTAAAATAGTTAAAATCAAAGTTTAATAACTAAAAAATTTTTAATATGGGGTTATACATAAGATAAATTCGACTATAAATATTCATTAGAAAGATAAAAAGAGTTCCTACATAATTATTTTTTATTTATAATTTTTAGACTTTACATAAATTAATTTATTTATGACACAACGATGATGCAGTAATTACCCTTTTAAAAAAATGTTAACATAATTGATGTTATAAATGCTCAAATAACTGTAATTTGAGACTTTTTATGAATTACACTAATTTTATAGGTTACTATGATATATTAGTGTTGATTTAATCAACTTGGTTCAAACATATAATTCTGTTATGACTTTCACAAAAATCATATATCATATAGTGTCAAAATTGACACAAAATAGTTTTTAAATCAAATATTATATTATTAATTGTTATTTTATTCCTAAAAATCTAAGGTTCGGAAAAATAACATAGATAAGGATATATATATTAATAATAAACAACTTGGGGTTCGTTTGGCATGTTATAGTAAGTGTATTAACCATATAGTGTAAGAAAACAAAAAGACACGGTAAAAGTTAAATTATTTAACTTAGAGTTAAATCTAATTGATAAGGTTAAAATAATAACCTAAACTTGTCTAAATCCTATTGGTTGATAGTATTTAGACCCATACCCACTTTACCTTCGAAATAAGACCCTTTGGAACCATTATAAACCGATTTTGACTTTAATATAAAATAATATTTTGAGATATTCCTAAGGTGCCCCTCTCCTCCCTTATAAAAGGGCACCTCCTCCCCCTCCTCCTCACACCAATTTGAGCACTCTAGATCGGCCAACCCCTGCCAAAATCCATTCTCCACTTCCATAGAATAATCCTAGAGGTCCTGGTCTTCTTCAAAGACCAATCTTAGTTCCCTAAGTGGAGGATTCAAAGAGGCGTTTCAAAGAAGAGGTAATATCCATTACCGATCTTTTCAATTTCATTCTTCTTCAACTTCTTCTTATTTAGTTGTTTCATGATAAAGTAATAACATTAGTATTACTTACATACTTATATGTTATTATAAATATGAAACAACCCTAATTCACCTTATATCCATCCTACGGAAAAATGAAATCACTGCGCGTGCGTACGTACGGAATACCGTCTCCACGCCGTGGTGTAATCTATTTTCCACCATCACCTTACAAGGATGGGTATAATGGTGTAATGAGTAACTATATATGATTATTATAAAGTGATATTGATACTGAAATAGTATAAATACACTTAAATACAATTCCACGATCATGGGAACAATATCATCGCTCGTGCGTACGTACGAAATACCGTCTCCACGATGTGATGCGACTCGTTCTACATGATCATCATTACATAGTAATTATATAAATGAATTGAATGAAATAATGTGATATATGTTACACTAATACCATTCTGGATATAACGTATCTATAACCTTTAAAGAAGAATAAGAATTTATTCGACAAAACACGCATAAGAACAAAAGGCAATAAAGACCTGAGTAACAAGTTACAATGAAATATTACTAATAAGAAACTAAGAATATGACCATATATGATATCATATCAATATGTATGATTCTATAATAAGTCAATAACATTATTTAAACCATTATACAGGAGCTTCGGACACGTACAATGTAAATCAGACCTAAGGTAAGGGGAAATATCACAATCTCATCCGAGATTGTTTATACTTTGGTATTTACTGGGGTGTATTTTATCATCCACATCCATGTTCCCTCAATATGTAATATTGTTTCCATACACTTACAATAGTTTAAATCCAATTTTACCCTTCGGTTAGTTTTTAGTAAAGAATATGAAAGGAATCTTTTGTCGTTTTTTTTCATACGATGTACTTTTTGACTTTTCCGACAAAAGTACGAAGAATGTTTTTTTTAACTTATACGGCATGAATGGATTTTTAAAACATTAATTCAAAGAAGCTTCCCTTAAAATTTTTCAAGTTTATTTTTAATCAACTTCTTTTAGTTTATAATTGTATGACATGTTAAGACAAGAAAAGTGTTTTTGAAGAAGAAAGGATATTTTCCTCAAGAATGGAGTTCAAGTGTTTTATCAAAATTATTTTCAATCTATGATAATAAAGGGTTCTGTTTTTATCCCTATTATTACATTGATTTGATTATGTTGTGAGGGAATTATTTTTATGAAGTCATTTACCTTATATTATTTGTTTTATGATGTCATGATGTTTCAAGAATCCCATTTTTGTTACATGTGTTATGCGATGATGTATGATTTATGATTATGTGGAACACATAAGAAAGGATTCATTATAAGATGGGTGGGACCTATATCTCCCTCCAATTCATTGGGTAAAGATTTATATCTCATGAGATAGACATGGCTAGAACGGAAGATTATTTCGGTTCAGTGATACAGGACTGAAACGAGGAGTGAACTCGGTTCAGAAATGGACTTTGTCCGCTAAGATAGTCTTGGAAATGAGTCATGACTAACAGGAAATGATTTTCCATGATTATGTGTGCATGCCACAAAGTTTCAAGTTTTATGTTATGATTATGGGGATCTCATTTTCACTTCTATGATTTATTCCATGTTAAGATATTATGATCTCTTTTGCAGGTTATGATTTTCAAAAAGATATGATCTGAATTTTATTTCCTTTATTTTCCCTTACTGAGAATTTGAGCTCACCCTTTTATGATTTCTTTTCCCCAGGTCAGGAAAATGGATATTAAGTAGAATATTCTAAAAGGGACCCTAGATATGATGAAATAAATGGGAGACACTGTAGAATATTTATGAACCCGTTGTTTATGTTTCCCAGTTTCTAAAGACACTATACCTATACGGTCCTTTGTGGTTTTGTCCTATGTTCTAATAAGTGTGCTTAAATTTTGATGTATTAAAAATGTATGTAAAGTATGGGTCGTTATAGTTTGTATCAGAGGAAAGGTATAGTCAACCTTCGGAAGCTAGGATTCGAAAGCCTTCGTAAGAACCCTAAGGATAATTCTAAGCATAGAACACAATCTTAGTGTTTTAGAAATGGCCATGAATACCCTAGGATAAGACCTTAAGTGTGATATTTTATTCTTGATTATGTGGTTTTCCTATTATAATTAGTGTTTCTCACACTATTCTTCTTGGTTTTAGTCAATGGCTAGAACCCAGAGGAACCGTGTTAATACGGAATGCGACGGGAAATGCAATGATTGTCCCCCTAAGCAACCAAACGTTATGGGAGATGGAATGAAAAATCTTGTAGCCATGCTCACAAAACATTCTCAAGATATGAATCATGCAGGATTTACAAACGAGCAAAGGAAGGAGCAACATTCTGTTGAATCCTTCATGAGGCAACGTCCACCTTCTTTCAGCGGGTCTACTGATCCATTAGTTTCTGAACAATGGATTAGCACTACTGAAAAGATATTTTCAGTTCTTCAATGTTCTAAACATGATAAAGTCATCCTATCAGTGTATCATTTGGAAGGAGATGCTGATCAATAGTCGGATCTTATTAAGAATACGAGGAAAAGGGATTAAATTGAGTGCATGGAATGGGACGAGTTCAAGAACTTATTTTTCAATAAGTACTTCCCTCGTATTCTCTGAACAAAGATGGAGAAAGAGTTTCTTGAACTGAAGCAATGGGATGATGAATCTGTTGGTACCTATGAAGCAAATTTTACAAGACTTGCAAGGTACGCTTCTGGTATTATTATTCAACCTGAGAGTAAGATCGATCGATTCTTTAGTGGCTTAAAACCAAGTCTTCGAAGGGCGTTAGCCATAAGGGACATCAATAGCTACGAGGAAATTGTTCGATGTTCTCTCAAAGTTGATATGGATATTGGAGTAACCCATCAGTCACATGGGTTTGATAAGAAGAGGAAAATGGAATTCAAAGGAAAATCTAAAGAGCACACTTAAAAGAAGATGAGATTTCCCTTATCCTCAAAGTGTGGAAAGAAACAAGGAGGGAGTTGTCTTAAAGGGACAAGTAAATGTTTCAAATGTGGAAAGGAAGTTCATCGGGCATTTGAATGCCGCGATAATGGGAAGAAGATGTCTAATGATGCTAACAAAGGAACGGATGCACAGAATGAACCTACTACACTTCAATGTTTCATGTGCAAGGAGATGGGGCATTATGCCAATCAATGCCCAAATCCAAGGGTTGATGATGATGGTAGACGTCAACAAACTCTTAAGGCTAAAGACAAAGGAAAGTCGCATGCAATTTCTATCAGCGATGTGGAGTACGATAACGAAGTGGTGAAAGGTACAATTACCATCCAATCTAAAGTACCAAATGTTTTATTTGATTCTGTATCCACCCACTCTTTTATTTCAGAAAAATTTTCTAAGGGTATCACCGTATTACCTCAATAATTAGATGTTGAGTTAGATGTGACAACACCTAATGGCACAACAGTCGCATCAAAAGTTTTTAATTCTTCTCCGATCGAAGTTTGTGGGAAAGTGCTTCCTGCAAATCTTGTGATCCTTCCTTTAGTGGAATTCGATGTGATTCTTGGCATGGATTGGCTTTCTTTATACGGAGCACATATCAATTTCCAAAGAAGGGAAGTCACATTTCATATTCCAGATCAATCTATGATCGTATATCAATGCAAGGATGAACATAACATTCCAGTGGAAATTTCTTCCATTTTATGGGTATTGACTCCACTAAATGAAGGTTATTTATCTCAAATGGTTGCTGAGAAACTCACGATTAAGAATATGCCCATCGTACGAGAGTTTGATGATGTCTTTCCAGAGGAATTAACGGGTCTTCCACCAAATCGTGAAGTTGAGTTTTCAATAGAACTCATACCGGATGCTTTGCCTATTTCAAAGACACCTTATAGAATGGCCCCAATTGAGTTGCAGGAATTGAAGAAGCAACTCCAAGAGAATCTTGATAAGGGGTTCATACGCCCTAGTGCGTCACCTTGGGGAGCACCTGTTCTATTTGTTAATAAGAAAGATGGATCAATGAGACTCTGCATTGATTATCGAGAAATTAACAAGATCACTATCAAGAACAATTATCCTCTCCCACGCATTGATGACTTATTTGACCAACTACGCGGAGCTCAATACTATTCCAAGATTGATCTTTGTTTAGGGTATCATCAATTAATGGTCAAAAGGGAGGATATACCAAAGAAGGATTTCCGTACAAGGTATGGACACTATGAATTTATAGTGATGCCATTTGGTCTTACTAATGCCCCTGTTATCTTCATGGATCTGATGAATAGAGTCTTTAGAGACTATCTTGATCAATTTGTGGTAGTCTTTATAGACGATATTCTTGTCTATTCAAAGAGCAAGTAAGAGCATGAAGATCACTTGAGAATTATATTGAAGACCCTAAGAAAGGAGAAGCTTTATGCCATATTTACCAAGTGTGAATTTTGGCTTCAAAAAGTTGCATTTTTGGGTCACATAATCTCAAAAGAGGGGATATCTGTGGATCCAGCAAAAACAGAGGTTATCGAAAGATGGTCGAGACCAACAACAGTGACCGAGATCCGAAGTTTTCTTGGTTTGGCTGGATATTATCGACGTTTTGTGAAAGATTTTTGACGATTATCTAATCCACTCACCAAGTTGACTCGGAAAGGAGTTAAGTTTGTTCGGACAGAGAAATGTGAAGATAATTTCAAGGAGTTGAAAAGAAGGTTATCCAGTGCACCTGTGCTCACACTGCCTTGTAGTGGAGAAAGGTTTGTGATCTACAGTGATGCATTCAAGAAGGGATTGGGGTATGTTCTTATGCAAAATGATATGGTGATATCTTATGCCTCACGATAGTTGAAAATCAATGAGCAAAATTACCCAACACATGATTTGGAGTTAGCTGCGGTAATCTTTGCATTAAAGATTTGGAGCCATTACCTTTATGGTGAAAGGTGTGATATTTATACGGATCATAAAAGTTTAATGTATATTTTTACACAAAAGGAGCTGAATATGAATTAAAGAGATGGTTGGAGCTGATTAAGGATTATGACTGCTCAATCCATTACCACCCTAGGAAAGCAAACAAGGTGGCAGATGCATTAAGTCGACAAGACCATGATAGTTTATCCATGATGAGGATCACAAAAGATCCAATATTTATGGATTTACAAAGGATGGATCTTGGAATTATAATGGAAGGGGAAAAATCTTATCTTTATCAAATTAATGTTCAACCATCTATACATGTGAAGATTAAAGAGGCACAGAAAGAAGATGTCGAGTTACAAAAGAAGGTGAGAAATGTTCTTGTATTCAACCTTGATTGTGATGGGATAATAAAGTTCAGGAATCGGGTTTGTGTTCCTCCCATCCCCGAATTAAAGAAGCAGCTGCTGGATGAGGCTCATAGTTCTTCATTCTCTATTCATCCTGGAAGCACGAAGATGTATAGGGACCTGAAAGAGTACTTCTGGTGGGATGGCATGAAAAGAGATGTTGCTGAATATGTCTCTCGATGCTTGGTTTGTCAGCAAGTTAAAGCTGAGAGACAGAATTCTAATGGAATTTTACAACCATTACCCATAACCGAATGGAAATGGGAAAACATTACTATGGACTTTGTCACAGGACTTCCTAAAACATTCAGAGGCAATAATGCTATCTGGGTCATAGTTGATCGTCTTACAAAGTCTGCACACTTCATTGCTATTAGAGAGGATTTCTCTCTGGATCAGCTTGCCAGGATATATGTAAAGGAAGTGGTAAGATTTCATGGAGTACCACTTTCTATTATATCCGATCGGGATCCGAGATTTACCTCGAAGTTCTGGTGAAGTCTTCAGCATACTCTAGATACAGAGTTGAGTTTCAGCACTGCTTATCATCCTCAGACAGACGGTCAGTCTGAGAGAACAATTCAAACCCTAGAAGATATGTTGAGAGCTTGCTCTATGGATTTCAAAGGAGGTTGGGATCAACACCTACCTTTGGTGGAATTTTCTTATAATAAAAGCTTTCACTCCAGTATTCAGATGGCTCCTTATGAAGTCTCTATGGAAATAAATGCAGGACTCCAACTTGCTGGGATGAAGATGGAGAAAGAAAGCTATTAGGACCTGATCTTGTTGATGAAATGGTAGAAAAGGTCAGATCTATTCAACAACACATAAGAGCAGCTCAGAGTCGACAGACAAGTTATGCCGACAACCGAAGAAAAGACCTAGAGTTTGAAGTGGGTGATAAAGTGTTCTTACGAATATCTCCCTGGAAGAGGGTTATGAGATTTTTAAAGAAGGGGAAGTTGAGCCCTAGATATATCGGTCCTTTCGAAATATTGGATCGTGTTGGAAAGGTAGCATACCGATTGGCACTTCCAACAAATCTCTCTCAAGTTCACGATGTGTTACATGTATCTCTCATGAGAATGTACATACCTGATCCTTCACATGTCCTCAGCTCAGAAGGTATACCGCTGGAGAAAGATCATTCTTATGAAGAACAACAGATAGAGATTCTGGATCGTAGCGAAAAAGTCCTACGAAACAAGACCACTCGATTGGTGAAAGTTTTATGGAGGAACCACCAATTTGAAGAAGCTACATGTGAGCTTGAGGATATGATGAGGGAGAGGTATCCTCATCTGTTTGTTACAAAGTGACGAATTTCGAGGGAGAAATTCATTTTAAGGGGGGTAGAATGTAACAACCGAGACTTTTATGTAATATAAATCATCAAAGGAATCTTTTTCTACACACAACACTAGCTTGGCTTACTTTACACGCAATCGCGACCTTCCTCGATAGCTTTCGTTGTACGCAATACTGAGTTTCACTAAACGACGATATGCTATTAAAATATTATAGCCGTTATGAATAGTAATAACCACTTTTTGAAATATTATCATTCAAAATGGACCTCATTTTTGGATTCGGAATACCGAAATTAGCCTAGGGTGAAATTTTGGTATTTTTCTGAAAACTTTCAATTTTTGATGAATAGTGAAACCACTAAGTGGTAGGTTAAAAACTGAATTTTGCATAAAACATAATTTTACGGCTTCTGTGAATGGAATTTCGAAAATCCGACAGACACGGTTGATATCAATAAGTAAAATGTGGTTCAATGAGATAATAATAATTTTTTGGTGAATAGTATCTTTTTACTTTTTTTTACCGCGGTTAATAGTAAATAGGGTAACTAAGGGTAAATATGATGTTACTATTACCCTAAAACTTGTCCTAATTCTATTGGATAAGTATAATTCGACCAAAAACAACCTTATAAATATAATATGACCATTTAGGTCCACTTGGATTAAATTATGACATTTAATATTATTTTATTTAATGAATAGTTAAAATAGTTAAAATCAAAGTTTAATAACTAAAACATTTTTAATATGGGGTTATAAATAAGATAAATTAGACTATAAATATTCATTAGAAAGATCAAAATATGTCCTACATAATAATATTTTATTTATAATTTTTAGACTTTAAATAAATTAATTTATTTATGACACAATGATGATGCAGTAATTACTCTTTTAAGGAAATGTTAACATAATTGATGTTATAAATGCTCAAATAAATGAAATTTGAGGCTTTTTATGAATTACACTAATTTTATAGGTTACTATGATATATTATTGTTGATTTAATCAACTTGGTTCGAACATATAATTCTGTTATGACTTTCACAAAAATCATATATCAAATAGTGTCAAAATTGACACAAAATAGTTTTTAGATAAAATATTATATTATTAATTGTTATTTTATTCCTAAAAATCTATGGTTCGGCCAAATGACATATATACGGATATATATATTAATAATAAACAACTTGGGGTTCGTTTGGCATGTTATAGTAAGTGTATTAACCATATAGTGTAAGAAAACAAAAAGTCACTGTAAAAGATAAATTATTTAACATAGAGTTAAATCTAATTGATGAGTTTAAAATAATAACCTAAACTTGTCTAAATCCTATTGGTTGATAGGATTTTGACCCATACCCACTTTACCTTAGAAATGAGACCCTTTGGAACCATTATAAACCGATTTTGACTTTAATATAAAATAATATTTTGAGATATTCCTAAGGTGCCCCTCTCCTCCCTTATAAAAGGGCACCTCCTCCCCCTCCTCCTCACACCAATTTGAGCACTCAAGCTCGGCCAAACCCTGACAAAACCCCTTCTCCACTTCCATAGAATAATCCTAGAGGTCCTGGTCTTCTTCAAATACCAATCTTAGTTCCCTAAGTGGAGGATTCAAATAGGCGTTTCAAAGAAGAGGTAATATCCATTACCGATCTTTTCAATTTCTTTCTTCTTCAACTTCTTCTTCTTTAGTTCTTTCATGATAAAGTAATAACATCAGTATTACTTACATACTGATATGTTATTATAAATATGAAACAACCCTAATTCACCTTCTATCCATCCTACGGAAAAATGAAATCACCGCGCGTGCGTACGTACGAAATACCGTCTCCACGCCGTGGTGTAATCTATTTTCCACCATCACCTTACAAGGATGGGTATAATGGTGTAATGAGTAACTATATATGATTATTATAAAGTGATATTGATACTGAAATAGTATAAATACACTTAAATACAATTCCACGATCATGGGAACAATATCATCACTCGTGCGTACGTACGGAATACCGTCTCCACGATGTGATGAGACTCGTTCTACATGATCATCATTACATAGTAATTATATAAATGAATTGAATGAATAAATATGATATATTTTACACTAATACCATTCTGGATATAAGGTATCTATAACCTTAAAATAATAATAAGAAATTATTCTGAAAAACACGCATAAGAACAAAAGGCAATAAAGACCTGAGTAACAAGTAACAATGAAATATTACTAATAAGAAGCTAAGAATATGACCATATATGATATCATATCAATATGTATGATTCTGTAATAAGTCAATAACATTATTTAAACCATTATACAGGAGCTTCAAACACGTACAAAGCAAATCGGACCTAAGGTAAGGGGAAATATCACAATCTCATCTGAGATTGTTTATACTTTGGTATTCACTGGGGTGTATTTTATCATCCACATCCATGTTCCCTCAATATGTAATATCGTTTCCATCCACTTAAAATAGTTTAAATCCAATTTTACCCTTCGGTGAGTTTTTAGTAAAGAATATGAACGGAAGCTTTTGTTGTTTTTTTCGTATGAGGTACTTTTTGACTTTTCTGAAAAAAGTACGAAGAATGTTTTTTTAACTTATACGGCATGAATGGATTTTTAAAACATTAATTCCAAGAAGCTTCCTTTACAAGTTTTAAAGTTTTTTTTAATCAACATATTTTAGTTTATAATTGTATGACATGTTAAGACAAGAAAAGTGTTTTTGAAGAAGAAAGGATATTTTCCTCAAGAATGGAGTTCAAGTGTTTTATCAAAATTATTTTCAATCTAAGATAATAAAGGGTTCTGTTTTTATCACTATTATTACATTTATTTGATTATGCTGTGAGGGAATTTTTTTTATGAAGTCATTTACCTTATATGATTTGTTTTATGATGTCATGATGTTTCAAGAATCCCATTTTTGTTACATGTGTTATGCGATGATGTATGATTTATGATTATGTGGCACACATAAGAAAGGATTCATTATAAGATGGGTGGGACCTATATCTCCCTCCAATGCATTGGGTAAAGATTTATATCTCATGAGATAGACATGGCTGGAACAGAAGGTTATTTCGGTTCAGTGATACAGGACTGAAACGAGGAGTGAACTCAGTTCAGAAATGGACTTTGTCCGCTAAGATAGTCTTGGCAATGAGTCATGACTAACAAGAAATGATTTTCCATGATTATGTGTGCATGCCAAAAAGTTTCAAGTTTCATGTTATGATTATAGGGATCTCATTTTCACTTCTATGATTTATTCCATATTAAGATATTATGATCTCTTTTGCAGGTTATGATTTTCAAAAAGATATGATATGAATTTTATTTCCTTTATTTTCCCTTGCTGAGCATTTGAGCTCACCCTTTTATGTTTTCTTTTCCCCAGGTCAGGAAGATGGATATTAAGTATAATATGCTAAAAGGGACCCTAGTTATGATGAAATAAATGGGAGACATTGTAGAAGATTTATGAACCAGTTGTTTATGTTTCCCAGTTTCTAAAGACACTATACCTATACGGTCCTTTGTGGTTTTGTCCTATGTTGTAATAAGTGTGCTTCAATTTTGAAGTATTAACAATGTATGTAAAGTATGGGTCGTTATATTAAATCTTTGTTTTAATAAAAACCTCAAAAGATCGGATTCATGTTTTCTTAAGAATTGGTTTTCAACCGTCAGATCTGATCTCAGCTTGTTACAACCGTTCGATCAACCGAGGAAGATGAACCGTTATATCGTTTCCTATATAAAGGGGACCCCAAATACTCATCCCACATTGGTTTTTCAAGCTTCAGCATCCTGAAGCTCTGCCTCTCTATTTTAAGGCCATTCCGATCTTCAGTTAACTCCGTTCCGAACTTCTCATAAGTCTTCAGATCCGAATTTCTGTGGAAGTAGCTTCTCAAGACATGTCTTCCTCTAAGTCGATTTCCAAGTGGTTAGTATATAGGGAAATGTTGGTTCATCCTTATTTCTTCAACAAGTATGATTCTCTTACATCCAAGAACATAAATCTTAACGGATGAGAAGATGTTGTTGTATCTAAGCCAAGGAATCAAGATGAAGTATACTCGGATTTACTTTTTGAGTTCTATGAGACAGTTTCCTTCATTAAATAAAATGATAGGGAGAAATTGTCATTTATGTCTTATGTAAATACTTATAAATATTCTTATGCGAAGGCAGCCATCTTGTTAGAGATGAATAATGAAGAAGAATCTGAGTTCATCTCTCATGTGTTGCCGGATTCAAAAGGAAGCTTTGATAAGGAAAAAGCTTTGGAGACTCTCGGATTGTCAGATGACAAGGCTCCGAAGATTGATACTCTGTCTAAAAATTTTCAGATTCTAGAATTATGGGTACAAGGATTTATCGTACTGAGAAAGGGTGACAAAGACAGTTTGAAGAAGAGCGAGATTTATATTCTAGATTTTCTGATAATTCTGAGGAAGTTTAATATGATGAAACACATTCTTGTAACCATTGAGAATGTTAAGAAAAGAAATATGAGAGCTCATATCATAATGTATTTAGCAATCATCTCGAAGTTAATATTTCAGTGCTTTGAGTATTATAAGGAGGCTTGCAAGTCTAAGCCACGATTTTGAAAAATTATGTTGGTGAGTGATGGTAATCTCAAAAGAATGGATGTTTCCTTCGATAAAAAGACTGGTTAGTTTGTTGATTTACCAGCTCAAGAAGAAGTTGTTCTACAAGTTGGTGAACCTGAATCCTCTAAGCCAGTGAAGAAGAGAAAGTTGAAAGAAGTTGAAGTTGAAGCAGAGAATCCCAAATCTAAGGATGTTCATTCCACACCTCCAAAACCGATGAAGAAGAAAGTTTATCCTGATGAGGTAGTTGCTAAGTGGAGGGAAATAAAAGAGAAGAGAGTGGAAGGGGAGCCTCAGTTTGGCTTGGATCCTGCGGAGGCTAGGGCCTTGAAGGAGAAAACATCGGATGAGCTGGAAAAACAAGTGAAAGAAAAGAAGCTTAAGAAGAAGATGTCTGAAGCTAAAGTAGTTCAGACTTTATTGAAGATTAATGAGATGGCTTCTGAACACATTCCCGTTCCGAGATCTTTTTCTTTGGAATCTCTTCCTGAGACTCCAGGAAGAAACTATGTCACTCTGGAAGAGGCAGTTTCTAAGCATGTATAAGAAGTTGAGCAAATTGAGCAAGTGGAATAGGAAGAAGCAGCTGGTGAAGGTATTGGTGAGACCGGAAATCTATTTAAGCAAATAGACAATTATAAGGGGACACCTTCGGAACATTTGTCGCTCCAAACTTCAGAAGATGAGTCCTCTAAGTTAGTCACTCCAGGGAAGGATGAGGAGAAAGAGGAACAAAAAGTATCTTATCATGCAGAGGAAGAAAAAATTCTACATGATATTGCTCAAATAAAGGATGTAGAGGATGGTGCTCAAAAAGATATTGATGATGAAGACAATATTGGTCAAGTGTCTGATAGTGAAAAGAGAACTCTGGAATAGGAATCCATTCCGAAAAAGGACAAGGGAAAGCAACTTGTTGATGATACCCTGAGCTCAGTGGATGTAAAGAGAAGGGAACTTCGTGATTCATCTATGAAGAAGGATGATCAAATTGAAGAAGAAAATTCTCTAAGAAAAGTCTCGGATTCGGATTCATCTTCGTTGGGGCATGACTTTGTTGTTCAGTCATTAAAGAAGTTGGTGGGTACTATTCTGACTTTCTCTTGTATTGACTCATGATGCCAGATGCTCTAACATTCTTTGAATTAGAAAACAGACTCTGTATCCATGGTTATGGACAAATGTGTTGAGATAGAGGCTCAGTTCAAAACTTTTCTGGTCAGCTTTGAAGCCCACAAAATATCTTCAAGAGAATGACAAGTTGGTCTTGGAAAACTGTAGATGAGATGAGGCTATTTGATGAATTCCATGATAATGTTAAGGATTCTTTTGAGACAGAAGATAAGAGGATAAAATAACTTACTTATACCTTTGAAGAAAAGTTAACAGCTGAAAAGAAATTCCGGATTCAAGAAGTCAGAGATATGAATGGGATGATGAATTCTGTTTCTCAAAATTGGATGTATGAAAACGATCATCGGATTGAGTCTGAAGAGTAGTTTTTAAAGAAAGAACAAATCATGAAGGCTCAGGAAGAAAAGCTTTAATCCCAGGAAGAAAATATTGATGCTCAAAGTGCAAGAATAGTTGTATTAGAGAAGCAAGCTGAGGAAGAGCATATAGAATTGAAGAAGATAAAGATTATTCTTAAGGGTCTCATGGTGAAGTAAAAAGGTCCAAAATAGACAAATCCGATATTTTTTTGTATCTTAACCTTTCTTGTTTTTTTAACATTCAAACATAATGAAAATTGTTCTGGCTCATCTCTTTTGTTGTTGCTACAAATTTTTCAGGTACTTTGTTATATTTTCCATTACCTCAATTTTTTTTGATAATCATAAAGGGGGAGAAGGAAAATAACCCTAATAATGGGGGAAAAGGAAAAATAATCTTAACAAAGGGGTGAGAATGAAAAAGAGCTCTAATAGAATTTATCTAAGGGAGAGTTTTTCATTAATGAAGACATTCTAATTCTTAATGAAATATCATTCTGGAAATCTAGAATACGATCGTTAGAGTTTCAAAGTCTATGGGGGAGTTAGTAGTATTCATCAAAATACATAAGAAAAGGGAGATAAGCCTTATTGATTTCTTTCTTCTTAGACTTTCTTTTTTGTAAGGTGGTTTGTGCTTTCGAAAAAGGGGGAGATTATTGAGTCAATAAGGTTTTCCTTATGACTTGTCCATTCCTTCTTGTTTTGAAAATCACAAACACCTTATCTTTAATGAAAATTGATTTTATAAGGGTAATCGCTTTTATAAGGAAAATCGCTTTTATAAGGAAAATTGCTTTTATAAGGAAAATTGCTTTTATAAGGAAAATCGCTTTTATAAGGAAGATCACTTTTGTAAGAAAAATTTTCCTTATCATATTATCTATATCCATATATTTCATAAGTATAAGAATTAGATTCATTTCTATATTCTCGGAATCATCTAAAACTTTGGTATGAAGCATTTTGTTTTAGGCTCCGAATTCTGGATGAGAACTGTAATGAAGTTCCACTCCGAATTCTGGATACAAACTCTGATAAAGTTCTACTCCGAATTCTGGATACGAACACTCATGAAGTTCGACATCGAAATCTCATTATGAATTCTGATGATGAATTCTCATTCCGAATTATCATTCCGAATTCACCTATTAAACAGAAGCTGATCATCTTTACTTTATATACTCCGAATTTATTTAGACTCCGAATATTATTTTTTGTTAGACTCTGAACTTTCATTTTTCTTACACTTTTATAATTTGTCTACTCTTTTTCCATTTTGTTTACACTCCGAACCTTCACTCCAAACTTTTGTGTTAGACTTAAAACGATGTCGTACATTATGTTACACGTGTTTTGTTATAAAATTATTTCATCTATTTTGTTATAAACTAACTATTGGTTAAGTTACACATGTATAGGTCCCTCCAATTTTTAAGGAAAATATGACCGTTGGAAAGGAGGCCAACCATGCCTATAAATAGGAGCTCATTTTAAAGAGTTAAAAATAATAATAACAACTTCTTAGACATTGTGCACACATGCTATTGAAGTGATTTCTAGAGAGAGAGGCTCTTATCAACTCTCAAAGCTTCATGCGACTCAGAATATTGGTGATTACATTCGAGGACTTCTGGGGATAGGAAGACAGAGGTGCCGACTACCTTGAAGTTCGAGGGCTTCCTTGCTGAGGAAGACAGAGGTTGCCGACCACATTGAAGTTCGAGGGCTTCCTTGATGAGGAAGACAGAGGTTGCCGACTACCTTGATGTTCGAGGGCTTTCTTGCTGAGGAAGACAGAGGTTACCAACTACCTTGAAGTTGAGGGCTTGTGGGGATATCAAGACAGAGACTATGATCTTCGTATTGAGGGCTTACCCTGGTGTGGGTAAGACAGACATTCTTGAAAGTATAAATCAAGGGACCTCTATCCAAGGTTGTTGGATACCCTTCTCTTTGGGTTAAAAGACTTATATCTTGTTACTTGTAGTTTTACTACTCGTTTGTTTCCGCTGTATATTGTTTTGTAAGGAAAGTATAACTTTCTTATACTTCTTTGATTGTACACTGTTTCATTCAGATTCTATATGCTTTAAGGTAGAATCTCACATTGTAATCTTTAGTTAAGTTTCAACATCCGGAACCATATTTCTGGAACCTACTTTCAGAATCTCTTTCCAGTTTTAAGCAAGTACATAGGACTTGATGTTTATAACTTCATTCCTTATTCCAAGTTTTCATTTTGTGTTAGAGGTGTTGTGAATGTGCTTAGTTTATCTTTGTTAAACATAAAAATTCCTTTGCTTAATAAAAACATAGTAATTCATAACTAACTTTATAGGTTCCAAAGGAATTTTTAAAGTGTTCAATTCACCCCCCCCCCCTCTTCTATATTGAGCATCTACATCATTATTTCGATCCTACACATAAATTTTTCATTAGGAAAATAGGTTTGTTTAAATATTTGAATATTAAACACCTTCCAAAATTATATTTCTAATATTCATATATAATCATGTAATGGTGTGAACAAGAGGTTCTTATGAGTATGTAGTATTCTAGAGGAACTTATTATCTATAATATAATATTAATAAACAAAAAAAATTTCATACTGAGATAGACATCTATAATGTGTGACAATGTATTTACACCATATGTGATGTTGTCTAAGAACAATCATTCATAAATACATTTGTAACTGAATAAATTTATTGTCATTCTCTATTTTTAGAGAATTATATTTCAATATAATTATGGGGAATTGATGTAGCTTGTATGACTAGAAGTATTATCACATAGAGGTAGAATTGGATTTTGATAGTGGCTTCTCATAGTAGTTGACACTCCCAAAGGTATGAATATATGATAATAGTGGTAGAAACACGGGGTAGTAGAAAAAATTCGGAATGTAAAAACATCATATTGTTAGATGTGGTCATGAGAAGACACATGAAATACTGGTAGAAACCATTGGTGGTAGATCTAGTGGTTTCCCTATTGGTAGATATGTTTGATTGTTAATACGTCTAGAAATATAAATTTTTTAATTGGAAATTATAGTAGTCTTCATGGTAGCATCACTCAGTAGTATAATAATTAAAATTTGAATATGATGATGTATTATAATTTAAACTAATAGTATATATTCATAGTAGATTCAAGACATAGCAAATGTTTATTATTTCAATAATGAAATTTTAGAATATCTTAAACCATGAAACTCATTGAGAATATAATAAACATGAAATGAAATCATGAATACATAGTGGTACATTGACTAAGAATACAAAAATCAAATATTTGATGGTAAAAAATCATTGAATCAGTAATCATTAAAAACATTTTAATAGAAAAATAACGTGAATACAGTATTTTTAACCTTAAAATTCCATATGTAATGTATAAGTATGATTCATTCCATAAAATCATACTCCCCCTTTTAGAAACACAAAAAAAATTAATAACATAAAATTATATAAATAAATATGTATGAATAAAAAATGAATATTTGAATTATACATTAATTTTATACAATAAATCAAAAAATGAAATAATGAAGGAAATCCCAATCAAATCGTTATCCAATTGTAAAGAACAATCTCCATCAAGAACCACTAGTTTTAAAATATTTTCCAATAATAGGATGGGAAGGAATTACACGAGGTTTAGGAGGCCAATAAACAATGGATATTGTAACTGGAATGAGCTTCCTCTCTAATTCAATTGGAGTAAGTACAAAAGAACTAACAGAAATAGAGGATTCTAGCACAGGTGATGAGATAGAGGTTATCAAGGCAATAGATTGAGGTTGTTTCAGTGAAATGATTATTTGTTTGGAATTATTTTGAAAAGTATCCATAAACTATAAAAACTAGGTCATCACACTACTACAATTCTCCAAATATATTTAAATGTTTTCATTATCTTTTATAAAAAGGTTTAACAAAGGATAAAATTTCTTCAATTTGATTACATGATCTTTGAATCCCTTTGCAATAGAGTGTATTTTCAGGTTCTTATATAGAAACACAATCATAAAATTTAGTTTATTATAGATAAAAATCTCATAAACATAATACATTATAGATTTAGTGACTATTTCTCTACCAAATATATTTTCATTCAACCATGGTCTAATATGGTTACAAATAAAATATCGATGGAATTTTATCTAAATAATATCATCATAATGAGAAGAATATAAATCTACCAAAAAATCTTGTAAATATTATCTTATAATAGGTCTGATTAGATCATCCTCAATTGACACAAGTGTAGAGTGTGTTGGAGCTATGGAAGAAGAAGTTATAGTAGTAAAAGATGAGTCTAGACTCTATAATAAATAGAAATCTCTCTTATTCAAAATACACTTAATTCTTAAAAACATAACGAAATGGATTTTATATATTTTACCAATGAAATTCTCTCTTTTTATATATTTCCCATTTTAATGAAAATACAAGGCCAAAGATTAACCAACACTAAGGATACTATCAAGGATGAATAATTCTATCTATGTTTTTTATTGAGAGGAACAATACAAAATATTCTCACTATGATTTGATAACAAACAACCTTAAATGAATCGAGATCCTATATTTTCATATAGATGGAGTGAAGAGGAGGAGGAGGAATATATTATTTCCCCTATAAACAATGCATAATATCATTTTCATGACTGGTTTCCATAGAAAGTGCATCAATAGAAAAATGATCCAAACCACTGTCTTCATTAATCCATTAATATAAAGATCCCATAAATTATTTCTATGTAACATATATCATCGGTTAACCATGATATATTAAGAATCACTTATAATCATCATCATAAGAATCATTTCCACCTGAGATAGAAAAATCTAGGCCATGAAAAGTAACGATTTGGAAAGTCTCCCCATTCAATACCATATCAACCTCATCTTTCTTTGAATTAGTTAGGCATACGTGGCTTCATGAATCATGAAAATATAAGGTTGTTTGAAATATATTCTCTCTCTTTCATTCACAAAAATATAATACTAACATATATCAATGACATATTCTCGAATATTTGTTGTAGATCTATAAAACTAAACACAATTGGAAAAAAATTTCTGCTATTTCATGTTCTTCTAAAAAAATATCTTTGTAGAATGTGTTAGTTGTGGACTAGGATGTCCATATGATAAATTAGAACTCCTAAAAATGTTAGGATCAATCCATTATTCGAATAATAAGGAATAGTTTTCTATTCTTCATAATTAACTACCTTTTATCCATCATTATTACTAACAACATCCTCAATTACAGTATCATAAGTTTGTTCTACAACATTATCCGAATACAATCAATGGTAAAATAAATTTTTGGTCCATGAAGGATTATCAACATGATTGAACATCTAATAGATTTTATCATTTCCCACTACCCATATTTTCAACTAAGGGGTCAAGTTTACTCTCATCCAATTATAGGTGATCTAAATAAGGAAAAAATTATCACAATTTCATACCCTTTTATAACCTCCAGGAAAAACGCCTATATCTTCAAATAAAATATAGGTCATCAAACATATGCATGGTAAAATATTCTTATAGAGGGATTGTAAAAATCAGTCATGTGAACAATGTAATATCTTCGACAAATTAATTTTCTATTGTCTTTTCACTTGAAATATATATATATTGATACCTCAAAATACAAATGTATCCCATAGAAGACAAAATATGTTCTCTATGTACTTAAAATGAAAGTGACATTCTATATCTAACTAAATAGAATCTTGTCTTTATAGAGCTTAATTATAATTGAATAGAATAAGAACATCATGATTCATGAATTTCCCTAGTCAATGATAAAGTAACCTTCATTATTCTCATAGATAAAATTATAAGGAACTTTCAAACATGTATCACATTGCATAGATGACAAAAATGAACATTTACATCCACCATATCTTTTATAACGTCCATTTCATCTTAAAATTTGTACTCAGTGAAAAGATATAAATCATAAATAAATAAAGAGTAGAATGGTATTTAATTCCTTAAGAAGTATTTATCCCATCATTGGCCTTGAAGAAATTTGAAAAAAATAAAATTACTTGTAGAAAACAATGGTGAAACTATTTATTTATCAGCAACAACAACTTGAGAATCAAAATGTTGATCATTTAGTTATAATGTAAGAACTTTTTTTCCACTAGGATTCATTTTAGGATTCAAATCATCATGTGATACACCAGGTCACTTCACTCTAATCATTTTAATGGGTTTGAAGGTTAGAGGGTAAATTGTATGGGTTAGTTGTTAAGAGAGATATAGATTGGTTTCAAATGGAACACATTATAAATAAATTTACATAAGACTCTAATATGTTTATTTTTATCATTTAGGGATTCTTTGTTTTAAAAAAATGAATTCGAAAATATAAGTTCAGAATAAAAAATAAATTTCATTTAAAAAGTGATTAATGTGATTGAATTTTGAATGGAAGCAGTAGAATGATTGTTCTTATTGTATCATTATAATTGTATCATAAACAATATCATACAATCGTAGATGAGATGATGATAGATTTCCACAACATAATTCCAATGTTAGATCACCACAATATCATCCCAATCACAGTACCGGTTTGTTATTTTACTCTACCATAAACAAGGTAGACTACAAAATAAATGAAATAAACAATATTTATCATTCCATGATCTTGTTTGATATAGATTATTCTCTAAAAATTTAATGTATTTGTTAATATATCAGAATGATGCTTTTTAGTTCCAATAAATTCTAGATTTTTATCAACCTTTTGAAAATGGTCACTATATAAGCGATGTCTTATTTCAATATATTAACACATAGAATGAAGAAAAATATTTCAATAAATATTTATAGTATTTTTGCTACCACATTCTATAGAAACAAGTCTAAATTCACCTCCATGGCCAAGTAATGGGCATGTCATCCACCAAAACTCTATACAATAAGTACCTATTTCAATGTACTCATTTTCAATAGGGGATAATGTAATAGAGTTTCACTTCTTAATAAAACATGAAAAAAGTGATTTCACCAAATTTGATGTGTACTAGTGCAACATGATTGATATAAATTACGACCATCAAAATATACATTTGATTAACTTACTAAATCATATTTCTATCCTCTAGAATAAAAAATCCCAAATTTTTTTATGTTTATTGGTATTTGAAAGAATTTATTAATGATTTCAATTGTAATTTAAATGTATTGATTAAATTTGTTCACACATATAAACACTAAACATTATATTAGGCTAGCTAGTAGTTATGTAAAGTAAACATCAAATGAAACCTCTATATGTGGACTGATCGACTATTTTTTCAGTTTTATCATGACCTAGATTACATCATGTACTAATGGGAGTATCAAAACATTCATTAATATCGATTAAAAAATATTTTGATTGATAAATAGTATACTAACATTAAATTAAAATAATTTCTTCATTATTTTAGAAAATCTAAAAAACGGGGATGAATTTTAACTCACCCATCATACTTATTTGAAATTCATTTTTCTTTATTTTTTTAAATTAATTACATAATGATCTTTTTGAGGATATAAAAATAAAAAAAATTAGATTTTTACATATAAAATATCGTTCAAAATTAATTTATTAAATAAATTAGTTTCCTATATTCCATTTCAATGTACTTTATAAATAATACACTAAACATATTATACTAAGCTCTAAGAGATTGTTTTCAAGTATATAAATATTTCTTTATTTAAAAAATTTATTTGAAATATGAGGATTTTTAAATCAACTATGTGATTACACAAAAAAACCTCACTTAAATAAAATTTTAAAAGCACATAGTGGATATCTATTTTAAATATTTTGAAATCTAATTGTGCTGTATTGAAAGAAATATTATGATCTGTTTACATCTAGATATTGGTGTATAGGTTTCCACACAGACAAAACCTTCTTCATTGTTAAATCCTTATGGATTCCATCTATGTATATTGAAATTTATAGTGTCTAAATCATATAACTTGTTTCTAAAAACCCATTTAGTGATTAGGTATATGTACTCCCTGTATCTTTCAAATAGTTTCTATACACATTCTATTAGACTAACTAATCTCTTCATGAATTTACAATGCTAGAATTTATCATTAATTACTTCTGAGATATTCTTACCTTCATGATGTGACAAAAAAAATTATGTTCAACATGTTTTTTAAGAGGATATCTTTTTTGATTTCAATTATTTAAGTCCTTTGTTGTGGAATCTAATGGATAGTCTCTATGAGTCCTAATGGAACTAGCTAAAATTGTACTTTACATATTATTCTCTTCTTTAGGAATGCGTTCACATACATCCTCATAAGAGAGTTATATTTCAATAGATTTAATATAGTAATCACTATATTTTGCATTGATATTCATATTTTAAAATTCAAAATCAGTATTTTCTAATGGTTTCTTAGTCTCATGTGGATTCCACTAGTCAAATTTGACATATATAGATTCTTCAACAATCTTGATTATTTTATTATAAACCCCTTGTGACTTACATAATGTATATTTTCCAATGAACATTCATTCAAAACTCATGGATTATAATTTATCTATATTCTATATTGTATTTAAAATAATGTCTTTATAACCAAATAATCAGATGTAATTAACTTTTTTCTTTGTATCCTTCCATAACTCATATGGTGTTTTCATTATGTCTAATCGAATAATAACTCTATTAATTATATATAAATTTATATTCATATCCAAGTCTAAAGAAAATAAATAGGTAGGTCATACTCAATAATAGTTTTCTAGTAAAGTTCCTAATGTGTTCTATTTTTTCATTCCTCTACACCATTCTATTGTGGAGTCCTCGTAGAATAAAAGTTATGATTGTATCCATGTTGTGAACATAAGGACCCAAAATCTGAATTTTCAAACTAACATTCTTTATCAATTAATAACAATTTAATTCTCATTAAAATATAGTTTTCTATATATTTTTAGTCATTTATAAGAAATTCAGAAGAGATTCGCTTTTGTGATATTAATAGAATAAAAAATTATATATTGAAAATAAATATACTAGAACATATACTTATTGCATCCCATTTGATAGATAAAGCCTAGAGGGTAAACATAGATCCATGTAAACTAACTCTATGTTTTATCATGATGAAACTTCATAAATTTTACTCAAATATATTTTGTGTTGATTCTCTTTTTGACCAGGATTAGATACTTTTTCTTTTGGGAATTCTATTTTAGGGGGATCCTATAATAAATTTTATTTACTTTTCTTAGCAAATGAGTCTAGCTTACAATGGAAATTTCATTAATTATAAATCCAAGTATAATTTTTAATGTAACATAAACAAATTTTTTTTAAAAATTATATAATTTAATCCAACAGAACAATCACTATAATTTCATGGAGGACTAAAAACCAATGCATTATTAAAATATTAAAAATTGAATGAATTATTCCAAAACATGACATGATAACCATAATTAAATTATTATGAGGTGATAAATAGATTATATATTTATCCATGTAAAATAATATATTATAAATTATAAAATCAGGTTATTTAAAAATTTAATTGAGTCCACGTTTTTTTTCATCAACATTGTGACCAAAAGTGACTTGTCCACCATCAATAGTGATATGGTTCGAGATGATCTAGTATTCCTTAATCATCTATCTATAAAATAGACACATGAGAGACCATAAATTCTTACAAGAACTCTTTTATAAGGATTCCTACAAAAAATACTTGACCAAAAATAATTTTGGTTTCAATTGGGTCAATAAAAGTAAACAAATTAGGTATTTAAGAATATAATGATATTTAGATGGTTTATTAAAAAAAATTAAGTCTATTAAAAAATATATTTTTATGGTCTAGAACAAATAATTATCTTTTACAGAAGGAAAAAATATAATGAAAAAAAAATTAGATCTTGTTAATCCTCATTTACAGAAGTCTGTAATAAATACCAGTTGTATATATAGGAGTGTTTTTTCCCACGCATTATAGTAAGTGCTTACCTTCCATTAGTTAATATTACAAGATTCATTTTAATTTTATCATTTAAAATTTTATTTTAATTTTAATTAGCTTATAATTGATAATTTTGGTCCTTTTAAAATGAGCAATCATATTTTAAATATTGATCCAGAGAATGTTGTTTGTTCAGAATTTCGTATTTATCATTTAACTCAATATATGATTCCCACAAAATAATAATATATTAAAATGTATCCTCACCAGAAGTAGTTTTTTAATTTTTTCATTTTTATATTGATTATAAATATGTTCATGATATGTAAGAAAAAAACAATTACCTCATATTGGTTTTTTATGAAACACTTATTATCCCTATAATTTTTTTATTCTCTTATTGAGTCTGAATCACTTTGTCTTTATTCAGAGGAACTCCAACTGGCTTTCATATACTTATTTTCCCATTTTCTTTTTCTATATATATGTTATTTTATTTGGTAATATTACAACATACCATAATATTTCATTTTGTTTTTGACTCATATAAAATTATCTCATTAGGGGAATCATCTCTTTTTTCAATCATTCCCAAATTTTATTTATTTTTGTAAATAACTATGTTATTTGATATCATTAATAATGTCTTTTTCTTTTATAATTTCTCAATAATATAGATAGGAGAGAAATGTATTCATCCATATCTGAAGGTGACTCATTATCCATTGAACATTCAACTATGATATTTTCTTTTACCCATATTTCCTATGTATTGAAGTTTACAGACTTCCTCTTTGGTTCATATTTGTTTTTCACATGTAAATATTCTTCTTATATCATGTATTTTTAATAGAGATCCTTCATTGTTAGCTTACATATATCATACAATTATCTTATTGATACTAATATTCCACTCCGTCTAACTGGTGTCCATTAGGGAATTATCATCAATTGTTTTTTTGTTAACCATTTATTTTCCTAGTGCATACATAGTGTTCAAAATCTCATTATACATGTGAAACATATCTGAAATGGATTTATCATTCATTATCTATATCTTATCAAAATAATTAAAATATATCATTGAACTAATTTTTTTTAATCATTTTAGCTTCCTTCATGTTATATATATTTAGTATCCCTAATTTTAATGGTAGTGGAGTATGAAATGTCACATCATTATTTTAATTTTTCACAATTATTTTGATTTATCTTTTTTAATTTGTATTTTCTTTTGATTCATGGGTATTTTAGATATAAATTTTGAGTTTTGGGATATTTTTCTTCTTTTGTATGGTTTGTGGGAATGGTTAATAGGAAACCATGCAACCTCTTGACACTAAGTCTTTTCTATTCATTTATTATTAAATAGTTAGGGTTTCATGGGTATCAAATGACTAGATTCAAATCGTGTAGATCTGAAGGTTAATCATTGATGTATTGGAGTTTCTTTAAATAATGGCGTATGGATTGAGCATCGTTAGTCTAAACCATCCCAGATGTGTGTGAATAACTCTACTATTTTGGATATAACAAAACTAAAATGTAGTTTAATTGTTTTCCAAACCATGTAGGTGTCATGGGAGTTCATTAAGGGATGCACGGTTAGTTCATGGTTTCCCAAAACATGTATCTTAACAATTCACATTAAAAATATTGAATAAAAATAGATTTTTCTTATTATACCATTATTGATTTTTAGCCCCAAACCATCCCGTTATCCCCCATTTTGATCATGTGACCCTAGGTAGGCTCATGCCCTCTTCATCATGGCTTCACTCTTCTTCGCATGGTGGCATAAAGTGATTTATTAATTGTTTTGGGATAATTTCTCTAGGTATTTCCTTATTCCTTATACAACTACTATTTTCTTCCATTTTCTTCATGTTTCATCTCCTCCCTTGGTTATATTTGAAGAGGGTTCATGTTATGATAGATTTATTTGGAGTATTTTTTTATGTTTTTTCTTGTGTGTTACTATCTCATTGTACCTCTTCAAATCTATTTTGAGATTCTATTATCCAATAGTTGTGATTTTGGGGTTGTTTTCCCAATTTATTCATCCACTATATTTAAAAAACATTGATTTTATATTATTCTAATATTTTATTAATACTAAATTTTGATATTTATTAATTACAACAATAATTTGGAATGAAATAAAGTGTATTTATCTTGATGTTAATTTTATGAAATTTTTTACTTATGTTTCTCACGTTAATTTTTTTTTCAAAACGCATCGAAGATGTATATAAATGTTTTTTTAATTATAAATGGTGAATCATGTTTATTAAATAAGTTTATAGAAGGATTTTTTATTGATAAATGATTTCATTGGTTATTTTAGAAATGGATTCTCACTCAAAGGTGATATAATTCCTGATTGGAACCTTTAATGATGGGTTTTCTATAGAAAATATACATTGGTGGTGTTTCTCTTACCTTATTGATTGAAAATGTGAATGATATTTATTTGGAATGGGAAATCCCTTAAAAATATATTGTTGTAAGGAAGGGAGATTATCACATTGAGTGATTCAAGGGTGATGGTATTGTGTGCAATTCGTTCGGAATTGTGTGTGTGTTCTCAGTGTTTATGTGTTTATATTTTGTAGCTCTTTATCTCACCCCAATTTTAAACATCACAAGGAAACAATGCCTAGATAGTAGAATATCCAATAACTTTTTCTACACATATATAGGATTATTCTATAGCTTGAGGCCCCTTAATATGGAAATGATCTACTTTGGGGTTCTTTCCCCTCTGTTAGGTCAGGTTGGGAATGACTAAGCATTAGAACTATTTGATTGCATTTGAAATGCAACCAGATGGATCAGGATATAATATTTTATATATTTTCCATGATCTCATTGGAATTCCCATGTACTCTTGAACTTTTTTATTTATGACAGATAATTTATTTTTCTCATCTAGTTTGGTTAAGTGATTACTAATTTCCCATTTCCCATTCTATAGTATTGTCAAAAACACTTATGTTTAGAAATTTGTATCCATTACGATGTTTACTGATTGTTTTTTCACATATGTTTACTTGAAAAATGTTTCAAATTATTATTTGTAGTATGTTAAAATTTCATATTTACCCTTTATCTTAAAATTCACAATCATCCCCTTTTATGAAAACCCAATTTTAATCATACAAGTAAATGGGCATGATTTTTTTTCCAAATAGTTGTCTGAAAAATATATATTCATAAATTTTATTTTAAAAATAATTTTAGTGAATATATCATTAAATAGAAATGCATAGTGAATAGTTTACTTGATCATTCATACTGGGTTTTATTACTCATGACTATACATATATTCTTGTTTCAAGATATAGGTGCATGTCATTATTAATATTCATCATTGTGGTGTGATATATCGTTTTTAGTTAAGCGAGTGACCCATGGGTTAACACAATGATCTTTTTAGTTAATAGGTTCGATATTGTTTTGTTTTTAAATAATTTTTTCTTATTCCCCCAGGATAGTTCTTTATTTATAGTTCTCCTAGTTTATCATTCCACTAAATATAATGTATTTATTTTATGTGAACTTATTCTCAATATCTGTTATTGATGCCCTCAGTTCTTGTGCCTTACCTGGGACAATTGAAAATTAACCTCAGGGATGTTATGGTCCATCTTAGATTACATGTTTGGGGTTGACCCATGATGGTTATTGAAAAAATGGTATCTGAGTATTTGTTCCTTATGGGGCCTAGATTTTCATATTATCTATTGTTATTTATGGTTTAAAGGATGATGTTGAAGGACTATTGAATTTTTTTTTGTATGTGTGAGGAAGTGTATGGAGAAACCTTTCTAACTAAACCTTAGCTTACTAAGTGAATTTGGGTATTGGGGTTTATTATTGATTTTGGTTCTCTATTATATTCTCAAAATTTTAATTGATATTTTTGATGATGTTTAGTTTATTTAAATTTTTTGAATTGTTATGGGTTGTTCTGTTTTTGGAGAAAGGGAATAGGATATTGGATAGTGGTTTTGGGTGAGCTCTCATGACCTAGAAATCTATGTGGAGTTTGGGGATGTGGTAATTAAAGACATTCAATAAAGATGGTGTGATTGGAATTTGGTTGCAAAACATATAGACCTGTAACCCATTAAATATTTTTCTCCCCCCCTAATGAAATATATTTTTAAATTTTATAATTTAAAAAAAAGTTTGAGATCCTATAATGGATTAAAAAAATCAGGATATCAAATTGCAGCATGTTGATTTTACAAAATGATAACTTCTTTTTTCAAGATTATTTACCAAAAGTCATGGAAAATGAATTTCAGATATAATTAAATTTTTATCGAAATAGTTTTGGGAAAATTATTCCATTCCTCATTGTCGATTTTAAAATTTGTTCTGAGATATTTGAAAGAGTTATTTGGGTGATTATTTTTAAATAAACAGGATTATTAGAGGTAAAGGGTGGGATTTATTTAAGTAATCAAATATATAATTATTGAATAAAATGTATTGAATATTGAAGTCTGAAAATGGTTTTCAATATGGAGTTCAGAATACATTTGTAAGATGGTTTGGGAAATTTGAGGCATTTTATCAATTTTATATTTGTTGTTTAATTGTGGTGAGTTATTTATGGTTAGGTTATTTTTATTCAGATTTTAATTAATTTTTATTTAGTTTATACGCCCAAAAATTATTCGACATACATTTCTAGTAGATGTATGGATGGATCACAATTTGCAAACCCTCTATTTGATCAATGTAAAGACATCCTCTATGATTTAACATAGTTAATCCCACTCCCTTTTCTAGTAAAATTGATACTTTTTAATTAGAAGATTGGATTCAATAAATTGAAATGATATTCATTTTTCATGAGTTTTCTAGGTCTCTAAAAGTTTGTTTCAGTAAATTTATTTTAGTTGGTCTGAGTTATATGTAGTGTAATTCAGTAATTAGGTCTAAGAATATAGAAATCCTATCCCAGGATTTATTTATGGAATCATTCATCCAACAGTGCCTCTCTAGGGATGTGGTGGTGGAGATGGAGATAGAGATGTGTCTCCTTCATCAAGGTGATGGATTAGTGTTTGAGTCCATTCATAATTTTGGGGATCTAGTTCCGCATATCTAAGAGTTATATTATGTTGATTCTCTAGAAGATCAATATTATGAGGATGTTCTTTATCCTGATATTTAGTCAAGGGTGACATAATTTTGTCTAACCACCTTTAGAAATCCAGTGATGAAAGCTATTTAGGTTGAGTTCATGTTATCAAGAATGATCAAGGCAACCAATCCTCCTTTAGTCTCTATAATATGAAAAGGGAATTCCGGAAAATATATTGCAAATAAGAATAAATTTGATTAATATGGTGGTGGAATTTAGAGTCCTTGCGGTATTTCATCATCTTCCTTTAGTAATAGTACCTTGGTGTGTCATCAATGAGGAATGTCGAGTCCCAAAAATCATTTTTCCTCATGTGCACCCAATTCTTATCATGATTCAATTTGTTTTGGTCATCGTCCAAAACTATATAGTGGTTTCACATGAATTAATATTTGGACCATATCCACTCACTTAATGAGGAGTATCTCTTAACCAGATAAATTAGGTACTATCATCATTTTTATGATTTTTCAGGTAAATTATTCAATCATTGTAATGGATAGATCTTGTGATGCATACATTTGATTGGGTTTCTATCTAGAATACTAAAATGACAGGGATTCCACCCTATTTTCCAACATCAGTATTAAGAATACCCTTATTTCTACCAAATAATATTTTCTATTTTCACGCTCATGAATGTTTCTATTCATTATCACATATCCTTGTGGGCCATCAAACCACAGTTTTATCTTTTATATTTTAAAATATTGGTTTTTTAAAGAATAATATATTGTTTTGGTTTTTGTAGGATATTGGGTCTGTGGTCTGTGATTTTTATTGTCCCTAAAAAAGTGTATGATCCCAATGGTTTATTTTAGATATGGGTCTATGTCATTCCATTCTGTTGGATAGGGAATTCGTTAGTAAAACAAATGTATCATGTGACAGTGTGGGCCATTGTATTATACCTGTAGAAAAGGGAACGTTGTATATTTCTGGGGGTATAAACCTTTATAGTTTGGAGAATTATAACATCATGAATTTTATTTTTCTAATTTACATTGGTTAATAATTTTGTATTTGATTTTTTTCACGAGTTTTTGGTGTTTTAGAACAAAAATTAGAGTTTTGGGATTCTTTTCTATTATTACATGGTTTGTGTGCATGGTTAAGGTGAAGTCATTCGACCATATGATGTTTAGCCTCTTTTCCATTTTTCCTGTTCACAGTTATCATTTGAAGGGTAGAAAAAGTTATATTTAATCCATGTGGCTACTAGGATTAGTTTGTTAGTATTGGGGTGTCCCTGGATGAGGGTGTGTAGTTTGATCATGGTAAGTCAAATCAATGTGAGAAACATGTCCATGTATTTTTATTATTTAGCTAAACCAAAAACGGTTGGTACATGGTTTTCCAAACCATACATCCAAATTGTGAGAGTGTCCTATGTCTATAGAACTAGAAAAATAGTTGGAACATGGTTTTCCAAACCATGTATCCTAACCATTTAAAGTTCTTATATTCTTTTAAAATGGGTTTTTTACCATTTTACCCTTCTTAGTTTTTATCCCCAAAACACACAATGCTCCTCCATTTGGATCATGTGACACTAGGGAGGCTTATCCCCTCATCCTCATGCTTCCCCTTTTCATCCCATGGTGGAATATATTGTTTTCTTCTTATTTCATGGATAACATAAACCTGTTATCCCATCTTCATTCTACCTCTTTAGTCTTCATTCATTTTATTCATACTTCATATCCATCCTTGTTTTCATTAGTTTTAGTTTCATGTTACCATTGATTTATTTTTGATTTTTTTATTAATGTTCTTTTTGGTCGTTATTGTCTATTTTGAACTCATAAAAGTAGTTTTCAGTTCCATCATCCAACATCCTTGAGTTTGAGGTAGGATTTCATTCAAATTCAGACATTAAATTTAAGAATCATGAATATCTTATTATTTTCACCATCTTTTCAAACTAACTATTGATGTATATTATATATAATATTAATTCATAATTAAATTAAGTGATTTGACCTAGAATAGAATTGTAGGAAATTGTTTACTTAAGCTTCTCAAAAAAAAATTCAAAATTCTCGGCTGTCCAATGTAAATTTGTTTTCATTTCCAAATAGTTATATGGGTTCAACAAATGAAATTATAGATGGGATTATGGTTTTATAAATGGTTTTTTGTTCATTTATAATTTTTTGTCAGTCAAAGGTGATGTGTGTCCCATTTGGTACCTTTAAAAATATTTTTCCTTTGGAAATAACTCCATGAGATGTATTTCTTACCTTATTGACAGAGAAATCGAATGAGTGGCCCTTGAATTTGGAATTCCCTTATTAAATGATTGTTGTAAGGAAATTTTAATGTTTATTGGGGATGTTTCGTGGTCATTCTTGGGTGTTTGATTCATGCAGTGTCCTTGTGTATTCTATATGTATATACATTAATTCTTTGATGCTCTTTAGATCAACCCCATTTTAAAAATCGCATGGAAACTATTCATGGAATGATGAATTTTTAATAACATTTTTTCTGTTTATTATGATCATGCTCTGGCTAGTGGCCCATTAGTATGGGATCTCTCTGATTGGGGATGTTTCCAATCTATTAGGCGAGGAAGGGTATGACCATGAATTGTGGGTGTTGGATTTTATCTCATATATAGACAAGATGGATCATGTTATGGTGTTTAATAGATTCTCCTTGGAGATCCTAGGTATTTCCACATACTATAGAACCTTTTTATGGTGGATAATATAGGTTCCTTATTTAGTATGCTTACATGAGTATTACTTTAACATTTCCCTAGGTAAATTATAATCCTTGTTTCTTTACATTGGGGATGTTTAATCCTGGTGGAGTTCAATTTTTGGATTTTCATAAATGTTTTATTGGAAATTTATTTCAAATATTATTCAAAATCCCTCTATATCTCCCATTTCCCCTTTATTTTATAATTATAAAACCATCATATTATAAAAACCCTATTTTAATCATGGGGTAAATGGAGCATTATTTCATTAAAATAATTGTGTGAAAATCCTACATCTATGTATTATATTTAAAACATGTAATTAGAGATTCTTTTATTTAATGTAAATAAATATGGAATATATTATATCGACATGCCTATTGAGTTTTAATACCCACTCTTACATTGTTATTATTTTTTTAGATTTATTTTTTTAGCTTAGTTATATTCATCAAGGAGTGTTTTTTGTGATTTTTGGTCGATATGTGTCCAACGGGGTCATAGAGAGATCAGTTTGGTCATCACGTTTGACTTTATTTTGTTTTTTCTTTTACATTTTCTTTTTCATAGATTTTTTTTCAATTTATATTTTTTTTATCATTGAAATTTCCTTTGATTTGTTTGTTTTTATATTGGGTGAAATCGTTATAATTGTCTCTCCTTGATTCCCATGGTGTTTGTCACCCCCTAGGGCAATCAAGAATGCACCTAAAGGATTTCATAGGCCATCTAGGATGACCGTCTCATTATAGACAATGTTTGGTTCATTACATTCATTTATAATGTAAAATTCATCATCTCATAATGTAGAGTACTAATTATTCAGGGAATTACAATTTTAAGCATTTGTATCCATTGTGAAATAACTCCAATATGATCTAGCAGATGTGGGATTTTGTATTTCTCCTTAATAACAGTCCAAATACGAAATAAAATTATATATATATATTTATTTATTTTCATCATGATTTTCCATTGACCATAGTTAATTCCAATAAAATTTTGGTGCTTAATATTGGAGGTTTCATTTGACTTTTATTATCCATAAACAATAAAATTTGGATGTAACATAAATTTCACGATATTTCTGCAAAACTAGATCACAGTAAACTGTAGTTTACTAATCATATGATATCACATTTTGTTTTTGGTAGAACAATCAAGAAGGTATTAAAATTTGGTTTCCAGTTAAATAATTCTTTCAAAATTATTTAAATCATAAATCGCCCAATTTATATAAATTCACATTAATCCAAAACGATAGAATTATTTAATCTGATCATTCAAAAAATTTATCAAATGACGTATCAAATCATAGTTCAAATTATTTTTAAAATAATTTATCTTATAAAACCTATCAACTATAATCAAACACTTTATATAAGACGTATTTTAAATATAATTATTAATGAATATTTTGATATATATGAGAAAAAAAAACTAATTTAAAATAAAAAAAACTTGATATCACGTATATAAAATAAATAAGGGGTTATATATCATGATAATACATATTTCCCTAATACATGGAAATTACTAACTATAATGAAGTTTATTATACAATAAAATTATCCACACCATTTATTGGGTTTTAAAAAACAACTATTCTCCAATAGTCCAAGCTATAAAAAAGAATCATCCACAGTTCTTCACGGGAGAATAGACATCCATGGTCACATATTACCTCTTAAAGGCATATATGGGAGAGTAAAAACAGAAATAATTATGAGAGAGTGTATAGAACTCCCGATTTTAGTATAAGAGTCTATGTCGTCAGAAAGAATAGGCTAAATAAAAACACAAATCAAAAGACAAGCTAAAATAGAAGATTAAGGGATAAAGAGAGAACATTTGTGCAATTCATTTTAATTGGATTCAATTTTTCATGAGCCCTTGAATATTAATTTAAAATAAAATCACCATGTTTTAATAGAATCTATCGAGAAATAGAGTGTTATAGGAATTGATATATTATGATCTGTTTTTTTTTACTGAAAACTACTATGGAAATTATTTGTTAAAATAGCTACTAGGTGTGTTAAAATCAATGTATATACAAAAAATTTCACTCTTTTTTTGGTGAATATTTTCTACATTCACATCTCAGGGCGCACAAGGGATTATTCTATATATATTTCATTCCTGACAGTCAAATTATCAATTAAAGAATGATAATAAACTAACTAAAATCCTCATACATAGAGAGTTATCCATAATTGATAAAATATTATTTAAACCATCCTTTTAGTTTCTTAATAATAATCATTCCAAAATCCAAATATGACATTTTTCATTGTATTCCTTAATCTAGAAATTTTGAAATTTCTTTTTAAATAATTGTGAATATCTGTGGTAGCACGTTTGACTAGTGGTAGAATCTCTTCGGGGTAGAACTGGGTTATGAATATAGAAACACTCACTAGATAATTCTCCTAGTACTACAATCATATGAATGTGATGGTTTCACCTTTTAGTAAAAGTAGATGAAAATGAATTTATGAAAATATTAGTTATTGAAGTGTTCACTGGTAGTCACTTGAACGTGAATTAAAATCCTTTGGTGGTATCTCAGGTAGATGATACATCTGATGGTAGACATATCATGTGGAATCATTTTCCAATATAGAAGTATTTTTAATCATGGAGGAAGCATCACTCGATTGTAGAATCACGAATTGTTAGCATATGATGATGATATCCCCTTTCATATAATTGTATATAGTCATAGAAGATTCAATACATAGCTAATTTTGTTAAATTTTTCCCCAAAAATAGTTGACTATCTTAAAAAATTATTCTCATTATAAACCTAATAAACATTATTGGTGATTATTAAAAAAGGGATGATAATGTTCTAAGATAATAGATAAGTTATATGAGATGTATAGATATACATATAGGTGGGATTGGGTTGAGTTTTACATGTTATGCATGCATCTTTTTAAATTTTTATGAACTATATATAGTTATATAATGGGATTTTTACTTATTTATGGATGTATAGTCATTTTAATTCCCATATTTTTATGTTCACATTTTATAATGATTTATTAATTACATCATTTATTGTTTCCAACAATCTAGTTTAGGATATAATTTTAAAATAAAATTTTCAGTGACACTCGTTAATTTATTTTGTTATTATTAAAAAAATAGTTCCATATTATATCTTTTTAAATTCTCAAATTATTAATTTTTACTAACAAGGTTTAGTGAACATTTAATTTTTTTCATTAATATTTACATTATTAAAATATTATGGAAATATTTGAATGAAATAGAATATTTTCAATAAATGAGATGAATATTATGTTTGGAAATAACAAACCTATGTATTAGAATTTAGAATTTACTATATATATAAAAACATTAGTTTAATTTTTTATTTTATGGGTTTTCTATTTGTAAAGAATATAGTGTGTGATTTATAGTAAACTATTTTACTTTTTTCTAATACTAATATGAATTTTTGTAATCATGAGTCACATTTTACACATAAGATTTAAATGATATTGAGGTTCTTGAGCAAGATTGAGCAATTGATTATGAGGTGATGATTTTTTTAAATACTATCACACATGTTTTATGAAATATTATTTTATAATATATTCATGGTAGTCTACTTGACTAAACCACTAATTTGTGATCATTTTTTAATTAGATAATTATTTTTTGGGTCATTATATATTTGGTTCCATGACTATGCGTGGGTAGTTTAGGTCATAGTTGTTCTATTGAAATATGAGATCCTTATATTATAGGGTGTAAATAATAGGAAGAGAGATGTCTTTACAAAAAAAATTCCCTTGAACAATTTTATAAAGAATAGTGATTGACAAGTTTTTACACGTATGGTAATTCAATATTTTCCATCCTTAAAAAGCTCTATTAGTGTTCATGGAGGGAGTAGATGAAAAATCGCATCCATATTTAAATCAAGAACCCCTATTGTTCTTGTATATCCTATAAAAATGAAACACATGGAGATTCTACAATAGGTTTTATAGTATATTGGTTATAGAATTATAAGAATTTAGTCATCCATGTTCTAATTAAATATATAGTTATATATACATCATCAACCTCACTTATCTAGTGAGGGTGGTATATAGGTTTTATAGTTAAGGATTGATTCATGGAATACTATTTTTAATCAAATTGAAACACCATATATTGGGTTTCAACATTAAGTGATATATATTCATCAAAGACGATAAAATCCTTAGTGGTGTCAATTAGTCAATGTGGACCAGTATGTGGTTCTTTTCTAAAAATATTTTAGACTCATTTCTACAATTAGTTCTTTAAAAAAACTATAAATGATATTATAAACTAAAATTTCAAGAATATTGTTTTGCGAGTCATGTTAGTGATAGACCATGTCATATGTTTCTGTGATTTTCCCAATTTTTTATTCATTTTGGTGGCTGATAATATTACAAGGATTTGATTATTAAACTATTTCTTAAAAAATATAACTCTATCACATGAGAAAAAATTTATACTTAAATACATTTTAGTGGTTGAGAATAATATTATTAATACTAAAATGATCATATTAGGGGGTGAACCATCTATGTATATTGGTTATAATAATTTTACAAGTATAAGGTTATTAGGTTGTATAATGAATATAAATAATGTCAAATTCATATGTTTTGATGGAGAAATTGTTCAGATTAATGATGTAAATCCTCCATAAAGTGGTTTACCTTCCATAAATTTATAACATTGTTTTATTACATGACATATCCATAATAAATGTATTATAATTCAAAATAATTTTTGATATTGTAATCTGATATGAAATATCAAATTATTATTTAACATTACATCATTCTTAGATGATGGAAGTGGTATTGGTTGAACACATAGTATAAGAGAAGTAATATGATAATATCATTATAGTGTTAGAAATGTTTATTCCAGCTATAACAATCCTGATGATGGTCATGAAACACAGGAGACTAGGAAGTAGGAATAGTTGATTGTTAACCCTCAGGTGAGTCATGTTAATAGATATCCTAGAAATATTTTAGATAAAATTTATGTTATAGAGAAGAATTAAAATGATTACAAGGATGTTCAATTGATAATAATAGGTTTGGTAATTATGGAAAATAAATCATCTTATATTTTTATATTTATGTTGAACACATTATATCTTCTCTTATGAAATGATGGGGAGTCCATGATTATTTTTAGAATACATGATGATGATGATATCCATTGATACGCCCATAAGGTTTTAATTCTAGGATGATTGAAATTTCTTAGAATGATCCATTATGATTCCTAAATTTGAGAATATAATATAATATATTATATTATATTATATTTTTTTAGTTTTGATGTTTTCTTCATGATTGATTGGATGACTCACATTCAAGAACACATAACGTAATATCATTAATGGTTATCTTTCACGTCTATTATAGGTGATTATCATACCTTCAATAGAGAGTGATAATTATAAATAGAACACTATGGGTATGGAAATCTATAAATATAGAGTATGATATAAATTTTTTATTATCATTTTCTGTAGGAAGAGATTTCGATTCCATAGTTTATTATTCTTCCAGTCATCAAATAATTCCATGATATGATTCATCTGAAAATATTTGGATTTCCTCCCCATAGAGAGGTTAATTTTATTATTTATTTGATTCTAGAAATGTAGTTAATTTCCATTACATTGTACATAAAATATTTTTGATGAATATTTTAGGGAAAATTTTTTATCTTGAAAAACATACAATTAAATCAGTTATTTTCCCAAGAGAATCACCTTTAAGAAAATTTAAATTTGATAGCTAGTAAGAGGGACTTTTTATTAATATATTATATATGGTTTAACTACACGATGTTCAAGATCCAATAACATTTTACTAATAAAAATTAATTCTTGGATTAATTGATTGGTAGAGAATTTTTCTCCAACTTCATCATGAGTATGATATATCATCAATAGTGAGTGAGGTTAATAGATACTCCTAAAACTACATTGAAACATTAAATATCTTGTTTCTATTCCTAATATTGTCATCGGGTTTGGTGAACATGCCGAAATGGTTTCTATGCCTAGAAAAATAATTTTTATATATTCCTAGATTCAATTTTCATTTTATGGGTTGATGAAATTTCAACAAACTCTAGGAAAATGGTGCTTTATCCTCAACATCTAAATATTATTTCAAAAAAATATTAGAGGACAATAATTATGATAAGAAATAATTGTTCTATTTATTCATTCAGGATATTCTATTTGTATGGAACCTAAAATCTTGTCTAGGTAAATTAGTATATCAATTATGGTCAATACAATAGATTAATAATAATGACCCATATAAATTTTAATGACTGTTAAAAATGTGGATTTTTTGGATTATAATGGAGATTTATTCATGAATTCTCAGCATTGGAAGCATTAATGATGACCATGTCCTAAAAATTGGGAATTTTTATGTGTCATAAAACTTCTGAGATAGACCAAAAAGATATGTTTTACATAGAAAGCATTGAAAAAACCCTGATAAATATAAATGATCTTTTTTTGATGTTATTGTTGGGAGTCAATTATTTCATGGTCATGGTGATTCAAAAAATGTAGCATGCATCGAACTGAAGAGATACCATAACATGGGTATCAAAGATATCTTCTTTTTGAAAGAAGAGGCATTGTTACATTCTATTGATATATATTGTTTGTTTGTTGTAAATTTTATCAAATGTAGCACATAAATATCTATCATTATAAATAAATTGAATTTTATTAAATTTGATACATTTATTTTGGTACTATCCCTCACATATAGTTTTCATGTTTTCATATGAAAATGAATATTATAGGATATCAATGGTAGGATTTTTGTCCTTTTATTGTGGATCCATGAAGGTTTCAAATTGGTTCCTATTGTTCATCACTAATTCTAAGCTCCCTTATTCCTCTAATTTGACTTTGGTTCCCATGTTAGTCATTTATTTATTTTTAAATATGATTCCCCTTTTTTGATTACCAATTAAATTTGGAACCTATCAAATTAGATACTACTAATAAAAATATTCCTTAACCTTACACTAGAATATTTTATTTAGAAATTTATATATCACAACCACAATCACCACATATTTGGATTCAGAATGGGGAAGTTCGATTTTACATGATTTTTATAAAAAAAATCCATTTTAATAGTGAAATCGTTTAAAAATAGAACACTCTTAAATGGAATGTGGGAACATTCCAAAATAATGATGTGTCCACACACATAATAAATGAATATGTGTTAAATTTTTTTGAATAAGGGGATAAATGGTTCTTCTTTTGGTTATCGATGGGATACTATGGTAAAAGATGTTAATGAGGATCTGACTGGACCCTATAAAATTCAGCTATGTCTGAATAATTTCCATGGATCTGTGTAGGATGTTCATAATACTAAACCTATTAATAATGATAAATATAATATTGAATATACTTATCCATGTTCTCTTTCAATCAAAATTTATGTAATTCCTTCACAAAAGGGGAGAAGAATGTATACTCTGATTCTAGTTAATATTTAAATGACTATTATGAGAAATATTATCAAAATGAGGATGATTTCTATGAGTTGAGTTCTAGAAATTGTACAAAATATATGTTTGATTCTGATAGATTCATCACAATAAGTCCCAACATGACATGAAAATAAAGATATTACACTATCTGCAAGAGACAAATTGTCACTATGTACCTAGAATCCAATGGGATCAACAAAGGACATAATCCCCCATAACCTGTGCCAATATGGCATTGTACATCCCTCTGAATTTAATGGAAGTAGTTTTAGTTATTAATTTGACCATAATATAAGAGATACATATTATATTAATTAGGAATTGAGTGATGATATAGAATCTTGGATTTATGAAAAATATGTACTTATTTCCTAAATAAATATAAAAGAGTTAATTTTACTAAAAAAATCATACCTTAAAATCTGAAATTAGTTCTTCATTAGGATAGTCAAGTAATTTAATGGAAATTCTAACATTAATTTTAGGGATATTATTTGAAAAATTATTATTTATTTCATTATCATATTTTAAATTTAATTTCATTCATTTTTTATGATAATTATTTGTTTTTATAAATTAAATTTTAATCCGAGAAGTTGATTTCATATTGGTTCTACGATTCCTAGATAGATTTATTTTCTTGATTTTTAGATTCATCATTCCCTATATGGGGGTTATTTGGTTTTGTAGAATATTTTATTTTATTTTATACATATTTATTTGTTTTCTTCCTTGAGGTGTATTTTTCATTCATGAAATATTCTACACTTCATTTAAAATGATGTGATCTACATTATATCATTACAGAACTAGATTAAAAATGATTAGTGGACAATTTAGTGACTTAGACTAAATTTTTTATTAAATATAGTTTATTTTTGTATGAATTTTCTAACATATGTGGCTAAATTCTTGGGTGATTTGTGATTTTACTATTATGTAATGTTCATCTTTCTCATTAGTATTGTGAACTTTCATTTCAATGTAAATTCAACCAAAATAGTTAATGAATTCTATAACTATCTCAAATTTTAAAATTTATCCCAACTCATTTTTCTTTGTGAGATGAAATATTATGAATAGTGAATTTTATTATAGATATAATCAAAGTGTAATGGTTTTTGATTCCATTATTGAAAGAATTAAAGATTATTAACAAATAAATTATGAATTATTGATAATCATGATGTTTTTATTCGTGATTGTGGCTACCTTGATGTGAATTTATAAGCTTTTTTGTTTAATGGATTAGATATAATATGCTTATTTTATGGTATAATGACTTTTCAACAATTGATTTATGGAATCTGAGGTGTCTTATTTTGGATATAATTTCTAAGGGATGTGTTTCAAATCTAGGGTATTTTGTGTATGTCCTGTTAATAAATCATATCTTGTTCATGAGGAATGTAATCTTGATACAAGAATGGTGAATTTTTTTATAATGAATTTTTTTTTCGAGATATGTTGAGATGTCATGCCCCTCTAATGTTGGTTTTCATGGTTTTATTTATTTCATATTGGAAATGGTAATCAATCTGATCACATTGAGAACTACTGAGATATTGATCTGGATTGAATGGTTTTTATTTGTACTTTGGATGCATGAACAATTCATGGATCTGAAAATGATGAATGGTGGACACTTTTGCTGGTGAAGTGATATTTTTTAATTTTTATGTATGTATTTGAAATTGATTTCAATTTCTTGTTGGTGTGAGATCATTACACCACATCTATTCCTTGTCAAACATAATTTGAAAATTAAAATATGTGGATGAATGTGATTTGTGACCTAATCATGTTCATATCTATGAAATATTTTTTCCAAGAACTGTATTAGACAACCTTCAAGAATTTGATTTGAAGATTGATACTAATACTGATTCATATCATCCCAAAAATGAGTTATGAATATACATTATACTGTGATGCATACAACGTTTTTCATAGACTAGTCTTAGTAAGTTATTAGAGAATACTGACTTTTGAGTCTAGGAATTTCTTGGAACATAAGACAAAGTACATGGTGTATTATTTATAGCTTATAGTAGTGGTAAATATTAGATTAAAAGTATTTAATAACTCTTATTCAAGTGTTAGTGATATTAATTAAATTTATAAACCCCATTCAAACATATTATTAAATAGAAATCATTTTTTGAAAAATAAATAACAAATTTGTGTACCTTATTCTTAATATGTCCACTCTATATATCATCAATCACATCATTCATGAATATCACTAAAAAGAATTCAATGGAAATATTTATATTGTGTGTATGTGCTATGATAAATTACAAAAAATTAATTAGTTAATGACCTTCATATAATGAAATTAAAATGACATTATTGAAAAATAATAATTTGAATGATAGTATTATGAGAGGATCAATGTAATTGTATTGTATGAGCCTTACAATTTCATTATACTTTTTATATATCCCATAGGGAAACACTCAATCCTTACATGTTTTTACTAATAAATTCTTAATTATTAAATAAATGTATTACCAGTTGAAAATATTTTTCATCCTTTGATAGAACACACTTTGAAAATGTTTAATCTTATAAAACATTGTTAATTTTTAATATAAAAACATTGAATATTATTCATTGTTAACACATAATGTTTTATTTCTATGTTCCTCAGAACTTACATTTTTATTATAGAGTACACTTTTAAGAAGAAAGTGAGAAACCATCTTGTACAACAAAGAACATCACACCATAATGTAGGTGGCAGAATCATAAAGGTCTAACTTAAACATATTAGATTTTTCTTCCCAATATAATTTCCAGGAGAGATATATTACCTTTTTTGGGATAATCTATGATGGTTTCATCAAATTGATTGGTTAGTTTTCCGATATCTACATGAACTCTTCCAACGTAATTTTATTAGCGTTGAATCCTCTGGTTCAGATGATATGTTTCTTGATGATCCATTCGTCCATATCTCTTTTAATGTTAACATGAAATGTTTCACCATTCAAACATTATGCATCCTCTTTAGAAGCATTAATGATCTGGAAAATCTATATAATTTCCTCATCATATCCCATAATAAGGTCACCCGGATCCTCTATAGATTCTGTAATGGCAAGTGGTGGGCCCTCTATGATGTCCATTGGTCCACCCACTTTATCTGCTTTACCTGATAGCCCCTAAGGATCATTGAGAGGGACATCATTCTGGATTCAATACCGATCATCATTATCTTCTTTCTTCGCCATAACATGCGGCTTATTATTATGTTCACCCATTATACGTCCACTCCCCACGTTCTAGTAAACCTCCTTCACCGATGCTTTTTAGCTGTCGTACCATCCATTATGTTGTTCTACCCCTTTTTAGATAATCTAGTCCCCATAGGTCTTGGAAGGTATGATTAGTCCTTACGGCCTTTGGATTTTCTATGTTGGTGCATGATGCAGCTACCCAGGTCCCTATTTTATTCCAGTACCTACTTTTCTACTTTTGTTGTGAAGACCTCTCACGGAACCTTCTTTTTCACTATTCTCCGAGAGTGGTTCATCACCCTCCCCACCCCTAGACTCTAGTCTTGAAGGATATTCATCACCATTTGACACTGGGTTAATATTGGAAGATCCCAAACAATCAAAACGATTACTGGTGTTAATCGAGGATAGTAGAAAACTCATCCTGGCTCTTCCCCCACTCTTCTGATTATCCTGATACATTCTGTATATAAAATTTTTGTCCCTTGTTTTCCATCACCACAAATCCCTTTACAGAACGAGGCACTTTTTCATAGGAAGGAATACTTGGAGGGGATATTGTGCTGATTCCCCATGGTCACGGAAGATCCTATGCAATTCCTTCATCCAAGTGACTTTCCAACTGCACACCCACGCCTTTTCTCACATACATTTTATTTTCAACACTGGTCACTTCTTGCTGAGCCATTCTATCCCCCCTCCCACAATCTATCAATGTGTTTTATGAGTAAGTTCATGCTAGGTCTTGTATAATCTTACTAAAAACTCGATGGACCGTCGGGTTGATTTTTCCCACATAATCCTTCTTGACATGCAAATGATAACCGTATTTTCATCCCAGACCTGCCTCTATAGACATAGTGCCCTGCCTTAGGGAACTATCGAAATATAAAACCTCTACCTCTCAATCTGTAATATAACCCAAAACACTATTTCTCAACTCTGATTGATCTTTAACAAAAACTCTAGGTTTCTTACCACAATTATTACCCCTCCTCCCCATAGGTAGCTAGGAACCCCTTCAACAGCCATCCAAAGAGTGTCTCGACCTCTTTCAACTAGAACAAAAGTTAGTCCATGTTTTGTAAACTACACATTGTTTGAAATGGTATTCCTCGCCCTCAATAATCCACACGAACTCGAACAGAGTTTTGGACACATCCATTTCCACACAAACATGAGGACTGACCGGGTCACACAATGCCTCAGTGAGATAGTTTGAGCTCATATATCTACCAATTAGTTTCCATAGCATATGAATAACTGAAGGATTTATAAATAGTTTGGGATGATTTAGAAAACATAACCACAAGGCCATTATTGGAGGATCGTGTTTCATATGCAAGTCAAAGGACAACCGTAGGTAAAAAATGAATCCATTTACTCTGGGAGGTGCACTTGAGCAGGCTTTGATGAGGACATTCTCTGAAGATAAATGAACTATCATGTGGCTACTATCCATAAGACCCAGTTTCGCCCTATCTTGTAGACCCCACACTGCAAAATTGTTCCTTTCAAATCAATCTATAGAAGGATTTCATTGAATAAACCTAGCAATCATGCTATTATTTAGTATATTCTAGGATATTGAGAACTCTCCAGTCAATAAATCCAGATTGGGGAATCTATCCAGCAGGTTTGGAACCTTCGGACAGTGCAGGACTTGGGGGAAATGGGGAAGGAAATTTGGATCCGATAAGGGAGTGAAGGAGGAGGCCGCTCCTTAGATGGAAGTTGAGGGTCCCTACCCCTATAGAGGGGAAGGGACCAGCACTGGTGCCACAACCATCATTGGATCGAGAAGGTCGCCATGGTTCCACCCAAGTGTGCCCCTGAAACATCTGGTGGAGTTATTATTTCTATGTTATTCATGCATATCACTATACACTATGATAGGAAATTGATTTTTTATGGTATCAAAATTTTAAAAATTATGATATACATAACCAATAGATTATTATATTCTATTGTTTCTATATTTCATATCATATGATATACACAAATCCTCATTATGATATAACCAATACATTATATGTTTTTTGTTTTAGGAAATACCTACATCAATATTCCACATTAATTAAATATAAATAGAAAATTTTCCATATCACTATATATTATATCATATATATAATAACATATTAATCCAAATCCAAAACTCATTTTAAATTTCTTGTAACAAAAACATGGATGGTGATCGTCACCATCACCATAAATCACATCATAAAAACAATCCTATGATTAATCAATATGAAAACCATATGAATGAACATTAAAACACCTTAATTGAATCTCCCTGCATTTTATAAATCTTAATCCCATTGTATTCAATAAAATATTATTATACTTATGGACATTATATCATTGAATGAGTTATTTATTTTATGAATTCATAATTGTATGAAAATAGATGCCACTAAGAAAGAATCTATTCAACACAATCTATAATGCTATCTGAAATGGTATCGATTAAACATACAAATATTGATACTTATTTTCATTAGTTATATACTATTTAAAAATGAATTTTTGTATGATCCCCTAATCCATAAAATCATGTAACTTTGTGATATAATGAATTTTAATCTCGTATAGCTACTCATATGTTCTTGTTTCTCTAATTATAGGCATACTGTATGGATGAAAAAATAACCTATAATTCATCTCAATATATAATCACATGAAATTACCATAATCAAATATATAATAACAAATCATTTAACATATCTTGGTATTGTAATTCCCTAATTCATTTTACCTCAATTGGGGGCCGAAATGACATAGTTGTTTAATAAGTGGAGAATCCCTTATAAATGATTATCAACTAGTACATTGATCCAAAACATACATTACTACCCTTTAATTACCTCATCCTCATAAATGGAATATAAATGATATTAAAATATGATGTTTCTCATTCATGGAAACATTCTAAACATCCGGTATTCTGAAAATAATAATAGAAAACATGCACCTACATTATACCAATGATGATTTTTATTATGATCTATATGGTATACATCATTTGACATCCAATGAAAAAAACTCATTTTGGACCACCTTAGTACGGTCCGTAACTAGACCTGGAATTCATCCAAGGGTAAATTTAAAAAAGAATTTGAATATAAGTTTATCCTTAAACAGAATTGGTTAAGAAAAAAAAAAGAATTCATGCATTAATAGGTAAATTATCAATTCATTTCATAATTTAAATACATGTATCATGAAAAAATGACAATGGAGATAGTTATTAAATTTTTAAATACATACAATATTATATATATAAAACATACACATGCAGTAGTTATGTATATAAAATGAGTTATTTCCATAATTTTATTTGTTTATAGTGTTTCAGTTTTTCCTAAAAAATAATATTATTGTAACACATTACACATCTCTATTTGAGAATCAAATAATATCCCCACCCTTAACACATTATAATTTATTCACATGTAAATACTGCCACATTGAGTAATGATTAGTCATAGGAATCATATTCTTAATGGTAAACTCAATGACGAGTTATTTGAATATCATTAATTCTTAAAAAAAATTATTATCTTAACATGTCATTTTTTGACTAAGAACACTTTCTATGATCATCATCATATACTATGGAACTATTCCATTAAAGCAATAATTTTGAGAAAATTTTGTAATCTAAATATTACCATCATATTATCTTTAGGTACTATTAACTAGTAATCTATTTTATATTATAATGTTTCTTTTAATTGGATTTTAGAAAGGTTAAATCCTCTTTTTATCATACATTGAACATTTGTAAGTCCATCAAAAGTCCAACTACTATCTTAGAAAAAATATTCCATCGAAGAAAAACATTTTTAAAGATGAAAACTCATTTTTGCTGAAGAATTAACACAAATTTTCTTTACTGGATGTATTTAACAAATAAATTAATGCCAATGGTATCTCATATAGAATTCTATATATTTGTAAAATTATTCTCAAAGTGAGTGATTATTAATTAAAATTTACCCTTGATATGTGGACATATCTAAAATTATCATGTTTTAATAAATATCATGGAAAAATGATTTTACCTAGAGAAAAAGATATCCATAAGTCATTTTGAAACATAATATAGTGATTATTTAATAATAAACCATGTTTTTGATCACATTTCATCCAAAAAATATTTTTTAATAGAAAAGTTATATTATTACATAATATAATTGTGATAACTATAAAATCCTATATTATCTTCTATATAAGTATGAAATATTATTTTTTCTTCGAAACATTCATAACATCATACATTTATACATAAATTAAATTCACATTATTATATGTTTTTGTTCTTACAATGATTTTGACTACTTGGTGCTCATATCATTTGTAATTTGTACATTTAGATTTATATTACCTTTAAAAGTCATGGATTCAATCCCTAAAACTAATTCCTAGCATCTAATCTCTATGAAGATTATCAAAGCCCCTCATGTAAACTAAAAAATTCAATGATATTGAAACCTTTATCCCATTAAAAACACCATCTTGAATATTAAACAAAATTAATAGGATATATGAACAATTTTTTTTACTTTCCATTAAACATGTATTTTATCCTAGTTTAAAAATTTAACAATTATTACATTTAATAAAAACCAAAAACAAATAAATCTCTTTCTTAAATAATTTTACCGTAATATTTTTAGGAAAGTAGGAAGAACTATTATTACATTAATTCATTCATAATTATAATTTATGAATTTAAACTACATATATCTATATATTCCTATAGTAATAATGGATTTCAATTTATCTTAGTCATTATTTTTCCCATTCATATTTACTACATTTGTATATTCAAAATATTATAAATTTATCTGGAATTAGAACAAAACCTTTAATCCCTTAATTAAACACCATTATGATTCTCATTATAATATTTTCCACTTTTTGAACAATGAAAAAATTTTGTTATATAGGAATGTTATTTTCATTCAGAAAGTGTCTTTTCTTCCTTTTGGAATATTTTTATGTGTCTATACCAGTCAATATTGTTTCTTTCATAAATTTTATAATTCTCAATGATTGATATCAACGTAATTTTTGATTAAAATGATTTAATTTTCTCTATTACCGATCCATTTGAGAGATTACTATAATATTTTAAAATTATTTAATAGGGACATGTATCATATGTGATCCTAAAAATGATCACCCTTTTTAAATATAAATAAAAAAATTAGTAGACCAAGAAAAATATAACACTATGTAACAAGTTATTTTTTCAATTACCCATCCGACTTAACTATATAGGATTTGCAATATGATAATAGAACAATATGTGACAATAAAATAGTTTAGAAGATTTTATTTTTCAATCATACATCATATTTCTTCACTAACCATTTTTCAAATGGTATCCCATATTTTATGTTTTCTTATGTAAGAATAATCCAAAGACAATATAAAGATTTGGTAGCCTAAATTTTGTAATTTTATATTCCTACCATGCCTAACACAAGATAATACATCGGAACCCTTCTTTAGAATAACCTACATGGTTCAATGATTGAGGTGTGTAAATTTTATTTCTTTAAAAATAGTTTGACATTTAATAATTTATAAGGGGATTTACCATCATATAACATATATTGTCATAAAATTAATGAATTCCTCAAATAATTTATATTTTCAATTCAATTATATAGAATTATTTTATATGATTAAACCATATTGATGGATATACCATTTCAATACACCAAAAAAAATTTACTGAAAAAAAATTAACATTAAATTATATTTACACATATCCAAAATTTTCCTCTTTATAGGGTATGATAATCCTTCTCATGAGAACACATGGAATCATTTGAAATCATAAAACCCAATAACATGAATCCTCCTATTATTAGAATCCAACAAATATATTTTTTAGAGATCCAAAGATCTAATTCCAAGGTTACTCTTACCCAAAGTCACTATATATGTGGTGAAATATGTAAGATACATATCAATTAAATAAAAATTATTACACCTAATATGTATAAAATATAATAAACCATTCAATTCATGTTTATATCCTTATTAAATTGAAAAATATTGGTAAAAAATTAATAAATAAAGATTATAACAATATTTTACTGAATTATATTAATTTATACGAATATATAAAATCAGTTTAACATATTTAAAAAAAGTATACATCCATTGACAATATAAAAATTATATTTATGTATCATCATTATTATCAAATCTTTAAAAACATCATCATCTCCCTCGGATTATCTATGGTAAAAGTGGTTTTGGTACTCAATTTTAATTCATTATTCATCTCTAAGTTCACATGATAATCTATTTTTATTTTTTGTGTGTGATAAAATATATCATGTGGAAGGAATTACAAAAACCTATAATTGTGGTTCATATAAATTCACTATGTTCAAAATCCAAAGATGACTACTATTTGGGTTTTTTCTACCAGTGTCATCACATCCCATCTACAATTATGAGATTTGAAGGGTAGATAGTAATTTATTTTGTGACTCAAATATGTGGATGATGAAATGATTTTGATGTTGATAGTTATGGATACTCTTTTTTTCAGGTGTATGTTTCCTTATCGTTCCCCTGGTGAATTTTTATATGTGTTATAATGACCATCTTTTCCTAGCAATTGATATTCATTATCTCCATATAGGGTTTTTGTACTTAGTTTCATTATAAGGGAATACAGAACCCTATATAAATATCCATGGTATGAGGATAAATGGACTATTGAGAACACTAAAAAAACATTACCCATCCACTATTTTTGCATAGAATATTCCAAAGTTGATTCTTGTTATTCCTCCACAAGCATGCCTAGTCTCATCATATGAGTGTCATATCCCTTTGAATATTTTGGTTCTCATAAGATTTGACCCTTTCAAAATTTACTTACTATTATAACTATCCCACAAAGTATTTAATATATTTCATCAAGTATCCTCCCTACATCTCTGATATTTAGTTGGTTTAATTTATTAATAATTATGATTACTTTTAGCAACCCTTTTCTTAGTAGTCTTCCTCCGATTGTTTTGATTTTGAGGTCAATATATCTAGTTCCTCTAGCTGTTTATTTTATAAAATATATTTTTGGATGTCATAATCCTAATATTACTTATACTATAGTTGAGTCTATTTAAATTAGTATTCATTCTTTAGTGGATCCTCCATAAAAAGGTTTCATTATTTTCTTCAAAACTGAATATGAGTTTCATCCTTCAAAGGTATACCTTCCTATCCTAGATTCTATAATTATCCTTATGATATGAATTAAATATTTACTTTCTACTCTTAGGGAGGGATTACTATGTATATTTTCTTACCTCCCAACAATTTTGATCCTTTAATCATAGTTAGTGAGTATTTACATTTAGCTTCCACCTCTATTTTTTTCAACCAAAAATTGGATCATACATTTAGAATTCTGGTGGCATGAAAACTATATCTAGGTACAAATATATTTCTATGATTATTCCTTATTCCAATCATATTTCATTTCTTATAAGTTTTAAGTCTATTCTTTTCATTTCCTTGTGATATTTATTGTCTTCTGTAATTCTTGGGGAATCAGATCCCAAAATAAATATGCCATTCTATGAAATAAATTTTATTCCAGTCACATTTCAAGGATTATTTCTCCCAATATAAAATCATTAATTTTATTTTATTAATCATTTCCATCCAATTTACCCATTAGAAAATACATGCATAAAGTTTCAAATAATATCTAAATTGCACTCTTCGAGAAGGTGCATGTTCATGTTGAGATGATTTAATATTATTCTCACCACTACATGATCAATGTCTTCAACACATCCTTCTCAATGTGGTTGTATAAAACATATTAAAAATGTGATGCATTATAAAAATAATTTCCTTATAATATTCTCACTTTTTTCATTTGAGTCCCCCCGACACGGTTTATCAAGGGTGAATTCAACACTATGGTTCACCAACATGAGAATAAAGGTTGAGGCGTATTCTTGATGAAATCTATAAATTATCTTAAATATATCATAGAATATAATTTAATCATGTATATTGGATATTCAGATAATAAAGACACTTAGTTAAATAATAAGACTGGAATCTGTTAAATTATAAGTCATTTGGATAGATAATTGACTAATTTCATGTGATTATCTGCATCCCTCACTTGGAAATTAACCCCATGTAAATGTATATTTAATATTACTAACTGATATTAATACATCTTAAATACATTAATTATATAAATTTATTCTTATTAATTTTCATATTAAGGTTTAAGGATAGTGACATCATAGGTACATTATACAGATCATGTCGTTTTACCCTGAAAGGGCATGAATGGGTGGATTTATAAAACCAACCACAATACGAGAATTGGATCTACACTACTAGAAATGTCACTAGGATAACATTCACATCACCATTTTTGATAAGAAATTTGATATTAATATTCTCGAATCTTTTTTCCAACAACTTCATGATAGTGATATAATTTTACTCCAATCAAATAAAAAAATCTTATAGGAGAAAACATCTCTAGGAGTAGATACTTTCTATGAAAAAATATTGATCAATATAGATTAGGAATGTAGATAAAAACACTGAATCTATTTATGTCATGATTAAGAAGATTATTTTTTAAGTAAAACTAAGCATTCTCCCCAATTAATATTTATATAAAAATGATGGTGATGGAGCTAGAAAAGTTATTGTTATCATTTAATCTTCCTACTCTAATGTATGATGTGAGACAAGGATAAGGTTATCATATTATATATAATATGTTTTCCTTAATTAAAATTCATTGATATATGAATTATAAAAAGAATAATTATTTTATAATCATTCAGGAAGTGGGAAAATCCATAAGATCTATCAACAACCTCAACATGGACATCACCCTTGGAAAAAAAAGTTTGTAGATTTATATTATGTTATATCTGGGTGAATTATCAACATCTAACTCATAGATATATTGAATAGTTTTTCATTTGTGTCATGCATTGAAATATTTCTATTCCACTACCCTATATTAATTCCCAGGAAAATAAAGTCAAAATCCTTTATTCAATATCAACTAATATGTTTTTTCAATTTCACCTATAAAATCATGACATTGATCCTCAATAATAAAACCTAATATATTCTCTCCAATTTTATATCAATTGAAATAATCGATACATAAAGGGAATAATTATTTATGGATCTATATTAATTACACTATGAAAAATAAAACACATCAACAAAAAATTCATTAGAACCAACATTATTGTGAATGTTTTATAGATAAGGCCAATATTATAATATAATGGAATATTTTCTTGACGGTAATAAAATGATATGGGTTCTCAAAAGTAGTTTGTGACCAATTCATTAATTTATAATTATCTATCTGGTTCCATATATTTATTTTGGATGAAAACTTATATTATTAAAATCATCAAATAATCCTCATAAATGTAGTCTACTTTCTATTATCCATTACATTATTGATCATCGTTCACTAAGTATAAATTTTAATAAAAATATTTTAAATTTTTATATTTACATAAATAGGTGTAGATATAGATTTACTATAATATCAAATATTTTCATTATGTATTATTAAATTTTATACATATATTCATAAAATAACTCCATTATTGGTATTAATAGTATTTTTGGTTGAATATTGAAAATGGAGTGGAAAATTATTATAGTAATTTATAAATAAATTGAAATATAAAATAAAATAATAGATAGGAATGAAAATTTGATCATATATTTTCTTACAATATCATTATAAAATGTGATTTCTAATGGAATAGCCAGTTGTTTGGTTTTATTCTTCAATGAAATGCACCCAACACATTGATTATTTAGCTAGAGTTCAACTATTAATATCACTAATTTGACCTGATTTTTTATCCTTCTATGGTAGGATCAGAATTATCAATAGAGTCTATTCCTCCATAGATATAAATGTGTTCTATATTATCAGATTTCCAAAAATATACTTTAGAAAAACTGAGTTATGAAGAAAAATTATATCATTGGAACTCATTCCAAGAGATAATATTCCATAAAACATTATAGTGTTGGATATCAATCCATAATACCGAGTTTGTTATTTATCTAATAAGCCTTATATAAACCATGAATTTTATATATGATAAAAATTTATTAGCAGAGCATTCCAGTTAATAACATTCACCTTGGTATATAATTTATAAATATAAGAATCACAACCATTATCATCATAATGAGAATAATTAATATTCAACTCTATGGAAAAATATTTATATTTTATTCTCATCCACTATGATTATTTATATTGAATCATTGGGTGGAGTGATAGTGCCATCAAGAATAATATTTTGTTTGCGTATTCATTGTTCTTACCTAGAATTTCAGAATATGATACCACCTACTGATTGGATGGAAATCACCCATATTTCACCAATTTTATGGTTTATAATTTATAGAAGAATACCTTTTCTAATATGAAATTATTAAATGAAGTTGACTACTTCATAAGATAATCATTATAATTTTAATAAAATTAAAATGTTTATTGATACATTTCAAATTCTTGGTATATTCATTTTCTTATGTTTCAGTTTATTTTTACATATAGGGATTAATTTAGGTTTTCCTACTTTCCTGATTTTTTAAAAAAAAGGGGACACCAAATTAGTGCTGTGTGGGATTGAGTAAAAATATTAAGAGGCCATGGTATCTATGAGAAATAAAAAAAATTCATATTCAAACATCAACAAAAAAATATCCCTTCTATAATTGATTCTCAAGAGAAAAGCATTAAACAACATTCCATTTGGTATTATTGTGATGAAACAAATCATACATTCATGGATTTAGAAGTGTTGAGATAGATAACATTTTATGGAAAATATCCCTGACTAATATACATTTATCCACAATTAAATTAAAAATATACATTCATATGGGTTGTGATAATGAATTTAATATGACGATGGTGAAGATTTTCTTGTTAATGGGAGTACTCCAAAGAAAAAACAAAATTTCACTACCACAAAAAATAAAATTACGATGATATTGTTGCCTGTGTGGTTGGTTTACTGTAGAGACAATTTAATTCATCAAAAATATTTAAATTATATTCCATAAAATATGATTAATTTATATAAAATACTGGAATAGTGTATTAGGGACTGTAGGAATGAAGAAAATATTATAATAAGGATATCTAACTAAACATTGGAATAAATATGAATGATGTAAAGGTATATACAACTAGTTTACGCATGTCTGGATAAAATCACTTAGTGGTTGTGAGTACTGGAGACCTATAAAAATGTCCCTAATAATTTCTATACAAATTTTATTCTATTTAATTTTTTAATTATATTTCTTTAGTGAATATACTTACATTTTCTATTAGGACAACAAAGATCGTAAGGATTCATGTTTCAATGCATATTCATCATTTATCAGAAGTGGTGGTTTATAACACTGCCATTTAAACATTGGAAATAATTTTCCAATAATTTCATTTGAGACTCGTTAGGGAAAGAACATTTATTTTTCATATTTAAAATAATTTTATTCTTTTAATATAATATATTACTATTAATGATTATATATTTAAGGGGAGTATCAAATTTATCTATGATGAAATACTCTGGGAGATTATCGATATCCCTTATCTCTACAAAATATTTAATTGATCTAAACACAGATATTTATGGCATGTAACAGCTGGGGGTAGAGTTGGAGCAACATATAAATTCATTAATTAGAGTTTTTTAGTAGTAATTTCAGTTATGGGCCAGGAATAGAGGATCATGGGGATGTGGTATATTTTTTCTAGAACAGTAACTATTATGTTACATATCATAGCCTCATAGGGTGTCTACAACTGAATATAATAGTCAGAGAGGAATTCACTTACCTATATTTCCTAGAAACAGTCATTGATGGGTGAACTAAATCAAAATTATAAAGATAAAGAATTAACTATGGACATGGATATAGTGGTGTACAAAACAATTTCAATTCATTTTCTCTTTGGATAAATTTTTATTATTCAATAGGTGCTCAAACCATTAGGTATTGTGTAGATAATTCATAAATAGGAACTATACCCCTATTAAATTGAGATTCATTTGAGTCTCTTATTAACTCATGGTTTCTACATATTTCAAGTTTTAGTGAAAACAACATTGATCATTGTATTGTGGAATAAAATTTAGAAACACTTTCTTTGACTCAAAATGTCTCCATTTATGGAATGAAGGATCTTCCCATCAACTATATTCTTCATAATTGTTTTTAAAACATTATTTGACCTCATAATAGATTAAAAAATGGTGGTCCAAAGGTTTATTCATCATAATCTATGGATATAATTATTATATTTGAACCCAAGAACTAATGTTGTGAAAAGATTTAGTTGGATACATTGGAATCCTTATTTTTATAGGGTTTTGATGAACACTGATGGATCAATTTTCAACCACACCATTGAATAAAGAGGTATTATCTTGGGTTAGTTTGGCTCAGTGGGGATGTGGTTTGTGGATAATTTTGGGCATATAATACTTTAATGATAGATGTAAAATCGCATGCTCCTAGAATTAAATTATTCTATGGAAGGATAATTCATATGAATTGTATTGAAATGGTTGTTTCAATTTTTTCGCTAAAGTAAAAATATTTAGATAATTATTCAGTCTCTATCATTATCTAAATTAGTGACATAAAGAGAGAAGAGGTTATTAAAATAATTTATATATTGACCTTAATTTAATTAACTTCATAGTCACAAGACTATAAAAAATAATTCAATTTATTTCATTCCCAAAGACCATATTGGTTTAGTGTTTTAAATAATTAGATTATAACAGATAAAAATCCATACTTCAAAAAGTGGATTGTTAAATTCTATATCAATTTTTTCAACACTATCAATCTTTTAAAATGTAACAATTATTCCTATCATGAAAAATATACATGATTATTCATTTGAATTATTCATTGTCCATACTCATCCATAGGCTGTATTAATACTATTTAAAAAAAATGATGTATACAAAAATTGTACTAAGGAATATAAAATAATGAAAAATTATAGTTATTAAAAAAATAAGAAAACATAAAGAATGTATACCTTTTACATATTATTTTTTCATATTATAAAATAAATCATAGCTAAATAGAAAACACACCCTTTTATTCAATAATACCTTTTAAACCTAGGTTATGCCTATAAGAACACTTTCAGACATCATAAAGAATTATTATCATAACTCGTGTTCACTCATGTCAGAAATAGATGGATCCAAATTAAATCCATCAGAGAAACCACCTTCGACAACTCCCTCATTCTTGAAAATGAATACAATTAACATTACCAAATGCATTGGATGTATATATCAGGCCTTCCCATCATATTTTGTTTATTAGGATCAGCTATTGTATATGTTATATTCGTATCCACAGTCATATATATTTTATCATCTCAACATCCATCATCTATAATAAAGAAGTTCAAAATCATAAATCCATATATAATATTGAATATTTTCATTATAAATCCCTTCAAAACTCTTTTTATCCCATAATAAAATGGATTTATAATTAAAAATTAAATTAGAGATAAATACCCAATTCTTTCAAAAATACAATGAAATGAAAAATTACCACAATACATTGTAAATTATTTATTTTGAAACAAAAAATTGAAAAATGTAATGGAATATTCATATAAAAAAATTTATGAGTAGAAAATTCAATTCATGTTAATAATGTTAAAAATAATTCATTTTCTACAATCAGTAAAAGCACCTTGTTTGTAAATTGAAATGAATATTCATTTTTAAAACTTTTAAACTAATTATAATGTAGATGAAAATAGAATTTAAGAGTCTTTTAGGTATAAATAATAAAATTACTTACATATTTTAAATAACAGTGTCTTTGAAGAAAAATATTTTGAATTAAAAATTTATAATACGGTTTTAATGAAATATATTTTTCCCTAAATATTATATATCTTAATAGTTTTTTTAATTACATCTCCTATAAATTAATATTTTTATTACGCATTAATTCTTTTATTTTTTGAATTTTATAGATACCATGAAATATAGGATTCTATAATGGATGGTGAGGATAGATTTGGAAATGAATTATTTAACTTGAGTTCAAAAATGGTTTGAAGAATATTGGATAAGAATTTATCTTTTATAATTGTCCATAGTGTAACCCTAGATATTATTAAATATATTAAATAAATTTTCCTCATAATGTGGGAAAAATTGATATATTTTAAAACATATTTGGGGATGAGTCAATACATCCAATATAAATTAACTTAACAAAATTTCAGAGATGTTTTATCTTTATATCTTGGTTTTAAAACCCTTGATAACCCTTTAGGTGATTTCAACAATATCTATTTTATTTACACAATATGAGTCAATAAAATAACTAAAACAAAAAAGTGAACAATAATAGAAAATAGATGATATTATCAACTATTTATAATAAACAGTTACTAGGGTAATATTTTTATAAATTTCGAATCCTTAAAAAATATTATTTTCAAAAAAAAATCCATTACACTAATTTTCATTACTATTCAAATAGTTTGAATTTTATGGAATCAAGGTAGTAAAGTAATTTGTAACTAAACATTTAAAATATCACTAATATGTCATATTTATGTTGAAAATCATGAAATAAAATAATTAAAACAAATTGTATTAGTGTTAATGTTTCTAAAATAATACGTGAATTATAATTTACATTAACCATCACACTATTGGAATGTCATGAACACATTAGGAAATTATTCTGTCACTATAAATACAAAAACATTACATTGATAAAAAATAATTCACTTTTCAAATAACTCTTAACAATCATTCATAAACTCCTTTTATCGCTATTACAATATAAAAGATATATTAAATCAAAGAGAGTGAAAATTTATTTCTATTCCATAAAAAATTATATTTAGATCATTATTAAAAAATTGTGGAAACAAATTACAAAATTTACGGGCCTTATATAATTATGGTAAAAAATTATCTAGTAATATAAATACAATATACATATATTTATTTATGAAATATCTCATATTTTTATCTTTTTATTATTCATTTAACATATTTTAAGATGGAAAATATGTAATACATTCAATATTAACAATGATTAAAAAATTGGAAATAATTTTTCAAATATAAACCTCCTGATTCAAAATACTGAATGAAATTTCAAATATTCAATGTATCTAAAAATATTTCATTAATTAATGATAAAAATAGAAAACACAATTATTTCGTTTTATAAAAATGTGTTTAAAAGACCAAAAATAAGAAAATAAAAAATAATATATAATGATAATTACTATTTAATTCATTGTATAATTTAAAACTAAAAGTGACTAATTTTAATTTAATCTAAAACATTCATTATAAATTTACTTTTAAAAAAATTGAGTGTTCTATAAAAATATGTACTTTCACAATTCACTAAAAAGTCAATCTGTTTTGAAAAATACAATAATTTAATCCTCATATAATTTTTATTTTTTAATTTCCTCAATGTAGTTCATTTTTTCTTATATAAATTTTAAAATATAGATATTAATTGTTTAAAAAATTACACAAAATATTTCAGTAAATTTATTAAAAATAACACCATTCCTTCTTTGATTGTGAAATTACATAATATTTTCAGAATGAATATAGATCAATATAATTTGATTTTTTAATTTTTATAAGGAATAATATTTAAATATTATCATCAATAGTTGGTATTATATATCTCGCAACTAGGGATAATTGGATAGGATGGGAGACTTTCCTAATATTTATGGAAACTCTACTACTATGATGTTGGTCACCCATACTCCTTGGGAGTCCTCTATATTAATGAAAATTATTCATTAAGGTTCATGGATTGGGTATTTTTTTCTTTAAACTACAAAAATAATTACATTTTTTGTCTTAATTATGGGTTCTTTCGAGGTTTAATATTTTTTTCAATATAGATAAAATGACACACAAAAAATATCAATAGTGAAGAGTAATTTTTTTCACTATATAAATTTGATTATCAATGTATTATTTATGAATATTACAATCTAAATTAACATTAATTTTTGGGAGGTATTCATGTTATTGAATCCCATATATATGAGTAACAATACACATATTAGGGTTTTAATATTTTTTTAACAGAAGCATTAGATGTTAATTTTTTAGGTATTGAAGTGTGCATTGAAAATATTAAATTAGAGATCATTGTGACCATGAAGTAGGGATTGATAAAAGTATGAATGATTTTTATTACTATTTCTCATAAATATAATTTCTCTTCTTCTCATTTAAATATATTCAAACAATTCATATTCATGATTTTAATTTTGTTCTAAAATAAATAAAAAATGTTAATGTTTTCATAAAATCCTTTATCATTCAAAGGATAAAGTCTTCGATGATTCAATATTAAATTGTTATGGGATAAAATATTAATAGATATTTAGATGCAAGATCTATATAATAGATTTGGAACAATTTTCATGGAATTTTTCTAAGAAAATTCAATCTATTTCTTATCGTTAAGAGATACAACCTAAATTTAATACCTTTTTACCCTAGATTTAACTAGACTTAGCACACTAGAGCTAATTTAGGTAGGACTAGTGGAGAGAAAAACTCATGTATTTTCCTTGTTAGTGAGGAAACCACAAAAAAAACCTTTAAATCCCAAAAATACATATTGAAATCCCAAAAGAAGATTATGTATATAATTTATTGGACCTAAAATAACAGTGGTAGATATTTATTTTAAGGAAATGATTTTTTTATAATGATAACCAAAATAATAATATTTATTACCCTAATGCACCTGCTCCTTTAGAAAAAATAATTGTATTTTTATTCATCAACATAAATTTACTGTGAATTCATGGAATGAGTCTTAAAAAAAATCATTAATTTATTTATCTCTATAGTACCATGAATCCAGAATGTGTAAATGAAAATGAAATGAAGCATATGGATTTTCATTTTCATTGAAATGAATGGCCCAATATCTTGTATTTTATTCCCACTCCACATTAAATATTAATTGGAAAGAATTATTGTTGAATTTTTTCCATTAATATAAAACTATAATAATTTTATAAGGAAATTATTTTATAAAAAATTAATTCCGATCTTCTCATTATAATTATGAGATATTTAAGATATTGTGATTTAGTTTCCAAAAAAACAATATAATAAACATAATTTTATTCCATATTTTATGATGGAAATTTTATAACTAAAATTAGAATTATTTTTGTATATTCAACAAGAGGTTTATTAGATAAATATTTAGATACAAATAAAAGTATAATTTCAAGAATATGATAAAAAATATGAGACATGAGTCCTAATTATTGTCAAATCATCTTAAGATGTTCCCACCTATAGTTCTCAGAATAGATTTATTTTGTTTAAATATATATAATATATCTATTATATTATAAATTTCCTTTCATTTTCAAGTTGAATTTTATATATATCATTATTTTTATTTTTTTACAATGATGGAGTCTTTTAGGTTTTTACACATTACGAAAATGAAAAATTAATTGGAAGTTTTGTTCGCAATGTGAGGGATAACTTCAAAAAATAAATAAACCATAGTATGGATGAGATATAAATCAAAGGTTTATATACAGAGTCCTTTAAGAATGATTTCCTACACAATAGATTCCAATAAAGAAAATAGTAATGAATTTTCCAGATGTTTGAATTATGAGTAAATTCATCATTTTATGAAGGGTTGAGATATGTTAAGCCTGATAAATTTTATTGGGCCATGATAATTAAAATAACCCTTTGCATCATGATAAAATTTAAAATTTTTTATTAATTATATGAAACATTTAATTGAAATGGATAATTTAAAGAGGTTAATGTTCATTAGAAGAATGCAATGAAAATTAAATTTTAATTAACCTGTAATTACACCAAGAATAAAATTCTGAAAATATTGTTTTCATTAATAGAATTGTTTTTGAAGAACAAATTTCATACATAAATAATTTTTTAATAAGTTACAATACACTATGAAGAATCTATATAAATATTATGAATTAGATATTATGGATTATAGGATGTAACACATTATATGAAAATGTGTATAAAATTAATATTGGGATTTAAAATCATGAAAGAATGTTATATACCTAAATTTCATCCTTGTTCACCAAAAATATATTTGATACATTATGCATTGGAGTCCTAAACAGAAAGACCTTATGAGTTTTATAATTCATTATCAACATTTAAATTTTTATGAAATGATTATTCTTGAATGAAATTATTTTATTTTGTGGTAGAATTAATTTGATATAAAGTGTCTTATAATCAGATTATAATCAATTATTATTTACAGTATTGGTGACTAATACAATAATTTTCATAGTGGAAAGTATTTAATCAAATACTCTTTGGGGGAGACATAGGTAGGAATTATTTTATTAGGAAGGTTAGAATTACTAGTCATTTATGAGGAAAGATGTAGATATTAGCCTTCATGGATTATAGGGGAAAATAAATCCAATTCAAGAAAATATGGTCTAGGAGTTTACAACTATATTTTTTCTCATGTAATGGTCCTATTCTACTAAATCTATATATTTATGAAATGTAATGGTTAGGTTTATGGTGGGATAAATTTTTTAAATCAAGAATGAAATAATTTCAATGAATCATTCAATTCTAGACCAAAAAAGGTGGATAATGGGTATGAGGTATATTATTTTCTTAAATGAATTCTGCACAGGTGCTCAAATTTATTTCCAATGGGGTAGCATTTTGAATATAAAATCCAAGAATACATTCGCATATGATGATTTCCTAAATGCATTTCTCTCAAGGGAGTAATGAAATTTTCCTAAATAAATTTTTATAACTATGGAAAGGGATGGACATGTTTGATTATAAAATGTTAGTGGGTTTTTTAGTTGGAAAAATTTTCATTGTGCATTAGGTGCATAGTACAACTAGTTCATAGGGGAGGTCAAATTTTTAGTAACTATATCGCATCCAAATTTATATTTCTTATTTATTTGATAATAATTTATTTCAGGCCTATGATTTTAGTGATCCTAATCAATAGTGTTAACCAGTTTTGAAATAAAGGAGTTTTTATCAAGTCATTGAATCTATTGAAAATGTAATCTTTGAGTGTTAATGGGTACTAGTTATCTGGTGATATTTTAATGAACTAATTGATATAGATCTCAATTAATATTCATTTCAGTCACTTCATAACTTAGGGTTTCAGCATGTCACGTAGATGGGAAAATAACATTATATTTATACTAATTAATCTATTTTTAAGAATCATCAGTGGAGTATCGATGATTTTATTCCTGGAATATAGTCTCTTATATTTAAGTATTCTTTTAAAAAACTAATAATAACATTAAAGCAATTCTTATTCTATTATTAAGGTTCCAAATAGGTGGATCAGCATCATATACTACATGTATAATTTCTACAACTGAAATGTCAACATGGTTTTGTGTTGATAGGTGGATGGATATTTGGGATCTATCTTCATCATTATCTGATCATTACAACTTACATATCAATTCGAATAAAAAAATTGTGGGGGAAGGTGTTTCTAGATATATTTTTGGTTCTGTGCATCTATTTTTTATGTCCATATTTGGGCATGGATCTTCTTAATGTCAGAATTCAAACTACTATTTTAGCATCAACTAATTATATTAAAGATTTATTCACATGGTTTGTGATTAAATTTTTTATTTTATATTAAATTAATTATAATCAATGTTACACATAAATTTTCAGTCATGTAAAATATTTAGGCCAATAAAATGAAGATAGAATAAGTTATAACCATATCTCATACCATAATAATAGGTAATATGTTACAGAAATCTCTTCTAATTTATGAGAACTCTACAACTAATTTGAAGTATATTATTCTCCACAATGTATTCCATAATAATATAAGTGGTATTTAATGATAATAATATGTGTATTAATTTATTTCATCTTATATAATCCCTTCTTTTGGGAAATTAAGTTGGATTGTATAATTGATACTTATATATTGTGAATAAAAAAAATTAAAAGAATATATATATAATGTAGTATCATTCATAAATAAAATTTATAATGAATATTATTATTGATGAATATTCTAGTATCTAATGGGATTAATTTTTTAGAGTTCTTGAAGTCTCTCAATAACATTTATATAATATACACACTCATATTTATTATTTAATATTTTAATATATTTTATTATTTATCTTTAAACATAACACAATCTATTAAAATTCACATTTGTCTTCTTCTTTTCCAAAGAAGAAGAAAAATTGATTTTAACTATTAACCTTATAAAGAGACAACCATGGGTGATTCTACATTATGTTCTAATGGGAGGAAATATTGATATATTAATTAGTACTATGGGAGAGATAAACTCAACCATTGACCTTATTAGTGGGGGTAAATTCATAGGCTAGACTATGACTCTCATATATTCTAGATTTGAACCAATAAACTAACATAGGAGATAAATTATTGAACCCAAAATAAAAATAGATGATAGTAAAACTTATAAGGAATTGGATTCATCCTATTTATGTAATGAAATATGTATGATAGAATACCCTAATAAACTTACTATTGATTGATATAAAATATGGTTTTATTCAACAAATAAATTTTAATTGACATCCATGGGATGATCCACATTAAAATATTTACTAATTTAGTTAATATTTTACTAACATGAATGAAAATATATTAAATGAAAACAAAAATGTTTCTTGGGGGTTTTCATTTTTCAATGCAAGGAGTGGAAATAAATTGGTCATTCTATTCCAAATGTACATTAAAACACGAATGGAATTGACTAATGATAGTTTTTCTTGAATATTTTGCCTACTTATGGGAAAATTTTAATTATAAAGGAATTCATTCATATTGTAACACCCCAGGTAAATAAAGAATATTAAATTTTCACATTTATCCATTTTTGTGAATAAAATATTAATATTACTTTAAAGGGGATGCTATGCTCGATGGCGTACCCAATACGCAACAACGAGTTTCTTGGGAATCCTACATTGCACTCTAATAATAATATAATATTATTTTAAATGGTAGTTAATGCCTAGCCATTGTAATGGAGGGAATGAAAATAACTAACAACAAAATGATTATATATGTTTGTCAAATGTTTTTACTCTTTACAATAAATGTTAGAGGATTAAAAATGCGAATGAATCCAATTTTAAGCGTAAACATTCTAATATTATTTAAAAGGACGATTAACCGCCTTTTAATGGCGAACCACTTTTAAATCCAATTTATGACAATTTTATGTGTTATATTTGACAAAATAAAATTCTTCATTAGAATCGCGACATCAAAATTTACTTTGTGTAAATTTTTGGAATTTTTCCGATAAAGTTCATTTTTTAATGAATAGTGAAAAATGTTGTATTTTAATTCAAAACCACTTTTTAATCTAATTTATTTATTTGATTAAATTATCTTTTGAATTGGTTTTAAAGTGAAATTAGAATATATTTTTACCATTTAATCCAATAGTGGTCTTTGGAATTACTTTCACATTGAAATTGGACTTAAACTAGTGTCAATCTTTTAATATATATTGTTTCATAAAAACACGCTATTTGTCATAACAGCGGGAATTAATTATTAAATTTATTAATGTAACTTATATGATTTTAATTTAGTAAGATATACATCAATTTGGAATTCGGAATATCAAATATAGCTTAGGGTGATGTTTTGGTATTATTCGGAAAAACTTCAATTTTTGATGAATAGTGAAACCACTAAGTGGTACTTAAAAAACTGATTTTTCGTTTAAATGAAACTTTACCACTTCTGTGTTTTAAATTTCAAAAATCCGACATACATGGTTGTCATTAGGAAGTAAAATGTGGTTCAATGAGATTAAAATAATTTTTTTGGTGAATAGTAACTTTTATGTTTTTAATCGCGATTAGAGGTAATTAGTGTAATTTATGGTAAAAATAATGTTTTAATAATATTAAATGAACTTTACACATGTACTACCCTCATTGGATGTGTCATGGCCGACAAATACAATCCATGGGTCAACTTGGGGACCCCATGGAGCAACATTGGTTGGAAAGTGACAAATGCCTTTTTATTTAAAGTTAAAATTAAAATGTCACAAACATGAGTCGTTTTACTAAAACAATTTTTAAATGGGGTTATACAAGTCATATGTTTTACTATAAATATTCATTATAAATCTAAAAATATTTCTAACATCATGATATTTTTTTATAATATTTAGAAATTAAATAAATTAAATTATTTATGACATCATGATGATGCAGCAATTACCTCATTAATAAGGGATTTAAATAAAATGAACATATAATGTTAAAACTATAGCATAAACTTGTCAAAATACTATTGTATGTGTGGATTTCTAAACCTTATCACCTTATCCTCGAAATATATCCTTTTGGGACCTTTTAAATCCGAAAATCATTTTATAATAAAGTAATAGTTTATAACTTTCAAAGAGTGCCCCTCCTCTCCTCTTATAAAAGGCCCCCACCTCTACCACATTACACACACCTCTAAAGCCTTTGGCTCGGCCAACCCCTACCCATTTCATCTCTCAACATCCCTCTATTCATCATTGAAGCCTCAATTTTGGAATAATCCTTTCCAATGAAGCCTTTGAGCTCAAATCAAAGAGAGTTACCCGATTTAAAGGTAATGTCTTCCCTTGTGTTCTATTGTTTTAATTTGCTTCTCCAACCCCCTAAACTCTTTTTATTATTTTATTATGTAATAACAACAATATCTTCAATATACTAGGATGTTGTTATGTTAAGGATTAGATCTAAACTTACACACACCTTTGTTTAATGGTTAAAGACCATACTCTTTCTGTGGATGGAGAATTACTGTCTCAAGAAATGATGATTGTTCAATATTATTTTAACACCTTCAAAGGTGGCCATTAAGATGTCACTATATTTATATATGATATATAATATTTTTATGTTTTCCTTATGCTTCTGTATTTTTCATTTATGGTATTCCTTTATGGTTTCCATTATGGGTAAACGTGATATCTTCATTTTAGGAAGTGCGGACTACCGCCCCCTCAAAGTGATATGATTCGTTAATGCCATATGTGGGACGTATAAAGGATGGAATTAACGGTATTACATTTTTTATCATACTGGAATTATAATATACCTTTATATCATTATTATTTCATTCCATTTAATACAAAAAAAATAAATGAAAGTAGCGTTCATGCGTACGTACGGCTTACAATCTCCATGAACGGAACATTTCATTTCATATCTCCAAATGTTATGTACTATTATAAGCACATATATATAATGGATATATATGTAATATATTACATCTAAATGATGGATATAATTCTGTAATTATAATATATATATCTCCAATTTTGTTTTAATTCCATTAATATGACAAAAAATGCACGTAGCGTTCATGCGTACGTACGGCCTACCGTCTCCATGAACGGTGCTTTTAATTTCTTTATCTCCAAATTCTATGGAATAGTATAAAATGAATATATTCTTGATATATATGATATTTAAAACATCAATACTATTCTGGAGATTATGTACCTATAACTACATGGAAAATTATTTTCCAACAAGTTCAATTTTTACTCATGTACTAAACATCGACAAAAATGTCTGATATAAACTCACGTTATTACCCAATTATTATAACATTATAATATGTGAAATGAACTGAATAATAATATTTAAAGGTGTTACTTATGAAATTATAAATTGACCAAATTTTATTATTCAGGAGATTATAGAATGATCGAGTCATGTCGGACACGAGGTAAGGGATCCTACTCCTCTCTTTCTTTTTAAGTACGCTATTTTATGTCATTCCTTTTAAGCTCATCTTTCTTGTGATTGGGATGTTCTTTTATATTACTCTTACTTTAATTTTAATGTTTATTTTATGAGAGACCATATTCTCTCTCATCAATCCATTTTGGATGTTTTGAGTGGCGTCGTTAGGCTGCCAAATTTTCCTAAGAGATCTAACCTCTCTCTTTCTTTTTAAGTACTCTCTTTTATGTCATTTCTTTTAAGATCATATTTATTATGTTTGGGGATGTTATTTTATATTCCCCATTCTGTAATTTTTATGTTTATATTATGATAGACCCTATTTGACCTCCTCAATCCATTTTTGTATGTTTTATGTGGCGTTGTTAGGCTGCTGAGTTTTCGTAAGGGATTTTTCATCTCACTTTTATTCCCGTGAGATTTATGCTACATTTTCCACCATTTCCTTTGAGTGTTATATGTACTGTCCATTATTATACTCTTTGTGTAATATACTTTTTTTTATGAGTATTTAAATCAATTTTGTATTTTCCTTGTTTCATGGGGTGTATGTTTCGAATGATTCCCAAGTCGGTAAGGTAACCTTTCACCCTCCTCTTTTTAAAAGACTTCTCTTGTTGGGTCTTTTAATTTACATATTGTAATGTTGGGATATGTTATTCTATATCCTTATTGATGTAAATTTTATTTCCAAGTGATGACATACCCTTTTTATCTCTCATCAACTCATTTTCTGAATTTTGTAGTGACGCCGTTAGGCTGTCAAATATTTGCAAGGGAACTTCTTAACCCAATTTTGATTCATTGGGATAAGCCTGTACTCCTTGAATATGTCGTTCTATTAATATGTGTGAATAACCTCTGATTTTTTTACACTTAATATCCACTTATATTTGGTGTATTAGTTTGTCACACATAATTATGTAATTGATTTATCCTTAATCCAAGGATACCGTCTTTGTTTGGGACTTCGTCTCAATCGCTTTTCAATGAGGCATATTTTGTTTTATACACAACCTTCTTTTATACGGTGTATAAACCCCTTTTACTTTTACGTTTATCCAAAAGTAATATTTTTTATACAAAGCATTTTAGAAAACGACAAAAGGGAATGTTTTTGTCATACGTATGCGGCAACAACGACTTCTCTGCTGTCGTGACCATTATTGGAGTTTCGGCTTCCTCTACAAGACATACTTTTTTTTAAAGAAAAATAAATACCATGTTTTACTTTTATTTTATTTCGGTATTGAAAATGTATTTCATAATGTTTTTATATCAATGTGTTGTATTGATATCTTGTGATTGAAAAGTGGAAATGTTATGTTTCCTTTATGCATGTTTTATGTGATACGATTATGTTATGGTTCTTGAGCATTATTATGAAGACGGGTGGTTCGGTGATAAAATAAGGGAGGGTGAGCCCGATATAGCACTCCAATGCATTGGGTAACATGAAGGGGTTAAACGTTAAGGTTTCGCTGAGGAGATTTAGGGAATATACTGTGATGGGTATTATAAACGTAACCAAGAGGGTTACTCCCTACGTAAGAATGTTATGAATGCCTAAAGTTACCTTTATGTATTATGATTTCTATGATTTTTTCATGATTTTATGAGGTATGTTAAAGTGATTATGTTTTATGTGTAAATTATGTTTTCATACATGGACTAATGTTTTCTTTTCAAAATTTTATATCCTTTACTGAGCTTTTTATGCAAATCCCATGCTTTGGAAATGTTTTCCATAGGTCAAGGGAAAGGCGCATGATATGATGATAGTGTCAAGGAAGTGTCAAGAAAGAATCCATGTTTTATTTTAAAGATGTTTCCGTTGAATGGAAAAAAAACGAATACTATCTTTTATGTAACCACTTTGTTTAAATGTGGAATGTAATTCATGATTTATGATCTAATTCTCCAAAACTCTAAACCTGAAAAGATCCTCAATGCGAATTATTCATTTAATTCAATATTAAGTAAGGTTTAAGGTCGGGGCCTTATAGTTGGTATTAGAGGTTGGTTTAGATAACTTTAGAGGTTAGGGTATTCTCTAGGCATAAGTGACATTACCATAATGGTTAGGATTTCAAAAAGAGTCATAGTTTTAGGTAAATTGAATGAGTAAGTATATCTTAGTGTTTATATTCCTCATTAGTACATGATGATTTTTTTGATATACTCACACCAAAATTTCTATTTTTAGTAAATGGATGGATCTAGCAGGCACCAAAGTGACAATAGGTTTGAAGGAAACTATGGTGGTTCTCTGATTAAGAGACTAAATGAAATGGGGGATTCAATGAGGAAACTCGTGGTTGTTCTAAACCAACTATCAAGGAGTAATGATCAACCACTTGTACCTTGGTATGTTCTGTAATGCATCATGTACGAGATGACCAATCGATGTGGATGTTTAGGTAATAATTATAAAGGTAACCATTATGGGTTTTATGATCCTTTTTTTGAGGTAATATTGGGTTATTATATATTATGATGGAAAATGAAAGGCATGAGATAAACTTGATGTTAAAATATGTTATGATTATTTTTGAAGATTTTATCTCATTTTGGGGATTTGTTTAAGAAATATATAGTTTTAGAAAAAGGACAACACACAGACCGTGTGACAACCCATCATGTCGGACAAAGCTGCGGGAATCGAACCCACAACCAAAGTGCGACTGGTATATATCGCCTACCACTGGACTACGTGAAGTCCCTGGTTAGTTTGACTAATTCATTTTAGTTAGATGATTTTAGGAATCAAGAGTAATTTTATTTTGGGTTATCTATGGAAATTATTAACCTATCATCGAGGATATGTGATTAGGTTAATTACTTTTCAATATGAGAATTTAAGAGCAACTGATGTTATTTGGAGATAAAAGTTAATTTGTACATTGGAAGACTATGTGATTAAATCCTTCAAATATTTGGGATTCAATCTTAGTTTGGTTTAATTTGAAGAATTTTATGGACAATAGTTTATCGAATGGTCTTCCTTGAACTTTGGTTTTTTTTGACAAATTTTGGAGATTAAGAATAGATTTTATTTTTTAAAGGATTTTACTTTTGTGGATTATCTGATCTCATACTAACAATTTTGGTTTTGGATTTTTTCTAAAGACATGGGAAATATGTAGTTCTCTTTTGTGGATTAGGTGATTCTCAATAAGTTGATAATAGTACTCATAAGGCAAACAAGTCTTCCTAAATACTCGTCTTTTGGAGAAAATATGAGTTTGATTAAGGAATCTAGTAAAAGTTGAAAGTCAACGTGACAAGTAAGTATGTTTCATTATGATTTAGTTAAACTCAGAAATAAATTCCTCAATGAAGAGTAAATTAAAACAAAAATTTTTTCTATTAACTTTTCCTACTGGGGAATCGAATACCGTTTAACCCATCACAAGTTTGTGATTTTCTTATGGTTAACTTTCTCCTAGACATGTTAACTATCACTCTCTATCAGAACATGACCCTTTGTTGTTTTCCTCCATGTCCATATTTTCGTACTTGGAATCCTAGTATGGGTTAACTTGGGTGACCTTTTTACTTCTCTTTCCTTATTTTAAAGTGATTGTTTTAATGACTCTTGTTCCGATGTGGGATTTTCAATGAAGTTACCAAGCCCAATTTTAAAATTGTGAGGATGCAATTCCAAAATTGGGGGAAGGATGTAACACCCCAGGTAAATAAAGAATATTAAATTTTCACATTTATCCATATTTGTGAATAAAATATTAATATTACATTAATGGGGACGCTATGCTCAATGGCGTACCCAATATGTAACAATGAGTTTCTTGGGAATCCTACGTTGCACTCTAATAATAAAATAACATTTTTTTAAAATTGTAGTTAAAGCCTAGCAGTTGTAATGGTGAGAATGAACAGAACTAACTACAAAATGATTATATATGTTTTTCAAATATTTTTACTCTTTACAATAAATGTTAGAGGATTAAAAATGCGAATGAATCCAATTTTAAGCGTAAACATTCTAATATTCTTTAAAAGGTCGATTAACCGCCTTTTGATGGAGAACCTATTTTAAATCCACTTTTGACAATTTTATGTGTTATATTTGACAAAATAAAATTCTTCTTTAGAATCGGGACATCAAAGTTTACTTTGTGTAAATTTTTGGTATTTTTCCGATAAAGTTCATTTTTTAATGAATAGTGAAAAATGTTGTATTTTAATTCAAAACCACTTTTTAATCTAATTTATTTATTTGATTAGATTATCTTTTTAATTGGTTTTAAAGTGAAATTAGTATATATTTTTACCATTTAATCCAACAGTGGTCTTTGTAATTAATTTCACATTGAAATTGGACTTAAACTAGTGTCAATCTTTTGATATATATTGTTTCATAAAAACACGCTATTTGTCATAACAATGGGAATTAATTATTAAATTAATTAATGTAACTTATATTATTTGAATTTGGTAAAATAAACATCATTTTTGAATTCGGAATATCAAATATATCTTAGGGTGAAGTTTTGGTATTATTCTGAAAAACATCAATTTTTGATGAATAGTGAAACCACTAAGTGGTACTTAAAAACTGATTTTTCGTTTAAATGAAACTTTACCACTTCTGTGTTTTGAATTTCAAAAATCCGACATACATGGTTGTCATTAAGAAGTAAAATTTTTTCAATGGGATTAAAATAATTTTTTGGTGAATAGTAACTTTTATGTTTTTAATCCCGATTAGAGGTAATTAGTGTAATTTAAGGTAAAAATAATGTTATAATAATATGAAATGATCTTGACACATGTAATACCCTCATTGGATATGTCATGTCCGACCAAGAAAATCCATGGGTCAACTTGGGGACCCCATGGAGCCACTTTGGTTGGAAAGTGACATAAATACCTTTTTATTTAAAGATAAAATTAAAATGTCACAAACATGAGTTGTTTTACTAAAATAGTTTTTAAATGGGGTTATACAAGTCATATTTTTTACCATAAATATTAATTATAAATATAAAACGGTTTCCTACATCATGATTGTTTTTTTATAATTTTTAGACATTAAAAAAATTAAATTATTTATTATATCATGATGATGCAGTAATTACCTCATTAATAAGGGATTTAAATAAAATGAAAATATAATGTTAAAACTATAACATACACTTGTCAAAAACCTATTGGATGGGTGGATTTCGAAACCATATCACCTTATCCTCGAAATATATCCTTTTGGGACCTTTTAAATCAGAAAATCATTTTATAATAAAGTAATAGTTTATAACAATCCAAAGTGCCCCTCCTCTCCTCTTATAAAAGGCCCCCACATCTACCACCTTACACACACCTCTCAAGACATTGGCTCAGAAAACCCCTGCCCATTTAATCTCTCCACAACCCTATATTCATCATTGAAGCCTCACTTTGTGCAGAATCCTTTCCAAAGAAGACTTTGAGCTCAAATCAAAGAGAGTTACACGATTTAAAGGTAATGTCTTCCCTTGTGTTCTTTTGTTTTATTTTGCTTTTCCAACCCCCTAAACTCTTTTTATTATTTTATTTTGTAACAACAACATTATATTAAATATACTATGATGTTTTTATGTAAAGGATCCGAGCTACACTTACACACACCTTCGTCTAATGGTTAAAGAACATACTGTTTCTGTCGATGGCGAATTACTGCCTCACGAAACGATGATTGTTCAATATTATTTTGACACCTTCAAAGGTGGCCATTAAGATGTCACTATATTTATATATGATATATAATATGTTTATATTTTCCTTAAGATTCTTTATTTTTAATTTATGGAATACCTTTATGGTTTCCATTATGGGTAAAGGCGATATCTTCATTTTAGGAAGTGCGGACTACCGCCCCCTCAAAGTGATTTGATTCGTTAATGCCAAATGTGGGATGTATAAAGGATGTAATTAATGGTATTACATATTTTATCCTACTGGAATTATAATATACATTTATATCCTTATTATTTAATTCCATTGAATACAAAAAAAATAAATGAAAGTTGCGTTCATGCATACGTACGGCTTACCGTCTCCATGAACGGTACATTTCATTTCTTATCTCCAAATGTGATGTACTATTATAAGTACATATATATAATGGATATATATGTAATATATTACATCTAAATTATGGATATCATTCTGGAATTATAATATATATATCTCCCATTTTTTTACTTCCATTAATATGACAAAAATGAATGTAGCGTTCATGCGTACATATGGCATACCGTCTCCATGAACGGTGATATAATTTCATTTTCTACAAATTCTATGGAATAGTATAAAATGAATATATTCTGGATATATATGATATGTAAAACATTAATATTATTCTGGTGATGATGTACCTATAACAACATAGAAAATTATTTTCCAACATGTTCATTTTTTACTCATGTACTGAACATCGACAAAAATGTCTTATATAAACTCACTTTATTAACCAATTATTATAAAATTATAATATGTGATATGAAATGAATAGTAATATTAAAAGGAGGCCCTTAAGAAATTATAAATTGACCAAATTTTATTATTCAGCATATTAATGAACGTTCGAGTCATGTCGGACACGAGGTAAGGGATCCTACTCCTCTCTTTCTTTTTAAGTACGCTCTTTTATGTCATTTCTTTAAAGCTCATCTTTCTTGTGATTGGGACGTTCTTTTATATTACTATTAAATTAATTTTTATGTTCATATGATGAGAGACCATATTCTCTCTCATCAATCCATTTTAGAAGTTTTGAGTGGCGCCGTTAGGCTGCCGAATTTTCGTAAGAGATCTAACCTCTCTCTTTCTTTTTAAGTACTCTATTTTATGTCATTTCTTTTAAGATCATATTTCTTATGTTTGGGGATGTTATTTTATATTCCACATTCTGTAATTTTTATGTTCACATTATTAGAGACCCTATTTGATATCCTCAATCCATTTTTGGAAGTTTTATGTGGCGCTGTTAGGCTGCCGAGTTTTCGTAAGGGATTTTTCATCACACTTGTATTCCCGTGAGATTTATACTACATATTCCACCATTTCCATTGAGTGGTATTTGTGATTCCCATTATTATACTATTTGTGTAATATAATTTCGTTTATGAGTATTTACATCAATGTTGTATTGTGCTTCTTTCATGGGGTGTATGTTTCGAAAGATACACAAGTCGGTAAGGGAACCTTTCACCCTCCTCTTTTTAAAAGACTTCTCTTGTTGGGTCTTTTAATTTACATATTTTAATGTTGGGATACGTTCTTCTATATACTTGTTGATGTAAATTTTATGTCTAAGAGATGAGATACCCTTTTTATATCTCATCAACTCATTTTATGAATTTTGTAGTGACGTCGTTAGGCTGTCAAATTTTTGCAAGGGAACTTCTTAACCCAATTTTTTTTCTTTGGGATAAGCTTGTACTCCTTGAATATGTCGTTCTGTAAATATGTGTGAATAAACTCTGATTGTTTTACACATAATATCCACTTATATTTGGTGTATTAGTTTGTCACACATAATTAATTAATTGATTTATCCTTAATCCAAGGATACCACCTTTGTATGGGACTTCGTCTCAATCTCCTTTCATTGAGGCATATTTTGTTTTATACACAACCTTCTTTTATACGGTGTATAAACCCCTTTGACTTTTACATTTATCTGAAAGGTATCTTTTTTATACAAATCATTTTACTAAACGACAAAAGGTAATGTTTTTGTCGTACGTATGCGGTGACAACAACTTCTCAGCCGCTGTGACCATTATTTGAGTTTCGACTTCCTCTACAAGCCATACCTTTTTTAAAAAGAAAAATAAATACCATGATTTACTTTTCTTTTATTTTGGTATTGAAAATGGTTTTCATAATGTTTTTATATCAATGTGTTGTATTGATATCTTGTGATTGAAAAGTTGAAATTTTATGTTTCCTTTATGTGTGTTTCATGTGATATGATTATGTTATTGTTCTTGGGAATTATTATGAAGACGGGTGGTTATGTGATAAACTAAGGGAGGGTGAGCCCGATATAGCTCTCCAATGCATTGGGTAACGCGAAGGGGTTAAACGTTAAGGTTTCTCCGAAGAGATTTAGGGACTATACTATGATGGGTATTCCAAACATAACCAAGAGGGTTACTCCCTACGTAAGAATGTTATGAATGCATCAAGTTACCTTTATTTCTTATGATTTCTATGATTTATTCATGATTTTATGAGGTATGTTAAAGTGCTTATGTTTTATGAGTAAAGTATGTTTTCATACATGGACTAATGTATTCTTTTCAATCTTTTATATCCCTTACTGAGCTTTTTATGCTCATCCCAAGCTTTTGAAATGTTTTTCACAGGTCAAGGGAAAGGTGCATGATATGATGATAGTGTCAAGGAAGTGTCAAGAAAGAATCCATATTTTATTTTAAAGATGTTTCCGTTGATGGGAAAAAACGAATACTATCTTTTGTGTAACCACTTTGTTTAAATGTGGAATGTAATTCATGATTTAAGATCTAATTCTCTAAAACTCTAAACCTAAAAATATTCCCAATGCGAATTATTCATTTAATTCAATATTAAGTAAGGTTTAATGTCTGGGCCTTATACATATTCGTTAAACACATGGTGAAACATTTTTCACTATTGAATGATATTTAGGAGTTTTTGCATTAGTATCATCGATAAATGAATTAGTGAACCAATTTAGATCTAATTTTATCAGAAGTTACATTTTCATATAGGTAAAATAATAGTTAATGTAACATCCCAGGTTAATAAAGAACATGAAAATTTTCATATTTATTAATATTTGTGAATTAAATATTAATTCTACTATAAAGGGGACACTATGTTCAATGGAGTACCCGATACACAACAATGGGTTTCTGTGAAATCTTACGCTGCACACTAATAATATAATATTAATTTTTAAATGGTAGTTAACGTCTAGTCATTGAATTGGAGGGAATAAATTGAACTAACTACAATATGATTATACATGTTTTTTGAATATTATTTTACATTTATCCAATAAACATTAGAGGCTTAAAATAATTAAAGAATTCGATTTTTAGCATATATACTCTAATATTTACTAAAAGTTCGATTTACCGCCTTTTAATGGAGAACCCTCATTAAATCTAGTTTTTATCACATTTATATTCTATATTTGACAAAATAAAATTCTTCTTCTGAATCAGGACACCAAAATTTACATTGGAAGAAATTTTCATATTTTTTTGATAAGGTTCCTTTTTTAATAAATAGTAAAAATTATTGTATTTTAATTCAAAACTGACTTTTAATCTAATTTATTTATATATTTATATTATCTTTTTATTTTTTAAAATTTTAATTAGAATATATTTTTACTATTTAATCTAATTTTGGTCATTGGAAGTAATTTAATTTTGAAATTGTACATAAATAAGTGTCAATATTTTGGTAGTTATTTTTTCTTCAAAACACGCTATTTGTTTTAACAATGGGAATTAATGTTAAATTAATTCTGGCCAATTTTGTGTTTTGAATTTGGAAAAATGGATTCTATATTTTTAATCAGTAGGTTCAAATTCTGTAAATTGGAGACATTTTAAATATTTACTGGAGTAAATATTTTATTTAACATGATTAATGGGAAAATACAGTAAATAAGGGTAAACTATAATATTATAATAATATTAAATTACCCTAACGTGTCTCTTAATCCTATTGGATGATATATATCTGATCATTAGCATCCTTGGGTTGAATTTGTGACCCTATTGAGCCACGTGGGAGTAATAAATGACACATTATATTTATTAATTTTAAGTACAGACAAAAATGACATAAAGAAATATATTTTAGTAAAAAAAATTTACATGGGGTAATATAAGTTCTATTTCAACTATAAATATTATTTTGAATCCAAAACTGATTTCCTACATCGTGGTATTTTTTTATAATTTTTGGACATGAAATAAATTCAATTCTTTATGACACAATAATGATGAAATTAATACCTAATTAATAAATGATTTAAATAAATAAGATAATAAATATTAAAACTAATTTCCAAATTCTGTAAAATTATTATTGGATTATTTTATTTCTATCATGTATCATTTTATCATTGATTTTAATGAATATTTATCTTTTGGAAAGTGAATATGATGTTAAAATAAAATAATTGTTTGAATCTTTCCTAAAGAGCCCCTACTCTCCCTTATAAAAAGATCTCACTTCAAACTCATTCGTCACACTTCTCAAGAATTTGTCTCAAACAAAGTCTACCCAAAAAATCTTCCAAGATCCCTATATTAATCCTTCAATCCTTACCTTAGGTAGAATGTATGTCATGAAATCCTTTTGGTTCAAACCAAAGGGAGTTACCCGATTTAAAGATAACGTATTCTCTTTAGATCTCTTGTTTTATTTTACTTCTCCATCCCCCTAAACTCATTTTATTCCTTTATTTTAAAACAAAACCAGTATACTAAATATACTATGATGTTTCTATGAGAATTATTAGAACTAAAAAACCACACACTTACAACTAATGGGTAAAGAACATAATGTTTTTGTGGAGGGAAAACTAACACCTCACAAAATGATGATTATTCAATTAAATCTTACCACCTCTCATGGTGGCCCTTAATATAGAACATTATATATATATGATATATATTATGTTTATATTTTCATTAAGCATTTGTATTTTTCATTTATAGCATAACTTTATGGATTCCATAGTGGGTAAACGTGATAATTTCATTTTATGAAGTGCGAACTACCGCCCCCTAAAATTGATATGACTCGTTAATCCCTTATGTGGGATGTATAAATGATGTAGTTAATGATATTATATATGATATTAAATTTTATTTATAATATATCTACATATCATTATATTTTCATTCCATTAAATATTAAATAGAAATGAAAGTAGCGTTCATGTGTACGTACGGCTTACCTTCTCCATGAACAGTGAATTTCATTTCTTATCTCAAAATGTCATGTCATAATATAAATACATGTATATAATGGATATATATGATATATATGATATCTAAATCATTAATATAATTCTGGTGATAATGGATTTTTGACCACAAGAAAAAATTGTAATTATAACAAGTACATTTTTTAACTCAAATTCCAAACATCGGCCAAATGTCAGATATGAACCCAAATAATCCACTAACTGTTATTGCAAGGTAAAAAGTGATTTAAAAGAAATAATAAAATTTAAAAAGTTTGTTAATAAAGTATAAATTAACTTATTTTTATTATTCAGGAAGAACAAGGAACATACAAATCATGTGGGACACGAGGCAAGGGATTTCTTATCTCACTTTTAATTCTGTGAGATTTCCATTGTTCACCAGTTATTTATTGCATGTGGTGTATTGTGTACTGTCATTTGATATATATTATCATGATTCTATTTATATTCATGTTATTATGTGATTAATTTGGTGGTTATTAACTTTTATCATATGACTCGATTTGATTACAACGTTGTAAGGGTTTTTAATCTCACTTTTTATTCCCGTGAGATTCATGCTATATTTTCCACTATTTCCATTTGTGTGGTGGATGTACTGTCCATTATTTTATTCTTTTTATAATATACATTAATTTATGTGTATTTACATATTCATTATGTGATCTTTCATTCACCGGGTGTATGTTTCATATGATACCAAATCGGTAAGGGAACCTTTCACCCTCCTCTTTTTAAAAGACTTTTTTTTGTAATTATTTTTAATTTACATCATATTATGTTGGGATATATTTTTATATATCCTTATTGAGGTGAAAATTTTATGTCCAAGTGATGAGATATATTTTTCTCCCTCATCAACTTATTTTCTGAGTTTTAAAGTGATTCTTTTAGGCTGTCGAATTTCCTTAAGAAAACATCTTAACCCAATTTCAATTATTGGGTTAAACATATACTTCATGATTTTGTCATGCTATGAATATTTTTCAATAACCTCTGATTGTATTACACTTAATATCCACTTATATTGGGTGTATTTATATATTAAACACATAATTATGTAATTGATTTATTCTTAATATAAGGATACCGTATTTATAAGGGATTTCGTCTCAATTTACATTTCCATTGAGACTTCATTATTGATATGTACAAATTCACTCTTATATGGTGTATATACTGTCATTTGGAAAATTATATCATGACTAACTTTATTCTCAAGATATTATTATGTTCAGATTAAAATTTTATTCCTCCATTTTTTGTATTCCAGGGTCTCTCAATTTTTTTAAAACTCTTTAACTAAAATATCATTCTAAATGATTTAAAGTTTTATTCTTTTAAATCATTCACATTAATGTCCATGTTTTAAAAATGGTTTTAAGGATTTATTCATTTGGACATGAATTTTTTGAAATTGAAATTTATTTTAAAATCATCACTGTGGTATGGGACACTTTGATTCAAAAATGTTTTTATTTATTATTCTAAATGGCTTTGATAATGGTTTGATAAAAGCTTTGATTTTATCAATATTTGGAAATGATATATTGTGATTGCAATGTTGAAATTTTATCTTTCCATTATGTTTGTTTTATGGGTTATTAATATGTTATGGATATTGGGAATTGTTTATGTATAGGGGTGGTTCCATGATAAACCTTGGGCGGGTGAGCCCGAGATAGCTCTCCAATTCATTGGGTAACGTGATGGAGGTAAATGTTAATGATTCTCTTAAGAGATTTAGGGAATATTCCATGATGAGTATTCCAAATGTTACTCCCTCTATAGTTGTTATAGCTACAATATAAGTATGTTATTTATGCCATAAGTTACCTTTATCATTTATGTGTTATAAGTGTTGTTCATAAATCTTATGATTTCAAGAGGTATGTTATGATTGAAAAGTATGGTTTCATTATATTGTATTTATTGGTTGAATAATGTTTTCTTTCCTTATTTTATATCCCATAAAATGCTTTTTATTCTCATACAATGTTTTTTAAATGTTTTCCATAGGACATTATGATGAATAATGGTCATGTATGGGATCTAGGAAAAGTAGTGTTGTCTAAAACATGGAACAAGACATGACTCTTTTTTCAAGAGTTTTTTTTTTGAAAAAATAGATACTGAGTAAAATTGTCTACATGTTATATTCATGTTGTTATTTAAATGCTATGATCTAATTCTCTATAACTCTAAACTTGAAAAGATCCTTAATGTGAATTATCCATTTAATTCAATATTATGTAATGTTTAAGGATGGGTCCTTACAGTAGGTTTCAGAGGTCGGTTTAGATAAATTTGGGGATTAGGTGTTTTCATTAAATAGATAGTTAGTCTCTATGTCTATTATTATAGTTAAATCCTTGTATAATAACATTTTACAGATCAAGGAAAGTATGTTACAAATGGAAGTATGACGATCTCAAATGACATTTCTATTAATTCCTGAGGACTTGCTTTCAATAATTATTGCAAAGTCATGTTTGGATGATTGTGAAGCTTTTTCTAAAATAAAACTCACTTGAAATAAATTTTTTGAGATATCAATCACCTCCACTATACCCTGATATCATCGTGGATCATGGGTTGTATTTAATCAAATCCTATTTTCACAAATTTCTCATATATTCCAGAAACATAAATATTTTCAAGGAATTTTTAAATATTTTACCTTATCACAAGATTTTGAAGAATATTATGGTTTGGAATAATGTGCTCAAGAAGGAGACCATGTGGAACCTTTTTATATTTTCTTTTATAATATAGTCTCTTAGCATATACATACGGTGTTTTAAAAGGACCTTTAATCGAATGTTTCCAAAAACATCTGGTCCGACTATTTTATAGAAATCATGATTTACCAGATGTTTTCAAATTATATGTCATACATGATTATTTTCCAAATCTATTTTTCTGTGATCACCCATATGAACCAAGTTTTATAAGGTTTATTTAGATGATGGAAGAAAATGATATTGAAGGATCTCAAAATCATTGTGGCAATGCATAGACCTTCTACCTATGTGAACTTGATGACGATGAAACTAAGTGTACACCATGATCAAGGTATGTTGTTCATTATTCTGGGAATTATTTCATTTTATCATATTGTGGTGAAATTTTAAAAATTTCAGTATATATAAGACATCAAGAAATAAGATGATGAGATCATAATGATTTGGGATTAAAATGAGAGGTACAAGGAACCATTGAGGATAAAACAGTTTAGGTTTATTTTTGAGATTTATAAAAAGAAAAAACATGAAAACTGTGTGGCAACCCATCCCATCAAAAAAAGCAGTGAGAATCGAACCCATAACCAAAGTCCGATTGGGATTTAACACAGTCCACTATTCTACGTGAAGTCCCTAGTTAGTATGTGTTTTTTGTTTTTGTTAATTTCTTTTATTGATCAAGAATTAGTCGATTTGGGACTTTATGTTTTATCAACTTGATATCCTTAGTATAATAAAATTATTTGGTGATTAAGTGATAAAAGTGATTCTGGAAGACATTCTCTCTTTTGGTGAATAATATATACCTATGGAAAATGGAATTCTATGGGGTTTATGTTGTGGGGTAATGGTTGAAATATTAGCTTTGGAAGAATTTATGTTTTATTTTTGAAAATATTGAAATCTAGATTATTTATGGAAAATACTATCCTATCATAGAGAATATGTGATTAGTTTAATTACATGTCAGTATGAAACTTTAAGTGTTGGCGATGATATTTAGTGATAAATGTTAAGATTCAATATAGAAGTCTATGGGATTAAATCCTTCTGAGTTTTGGGTTTGAATCTTAGTTTTTATTATTTTGATTAATATTAATGAAAATTATATATTGAATGGTCTTTCTTGAACTTTGGGTACTTTTTTTGAATTTTAGAGATTAAGAGTAGTAATTTATATATAAAGGATTATCCATTTTTGGGGATTATATGATCTTGAACTAACCATTTAGGTTTTAGTTGTTGTCTAAAGACAAGGGAAATATATAGTTCTTCTTTTGTGGATTTTTTTATTCTCTAGAATATGATTCTTTTGATTTTGATGTGACCATGTCTTTTGGAATGCTCATTGTTTGGAGAAAATATTAGTTTTTGGTAGAAACTTATGAAATGATGAAACTCTACATGAAGGTAAGTATATTTCATTATGCTCTTATTCAATGTAGAAAATTAATTCCTCAAAATTACGAAAAGGAAAATAACACAAAAACTTTTTTGGTTTAAATTTCCTACTACGCAATCAAATACCGTTTAACACATAATTAGTTTGTGACATTCTGGTGGTTATCTTTATCCTAATCATGTTTTCTACCACTCTCCATTAGAACGGGACAATTTGTTCTCTCTTCCATTTCCATATTTTCCTACATGGAATCCAAGTATAGGTTATCTTGGTTGAAAATTGTACTTCTCATTCATTCTATTAAAGTGATAGTTTTACTGTCTCTTTTATGATGTGGGACTTTTAATGATGTTTCTTATCCCAGTTTTAAAATTGTGAGGACGCAATTCCCAAAAGGGGGGATGGATTTAACATCACAGGTAAATAAGGATCATGAAAATTTTCAAATTTATTAATATTTTTGAATTAAATGTTAATTATACTTTAAAGGGGATGATATGTTTGATGGCATACATGATACACAACAATGGGTTTCTTTGAAATCTTACATTGCACACTAATAATATAATATTATTATTTTAGATAGTAGTTAACACCTAGCTGTTGTATTGGAGGGAATGAATAGAATTAACTAAAATATGATTATACATGTTTGTTGAATATCTTTTTACATTTATCCAGTAAATGTTTGAGGCTTAAAATAAGTAAAGAATTCAATTTTAAGCATAAATACTCTAAAATTCACCAAAAGGTCGATATACCGCCTATTAATGGAAAACACTATTTAAATATAGTTTTTTCACTATTATATGTTCTATTGGACAAAATAAAATTATTCATTAGAATAGGGACACCTAAATTAACTTTGGATGAAATTTCTGTATTTTTTTGATAATGTTCATTTTTTAATGAATAGTGAAAAATATTGTATTTTAATTCCAAATTGCCTTTTAATCTAATCTATTTATATGGTTATATTATCTTTTTAATTTGTCTTAATGTGTAATTAGAATTTATTTTTACAATTTAATATAATTTTTTTCATTGGAATTAATTTCATAATGAAACTGGACATAAACAAGTGTCAATCTTTTGATCGTTAATATTTCTTAAAAACACGCTATTTGTTTTAACACCTGGAATTAATTTTAAATTAATTTCTAACACTTCTGTGTTTTGAATTTTGAGAAATGGATTCCATATTTGGATTCAGTAGGTCCAAATTGTATAAATATGTAAATATTATGTTTAGACATTTTAAATATTTACTGCAGTAAATATTTTATTTACCGTGATTAAAGAGTAATATAGTAAATAAGGGTAAAATATAAAAGTATAATAATATTAAATTATCTTAAAATGTGTCAAAATCCTATTTTATGATAGATAGCCGACCATGGTCATACTTGGGTTAAATTAGGGACCCCATTTAGCCACATGTAAGTAATAATGATACTTTATATTAATTAATTTAAATTAAAGACAAAAATGACATAATCAAATATATTTTAGTAAATAAATTTTTAAATGATGTTATATAAGTTTTCATTTAGACTATAAATATTATTTGGAAAGATAAAAATATTTCCTACATCATGATATTTGTTTTATAATTTTTGGACATAAAATAAATTAAATTATTTATGACCCAATAATGATGCAATATTTTCCTCATTAATAAATGATTTAAATAAATAGGATTATAAATATTAAAAAAAACATCCAAAACCTGTACAATTATTATTTTATTATCTTATTTAGACCATGAGTCGTCTTATATTTGATTATATGTAATATTTTATCTTCTCAAAACAAATATGAGGTTATAATAAAATAATTGTTTCAAACCTTCCTAAATAGCCCCTCCTCTCCCTTATAAAAAGCTCTCACTTCTATATCATTCCTCCCACTTATAAATAATTTTTATTGTACAAAATCTGCTCAAATAATCTCCCAATATACATATATTAATCTTAGAAGCCTTACCTTAGGTATAAAGTACTTCACGAAACCCTTTTTATTCAAACCACATATAGTTACCTGATTTAAAGGTAACGTCTTCCCTTATGTTATTTTGTTTTATTTTACATCTCCAACCCCCAAAAATCTTATTATTCCTTTATTTTATAAAAACACGAGTATCCTAAATACACTAGGATGTTTTTATTATAAGTACTATGATTAAACAAACACACACCTCCAAATAATGGGTAATGAACTTAATGTTTCTGTGGAGGGAAAACTAACACCTCACGAAACGATGATTATTCAATTTACTCCTACGACCTCTAATGGTGGCCATTATGATGAAACTGTATTTATATATGATATATATTATGTTTATATTTTTCTTATGCTTCTTTATTTTTCATTTATATCATAACATTATGTTTTTCATAATTAGAAAATGCGAAAATTTCATTTTAGGAAGTGCGGACTACCACCCCTTCAAAGTTATATGACTCGTTAATGACTTATGTGGGATGTATAAAGGATGTAGTTATTGATATTATATATGATATTATATTTTTATTTTAATATATATATGTATAATTATGTTTTCATTCCATTAAATATTAAATAAAAATGAACGTAGCATTCATGGGTACGTATGACTTACCGTCTCCATGAATGGTGCATTTCATTTCTTATCTCAAAATGTTATTTACTAATATAAATACAAGTATACACTGGATATATAATATATTTATGATATCTAAATCACTAATAAAATTCTGGAATAATGGATTTTGGACCACACGGACAAATGGTATTATTACAAGTTCAATTTTTTACTCAAATTTCGAACATCGACCAAATGTCTAATATGAACTCATATAATTAAATTATTGTTATTAAAAGATAATAATTCATAATTAAGTAATTATATAAATTATAAAGGTTATGAATCAATTTTATGTTAACATATGATTATTATTCTGGACGAACAAGGAACTTACGATTCAATTTGGACACGATGTAAGGGATTTCTTATCTCACTTTTAATTAGGTGATATTTCCATTGTTCAACACTTATTTATTTCATGTGGTGTATTGTATTATTAAATTTGATATATATTATCATGATTATATTTATATTCAAGGTATTTTGTGATTCATTTGATTTGTATTAACTGTTTTCATACGACTCGATTGATTACAACATGTAAAGGGTTTTTCATCTCACTTTTCATTCCTGTGAGATTCAGGCTACATTAGCCAATATTTTCTTTTGTGTGGTGGATGTACTTACCATGATTGTATTTTTTGTGTAATATAATTTAGTTCATGGGTATTTACATATTCTTTGTGTGATCATTCTTTCATGGGGTGTATGTTTCGTAAGTTACCAAATTGGTAAGGGAACCTTTCACCCTCCTCTTTTTAAAAGACTTCTTTTAGTTATGTCTTTTTATTTGCATATTATAATGTTGGGATATGTTCATATATATCTTTATTGATGTAAATTTTATCTCCATGTTATGAAGTATCCTTTTCTCTCTAATTAACCTATTTTCGGAATTTCAATGTGACAACGTTAGGCTGTCGAATAACCTCTCATTGTTTTACACTTAATATCCGCTTATAATGGGTGTATTTATATTTGTCACACATATTTATGTAATTGATTTATCCTTAATATAAGGATACCATATTTATAAGGTATTTCATCTCAATTTACATTTCCATTGAGACTTCATTGTTTATATACACAAATTCACTCTTATATGGTGTATGTAGTATCCTTTGGCATATTATATCATGAATAATTTTATTCTCATCATATTAATAAGTTCTAATTAAAATGTTATTCCTCAATTATTTTTACTCTAGGTTATCTAATTTTGTTAAAAAATATGTAACTAAAATATCATTTTAAATTTTTGAAAGGCTTATTCTTCTAAATCATTCACATCAATTTCCCTGTTTTAAAAATTGTTTTACGCGTTTATTCATATGGACATGAATGTTTTGAAATTGAAACTTCATTCAAAATCATCAAAGTTTTATGGGAAAATTTGATTCAAAAAAGCACTCTATTTATTATTTTAAATGGAATTGATAATGATTTTATAAAAGATTTTATTTTGTCAATATTTCAAAATAATATATTGTGATTACAATGTGGAAGTGTTATCATTCCATTATGTTTGTTTTATGGGTTATGAATATGTTATGGCTATTGGGAATTTTTTTACGTATACGGGTGGTTCCATGATAATCCTAGGGCGGGTGATCCCGAGATACCTCTTCAATTCATTGGGTAATGTGATAGAGGTAAATGTTAATTTTTCTCCAATGAGATTTAGGGAATATACGGTTATGGGTATTTCAAATTTGACTCCCTCTATAACTGTGATAGCTATAATGAATGTTTGTTATTTATTCCATATGATAGCATTATGATTTATGATTTCTATGTGTTGTTCATAAATTTTATGATTTCCGGAGGTATGTTATAATTGAAAAGTATGGTTTCATTGTTTTGTATTTACTGATAGGCTAATGCTATCATTCCTTATTTTATATACCTTAATGAGATTTTTATGATAATCCGATGTTTTATAATGGTTTTCCATAGGACTTAATGATGAATAAGGGTCATTAATGGGTTCAAGGAAAATTAATACTATCTAAAATATAATACTATACATGACTCGTTTTTCAAGAGTTTTTATTTTTTGAAAAAAATAGATACTGAGTAGAATTGTCTACATGTAATATTCATGTTGTTATGTAATTTCTATGACCTAATTATCTAAAACTATATACCTGAAAATATCCTAAATGTTAATTATCCATATAATTCAAGATTAGGTAATGTTTAAGGATGGTTCCTTATAGTAGATGTATCCTTTTAAGGATTTATGGTATATATAACACTAGGTACTTGTACAACTCTTACTACTAATATGGATCAAAAATTCCAAATTTTTTTAATAAGAGGCCCACTTCTTGTCAAATATACATTGGATATTAAAACTTAATATTATGAAAATATAATGAAAATGTGTTGAATATTGCATGATATTCATTATCTTATGATTTTTTTATCATGTAAAATGTGAATTTAATACGTATCATTATATTATGAGTGAGTTTTCTACCATAGGGGGAGTAATGATTGTTTTTTTTATTTTTTAAAATTAAAAAAATAAATGGAATCAATGTTTTCAATAAATGGGAAAGACTCACAACATGATGAGTCCTTGGTATGTGTTATTTAAATAGATAACACTTATATTCACAAAATGTGAAGAATTGTTTGATCCAAAATGGACTCCCAATTAAAAAACATTAATGATACAGCCAAAATTCTATATTTTGTATAAATATATCAAACCTTGAATGGTTGACATATGTGGATATGGATTAAATCTCAAGGATGGAAATTGAGAACTCAACATATTCTTTATCATTCAATTAAAATGAAATATATTTTTTCATAGAATAATATATTAAAATGGGGAAGGTAAAGAGGATACTATCTAAAGAAGAATTCTAAATAAAAAAACAATTCAACTGCCACCTAGTCTAAAATTATGATTGATTGCTGCATGCTAAAATGACATTATGAAGTGTAAATTGAAGAATATTTTAGTTTTTAAATTATATACAATTTATTGTAAAAAATATTTATGAAAACTAGAATAGGGGTTAGGGATAATATGATTCAACAATCTATAAGAAAAGAGACATGCATGTATACATGGGAAATAAGATTCACGATGGAATGGAATTTGTAACTCTTCCAATCATGACTTGGTAAACACTCATAGTTGATGTGATTAGTGTATACTTATAGACACCATCCTTATGATTTCTAAAGTTCATTTTATAATTATTACATTTTATGATGTTTTTATTCCGGAATAAAACTTGTTGAAATTGGAAGTATTATTTAATTCATAAATTTTTTTAAATTGATGTTCATTTACTATCTAATATAGTGACACCTAAAACAATAATTCAAAGGATAGAAATTATTTTATCGATTTTTCATTATTGAATTTACAGGTGAAAATGGATTAATTTTGTGTGTTTTAAATAGTTGTCTCATACAATAGGATAGGATGAAATTGAACATCATGGATTTATGTGGACTATGATATATCACATTCAAATAATCACAATGGATTTTATGATTGGTTGTTCTATATATTAATGTTAAACCCCATGATTTTGTGATTTTCACTTTTAAAATTTATCATCTATGATAGTTTATGCTTCATGGAACACCAAGTTTAAAACTCTATTATATTATTAAATATGACTGTTGGAATAGAAATGTCACAATTAGGAATAATATATAACCGATTTATTTTTAAATTCACTTATATAAATATGCATAAATGTATTGTGTTTTATTAATGAAAATATAATATATTTATATAATAAAATATGAAAATAAATGTTTTAAAAATGATAAATTAAGTGTTTGTATTTTTTCAAAACATAAATTTTAACTTCCAATTACATAATTAATATAATTATTTAAAATAAAATTTAAATTAAGTAAATGGATTCAAAAAATTAATATATATTTATCTTATTATTATAAGATAATTTGATGAGACCATTGTTTTTTTATAATGGGTCATAAAATATGTTTTAAAATTAAAATCATCATTTTTTAGGAAAAGGTTATTTTATTGGAAATTATAATTTTCATATTTAAAAATTTATTTTCATAAAATGGTGACCATTTTTGAATTTTTCAAATTGAAAAAAGGTTACTGTGAATTTATTAGATTTTTCTAAAATAGTTGAACATTTTTTGTAAAGAGAAATTCTGTAACATACAGTATTTAAAAAATAAATGAATTATTGAGTCATAGATTGTTTATGGACAATATAAGACTATAATCTAGAAATATATTTCATTAGGGCAATATATTTAGTGATTGGTTTCAAGAAATTTATATTTTTGATCCAATGTAATAAACTAATGAATAATATAATAAAGAACACCCCTCTTGTCCACTATAAATACCACATGTCACCACCACATCACCTTACACCTCCAAATCCATCAATATTTTTCAATATATTCACTTTAACAATCCCAATCCACTCCCCATGTTATTGACTCTATGATCTCTTGAAAATGTAAATTTCAATTTTCATTAATGAGATTCTCAAGGAGAGGAATTCATGATGTATAATCCCCTTTCATTCTTTTATTTTTCGTTCAATCGCATTTCATTTCTTATCCTTTACATACCTACACTGTCAAAACATGCATGAACACATCAATATCTTATATATACTAGAATCTTATTATGAAAATTATTTATCTATAATAAATATTTTTATCCTCCCTTTTTTTTCTAAAAATTAAATCATCGTTTGTAATGTGACGATTTACCACCTTCATAGATGATGAGTTTTTTTAAAATTCTACTTTCCAGGATTTTTATAAAACAATATTTATCAGTAAAATAGACATTAATATATGTAGTAAAAAATATTTAATATTTTGTAACCACTATATATTTAATATTAATACAAAAGATAAATGTAGTTCATTATGATCAAAAAAGGCCTATAAAATCTAAATTCTTATCCTTAAAGATTTTACTGATGATTCAAAATAATTTCATTAAAAAAGATATACAAGGAAAATTAACATTCATGATGTTCATTAAAAACATATAATTTAAATTATGGAAAATTGTTACCATTTCACTTTAATATTCATACATGTATATGAGTGAACCAATTAAGAACCCGAAGAAAATGATCACCCTTGAACAACAAAATTGAAAATAATAACTAATCAAAAAGTCTATAAATAAACATAATAAAATTATATTGGATAGAATAAATGTTTCATAGGTTCTTAATTAATATATTATAGAATCTATGTTTATTATCCTTGACATTAATCACCATTGAAGTACACATTTGGGCATAAGGTATGGGTTTCTTCCTGAACATCAATTTTTTATTCGAGTTATGTTTTATCTCTCTTTAACCCAATGTAATATTTCATTATATTTACATAATTCATCTAAATTATATTTATATATTTTATAATAATTTATTTAGATGATTCCATCATTCTGTTCTGGGAGAATACATGTTTTGTAAGGTTCCATTTTCGATTCCTCTTGTTAAGAATTCATAATTAAGGGGAACATCCGAATTTTTTTACCCATTTTCATGTACACTCCATAATTTTATATATGACACCAACATTTTAATAAGGTCAGTATTTTTATCATGATAAACTATATTAGATCTTTTCTTATAATAAATTATAAAATGAGACTTTTCCCGCTTTAAAGAGTCCCTCACATTTTCCCTCAAACCACACTAAAGCTGCCCATTTATAAAGTTATTAAAAACTATTTTTTATTTTTTTTTACTTAATTTGGAAAAAAATTATACCTAAAAAATAATTTCAAAGTCCTACCATTTTTTATATGATATAAATTATTTAAATATGATTTTATGAACAATAAAAATTATTTCTCTAAAATAACTCTTATATAAAACGTAAAAAAGGTATGCCCCTCAAGAATTATTTGATATTTTTTTTTGATTTCTTTTATCTATTTTGAAATTCTCTATTGAATCATATGATTAATTGGTATAGTTATTTTATTATATCATATACCATATTGTATTTAATGGTTTATGGTCAGTTTGATTGTGGATGTGCTATTACGATACCATTCACTGTATTACTCATAATGGTTTGTGATTATGTTTACTATTTTGGGAAAGTTATTTACATTTCATATGTATATGTTGTTTAGGTTTTCTCCCTTCATATGATAAATTATGTATACATTTTATGTACCCTATGTGTCCCACTATATCTTCTAGATGCATCGATAGTTCTCATGGGAAAAAATAGATTTGGACTAGTATAAGGCCTTGCCCATTTATTTTTAGCTATATATTTGTTCATTGCCTGAAACAGTTATTTTTTGTTGTCATGGATGAGGCCAACATAGTATATTTTAAATATCCATCACTATTAATTCAATATTTATGATATTTGTATCTTATAATCCATGTGATTATTCTACTAGTAAAATATCCATGGTTATGTTTGATTCACATGTGATTGCTTATATGGAAGTATTTGATCAGTTTTATTCCTATAAAATTATTCTCAAGATTTTGATAAAAAGGAATGTGTTTTTAATTACTCACATTTTCTTTTTATTTATTTTAATGATATATTCTACTATATTTTTTATAAATACTGATCACATATTCCCAGTCCTTTCATTTCATTTCATTTTACTCACAATGAGAATGTATATATTATGAATAAACTTTAGGGATAATCTAAGAGTTTGTGGATGTTTCCAATGCAGTTTCAATATTGTATTTCATTTAAATATAAAATTTAAAAAATATTTTTGTATCTTGTTTTCCGAAACTACTAAACTATTCAGTCCATCAGGATGCAACTTCCTTTTTTTATTATACCAATGTAATAATGTATGAAACTGGATCTAGGATACTATGGTTGGGGACCTCATAGTTGGTAATCAATAATGTTTAATAGTACCATATAAACTATATTAGGGAAAATAAACCAAAGATACAGTTTGAGGTTAAACAAATAAGTGAATCTTATAATTTTGTTATGGTTGATATTATGAGGGTATTCCTAGAAATATATCAATTTCTATATTCTATCAGTGGATGTGGTTCTGGAACAAAATTACATTGGGGTAAGAACAATGAAAAATATGGGTTGGTAACGTATCACTGTATCCCACTACAAGATAAAAATCCTTAATATTTACATGGTTTGACACTCTAGCAGATATTCTTACGTTAAATCCCATTTTATTTACAGACCATGACGAAGGTTTTAATAAAAAATTTCCCCAATGAATCCATTTTTATGATTATATGATTATCCAGTCATAATTATCCAATTTATGTTAAGTTTTTTTCTAGACTCAAATTATGCATTATGATTCATAAAATAATTTATTGTATGTAATATTTCAGAATTGGAACCTAATGGAAGGGATTGAAACCATATCAATGCCTATATCCTAGGTAGGGATTTCATTCATATGTATGATAATGATGTTAGAGTTGGAGATACATATGGAAATGAAAAATTTATAACTATACTAAGAAAATAGGCTCATGTTCTGAGCAATAAACTTACTTGCATAGATCATCCTGATCCACAACATGGTGTAACAATGCTAAATCGCCTCATGAGACATCAACCACCATTATTCAATGGGAAAAAATAAATTTTCAACTGAGAAAGAGATAAGTTCCATAGATAATATATTTCTCTATATAAGATGTAGTGAATGAGATAATGACATCATGGATGGTTATCACCTATCAGAATATGTAGATTAGTGGCGGTCATTAATTAAAAAGTCAACAGATTAGGAACAATTTGACAATATGGAATGGAATTATTTTATGGAAATTTTCATAGAAATGTATTTCCCTCAATAACAGTCAACACATATGCATTGAAAACTCTTAAGACTGATATAGAAATAGGATGAAAACTTATCCACATATGAATATGACATTATAAGGATTTCAATTTATGTCATGGGCTACATTAAAAATCAAAGAAGAAGATTGAACATTTCATTGATAGTCCTAATCCAATTATAAAATGGGAAGTAGTTCTGTAGACATTATAAATATATGAAGGTAATGTCTCAAGTGATATAATGATAGTGAAATAATTTTCTACATCTTATGATAGTATATATAAAAATAAGAATAATAAAATGGTAAATAAAGAGATAAATAAAGGGAAAAGGGGAATGAAGGATTTTCTAGCCATGTCACAATTGTGGGAGGAAATAAATTGGTATGTTCTTGAATTGAGTGGGAATTTGTTACCATAGTGGAGAGAAGTTTTACCATGCTCATTAATGTAAGGAAATTAAATAAGTTATAAATGTGAAAGGATTCAATAGTAATAAAATGGGGTTCTATGAAAATGATTGTCTAATGTGTCTAGGGATTATAACTCATAAAAACAATAATGTTCAAGGTCAATCATTTGTAGTTACTAAAATCAATGATGAATAAATTAATGTGTTATTGTTCATGAATTCATTAATTCTATTTTAAATGATATTTTGGTTGACGAATCACGATATATATACGAATTGTACTACTATGTATATTGACTATAGTAGTTAAAGAATGAATGTTTTCATTAGTATTTTAATGTAATCATTGTATTCCTATATTTTTCATGTGGTATTAACAGAAACATTATAATTAGAAAATGTAATGTTAAGTTGATTGTGATAATTTAGTGACCCTTCATCTAAATTTTTTGTCGTTGAATATGGAAATCCATAAAAGTATAAAGTTTAACAACTTTTTGAATGTATTGTGGATGTCAATGATTATGATTAATGTATGATTTATCATATAGAAAAATCTATTCTTACAATTTTGGATTCAGTAAAAAATGATGGATAAAGGAATTACTTAGAGAAAATATAAATCATTTAATGTGTACCATGTATGAAAAATTAATTGGGAATATCAATATCGTAGTTTATGAAATTTAGTAGAGATAGATCTAATAACAACAAAAGAATGAAATTATGACAGAGAAATGAATCAAGTAAGTTCATTTGTTCAATGGATTCTTCAAATTTTAAAAAAATCCTCAACTCTAGGAAAAAAAGTTTAAAATAATAATGTCATTTGTTTAATTTTCATTCATAGAAATCAATAGTCATTAAACCGATAATTAATTGGCAATCTTGTCATGCTTAAATTTACGTGAACCATTTTTATATTACATTATATAAGAACATGATAGTTTTACTTTTCTTCTATGCTCACAGTTTAACTTCACACTAATGTTATCTTAATTGAATTTCTAGTTTTTTGGGGACCATCACAATGTCATTTACATCTTAAAAGTGGATTTTTTTTCAATCCTTTTTATGATGTGATATTTCCATAAGGGTATTCAAAAATGAAAACTCCATGTTTAAAAACCACAAGTATAAATTGCAAGGATGAAATTTATTGAAGGTGGTGAGAGTATAACACCCCTTGGATTTATGCAATGTCACATTTAAAATTTAAAATATTTTATATTTTATGATTCATGAAAAAATGAGTTTAAAATCGTAATATACTATTAAATATGATAGTTGGAATAAAAATGTGACCATTAAGAATAGTACATGACCAATAAAATATAAAGGTAACCAATGAAATTATATATAAAAATTAGGTATCTTATGATTGATAGTATGAAATATAAATATCATAAAATAATTAAATAGTTATTTTGAAAATGTAAAGTTAACTGTTAGTATTTCTGTGAAATATAATGTTTATTTAAAATTTTATAATTTATATAATTATTTAAAAAGCAATTTATTTCAAGAAATATATTCATAAATTAATATTTTGTTTTTCTTATGACTACAAGAAATTTTTTTCAGACTTTTAGTAATTTTATAATTGGTCAAAAAATCTGTTATAATATTACAATCAATATTTTATGTGTAAATGTTGATTTTTGATAAGAAATAAATTCTGCAGATTTAAAAAATTATTTTCATAATATAAACTCAATTGTTTTTCTCAACATAAAAAAATGGATACGCTGAATTTTTGTGATTTTTCTTGTGTAGTTGAATTTTTGTTCAATAGTGAAATACAAGAATTTCCCATATTTGAAAAATACAAGAATTAATGAGTCATGGGTGATGAATGGATTATTTAATCACATAATCTCAAACCCACCATCATTATTTTAGTATAATTAATTAAAATGTCAAACTATTTATTGTTTTGTGAAAAAAAATAAAATAATTAATAAAATAATCAAAAAATAACCCTTTCATCCACAATAAATACTAGCCATAAACACCTCTTTTCATCACACATAATAACCCTTAATGATTGTACAATTATTTTTCAATACCCAATTATACCAATACATCAAAATCTGTGTTTTTATGTCTCTCCTAATTGACCATTTCAATGTTCATTAAGGAGGTTCTCATTGGGAAGAATTGAAGAGGTAAAATCCCATTTTGTTCTTTTAATTATCATTTAAATTATTTTCTTTTCTTATTAATTCCATATTTCCTCTATCAAAGCATGGTGGATAAATCCATTAACTTATATATACTAGAATTTTATTATTATTAATTTTCATCAACCATCAATTCTTTTCTCTTCATATTTTTCTAAAAATAGAAACATCGTATGTGATGTCCCAATTTACCGCAATATTTGACTATGAGTTTTGGTTTTTCAATTCTGCCTTCAATGATGGTAATTTTTTTTGGGTAAACCATTCGTTAAAATAAGTAATAAAACATATATATTTTTCTTGAACGAAAATATATCTATAATATTAATAGAAAATATAAAACATGTTTTTGATGATTGAAAAATTCCAAAATAATCTCAATAATTATCATTAATGGTTTAACTAATGAACTATCCTCATATATAAAACAAATTATATATCATAAAATTATAACTCCTAGATGTTAATTCATAATTTTATTTCAATTCTTGATAATTATTCCAATTTCACATGATCTTTTGTATATATATACAACCAAACAAATATTGAAAACCAAGAAAACAAACACCCCGAACAAAGAAATTCAATATCATATCTCATCAAAAAAGAAATAAGTGGAAATTATAAAACAATAATAAATAAAACAAATGTTGAATTTGTTTTTATTTGAATTATTAATGAATATAATTTCATTATCTAGTATTTTATGTCCATGTATAGAACATTTTTAGACATTAGGTAAGGGTTTCTTCTAGAACCCCCAATTTTAATTCCAGATACGCTTTATATCTCTTTAATCCAATGTAATTATTCATTATATTCATATAATTATTTTAAATTTTATTTATATGTTCCAAAATCTTGTATCAATGTCCTTACAACTCTTTTTTTATAGTATAATACATGTTTAATAAGGTTCCTTTTTCCATTCCTCCCAATAAGGAATCTTGATTAAAGGGAACTTCCCAATTTCCCTCCTATTTTAAATTACACTACATAATCTTTTTAAGACTGAAATATTTTTATTAGATCAATATTTTTATCATAATAAACTATCTTATATGTATTTTTGTTCTATGTATGAAAATAATTATTTTTCTACTTCATAGACTCCTTTATATTTTCCCTCAAACCGCACTGATGTGGCCAATTTATAATGTTCATAAAAACTCGTTCAAAATTATCACTTATGTTGGAATTTATCTATTTTTACAACATAATTTCATTTTAGTTTACTTTTTTTGGGATATTTTTTTAAATATAATTTTATGTTAAATATTAATTATTTTTTAAAAAAGAGAATCATTACAAAGTAAAAAATGTTTATTTCCCTAAAGAATTTATCGATGATTTTGTTAGATTATTTTCATCTATTTCAACATCCTATATTTAATTTTATTCATAATTGGGTTCAATATTTTCTGATATCATGTCCCATATTTTTTTAAATGTTTTATGATCAGTTTGATTATTGATGTACTCTCTTCATACCATTCCAAAAATTACTCAGAATGGTTATTTATTTAGGAATCATTTTTTTATTTCTCATGTATATGTTGTTTATGTTTTACCCCATTAATATGATAAATTAATTAGAAATACTAATTGATTGATAAGGCCTTCTATAGACCATCAATTCATCAGTCGGTCTCATGAGACCAAATAGATATGAACTTGTTCAGGGCATTTCATATTTTTTTAGATATACATTTGGCTAAGGCCTTAGTGATAATTATTTAGATGTCATGGACAAGGCCTTGATGGTATGTTTCATATGAACAAAATTATTAATTACATATTTCTGATATTAATAATTTATAATCAATGTCATTATTAGAATAGAATAATATCCCTGGTAAGGTTTTTTTCTCATGTTTTTTACATGGAATTACTTGATCAGTTTTATTCCTACCATATTATGAACAAGATTTTCTTAAATTAATGTGTGTTTCTAGTTATTCCCATTTCCATTTTGTTTTTATTTATGAAAGATTTCATTGTACTGTTTCCCATTTTTGATCATCTAAGATCGCCCCTTTCTTTTATTTTATTTTCCCCAATGTTGTGAAGATGTATATTATGAATTATTTGTTGGGATAATCTATGAATTTATGGACGTTTCCAATAGACTTAATATGTTGTGTTCCATTTTAATTTATAATGTAAATCGTATTTCTATATCTTTTTTTCCAATGATACTAAACTATTTTTTACTTCAGGGTGACAATTTACTGTATATTATACAAATGTAATAATGTAATGAACCGACTCCAGGCTATTACTATCAAGGTATTTATAAGGAAGGATCACTTTAGATAATTATTGAGATTTTGGATATATACTTTTTTTGTTTAAGGTGGGGTTGACATCTAAAATATATAATTGTTTAGTTTAAATACATCCTTAAATTTTATATCATTATTGGTGGATATTTATTAATAGGATTATTATTTTCAAGAATAATCAATAGATGAGTTGAAATCATTACATCCTCTAGTGTCTTGTTCTGAAAATTTATCAAAGAGGATTTCACATATATAGATTTCTTCATTGAATTCTTCAATAGGGAACGAAAGAATACTAATAATGATAATTTTAACTATGGATAGGTATCAGTTGGGATACCTTTCAAGTGATGATATCATTTTTCTGGATAACATTGAATCATCCAAAATAGAAATAAAACCATAGTTTTAGTGGTGATCTATTAAATGTGTTGACAAAATCCCAATTAAATTTAACTTTCATATTTTATAATTAAAAAATAATTCCATATCTATGAATTTTGTTATCTATACTACTGGTTTTTACCTTTTTTGAAATTGAGGTGATCCTCTTAGGTTGTTGAGTCTGCAGACCACATCATTACCAAATGTTCATAGGTTTTGGATATCTGGTATTGTTTCTAAAACATCATACATGTAACTCTTTGGATGGATTCCTATAAATTTATTCTTACCTTATGATTATTTTTTTGAGTGTAAATTAATATCACATTAGGATTTGTACTGAGGTGTCTGTTTTTTTTTGGAATATTAGAGGAGCCATAATGATTTAGTTAATTTTGTGAAGGTTCTACCCTTTAGATATGATAAAAAACAACGCATCAATAAATTTTATGACCTAGTAGATTTTTTAGAGAGGTGGTATATAGATACCTGATTCAAACTATTTGTATATATGGTACACTTGAACCCTTTTCATAATGTTATACCGACAAGTTGATGGATACACTGGATTCCACATTATCTTAGGGAAAATATGAACACTAATATATCTATATCTGACAACACCCTTTAGAATGGAGGTGTTATCTAATATTGTAATGGATATGTGGTGGTTGTTTTTATTGATATATTTGTGTATGGATCTTCATTCATTGAAAAAAGGTAACACAATTCCCCATCGCATTAACATTTCCAATGAACAATTCATTCATATGGATTGTCTTGAAATTTTGTTTTTTTTATTTTCAATTTACTAAAGATCTATAATTCATCTAATTATTTTGTCTCTAATATTATCCATGATCAATACATGAAGAATGAATTCAATATCACCATATCTCAAACTAGTATATAATGGAATATGATGGATAAATATCTTTTTATTTATGGGGAATCTACTACTAAATTTTAATTATTTTATTATCTTGGGATTCTTCTATATTATTAGAAAATGATCATTAATGATGATGAATTTGGTGTTCATTTCATTCATCCTCATTTATCACTAAATTTTTTGACTTACTTTATTATTCATGTATGGTTTCTTTATTTCTTTTTGAATAAATATAAAATAGATGGTTAAAAAATATATATAGTAATGTAATTTCTCTCTATATATAAATTTATTAACATTGGAATTATATTATAACATCATTGTTTAAATTATGATTAATTTTCTCATGTTCTTAAAGTATTTGAATCAAATTTATCGGATAAAAACACACATATTGGGGATGTAATATGATTTTAAAGCAGATCTGTACTCATATATTGATGTATTAAAAGAAACATTAAAATTTTAAATTAGATGATATTTTAACATTGAATAAGTGTGTGTCTAATTGTTATAACTTATTTACTACGGGTTTTCCTAAATTTAATTTCTTACATCTCCTTTTTTATGTATGAGTTTTCTTTTTACATTACGCTCTGTCATTTCCATTTAATTAATTCTGATTAGTTCTCTTAAAATTTTACTTAAAATTTTCAAATCCTAATTTTTCATATTCTATTAAACAACTAAAAAATGATAAATTTGATATTATTACTCAGCATTCTAGAGGCACAGTCTTGGGTGATTCTATATTAAATTATTAGGGGATAAATTATTTATTTTCATTTCCAAATAATAACTATCGAATCAAACTCATGTTATTTTTAAGGTGTTGGTGTCTGTTGATTTAATCATTACATGTGTCTCTTGGGGTTCAAACCATGATTGACTACCATCAGACCTTGAAATTGTCTATAAATATATTTATAGAGCCATATTAGTTATAATTTGTGGATAGAACAAATATTTTATTAACCAGACAAATGAGGAAATAATTATAGACCAACCTGAAACTCCCACTACATCATGTGGTGAACCCATGAACACATCATGGGCAGAACTTATTGAACCTAAAATAATAATGGAAGAAAAAACAGTTATGGAATAGGCTAAATTATATTAAAAAATTAATATAAAAAATGAGGAATATTCTGATTAACATAGTAATATTTTTAATTAATTCATTTTCTATTAACAAAAATAAAACTAATAAACATCTATGGGATAATTCAAAAAATGATTGTCATTTTTTTGATTTTTAATTATTCTAAAAAAATTATTATTGAATGATGATGGAATAAAGCACAATCATTTTCAATTTTAATTACAAGTAGTTCCCATAGTGTTTGCTTTCTATTCGCATCCCAAATTACATAAGCATTAGAGTGATTTGACGGAATTTTTTCTTGAAAATAGTTTCCCTAATTCGAGGAATACCATAAATTGAAATTAAATTTGTGTTATTCAGAAATATCAAGCGAAAACATTGATTGCATATTGTTTGATATTTCACATAATTTTTTATTTACCCCCAACGAAATTAATAAATATATTTTGGTTCAATATTTTGATGAGGGGTTTTCCCTTAATGGTAGGGTATTGATAGATGAACTTTCTAGAGGACCATTATTATTTAGTACCCTACTCAGTTCTAGAAATTTTATTTCAATCATTGAATAAAATTCTCAATAATTTGGAATAAGAGGTCTAATTATTAGAAAATATATTAATGATATTTTCACAAACAGTTTTATAAATATAATTATTTTTTACAATCTTTAAGATATTATTAACATGTTGAGAACAGTGATATAATACAACACTTCACAATTATAACCCAAAAAATATGTGTTTTCAATAAAACGTTAAATATGGAATTTAGTTTCTAACTGAAATATTTTTGTTCTAAACTTGAAAAATAAAATAATTGTTTTGAAATATCAATATATATTTGAATGTAAGAAGATTCAAACAAAACAAAACAAGTCATTTCATTAGATAACATACGGGTTGATAAACACTGAGAGGGGGTTGAATCAATGAGTAATATTATTGAAATACTCTTTTAGTCACATTATTATTTAAAAATTGTATCTCTACATTTTATCTAAAGAAGAAATAAATTGACCTTACAAATTGGATAATGTGGTCTATCTTCTTTTATGGATTACTACATCATCAGTTCTTCATGGGAATTATCCTAGAAAAAAGTCCCCTTTTTAATATCAAAAATAACTTAGGCATGGATATTTTCTATAAGATATAAGATTTATATCACTAACCACTTATAATTTCACATAAATGGAATGGAAATTCATAAATATATATCTCAAAATAATTTTTGATTCACTATGTAGGTTGTATATATTTGAATCATATTCCTCATTCCTAAAATGTAAACACCCCAAAATATTCACATAAGTATATTTTTAATATACTCTCATATATTTATGTACTCATTCTCACCATTATCTTAATATTTATCTTGTATAGTTATTTTATTAGTATTATTTACATATTTTTACACAAATAAACTTGGATTATCATAGGAATTGACTCATTAATACATATAATATTTCTTTAATAGATAATTTCTATTTATTTTTAAATAACTAAATGAAACTTAGTTCTTTCCATTCCAAGATATATGATTTATCATGGTCATTATTTTTATTCAAGACCATTTTAATTCACATTCCCAATGTCAATTAAAATATATTGGTGAATTTCAGTTTTAACTCCATGGATCATATTAATAACCATGAACATATCTTCTATAAAAAATGTCCATCTTTATTCCCAAATAATATTACATATGCATTGTAGGATGTATATTTTACACCAATATCTCTATATTTCTAAATAATATCCTCTAAAATTACACTAAATTTTCTTGAACCCAAATTCACATATTCATGATGTTAAATTAATAACAACATCACCAAAAAGTTTGACTAAAAATAATTTCATCAGAATATATAAATTCATAGAACTCATATTTTCACCCAGCTATCTCCTTCATAAAAATTTCTGAATGTATTGAAGAGATCATTATGTTAAGGATTTGTAGTTATCCTACATTAATAGTACGAATAAACATAACTAACTATAAATATCAACCACATGTTAAATGTTTGTTGAACAATATACTATAATCAACCAAATCTTAACCCCTATTACGATTTTATGAAAATACCCACACATCCATAATGCCAAAATTTTAATATATGTTTGGATTAACTATAGGTTGGGATTCCCCACATTATCAACATTGATCTATAGTGATAGAAAATTTTATATTTGATACATTTGTTCCTTGAATCAACCATTTGAATAATTTATCATTTTCTAGTTTGGTAATTCCATAAGTCATGAATTTTTTGTTGAATATTTATTAAAAAATATTTGGAAAAAATCATAACATTATCCAAAAAAGTGATGGAACCATTATACCTCAGGTGATTTCATAAATACTTGTAATCAACCATCTCATATAATCTATTTTTGGTTGTACTTCCAATTCATTAGTTATTCACATTAACATGAAGGTAAATTTCTCAATAATCATACTCAATAAGCGTTGAAATCAAAAACAAAACCATCCCCAATAGGGTTTAACAATCCCCTATTGTATATATTTTTTTTCAAAATATTAAACATCTCTCCAAATTTTTAGTAGTAAAACCAATATCAATAAAAAATCCCAAATAATTGAGTCATTAATAAATTATCTCTATATTTATATGAGCGATGTAATTATAGAGAAAAATAGTAATTAAATAAATCTTCAATGATTTTCATAAAACAACTAAAACACCCTTATAAAATCACCATGAATGTAGACTAGTAATTAAGAGTATCATATTTACATGATTATTTTCTGAATAAATTAGCACATATATTAAAACCATAACATATATGAAATTATATTTATCCTCCAACAAACAATATCACCTCATGATTTTTAATAACAAATAATATATGAGGAAACTCAATATAATGAAATGCCTTAATTTGAGTGGTGTGATTAACACCCATTTGTATAATTATCTTTTAAAAATAAACATATGTGGGTGTTTTGGTTTGAATATTACAAATATTATCTTTTTATGTAAGAAATTACATCCTAAAAATACCCTCTCAAACATTAGTCATTTGAAAATGATTAAATTATCAATTTTCATTGAGTTGGGGTTTTTGAAAATATTTTTAGATACATTTATAAAACTTTGACATCTATATTTCATAATCAGAGGATAACTTTCCTCTACAACCATGACTTTCAGCTGTCTCTTAATCTCTTTCATCTTCCTAATGCCATTTTGTGCATCCTTATATTTATATCTAGTGGTTATTAGTTCCATTTATGGTTTCTAATTTGAATTATAAGATACCCACATTCTATAAATTATATTTTATACACTAAATGTGTATTTCTGATGATTTAGTGTGTTTGGAATATGTCAAAAGGAACCTCTTTTCTCATAAAATGTGTTTTTCTTTTATATTTTATTTATTCCAAGAAAAAAGTATGACATAATATAAACTATCATTTATTAACATTATCAAGTACATTGGACATCCAATAAATACTCTGAATCTATTCTCAAAAACCATATTCCATCAATCATCTTTTCATAGATTTTTCACACCTGAGTTTCCAAGGTAACTCCCCTTGAAAAATCTCAAACTTATTCTAGAGATCATTTTTATGCTTTTATAGTGAGGAAAAAGTATAACATTATAATTTCAAAATCAATATCCCCCAGAATAATATTCTTTTCACTCGTATTAAATCATTAAACATGTCATTAATGTGGTATAAAAAATTCCCTATATTTTGTCTTCATTACTTTAAAATATTATTTCATCAAAATAAAAAATCAAAAAAGAGTGATGTGATATTGACTATTTTAAAGAATATATTCTCTTCTATATATTATTTTTAAAATGTCTTAATTTTTATATACCATCAATATTAAAATACTAATATCCTAGATCCTAATTGAACTGATATATATTTTTCTTAAGCTTGTACACCATGTGTATATATAAATATAGTTCAAAACCATTTGGTTTTCTTGATGCGCATCTAATTAAATATCAGCATTTAAAAGAAGATGAATTATCTTCTCTATGAAATATTTTGAAGATTATATGATCTATTATGGTTATGAATAGTAATATGTAACAAATTATTTATACTGGGGAAATTTATTTACCAAAATTAACCTCTTTTAATTTTTAGTATCCCATTCATACTAGTTTTGGATAAAATTTAGGCACGTCAGCAATATCATCATGATTATTTCTAAAAACCCCATTTGGAACCAAAAAAAATTATTTTTTGTTGGTCTCAGAACATGTTCTTATGTTTCAATAATTTTAATATGAAACAATTCTTTATTCCCGACCATAATTCAATGTTCATCTCCATGATATTCCTAATCAATATAGGATCTAACTTTTAAGAAAAGGATGTTGTGTCCATTTTTCATAATCATCTGTCTTTTACAAAAAATTTATATTCTAATTCCCAATAGTGCTTTAATTATCAATATGTTATATAGAAATTTCCATGTATCTCTAAATATAAATTCTTAATCTTCACTGCCAGAGATAAGAAGAGTCTATATCATTAGTTAAATTTTATTTTATATCTTAATTTTCATAAAATAATATAGAAATGATAATGTAATCATAATAATCTATAATTATATTCATCATGTTTCTACCTTCATTTTCAAAATATTTGATGTCATCAAAATTAACAATTCAATCAAATTTCTTGTTTCAAAACCAATTTTATTCTCCATTAAGAGTATTACATAGAAACATTATATCATTAAAAATATCATAAAAAATTCATCCAATATTATCCTTTATTTTTATCAAATACGAACATTAAAACACCATAAAAATTTTAATATTTCTCTTCCTTTTAATTTATTTCTCATGTGTTGTAATTTTAGAGTTTTTCCATAAGACACATATGTTTATACTTACTCACGGTGTTTTGATGGACTATAAATAGTAAGTCATTGAGGTGTCACATTCATTAAGAGTAGTTCTACTAATATTAAAAAGAAAAACATTCTTCTATTCAATCACTGCATTTTTTGAGGAGTGTATAGAGCAGTTTTATCATCATTGGCCCGATTTAATCCTATGTAACCAAACATAGTTTTTCTTTTATTCCTTAATCATAACTCACCATATGTCAGAGACAACTAACTAGATGTGGGGTCTGTTATGGAAAGATGGGGAGGCAATACAACCTTTTATTAGAGTAATAATATTGTGATATAACCAATGGATAAATAGAGAAAAAAATATTGATTAAATTTATAATATTAATTAATTTATATAAATTAAATCGGAAGTAGTACAAAATACATATAAAAAATTATGTCATAAATGTAAGATATAAAAAATGGAGTATATAAGGGATAAAAAACTATTATGAATACACAAACTTCTAAATAAAATAAAAATATGTAAAAAGTTAGTACCCTAGAATCATGAGAATAACCCCAGTCCCCTACTCTCACAATCTTCCCTAGAAGAAAATATTTTACATCCATAGTTGGACACTTTCCTTGGTCCCAACCTACAACAATGAGATATTTTCAAGTATTAATTTGTGTCCCGGTTATGGTGTGAGTAAAACATAGAATTATTACATCAAACATGTCTATAATAATCAATATGGTGAATATAAAATGATTATTATGTAGGTATAACAAATTTAATGTATTAATATATGTTTTGGCCAAGTCTGTTAAGGTTCCCTAAGGACAGAAGAATAATTCTACCAACTTCATCTTATACAAGGATACCTCTAAATATATGTCACCATGTATATATATGTGTCTCTGTGCTTATATATACGTATTTATAAATATAAAATATATATTTATAAACATATATTTAGATATATAATGATATGTATTACTTTTTAGGACCTGAGAGAAAAATTTTGTGTCCATGAATAATCATAAGAGTCACAGGCTCAAAACAAGTGTAATAGCTATACATTTATATGGGAATACAAAACATCTATCAATCATTGGAAACAAATAATGTGGGTCATCATGACTAACCTCCCATTCATGGTGCATGAAACAACATATCTAATTTCCCCATAATTATCCAAAACTCTATGTCCCACGTAAAATGTCATGGGAGTGTTGAACACGAAGTCCAACAATTCCCTTATCAATTTCAAATTGACCAATAACCATTTTCTCATAATAATAATAATAATAATTACCTATGATACAAGAACATAATCCATTATATGGTTTACAAAACATCTAAATTTTCTTTTAATATTGTACATCAACTAGCATAATTAACAAATTATTTAAGGGATAGAGTCATTATCTTACCATAAACATGAAATTAAATATAATTAATCATTTGAATTTCATGTCTATTTAAATCACATAGAACATTTTAATGTAATATATTAAATTATACAATCATGGTGAATTTAATAAACCTTCCCAAAGATATGTTACTTGTTGAGGAGGATGACCTTCTATAATAATAAGGGTCTAAGAGAGTTCCTCTAACAATTCAATCAATTTTAAATAGGAAATCCTTATGGTTAAGGATATGTGTATAAATCCAAGTGTTCATAAAAATATAGCATGACATAAAACATCATGGATTCTAGAGAAATAATTCAAGACCTACTACCTTCTCTATACTGCATACTTTTCATCCGTTATCATCTTTTGACATGGGTTATAACATAGGAAAATGGATAAAAAGAGACATATCTAGAAAGTAGATCATATTATATCAAATAGAAATGGTTCTATGATATACAGTTAAACTGAGTGTAGAAAAAATACCATTAAATCACATATCATTATATATAAAATGTGATAGAAAGATTTTAAATCAGTGTATGATTGATTTAGGAGGACCAAAACCTGTAAGAGAAAGATACTTGATCTTGAGTGGATGGGTAGAGGTGATTTTCATGGCTTAGGGAGAAAAGGTTGGAAAAATGTTAAATGAAATTATGGGGAATAAATAAATTAACCCATTGTTAAATGATGAATATTTTGGCCAAATTGTGGGCCTAATTGTGTTCCTACCATGTAGTAACACTTTTCAAGGTGATACCCCCCCTTGAAAGGGCTTGGTCTATTATTTTAAAAACTATTTTTACATATAATACACCTATTTTATTTTCTATACCACCCTCTCATGGTTGTGAGGCCTTAAGTGCATGGTTTGAAATACTATGTGACACCCCCAAAATTATGTATGGTTGATGTCCATAGTTACCACTAATAGTGCGCCAAACATGAACCTCCCCCTATTCTTTAATAAACATGGTTTTTAAAGTCTAATTATCATAGAAACTATGAAAACTAATGACACACCATTCGTGATTTAAACCCTCTCAAATACAATACATTTAATTGTTCCAACCCATAGAATATACTTCTAAGGATTAGTTATAAAAATAACCATCCACCAAAGTGAAAAATTATACATACTTTAAAAAGAAAACCATAATAAACAAGGGTCATTTTAACCACACCACCATAGAAAATCACATCCATGAGAAGTATTTTAGAACAAAAAACATCACCCATCATACTCTTTATGTGATTTCATACTCAAAGGGTCGTGTTTCATTTCTAACAACCAAAAAACCTCTACAATCATTGAAAAAATATAGTGCTTAAACCAATAGAACTCAATCCAACACACATTAAAATTAGTGAATCAGTAATATAAAATCTAATAAATCCAACTTATACTGATACATGATTAACATCATCTTCTCAACCCTAAATCATCCTACGAGGCTCTCCAACACAGGTTCTAGTCTTGACCATTCACTTCTGAGTCAATGTACTCCCCCCATAGGAATTTCCAATTAAATAATATAACCAGTGTCCTAATGACACATTAAGAACAATTCATATATTATGAATGAAAGAACTACTCTAAGTCCTCATTTTTAATGGAATAGTTGAACACTAATCGACCAATATTTTACAGGTCATGTTGGGGACTGCTTAAAAAGTCATAGATGAACCATAAACTAATCCTATCTCATTACAATAGTGTGTATGATGAATTACTCAATAACCACATTTATCTATATAATGAAACTCAATTCAAACCACCTCAGACTACTAACTATTGAAAATAATTTTAATTAACAGTTGATGTGTCCCCAAAACTAGATTTTAAAGACTTTTATCCAATTTTATAATGAGATTTTTCCACAAATTCACATCAAATTTGGTGTCCAACATCTATGTATTATTATTATCCAATCCATCTTATGATCAATGATATATCTATATAGCATCACTAGCACCAAGACATTTCCTGATCCAGTGTCCATGGATCCAAAATGTTATCCTAGGAATATTATGTGCTATTGGGATTCTCCCATGTCTACATTCAAATAATTAACAATAATTCATTGATAGAACCAGATGTATATTGATCAATTTATAAAATGGATTTATTATACAAAATGAAAATAATATCACTACTGTCAAAACAACATGATACTTCTCACATGAGGTTTACATACCAATGATCAAAATTACACACCCATTATAGGAGTATAATAGTCATAACGTTACAAAAATATTTATAATTACAAAACCTATGCGCCATCCATCTCTAGGCATAACTACTAGAAAATATATGTTCTCGTTAATCGCAAAATTCTAACTTAAAAACCATTTATCAAATATTCTCTCTTACTAAGAATGCTTACTATGATGTTTGTATACTTTTAATCTTCAACGATGGTCACCACCTGTAAAAGAAAAGGGTGTACTATATACTACTAGGATTTCATTAAAATTTTCAATAATAAAAAATCCCAATTATACCATTCATCAAACATATAAATGACTATTACATAGATTGGTGTATATAAAACACTAACTCAGTTTATTGAAGATGATGTCAAGATTAGTGGAATGATCCCCTGTAACTATGATTACACTAAGATTAGATTGATAATAATTGATTAGTCATACCAAGACCCAATCACATCAAAACTAGTTTTACCTTCCTTAAATAACTATTGACACACCATCTATAGATAATGTGTGTTCAGTACCTACCATGGGTCAAACATGTCATGGAACATTGTTTATTTATAAATTTTATATCATCATAGGGGAAAATCCTTTAATTTTCCTAGAATTTAGGTATCTCTTCCCATAAGTGTTACCTAAATTATAACACTGCATATTGACTCAAATCTGATCTCATTTCAGTTAGTAAATTCAATAGTACCATCCATAAACAATGGATTAAAAAAATGATAAAAACTCCGCGTATATCCAATACCACATGATTTTATCCCATCCGGCACTCCAATGAATCGCTTATGAATATGGTTGATTTGGTGTTTGTACATGAAATGTCGTTTTCAAATGCAGGAAGTTCTCATGACACTCTTATTTAATCATGGGAACCTCCACATGCATAGATTTATCAAACAACCATCATCTTGTGGAAGCATTTCAGAATTTAATGAAGTAATAGATGAACCACTTGTCAATGGGGTTGGAAACCTAATTTCACTTCCCATACTAGTTAGTCTTGATAAGAAATAACCCTAGGTGGTTCAAAACAATATTTAAGGCATCATGAAATCCGAATCTGAAAATATGAGCTCCTTTTATACAAGACTCATAAAAATAGAATTATATTGTGATCATTTCCATTAAATAAATCATAAACTCAGGACAATCACTCACTCTATTTTTCTTTAAAACTAAAAATATACCTAAACAAAAAGGTTCTGAGTCGAAACTAATGGATTTTGGGTCTCCCACTTAGACCTATAGTTCAATTCTCAAAATGGGTCACTAGGTCTGTCCACCTAGACTCCAGGTATCTTACATGAGAACAATATCCCATCATGGGATTATATCACATGGAATTTAACATTAATTTATAATATAGTTTAAATAAATAGAATGGAATATTAATAAAATTTCATCGTCCAATACATGTTATAATATTTCAATATAAACCTACTGAAATCACCTTGGAAGAATTGGCCTAACAAAACCAGATCCATTCTAGGTATCCATCTACAGGATTTCTTCCTGAATAGAAAAAATTATTAAATAAAAATATATAGATCTCAATCTCACCATGTATCCACATTTTTTAATATCCCCTTAAGGTCCAACTCACAAGATGACCACCCCCTACCTGGAGTTGGAATTTCACCAAAAAGTTACTCCTAACTAGATCAATTTTTCAAATGAATAAACCTCACCATTCATAGAATCCTAGCTCAATGTTCCATTATATTCTCATCTTTATGGGTGATATTGTAATTGTGTAACCCTTATTTTATTCAAGGAATCTACTTTTAAACTATATTCATTTAGAAAATGTCACTATGATCTACTACATATCCTCTTAGGTTCATGAAACCATTGGATAAGAAAAGCCAAAATTTATCAATGAGAACAATCCACATTCCCATCCAACATATCTCACAAGGAAATATAATGAAATACCATTCACAAAGATTCTTTATTTTCAATGTCCATAATGGTTGTATTTAAAACATTTCACCTCCTAAAATTTATTAAAATTTTAGGGAGGATCAAATTTATAAATTGTGTGTACTATTTAGAAAATATAATAATATTGCAAAATTTACAATTCACTATATTTATATGGAGCTATTTATAATTAGGAAAAAATATTCTAATTTTTTTTAAAAATTATTTATCCATAATTTAATGCAAGTTGGGATAAGTTAATTAAAATTTAAATTTCATGATTTAGAAGAAAACATTGTTTAGAATATAATATGAAATTTAATTGAATAATGCATAAGATTAGAAAATTTACAAAATAATATAGCAATTATTTTATCAGTAATGGGGGAATAGTTAGTTAGTATGAAACCATAGTTTTATAAAAACATTGTATAAGAGGCTATTGACATGTTAAATAACCATTCCATCTACAAGGATGATACCCCATTGGGATTGAGTACTAATAAATGTTAGAATAATGGAAACCAAGTAGTGTCCCTTCATTCTAAACAAGGATCTTTTATATGGGTATCAATTATATGTATATTAACTCAACCCTCTATAAATGAAAATTTGCATACAATTTTAATACAACCCATGAAAATTAAGAATTTTTGTTTTGGGAACACCCCTTGTAGGTTTATTCCATAATTATACCATGCCCAAACTCACATTCAAGGTTCAATCCAAGCATATACGGATCATGTCACATGGATCATCATACCCATGATATAAGGGCACACGCCTTACTATACAGGATTCAACACCTCTATTCCTCCTTCTAAAGTTACGTCTAGGAGATATAGAATTTCATAAAGATCACAATAGACACTCCCAACTACCCAATAAATGGTTTTATTGAGGTTATGTTGTCTATTTTATAGAATAGGAATAGGTATATTGGGTGTTAAAAACAACCTATAGAGGAAAGACCCTGTAAGATGCAATTGGAATCCCATTTTATAGGTAACTTTTTAGTGTAACTTTTTCTAACCCATCAAATTCACAGATATAATTATCAATTCATATATATATATATATCAGGGACTAGTCTAATGAATCATCATTCTAAAGTTATAAAGTGATAGGATTTATAAGTTTTATTTGGAACTTCTTATAACTACAACAATCCTTTTACAATAGTCCAATTAAATAGATCACACATCCATGAATATAGAACCACACAATCACTTTAAACTGAAATTGATAAACATGTAATTATATCCACAAACATTTTCGGACATGAGAACAATAGCCCATGGAAAAATATGACATAATTTGTTAATTAATATGTCTTAATCAATCTATATGAGAAAACCTGGATTGGGTTGATGGAGAAACATTAATTTATCCTTTTAATTAATCTTAGTAAAAAAACTAGAACATTTAAAAATATTACTATCAAGGTACCATGTTTTTGTAATAGGAAATTTTTTACATTAATTAATATTTCAATGGAAGAATTTGTGGAATTTAAATAATCAATATCCTATAATTGTGCATAATACAATACTTTCATTACATACAAGACCATGGGTAAAATTATATTTCACAATATTCATGATAAATACCACACATAATGTGTGCCACCCATCATTTAAATCTGAAAAAAATTAATAGGAAAAATAGTGAACAAAAACTTTCATCTCTTGTAATTTTTATTTTCCCTGAATTTCAGTTAGACACTCTAAAATATAGGCTCATTAGCAAATCATTACATATCCTAGTATCCTTTCTGCCATTTAAAAATATTAAGGTAATGAAAAGAATCCTAGGACACAACATTTGAAATCCAAAACCCAGTTCATTCATATGTAAATAGATACAGTTGGCCACATGGCCTTAGGAATTCCTCCTTGTATACAAAAAATTCTGACTAGTAGAGGGTGACTATAATGATATGGTGGGGATACTACGTCACCTTTTATCAAAGTAATAGTAAATTTTTATAACCAATTTATATATATATATATGAAATAGATTAATGATTAATAATAAAATAGTAAATCATCTATATAAATAAAACATGTAGAAGTGATACTAATAACAGTCATATAAACAATGATATTTTTTTATTTTATTATACTTTCACGGGGGATGTGAAATAAAGTAGATAATTAGGGAAATAAACCATGATAAAAATACTAAAAAGAAAATTCTAGTCCACCATTATCATAATAATAAATATGGTACACTATTTCAATACTCCACACTAGTAAATAAAATTAGTTTTCTATGGTTAGATTTATTTATTTTACCATAAATGTATCAATGAGATTTTTTTGGCACCAATTGGTGGCCCTAAAAAGATGTTAGAAAGATGTAGTAGGCCACTGCCAATGGTGTATCAAATAATGTAACTTTTACATATAATATTATTAATGTGCTAGAATAAAAAATATAAGGTAATTATATAAGTAATAACCAGGTTGGTTAAGGTTCCCATAAGACACCATGTCAACGCTACCTACATCAGCCTATGTCGGGACACATTTGAATATATGTCACCATGTATATATATATTAATATATATATATATATGTATATAGTTATACTATATACGTATGACCATAATTATATATATCAATACGTAGTACTATCTTGGACTTGAGGCATAACTCAGGCATCCATTCATAATCATAACAGTAAGAGGATCTAAAAATGTGTATTCGCCCTATCTTATATCTTGGAATAAGAAAAATCAATTTATTCAAAGAAAATCAATTATGTGGGGGATTTTTTCCAAAGTATTATTAAATTAGCATCACAATCACGTAAAACCACCAGATAATATTGTGAAACCCCATGTCCACCATCCAATATCAATGGAGATAAAAATTCCATGTCTAAATATTTCCATTACAAATATAAAAACCAATATCCATGGCCTAAAAATAATAATAGTAAAAATAATATTCTCTTTTAAAGAATTCAGATAATCAATTATATGGTTTATGACCCATTTAATATTATATTTAATCAGGATTATCCATGGGAATAACCAACAACTCATTAAAGGAATCGTTTCTTGGTCTAACCATACACATGCAATTAAATCCAACACAATAAATCTAAAACAAGTCATCACAATATCACATTGGATTTTATTTTTCCATATTAAAATTATAATGTGAATGTTCATTGAATAAATATAACCAATGGGGTGTATCATGTCGATGTGGATAAAATATAATAGTAAATATGATCTAATTGATTTCCACTAATGTGGAAAAAAATTTAAATGTGTAATTGAAACATTTTAGGCAATTCCTAAACATACTAGCATGTAGAAAAATATGGAAATATATAAAATGACTTGTATTTTAGGAATAATTACCAGAACAACTATTTTAATCATCTAAAAGAAACTTGATCTATTACCAACATCTGATACATAATAGAATGGGATAAAAAGAAATAAATAGATGCATTCCATGAAAATATGGTATTTAATCTCGTATGAAAACAATAATAAATTGGGATAAATATGTAAAGATAGGATGTTGAATGATTAAGGAACATATCATTTGATATATAATGTGATAGACAACACCTGAATCAGATTCCAACTATGGGAGGTGACTCATATCCTATAGATGTAAGAGAGTCGACCGTGAGCAGTGGAAAATAAGTGCTATGTGTAAATTGGTGAAAAGGGTGATAGAATAATAAAATATTAGATGGGAAAAAATTTAAATTGTCCCATATTTATAGTGATCCATGTTTTTCTTCATGATTGGACAATATGTGTGTCAACAATTTAAAAACTCTTTTTGGGTTCCACTAACATCAGATGAGCTTAGAACATGGTTTAATAAACCATGCATAGCCCGTGCATCCCCTATTCACTTTTCTATAGCACCCATTCAGGGATATGTGGTATTGTATTCATATTCTTACATAAGATGTGACAGCCCTATAGATTTTTCTGGATCGAGTTCCCGATTAGCACTAACCATACAGTAACTGTGCACTAAACATGTGCCTCTCTCTATTCTTCCCATAATAAAGAATCTAAAGCCCCAAACTCTTAAACCCTATCAAAACACCTAATTATCCTCTTAAGACATAAACCCCACACAATGATAAAACATTTTTTTGATCTAATTCATGAAATATATTCCATGGATATTTCTAAAAATGAACCTTACACCAAATTGAAAAACTCAAAATCCGTTTATTAAAAATATCGAAAACAGAGGACATTATAACAAAATTATGTTCGGATTTCATTCATTATTAGATATTTAGGTATAGGAATGTCGATATATTCAGTAATATTTTTTACCTCAATAAATTTAATTGAAAACCTATTTTATTATATTTTATTATTAACTTCGACTGGATCTATTAAAACCCTGTGATTTGTGTGTCATAAACATGATTTTTTTCATTCTAGTGAAATAATTTATGATTGTTTTGAAATATATTTGTCAATATGTTTACAAACATTTTATGTGGATATACATATTGAAGCTAATTAGTTCGAAAGGATATTATGTCTGAATTTTAAATTTTTTTAGGTTTTTTCAAATATTTCCTTTTTTCATTGTTTTACAAATAGTTATAGTGCCTCATTTTATTGTGGGATAATTTCCCAAATCATATTCTTGAATCCTCATCTTCTTGTTATTTATTCCAAAATGACCATTTTTTTTGTATAAATAATTTTATAATTGTTTTCTATTTTAGTAAAGTATATTTGATTTTCTATCTTGAGACAAATTTCTGGGTGGTTTCAAACACATTATAACAACATACATTTATTTCATTATTTTTACTATCCATCCCTTTTTTAATTATAACCTCATTTATATCATCACATAGTTTTGATCCTCGTGAATGATTGTTCTTTACTCAATCAACAAACAACGCAGTATCAATATTGATTTGACATTTTCAAATGTGTTTTATCCCAATACAATTGACCCTTAGTGGACAATCCCCACAATGTTACATAACTCATTGTTCTTATTTAGCATCATTTTTACTATTTTTTAGATAATAATATGTAGAATATCAAGAACACAATTACATGATTCAATGCCTTTCAAAATTATAAAATTTAAAAGAAATATCAAGAAAATTTTCATATTTCCCAATATAAATGTTACTATGGATCTTATAAAAAATTTAATATATATTCAATTGATATATGAAAAAATAAATACATATATCTATCATGTTCCTTTCATGAACACATTATCTATAGGAATCATATAATCATAAAAAACTATTTGTCACTTTATATTATTCTCACTCTATTGATCCCTTAGTTGAGTTATCATATGTTCTTGTTTCCCCCCCCCCTTCATTATATCCCTCATATTAATAATGGAAGGTACTTATTATTCATGTAGTTATATTCCTTATGAACAAAATTTCCACATCAATAATTATACCTACAAAATATAATTATCTGATAAATGTATGCTTTAATATAGGTTTAGTTCTCCCAACCAATCATCCTATCAGTGAGTAGATATAGAAACCCATAATATTCATACATAAATATTACATATTTTAAGCTGAATATTCAAAATATTTTAAAATAATATATTCATATTGAGGGTAATTTTTTAGTATAATTTGAGTGTATATACACAATATTTTTAATTCATGGAATTTCTTCCACATATCCCTCAAATACCTTCTGACATAATAAACCTCTTAAATATACCCCAATTTAAACATTTCATCATAACACGGTGAAAGGAAACAAAAGAATCAATAAGATTAGATGTTTAGAAAAAGAAGATAAGATAGATATTAAATATAACATCACCATAACATTACCATAAGGGTATGATAATTTAAGATTAATTTTAAACCATATGATTTTATGGTATTTATCTTTTTATATAAATGTATTCTTTTTATTAGATTACTTTTCAAAGAAAAATGAGCTTAAAAGAACACCATAATATTATTATTTTTGAAAAAAATTATAAACTAGCAATTAAATTAGTGTGAATTAATTGTTCTAACAAAATTATGAATCATAAATGATTCCAACTCATTGTTAATATGAAGACCCCGACCTCAGTAGACCTGATATGGAACCTAAATTTATTACATTGGTACTATGAACACGATTTCACATTCCAAATCATGAAATAGTTAATTAGTTTGGAATCCAAGAAACAAACATAAGTTTTACATTTCAAATTGAATGAAAAAATTAAAATCTATTATAAAACACAATAAACATCTAGATTATCCATTAAAGTCATTCATAATATACATCATCTCATCTTGGGGAAAAATAAAACATAACATAGAGGTTATATTAGATGTTTAGAAAGGGTAAAAAATATAGAGTATACTATTAACATAAAGAATAAGGAAAGTAGAATATCTAACTACACATGTCTTCAAAACATAAACATGACTATAATATAGGAGGAATAGAATGATGATCAATATAATTCCATATAAATAATCACAAGAGAATGAAACATAACCGTTGATATACTACAAGTATAATAATCACATGGATTATGAATTAATATTATCATAATGAAGAAATACATAATATGGGATGTCATTAACGTATCGTCAAGATTTCATCTATGACACTATACAAAAATGGGTAAAAACCATCTCTAATTTTTCTCATGAGAAAAATTGATGCATAAAGAGGATATATCAGGTCCTAAACAAAACTTACTAATTCTAATTCATTATTTTTATAAAGGTGATTAATCATTATATAAATATACATTGATATTGAAACTAACAAATGAAATATCAATAACCCTCCCAAAATAATAGACATAATCATAATCCATCTGTAATAATATGGTGAATGGTATCAACATATATATCCCCAATTAAAATAATCAAAGACAATAAAATAAATATGTTATATTGTAAAATTATAGATCAATTTAAATAATTAATTATATTCAACAGATCGTCTTCAAATTGATGAAAAGATGCTAATAAAATCATTGTGGAATTCTTGAGATAAATATGATTTTATTAGTTTTATAAACAAGTGTTAGTAGAGAAAATAATTTTTTATTTTCTAGAAAATAAGATTATTAAAATTTATATAAGATAAAGGAAAAGGTAATGATAATGAAATTATTTTTTTGACATAAATGATGTCTAAAATGTAAAACGGATTTCTAAGACATTTATTTAATGGGCCATGTCAATGATGTTGAAGAGAAAATATAACAATGTATTTAAAAGATTAAAATGTTTAATTGATTACATAAAAAAAGTAAGTAAGATAGTTTTTTATCATTAAGGTAGTTATTTTATAAATATATTTTCATCACAAAATTCATGTTGGGGTGTTCTAGAAAATAAGTACGAATTAGGGAGGTTCACTTTTATCTGGTTTTCTTATAATGATAAATTAATGAGGAAATCTTATAAAATGTGAATTTATCCAAAAAATAAATATAAATTGACCAGGATAAATTTAATTGTAATTTTGACTATGAAATTAGGAGTATTACCAGAAAAATTTTAAGAAATAAATTTTTATAATGAAATAGAAGGAGTAACCCAATGTAAAAAAATAGAGGATGAGGATGAATTCTTTACCAGTTTTTAATAAATTGAATTGCATCAACAAAAAACTAATAATAATAAAATGAATCATTAAATTACATGAAGATATAGAGATTCACGATATTATATATCAAATATCAGTATACATAACCACAAACAATAAACATCTGGGGAATAAAAGAAATCTAACAAAAATAAGTTAGATGATAAACCCCTTGGATTTTTTCTGAAAGTGTTATACACATTAAAATAATGTCCTAGATTTCAAAATTAGATTAATTAGTAATTTAATTAATAACCTGAAAATCATGTATTTCATTTAATATAATTTTATTTATTTGATTTCTTGAATTTTTTATGATTTATAAGATTATAATTTTGTGTTTGGGAGTGTTTATTTTATAGGGTTTTCATGATTGGTTTAGTTGTACATATGTGTTAATGATCTTATAAAATTGGATTAGTTATCAAAAATTCAAATAATATGTCATTATGGAACATCTATGTGATTAATTAGTATTATATGTAATTTTCATTATATATATAAGTGTGATTAATTTGATAGACTCATAATGATAACTTTTTACACCATTTTAGTATTTTTTTATTATCAGAAACAATTTTTGTTTAACAAATTTTTACTATGTATATATACATGTTTTAGAACACTAATGAAGTTGTAATATAAATAAAAAAATTTATTTTACCATTATAATGGTTTTACAAAAATAATTGAATGGGGTATTAGGAAATGAAAAATCATCATCCATGAAGGTAATAAATCCACACCTTAGAGACGATATTTTCATTTTTTAGAATAGAAGGTGTACAAGAAGGAATTGATGTTGGATATACCCTTAAAATAATAAAATTCTAATATACTTATGATACTATAGGGATAAAATAACATTTTATTGGTGAGTTGATGAATGGATATGAAAATAAAAGAAATTAAAATAGAAAGAGAGAGAGAAAGTTTTATCTCTTGAGTGTCATCTTATCGAGAACCTCCTTAGGGGACTTGAAAATGGTAATTTGGAGTGACTAGAATGTCTATATAGTGGGGAAGAGTATTTGGATAGGAAATGATCAGAAATTGGAAAGATTTAAGGCTTTTTATGTGTTAGGATTGGAGGGGTCAAGGGGTATAATTTATAGTGTAGGAGAGGGGTTTTTCTTGTGATTTAATCATTAGTTTTTAGTATTGTTTCATGAAAATGAATAGTATTTATTTTTAGGATAAAATATATTAAATATAGCCTGTGAGTTTGAAATAGTTATTTCTTGCCACATCAATACATCATCTAGGACACAATAAATCATTTATTTACATATAATGTTAAATACCATAAATTATCGTATTTCACTATTAACCATAAAATTTAACATTATATGAAAATCATAATATAATCTCCCTATTAATTTTATGATTTAACAAATTCATGTATAAATTCCATTTTATGAATGAAATTTTTATATATAATCATTTAATTTTAAATAAAATCATCATTCGGTCATAAAAATTATGGTTTTAATATTTTAAGAGATTTAATAATAAATAAAAATGTTTATTAAGTTATTATAAAATTATATTATAATAATAAGTCAAAATATATAAATATATGAATTTAATTTAGGGAAAAAAATTATTTTAGGTAATTACATTATTGGAAAATTTTGAATAAACCATCACGTTTCACAAAATTACCAATACATTAATTATCATTTTTAGAGCATGCATTTTCTTATTCCGTGATATAAATATGTTATATTTTCATTCATAATATACCTATATTTTAGGTATCCTTTTGAAGGATAGGTTACTATTTTATTCACTAGATAACTATTCAAAATGGCCAGGTTACAATTCAAATAGTCGTGTTATTATTCCATCAGTATTTGATACTTAATTTATAGAAATACATATTATTTTATTCGTTCATCATTTTATAACATTTTAATTGTTCTTAATTTTATTTTTCGTGATTAATACAGTGTAAAACAATTATAATAATGCAATTATCATTGATAGAAGTTTTGGGTTGTGACATTCTCCCATTCTACAAAAAATTCTTCATCAAAATTTCCTCAATGTCACCTCATAAAAATACTTGTGTAGTTCATAGAAATAATTTCCGATGGATCCCATATCACCTCATCAATTTTATGATTTTCCAAAAGTATATTTACTATATTATTAATTTGATCCCACAAAACCTTTACTCATGTGTCCATAATTCAGATACGTTCAACATATTATGATAAATCAGGTTACAATTATATTCTCTTAGAAGTAAAAACTTTTGTTGGGTATTACATTTACATCCTTAACAAATATATGTGGAACCCATCATTAACATGGGATATAATTTGTGGAAATTCTAATCGGTAATCTATAGATCTAATTCTCTCATGAATTTCAAATTTTCTAATGAACACGTGGCTCAGTTTTCCATTCTTATCAAACCTTATGAAATCCATATTTGTAGATACATTCATAAAATCGTGATATCCTACTTGAAGCACTGAATTATTTATTAGATTTTCATTATAACACTTTTTCCAACTCTGATCATCTTTGATTCGGGTTTCAATAGTCTTTACATTTTATAATATTTCATCCAGATGTTGTGCACCTATAAGCATCTATTAACCAACGTCATCTAAACAAGTCTGTATAAGAAATATTATTTCATATAAGGCTTCACATGGTTCCATTTGAATACATGAATGGAATTATGGTTTTAGGAAAACACTACCAATGAAATATATTAATACCTCATACCTTTAATGACAAGTGATAATGATCTGAAAGTCTCTTCTAAATTTTGGATCATCCTTTCAACTTGTCCATCAGTATTAAGTTGATATGAATTAATAAAATGAATATAAATATCTAATGATTTTCTAAGACCATTATGGTACTTTATTATAAATATTTAATCATGAGAACCGACAATTAGAATAGGGTCTCCATGACGTCATAAAACTTCTCTAATATAGAGTCATTCAAGGATCTACAATGGAAAATACTCCGTTATATCGAGGTAATGTGTTTATTTGGTATGTCAGTTAACAATTAACCATATTTCTTATTTCATTCTTAGATTAATTTGTTATATACTAAAAAATCCATAGTAATGTCATCCAATTCCCTTGTAGTAATAGGTATGTGCTATATTAATATATTATTATGTGGCATTTCACTCTTTAAGTGTTGAAAAACTAAACACCTCGATACATAAATATCATTTTACCTCTTTATATTATCCCAAAAAAAATTACATCACATATATATATATATATCTTAATTCTTCTATGGGGTATATGGAATTTCATTCTATAGGAATTGTCTAATAATTGTTTTTATCATGGCTATAGAGGGAACACAAATCCTCTTCCCAGGTTTCAAAATGTCATCTTCATACATAAAATCTACCGATTTCCCATCATTCAATGCTTTGATTTTATTTAGAAAATTTGCATCATTAAACTGAGAACTCTTAATCATTTCTGATAAAGAATATTTTGAATTTTTTTTAAAAAGTAGTGATGTTTCACCTTCCATGATAATTCCTATTTCCATCTTTACATGATCCGTGTAAAATTTTTTTTGTATAAATAAAGGTTTTTGAAGAATCTCATGCCACATTTTTCTCAATCAAATCATGCACCCAAAATAATTATCACAATAAAATTAAACATTTAATACAATTAATATAAATATATACATGAAATTTAATATCAAATGTTATTAGAAATAAAACACAACAAATAAATAAGTGGTTAATTAGAAAAATCTCATAGAAATAAAAGTGTGATGACAAACACCTTAACTGATGTATTAAGGTGTCCCCCAAGATGAAAATAGTATCCTATATAATGAAATTATAATCATTAATAATTTAATATTGAATTTTGTAAACAATTATTTTATAATGTATAATCTTATTATGTTTATTTGTTGCCTTCATGAGGAGTTATAATATTCAATTTTGTTTTTTGTGAGAGTTTGTTTCGTTGGTTTTCATGATTTGTTCATTTGAATACATGTAATAAAGATCATGTCAGATGTGAGTAGTTACCAAGAATTGAAAATATATTTTATTTATGAGAATGGATAATATTATATTCTCTTGTATATCATTAATATTCCATATATGAAGTTGACTCATTAGATAAAATGTTTATCATAACCAGTTATACTATTTTTCTGTTTTTTATCATCACACAATAGTTTTATTTTACTAATTAATATTTTCATTATATACATGTTAGAGAACACAATATTAGTAGTAATATAGATAGTAAAATATATTTTAACCATTATAATGGATTTATTAACATCCTTGAAGGGTGTGTTATAAAATGTAAAATCATCATCCATGAAGACGGTGAATTGACACCCCATAGAGGATGTTTTCATATTTAAAACAAAAGGGGAAGAGAAAAGAATTGACGTTGGATATAACATTAGAATAATTAAATTAATTCATATAGATAATAATATAGTTATCATGTTAAATTTTAATTAGGAGGTGATTAATGTATAATATAATAAATGAAATTGAAAGGGCGAGAAAGGGGGAGAGAAGGATTTACCTCTTGAGTGTCATCTCCTTGAGAACCTCTATAAGAGACTTGGAAATTGTCTTTTGGTTATACTATCAAGACTAGAACGTGGGTATGTGATTGGGGATACAAATTCTTTATAAATTGGACATGATTGAACAATTTTTTGAGTTCTATGTAATTCTTCGACCCAAGTTACCTAGAGTCGATGCATTATTACATAACATTGGCTTGATACAAGAAATTAGGTACTGAAAGACCAAAGAGTTTAGTAACCTTTAGAAGTGATAGATATATTCATAAGATTCACATTACATCAGGAAATAAAAACATCAACAACATTTTTCCCCTTTTTAAAGACATGTATATCCTTAGCCTATCCCTATAGTTCAACCATAAAATAATTTTTCACATCCTGGGAAAAATAAAACATAGAATGTGCTGAGCCCAGATGCTGAGTAAGTACAAAAACATAGCGGAAACTTTCATAAATAAGCATAAGCATTTAAGGCACTGTATAAGACTAAAACAAAAGTCTTTTAAACCTAAATATCATCAAAATATGGTATTGATAAAATCAAATAATGTCTTTTACTTATTAAAATGTATATTCTACTAGTCGAACAATCACGTGCAATATCAGTAGCATGTTTCATAATGATGGAATGCATAATAGAGGACTTCATAACCACATATTCATGACCTTATTACAAGACAAAAAATAAGATTTTTTAAAAGCATTGTTCCAAGACACTAGTTTCACTCATGAGACCTACCGACGCATCGAGGAGCTATAGCGGGCTCCACCCATCACTTACTTAGTCCAATGCATTCTTCATATGAAATGGTTTAAGCATGACATAAACATTAGTATTAAAACCAGCTTATGAAATGTAAATAAATTATTCATAAAAAATGAATGGTATAAGAATAACACATTCACAATCAAACATATCACAAAAACTTCAATACAATATGGAAGATTTTTATCCTAATAAATCAACTTCAAACAAGCCTAAAATCCATCAAAAGGATGTTGACAACGACGAAATCAAAACATTTTTTAGAGAAATATCTCTTTCCCTTTTTAAATCATTTAATATTCAAATAATTATAAATGAAAATATTTCTTCAGAAAATATTCATTTATGCTTGTAATGGAAGCTTCGATGATGTTATAATAGTGGAAAATAGCCACACCCATTGTATAAGTTTAGAATACATTCTTACCTTAATTTTGTCAAAAAGGTCACAAAGTACCTTGTTTGGAAAATGAAGGAATGATTCCTTTCAAAACATATATGGTAAAATAATGTTATAAATTACTTTAACCCATTTTTTAGTAAATTGTAAAAATGTTTTGAAATTCATTTTTAATATAACAAGGATCTGTATGATAATGCGGTCCCAGTAGGTACTTATGTAAAAACAACATCAGATAATAAAGAGATTGTAAAATTTATCCTTACCTTGTACTTTTTTTATTTGATAGTATGTTAACATTCATTATAATAGTTATAACATTGTTATTATATTATACATGAACTATATACATAAATATGATATAATATATGATCTCATAATATTGCTTTGTAAATAATATTTTAGTATTATCATTGTTTTGTGTGTTAACTGATTCATTTTCATTTATATGCTTGGTTATGTAACCAGTGATTGGTATGGATAGGATGTATTTGATTCATGTACAGAATGATATTATGTTCCTAAACATTATTTTTAATCATATAATGAATATTATTCGTGAATTATTACAATGGGGAATGCATCGCATTGTGTTCGTGGAGACGATTCTCCGTACGTATACACGAGCGACAATATCATTATATTGATCGTAAATTCATATGTAATTATATGGTATAGAATATATAAATATTCATAAAAATCTTATATTTATTATTTACATCAGTTATACTCATTTATTATACCCATCCAAATAATGAAGTGTTTGAATAAAAAACTAAACCAAGACATGGAGATGGTAATCCGTACGTACACACGTATGGGGAACCATTCATTTATTGGATGGATTGAATAATAAATATGGTTGTACCATTTTAATAATAACATCACAGTATATATAAGATAATGGAGTTATTATTTTATAATGCAATCATCAAAGAAAGAGAAAGTGGAAAAAGAAAAGACGTTGAAAGAGGTGATGAAATATTTACCACTTCTTCGGGTTCTTCCTTTTGATTTGATCAAAATGGATTCATAGGTTGGGTTTCTGACTAATGTAAGGCCTCTATGATTAAGGTTTTAATGTTGGGAGGATGCTTCGGCATGGTTTTCCTGAGAAAAATGGCTTTGGAGGTGTGAAATTGAGATAAGGGTATGTTCCCTATTATAAGAGAGGTGAGGGTCACATTAGGAAAAGAATGAAATATTATCCTATAATAAAATCATTTTCAGTTTATAATGGATCCTAAATTAATTACATAAATTCTAAGGTGGGGATTGGTCCAAGAACGCTCAACTAATAGTATAATATTTGTTTTAAATACTCAATTATGTCAATTTTGCAACTATTTTGTATTTTATTTTGTTGAATACCATAAAACATTATAACATTGAATAAAATTTATTTAACCAAACCTAACATGTCATATTAACCTAGAAAATTAGTGGAATTCATCTGAAGTCTCAATTTACATTTATTTAGATATTTATGATATCAATTATTTTAATATTTCATTAATAAGGTAATTACTGTATCATCATTGTGTCATAAATAAATTTTGTTATATAATGCCTAAAAAGTATAAATAAAATAACATTTAGTAGAAACTTTTTTGTAGATGTCTAATGAAAATTTATAGTCGAATTATATTGTGTGTAACCCTATATTAAAAATGGTTTAATTATTAATCTTTGAATTTAACTCTTTTAACTCTTCTTTATATAAAATAATAATAAATGTCCTAGTCTAATCCAAATGGACCAAAAATGATAATATTTCATTATTATGGTTGTTTTTGGCCGAATTATACTAATCTAATAGAATTAGGACATGTGTTAGGGAAATTATGATATCATTTTTACCATTAATTACCCTATTTACTTTTAGCAAGGTTAAATAAAAGTCATAAGTTATGATTCAGAAAAAAATGTTTTCATCTTATTGAATGAAATTTTACTTACTAATACTAACCGTGTATCTCAAATTTTTGAAATTGAACTTATAGAAGAAGAAAACTTATTTTTATTGAAATTTGCATATGCTCCTAAGAGATGGGGAAAATAGGGTAAAAAGTTCGATAAAATTTTATATATCTAATCATATTATAAAATGACTCAAATAAATTACGTTTAATATATATAGGTATTATGTATCTATTTTGACCTAAAATAAATTAAAATAAAATAACTAAATATTTAAATAATAAATGTTTTTTAACCAATAATGTCGTATTTTACACTATTCATCAAAATTTGAATGTTTTCAGAAAAATAATAAAAATTCACCCTAAGCTAATTTGGATATTCTAAATTCAAAAATAAATTCCATTTTGAAAATTAAAATTTATGAAATTTTAAATAGTGGGTATTACTATTCATAACAGGTAGTTTTATTGGTCATGGTGTGTAAGAATCTCGAAGTTGCGTACAATGAAAGCTATTACATTATTCAAAGGGAAATGTTTCGTGGAAGATTTTTGTCTTAAATTATTCCCTCCTTAAAATAATTTCGTCCTCAAATTTTCTAGAATATGACTACATAAAATGTTTTGGGTGGTTCTTTATCATATGTTCCTCGGGTTACTACGTTTACTCTTCCATCTTATGGTTTGTCCATAGAACTTTTACCAGATGTGTCATCCAATTTTTCCGCACTTGTTCACTTGTATCAAGAATCTTGACAGGCTCTTCACAATAAGACAGATCAGGTTCCAGTTCAATTTCCTCATAGGTGACTACATGCGTTGGGTCCGGCATGTATTTTCTCAATAGTGATACGTGGAATACATCGTGAAATTTGGAGAGATGTAGAGGCATTTCCAAATGGTATACCATAGCCCAAATTCGTTCTAGTATTTTGAAAGGTCCAATGTACTTGGGACTTAATTTACCCTTCATAACAAATTGTATTACTCCCTTCCATGGAGATACCTTCAAAAAAAATTATCTGCTACCTAAAATCCCAAATCCTTCCTTCGGTTATCGGCATAGCTCTTCTTCCAATGTTGAGCTGCTTTAATGTGGGTCTGGATAACCTTCACCTTTTCGATCAATTACTCAACATGTTCTGGTCCTATGAGTTGTCCTTCACTCACATCATCCCAACAAGTTGGTGTATAACATCTCTTTCCATATAACGCTTCATATGGTGCCATCTGAATACACGAATGGAAGCTGTTGCTATAGTTAAATGATACCAGAGGTAAATATTGATCCTATATACCTTGAAAGTCATGTCATCAAGATCTCAACATGTCTTATAAGGTTTTAATAGTCTGTTTTGATTGTCCATCAAATTGAGGGTGGTAGGAAGGGCTCAAAATAAGTTCAGTATCCAGGGCTTTCAGAATAGTTTTACAGAATCTTGATGTAAAACGGGGATCACGATCAGAAACAATTGATAGGGGTACTCCATGAAGCCTTACATCTTCATTAATATACATTCTTTCTAATCATTCACGTGGTAAATCCTTTCATATATCAAAAAAATCTGCTGACATGGAAAGACGATAAAAAATGACCCATATTGCATCATTCCTTCTCGGAGTCTTTGGTAGTCCCATGAAAAAATCCATCATAATATCATCCCATTTACACTATGATATGGGAATAGGTTTCATGACTACTTTAGTAAGTTATCTTATATCTTTTATTTGTTTTAAAACCATACATCTCAACCCAAAATCAGCAATCTCTCTCTTCATGTTGTCCCATCAAAAAGGTTCGTTCAAATCGCTATACATATTAGTACTACCAGGGTGTATAGAGAAATTGGAGTTATGAACATCATCTAACAATTCCTTTTTCAGATCAGGTATATCAGGAACACGACGTCTCTTCCCAAATTTCAAAATCCAGTCTTCATATATGAAGTCGATCAATCTCCAATCGTTCACATCTTTAATTTTCATTTGAAACTCCTGATCATCAACCTGAGAACATTTTATCTTCTATAATAAATTTGTCTTCGAAACCATTTGAAAAATTATTGTTGATTCACCTTCCATGATTATTCCCATATCAATTTTTACTAGATCCATGAAAATAGGATCCCTTTCATCTCTCATCTTGTTCAACACTCCATGATCCTTTCTGCTCAAAGCATCTTATACCTTATTCGCCTTCTCCAAGTGGTAGTGTATTGTGAAATCATAATCCTTTAGTAGTTCAAGAAATCTTGTTTGCCACATATTGAGTTTTTTTTGTGATAAAATTTACTTCAAACTCTTGTGATCAGTATAAATCTCACATTTTTTACCATAAAGATAGTGTCTCCATATCTTCAAATTAAGGATTATAGCTGCTAACTTAAGATCGTGACTGGGATAGTTTTTCTCATTAATTTTTTGTTGTCATGATGAATAGGAAATAACTCCATCATTCTGCATAAAGAAACAACCAATTCCATTATTTGAAGCATCACTATAAATAATAAACCCATTTTTCCCCGATGGTAGATTCAAGATAGGAGCATTAACTAATATTCTTTACAGTTCATCAAAACATTCTTCACACTATTATGTCCAAACTAATTTAATTCCATAATGTGTGAGCTTAGTTAATAGATTAGCTAATCGGGAAAAATTCATGAAAATATGCCGATAATAACCTGTTATACCCATAAAACTGCATACCTTAGTTATGCCCATTGTTTCTAGCCATTCAAGTATTTCCTTTTTCGAAGAAGGATTAACAGCGAATCCATCCATAGAGAAAATATAGCCATGAAAAGAAATAACTTGAAGCCAGAAATCAAACTTTCTATACTTTCCATATAATTAATTTCATCAAAGAGTATTTATTATAATGATAATGTGATTTTTGTGATTTTATCGATTTTTTAGTATACTAAGATATCATCCATAAATACAACTAAAAATTCATCAATACATTCCTTGAAAAAAAAATTAATCAGATCCATAAAAATATAGGGTACATTAATCAGCCCAAAAGTCATTACTGTAAACTCATAATTCCCGTACCTATTTTGAAATGTTGTTTTCAGAATATCTTCCATCTTCACACACAACTGATGTTATCCAAATGGATGTTCAATCATTGATATTTATTGAGGTCCATGAAGTTGGTCAAATAAATAATCAATGCGTGGTAGGGGATACTTGTTCTTTATTGTTATAGAATTTGTCTCCCAGTAGTCAACACACAACCTCATAGATTTTTCATTCTTCTTTACAAAAAAGGACAAGGGATCCCCATAGAGAAACAATAGGGTGAATAAATCATATATTACTCAATTCATCTAGATGTTTCTTTAGTTCCACTAATTCCACAGTGACTATTCTATAAGGGGTCTTCGATATGGGCCTTGAACCGGTAATTTAATCAATGGAAAATCCAATTTCACATTTTGGAGGAAGGCCAGGTAATTCCTCTAGAAACTCATCAACATATTCTCGCAGAATAGGTACATCCTCTATTAGAAATTTCATTTCCTCACCCATAATTATTTCATTCTCATCATCCCCAATAATTGAATTTAGTAGAGCTACTGGGGGTGGATCTAGATTAGAATATTTTGTTGAAATTTATTCTTTAAAGATAAGGTACTCCTTACTATCATAGAAAATTGTAACTACCTTTTTCTTACAATAAATTTTCACATCATGGTCTGAAAGCCAATCCATTTCAAGGATTATATCAAATTCAATCATGGGTATGATGATGATATCAGCAGATAAAGAACTATTATTTTCCCTAATGAGAACTGATTCAAAAAACATTGTGGCGATGATACTTCCCTTAGGTATTTTGACAGACAACTCCTTTGTTATGTCAAATAGAAAACATCTAATTTTTTTAGCAAACCTGGATGATATGAAACAATTGAACGATTCAGAATCGAATAAAGCATTTTCTAAACTTTAGGAAACCATTAAATTACCTGCCACCACATCTTTCAGAGATTCAACATCAGCAGTAGTGATCATATAAGCTTGGACTTTCACTCTTGGACCTTAGGATATTCATTTTATCAATGACACTGTTATTTTATAATTGTAGCTTTCAACACTGAAAACCCCTTTCTTCCCCTTGCAATCACGATCTCGGTGGCCTTTTTCACCACACTTGTAAGAGACTTTCATTCCCTTCAGGATAGTACTGAGGTGTTTCTTCACACATTTACCACATGAACGAATTTCAAATTTTTCCTTTTTCCCCTTATTTCCATTTCCATAGTGTTCCACAGATCTCTTCTTCTACAACATTGCTTTAAATTCATTAGACTTAGAGAATTTTTTTTCTTTCTTGATAGCACATGAGACAATATCTTCATATGATAAGAAAGATTTTGAGACTAATTATTGCTAGAGAAATGGTATTAAACCATAAAATAGTCAATCATTCTCACTCCTTGGGTTACATATATAATATGCATCATGCCTTTTTATCCATATAATGTTAACCTCATATTTTTCGACATTCTTATCTGCTTTTTTCTCAAATTCAAAAATTTCTTTTCCATGTCAACTCGATGGTCATGAGGAAAGTATTTATCTAATAAAATTTCATTAGACTCCCTCCATTCCATACATATTTATTCATCATCTTCCTTTGTGTTTTGAATCAATGACCACCATTGATCTACATCTCCCGTGAGGCGATAAACTTCCATGACAACGTTTTCTCTTTCATAACTCCCCAAATCATGAAATATTTTTTCTAATGAATTGTTCCATTGATCATCTACTAATGGATTTGTACACCAATTGAATGTTTTTGGGTTTTTCCTCATGAATATCTCTGACATTGATCCTTTATGTTGTGGATCAGGGTTCTCCATATGGGTAAGGTTATTATTCATAACCTGATTTTGGTATACCAGTATAGTGATAAGCTTATCTGCACCAGTTGCTTCACTTACTTCATAATAATTATATTAAGGATGAGGGAAATCCCTTCATAGATTATGTGCATTGATACAGCATCCAATCCATCCACTGGGTTCCATTTCTAAACAATTTCATACACTAGATAAGTATATGAATCACAAAACATAATTTAAAACCTGTAAAATAGTTAACATAAATTGAAATGTTTTGAGATATAATCCATAATCATAAAAATGATTTCTTTGATAATTTATTTAAACATAAACCCTTTATAATGGTTTGTAATGAAAATGAGAATTATCCTAAGCATATACCCCCGGAGGGTCGAAACCCAAGGTGTCATAAGGCTCGTTGTCGTGCACCCGTTCCTATTCGATTCTAGTTCAACGTAGGTTTTTCAGGGTTTAACCATTGGTACATCTATGCCAAATCCACCTCTTTCTAATTTTATCCAGACAATGATGTATTGCTTGGAAAACTCACAAAAACTCTATAGTACGAAAATTATAGGAAGTTCTTTTATACTTATCCTCAAAGTCTATCTTAAGGTATTGATCTCTAATCAGAGATTTTCTAAATCTATGTTACAAGGTTTGTACTAAACATCCCCTTATACCAATTGTAATGCACATCCCTTAGTTACCCAGAGTCGGTGCATTATTACATAACATTTTCATGATATAAGGAATCATGTCCCGAATGACTGATCAGTTTAGTAGCCTTGGAAGTACTAGATACATTCATAGTTTTCAAATTACCTCAAGAAATAAAAACATCAACAACATATTGAACACTTTTTAATGACATTTACATCCTTATCCTATCCCAATAGTTCAACCATAAAATACATTTTCATATCCTGCGAATAATAAAACACTGAATGGTGTGAGCTCAGATGCTCAGTAAGGATAACTGTATAGAGGAAACTTTCGTAAATAAGTATAAACATTTAAAGAAATGTATAAGACTAAAACAAAAAACATTTAAACATAAATATGATCATAAAATGGAAAAGTTAAAATAAAAAAATGTCATTGACATATTCATAGAAATATTCTACTATTCAAATAATCACATGAAATATCAATAGCCACTTTCATAATGATGGAATGAGTAATGCCAGACATTATAACAACATAACCAAGGCCTTGTTCCAAGACTAAAAATAATATTTTTTCAGGGCCTTGTCCCAAGAAACTAGTTTGTCTCATGATATCTTCCAATTCATCAAGGAGGTGTAGCAGGATCCACCTGTCACATACTAAGACCAATGCATTCCTCATATGAAAAGGTTTAAACAAGACATAAAAATTCATATTAAAACTATCATATGAAATGTAAATACTTTATCTATATACCATGAATGGATTTTGAATAACACATACAGAATAAAAAATATCACAAAACCTTAAATACAATATAGAATATTTGTATGATAATAAATCAACTTCAAACAATATTAAAATCCACCAAAAGGATGTTGACATAGATGAAATCAAATTTTTTTAGAGAAATATCTCTTTCTATTTTGAAATAATTTAAAATTTATATATTATAAAATAAAACATTTAATTTGAAAATATTCTTATAATATTGTCAAGGAATCTTCGACAATGTTATAACGGTAGAAAGTAGCTGCACTTGACGTATAAGTTAAAAAAACATTTTTACTGTACATTTGTCGAAAAGGTCATAAAGTACCTTGTTTGGAAAACAACAGAAATATTACATTCATAACATATATGGTCAAATGAGTGTATAAATGACTTTAACCCATTCTCAAGTAAATATTAAAAATATTTTGAGAAACATTTTAAAGAAAACATGGATGTGGATGATAATGAGGTCCTAGTAGATACTTATGTAAAAACAACCATGGATAATAAAGAGATTGTGAAATTAACCATTAACTAGAACTTATCCTTGTTCAATGGGATGTTAAAATCCTTTATAATAGTTATTACATTTTTATTAAATTTTTCAAGAACTTTATACCTAAATTTGATATCATATATGATCTTATAATATTGCTTAGATAATAATATTTCAGTAGTATCATTGTTTCAGGTGTTAACTGATTCATTTTCCTTTATATGCTTGGTTATGTAAGCCATGTTTGTTATGGATAGTATGTATTCGATTTATATAATTAATTATATTGTGTTTATAAACATTATTTTTAATAAAAAAATTAAAATTATTTTTGAATTATTATGATGTGGAATGAATCTCATCGCGTTGGTGGAGACGGTAATCCGTACGTATGCATGAGCGACAATATAATTATAGTGATGGAAAAGTCATATTCAATTGGATGGTATTTCTTATATAAAGAACCATTAACATGTTATATTTATTTTTAACATTAGTTATACTCATTTATTATACCTATCCAAAAAATGATGTTTTTGAATAACAAACTACACCATGATGTGGAGACGGTAATCCGTACGTACACACGTATGGTGACTTTGTCATTTATTGTATGGATTGAATAATGAATATGGTTGTATGGTTTTTATAATAACATTATATTATATAGAGGATACTAGAGTTATTATTTTCGAATGGAAACAACAAGTAAAGAGGAAGTTAAAGAAGAAAAGAATTTGAAAGTTATGATGAAATATTTACCTCTTCTTCGGGTTTTTCCTTTTGATTTGATCAAAAAGTGTCTTTATATTGAATTTTTATCAAAAGTAAGGCCTCTAAGATGAAGGTAGGAATGTTTATAGGATATTTGGGCAGGGTATGGCTGTGCCAAACTTTTTTGGTTGTTTGAAATTAAGAGAAGGGGAACTTCTCTTTTATAAGAGAGGTGAGGGTCACTTTTGGAAAATCATGAAATATTTTTTTATAATAAAATACTTTTCTGTTTCTAATTGCTCAAAAATGAATTATTTAAATGATAAGGTGGGGATGGGTCGAAAACCTCTCAATAAATAGGTTTTACATAGGTTTAGGTCATCATATTAAACTTATCTTTTAGATTTAACTCTTTGATAAATAGTTTGACATTTACCATGTCTCATTGTATTTTTATATTATATGGATAAAAAACATAATATAACAAGAAAATAGAACCCCATGTTGTTCATTATTAATATATATAACCTTATCAAAGTTATTTCCTTGAGCGTTATATTTTTATGAATATTATATCAATTAATAATGTAATATTTTTCTTAAAAACTCAATTATGTCAATTTTGACACTATTTTGTATTTGATTTATTTGAAAGCCATAAAAACTTTATCACAACGAATAAGATTTACTTAACCAACCCAAATATGTCATATTAACCTATAATATTATTCTAATTCATCAAAAGTCTCAATTTACATTTATTTGGAATATTACGGTGATACATTTGAGGAGAAGAGGTGGGGAGCGATGGTATTTATAGTGGAATACATGGGTGTATTTTGATTATTTTATTCAGTATTTTATTATTTTTCTTTAGTATTAATAATGGTACGGATTATTGTGAAAAAATATACTTAATAGATAATGTGAGTTCTAACCAATGACTAGTTACATCATCCATACATAATATATGACTCATTTATTCATTTATTTACCTATAATGTTAAATACTGTAAATTACTGTATTTCACCATACACCAAAAATGCAACTATTTCAGAAATATCCAAAAAAATCAACATAACTAATTTTATATATATATAATTTTGAAATGGACTCAATTTAATGAAAATAATTTTTAAATTACAACAAATTTATATATTTTCCTTAAAATCCTCATTTCCTCAAAATATAGAAATTTTCATATAATAATTGATTTAATGAAACCTTCCAAAATTAATTAAGGTATCATAAGATTATCACATAATCATAAGACAACAAAAAATTAATTCATGAAACTATTTCATGAAAAAATATTGTTTTAAATATTTATTTTTGTTATAATATTGTTATTAAACAATTACATTTAAAAAATATACCAATACATAATTAATATTTTTTAAAAAATTTATTTATTTATTCAATTATATAAATATATTATATTTTTTTCATAAGATTCCTAAATTTTATTTGTAAATTAAAATGTTAGGTTACTATTCTGTGGCGGGTACACAATTCAAAATTTTCACTATTCTATTCTCATTGTCATGTTATAATTCCATTGGTATAGGTTACTTAATTTCAATAAATACCTCTTATTACATTAATTCTTCTTATGTAATGTTTGTATTGTGTTCCCTATGTGATTTAACATAAATTATAATATATAAATTAATTATAATAAGTTAAATTTAATTTATAAAATTTTGGGTTGTTTAATTTATTATAACAGTTAATTGTTTTTGAATATTATTGTAAAATTTAGCAAATTAATTTTACTCTTCATATATCTGTTTTCTTTAAAAAGTGATTTTTATAACATTTTATTTAAAAATAAATATAACTAAAATATTTAAAATTTAAAAAAAATTATTTCATAAAACTGACACAATATTTGGACTAATCATGTCAATAATATCTTCGGTTGAATTTTTTATAATTTTATGAGATGTTTAATTTTTTTAGTGAATAGTAAAAAATAATGATTTATTATAAAACTCTTATTTTATTTATATTAACAAGTCATTTTATGGTTATAAATTTATCTCCCTGTAAATTAAATTTGTTTTTTTTAAAATATATTGTAATTAATTAATTTTAAAGGATCATTAGACCTTATTTTCATATAAGTACTTTTTTATTAAATTTTTTTTTCTAAAATAAACTATTTTTCATTGCATTTTTATTGTTTAATTTTAAATGTAATTGTTAAACATATATGTTTTTAATTTTTCAAATTTGCTTCAAATTTATTAATCAATAGTTTCAAATATGAATATAAGGTCATTTTCATTTTTTTAATAAAAAATTTTCCATGGTAAAAAATTGATTTACCATAGTATATGTGAGATAATTTACCAGGATAAAGATAAAAGCTAAATCCTTAAAATACTTAAAAAATAAAAAATATGATAGGTGTTTTATATTTTAATTAACTACTGAAATAATTTAAAACATTAATTATTAATAAAATAATTTGTATTAAATGGAACGAAAATTTTTTTGGCTTTAAATATAAAATAATCATTACCAAATCACTTAAAACCAGCCCTCCTCAAGTATAAATACCACTCCTCACTACACCATTTATCATCAAAGGAAATTAATATTTTATATTTTCTTAAAGACCCTATTCTCCCCACTATTTCCATGATCTATGGCCTCTTTTCTCACCCAATTTTCAATTAAGTGTTACTAAATGGATCCTTCAAGAAGCAGATATTCAGGAGGAATGTTTCTCAAATAACCTCTTTTATTTTAAAAAATATATATTCATCTCTTTCAACCATAAAATAATAATAATTGTAGTATCATATTTAGACCAAAATTTTATATTTATAATGGATTATATTTAATCCTCACATTTTTTTATCTCCATTTATTCAAATAAAAGAAATCATTTTCCATAATATGCTGGTAAACTATCATTGTGAATAATGATTCTATTCATTTTACATTATTACCTTTAAGGGTTACCATAAAAGTATTATTTATATAAAATTATATTCGAATTGGTATAATATCTCTTATTTAATATACTTTAACTAATTTATTGACATGATATTATGTAAAATGAAATAGGTTTATGATTGTTAGAAAAACCCACAAATAGAAAATAAACATTTATCATCAACATTTTATCAAATCAATCGTTCTCAGGTAAAAAATAAAATTATATAAGGTAAAATTTAGTCATATGGTATTGGATTATTACCATTTCATTCCTCATCAGTAGTTTATTTCCATTTTACATGATAATCCATAATTATACGCAAGTGAACTTACCATGATACCATGAAATGAATGCACACAAAACAATAAAAATAATGAAATATTAATGACGAATTTGTGGTACGGTGTTATAAAAAGGAAATATATGCTATTATAAATATTATTTTTGTAATTTAATGAATTAATAAGATCATATAAACCATTATAAATGTTTTTATATTACTCCAAACTAAAGGTAAGTGTAGGGTAAGTTTTTCTTGTCTCACCTTTACTTTTTTGAGATATATTCCTCAGTCAACACTTTATTTCATTTCTGTGGTGTATATGGTAAACTATAATATATCATGTAATTAATCTAAATATATTAATGCAATTAAAATTTATTTTTTATATTTATGAATATAATGTGGAATACCATTAGTCTGATTAAAATGTGGTATGTTTTTTAACATAATTTTTATTCATTAGGTTTAAATTTTACATCATTGATTATGCCATGTTAGGATTCTGTGTGAGATTAATATTTAGTGTATAATTATTTATTTCTAAATTTTTTATTTGAATTTACATATGACAGACATATTTGATTCATTTGAAAAATGTTCACTTTAATGATATAATATTTACACGTGACATTCTTTTAAAAATTATATTTTTTGTGGTCTCCCTTAAAACTCCAATTTTTCTGTGTCTATATTTTCTAGAAATGATTCTGATAATGTTTATACTATTCTATTATGATTTAAAATTTCATTTTTACAATTTTTTTAAATTTTTAGGAAATGGTTTTAATGGTTTATTTTTATTTTTTTCTAAATGAAGTTATCTCTATCTTTTACATCAAATATACAAAAATAATATTTACTAAAATATACATAATGAGTGGATTTTAATTCCATCATGACTCCTAAATAAATAAATGTTTATATAAAAATAAAACAATATTATATTCATATAATTATTTTTCTATATAACTTCATGGATAATTAAAATATATCTTTGAAAATGGAATAGTTTTTTTAACAATTATTTCAAGTGTTATTTTAAAATTATTTTCCACCAAAGATAAAATTATTTTAATGTAATATATGATTTAATAGGGATACTATTAAATTAAACTAACCATATTGATTTTATGGTAGGTTTATCTTTAAAATGGAATGATATTTATGAAACTCATTCCTTTCCCATATATTATGCAATGTTGAAATAGTGGAATTATTATGGATCTCACTTTTTCTAATGGTTATGATACGATAAAATTATAATGAAACCCATCCATTTTGATTGTTTACGATATGATAAATTTTTATATGATCTTGTGAAACACAGAATTATTATTTTTATAATGTTATAGGGTGGACCAATGTATCCTTCCAATATAATGGGAAAATCATGATATCATATGAGATAAAAATAGGATACAAGCCTATGGCCTTGAAACACTATTTTGAATAGGATCATCCTGATCCACTATGGGAACAATGTGTGTCTAGATCCACTATATTGATCATCATGGGTGTTAATCTTGACATATGTAATGAAATACAATATTTATGATGGTTCTAGACATATATGACATGATCTTATGGATGATGATTAATTAATAATTTTTCCACACTCTTATGATCCATATTTTGTAAGGTGATAATGTTTATTCCATAGTCTTGTTTTTTATCAATGAAAGGATGGTTATGAACATTAACAGTTATGATCATGATCTTATTCTTATATTATTCTTACATATGATAATGTATTTATATATCCTATGTTAATACCTACTCAATATTATGATTTTTGATATGTAGGGTATAATATAAAATAGTTATATTTATGTTCTATATATATATGATCTTGTTATGATTGTGTAATAAATGGTATCTCTTATGATTACCCTTACTAAGACTCTGGTCTCACCATTTTCTTATGTTTCTTTTCCATAGGATGGGATGAAATTTGTTGATTATGATATGGACAAACGAGTCCATGTTATGAAATAATAAGAGGGGGATGATGCATATATTTCATAAATGAATTTATTGTGATTCAAATTTTGTAAAGTCACTAAACCCATATGGCTATGGTCTGGTTTAATTATTTTATATAATGAATATTCACCTATCAAGAACCATTATCTATGTATGAAAATAATGGGTTCATATAGTTGGTATTAAATGCAGGTTTAGTTAATCTTGGGAAACTTATATGAGAACACCTTTAGTTACATCCTATGGATATGTCTAATTATAGGCTACTATCCTTGAATTTTGGTAACAATCATGAATAACCAAATAGTAAGCCAAAGGTTTCATATAGTAAAATATTATTAGAAAATTAGTTGGATTATGTCGTTTCCCACTATGATTAACATTCCTCAAACTATGCTTTTTAGTTTTTAGGTAATGAGAAGAACCTGGAGGATTCATGTTAATGGGGATTGTTATAGATAATGAAATCCTCAAACTCATGAGAAACCAATTGAAATGGGATATGGATATTCAATACATGTTATTATTTATGAATAGGAATATCATATTTTTCTGAATAATGTTAACTTTTGTACTTTTCCTGACACATCTAATAAAAAATATAGAGTTTCATGCTGTGTATAGTGGAAAGATAGTTAAATATTCCTCATGTAGAGAATATGGAAAGAGAAATCAATGATAATGTTTCAAATAAATTAGATGATTATTTGGGTGTGTAAAATAAGGTCCCAATGTTAGTAATTTTAATGGAAAATTAAATTTTTCAGTTAACATAATGAACGAGGATAATGCTTTTGAAACGGAATCAATAAAATTTATGGGTTTTAATAGTGTATGTATGGGCATTATAAAAATTTATTCCATTGGGGGAAAATCTCATGAGGATAATCCTAATGTTTTTATGTCTAATAGTTATATAATTGATGATAAAGTGGCTACAAATGACATATTATATAGAAGAAGTATTGAGGAATAAAATGAAGAAGCGTGGTTATTGGTTTTAAAAGGAAGTTGAATGATTGGGTTTAATGAATTGGAATTCAAGAATAATAGTATATACATAATTTTATAATATTATGGAATAATAAAACATATACGGTTTTTTTCAATATTTTTTTTCATACAGTATTGAATGTATATATTGAACAGTACAAGTTACAATGAAAAGGGATTGAGGTGGTTAGCTGATATTTTTAGAAAAATCTTGATTTATTGAAATATATACCTTAATATGTGCATGATGTTAAGATATTAATGATGTAAATAGATTTTTGATTGTATTAATGACATTAAAACTGATTACTAATATTACTACAAGGATGTTTATAGATTGAGCTTATGCGAGTTTTGGATTTATGGTGTGAGGGAAATATTTGTTTTGTGAAATCATTCATTTTTATAAAATGTATTATTTCATTAAGGTTATTAGCATGTTTCAATAAAATATATTATAATGATCTCAACATGTTTTTTCTGTGAAAATTAAAATCTATATAATGTTTTTTGAGGGATTTAGGATAATTTTATTATGATAATTTAGTGGGATTTATTTAGATGTTTTAGATTTGAATATTTTTGAAGGTTCATAAGTGAAAAAATTTATAAATTTTTGTAAAATGGAATTTTGAAAAGGTTATAGATAATAAAGTACTACATAAACATGTGAATATTTATGTCTTTTGGATATATTGTTCTATACATTTTTGTGATAACAATTAGAGATAGAAGGAATGACTTTTCATCCAATTATGGACCTCTAGACCCACTACTTTTTTATGAATTTTAATTTCAACATCATTTCATTGAATAAGAGATGATGTATACATTTATTAGTGAAACTCTAAAGTGTGAGATTTTCATTACAAAATGAAATCATGTAATTATAACATCTCAAATTATTTAGATAGAATATGTTATCATATTATCATCTTTTATGATGACATAGATGGAATTTTTTAACCCTATTTATTATACGATTTTTCAAGTAATATTATCTTCTCTATGTTATCATTCAATATATATCAGAACTTTAAATTTATAATTCAATTCCATGTCCATATTTTCAATTTCTAATCTTGTTTTCCAATTTTGAATCCTAGATTTAAGCTAACAATCAATATATACATTCCCAATTTTTAGAGGAATATTTATGAAACATTTTTATAATGTGGGTTTCTTATAAAATATTTTTCAAATAGCCACCTTTAGTTTTTTAACATAAATTTATATTTGTGTGAATGCAATTTTTTTGAAATTTATTTTTTTGAGATAGTAGCATATAAATTAGTTCTTCCACTGATTCCCCAGCAAGTTCATGATGTGTTCTATGTATCTATGATGAGGAAGTGAATAACAAATACTTCACTTTTACTAAACATAGATATAACACCACTAGGGAATGATATTTATTTGATGAGAAAACATTAGATATTATATTTCATAGATATTATGTTCCATGAAACTGTACCATGCACATAGTTAACGTTTTGTGGTGAAACCAACTATTTAAGGAAGGTATATGAGATACTTATAATGTGATGATGTGATGTAGATATATCTACATATGTATGTATATAAGTGATTAATTTGAGAGGAAAATTCATTTTATGGAGGGTAGAATGAAACCACAAAATATTTTATGTTATGTCTCCTTTTAAAAAAAATTATCTCATTGATATCATACATTGAATAGAACACAAAACATTAAAAAACTACAATAATATATTATTTAGACATGAAAAATACAAAATAGTCATTAAACTGATGGAAATGAATAATATTGACCATATTTTATAATATATTGTTCTATAAATCATTATTAATTTATTCAACAATGCTTTTTAATATTAGAATATTTTTTTTTCAAGTCAATTTATTCTACAAATATATGTTTTCTTTAAAAATAAATATCTATTGATTTATATTAGAAAATAAATATTTATACTTTTGTATGATTTTAATATATTTTTTTGATTATATGTACATAATTTTTGGATTCATTTTTTTATAATTATGTAAGGATTACTTTTTTAGTATTTTCTCAAATGTTAAATTTTTTACTAAATAGAAAAAAAATCGATTTTTTAAAACTGTCATTTCACTATACTTGATATATATTCTCTGATTTTAAATTTATCTCAAGGTACCAAAATTATTTTTATGTTACAAATAATATGTGAAATTTCATTTAAAAATTTATACTTTATTTTAGTATAAGATCATTTTTTAAAAGATATTTTTCAAAGAAAAATTGTTCTTATTTGTGTTTTGAAGGTTGAATTTTGAATGTAATTTTAAAATATATATTTTTAGAAATTATCAAAATATTTTCTATATGTTTAGTAAACATGTAAAAACATTTTTATAAGGTCATTTTAATTTTTAGGCAAAAAAATATGTCGTAGTAAAAAAAATTATCACAGTATTTGTATGATAATGTGGTGAGCTGATGTTGAAATATAAGATCATAAAATAACTAAAATCTAAAATATTAAAAGGGTGTTTAATGTTTTTATTCTCCATACCCATAACATAAGTTATTAATTATAATTAAAATTCTTTGTATTTAATTCGTCATAAATTTTGTTGGGTTTAAATAGAAAATAATCATTATTTAATCAATTAAAACCACCCCTCCTCAAGTATAAATAATACTCCTCACCCCCCCTCCCTTTATCATCAATAAAATTTATGTTTTCAAAAACCCATCTATGCCAGAGCCACCTCTTCCTTATTTTATCTAGACAATGATGTATTGATTGGAAAACTCACAAAAACTCTATAGTACGAAAATTATAGGAAGTTCTTTTATACTTATCCTCAAAGTCTATCTTAGGGTAATGATCTCTAATCAGAGTTTTTCCAAATCTATGTTACAAGGTTGTACTAAACATCCCCTTATACCAATTGTAATGCACCTCCCTTAGTTACCCAGATTCGGTGCATTATTACATGACATTTTAATGATATAAGGAATCATGTCCCGAATGACTGATAAGTTTATTAGCCTTGGAAGTACTAGATACATTCATAATTTTCAAATTACGTCAAGAAATAAAAACATCAACAACATTTTGAACAATTTTTAATGACATTTACATCCTTAGCCTATCCCAACAGTTCAACCATAAAATACATTTTCATATCCTGGGAATAATAAAACAGTGAATGGTGTGAGCTCAGATGCTCAGTATGGATAACAATATAAGGGAAACTTTCGTAAATAAGTATAAACATTTAAAGAAATGTATAAGACTAAAACAAAAAAACTTTTAAACATAAACATCATCATAAAATGGAAAAGATAAAATAAAAAAATTTCATTGACATATTCATAGGAATATTCTACTATTCAAATAATCACATGAAATATCAATAGCCACTTTCATAATGATGGAATGCATAATGCCAGACATTATAACAACATAACCAAGGCCTTGTTCCAAGAATAAAAATAATATTTTTTTAGGGCCTTATCCCATGAAACTAGTTTGTCTCATGATATCTTCCAATTCATCATGAAGCTATAGTAGGATCCACCTGTCACATACTAAGACCAATGCATTCCTCATATGAAAAGGTTTAAACAAAACATAAACATTCGTATTAAAACTATCATATGAAATGTAAATAATTTATCCATATACCATGAATGGATTTTGAATAACACATACACAATAAAAAATATCATAAAACCTTAAATACAATATGGAATATTTGTATGATAATAAATCAACTTCAAACAATATTAAAATCCACCAATAGGATGTTGACATAGATGAAATCAAATTTTTTTAGAGAAATATCTCTTTCTATTTTTAAATAATTTAAAATTCATATAATTATAAAATAAAACATTTAATTTGAAAATATTTATATAATATTGTCAGGGAATCTTCGACAATGTTATAACAGCAGAAAGTAGCTGCACTCGACATATAAGTTAAAAAAACATTTTTACTGTACATTTGTCGAAAAGGTCATAAAGTACCTTGTTTGGAAAACAACAGAAATATTACTTTCATAACATATATAGTCAAATGAGTGTATAAATGACTTGAACCCATTCTCAAGTAAATATTAAAAATATTTTGAGAAACATTTTAAAGAAAACATGGATGTGGATGATAATGAGGTCCCAGTAGATACTTACGTAAAAACAACCATGGATAATAAAGAGATTGTGAAATTAACTATTACCTAGAACTTATCCTTGGTCAATGGAATGTTAACATCCTTTATAATAGTTATAAGATTTTTATTAAATTTTTAAAGAACTATATACATAAATATGATATCATATATGATCTTATAATATTCCTTAGATAATAATATTTCAGTAGTATCATCGTTTCAGGTGTTAACTGATTCATTTTACTTTATATTCTTGGTAATGTAATCCATGTTTGTTATTTATAGTATGTATTTGATTCATATAATTAATTATATTGTGTTTATAAACATTATTTTTAATCAAAAAATTAAAATTATTTTTGAATTATTATGATGTGGAATGAATCTCATCGTGTTGGTGGAGACGGTAATCCGTACGTATGCATGAGCGACAATATCATTATAGTGATAGAAAAGTCATATTCAATTGGATGGTATTTCTTATATAAAGAACCATTAACATGTTAAATTTATTTTTAACATTAGTTATACTCATTTATTATACCTATCCAAAAAATGATGTTTTTGAATAACAAACTACACCATGATGTGGGGAAGGTAATCCGTACGTACGCACGTATGGTGACTTTGTCATTTATATGATGGATTGAATAATGAATATGGTTGTAACGTTTTTATAATAACATTATATTATATAGAGGATACTAGAGTTATTATTTTAGAATGGAAACAACAAGTAAAGAGGATGTTAAAGAAGAAAAGAATTTGAAAGCTGTGATGAAATATTTAACTCTTCTTCGGGTTCTTCCTTTTGATTTGATCAAAAGGTGTCTTTATGTTGAATTTTTATCAAATGTAAGGCCTCTAAGATGAAGGTAGGAATGTTGATAGGATATTTGGTTAGGGTATGGCTGTGCCAAATTTTTTTGGTTGTTTGAAATTAAGAGAAGGGGAAGTTCTTTTTTATAAGAGGGATGAGGGTCACTTTTGGAAAATCATGAAATATTTTTTTATAATAAAATAATTTTCTGTTTCTAATTGCTCAAAAATGAATTATTTAAATGATAAGGTGGGGATGGGTCAAAAACCTCTCAATAAATATGTTTTACATAGGTTTAGGTCATCATATTAAGCTTATCTTTTAGATTTAACTCTTTGATAAATAGTTTGACATTTACCAAGTCTCTCTGTATTTTTATATTATATGGATAACAAACATACTATAACAAGAAAATAGAACCCCATGTTGTTCATTATTAATATATATAACCTTATCTAAGTGATTTCTCTGAGCGTTATATTTTTATGAATATTATATCAATTAATAATGTAATATTTTTCTTAAAAACTCAATTATGTCAATTTTGACACTATTTTGTATTTGATTTATTAGAAAGCCATAAAAACATTATCACAACGAATAAGATTTACTTCACCAACCCAAATATGTCATATTATCCTATAATATTATTCAAATTCATCTAAAGTCTCAATTTACATTTATTTGGATATTCATAATATCAATAATTTTAATATTTCTTTAATAAGGCAATTACTACATTATCATTGTGTCAAAAATAAAATAAAATATATATTGTTTAAAAGAAATAAATAAATTTAAAATATTTTGGAAATCATTTTATATTTTTAAATAATATTTATAGTCAAATTTATATTGTGTAACTCTATGTTAAAAATCGTTTAGTTATTAAACATTGTATTTAACTCTTTTAACTCTTCTTTAAATAGAATAATAACAAATGTCCTAATCTAATCCACATGGAACAAAGAGGATCATATTTTATTCCTAAGCTTGTTTTTGGCCTAATTATACTAATCCTATCGAATTAGGACTTTTTTTAGGGTAATTATGATACAATTTTTACCCTTCATTAGTTTATTTACCTTTATATGTGGTAAATAAAAGTCAAAATTCACAATTCAGAAAAAAAAAATTTCATCTTATTGATCCAAATTTTACATACATATATTACCTGTGTCTCTCAGATTTTTGAATTTTGGCTCACAGAAGTGGTAAAATTATGTTTTATGCAAATGTGAAAATGCTCCTAGGAAGTGGGTAAAAGAAAGTAAAAAAGTTCAATAAACTTTTATATATCTAAACATATTATTAAATGACTCAAAGGAATTATGTTGAAAATATATAGATATTATGTATCTAATTTGACCTAAAATAAATTTAAATAAAATAACTAATTATTTATATAAAAAGTTAGTTCTAATAATAAACATAATTTTTTTCACTAATCACCAAAAATTGAATGTTTTCAGAAAAATATCAAAAATTCACACGATTCTAATTTCGATATTTCAATTTCATAAATGAAGTCAATTTTGAAAAATTAAATTTAAAAAATTTAAAAAATTGGGTATTACTATTCATAATGACTAGTTTGATTGCTTGCGGGGTCGTTAGAATCTTGAAGTTGCGTATAATGAAAGCTATTTCATTATTCAAAGGGAAACATACTTTGGAATATTACGGTGATACATTTGAGGAGAAGAGGTGGGGAGCGATGGTATTTATAGTGGAATACATGGGTGTATTTTGATTATTTTATTCAGTATTTTATTATTTTTCCTTAGTATTAATAATGGTACGGATTATTGTGAAAAAATATACTTAATAGATAATGTGATTTCTAACCAATGACTAGTTACATCATCCATACATAATATATGACTCATTTATTCATTTATTTACCTATAATGTTAAATACTGTAAATTACTGTATTTCACCATACACCAAAAATGAAACTATTTCAGAAATATCCAAAAAAATCAAAATAACTAATTTTATATATATATAATTTTGAAATGGACTCAATTTAATGAAAATAATTTTTAAATTACATAAAATTTATTTATTTTCCTTAAAATCCTCATTTCCTCAAAATATAGCAATTTTCATATTATAATTGATTTAATGAAACCTTCCAAAATTAATTAAGGTATCATAAGATTATCACATAATCATAAGACAACAAAAAATTAATTCATGAACCTATTTCATGAAAAAATATTGTTTTAAATATTTATTTTTGTTATAATGTTGTTATTAAACAATTACATTTAAAAAATATACCAATACTTAATTAATATTTTTAAAAAAAATTTATTTACTTATTCAATTATATAAATATATTATATTTTTTTCATAAGATTCCTAAATTTTATTTATAAATTCAAATGTTAGGTTACTATTCTGTGGCGGGTACACAATTCAAAATTTTCACTATTCTATTCTCATAGTCATGTTATAATTCCATTAGTATATGTTACTTAATTTCAATAAATACCTCTTATTACATTAATTCTTCTTATGTAATGTTTGTATTGTGTTCCCTATGTGATTTAACATAAATTATAATATATAAATTAATTATAATAAGTTAAATTTAATTTATAAAATTTTGGGTTGTTTAATTTATTATAACAGTTAATTGTTTTTTAATATTATTGTAAAATTTAGTAAATTAATTTTAATCTTCATATATCTGTTTTCTTTAAAAAGTGATTTTTATCGCATTTTATTTAAAAATAAATATAACTAAATTATTTAAAATTTAAAAAAAAATTATTTCATAAAACTGACACGATATTTGGACTAATCATGTCAATAATATCTTCTGTTGAATTTTTTATAATTTTATGAGATGTTTAATTTTTTTAGTGAATAGTAAAAAAATAATGATTTATTATAAAACTCCCATTTTATTTATATTAACAAGTCATTTTATGGTTATAAATTTATCTCCGTGTAAATTAATTTTTTTTTTAAAATATAATGTAATTAATTAATTTTAAAGGATCATTAAACCTTATTTTCGTATAAGTACTTTTTTATTAAAAAACATTTTTCTAAAATAAACTATTTTTCATTGCATTTTTATTGTTTAATTTTAAATGTAATTGTTAAACATATATGTTTTTAATTTTTTAAATTTGCTTCAAATTTATTAATCAATAGTTTCAAATATGAATATAAGGTCATTTTCATTTTTTTTAATAAAAAATTATCCATGGTAAAAAATTGATTTACCATAGTATATGTGAGATAATTTACCGGAATATAGATAAAAGCTAAATCCTTAAAATACCTAAAAAATAAAAAATAAGATAGGTGTTTTATATTTTAATTAACTACTGAAATAATTTCGAACATTAATTATTAACAAAATTATTTGTATTAAATGGAATGAAAATTTTCATGGCTTTAAATATAAAATAATCATTACCTAGTCACTTAAAACCAGCCCTCCTCAAGTATAAATACCACTCCTCAATACCCCATTTATCATCAAAGGAAATTAATATTTTATATTTTCTTAAAGACCCTATTCTCCCCACTATTTCCAGGATCTATGGCCTCTGTTATCACCCAATTTTCAATTCAGTGTTACTAAATGGATCCTTCAAGAAGCTGATATTGAGGAGGAATTTTTCTCAAATAACCTCTTTTATTTTAAAAAAAATATATATTCATCTCCTTCGACCATAAAATAATAATAATTTTAGTATCATATTTAGACTAAAAAATTTTATTTATAATGGATTATATTCAATCCTCGCATTTTTTTATCTCCATTTATTCAAATAAAAAAAATCATTGTCCATAATATGCTGGTAAACTATCTTTGTGAATAATGATTCTATTCATTTTACATTATTACCTTTAAGGGTTACCATAATAGTATTATTTATATAAAATTATATTCGAATTGGTATAGTATCCCTTATTTAATATACATTAACTAATTTATTGACATGATATTATGTAAAATGAAATAGGTTTATGATTGTTAGAAAAACCCACAAATATAAAATAAACATTTATCATCAACATTTTATCAAATCAATCGTTCTCAGGTAAAAAATAAAATTATATAAGGTAAAATTTAGTCATATGGTATTGGATTATTACCATTTCATTCCTCATCAGTAGTTTATTTCCATTTTACATGATAGTCCATAATTATACACAAGTGAACTTACCATGATACCATGAAATGAATGCACACAAAACAATAAAAATAATGAAATATTAATGACGAATGGGTGGTACGGTGTTATAAAAGGGAAATATATGGTATTATAAATATTATTTTTGTAATTTAATGAATTAATAAGATCATATAAACCATTATAAATTTTATTATATTACTCCAAACTAAAGGTAAGTGTAGGGTAAGGTTTTCTTGTCTCACCTTTACTTTTTTATGATATATTCCTCAGTCAACACTTTATTTCATTTCTGTGGTGTGTATGGTAAACTATAATATATCATGTAATTAATCTAATTATATTAATGCAATTAAAAGTTTTTTTTATATTTATGAATCTAATGTGGAATACCATTAGTCTGATTAAAATGTGGTATGTTTTTTTAACATAACTTTTATTCATTGGGTTTAAATTTTACATCATTGATTATGCCATGTTAGGATTCTGTGTGAGATTAATATTTAGTGTATTATTATTTATTCCTAAAATTTTTATTTGAATTTACATATTACACACATATTTTATTCATTTGAAAAATGATCACTTTAATGATAAGATATTTACAAGTGACATTCTTTTAAAAATTATATTTTTTATGGTCTCCCTTAAAACTCCAATTTTTCTATGTCTATATTTTATAGAAATGATTCTGATAATGTTTATACTATTCTATTATGATTTTAAATTTAATTCTTACATTTTTTTTTAATTTTTAGGAAATGGTATTAATGGTTTATTTTTATTTTTTTCTAAATAAAGTCATCTCTATCTTTTACATCAAATATACAGAAATAATATTTACTAAAATATACATAATGAGTGGATTTGCTTTCCATCATGACTCCTAAATAAATAAATGTTTATATTAAAATAAATCAATATTATTTTCATATAATTCTTTTTCTATATAACTTCATGGATAATTAAAACATATCTTTGAAAATGGAATAGTTTTTTTAACAATTATTTCAAGTGTTATTTTAAAATTATTTTCCATCAAAGATAAAATTGTTTTAATGTAATATATGATTTAATAGGGATACTATTCAATTAAACTAACCATATTAATTTTATGGTAGGTTTATCATTATAATGGAATGATATTTATGAAACTCATTCATTTCCCATATATTATGCAATGTTGAAATAGTGGAATTATTATGGATCTCACTTTTTCTAATGGTTATGATACGATAAAATTACAATGAAACCCATCCCTTTTGATTGTTTACGATATGATAAATTTTTATATGATCTTGTGAAACACAGAATTATTATTTTTATAATGTTATAGGGTGGACCAATGTATCCTTCCAATGTAATGGGTAAATCATGATATCATATGAGATAAAAATAGGATACAAGCCTATGGCCTTGAAACACTATTTCGAATAGGATCATCCTGATCCACTATGGGAACAAAGTGTGTCTAGATCTACTATATTGATCATCATGGGTGTTAATCTTGACATATGTAATGAAATACAATATTTATGATGGTTCCAGACATATATAACATGATCTTATGGATGATGATTAATTAATAATTTTTCTACACTCTTATGATCCATATTTTGTAAGGTGATCATGTTTATTCCATAGTCTTGTTTTTTATCAATGAAAGGCTGGTTATGAACATTAGCAGTTATGATCATCATATTATTCTTATATTATTCTTACATATGATAATTTATTTATATATCCTATGTTAATACCTACTCAATATTATGATTTTTGATATGTAGGGTATAATATAAAATGGTTATATTTATGTTATATATATACGATCTTGTTATGATTGTGTAATAAATGCTATCTCTTATGTTTACCCTTAGTAAGACTCTGGTCTCACCATTTTATTAGGTTTCTTTTCCATAGGATGGGATGAAATTTATTGATTATGATATGGACAAACGAGTCCATGTTATGAAATAATAAGAGGGGGATGATGCATATATTTCATAAATGAGTTAATTGTGATTCAAATTTTGTAAAGTCACTAAACCCATATGGTTATGGTCTGGTTTTATTATTTTATGTAATGAATATTCACCTATCAAGAACCAATATCTATGTATGAAAATAATGGGTTCATATAGTTGGTATTAAATGCAGGTTTAGTTAATCTTGGGAAACTTATATGAGAACACCTTTAGTTACATCCTATGGATATGTCTAACTATAGGCTATTATCCTTAAATTTTGGTAACAATCATGAATAACCAAATAGTAAGCCTAAGGTTTCATATAGTCAAATATTATTTGAAAATTAGTTGGATTATGTCATTTCCCACTATGATTAACATTCCTCAAACTATGCTTTTTGGTTTTTAGGTAATGAGAAGAACCTGGAGGATTCATGTTAATGGGGATTGTTATATATAATGAAATAATCAAACTCATGAGAAACCAAATGAAATGGGATATGTATATTCAATACATGTTATTATTTATGAATAGGAATATCATATTTTTCGGAATAATGTTAACTTTTGTAATTTTCCTGACACATCTAATAAAAAAAATAGAGTTTCATGCGGTGTATAGTGGAAAGATAGTTAAATATTCATCATGTAGAGAATATGGAAAGATAAGTCAATGATAATGTTTCAAATAAATTAGATGATTATTTGGGTGTGTAAAATAAGGTCCCAATGTTAGTAATTTTAATGGGAAATTAAATTTTTCAGTTAACATAATGAACGAGGATAATGCTTTTGAAAAGGAATCATTAAAATTTAAGGGTTTTAATAGTGAGTGTATGGGCATTATAAAAATTTATTCCATTGGGGGAAAATCTCATGAGGATAATCCTAATTTTTTTATGTCTAATAGTTATATAATTGATGATAAATTGACTACAAATGACATATTATATGGAATAAGTATTGAGGAATAAAATGAAGAAGCGTGGTTATTGGTTTTAAAAGGATGTTGAATGATTGGGTTTAATGAATTGGAATTCAAGAATAATAGTATATACGTAATTTTATAATATTATGGAATAATAAAAGATATACGGTTTTTTTCAAAAAAAAAATTCATAAATTATTGAATGTTTATATTGAACAGTACATGTTACAATGAAAAGGGATTGAGGTGGTTAGCTGATATTTTTAGAAAAAACTTGATTTATTGAAATATATACCTTAATATGTGCATGATGTTAAGATATTAATGATGTAAATAGATTTTTGATTGTATTAATGACATTAAAACTGATTACTAATATTACTACAAGGATGTTTATAGATTGATCTTATGCAAGTTTTGGATTTATGGTGTGAGGGAAATATTTGTTTTGTGAAATCATTCATTTTTATAAAATGTATTATTTCATTAAGGTTATTACCATGTTTCAATAAAATATATTATAATGATCTCAACAGGTTTTGTCTATGAAAATTAAAATCTATATACTGTTTTTTGAGGGATTTAGGATAATTTTATTATGAGAATTTAGTGGGATTTATTTAGATGTTTTAGATTTGAATCTTTTTGAAGGTTCATAAGTGAAAAATTTTATAAATTTTTGTAAAATGGAATTTTGAAAAGGTTATAGATAATAATGTACTACATAAACATGTGAATATTTATGTGTTTTTGATATATTGTTCTATACATTTTTGTGATAACAATTAGAGATAGAAGGAATGACTTTTCATCCAATTATGGACCTCTAGACCCACTACTTTTTTATGAATTTTAATTTCAAAATAATTTCATTGAATAAGAGAAGATGTATAAATTGATTAGGGAAACTCTAAAGTGTGAGATTTTCATTACGAAATGAAATCATGTAATTATATCATCTCAAATGATTTAGATAGAATATGTTATCATATTATCATCTTTTATGATGACATAGATGGAATTTTTTAACCCTATTTATTATATAATTTTTCAAGTAATATTATCTTGTCTATGTTATCATTCAATATATATCAGGACTTGATATTTATAATTCAATTCCATGTCCATATTTTCAATTTCTAATCTTGTTTTCCAATTTTGAATCCTAGTTTTAAGCTAACAATCAATATATACATTCCCAATTTTGAGAGGCAGATTTATGAAACATTTTTATAATGTGGGTTTCCTATAAAATAATTTTCAAATAGCCACCTTTAGTTTTTTAACATAAATTTATATTTGTGTGAATTCAATTTTTTTGAAATTGATTTTTTTAAGATAGTAGCATATAAATTAGTTCTTCCACTTATTCCCCCGCAAGTTCATGATGTGTTCTATGTATTTATGATGAGGAAGTGAATAAAAAATACTTAACTTGTACTAAAAATAGATATAACACCTCTAGGGAAGGATATTTATTTGATGAGAAAACATTAGATATTATATTTCATAGATATTATATTCCATGAAACTGTACCATGCGCATAGTTAACTTTTTGTGGTGAAACCAACTATTTGAGGAAGGTATATGAGATACTTATAATGTGATGGTGTGATGTAGATATATCTACATATGTATGTATATAAGTGATTAATTTGAGAGTAAAATTCATTTTATGGAGGGTAGAATGAAACCACAAAATATTTTATGTTATGTCTCCTTTTAAAAAAAATTATCTCCTTGATATCTTACATTGAATAGAACACAAAACATTAAAAAACTACAATAATATATTATTTAGACATGAAAAATACAAAATAGTCATTAAACTGATGGAAATGAATAATATTGACCATATTTTATAATATATTGTTCTATAAATCATTACTAATTTATTCAATAATGCTTTTTAATATTAAAATATTTTTTTTTCATTTCAATTTATTCTACAAATATATGTTTTCTTTAAAAATAAATATCTATTGATTTATATTAGAAAATAAATATTTATACTTTTTTATGATTTTAGTATATTTCTTTGATTATATGTACAAAATTTTTGGATTCATATTTTTATAATTATGTAAGGATTAATTTTTTAGTATTTTCTCAAATGTTAAATTTTTTACTAAATAGAAAAAAAATCAATTTTTTAAAACTATCATTTCACTATACTTGATATATATTATCTGATATTAAATTTATCTCAAGGTACCAAAATTATTTTTATGTTACAAATAATATGTGTAATTTCATTTAAAAATTTATACTTTATTTTAGTATAAGATCATTTTTTAAAAGATATTTTTCAAAGAAAAAATGTTCTTCTTTGTGTTTTGAAGGTTTAATTTTGAATGTAATTTTAAAATATATTTTTTTAGAAATTATCAAAATATTTTCCATATGTTTATTAATCATGTAAAAACATTTTTATAAGGTCATTTTAATTTTTAGGCATAAAAATATGTCGTAGTAAAAAAAATTATCACAGTATTTGTATGATAATGTGGCGAGCTGATGTTGAAATATAAGATCATAAAATAACTAAAATCTAAAATATTAAAAGGGTGTTTAATGTTTTTATTCTCCATTACCATAACATAAGTCATCAATTATAATTAAAATTCTTTGTATTTAATTCGTCATAAATTTTGTTGGGTTTAAATAGAAAATAATCATTATTTAATCAATTAAAACCACCCCTCCTCAAGTATAAATAATACTCCTCACCCCCCCCTTATCATCAATAAAATTTATGTTTTCAAAAACCAATCTATGCCAGAGCCACCTCTTCCTTATTTTATCCAGACAATGATGTATTGATTGGAAAACTCACAAAAACTCTATAGTACGAAAATTATAGGAAGTTCATTTATACTTATCCACAAAGTCTATCTTAGGGTAATGATCTCTAATCAGAGTTTTTCTAAATCTATGTTACAAGGTTTGTACTAATCATCCCCTTATACCAATTGTAATGCACCTCCCTTAGATACCCAGAGTCGGTGCAGTATTACATAACATTTTCATGACATAATGAATCATGTCCCGAATGACTGATCTGTTTAGTAGCCTTGGAAGTACTAGATACATTCATAATTTTCAAATTACGTCAAGAAATAAAAACATCAACAACATTTTGAACACTTTTTAATGACATTTAAATCCTTAGCCTATCCCAACAGTTCAACCATAAAATACTTATTCATATCCTGGGAATAATAAAACAGTGAATGGTGCGAGCTCAGATGCTCAGTAAGGATAACAATATAAGGGAAACTTTCGTAAATAAGTATAAACATCTAAAGAAATGTATAAGACTAAAACAAAAAACATTTAAACATAAACATCATCATAAAATGGAAAAGATAAAATATAAAAATGTCATAGAAATATTCATAGGAATATTCAACTATTCAAATAATCACATGAAATATCAATAGCCACTTTCATAATGATGGAATGCATAATGCCAGACATTATAACAACATAACCAAGGCCTTGTTCCAAGACTAAAAATAATATTTTGTCAGGGCCTTGTCCCAAGAAACTAGTTTGTCTCATGATATCTTCCAATTCATCAAGGAGCTATAGCAGGATCCACCTGTCACATACTAAGACCAATGAATTCCTCATATGAAAAGGTTTAAACAAAACATAAAAATTCGTATTAAAAATATCATATGAAATGTAAATAATTTATCCATATACCATGAATGGATTTTCAATAACACATACACAATAAAAAATATCAAAAAAACTTAAATACAATATGGAATATTTGTATGATAATAAATCAATTTCAAACAATATTAAAATCCACCAAAAGGATGTTGACATAGATGAAATCAAATTTTTTTAGAGAAATATCTCTTTATATTTTGAAATAATTTAAAATTAATATAATTATAAAATATAACATTTAATTTGAAAATATTCTTATAATATTTTCAGGGAATCTTCGACAATGTTATAACGGCAGAAAGTAGCTGCACTCGACGTATAAGTTAAAAAAACATTTTTACTGTACATTTGTCGAAAAGGTCATAAAGTACCTTGTTTGGAAAACAAAAGAAATATCACTTTCATAACATATATGGTCAAATGAGTGTATAAATGAGTTTAACCCATTCTCAAGTAAATACTAATTTTTTTTTGAGAACCATTTTAAAGAAAACATGGATGTGGATGATAATGAGGTCCCAGTAGATACTTACGTAAAAACAACCATGGATAATAAAGAGATTGTGAAATTAACCATTACCTAGAACTTATCCTTGGTCAATGGAATGTTAACATCCTTTATAATAGTTATAACATTTTTATTAAATTTTTCAAGAACTATATACATAAATATGATATCATATATGATCTTATAATATTGCCAAGACAATAATATTTCAGTAGTATCATCGTTTCAGGTGTTAACTGATTCATTTTCCTTTATATGCTTGGTTATGTAAGCCATGTTTGTTATGGATAGTATGTATTTGATTCATATAATTAATTATATTGTGTTTATAAACATTATTTTTAATCAAAAAATTAAAATTATTTTTGAATTATTATGATGTGGAATGAATCTCATCGCGTTGGTGGAGACGGTAATCCGTACGTATGCATGAGCAACAATATCATTATAGTGATAGAAAAGTCATATTCAATTGGATGGTATTTCTTATATAAAGAACCATTAACATGTTAAATTTATTTTTAACATTAGTTATACTCATTTATTATACCTATCCAAAAAATGATGTTTTTGAATAACAAACTACACCATGATGTGGGGAAGGTAATCCGTACGTACGCACGTATGGTGACTTTGTCATTTATAGGATGGATTGAATAATGAATATGGTTGTAACGTTTCTATAATAACATTATATTATATAGAGGATACTAGATTTATTATTTTCGAATAGAAACAACAAGTAAAGAGGATGTTAATGAAGAAAAGAATTTGAAAGATGTGATGAAATATTTACCTCTTCTTCGGGTTCTTCCTTTTGATTTGATCAAATGGTGTCTTTATGTTGAATTTTTATCAAAAGTAAGGCCTCTAAGATGAATGTAGGAATGTTGATAGGATATTTGGGCAGGGTATGGCTGTGCCAAATTTTTTTGGTTTTTTGAAATTAAGAGAAGGGGAAGTTCTTTTTTATAAGAGAGGTGAGGGTCACTTTTGGAAAATCTTGAAATATTTTTTTATAATAAAATAATTTTCTGTTTCTAATTGTTAAAAAATGAATTATTTAAATGATAAGGTGGGGATGGGTCAAAAACCTCTCAATAAATAGGTTTTACATAGGTTTAGGTCATTATATTAAGCTTATCTTATAGATTTAACTCTTTGATAAATAGTTTGACATTTACCATGTCTCTTTGTATTTTTATATTATATGGATAACAAACATACTATAACAAGAAAATAGAACCCAATGTTGTTCATTATTAATATATATAAGCTTATCTATGTGATTTCTCTAAGTGTTATATTTTTATGAATATTATATCAATTAATAATGTAGTATTTTTCTTAAAAACTCAATTATGTCAATTTTGACACTATTTTGTATTTGATTTATTTGAAAGAAATTAAAACATTATCACAACGAATATGATTTACTTAACCAACCCAAATATGTCATATTAGCCTATAATATTATTCTAATTCATCAAAAGTCTCAATTTACATTTATTTGGATATTCATAATATCAATAATTTTAATATTTCTTTAATAAGGCAATTACTACATTATCATTGTGTCAAAAATAAAATAAAATATATAATGTTTAAAAGAAAGAAAGAAATTTAAATTATATTGGAAATCATTTTATATTTTTAAATAATATTTATAGTCAAATTTATATTGTGTAACTCTATGTTAAAAATCGTTTAGTTATTAAACATTGTATTTAACTCTTTTAACTCTTATTTAAATAGAATAATAACAAATGTCCTAATCTAATCCATGGGGACCAAAGAGGATCATATTTTATTCCTAAGCTTGTTTTTGGCCTAATTATACTAATCCTATCGAATTAGGACTTGTGTTAGGGTAATTATGATACAATTTTTACCCTTAATTACCTTATTTACCTTTATATGTGGTAAATAAAAGTCAAAATTCACAATTCAGAAAAAAATATTTCATCTTATTGATCCAAATTTTACATACTTATATTACCTGTGTCTCTCAGATTTTGGAATTTCGACTCATAGAAGTGGTAAAATTATTTTTTATGCAAATTTGCAAATGCTCCTAGGAAGTGGGTAAAAGAAAGTAAAAAAGTTCAATAAACATTTATATATCTAAACATATTATTAAATGAATCCAAGGAATTATGTTGAAAATATATAGATATTATGTATCTAAATTGACCTAAAATAAATTAAAATAAAATAACTAATTATTTAAATAAAAATTTAGTTCTAATAAAAAACATAATGTTTTTCACTAATCACCAAAAATTGAATGTTTTCAGAAAAATATCAAAAATTCACACGAAGCTAATTTCGATATTCCAATTTCATAAATGAAGTCAATTTTGAAAAATAAAATTTAAAAAATTTAAAAAATTGGGTATTACTATTCATAATGACTAGTTTGATTGCTTGCGGGGTCGTTAGAATCTTGAAGTTGCGTATAATGAAAGCTATTTCATTATTCAAAGGGAAACATACTTTGGAATATTACGGTGATACATTTGAGGAGAAGAGGTGGGAAGCGATGGTATTTATAGTGGAATACATGGGTGTATTTTGATTATTTTATTTAGTATTTTATTATTTTTCCTTAGTATTAATAATGGTACGGATTATTGTGAAAAAATATACTTAATAGATAATGTGAGTTCTAACCAATGACTAGTTACATCATCCATACATAATTTATGACTCATTTATTTATTTATTTACCTATAATGTTAAATACTGTAAATTACTGTATTTCACCATACCCCAAAAATGAAAGTATTTCAGAAATATCCAAAAAAATCAACATAACTAATTATGTATATATATATAATTTTGAAATGAAATCAATTTAAAGAAAATAATTTTTAAATTACAACAAATTTATTTATTTTCCTTAAAATCCTCATTTCCTCAAAATATAGCAATTTTCATATTATAATTGATTTAATGAAACCTTCCAAAATTAAGTAAGGTATCATAAGATTATCACATAATCAAAAGACAACAAAAAATTAATTCATGAACCTATTTCATGAAATAATATTGTTTTAAATATTTATTTTTGTTATAATATTGTTATTAAACAATTACATTTAAAAAGTATTCCAATACATAATTAATATTTTTTTAAAAATTTATTTACATATTCAATTATATAAATATATTATATTTTTTTCATAACATTCCTAAACTTTATTTATAAATTTAAATGTTAGGATACTATTCTTTTGCGGGTACACAATTCACAATTTTCACTATTCTATTCTCATAGTCATGTTATAATTCCATTGGTATAGGTTACTTAATTTCAATAAATACCTCTTTTTACATTAATTGTTTTTATGTATTTTTTGTATTGTGTTCCCTATGTGATTTAACATAAATTATAATATATAAATTAATTATAAAAAGTTAAATTTAATTTATAAAATTTTGGGTTGTTTAATTTATTATAACATTTAATTGTTTTTTAATATTATTGTAAAATTTAGTAAATTAATTTTACTCTTCATATATCTGTTTTCTTTAAAAAGTGATTTTTATTGCATTTTATTTGAAAATAAATATAACTAAATTATTTAAAAAAATTTAAAAAAATTATTTCATAAAACTAACACAATATTTGGACTAATCTTGTGAATAATATCTTCGGTTGATTTTTTTATAATTTAATGAGATGTTTAATTTTTTTAGTGAATAGTAAAAAATAATGATTTATTATAAAACTCTCATTTTATTTATATTAACAAGTCACTTAATGGTTATAAATTTATCTCCATGTAAATTAAATTTGTTTTTTTAAAATTTAATGTAATTAATTAATTTTAAAGGATCATTAGACCTTATTTTCGTATAAGTACTTTTTTATTAAAAAACATTTTTCTAAAATAAACTATTTTTCATTGCATTTTTATTGTTTAATTTTAAAGGTAATTGTTAAACATATATGTTTTTAATTTTTTAAATTTGCTTCAAATTTATTAATCAATAGTTTCAAATATGAATATAAGGTCATTTTCATTTTTTTAATAAAAAATTTTCCATGGTAAAAAATTGATTTACCATAGAATATGTGAGATAATTTACTGAGATAAAGATAAAAGCTAAATCTTTAAAATACCTAAAAAATAAAAAATAAGATAGGTGTTTTATATTTTAATTAACTACAGAAATAATTTAAAACAGTAATTATTAATACAATTATTTTTATTAAATGGAATGAAAATTTTTCTTGGCTTTAAATATAAAATAATCATTACCTAATCACTTAAAACCAGCCCTCCTCAAGTATAAATACCACTCCTCACTACCCCATTTATCATCAAAGGAAATTAATATTGTATATTTTCTTAAAATCCCTATTCTCCCCACTATTTCCATGATCTATGGCCTCTGTTCTCACCCAATTTTCAATTCAGTGTTACTAAATGGATCCTTCAAGAAGCTGATATTCAGGATGAATGTTTCTCAAATAACCTCTTTTATTTTTTTTAAAAAAATATATTCATCTCCTTCAACCATAAAAGAATAATAATTTTAGTATCATATTTAGACTAAAATTTTATATTTATAATGGATTATATTCAATCCTAACATTTTTTTATCTCCATTTATTCAAATAATAGAAATCATTGTCCATAATATGCTTGTAAACTATCATTGTGAATAATGATTCTATTCATTTTACATTATTACCTTTAAGGGTTACCATAAAAGTATTATTCATATATAATTATATTCGAATTGGTATAGTATCTATTATTTAATATACTTTAACTAATTTATTGACATGATATTATGTAAAATGAAATAGGTTTATGATTGTTAGAAAAACCCGCAAATAGAAAATAAACATTTATCATCAACATTTTATCAAATCAATCGTTCTCAGGTAAAAAATAAAATTATATAAGGTAAAATTTAGCCATATGGTATTGGATTATTACCATTTCATTCCTCATCAGTAGTTTATTTCCATTTTACATGATAATCCATAATTATACACAAGTGATCTTACCATGAGACCATGAAATGAATGCACACAAAACAATGAAAATAATGAAATATTAATGACAAATGGGTGGTACGGTGTTATAAAAGGGAAATATATGCTATTATAAATATTATTTTTGTACTTTAATGAATTAATAAGATCATATAAACCATTATAAATGTTTTTATTTTACTCCAAACTAAAGGTAAGTGTAGGGTAAGGTTTTCTTGTCTCACCTTTACTTTTTTGAGATATATTCCTCAGTCAACACTTTATTTCATTTCTGTGGTGTATATGGTAAACTATAGTATATCATGTAATTAATCTAATTATATTAATGAAATTAAAAGTTTCTTTTTATATTTATGAATATAATGTGGAATACCATTAGTCTGATTAAAATGTGGTATGTTTTTTAACATAATTTTTATTCATTGGGTTTAAATTTTACATCATTGATTATGACATGTTAGGATTCTGTGTGAGATTAATATTTAGTGTATAATTATTTATTTCTAAAATTTTTATTTGAATTTACATATGACACACAAATTTGATTCATTTGAAAAATGATCACTTTAATGATATGATATTTACAAGTGACATTATTTTAAAAATTATATTTTTTGTGGTTTCCCTTAAAACTCCAATTTTTCTATGTCTATATTTTCTAGAAATGATTCTGATAATGTTTATACTATTCTATTATGATTTTAAATTTCATTTTTACAATTTATTTAAATTTTAAGGAAATGGTTTTAATGGTTTATTTTTATTTTTTTATAAATGAAGTCATCTCTATCTTTTACATCAAATATATAGAAATAATATTTACTAAAATATACATAATGAGTGTATTTTCTTTCCATCATGACTCCTAAATAAATAAATGTTTATATTAAAATAAAACAATATTATTTTCATATAATTATTTTTCTATATAACTTCATGGATAATTAAAATATATCTTTGAAAATGGAATAGTTTTTTTTAACAATCATTTCAAGTGTTATTTTAAAATTATTTTCCATAAAAGATAAAATTATTTTAATGTAATATATGATTTAATAATGATATTATTCAATTAAACTAACCATATTCATTTTATGGGAGGTTTATCTTTATAATGGAATGATATTTATGAAACTCATTCCTTTCCAATATATTATGCAATGTTGAAATAGTGGAATTATTATGGATCTCACTTTTTCTAATGGTTATGATACGATAAAATTATAATGAAACCCATCCCTTTTGATTGTTTACGATATGATAAATTTTTATATGATCTTGTGAAACACAGAATTATTATTTTTATAATGTTATAGGGTGGACCAATGTATCCTTCCAATGTAATGGGTAAATCATGATATCATATGAGATAAAAATAGGATACAAGCCTATGGCCTTGAAACACTATTTCGAATAGGATCATCCTGATCCACTATGGGAACAAAGTGTGTCTAGATCCACTATATTGATCATCATGGGTGTTAATCTTGACATATGTAATGAAATACAATATTTATGATGGTTCCAGACATATATGACATGATCTTATGGATGATGATTAATTGATAATTTTTCCTCACTCTTATGATCCATATTTTGTAAGGTGATCATGTTTATTCTATAGTCTTGTTTTTTATCAATGAAAGGTTGGTTATGAATATTAGCAGTTATGATCATCATATTATTCTTATATTATTCATACATATGGTAATGTATTTATATATCCTATGTTAATACCTACTCAATATTATGATTTTTGATATGAAGGGTATAATATAAAATGGTTATATTTATGTTCTATATATATATGATCTTGTTATGATTGTGTAATAAATGGTATCTCTTATGTTTACCCTTACTAAGACTCTGGTCTCAAGATTTTCTTATGTTTCTTTTCCATTGGATGGGATGATATTTATTGATTATGATATGGAAAAATGAGTCCATGTTATGAAATAATAAGAGGGGGATGATGCATATATTTCATAAATGAGTTTATTTTGATTCAAGTTTTGTAAAGTCACTAAACCCATATGGTTATGGTCTGGTTTTATTATTTTATATAATGAATATTCACCTATCAAGAACCAATATCTATGTATGAAAATAATGGGTTCATATAGTTGGTATTAAATGCAGGTTTTGTTAATCTTGGGAAACTTATATGAGAACACCTTTAGTTACATCATATGGATATGTCTAACTATAGGCTACAATCCTTGAATTTTGGTAACAATCATGAGTAACCAAATAGTAAGCCTAAGGTTTCATATAGTAAAATATTATTAGAAAATTAGTTGGATTATGTTGTTTCCCACTATGATTAACATTCCTCAAACTATGCTTTTTGTTTTTTAGGTAATAAGAAGAACCTGGAGGATTCATGTTAATGGGGATTGTTATAGATAATGAAATCATCAAACTCATGAGAAACCAAATGAAATGGGATATGGATATTCAATACATGTTATTATTTATGAATAGGAATATCATATTTTTCGGAATAATGTTAACTTTTGTACTTTTCCTGACACATCTAATAAAAAAAATATAGAGTTTCATGATGTATATAGTGGAAAGATAGTTAAATATTCCTCATGTAGGGAATATGTATAGAGAAGTCAATGATAATGTTTCAAATTAATTAGATGATTATTTGGGTGTGTAAAATAAGGTCCCAATGTAAGTAATTTTAATGGAAAATTAAATTTTTCAGTTAACATAATGAACGAGGATAATGCTTTTGAAAAGGAATCAATAAAATTTAAAGGTTTTAATAGTGAATGTATGGGCATTATAAAAATTTATTCCATTGGGGGAAAATCTCATGAGGATAATCCTAATGTTTTTATGTCTAATAGTTATATAATTGATGATAAAGTGACTACAAATGACATATTATATGGAATAAGTATTGAGGAATAAAATGAAGAAGCGTGGTTATTGGTTTTCAAAGGAAGTTGAATGATTGGGTTTAATGAATTGGAATTCAAGAATAATAGTATATATGCAATTTTATAATATTATGGAATAATAAAACATATAAGGTTTTTTTCAATATTTTTTTTCATAAAGTATTGAATGTATATATTGAACAGTACATGTTACAATGAAAAGGGATTGAGGTGGTTCGCTGATATTTTTAGAAAAAACTTGATTTATTGAAAGATATACCTTAATATGTGCATGATGTTAAGATATTAATGATGTAAATAGATTTTTGATTGTATTAAGGAAATTAAAACTGATTACTAATATTACTACAAGGATGTTTATAGATTGATCTTATGTGAGTTTTGGATTTATGGTGTGAGGGAAATATTTGTTTTGTGAAATCATTCATTTTTATAAAATGTATTATTTCATTACGGTTATTACCATGTTTCAATAAAATATATTATAATGATCTCAACATGTTTTGTTTGTGAAAATTAAAATCTATATAATCTTTTTTGAGGGATTTAGGATAATTTTATTATGAGAATTTACTGGGATTTATTTAGATGTTTTAGATTTGTATCTTTTTGAAGGTTCATAAGTGAAAAAATTTATAAATTTTTGTAAAATGGAATTTTGAAAAGGTTATAGATAATAAATTACTACATAAACATGTGAATATTTATGTGTTTTGGATATATTGTTCTATACATTTTTGTGATTACAATTAGAGATATAAGGAATGACTTTTCATCCAATTATGGACCTCTAGACCCACTACTTTTTTATGAATTTTAATTTCAACATCATTTCATTGAATAAGAGATGATGTATAAATTGATTAGGGAAACTCTAAAGTGTGAGATTTTCATTACGAAATGAAATCATGTAATCATATTATCTCAAATGATTTAGATAGAATATGTTATCATATTATCATCTTTTATGATGACGTAGAGGGCATTTTTTAACCCTATTTATTATACCATTTTTCAAGTAATATTATCTTGTCTATGTTATCATTCAATATATATTAGAACTTAATATTTATAATTCAATTCCATGTCCATATTTTCAATTTCTAATCTTGTTTTCCAATTTTGAATCCTAGTTTTAAGCTAACAATCAATATATACATTCCCAATTATGAGAGGCAGATTTATGAAACATTTTTATAATGTGGGTTTCCTTTAAAATAATTTTCAAATAGCCACCTTTAGTTTTTTAACATAAATTTATATTTGTGTGAATGCAATTTTTTTGAAATTGATTTTTTTGAGATAGTAGCATATAAATTAGTTCTTCCACTGATTCCCCCGCAAGTTCATGATGTGTTCTATGTATCTATGATGAGAAAGTGAATAAAAAATACTTCACTTGTACTTAACATAGATATAGCACCACTAGGGAATGATATTTATTTGATGAGAAACCATTAGATATTATATTTCATAGATATTATGTTCCATGAAACTGTACCATGTGCATAGTTAACGTTTTGTGGTGAAACCAACTATTTGAGGAAGGTATATGAGATACTTATAATGTGATGATGTGATGTAGATATATCTACATATGTATGTATATAAGTGATTAATTTGAGAGGAAAATTCATTTTATGGAGGGTAGAATGAAACCACAAAATATTTTATGTTATGTCTCCTTTTAAACAATTTTTATCTCCTTGATATCTTACATTGAATAGAACATAAAACATTAAAAAACTACAATAATATATTATTTAGACATGAAAAATACAAAATAGTCATTAAACTGATGTAAATGAATAATATTGACCATATTTTATAATATATTGTTCTATAAATCATTAGTAATTTATTCAATAATTCTTTTTAATATTAAAATATATATTTTTAAGTCAATTTATTCTACAAATATATGTTTTATTTAAAAATAAATATCTATTGATTTATATTAGAAAATAAATATTTATACTTTTTTATGATTTTAATATATTTGTTTGATTATATGTACATAATTTTTGGATTCATTTTTTTATAATTATGTAAGGATTAATTTTTTAGTCTTTTCTCAAATGTTAAATTTTTTACTAAATAGAAAAAAAATCGATTTTTTAAAACTGTCATTTCACTATACTTGATATATATTCTCTGATTTTAAATTTATCTCAAGGTACCAAAATTATTTTTATGTTACAAATAATATGTGTAATTTCATTTAAAAATTTATACTTTATTTTAGTATATGATCATTTTTTAAAAGATATTTTTCAATGAAAAATTGTTCTTCTTTGTGTTTTGAAGGTTGAATTTTGAATGTAATTTTAAAATATATTTTTTTAGAAATTATCAAAATATTTTCCATTTGTTTAGTAAAAATGTAAAAACATTTTTATATGGTCATTTTAATTTTTAGTCATAAAAATATGTCGTAGTAAAAAAATTATCACAGTATTTGTATGATAATGTGGCAAGCTGATGTTGAAATATAAGATCATAAAATAACTAAAATCTAAAATATTAAAAGGGTGTTTAATGTTTTTATTCTCCATACCCATAACATAAGTCATTAATTAAATTTAAAATTCTTTGTATTTAATTCGTCATAAATTTTGTTGGGTTTAAATAGAAAATAATCATTATTTAATCAATTAAATCCACCCCTCCTCAAGTATAAATAATACTCCTCACCCCCCCCCCCTTTATCATCAATAAAATTTATGTTTTCAAAAACCCATCTAAAAACAATAAAAACACTATCACCACATCCATTTTCTTATTGTCTCACCCAAATATCAATTCCATTTTCCATAGGCGGTCCTTCATGGAGGTGGCATTCCATAGGATACTTTCTCAAATAACCTCTCTTGATTTCTCTTCTCTCTGTACATTCTCTTCACCTCCTTCACCCATAAAATCATAAAAAATCAAGTATCATGTATATAGTTTAAATTTATTCATAAAATTGGTTATATTATATCCTACCCATTTAATATCTTATCTTTTTCAAAGAAACAAAACCATGTCCAAATTATATTTTTTAACCTTCTTTGTGAATAATCATTTTGTTTGTTTTCCATTTCAACATTTAAGGGTGGCCGAAAAAGTATTTTTCTAGTTAATTAAGACTTTAATAGGTTTATAATACCCTATTTTATTTTTTAACTAAAATATAGACATTATATTAAATAAAATGATCTAGTTCATAATGGTAAAAAAAGAGCCAAAATAAACTAAACATATAACATTAACATTTTATAAAATAAATAATCATCATATTAGAAATAATAATTATATATGGGACCATTTAAAAAGTTATCAGTGACTAAATTAAATATAATTTTACATATGGGGTATTATTTCTCTTTGATAATAAAATCAATAATTATAAACAAGTAAACTGACCAAGAAACCATGAAACAAACACTTCTGAAATAAGGAAAAAAATTGAAAAATTATTTATAAAAGGGTGGTAATATGTTTTAAAATAGTAGTATAAGTTGTTATAAATATTATTATAGTTATTAAATTAATTAATAATAGTATTTAAATCATTATAATGTAGTTTAATTTGTGAAAAAATAATGATATGTTTGATGTAATGGTTTCTCATCTCACTTTTACTTTTGTGAGATGTATTCTTAATTTATAACATCATTTATTTTATGTGGTGTATATTCATACTTTTGATTTATAATATCATTAATAACATTTATTACATGGTATTCAATTTTTTAGTTTATAGTTATTTATTTTCAAGGGCGAATGATTAGAGATTTTATAATGTGGGAAGCGATTTTTTAATCTCAATTTCCAATCAATAGGATAACATTTTAATTCATTGGTTTTTCCCTGTAAATATTTAATGTGATAATAAATTTTATTATATTATACATAACTTCGACTTGATTAATGTGTATTTATATCTGATATATATAATCTATTAATTTCATTAATTCTCACTAAAATGATATGTTATTTATGAGGGACTTTTTTTTTAAATTTATCTTTTTCATTGTTTCCAATGAAGCTATCTTTTTTTCTATTTCCATGTTTTCTAAAACTATTTCTAATTTTTTTCTATAATAAAATAATGATTGCTTATATTCCATTTTACACATTTTTTAGTTTTTTAATGATGGATCTAATTTTTTTTATTTTATTTAATGTGGTCCATTGTGAGTTTTCCAATAGAAATACAAGAGCAATATTTTTTACCTTATACTGAATAGGATGATTTTCTAACCATCATATTTATTTATTACTATGATGTTTAATTCAGAAGCATAAAATTTTCTTTTAAATGATAATTTTTCCCTATATTTTTTTTCTCCTTGTATATAGATTATTTTAAAATGGAAATGTTATTTTTATAATAATTATGTCTTGTGATCTTTCAATATTATTTTCTATCTAACATTACATTATTTGAATTTACATTTGATGTAATGGGGATATTAATCAAAGATAATACCATTATTATTTTTATGTTAGTTTTATGCTTATAATGTCAAGATATTTATGAATCACATTCCATTCCTATGGTTTATGCAGTGATGAAATGGTGAAATGATTATAGACTTATCTTTTTCCATAGGTTATGCTATGAAGAAATGTTTAAAAAACCCATCTCTTTTTATGGGTCATGATTTGATGTATTTTTTAATGAAATTTTGGAACACATACGTATGATTATTATTATGTGATGGGTGGGACTGATATCAGCCTCTAAATAATAGTGTAAATCTTCATTTCTCATGACTTCATAATGGGAAAAAAGATGATGAGATTGATATACTATGGGAAACTATTTCATCCTAATCCACTATGGGAAAAAGGACTGTCACGATCCCCTATGTTGATTGTATTGATAGTTTACCCTAACATATGAAATTTTATTCAATATTTATGGTGGTTCTATACTTTTATGATATTACCTGATATGTCGTGATTGATTTATAATTATTTCTCACTCTAATTTTCCTTCATTACTAAAATAATAAAGTTTATTTAATAAACATTTTTATAATATATAATAGGTTGGGTTTGATATTTATATGTTATGATCACAATAAAAATTTTATATTGTTCTTATATGTGATCACTTATTCAAAACTCTTATGTTTATCCTTACCCATCATTATAGTTTTTTTATATGCATTGCATATTGTTCAATTTTTATGTCTATGTTTGGTACACTTATTATCATGTTATTCTTTCATTGTCATTGATATCTATTATGGTTACCCTTATTATGCATATGATATAACCCTTTTCTTATGGTTATATTCCCCTAGATATGAATAAATTTATTGAGTATGATATGTCAAAAAAGGTACTACTTATGATGTAATATGTTGAAGATCATGTAATTGTTTTCTAAACCACTTTTTTATGTTTTCAATTCTTCAAAGACACTAAACCCATATGTTTTTCTTGTTTTTTATTATACTATGTAATTAATGTTCCTTTATATAGATAGAATATCTCTATATGAATAGAATAATTATTCTTCATTAAAATTAAAATATTTTTCCAAATATATAATATATCATAATCTTGAATCATTATATAAATCATGGTAGTTTAAAAAACATGAATCATAATGTCATCAAATAACATGATCTATAAGATAAAAAATCATAAGATATAGGTTTGAGGTAATAACACAAGAATATAAAATAATTTCCTTAGTTAATGATTACAGATAAGACTACCTTAGTGGATACAGTTCACCCTTCATTCAATCATATTATTATTCAAGGTACACTCACAAAACTATTATAGTGCACTGAGTTTATTACAGAACACGGTTCACATCCCATTCATCTCCTTAATATCTCATGATATATCCATGATTACCCATTGAATTTGAGGGATATATAATTTGTATTACAATAATAAAAAATCATAATCCATTTAATTGTGTTCCATAAAATCTTTAAGCATTCATCATATTTCATAACCCATAGAAAATAACAATTTTTTATAAACATTTCAATAATTTATCATATCATAACTGATGGAAAATAAAAGGCTTTCATAAAAATTTCTGCATTATTACAATAGAAAATATTGGGAAATAATGATGTTATTTTCATGGGATCATATCTCCTGTAATTTATATGTAACATCAAAATATGTTATCATAAATTTGATTTTTTTTAAAATTTCACATGGAATAATTCTAACAAAATATAACATATTCATTTTGTATTCATCACATTTAAATCAAAAAAATCCAAAATATTATGGTTTTTTTTAAATATCATTGGAAACATTTGAATTAAGCATCAAATCATTGAGAAGTCATGACAATGATAAATTCATTTGTTGCATTGTATATTAAATAAAGAACCCCTTCATATTTTTTTTAAAAAGATAAAAATATCACGTTTGGAAAATTACAAAATATTTCCATATATACAATTTCTAAAAAATTGAAAATGTGTATAAATAAAAAAAACTAATTATTAAATAATATTAATAGAATAATTTAAAATATTTTAAATAATACCTGGACATGGTATAATATAATTCTTAACCATATTGTAAATAATATCAGTTTCTGTAAAACAAATTTCTCAAAAATATGTTTTCTAAATAGAGAAAATTATATTATTGTATTTAAATTTTATCAATAAAAAATTATCAGAAATTTATTTAGATTATAGATAGGTAGATAATGAAATTTCAATATCAGATACATATTAATAAACAATTACATTATAAAATTGGATTGTAACAAAAAACTCATACCTCATGTTTTATTTTCCTCATATGTTCTATAATATATTGCATAATAAATTAAAAGATATTATTAATATATAAAATAATATTTAAGTTATTATTTTAATATTTAATAGTCATTAATTACATTTCAGAAGCAATTTGTTAATAATTCCTAATTAAAATCATAGTTTTTTGGTTTTATGTTTTTTGTTTTCCTTTTTGAGTTCGTGGTTTTGAACCCAATACATTGATCATGGATAAATCATCTCTAGAATATTAATCATGATAAAAACATAATATATATTCATTATATATATATATATATTAATCCGTAAAATGTAGATATAGAGAAATTAATTACATCATTCCTGGAGAGCTAGGGCATATATATTCATAAATGTTGTTTTAGCTTTTTGATAGACATAAAAAATAATATTAAATAATAAATCAAATTTAAAGAATCATAAAAACATTTTATAAATCCTATATATTTACTAAATATATACTTATTACCGTCCATATAATTTGAAATGATAAAATTAATTGCATCAGTTCATAGAGGTGGTAGTCCAGAAGTACACATAAAAGACATTTTCATTTTCCAATAAGTAGGAATCTATAAAGGTAGATAATTTATTATAATTACATAATAATAATTAAATATTAAATATAATATATAATCTTTACATACATCATAAAAAATATCCATGACATATAGAGATGTAAAAAATGCATATCACTACATGGAGACGTTTGTCCAATCATATGCACGAGTGGTACATTCATATCCAATTTGATAGAAATAAGTGTGAATAATGGTTTTTACCTAATCATATTAACATTAATAATAATTCAGAAAATTAATTTATTATTTTATTTTGAATATCAAAAATTTATAGGAAGTATAAGTATAATTAATTTTAAATAGTCCAGGTAACATGATTACATCCTCTTCCATATGCCTCCTTTATATCCCACCATGAGGATCCTTTGAATTCTAATTCAAGAATAAAATAAATTACATTAATTCTATAGGGAACATTTATAAGAATTTTTTTATTTTTTTGTTGAGATATAAATCTCAATGTTCTATAAATATGAGAAAGTAGGGGTTTCCTTTTATATGTTCGTGAGAAAAACACATGGAATTTCATAAGAGATTAAAATATAATAATTTCATACTCAATAAAAATGCATCAAAATTGACATAGATTAGAAATTTATAAATTATGAGGTTAATATATGTCTATAAAATATAATTTAGGAATTTATAATTCGATAAACATTCCCCTATCACTTAGTTTAGTTCCCCTAGTAAACCCATTTTAACCTTAATCGTAGAAACTAATTTTTTCAGTATTCACTATTAATTATGAAAAATATGAAATATGAATCAAAAACACATTTAAATTATGACTAAATATATGGAATCATCTTTATAAAATTTTATTCATATAATTGGTAGTTTTAACATTTAAGATAATCTTTCAAAGCTAAATTGAAAGCAATTTTCTAGAAAACAAATCTTAAGTATATGGCTTTTATCTACCAAAATCTTACAAAAAATTTATTCAAATAAAATTAATTAGATTATTAATAATATAAATGATAAATCAATACTATAAAAGAATTTAAAAAAATTAAAATATTGAATCTCGGAAAAGATATGACTATTTTAAATAAATATTAGTACTATTAACTATTCAATGAAAAATAAATATTTTTAAATTATCAAAATTTCTCTATATGATATTTTATATACGATTATTTCAAAATAAAATTAATGTTTTCCAAATAAATTTTTAAAAACATTTGTAAAATTATTTCTATTTCTTTATCAAATAAATATATATGAAGAAAAATGTATTTTTGAAGCATATAAAGACATTACTACAATCTATGTTCATATTTATCAAAAAAAAATTATTTACCTAAAAAATTATAAATATATTTATATATTGTTTTATTATTATTCACTCAACCAATTTAAAATATTAGTTATAATTATGTGCTATTTTATTTTTCTTTTTGAATCAAATATTCTTTTATCACAAGCTACCATATAGATGAAATTTTTTTTGAGATAAATATGTCATAAAATATTGTGGAGTCCCATTATGCCCTCTTAAAATGAATTTTCAACATGAAATTTTTTTAGTACAAATAAAAATAGTATATGTCTGTTTTATTAGAGTATTTTGTTCCCAAGTAGTTTTTTTCATTTCTTGATTCCACTAGAGAACATTAACCATGTGTGTAGTTTATTCCATAGATCATTATCTATATGATCTAATTTACTTCTACATGGTTTCATCGAATTAATGATCATACTGTAATATATAAACTGAATTATTTTTGCATATAATGAATTAGGTGCGTACATATTCATGAGAGATACATCGAACACAACATGTACATGAGAGTGTTTTCGTATATGTTTGAAGTCAAAAGCAAATTTCCCTACTCAATCAAGAATACCGAATGAGAAAAAATAAATATGGATCTCTTTTCAATTCATTAAAAATATGAAAAGCCTTTTATATAGATATATTATCTCGAATAAATAATCACAAACTTCAAATTCCAAATTTCACTATTGATTTTAGTTATAAATTATCTATAAATATTAGAAAACAAAATGTCTCATTGAATTGTTGTAACATAATATATCATTTCCATAGCTGACTGACGTCCCAATAGAATTATTTATGTGACATCATTATAAAATATTTGTGTTCTACACTTATTTCTATATAGATATTCATAAGTAGCTCTCTGAATACCGAATTAAATTTTATTATTGTGTGAAAAATAAATTTGAGGAATTTTTTGATTCCAACGACCTATGAAATGCATAAAAAATATCACATCATTTATTATGTTGTATGAATGGTTATATTATATTGTCTTTATATCATAAGATGATAAGTAGTACTGAAGACAACTCTGAATCTATATAATCCTAAATAGTTGACAAAAAATGTGAGGTAATCCTTCTAAAATATGTATATATAATGGAATGTGGTACTCCATGCAAACATAACACTTCATTAAAATATATTCTAATAAGTAGATCAATTTAAAATTATTCATCAATAGAAATAAAAGTTTGATGACTTCATAATATGATTGAAAACAACCCAAAAAGATTATGTCTTTTAAGGGTTTTTGGGAGTCTGATCATAATATTTATAGTGACAGTTTTTCATTTCTAGTCTGGTATTGGTAATTTTTGTAATGTCCCCTTTGACTTATGTCTTTCATCCTTAACTTAACTACATACAATGAACTGATATACATAGTCTATAATTTCACTTTTTATATTTTTTAACAAGAAATACTCTTTGAATTATTTATGCTTCTTCATACTTCCAGGATGAATAGAGATTAATGAACTATAATCTTTATCCCCAAAATCCTTCAAATATGGTTTGTATGAGACAATTTCATGGTTCATAATACATATCAATACACCATAATCATGTTTTAACATAAGAAAATTTTATTTCTTATTTTTTAAATCTACATATTCTATCTATGTCTCTATAATCATTACTAGGATAGATGGTAGAACACACTTTTGAGAAAAAAAAAATTTATCCCATTCTATCAACATTTTCATATCCATGTTTTTCAAATATATAAATATAAGATATCTTGTGCTCGTCAACATTGATACACAAGCAAGATCCTTTTGAAAAAAATTATTATCCTTCTTTTTTCATTTCTAGGTGGTTATTGTATTATTCAGTCATAATATTTATTCAACTCCAACCATTTTCTTTGGAACATATTTAACTCTTTCTAAGTAAATATATACTGCAATATTATATGATAAATATATGTCACACCTTTATTGATAATGTTAATTCCTCAAATTATATAGTGTAAATATTATTGAATGTAACTCTAAATATTGAGTTACATATTTATTATATGGAATCATTAGTTATCGTGATGAATTAGTTATAACCTTGTCATTCAGTATAAATTATCTTCCCATTACATTCTATGATACATCACTAAAGATCAAAAACCCTTATCCAATATTTGTTAGTGTAAGAATAGATATACTGACTAACCATTTCTTTATCCCAATAGAAATTTATTTAGTTTCATCTATCCAATGGAACATATATCCTTTCCATGTTTCCATGGTGATTGGATCAAACTTCTATGTTAATTTTTCAAAAAAGTTTAAAAAAAATCTAAATAAAGGAAACTATGGATATTTGTATTGAACAGATCCTCCATTGTCCACATAGGAAGCGGAAGATCGATCATCCACTAACACAAGCCTACCTCCAATATGATAGGGGCTATAGACCAGTAATTTGTAGGCATATCACATAGATTGGAGGCCTTAGCCTATGGTACCTAAAGACATTCACACACAACATCTCTATGTAATAGTGTAATGATAATAATATAAGTGAAACCAAAATTCAAAGATACATATATCCCAAAATTAGGGTATGAAAAAATTACTTCAAATAAGAAAAATGGTAAAATACATGCTCACCAAAAACTGACAAATATATGACCTACTCAAACGGAATGGGATTTTTGACAAATACAACAACAGATACACACCTCTATATTTCTAGCTCTCTATTCCCTCGCTACTAAAATTCCTCCCTGGACATTATATAGGGGACTTTTTCCTCCCTAATACCTGACATGTTTTTGGAGATCCCATATAGGGGTGGGTATAACAATACCTAGTAGGAACCCAAAAACCACAAAAATTAAAATGTAGAAACTGAATGTCAATAGTCCGCTCGACTGAAATCCAGTGGAGAAAACCTAGAAGGGGTAATAAGTAACTACATATCTATTACATATCTTCTATACAAGACCACTTAGCCCAAATACAATGTTATGTTGATAAAGATATTTGATATCACCGCAAAGATTCCTATAATGAAAAACACATAGTGTTCTCAAACTCCAAGTCTCATGAGTTTCTAACCACACCCCCAACCATAGGATTCTGAACGAGGCTCAAATGAAAAATTCTAACACTAGGACTCACCCCATGAGCCCTTTCATACCTAATGGCACTCATATTAGAGATCCCACTCATTTATTAACTTATAGCTGATGGAACATCACCTCTATCACCAATAGAAAAAATGTAAGAGAACATGATCACTGAGTCTCTACCTGATGAAAGAGAAGTTTAAACCTAGTGGATCTCAATACATTCATACAGGATCTCATAAATTGTAGATTTTAGAATATACTAACACTACTATAAACCTAGATGATCCCAATCATGTAGGAATCACACCAAGAATCATTAAGAGTAACCTCAACCTATATTGAGACTCAAAACCATGATACACAGATTAGGGGTCTAAATCCTGAGTGTTGGGAGATATCACGAACATAACCCAAATTAAACCAACATATAGGTCATTTTACTCATTATGATACCGAAAACCCCATTAGAACCAATAGAAATGCAGGGGATCATATGTATGATAAAACCACAAACACTAGTCAATTCATAATTCCAGATATGGGATTTCTAGCTTTTGGATAATTTCTTTAAAGATACCAAGAACCCCACCTATGATAGATGATATGATTGAGGATCCCACCTTATCCTCTTAGATGGATACAAAAAATCTATCGAAACCTATCATATAGACCGAATTATAATCCTTTATTGAGGATATAATTTTACACTATACACTCATAGGAATGAAAAAAAGGTAGATTACTCAACCGATACTAGTCTACGAGGTCTTAAAACAATTATCCCAGATGAATAATATTGTTTCTCATCTATACCGATAAACCCATGGAAACCATCAAATTCTTCATGTAATACAAAATAGGAGAGGCTACACGTGGAACCATATCAGAGCATCAAAGAAAAATGTTCTTTAGAGAAGTCTCAAACTAGATTACATAGAGTAAACACATAGTACATGACATGTCTCTATAAACTAGCCCCTTGGAATGTCTTCTTTCAGTACTGGGAAAGCATAATTATACTACACAGTGTGTTTCCATGTCATGTAGTGTGTGAAATTATCCAAACCATTGGTCATTTCCTCGCCCACAAACATCCTAGATAGGCATTATACCATACATGGAATTTAACATTAATACAAAATGTCATCCACTTGGTCCATCACAATCACATGTCCTTGGTTTTGATTGTGTATCACAACCCATCCCTATGAAATATGAGCATTTACTATAACATTTCCATTACCCTTGAAACAGAATATATAGGAGTTTATTGGTCCACAAGAACTGAGCTCACTACTAGGAGTGTAACCCATGTAAATGGGGTGCAATTCAAAAAGATCAAATTCCTCAAACAGGAAAAACATAAAGGATGTCCTCATTCACTATAGACCCTGTGATTGAGATTTATGGATAGTAAATCCCTACAAACCACCTAAAACCTCAATGTTTCAACTCAAAACCCATAGTTCTACCCTAAGTGATATATAATAGTTGTAATAGGGGCCTAAAAAGAAAATTGTATAAATTGGGATGAGGACATATAACACATTCATCATCCAGTCTCTTAGAGAATTTTTATGGAATTATGTTCGAAAAAATCCAACAAAAAATTTTCAACTCCATATGGTGATCGTTATCATAAAAAATGGGATTAGTGGAACCCCATATCTATGATGAGCATCATGTCATCCATTTCACAAGGGGGATTCTCCAACTCCTATACCATGCATAAGAACCAAAGGGAGACGTGGTTTATTTATTAATTTAATTTTACTAAATTTATAAACCTCCATATAACACTTCATCAATTGTCACCTCTAACCATGTACCCCATGTCACAAATATTATGGCACTCATAAGGTAGACAACATATTTCAAACACAACTATAGTCTATGATTTCCAATATTGAAATACAATCAGCAGTTAGACAACATTTTTATAAAAACATCAAACATGATATAAAATATTTTATATATATTTATATCTATAAATAAAGGATCTTATGGCCATAAAATTGAACTTCAACTTGATTTATGGATTCATTAATATTCCATTAAATATTAAAAATAATTACATGGAAAACCCAAAGTCACTACACAATCTCCACCTTAAGGATTTTCCTCCCAAAAAGTGACATTATAGGCATGAGTGGGGACAATTATCTATTAACTGGGTCCCCCATTCTAGTGTGTTCTCCTAAGGGTTATTATGCAATCAACAAATAAGAACATTGGGGAACGACAAGGACGAAAAGGGACAGAACAATATTGATCAAAAACATCACCATGTACCCCAAAATGCCCCTCCATACCTACTGTATAGCTCAAATCTGGTTGAAATCATGAAATGAAACATTAATATGTCTCCTAATTCAACCTAGGATGATGAAAACTATGAAATAAATCTTTTAGATTTCATTGGGTCTAGAAGTACACCACCTCCCTAACCCATCACTGATACTAACATAACTCACCAGTCATCATCATACTACGGATGAACCGCACCATCAACATCAATAGCTAGCACTAACTATAGGAACCAAAATGATGTGTCCCACTAGCTATGATTAGTGTAGTAGCGACCTATAGGGAAACTCATATGTGGAATCAAATGTTTTTATGATGATGGTGTAGTAATAACTACACCACAGTAACATGAAAACCCAAATCATGTTCTGTAAAACCATAACAGTTTACTCTACATGAATCAAAAACCCATATTTGATAAATTACTAAGGGAAAAGAACATCGTAAGCACCTATTCTCATAGCACGACTAGTCGCATTGTCAATCCATCTTTCAGCATACTTCTCACTATTTTAAAACTAATCAATATCATGTCCAGTTGAATTTCTATCATTTGAGACCTCACAAAGATAATCTATTAGCTATGCCTCCCCACCATAATAAAAAATAAGAGGGGTAATCACTATAAAATAGATATATTTCACATTATAATCACGTGTCTCACTAATAACAATGATTCCATGAAATCAAGTGTACGTTTAAATAAGACTCCCATGAACCAATCCAAAAAGTAGATAGACCTGGTACATAATCCTACCATCCATCATTAAGGAGATAAAATTATTACTCAAGTGTACATATTGGGTTTTATGAAGACTTATATCTACAAACCTCAGTTTTCACCACATCTCATGAAGAACCATGAGAGAAAAAATTATGAAGAAAAAATTATCGGGGAAGTCTTGGGGTGTTGGTCAATGTAGAATAAATCTCTAATTGGGGTTTTAAACATAGCATTTCCAGGGAAATAATTCCATAACTCAACCAATATAGTAAAAAATTAAAAACTCATAGCACCACTTCATGAATGGTAAAACTATCCATCTCATAAAATTCATCTTTATCTACCAACAAATTAGTTCATCTTTATCAACCTAGGATCCCTCATTTTCAAATGGGTAACTCTCTTATCTATATGTTGGATTAAATGACACACATTAGATGAATCCATGTGTTCATCGATGATATATTACTATTCCAAACAATGGAATGAATTATAGGTCCTCTCTTTGTTTCTATGGGACGATTATATGCGATTCTATCCCTCCAATAGGTTTGGGTCACACTATACATAAGTGTGAAACAGCTAGGATCCTCTCTGTTGGTACCTCCAATAGTTTTGGTCATGTAAAAAGTCACCACTAGTGTCACAATGACCCAAATAGGGGATAAACATATGGAAAAGTGGATCAGAACTATTTTCTAACTATAGTAGGGGAATCATAGCCACATGTAATACCTAGAACAATTATTGATCCTAAAGAAAAGAATCCCCTTCAGGTCAATGCTCATAAATTCCCTTTCTTGTTAGTCTGCCATATCTGGGGCCTTATATGGAATCTCAACATATCAACTCTCCCCAAACACACAATTCAAAGGAAATCTTCTATCACACCTCAACGCTATCCTCTTGGGGTGGAACTGTATCGTCCACATGGTTTAATATTACATCAAAATAACTTTTCTTGGGGGGGGGCATGTAAATATTTATTTTGAGCCTATATACATGGAAACAATCACCATCATAGGGCTCTAACAATGACCGAAGTCACCCAAGATAATCCTCAAACAAGAACTCAAATGAAAAAGGGCATATCAAAATTTTATATAAAAATACTACAACCAAATGGTAAAGGATGAAAATTTTACATTCAATTTTTCTAGGAGCCTCTGTTTCAAAGGACTATATAGCCTACAACTATCCTCAACCCCATCCACCTACTCCTTGAGCCTTGCATGGACAAATTATTGGTGGGGGTGGAAAAATATAATACCATATACCACAATATACTACTCTCCCAACCCTCCTCCATGTCTTCCATCATATGTAACTCGAAGAAAATATTTTATTGAATTTGATGGTGGTCTATAGATGGTCTCCCATGACACGACTCGTCCCCCAGGGCCCGTGTCGTGACTACCCCAAGCGCGCCTTCCATAGGCTAGAGGTTGGTGACTAGCACCAAAAGGAGTATTCCATAAAACTGGGAAGGCAATGCCTTTATAACTTGTAAATTCACATAACTAAGAAAAAAATAGGATACAATCACAATGTAAAAGTATAGAGTAAATAGGGTGTGTATAGAAAGAAAAAGGGTCCAGAATACAAGCCCAACTAGAATGTACAATAAAACTGGGAAGTACATTTAAACTAGAACAACTCCTATGAACACCTATCAAGGATCCTACCTAAAGGGTAGGTATAGCTCTTGAATGGTCTTCACTACGGTACGCCTCTATAATGTCAACCTTCGAGCTACCTCTAGTCCTTGTACCCTCATCCTCGAACAATGTTGTCCTTCGTTTTCCCTAAACACCACAAGGTGAGGGCATAGCCCGTGTAGGGGTTAGTATAACGATACTCAGTATGGACCCCAAGACCCCAAGACCCTCGAATGTATCAAAAAATCCAAAACGATAAATCATAAATCATGAAAACATCTGACAACCCTAGTTCAGTATATGCACATTCATACACATAATTTGTCGAGTAAACCCATCTCAATCATAAGTAAACACACGGCCCAACTCAAAAGCCCAGGATCAACTATACAATGATGAAAAGAATACCACTAAGGTAACACCATGAAGGTAATTACCACAAAGGTAATTCCACATATAAGAATACCACAAAGGTATGACCACGAAGGTAAGTACCACAATGTTAACGCCACACAGATGAATAAAACAAAGGTATCACCAATAAGGTATGCATCACAAAGGTTTTCTAAACATATGATTATCACATAGGTAAAGACTCAGATCAAATTAGGTATAACATTGGTATGGTAGTAATGATGATTAGATGTAACTACTGAATCATTTTACTCTGTTAAGAGGAAGAACCACGTAGGATTCTAAATCGTCAGACCCACGTAGGATCCTAGTACAGCAGACCCACGTAAGATCATAGAGTAATCCCACATGGATATGTAGATCAGATCCAAGTGCGATATAGGAACATAGACCCACATAGGATCCCAACGCATAGACTCATGTAGGATCCTAAGGCACAACCCCACATAAGATCCCTTTCTCATCTTACAGCCAACTACATGGTTCCTGCACTAAGCTCGCTTGATTGTGGGAGGTACCGCTCCTCAAGACACATTTACATACTCCAACATCCACAAATTCCCACAACAATGTATCCCATGAGATGGCCTTGTTATATGGGTCTCAATGCAACATACGGTGTGTCAATCAGACGCCTGTTCCTTTATGTTATTGGCTATTTAGTTCTGAGGCTCCAGTTGGATTCATGTTAAATAAAATAATTCCATACACATACTTTATTAAAAACTCAAATGGAGTATACCAAAAAGAACAACTCGATCCAAGTTTTCCAGCACTTCAGACGGTTCATCAAATGGATGCATGTAGCTCATGTTATGGATGAAAGAGCGAAAAGGGGTTGAAGTTGGTTTGGGTCTGGTCTGACCCAGTCCCTCGGCATGGCCCAGCCAGCCGGCGCGACCCAACCAACTGGGCAGCCCATGTTAGCCTACGGTTGGGTGGCCTCGCGGTGGCATCCACCCTCACCACCACCCAATTGGGTGGTGACCCTTAGGTACCCTGAACTACAGGGCCGTTCGAGTTGGGAGGCCAACTGGCAGGTGCCATATGGCACCGACAGCTAGCACGCAAGACCTGGGTTCCTACTCATCTACCTGGCTGGCTGGAAGGCCACCCCTCATACATATCATGGTTACAAACTGCGCCACCACTAGGGTCCGGCAGTGAGTTTTCTGCCCTTCTTCACCGCCGCAACCTCGTGTTGCGTCTCCTTCATGCCAAGCCACAAGGACACGCACCGATTCCCTTTGTGTAGCCGACCATGCACTAGCTGCCGCGCTTGCTCTGTCGTGGCCCATCTCTGGTGGCACGGTTGCGCTTACACCGCTACCGCGTGCTACCGACGCCAGTTTCTCATACTGATAACCATCCTGCTCGATAGAAAATATTGTATCAAAAATGATGATGCGGAGGGATCGGGCCATGTTTATTTTCCCCTTACCCTCCGTGTTAGATTAGTAGCACTAGGATCATGGGAAAAGATTCAACATAAAATTAATAAATGAAGAATAATAAAAAAACCTCTACCTTGTCGTACATTGGAGGTGTTGAGAGGTAGAAGATGATGTCGAGTAAGGGGATGGTAATGTCGACATTCATCGCTCCCACAAGATTCCTTCGATCCGGCCTCAAGCGCCATCCTCATTCTTCGATTCTAGAGGATTATCTTAATTTTTGAGGTGTTCTTCATTGGAGAGAATGATCCTCCAAAAGCTCTCATCTAAACTCCTCTCCATTTTTAAATTATATTCCCCCACAACAAAAGAGGATCCAACTTAATGTGTTATGATTATTAATTAAATAATTAAAAGTTGACTCATTAATTAATTATGTTGGCATGAATAATTTGAGAGTTGAACTGTTTTCCCACATTAAGAGGGATTCAGGTGGTCCCCACCACCATGAATTCAAAATGGATGGTTTTCCAACTCGAGTGGTCCATACCTCCATAATTAAAAAAAGAAAGGATTCAAAAAGAAAAATAAAATGTTAATTATTTTATTTTTCTTCTTCCACAAAAAACTCAAAAACTATCTTCCACCCTCGACCTACTACTGTCGAGTTGAAGGTCTTATTAACCGAATATCAGTGTTTTGAGTTCAACAGTGCCCTAAAATTTAAATTTCGATCACCGGTTCAAAAGTTATAAAAACATTCTCACACGTTTGTTGATTGTACTTAAAAATAATCAGAAATTAATTTCGGGCACACCGGGCCTCAGAATCATGTAACATCAATTTTTAAGGACTCATAATATTCCCATATAATTATAAAATTTACATGAAAAATCTGGGAGTTTACAACCCTCTCTGTAGCGTGACTGGTTTGATAATGTTGTATGAGATGTCTTCATTTGTTATAATAGATACATTTCCTCTACCGATGATAATTCAGAATGGACTGTAATTACTAAGACATAGAACCTCCATCATAAGATCATCCATTATTGAAGATCTCTTTCCCAGATCCTTTATCAATCCATTAGCATCTAGAAATAATGGTCTTTGCTTCTATGTTCCTAGAAGAAATAATCGGAGTCTGATCAGTCGGAAATATATACACCATGATGGCCCACCAAATCACTCTATCATAGGTGGGAATGAATACAAATCTCATTAAATCCCATATATCCCAATGCAAGCCCATAATGAAGTCCAATTCATGGAAAATGGATCTTGAATCATATCCATAGAGTATCCTCATTGAATTTTCATCCTCACCAAATAATGTACCGTGGTTATGAAACTATACTTAAGCTATAGAATCTCTTATATTCACCTTGAACATAATGTGTATAGATAAAACTATTCTCTAAAGATCTATTTAAATTTGTTCCAAGTTAGAGTCACATCATCAAGGATCTACATCACTAGACTACATCATCACCCAAATGATCTATATAGAATCCACTCATCTAGTACCAAAATTTGATCAAGAGGTGTCCTTACAAGGAGGAAAACACATAATATTATCATCATACAGTCATAATCACCCTACGAGTATTTCATACCCAGATTCTGGTAAGGTCTATGGAACTAAAACTCATGTACTAGACTTAGTCAGCGTGTATCCTTTCCCTGAAATATGGGTACAACATGGAACTCATCATTTGGATATATATTTTTAACCATCCAAGAGATACCACCTCTTATGAAAACCCATGCATTAAATATTCCTCATTGGGTGTATCACCATCAATGTCCCTCCATGTAATATGATATGGTTTTCCTTATTGTGGAATATTGAAATAGAATAAAGACACACCAAGGTCAATGATTATATATGGGGAGAATAATTTTGTAGTACGTGAAATACAACTCAGTCCAATTTGATTCATGTACCAAAATTTCCATAAAACCAGTGTCTACATGTAATCAGTCCACCCACATGGTGTTAGAGTCTATGTGAATGGGTATGTCGACCTCCTCAAAACACTAGAGTCTCAACCCTAAAAGAAGATCTTGATAAAATTTAATATCATATCCATAAATCACATATCAATCTCACAATTAAAAAACTACTCTCATTCTGAGAAGGTACATATTTTGATACCACTAGGTAAGGTCTTGGAAAACTGGGGTCCACCTTGATGAAGGAATGATAAGATGAAACTACCTCATGCCTTCAAAAATTATCCCAAGGGCTACTGACTACTTCTGAGTAGTCGTATCACACACATGGGATACTTTATCCTATTGAACTTATACACATGAACATACAAAATCTTCAAGAAAAACATCATAGATTATATTGTAACTAAATCAATAATGAATGCATACAACTACACCCATATCAGAGTTTTATAATGGAACTAGAAAAAGATAATAGAAGAAAAATCCCACAAAAAATGGAAAAATAATCTGATTCATAGAGAAGGTGGGGACTTCAGTTAAATAAAACCAGTCGACCACACCCCGATATATGTACTACTCTATGCTCCACCTACTCTAGTCTTTCTAGGAATCCATCAAATGGATTCTATTCTGCATAATACATATCAAGTATTGGTGTATCCCATGCATGGGTGATTATAACAATATATATTAATGACCAATAATCTTAAAAATAAAATGTTTAAACTTAATGTTAAGAGTTCTCTTGACCCAAATATAGAAGAGAACCTCCAAACGAGAGAGAACAAGGAACACAATCTTGACAACTCCTTGGATATACATGACTAGTCATATCTACTCAATATGGTATGATATATATGTTATGTTAAATCCTCTTAAAGATTCCTATATTAACCTAGATAATCACATCTCTGACATCAAGTCTCATTATGACCCAACCTCACAACCAGCTATAAGATTCCACTTGATGCTCAATGGGAATACACATCTAGAAGAACTCAATCCATGAGCTATAACAACAAAAATGTAATTCATCTATGAGATCTCACTCATATTGTTTCTCAAAGCATATGGAATATTCTCTCTATCCTTGATGGTGTATAACATTGATAAAACATCTTTAAGCCTCTCCCATAAGAATATAATGTTATAGCCTAGTGCATCTCGATACATATATTGGGGATCTCACCCATCCACAATATGAGACTTCACTAACCCTTCTGGAAACCTGGAAGATCTCACTCAGATAAAGAATTACATCTACGACCACTAGTGGACTCCAAAATAAATACCAAGACTCATAACTAATATATAGATAGGGGATCTTACTCGGGACAACTAGTAGAAGCTACAAATCACAGTTAGATCAGAATTTCATGTAGGATATTGTACGAAAAAATATCACAAATCCCAATAAATCCATCCTACGATTAATGGATTGACTAAATGAAATGACCAAAAAATATACTAATTCCATCATGATATATAGGGTATCTCTTCCCTGAGTATGATGGTCATGAATAAACCATATACCCTAACTAGGTAAGATGATATTAAAGAGAACCATATTCTAACCTCATCATGGGATAAACAAACCATATCTAAAACCCTCACATATAGGTGATCAAATCTGATAATATGAACATAATTAAAAATTATACTCTAATATTAAATAACATTGGGAGCTAACTCAACTGATACTAGTCCACATGAATCTAAAAGAAGATTGATTCTAGCATCAGCTCATGTCACATCTCTGATAACAAACCATTCCCACCATTGAATATCCTGTTGAAGACTAATTAAAAGAGGATACTCACTATCCTCTATTGGATTCTTCAAGATACAGATGCATGAGATATTGGTAGCCAAGGTGTGTAGAATGTGTATACCCATAGTACTAATAATATGATCCAATGTATTATGTTTCTTGGATGTGAGGAATAAACAATGTGTACTCCTATAATACATGCCATGTGTTCAATATTTATTAATGGGAAATCTCTATAATCCAATCAGACCCCCCGATTTCCACTTGAAACACTCATATCTATATCTAAGGGATTCTTAGCTCTAATAACAAATCTCTAAAAATATTTCACAATTAATAAAGGAAAATTATGCTTTCAATATGGAAATTCACCTACCTAATTGAGAAATGTTGTTTCTTCAGCATCAAAAGTTTTCTTGAGACTAGCTACACCTCAATCTGGTGATGATTGTTGTAAAACATGGGGACCATTAGTTCCTCCTCTACTCGGTTCAGCCTCAACTCATACATCACAAAATGGGTCTCCAAACACTTTTCCGCTCTGTGTGAAAACCCAAGGGGATGTGTTTAGATTAATATGTAAATTTTATTAAATTAATAATCATCCATTTAACACCCCACAAATGGTCATCTCTAAATGGGCACCTGATCCTGAAATAATTAATGTTTCACCAAATGTAAACAACACGTTCTAATATCAATAGGGTTCTATGATTTCAGATTTGAAATTATACTCGATATTTATATCAAAATTATAGAGAAATTATAAGCATACTATATAAAATAATTTTTATTTTTTATATATATCCACACCAAGGATATCCTTAATATGGAATCCCATGAGGACTCAACCCATGGATAAAGAAATATTCTTATAAATATTCCAAATATTTACTGGTAAAAGAAAAAGTAACTACAATATTAGTTATAGTATTTTTTCTATTCCAACATTAAATAACTTCTATAATTTATGGATCCACTATTATTCCATCTACTGGTGTAAAATGACCAAAAATTGTAACTTTATATATCAAAATTCGACACATGGTAAATGTTTTATATAACTTGTCCTCCTCTAATCTCTTTATTAAAATAATCATGTAATCTTCATGATATTATTTTCATGTGTAATATTTAATAATACCATATATAAAGACTACAACAAATTAATCAAGGTAATCTGAAAAGAATATATTCATCAAATTCATGAAGATATAAGTGTAATTTGTAAGATCTAATAGAATAACAATAAACTAATAAAGTGCATACCTAAAAAAATAAATTTTTCTTATATATGTCATTAATTATAACATTCAAAATATAGTTTATAGATAAAATATCAATCTTGGTAAAATATTTAGCACTACATATTTTATCAATCAAATCACGAATACAAGGCATATGATTCCTATTCTTGATTATGAACTTATTCAATTCCATATATTCATTATTGAGTTCCAAAGATCCATATTTATTATAAATAATAGAACATGTGTACCCCTTGTTGATATATGTTGAATAACAAGTCCCTCATCATGATACCCCAAGAGTTTCTTCAATATTTCTTATAGCTCAATTGAGGCCATTCTTTATAAATCCATTGAAATAGTTTTAGAACCAAGTTTTTTGTTATATTGAAAACTAAATAACATGATTCATAGGGTGAATAGTTATCTCTTATAAAATACATAAACAAATACCCATAAAATTGGAATATTAATGACGTTGAGTTCCCAAAACCATCTAGGACAAACACCACATTCAAATAAGAATGGAGAGTCATTAAATGGAGGATATTTACACTGGATGATAATATATATTTTCACACATATATATGATCATATCTGTCATGGTAATATAATATATGGAATCATTTCTATATACATTTATATTTCATTTATATAAATAAAAATAACCCATGCTTGAAATTAAAAAATCCATAATAGAAAGGATAACATGTTCTGTAAAATGTAAATTCCCAAAAATGTCAACCAAAGATGAATGATATCATCTTACTATTAAACGTTTTAATTACTAATATAGAATCTGATGGTTGGGACTAGTATTGTGATTCCCTTAGAAACATATTTATATATTAAATTTAGGATGGATGCATAATCAAATATGAGATTAATGGTTCTAGAGTGTATATTATGTGTAGATATTTCAATTTCATTTTTTTATCCCACTTCAGAAATAGTAACCGCATGATATTTCTAATTTCTCATGTATTATGTGGTTTTTTAAATAATTCATCATCATTTTCCACCATACATTATCACTAGTAATAATAATTTTTATACTACATTTATTTTAACCACTGAGTGTGGTTGGATCATTTAATGGTGCCTTCTCCCCATAATAAGATATCATCACATTCTCATGACTTCAACATTCTATTACCTGATTTCCATCCAATCCATAATTAAATTCATTACCAGGGCCATTATAAAAATTGCAACTATGTTTCCTTCCACACATCAAGCACGAAGAAAATAAAATATTCTTTTCTCCATGGTTTTAATTATATAATTTCATATGAATTAAATCGTTCTTTTCTTATCAAAACAACGATATTGCTGGAGAATTTGTTCTCTATTACTCCTTCATATTATATAAAATGATTTCTTGATATCTATTGATGTACCTAATGGATAATTTAATTTAGAGAAATTTTTTAATGAACTAAATAATTGATCAATCATACATTCACATTGGATGATAATAAAAAAAAATACATAAAATGTCTTATAAAATTATTCTCATAGGTTTTAGTGGATTCATCATCCTTATAATTTATCTTAAGGAATTACATGTCTATTTTAATATCAAGAGTGGGAGGAGTGTCCTTATTGAAAAATAAGCTCCTAAATTTAGACCATTCAATGGATTCAATCTAATAATTTTTTATTATTATTTTGATAAGACTCTATTATTTATCTGCCTCTCTGTAAAAATGATTAATAGATAAAATAAAATTTTCTTGTTTCAACAATTTCTGAACAAAACTATCTTTTCAATTGTACTGATCAATTTCCTAGAAACTAGGTGAATATTGGACCCACTAAGAGAAGGTGTTTTTTTCCTCCATAAAGACTCAACTAAACATTATTCCCCAATTTTCTTATATGAATTATTAGTTTGATTAATAGGTTGTCAAATCATTGTAAGAATAGAAAAAATTATTTCTAATTTCATCTCCCATAAAAATTTGTTTCTTGGGAGGAAAATCATTTCATTTTCCTTTACATTAAACATTATCATGGTTATTTCTAGTTCCAACCATTTGAAAAACACTATAAAGCATTGTATAGGGAACATTAATCATAGTGTGGTAACCCTTAAATCGATAAAATCAATTATAGAATTTCAAAATAATGTAACCTTATTATCACTCTATGCCGCTTTAGGTTTAACATATATCATTCACGATTATCATCTATTAAAATACTTCATGATGGTTCAAAATGAAGAAGTAAAAAATGACGATAAATATTCTTTGAGACTTTCAAACCATGTGCGTCGTAAGGAAACACTCACCATGAACCATAATGAGGACCGATATATAGAAAACCAACTCTTTTTCAAGATCGTTACACCAAGATGAATATGATCCAAATCCAGACCAACATATAGTATCCATAAATGGATTATTTCTACTAAAACAAGATAATCTACTCCTTAGAAAAAAATTGGATGTTATACTATTCATATACTAATTCCTTTTGTTTTCACAATATTTATCAAATTTTAATCCCCAAATATTAACTAATAGTTCCCTTTGATACCAAATATAAAAACCCATACTACTCATACATAAATATTGAACCTTATTAAGATAAATATTCAAAACATTTGACCACAAGACATTCCTAAGTACAATAAAATTTATGGTATTTAGATACTAGATACAGAGTTATTATATTTCATTATTTATCTCCAACATCACTCCTAATGATCATCCAACATAATACTTTTCATTGACACACCATAATTAAAAAAAAATCCATATCCTAGGCAAATGAAACATAGGAATGGGTGAGCTTAGATACTCAGTATTGGTATAAAATAGATATATTGATAATCAATTAAGAACAACATGTTCATGTCTATATAAGAACATTATCTTGATATTCTAAAACCGACCTAGCATATAAAAGAACATAATCATGAATCATGGAATAAATTTTTTTAGTTTTTAAGAAATTAATTACAGATTAATTAATTAAAATATTTTATGACATTATAACATTAACAATAGACATATGTTTTTTGCATACACATCATCATTGAAAAAATTTCACTAGTCAAGTATCACTTCCAGTAGTATCATAGGGGATTATTTTTACCCACATTCCATTATATCCTTAGTCAAAGATCACAACCATGAATAAAATAGTGGATTGAGTCCTATACTGAACTAGGATCAATCACTATTTTGGTCCATATTATCGTAAGAGATATCCATAATTACATTTAGAATTTATGGGATATATAATTCTAGGACCACCCATTACATAGTCATATCAAATTATTAGGCAGGACAAAACATCATAAAACGTTCATTTTATATGGAAAACCTTTGAGAATTAATTGTTTTTATAAACATTCAAACAATTCATCATAGAATTACCTAGGGAAAAAATAGGCTTCATAAACATCTTATTTTCATGAACATAAACCATCTAGAGAAATAATAAGGATGGTATCATTGGATAATATCCCCAATAAATATTGTGTAACATCAAAATATGTTATTATAAAGTAATATTCTTTTTAAATATCTCATTTAATATTTCATGATGAAAACTCCTTTTTTATTATTGAAGAACTTATTTCAAGTCAAAGATTTCACGTAAATTAATGAAAATATTATCAACCAAATTAAAATTGGAAACGTATAATTTAATCTTTAAATCATTGATTTTTAATTATTTAAATAAATTGTATTCTTACAGTGTATGATAAAACCAATATTACTTTCATATTTGGATTAAAAAATAAAAATTAATTCATTTTAAAAAAATTTAGGAATGTGTATTTTATAAACCTTATATAAAAAAAATAAATGGAAAAAAAGTAATTAAAACATGCATAATATAATATTAATACATTGTTGATAATATTTTAAAGAAAACATGAAATAGAAAAAAAATCATATCCATGGTGGAAATAATGTGTCTTTTACATATAATTATTTTCTCAAAAAATTTAAGTTCCAATGTGAATAAAATGGTATTATTAAATTAAAATTCAATGAAAACACAAACGAGATTAATATTAATTATATAATTGAAATTTATATAATGAAATTTATGTTTTATAAACTTATTTATAAACAATACCCGTAAAAATATTATTGAAATATAAAATTGTTACATAAAGTCTTTCTTCCATAAAAAGTCATCTAAAATACTATATTATAAATCTAAATTTATAATACTAATATTATTGATTATTTTATTACATAAAATAATGTATATGATCCACTTATAACACTTCAACACACATTTCTTATAAATTCATTATTAAAATCATCATTTCCGGGTGATAATTGTTTCATTTTTATGTGATTTCCAGTTTACTACTTTTATTCTATATACATTAATCGTGGTTCCATAATCACCATAATTTTAATAATGATATTAAAATAAAAAATATTAAATATATATACATTTATATTCATCTAAATAAGTTATATATATGTAAATTAATGACATTATTCATGTATACTAGAGGCCCTACAAATACATGAACATTATTTTCACTTTTCAAAATATGGAATAACATATTAATAAATTATAATAGACCAAATAATAATAATTTTTATATAATATATGTCATATATATTAACTAGATATATCCTAATTACCATCCATGTAAATCATGATGGAAAAATGAATCAAATCACTTCATAGAGGCGGTAGTCCACCCGTAAGTATGAGCGACGTTATCATTTTCCATCAAATAAGTATGTAAGAAGATTGATAAAATATTACAAGAAATTAATATATAATATATATAATATAAAAATATAAAAAGTTTCATAAAAACCATTCTTGAATGATTTTGATGTAAAATAAATTGCTACACATTATGGAAGTGGTTCTCCACCTATACGCACAAGCGATACATTCACATAAAATTTGATTGAAATTATGGTGAATAATTATTGTTAAATAACAAAAAAAAAATTATATTTAGGTACCTATTATATTATATTATTTATAATATCAAATATTTAAAGTTTATATAATAATCAATAATTTGATATATTTCTGGTAAGATGATTACCTCTTATTGGTTATGCATCCATTAGATCCCATCTTAAGGATCAATGAGTTGGTATTTTAGGAATTAATACCCACTAATTCATGGATAGAGAATTTTGTAATAAATTTTTTTAGGATTCTGTAGAGCTATATAGCTCAATCTGTGTATATATGAGAAAGAAGGGGTGTGGTTTTATAAGTGGGGGATGTGACACACATTAAAATTCGTAAAAGATTAAAATATTATATTTTCATACTCAATAAAAATGAATATTTTTTGAAAAATATTCTATCTTGGGATATAATTATGTCTAAATCTATATAATGGAATTTAGAAACATTTTATTGGAATGATTATCGATATTTATTATTATACCACCGATAAACTCTATTTATCATTAACTTCATAGACAAAATGTTATGTTTTCTTACATTTCATTACGACCCAAAAATAATAGTAGTATTGTAAAAATATGAAATAATTATTTTGTATATATAATAAATTTTTGCATATTTAGTACATAAAAAGTAATGATTTCAATTTCCAATTAAACTCCTAAAATGCGATGAAAATATATTTTATAAAAAAAATTACATATAAAATATTTTTATACAAAAATCCAACATAAATTTGAATCAAATTACCATAATCAGATTAATAAAAATATAAATAAAAGAATTTTATATTGAAATCATTTTCACATTACACTATTCATTTTAAATTATTGAAATGGAAAGACATTTATTAATAAAGATATGTATTTTTCACTTCTCATTGAAAAATTAATATTTTAAAAACATTCTAAAAATTTAATTATAAAATAATTTTTAAATGTTGATTTCCAAAATTATTTTATCTTTTTTGAATAAATTTTGTAAATGTTTCCAAAATTAATTTAAATATTTTTTCACAAAAAAAATTGAAAACATTTTAAAGGAAAACTGAATTTTTGATGAATATGAAAACATTAAAAAATTGAGTATTTATTTATCAATATATTGTTCATACATAAAATAATAAAACATAATTTATAAACTCTGGTTATTACAATTCACTCCACCATTTTAACATCTATGTTATAAAAGTATATTATATTATGGTTTATGTAGACATGATCATGTATGTACTCCATGATATCAAATTTATTAAATTAATTTTAAGTGAAATAAATCATAAAATCTAGTGGTTTTATATTATATCTCCCAAAGTTAAATTTTTATGTTTATAATGAGTATATGTAATTGTTAAAGTTCCTTTTTTAAGTATCATGCATTCAATATTTTGGTATATTTGATTCTCTTATTAGAAAATTCAAATGTTCTAGACTGAAATATATAATTTGTTTCATCAATAAATGAATTATCTCATTGCACTATAACTTTTGTAAACACTACCTTTTCATATGTTACATCATTATTTTTTTAAATACCTTATAGAGGTTTATTATAACATTCTTCTTGTTATCCAACATCATTTTTATTATTTAATTTAATTTTCTTATTATATTTTATTATTTTACTATTAGACCTTCTATGTTTGTCAATTTTTGTTTCCCCCTAGGTTAAAAGTGGATGTGATGTATTCAATGATTTTACCTTCCCTGAAATATCAAACCTCAAAAATTAAAATTTTAAAAAAGGATCTCTTTTTAATCCATAATCTGACATTACTTATCTAATATTTTTTCAGCCCACTGTTGCCTTCTTTATGTCTTAATATTTCAATCAATAACATCCTTTTCTAAACTCTCTTAGAATATTACATGGAGTCATGTTCTTCCTCTATGTAAAACACACATTATATTAATATTAATATTCTGATGTTTATATTTTTTCTTCCTCTTGTTCCATGATCACTCTTTAAGAGACATGTTGAAGGGATTCTTCATTGCCTCACACTTCACTCTTAGACAGTACTTCTTCAACTGAATGAAAGCACCTTATGATGGAAGAAAATGAAATATTCTTATTTCTTTTGGATTATGTAAAGAAGAATATATATTAAATGTTTTTAAAGAATATTCCTCCTTATCATTTTCTATTTCACATTATATAGTATATATAGATGAAAAATTACCAACTATTAAATAATTTAAAAAATTTATTCATAGTTTACCTTTGAAGTAGTCTCTATTATCTCTTCTTATGCTTTATAATATATAAAAAAACTATACATATATAATATTACATGCCTTATATTTCATTTTATTTGTCATTATTATACTATATCTATATACGTATTTGATATTTAATGTATTATTTTTTTCATTCCACCCCTAACTATTATGTTTTTGTCCCTTCATATTCTATAGTAGATGAGTGTAACATAGAGTTCATCAATGGTGGAGGAATCAATATCTCTATATTTCAGTGATATGACCAATGTATAAATTTTATATGGAATGATCCTCATGATTTTTTTTACCTAAGTGAAAAAATCTAAAAATTCCATAAGCCCTCAACTAGTTCTAAAAATGATATTTATATTTAAAAAGAACTCATCAAAAATTTCTTTCACTTGAATCTTGATGTAATTAAAATACTATTGACTATTTAATCTTTTTTTATTTTACATTATTATTTCCTTCATAAATATTTCGAATCTTCTCACAAATATCATTAGTAGTTTTGAATTTTACAACACATGGGTGATCCTTTTCAAAAAAAGATTATAAAAATGTATTTCTAAGCCTTTCCATAATTTTAAATGTTTAGTTTTTAATTAGGTTCAGTTTAATAGCTTTGCTAGGCATAGTGAATCCATGTTTAACTATATTGAGACTATGAATACCATTTGATGTAATTTAATGAACCATTATCTCTTTCCAATTAATAAATCCATTACTATCAATGTATGAGTTGTTTTATATATTCACATAATAATTTTTATCAATCTTCTATACATGAGAGAGACACCATAGAGTAGATTTCCCTTTGATACTAAATTTTTAATCTCATAATGTGTGATACACCTGGTGGTGGTAAATAAATGTGTAAAATTATCTAAGGCCTATTTTACTATCATGTTTATTCTGAAACTTTTTGTCTATATTATCATTGATTTTTGAAGAAATAGATAGAACACAATTGTTAGCAAGGTTCACATCCTTTATTGATCATTTAATCCCTAGTGTGTCATGTTTATTATCTCATACACATAGTCTGATTTATGTTACCAAAAATACATGAAAATGAATATGACCATGAAATAATACATTTTTTCACCATCGTGTTAAAAAGTCATATCAATATAATGGAACACCTTATAGAAAGGCCACTAATGGAACATCAATTCTCCATATGGACTCTTAAAATTTTGATCTTCTTACCCTTTCATGCATAGAAATTTCCTCAGGTAAATATAAAAATTTATTTTTTCATACCTAATTGTATATATATATACTATTATCATAATTAACATGATATTTATTTTTTATAAATAATTGATTTCTATAGGTTGAATCACTTAATGATTGAATCATTATGTCAAAATGTCATTCAATATATTTCTTAATGTATGAATGAAGATTGATTCTTTCATTTTTATGATATATAAATTATTAGGGTCTTTCATTTTATTGAAAACATATTATATTCCAATAAAAATAATACATTTTTTTATCTCAAAAATTAAATGTATTAACTTCACTTGTCATTAAACGGATCGATGACACATCTTCTACAAAAAAATAATGAGGTTTTGTCCCCTTGTAATTTTTTTCATGTTCATGAAAGAATATATATTTTCAACATTTATATTAAAATTGTTGTGTAGATATCCTCTCATCCTCCATTAATATTACATTAATCATAATTTACATGATTATTATTGTAAATTATGAGTAAAATCACATACGGATTAACTATAAAAATTTCTTCCAAATATAAAATTCTAAAAACATATATTTTCATATATATGAATCAATTTGAAACAATTAACTAACTACATAAATAACTATACCTTTGAATATCATTTTTATCCTAGATTAACCATGTAAAAAATAAAATGACCATGCCAATCAACTACATTTCAAACTCATCATCAATCGTAAGTCATGATTAATCACATGTATAACTACAGATCAACTATGAGACTTGATTAACCATATGGCCAAACTCAACCATCCTAAAAAAATTACCTCAGGTACATATTTGGATTCAATAAAATTTGGTAGAACCACACATAGTAATTTGATATATCATTAGGCACATGTCACTATTTAATACAATAATTCTATGAATCAGTTAGTGGAATAATTGATTAGGTATTTGATTTGAACATTAACGATATAAAACATATAGAATAATATAAACCTCAAATAATATCAAGAATATCACAAAAAAATATCAAACATAGGTATGGAGCATTTATTCCTTGTCTTACTTCATAAATATATCGAAGAAAATTCTTTTATAATCTATTTTAAATAGTATATTAATTTAATTAGTACATGTATTTAACATGAATATAAATTCATCAATTTCTATACATAATATGTGTTAACAATATATACAACCCAAAACTTAGGAGGGTTCAACACATTTTTTATGATCTAAAATTTCAACATAGCCTAAAATAATCATTTTAAATATTGATTAAGATAGCCTAACCAAAAAAATGATATTTCCATGTTCAATCATATAATTCACAACCTATATATTTCTAGGATAATCTAATTAATAAACTATGATTTAATTTCCTATGCACAACCCACTAAAAATAAATAAATATACTTGGAGATAACTATGATATAGTCAAGAATTATGAAGAACACATTGGTTTCTAAAATAGATAATTAATGTATTGTATGTATTATAAATGTATATAAGTTGATAATCTGCCATAATTAGAATTTAAACCTAGTTCTAGACATGTAAATTTTCAAGATATTTCCAAACCATATTCACCAAATTCTATCAATGTTTTTGAATATATATATAACCCTCCATGAAGATAGAAATGTGTTATGGAATAAAAATAAATTTCAAAATAGAAGGATTTTATTTAATAATAAAACGAATTATTTTAGATGGATTGTAGGACAATAAGGTTTTCAAAACAATGTTCAAAATTATAATTATATGAAAAACAACCATTGTTTTATCCATGGAGTAGTATTTTACTTGTGAGGAATGTTCATATTGAATTAAATAAAGAATTATCTTAAGCATTTTCGAATGATAATGTTAATATTTATTTCCATGATACAGTGAAATAACATCTAATGTATGCCATGTTTTGGGTTTAAATGTTTCCTCATAATTGGAAGTTTGTGGGAGGAGAAAATTCAAAAATTCAGAGTAAAGATTCTTCCATGATTCAATGTTATCTATCATTAAAATTATGAAATCTTGGTACATTCACCATTTGTTAAACCAAAATGGTGTGCTAACTGAAATATATAATTATGGAATTTAGATCATAAATAAATACGATGGATCATTCATCATAAATTTACATGGTATAATGTTGAAAAATCTATGTATTATTATTCAATTATCAAGTTGAATCACACCAGACCACCTAGAAGTATTCTGGATTTTTTGTTATAAGAATGAAAAAAAGGTGACTAATAATTCTTACATTATGTATATAGAATGTGAAATATTAAAAAAATATCCCTTTAAATCATGTAATGTGATTTATGCAATCCACTATGGAAATGAATCCATTTCACAAGGGAAATTAGAAAATAAAAATGGAGGAGAAATTGATTATTTTATGATATCATTATGCAATAATTATTCTATAGAATATCATTCAACCCACCATGTGTACATGGATGATAGTTTTTCTATAGAGTTATATTCAAATATAAAATATAATGAGTAACTAATTAATGAACAAAAAATTTAATTTTTTTATATTTAACCTTATTTATATAAACATTAAAATGATTCCTATAAAAATAATTGAATACTGAAAATATTGTATATTATAATAGTTGTATTTCATATTCTTCGATGACCTTCAATGAAAATTCAAAAAATGTGTGTTTTGATGAACAAATTTTCTGTATTCATAAATTAAATAACAAAATTTCAAGTCAATTAATAATGGAATTCTAAAAATTTATTGATATTTATATATATAATTTAGATAAAATATATATATATATATATATTAAATATTCAATGTATTTTGAAAAATAAACATCTGTATAACCTACAAGAATAATTTCTAATATTGTTGAAATTTCAACATATTCTTATTTTTTAGACATTTAATGATTCAAATTAATTAATTTTCAACCTATAAAATCATATTTTACAAGTGAATATATCAAAATGAGTATAAAATGAAACCCTTAAGTGAGAAGCTAAAATGTACAACCTTTAATTGTAATGATATATTTTTATTTCCCATATATATTGTTCTACTAATTGATCAAAAACAACATCATTTATAATACAAAATAGAATACAATAATTTATTATATAGAATTTTTTTTACTTCACTAGAAATCGTCCACCAATTTTCATGAAAATAATCATATCACATATAAACTACAAAAGTATTTGTTAATTTTAAATAAATGCGGAATACACAATTTTTAAAATTTTTATGAATGATAAGAGTCTCGTTATTGGTTCTAGACGATTTTTTCCAATGTTTAATTGTCAATTGGATAGCCCTACAAATTTTTTTTAAAATATAGTTATTTTATCATTAAAAAAATTAATTCCTATTATCCATCCCAATAAATTGATATTTAAAATTTATTATAAAAATATCTACATAATGATATTAAAATAGTACTTTATTTTATTATTTCATGACCATGTTCTTGAATGTAAAATAGATCAGTTAAAATAATTCTTTATTAATGTATTTTCATGTTATATTAAAATAAATATCATCCATGATGATATAGAAAAAAACACCTCTCATTTTTGTTAGCTAATATTTATTTTTAGAGAATTAATTTCGTCTTTTTTAATCCTCTAGGAACATCTCAAAGATATATTGTCAGTACTTTTGGTTAATTTTAGTAGCACAATATATTGTTTTACCTGGATTATTTTATAGTCTATTACCCATTTTTTATGTTTTTTTAATTTGATTGGATACATTTCATAAAACATACATTGAGAAAAAACATATGATCAATAATGAAAAATTCTATTTCATGGTATAAATAGGAATTATGATTTACTATATTATTTCTAATAATGGAATACACATTGAACGATCCATGATTGATATCAATTTGTCAATCCCATGTCCATAATTAGTGTTGGATGTATGATATTTTCATAGAAATTCTAGTTTTTATATAATATTTGTTATAATGACCTCGAAGAAGTCATTTTTTTCTGGATCTCGCCATAAAGAATGAATTTTTTTCGTTTTTTATTATTTAAAACAATATTTTGGTATTTCTAAATAAAAATTATACCATCAACCACTATTCAATCACCGATATGAAATTTTATTTTTGAATTTTTCATTGATTCATCAAAAAATTCCCTGGTGTATTTTTTGGGATAATGACTTCAAAATAAATCTCATGTCAAGATTATGTATCTTGGACTCTAGATCATGAACTAGAAAAAATCAACACCATTTGAAAGGAGTTTCTAATTTTTTTCATTTACAAATATTTAGAAGATACATAGCTCTAGTGTAACTTTTTTCACTAACCATTCTACAATTATATTTTTAATGAATAAACATTAACAAAAACCATGTTTTCTAATTTCATATTATTCTATCAGGAATTTAAAATTGAGTGTATCGATAGTAATTGTTTTATAAGTTTTGTGTTTTACCATTAAATAAAACTACCAAATATTTTTGGTAATATAAATAAAATATATCCACCAATAAAGTAAAAATTCCTTGATGAAAAAATGAATTCTATAAATATTCGTAGATAATGGTTTTCTCTTGAAACTATAATTTCACCCAATAGTTGAATATATAATTTCATTGATTTATAAGCCCTAAAATTTAGGATATTTTAATTGTTTTCTAACCATAACAATATGGACAAAATTCTATGGTTTTAGGACCCATAAAAGTATATTTTAAAATACTGTGGTTTCCTAAAACAATAAAAATTGATATGTCAATATTATTATTTATAAAACATAATAATAGAGCTAGAAAAAATATGATACACCATTGTCCCCATTCATATACTCACACTCTTCCCCCACCCATTTTTAACCTCTTCCATCACCACCTCTAACCTACGCTCTTCCCATATAACTATTTTAATGATAGAATATCCACCAATCCCTTCATCATAAAAACTACACATTCTGGTATTCCTTATACATGAAGTCCAATGCACCTTCTTCCAATTCAGCTTCACACAAAATCAATGGTACAATCGGGATCTCCTCTACCTCCTCCTTCAACATCTTCAACCCTCCTTTCATAAATCTTTGAGGTCAGTTGACTCTTTCAATCATTTAATCATGGTATTCGATTTTAATTTCATCTTATATATTAACATATCCAATTATAATGTTTGTTACATGGTGAAATAACATTATAATTAACTATATATTTTATAGTATATCAAAATGGGGTTAAACATTACCAATTATTTATGTTAATCATTTACTAGGGGGGTTCATAATTCTGTACACTTCTATAGTATTTGAAATGATTTTAGATTAAATTAGATATATTTAGTTCCTTTATATTAGGTTTTTTATATGATTTGATTTCCATCATTCTTAATGTATTTTTTATAAATTATTATATTTATTTATTGGATTATTTAACTATGGAATTACATTTTTAAATTAAAAAATTATTTTTCCTCTATGTTATTTAGTATTTATATGTTTTAGGTTATCTATTTTTTTAGATTGTATTCCCTCTTATATGAATTATATATGTGTTCAAAACCATCCTTTCCACTTTAGTTGAGTTATTCCTTAAATTTTGTATAAATGGATATTCCAACAGATTAGTTTTAATTGTATGTTCCTTCCTGATCAGTTACATTATCATTTTTTGGTTATCGGAGTATTTAGTTGAGGCACAGATGGTGTCTGGAGATGTTCAGTTTTAAAAGGATGTAAGAAGGGGTATTATATATTATGTGACCTTATTTCATGATTTGAATGTTATTTTTGCTACATGTCAAGGATGTTTCATAATGTGAAATATTTTAGTGTTATAAAAACAAAATAAAATGAAGTATTGATACATTTTTTGGCCAAAAAAACCCATGTATTACACTGAGTGATAGATGATTATGTGTCATGTAATACCAAGATCATGTGAGGTTTTTAAACTATTTTTAGGTATAACACTCATTTTTTTGGTTTTGATTTATTTTTTCCTCTAATTCTATTTTAACCCTAGGCAACATGAGGAGTCCTTGGAGCCCCACTCCTCACTCATTGATCTATCAATTGTAGTGAATGTTCATTAAAAATATATGGACAATCCATAGTGAGTACTCCCATATTTTTAATCTGTTTCACTTTTTTATACCAATGATTCACTTTAGAGATATGGTTTGGCTTGAGATGGATGTTCTGGAACCATTTTGATGATATTATTATCTTGAATAAGTTGATCCAGATTTCTAGTGTTGTGTATGTTGCTTGTATGAATTCTTACTCACTTAACGGTGTATTGAATAATTGAAAAGCATCAACATGTAAGGATTTCCATTATTTATCTTCAATTGTGTATCTTTTATGAGTTATTAACTTCTGTTCACCTACAGATCATGGATGTGACATGCTGACCAATGACACGAGTTTGTAAAATAAATATTAAAGGGGTTGGGTGATCCATTTTTCTTGAAAATTTTGTTTTTATATAAAAATTATGAAATTGGAAATTATATGGACTGGATTCTATATAGAAGTTCGTGGATATTGAGCTCATTTTTGCAAACGAAATGGGTTTCATGCTGTTTGGTACATGTTAATCCCTTATATATGAAAATTTGAAAATCACATAAATTTTTCTAATGAATGGATTCCCGAGGACATGGTCTATATGATAATACCCATAAATAATGTAGTTGAATTTAATAAGGGTCCCCATTTCAAAATCTGAACACATGTTAGATCATGGTCTCTGGTGAGATGTGTTCAATAGTTGTGGGTCATGAATGGTACAAATGAGATTTGAAGTGGCTAGGTTATGTTGAGTATACATTCTTTGGGTTGTGTTGTGGTATGTATGTGATAGATGTTTTTCACTATGGGTTGGCCTGATTGGTGTCAGGGATGAAAATGTACATCAAAAATCAACCTAGATGTGTGAGGGAATCTCATGATGGGTGATTAATTGATTATGGATTTGATGATAGGTGTTGTGCAGTAGGGTTGGTAGTTGGATGTGGGGTAACGTGTTTCCAGATGGGGTTGTGAGTTGGAGGTTCATTCCCATGATTTATGATATACCAATTAGTGGGTACTAAATGTGGATAATATGGAATTATGCGTCTTTAACATGGAGAGAACATATTATGTTTATTATGCTCTTCTCCTTTTGATGTGACTTTTTATTTTTGTATGTGGTTTGTTGTGTTTAGCGGATACACCTATAGTGAGGTGAGGAATACATAATTAATTAATAAAATGTGTAATGTATGGAGTGTGTTGGGATAAAATAATGGACATGGTTAATGTAATAATATATGGTGGGATATATTGATAATTATGGTCCATAAAATATATGTGGTGCATAATTAAAATTCATTGAAAATTATGATTAATTTATAGTATTTAATGTTGTGTTATATATTTAAATGAGGCAATAAAGTTGTAAGTATTGGGAGATGGTTTTTCGATTGGGTACCCATAGATTGCAAAGTGGTTTTTGGGATCATATATGTACATAATTTAATTTTAGATGTGATTTCCATATGTAGCCCACCCTAAAGGATCACTAAAATATAAACACCCACATCATCGGGAGGGGGGTGTCTCTCCCAATCATCCCAGTGGGGGGTGGATGGATAGACACTTGATCATCCCATGTTTGTTCTTCCAAACATTGATATCCCAATATTATTCAAGCCAGTTGTTGTTTTTCTGGGCCCGGTGTGTGTGTAGGTGAGTTATGATTTCCATGGTTTTTTTAGATTACATGATTTGTCCATTCCCAGGTGTCTTTTGGATGAGATGGGTTATTCGTTCCCCATTATCTTCAGAATGGGATTTGATGTTGTATGTGACATAGGTGTTTATAGGTGGGGTGTCATGTGGTTTGTGGACTAGGTGTCTGCAGGCAGGATATGATGTGGTATGTGTCCAATTTGTAAATGTGTGGGATGTTATATGGTAGGTTGACTAGGTTTCAGCGGCCAGGATGTGTTGTAGTATGTGGCCTAGGTGTGTGTGGGATCATTGTGATGTGGTACATTTGGAAGATTAGGGAGCGATATGATGTTTTCTATTAATAAAGATTATATAATCAGTGGGAAGTGGTGTAAGGTAAACCATAAGAGATGTGTATTATATTACATTAAATGACATATGTTATCTGATGATCATTTCTTTTTGTGTTTTGGATGTTTAATATACATATTAGGGGATATATTGTTATGTTTTTTTCTCACATGGACATTAGTATGATTCTTTCACTTGTGCTTGAGAGGCAATGTCATTACTACAAAGTATATTTGTATTTTCACTATATGAATACAAAACATATTTTAGGTCTCTATGAGGAATATGAGGACCATTCAAGGAATTACTAGTTAGGGATTTCATACACTTGTTGAGTCTCTATGTTATCGAACTTTTCGGTACTTTACATTGGAGACTCTCTCTTTATATCCATTCTATATTACAAATTCATTTTGGATAGATTTTGGTTTTCATTTAGATTATGTCATGTAGTTTTTTTTTTGTGGATGATCCCTCATATCTCTCTATCTTGATTAAAAAATGGTAATTCCTTCAATATTGGGTGATATGTATAACCTTGGTTCTAGTCATCTACACTAGGACTACTGAAAGTGATACTTCTAGGGTATTATCATTTATTCCTCATTTCAATCCAAGGAGGGGTATCATTGGAGGGGGGGGGGTTGTGACAGAATGGTATGAGAGATATATTGAGAGATAGGATCAAGTTTTGGGTTATGCATAGGGATGATTTCATGTGATGGTATGGAAACAATGTTATATGATTTGAAGAATGACATGGGTTAAAGAATACAGGATAGGAAATGGGATTTTAGGGGACCCCTTGATTTGATACATGGAAAATAAGCCTATTTAACAAGAAAGTGAGGCTACACCATTTATAGGGTAGATACCAAGGAATGTTATATGCATTATAATGAATTATTTTACTGTTAGAAAGGGTATGGTTTTGGAAGGATACAACGGAAAAAAATTATTTAAATGAATTAAACAAGTTAAATTGAATATTAAATTCAACACTACTCAAGCTTAGGAAATCATTATTTTCATTTTCAGCTATAGATCGTGGTCATCATTTGCGTGTGGATCTGGAAGTAGAGGTACATCAGGCTGATATGGTTGATTGATGGGGGATTGATTTAGTTAAGGAGGATAACCAATGGAAATGGAAATTTTCTTCTTTCTAATACCATGCTTTGGGAATGTAAAAGGGAAGTGTTTCAGACATGGAGGTAGAGGGCAAGATCTGGTGGATTTATATCACCTTCATTTTGATCTAGTCCCTAGAAGAGTATTGGGTTACATTAATTTTTATTGATATGTGAGGAGAAATACTTCAATGGTGGAAAATGTATCTGGGAGATAAGACAAAAGAAGGCATTTTGTGCATCAAATTTAAGAAGATATTCTAGAAGAGTTCCATTCTTCAAACATAATGGCTGAGAATATGTAGTAAGGCTGTCTTGGTTTATGTGTTCCTAGGACATAGACTAATGATGGGTCTGCCTCAGTCCCATGTGAATATCATCTTGATACAGAAGAAACATAATGATGTAAACCATGACATTGAATGATTTTATTCTTTACATGTCAATATTGACTTCATTTAATGGAGAGTTTGTTTCAAAAACTCAATTTTATATTAGTAGTATCAATTTATTTTGAAATATTAGAGGTTACTAAATTCATTAGGGATTTCTATGATTTTTTCCCAAGTATTTTCAGACATTACCCACAAGATGTGATGTTGAGTTTGAGATGGACATACAACCCTGTGCGTCTCTGATTTTTATGGCTCCATGTAGCATGGAACCTTCTAAGCAACAATATTTGAGGATTCTAATAGATGACATGATGCAAAATGTGGTTACCCAAATAATTATGTCATTGTGCATTGATGTAGTGTTGTTCAAAAATAAGGCAGAAGGTGTTCTAAGGCTATACATAGACTACCAGAGTTTGAATCAGGTGACGATCAAGAAATGTTAACCTATTCTAATAATAGATGATATTTTCAACCAGTTAAGAGGGGTGATTTGTTTTTCTTGGATCGATATGAAGTCTAGATAACACCAGTTTAGTGTGAAGGAGGGTGATATTCTGAAGAATCCCTTCAGATGAATATATGGGAACTTCGGGTTTGTGATCGTGTCATTCATTTTTAATAATGAACTATCTATATTCTTGGGTATTATTATCTCTGTGTTTCATATGATCCAGTTTTCGTTTTTCATTATATTCACCAATGATATCCTACTCTTTTCATATTCATTGGAGGATCTTAATCAGTATCTCAAAACATTCATTGATGTTCTTCAATGCCACCATCTCTATAAATATTTTCAAAGGTATGTTGGGACAATATATGTATAATTTCATAGGCATGTGGTGTCTCATCAGGGAATGGATGTGGAATCATCAAATACTGGAGTAGTTTTTTCTTTCAATGAACCCAAAAATGTGGATGAATTTTATAAAAATTAGTCTTGTGGGTCATATAGTAGTTTTTATTATGTGATTTCTCTTGTGTCGCATATATGTTGATAGCTCTGTCTATTAATAACCCTGATTTTGTGTAGAGTTTGCAGTTCTAGGTAGTGGTAAGGTATATGAAGGGGAAGTTGGTTAGTGCTCCAATTTCTAAAGGAAGGGGTTATGTTTGAGGATTTTATAGGCTCCCCATCTACTCTATGGAATAATCTTGATACAATAATAAGAAGTGATCTATTATGGGTCTATGTAGTAACATCCCCAGTAGAATAATGATTCTACCAATGGTTTGGAGCTTGCAATAGTAATTTTTTTCATGACATTGTGTCCTCATTACCTCATTGTGGAGAACATTGTGGTATTCATGGATCACAAAACATACACGTATATATTTTCCTAGAAATATTTTAACTTATGGTAGTGGAGGTAGATGGAGTATTTTTCTGGAATATTAATTTGATATCTCCAAAACCTCATGAAAAGTGAATTTTGTCATTAATTTATTGAGTATGATGTCATAGAAGGATGTCTTTTGTGAATATGTGAATTCTTTGATGGTGATGGAAGTATTAACATCCTTGAATTTAGATGCATGGGTAGAATTTAGTAGAGGTATTTTGTTTCATATGGAATTGTATTCTTCATTGATGTATTAAGGAGAAGAGTCTCAATGGGGAGACTCAAGGAAGATGTGTTATTATCATGTTGGCCATGGTGATTCATCAAAATGACTGTATGAGGATGGTTAGAATCCGATATTATTTTGTGGGAAGCTTTTTTTCTAGTGGAGATGTGTGATGGATTTTTCATTGAGTTTCATAGATCACATTTAGTGGTACACACAGTAGTTTATAAGATGTAGTGTGGCATGAAGATGTAGTTTTGGTGGCTCGAGATGAAATGAGGAGTAATTGATATTGCGTCATGGTGCATAGATTTCCAGAAGGTGAAGGATGTGTAATTATTTCTTGGAGGTCATATGTATCCCTTGGAAGCCCCAAAGTGCAATTGGGATAAAATTTCAAAGGATTTCATCAATGGGTTACCCATAGATAAGTGAGTATACAATTCCATTGTGGTGATAGTGGATCATATGATGAAAATTTCCCAATACACAATGATTAAGGAGTCATAGGAAGTATATTCCTTAGATAATAAATATGTCGATGAGGTGGTGTGATTTCAAGGATTTATGAGGCCCATAGTCTTAGACTTGGACATGAAGTTTACCTCAAGAGTTTGGAGGGTATTGAAACATGATTATGGCACCCATTTATGCCTTTTCACTACATTATACCTTTTGAAAGATGTGAAAATAGAGCAGAATGTCCTAACATTGGAGGATATGGTACGGGAATGTGTGTTGGACTTTGGTGGATCTTTGGTAAAAACAATCATTTGGTGGAGTTCCATTATAATAATATGTATCATTATTCCATCGACATGGCTCCAATTGAGGTGTTGTTTAGAATACTCTTTTGTTCTCCATTGTGTTGGATTGAGTTTCGAGAGACAACTGGTATTAGTCTTGATGTGGTGCATATCATGATAATGAAAAATATTACTTCTTAGTGGGTGGATGAAAGTAGCCTAGGACTACTATTTGTCGTATGCTGATCAATGATGGAGGGCCTTGTTGTTTGAAGTCGGTGACCATATTTTCATGATGGTATCCCCTCGACATAGGATGCAGAGATTTTATAAATGGAGTAAGGTTTCTCCCATGTTTTTTGGGCCCATTGAGGTGTTAGGGTGAGTTGGTGAGGTAGAATACCAACTGGTGATGCCACCGTTGTTTTAAAGGATCCATGACATCTTCATAATCTAATAGCTCATTCGGTATATACATGAAGACCCCCACATAAGTTAATATGGCAGTTGGATATTGAGGATGAATAGAAATGTTTGGAGCGATTAGTGGGGATCAAGGATCATCAAGATAAGTTGTTGCGTTGATGAACCATTACTTTGTCTCAAGAATAGTGGATGAACGGTGGGTAGGAGGGGAGTACTTGGGACTGAGAAACATTGATTCATTCCATGTACCAAGATTTGTTTTTATCATTACCTTGTTCTGTTTTTAAATGAATGAACATAGTTGTATATGACATGAGATATTTTCCCCTATTAGTGTTATGTGGGGTGCACTGTGTGATAATGTCATCATGTGTGGAAAGGGTAGGATCTGATTCATAATCAATATTCATGAATTTCGATGCAATTAAACCCATGTGGGTGAGTTACTGTCACTGAAAGAAGATACAATATTGACATGGGTAATTCCTTGATTCAAAATATCATATAGTGTGGGTTTTGTGCATGACTAGTGTGTTTTTGTGGTAATTTTGGTTGACATGAATATATTTGTTTGCTTTTTTCAGAGGAGGTATTCTTGGATGTGGAGGCTTCCACTGCACCATTCAAATAACATTGGGTGGTTTATTATTTAATATTAATGTGTTTGATTTTTTGCAGTGTTTCATGTGTGCCAAGGTCCTTTAAAAGTATCTTGAGAGATGGTTTTTCAGACCCCTCATTCATATAGTCTTGGTTTTGGATTCATGAATGTGATAATTGTTTGAGAGGTACCTAAGCTAACTATTCAGGAGTTTCTATTATATTAATTTAGGAGTTTCTAGATGTTAGAGTGTTCTAGGGAGGCTCAGAATGAGTGTGGAGATGTTCGATAGCTAATGGAAAGAAGAAGAGGGATTACACATCTTGTAACCTTATTACATGACATTAATGTTGGTTTCACAGATTTTCTAAAAATTTTCACGATGTGTAAATATTTTCCATGGAATGAAGAAGATTTTTATGGATTGAAATATTATGGGGTTTGAAAAATAATAGAAAATGAATAGGTGATGTATTTTTCTATGAAAATTTAACCCTATGTATTACACGACATGAAAGGGGATTACACATCATTTAATACCCTAATCATGTGAAATTTTAAGATTCTCTTTTTTCCTAACACTAATTTTCTTACCACGCTTTCTTTTTTCTTCTCATTCTAGATGATTCCTAGGTTCCCCGAGGATTCCTTTGAGACCCACTCCTAGCTCTATTATCTATCAATTCTAGTGGTTTTTTTATGGAAATCCTTGTTCAAAATGTTCTAATTTTTCTCCTTCTTCTCATCTATTTCTCTTCTTCATTTCCCATTATTCACTATTGTGATAAATTTTGAATTGAGTTTGATTTTTGGGAGGTATTTTGATAATCTTCTGGTGCGGAATAAGTTGATATATGTTTCTAACAAGGATGTTGTCTTTTGTGCGAATTCTTCTTTTCCCAATAGTGAAAATACGAATTTAAAATCTTCAAAGATGTTCGATTTATATCTTTCCTCATCAATTATGAATCATGTTTGAGGGATATAAAATTTCTCTCATTTTTATCGTTGTTTGGGGTAGGCTAATCAATGTTAAGAGTTTGTTAAATGAATTTTAAAGGGGAAGGGGATCCATTTTTCATGCCTTTTCAAATTCGATATTATAATTATTATATTGTGAATTATATGATCTTGATGTGCCAATAAAAATAATGTTCATTGGGGGTGTATATTTATGCACTAGATAGGTTGAATTTGTTTTGTTCATGTTTAACACTTCAAATTGAAAATTGGTTAGTCACATACATCCAACTAATAATTTTATTCCTTAAAATATGGTGTGTTTTATAATTACCTCAAATAAGGAAATTAAATTTAATAATTTTCTACATTTATAAATATGAAAATGTGTTACATCATGGTATGTGGTTAGCTAAGATGAATATTTGTGGCTGGGTTAATGGGAAAAATGATATGTGAAGTGGCTATTTTTTGATGTCTGGGTTTTCTCTAGTTTGTGATGTGGTATGTCTTTGACAATATTTATGTGTTGTGGGATGACCAGGGTGGTGTTATGGATGAAATCATAGATAATATTTCAACCAGTATGTGTGAAAAAATCTCAGATTGAGAGATTTATTGACTCTAGAGAGGTGTTGCGTAGAAGGATTGTGATATGGTTGTGTGGTAAGGTGTTCGCAGATGGGGTTTTGAGTTGGGGAGTTGGTTCTATTGATTTAAACTATACAATTGAATAGTTATTAAACATAGATAACATGGATCATTGTGTCTTTAATTTGGATCCACCTATTTATTTTTATTAGGCTCTTCACCATTGGACGTGTCTGTCTGGTGTTGTCTACAATGTGTTGTGTTTATTAATTTCTTGTGTAGTGATGGATTGAATAGATAATTAATTAATAAAATTTTTATTTATTTATTTAGTTTTTAATAGAATGGAAATTTTTAATGGATGAGTAAATGATGGGATGTGTGGTTAATGATTAAAAATAACATAAATGAGGTGGTTAACTAAAATTAGTTGGAAATTGGGAAGAAGGTGTTGTTCGTTTTGTGGTGTTATGCATTTAGATGTATCAGAGAACTGGGAAGTATTGTGAGTTTTCTTAGTACCCATATGATGTCCATGAGTGTTTGGTGTCATATATGTATATATTTATATTTTCCTTCTGATTTTTATATGCACCCCACCCATGTTGATCACAACATATCGAACAACTCTGTCACCATGGGGGGTGTTTTTCCCAATCATCCTGGTGGGAGGATGGATGGACGACCACCTTCTCATCCTCGTCCCCTCTTCTAGGTGGTGATACCCCAAGATTAATCAGCCCATGTTTGTCTTGGGAGGCCCAGGTGTGTGTAAGGAAGTTGTGAATTCCCATGTGTCTTCGAGATGAGATGATTTGTGCTTTCCTGGGTATCTTTCGTATGAGGTGATTTTTTTTCTTTCCTAGGTGTTCTAGAGATGGTATGTGATGTGTTATTCATAAATAGTGTCTAATGGTGCTATGTGATTTGGTTTGTGACCCTAGTGTTTGTGGGTGGGATGTGATGTTGCATGTAACCCAAATGTCTCCCGGTGGGATGTGATGTTGTATATTTCCCTAGTGTTTGCTTGTGTGATGTGATGTGGTATACGGCCCAAGTGTTTGTGTCTAGTTTATGATTTAATACATTCAAAATATTTGGGTGCATGAGGACATTTTTTAATAGCAACGAGGAGCTTAATAATGGGATGTGGTGTGAGGTAACCTATCATTGATGTGAATTATATTACATTACCTAACTTGTGTAATTTGGTGATCATGCCTTGGAAAGGTTGTCATGGTTAGTATACCAGATAGGTGTGGTTTGTTACTATTGTTTTCTCATGGGTAATTGTTATTATTCTTTTACAAGTGCATGATAGACTTCTGATTTCCTACTGAGTATACATGTATGCTCAACCAACATATATAATAAGTATTTCAGGTCTCTAGGAGGATTACATGGACTGTTATTGGTGTTACTAGATCAATCATTAGGGTATTTGTTGAGTCGTTGCTTTATGTTTCTTTTTAAAACATTGCATTGGTGACTTTTTTTATTTGTTCTATTTTAGAAAATAATGGGGATGGATTTTGTTTTTATTTTATCTTATGTCATGGGGTTGTTTTATGGATGATCCATCAAATCTCCCAATATTCATTAAAAAAGGGTAATGGCTATAATATTGTGTGATCTGTATACCCTTGTTTCTAATCACTAACCCAGGGCATACTGGAGGCGTGACTCACAGCCATTATCTCCCTTTCTTCATTACCAGCCCAGGATGTGTATCTTTGGAAGGAGGGGGTCTAGGCATTAAATTTTTTTAAAATTATCATTTATAAAATATATTATTCTTATACTATTATTTAATATATTCAACTGAATTTTTTTATGTTATGATATAATATAAATTTTATAAATTTTTAAGTTAATTAATTTCTTGATTTAGAAATTGATACATTTTAAAATTAATTGTAAATGATAATAACTATCTTTTTATCCATAAAAAGATATTTGATTACTGTTTTAAATTTTATATTCTTTAAATATCATTGAACATGTATATTTTTGTCTCTTTTCCATCTTTATTAAATATTTTTTCGACATGAAATACCATTTATTCATTTATTTCAAATGAAATGATTCGTCATTATAATTTTAAATGAAATGTTTATTTGGATATGTGTTATAAAAAATTGTAATTTTTAGCTCTTTTTCCTGTTATGAAATATGGTATATTTTTATAAGATATTGACCACAATCTTTATAATTTTATCATGGGATAATAAATTATATAAATTAGTTCAATATAATAATATTATTCCATCATATATGTATTTACTGAGTATGAGTTGAAAATTTAAAACAAACCATATATATATAAACATGGGTTTCATTTAATGTATATAATGTATTAGTGAAGAAATGGTTTTAAAAAAAATTAATTGCATAAATATTATTTGAACCCTCAATGTGTATGACCATAAGTTATATTAATTTTTTTTAATATTATATTTATTTTAAAAAAATAAAAAAGTGGTCTTCTTTCATTATATTATTATTTATTTTTAAACAAATTTGGTTTAATAATAATAATATATTTTATTATATGCATTCCTCTCTTATTTATTGGATAATTGATAGAAGATAAATTCTTACTCATTATCATGGGTCAAATTATATTTACAATAAACATGAAATATTAATGGATTATACAATAAATAATTCTTCTTTTGGGAATAATATTCAATGTTCTTGTTTTACTTTCATTATCAAACTATATTTAAAATTTGATGAATTTTGTTATCATATCATAATAATAATATTTCATTACAATTTTGTGGTATATAACGAAACTAACCAAAATTTCAACAAAAACAAAATCTGAAAAGATGTGATAGTGATGATTTTGATGATATTATGTTTTGTAATTTTCATTTTTTCCAACATGAACATACAACTGAAATATAATTAGATGTAATGGGTGAAAATTTAATGTCACATTTTGATATTAATAAACGGGTTAAAATACTGAGAAATAAAAAAACTTAATGGTGGACATGAAGACACCAATGTATCGTAGCTATTTTATGATGAGAAAGTTTGAATTTTATATATGGATATTTCATTTGAAACCCTTGTATTGATTTATTAATATTTCAATTGATTATCCACATAAATTTTTGATGGAATTAATTCTTGATTTTTGAAACAAGGAAAACATTTATTATGATGCTTGAAATTTAATTTATCAACATTAATTTTCTTTCAATAATATACATTAATGTATAAATGGAAGAAAATAGTTTAGTACATGTAGATGGAGATGTAATAAATATGACATAATTTATCTCTTTCCCTCGAATTTTATGGGTGACTTTCCTTTATCATCGATACATCAAAGGAGGGGTTTCCAAAAAATGGAAAAACATATGAGACGTTGTGGTGAAGGAAATAAAATTAGTCCGTATTTAGTGCACCCAAACATAAATTAGCACGTAAATGGTTTATTAAATAAATAACTTGGGTTTTCTAATTTTAGATACAAATTAAACACTAGGTTCCTCATGTGATGGATTTAATCAATTTTTACTGACTCATACCATGAAATACACATGGATCATCTTCATTAATATATATAATATTCACCATGGATATGAATGAAGAATGCATTTACATTATTGACCATATTTATTTATTGATTAAATGACCATTTAAATAATATAGATGCGTACCTACAACAAATGATTTTATATTTGAAGCATTATTGGATTGAGGGTGTCTCTATAGATAAATATTCACCATAGAATGAATTTCAACATAACTATACTCTTATGTGTATCATAAATTATTTCCCAGCTTATGGAATGATTCCTAGTTTAAGAATGAGAGAAAATATAACATGTATATTATATGGAGAAACGTGTGTGGTAATGACGATTGAAACATCGATGGGGTTTTAGTTTCCTTATACAATGACATTTCCTACTAATGACAAAGCCATATAGAAATGTTATTTGAAATTTTTGGTAGTGTTATTAGGAAAGAAGAACCTCTTTTATATATGTTAGGAAATGGATTCATTGAAGACATCAAATGGAAAAATTATGTTTTATGAATGTTCAATACACTACTGTGGAAGATAATGTGAATTGAAAATGATAATAATTTCAATTGGAGCTCAAATATATATTATTTTATTTACCTCAAACTTATACAAAATTTTAACGACATTATATAGAAGTGATACATATTAAAAAAAATGTAACCTCTAACATGCAGTAATTATAAATGTCATGGTAATAGTTAGGTATTATTTAATAGCATATATTTATATATATATATACAGAATTTGTGTTTTAAAAAACTACTACATCAAATGCTAGTTGGTAAAAAAGAAGTGGTCGGTTCCTCATTCTTTTTATGTGATAACACCTATAGTGATAAAAAATATTATTCATGTGTTATAAAATCTAAATGTTCTATATGTTTATTTAATTAATATATCCAAATTAGTCAATAATAGATAGGGGAGTTAAAATCATTTAAATTCCATTACTACCGAATCATATTACATGATTTTATTTCTCTAATCATATGACACTTCCAAAAAAATTAGTGTTTTCATTAATATTATAAATTTATATAACATATATAGAGATATCTATTATATATTATTTACTAAAAGTAAGTAAATAATATGAAACAAGATGCGCTAATAATTTTTTTAATTGAAATATGTATTTCCCCAATATTTCTTTACATGTATTTTTCATCTTATTACATAACTTCTTATATATTTTCTTTATTGGTGTGTCATTTCTTATTGTTGGATGTTTCCAACTAAATGAATTATATGTAGTATGAATCACATGCAATAAACATGATAAATACAAACATATCCATTTTCAAATTGTATTTGGCCTATGAGTTCATCAACTTATGTTTAATGTATTTCAATAATTCCGATACAAGATATAATTGACCAATGTGGATCATATATGAAAAATATAATAAAATTGAGATATATGTTACATCACATCTTCAATAAGGGGGGAATATAGGTTTATGTATGTTGTCTAATTTTATCCTTGGAGGGATATGGAACATCATAATTAAATCTCTTATTCTAATGTCATTGACAGAATATATCCGGTATGTAAGAAAAATTATTAGTTAATTTATATTAATTATTTTTTAGATGAAAATTAGTAACGTGTAAAGATAAATGTTATAGTAAAAATATAGAAATAATAACAAGATCCCATAGTTTATTACCTCTTAAAAGGATAGATATCTTTCATAGTCATACGTATCCTAAATGATTCAGATCTCCTGTGTGTACCAATTATTTTTATTTTTTAATGTTGTGATTATATTAAATCATATTAATTTAAATATTATATATTCCCAGTTGATAGTTAACATAGTATAGAAATATCTCCCTTGATTTGAGCATTGTAATTTTCTCCGAAAAATTATTGTACTTGAGTGTAAATAAATTTATTAAAATTGATATAAGTTCATTATTATTCGTTATTTCATAATAATTAATTTTCTAAATGATGGTTTATTTATATGAAAAGAAATAGTCTGTTATGCTATACTATGTTACACCCAACCAATGATCTAATGTTGTTTCATATTATGGAGTAGTAGAGAGAATAATAGTATTTTATTAATGCGGTCAAAGTCATGTTGTAATGTTCAAGTGTAAGTGCATTGACACAATGAATTATGAATACTAATAAATATAACATTAAAATTTTTCAAATATATTGATATATATAAACAATAGAAAACTATGTATTGGTATATCATGTTAAAAAGTTGTTTTATGTAAAATATCCATTAAAAACCACATTATTGTTGTATTTAAAATAATTATTTTATATATTATTGATGATGGATCAGATTATGATTCATTATAAAATATTCATGTCGATGATCATACATGTATTGGATATTATAACTAAATCATTTTGATTATTAGTGATTATTATTAATCTGACGTATCATTGGAAAATTAATATCAACTCTTGTAATGATGCTTAAAATTCATAATTTAATTCTTACTTGTTTAATGTATGCCAACATATAAACATGTAAAATAATTTTTCTATAAATATATAATGATGAAGATATTAGGCAAAGTATGATTGCATATAATGAGGGTTGTATATGTGATACTAGGATCGAACCCTTGATCTCACATGTGAGTATACATTGTTAATATTTCTAACTTCTTCGTAGTGATATATATTTATATCTCATGATTTCCATTTTCAAGGATCTACATCATTGGTATATCTTACATCCATGAGAGAACCTATCACTCTATCTTTTTTGTGATGTTGTCTATGGAATCAACACTATATAGGGCCATGAACCATCCACCTACATTATAGTGGAATGATATATTTCATACTTATTTCTAATGATTATATTTTGATCTTATATTCCTTATATTCCCTTGTGACTTTATCTAATGATTCTTACATCCTCATTCCCACTTCCTCATTCTCTTATACAATTTAACATAAGTACTTATACTCCTCCAGCTAGTCATATTTTCATCTTATCTTTGATGATGGTAATGGGGTTCCCTAAATTAAATTTATTTTGTAAATACTAATCATCATACATATATAGAGACATTTTTTAATCTTGTATTAGATAAATGGAAATTTCCGTCAATAATATTATAAAATTTTATTCATTGATATTATATATGAAAAAATTATTATTTGTACTTAGTTCTTATTCATGATCCAATACATGATTTGATGGTTTTACATGGATGTGCTCTATATATAATTCATAGAAACGTGCCATGGTAAACAATGATGATGTTCAGGAGATTATTTGAAAAAATATGAAAGAATATTACTGTTTTATGGGAACATTAGTCAAATATGCATATATACTGATTGTGAAACCACTCCCATAGTGGAAATTTAAATTTTTAATAAAATATAGGTATTAAAAAAGGGTTTGGGTATTAATATTATTTCTATTATTATATTACATAATTATATATTATTATATTTAATAAATTATTTTATTTGTGTGGGGTCATTAATAATTTCTCGATGATAAAATTATATGTGTATCTCTCTTTATATTGGATAGTGAGCAATGAAGGTCAAAAAAGTATGTTTTTTATCTTGGGGTGTGGAAAAAACATGTAAAACTAATAAGGAATGTTCCTTCTTGTAGTGATTGTCGTTTCAATTAGTATTCTAAGGTGATGTCATATTGGTTGGCATTTTCTTTTCTAGTAAGATATTTATTAATTTTAATTATTATATAAAATAATTATTTTTGTTTATTTAAATTATATTTCTATAAAGGATGTTTTTTATGTCGTATTCATAAAAAAAATATGGTAATCATGTTCTAAATGAAATAACTTCATATGCTCTGGGACACTAGTATGCTCGACCAAGAGAAAACTCAGTTAAATATTTAGACTTTCTGATATATATATATATATATGAATGAGTTGTATGTGGGAATCAATCTTTATGGAGTGTGAATGTGTTTTCTAGGGTTCTATATGCATGGCGACGTGATCTGGGACTTCTGTTGTGTAATTATCACATAGTATGAGGTGTTTCAAATCACATAAAAATTGAGAGCCCATCTTTTATGACTGTAGGGTCACTTTGAATGATCCCAATTTTAAGGGCAAGTATTAACATATTGAAAAGTAATGTCTTTTTAGATCTACAACAGTTCTTCTATTGGGGATATTTGATGGAAGGAAAAAATTACTCATGTGAATAATGATGATAGAGAGACCATCACACACCTGAAATTAGGTTACCATTCGATTATTGAATAACTGATTTTACCTAGGGGATCCAATCCATGAAGGGTGGATAATATTTTCAACAATATGTCAATGGTGTAGGGTTTTAATAAATAGAGGTGTTTCTCACTGGGTAGAGGATTCACCCACATCCTATTTACTATAGGGGACATGAAGCTACGAGTGTGGGGCTTCGGGATAGTATGTCTCTAACAAGGATTCTTGCTTCTTTGAGAATTGGATATAATTTTCAACCAACTAGAGATATGTAACTCATCCATGCCACAATGGTTCAAAATTTATTGATTTAATTAGGTATTGTGGCTTTAAAAAATCCATTATTATTTTTCACTTGCAATAATGGTTCCCATAAACTAGATAATTAAATTGATAGAGATCGCTTCAGAAACTATGCCTGATTCATGTTCAAGGTCGATATAGTCACTATGATGGTTGAATTTGATTTTCCTTCCCCGAAATTAAATTTTTTTAGCTTACTATTGAATAAGATAATTTCCCAAAATTAAGTTCATAATACAATATAATTGGACATGAATCCATGAACTGTTGAAGTGCTATTTCATATAATTATGTTCAGATCATGGAAATGAGGAAATAAAATGTATTTAGAGGGCTCAAAATGTGAATATCTATACTCGTGATAAAAATTATATAATTGGTGGATAGCCCACAGACTTATATTCCCCCTTTGTTTGATAGTAAGCCTAATATGAATCCAAAAAATAGGATTTTGTCCCATTTTCCTGCATTGTATGATGATAAAAATGAATTACTATGGGATGGAAAGTACCTAAATAGTATTAAGATATTTGTAGTTGAAAATTTGGCTAATTATGAATCTATGAATGATAGAACATGATTTCTATTAAATGGGGGTCTTGTTTTAGCCTTTGTAAATGAAGTTCACAGTGATGTTCAATTAGGGGGTTTTTCAGCTTATGTAGTTGGTCAGTTGGTAATGCGGTTCAATATTGTGGAAATCCTATCTTTGAGATCTGGCATGTGTATGTGAGGGCCTTAAATAGATAAGGAATGCAGTCTATATAACTACATGAATAGAGCTTTGAGATTAAAAAATTGTTCGTATATTGATTTTGAATAAATTTTATCTCATGATGATGAGGGAAAAAGTGTAATGGAGAACAGTTTGGATAGAATTTTCCATGAATCTAAAATATCATTCTTTGATATAATGGATAATTGTGATGAGTAGTACACCAGAGAGATTGTTATCAATGTTATGGATGATGAATTTTTCATGCATTAAAAATTGGCCACAAGAAGAATCAATGCTATGTTTAAATATATCTTCAATTATGTGATTAAGGATAAATAAATGTAGACAACTCAAGATGTATTTATTTATACTGAAGGATTTCAAATGATTACCCACTAGATAACCGAATTTCAATCTGATCCAATTGAGGATTTGGATCAAAATCCTAGCCATTCAATAGAAGTAGAAAACGGTTTTTGGGGTTCATGGTTCACATAATGTGTATTCAAGACGTGAAACGAAGGTCAATTATGCTAAAATAATATAAGACAACGAAGAACATGAAGGGATGTGGGAAGAAAATATTGGAGTTTGGGTATGCATCCAAAATGCATTGGTTGAGGGTGATGTTAAGTAGATTGGGCCTCAACCAGGGGTCATGGACAAAGTAGTACTAAATTTACTTTTATTATAGAATCTCAGATTCAACGGGATCATGAGTATGAAATTATAAGGGCTAAGTACAATGTCATCTCAAATCAAAGAGACAAACATTCATTGTGGGAAACTGATGATGATTATGATAGATATGGTAGTGACAATGGGAATGATCTCGATTCTCTCAATATCATGTCTTTTTTATGGATGAGGGAATTATGATTTGTTTGATCCCATCCTATATACTTTATACATGTTATAATTTTATTTTTCATTTAATAATTTTTCAAGAGATTTGGTTTTTAATTTTACCTTTATATATATATATATATATCCAATATTTTTATTAGATGTTTTAATGTATCATATTCAATTTTAAGAAAATCCATTGGGTATCAAGGGTCAGTTACATCATACTCATATTTTTTTCAATGCATTGGAGAAAGAAATTTAATCCTATAAATAAATTGTTTTTATAAAATATTTTCAGCAATTTTTTATATTCTATAAACACAACTATATTTTTTATTTGATAATTATAGGATTGTAAGTGTCTATAAAGTGTACATGTTACTTTAGAGGGTATTTATAGAATAAGATGTAACCATTTTGGTCCAAAGGACCATTTCCATTAAGTTTTTTGTCATGATCATTCAGGAAGGGATTTGTGTGGGACGTGCAATAAAAATACCCAAATTAGTGATTCGTAACTTCAATTCCATTCGATATAGAGAAAATCATGATGGAATTGGAAAATTTGATTCAGCTTATAAGGAAGTGGACTACCACATGATTCCATTTTAAATGTTCTATGATATCAGAAGATACATCCTCATAGTTTCATGATTTTTTGGACACTATTTATGAATAATTTTCCATAGATTTTCTAATGATTCTTCTAGTCCACCATACAATGATGGTGTTGGTGGGTTTTCTTCAGATATGTATGGTGGTAGTGGTTTTGATGATGATAATTATGATGATATGGAGGTAGTTTGGGTTCTTATGGTTATAATGACGATGGGTGTGGTGGTAATGGTGGTGGTGGTGGTGTTGGAGGAGCTGATAAAGGTGTAGATTTTCATCCTCATCATTTTTAGTTATAAATAGTTCGTTTATGTAGAATATTTTTAGTTTAGTTCGACAATAAATGAATTTTTATTGTAATTTCTTTAGTTACACTATGGTAGGTTTTGGTTATTATAGTTTAGATTTATTAATATTCCCATGGTTTATATCATGATAATTTGTTTTAAATATTATTGTAATCCAAGTTAATTTTGGCCATTTAATCATTTAGAGTTTAATAAATTTTTATATTTTTTTCATTTTTTGTTGAATTAAATGTTCATTTATTTTGTTTATGGTTCAATGTATTATATTTTATTGGGATTTATTAATATATTTTGATTTTTTAAATGAAAGTCGTTTATGTTGATTATGGATAGAAAAATGTATATTTAATAAATTTAGATTTATTTACTTCAATTATATTTTTTATGATCTTGTCTATATAGCTCTATTGTATTTTTTAATATTTATTCATTTTAATTATATCAATGTTATGTTTGGTTGACACAATTAAATTTGGGTTAATGATGTCTTTATTATGTATGTTTCATTTTGTTATGATTTGTATTGATTCAATTTTGGACTAGATTTTCAATTTTTGGTTTTTATTCAAAGTACATTTTTTATAAGTTAGTTAATATTTCATTAATTTAATTTTTGTTACTTTTTTTAAACCTGGATAGTTTTTTTGATCTATTTGATTAGGTTCAATTTATGTTATTTTGGATAAGTTTATTTTAGTATAATTTATTTTATTTTTATTAAGTTTATTTTATTTTTATTCAATTCATATGTTTCTTGTTCATTTTTTAAAAAATTATATACAACTTGCTATCGGTTTGGATGGAATATAATTTTTGTTTTAGTTATTTCAATTATAGAATAAAAACAGCCTCTATATCAATATTTTTTTAAAAAAAATTGATATTATATGGTTTATGTTTTATAGAAACCATAAATACTAATTGTATATAGTTATTATTTTGAAATTGTCACTGTAAATTTTCAATTTTTCATTTTAAACTATGACTATATAAATCCTATAATAAGAATTTCAAAAAAAGACTATATAGATATTAAAATGGTTATTCCATCACAAATTTTTGGAATCATGACTACAGTGCATAGTAACAATTTTTTAAGCTATAGTTATAATTTTTAATAGGGATTATATTGAGAAAATATGTTAGTGTGGTATTAATAATTACATATCTTCTAATGTAGTGGTTGATTAGTTTTTAGCGTACTAATATGATATGATTGTGATTTATTATACTAGGTAAATTCTGGATGTCCCTAATTTATAGAATCATTAAATTAACCAAATAATTAACCTGTACATTATAGATTCTAAAATTAAATCTATACTGAGAGATTTACAATTATTTTAATTAGTTATTCATTTTTAACATAATTAATAGATATGAAATTTTTTTACAGAGCTTTTTTTAAAACACAAATTTTTAGGATACATTATAATATTATATATAATTTAAAAACGTCATGTTTAATGGTAATATTTCAGATAGAAATTAAATTTATCTACAACCACACTTATTTGGTAATTTCTTTAATGATTATGATTTGGACTTCCAATGGAAATTTTAAAATCTTATTCGCTTCATTTAAATTTTAGTCACAATTAATTATCTGTCCAATATGATATAAGAATTCTTAGAAGACATGAAAATTATAAAATAGTTTCTATGATTTGAGAGAATAAAATATTTTTCAGTTTTGGGCATCCAATTTAATTCCTCACAGATGAAGGAAGACAATTATTCCTTATATATTTCTAATATATTTGAAATATTAATGGAGATTTTTAATTTTTTATACACCATAACATCTCCATATAAATGGAATGGATAAATTTTATACTAGAGATATCAAATATATTCCTAATCAAATTGTTGATCGAAATAGAAAATATATGAGTTTGATATTAAATGATCCACTCTTGGCATATTGGACTATTTGAAAAAGTCAATTTCAAATGAAATTTTTTTTATCTCTGTTTAGAAAATAATTTTATTCCCCAATGTAGTATTAGCATAAATAATCATGTGTTTCTAATAGATTAAAATTTAATTTTCAAAAAAACCAGAAATGAAAAAATACATATTCCTGAAGCTATTGGATGAAATAAAAATTAATTCTTAGGAACACTCTCTATTTAAAACCCATACATTCAATGATTTTTCCATTCTAACTATTGATTTCAATGAATGAGATAAATTTATACTGTTTGGATCAATAGGCATGTAGAATATAGGTAAATTTTATCCCAAATCCTAAGGGGCATATATTGTTACTCCTTTTTTTCATTGGGTTATTTAAAAATCAATTCACTATATAAGGAAACACAATTTATATTTTATGGAAATAAATTGGTGTAGTTTAGAGATATTTTAGATGAACTAAGAAGGCAAATTATTCTTTAAATTTCTTAATGTAGTTATGGATTGTTAATTTCAAAACGTAAAACATTGTTCTATTATGTCTATAATTTGTTTTTTTCTTTTCTCAAATGAATTTTTTCTAATTAATGAAACATCACAAAATAATTATGGGGGACTAAAATCATTTTCTAGATTAATATTTTTGTGTTTAAATTTTTAGTTTATTTATATTCATAAAACAATACTTTTATTTTTTTATTTTTTTGAAAAATGTGATCTCAAAATGAATACCTTTTTAATTTTTTCAATCCTTGACAATATTTAATCTGTGATTACCCATGGAAAAAAACAAAATGATTATTTAAAAAGAACTTTATTTCATTATAATTATTTATAAAATTCATATAAATTTAGCTTTATCAAAAAAACATTCAATGAGTCACTTTATGAATTTTAAAATCATTTTAATATGAATAATCCCTAATATTTTAGAAACATTTTTACAATCACCTAAATTCATGAGTAAACTAAAATATTCTTTATTTATCTATAATATTATATCATTATATAAAAAAAGTTAATTATGAACATAAATTTGCTAAATATGATTAGGTATATTGTTTTTATTTTAAAACCCTTTTCACAAGGAAATTCATATAATATCCATCTTATTACCCCTAACCCAAAAAATTCCATAGTATCCGTGAACGTCAAAATTATGTGTTCAAATAAAAAAAATAGTTATCCAGTCATATCAATAATTATCTATAAGATCCTTGATATCCAAAATATTACAAATTATTATTGTTTTATGGTTTTCAAATCATTAGTGGATTCTTTTTTGGTGAAGAAATGAATATTATAATTTTTTTCCTAGAAATATTGAATGAGTACTTTGGGTGTAGTATTTTGAAATATTAATTGTTTTCATGGAATTATTGTTTGAGATCAATTGTAAAAAAATATTTTTGGGAAGAAAGAAGGGATAAATATTGATCAAAAGCTATTTAATTATTTTCAAATGAATATTTAATGTTAAAATAATTACCCTACCCTTCAAAATAAAATTCTATTCAGAATTTGAAAAAAATATGATAAACATTATTCATGTTAGAGATTTGATGAGATTTAATTTTTAATGGAATCATAAAAGTGTGAATTGTACATCATTACCGAGACTATTATATATGTAATTGTCAATATAATTAAACATGTGTCCTGTTTAGTGGTATTGTGTAGTATGAATTACATGAACCACATGATAAATAATAGAAAACATTAATATAACAATATAGAACATAATATTTAATTAATACAAATATAAAAATTAAATCAATATACACATAAATAAAAGTAAGAAAATATTATTTTGAGATAAAGGCAACCATAAAGGTATTTTTTGTAGAAATTTTAATTTAATTTTAATTTAATTATATTTTTATGATACATTTATATAATGGAAATAAATTTTATTTTCAAGAAAAGGTTTTTAATGAAAAATATTTATGTATATCGTAGAAACTCTGGCCCCATTAACTGAAGTCGGTGTATAACATTATTGCATAAGATAATGATAAAAGGAATCATGTCACGAACTAGGCTAGATCGCCATCCAACCTGGTGCCCGACCCGGTCCGTGACATGGCCCGAAGGGCGTTCCCGATCCCCACGGGCTGGCACAAGTGCCCGGGTATCAAAACTAACACACGGGGACGATTTTACCCAAAATAAAACACAGAAAGACATCTAACCAGATCAATAAACTTAAACTAGAAAATAGACAACCAAACATGACTTTAAACTATGAACAGGTTTAAAGTCTACAACTCCAACCAATAACAAAAAAAAGAAGATGACAGCGGAAATTAAAACTCTTACTCAAACCTCAATGAAACAGGAGAGGTGCGACATCCACACGTCACAAATGTTAACCTTCATGAGAAAACCACCAAAAACCAACCACCATCACTGAGCACGGTGCCTCAACCTGGAATATACAGATAACAAAGCCTACATACACCCAAAGGTGTATGTAGGGTGTGAGCAAAGAGCCCAGTAGGACGTCACCCAATAAAAAGGGTCCACACATACTTATTAAAAGAAAAATACATTTTCATTATTTACTAAAGAAATGAAATGAAAGCTTGAACGGTTTAAAAGAAAATCGAATTAAAGAAAACAGTTTTATATGGAACAACATAAATTAAAACACACACACCCTTATTTTTTTAAAAACAATGGCTAATATGTCACACCAACGAGCGCAAAGTCACCAATGAGCACTAATATGGGAGAGTCCGCATGGGTATCAGCTAGCTTGAGTCCCTAGATCTTTGTGTCTTAGTGAAACATGGCATTGAAGGCCACGACCCTCGGAAAACGTGGATTAGAAGGCCACGACCCTCAGAAAACGTGGCATAGAAGACCACGACCCTCATAAATGCATATGTTTAGTTAGTGTTGCAATCATTAGTCCTGCCAGTGAAACCGGGTCGAGTCACCTCTGTAACACTCGCTCACTAGTCTAGTCTACCCTCCTAGCTACCCGGGATTCCCGCTTTGTGCTCAAGAAAGTTTCAAGTTCAAATTACACGTCACACTTATGCATAAAATCTCAGTAGGGTATATACACACGCAAAAACACCATTTGCACACCCAAAACCTCTTTTAAAACTATAAGCACACCAAAATCTTTTCAAAACACAATTAGTGTTTGTTACATATTCAATTGAACAATTTTCGCATAAAAACATGTATCATTAAACAAACCACCACTTACACATATAAATACCATTTTGAAATGAGGCGCACACTTAAAATATCTAAAAACTAAATCTGCATCAGTTATACAACCAATTAAGACAACTGCACAGTAAAAGAAACCACTTTCAACTTCAAACACACCATTAAAAGATTTTATTAGAAAATTTACACAATTTACCCCAAACAATTTCTTCTATGCCCTTAATAATTATTTAATGAAACAATGAAAATTTTCATAAACAAAATTTTGAAAGAGAAAAGACACTGCTTTACCGGTTAGACCGACCCAAGCTCTCTTACACGACCACACGCACACGACGTCACCTTTGAGACACAATCTGCATTACACACACCATTAAAGAAGCCACCCACATAGTTGAAAAGACCATTTCAACAGTTAAACAAGCCGTCATAACAACTTGTCAACCCATTAAAAAAACTCGCATGACTAAAATGCCAAAAATCCAATCGAAAACTCATTTATGACACAACACATATAGATTCTATGACAAAACACCACTCACACTCTTTGCACATTCTAAAAATTAATTTTCACAATTAGTAAAACACTATTAAATAGTTTTTCATGAGTTTTACACAAAAATAACCACTCGCATACACCATAAACATGTTACCACCAAGTCAATTATGCATTAGATCTCAACAACAACCAAACTCACAGCAGTAAAACAATAATTAAACATGCTAAACCAATCATAATTGAAAATTAATTCATCAAACAATAAATATGTGTGGAACCACCTACCTCGACGTCGAACCCCGAGAATTGATGTGAAACTTTCAAATCCTAGCGCGAAACATCAATTGCGCGCCGTTTGCACCGCAAGGAACCTCGCGCGAACTCAAAGTTGTGAATTAGAATTAAAAAAATCAAGTTAAAACCACAAAAATCGGACCTCATAACTGCTTAAAAAAAAAGAAACCAAAATAGCAAAACTCAAAGAAAGAAAAAAAATCAAAATGATAACAATAATAAAACTAATGGGAGGATACTGCCGGGGTAAGGGGAAATGGAAGGAAGTTCCGACTGCTGGAAAAGTGTCGGCCGGCGAGGGAAGGCAGGAGGCATGGGGGTGCGGGGGGGTCTGTGGTGCGATCTGAGAGGGAGGGAGGTTGGCCGAAGCAAGGGGGATGCTTGCGTGGGAGGCGCCGGGAAAAAGGACGGCCGGGAGTGGGGGTCGGTGGCTCAGGCGATGTGAGCGGGCATTCAGGATGGTGGCCAGATCTGGTGCGACAACGATGACCTGTTGTGGCGGCGGGCTCTGAGGTGGCGAGATGAAACAGGACAGCGGCAGTAGCGGGTCGCGGAGGGGTGCGCGATGCCGGACCGGAGTAGGCGGGTGGGCGACACCCTATGGGAGGCAGCGGCGTGAAGAGAGGGCCGGAGAGGTGGGGGCGCGAGATAGGGTTTCAGGGGGGAGGGGAGTGCGCCGCGATTTGGATAAGAGGGGGGGGTGTTGGGTCGTCTAGGGTTTACATAATAATAATAATAGATTAATGTAAATAAAATAAAATAAAATAAAAATTTATAACAATAATAAAAATAGTAGTAAAATAATAACAACAACCTCAAATAATTATATTAAGGTTATAATTAAAAAAAAATCTCAAATTTCATTAATCTTATTTTTTCCATTTCATTCACAATTTTTTTTATCCTACTCATCTTTATCATTATTTCATTATTCTTTTAAATTTTAATATATTTTGAGAATCGGAAAGGCCGTGCGGTTAGCTGGCGAGGTCGCACGGTGACTTGGGGAAAGCCGCGCAGCTCGACCATAGTGCGTTGAATTCAATTAAGGCCAAAACGTGTGTTTTTAAACATAAACTCAAAATATTAAGTTGGGATCCGACCTGAGCTACCCGATGCGTAGAAAATTTATAAAATAAATAAATTAAAAAAGGTGGGTGTGACAATTCTCCCCACCATAATGATTTCCGTCCCCGGAAAGCCACAACCAATATTGAACCCCAAAGAAGAAACTGATACCCCACAATCAACAAGTGAAAAGAAGAAAAAGAATCGTGCTCAGAGAAAGTTCCTCAAAGACAAGATCACGAAACTCATAAAAAGGCTTTTTGATATGTGTCACCTACCCCAAAGAGCTAGAACTCCTCCAGTTGACTGACCGAGGAAGGGAACCCTCTCACCCATGGAAACCAACTTCACCAGCCAAAACATCTCAAACATTACTAAATGAAAACCACTCTATTTGGCTAGAAAAAAACAACAAGATCAAACCATGTCCACAGAACACTCTTATCACTTATCACCAATCCATATTTAAAAACAAAAGCAATAGATCAACATGGGGAGGCCCAAGGGGCTCCCCACCATTTGGAACTCACTGACGCTCGAGACGAGACTGGAAAACTGACACGGGGAGGTTCGAGCGGACTCCCTACCATTAAAGAAAAGTCCAGCACTGATTCATTCTCGAGACATTTGTACGAGACCCAATGTGGGTCTCCCCACCATTTAGAACATACCAACGCCCAAGACGAGACTAGAAAACCAACATGGGGAGGTCCGGGCGGACTCCCCACCATTAAGGAAAGGCCAACACCGATTTATTCTATAGACCTTTGTGTGAGACACATCGTGGGTCTCGCCGCCATCAGAATGAACAGATGATGTAGAACGTTGAGAAATTCTCGATGGTAACCAAACACCCCACCACAAGGGGCAGGGAGGAAGGGGCCTAACCACATGGGCGTCAAAACCATGACCTAAGACCTGACCATCACATCCACATCCCGGGATGAGCATTATAAAAGTTTGAGACAAATTTACCCAACAGACTCCCATAAGGACCACTAAAGCGATTGTATCCAGTGGGACGCAATCCCCCAGACTTTTATGGCAACGAGACAAACACACCTCCACATGGTCGCGAAAACCTTATGTAACCAGACTGCTCATTCGAAGCGGAAGAACCTTGGAAACAATTTAAACTGCCTCTAGTTTTAACACTGGTGACAGAAATAAAGTTGGGGTCCCATACACTCCTGGGGTTCTTGACCACGTGCCAGCTTCACTCTGAGACCTATGGCTGGAGCCCTTATGTTTGAAACATCTTCTGCCACGCAGTTAGCCATTGAAGTCTCCCAAGAAGAGCTTCTCATTTTGGTGCCACACACAATCATATTTCACCCGAGGCAACACCATCAAACACAACACATTACAACATCTGACTGATCATATGCAGAACATTCACCAACACCAGAGTTGAAATGGTGCATGCACATCACCCTTTATCATATTGAATGAGAACACGACAGCACCAATCATCACCTGAACATGACTGTTGCTGTTGAGAGAAACTTTACGCTGAGAAAGACTTTAAAACACGTCTTGAACAATACGTGATTCCTATAAACGACCATAGCAGCCTCATACGACTGGGTCTGCCAAACTAGTAGCCTAACATGAACCTTTCCTTAAATGAAACAAACCAAAGACCAGAGGTCATTTAGAACGATATATCACACAAAATTAGGGTTGCTTCCACCATTTTCCCACTAAAGTCTCCTTTACCACTTCCAAACCACCGTTGAATATCAAAGGGACCACACACTGCAACACGTCACCTAACATGACCCTTGTAGCCGATGCAAATACTACAAAGCCCTTCGAGCCACTGGTCAACACTAAAAATTCTGAACCGCCTTCACTCTTCCCCGATGGATCTCCTTTCTCCATTTCCAGGGAAAACCTTCAAGTGCAATGACATAAAATTTCATTCCCGATGACTCAGACAACTCAAAGAAACCAAAACTCTGTTCAACTCCCCTTGCATCCATCATCCTGCTGCGAGAGGATCGAATTACTTGTAAAAAGGGAGGTGGGTTCAATTCTAGAATTCAAAAAGAGATTCCTTCGATCAACAGGAGTGTCGGCCAACGGGGAATTCCCCGTAGTCATACTTCAATCACATACCAATGCTTTATGGGGGGAAGGCATACACTAGTCGAGAAAGAAAACCATGCACCCAACCGAACAGGTCCGATGGTCAAGACATACCACAAGTGAACACCAAGCATGCAAGGGAAACCACTGCAAGGGCACCCTGATGTACTTTCCAATAGAAAAAAATTAGTTACATGCTTGCATACGAATTTACAAATAAAAACTCAAACTCGGGACACAAACCATTCCGAAAGAATCCTCGGCTCAAAACGCCTCACATCCGATATTTCCTAAACACAAGGACATGCCACACAAACACTGTTTACTAAAACACAATTTTTTTCCCTTTAACAAACCATTTTGAAAATAAGTAAACCTAGTTGGTTTCACAAACACCAATGCCATCCCATGAGCCTCGCACATGCATGTTCTCATGCCGCACCGGCACACATCTTATGTCCATCCAGGCACTCATCCACTCGTGCCCTTAACCATTTCCATTTTCGCATGCACTCATGCATGTGGTTGCCCATGAGAGCGCCAAGGATCAAAACCAAACATTTCATTATTTTTCAAAACCAAAACATCCAACCCACACTTCCCAAACCTTTCACATCATTTTCTTTTTAAAGAGTTTCATATAAAAATATTTTCCAAGACCAAAACATTTTTACTTAAAAACCAAATTTCCACGCATCCAAAACAAGGAGACGAGAAATAACTCAAGAGAAAACTTGTGTTCGCAGGTGACTGGAACGTATGGTTGGTGGCCATACGCAAGTCAGGCCACTGCCACGGAGGGTATTCTAGGATAGCGTCCCCAGCTCCACATGGCTTGTCAGACCCTGCGAGCTCACTAGGACTACTGAACATACCCCTTTTCATTTCCTTTATACAAGATTATCCGCAAGGACCAAAAACTCAGACAAACCTCAACATACTTTGGTAACTTTAGTCCCTCCACGATGTGTGCTTGCCAGGCACCTTACTCAAAGCCAGGATGTTGAGTCCCGACAACCTTAACTCAAGTCTATCGTGACTCTAACCCGAAAGAACATGACCCAAGAGAGCAAACCTTGCCCTTTGATACCACTTTGTCACGAACCAGGCCGCATCGCCATCCAACCCGGCGCCCGACCCAGTCCACGACATGGCCCGAAGGGCGTTCCCAATCACCACGGGCTGGCACAAGTGCCTGTGAATCAAAACTAACAGATGGGAACAATTTTAACCAAAATAAAAGATATAAAAACAACTAACCAGATAAATTATCCGAAACTAGAAATAGACAACCAAACACGCCTTTAAACTATGAACATGTTTAAAGTTTATAACTCCAACCAATAACAAAAAAAAAAAGATGACAGCGGAAACTAAAACTCTTACTCAAACCTCAATGCAATAGGAGAGGTGTGACAAACACACGTCACAAACGTTACCCTTCACGAGAAGACCAACAATGACCAACCACCATCACTGAGCATGGTGCCTCAACCTGGAATATACAGAGAACAAATCCAACATACACACAAAGGTGTATGTAGGGTGTGACCAAAGAGCCCAGTAGGACGTCACCCAATAAAAAGGTTCCATGCATACTTATTAAACGACAAATTCATTTGCAATATTAACTAAAGAAAAGAAATTAAAGATTGAACGGTTTAAAAGAAAACAGAATTAAAGAAAATAGTTTTAAATGGAACAACTTAAATTAAAACACATGCACCGTTATTTTTTTAAAAAATGGCCAATATGTTACACCGACGAGCATAAAGTAACCAATGATCACTAATATGGGAGAGGCCGCATGGGTATCAACTAGCTTGGGTCCCTAGATCTTCATGTCTCGGTGAGACGTGGCTTAGAATGCCACGACCCTCAGAAAACATGGCTTAGAAGGCCACAACCCTCAGAAAACGTTACTTAGAAGACCGCGACCCTCATAAATGCATATGTTTAGTTAGTGTTGCAATCGTCAGTCCTGCCAGTGAAACCGGGTCGAGTCACCTCCGGAACACTCGCTCACTAGTCTAGTCTACCCTCCTAGCTACCCGGGCTTCCCGCTTTGTTCACAAGAAAGTTTCAAGTTCATATTACACGTCACACTTATGCATAAAATCTCAGCAGGGTATATACACACGCAAAAATACCATTTGCACACCCAAACCCTCTTTTAAAACCATACGCACACCAAAATATTTTCAAAAAACAATTTTCATTTGTTACATATTCAATTGAACAATTTTCGCATCAAAAAACAAGTATCGTTAAACAAACCACCACTTACACATATAAATACCATTTTGAAATGAGGAGCACACTTAAAATATCTAAAAACAAAATCTGCATCAGTTACACAACCAATTAAGACAACTGCACAGTAAAAGAAACCACTTTCAACTTCAAACACACCATTAAAAGATTTTATTAAACAATTTACACAATTTACCCCAAACAATTTCCTCTACGCCCTTAATAATTATTCAATGAAACAATTAAAATTTTCCTAAACAATATTTTGAAAGAGAAAAGACATCGCTTTACAGGTTACACCGACCCAAGCTCTCTTACACGACCACACGCACACGACGTCACCTATGAGACACAATCTGCATTATGCACACCATTAAAGAAGCCACCCACACAGTTGAAAAGACCATTTCTACAGTTAAACAAACCTACATAACAACTTGTCAACCCATTAAAAAGACTCGCATGACTAAAATACCAAAAATCCACTCGAAAACTCATTTATGACACAACACATATAGATGCTAAGACAAAACACCACTCTCACACTTTTCACATTCTAGAAATTAATTTTCACAATTAGTAAAACACTATAAAATAGTTTAGCATGAGTTTTCCACAAAAAGAACCACTCACATGCAACATAAACATGTTACCACCAAGTCAATTACACATTAGATCTCAACAACAACCAAACTCACAGTAGTAAAACAATAATTAAACATGCTAAACAAATCATAATTGAAAATTAATTCATCAAACAATAAATATGTGTGGAACCACCTACCTCAACGTCGAACCCCGAGAATTGATGTGAAACCTTCAAATTCTAGCGCAAAACATCAATCGTGCGCCGTTTGCACCGCAAGGAACCTCACACAAACTCAACGTTTCGAATTAGAATTAAAAACATCAAGTTAAAACCACAAAAATCAGACCTCATAACTACTGAAAAAAAAGAAACCAAAACAGCAAAAATCAAAGAAAGACAAAAAATCAAAATGATGACAATAATAAAACTAAGGGGAGGATACTACCGGGCTAAGGGGAAATGGCTGGAAGTTCCGACCGCCGGAAAAGGGTCGGCCGATGAGGGAAGGCAGGAGGAGAGGGGGTGCGGGCGGTCCGTGGTGTGATCGGAGAGGGAGGGAGGGAGGCCCAAGCAAGGGGGCTGCTCGCGTGGGAGGCACCAGGAAAAAGGTCGGCCGGGAGTGGGGGTCGGTGGCTCGGGCGATGCAAGCGGGCGATCAGGATGGTTGCCGGAGATGGTGCGGCAACGATGACTCGTGGTGGCGGCGGGCTTCGAGGCGGCAAGCCGAAACAGGACAGTGGCAGCGGCAGGTTGCGGAGGGGTGCACGATGTCGGACCGGAGTTGGCGGGTGGGCGACACCGGATGGGAGGCAGTGACATGAAGAGAGGGCCGGAGAGGTGGGGGCGCGAGGTAGGGTTTCTGAGGGGAGGGGAGTGCACCGCTATTTGGATAAGAGGGGGGCTGTTGGGTAGTCTAGGGTTTACATAACAATAATAATAGATTAATGTGATTAAAATAAAATAAAATAATAATTTATAACAATAATAAAAATAGTAGTAAAATAATAACAGAAACCTCAAATAATTATATTATGGTTATAATTAAAAAAAATCCTCAAATTTCATTAAGCTTATTATTTCCATTTCATTCACAATTTTTTTATCCTACTCATATTTATCATTATTTCATTATTCTTTTAAATTTTAATTTATTTTGAGAACCGGAAAGGTCGTGCGGTGAGCTGGCGAGGTCGCACGGTGACTCAGGGAAAGCCGCGCAGCTCATCCATAGTGCGTTGAATTCAAATAAGGTCAAAATGTGTGTTTTTAAACATAAACTCAAATTTTTATGTTCGGATCCGACCCGAGCTACCCGATGCGTAGAAAATTTATAAAATAAAGAAATTGAAAAAGGTGGGTGTGACAAATCAAATCAAAGAGGGCCTAACAATTTATAAGTATCAGTAAAATAGATATGTAAATTATTCACATAATATATTTAAAAACACAAATAAAAAATAGTTTTTTTTTTAATAAAAATATTCCCGCTAGAATATCCTCTCACATCAGTCATACTAAACTTCATGGAATCCTAGTGAATCAATGATAAAATAGGATCTAGAATACTTGTTTAGTTTTAATTATATTGGAATCTATCACGAATTAATAAGATTAATCGGTATTTAAATGTAAATAACTAAACAATCCTCCATTTTAATCAATAACTAGGTTATCAAAGTTAGATAATGCATAATCAATATAGAAATATATATAATTGGGAAAAAAGATAATTTAATCAACTGATTGATAATTGAATGAATCCTATATAATATCATTTTGAAAATCCATTGGATAATAATAACTAAATTAATAATGAAGGGGATGCTTAATTGTGGTATATCATGTCTTAAAAATATGACACCTCTACCATCAATAAATTTCACAAGATGGTTTAAAACTATAGGAAAATCCCCATTTAATTCTAGATTGATAATTTATCATAGAAGGCCTACTAATGCATTGAGGGATTATCATTGACTAGGATCCTCCTCTATATTCCTGAAAAAAATCATTTTATATCAAATAATTGAGTTAATTATTGATCAATGTTCCTTATCATAATATATCTATATTAGGAAAGGAATTCCCATTTATCATTATTTACCCGGATAAAAAAATTAAATTTTAATTTTGAACACCTTACATTGAAATAATATAAGGTTTATGAAATAAAAAACACCATGAAAATTAATAATGAAATTTAGGGGAAATTTAAATTCCAATGAACACAGGTAAGTGAATATTTCATGGGATATTTAATCAATACCAAAAATGAATTTAGAATGTGAATGTCAATACTTTATCATTCAAAATGAACATAACCAATCTAAATAAATAATAATTATGGTTTCAATACAAAATATACCTTTTAGATAATTAGTACTGTAATGGATTGATGTTGTTTATGAATAGAAATACCCTAAAAAGAACATTAAAAACATTCTTGAGGAAAATATCAATTTCAGTATATAAATTTCATATTAAAACTAATAGTTCACAAAAAAATTTGTAAATAATTTTTGCATACTTATAATGTATTATTTAAATTATTGAGTGGTTATGATGGTCGGAAATTATCTTTATGTTATATATGTTAAAAAAAATATTTTTCGTTTTTTTAGTAAAATCCAAAGGTTAGTTTTTCTAAAATTTTGAAAATTTTATATTAAAATAGATTTTTTTAAATGTTAAAAATTATTTAAATATTTTTAAATCAATAATTTTCATACTTTTATTATATATTTTGATTAATTAATAGAAAACATGGTTTTGGAAGGAATATAAATTTCTGACCAAAGATAAAAATGAAGTCAGATTTCCTTAAAAAATTATCAATCATTCAAATTAACAAAAAGTTTCTAATGGTAATATTACATGAATAAATCATTAATAACCATAGTATAAGAATATTTATTGCGAGTATTATGAAATTTTCTAATAATTTCATTCTAAAAAAATTTCTGATTAAACAATCTTGATTATTATTTGATTGTAAAATAAACCCTTAAAATAATAATAATGTTGAAGTAAAAAAAATTCAATGAGTATATTATGGGTATAAACTATAAATCAAAATTAAAATGTTTAAATAAAAAAATATATAATAAAAATACACTACACACATAATCCTAGAATACAAAATTATGGGTATAGTGTTGAATTTAATATTAATAATGGGAAAATATGTGTTTCGTGGGATGTGGATAAAGTGGATATTCATAGAGAAAAGTTTGGGACTAATATATTAGAATTATATTTCATAATTGTATAATCCTCCTTTTTTTTAAATATGATGAATTTTATTATGAGATCACAAATGATTAAAAATTGTGTGAGGTATTTTTCACACTACTACAACATGTGTAATTAGAAACCATGAATACAATTTTTTCATGAATTAAATAATATGCGGAATTTATCTTCGTATTATAATTTATATAATGTTTTTATTTAATAAATATTTTTTTTAAAATCTTCTTATCTTTTGAATATGTCCCATTTATAAAATTATTGTTGAACCACACAAGCCCCACTCGGGAATCCCCCAACCACTCAAAGGGGTCCCTAGGGGTAAATCACTGTGGGATAGCCTTCCCATAGGGAATGATCATGGAGGTCTGGGTACTATATATTAGTTGAGGATAATAGTTCCCAATAATAGTTGGGATACCCAAGTGTAACGATACTTGAATTTGTCTCCCTGCAGGTGCACATAGAGTGGGATAGAGACTCCATTGGCTGAAACTCATGTGGAGGGATTGTGTATGTGTGTAATGTCTTAGATTTTCCATGTATTATTTTTAAATATTATATGGAATTATTAATAGACCAGGCACAAATACGACACCTCATTCCGAGGCCCGGTGAGCTCAGAATGGTGGGTTGAAACTCTTTTTAAGTTAAGTGAGTTGGCACTCACGCATAGTTGTGGTAGTTTACAAATGGATGCTCAGATGAAAAATCTGAGGAAACTGTTGCATCTGGGATGACGACATTACCCAAGAGCAGGGCTAACCACGGCCAGCACGGGTCAAGAGAAAGTGTTTATTTTCAGACGTTTTAGTAATATAAAAATAAAATAAATATCAAAATTTTTATTTTATTTATGGAAACATCCGCTGTAGCGCGATGACACGAAAATCTGTTTCCTTAATTAATGGCGCGTCATAATGACTCAATAATGGAATGTCGGAGTCAGTAATTCTGCCACGTAATTATGTGCCTAACACGTGTCTCTTTTTATGGGGGCTAAGCGATTGGTGTTCGTTGATGAATAATTTTTGAGAGGAATCTCTGGAGAAAAGTTCGTGGAGCCATGGAGGAAATTCTCGGCAAAAAACGACGACGGATCGAAGATGCAGATCATTGCGCCAACGATGTTGAAGGATCTCGACGACGACGACAACGCAACATATTCACAAACAATCAATCCCTTCTAATAGGTAGGGGTTTTTATTTCATTCCTTTTCCCCGTTAATGATTTAAACGATGAACGCAGATCAACAACGAACATGTTGATCCGCGGATTCATACGTTCTTGCAGGATGGATTTTTCTTTGGGAAGTTTATAGGGGATAAATCCAAGCTATTTACTGTTATTGATTCATACTCTATTTAAGCCTATTAACTAGAGCAGATCAACAATGTGACTAACGATGGCGGAGGATTTTTCCTCACTTTGGTCATTGGATTTCTTCCCCCTTATTCTCTTCTCGCGCGTTCTTCACATTCTTCACGGGGCGATGAACAACGGATTTTTGTCCATCCCTTCCACAATGAAAAGATCCAAAATTGATGGTTCTACACCGCAACGACCTAGAAGAGGTGCGGCGATGATGGTGCACGACGAATTGGACCGGATCAAAAAAAGGGTGTTCTTTAAGAGTTCTTCGCACGGGAATAACAGATCTGGTTTTTGAAGCCAATCAGAGGTCCAAAAACATCGGATGTAGCTTCAATGTGTCGGGGTCCCCAAAACCTAATGGTTTCGTGGAGATCGGGTGGCCGGATTAAAGAACCGATCATCACCAGAGGCACGATGGCGGATGTTCGTGTTTCTGGAAATTTCTAAAATACACAGCGTGTACATCATAATAACACGCCATGTAGTACTAGTAGTGGCAGCTAGGGTTTTGGGGGTCAGAGAAGAATCACATGTCGTGTGACCCCAATCACATAGTGTTTTTGACTTTCCCCGAAGACACGACATGTACTTTTGGAAATACATGGACACAGGATGATATACATGGCTTTAGGTGGCACGGCATGAACATAATGATAGAAGTGGCTACACAGGACTCGGTGTGTATCCCAGGGATACACGAACACGGGTTAAAACACATGGGTTGAAGACTGTGTATGGGCACATGTCCAGGGTACACAGAGCCAACCCCAGTCACATAGACACAACGTATACACTGTACTACACACCGTGTACTCAGTTTTTTCTATGAGACCAACTTTACAACATGGGTCGTTGTACACGGGTAGTACCCGAGTTTAGACCACACGGCGTGTAACCATTCTAAATGCCATATAATTTTTGGAAAATGGCATGGTCCTCTTGTAAATCGGATTTCGGACATCTTTCGTTTGGGTTAGTGCCCCTTCTTCTTGTTACCCTGAAGGTCAAGAATCATTTCCTCACACAGGAGTATGATCCCTCCAGTAGGACTTTCTGTGATAGAGTCAGGTATCCATCCGAGAGGCCCGGATTGAGATCCTATATCCTTTCCTGAACCAAGGTACAGTCAGGCATCGATGTGACAAACTCTACCGGGCATTTATCCTCTACCAAGCTGGTGTGTGACCTAGTTGGTGAATTCGGATGAGTCGATGTATCCGCCATGGCCCTGGAAGTGATCCTCATCTGTGTATCGAGATATTTCCCACTCAGTAGTGTGTATCCCATAATGAGTGCATCTACCTATCAGAAATCTTCCCACTCAGAAGTGTGTCTCCTGTAATGAGTGTGACTACCTCTCGTGATGGTTCTCGATGAAAGTTACTTCTCGGACGGACGTCATCAAAGCTGTAAGGCTCGTTGAGTGTGTTCTCCAGGAATCAGTGCTTTGAGGAATCTTCACACTGAACTCTTAACTGAGGGTATGTGGTGTGCGATTTGTCTCTAGACCACAGGTCTAGGTTTTGAGTATATCTGGTTTGTGATATATGTTCTGTAGACATATATTGTGCACAGCTGACGGTACCATTACTTTGTGTACAACATTGTAATTTATAGGGTCCTCTACTCAGTATTGTTATACTCACCCCTACACAGGCCTGGCCCGCACGTCTGGTGTCTTGTGCAGACGAGCAACATTTCGATAGAGTCCAGGGAAGACCAGTACAGGACCGAGCATTCTGATTTCCCTACAGGCTGAGGTGTTCCAACAGCTACGAGTAGAAGTCCCAGTACCTTTTGTGTTCACAGGTTGGACTTTACAGTTTTTAGGCTCTTGTTTTTTGTGGGCTTGTATTCTGGCCCAGTTTACTTTTTGTACTCTACCATTAATCGTACTATGTTGGTTGGGTTTAGTTGTATGCATTCATTTTGTTCCTTAGTGTTTTTTTCAGCATTTATGGGCTTGGATATGTGTGCATGTGTACAAGTACTAAGACAATGACTCCCATGTTAGTAATATGACTACTTGGTTCTAGTCTCCATCCCCTGGCCTATTGGAGGCGGGCTTGGGGAGCCACGGTGCGGGCCCCACTATGATGGGTTGTGACAGAGTGGAATCAGAGGTGGTCAGTTCTACCGTAGGACCAAGAGTCTGTGACTTTGGTTTGGGGCAACAATTTTAAGTGTTTCGTGTTCGACATTCAGGACAGAGATTATAGTGTTCGTGCAACGGCCGCCGTATCCATACATAAGGACTCTGATAACCAGCTTTTTGACTCGGTACACGAAAACACTGGTTGTGGGGAAATAAAAGGTACGTGCATCATATAATAATGGGTTGTGTTTTCCATGTCCTTTGTGTCAGCTATCCAGATATACTCAATGACCATTGTATATTTTGTTTCATTACAGGATGCCTCTGTGAAACATAACACTAGGATTCAGCAGAATGATCATGAAGATGACCCCCTTAGTGACGAGGCTTCGATACAGGGACCAGTTCCCCAGGCATTTCCACCAGGTGGCGCACCTACTATACCACCAGTGGGGTAGCCAGTGGTACCTGAACTACCGACCGGCAAGGAGCACATGCTTAGCGCGCTCAATGAGTTCTATAGATAGAGACCACTCAGGTTCCAAGGCGAGCCTGACCCTCAAACGTATGAGGACTGGCTTGAGGCATTGACATGAGTTTTCTGTCTAGTGAGGACACCAACAGACCAGATGGTGACCCTAGGAGTGAGCCTTCTTTAGGGTTTAGCGGGAAGATGGTGGAGTCTGACCACACAGACTCATGACGAGGAGACTCTTTCATGGAAGAAGTTTGATCGACTCTTCAGGGAGGATTTCTCTCCGGTTACACGGGGAGCTGTGCGCATCCAGGAGCTTCTCTAGCTTCAGCAGGGCAGTATAGCAGTAGCTGACTATTCATCGAGGTTCACCAACCTCACTCGGTACTCGATGGATAGGGTCAGGGATCAGTACTTCAGATCTTGAACTTTTGAGCATGGTCTACAATGAGACATTCGAGCTAGTTTTGTGCCTCTCTGAAGATCAACCTATGCTGGAGTTCTTGAGTGGGCCTTGGTGATCAAGAGCTTCTTGGAGGAGCGGAGACAGCCGCCAACAGTCAGCAGCATGCAGACAGGTGCGGAGACCCCGGTAGTAGGGATGTGACGTCAGGCATAGGTAATTGGATGTGGGAAACCTTATAGGAGGACCTAGGAAAATGGATCGAAAGTCTAGGGCTCTCAGTATGGATCCAGTGGGCATAGGTAGAAGCAATGCTACACATTCGATGTAAGGGGAAATCTCGCTAGAGATTGCCCGACCCGTAGAGATTCTAACAAAGAAGTAGTGGATGGACCACTGAGGCAGAGGCAGAGAATGGAAAAAGCAGACCCACCAGGCAGCCGATGTGGCAGAGGATCAAGGATAGGTGCAGGTGGTGGCAGACGTTTTGACTTACTTCCACCATCGCCCCAGGAAGTCCACACCAGGCTCAAGGAGCTAGGGGACAGGGGCGGGGACAGTTGACTAGATCATTACGATTGGAGACACCTACGGGAGGAGACTCGACGATCAGACACCTTTACAAATAGTGTGCTCTTACCCTTAGAGGTGAGAGTTTTGGTTGGAACCTCTTGATGTTAGCATCGAGGCCTTACGATTTCATTCTCAGTATGGATTGGTTATCTTCGGTCCATTCCCAGATTGATTGTTTTAGTCGACGGGTGCGGTGTGTCCTCCATGAGGGGACGAGGATTTCCTTCGACAGAGAAAGGGATACCTATGCATCCCAAAATGGGCTAATTCATAGGAGGGTTCATCCGATCAGTCATGAGATGGCTAGCCTTACCCTCGGAGCAGTAGATGTTGTGATACCCCAGATCCAAGCAGTAGTGGCGGAGTATGTGGGCGTCTTTCCCAAAGATGTTCCAGGACTACCTCCCCGGTCAGAAATCGACTTCTGCATTGACTTACACCCCAGGACGACACTGATCTCCTCATAGGCATATCAGATTACTCTAGTAGAGCTTCGCAAGTAGAGGGAGCAGTTTGAGGATTTGTAGAGAGGGTTTCGTGAGACCCAACGTTTCACCTTGGGCGGCCCCACTGTTGTTTTCCAAGAAGGTAAAGGAGAGTCTGAGGCTCTTTGTGGATTACCCTCACCTGAACCAGATAACGGTAAAGAATAAATATCCACTGCCAAGGATCGATGACCTCTTTGATCAGCTAAGAGGGGCACAGTGGTTCTCGAAGGTTGACCTTTGATCAGGCTATCACGAGTTACAGGTACGGGACGAGGATATAATGAAGATGGATTTCAAATGAAACTACGGTCACTATGAGTACTTGGTTATGCCTTTCGGCATGACGAATGCCCCTTTTGTGTTCATTAGATTGATGAAACAGATCGTCCTACCGTACTTGGACCAGTTTGTAGTGGTCTTCATCGATGACATCCTTGCGTACTCAGCGTCAGAGGAGGACCACACGAGACACCTACAGGTGGTTCTAGACGTACTCCTGTAGCACCAGCTTTATGGGAAGCTCTCAAAGTGCCAGTTCTGGATTTAGGTGGCCCACTTTATAGGTCATGTCATCTTAGCAGATGGAGTAGCAGTGGACCCAGCCAAGGTAGAGGCTGTGTTAACATGGGAGCCGCCTTGGAGCATGACAGAGGTACATTTATTACTTGGGTTGGCATGATATTACAGGAGATTCATTCCTGACTTCTCCTGGATATCAGCATTGATGAGAGCCCTGACCAAGAAGGGGAAACCCTTCGTATGGACAGAGAAGTGCCATCAGGCTTTCGAGCATTTGAGGTAGAGTCTGACGAGCGCCCCAGTCTTGAGATTGTCGGAGGAGGGCGTTGAGTACGAAGTCATCTGTGATTCATCAGGGACCAGGCTTGGTTGTGTCCAGATGCAGTGGCATGTCATAATTACTTATGGTTCACGCCAGTATAGGACACATGAGTAGAACTATGCAACCCATGATCTTCTGTTGGTAGTGGAAATCTTCACATTGAAGATGTGGCAATACTACCTTATGGGTGAGACTTTTATAGTCTACTCTGACCACAAGAGCCTCAAGTACATCTTCTCACAGAGAGATTTGAATCTGAGGCAAAGGCATTGGAGAGTGTTCTTCTAGCATTATGATTTTGAGATAGTCTATACTAATGGGAAGGAGGACAAGGTGGCAGATGCCCTTAACAGAAGTTCGAGCTCACAACTGTAGAGTGAGGAGAAATAGTAGTTAGACGCATTCCAGTTATCCATTATGGATGTAGAGGATGCAACTTATTTACATTTGATGGTTCTCTCCCCTTAACTCTTACAACGAGTTAGGGAAGCACAACTTGAGGGTTTCCACTGTGTGGATTTATGTGCTCAGTTATCCACCACACATGCACCTAATGTATATTTGCAATGTGAGGAGTAAATACTTCTTTTCAGAGGGCACACTGATGTACCAGCATAATTGTAGAAGGAGGTCCTGAGGGAGTTTCATACATCCCCATTGGCAGTACATCCTGGAGTGGAAATGATGTACTACGATATCTGATGAAAGTTTTGGTGGTCAGGCATAAAGAAGGAAGTAGCAGAGATCATTTATCGATGCCTCACATGCTAGCTGGTGAAGGCTGAGCACCAGGTCCTGGAGGGATTAGCTCACCCCCTGAAGGTTCTAGAGTGGAAGTGGGATGGAATATTAATGGACTTCATGACAGGCTTACCATTGACGTCCAAGGGGCATGATTCTATCTGGGAGAACATTGATCAACTCACCATGTTATCCCACTTCCTAGCTATTAGGGAGAAGAGTTTCGTAGAGAGCATGGGATGCCTGTACGTGTAGGAGATAGTTCGGCTTCATGGCGTAACCTCAACTATAGTTTCAGATCTAGATTCCCGCTTCACGCCCCGATTGTGGAAGGGATTGCAGGAGGCTTTTGGGACTCAACTATGCTTGAGCACAGCGTTTCATCCCCACACAGATGCTTAGATGGAGATGACCATTCATGTTTGGGAGGATATGTTGTGGGCTTGTATCTTGGACTTTGGTTGCAGTTCGGAGAACCACCTACCACTGTTGGAGTTTGCGTACAACAACCGCTACCAGACAACCATTGGTATGGCACCGTTCGAGGCCTTGTATGAGTAACCTTTTCGGTCACCACTTTGCTGGACCGATCCCAGAGAGTCAGCACTCATGGGTCCAATGTTGGGGCAAGATACCATAGAGAAGTTGCATATCATCCCAGAGTGGATGAGGACAACACAGAGCGGGAAAAAGTCTTATGATGATAGACGACGGAGACCTCTGGAGTTCATAGAGGAAGACCACATCTTTCTTCGGGTCTCTCCTCGATGAGGGTTGCAGAGAATTGGCCGGGGTGGAAAGCTATATTTGAGGATTCATTAGACCCTTTCAGATACAGTGTAGAGTTGGTGAGGTGGCATAGAGCCTAACTATACCACCGTAGTTGCATCAGGTACATTATTTCTTCTACGTGTCATAGCCAAGGAGTACGTGCATGACTCATCGCACGTCATTGATTAGAGCGAGCTGGACGTCAAGGATGGAGCGAGCTTGGATGAGTACCCAGTGGAGATCGAGGATCGGCATGAGAGGATCCTTCATGGGTGATCTATTCCCTTGGTGTGCGTCTGGTGGTAGCACATGAATCTCCATGAGAGCATGTGAGAGCTAGAGGTTCAGATCCGTGCCCAGTACCCACACCTTTTTTTGAGTAGACATTGCTTTTCCTTTTCGGAGATGTAAATCCCCAAGTTGGGGAGAATGTAATGTCTCAGATTTTCCGTGTATTATTTTTAAATATTATATGGAATTATTATGAGACCAGGAACAGATACGGGACCTCATTCTGAGGCCCGGTGAGCTCGAAACGGTGGTTTGAAACTGTTTTTATGTTATGCAAGTCGGCACTCGCGTGCGGTTGTGGCAGTTTCCAAACCGATGCCTAGATTAAAAATCATGAGGGCACCTTTTCATTTTAGAGGACGACTTTAACGAAGATCAGGCCTATCCTCGGCCGACGCGGGTTGAGGGAAAGAGTTTATTTTCAGATGTTTTAGTAAAATAAAAAGAAAATAAATATCTAAATGTTTATTTAATTTATGGAAACAATCGCAGCAGTGCGGTGGTGGGAAAATCTTTTTCCTTATTTAATGGTGCATCATAATGACTCATGAATGGAAAGTCGAAGTCATTAATGTTTCCGTGTAATTATGTGCCAAACACGTTTCTCATTTTATGGGGGTTAGCGATTGGTGGTCATTGATGATTTTTTTAGAGGAAGATTTGGAGAAAAGTTCATGGAGCCGTGGAGAAAATTCATGGAGACGAATGACGACGGATCGAAGCTGTGAATCATTGCACCAACAATGTTGAAGGATCTCTACGATAGCGGCAGCGCGACATCTTCACCAACAATCGATCCATTCTAAAAGGTAGGGGTTGTTATTTCATTCCTCTCTCGCTATTATTTATTTAAATGACGAACACGGGTCAACCACGAACAAGTTGATGTGTGGATTCATACGTTCTTGTGGGAGGTATTTTTCTTGAGGAAGTTTATGGAGAATTAATCTGTGCTATATATTGTTGTTGAATCTTGCATCGTTTAAGCCTATTAACAAGAGTGGATCAACGCTGTGAAGAACGACGGTGGAGGTTCGATCATCACTTTGTTTATTGGAATTATTCCCCCTTATTCTCTTCTTGTGCATTACTCGCATTATTCTTGGGGTGATGAACAATATATCATGGCGCATCCGTTCCGCAACGCAACGATCCCAAATCGCAGCTTTGACACCGCAATGACCTAGCAGAGGTGTTTTGATGATGGCACAGGACGAATTTGGCCAGATCGAAATAGGAGTTCTTCGAGCGTTCTTCATGCAGGAAGATCAAATCATGTTTTCAGAGCTGATTGAAGGTCCAAAAACACTGGAAGCGGCTTCGTGGTGTCGGGGAGACCAAAACCTGAAGGATTTGTGGCGATCGGGCAACCGGATCGACGAAAAGATCATCACCGGAGGCATGATGGCGAAGCTCGAGTTTCTGGAAAATTCTAGAATACACGACATGTACATCCTAAGATCAATCAATGTAGTATTGGCGGCGGCATCTAGGGTTTTTGGGTTCAGAGAAGAATCACAAGGTGTGTGACCCCGGTCACCTGATGTGTTGGACTTTCCCCGAAGACTCGGCGTGTACTTTGGGAAATACATGGACAGAGGATGATCTACATGGATTTAGGCGGCACGACATATACATCATGACAGAAGCAGCTATACAGGGCTCGGCGTGTATCCCGGGGATACACGGACACGGCTTGGAACACACGGGTTGAAGCCCGTGTAAATGTATGTGGCTTGGGAACACATAGCCAACCACAGTCACTCAGACACAGCGTTTACACCGTACTGCACTTCATGTACACAGTTTTTTCTGGACGACCAGCTTTACGACACGGGCCACTGTACATGGGCAGTACCCTGGGATATACCACACGTTGTGTATCCTTTTTACACGCCATGTACTTTTTTTGAAAATAGCATGGTCCTCTTGTTCATCATATTTAATACATCATTCTTTTGGGTTAGAACCCCTTCTTCTAGTTCCCCTAATGTTTAGGAATCATTTCCTCACATAGTAGTATGATCCCTTCACCAAAACATTCATTGATATAGTAAGGCATCCATCTGAGAGGCCTGGATTGAGATCTTCTATCCTTTCCTAACACTAGGTAGAGTCAGGCATCGACCTGACCAACTCTACTAGGCGTTGATCCTCTACCATGCTGCTGTGTCACCATGTTAGTGAATCCGAATGAGTCACGGTATCCTCCATGGCCCTGGTAGTGATCCTCATCTGTGTATTTTGATCTTTCCCACTCATGAGTGTGTCTCCCGTAATGAGTGAATCTACCTATCTAAAATCTTCCCACTCAAGAGTGTGTCTCTCGGAATGAGTGTGGCTACCTATCGTGACGGTTCCTGATGAATGTTACTTCTTAGATGGACGTCATCATAGCTATAAGACTTTTTGAGTGTGTTCTCCTTGAACGATTGCTTTGTGTAATCTTCACACTGAACTCCTAGCTGGGGGTATGCAGTTGTGCGATTTGTCTCTAGTCCACGAGTCTGGGTTTTGAGTATATCTAGTTTGTGCTAATGTTCTGTAGACATATACTGTGCATATCTAACTATACCTTTACTTTGGGTACTTCTTTGTGGTTTTCGGGGTCCTCTACTGAGTATTGTTATACTCACTCCTGCACAGGCCTTTCCCGCACGTCTGGTGTCTTGTGCAGACGATCAGCCTTTTGACAGAGTCCCGGGCGGACTAGGACAAGACCAAGCTTTCTGAGTTCCCTACCGGATGAGGCATTCCTACGGCTATGAGCAGCAGTCCCAGAACCTTTTGTGTTCACAGGTTGAACTTTGCAGTTTTCAGACTCCTGTTTTTGGTGGGCTTGTATTCTGGCCCATTTTACTTTTTGTACTCTACCTTTCGTCGTACTCTGTTGGTTAGATTTAGTTATATGCATGCATTTTGTTCCTTAGTGTTTTATTTTTCAGAATTCGTGGGCTTGGATATGTGTGTGTGTGTGTACAAGTACTCAAGAAATGCCTCCCATGTTAGTAATACGCCTACTCAGTGCTAGTCGCCAGCCCCTGGCCTATTGGAGGCGGGCTTGGGGAGTCACTGCGCGGGCCCCTCCAGGACGGGTCCAGATAATATGGATTAGGTATTGATCCCCATAGATGGGATTAGAAAACTGTTTTTTGTTTTTAATTATAATGTGGAATGAGGAATATTCAAAAGATTGATTAGGGAAATGGACAATGAAGGTATTGTTCCTACATCATTAAAATGATATATATTCTATTCACCACATGATCTATTAAACCACGACCATCTTATCTCCCACACTTGTCACATTCAAAGTATGTCATTCATGATCAATTGAACCCATTATCATATTCCTCTAGATGATGAAGTATTATTTCAATATCATGACAACCATCCAATATGAGATTGAGACAACCATACATCCCAACCATTGATATCAAAGGATCGAGGCAAGGAAGAACAAGACTAAAAATCATACAACATGATATTTCATGAAAATAATTATCATGAAGTCATCACATGAATCCCACCAGTGGTTGTCACATGAATGTGGAGTGGTGCATCGATCCGTTGTGTGATTATCTTTTCAATACATGATCTTGTGAAGATAGCAACAAAATCCATCGCATGAATATTTACGATTGGATGAAGATGATTTCTTTTACATGATTTATCATTGAAATTATTATGATTTTAAATATGAAGTAACTTGAGGTGTTACATGACCAATGTAGTTATAATTTGTAGATGAATTTTACACCATGAATATCGTATGATTTATCCATTAGTCATAGAGGATAGAAAAATATCATCACTCGAAAGAAAATTAATTTCTCAGAAGTTTTAATAGTTCCTCAAAACAGCTTCAAAATCCAAGATACACCAGCTATATATATTTAAAAAGTGTGAATAGCCTGATGGCTAGATTTATGACATATTGAGGGTAATTATCGATGTAGAGGAGATCCATTGATCTAAATAACTTGGAAGATATTCTTGTAAAACATAATGGTTTTCAAAAAGGAAGGATGGGTACACACTCACATGATTCTTCTTCTGATATTAAGAGTTAGTTATAGACACCATTTTTCTTGTGAAGGGGTTGTGTGAAGAGCCACATACACTACATGTTTCACATTATAGAAGGTATAAGATCATGCAGACACACATAATGTCATAAGAAACATAAAAATTAGAGATAAACCATATCGCGTGAAAGAGAACCTGAAAAAAAATTATTTTCATGTGATGTTACTCCTGGAAATGTTATTACATAAATTATGAAAGTGAGAAAACAACCAAAGACACCATTAATGTCATGTGGCGGTAAGATAAACCCAAAGTACACCATTTTTTATGAATTGGTTGTGGAGAAACTTTGGATAAACCCTATGTGACAAGATAAATTTATCTAAGAAATCATTAATCAAGTGATGGGACTTTATTTAAGACAATAGACAGTCTGTGTCTCCTATGTGATATATTGTGAAGCTCTTCTGTTCCTATGTGTCGAAATTTGGTGAGAAAATCCAAGCCTTGTGAATGAACTGAAAATACCCTGTAAGACAAGTCATATGATTCACATAAAATCAATATATAACATGTGATACACATGATTCAGTGAAGAATAGATGAATCTAGAGGTTTCATGCAACCCATACTACCCATTCAATCCATTCAATATTAATTCAAATTCTCTAAAAGTGTCAAATACCATGAAATCCATGCATGAATTGTTTTGGATTGAATTGTGTTGATATATAATGAATAAGAATATAAGGATTTTAAATGTTATATATTGAATAAAATATTGAAGAATATTTTGTACACCTATTATATACATTCAACTAACCGAGGTACTTCAGATATAAAGAAGTTTAGCAATAGAATTGTTGCACTATGACAACAAGTCATTACTAGTGACTTTGATTAAATGAGAAAGGATGACAGATATCTTCAATTGTTGTCAAATATAGTTTATGTATACATGATCAAGTTAGATCATACCAACTTATAGAAGAAAATTAATGATATTACTTCATTAGATCAATCATTCATCAAATTAAAACTCTATATATTGGTTCTGGGAACAGTTGAATTCTTCCAATTTGTTTTGGGGGAAGATCAATTATAGTGGTTGAATCCATGAGAAGAAGGTTTCTTTCATTTGGAGTCGAAGTATATTTTTTTAGTTGGAATTGTAAAAAACATAGTCTCTCTTTTTGATATGATTTACTTTAATCACATTATTGATAGTAAATAATCAATATTGTGGGACCAATATGGATAGAAGTGGGTCTTTATAATGAACCTTGAAAATATAGTTTCCTTCTATCACTATTACTATGACTTTACAAAATGTGTTATTGATAGATAATATTGAGTCGATTTAGATCAATTATAAGTTAGAGATATCCAATTTGAATGAAAAATAATTCATAAAAACAAACCACTAATTCACCAATCCCCTCCCAATGATCAATCTAGCCTAGTGAACTACAAGTGGTAATTTATTTTCATGTTCCCTCTAAATATCCATGAAGATTTATCGTAGAAAGTTAATACTAATTACATATATATTTTATATGATTCAACAACTTATGGGATAAATTATCAGAGTTTGAATAGTATTATTTGACCTTATTATCGATTACATATCCAATATGTGAGAGATTCTTGAATAGTGGGTTGTCTACAAATATATTATGATGATTCCATGACCCAAGATGTAAAAAATGGAGTTGGATTGAATGGTTCAATATTTAGACAAGATTTCTCTTATAGAAATGGTCTAAAAACACTATGGGTCTTTAGACAATTATGGAGATCATTGAAAAACATGAAAGAAGATATGAAGGAAATGTCAAAGTCAATGAATCTTTACAAATTGTTGTATTGATTAAGTTTGAGGTCATTAAAAAGAATTAGTAAGAATGTATTGATGACTATTTATCTCGAGTGAATTTGATAAGATACAAAATTCAAGGATTTGATAAGAATTTGGAAGCGTCAATCATTATAATTAAAATAAAGAAGAATTTTCCATAAGTTTTTGATATAATACTTTCATCTATGACAGAGAGTATTTATTTATCTCATTATGAACCTCACGAAAATTGTCAAATATTATGACATTAGAAAAATTATAGCTTTCAGGAATAAAGATACTACTGAAATGTAATTTGAAGTCGTGTGCAAGGGAAAAGACATAGAAGAAGATGATGAAGAATCTAATGATTTAGACAATGATGAGTATGATGATGACTTAAATCGAATTGATTACTTTATATCAAAAGGGTTCAATATGGAAAAATGGAAGTGAAATAATATGCAACTTCATAAATTCTTCCATTGTGGTAGAACTTCTCATTTTTCCTAGAAGTGTCCAAATTTGAGTTTTGAATAATCCAAATCAAAATCAAAATATAATGATGATAGATCCTATTAACACAAATGGGGTAAGAATAAAAACAAACATCATAGTAGCAAGAAGGAAAATCTTATATGAAATCTATATAAATATTTTTCATAATGTTCATTTAGATAATGATGTTGTTTTTGTTTCCAAAGAAAATAAAATATCTGATTTGCGAAGCAGTAGTAGTGATGAAATGGAATTAACATAACTTTTCTTGAAACAAAAAGAACAATATAATTATGAATGGAACTAATCAAATCTCACATAGAAAAATGATTCATTTTTAGAAATAAAAAAATAATTTAACTGCTTATGTGAATAAGGACGAATGAGTTCATGATGATAAGAAAATACAGGGCTGATTAATAAAGAAATATATTTTGATATTAAGATCGAGATATTTTAATTTAAAATTTCTAAGAAAATAAAATAATATGTTATATTGAAGAAAATTTGAATGGTATAGTGGAAGTTTTCTTTGAGACATAAACCATATGTTTCATAGTTCAACATGAGTTGAATATGGCCAAAAAAGATTTTAGTAAATATATTAAGATAAAATGAGAAAATTATAATACTAGATAGTAGAAATATAAATTTGATCATATTAATATTAATGTATATGATACTTATAATAGTTCATAATTGATAAAAAAAATCTAGTAATATGATGGAAAATGAAAATGAAATGAAATTTTCTAAATCTGGGAATGATAAATTTTTCCAAAATGGCCACAACCCCCCATGAGTAAATAAAAACAACCCATATCTAGATTTATCTAGTTCCAGTCACGGATAATATAATTTCAAGTATATTTTGTGTTATAGATAAATATTTATAAATACTACACTTTCATGATCAACATGTCTTTTAATTGAATAAAGAAATAATCGAGGTGTAGTTTCAATTAGCATTAGTGTAAACTATCTAAATGAAAATAACTTGTGAACAAATATTCACCATTATTATATAAACAACAAAAATAATATTTTTGATGAAATTTTTAGAGGATGCAGTTTGTAATCTCACAAGGCTGAGGAATGTATAGAAATATTTTTAGGATATCTTCCTATGGATTTTAAATTAGATATATTAAAAAACATATCAATTCAAAAGTCATGTAATAATTTTATGAAGACTAAGAGTCTCAAAATGTCAACGTAGTTGTTTGTCCACAACAATTGAAAATGGATAAAAAATTGGAAAATTTTAATAATCATTATGAATATAAATCAAACAAATTGGTATTAGAAAAGGAGTTGGATGTTCATGATAAGATATCCATGATTAGAGACTTTATGATCCATAAAACTGAGGTATAAACTATTATTGAAGAGAAACATTCTTTTTAAGGAAATAAATAATATAATAAAACCAATGTGACTAAAAACATAATAATGACACCAAATAAATCTTCACATACTATGATTGGTAGAATAAAATTTCATAGATTGAGAGGAATCTCCCATTCCAAATGTTAATTTTGAAAAACCAATAGGTTAACCCTTATTCTCTATTATTTTATGTGTTTGTAACTGACAATGTAGATAATAGAATGATAATTTTGAGGTATGAACTTCAAGAAAACATGATAAGATAATACTTCATGGATTCTCATGACATCCATTAAAGGCACAAGATGTGTCCATCCTGTAAGGTGGAGAAATATTGGTAATGAATATGAAAACCATGGGATGAATTCAACATCAAAGACCAAGGTATTCCAATCACATGTTCTTCCCTTTATCTTAATTGAACTATCTTCTCAATTAATGGTGGATTTTTGTTTATGAAAAAATAATATAAATGAGTATATTTCATTTTTTATCTAAAAAAGTATAATTTTTTCATTGTTGTATGCAGAGGATTTAGTATTTCATTGAAAAATTTAATTATTTACACCCCTTTAGTGACAGTTCATATATTCATATCATTATTTCACTTACATTTTTATTATGGATTTAATAGGCATCATGGGTTGTATCTATCTCATTTTCAACACGGGGTTATCCCATGTAGACTTAGATTCAACTAACTAAAGGACATTTTCTAAGACAATCATGCGGGATCATTCCACTCCTAGAAGGTATCATTAAATTTTCATGTAAAGGATAAGATAATATTGCCATAATAAAATCTAGATGAGTTAAATTAACCACACATCATCTACATTTTATTTTCCATGGGGTGAATGTTTTGATTACAAATATTTACATTTGAAAAGGATATTGAAAAAAAATAGAAAAGGAAATATTAATTACCCCACGGTTACATTTGTTTACAATGATGTTTCAATATATATTTAAGGAGATGTAGATGAAGTGGTTATTCATATAGAATTGTTTTGTATTCATCTAATCGAATTTTATGTTATTCATAGAAAAGTATCCATTGATTAAATATGATGACTATTGAAATTTATATTAAATAATAATAAAAGGTGATTGGGATTTTTCACATTGCTACCACATGTGTATGTGGTAGACCATGTGAAAAATTGTTTTCATGAAGTGAAGAAGATGAGAATTTTGTATTAATAATATAATGGAGAAGGAATTTAATTTAATTTTTATGATACATGGATTATTTACATTTAACATCCTTGGTAAATAAAGAATGTTCCATTTTAATATTTATTAATATTTTTGATTTAAATATAAATTTTACATGAAAGTGTATGCTATGTATGATAGCATAGTCAACCTGCAATAACATCTTTCTTTGAAATCATACATTTCACACATCTTTGATTAATACCAAAAAATAATATATTATTATTATTATTTTAAATGATTGTTAATGACTAGATATTGTATTTTTTCAATAAAAAAAATAACTGCAATATGATTATTAAACATCTTTACACTTTTACAATAAAATTTAGTGGTTTAAAATAAGAATGAATCTGATTTTAAGAATAAAATTATATAAAAAGTCATTTTTCCTCCTTTGGATGGTGAACCCTTTTAAAATATATTTTTTTCACTTTTATATGTAAAATTTGATAAAATAAAACTTTTTATTGGAATTTGGATATCAAAATTTATATTAGATATATTTTTTGTATTTTATGATAAATTTTATTTTTAAATGAATAGTGAAAAGTACTGCATTTTACGTCCAAACTATATTTTCATCTGATTTACATATATGGTTATATTGACTTTTTAATTGTTTTTAAAGTATAATTGAATTATTTTTTTACAATTTAATCCAATTTTGTTCATTGGATGTAATTTCAATTTTTAATTAGACATAAACACATGTCAATCTTTTGATAGTTATTATTTCATAAAAACACATTTTTTGGTTTTTATAATGAGAATTAATTTTAAATAAATTTCACCAACATTGGTGTTTTGAATTTGGAAAAATGGATTCCATATTTAGAATCATGATTTACAAATTTTGTTAATAGGTACCTTTTTTTACACATTATGAATAGTAACTTCAGTAAATATTTTATTTACCATTGATAAAGTGTGAATGTGGTAAATAAGGGTAAAAAATAATATTATAATAATATTAAATTACCCTAAAACATGACCTAAACATATCCGATGATATATTTCTAACCCTGGGAAAGCTTGGCATGATTTTAGGACCCTTGGGATTCACTTGTATGTGAAATTGACATTTAATTACTTCAAATTTATAGTTAAGGAAAATATAACCTAAACATATATCTTTTAGTAAAATAATTTTTTCATGGGGTTATATAAGTGATCTCTTTATTTATAAATATTATGTTTAAATCTTAAACTATTTCCTAAATCTTAATAATTTTTTTTATAATTTTGTGGATATTAAATAAATAAATTTAATTATGACCCAATGATGATGCAGTAATTGATTCATTAATAAATGATTCAAATAAATGATAATATAAATGTTAAAATAAATGTATTTTTTTTTTTATTTTATGTCATCCAATAATTTTTAAGATGATAGATACTTGTTATATTTTTATTAATGATGTTTTTTCAAAGTAATCATGTTTTTATGGATTTTTAAAAAGTTATGATATGAATAGTGTCAAAATAGAAATAATTCATATTTTAAAACGTAAAATATTTTATTTAATATTGTAAAACTAAAAAAATTATGATTTATCCAAATAGTTATAATAATTCTAAAATATTATTATGGGCTCTTTAATTTTCTATTTTTCTTGTTTTGGTAAATATTTGGATTCTCAAATTGTTAAATACTAGTTAAAACTGTAACAATAAAAAGGGTTAAATAGAAACATTAGGGAATAAAAAAATATCCAAAACCGTTATAATTTTTATTGGATGATTTCATTTCGACATATATTTATCTTATATTCTATCTAACTTAATTTTGACTCATTTTGGATCAAAATTAAATTTATAATACAATAATTTTTTAATATATTCCTTATGTGCCTCTCCTTCCTCTTATAAAAGGCCCCCACCTCTAAACCTTACTCACACATCTCAATCCCCCTTTTATATTCAAAAATATGCCCATATAATCTCCAAAAATAATTCACTCACTCATAGAAGTCTTATCTTAGGCAAATGAAATTTACATAAATCCTTTTGGCTCAAATCAAAGGGAGTTAACCGATTTAGAGGTTACATCTTCTCTCAAGTTCATTTCATTAATTTTCCTTCTTCCACACTCTAAACAATATTTATTCAATTATTTTATAACAAATCTTATATATTATGTATAATGGGATTTTTTATGATATGTATTCAACCTACACTCACACAAACCTCCGTATTATTGATTTAGAACGTACTGTTTCTGTGTACAGTGAACTACTGCCTCACGACACGATGATTTTTCAATTTTCCCCGACCATCTATCATGGTGGGAATTATGATTGAACTATATTTATATATGATATATTTTATATTTATATTGTCTATTATTTTGTATTTTTCATTTAAATCATACATTTATTCTTTCTGTAATGTGTAAATACTATAATTTCATTTGGAGAAGTGTGGACTACTGCCCCTCAAACTGATAGGACTCATTCATGCCATACATAGAATGTATAAATAATGGAATTAAAGAATTTATGATAAATGTATAAAATATGATATTATACTAGAAATATAATATAACTATATATCATCATGTTTTCATTCCATTAAAATGAAAAACAAATGAAAGTATTGTTCATGCGTACGCACGACTTACCATCTCCATGAAAGGTAAATTTCATTTTCTAATACCCAAATGTAATTGACTATTCTAAAATACATATATAACATATATAAATACATATATAAAGTATATATATTATATTTAAATCATGAATACAATTTTGGAGATAATGGACTTTTGACAAAATGGACAATTAGTAATTATAACAGGTTAATTTTCGACTCAAAAACCGAATATCGACAAAACAACCGATATTAACATAAAAAATTATATAATTTTTATATTATGGTAATTAGTGATTTAAAAGGAATAATATAAATTATAATTGATCTTAATAAAGTATAAATTAACATATAATTATTTTTCAAGAAGAACAAGGAACATACATGACAAATCAGACTCAAGGTAAGGGAACTTTTTAAGAAAATTTACATTCTTTCGGTTGATCTTATAATTCAGGATTATGTAGTTATATGATTATGTTAAAAATTAATTTTTATGTCCTATAGTGTATTTATTCTTTTTTATTTGTATTTATAGTGAAATACACGTAATCGATTTATTTTATTTAAAAAATGATCTTTGTAAGGGATCATTTCAGCCCCCTCTTTTAGTCAAAGAAATATTTTATGATATGTATTTTAATTTCCAATATAATATGTTGGGATATGTTATTATACATCCTTATTGTTTTATATTTTATTTCAATGTGATTAGATACCCATTATGCATTCATCAACTAATTTTCTGAATTTTTATGTGACGTCATTAGGCTGTCCAATTTTTGTTAAGGACATTATCTCAATCTCTATTCATTAACGAATTTTTTTTACATGTGTTTTTTTTATATGGTGTATAAACCCCTTTGAAATTTCATTTCATTCAAGTGGGATATTTTTTCTATGTAGTGTTTTACTAAAGAGCAAAGGTAATGTTCCTTTTTAACGTAAGTGGTGGCAATGTCCATTCCGTCCCCATGAGCATTATTTCATATTTGGAATCCTCTAAAATTCGTAGTGTTATTTCAATAGAAGATAAATACCATATAACTTTTTAAGTGTTTTTGTGTTGAAAATTATTTTGATAATGCTTTTTTTATTTAAATATCTTGAAATGATATATATTTATTACAATATAAAAATTCTATCTTTTATATATTCTGGTTTTAGGTGTTGTGATTATGTTATGGTTCATGGGCATTGTATACATATATGGGAGGTTCCGTGATAAACCTAGGAAATGTGAGCTTGATATAGATTTCAAATGCATTGAGTAATGTGATGGATGTAACCTTAAAATTTTCCCCCATGAAATTTAGGGAATATATTGTGATGTGTATTCCAAATGTAACTCTCTATGTTTCTATGAAAGCTAAAATGTAAGTATGATATGGATACCATAATTTACCTTTATGATATTTGATTTCTATGTGTTAATCATAAATCTTATTATTATTTTAGGTATATTAATGAGTTTATGTTTTATGATTTAAAATTGTGATTTCATTAATTTGCATTTATTGATGGAGTAATGTTTCATTTCCTTGTTTTATAACCCTTAGTGATATTTTTATGCTCATCCCATGTTTTTTGAAATGTTTTTCACAGGGTATAAGGAAGGTTAAAGGAATTGAATAATTGAATAAGATTTATTTCATTAAAAGAATTATTGATTTATTTAATGTGTTTTCTTATTGTGAAAAGATGGATAGAGTAAAAGTGTCTACATCGTAATATTTTGAAATGTAATGTAAAAGTTATAACCTATTTCATTGAAACTCTAAACCTTGAAAGGTAATCAATATAAATTCTTGAATTAACTCAAGATTATGTAATTTTTAAGGATGTGGAATTATATATGTATCAGAGGAAATTTAGATAATTTTATAAGTTAGGTTGTTATTTAGGTGTAGGTAAAGGATCCTATATAACCGTGAGGGTTTTTATTGTAAGGTTTGGAGTCCTAAGAACCTACTATTTTTTACTTTGATTACATGAATGTATACTTATTATATATTGTTCATTGTTATTCATGACTATAATATAATAATGTCCTCGAATATTTGTTGTATTGATAATTTCATGACAGATCCCCGCTATAATGAGAACTCTGAAATGCTATAAAAATATTCTTAAATAAATTTCTACGGATGGATGACATACTATGATTGGACACATAGTATACAGACCGTCATGTGAGTGTACTCGTAAGAAGACGAGACTCTCTCTAAAGGAGTTCGCACCTGGTAATCATTTAGATGGGTGATTATGAGAAAAGACCTACCAGTACTAATTCTGCATGCCTTGGTGTCATCAATCTTTAATATCTACGAGCATGTGTAATTATCCTTAGACTAAAATATTATCATTAACTCATGTCATGACTCTCGCACATAGATTTTCTGATGAAAACCGTCATGAAGACAATTGGCGGGAAGTAGGGTATGTTGTGTGCATCACGAATGACATATCGTTAATAGATAAGTCAGGGAAGGATTTGTCCCTTCCATATTTATGGATGTATATATATCGGGACCTCTGGTTGAAATAGAATTGTCGAACAAATTCCATGGCCATGGTGACATGACGAGTTTATTTCTGGAAGTCAAAGAATGATAGATCAAGCATACAGTTTTATGACACTTCCATAAATCCTGCTTGTTGAGATATTGAGACAAAGGGAATAAATTACATAGAAAGTGTTTTTATGAGGTGACACATCAATGCAACGTCAAATTCATTCTCTTGGGTGCCATGACCCATTGCTAGATAGCAATCTTAAACTTTAGGAAAGCCTACCAAATGCTAATGAGAAAGGGTCATAGAGGGTCACACACTAAGTGTATTCAAGAATCTCAAGTAGAATAAAGATTATCCCCATATATGGTTTAATAATTATTCAAGGAATCCAAAATTGTTTTATTGTTGGAGGAAGAATGAAATGAAAGTTAGTATACGTCGTGTATTAATGATTAAACGTCGTGTAGTTTTTATTTTTAAAACAAGTTCATGTCGTGTCTTAATGATTGCACGCCGTGTATTTTTTTAATGAAAAACATGTACATGCTGTGTATTTATGATTACACGCCATGGTGTTTTTCCAGTAGGGACTTTGATGAAATATCATTTTATTAAATGATATTTATTATAATAAGTGTGGACACATGTCAAGTAATTAATGATTCGACATGGGGTTTCCAAAAGAGTTAATGAAATAAATAAAATGCGTAACGCGTTTATTTATGGTCATAACTCTACAACCTTAAACCCAATTATAAATTTCCTCACAACCCCAACTCTTTTCAAGAGAATCGTTGTGCACAACAATTTTGGAGAATTCATTCAAGTCCAAAAGAACCTCTTCCTCCAAGAACGATCTCATGACTGAGATAGATACTCTTCCATCGGATCAAAACAATCTAAGGAGGACAATACAAGAAAAGGTTTCTCTACGTTAGCACACAAAGGCTCCTTTGGCGACGTCCAGAGATACGAGGTGCACATGTGTATTAGCACTAGAGGATGTATACACTTGGCTTCTTCGACACAATGATGAATCACATTGGAATGCGATCAAAAATATCAACAAAGAAAGAACACCCAAAAGGTATTTCTTGTCAATTAATTAAATTAATTATAATCAACATGTGACAATACACTTTTGTGGTTCCAGGACCTTTTTTCTTCTTTGTCTATTTCTGTGAATCGATCTATGGATACTGGAATTTATCATCATATTGATCCCGGATTGATCATTACTAATGAAAAAAAGCAAGGTTGGCACATCCACCCATGATCTACTGCTGCGCTCGAAACCTTCAATTGGTATTAGAGCGAGGATACAACGTTGATTATAGTTATTTAATTTTCCTTGACAATTTATGAATTCATATTTGATTCAATTCAAGATAAATCATTCTATAAAACCTAATGAACGAGATCTGTTCTTCATCCATTGTTTCTCAGTTCACATCATAGAAATGACCTTTTATCTTTTAATTTTGATTAAGTTTAAAAAGGAGGAATGTATCAAGAGGAGCCTCTCATTCTGTCCGTACAACACAAGAATACACGGCGTGTAGTGAAACCTACACGCCGTGTACTTAGGTTCCACGAACCTGTACGGTTCTGCCAAACTACACCGCGTGAATTTAGTATACCTGAGTTTTATTACACTGTGTTGACCCGAACTGAATGGCGTGTGGAAACTGGAATACACGATGTGTATATTGAATCAACATGTCATGTAGTCCATTAAAGTTTAGGTCAAACCATGTATAAAGAGAAGTCATGTTCCTTGTACATGGGATTGTCAGGCCGGTAATCGTGTAACAAAGAATTACGCGCCATGTTAGATTAATCTACATGTCGTGTACTCCAAAATTTCTAAAGTACAGAAAACACACAAAATCCCTCTGCATGTACTTTGGTTAAAGGGTGAAAAATACATGTCGTGTAATATATCATAAATGCCTTGTACTTTCTAGAAATGATATTTCACTAGGTTTCCTCCAAAAGTAAAAACACATGTTCATGGAATATGGATGAGAATAATCTCAAGGAAATTCATAAAGGAATTCAAGATAAAGAATTTATTAATTATAAGATCATAATTCAATGATTTCAAGAGCAACTTATCTTGAATACATAGAACGATTAATAGAATTTTAATGCTAAATATGTGTTAATGTAGTTGCATGGTATGGATGATCATGAGTAGACCAAAGACCCTTTGTATATGTGTATGGTTTCATTTAAATTTTTTTAATTTAAATTTGTTGGCCTGCGAGCCGTTTTTAAATAAAATGTAGGGCCAGTGTGCCCGTTGTTTCTTTAATGTAATCCCCATGTAATGGAGGATATCCCAAGCTAGTGGAGATGGTTCAAAATCCAATTCTAAGGCAAAAGCAACCCAATAAGAAGCAAAGGTGATCAGGTGAGAGCTAAAAAACAGAAACCATCGGTTCAAGGTGTTTTCTCCTAGGTTAGGGTTAGCTTATCAAACCTCTAGATAAGCTATACAATAGAATCTCATGATCATGACATATTATTGTATTTCTTTCTGATTTAATGGTTTATTTATTATGTATGTCTTTTCACGATCACATAATTAAGGAAATAAACAAACATTCAAATATGGAATAAAATAAAGACTGTTCTATGCATAAACATTTTCAGAACATGGTTAATCACTTGAGAAAGCATAACATAATATTAACAAGCATGTGATAATGAAAAACTACTCATAACAAATAAAATCCCTCAAATACCACATTATGTTAGATCAAACCATTCGTTACTTGATTAAGGGCATGACTCAATAAAACTATGTGTTTGACCAACCATTTTTGGGACACTTACTTTTATAAAGGAATCTCTTATGAATGTTTCGGGTTGACATAAAAAATCTACATCAAGAGGAGTAGCCCTTTCTAGACTTGTGGTAAAATAGAGTCAAGTGTTGAAGAAATCCAAGTCAGGGTTTCCGGATTGGGGATTCTGCTAAACAGATCAAGGAACATTAAGCTCATAGTTGGCAAAGACCTACCTACCTAAATATTATTAACATTAAGAACACTTATTGGGGTAATGGGAAGGGGAATATGGATCCTTTACACTTGAATTTCAAAGCAACTGGACATTCTTATTTCAATGGTGAGGGCCATTGGGACTTGATAAAATAGTGGGAGAATTAATAAATTCATTTATTTTTTTCCCAAAATGTAATCTATAGGTATTAATAAATATGCTCTTTTAATTTATAGGATCGATATACCATAATCATCAACCACCTTTTCTCTACAATCAACTCTGGATAAAGACCATATATTTATCGGCAGTAACTTTCATGAATGGTTTAGGCGCCTTCGGGTATTCCTACGCCATGAACGAAATTTTTCATGATGGAGTCCTCACAACTTCCTTCTCCTACCCAAGGGGAGAGTGATGAAGACTTCTTGGTCTATTATCAACATTTGAATGATGAACATTACATTCAATGTTTGTTGTTGTCATCAATGTCTAGTGAGCTCATGAAGTCTCATGAAGACATGGATTCTTATAGCATGATTGAGAACCTCTATGGTTTATACCAGGAGAGAGAAAGAAAAAGAAAGGTTTGAGATCTCCAAGGCTCTATTTCAGGTCAATCTTGGAGAGGGTGCCCCAGCTTGGCTTCATGTAGTCAATATCATTGGTTACATTGAGCTCTTGGAGGTTCTAGGGTTTAAACTCCCCAGAAAACTGGTTACAGATCTCATTCTTGCCTCACTTAGCTAGATCATATCTAAATTTTTTGTAAATTTCAACATGAACAACATTGATAAGTCTCTATCTAATATTCTCGTCCTTATTCACTATGTGGACAATGATATGATGTGTGAAAATCCTTCTGTACTTATGGTGAATAAAAGGAAAGGGAAGGCGTATAGCTTTAAGCCCAATGCTTTTTCTAGGCCTTCCAAGAAAAATAAGATCAAAGGGGATACAAGAGAACAGGAGGCTGTTTGTTTCACATGTGGCAAGAAGGGCCACTGGAAGAAAAACTACACCCAGCCAAGGTACCATTGAAAAGCTTCAGATGCATTTGTTATCGAATGCAATCTATCTGTTTCTATGAATTGGGTATTAGATAATTCTTGTGGTTCTCACATCTGTTAAAAAATATAGGAACCATGTAGATTCTGGAAGATTGACATAGGTGAGGTGGATCTGTGAGTAGCCAACTGATCCAGACTCGCTGTTGTAGCTGTCGGAGACTACCACCTCACATTTCCTACTAGGATGGTCTTGGATTTGGAAGGATGTTATTATGTACCCTTTGTAACCAAAAATATTATTTCAGTATCCAAATTAGATATTTTTGGATTCATCATCATGTTTGGAACTGAATGTTTCTACTTTTATAAAGATATCATTTTTTGGTAGGGCACATATATATAACAACATTTATGTGTTAGACTACACAACACAAGTAATGGATGTCGATGACAAAATTAATTCACATGACTCATACCACACCCAATTTTGGAATCACGGGCTAGTTCATGTTAATGAGAAATGTTTGACCAAATTACATCGAGATGGGTATTTAGATTCTTTCGAACTAAAACCACTTTGTGTATGTCATGCGGGTCTACAAGGCAAAATGACCAAAGCCCCGTTTAGTGGGAAAGGTGAAAGGGCTAATGTGCTTCTAGAATTAGTTCACTCAGATGTGTGTAGACCATTTCTAGTTGAAGAAAGGGGTGGGTTCTTGACTTCATAAATTTTACTGATGATTTTAGTAAATATGGAAATATTTACTTACTGATGTATAAGTCATATTCTTTTGATCAATTCAAAAAATACAAGAACGAAGTTGACAACCATCTTGATAAAAAGATTAAGAAACTCCACTCAGACAAAGGAGGAGAATTTCTTAATCAGGGATTAATTAATTTCTTATGGGAGTTTGGGATTCAATCCCAACTCACTCCACTTTATAAACATCAGTTGAATGGGGTGAGTGAAAGGAGGAACCTCACCATGTTGGAAATGGTGAGATCAATGATGAGTAATTTGTGTCTTCCATTATTCTTTTAGGGATATGAATTACAAACAGTAGCACACATACTAAACCAAGTACCAACTAAATTCATAAATGGTATTTTATACGAGTTATGGAGTGGATGCAATGACATGTTATTAAATTTACATGTGTGGGGGTAGCGAAGCATTTGTGAAGGCCTCTTCAGGTAACAAACTTGCACCCTGAGGCACAATGTATATCTTTATAGGAAATCCTAAGAAAACAAGGGGATATTACCTATACAACCCCTCATATAAAAGGTTACAATGGTAAGAAATTCCATATTCTTTGAGAGGGAGAACATCTCTATAAGAGATAGTGGGAGAGAGATAGACTTTGATGAAGTTGAGGCTCAAGATACAAAGGAGTTAGAACAAGAATAGATTCCACAAAGCCTCATGTAAGAACAATCTTTTACAGAGACACTAGAACTTCATAGGAGCACGAGAGAGGTAAGAGACCCAGAATGATATGGTTTTCATGTCACCGAGGATGGTGACTCATTATTGGTTGACAATAATAATCCTCTTACCTACAAGGAAGCAGTTAAAGGAACAGATGCTGTCAAGTGGAAAGAAGCCATGAATTTTAAAATGGATTCCATATAACAAAACAATGTCTGGATTTTGGTAGATTTTCAACTTGATGTAATGCCTATTGTTAATAAACTGTTATTCAAGAAGAAACTTGATATGGATGGTCAAGTCCTCACCTATAAGCCATGAATGGTTGCAAAAGCTTTTAAACAACATCATGGAATTAACTATGATGAAAATTTTTCCCCGGTTGCAACGATGAAATACATCAGAATCCTATTTTCCATTTTCGCATATCATGACACGGAAATTTGGAAAATGGATGTCAAAAAATCATTCATTAAAGGGAACCTCCAGGAAGATGTCTACATTACACAACCTGAAGGGTTTGTGACTACAAATGATGCCAAAAAGGTATGCAAGTTGCAAAAATCCATTTATGGATTAAATCAAGCATCACGGTCATGGAACATTCATTTTGATGAATCCGTAATGAAATATGGATTTGTTAAAAATGAATGTCAGCCTTGTGTCTACAAATGATTTAGTGGGTGTGAAGATGTTTTCCTAATAGGATATGTTGATGACAAATTACTGATTGGAAATTAAGTACCTATCATAAAGTCAGTTAAGTCATGGTTGGATAAATGCTTCTCCATGAAAGACATGGGCGAGGAAGCATATTTTCATTGAATCAAGATCCATCGTGATAGATACATGAGAATGTCGGGCCTGAGTCAAAGTACATACATTGACATGATAGTGAAGAGATTCAATTTGAAATAGTCCAAGAGGGGATTTTTTCTAGTGTCACATGGTATTCACCATTCAACGAAAATGTGTCCTCAAACACATGATGAAAGAAATAAAATGTCAAGGATCCCTTACATATCTGCGATTGGGTCAGTCATGTATGATATGCTATGTACAAGGATAGATGTTTCTTAAGCATTAACTGTAGTAGGAATATATAAATCTGATCCAGTAGACCGCCATAAGATGGCATTCAAGACTATCCTTAAGTATCTAAAAAAACTAAGGATATGTTCCTAGTTTATGGAGGAGATGATGAACTAGGCATCAGAGGCCATGTAGATGCTAGTTACCAGACGGATCAATATGACATGATGTCACTGACTAGATTCATCTTTTGTTTGAATGGATGTGTAGTGAGCTGGAAGAGCTCAAAACAAAGTGTGGTTTCAGATTAAACTGCAGAGTCTGAGTATATCGCAACTTCTAAGGTAGCTAAAGAAGTAGTATGGATGTAAAGCTTCATGTGTGAGTTCGATGTAGTACCTAGCAGTAAAGATCCTATCACACTCTATTGTGATAATACTATAGCGGCGACACTTGCAAAAGAGACAGAGTCACATTAGCGGACAAAGCACATACTTTGGAAGTATCATTTTATGAGGTATTTTTCTCAGAGAGTTGATGTTTCAGTTAGTATTATTTTGACAGAAGAAAAAGTGGCATACCTTGTGAATAAATACTTGACTTAGTAGAAACATGATCATCATGTGTGGTCTAACGGACTAAAAGCCGTATGCAGTTGGCTCTAGTCAATGTGGGAGTCTGTAAGGGTTGGTGTCTTAAGAACCAACTATTTTAACTTTGATTACATGAACATATACTTATTATATATTGTTCATTGTTCTGCATGACTATAATATTATAATGTCCTAGAATAATTGTTTCATTGATATGGTCATGGTAGATCACCTCTATGGTAAGAACCTTGAAATTCTATAAAAACATTCTTAAATAAAGTTCTACGGTTGGATGACATACTATGATAGGACACATAGTATACAGATCATCATGTGCACATTCTTGTAAGAAGAAAAGACTCCCTCTCATGGATTTTACACTTGGTAATCTCCAAGATGTGAGATTATGATAATAGACCCACTTGTAGTAATTCTTTTTTGTCTTGGTGTCATCGTAAATCACTATCTACAAGTGTGTGTAATGATCCTTATAATGGAAGTCTATCATTAACTAATGTCATGACTCGTGCACAAAGATTTTCTGATGAAAACCATCATGAAGAAAGTTGGCAGGAGGTATAGTACGTTGGGTGCGTCAAGAATGACATGTCGTTAATGGATAAGTCAAGGAAGGATTTTTCCCTTCCATATTTATGGATGTAGATATCTCGGGTGCATTGGTTGAAATAGAACTATCAAACAAATTCAATGGACATGGTGATAGGACGAGTTTATTTTTTGAAGTCATAAAATGACAGATCATGACTATAGGTTTATGACACGGCCATGATGCCTGCTTGTTGAGATATTGAGTTAAAAGGATTAAGTTACACAGTAAGCGTTCGTATGAGGTGACACGTCAATGCGGTGTCAACATCTTTCTCATAGGTGCCTTGACCCATTGCTAGACAGTAATCTTGGATATTAGACAAGCATGCCTAATGCAAATGAGAAAGAGGCCTAGAGGGTCACACAATATGTGTATTCAAGTATCTCAAGTAGAATAAAGATTATTCTGATATGTGGATTAATAATTATTCATGGAAGCCTAAATTGTTTTAATGTTGGAGGAAGAATAAAATGAAAACAAGTCTAGGACATGTATTAATGATTACACACCATGTAGTTTTTTTGAATACATGTACACACCGATTATTAATGATTACACACCATGTAATTTTTATTGAAAAACAAGTACACACCGTGTATTTATGATTACACCCCATCTAGTTTTTTCAGTTGGGATTTTGAGGAGATATCATTTTATTAAATGATATTTATTATAATAAGCATGGGCGCATTTCAATGACTTAATGAATCAACATGGAGTTTTCAAAAGAGTCAATGAAATAAATAAAACATGTAACAAAGTTTATTTGTTGACATAACTATACATCCTTAAAACCCAATTATAAATATCCTCATTACCCCAACTCTTTTCAAGAGAATCATTGTGCACAACAATTCTGGAGAATTATTTCAAGGCCAAAAGAACCTATTCCTCCAAAAATGCTCTCAAGACAGAGAGAGATCCTCTTCCATCGGATCAAGATGATCTAAGGCAGACAATGAAAGAAAAGGGTTCTCTACGCTAGCACATAGTGACTCCTTTGGTGATGACAAGAGATACGAGGTGCACATGTAGATAACCACTAATGGTAGTCTACACTTGGCTTCTGCAATGCAATGACAAATCACATCAGAATGAGATCACGAATATAAACGAAGAAAGAACACAAAAAGTATTTCTTGTCTATTAATTAAATTAATAATAATCAACCTGTGATGACCCACTTTTTTGGTTCCTGGACCTTTCTTCTTATTTTTCTATTACTGTGAATCAATCCATGGAGACTGGCATTTATTTTCATATTGATCCCATATTGATCATTGCGAATGACAAAAATCCAAGTGGGAACATCCACCCATGAGCTACCACTGCACTCAGAACCTTCATTAATCATATGGAATCATTTGGAGGGTTAAATTAAATTAGGTTTCTAAAATAAAAACATAAACAATGGAGATATAAGATGGTTTATGTAGATTATTATAAAAGATTTTATGCTATATTTACCCTATATTAGATTCCATTTTTTTAATAATAAATTTTATCATGTTTCTGTGTTGATTAATTTCATCAGATTAAGGATCATTTGTCAAGATGGGAAGAAAGAGATCTTTCAAAATTTTATTATCCCTCCTCGATGATTTGATCATCACTATTATGGAAAAAAATTAAATGAATTTGACAGCTTCTTGAGTATTTAGATCACCTATAATAAATTTTTTGAGTTATCTAACACCTAATCATTTCTAAAAAAAATTCTAAGTCCTGGTATCTTTTTAATTTGATTTCAAGATCTCATCTTTTCCAATTCTATCAAAAAGTGAAATTACATAAGGGGAGTGAACATTTACTTTTTTAAAATTTGTCAACATGCGGAAATAGAAAGGGAACATCTTGAAAATCATGATATATTTATTCAAGGAATGATGTATTGATAAAAAGGTGGAAATTCATAGGTAATTGATTACAAAGAGTGAAGAATGAGTAATAAGTCAACATATAAGGGATTCAAGAGTTATGGTAGATTGTAGGATATTTAAATGTTTATATATATTAATAATCTTTTGATTATGGGATTACATTGGAAGACTTTCTCTTATATGTGTAACCCTGATGTTTGATATGTGAAAATGTGATTCAAGGAAAAATTACAACTTTCTTGTTTGGACATACTAGATTTCCTTAGGGGTTTGCATTATTGTATGTTTTTAGGTGATTAATGGTTATTACATTTTGGGATGCAAAATGAAATGTATTAGATAACCATTGAGGATAATTTCAGGGTATGGTAATTTTTTAGGAAACTATCATAGTTTTTAAAATGTTCTAATAATGGTATTGTTTTAGAAAAATGATAACATTTATTATAGGTGACAACCCATTATGTTCGGTAAAGCTGCAGGAATCAAACCCACAACTAATAGGTGACAATGGTGCATCACCTACAACTGGCCTACGTGAAGTCCATTATTAGTATCACTTATTCATTATTATTAAATGATTTTACTAATCAAGAATAAAATGATTTGGGATCTTATGTTTTATCAAATTAATAAGTTTATTATAAGTACATGATTTGGTAATTATGCGATAAAAGTTATTTTGGAAGATTTTTTCTCTTTAGGGATCACTATATGCCAAAAGTAAAAAAAGAAAACATTGTGATTTCAATTGAAGAGTAATGAGGGAATATTATTTTGGAAGAATATCTAATTTATTTGGGAAAATGGCTATTTAGGTTATTTATGGAAATGATTATCCTATCATAGAGAATAATTTATTGGGTAAATTACTTTTTAGTATGCGACTTTAAGAGTAGTAATTTTTTTTTGAAGATAAATGTTATAATTTATCATGGAAGACTATGTGGTAAAATACATCTGAATTTTGGGTTTCAAACTTCATTTGGATTTTTTTGAATAATATTATCGACAATTTTGTATTGAATGGTTTTTTGGAGATTTTTTTATTGATTGTTCAATTTTAAATATTATGAGTAGTATTTCTTTTTTATAAAAGTATATCCTTATTGGGGATTATTTGATCTTGTAAAAACATTTTCGTTTTTAGTTAGTGTCTAAAGGTAGAAGAAATATATGGTTTATCTTTTGGGATCATGTTATTCTCTATATGTTTATTCCAGTGCTTCAGGTGTGACCAAGTCACATTGAATACTCTTCATTTGGTGAAAAGATGAGTTTTTGTAAGAAACTCATTAAAAGATGAAACTCTACATGAAAAGTAGTCATATTTCCTAATATTATTAGTCAATATCTTATATAAATTCTCCAAAAAATATGAAAGGGATACTAAAACAAAAAAACATTGTCCATATTCTTCTCTTACTAGGGAATAAAATATCGTTTAACATATCATAATTTTGAGGTTTTTGGGTGGTTAAATTTCTTCTGATATAGTTTTCTATCACTTTACATCCAAACATGACAATTATTTTCTCATCCATATCCATTTTTTCATTGAATAATTGTATTTTTTATCTTGGGGGGACATTTTTAATTCTCTTTCATTCTTTTAATGTGTTATTTTTGATGACTCTTTTTCTGCTGTGGGACATTCAATGATGTTTCCAACCTAATTTTAAAATTACAAGGATGCAATTCCCAAAAGGGCGGAAGGATGTAACATCCGAGGTAAATAAATAATATAAAATTTTCATATTAATTAATATTTTTCAATTAAATATTAATTTTACTTTAAATGTGACGCTATGTCTGATAGGATACTCAATACACAACAAAAGGTTTCTTTGAAATCTTAGGTTGCACAAAACATTGAGTTATACCAATAAAATAATATAATATTATTATTTTTTTAAATGATAGTTAACAACTAGAAATTTTATTGGTGGCAATGAACATAACTAACTAAAATATTATTATTAAATTCCTATACACTAATCCAATAAATTTTAGATTCATGAAATAATTATGAATCTGATTTTAAGTATTAAATACTCTAAAAAGACTTTTTACTACCTTTTATTGGAAAAACCTTTTTAAATAACTTTTTTTTCACATTTAGATGTTAAATTTGAAAAAATAAACTTCTTATTCAGAATTGGGAAATAATAATTTACTTTGGGTAGATTTATGGTATTTTTTGATAAAATTCATTTTAAATGAATAGTGAAAATACTGCATTTTACGTTAAAACTCTCACTTTATCTGATTTATTTATATTTTTATATTATAAGGGTAACTATTTTTAATTATAAATATATAAGTTTATTAAAATATTATCCAATTTTTTTTCATTGGATGTATTTTTACTTTTTAATTAGATATAAACACATGTTAATCTTTTGATGTTTATCATTTCTTAAAAACATGTATTGGGGTTCAGACAACAGAAATTAATTTTATACTTATTTATATAAGTTATATGTTTTAAAATTGAAAAAATGGATTTCATATTTGGTGTTTGAAGTTACATATTATATAAATAGGTACTTTTCATTTTTAGATATTATGAATAGTAACTTTAGTAAATATTTTGTTTACAGTGGTTAAAGGGAAAATCTGGTAAATAAGAGATAAAGATAATATTATAATAGTATTAAATTACAATAACACAAGTCCTAAACTAATTGTATGATATATTTACAACATGGAAATCTTTGGGTAGATATTAGGACCCCATGGTTCCACTTGGATGTGAAAATGACATTTAATTAAATTAAATTTAATGTTAAGGAATATATAACCTAATCATATATCTTTTACTAAAATAATTTTTATATAGGGTTATATATGTGATCACTTCATCTATAAATATTCTTTTTAAATCCAAAAATATATCGTAAATCTGGGTATTTTATTAATAATTTTATGGATATTAAATAAATAAATATAATTATGACATAATGGGGATGCAGTAATTGTTTCAATAATAAAGGACTCAAATAAATGATATTATAATTGTAAAAATATTTGTAATTAAGTTATTTTAATGTCAGAAACAAATTTTTAGGATTATAGATACATTTGATATTTTTATTAATGATATATGTTTAACATAATAATTTTTTTATTGAATTTAAAAAAGTCTTAACATGAATACTGTCAAAATTGTCATAATTTATATTTTAAAATATAAAATACTTTATTAATTATAATAACATTCCAAAGAATTTAAAATTTGGCCCAAATTTTATTATAAGTCTAAAATTTCATTATTTACTCTTTAATCGGATATTTTTCATGTTTTAGAAATTATTTTGATTCTCAATGTTTAAATGCTTGATAAAATGGTAGGAGTAAACATGGGATAAATAAAAATGATAAGGATTAAAAAATATCCAAAACCATTCAATTTCTTATTGGATGATGTTATTTCTGCATATATTAATCTTATCATCTAACTAACTGAATTTTGTCTCATTTATGATCTAATTTTATTGTATAATAAAATAATATTTCAATATATTTCTTAAGTGCCCTTCATCCCTCTTATTAAAGGCCACTAAATCAAACCCTTACTCACACCTCTCAAGCCCCATTGGAAGATCCAAAATATGCCAAAATAATCTCCCAAAATCACTCTATTCATCCTATAATACATAACTTATGCAGAAATCAATTTAATAAATCCTTTTTGGTTAAATCAAAGGGAGTTATCCGAGTTAGAGGTAACATCTTCTATCAAGTTATTTTCTTTTATTTTGCTTCTCCCACCCCTAAACTTTCTTTATTTCATTATTTTACAACAAAACCAATATTCATAGTATAATATTATGTTTTTATTAGAATAATTTGACCTACAATCACATATACCTCTATCTAATGGATTTAGAACATATTGTTTATCTATACTACGAACTTCCGCCTCACAAAATAACGATTGTTCGATTTTACCCTACCACCTCTCATGGTGTCCATTATGATAGAAAAATATTTATATATGTTATATTTTATATTTATATTGTCTATATGCTTAATTATTTTTCACTTACATCATACCTTTATGCTTTCCATAATGTGTAAATACAATAATTTCATTTGACGAAGTGCTGACTACCGCCCCCTCAAAGTGATATCACTCGTTTATTCCATAAATAGAACATATAAAGGATAGAGTTAAAAACATATGTAAAATTTATAAAATATGGTATTATACTGCAATTATAATATACTATTGTAACATTATATTTCCATTCCTTTAAAATTAAAAATAAATGAATGTACTGTTAATGTGTACGCACGACTTACCATCTCCAGGAAAGTCGCATTTCATTTTCTAATATCAAAATATCAAGGAATAATCTAAAATACCTATATAATGGATCTAAATACATATATAATGTATGTATATGTTATTTAAATCATGAAAAGAATTCGAGAGATAACAAACATTTGACTATATGGAAAATTTGTAATCATAACAAGTTCATATTCCATTCAAGTACCCAATATTGAAAAAATGTTTGATATTAAATTAAATTAACATCTTATTGTTATAATGTGTTAATAAGTGATATTAAAGGAATAATAATATTTAAAAAAATTATTAATCAATTAGATATTAACTTAAGTATGTTATTCCATAATAACAAGGAACAAACATGATGAATCAGACTCAATGTCAGAGAAATTCTTAACCCAATTTCTATTCATTGGGTTGACCTTATACTTCTTGATTATGTTATGTTATGATTATGTATGAAATAATTTTTTCTTCCCTATATTGTATTTATAATTGATTTATGTGTATTTATAGTGAATAACACAAAATCGATCTATTTTATTTACAAAATGATCTTTGTAAGGGATCCTTTCACCCTCATCTTTTAGTCAAAGACTTATTTCATGTCAAATAATTTAATTTCCATTCTATTATGTTGGGATATTATATTATATAGCCTTATTGTTGTACATTTTATTTCCAAGAAATGATATATCCTTTTCTCTCTCATCAACTCATTTTTGGAATTTTGATGTGATGTCATTAGGCTGCTGAATTTTGGTAAGGTACTTTGTCTCGATCATTAATCATTGAGGAATATTTTTATTTATACATGACTTTCTTTTATATAATGTATAAACCCATTTTACATTTTATTTAATTCAAGTGGACTCTTTTTTCTATGTATTATTTTACTAAATGATAAAGGGGATGTTTCTTTTTAACATACTTGGTGACAAAGAACCTTTTGTCACCGTAAGCATTATTTGATATTTGGATTCCTCTATAAGAAATAATGTCTTTAAAAGGAAAATAAATACCATATACCCTTTTATGGAAGTATTTCATTGAAAATGTTAATTCAAAATCCTTGATTATGTAAATATCTTCAAAGGATATATTTTTATTGCAATGTGGAAATGTTATCTTTCCATTATGATTGTTTTATGTGTTCTGATTATGTTATGGTTCATGGGAATTTATTATGTATATGGGTGGTTCTGTGATAAACGTAGGGCTGTTGAGCCCACGATATCTCTACAATTTAATGGGTAACATGAAAGAGGTGAACATTAATGTTTCTCCCATGAGATTTAAAAAATATAATGTGTTGGGTATTCGAAACGTAACTATCTATGAAACTGTAAAAACTACAATGTATGTATGATATAGATGACACAAGATACCTTTACGATTTATTATTTCTATGTGTTATTCCTAAATCATATGATTTTGTGAGGTAAGTTAATGTGATTTTGTTTTATTATTGAAATATTTGAATTCATTTACTTGTATGTATTGATGGACTAATGTTTTCTTTCTTTGTTTTATAACCCTTAGTGAACATTTATTGCACATCCAATGTTTTTAAAATGGTTTTCACAGGGTATAAATAAGGTTATGGGAATGTAATAATTAAATAATATTTATATTATGAAAAAAATTGTATTTTTATTGTAAGAGTTTTATTATATTGAAAAAATTGGATAGAGTATAAGTGTCTACATTGTAAGCATTGGAGATATAATGTAATAGTAATGGTCTAATTATCTAAAACTCTCAATGTGAAAAGATCCCCAACTTGAATTCTTAACTTAACTAAAGATTATGAAATGTTTAAAGCTGGGGACATACATTACATGTATATAATTGGTCACATTTTTAAAATTATGGGAAAACAACACAACCCCAATGGTCTAGCCCTCAACCCCACATAGGGGGACCTAAGGGGTCAACTCCCATTAGAGAGCTTTCCTAAATAGTTAAACCATATAGGCTAGGTTTATGAATAATCCATGAAAATCATACATTCCAATAATTATCAGAAGGCCCATTTTTAATGAATGTGGAGTTTCTGTGCCTACAGGGGCACATAGTGTGGGCCAAAATCCCACTCGGCTAATGAATGGGTGGTGGGTGACTGTAGGAGGAGTGGGTGTTAAACCCATATTCAGATAAGGATAACTTTTGATAGTGTTTTTTATATATATTTTAAGGGAAAAAATATAAAAAATTGATTTAGGACATAGTCACATGGTTAACTATTCCTTCATCATAAAAATGATAAATATATCATGTGTCACACTGTCAAATTAATCTATGTCATCAGATCTCTTGTACCTCACACATTCAAAATCTTTCATTCATAATCAATGTTTTTCATCATCTTATACCTATAGAAGAACCATTTTTGTTTGTGAAAGATAATGACAACTGGCTAAAATGAGATCAATACTATAATACATCTCCACTCGACATGTTGAAAGCTCAAAAAAATGATGAATGAACTAAAATAATCATGAAACTATATCACACATGAGAATTATTTTAATGAATTCATTTCATAAATCTCATAATATATACCAGTTTCTATCTCATAAATGAGGAGAAGGCATTGAATTCATCATGTGATGATATTTTGATCACATAATAGAGTGTAAACAACCACTAAAGCCGCCATGTGATTCACATGATTCAGAGATGAAGAGTGGAAGATAATTCATATCTACCACCAATGTTTCCCATGAAATCAATGAAATAAAAATTGAGACACCCGAAACAATTCAAATTCCATGAAAACATTTTATAATGTTTTCTTGATTTAATTTAGTTGATAATGTAATATGAAGAAGATATATATTTTTCAACTTTTCCGTGGAAAATATTCTGAAAATTATTATATTCATATTCATCAAACATTCAATTAATGATGGGAATTCATACAATAGTAATCATATCTCTATAATTGTTTCATAGAGGAAACTAGTCATTATTGGTGATTAGATTTAATTGTCCAAGGGTGATAGACTTCTTCAGTTGTTTTTTTTTGGATTGTTGATGTGTGAATGAGAATGTCATATCCTACAAGATCTTTGAGGAAGATTTTGGATTTTTCTTTACTAGATAAACCGTACATAATATTTAAATTCTTATTGTTGAATCCGAGAGTAGTTGAAGTCATTCAGTTGGTGTCAGGGGTAGTTTAATTTTTCATACATGGATCTTAGAGCAGGAGTATCTAAGTTAGATCCAAATTAGATGTCTTTTTGTTGGAGATATAAGAAAATAATGTCTCTTAGTTGGATATATATCATTTGAATCACTTATTTGACAACTAAGAACCCATGTTTAGAAACCAACATGTCATGGAGTAGATCTATATACCCTACCATTCAAATAATGTGGGATTACGTTTATTTTACTACCACTAAACATAAAGTAATATCGTGAGATATTATTTACTAGATCAAGAACATTAAAAAGATTGTAAGGTTCAATTAGGAAGGTATGTAATTCATAAAAATGAACCAATAATTCACCCCTCCCCTCATAGTGGTCAATCTATCCTGGCACACTACATTAAACCAATAAATTAAGTATCTTTTCCAAATTAAAGTATATTGTGTTATGAAATTATTCACCAAATGGTAATGCTTATGGAAAATTATTATAATTGAAATAATTAATATTGGAACTGAAAATACTAATAATTATTAACGAATCATCATGCTACATGTATAAGGGGAAGTATATACACCATGTGGAAGATATTAGTTGCATAACACTAAAATATTCGTCAGTGAATAGAAACTTAGACGAATTCCCTTACCACACTCATCCTTTTGGTTAAATGTGAAATAACCTCCCATACTGTCATTTTAAAAATGTAATTAATTTATTATAGAATGGTATTTTTTATAATATCATATATGATATTTTTATAACATTTTTTATGTGTTTTTTGTAAATATTCCATTATCTTGTTGTTCTGGGTGTTAATTGACTTATTTTCTCATGCATGTTTTGATAGGAATGTTCTAGTCAATGAACATATTATATAGTTCTACAATATCTAAAATAATAGTAATGGAAAAAATTCATATTTATTCTACAATAATAATTTTTATACAGATCACTAATGATTTCTTTGAGTAATTAATTATGTTGTGATCATATATATTGTAGGTCATATATATGCATCAGTAATGTTTCCCTTTTTCATTGATAATTATATAAAATTGGTATGCATTATTTTGACATTAAATAATGATCATAATATTATATATAAAGTCTTATTTCATTAAATATTCCTATATATATATATATTCCACATGGTGTGGTGATGAATGCAGTGTCACATCGCTTCGTAAAGGTGGTAGTCCACTGTACACAGGATGAGTGTTCTCATATACAATAAAAAATAAAAAATAAAAAAGGTATATTTGATAGAAGTCCTAAAAAGGCCTAATTACATAATAAATATCATGTAAATTATTTATATTCATCATCATACCTTGTCATGATAGGTGGTAATGGAAAAAATAAGGGGCATCGGTTCATGAGGTGGTAATCATTCATACACCCAAATGGTGATTTCCTAACACACTTTACAAAATGAGGAATGGATTTATGTCATGACTTAAAAATAAAAAATTAATACTATATCAAATATAATGAGGATATTATGTCATCATCTCTTTGTAAAAAGTTATGTATGTGTATGAAGAAATAAAATAATAATTCTCATTGAAGAACGTTTCCTCTTCTATTAGTAATGTCATTATTTTTACACTAAAATCCTTCTATGACTTCCTATATGACTAAAATATGGTTTCTAGGTTTAGATTTGATAAATTTTTATGTGATTTGGGATGGTAATTTCTTATCAAAAGTTATATAAAGGTGTGAAGAAAAGGGGAGAGTGTTTCCCATTTTTATCTATGGTGAATGGCACACTTGTAGATGTTGAAATAAAATAGTTATACCCATGTTTTCCACATGACACAATGGTTAAAAAATTATTTTTCATGACACATAGACGTGTTATACTCTATATTTGGCTATAAGATTTATTTTATACAATTTATTATGTTATTTTTACCCTTATCTATTTAGGTTATCCTCTACTAAAACCATTTCATAGATTAACCATATTAAATAATATTTATTATTTTCACTATTCAATTTGTTCCAGGATTTGGCTAACCTTATTAAATAAAAAAAATATGATATAAAATATTTAAGTTAGGTTTAAATATTTTTTTCCCTTATGTGGTAATTTTTTATTTTAAATTCATATTTCTAATGCAAAGAGAAAACATTTTTTCAAAGAGAAAATATTCATAGTTTAGAACGTTTTTATTCCCAAATTCAATATGAAATTTATTAAAATGAGATAAATTATAGTAATAGATAAATATATTTGATATAATTTTACATTAATATAATTTTAAAATATAATTTGACTACGTAAATTATTTAAACAAAAAAATATATTTTTGAATTAAAATTCAGTATTTTTCATTATTCATAAAAAGGAAAAAGTTTTGAAAAATTAGAAAAAATCACCATAAGATAATTTTTTATTATAATTTAAAAAATGAATTTCATTTTCTGATATAAATTATCTAATAGTGGATAAATTATATTTAAATTATGTACACAATGCACGGACATACATCCCTTTAAAAAGAATTTAGCTTTTTCGAAGACATTTCTTTTTCTTTTAAAAGATAACTATATATCTTATAATTAATAGATAACCCTGATTTTCATAGTTTATTTATTTTTATTCATAATCATTAGCATAATTTCATGGTTATTATGGTATACTGTATTAGGTTTTGTTTTACTCAAGGTATTGTATTATTCATGTACCCATCAGATTAAATTTATTTAGAATGAAATATTACATTAATTATTTTATGTTAAATTTTAATCTAATAAATGTGTTACATGATGTTTAATCTATCAAAACCAATTTTCATATTTTAAAATATATGGTTGTTACATTTTACCCACATTAAAAAAGTTACTAATATTATTATCATGATGATGGTAAATATGGGTTTGACATTTGAAAATACAATTTTTAAAAAATCCACATTATAATGTTTTTTATAAATAATTTTATTACTATAGGTAAAATAAAGTATAATGGTTAATAAGAGAAGAATGGTAAATGTGAACTTAATCATATTTATGGATATGATAGTTCTAATAGTTCTAGAGTGAATGTAAAATCTAGGAATATGATGGACAATAATTATTAGAGGCAATTTTCCACATCTAGGAAAGAGATAAAATTTCCTAGAAGGAACCCCCTAGTAAACAGTAACTACAATTATCTTGATTCATTTGGAACCAATCCGGGAGAATAATGTTTAAATTATTTTTTTTTTGTAGAATTAATGGGCATAACTACTACTCTTTCATGATAGACATGTACTTACATATAATAGAGAATGAATCAATGGGTAGTTTCAATGAAAATCAGTGGAATAATCTCAATGAAAATAACATGTGAATAGATATTCACCATAACTAAATAAAAGAAATCATATTTTGGAAAAACATTTTGGTGGTTGGTGTTTAAAATCATGGAATGATAAGGTATATCTTACAAGGATTTAAGGGGATATTCCTTATGATTTTTATTTTTAGAGATTTCAAAATAAATCAATTTAAAAGATTTGTAATTATTTTGAGAAAACTGAAAGTTTCATGAATGACTACCTAATTATTTTTAAACAATAAATAAAACTAGGTAAAAATTTGGCAATGGTAATAAGCATTATAAATATAATGGGGAGATATTGGTCGTAATAAATTACTTGGATGTTCATGATAATTTATCCACAATTGAAAACATGATAATCTAGACAACTAAGTTTCAAATTATTACTCACCATAGTGATTATGTTCAAGGGATGAAGGAATACAGTCAAACTGATGAGATACAAAATGTATGGGAGATTATAAATAAATCATCACATACTATTATTAGTATAAAATAATTGAATATATTGAGAGGAATTTGTCAGTCAAAATGAAAATTATGAAAACTAAGAGGTAACTCATTATTCCCTATTATTTTATGTGTTTTAGACTTAAAATGCATAGATAATAATGAGATTTATAATGTTATCACTTCTAGATAAAATTCTAAGATTGTACATCATGGATTTTACTAACATCCATTAAATGCACAAAAGTTTTACATCTCATAAGGTATAGAAATAATGAGAATGAATATATAACCATGGGACGAATTCAACATCAATGATCAAGGCTTGCCCGTCACACATTCATCCCTTGTTCTTAATTAAAATATCATCTCAATTAATGGGGAGTTTTTGGTTGATGAAAAATATAAACAAAGGGGGACATTATCATATTCACCGAAACTCTCTGATGTGTTTGTTGATGTATGTGATGGTTTTAGAATTTCACAAATCAGTATAACTTTTTATACACCCATTAGTGCTATTTGGGACATTCCGAGAATTATTTCACTTTCATGGTGTTTATGTATTGAAGATACATACATGGTTGTATCTCACTTTTTTAACACCAGTTCAACCCATGCAGACTTAGAGTTGATTAAATAAAGTTGCATTACTATGAAAATTATGTGGGATCATTTCCCTCCTTGAAGGGGTCTATGAATTTTCAAATAAAAGAGATGATAATATTTTGATAAGAGAAAAGAGATGATAAAATTACCCTCATATAAATTGAACTTTATTTTTTGGGGAGGGGGGAGTTTTGAGTAAACATATTGATATCTGAAATTGATATTGACAATAATACAAATATAAGTATTATTGGGCCAATTATTTCGTGTGTTGACAATTAATTATAAACATGTATTTAATGAGATGTGGATGAAGTTTTTATTATGAAATATTTGTTATGGATTCATCTAATAGAATTGGATTTCATGCATAGAAATTATTTCTTTTTTAAATATAATGAATGTTTGAAGTTATATTAAATGAACAACAAATGTGCAAGGTAGTATTCAAATTTCTACAAAATGTATTATTTGAATACCATCAAAATAATTATTTTCCTGATATGAATAATTTGAGGTGTTTCGGTAGGCAATATAATTGATAACGGTTTTAATTCAATTTATAGGATACATGGATTATTTATCAATATTTTATGGCTCACATATAAAATTTTATTGGCCAACTACCATACCCCAATGGGCTAGCCCTCATCCAGTGATAAGGGGACCCACGTAGTCAACCCCCATAAGAGAAAAATCCAAAAGAGGAATAGTATTGAAGCCATGTTGATATATAAACCCTGAATATCCAAGTTCCCACTAAATATGGGCAGGTCCATGTGGGAGGCATTTGGATTGTGTGCACCTGTAGGAGCACATTGAGTAGGCCTGAAGCCCACTAGTCTAAATCCTGGGTGGTGGGTGTGTGTAGGTGGAATGGGTGATAACCCCTGTAGTCAGATCAATAAAGTAGTTTTCAGTGTTTTGAAGATAAAAATGATGTGAAATTATTTCAAAAATCTATTTGGGATGGGGACACATGGATTACTTTTCATTTATCAACAAAATGTCATATATATCATGTGACACACGGTCTATTTAATCACAACCATTAGGTATCCCAAAAGTCTTGAATTCAAACTATGTCATTAAAATTTAGAGGTTCTCGTCATATTCTACCTCAAGAGGAATCACAATTTGTGAAATATCATGACAATTGGCCACCACAGGATCAAGACATCCAAACATCTATACTCAACATGTAGAAGTCTCAATAATAGAAAGAATGAACAGAAATTAGCATGATACTTTTTCTTACATGGGAATTATGTTCATGAATTCATTGTGTAAATATCATCATAAGAACTCATGGTCATCTCATGAATGAGATGTAGTGATTGAAGAAATCAGGTGATGATATATTGATCATGTGATAGTGTGTGAACATATTGCATAATTCAGGTCATATTATTCACATGACCTTCGACATATAATGTTCTTCACATGGTTTAGTGATTAAGAGAGATAGAAAATGCTTTCATTCCACCCATTCATCCCATGAAATCCATGATATCAAAATCAAGACACTCAAAAATTCATATTCCAAAAAATATATATTTTATGTTTTCTTGATTGAATTGATTTTTTAATACTATGAGAAGAAGTTTTTAATTTGGAATGATATGCTTTGTGAAAAATAATAAAGAACATTGGGTTCACCTCATGCTCACAATAAATTGGTGATCAGAATTCATATAGAATGAAGCATATCCATATATAGAAAATGGTCATTATAAGTGATTAGGTATAATATATCACAGATGATAGACATATTCAGTGGTTGTGTATGATACATGAAGTGTTAATGACAATGTCAAAACCTACAAGCTTGTGGAGGATAATAAATATTGTTATCAATTATATTAACCCTCCATTATTGTTAAAGTCTTTTGGATGGTTTTGAGAATAGTTGAAGACATTCAGTTGGTGTTGGTATTAGTTGAAGTCTTATGGTTGGATCCTGGATTAAAAAGAGTTTCTCGGTTACATCCAGAGTAGAAAACATTCAGTTGGATCAATAAGAAAATGTATTAAATAAATTGAAGCATTATAATTTTAATCACATCATTTATAGTGAAGAATACACCTTGGGTGACCAATATGACATGGAGTATGTCTCTATACCTAACCATGTAAATTATTTGTGTTTATCTCTCTATTACTACCACAGCACATGAAGTGAGATTTGTGATATATTATTGAGTGGATCAAGAACATTAAAAAGTTTGAGATGTTCAATTTGGAAGAATAATAATCCATAAAAACAATTCACTAATTCACCCCTCCCAACTCAGTGGTCAGTTCATCCTGGGAATTATCACCAAACCAAACAATGATATAATATTACTAAATGAGAATATATTGAGTAATGAAATGATTTACCACATGGTAAATCTTATATAGAATCACGATTGGTGATGTAATTAAGAATGAAACCTAAAATATCATGAATTATTAATGAATAATTATTTTACATGTCTCTACTGATGTATATACCCTATATACAACTAATGATGTGAAAAACATTACAATATTCTTCAATGAAGGGAAACTGAAAAGATTTTCCATACATCACACTTCCTTTTGGTTAAATTTGCATTAACCTCTTATAAAGTATTTTTCAAAAATTAATTAAACTATTAAAAACCATCATTTTAATTTATAATATCATATATGATCCTTTCAGAATATATTTTACCCATTCCATTAATACTATTGCATTTTTCTCATTATTTGGGGTGTTAATTGCCTTTTTTCTCATGTGTGTTTTGTTATTAATGATATTGTTCTTGAATATATTATATCATTTAATATTATCTAGAATAATAATCATGTACCAATTATCATATTTATTCAAAAAGAATAATTTTTATACCATTAATGATTAATGGTTTTGAGAAATTATTTATGTTACAATAATAGAGATGGAAGTTCATCCAAGTGCGTTAGTAACATTTCCATTGTTCAACGATCCTTAGGGAAAAGAGGTATGTAATATTATAACATTAAAAAAATATCATAAAACTTTTTATACCATATTATTTATTTAAATATAATTATATATATCATACATGTAGTGTGGTGATGAATGGGGAGTCGAATCACTTCGGGAAGGTGGTAGTCTACTATACGCACGACCGGTGTTGTTGTATCCCCTATATATTTGAAAATAAAAAGGAAAAATATGATATAATTTATAAAAATAAATAATTATTTAAAAAATTATCAAGAATGTACTTTAAATCCATCATCATACCCATCCATGGGTGGGGGTAATGAAAAAACGAAAGACATCGGTTTGCAAGGAGGAAATCAGCTGTACACACGAATGATAATTTCATAACACATTTCTAGAAATGGGGAATACTTTTTTGTCAAGACCATGACATTAAAATTGTTTGAATATTTAATATACTGAGGATATTATTTCTTCATTTTTTATAAGAATTTAATTATGTGTTGGATGGAATAAAATAAGAACACATTTTTATAAATGTTACATCTTATAAAGGAAATGTCCTAGGATAAAACCAAAATACTTCCAAGGAATCCTGTGTGAACAAAATAATATTTATATAATTAGAGGTGTGAATTTTTATGTGATTTGGGATGGTAATGTTTTATCTAAAGTCATAAAATCGTGTGAATATAAGATATGATTGGTGGTATTTTATATCGGAGTTGAGTGACACACTTGTAATTCTTGAATGAAAAAGTTTTACACATGTTTTTAAAAAAACAAGGCTAAATAATTGATTTTTCAGGATAAAAAAGACAAGTTGAGTTCTATATATAACCCTAAAAATTGACTATATACAATTTTTTAAATTATTTTAACCCTTGTCTTTTTATTTTATGCTTCGGTAAATCCATTTTTAGCTTAATTGTGGTAAATAATTTTTAAGACTATCACTATTCATTTAGGTAAAAAATTAAAATTAAACTTATTAAATAAAATAATAATTATTATTAAAAATAGTTAATAAATATTTAAAAATTTCATTATTAAAAATGTAAATAGTTTAATTTTAAACTCATATCATAGATGCAACGAGAAAATGGGTTTTCAAAGAGAAAACATTCATAGTTTACAATGTTTATATATTAAAATTCATTATGAAATTTTTTTATATGAGATAAATTATATTAATATATGAATATAGATGATATGATTTATCTTTAAAATAAATTAAAAATATAATTTTACATTGTAAACTATTTAAAATATGATATTATTCAATTAAAATTCAGTATTTTTTACTATTAATAAATATGAAACATTTATGAAATATCAAAAAAACACCATAAGATAATTTTATAATGTAATTTTAAAAATAAAGTACATTTTTAGAAATAGATTTGATAAAAGTGGAAGAAATAATTTTAAAATAAGTTCACAAAGAACAAATAGTCTTCCCCTAAGAAAGAATACATTTTTCAGAAAACATTTATGTTTCTTTTAAAAAAATTTATATTACATATAATAAATATATAACCATGGTTTTAATAGTATTATTGGTACTATTAATAATTTGCAGAATAATTTCATGTTTTTTATGGTTAATTTTATTATGGTTTCTTTTGAGATTACGTTGCATATTCTGCAAGTACAGACAAGATAAAATTTATTAAAAATGTCATAATTCATAAAGTCTCAAGTGTTATATTTTTATAAATGCATGGTTTTACATGTCATACATTCTATCAAAAACAATATTATTATTTTAAAATCATGTTTTGTTACAATATCCTCACCTTAAATAATATTATTAATAATAATTTTCTTTTGATCATGTTAATTAATTGTTTGAAATTTGGAAATATCTTTGCAAAAAACCCCACATCGTAAAAGGTTTAATAAAAAATTCTCTTAACAAGAGATAAAAGTAAGTGTGAAGGTCATATGGAATAACACATAACATGGGATCATTTTATGATAATTTTTTTTAAATTAAAACATATACATGAAAAAATAATTAAACAATTATAGAGAGTGATTGGGATCATTTATCAAATGAATGTGAATGATCATTTAAATGTCAAGGACCTCAAAACAAAAGATTTGAAATAATTTAAAAGTCTATCTGATTCAAAAGATATAAATGTAACATTATAACATTTTTTATATATATTATTCATCATTTTTAGGAATTCTTTTAATAACTATTATTAGGAAATATACATACCTCATAAACTTTGATTTCATAAGAACAATTTCATCCATTGGTTGTGCTTCAATCAGTTTCTAATTCATCAATTATCCCATGAAATGACTATCCAAAAATTAACTTTTTATGCTTGGAGAACTACAATTAACAGTAAATTTATCTTAATATATATAATATAATCACAATTTATTCTTCTGATATCTATTAATTATTAATGAACAAATAGTGAGCACAAAATATCCAACATGCTTGGATCTCCATATGGTGAAATAATAAATTAATCTTTTTAACCTAATCCAAAGTTCAACAAAAACCATTTTATAAATGGTTAATAATATGGACCATAAAAAAATACTAACATCCATAACTTTATAAGTAAGTTCCCTCAATTTCCAAAATGAAATTATCTTTAATACCCCCAAAAACATGAATTTGTTCTTAATCGTCACATACCAAACAATTAAATACCTTCAACATGTGTTCTCTTTAAACATGGTAATATCATTAATTAATAAAAAAACGTTTTGAAATCATGCATGATTAAATATTCATTAAGTAAAAAGTATATTATTTTATATATTCCTTAAATCCAAAAATTATGTAACCATTATTAGTGACAGCATAACCACTTTATCAACAAATCATTAATAACTTTCATTTAAGTCAGTATTATCCCATTTACGTAACCCATATCAATCATATATTTATCACAAAATAATTATCTCAACATCATGAACATATTATGGTTTATCTTTCTAGAAATATTATGTTTTCCAAGAAGTTTATATTGGAACTGAATATTTTTTCTTGGTTATTGGTACAATTCAATATACACTTTACAATCCTTAATGAAAATGTATTTTAGTAAAGTCCTTATACATCTCATAATTCTTATAACCGTGATATAGTAGATAAAATAATAAGTTGATCTTCTTTGATGAATGAAAACACCATCACATTAATCATTCCACTTTATCTATGGTAATTGCATAGTATTTACCATGATCCTTTATATTTTTGAGGTATATTCCTTTATTTCATGAGATATGTATTTTGGTACTTCTACATATCCTTTCAGTTGAATCATTTTTTATTGGAAACTTTTCTCTTACCCTAGAAATCACAAGCATGGTGGCCTTTCAATATGGACTTACAGAAAACTCTCATTACTTTTAAGAATGAACTATATTGTTTCTTTCATTAATTATAACATTTAGGAAAATCCTACTTTATCGTTTTCCCTTTATCCATATTGTTTACTTTCTATCCTCTTCTTCTTAGGATTCCCCTCAAAATAATAGCACATAGATATATATTTCACTTTGTTATTTGTACAAGATACTATGTCCTCATATGATGAGTATGTTTTGGAGACTAGTTTCCTTCAAAATATTTACTAAATACAATAAAAGATATCACCATTCATAATGTTTCGATTGTGTGTATTTATTGGGTTCACATTCCTTCCACTATAGTCCATTTAAAAATTATTTAATACACTAGAATAGACAATTTTATTATCAAATATAATTTATAATAAATAATATAGTGAAATGAAAAATATAAATTGATAAATTTAAATATAGACCATATCATAATCATAGACATGATTTCCTTTTGAGACCTCAAATTTAAAATTATTCATTATTGACTTTGAATAAAATGTGAACTATCATAATCATATCCTATGGTAAATTCAAACATCATACATAGTAATTCTTGTTTTCATGAATCATGTGATGATTAGTTCAAGACTAATGCACCCTTTTTAATGTTATTAACCTTATGTACATTATTTCTAGAACCACATGAACATATAGTAAATAGATAGGGATGTCATTCCATGAAAAAGAATATATTCTATACCATATAAAAACTTGAGGATAATCTTATATTCTTATCCTAAAATTATGTCATACTGTCATGATCCAATAACTTTGTTTACCAAAATATAGTTCCCATTATTTCTACTAAAATTCCTATAATAACAACTATATAAATCTCAACCTGAGTAGCCCAACATTGCTGTATTACTTTTTACTATACCACATGATCAAGGAATCACATCTCTAATGACCATATATTTTAGTTGTGTTTTTAATATTGATACATACATGATTCACATATAATATTTGAAAATAAAAAATAGAACATATTTTTTCCAAAAAAATATCATTCCCTCTATCATATCCTTCAACATCATACATGATACACATTTTATAATCCTCTATAAAGGAAACAAAATATGGGAGATATAAAATACTTATAAATTGATATATAAAGTATAAGTAATGATGAATGAATTAGAATAATAAATATGGAATGATAAATTATGTGAACACATTACTTTTATTCATCATTATGGGAACCACATTTAGATAAGGCATATTCAGTATAGAAAGGTAAATAACTAAGATCTCAATCTATTTAATCAATAAAATGAGAATAAAATTCTTCCATTTATAATATAATTTTAAATATATCATGAATAATTAAATCATAAAACATAGATAAATATATATTTAATCATTAAAATTCATTTATCAAGAACATGATATATATACTGTCAGAGGCATTCAGAACATAGTATAAAACTAATGGTAAAAACTAATTTTATTCTAGAATATCAATTTCTCTCCTGATGTCAATAGATACATTAGGGGTCTATATATAATTAGTTCATTACCATATCATCATATCCAACCCATTATTCTTATATACATTTAAATCTGTTTATGTCATGTAAAATTTTCCATATCAACAAATATCTATATTGAGTAAATAATACTGATTTAAAAATAATTTCCCATATAGACAAATAAGATTAAATGTTGAACAACTTATGTAGAAATGATGTACTGTTTAAATAATAAATATATATTTGATAAATATTATAGAATCTTTGGAGAAATTTTTATGTCCAATGATCAGTGGAAAGCAAATATTTCATGGTAAAGTAATTAAAAAAAATATAGAATCAAGAAATTCAATGTCAATTCTTCATTTGGTCAAAATGATCAGAAATAATAAAATAAAAATTAAGGATGGTTTAAATACAACATATATCAATTGGATCATTATTAATATTGTGGATTTTTGTGTTTCATGAATAGAAATTCCATAAAAATACAATTAAAAATATTTTTTAAGAGAGTATACATATAATTTTGAAAACTATCTTTTAAAAAATGAACACAAAAAATTTTGAGAATACTTTTCATTGATGATTTTCTATCAAATTTATTATTGAAAAATTAAAACATTAAATAATATTGATTGATGAAAATTCCATTCATATTATATATGATAAAACAAATATTCCATTCACTTTTTAGTAAAAGTAAATGAGTATTATTTTAAAAATTACCAGAATTATCCGTAATAAAAAACATTAAAATAAAAAATGGATAAAATATTCATTAATAAATAATTTTTAAAAGGTTAATCAAATTTTTTAAGATATTTTTAGAAAACATGGATTGTGGAAAAAATGATTTTCGACCCAAGATATAAATTAACATGGATTTTCATAAAAAAATCTCATTTATATTAATTACCAAAGTGTAGGAAAATAGAGATATTATATGAAAATATCATGAATAAAAAGAGTTGAAAAAATAGAATTGGTGTATTATAAAATTATTAGATGATTTCCTTCAACTAAAATTCAATAATGAAATTTTTTAATTTGAATGAAATTGGGAAATAAACACTTAAATTAGCATATAGATTAAGTGAAAATTAATCAAGGAATAGAGAATTTGTTTGAAAAATAAATCCACATAAAAAATTGGAAATAAATCAAGAGATAATAATACTTCAAAATACACATAATTTTATAAAATAAATATGATCACTAAGTAATTTAACACAATAAAAATAAATTGAGTTGTAAAATTATTTACCACTTGGTAATAATTATGTAAAATACTATTAGATGGAATAAATAAAATTGAAACATAAAATTCCATGAATTATTAATGAATCATTATATTGAATTTTTTTTGATCATTTATATAGACCATATAAAATACATTAGTTGTATAACATTACAATATTCCTTAATGAATGGAAATTGAGATGAAGTCCTTTACCTCATGCTTCTTTTTGGTTGAATGCAATTTGACATCATATATAGTTGTTTTAAATGTTGTATTTAACTATACCCAAACCTTATTAATATTTATAAGGTCATATATTAACATTTTATAACATCTTATCACCTTTAAGTTAATAATATATCATTATTATCAATTTTTGGGTGTACATTTCTTTATTGTTCTAATGTTTGTCTATTCTTGAACGATCCAGTTCATTTGAGTATCTTAAAGACCCATAATATCTGTAATAATAGTAATTAAATAATTATCTTATTTATGAATCAATTATACTTTTAATAACACTAGTGAGATATGGTTTTGATAAATTAAGTATCTTATAATCATGGAGATAACATGTCATACGTGCGCGTGAGTAACGATTCCGTTTTTAAATGATCATTGTGGAAAGGAGGTATGTAATATTTTATATTTATATAATATTAATAATATCATATATGACATATAATTTAATTAAGTACAATTATATATATCATCCATGTTTTATGGTTATAAAATAGAGTCACATATCTTTGTAAAGGTGGTAGTACAGAATGACATGAATAATGATATCAATTTTTAGTGGAATAAATAAAATGATATATTATATTTCAATAATGTTAAATATGTCATTAATATCATAATTATTTCATTTATATAATATATAATCATTACAATTATCTGTATTTCCTTCCATGTGAAATGTTAGTGAAAAAAATCACATTGCTACATAGGAGGTAGTCTGCTATACACACGAGGGACGTGAGGGAATCCCATTAAAAATATATAATAAAATAGTATGTACTAAATAAATACTACACATGTATAATAATTTCATAAATTCAATTTATATACTTTATATCAATAAAAATATAAAATCCTGAGTGGTGGTATGGGAAAAATGAATTACATTTGTTCATGAGGGGGTAGTCAACCATATACGGGAATGTTGATTTCATAACCCATCTGATAGAAGTGTAGATAGGTGTTGGTAATTCCATTAACATTGAAAAAACTCATAATACGTAAAATATTATGGTTATTAGAAAATTATTTTTTAATAATTATTAAAGGGAGAGAGGTAAGAAATAAAATAAAATGCTCGTTGAAGAAGAATACAAATACTTGGGGTAATCTTCTTATGTTAGCACCAAAACCCATGAAATAATGGATTAATGACCATTATAAAGAATCTATTAAAATATTAGTGAATTATTTATTCTATTTATATAGGTATTTTATATTCTAAAATTTTATTAATCTTTTAGGAAGAGAGGAGTTGTGAAGCCATTTATAAGCATGATGAGTGGCACACTTGTAATTAATGAAAATAAAATGGTGTCCCCACATTTTTCACATGAAAAAAGGACAAAAAATGGATTATTATCAACAATTAGTAATGAAACTGAATAAATATTTCTGTTAAATATATTTTGGGGTATTTTTATGCAATTTAATCCATCAACCATTTATTTTAACAATCTTGTAAATACTTTATTACCATAACCGCAACAAATAATTTATACTGTTTTTAGTATTCATTTTGTGGAAAAATAAGTTAATATTATTATTTAATATAAATTATTATAAATAAAAATATGTAATCCATTTCCCAAAATTAATTTCCTTGAGGTGGTGATTTTTATTTGAAATTAATCACCTAGGCACGCTACGAAAGCGGCTTTTCAAAGAGAAAATGATCAAAAGTTGAAAAAGTATTTATAATAAAATTAAACCTGGAAAATATAAATATTAAAGAAATTTGATTAATACCAATATAATTAAATCAATTTTAATTAAATATAATTAGTTCTTTTTAATTTTTTAAATGAATTGACTTATTTCAATTAATATTCATTATTATTCACTATTCATCAAAAAATAAGACATTTCAAATAAATCCGAAAAACCAAACCTATGATAATTTTTATTTTATAATATCCAAAATTAATTTACTATTATCAAATAATGTTTCTAAAATATGTGAAGTAAAATTTTACATTATGTGTTCAAAGTGTCAAGAAATCTTTCTTTAGAATGAATACATTTTTTCAAAAATAGTTTTTTTTCTTTTAAAAGATTCTAATTTAATTTTAATAATTAGATTAAAATAATAATAATAATTTTAAAATAAATATTCATAAACTGAAACTAAATTTCAGTGTTAAAATTTTTTAATTTATTACGGTTCATTTTGACTCGGGGTTTCTTGTTCTACATGCTGTTGAAGTGATTAAATTTATTTAAAATGAAATATTTCATAATGTCTCGAGTGATATTGTTTCCTCAATAATTAACATTTCATGGAATTAATATTTTATAGAAAAATTATATTCACTTAAAATCACATTGTATTACATATTAAAATGATAATACAATTTTATGAAATCATAAGTAATTATTCTATGCGGTGGAAATTTGATCAGGTCATGAAAATTTATATTTCCCAAAAAATATTTATTAGAATTAAAAATTAAATTTATCATCTTTATAAAATCATATTTTAATATTTAATTTAATTTTTGATTCCCTGACATAAAATTTTTCTTAGGGTTCTTTAATGTGATTTTTATAAAAAATGTTACTTTCTTTGGATTGTGATAATATAGTTTAAAAATATAATTTAACATTCAGGATGTCATCCTAATATAATAAATAATTAATATTGTATTGAACCAATTTTTTTACCAAATATATAATTATGTATTAAATAATTGATTTAAAAATAACATGTTGGATTTAGAACCATCTTTTTGACAATTTTGAAGATATGCTATATTTTATTCAAATAATAAACTAATATTTGTCCTTTTCCATTACATAAATACTCATAAAATTTTTAAATTTTATTTCATGGTTTTAAATTCAAATATAAATCATTTTTTAGTCATAAAATATAAATTTCATACAACTCATATTCATGGACGTAAATGATTATATGGTGAATATTTTATTCTATGACGCACACCTCCTCTACTAAGAAATACCACCCCACTTCTCATCACACCATCACATTTTATGATGAAAAAGAATTTGATAAAATACCACCTCAACACACATAAAATCCTCCTAGATTTTTTCTCATAAAAACCGTCCATTAAAGGAATAATCCAGTTAGCAATAGAGGCACTCGATTTCGTAAAGTCAAAACTTCAAATTACTTTCTCATTAATATTAATTTACATTTTATTCTTCAAATACAATACAATATATTATAAAAATTATAATATATTTAAAATAAAATGATTATTATAATTAAATAATATAGTTATAATTGAACAACCATTTTCTACCTTCTTCTAAACCATTATAAAGTGGAAACATTGTATATATTTTGTTCGGTTCATAGCCTATATGGTGGATATATTTTTTAATCACTTCCATATATGGATGGATTAGAAAAGAGATACAGTGAATAAAAATTATATTTTTGACTTTTTTAATATTACATAAATATAATTTTTTTAATTATATTAATTATGTTTACACTAAATGATCATATTGATTTCAACTATCAGAAATGGTAATACATGGATATTTTTCATGACATTAATATATCATTAAAAATATATTGAAGAACAAAACAATTGTGTAAATATAATTATGAATACCTTATAAATATATAATATTACATTTTATTTAACTATTTTATAGCACATGTGAGAATCTTCGACAAAAGAAAATCATTTTTTGAGAAACACACTAAATATCCCCATTTAGTTGAAGATATAAAATACTATTCAACAAATTAATTACATATGATAATAAATTGTCCTTAAAAGTGAAATATAATTGAAAATTGTTATGAAAATGAATATAAATAAATTTATTTTGATACTCTTTATTATATGATATTTTACCAAGTGTTTGACAACCAATAGTATGAAAACTACTAAACCTATCACTTTTCTTTTAGATAATATATTGTCTCTCTCTACTTCAATTTCACTATATATTATTCTCATGTTGATATTTTGTATTTTGTATTCATTTTGTATACATATATACCTAGTATACATTCCCATTGTTTGTGAGGGTTATATGTTTTTATCATTACACCTTCTCAATCTTAATTTAAAAAAAACATGTTAAGAGGGGACTTTCCCATTCATTATTCATTTTCATGCATCATTATTTTATAGTTTTCATAACCTTTGTTATTTCAAAAATAATAAAACTTTAATGATAAAATCTTCATTGTTATTAATAGTTTTATATAAAACACAATGTTTTTTACTTCATAAGATAATCATTACTCACCACTTAAATTATTAATTAAGTGGCTCAATTTTATACAAATATCTCAACTCCTTTCATATGATTTTTCTTCTATAAAACTTATAATTTAATATATAAGTCTATTTAAAAAAATATTAATTTTAAAAACATTCAATTCTTTCATATATTTGGCTTCATTATCATATATAGTTTACTAATAAATTAGTGAAGATAATATAACCCATTCATTTGTCATTGTGTTTGTTTGTCCTTATTCTATAATAATGAATTCATGATGTGTCATAAATTTTATGTTACATATAAATATATAATAAATGTGGTATAAGATATGTTAACCTTCACTATTGAGTAATGTTTTCATCACATGCAATTACATGAATGGTGAATGGGAAATAATCCTAGAACACTTTGTACTATTTTAATGGTTGTGAGGCTTGAAAAATGTTAATGATGCCTTGATTTATATCATTTACAAAATCTTATGATTCCATGATCATATAACATCTACCTTCTTAATAAATGAATATATTAGATTATCTTAATTTTTTGATATCATTTTATGCCTCTAGACACTTATGTTATATTTCTTTATAATATTTGTACCCTTAAAAGGATTTTTATCTCCTTGTTTCTTTATGTGTGATCCTACGTTATCTTTTGAGGTACTTTATATAAAAATAGAACCTAAGTGAATGATATGAAAAATTATAAAAATTTGAATTTATTTATTACTATTTTATAGAATTATTTATCTAATCTCTAAAAGATACATGAAATCTCGAATTATTGGCTTTGTTTTATGGAAGTTTATATTTAAAAACATTTAAATATATATGAATGTGAATTGGATAATTATAGTTTATATAGGATCATGATATAAATATTTTTTTGTGTTATTTTTGAAAAAATAATTGGAAATATACCATGAAGAAAAAAAATTAAAACAAAAATATCATAGCGTATGATATAGATGAAAATTTTGAGTTATTTATTTTAAAATTCATAGATTTCATTTTTTCTAGATATTAACATTTTTATTACCATTCATATCATAATTATGGTATTAATAAACTATTATAATAGGCAGAAACTTGTAAATTTGATTCCTATTATATATTCTTAAACATAAAAAGTTTTATGTAAATATTGTCCTATGAAATAATTTATATAATTCATAATTTCTTGAATACTAAAACACAACCTCTGGAAGTAGATATTGAGTCTTCAATGAAAATACCAGGTGTTGAAATTTTTATATCTTGAGAATATAACACTTCCCTTGTAAAAATTTTCTGGTTTAATCTCATAGAAAATATTAATATACTCTTTATATTGGACCCAATTTTATAATGGGAATTTTTTAGAACAATTTATATAGATCCAGTATCAAAATCTATGAAAGGTAAATATCATTATATATCCCAAATCATCCTCTTATTCTATTTATGTATAAGATCTATAAAGATTATTATTTGGAAAAACCACTTCTATCATTGATATTTTTAATGAGTATGCATATATTTCTAAAAATAATTGTAAAATGGAGAGGAAAACTATAGAATTATAAATATCTATGAGGAGATATATTGATATATTCCCTAAAAATATGGTTGTTTCTGCTTCACAATAAGATGATAAGTTATCATTTACAAATACACATGGATATCTTAATATATACATTATTTCTTATAGAATATTCCCTATTAATATATTGTAAATAAAGAATATTCTATAAGAGGATCTAGATAAGGTTCCCATATTGCTCGGTTATTTTCTATGTGGTTCAACAATTCTCTTTGATAAAGAGATGGATGGGTCAATGTGAATATTTATTTATTTTATTTTACTGAATAATATCATTGTAAAACAGCTAATCCAATAACCAATATCTATTATTTTGATTATTACATTAGTATAAGATATAAGGGATCACAAAAAATTAAATTGATCATTTCAATGTTCTTGAAAAACTATATTCATATATGATTATCATATTAAGATAGAAATAAAAGAAATATTATAAGAAATGTCATTTCAACAATGAAATATATAAAAATTACATTTTTCATATATAGGGGAAAGGGGAAAATGGTGATATTAGATTCCTAGTAAGTGTTAAATTCCTATCATAACTAAATCAGGCATATTCAATATAGAAGAGGGAAAAATAAAAAATCATTCTATTAAATCAATAACAATACATTAATGTAAATCCATTGTTAATATCAATAGAGAAATAAAATTGATAATTATAACTAAATTCATAATAAAGTAAATGTATAAATATAGACATTCTTGATCTTCTCATAATGTCCTTAGCTTCATAATCATGACTCCTACCATTATCTTATCCAATAAATCATTATTAAAAAATAGATTGATGTAAACCATATACCAATAAAATATTTCATGAAATCTTATTTTTATAATTAGAGCTATTGATTCTTCAAGGAGATACATATAACTAGGAATTACTGATTAAGAAAATGACATATGCCTTCTAATTTTATTAAATGATCAAAATAATTAATTCTCAAAATTCATTATTGATTAACATTTGACTATATTGAATTATAATTACGTAATATTTCTTCAATCACTGAAATTACAAACTAATAAAACATCTATCATCTAATTTTGTATTTTGAAATGGTACTTAGTTGATTCATCTTCAAATTATTAGAATTGTTACTAAATTGATGTAGGATATCAAAAATATGGACATGAAGGATAATAATATTGTCTAATGAAATGTTAATAGTGATAGAGAATATGATCCCAAGAAGATAAATGATCTAAAATTAAGAAATGTTCCATAAATCGGTCATAGATGATATAATACTATAAATTCATCATAAATACATGTTTTTTACAAAACAATCATGCCTTTAGAAATAAAATTTGTAGAAAAAACAAAAAAAATATTGCTTCTAATATATTTTTAAATCATTATTAAAAAATAATGAAATTATGAAAAAAACATATTATTTTCTTATAATTTTAGTGAATAATTATAATTTTATTGTGAAAAATAATTCATCTAATGTAACCTTGGAAACATAAATATGAATCTTGAAATTAAATAATGGTTATCATAGTAGGATATTTTTTTCACTTGATATCCTTTAAAATAATTAATCCTTTCCAGTTTTTGTAAAAATACCAAAAAAATATATAAGGAAATTGACCACTCTAGTCCATTAAATTATTAGAATAAGATATTTCTGCTGTTCTAGGAGGCAAAGTTTATTATTCAATGAGTATTACAAAAGTCTAGTTTTCCAATTGTTTCTCTTCTGATAGTGAGTCATCCACTAGTAGGTGGAAACTATATATCATAATTGTTAATCATGATGGTGAGTCATGGTCGGTGTATTAGGACGAGTAATCCAGGATTGGTGAGTCAGAATGGTGACTCACACTGGTGACATATAATGATGAGTCACTGATGATAGGTCATGATGGTAGGTCTCAATCACTCAGTCACCCGATGGTGACTCGTCCAATGGTCATTCACCCAATGGTGACTCATCCAATGGTGACTTATCAACTAGTATATATTCAAATGGTGAGTCTTACACTAGTAGAAGGTACTGGTAGATTGAAAATTGGTCAATCATACAGGTAGTTCACCCACCCGTTACTCATCCACTGATGACCCTTCTCCAATAGTTTTTCAAATTTTCATAAATCTCTAGTTTTTCCAGTTTCTCACCTTGGAAATTTCCGTTTAGGCTCGATGAGAAAAAACTATATTTCATGTTTTTTTGTACTATTTTGAATCGTATATATCTTCTAAAAACGGAAAATTCCTCTGTCTTCCAAATCACAATATTTTTGTCAAGATCCTGTTCTAATGGCCAAATAATTTTTCCTTATATTTATTTCGGATTGGGGCTTTCTAAATAAAAGATACTATATTCCTTGGGGTTTTTTTGTTTTCTCTTTTTGTTCCTATAACTTTTCGGCCCTTAGGATCTATATGGTTTTGTGTCTCACTTTTTATTGTGTTTTTTTGGAGGCATTTCTAGCATGCGCACTACCTATTCCAGCACAGTAAGGATGTCATGATCTTATCTTCTTCATGATCATTTTACATCGTTTATCATTTATATGGGTATCATGTGGGTTGGTATATAAATATTTCATTTGAACATAGTTGAATATATAAAAATGAAGATAATTGAATAAGATTTAAATCAATCTGCAGGGGATGTGGAAGAGTGACATATGTTTTAAATTGTTACCTTTTGATGTTTTTAATTGTATGGGCTATATGCCTACTAAAAATAATATCCAATGGTGGTATTTGTTTGTACACTGGGTAATGATCAAAAAATGCATTATTTTTTGTTTTCTATTAGAACAATTTCTGAACTCGGTTAACCATATAAAATTTATTTATAAATTAATTCCTCAAGATCAAACTAATTCTATGACAACCATGGAAGTTAAAAATGTTAATTAAATAATGGATCCTCATTAAATAAGAATATAATTTTTTTTCGTTTTTTGGTATTGTCTTGGGCTTGCCTATGTGGGGTAGAACTGGTTGTGTGATTGATCCATAGAATGAGAGATTGATTGATTGTTGAATGGATGGTCAATGTTCTATAGCGGGGTTTTGACCAAGTTGTGCTATATTTTTGTTTCTTTATTTGATGGGTGTAGTGTGGATATGTAGCAAGGGTTCTAAGAATAGATGCGTTGAGAGGATGGATTGGTGGTAATTACATCTATGACTGATGAAGGTCATGGATGGTATCGGTAATTCTCTATGATTTCTCCCTGATTAGCACGCACCAATCTTCAATCAGTGCTCTGGGATTTGTAAATTTTTATTGAATGAATGTGTGTTAAAGGTATATTAAATATAAAGAGTGTTAAACTAGAAGGCTCTTCTCCTTCTAAAATGACTATGATTTTTTTGACCATTTTACTATGTTTCTAGTTGCCTTTTGTTCTTAGTAGTTTCTCAGGTAGAGGTGTAATGATTAAATGAATAGTTTAATAATGAATGAATTTTTTTATTTATATTGGATGTGGTATGAATTGAGTTTGGTCTAGTTTTAAAGAATCTTTCAATTATCAAATTCATATGTGATCATTGTTAATGTTGAATGCATAGTTATAGATTTTCATGAATCCTATATGTTAGGATTGAGTTCTTGACACTATATATATATATACGCACACTATATGATCTTAGGATTTTAATTTTCACCCTACGATAGTTGATCTCTATGTGCTGAATACTCTCTTTATCATAGGGGAGGGTATCATTACCAAACATCCAAATGAGAAGTTGGACGGTTGTCCACTCACTCTTCTCTACTCCCCCTTCTAGGCAGAGATAAAACCAGATTGTTTGGGTAGGTTGTGATTCATGAGGTCCAGGTATGTTCGAGGAGAGTTTTGTTTCTCAGGTTTTTTTGAGATGAGATTTGTTGTGTTCCTAGGTGTCTTTGGGATGTAATTTTTATATAGATCGGGTTTCTACAGGTGAGATGTAATTGTGAGTCCTAGGTCTATATAGGTGGGATTTTATGTGGTATGTATCCTAGGAGTCTATGGGAGATACGTGGTGGTGTGGCATTGGTGTGTGATGGTGGGTTGTGATATGGTTCATTCTGAAGATGTGGTAGGACCCAGAAATTTTTCATTAGGGTTTGAGAGCATCTAATCAGTGGGAAAGTTGTGTTAGGAACCCTATTATCGATGTACATACTATATTACTTTACTTGAGTGGTGTTATTTGGTGAGCATGCCATTGTGAGGTGTGTATTACTAGAATTCCTTTTTGGTGTTGTTGCTTCATCTATTTTCTCACAAGAGAATTTTATTTCATCCCCCACTTGTGAATGTGAGACTATGTTTTTTCTATTGAGTATACATATATACCAAATATATGTATATTAAAATGGTTTTGGTTTTCTAGGGGGACTACATGAACCATGTTGGAGATTACTATCATGGACATTATGACAATTTTTGTGCCACACCACAACATTAGTTTCGGGCATTTCCTTTAGATATTTTAATTGTACTTGAAATAGTTTTATTTCAGACATGCATGTGAAATGGATTTTGGTTTTATTCTATATATATCTATGAAAAGTATTGGTGTTGATTCATTGTATCTCCTGAACATGGTTACTATAAAATTGAAATTCCATCAGTTTTATGACATTTGTATACCCTTGGTGATGGTCTCCACCTCGGGGCCTACTGAAGGTGGGATTTAGGGGGGTTATTATCTCACATTCATATTTTTTGGCCAAGGAGAGGTATATTTGGTGTGAGGTGGTCATAATATAATGGTATCAGATTGGTGGTTGAGAGATAGGAAGGATTTTGGAGGTAAGAACATGGAGTATTACATGGTTTGGTATGGAAAAAGTTTCAAGAGATATTGGTCAGTGACCTAGGCTAGGGAAGACTAGAAAAGACATGCTATCTCCCCCCATGATCCAATGTAAGGACTCTGAGCCTATTGATCGACCATGTGGGGATATAATATTTGCAGGGTAGAGACACTAGGAGATGTAAATGCATCAAAATTACTTGTGTTCTTGTCTTAATTGGGTTTTTTTGGAAATTGATATGGACAAAATTGAGTTGAATGAGTTAAAATAAATCTTCAATAAAATTAAATACTACACGAGCTTAAAAATTAATTGTTTACCTATACAGCTATGGAACCCAATCGTCATCCACATGTGGATCAAGCATTTGAGGATCTTCAGGACGACTCGGTTGATAGGCTGATTTATGATTTAGTAGAGGAGGACAATCAGTGGCAGAAAACGAGTTTTTCGCTATAGAAATAGCACTAGGTAATGTTAGAGGATATTTTTTCAAACATAGAGACAAGTAGTTTTCTTGAGGAGCGTGAGATAACCTTGAGTATAATCCAGGCTCTAATGGAGTAATGTTTTTCTTTGGTAGTAATACATATGCATAAAGATTCATGTTAGAGGTGAAAATTGTACCTAGGCGAGATTAAGGAGGTCGATGTAATGTGCGTCGATTTGGGGAAGGTGTTCTAAGAAGAATTTATTTTATCGACCATGAAGGATGGTAAAAGTTAGGATTTACTCTCCCTCTAGTAGGTGAGTTTTTCAGTACCAATGATGGGGATTACATTAATGGATCTCCATCATTTTTTAGGGATCTCTTTCTCGATTAGGAGTTTCGTGTGAGATGCCTAGAAGATGAACTATTTCCTTCTATCTAGTTCATGGTCCACCCTTTTTATTTTCTGACATTGATATAGGTTTAGAAGAAATTGGAAGTGGTTAAGAGGATTCACTAATGAGGAGGTCTACAACGTTTGGGGATGATGGAGGGTCTTCAAGATTATGGGTTACCAGTAATAGGTCTTAGGTTCCAGGCCCTTACGAGGCTTCCACCAGTAGGGAGTTTCCCCTGTCAATTTTTCCTTCGGGCATATGGTCCTTATTCCATTCTCATGGGATTTAGGCTCATTTAATTATTTTTTTTATTTCATGGACATCATCATAAATAGTGTGAAGTAGAAATTTTAGATCAGTGTGTTGGTGGTGTAAATGTTATGCGCTAGCCTCAACAGTAGTTTCCAGCAAGGCCATTTTAGTAGTTTGGATGGTAGGGTCATGCTCCACCGAGGGGAGACAGAGAAGGTAAGGGCCAACCTCATAGTGTTCCTCATGGACCTAGAACAAAGCATTGTCATGGGGGAATTCATCAGAAGATGGATAAAGGAGTAGGGCATGGTCAGTTGCACACTGCATAGGTTGTAGTTAAAATAATGCTAGAGATCTTCATAGGTACAATCAGCTTGTTTAGTAACCTTTCTTGTGCATTTTTTGATTCTGGAGCTTCATAATCCTTTTTTCATTTAGTCTAGTCCATTTTATGGGACTATATTTAGGTATTTTTTCCATTCACCTTGTGTTTATTATTTTAGTTGGAGGTCAGACCAGTTTGTTGAGGTGTTTCGGGTATATAGAATAACGATTGGACCATATCAGTCCCATGGGGATATTTCCTTGTTACAGATGTAGCCATACATTGTTATTCCCAACATCAACTGGATGTATTCCTTCATGACACTATCGATGACTTATGGGGAAGAGTCGGGATTTTAGATGGGGATGGTTAGAATGTGGCTTTAATCGGTGAGAAGAGGTGTCAGTTTGTTAATCGGTGTGTGGAGCCTCTTCTTTCATTATTGGACAAGCTGTTAGTGTAATTATTGGATGAAAATTTGTTGGAAGTTCCCATTGTTTTTGTGGAGTTTGTGGATGTTTTCCCAGAATATTTTTTGACTCTACACCCCCTCCTAAAACAAGTTATAGCATTTGGGATAGACTTATAGCCTGGTGGTTATCCAATTTGAATGGATCCTTATCTACTGGAACCATATGAGTTGTGGTAGATGAGGATTCAGATTGTTGACCTGATGAAGAAGGGATTCATCTAACCTAGTATGTCATTGTTGGTTGATTCAGTTTTGTTACCAATGAAGTTAAATAGTGGTTTGAGGTTGTGCATAAACAACTGGACATTGAATTATGTGATAGTCAAGACCCATTACCCTCTCCGAAGGAAATAAGTTCCTTTCAACTAGATGAGAGGGGATAATTGGTTTTGTAATATCAATTTATGGTCTGGATATCACCAGTTGAGGGTGATGAAGGGAGATTTCATGAACAATACATTTAGGTGCATCTGTGGTATCTTTAAGTGTGTAGTCATGCCATTCAGTGTTCCGAATGCACCAGTCATGTTCATGGGTCTTATGAAGTCCATATTATATGATTTATTGGACAATTTCATCATAATATTCATCTATGACATATTGACCTACTCTATGTCATATGAGGAGCATATTGAGAATCTATAGACTATCTTGTAGGTATGTCGATGCAATATTCTCTATGAAAAGATTTCAAACTGCATGTTCTAGACATGAGAGGTGCATTTCCTTAGGAATGTGGTGTACTAGAAGGGCGTCACAATGGACCCATCAAAGGCTGATGTTGTTTTTTTCTTGGGCAGCACAAAAAAATGATATAGAGGATCATAGTTTTCTCAATCTAGTGTGATATTATTAGATATTTGTACCCAATTTATCTCTATTTTTAGCTCTGTTGATAGCTCTAAATAAAAAAGAATATTTCTTTTCTAGAGTGACTAATTTCATATATCATTTAACTATCCAATGTGGATGTTTTTCATTTCTATAGGGATCTATTTTCTAGAAGAATCAGTGATTTTTGAGGTTTTTTGTGATGCTTCTTATCTGGACTTCATATGCATACTGATGCAGCAATGCCGTGTTATCTCTTATGGGTATAGGATGTTATGTCCCCAAAAATGTAACTATGACACACATGATCTATAGTTAGCAGCAGTCATGTTTACGGTGAGGTTGTGGCAACATTTCCTTATTAGGGAGTTCTTTTTGGTCTTCAAATAATACAATAGTTTGAGGTAAATCTTTTCCTAGAACAATCTAATCATGGCACAATGAAGGTGGATAGAATTTCTCTAGTTACATGATTTTAAGATCTCCTAAACCATAGGAAAGGGGAATTTCATAGCTGATTCATTATGTTGGATGGTTCAAAAAGAAATTTTTTTGGAATCAATATATTCATAGAGGGAAATGGATGAGATCAAATCCATTCAATTTAATGAAAGAATGGATGGTGTCTAGGGGTGGTTGTTTCAGATGATAGTGTCGTCTTATCTGATGTAGCAGTTAGAGGAGTCTATGTGGGGAGACTCAAAGTAAGAGGTGATGTGTGATCACAATGACTATGGTGGTGATCTAGAGGGATGGTCAAAGGATAGTTGGAAATGGATGATATTCCACGGACAGCGATATCATCCAATAGTGATGCATAAGGGAGTTCTTTGTGAGTTTCACTACTCACCTTTAGTGGTACACCTTGATAAATCCATGATTTATCATGGCTTGAGGATGATGTTTTGGGGGCCCATGATGAAATGAGTATTAGTTGAGTTTTTTGGGATGTTTAAGTGTGCTACATGGTTAATGATGAGCATTGTGTTCCTAGTGATTTCTTTCAGCCTTTAGATGTCCCTGAGTGGAAGTGGGATAACATCTTAATTTATTTCATTATAGGGTTTCCCATATTATATGGAGTCTATAATTCCATCTTTATAGAAATTAATCAACTATTGAAATCAGCTCAATTCTTTCTGATCTAGGAGTCCGTAATAGTGGATACATTAGAAAATAGGTATGTGGATGAGGTAGTACAACATCATTGATTTCTAATATACATTATATAATATCAGGATACATGTTTTACCTCATGAGTCTAGAGGGGATTACAACATGCTTTTGGTGACCACTTATGCCTCAATACTTCCTTCCACCATCAGATGGATGGGAAAATAGAACAAATTATCCAAACACTGGAGGATAAATTGTGAAAATCAATCATTGACATTGGATGATCATGGATGTGACATATACCCATGTTCTATTTTTCTTATAATAATAGTTATTAAACATCCATTTTAATGGATCCATTTCATGCTTAGTAAAGATGATAGTATCGTTCAACTTTATTCTAGATAAAGATTGGTGAGATGGCTATTCTTGGTCCCAAGGTAGTTTAACTCACAAAAGAGTATGTTCATCTCATTTTTGAGAGAATGTTGGTAGAACAGGACCAACATATGTCACATGTCAATTTCAGGAGGATACCATTCAAGCTTGAGGTTAGGATCCATATATTATAGAATGTTTTCCATAGATGTTTGTAGGGGAGGTTTGGTAGAGGGAGAAAGAATTTTTCTAGGTTTGGTAGAACATTTGAGGTGTTGGAATGAGTTGGAGAGGTGGCATACAAGTTGGGATGGAAAATATAGTTTGCGAGGATCCACAAAGTCTTTCACATTTCTTAGATTTTTCAGTATCTTCATGATGTATACCATTTCATCGATGGGGGAAAATTAGATATCTAAGATGACATGAAAAACATGGAGCATATATTAGAGATCTAGGATCTTTGGATGAAGGTGTTGCATGGATAGATCATCTGTTTGGTTTTTTTTTGGTGGCATGGTGGCTTTGAGGACAGTACATGGGATCCAAAAGTGAAAATGCATGCCCAGTAACCAGATCAGATTTTAGTTTTTCCATGCTTGGATTTAATTTATAATGTGATTATTAAGTCATGTTTGTTTTTAAATGAGTTTTTCACTTGTCCCATAATGTCTGATAAATTTCTAGCATGTTAAATGCATAAGACAAGATTCGTAAGTGATATGAAACAATTGCGATGTAATTAAACCCATGTAGGAAAGTCAATGCTACCCAGAGCAGATAGTATCATGATAGGGAGGATGGTATTATCTAATTTTTGTATTTGGACTGGGTGGTTTTTGTGCTTTTGTGGTGTGTATTCGTTTTTTGGGTTAGAATATGTCATATGTGGTGTTATTGGGTGTTGAGGTTCCCATTTTAGTTTTCAAAAACATAGAGTGGTTTATTATTGATCATTTATTTTAGTATTTGTGTTTCATGTGTAGTGAGATCCTTTGGAGGTATCTCATGTGTTCTCTGATGGGACCCATCCTTCGCATTATAGTTTGGTTTTGAATTCATGAGAGCACGAATACAATGATATGTATTTGATGTAATGGTTCAGATCTCTCCAGTATATTACACTGTTATAATCTGGTGTTTGAGGTGTTCTAGGAGATCACAGTGGTACATTTCAAGAGTTTTCCAAAAAACATGTTTTCCAATAGTATCTCATCTTATTGTGAGTTTCCACTGATATATGGAAATGGTAGTTAGAAATGGTGACTCATGATGGTGATTGTTAACTAGTGAGTCAGAATGGTGACTCACACTAGTGAACCTCAATGGTTACTCGCTGATGGTAGGTCACGATGGTTGGTCTCTGGTGGTTAGTCTTCCGATGGCGACTCATCCAATGGTGACTCTTTTGATTGTGAGTCACCCAACGGTGACTAATACACCAGTAACAAGTCTAATGGTGAGTGATACACTGGTAGATGGTACTGGTAGCTCGCCAAATAGTGACTCATTCCAGTACCTCATCCACCAGTGACTCATCCATAGTCGACATTATTCCAGCGGTTTATCATAATTCCAGAATTCTAAATATTATATAGTTCTCCCCTTCTTCATTTCTTTTAATACTATAATAATTAAAAATTTTACTTAATTGTTTTTATATCCTTTTAGAATCATATATATATTCTAAAAACCTGAATTTTCCTAAGAATTCCAATCGACATGGTCTTCATAAAGATCCACCATTAATAGTTTTAAAAAACTGTTCCTTCTGTTGATTTAGTATCCGACCTTTCAAAATCCAAGATCCTATCTTCCTTTTGTGTTTTTCATTTTAACATGGTTCACCCAAAAATTTTCTTCCTTGAATGGATGTGCATTTGTGTTGCAACATTTTTGATCTTTTTTCCCCTTAGTAATTTCCAACATTTGAAACCCCTTTTGGCGCAATAAGGAGGTATTGATCACATATTCTTCAAGGTATGTTTCCTTCATCTCTGTTTTCTATGTGCATTATGTTGTGTGGGTGTATAAATGTTTCTTGAGAACATTTTGGAAATCAGATTAATGATGATATTTGAATCCACATTTAATCAATATGCATGGTATGCGTTAATGTCACATATTTTCCCAACTGTTTTCTATTGAGGTTGTGAATTTTATGGTGTTTATGCATACTAAAAATTATGGTCATTGGTTGTCTTTTTTCCACAATGAGTAATGATTTAAGAATTCATGATGATTGGTTTTCCATGGAAAAATTGTTATGAAATCAGTTAACCACATACACTCATCTAATAAATAGTTTCTTTATAGTCATATTATTAATATGATAACCCTGAAAAATAAAATGTGGAATTAAGAAATGGACCCTTGTTTAAATAGAATATTTTTTTGGATTGTGTGGTGATACTGTCGTGGGCATGACTGGGTGATGTGGGGTGGCACATGTGGTCTTCGAAAACATCATGTTGAGATATTGATTGATTTTGGAATGGATAGACAGTGTTGAGTAGTGGGGTTATGATCGGGTTTTTTCCATGCTTGTGATGCTGGATGTGATGTGTGTAGTTTGGTTACGCATTAGTCCGGCCTAGAATGGTTGTGTTGAGAGAATGGATTGGGTGGAATGACATTGAAGAATGATGAAGGAATTTTTTAGTATAAAAATTCTATTATGGTTTCTCCACATATATTATCCCCAAATCGTCACTCTAGGTATTAAGATCATTACATTGTTATAGCATGAATAAGTGTTTGACAGAGAGTAAATGTGAAGTGTGTTAAACATGAAGGCTCTTATCCATCTAAAATAACAATGTTGGGGTTGATTATTTTCATGTGTTTCTTATTTCATGTTGTGATTAGTAGTTTCCTAGGTATATATGGAATTATTAAATAATCATTTTAATAATTAATTATAATTTTTCAATTTAGTTTCCTAGAAGTGTGAATTTATTTTGTGTCTTGTTGTAAAGTGGATTTCTTTTATCAAATTTGGAAATGATTTTCATTATTGTTGATAAATGCATGTAGAGGTAGTAGTTTTTGTGAATATCATATTTTGGGCTTGAGTTCATAATACTAAATATATATATATTCACTATATGTTCTTGTGATTTCATATGTGCACCCACCCTAGTTGAGTATTATGTTCTGGACAACGTAGTTGAGATCTATGTTCTTGTAATTTCCAACATGACAATGTGGATTTTATTGGGAATTCATAGATCAGACATTAAGATAGTTTTTATGTCGTGGTTTAGCATTAATTATGGTATTTAAATTAGATATTTTCATGTATTTATAATTTTTTATTTTAAAATTTCATGTGGGATGGATTTTGGATTTCTTATATATTTTTCTTGGATTTGTTTTTGAGTTGATATATCTTATCTCCTGAAATTGGTTACTACTAAAGGGTAATGGCTTCAATTTTTGAGATTTTTATTCCCTTAATACAGGTCTCCACCCAGGGGACTACTAGAGGTGGTGGTCGTTATCTCTTTTTCTTCATTGACACCCTTAGAGGGGTATCATTGGAGGGATGGGGTCATGAATAAATACCTTTTTGAAAAAATGATAAGAATAAACTTTATAATTTTTTAAAAGAAATTAAAATATGCATTAAAATTAATTTAAAAATTCAATAATTTCTAAAAAATAATAATCTCGGAAATAATAAATTGATCATCGACATGGATGAAATAGAATTTGGAATGAAAAGATTAAGATATTAATTCTTCTAAATGAATGTCACATATTTGAAACTCACTTGATAAATCTAGATCCAACCAGAAATATAACGGAAAATAAACATGAAGACTATAAAAATTTATGAGATGAAAATAAATAACTATTTAGATATTATAATAATATAACTTTACAAAAGAAACTTTAAATATAAATTATATGAAAATAAAATGAGTTAGTAACAAAAAAAACCTTACTAATTTGGTAACATCTGAATCAAAACTCAATAAAAGAGATAACATGAATAAAAAAAATTCAATATGATAAATATATAGTAATATATAATATATCATTTCAACAGTAAAATATATAAACCATGTAAAAGAAATTTGGTGCATAATGTAAAATAAGTTTCATGGAGTGGAACTATAATGAAATTGTCCTTACATTGTTTATCATTATAGCCGTATGATTTTTATCCTCCTTACTAATGAATTTAAATATATTTAATAATTAATTAAAAACATTTCCACATATATTAAATTTTCAAATTTCCTTTTATTATTATTTTAAATCTATTAATTGAATTGTTCATTCTTATATTTTACACCTTACGATGGTTTAGTCAATTTATCCAAAATAACATTGATATATTGTTTATGGTTAATGGTGTTAGGAGATCATTTCATTATCTTAAAAATGTTAAAATTTTGATGAATATATTTTTTATTCATATCATGCATGATCCCCCATATATTACCCTCTTGGGCCGGTAATGTGAGATGAGATGTCATGATGCCAAAATCCCACCTCTAGTAGCACACATGGTTTTGATTTTCACTAATGGAATACCATACACACACATGGGTAGAATTATCCTCTATTATTTATAATATAAGACATAATATTAGAAAAAACAAAAAAATCATACTTATCATATAAATAAATAACAATCTGAAGAACATGAATGTAATGAAATACAACTAATATAATTGAGTGCACTAAAATAGTTCCTTGGTAGAAACTAGTAGCATCTAATAATTCTTAAAGAACATGTCAAACTAATAATTTCTAACAATATCACTAAGAAGCTCTTACTAACCTAAAAAAGTGATTATATTTATATATAAGGTTAGAATAACATGTATACTCAATAAGATCTTACTGAAAACCTATCATGTGAATTGTGAAAGAATCATGCTAATGCCTAGTGAGTAAATAAATTAAACCATTTTATCACATAATCATGTTTAATATTATTTTTCCATATTCACCATGGATAACTCACTATGTATTTAATTACAATAAATGAATAATATCAATCATAATATGAAATTATGGTAATATGTAACCACTCCGCTCATTATTTGTCTCATTAATCCAATGTCTCACTTCCTGAGCCATATCTATCCAAAATTTATCTTGTATGATGATATATGGGATAATGTAGGTAATCTCAAAGAAAAATAAGATAATTTAATGTTCCATTCACTCCATGTATTACATCATATCATCATCCCATCCACATATCAATATAGTATCCGAATGGTATCCAGGAACGATCACAGCCCATGTGTAATGTTTTATACCAATTTTTTTTTCATCTGATACACAACATACCAATAATAACCATTAGGATACTATATCTAATGATATATCTCTAAAAAAATTACAGCATTTCCTTAGATTCATTTTCACTCGTATGAGGTCCAATTAGAAAATGTGAATACAATCTCATAATAATTCTAGGATGAGAGAGAGGGGTTAGAGAGGGTAATCAGCAATCTATTCTTCACTAACATCGACAATGATGAAAACACCCATCAAGATTTTAATGGGTGTCGATCTCTCCACTAACATGGGTGGGTTAGTGTGTTAAATAAAAAAAATACACGACTTATATAATATTCCCAACCACACTATGGGAAACTAACTATCGTTAAAATAATATTCCACTAATATCACAAAGGACTCCCCACTTACACATTTATGACCTTGGTATTGAATAAGCATACAACTATATAGAAAAAATTAAATTAGTTAATTAATTAACTATTTATTAAAAACAATAAAACTAATTTTCATGATTATCATTTTAATCTTCTTGTCCATGTCATATAATCAATATTAATTATGTTCCTATATTTTCAAGTATGTCATCATCATAAGACATAATAATGAACTAAACAATTTATATCATTATATCTTTTATCATTCCATAGTCATTAGGGTACACTAGAAAATAGGCTACGATACCACATAAACAATGAACTTGACATGCATTGTACCATACAGCTTTCCACAATTACAAATTGATTATATAAAATCACATTTCAATCGACGGTCAACAAGGAATTATTAAATAAGTAAATATCAATAATAAAGACTTGTTATGAACTCATCCCTACAACCACATTGTCTTTCTGGACACTAGTACAAATCATATCACATTTAGAATCCTATTCCAACATCATAATAAAATTTTCACCGATACCACCATCACAACCTCGGGCATCCCTACTGATTATAATCATTATACCTGGAACTCCATTTAATGCTAAAAGCTTCATGAATCTCAACCCACTAACATCATTATAGATTATAAATCATTCCAACAACCCAAAATTTTGAATATTCAATAATTATTCCAATCATATGAGGTTACCATTCAATCATATCAAATCTATAAATACATAGTTAACAAATAAATATTAAATGTATTATGAACATTTAATTTCAATGTTATCTATGGAAAATTTAAAAAAATCATTCTAATATTAACCGAAAAGCATTGGTCCATTATATCACAAAAGTAATGATTTAGTTAATCAATAAATTATCATCACCATATTTAATTAATTGATTAATTTATCAATTAATCACTGTAGCTCTGACATTATTCATTGTTAAGGCTAATTAATTATTTTTATCTGGTGTTCATGCATAAGATTTATTTTCATTTATCAATAATTCAATGATAACTATTTCCATATGCAACTCTTATTACTATAAAACCATTACTAGCTTTATGTTTCTGTTTAATATCCAAGCATATCAAGCATGCACAAAAACTCTACAAATATGAACCATCGTATCTTGTAAATATAAATAGTAGAAAAATATATTTAAAAACCAATATATCTTAGATCCCAAAACAATGAATCATACATATCTATATATATATGTGATAATACATATAGTAACCAAATGTTTATTACATTATAAAAATTTATAATTTTTTAAAAAATAAATCAATACATAAAATAATTTACCTAAAAAATAATAATCATAGAGACACTTGTGTAAAAATAAATTCAATTTCATAAAATATATTTTGAATTTATACATATATATTATAAAAGTGGATTTACTCTTGATGTTTAATAATTTTTTTATAAATCATTTTTAAAAGTGATACATGAACTTTTGACAAGTGTTTGTTTTATAACTAATATTATGAGGTCTAAAAAGTTACTATTAATGTTTTTTTATAAAAAAATGGTGTAAAATGCAATATTTTTCTTACCATAGGTTCTATTTTAAACCAATGTCAAATGTGTTGTTAAATACACCGACATATGAAACCCTCACTTCTTCAAAGAAAATCTTTTAAAACTTTTTTGCTTTAGACTTTCGAGGGCATTCAAAAATAATTGATGGACCTAGATATGTACTTTCAGTCAATTTTAAACATATTATAAAATTTTTTCTATTTATTATTCTATAATCTATCATTATTTCATGATTATTTAAAATATTAAATCTATATAACCTTATTCTGGTCAACTTGCAACTACGATTCAATGTTTTTGTTAGTTCTTTTTCTACATCATTTTTGTAAATTATTTTTTTACTATTATAGTTTTCACTATGTTTCCACTAAATTAGAGTGTTTTCATATGAATTTTGGATATATTTAAAATTTTCAAACCAAAAAATCTCTTGGTTAGTATTTTTATTTTTGTAGATGAATTAGTCTTCTTTCAATTATAAACTATTCATCAAAATATTTTTTAACATTACAAAGTGTTTTTTATTTAATTTTTCTTTATAAATTGGGTTTTTTATATAATGAATCCATTTTTTATTATTTTTTTAAAAATAAATTAATACAGAAATTGTTTTTTAATAATAAATTAATGTTAAAATTATTTTTTTCATATATTATGAATCACATGTTTTTTAATTTTTAAGTAATATGTTTTGATAGTTGTGTATAATTGTTGGTTATAATCATATAGTTATCTATAAATGGTTAATTAATAGTTTTGATTATATTCTTTTAATTTTTATAATATATATGTTTATACATAATTTTACAATTTTTTGAGAATTAATATATTCTCAAGTAATATTTTGATTTAAGGTAATTAAATGATCGTAATTAGATAAATTGAAAAAAACTGCTGATCAATTTAAAGAAAGGGATGATTACATCTTGGAATGTTCTAAATTAAATCAATAAATTAATGATCTGATTTTAAATCTATTCATTAATTATTTGAATATGGTAAAGTTAAATTCTATAGAAATAAAGGATCATCTAATTTTATATAGTTTTAATAATAAAAATAGATGTTCGATCTAGCTTGGTGAAATAACACAAAATTCAACATCTAATACCAGTGAAAATATCTCAAATTATATAGTGTTCATATTGAATAATTTATTCATGATGTAGGCATTCAAACCATAAAAACCCTAAATACTTTAGATAGTTTATATAAGTATTCGAAAACACTACTATTCTCATGTTATACTAAATATGTTATTTTATTTGTAGTTTAGAGATTAATTAACATGAGAGAATGAAATTATTGCATTGAAAAAATTTTATCTAAAATTTTCAATATTTAAAAAGAGCTAATTCGAGATGCCAATGTGATACCATATTCCAATTATGATGCAAGTAAAGCATTATGCCTAATAGAATTATGGTATGAAAAGAAGCATGATTTTACCAATGATTGTTTTTTATAGGAATCAATATTACTATTTATCAAAATTTCATAAATGTGTGACTTCATAGTATAGTATTGATGGAAAATTCAACTATGATTCATTCTCAGGTATTTGAATCAAACCAAATTCTATAAAAACGATGATACCTTCTAATAATTCCTCATTTAAAGATTCTATTTTCAAAATCATATAATGAAAATAAGTTAATATGATATTTAAATGAGCCCAACATTGTTGGAAACTTAATTTATCCTTATAATAATCCATAATATAAGAGATTTGATTTAGAACTTCTTGATTTTGAAAGTTTATCTTGAAATATCATAATGGGACTATGCATATATGGAATGATTCCATATCAGATACTCAAAAGAAAACACAATTTATGTCTCATTTATTTTAGTTATGAATATTTCAGAAAATATATGTACGATGAAAAAATATTTTATATTTCTATTGAGGATTTTTGGTCCCAAATAGCTTAAAAATGATATTGATGTCTAACATTAACCATTATATATTTATTTGAAACATATATGGGGAATATGTGTTACAACTGTTGATGTATATAAGAAAGTGTATTTTATTTTTTATTCTATGATAATGGTCACTTTAAGTAAATTACAATATAAAAAACTAATATAAGTAAAGTGTTAAGGAAAATAAATCTTCTGAAATTGTGAATAAATGAATCATATTATCAATTATACAGTGGAAGAAAGATTTTTTAAAGGGGAAATTGAATATATTTTTAAATTCTTCATCTTTATCATACATTTAAAAAAGAATTTAATTTTTTAATAGAATATATTATACCCCACAACCATTTATAGCAGAAGAATATTATGAGAAGTTGAAAAAATTGATTTTACATATGTAAATAAAGGAATTTTAGGCTGTTAAAAAATATTAGGAAGAAAAAATATATCTTATTAAAACTACTTTATTTTATATTTTTCGAAAAAACATAACACTGAATGAAGAATGGGAAGAAAAAATATTGATTATATGCAATATTGGACTTGATATTCGTGGAAATACATTTAGATTTATCTCCCAATTTAAATGGAAACCTAAAATATTTCCCTCAATCATGTTACACATTAATAAAGTGTGGGAGGATGGATTTTTTCAATGTCTATAATTTCTTAATATACCCAGGGGATATTCTTCAAATGTGATGATTTTGGTTTCATTTAATGATTTTAAATGAATTTTTTTGAATTATATTGTTTTTCTTGTATTGATTCAAAAATTATTACCACTCACACTGTGTGGTTTTTTAAAAACACCTTTGAAAAATATTATCATCATATTGTGTTTTTTTTCAAATTTATTTGTATAATATTTATTTATCTATATTTTTTATATGATATATTGTTATGTTTATCTCATACATTTGGAAAAATAAATGTATTTACAACCAATATTTTTTATATAACGATTCAACAAGTTATTTATTTTATGTGTGAGAAAATAATATTTGGGGCTCATTTTAATGTTGGACGTATCCTTCTAAAGGATATATGAAGCACATTATGGTATATATTAAAAAACCGTCATATGAAGGCATATAATGAACCAAAATTTATACTGGAAGACATTATCAGGTAATATACTTACTATTTATATGAATTATACCATATTTTTCAACCTATATCTTGAAATTTTATAGTTTCATTCATTATAGTTTATTTCCATAATTATTAATATAATTATTATATATATTATTTATTTAATAATATCTACATATGTGAAGAATATATTGTATAATTTTTATGTTTCTATTTATAAAAAAAATATTTATTGGGGTTTTGTTAAATATTATATTCAATGATTATGGTTAAACATTTTTTATTAAAAACACAAATGTAAATAATTATGTTTTGTTATAAATTTTTTTTATAACTATTGAATTTGAATTTATAATTTTTTATAATTTATATCATTTTATAAATAATTTTAATATTTAATAATTTACTATAAATATTTTTGGAAAATATTCAAGAAATTATTATATTCTTTAATCATAAAAAAGTGTGAAACATATTTTTTCAACCATTTTTTGAATTCATTATTTTAAATTATACAATTTTCTAATAATAAGAATGTTTGCAGAATATAATTACATTCATCTATTTATATGAATACCATGGGTGTAGGTAATCCTCTACCAAGTTATATTCATTTTTCATATTATTAAATATTAAATAATTATAAAATTTCGTGAATTTGAACATTTAATTGAACAAATATTAAATGTATGCTTGTTGGTTTGACTCATTCAATAGAGCATCATTCATATTATATAGAGAAAAAATTTATTAGAGTTAGTATTCATGGGGGTACACATTCCCAAAACACTCACATTCTTTTTGAGTGTAGAGGATACATAATAATGATGATGATAATAATAACCCATGTGGATCAATTATAACATAGTCTAAGAGTTATATTACCATGCAAAGCTATTATATATTTAAAATTATATATTATCATATGGTGTTAATATAAAATATAATGAAATACCATATTTGGGTGTTCTTAATAGTAAAATACCATAACTAATTTATTTTTTTGTCATTAATCAAATATTATATATTATATATGCCTAATATTTAATTTATTCAATTTCAGATGACATTATAATTTTAATAAATATAATAAATTAATGAAATATTACAAGAATTAGTGGTGACATGATGAAGATATTTAAAAAAGTTGTCGATATTAATTTATCATTTTGGGATGTTATTGGATAAAAACTCATACCTCAATTGTTAGTTCTTAGATTCAAATGCATAGACTAAATTTTGCACCAACTAACATTAAGAATAAAATGTAGTATAATCATTATTTTATATTTGAAAATTTCTTATATATTACCTGATTATATATTAGTTTATATTTATGTAACATGCCTAGATATCCCACCATGATATCTAGTTGTATAACGTAAACCCTCATACATTATCACATGGAAGAAATCACTAACTTTTGGATAAAATCATTATTAAAATGTATGATGTATTACGATCTAAATCAATTAGTATTTTTGTAGTGGTTTAATTAGATCCTTCATATCCACCCACCCCCCCCCTCTACTTGAAAAATAAAATAGTTAGAGAAATAAAAAATGAAGAGTAAGGTATAGATCAATCAAAAAAAGTAGTTGAATAAATTTACAAATAGAACTTTTATTTTTCATGAATGTTTTTATTTTTCAAAATATTAACACTATTATACCATTTTAATTAATAATTTCCAGAAAACCATCATGATTATTAAATGTATGGGAGAATTCTCCCTAATAGTAGGATATACATTCTAAAAACATCTATAGAAAATCTAGAACACCATGACCGCGTTAGAGGATTTGAGGCGAGATTCAGTGTTAGATTTTTTTTGTCATAATTAAAATATTAAGGGAAACTGAAAAAGATTACATAGAATAAGGTATGGAATACGTAAAGTAGTCTATGGGTGATAAAATTAAATTATTTATGTAGGATCTATTTGAAAAAATAATTAGACAATTACAGCCTATACAGACTGCCTATGCTGATCCGCAACCACCTCATTTTGACCAAACCTTATACAATGAGTTGTTTGCGGAGGATACCCTTGAAAATATTGTAATGTATAATGTTATAAAAATTATGGGGAATTTTGAACATCAGGAGCCTATAATGTTAGGTTAAGTGAAAATATTAATTTATGATATAATTGAACCAAATGATATAGAGGCATTACCTATAGAGGTGGTTAACAAAGATGGATATTGTGTAGATAATTTATTAATCGGTCTATTTATCCTTATACTTCACCTAAAATATTTTTTATTTTTTTATTTTAGTATTATTTATATTTTATTTAAAATTATATATATTTTTTTCTTAGATTTAATTTATATAGGATAATGTAAAACTATAATAATTAGTAGAAAAGAAACCAAATATTCCAGAACAAAAAAAATTAGAGACATCATGGATTCTTATTAGGATAAAAATGTTATCCTATATTTCATCATTTATTAGTGATATTAAATATTTTATAATGAGATATTATATATTTTGAATATAATATTAATTTAGAATATTCAAAATAGATACCATGGATCTTGTTATTGTTTATGAGATCAATTTTCCAATATTTCTTTTATTTTCCATATATGAAATTTATATCTAAATTTTTCATTCATTAAATAAATATGATGTCAAGTGACTAAATTTGTAAATTATTTTATATTGTATCTACACATTCATTACAATAAAAATGAGACATCTATTTTTTAATGACTTATGGAACAGCAATACATTTAAAAGGCTATAAAATATCCTAATAATGATTATAGAGTACATATATATGTGATATTAAGAAATATGGATATCGGGTGCATGTTTTTTTCTATTACTTGATAGAAATTAATAAAAACATAATAATAAACTAATATCCACTATAATAAAAATATTTGATAAATATTAATATTATAGTGTTCATTGGGTTTAAGTTGTATTCTTCTTACATGAATGCACATTATATAGTATTTTCAATTTACTAGGTGGTGATTATATTTTTTTTAGAAAGGTGTTTTTTATGTATTTTTTATTTTCTATTATCATTTCTTTATTTCTAATTATTTGTTATATGTTTTGTTAGTTTATAAAATTAAATACATATCCTGGAATAATATTAATAGTTACCACTTGATCATACTAGAGTATAATAAATCAAATATGGTAAATTAATGGTAAATATATGTTATATTAGAAAATATTTATATTGAATTATATCTATGTATTTGTATGTTGGTTATTATTTTAAATTTTACATTCCATAACCACACTACCATTATCATAATATAAGGGTTGAATTTTGTTATAATGTTTTATGATTCATGTTTGAGTTCATAAAGAATAACAAGATGGATAAATTTGATAATGTTGGTTTGTATAAATATTTTTAGCTTTTATTTCAAAATATTCTTATTTTTAATCTTATGACATTCTTTATTATTATAAACATTCAATGATATCATGTTCTATGTGAATAAATATTTTCTCGATCATTGATGTATGTTTTCAGAAAAAAATTGGGTATGGTGACTTCTTAAATTTTCATGTATGTATATTTTAATTATATATTAAATGAATATTTTGAAAATTATTTATTTATTTATGTTGGAATTTTCATTTTTTGGTATAGGAAAAACATTTTTTATGTTCTTGGAGCATGTTTTTTTATGTAATTTTAATCAGAACATTGCACATCGGTTTTTAAAAACTGTCATGGAATTACAGATAATGGGCTCTCAACATCGGTTTATACCCTAAAATGTTGTTGAATGGTATTTTCCAAATCGTTTTAATTGAAAAAATAATGTTGAATGATTAATTTTATTATAATTTTTTTGACATTAAATTTTATTTATTAACCAAAAAAATCATAGAATTCTTATTTCCATGTATGTATTTTCGATAAATATTCGGTAATATTCTTTTTTTAGAATTTTTATGGATTTCAACAGCATTTTTCACTAAAATTAAATGGTTAATGTTTATTTACACATCAGTTGTATTATAAAAATTTATAGAATGTCGTATATTTTGAGAATTAATCCATTTCCATTTATTTAATAAATATACATGGAAGGGTGGTTTTTTATATTTCTCCCTTTTTTAAAAGAAGAATATAATGTGTAAATTTGTTTTAAACATCTGTTTTTTAAATTATATTGTAACATCACTTAAATCAAGTTTTTATTTTGAATTTTCAATGTCATTTGTTTCAAAAAAAATATCAATAATAAATTTTTAAAAAAAAATTACTACCAAAAAATAAATTGAAACCCGATATTAAAAAATGAAGAAAAAATCAATTTAAAATATGATTTTCTAATAGTTAATTATTCCACAGCATGCAGTAAATATCATTATCCAAATAAATATCATTTCAACATAAAACTAAATTCTAAATTCATTTATATTATGTCCATAATTATATACTTCATTCACTTCAAAATTATTTAGGAAATTTAACACTACAACATGATGTCATTTTTAATTTATCAAATAATAATTAGAAAATTTCTTGTCATTAATAATTTTTCTATATAAGATAATTTTCTAGAATAACTATGAATAATATACAAAATTATGTTATTTATTTTGAATTCTTTAGATAATCAGATAAATTATTAAGTTAAACAATAAAATTCTCTAAGATTTATATAATGAGGAATTGTGAAAATACATAACATATAATGATAATTTTAATGAGAGAATAATTCATCCACAACATGCTGCCACATTTTCAAAAGAATTATTTGTCTCCAATATGATATATATTTTTGTACCAATTGAATATTTCTACAATATTTTAGTATTAAATAATTCTATTTGTTATTAATAATTGTATTATAATATTATAACAATATTTAACTATATTTATTTCATCTTGAAACTTCGTAATTTTATAATATCATCCAAACATTCATCAAGTCATTATTTTCAGTTTTGTAGTATTAAAGATAATCTCATCAATTTAATAATGAATACAATTCATGTTTAATTCACATTTTCAATAAATAAAAAATATGACGAAGTCATAAACCCCATACCTGGTATTTATTTTTAGTTTTAAATTTATCACCAAGAAGGATAGAGGAGTCTGCTTTAGATAGAGATACAAAAACATCATAATCATGGAAACAGAGGCTTGGCATGTGATATTGAATATCTGGTCAACAACAGATGACTTTGAAAGACTGCAGTAGAGGCCTAGAGTTCTTGGTGACTTGCAGAAAACATTAATTACATGAATGGAGATAATTTGATATTAATATACACAGATACATTCCCAAGTTGATATTTCACATTAAGTCCAAATCAACAACGATTGTAATTTTTTTTTAAAATTTTATAATATAAGGAATGTAAAATACTATATTTAAAACATATAGTGTATTTAAAATCATTTTTTTCTCTATTAATATCATTAATATACTTAAATACACTTTTTAGGTTGAACTGATAAATGAAACATGGTTTTCTAAATTTAAAATGATATTCATAAGCGATTAAAATCCGCCATTTAATATTTAACTAATTTAACATAACATATCATTTTTCATCCCTACTATCATCAATTTGACATGTGATACTTGAAAAATGTAATTATTTTTACCTTTATATTGAAATTTGTTTCCATAATGTTATCTTAGAACACACATTTTATGATTACACAACTATCAGATGACACATACGTGTGTACTAGAACTCCTGGCCGACCCTTATGTGGCGTAAGTGGGGAACCATATGTGAGACGATGCCCAAACACAAGCTATCACCTACCTTTATGTGACATTTAGAGTCTACCGATTTCCATTATATATATATATATATATGGGATTGACCCATATGTGATATGTCCTGAAGGATTCACCTTTCAATAACCTGTAACACCCAAAAATTCTATAAGTAATTTTTTTATTCAATATGATATGTGACACACAACAAAAAGATTAAAAATCCCATTACATATACATCTTAAAATGTAATATCTTTCATAGCTTATGAAACTCACCTCATCATGTCTAAGAAAAACACAATACTGTATGTTATTTTATTATAGCAATTAAATTGGAGGGTATGATTTTTAATAATAAAATAATGAACATTTCATTATTTACACATGTAAAAATAAATTCATTTGTTATGTATTTAATATAAAATAAATAACAATAATTTTAAATAGAAGAAATGTTCTTTTAGAAATTTTAATTTTTCTAAGAAAAACTTTCATCATGATTTTTACGCATAATTTAAAATTATATTTTACTTGTATTATAATTATAATTTATAAAATGAACTTTTTTTTTAAATCATCATATAAAATTTAAAAGAGGGTGACCTTTTTTGATTTGTTACACTGTTTGGTGAACAAATAATATGCGGATGTTTATTGATAGTTGTCTTTAAATTTAAATAAATTTAAAAGATAATTTATATATAGATTAATATTAATATAATACATTAATAATTTTTTAATTTTTTTAATTTATGTTGCTGTAATAAGTTTCAAAATGAATATTGATATTAAAACCTTCTATACAAAAGAAAATTTTCTCTTTGATAACCTTCATTTCCATTATGTATGTGGGTATAATACTAAATATATTTTACCACTAATGTGAATTCAATTTGATAATATATAATCCATATTTATAATAAGAATAATTTATATTTTTAAATAAGTTAATTTTTTTTACTATAATGAATAGTGAAAATAATAAAATTTAATTTCAATAGTAAAGGTAAAAATGGATTTACTAGGGGTTTAAAGTACCAATATATGGGATAAAATCACATAAAACATTTATAAAATATAATTGTCCGCATATTTTTACATTACCACGTATAAGTCTTGATAATAACTACTTTTTTAAACTTTTTTCATGTTTAAATACATGATAAATATAACTAACTAAACATAACGTACATAGACATTACATTATTTTTGGGGAATATTTCATAACGTACAAAAGCACATGCCCAATGATCATAATAGTTTATTTCCTTTTGAATCTTGGAAAAATCATATAATTTAGTGAAATAACTTCAATAACACCCATAAAGATTTGTTCCTTTAGTATTCTTACCTAAAACCTTACATTCTAACTTGTGGAAACGAAATATCTGAAAAAGGTGGGCTTAGATGCTCAGTAAGGGTAAACAACGGAGAAATAAATCATAAAATAATCATAAAGAGTAAGAATGTAAAAAAAATTTGAAAACCACGTCATGTATATCAAATATCATGATATGATTTCATACAATAAATCATAAATCATAACAAATAAAACAATATATACTATAAGAGAATAAGACATAGAATTTGGGTATTCAGGTATGCATAGAAAATCATTTCAATAGTAGTCAAGGATCATTTCCAAGAACATCATAGTTGGAAAATTCTTCTACTAAACCGGTTTCACTCACCATTCAAGCCATGTTTTACTAAACCATGTTTACTCATGCTCTAGTCATGTGTTTCCAAACTGAGATTCCTTTTGTTTCATTCACATGTTACTAAGTCGAGTTCACATTCCCATTCAAGTTATATATATCTTCTAAGCTATAAATATTTACCCAATTAATTGGATGGATATATAGGTTCCTCATACCCTATAATTAAAAAATACATACTTCTTAAATAAGAATATAAATCATTCCTCATATCATTATCCATTTAATGAAATGGGTTCCGTAATCATCATCCAATCAAAACATAAACAATGAAAATAAATTGGTTTCATAAATATCATTGCATCATAAACATAATTCATTTATAGAAAGAATAAAGATGGTTCAATTTTATCATATCATTAGAAAAAAATATCTAGCATGATATAATGGTTTTATATATTTAAAATAATATTAAGAAATCACTTTGAAACAATTTTGCTGAAACATTTCCTCTCTTCGTTGAAAACGTTTTCTATTCTAAAAATGACACACTATTTTAAATGAAAAAATGTTATTTCAAAATAATGGTTAAATATTTTAAGGAAATTATAAAATCATTATGGAGTTAAATTATGGCCATTCTATATAATTTAAAAAACATTACTGTCATACTTTTTTCGGAAATTTCAATGAGTACAATGTTTGGGAGATGAAAAAATGATTCCTTTAAAAATTTGTAATAAAATGTTAAAATGGGTAAATTGACTATAAAAATTCCATAAGACAATTTTAAAAACATTTCTTAACAATATTTTTAAAAAACAATGACTTGGAAGATAAATATTCCGCAATGGAAACTTAAAACAAATCAATCCCAAATATTGATGAGATTGTAAAATAAATAATCATGAATTTATAATAATTTTAATCGTATTCACCATGAATGAAAGAAAACTATATGGATATTAAAATACTACTATATTTTAGATAATACTCATAAATTAAATTCATGGGTACTATATGAACCACATATGAGGAACATTTAGTGTATAAGGCATGATTCCCATAGAAATAAATGTGAGAAATAAATCCCTTACCTTAAGTTTTGACTTCCTTCTTATAAATTAAAACCTATTATATAATAAATATATATTAATTATAAATCTACAATGAAACTATATTAATTTATATTATATCATATATTACATTATATCACTCCCTTAAAAACAATTCCATGTTAATGTTTTGTTTCGGGTAACAACCGCTTTGTTTTTTGTTCGTGTTTTGAAAAATTAGACATGATACTCTTACATAGATCACGATTTAATCATCTAAATAATTATATACAAGATATAAATATCATATATATATATTTTTTATGTATATTTATTCAACGGGATTCTGAAAATCTATATATAGGAAATAAAACACACCATTCATGTATATGGTCTATCGTATATATGCAACAACGGTGTTTTCATTTTCTTTTCATTGTAAATGAAATAAACTTATATGATATATTTTCATTGGAGAATCATTTTTATGTTATATATATCATATATATTAATGAAATTCATCCTTGATACCATCCATGTAAAATATATATGAAATAAAAATCGCATCACATCATGGAGATTGTAGGCCATACGTTCACATGAGCGACATTATAATTCTCAAAATGATTGGATGGTAAAAATGTAGGTGTGATATTAGAATTAAAAAAGTATAATTATTTAATAAATATAATATATAAAAATTAATCCTATAATAATTTCCAATCAACAAATAATGTGAATGAAAATGACTTGTATTGCTACATGGAGACGGTAAGTCGTATATACGCACGTGCAATACATTCATTTCATCTTTGTGGGTAAAGGGGATATATAATTGTGTATTAATAAAATTAATATAATTTAAATTAATCAGTTTTAATAATTATTTATTTTATGATATATATCATATATTTAGAGTATATATATAATAATATAAAAATGGAGTGATCAGTTAGAGCGAGTAACTCTTATTCAAAACTGCTCCTTTAGATCTAATATATGGACTCTACAGTGGTTCTTTTGGGAAGATAAGAACCACAAGAATATATACCGGAATGTTTGTAAGATAAATTTGAATATTATATTTTATTTGTAATGCTAAACGTGTTGTAATTAAAGGTTATAGGAGGAGTTGTTTTATAATGAAGGTGAATGTCATTTTAAAGAATTTTCCAAAAGATTAAGATCTAATAAATTAAATCTAAATATAGATATCTCAATATTGAATTGGAATTGAAGATAATGTGGGATATGTTGGTAATAACATAAAATAATATATTTATGATTTTTTATTTAAATTTAAATTTTACAATTTTTATTAACCCTTTGCAAACAAATGTTACTTTTAACTATGTTAAAAAATATATTAAATTTAAATCAAAATTAATTCTTACTTATATGGTGTAAATATCCCATATATAGTCTATTTATGAAATTTAATACTTATCATAATAAATTTATATTTTTAATGGTTTTTATTTTTTAAAAATAATTTATTAATATATTATTTTCCTATAATTTCTTCATTATCATTTTTAAGACTATTCATTACATTGACATTTAGAAAATATGCAAAACAAGATGACATCAAACCAAATAATTCAATACACTCTAAATATTTCACATCGGCCTTGAAAATTCTTTGATAATGTTAATCAATTTAAATATTATTTATTTTATTATTTTCATTATCTTCTGTTTGATTTTTCTAGCAGCCGAATAAATATTGTATCATAATTTTGTAATTATATAATGTAATTATTTATGCACTAAAAAGAAAAAAAATTCTATGATAAATATAAATAATTAAATTTTCCAAATACTAATAATATTTTAATATATCTTGTATAAAAAACTATATTAAAATGTTGTGGTTATTGAAACATGATTGTGACAACTTTGACTATAAATTTAATAAAATATTATAAATATCATAATATTTTTCATGTGGCTACAAATGGTTACTAATTATACCATTAGATTATTATGATAGATATATAATTAAAAAATATGATGTCATGCATTTGGGTTTCAAATAGTTATTATCACTGTAATTAATATCATTTTATTGATTTTTTAGTTACACACACAGGCACTACATTAGTGTTCAATAAGAATAAATGGTGATTATTTCAAATATAAAACATAAAAACAAATTATTATAATAAAAAAATTATATTATTTTAATACATTATATTCATTTATAATCTAATTTAGTTTTTATGTGGATAAATAAGACTTTTTAAAGTTATTGAATGTGACATTTTGTGTCTTTCTTTATTTTAGATTTTATATAAGTCATTATCATGGGAAGCATTCCATTAAAAAATTAATTTTGATCATTATGTGTTCGGGGTATCTGTAACTTATTCTATAATTTTTTATTATTTTTATAGTCTTTATTAATCCTTAATCATTTTATTTTTATCCTAAATTACCCAAATTACCCTTAGTCATTATAACACAATTTACCATGTTTATTATTCATATTGACCAAAATTAAAAGGGACATATTCACTAATTTTTTGCCTTTTGAGATGATTTTTCAAAATTCTAAACACATAAGTTATAGAATTTAATTTAAAATAGAACTACTAAAATGTCATAAAGATTTATTTTTTTGGAAAAATTTTCTTTTTAGAACATAAAATGATACAATCGTAAGTTCATATATAAATACATAAATAACATAATTTGATTATTTTAAATTACAACTAACTATTTAAAATTTTAAAATAATCAAAAAAATAATTTGGCATTGTAAATCATTAAATGAAATTACAAATTTCAATAAAAACATTACTTTACTTATTTATCAGAACATGAAACATCTCATCAAAATACCAAAAGATAACCCAAAGTAAATATTTATATCCTTATTCCAATGAAGAAGTTTATTTTGTAAAATATAATCTGATTTGTTTTATAAAATCATATTTTTAATAATTGTCCCATAAAAATGTGAAAATTTCCTTTTTAGAAAAAATACTTACTTAATACGTAATTTTATATTTTTTTTAAATAATATCTAGAAAAAACCTAATATCAATAATAAAAAATTATATGGAAGATATTATTAATATATTTTATTAATATTATCCAATATGAGTTATTTTATTATTTATTGGTTTATCATAGTTGTGAACATTTAAATAGTTTTTTATATAAATACCTCATTTTCTTTTAAAAAAGGATTTACATTAATTTATAATTATTTTTTCATTGAATTTTATATAATTGTGTAAAAATATTTCAATTTAGTTATTCATATTAATACTTAAAATTACAACTAAAATGTTATAATTTTCTAGTTTAAAATTTTAAAATAACGAAATAATGTTTCATAGAAACTCAATGTTGTGTGTAATGAAAGCTTATTTGGTGTTACATGTAGTTCAATACTAACATGGTATAGATTGAAATGAATGTTATAAAATTATTGAAAAATCCATTTCATTAAAATATCATTGTGTTAAATTCTCCAAATTTTAAAATAAATTTTTCCCTTAAAATTCATCTTGGTTATCAAAGGTTTAATAATTGAAGGTTTCTTTAATAGAAACCCGTATCCTAAAAATAAATTATAAACCTCATATTAAGAATTTTAATTTAAACACGATGGTTACATAATGTAACTCTGAATGGTGGTTCCACGTTGGAGAACCTAGTTGGAATGTAAAAACGTGGGCATGAAAGTGAAATTAAACTATCATTTTCTATTGTTGAGTGATAGAAAATAGGGTAAGTAGAAATTTAACTATCATAAAGCCATAAATATGTGATGATATACATGACTATTTGATTCACTAGAAAAGAAGTTAGTTTGATGATTTTTTTATTTTAAGATTCTTTTCTTAATGTTAATGAATTTTCCTAAGAGAAAATACTTACTTGATTTCATAAGCATAATCTCACCCTTTCGTTATACCTTGATCATTTTCCACTTTATCTCTTATTTCACAAAAGCAAAGTGAATTTTTCATTTTTGAAGAATTAACATACCATGAGATCCCTATATGAATAGGTTATTCTATCTATCTCAACATCGAAAAAAGGTTGGCATATGTTATCAAATATGCATAAATCCCCATATGGGTAGATAATAATTTAATTTCTAAAACCTCATACAAATTTCAATGTAAAAAAATTTCAGAAATGGTTAAATTTATCATTATAACAAATGATTAAAATCAAAAAAAATTGAAATAATCTCACAAAATTCCAAAACGCATCATATCATTAATCCTTAAAACAACTTTCTGAACCTCTTAATTGGTACACACCAAACATGTGATTATTATTATCAAGTATTTTTTTGAATCAGGTTAATAACCTAAATTACTACAAAGCCTTAGTGAAAAAATTTGTTATTTAAAAATTTAACTCTTTGTTCATACCATTAATATAAAAAATCACTAACATCAATCTTTGATATCATCAACAAATTTTCCATAATATTAGTCCCAAGGTCATTAATATTTTCCCATTTATTTTATCATAAAGAAACATTTCATTATTTATTTATAATAATATAATCATATTACCACCTCAATCACTTCCCATGAATACTAGTATCATTCAAAATAAGATGTTAAATTATTAACGAAAAACTATAGTCGACCAAAACAAATATATTTCATAAATGTACTTCTATAACATTAATATGGATTTCTATTACATAAAAAAGAATTGCTTTTAATATTATCATATACCATTAACAATGATTTTTAATTTTGTTCCATAAAAACTTTTTCACAACATATGTCATTTGTAGCCTCTTCATGATTTTAAATACAACCATTACTTATAAAAACATATTAATTAACTTCATGAGATTTCACATTATACATAAATTTTTATAATTCCCATTCTTTAAACATTTAAATCATTCATCAGTTTATAGTTCCATATGAAGACCAATATTGTTATCAATTAAATTAAATAAACTTGTTATTTTACCTTTTCAAATAAATTATTTTCGTCCTTCATTTACATAGTGAAATCATATTATTATTCATCTAAGTCCTCTATTTGGGTGTTTCTTTCACATTCATGAATTTGAATATACATTACATTATGGTATCCATGACCATAATTCTCAAAAAACACATTATTTCTCTTCTTATGTTAGTTTGAGTGTTGGGTAATGTACACATTATTAATAATGTTATATAAAATGTGATTAGTCATGATCAAAGCATGCTTCACTCCATTGATCATCCCTTTTGACTTCTCATCAGAAACATGTTCATCACATTCGACATTATCCCAGTTCATTGTGGTTCCCTCCATTAACTGTAACCTATAAGAATACCGTGATCAACACTTAACATTGTTGAAACTATATAAATATGAATAATAACATATTATGTGTCAAAAAAGGACACATTTTTAATCTATGACACCTTTAGTTTAATTCTAGTATATTCATGATTAAATCAAAAACTCTAGTATTTTAACCTGTACATAGAAGTATCCTTAGAGATATCCCTAGACATATCCTTAGAAACTTCTCTAGGGATATCACTAATTTTTTCTCATCCTAGTTTTTAGAGGATAACTAAACCTTCACATTAACAATAACCATAATGACCTAGTATTAACATACATATAAATTACATCCCTTTTTCACAATATTTCATATATTACACAAACACATACAGAATGACCATTTTAGTTTAGGGAAATTTGAAACCAAAAAAAATTAATATAATTAAGTGAATGATCTTATGAATCTCCCATTAATATCTTCTCTATTAATATTTCTACCTAAAACCATTATTTATGACATGTGGAAAATAATGATATGAAAATAGTGAGAAAATATGCTGGATAAGTGTATACAAATGATGTATAAACTATAAATTAATCATAATGAATAATTACAAAAACAAAACATTTAAAAATCATATCTTTTATATCACATATCGTAACAAAATTCTAACATATAAATCATAAAATTTAAAAGATTATCAAATAAAATATATTATGAGAGAATAAGACATGAAATTATGGCATACGAATAAGCATAGAAAATCATATCTTTATTATTCAAGGATCATTTCCAACACCATCATTTTGGAAAAATTCATTACTAAAATGGGTTCACACCCGATACTAGTCATGTGTTACAGAACTGATTTTACTCATCTTTTAGTCTTGTATTACTATACAGAAATTACTCTCATTCTAAACCTATGTTACAAAATTATGTTTAAATCCCATTGCAATCTATTCAATATCAAGAGATAAAAATATTTACCCAATAAAATGGAGGGATATATTGGTAGTAACATCCAGACCTGACTGACTAGTAAGATGGTAGTCATTCCAGTGGGTCACAAGGATTCAAGCACACCTTCCCATATTCCAGAGGCTGCTGACTAGTAGTGACGGTCTATGGAGGGGATAGTGGGGAGATATTTTCCCAGTATTAGAGAATCACAATAGTGTATCAAAAATAATTATAGAACAATATCAGAAGCTATAACATAATATTGATCGAGTAGCAGATGTCTAAAATTAACTTAATATAAACAATGGCCCATGCCAATATACATTAGATACATGCATGTTCTGGTGATGATACATGATCTAGAATAATAGAACTAAAAAATTATACAAGATATATTACAGTGATAAATAATGAAAGAAAAAAATCCCTATGGGAGATATCCCTAAGAATATTGAACTAAAGCTCAGTCTTATTCTCTTGACATTGAGGTACAAGGAAAAAAACTCAAGCAATAATCCCTGGTCTGGAAAATATAGGCTCTACTTAGGTACCCTATTGTAATGGTGACCTGAGTATGATGTGAGATATAAATCCAAGTTAGTTACCACTGATGATGTATACAACTGAATTCATTGTATGAATTAGAGTAAATAAGTTAATATAAAAATAAAAATTGTGGTGAATAAAAAATAAACTCTAGTCAGTTTTGGTTCTAGTGGTAGACCTGGATGACTCTACCTAAATTAGCTCAAAACCTGGATAAGATATCTGTTTAGTAACCATATGTGTATAGTAACAATATATATAGAGAGTATAATTCTATATATCATCCACCTATATGTACCATGAATATAAATATATAAGTGGCCTTATACATAGAATACTACTGTGGTATGGACTAGGAATAACTCAATCATCCATAACAAGTCTGAATGAGTCAATTAGCTCATGCAATTGGGTATATGCCTTATATCCTAGTAGAGTGTTAGATTCCAAGAACGAAACATCTGGTGGTGAGTGAAAAATCATGTAATCACTATAAATAGAGAGTGTGGCACCTCATCCCTATGTTCATCATAGTATCAATGGTGTGAGATGTCCTGAACATGACACTCAGTGTATTAGTGTGTGATTTTACTCAATGCTCAAAAAATATTATAAAATTGTTTCCTAGCCCATATAATAAATAATCATATAATAATTATTATTATATAATACATAAGGAATTACCTATCATGGTCTACATTTACCATTCCCACCATAAACAAGGGTGTTACATTTATTACAATTCAAAATAAGCTTGTAATTAAGCATGTAATGATTAGTTTGTCCATTCCAACCTTTTTCGATGAATTTTTTTCATATCATTTAATTTAATTCAAATCATTCAGTATTAAACAATTTTAACAAAAGGCACGGTATTCCCACCCAATTCCATTCCATTTCATATTCAGCCATTTAATTTATTCAAGGAAGGAATTCCATCATAAACATACCAAGACATTGAATACATGATATTTAATATACTCAAACATAGATATTTATTTTATCATCGTTCAATAAAGACACATAGAAGGTTCCTTTAGAATCTCTGAAATTGCCGGTATTGGAAACTTCATTTAAAAAGGCAATCCTAGCCCTTAAACTGGTATTGGACCATTAATCATCTAAACAAAAGGAGAGATATAGAATTTTAAAATATGAAATGGTCTATAAACTAACATTCCATATCTCAAACATTATCACATGGAATTTTGGAAAACATAAGGACATAAAACAACCATGAGTCAAATAAATGATCAAAAAATCTTAATTTAGAAGATAGTGTACCTCATCCATGGGGTTTTATTATCAAAACATGTCCTTGTTTATCATGAATTAATTTATCACAATTACGAATTTCATACAATAATTGTAATACAATTCACATAAAATAATCATTTTATAGAAACTAACCAACATGGAAATGCAGTTTTATACCATTCAATATGGAACATTAGATGTTCTATTTCCATTCGGTCCACGGCCTACTAGGGGAAAGTACATTTTTAGTGTATGTCAAATGATTTTGTGGAAATATTAACAACAACACATTTTTCCAAGACTAGGAAATTCAACTTGGCACACCCAAGGGTCATCCATAAATATGATAAACCATCTCTCATCAACTAAACAATGTTCAAAGAGGTGCATGTTAAGGTTTGAGGATCAATTAATTATAAAAAATCAATTATAAGGTGATTCTAGTAAATGGTCATCACATAGCTAAATGAAACAAATCATTAAAGATAGGATATTTGAAGAAATTTCAATAGAATAAATACCATATTATTAAGTTATATCACTTTTCCAATATTGATGTCTGATTCAGTATATTTTGGCTGAAATCTAAGAAATTTTCATCCTCCCTTAAAATTAGGAAAATGAGATTTCACCTCTATAATTTTGTTTGGATACTATTAAATAAATTATTATTCAAAAAGAATAGGTAGATTATCCATGTGAATCCCCAATTATATTTTTAAATCAATTAGTACTTCATACATAGGAGAAATCATAAAAACTATGATAAACTTGTAGTAAAACCCACAAAACCATGAAGATGAGCTCCTGTGACTGGAGGAGGAGAAATTAAAATGGAAAAAAATTAATTTCATTAAGGGGATTTTGGTCATTTAAACCAAAAAATTGGGTCACATGGGTTTGATGCATGGTTTGGCCATATTTTGCACCAACCTTATGGAACCCACTTCCTTAAGAACTCATCCTGCATAGTTATCCCTTATAGTGAGCCAAAGTATGCACTGACTATGAATTGAATAATGTATAGGTTCTTCCAAAATGGCACTAATTTTGAATGATGGGTGAATAATTTCGGTAAACCTTTCCCAATCCATGCTCTTCACATTTTCACATATAATCCATGCGATAGAGTTTTTTGTTGGGCCCGTACGGTATAATAAAAACTATAAACCCTATTAAGACATTCCAAAATTGCGATTTCTAGGGCATGGTGCTCACAAAACTCACTAATAGCACCGAATGATCTCTTAGGCCTTCAAAAAAGTCTTAAAAATTACTTGGATGATTTCAAAATCATTGAATTTCTATCTAAATCCCAGTTTTTAAACAAACCCATCAAATAAATTCCCAAATTCAAATACACCTGTAATTTCTCCATAGATGAAAACATGGGGTGTTACAACCTCCCCAATTTAGAACATATCATTCCCAATAATCATTTGGGAACAAAAATCAAATCATCCAACCTATATGGGTTATTAAGTTTTGTTCTAATATTCACATTGTATTTCTAAACACTGAAAGCACTTGCGATTATTACCCAAACAAAGGAAAATTATGTCTCCAAAACTCGAGCCAACAGTCATTTTTAGATATAAAAATAGAAACATATTATAGATGATCCCATTTAGTTAGAGATACTATATCATCATCATCACATTAACCACCCACCCAGTGGTGCTCCCAACCATTGTTCGTTAACATAGAAATGATCCAATTCCAACCACAATACCACCACCATTGGAATGTTCTTACAAAAAATTCCTTAACTAAAAATAATCTATCAAGATTAATTAAGACACAAATGACCATTACACTACACTCACATTGAACTAGTGATGCCTTTTAATCCTCACATGTGTACCATAAATAATGAACAAAAAGGATAACAAGTCATTTCGTGTCTAGATATCTATTCAGATGACACTAAACATAGACAACTGGTGAATTGATAACTGAATCATAAATCCTTTTTTATGGATTCATTTATTCACCATGAACATGTCCATTGAGGTCCATACCTATCATTTTGAAATTCTCCATGGAAAAATCATCACCTAAAAAAATTTAATCATTCATACCTCAACATGAACAAGGGTGTAAAAGTGGGAAAAAATTTCCTCTAATCCGGACAACATGTCTATAGAAACCTCATATCCTACTAACTAGAGTCCAAGGAAAAACTCTAGGCTGTCCATACACCATGTTCAGAAGTGTGAACTTATTAAAAAGCCTTGTGTTCTACAATATAACATTGATTGAACCATGAGTGGCATCCTCCTAATGGTCGAGTCAGAAGAAATGGCTTGTTTCTAGGATTCTAACCATGGTGTTCTCACATAAGAACAAAAGTATTACTCTGGACTATCCAAGCTTCAAAAAACCACACATCCCATATGCACACTAACAGACATCACCTATCAATCCCAAAATATTTTTAAAACCCCATCAAGGGGTAACCAATTTTCAATTAGTGTATCTAGATTATGTCAATATGGAGAACATTCGTGTTGCTAATAGAGATTATTCTAGTATGATATAGAAGAATACTGAAAAGAAAAATAGTTGAACCACTATAGGACAACATCTTGAATCAAGCTCATTTTCACATTCTGACACATCAACAACCAAACTATAATTCCTTTACCACTCATGGAATTATGGTATCCCTCAACAAAACCACTCATGTTCATCTAAGACAAAAAGTGTTTCCAAAGGGTGCATACACATCCAACCACAACAACATCATACTTCTGATTAGGGATAGACATGATCCTAGACATGTAATTCTATAGGAAATCAAGAAACACTGAACATTTCTAATGGACCTCCTTCATTGTGTTCCTTCTAAATGGAAGGGAATATATTCAAAAAAACTGACACAATGCTCCCCCAATCTAGATTTCCCGAGACATCAAAATATTAAAGGAATAGTATATCCTCATGATAAATCTAGACCAGATTCAGTATAATGAAACCATCGTACTTACCTGAGTCACACTAATAGATTTCACTAAATTTGAAATGAAAAAAATATCAAATAGGTCAGTGTTCCAAAACACCCAACTATATTCAAACTCCATCCAAGTCATTAGATCGACATGACTAAATTTACTTTCAATTTTCTCTACTCTGGAGATGACCCAAGCACATAAACAATTTCTCAAGGCTCAAAAAATTCCATAATCTCAACAAGTGTGTCATATCACATGAATAATCGATGGATCATTGTATATTAATGCATACTATACTAAGATTATATGAGCAAGAAGACACATCTTGGATACATACCATAGGATTATCAGCCCTATTCATTCTACTCTTTGATTTCCCATTTAGAATATGGACTCAATTAATAATGTCACATACAACTATAAAATATACTAATGACCACTTAAGTCACCCACGGAAAATAGAAAAAGGGTCACAAGACTTATGAAGCGGTTGAAATTTTCATTGGAATATACAAACTGCTAAAAATTCCCATAACATGATGCTAACAGCCATAACAAGGGTAAAAATACATAAACATCTGTCCCAAAATGTTTTTTATTGGAAAAGAGGTCATAATAGAGACAAAGACACCTGAATGGAACCAAAAGAATAAATCTCTCACCATTAACAAGGAACTAAAGATTTAAAGGTGTTACCTATCTTGGGATAGCCCCTTACGAAGAAAAAATGTAAACTATATAACTAGGTCATGCCAAACACAAGGTCACCAAGAATATGCCTATTATTTACCCCCATTAAATATAAGTAGAATGAAATATATATTAGACACTCAAATTTATATTCTAATATTACTCAAAGAGAAGAAAAAACTGCCATTAAATTAGGGTATAAAATATTGAAAAACATATAATGTTCCATTTTTATTGATTATAATAATTAACATTAATCACTAAAAATTTATAGGTCTAAAAATGTTCAATAGGTAGTAATTATAAAACAATATCTCTTGGTACTTGATTTAACTAGAACCACAAGTGAAAATATCCCTATTTTATCATAATTCCATTGTGAAAAATTAGCAACTAATTTACATCCCATCACAGTTATTCAATTTATCAAATAAGTATCTTTTTTATGTTATAAGTGATAAGGTGATCTATGTGGGTCTTATTAATCCATCCTAGGTTCCGTAGACTGCAATCTAATTGTAATTGATTAAATATTTAAATTTAAAAATTGAAATAGATGGATACCTCATAAGAAACATGACCAAACTGATCGACTATGGTCTATTTGTAAATTAACAAGTTCAATCACATGTCTGTCATACCGATGTGATAGAGTCACAATCCTTTATAAAGGAAATAAATTTATTTTATATTGTAGTTAAATATCCCTTAAATTTTAACCATTTGAAATATAAAAATGGTCATAAATAATGGTTTGATTATATAGGTTGCCATTCCCTAGCCTATAAATGCCCCCATACAATTTATGAAACACATTATAGTTCCTATTTCACAAAAAAACAACTCACATTAAAACAACCTTTTAGTAGAACTGACATTTTATCCTATTTATTATATATACACCATGATCATGACCAATGGTTCAATTATATGAGTGTCTATCTACAAATCCATAATGAGACCTTACATTTTACTATTTTCCATTTGGTTCTCATCAATTGAATCCAAATCACATTTAAAAAAATAAACATTAGTAGACATTAAAATTTAACAACATTCTATATATATTAATATAAGGGTCCAGATATGGTCTGATTATACATGCTTCCTTTTACCAATTATAAGGCTCCCCTACACGTTAAAACTATAAAATTGATCCCTTTTAATTAAAGCCCAATTATTTATATCATATAACCAATTATAAAACAAAAAATAACAATCATGTTATCATAAGAATTAAACAGAAGGAATCATGATTTATAAATAGTAATCATTGAATATAATAACCTAATCAATTTATATAAACAGGCATTCTATGAAACAAAGAATGAAATATCTCTCAAGGCACAAAAATTAATTTAGTAGGAGGATACAAATGCAACCACATGGCTAGGAACATGTATAGAATGTGAAATTCAATGCGCCTATAATAAATCTTGAAATGCTACTTTCCTAACATACCAAGACAATAAAAAATATTTTATACTTCATAAATCAATATGTTGTGGAATGTACACCAATCACTCATGGTGAAATCCTAATCAATTCTAATTGAAAATAGCATGAACATAAATCCATGATATGGGCACATAAATGTTTTCTAATGGGTGGGGTTATCAATCCATGAAATTGTTATTTACCATGTCTTGATACATTCTTAGTATCCTATCTACCATCCTAAAATAGTAAGACAATGGAAAAAAAATCTTTTGATACCACATTGTAACATCTTGAACTGATATACCACTAAGACGATAGCCAGACTAGGGGGTCACATGGTCTCATGCATGCCACCCTATATTTTAGAGGCTACTGAAAAGTATTGAGGTTATATGGAGGAGATAGTTGGGATATTATACACTCATATCTGGGTTTCCAAGTGTCGTATCGTAAATAATTAATAGAAAACAACATTAGTAGTAAAAAAATAATGACGAGACCTTGGAAAAATAATAAAAGTAAATATAAATAATGGAAAATGACAGAATACAACAGATACATGTATGTTTTGATGGTGATGTATAATGTAAAATGATAGACATACAATGTTATATAAGATATAGTTCAGTACAAAATAAATAATGAGAAAAACCTAAAGGGTGATCTCCCCATGAATCATGGGCTCTATCTCAATCATATTCCCTAAACTCTCAAATACAATAAAACAAACTCCAAAAAAATTCATCATCCAACAAATATAAAATCTACATAGGTACCCCAGTGAAATGGTGGACAGAGAAGGGTGTGACATATAAATCTAAGAATTTTACGGATCAGTTTGTCGACAACTTAATCCAGTCTTTGAAGAAAAATAAATCATGTAATATGAATAGATAAACAATGTTGTATAAATAATTAAACTCTGATCAGCTCATGTTCTAATGGGACACCTAGTTGACTCTACATGTTTTGATTCACATCTAGAATAATATGCTTGATTAGTAACCTTATATATATAGTAATAATATATATACATAGTATAGTTACATATTTAATTCACATATATTATCCTAGTATATATTGACATAAGTGGCTATATACCTAGAATACATAGGGCTGGATAGGCTGGCTGTAACTTCGTCATCCATAACATGTTTGAATATGCCAATAAGCTCATGAAATAGGGTAAATTCCCTACATCCCAAAAGAGTGTGAGAAATCATGAACAACCCTTGGGATGGTGAGTGATCAGCCATGTCATCACACTAAATTGGGAGCGTGGCGCCACAGTCCAATGTCCTAAATTTTATTAATGGGGCGAGGCATCATAAACATGACACATGATTTATGGGATCATGATTTTCTACCATGATCAATATATAACATAAAATTTATCCACAACCCATTTAAGGAATAATCAAAGAGCAATAATTGTTATAGAATCCATGATACTTTAACTCTCATGCTCTATATTTATCAAGACCATTATAAACAGGTGTTCCATATATTTAAATTTAAAATAAGTAATTAATTATGAATGAAATGATCAGCATGAAACTTCTACCCTTTGTCAATAAATATCATTCATGTCATTTAATTTAATTCACAAAAAATTGTGCATATTTAATTATAATGAGAGTTGTGGGAATACCACCCAATTCCATTATCCTTTAATTTGACCCATTTAATTCATCAAATGAATGAAATCTAGCATGACCATTCCAATCCATTAAATACATTCCATATGATCTAATCGTGACTAGATATTCATTTTATAATGATTTAGTAAACAAAATTAGATGGTTCATTTAGCATTTATGTGATTTCTTATATGGGAAAATACATTTAAGAAAAAAATACAAGCCTCTAAGAGGAGCTTGGTTCACTAAACATCTAAATAAAAGGAGATATACACTATTTAATAATATCAAAGGCGTCATTTACTAACACTCCATATCTCACACACTATCATAAGGGAATAAGAAAAACAAAATTCCATAATACTAGCATAATTTAAATAACTAATAAATAATATTTAGTTTAGAGGATGGCTCACCACATATGACGTGTTTTATAAAAAAAATAGAAATTTTTTATCATCAATTCATTTACTACAATTATTCATTTCATTCATGAATCTTCGTTCATTTCACATCAAAGAATCATCTTATAGAAACTACTCAATTTTTATACTCAATTATACACAATTCATCCTAGAACATGGGAGGATCCATTAAATGTTTGAAAAATATCTATAAGGGGGGGTTCCATTTTTAGTCAAATCTAAATGCATTGATGTAAATCTGGACATTATCACTTTTTTAAAAAAAGGGGAAATTATAATTGTATCAACTAATTGGTGTCTATAAATATATTCCAAAAAAAAATTTAATTATCTAAACATGGTTCAAAGAGATATGTGTTAATGTGTTAGTATTAATTTAAAAAGAAGAATCCAATAGTAATGTGATGCTCATAATAGACAGGAGTGTGGCACAATGAATGAAGTAAAATATAATGGACAATTTGAGGGAAATTTCATAGAACACCTACTTTTTTTCATAGGATATATAACTCATCCAATATCGAGTTCTTATTTGGTCCAATTTGGAAGAAATCTATGAAATGGATATTAGTCCTAAATATATTGTAAAGTAGATTTCACCTTGATAAAATGGTAGAGAAAAAAATAAACAATGAATTATTCAAAAGGATTCAAGAGACTACCAATAGGGATCAATAGATAAAGGTGAATATCAATTCCGCAATCAGATAGAGGAAAATTCTTGATTCATAGGTTAATCTTCGAGGAGAACAGATAAAGTTAGGGAGAGGATATCATGTAGCTGGAGGATGAGGAATGAAATAAGAAAAATCATTTTTAACCCACTAAAGTTGTCTTGTTTATTTGTCCATAAAAACTGGGTTGGACTATTTCTTCAAATCGTGCACCAACTGTGCCGCACCAACTACCTTTGGAACCCACCTCACATGGTTATCCCACAAGGTTAGCCTAAACATGTGGCAACCATGTGGTAAATAGTTGATAGATTCTACCTAAGGGTCACTAACCTTACAGTATAGGTAAATTTATTGGGTTAAATATGTGCGTCCCATACACTTCACATCTTCACCTTTGATACAGGCCGTACTGTTTTCTACTAGGGATTTACTGTTTTAGTTTAATCATGTTCCTAATATAGAAATTCCATAATAGGTATATTCAAGGCCCAAAACTCCCAAAATTTCATGAGTACACTAATGGATCTCTTGGTCCCCCAACCATGTCTAAAAACAATACTTTTAAGTGTTCCAACACTTTTAATTTCATTACAAATACTATTTTGTAAAATGGATCATCTTGTAAACATAAAAATGGAATTCCACTGAAATATTATCTCAGATCAAAACAAGAGATGTTACATTGGTTCCTCTTATCACATATGAAAAATATACATGTGTGTTTTACAATAACATAAATCATTCATCATAACCGAACCCCTGGAAAGAAATTGGATTTATAAACCACATTCAATCATAAAAAACCCCATGGAAATGAAAAGGGTTTCACAAATATCATTCCATCATAAACATAGACTAATTAAATAAATAAAAATAATGTTATGATTTAATAATATACTATTTATAAACAAAATTCTCATTAAATAATGTTTTCATAGATGGAAAATAATTTTGAGATATCTCCTAAAGACAATTATGGATGAAAATATCATTTCTAATTGTTAAATAATTTTCCCATAAAATAATGCAGAATTTAAAAAGGGAATATTATATTTGATAAAAAAACTTCTAATATTTTTAGGTAAAATTCATTTCATTATGGATTCATGATGTTGTAAAATACTATTCATATCATATATGTCACAAAAACATTCTTTTTGTACCTTTTTTCAAAAAAGGCATAATGTTACTTGTTTAAAAATCATGGAAAAGATTTCATCAAATCATGTAGTAAAAAGAAAAAATGGATAAAAATGTATTTAAAAATTTATTATTTAAAATTTTAAACATTTTTTGAATTTTTTTAGAAAACATTGACATGGAAGATAAATATTCCACAATAGAGACCGAAAAAGAATAGATCAAAAATATATATGTGATTGTGAAATAAATACTCATGATCATATAATCTGTAGAATCGTACTCAAAATTATAGATATAAAAATTTATTTATATTAAAATACCATAATATTATAGATAAGACTCTTAAAAGATAATCATGGGATGTATATACACCATAGAGAAATAGAAAGTACTATTTAAGGCATTAGTCTAACAGAAATTAATGTTATACATAAATCCCTTAACATAACAATTAAATTCATGTGTATTCATTAAACCATAATTTATAATAAATACATATTTATTATTCATATTCCATAAAAACATATTCATATATATAATACCACATATGGATTTCTATGACTCTTATTAACAATTCATTGTTAATGTTATGTTTCAAGTATTAACTACTTTTTTTCGTTAATGTTTGGACTGTTTATCCTTGGTCTTCTTACATTGATCATAATTTTATCATATATAGAATTATTTATATTTTATAAATTTCAAATATATATTCATTATATATTTTTTCATGAAGATTCATAAAATTTATAAATAATAAATAAAATACAATATTCATGGAGATGATAGGTCATACGTTAGCGTGAACATTGATTTCAATTTCCTTCCAATTTAATAATAGTAAATTATATGATATATTATCATAATAGAACTATTCTTATTCTCTATATACCATATATAATAATAAAATTCAATCTTATTACCATCCATGTGAAATATAGATGAAGAACGATGCACATCAAATCATTTAGATGGTATGCCAAATGTACGCACGAGCGACATTATTATTTCCCAAAAGATTAGATGGTAAAAAAGTTTATATGATATTATAATTAAAGAAGTTTAATTATTCCATAAATATAATATATAAATATTAAACCTATCAAAAATCTCACTAATAAATTTTGGACCTAAAAAATGAATTGTATCACTGTGTAGAGATGGTAAGTTGTACGTACGCATGAGCGATATACTCATTTCTTGTTCGATGGTAAAGGGAATTTATATTGGAGGTTTAACAATCATAATAAAATTTAAGAATATATAGGATGATGGATTTAATATATATATATATATATATATATATATATCATAGATATATTTGAGGCATAGAATAGTAGATAAAGAGAGTCTTCGCTTAGAGGGATTACATTATCTTCGAAATGGATCCTTCAGATCTCCCCTAAGAACTATATAGTAGGTCCTTTTGGAATATTAGAAACATTTAATATGTTCAAGGATGTGTAAAAGAGAATATGAAATATTTTGGTATATATAGATGTATCAATTTTATGAAATGATATTATGGAGGAGGTTTACTTTTATCAAATAAGGTGGGGGCATTTTTGGAATTTCTCAAAAGACTAATTTATAATAAATTAAATCTAAATAAAAATACCAAAAATTTAATTTATTAGTATATAATATGGGGTACAATGGTGACCCCAAAAAATATAATTTAGGCATTTTTTGGTGTAATTTTAAAACATATCATTTTGATTAACCCATATATAACCCACTTTACATTTAACTACGGTAAAAGAATTTATTAAAATTGTCACATGGTAATTATATACATATGTTGTAAAAATTACCCATAAATAGACATTTCATTTAATTCATTAACTTATGATAATGGATTTTTAATTTTGTAATATTTTTATAGTTTTTAAAATAATTTAATAAAATATTATTTTCAAAAAATATCATGAATGTCAATTTGGACATTATTCATTACATTAACATTAATAAAATATAATATCAGGATAACCTCAAACTGAATCATTAATTAAACTCATAATATTTCATATTAACCTATTAATTCCTTGATAACATTAATTAATTAAAATTATATTTATTTTAATGTTCATAATATCATTAATTTTATTTTTCTATTAGATTAAAAATTGCGGTAACATAGGTTGGTATTTATTTAAGGTAATTATTTAATCATTAAAAATATTAAATTTATTAATTAGTTGAATATAAATCATTTAAAATTTCAAATAATATTTATTGTCAAATTTATATTTTCATAAACTCTATATTAAAATTTTTATAGTTATTAAAACATGAATATGGAAAAGTTTACTTTACTTAAAATGCAATATGATAAATGTCATAATCCATTCCATGTTACACTAAATAGCCTTAAATTCTACCCATTTATGATTATTATCTTTAAATACTCAAAAAATATGATTATTTAATGTATTTTGATCTTTTAATAGTTCTTATCATTTTAGCTAATGTAATTTTATTAATTTTTCATCTTCTTGCACATGCATTGCATCAGTGTTTTTTATAAATAAAAGGTTATTATTTCACATATAAAAATTAAAAAAATTAATATCATAAAACTAAATAAACTAAGAAGAATATAGTCGTTTATATTCATTCTTAACATCATTTGTTATATTTGTGGACACATAATTTATATTTTAGACAAAGAAAGCGATATCTTGTGTCTTTTATTGATTTAAATATTATATATTCCATTTTTATATGGAATATGGTGTTGCATGTAGTGAAATATAAATATTATTTTTCATAATATTAAATATATCAGAATATTTAACAATATATTTCATAAAATTCTTTGGGTGTCAGTGTCTATCCTTTTCCTTTTCAAAAATTAAAAGTGTGCCACTCACCTCACTTATAAAATGCTACCAAATCTCCTCACATTTTCACACCTTCAAACCATTTTGGTTCCAAAAATACCTTAAATATTACTTACAAACTATCATTCCAACATACTCGATTCATTTTTAATCATAAATCCATTCTTGGAAGGCTTTAGTTACAATCCGAATGGGGATGTATGGGAGGTGGTAAATTCCATGTCAATGAATTTTTGTTATATTTATTTTTCCACCTCATTATGTTATTTATCCTTTGATTTTATATAATAACACCATTATACACTATTTATATAGACATTATTATGTGAATTATTTTACCTATATTCATCACCTCTTTCTTTGAATGGGAAATGATAATGTAACTCGTTTGTACAATTGACTACCGCCTCTTGAACCGATTAGACGTGTCTTCTATCAACACCTCTAAATGTTTGGTATTATTATGGTTCTAAATAATATATAGTATATTTATAACATAATTATACATATTTTGTTGTTATATCATATATTCCTTTTAAATATTAATTCCTTATGAGATACGATTATTTTTCTCCAGTGTTTCTCGGACTACCTCCTCACAAAGTGATGTGATTCATTTTTCCCTAATACCAAAAAAGGTAATAAGGATAATTTTAAGAAATATATAACATATAAATGAATTAATTATGATATTAATGACATATTTTTCATTCATAAAATATATTAATTCATTTTTTTCTTCATTTTTCACTAACTGTATAATGATAATGTTGTTTCTGTATGTGTTGACTAAAACCTTCATGAAGCGATTTTACTTTATTTTCTTCACCATACCACATAGATGTTATATATAATTATATTTAATGAAATAATATTTTATATATTATATTGTGTCAATAATTTGAATATATAATATTAAACATCTCATTTTCATAATGATCTTAGAAAAATGGAAATGTTACTTATGTGTACATATGACCTAGAATCTCTATAGTCGTTACATACTTCATTTCTCAAGACACTATTTCATGAATCATAATAAAATTATAATCTATCCATAACTATGAAAATGTTTTTAATAATCATTCTATATATGTAGAAATAATGACCAGTTTGACCAATTTTCAACTTATAGAATTTATTTTTGACACATTAGTCATATATCATGGACACACCCAACATAAAAATAATTAATTATGAAATTTCATATAACACCAAACTATGTGAAATAAACAAATTAAAAATTTGAAAAATTATATTTCTTACGTAAATAATTTAAATAGTTTTTTTATTTAGGAATAATAAACTTATGTGACGAGGAAGACTCAAGGTAAGGGATTTTATCTAAATTTCAATTCATTGAGGCATATTGTAATGTTATAAACCATATTTATATTATATTATGTATATAATTTCACTTTTATACATAATAACATGAATCATTTGTAATTCATCATATTTTATGTTTAATTTTGATTTATTCCATCTAAGCGGAGTTTACATGAAAATTACCACATTTGAATGAATTTTATAAATCAATTTATTTTCATTAGGTTATATTACTTCATAGATGTATTTAATATTCTATGATTATTTGCCTAATTACTTTGGATTATTTTATTATTTATTTTAATTTTTTTATATATTTATAGTTTACACATATAATTTATTCTTTTATTAATTCTCGCATACACATTCAGATCATTATAATGGTTTATTCCAAAATATCATTCCAATCGGGATTATTTAATCTATAATTTTATTTAAAGAAAATAATTTTATATTTTTCCTAAAAATAAATACATTTTCTTATTTTTTAGCTCTTCATGATATTTTCAAATAATTGTACTATTTTCCACTCTTTTACATATAAAATAATTTCAATTTTTTTACCAAAATAAGACATAATTTCCATATATGGTTGGAAAGATTTTTTCTCTAAAACTATGTTTTGTAAAACTTTTTATAAAATGATTTCAATTTTTTTCAAATGATCCATTTAATAAATTTTTACCAATTTCTTATTTTTTACAAAAAAAATTATTATTAATTTTGTTTTCCATGTAATTCACTTTTGTCTTTTGATAAAAAAAGTTAATGGAATAATTGTTTTACCATGAACAAATTGTTTATAATTTCCTACCATCATGACCACACAATGTTCCCATGATTCCTTTAAATGTTTCAATGGTTTTTTTCTCAAAAAAAAAATTCCAAAAAATAGTCATTTAATTTTAAAACGTAATTTTAAAAATCAAAATATTATTTTCCTCAAGATTATTATTAATGATTTTTTTTTTTCATATTTCTATTCATAAATGACAATAACCATTTAAAATATATATACTCCAATAGTGATATGTTTTATTCATACCAACATCATTATTTCTTTGGATGGGTTCTGATTATTTTTACCAATTTTAGTTTTGATGCTCACTTGTTGGTTCTTTTCTGTTGAAATTAATATTCCCTTAAATCATTCACATTAAAGTGGTAATTATTCATTAAATATCCCCTAAATTACCAAATTTTGTATAGTGAATATTCTTATTACATAAACCATATCTCATTTTTACATATATTGTTGTACTTGTAAATGTTATTTTTTCCATTTGGAAATATTGATTATCTTTATTCCTTATTTCAAATATACTTTTAAGGGTATGATAGATTTTTAATTAATTGAATTGGTTTTTATATATATCGAGAATTCCTTGTACTTGCATATATGTGTGATTTTTAGTTATAGATATCCCCACAATGTATCGATACTCTCATTAGATGAATAATTTATCTTGTCATGGTTAAATGGGTTTATGGTGTATACCTACCAACATGTCTTAAACTATCTTGTGAGTGGTGCTGATAGTAGGGATATCATGTTCCTAATATCATGACATCTCTTAAATAATAATTTCCTTCATGGGAAATTTTTTTATTACTATCCATGATATTTTCATAATGATCTTATCTATGAATATATTTAATTTTCAATTTAATTATAATATTTTATGTATTTTGAGTTATTTACTAGGAAATATTTTTATGCCACAACTTATTATCCTGGATATTTTCAGAATGATATTATCTCTATGAGTATTTATTTATAAATTTATTGAATAATTAAAATGGGTTTTTTGTTTTTAACATTTGAATATTAATTATGGATTATCTTAAACATGTGGTCAATTTATATAAATTCTAATTGCATTCATCTACATAACTTTACTTGTAGATTATGATTATGGATTCATGATATCATCTATTGTACTTAACCATTTCTGATCATTTGAGTTAACCCTAATTGATTTTATTTCAAAGTAATCCATTAAGTGTACTATGATTCATATGCATGGATATGCAAGTGGGAATTATGTTATTCTTACAATAATTATCTTGTTATTTGTGTTTTCAATTGTAATTTGACAATAATGTGTGTATCTAGTTTTCTATGTCTACTAAACTAGACGGTCCATTAGGATGTGATATCTAGAATCTTAATCCAACATAATATATTAGAAATAATAATCATGTTAATGAGTTTTGTCTAATTACAATTGGTATAAATGGAATCATTATAGAATCATTGGGAACATGTTTTTAGAAATCATATTTTAGGGATCATGAACCTAAGATAAATTTTTTGGATATGTATATATGATCATCCTAATGTTTTTAAAGCACTACATTCTATGATTTTCTATGAAATACATCCCTATATGAATACGACAATTATACCGAGTTTCACAATAGTTTAAAAATAAGACTAAAAAGGGTGAATTTGGCTCTAATCAATCATCGCTTAGTGCATCAAAATTGACTTTATTATGAACCTGGTTTGATACTCCTGAGGGATTTTCATAGAATAATTCACATTTTATTAACAATCCATTATATAATATTTTAATGGAAGATTATAGTAAAATTCTAGTGGTAAACCTGAAGTGTCAAATATTGAAAATAATGGTTTATGAATTAAACATATTATAAATTATTATACTATTTTCCCAATATGATTATTATTTCTTACACTATGTATTTTGGTTGTAGTCAATGGATGGAACCTAAAGGAATCATTTTTACATTGAACATGATGGATAATGTAGTTAATATGACCAAACAATTTGGATGATTATATTAGTTGATGATTACCAAATTATTTTTAACAAATTATAACAAAATATGATTAATAGGAACTACCTTAACCAACTATAATACTCATCAATAAATATAAGGATATAATTATCTAATATATTAAGTAGTAGAGACCAGAGTGGAATAGTGTCTTCATTTCTATCCTATATAATTGTCGAAATAAAAACCATTATATCTTTCTTAATGGAAATTGAGATTGTTTTATATGCAGAAAAGTAGGGTATAAAGAAATTAATTTCTATGAAAAATGATTATTACAATAGAAGAAAATAAATTTGTTCTTTGGGATCCATTTATAGACCATTTTCTTAAATATGGAGAGTCTATAAATTTTCTAATTCAATTACCTCTTCTAAATTATTACCCCAATACCATTTAAGGACATATGTTGAAATAAAATTGTTTAATATTTATGCATTCGGAAACGAAAATTAAATTGTAGAAGTATTATTTGAAATGGTGTTTTAGATATAACAGTCATAAAACATCTATGTGTTGTGTTAAATTTTTGAATCAAATATGTATATATTAGTTTAAGAGTTATAGATGCCATCATGGGTTCACAATTAAATTGTTAATCATCATTTCAAATTCATAAACAATGCTTTTGAATAAAATAGTGGGAATATGACAAGATTAATTTAATAGTAAATTTACTTATGAAATATTTTTTTTCATTCTTGAATTTACTCCTTACATTCATTATAAATTTATAATGAAATACCTAGTAATTATTGAAATTTTGGAATCTATACTAATATAATCTTAACATCACTTATGAGGGTATAAATAATATTCATATATCTAAGTGTAAATAAGATATATATATATCATGGAATAGTTAAATATATATTTTGAAAATTATAAATTATGTGTTGGTATTTTTGTGAAATAATAATGTTTAGTTACAACTATATAAATAATATAATGACTAAATGAAAATTTATCTTTATAAGATAGTTTCCAAAATTATTATTTACATTAACTATAATCATATGTAAAATTTATGAGACATTAATTATTTTTTTCGAAGTGACATAAAACCGACGATATTTTTTAAATTAGTTTTTCTTTAAAAAATGGTGCATTTAATTAAAAAATTAATTCCACATATTTTAGAAAAAATAAACAAAATGGAACCCATTTTATAATTATTCATGTCCTAAAATGGTTTGGGGAAATTTATTGGATTTTTTCTGAAATAGTGGGATTTTTGTGAATATTGAAATACTACAATTTATGGTATATAAACATTATATATTAAACACACTATTACCTAAGTAATTGTTATTTATGGACCATAATAATAATATATAAATATCTATGTATTTTTTTTGTTCATGGAATAAAAACTATCCATATTCATTAGCCAAAATAATAAACTTATGACTAAAATAGCCTAAATAACAACCATATCCTCCACTATAAATACCTCCCCCCTCCCCTCTTATCCACGGACTTAAAAAACCTTTATTATTGTCCAAATTCCATGAAATAATCTTCCTAAGAATCACCCCTCATCCAGAAGCCTTTTTTATCCAAAAAATATCAAATCCCATATTCTAAATTAGGTTCTCAAGGGGTATAATTCAATAGGTAAAATCCTCCTTAATTTTTATTTATTTTTTCATTTTATTTTATTTCCATATTCTATATAAACCTACCAGTATAAAATTAAATTGATTACTTCAGTATCATAAATATGCATTAATTTCATTATGTTAATGGAATATCCACTATCAAACCTCTTATATTCTCCACTTATTATGTGAAATGAAATCATTGGTTGTGACATGTTGATTCACTTCCTTCATGGACGAAGAGTTTTCATTTTCCTTTACCTCCTTCAAGCCGAGTAATAAAATAATTTTCATCATTTATAAGATTTCAATATAAATATTGAAAGTTTTTTAATGTTCTAGATCAAATTTATAAACCTGGTATTAAATAAAATGATATAAGTACAAAATGTTTGTAAATAACTGCAAAAATAAATTAAGTCATTTTCATTAATGTTTTATCGAGTGAATCCTCCTCATATAAGAATACAAAATGACATATGGAAATATAGAAACAAATTAGTACCTTTTCATTCCACTCCTATATTTTTTCTTCCATTTGACAAGAAAATCCATAATTATGCAACAATGGAAACCATGAAATAAATGCTCCCAAAACAATGAAAATAACAAAATATTATTAATAAATGGGTGGAACGATGTTATAACAATTGTAAAAGGTATTATAAATATGTATTTAGTTATATAATAAATTAATAAAAATCTGTAAACAATTATACAAGATTTTTGAACTTTTTTTATTAATGTCAACCCACATGTAAGATATATTTCTTTAAAAATAATCTTTTAAATTTATATTATAAAAAAATAAAAGGAATGTTTATATGATGAAATTATTCTTGTTTAATGATTATGTTATAGTTCTATGGAACTATTTATATAGAAGAGTGATTTCATGATATCCATCCAATCCATTATTTATAGGGATGTTAGAAGATGACATTAATGGTTATTCCTAGGGTAACTATGATGGTCACATCATAAGGTATACACGATGATTAAAATTATGGTGGTTGTTAGAGATTAAAATTATAAGGTAGCCATGAGAGTAAAAATATTATGAAATCTTGATAATAAAATGATTTACAATGTTACCTAACTGGTTTATTTATGTTTTATATGTTTTATAGAATCTTCTTGTTTTCACAAAGTATGTATATGCCACTTTTAATGGAAATATTTTTATCATTTATGTGTTTGTAAATACTCATAGACTTATGGTTTCCTTTAAAAAAATTTATGTCCCTTTCTGAGATTTTCATGATCATACCTCGTTCCAAACAAATTTCATTTGGTTTAGTGACATTTAATGTTAAATAAGATTCCATGATGAATTTTTGAATACTTTTCAGGAATTCATGTTTTATTAAGAACATTTTTATTATGGAAGAAATAGAAAAAAATAGTTATATACACATTGTACTATTGTGAGTTTTTATGTATGATTTATTAACTAATTATCTAATACACTAAAATAAAAATATCTTTGGGAATGTAATATTTATATTATTGTTCAATATACTATATTATATAATGAATACTGTTGGGTTCTTATAGTTGTTATTAGAGAATGGTTAAGATAAAAATAGGAGTTACAATGATGTTAATAAAAATACTATAATAGATTTTCACATTATTTTTAAATTGAAATTGTATATAAGTTTAAGATTACCATGTTTCTTAATCTAATGTCTTTATGTTTTAAATGGTTTTCCATAGAAGAAATTGGGAAGCGGGAGCAAGAAAGAATCGGGGTGATGATATATTTTTTAATTCACAACATGCAATTACGGAAATTGTAACTGAGTAGTATGAGATAGTAATGGATTATTTAATGAAGTCTATAAATAAAAGGGGCATCCATGAAATAGAACATCTATAAAGACCACACTGGAACATGTTAATAGTGGAATATTTTATGAGGCAACACCCTCTTTTTTTAGTGGATATTCTAACCCAATGGTTGCTAAATGATGGATTAAAATCCTAGAAAATATATTTTTTTCATGGGGTTTTCAGATAATAAATTTTTTAGTCTTTATATTTATCATTTTGAAGGTGAATATGAACACTAATGGTCAATACTATCATAGATAGTGAGGATATTTATTCCATGGAATGGGATGAATTAAGGATTATTTTACTTGAGAATTATTCTCCAAATATAGTTCAACATTAGATGTAAAGTCAAATTAATTAATTGAATCAAAAGTAAGATGATCTAGTGAACATATATGAAGAAAAATTCACTTGATTAGAAATATATGATCAAAATATTATTTGATATCCTGATAGTTAAATAAATCACTTTTACTCAAGATTGAAGCCAATATATCGATGTGCTTTGGATTCCCATGATTTCAAAAGTTACTAGAAACATGTTTGATTTTCATTGAGGGTATAAAAAGAGTTTGTTGATGAACATCTGTACATCAAAAACAAAATGATTAAAATTTCATGATGGAAATAAATTTGTAATAATCAAACAAAAAAATATAAATGTAACCAAATTATGTTTCTAGTTTTTGGTATGTGTGGTAAAAATCACCCAATTTAATTCTATAAAATATATGGGAAGAATTTATTCTATTTTAATTTTTTACATATGACTCGATATTGAAATGAATAAGATCTTGGTGATGTTATGATTTATTCTGATAATAAAATTGTAATGTTTTTTAAATGGGGGTGACATGGGTCATTATACACATTCATTTTAAAGGAGGATTCGAATGATAGGATATATCAAGACTATTATAAGAAAGGTGAATTGAAATCCTTTTCAATTAAATTAGAAAATAAGAGGTCATCTAATGAAGTGGTATCTAGTATATTGTTCACTTACTAAGATTATTATGATTTTTTGTTTAATACGGGGTCTACATATTCCTTTATTTTTGATAAATTTTATTATAAATTGGAAATGTGACCCAAATAAATGAAACTATAACCTATGGTGAAATCTATATGGACGTATTAAGGAATAAAATGAATTATAAGAATCTTAATGTTATTGTCTGTGGAAATAAATTTCCAGCATACCATTTTGTTTTCCATTATTAGAGTTTGTTGTTAATCTATGTATTAATTTCCATTATGTTTCCCATTATAATATTGATTGTTGATAAAAAAAAGTTTTTTCTTAGAAATAGTTTATGGTTGTTTACTAGAATAAACTCATACAAATGATAACATATCAGGAAGATGATAAACTATTAAAATATGGAAATGAATTTTTTTCTCATATTTTTGAAAATAAAGGGAAATGATTAGATAAATGATGTATTAGTTGTAAATAAATACATGGATATTTTCCCTGATGTTTTTCTTAGTGGTATACCTGATCAGGAAGTTGGATTTACTATTGACTTAGTTAATGATGATAATACAATTTAAAAACCCCATTATCGTTTCGTAGATGTAGAACTTCTATAATTGAAAAAGTATCTACATGGGTTTCTTGATAAAAGATATATTCATCATGTAATTTTACCATGGGGTGCTCTTATATTATATATTAAAAAGAATGATGGTTCCATGATACATTGAATTGATTATAGGGAATTTAATAGAATTACTGTTATGAATAATAATCCATTGTCTCATATCCATGACTATTTTTGTTTGCTCTAGGGAGCTCTATGTTTTTCCATCATTAACCTCAAATCTTGGTACTCTATGCTAAAGTAGATGCATGATGACAATCCAAAAACAACATTCTGAAATTGAAATGTGTATAATTATTTTATTTTTATGCCCTTTGGTTTAACAAATTCTCTTATTATATTTATGGATCATTTGAGTATAATATTACATGAATATTTGGATAATTCTGTTTTAGTTTTAATTGATGATGTTTTGGTTTATTCGAATATTTTTGGGGATTATAAAAAACAATTAAGTATTTTTCTACAATATCTTAAAGAAAATAAGTATTAAGGTAAATTCAGAAACTAGGAATTTTTGTTCCATAAAAAAAATTTTCTTGGGAACATTGAAAATAATAATGGAATAATGATTGATTAGTCCAAAAAAAATATTGGTTTATTAATAGCCAAGACAATAAAATTTATAAAAAAAATTTTAGTTTTCTTGGAGTAGATATATATTACCAATGGTTTGTTAGAAAAATTTCATGGTTACCTAGCCAACTAACTATGTTAATATGAAGTGAGGTTATATTTATTTGGATGAAATACTCTAATGTTTATTTTAAAAACTGAAAATAATATTGGGTAATGGTTTATATTTAGCTCTACATTCATGAAATGTAGAGTTTTTAATATTCTTGTTTGATTCATTGAGGGGACACGGTTTTAATCGGATGCATAATGATCAAGTAATTTCTTATGAATAAAAACAATTGAATCATCATGAATTAAATTGTACCACAAATTATCTCGAATTAGAAGCTATGGTTTTACCAAAAAAATTTGGATACCTCGTATATTTAGATCTAAATGTGAAATACATACTGAACATAAATGTTCAATGTATATATTCACTCAGAAGGAATTGAATGTGAGGTCGAGAATATGGCTTGAATAGATAAAGGATTATGATTTCAGGATAAAATACCACCCTTGAAAAGAAGACAATGTGGTGGATACCTTGATTTGAAAACATCATGATACATTAATCTTCATACATTGGAACATGACCCTTTGTTTAATGATTAGATATACTTTGGCTAAGAATTTATTGGTCTAATAAATTCCTCTATTTTGATTTAGGTGTTACTGGAATCGCCTTTGTGAGATAGAATAATGAAAATATTGAAGGAAGACTATGAGTTATAGAAAATGGTATAATTGGTGAAATAGTATTGTCCTATATAATTTAAAATTGATACAGATTGTATTTTGAAAACTGAGAAGAGATTAATAGTTACTTGTTATTAATAATTGAAGAAATAGTTATTATGTAAAGCACATAGTTCTCCATTTTCTGTTCATTCAGGTACCAATAAGATGATTAGGGACCTTCAAAAGTATTACTGGTGGGATGGAATGATAAGAGAAATTATTAATTTTACCCTGAAATGATTGATTTGATAATAGGTTAAAGAATAGTGAAAACTACCAAAGAGTATGCTTCAACCTTTGTTAATTCCAAAGTGAAAATGGGAAATTATATCCATGGATTTCATGGTGGGACTACCAAGCACATCCTGGGGTAACAATATTATTTGGGCTATTATTGATCAACTCAATATATATGATCATTTTCTCCCAATTATAGATAATATGTCTTTAAGTATCTATTCTCAATGGTACATCAACGATATTTTTAGGTTATATGGTATTATTCTCTCTATTCTATATAACCATAATCATATGTTAACTCCTAACATTTTTAAAGGCCATTAGATGTCGTTGGGAAATCAATTAAATTTCAGCACTAATATACATCCTCAGTCTCATTAACAGACTATGGGATCATTTAAATCATTAGAGGAAATGCTTCATGTTTGTTAAATGGATTGTATGGGATGTTGGGATCAATATATTTGTTAATTTATGTTTTCATATAATGATAGTTTTTATTCCAGTGCATAGATGGATCCTTTTGACAAATTTTATATAATTTGGTATTGGAATCCATCATTTTGAGATGATGTTGGGGAATGGAAGTTTTTGGGACAAGAATTAGTTGATAAAGTGGTTGAAAAAGAAAATAAAATCTAGAAACATATGATGATAACACAGATAAGACTTAAAATTTATATAGATAACTAGAGGAAGGATTTTTCATTAAATGTAGGTGATCATGTATTTATCAAATTTTCTCCCTAGATATGGTTGATGTGTTTCAGAAATAATGGAGAGCTAATTCCATGGTCCATTGCACCCTTTGAAATACTAATTAAATTTATATCAGCTTTTTAATGAGTGGAATTTCCTATTATTTTTTCCAAAGTACATAATTTTCTTTATATTTTCATCATAATACTATATGTGCCAAATTCATCTCATGATTTGATCCCATATATTGTTCCACATAAAGAGAAAACTTTTTAAATAATGAAGTCTATTCAGATTCATGACCATAGGAAGAAAGTATTTCTAAATAAGGTAATTCATCGTGTTATGGTTTTTCAGATAAACAATATGATTGAAGATCCATCATGGGAATATGAAAATTTTATGAGGAAAATGTATCCTCATATGATTAATAAGTATATTGAAATTGTGAGGACTCAATTTCAATAATTGGTGAGAATATATCAACCCATGTACAAATAAAACAATTTATTTTCATTTTATTATTAAAAAGATTAATTAATAATATATGTATAATGAAATATGTTATATTTTTATAAATTAAAAATTATATTCTAATATAATAGTTACCACAATTATGATAGTATAAATAAAATTTATGTATATTATAAGAAAAAAATATAATATATTTATATCATTTATTGTGTAAATAAATCTTTTGAAACTATAATATAATGTGTTGGTATTTTTATGAAACATAAAATTTTATTTAGAAAATTTAAATTAATATAATTATTTAAAAAATTATATAGATAAATTGAAAAAAATTGTATTGTAATTAAATAAATTTTTTTGGAGACTTTAATTATTTTTTCAGTGTGTCACAAAATCGTTTATATTATTAAAATCAGAATTCATTGAATAAATTATGAATTTAATTAAAATTTAAATACCTAAATTTAAGAAAATTTATTATATAAAAGGGATTACATTTTTTTATTATTCTTTTTGATTAATGGGTTGGTTTATTTTTTTGGATTTTTCAAAAATATTTCCATATTTTTTGAATAGTGAAACCTTATAATTTAAGGTATATATGAAATATTTGTTAAATACCATATTTCCTATGACATTTATTATAAAGCCCAGGCCTTAAACCTTACTTAATCTTGAGTTATTACAAGATTACACATTGAAGATCTTTTCAGGTTTAGAGTTTTAGAGAATTAGATCATAAAAAATGCATTACATTCCACATTTAAACAATGTGGTTACATAAAAGATAGTATTCATTTTTCCCATCAATGGAAACATATTTAAAATAAAACATGTATTCTTTCTTGACACTTCCTTGACACTATCATCATATCATGTACCCTTCCCTTGACCAGTGAAAAACATTTCAAAAACTTGGGATGAGTATAAAAAGCTCAGTAAGGGATATAAAAATATGGGAAAGAAACATGAGTACATGTATACATAAGAATGAAATCATACTTTACCCATAAAACATAAGCACTTTAACATACCTCATAAAATCATGAATAAATCATAGAAATCATAAGAGATAAAGGTTACTTGATGCATTCATAACATTCTTACATAGGGAGTAACCCTCTTGGTTATGTTTGCAATACCCATCACAGTATATTCCCTAAATCTCTTCGGAGAAACCTTAAAGTTTAACCTCGTCGCGTTACCCAATGCATTTTAGAGCTAAATCGGGCTCACCCGCCCTTAGTTTATCACGGAACCACCCGTCTTCATAATAATTCCCAAGAACCATAACATAATCGTATCACATAAAACATGCATAAAGGAAACATAACATTTCTACTTTTCAATCACAAGATATCAATACAACACATTGATATAAAAACATTATGAAAACCATTTTCAATACCAAAATAAAAGAAAAGTAAAACATGGTATTTATTTTTCTTTTTAAAAAAGGTATGGCTTTTAGAGGAAGCCGAAACTCAAATAATGATCATGGCAGTGGAGAAGTCGTTGTCGCCGCATACGTACGACAAAAAAATTCCATTTTGTCGTTTAGTAAAACGCTTTGTATAAAAAGATTCTTTTCGGATAAACATAAAAGTCAAAGGGGTTTATACACCGTATAAAATAAGGTTGTGTATAAAATAAAATATGCCTCAATGAAAGGATATTGAGACGGAGTCCCATACAAAGACTGTATCCTTGGATTAAGGATAAATGAATTACATAATTATGTGTGAAAAACTAATAAACCAAATATAAGTGGATATTAAGTGTAAAAAAATCAGAGGTTATTCACACATATTCATAGAATGACATATTCAAGGAGTACAAGCTTATCCCAAGGAATCAAAATTGTGTTAAGAAGTTCCCTTGCAAAAATTTGGCAGCCTAACGACATCAATACAAAATTCAGAAAATGAATTGATGAGAGATAAAAAGGGTATCTCATCACATGGACATAAAATTTAAATCACTAAGGATATATAAGAACATATCCCAACATAATTTTATGTGAATTAAAAGACATAACAAAAGAAGTCTTTTAAAAAGATGAGGGTGAAAGGTTCCATTATCGACATGGGTATCTTTCGAAACATACACCCCTTGAAAAAAGGAAAATACAACATTTATGTAAATACTAATAAATGAAATTATATTACACAATGATTAAACTAATGGTCAGTACATACATCACTCAAAGGAAATTGTGGCAAATGTAGCATAAATCTCATGGGAATAATAGTGAGATGAAAAATCCCTTACGAAAACTCAGCAGCATAACGACGCCACTTAAAAAATCCAAAAATAGTTTGATGAGATCAAATGGGGTCTCTCATCATATTACAATAAAATGTACAGTAAGAGTGATATAAAATAACATCCCCCATCATAAATAATAGGATCTTAAAAGAAGTGACATAAAGGAGAGTACTTAAAAAGAAAGAGAGAGGTTAGATCTCTTACGAAAATTCGGCAGCCCAACAGCGCCACTCAAAACATCCCAAAATGGATTGATGAGAGAAAATAGGGTCTCTCATCATATGAACATAAGAATTACAGTAGGAGTAATATAAAAGAACATCCCAATCATAAGAAAGATGAGCTTACAAGGAATGACATAAAAGAGTGTACTTAAAAAGAAAGAGAGGAGTAGGATCTCTTACAAAAATTGGGTAGCCAAACGGCGCCACTTAAAACATCCAAAATGGATTGATGAGAGAGAATAGGGTCTCTCATCATATGAACATAAAAATTACAGTAAGAGTAATATAAAAGAATATCCCAATAACAAGAAAGATGATCTTTAAAAGGAATGACATAAAGGAGTGTACATAAAAAGAAAGAGAGGAGTCGGATCCCTTACCTCGGGTACGACTTGACTCGATCGTTCTTTAACGTCCTGAATAATAAACATGAGTTAATTTATACTTGATTAAGAACCTTTTTCAAGTTCATTATTCCTTTTATATCACTTATTTCCATGTTATAAACATTATGTAATCATTTAAGTTAATAATGTTTGTTCTGTCGATATTTGGTTCTTAAGTCGAAAGTGGAATTCTTACAATTACATGTTGTTCGTGTGGTCAAAATTTCATTATATCCAGAATGATATTCATGATTTGGATATCATATATATCATATATATCCAGAATATACATATATTTATAATATTACATAATCATTTAGAGGTAAGAAATGAAATGCACCGTTTATGGAGACGGTAAGCCGTACGTACGCATGAACGCTACTTTCATATCTATGTCATATTAATGGAATTAAAACTAAATGAGATGTATGTATATTTTAATTAAAGAATTATATTCATCATTTATATGTAACATACACATATATAATAACTTTAAATCTATCCTTTATACATCCCACATATGGCATTAATTGATCAAATCACATTGAGGGGGCGGTTGTCCGCACTTCCTAAAATGAAATTATCGTGTTTACCCACAATGGAAACCATAAAGGTATGCAAAAAAAGGAAAAATAGAAGATTAAGTAAAACATAAACATATTATATATCTTATATAAGTATAGTTACATATTAATGGCCACTTTTTTGGGTGTTATATGAGTGTTGAACAATCATCGTTTCGTGAGGCAGAAATTCACCATCCACAGAAACAGTATGTTATTTAACCATTTGATGTAGGTGTGTGTAACTGTAGCTCAAATGATTCTTATAAAAACATACTAGTATATTGAAGATAATGGAGTTGTTACAAAATAAATGAATAAAAAGATTTTAGGGGGTTGGAGAAACAAAATAAAACAAAAGGACTCAAGTGAAGACATTACCTTAAAATCAGGTAACTCCCTTTGGTTTGGGCTCAAAGGCTTACTTGGGACGACTTCTGCCCAAAGTGAGGCTTCAAGGAGTTATAGAGTAATGTAGATAGACAAAATGGGTAGGGGTTGGCCGAGCCAGTGGATTTGGAAGTGTGGGTAAGGAGGTAGAGGTGGGGTCCTTTTATAATATGAGAGGAGGGGCACTCTTGGAATGTAAAGAAATGTTACTTTATTTTAGAATGAGTATCAGATTTTAATGGCCCCACATTGATTTTTTTCTAGGATAAGGTGATAAGGGTTCGAAATACACCCATCCTATAGGTTTTTTACATGTGTAGGTCTTAGAGTTTACATTATCATTCCATTTTATTTAAATCGTTAAATAATGAGGTCATCGCTGCATCATCATGATGTCATAAATATTTTAATTTATTTAACGTCTAAAAATTATAAAAAAATATATCATGATTTATGAAATCTTTTTAAATTTCTAATGAATATTTATAGTAAAAAATATGAATTATATAACCCCATTTAAAAATTGTTTTAGTGAAACATCTCAAGCTTGTGACATTTTTATTTTAACTTTAAAAAAAGTTATTTATGTCATTTTCCAACCAAAGTGGCTCCATGTGGTCCCCAAGATGACCCATGGATTGCCTTGGTCGGACATTACATATCCAACGAGGGTAAGACATGTGTCTAGGTCATTTCACATTATTAAAACATTATTTTTACCTTAAATTAAACTATTTACCTCTACTCGAGATTAAGAACATAAAAGTTACTATTCACCAAAAAAATATTTTAATCCCATTGAACCACATTTTACTTCCTAATGAAAACCATGTATGTCAGATTTTTGAAATTCAAAACACAGAGGTGGCAAAGTTTCTTTTAAACGAAAAATTAGTTTCTTTAACTACCACTTAGTGGTTTCACTATTCATCAAAAAATTGAAGTTTTTCAGAAAAATACCAAAAATTCACCATAAGATATATTTGATATTCTGAACGCAAAAATGATTTTTATTTTACAAAATTCAAAACTTATTAGTTGCATTAATTAATTTAATAATTAATTCCCACTGTCAAAACAAATAGCGTATTTTTATGAAACAATATCTATTAAATGATTGGACACTAGTTTAAGTCCAATTTCAGAGTGAAATTAATTCCATTGACCACTATTGGATTAAATGGTAAAAATATATTCTAATTTTACTTTAAAACACTTCAAAAGATAATCTAATCATATAAATAAAATAGATTAAAAAGTGGTTTTGAATAAAATACAACATTTTTCACTATTCATTAAAAATGATCTTTATCAGAAAGATACCAAGAATTTACACAAAGTAAATTTTGATGTCTCTATTCTAAAGAAGAATTTTATTTTGTCAAATATATCACATAAAATTGTCAACAAGTGGATTTAAAAGAGGTTCTCCATCAAAAGGCGGTTAATCGACCTTCTAAAGAACATTAGAATGTTTACGCTTAAAAATTGAATTCATTCACATTTTTAATCCACTAACATTTATTGTAAAAAGTAAAAATATTTGACAAACATATATAATCACTTTGTAGTATGTTCTGTTCATTCCCGCCATTACAACGACTTGGCGTTAACTACCATTTAAATTAATATTATCTTATTATTAGAGTGCAAGGTAAGATTCCCAAGAAACTCATTGTTGCGTATTGGGTACGCCATCGAGCATAGCGTCCCCTTTAAAGTAATATTGATATTTTATCCACAAATATGGATAAATATAAAAATCTCATATTCTTTATTTACCTGGGGTGTTACATCCTTCCCCCCTTTTGGGAATTGCGTACTCGCAATTTTAAAATTGGGCTCGGAAACATCCTTGAAATTCCCACATCGGAACAAGAGTCGGTAAAACAATCACTTTAAAATAAAGAAAGAGAAGTAAAAAAGTTCACCCGAGTTAATCCATACTGGGATTCCATGTAAGAAAATATGGATATGGAGGACAAAACAAAGGGTCATGTTCTGATGGAGAGTGATAGTAAATATGTCTAGGAGAAAGTTAACCATAAGAAAATCACAAACATGTGATGGGTTAAACGGTATTTGATTCCCCAGTAGGAAAAGTTAACAGACAACATTTTTGTTTTAAGTTACTCTTCATTGAGGAATTTATTTTGGGCTTAACTAAATAATAATGAAACATACTTACTTGTCACGTAGACTCTCAACTTTTACTAGATTCCTTAATCAAACTCATATTTTCTCCAAAAGATGAGTATTTAGGAAGACTTGTTCACTATAATCAACTTCTAGAGAATCACCTAATCCACAAAAGAGAACTATATAATTACCATGTCTTTAGACTTTAACCAAAACAAAAACCAAAAAGGTTAGTACAAGATCAGATAATCCAGAAAAGGATAACCCTTTATAAAAAAAATATATTCTTAATCTCTAAAATTTGTCCATAAAAACCAAAATTTCAACGAGGACCATTTGATAAACAATTTGTCCATAAAATTCTTCAAAGTATCCCAAACTAAGATTGAAACCAACATATTTTAAGGATTTAGTCACATAGTCATCCATGGTACAAATTAACTTTTATCTCCAAATTACATCATTTGCTCTTAAATTCTCATATTGAAAAGTAATTAACCTAATCACATTTCCTTGATGATAGGTTAATCATTTAACTAGATAACCCAAAATAAACTTACTCTTGATTCCTAAAATCATCTAACTAAAAAGAATTAGTCAAATTAACCAGGGACTTCACGTAGTCCAGTGGTAGGCGATAAATACCAGTCGCACATTGGTTGTGGGTTCGATTCCCGCAGCTTTGTCTGACCCGACGGGTTGTCACACGGTCTGCGTGTTGTCATTTTTCCAAAACTATATAACTCTTAAAAAATTCCACAAAATGAGATAAAATCACAAAAAATGGTCATAACATATTTTAACCTAAAGTTTATCTCATGCCTTTTATTTTCCATCATAACTTATAATAACCCATAATTACCTCAAAAGTAAGGATCATATAAACTCTAATCGTTACCTTTATAACTATTACCTGAACTTCCACATCGATTGGTCATCTCGTACATGATGCATTATCGATCATAACAAGTGTCAAGTGGTTGATCATGACTCCTTGATAGTTGGTTTAGAACAACCACGATTTTCCTCATTGAATCCCCCATTTTATCTAGTATCTTAATCAGAGAACCACCACAGTTTCCTTCAAAACTGTTGTCTTTTTTGTGCCTGCTAGATCCATCCATTCACTAAAAACAGAAATGTCAGTGTGAGTATATCAACAATACCATCATGTAATAATGAGGAAGGTAAACACTAATATATACTTACTCATTCACTTTATCTAAAACTAGGACTCTTTCTGAAATCCTAACCATTATGGTAATGTCACTTGTACTTAGAGAATACCCTAAGCTCTAAAGTTATCTAAACCGACCTCTAATACCTAGTATAAGGCCCCAGCCTTATACCTTACTTAATCTTGAGTTATTATAAAATTACACATCTAGGATCTTTTCTGGTTTAGAGTTTTAGAGAATTAGATCATAAAGCTGGCATTACATTCCACATTTAAACAAAGTGGTTACATAAAAGATAGTATTCATTTTTCCCATAAATGGAAACATATTTAAAATAAAACATAGATTCTTTCTTGACACTTCCATGACACTATCATCATATCATGTACCCTTCCCTTTACCTGTGAAAAAACATTTCAAAAACATGGGATGAGCATAAAAAGCTCAGTAAGGGATATAAAAATATGGAAAGGAAACATGAGTACATGTATACAAAAGAAGGAAATCATACTTTACCCATAAAACATAAGCACATTAACATACCTCATAAAATCATGAATAAATCATAGAAATCATAATACATAACGGTAACATGAGGAATTTATTACATTCTTATGTAGGTAGTAACCCTCTTTGTTACGTTTGGAATACCCATCACAGTATATTCCCTAAATCACTTCAGAGAGACCTTAACGTTTTACCCCTTCGTGTTACCCAATGAATTGGAGAGCTATATTTGGCTCACCCACCCTTAGTTTAACACAAAATCACCCGTCTTTAATTCCCAAGAACCATAACATAATCATATCACATAAAACATGCATAAAGGAAACATAACATTTCTACTTTTCAATCACAAGATATCAATACAACACATTGATATAAAAACATTATGAAAACCATTTTCAATACCAAAATAAAAGAAAAGTAAAACATGGTATTTATTTTTCTTTTAAAAAATAGGTATGCCTTGTAGAGGAAGTCGAAACTCAAATAATGGTCGCAACAGTGGAGAAGTCGTTGTCGCTGCATACGTACGACAAAAACATTCCCTTTTGTCGTTTAGTAAAACGCTTTGTATAAAAAGATTCCTTTCAGATAAAAGTAAAAGTAAAAGGGGTTTATACACCATATAAAAGAAGGTTGTGTATAAAAAAAATATTCCTCAATGAAAGGAGATTGAGACGAAGTCTCATACAAAGATGATATCCTTGGATTAAGGACAAATCAATTATATAATTATGTGTGACAAACTAATACACCCAATATAAGTGAATATTAAGTGTAAAACAATCAGAGGATATTCACACATATTCATAGAATGACATATTCAAGGAGTACAAGCTTATCCCAAAGAATCAAAATTTGGTTAAGAAGTTCCCATGCAAAAATTTGACAGCCTAACGGCATCACTACAAAATTCAGAAAATGAGTTGATGAGAGATAAAAAGGGTATATCATAACTTGGACATAAAATTTAAATCACTAAGGATATAGAAGAACATATCCCAACATAATGTTACGTTAATTAAAAGACATAACAAAAGAAGTCTTTTAAAAAGAGGAGGGTGAAAGGTTCCCTTACCGACATGGGTATCTTTTGAAACATACACCCTTTGAAAGAAGGACGATACAACATTGATGTAAATACTAATAAATGAAAGTATATTACACAATGAGTAAAATAATGGTCAGTACATACACCACTCAATGTAAATTGTTGCAAATGTAGCATAAATCTCACGGTAATAAAAGTGAGATGAAAAATCCCTTACGAAAACTCGGCAGCCTAACGGCGCCACATAAAACTTCCAAAAATGGATTGATGAGATCAAATAGGGTCTCTAATCATATTAAAATAAAATTTACATAAAAAGGGATATAAAAGGCCATCCCCCATCATAAAAAATACTAGCTTAAAAGAAGTGACATAAAGGATATTACTTAAAAAAGAAAGAGAGAGGTTAGATCTCTTACGAAAATTCAGCAGCCCAACGACGCCACTCAAAACTTCCCAAAATGGATTGATGAGAGAAAATAGGGTCTCTAATCATATGAAAATAAGAAGTACAGTAGGAGTAATATAAAATAACATACCAATCATAAGAAATATGAGCTTAAAAGGAATGACATAAAAGAGTGTACTTAAAAAGAAAGAGAGGAGTAGGATCTCTTACGAAAATTCAACAGCCAAACGGCGCCACTCAAAACTTCCAAAATGGATTGATGAGAGAGAATAGGGTCTCTCATTATATGAACATAAAAATTACAGTAAGAGTAATATAAAATAATATCCCAATAACATGAAAGATGAGCTTTAAGAGGAATGACATAAAGGAGTGTACTTAAAAAGAGAGGAGTAGGATCCCTTACCTTGGGTCCGACTTGGCTCGATCATTATTTAACGTCCTAAATAATAATCTTGAGTTAATTTCTACTTGATTAAGAACCTTTTTCTAGTTTATTATTCTTTTTATATCACTTATTTCCATGTAATAAACATTATTTAATCATTTAAGTTAATAATATTTGTTTTTTCGATATTTGGTTCTTAAGTCGAAAGTGGACTTCTTACAATTACATGTTGTTCGTGTGGTCAAAGGTTCAATATATCCAGAATTATATTCATGATTTGGATATCATATATATCATATATATACAGAATATAAATGTATTTATAATATTACATAATCATTTAGAGGTAAGAAATGAAATGCACCGTTCATGGAGACGGTAATCCGTACGTACGCATGAACGCTACTTTCATTTCTATGTCATATTAATGGAATTAAAACTAAATGAGAGGTATGTATATTTTAATTCCAGAATTATATTCATCATTTATATTTAACATACATAATATATAATAACTTTAAATCTATCCTTTATACATCCCACACATGGCATTAACGAATCAAATCACTTTGAGGGGGCGGTACTCCGCACTTCCTAAAATGAAATTATCGTGTTTACCCACAATGGAAACCATAAAGGTATGCCACAAAAGAAAAATAATGTAGCTTGATAAAAACATATACATATTATATATCATATATAAGTATAGTTACATCTTAATGTCCAAATTTTAACGTGTTATATGAGTGTTGAACAATCATCGTTTTGTGAGGCAGAAATTCATCATCCACAGAAACAATATGTTCTTTAACCATTTTATGTAGGTCTGTGTAAGTGTATCTCGAATGATTATTATAAAAACATCCTAGTATATTTATGATACTGCAGTTGTTACAAAAGAAATGAATAAAAAGAGTTTAGGGGGTTGGAGAAGCAAAATAAAACAAAAGGACTCAAGTGAAGACATTACCTTAAAATCGGGTAACTCCCTTTGGATTGAGCTCAAAGGCTTCCATGGGAAGACTTATGCCCAAAGTGAGGCTTCAAGGAGATATAGAAGTATGTGGAGTGACAAAATGGGCAGGGTTTGGCCGAGCCAAAGGCTTTGGAAGCGTGGGTAAGGAGGTAGAGTGGGGGCCTTTTATAAGAGGAGAGGAGGGGCACTCTTGGAAAATAAAGAAATGTTACTTTATTTTAGAATGCGATTCGGATTTTAATGGTCCCACATTGATTTTTTTCTAGGATAAGGTGATAAGGGTTCTAAATACACCTATCCAATTGGTTTTGTACATATTTAGGTCTTAGATTTTACATTATCTTTCCATTTTATTTAAATCGTTAAATAATGACGTCATCGCTGCATCATCATGATGTCATAAATAATTTAATTTATATAATTTCTAAAATTGATAAACAAAATATCATGATGTAGGAAATAATTTTAGCTTTATAATGAATATTTATAGTCAAAAATATGACTTGTATAACCCCATTTAAAAATTGTTTTAGTGAAACATCTCATGCTTGTGACATTTTTATTTTAACTTTAAATAAAAAGTTATTTATGTCATTTTCCAACCAAAGTGGCTCAATGGGGTCCCCAAGTTGACCCATGCATTTTCTTGGTCGGACATGACACATACAATTAGGGTAGTACATGTGTCTAGGTCATTTATCATTATTAAAACATAATTTTTACCTTAAATTACACTAATTACCTCTAATCGCGATTAAGAACATAAAAGTTACTATTCACCAAAAAATTATTTTAATCCCATTGAACCACATTTTAATTCCTAATGACAACCATGTGTGTCATATTTTTGAAATAAAAAACATAGAGGTGGCAATGTTTCATTTAACCTAAAAATCGGTTTCTTTAACTACCACTTAGTGGTTTCACTATTCATCAAAAATTGATGTTTTTCCGAAAAATACCAAAAATTCACCCTAATCTATATTTGATATTCCGAACTCAAAAATGATGTTTATTTTACAAAATTAAAAACATATAAGTTGAATTAATTAATTTAATAATTAACTTCTACTGTCAAAATAAATAGCGTGTTTTTATGAAACAATATCTATTAAAAGATTGACACTAGTTTAAGTCCAATTTCAAAGTAAAATTAATTCCAATGACCACTATTGGATTAAATGGTAAAAATATATTCTAATTTTACTTTAAAAACACTTCAAAAGATAATCTAATCATATAAATAAATTAGACTAAAAAGAGGTTTTGAATTAAAATACAACATTTTTCACTATTCATTAAAAATGAACTTTATCGGAAAGATACCAAAAATTTACACAAAGTAAATTTTGATGTCTCAATTATAAAGAAGAATTATATTTTGTCAAATATAACACATAAAATTGTCAACAAGTGGATTTAAAAGAGGTTCTCCATCAAAAGGCAGTTAATCGACATTCTAAAGAACATTAGAATGTTTACGCTTAAAAATTGGAATTATTCACATTTTTAATCCTCTAACATTTATTGTAAAAAGTAAAAATATTTGACAAACATATATAATAATTTTGTTGTTAGTTCTGTTCATTCCCACCATTACAACGGCAAGGCGTTAACTACCATTTAAAATAATATTATTTTATTTTTAGAGTGCAACGTAAGATTCCCAAGAAACTCATTGTTGCGTATTGGGTACGCCATCGAGCATAGCATCCCATTTAAAGTAATATTTATATTTTATTCACAAATATGGATAATTATAAAAATGTCATATTCTTTATTTACTTGGGGTGTTACATTTATGGTGTAAGAAACATAATCAAAAACTATCATTATATCATTAATTTATTTATGCAGGGAATCAAAATACTAATAGTCATGACCCAAAATATAAAACTAATGGATAAAATAATCATAAAGCACCCTTCTCCTCCACTTAAAATACCACCACTCACCACCTCTTCTCTTCACTCATCCAAATCCTGGTTCATTTTCATAATTCATTACAATACATTTCCTAATACTATAACGCACATCCAATATCCTCTATTCTCAAAAAAATGTTCAAATCCAATATTCCTAATGAGGATCTAAAGGGAGATAAATTAAGAGGTAAAATCATCTTTCATTTTGACTTGTTTTCTTTTCATTGTCAATAATTTTATTATTCTATCATCACCTACCCTCCTATATGTAAAATTATAACTCCATATAATATATATAATATACTGTTTTTGTGTTAAGTTAATACACACAATGAATTCTCTCATATTGACCTATTATTCTAGATGATGAAATCACTATCTGTGAGGTGTCGATTCACCGCCATCATGTATGATGAGTTTTCATATTTTTTACTACCTTCAAAGATAGTCATAAAACAATTATTGTTGTTAAATAATATTTTAATATAGATATTATAATTTCTGTACAATTCTAGAACGAATATAAAAACATGATATTAATTAAAATGATATAAGTTCAAAATGGTCATAAATAACCCCTAAATAAATTAATTCATTTTCATTGATGTTTAATATAATCAATCATCATCATATTAAAAAAATAAATTAAATATGGAATTATATAAACATATTAATATCTTTTCACTCCAATTATAGGGTTTTTATTTCATTTGATAATAAATTCCATAATGGACCAACCATGTAAACTTTGAAATAAATGCACCCAAAACAATGAAAATAACAAAATATTATTAATAAATAGGTGGAAATTTGTTACAAAAGATTGTATAAGGTACTAAAAATTATAGTATAATTATTTAATAAATTAATATGACTATTTAAACTATTATACATGAGTTGTTAACAAGTTTTTAAAATATCCATCTAGAGGAAAGAGACATTTCTATTAAACCTGTTTTTACATGTCTCTTTTTGAAAAATTCAAAGGAGCAATTTAATGATGAAATAATTAATGTTTTATTATTATGTTATGTTTATTTAGAATTTTTATATGATGAATGGTTGGTATGTGATATACCTTCATTTCATTGGGTTTATTTATGTTTGATGTTGACCGTAATGGTTATTCTATGTGTAACTATGATGGTTGAACCATAATATATCATCAGTGGTTACATTGCATGGTATTTGTGGAGGTTAAAAATCATGAGGTATCCATGAGGTATACAATACCAAGGTAATAATGGTATGAAAATAATTCCCCATCTTACCAAAATTATTTATTTATGGTTTCTATGTTTTATGGAAACCCCAAGTTTTCACAAAGTTAGTATATGATACATTTAGGGGTCAGTTGTGTATCCATCATTTGTTTGTATGTATTCATAGACTAATCATTTTACTTCTATATTTTTATGTCCCTTAGGGAAATTTTTATTCTCATACCTTTTTTAAAATATTTTTGCATAGGTTTATAGGATTGGTAAGGGAAAATAAGAATCCATGATGAATGTGTCGAACAGTTTTCATGATTTCATTTTTTGTAAACATTATTATTAAGGAATAAATTCCCATTGTTTTATTAGTATCCACTATTTATTCTTATGGTTTTTTATATAAGAATTGTGGCCTAATTCTCTAGAAAATAAATCAAAAGGTCTTTAGGAATGTAATAATTTTATTTTAGTTAAATTAACTATATTATGCAATGAATATGGTCAGGTCCTTATAATTATGTATATTTTGGGAATACATTTAGGTGAATAAAACCAATTGGTTTAATATATAAGGGAGTTATTTTAGGAATAATTATATCACATAGTGGGCATAATATTCTTTTTATTTGTACCATTTAATGTTTATTTTTTTATAAATTGTTATGAAATTATTTGTATTCTCAATGTTACAAACCATGCTGGGATAACCCCAACTGGTGACCCGAGTCGGCCATTGACAAGGCTCGAGAGGCATTTCTGATCATCCCAAGATAGTGAAAAGTTTCAATGGAATCAATGAGAACCAATGGTATTGATTATTCCAAAGATAAAAATTCTAATATAGTATAAAAATAAATAGAATACAATGATGTAATAAAAAAATAGTTGATCAATAAATATACATAAACTAATGATACAACTAACTGACAACAACACCCTAAGTAGACAAGATGAATACTAAATCACAATTTTACCATGAGGATCACACTCTAATTCAAAAACCCAAAATCGCTCATCGGGATCAAAAAAATACAATAGAACCTACACCAGAAGCTAAAAATAAGATTAGGTGTAGGTATGAGTATTAAAACTCAGAAGGAATGCCTAAATAAATATATTTCGCATGAATTTCAATAAAAAATGAACCATAAATATCATGTTTGAAATAAAATATATAAATTAAATTTTTCACTTATTTTACTTTTAATAAAAAACATAGTCCATTTCACTTTTTATTTAAAAAAAGTTTTTTATTCAAAGAAGGAGGCTTTAACGTATTATAGAGTGAGGGGTAGAGAAGAAATAAATGTTATTTATTTAAAATAAGAGGATAATATGGAAACCATTATCAAAATCATTTCCAAAGACATTTGAAAATCATTTAATCTCCATTAAGAAATAAATACACCATAGTATGAATCATGAGTAATTATCATACAATACGGGAAATGGAAAATAGAAGAAAAGAGAAACTAATAAGAAAAGGAATGAAAATCATCTATCATAGAAAACTAATTCTCGATGAACTGTGGATAACATAAGAGAGATATGGATAATCTAGAAAATAGTAACTTTGACTCATCTGGTGGGCATTCCTCACCTGATGAAATTAATTCACCCACATTCTCAGTCTTAACATACCTAGTCATACCAGGGGAATAATTTCAATGTAGAGAATGGTCTGCACTAAAGGCCACTAGCCAGTTCATAATCTCAACAAGTGAACCAACAATTCATATAAGACCATGTAGTTATAAAATAATCCTATGTAAAGACTAAAGTGGTGTTTATTTGTTAGGTCCACTAGGCTAGATACCCTGAGAAGGGAGGGGAGAATCAGGGAATGACAGATTAAAATGACTAACCTTTTTTATCTTGTTTTGCTGGTAGACATAACCCTCTTCTATATCCTTCCCGATGCAGAGTATGAACAATACTTAAAAAATTCATACGACATAATGATTTTTACATAGTACACCCTCACTGGGCAAATTCCAAGTTGTGTACATCGGTAGTGTGCTGATGTACCAATTCCTCTATAAGTCCACTAGTGTTTATAAGTTCGAAGCGGATTCATTGTACCTCTTCGTTTACAATCACTCACAATTTGAGAAATCATAGCTCTCTCAACTGAAGTGAGCTAACTACTTCTTTAGAGAATCCACTCAAAGTTTATAGACCTTTAAGTCACTTCATTATCACTAATTAATGCTTCATCCACTGTACGTAGATGTTATATAGAAGTTCAATGTTCATCCACATTGAATACCCCATTTCCCCTTAACACTGGGCAACTCACTTTGGAAACACCTTCAAAAATCACCCTACATTGTGAGGATCCCCATTTCGCGAAACTTAAACAGGCCTTCGTGATACTCCTACCTGTTCGAAATGAACTCTCATAGAGAACTCTTGTGAAGCACTCTTTTGAAGCTAAATTCATTGCAAAGAAACATCCCTCACGAAGATCACTAAGCCTATGTAGAGCTCACAACCTTCACGGATCTAGATTAGCCACCATGAAGCTCTTCTTTCATAAAGCACACTTCCTTCATGAACCAACTTTGCAAGCCAAGAGAAAATAATTTTCATTGAAAGATCTCCTTTTCTCTCCTCTTCGCTCGAGGTGGTCGAGGTCTATTTATAGGCGATTCCACCGACCCTAAAACCTTCCACGCAAATTCAACGACATGTCATCTCTTATCGCGGTGCTCCAAAGATTCTCCCAAAATTCATCCAAAATTATGAAGCACCGTGGAAATTTTACTATCGTGGAGCTCGTTGTAATCGCGGAGTATCCTGTCAATTCCTTCGCACCATCACCATGAATCTCCACTCGCAATGCCCTTCACTGCCATAATGCTCTTCGACTCTGCCATTCGCTAAGCTAATCATAATTGCAAAGAATCACCGCCAAAATTCATCTGGTCTTCATGAAATCCAATCCAAAAAGCCTATCTTCCCGAACTCATGCCTTTTCCATATTTTGATGAGATCTTCAAGGAAATCCATATTTTGTGAGGCTCACCAAACTCCAAATATTGGACTCAAAAAATTTGGCAAACACTGGAAAATGGCACCACCTTCTATTTTTTTATACTGCCTCCAGATCATCTATTCCTTTCTCATGGTTCTTTATCAACATGTATTGTCAACAAAATCTCTGGAACATGACAATTCACCATGGAAACATGCTTTTTCAACAAACACAATAAAACCCAAAAATGATGCAATGTTAACTTGAGAGATTTCTTCCCAAGATGATCCATAAAATTACAAAAAATCAACCAATAACATGCACTTATATGACACACAAGCCACACACATGAATGTGTTACCCCTGAGTCACCCCATGGGACAATCCACTTCAATTAATCCATTTATTCACAAGGGAATCGTATGTTAAGGACCTACCATACCATTCAACAAAAACATGGAAAGAGGTTCTTTGATGAATAGTTTTTACAATATAAAATTTATAAAAGTGCCAAAAGGGCCTCAAACACTCTTGGAAGAATCACCCATTTCCAAAAGTAACCATCCACCTCATTTTCATATTTAAAACTACATAGAAATCCATTTAACAGACCAAAACCAAAATTTTATAATCAAAATAAATTTACGAAGATTAACCTCACTTCATGATCCATGAATCATTTAAAATATCCAAATTATGATTTTAAAAGAACAAATACATTGAATATATTAACAAAAACAACTTCATACATTTCAAAACCAGAAGAAAATAAGCTCTTTTATTATCAAAAAATTATTCTAAAAATCATTAAAAACATACATGGAATTAAATAGTGGTGAAAAATGAAAGAAGTCAATATTAATTCCATTAAATAGAAAATTTTGATGGTAAACCAACATTTAAACTCATGATCATCAACCGAAAAACACTAAAACAACAGCACAAATGTTCAAGAAAGAGATTGAATATGTGTGGAACTGTAACAACCCCAATAACCCAACTTAATCTCGTAAGAACATGAATATAAGTCCCAAAATACAATGGGGCTAGAGGATCGTGAATAAATATGAGTGGAAAAGGAAGATAAGAAATTAATGAGGATAATACATTGGGGATTTGACACAAAACAACATGAAGACACATGATTAAACCCTGGGTAGAGGACATCAAGCTTGGAGGATAAAGGAGAAGACCCCTATGGCTTGAATAAAAATAAACTTTTGGAATAAATGGAATTTGTGGTCAAATTTTGTAGACTGTTTATAGGATAATTCACTTTTTTATGAAACATGGGCACTATATACAGTTAGCCCAGATGGTTTCCCAAACTGTCTGCCAACCATGTACCCCTTAATGGACCCACTTAGCTCCTCTATTGTTTGTCTGCATAGTATCAGAAACCACGCACTATCTGTGAAACATGTTTCTATCAAAAAAATTAATACCAATCACCTGCCTTCTACAAGGTTTGGCTAACCATGATAAAGTTGTGTTCCCACAATGAGAGGCACCCATGAAATTGCGCGGTTTATTCTAATATTCACATGGTTTTATCCAATCTGTTGGCAACCTGTGTAACTCTATATATGCAAGTTCAAAATGAACTGGAAAGAGGATTCGTATAAATATTTCTTAATGTTACCCCCAAATAATGTAGTTAAACCGGGAAATGGAATAATAATAGACCAAAACTCAAAATTTTGACCTGAAACACCCAAATATAATGTGATAACAATAAAATAAAAGGTTGAACCAAAGTAAATGAAAAAAATAAATTTCATAGTGTGACATTTAATTTTGTAATATTATAGGATTTATATTAATTTAGTTTCATAAAATGAAAAATTGTAGAATATATAAAATTAATCGGGGCTTGAACCCAAACCCAAAGGATGATAAGGATTTACCTCATACCACCAACTTATGAAATTTCGTGATTAAAGTGTAATTATTTTTAGTTAAATATGTTGAAAATTATTTTTAATGATAAACCAGTGTTGTTATTGTTGAGGTATACATATTAATGTTTTATATTACATAAATTGTGTTTACAATATTAGTTATTGGAAAATATTTTAAGACATAAGGAAAGGCTTGTCATTCTATTATAGATCTTAAAGTTAGTAAGATGTTTTTTTAGTGTTGTAGAAATAAAAAATAATTTATTATATTAATTTCATGGATTATGTGATGAACTGAACATTGAATAAATCCAAACCAAAGATGAAATTGTTATATTTCAATTAAAACATATCATGTATATATAATTATTTATATTCATAGATAGGGAATGATTTCCTCGTGTTTTGGAAAAGGATAATCATACAAAAATATTATCCAATAACCATTATATAGTATAAATCAAATGTAATTTTAAATCAAAATAGAGTTATATTTTTGATTACCTTTAATATTCCATTTTTTATTCACATTCTTTTGGTCAATGATCTCAATCATTATCTATAATTATTTACACATTTATTACATATCCATATCTTCTCATGACACTAATAATTTCCAAATTAGGATCCAAGTAATATGTGTTTACATATGAAATTTATAAATTCCTTTTTAATTTTTTTAAGAGGAATTTCTATTAACCATTTTTAAAATATATATTTTCAATATAGAAAATTTAAAAAATAAAAACACTTGGATTATGATCCCGAGGACAAATTACAATGATGCATTTTATAAAATTTGGGGACAATGTATCTCATAAAAATTGTAAAAGAATAAAATTTTATTATATATCCTATGTGAAAAAAAACACCAAACATCAAAACAAATGAAATATATTTCTCTAAATTTTATCTGTTTGATAGCATGTAGAACACGAAGCTCCAACACAAATTGAACAATAAAAGAGTATACCATAATTACCTAGCCGTTAAATTGAAATGTATTAATTGTAATAAATAAATTATAAAACTTATATGTCTTAAAAATGTAAAAAAGTTTCATTTTTTTATTTATTATAAATAAAATATGAATCATTTAAATTAAAAGGTTTTTTTAAAAAAATATAATTTTTTCTAAAATATATTTTAGTCATGCTTTGCGAAAAAAATTACAAAATTATTTTTTCCACTTTTATGAAATTTATTTAAAAAAATTAGCATCATATTTTAAATAATCATATAAAATTTATATAAGGGTGACTTTTGGGGGGGGGGGGTTTCCAAATGTATTAATTTTTTATGAATAGTGGAAAGTGTAGATTTTTATTGAAAATTTCATTTTTGTTTCCGTAATTTAAATGGATAAATAAAATTATAAACATTTTAAAAAGTAAAATTAGTTCAATAATATAATAATTAACTAATTTTATTTAATTGGATGAAATTTAATTAGGTATTTTGATATTTAATCCTCTTATACTTGGAATACTTTTCTCTTTGGAAACCCATTTTTTCATCATATCTGAGGTTATAATTTTAAATTTATTTCTTTCACTAATGAGAATTGAATTTGGTAAAATTAATTTCATATTTTCAATCAGATTAATTTATATTTTTTAATATTTTAAAATAATTTGTTTTCTATAATAAATCATCAAAACTGTAGATTATAATTGCCATGGTTATGTTAAAAATGCGTTTATTGTGGATTAAACTACAAAGATAAAGCTTTAACAGAACTAAAAACATCTATAAAATATATTTTCTAGAAATATTTAAATTTTAAAATTCATAATCCTCAATAATATTTCTTTTTTACACATTATTCATTTGAAAAATTTTGGTGCACCTTTTTATTTTCAGAAATTATAAGTGTCCAACTCACCTCACTTATAAAAGGCCACCCCCTCTCTTATGTTCTTCAAACCATTAAAACATTTTTGTCCAATTACGTTCCAAATATCTTCTCAAAATTCATCAACTCATCCTTGACTTATTTTATGGTGATAAAACCATTTTAGAATATAATAGTTATAATCTTAAATGTAGGGTCTGAAAGGAGGTAAATTTCTTAACTGTGGGTTTTTTATTTCCTTTTCATCCTCCTTCAAATTTTATTAATTAATTATTATATAATCACAATATTTTATAAAATATAATTATATTATATAATTTTAATTAAATTATTTACACACATCTCCTCTTCCCATAGATTGGAAACAATAATGTCACTCTTGAGTACAATGGACTACACCCTCACAAACCGATGTGACACATTTTCTCATGAGTGTGTATGGCCAATTATCTCTTTGATTGTAACATAGTTCATTTTTACGTATTTGTTTTTCATGAATTTTTTTAAAAGTATAATTTTTTGGTAATTATTATAATTATATATGGAATATTAATATTTATAATTTTAAATAATGAACACTTTTACCATGGTCAATACACCGAAGCTATTTTAAAACAATGAACCAAATGTACTCTAAACACCCAATAAGGACGTAAACTATTATTTATTAAAATATATAATTATTAATAAATAAAATAATTCATTTAAGTATAAGGTATAAAACATTGAAATGTTTCTTTAAAAATAATATAATTATTGTAGCTTATTATTTTGTGTTTAAAGGATATATCAGGAATGACTAAACTTCAGGTAATGGTTTTCTGGTCTTTCATTTACATCTGGGAGACATATGCCATTTTAAACATCTAATTTTATTATTTTTTTATATATTTACCATAGATATTTTTCATGGTTAATTTTATGAAAAGTTTTTGTATTTAAAATTCCATTTTAGGATTACTCTTTTCTTGGGGTTTTGATCTAGATACTACCAAAGTCGGAAGGGGATTTGCCTCATTTTCCCTCTATTAAAGAATGTTGTAATATTAAAAACATATATTATTTTATGAGGTATATATAAACAGATTGAATATGTTATATAATGAAACTCATTATTTTAATGATAATTATAGTGTTCATTGAAAAAACATTTTCAAGGGGCTTGTGTTCTATAATATTTTGGTAGATGGAAAGGATTTATTTTATAATATCATTTATTTGCGAGATTGTTCATGTTTAAGGTAATTTTGGAGGAAATTATATGATCTTATTTTCATGAAACATTAATATTTGTAATCTAATGGTTATAAATATCATTATCATTTTTATTTACATTAACTTCTTTATTGATTAATTAAACATCAAGAAACTCATTTGTAAGTGATATTGGTCTACTATTTTCTTTTATATCAATTATATTTCTCTTCAAAATCCATTTTGTCTTAAATGTTTTTAAAAATTTCATTATTCATAATAAATTATTTAAAAAATATATTTAAAATTTTATTTGGCATTTTTTTAAATGCTTCGAAAGTAATTTGCTTTAAAATTTTCCAATTGACTCAATTTTGACTCTTTTTTACAAAATATTTTAAAAACAATGAATGTTTTGAACTTTTACAATAAGAATAGATTTCCCCAACATGGAGAAAATTATTTTCATTTCAACATAAATTTTATTTTCATGGTTTTCCTCAATGAAAATTATTTCCCTCATATTTTGTGATTTTTTAATTTTAAAAATTTATTTCCAAATTGTAAAGGATTTTTTCCAACAATTATCTTAATTATCCATTAATTATAATTCCATTCATCATTTTCAACACCCCTTATTGTTATGTAGGATACAATAGTGACATTTTTTAATGATATCATCCTCATACTTTTCTTGAATGGATTTTTATTGTTTCAAAGTGATTTTTATAAAACCCATTATTTTTTTCACAGGTTGTTCACGTTTCAAAGAGGATAACATAGAAACCATTTTTTTGAAAGGGTTAATAATGTTTCAAAGATTTTTTAATAGAAATTGTTTCTATTCCACAGGTTAATCATGTCTCAAATATATATGGAACCCTAATCCATTTCACATGTTAATCATGTTTCAAAGATATTTTTTTGGAACCTATTTCATTTCCATGGGTTAATGAAGTTTTGAAAATATTAATGTTTGATTAAATGTGTTTATAATGTAATGATTTTTCTATGTACATTACTCATAATAAGGTTCGTGGATTTTTTTTATAATGACGGGTTCTTCTGTTATATACCAAGGAATGGTTGCTCTGTTATAAACCATGTAAAGACCTGGATTTCTTCCATGTAAATTCTTTTTAATTATATGGAATTATTACGAGTCTTCAAAAATAGACAGTGCATGAATCTGAGACCTTGTGTTCCCGGAATGATTTTTTAAACATCATTAAGGTACGTTCAGTAAGCACGCGAGTGGCGTTTTCTAAATTTTGAACTAGTGCTCAGATTAAAAATATGAGGGCAATAATTAATTCTCAATGTTGGGAATAACTTAAGGGAGACATAAATTGAACCACAATAGGACAAGAGAAAAATATAGATTTGGGGACTTTTTGAATGAATAAATAAATTACATTGTTATTTTACATTCTTTCCTTTTCCTCCAATGGACAAGCGACAACATGGGACCATAAACATTTCAAGCTAATAAATGGATTTACCTTTCAATCTTAAGTAACAGAAATGTTGGGGAATTTGGAAGGATCCTAATTAATGAGACCCCATTTATTCCCAATGTTGTTACTTACCCTCCCCCACTCCTATTTATAAAGAGATTGGAAAGAGGTATCTATATAGCTTCACTAAGAAACAAAGTGATGATAAAGTGTCTATATGCCAAAAACATGGAGAATTGAGCCAGTTCTGGTTTTTTATGATGAGTGACACTGAAACCCCAAAATATAGATCAATTATCGGGTGACGTTGTTGGTGGCTAATTACGGGGGATGGAGAACACCGACCCACTTTCTCAATTGCGGGCATTTCAACATCAGTCTTCAGGTAGGGATTAGTTTTTATTTTAATTTCAAGAACTATATAATCCTTTTTCCACCCTCATGTGGATTAAAATCTAACATGGAGGTTGTATGACAAACATACCTGGCACAAACCCTTTGCTACCTTTCTACCCTTTCACCCTCTGTGGAAGACCACAGATACTACGACACTGACTAGCTATGAAGGATGGGTCATATCATCGCGTTCCGTAAGAGGATGTCATGACACAAAGTCACAGTGGTCAACAGAGCGGCCAACACCGGCCTGGTGTGGAGGAGGTGAGGCACACCATTGTAGGCCAATGGGGAGAGAGGGACGATGGACAAAGTCGTGGTGGGTGAAGGTGCTGGCCTACACCGGCCGACCATGAGGAATGTAGCAGCCCACCCATGCCACCGGAGGAACTGGTAGTGGATCTTCAGTCGTGGTGGTCGGAGAAGGCAATCAATACATCTATTATCCATAGAAGCGAAGGTTGGAGTAACCAACGTGTCATCGGTGAGCAAAAAGGGGTCGCGACCAAAGCTACGGTGGAGGGGAAAACACTCCTCCGGTGGGTTCCACGGTAACCGGGCATCGTCCATGTGGCGCTGCTGCTTCACAAGACAAACAGCCTCCATGTAATTCGTCAAACAGGGGGTCTCACTCCCCACACCAACTAGGGTGGCCCCACTGCAGGTCGGACCAGCGAGCCACCCCCTTGCGGGCCGGGCCACCCTTTGCGGGACGGGAAACCCACCATGCAGGTCAGGCCGCCTCATTGTGGATTTGGTTTCCCCCATGGGGGCTGGGCTGGACCTCGGCCCAAAGGGCAGTGCCCGCTGTAGCCCAGCACATCCATGTTGCACCCAGATCTGGTGATTCATGGGTGGTACTTCTACCATTGTGGTGTTTTCATTGTGGTGTTACTTGTGTTTTACTCCAAATTTCGTGGTGATTCATGTGTGGTAATTATACCTTTATTGAGTTGATTTCATGGTGTTACCTCTATGGTATTGTGAGCTTTGTGGTGTTACCTTTATTGTACTCTTCCCTTATGTACGAGTTGAGTATTTATTGCATTGTGGTATTTCTTTTGTTGAAAACTAGGAGACCTACAGATGTGTCAGGGTCCCTACTGAGTATTTTTTTACTCACCCCCTACCTGGGCTATGACGTCATCGTGTAGTGTCATGTCCAGATGACGTACAACTTTGATCGAGGCTGAGGGAGCCAAGACAAGATGGTACTCGGAGGTGAACTATTTTGGCATAATGTGACGCAAGGACTACTGATCCTAAGTTATACATACCCTTCAGGTAGGATCCACAGTGGAAGATCCATGATTTGTTTTATTTCATTTAATTTGTACTTGTACTTTACATTTGGGCTTGTATTCTGGCCCCTTTTACATTCAACACACTTTTACTATAGAAGTTTACCTCATGGATGCTTCATATTGTGTTCTTGGACTATGTATTTTTACAGGTTAAAAGGAAATGCCTTATAATTTTAGGGATACGCCTTTCCAGTGCTAGTCACCAGCCCCTGGCCTATGAAAGGTGGGCTTGGGGTAGTCACTGTATGGGACCCAAGGGACGGGTTGTGAAAAACTGGTATCAGAGGAGTCGGTTCACCCAAATTACTAAGACTTTGATCTTTTCTATGTGTCAATAATGTTTTGTTTTATGAGTGTGGTTTTTAGTTTGGAGAATCCAGTGGTGGTGCGGTGGAAAATGTATCCATACCCAAGGACCCCAAATTTTGATTTCCAACTTAGTGCACAGAAACACTGACTGTAAGTGTTTTTTAAGTGTTTTCTTATGAACTCTTTGATTCAGATCACTAGGTATAAATTATTGACCGTGGCACACCTGTCTTCTTCCAGGATTCTACCACATAGATATCCAGCTTGGATTTCTGAGAGAGTACACGATGATGGCCCACCGAGAGATGAGGCCTCAGTGTAGGGCCCTCTTATGGAGTTGGCACCTTCTGGTGGTGTACCAGCAGCAACATTACACATTAGGAAGTTGTTTCCACCCATCCCACCGGCAAAGGATCCATGCCAACTGAGCATTTTTCATGTGTTTATGCAGTATAGGCCTCTGAGGTTTTGAGAAGAGATGGACCTGCAGGTGGATGAGGACTGTCTCGAGGCTGTGGCTAGAGTTCTTCGCTTAGTTGGGACAACAGCTGACCTTTTGGTGATCCTAGTAGCTAGTATATTGTAGGTAGCAATAGGGAGAATTAAGATCATGATGCTCCAAATACATGATGAGATGAATTTCATCTGGGAGGACATCGAGATCCTTTTCAGGGTAGAGTTTGTCCTAGATACCTTATGCTCTATGTGTATATCAGAGCTGCTGCACATAGAGTAGGGCATCATTTCTATGACCCAATACTCGGAGAGGTTTAATGTTCTCTCCCACTACTCCACTGACATTGTACGAGACCCTTTCTTTAGGGATTGGACCTTTGATCATGGTTTCTGATGGGATATCAGAGCATCGATGATATCGCTTAGCATTACGATGCAATATGGGGTGCTAGAGCGGGCACTTTTGGTGGAGAGATTCCTAGAATAGCAGGAACCGAGGGTGAGAGCCATCACCAAACGTCAGGTATCATAGTCATCTGTACGGGTAGTATGCAGATGATGCAGGGTCTCAAGAGGGTCATACCTGCTGGTGGACGACCTTAGGATACAAGGTTGGTGGGGTGGGGCTCATGGGGCGGAGGAGGATAGCTAAGGATCGGGCATTTCTACTAGTGTAGTGGGATGGGTCACATGGCCTGCGACTACCCGACCCGCCATAGAACGACCAGAAGACGGTCGAGGGACCGCTGAGGTAGAGGTAGAGATTCGATCGGGGAGATCCATAGGAATTATGTGGAATTTGAAAAGGAGTTGGTCGTGCAGTAGGCGGTGGGAAGCGATTCTAAGTTCTTCTGCCCCCACCATCCAGGTGGTCCACCCCGACCACAGGGAGCAGGTGGACAAGAGTGAGCTCAGCTCCAGGTTGCTGAGGCCCATGACCAAGGCACTCCAAAGATTATTAGATGTATAATCTATGTCTACTCCACCTTAGTTTTAGTACTTATAGACATAGGTTCTAGTCACTCTATTATTTCCACGGCCCACGTTCAGTGCTCATAGATTCCGGTGGAGACATTTTCTTGATCCATATAGCTAGAGACTCTTATGAGTGTGGATTCAATGATTACACACTAGTGACGGTAGTGTGACTTTACTCTAGGAGGTTAGTGGTTCGGCTGGGATCTTCTAGTAGTGGCATCGAGGCCATATGACGTCATCATGGGTACAGACTGGTTATCCAATGTCCGTACTGAGATTGACTATATTAGGCCCAAAGTTTGGTGTTTCCGCAAGGATGGGACTAGGTTTTCCTTCACCAGTGAGATGAGAACCTTTCGAGCACATGATGGACTTACCCAGAGGAGGGTGAAACTAAATACACATCAGTTCGCTTGCCTTACCCTCAGAGTAGTAGATTTCGAGTGTCTGAGCTATCCTGTAGTGGTGGAATAGTATGCCAATGTATTTCCTGATGATGTTCTGGGATTACATCCAAATCGAGAGGTAGAATTTTACATCGACCTGTCCCCTGGGTTGACACTGATATCTACACCATCATATCAGACGGCTCCCGTGGAGCTTCGTGAGTTATAGGATAAGTAGAGGGACATGAAGAGGAATGGGTTTATAAGGCATGGCATTTCTCTATGGGCAGCCTTGACTATGTTATCCAAGATGGTTGATGGGAGTTTGAGACTCTGTGTAGACTATTTGTGCCAGAACCTGGTGACCATGATGAAAAAGTGTCCACATCCAAGGATTGATGACCCTTTTGAATAGCTAACGGTAGATCATTGTTTTTCGAAAATAGAACTTAGATCAAACTATCATCATCTCATAGTTTGAGATAAGGATGTGTAGAAGACAGGCATCAGATGTCAGTTTGGAAACTATGGGTTCTTGGTTATTCCATTCGGTATGACCAACGCAACTAAAATGTTCATGGGACTCATGAAGAGGATCTTCAAGCCATACCTTGATCTCTTTATGGTGGTGTTCATCGATGACATCTTGATATACTCAGTGATCTATTAGGAGAATACCTATCATCTACAGGTTGTTCTAGATACACTCAGAGAGCACCATCTTTATGGTATGCTCTCGAAGAGCTAGTTCTGAATACGAGATTTCTATTTTCTAGGACACTTTATCTTGGAGGCTAGAGTTTCAGTGTACCCGAAGAAGATTGAGGTTGTGCTTTCATGGGTGCCACCGAGGAGTGTGACCAAGGTGCAGAGTTTCTTGGGGTTGGTTGGATACTACCGTATATTTGTGCCTAACTTTTCCAGTGTTGTAGCACCCTTTTCAGCATTCATGAAGAAGGGATAGCCCTTAATATGGATGGAGAGATACTAACAAATGTTCTTTGGAGTTGAGGCAGATATTGATGAGTTCCCCCATCTTTAGGATACCAGAACAGGGTGTTGGGTATATAGTATACTGCGACGCATCAGGGACCAGACATGGGTGGGTCCTAATACAAGAGAGAGAAGTGATAACCTATGGCTCTAGAGAGCTCAGGAAAAAGAGAAAAACTATGCTACACATAACCTAGAGTTAGGAGCAGTGGTCTTCGCCTAGAAGTTGTGGAAACATTTCTTAATGGTTGAGTGTTTTACTGTCTACTATGATCACAAGAGTCTTAGATATATCTTCTCTCATAAGGACTTGAACTTGAGACAATGATGATGGATATAGTTCCTCTAAGATTATGACATTGATTTAGTATGTACTCTTATAAAGGGGAACATTGTAGTAGACTCCCTCAGTAGGTGGTCTGGTTGGTAGTTGCTGAGTGAGGTGACAGAGCAGCTAGCTACATTGTAGATATCATTCAAGGATAGAGATGGAGTAGCATACCTCCAGTCTATGACAGTCACTCCACCACTCCATTAGCGATTCAAGGAGGTAGAGCTTGGGGACATTGACTGTGAGGCTTGACATGCTGAGATATTCTTAGGAAAAGAACTAGATGGACTTTCTGAAGGTGGGGAGAACGTAATCCTCTTTATAGGATGTATCATGGTACTAGTGGAACTACGAGAGTAGTTGTTGAGGGAGTTACATAAATCCCCTATGGAGGTACATACTATTGTGGTGATGATGTACCAGGACCTACATTGTTAGTACTGGTGGCCACGGATAAAGAATGTAGTGGCAGCGTTTGTTTCTTGATGCCTCACTTATCTGAATGAGAAGGCCGAGCATCAGGGATCTGCTGGCTTTGCATAGCCACTAGAGGTGTCAATGTGGATGTTGGATGGAATATCCATGTAAATTGTGACATTTATTCCACATACATCCATGGGGCATGATTGTATCTGGGGGATCATTGATCGACTCACCAAGTCACCCAACTTCCTATCTTTCTGAGAGCAGGGATCAACAGAGGGATTGGAACCCCTATATGTACATGAGATTGTGTCACTCCATGGAATGACATTGACAATCGTCTCTGAACATGACACACTTTTTACTTCTCTTTTTTCGGAGGGATTGCATGAGGCATTCAGGACTCAGCTACATTTGACCACTGCATTTTATCCTCAGACGAATGGTCAGACAGAGTAGACCACTCAAATAGTGGAGGAAATGCTTTGTGCTTTCATCCTAGAATTTTTCCGTAGTTTGGAAGATCACTTTCCCTTAGAGGAGTTCACGTAAAACAATATTTATCACTCCATCATCAGTATGTAACCATTTGAGACCTTGTATGGAAGAGCTAACTGATCACCACTATGTTGGAAAGACCCAGGGGAGTCATCACTTATGGGTCCCGAGTTAGTATTAGCAACCATTAAGAAGGTGCAGATCATCTAGGAGTGTATAAAGATAGCACAGAGATGACAGAAGTCTTCTTCTGATTGGAGGTGGAGATCATTAGAGTTAGAGGAGGGAGACCATGTCTTCTTTTGGGGTCTCACCTTGTTTAGGGTTATAAAGATCTTGTCATGGCAACATGTTATCATTAAGGTTTATCAGAACATTTCTGATATATTGAAATATTGGAATTGTGGCATACCACATGGAACTTCCACCATAGTTAGATATGGTCCACGACGTCTTCCTGGTATCCTAGATGAGGATATATGTGTATGTCCCCTATCACATCATTGACCACAGTGAGCTGGAAATTGATGATGGGGAGAAATTTACGGAGGTTCTAGTAATGATTGAGGATCGATAGGAGAGAGTCCTTAGTGGTAAATCGATTCCATTGGTGCATGTTTAATGCCTGCATGAGAACTTCCTATATAGTATATGGGAGTGGGAAGATCATATTCATGCTCAGTACCGCCATTTGTTTCCTTAGTATTTGATGTGGATTTCAGGGAGAAAAATCTATAAGGTTAGGAGTATGTAATGACCGAGATTTTTTCCATGTAATTTTTTTTAATTATATGGAATTATTACAAGTTTGAAAAAATTTACAGCGCGTGTTTTGGAGATCCGGTGTTCTTGGAATGTATTTTTGAACTACTTTTAAGGTATTTTCTATAACTACAAAAGTAGCATTTTCAAACATTTGAACCAGTTCTCAGATTAAAAATCTGAGGGCACCATTGAATCCATAGATCCAGGATTCCCTTAATAGATTTTTAACTTCAACAGTAGTAGTACAGGATAAAAATTTAGATTTTCAGCCTTTTTAAAATAATAAATAAAATAACATTGTTATTTTACTTCTTTTTTTTTCTCCAATGAAAATACAGAAACGTGGGACCAGTGACATGTCATGCCAATAAATTGATTGACCATTCCATCTTATATAATAGAAATGCTGGGGAATTAGAAAGGTTCCTAATTAATGAGCCGCTATTAATTCCCTGTGTTGTTACTTACCCTCTCCCTCTCCTATTTATATCGAGTATAGGAAGAGGTATCAGTACAGATTCACCAAGATACAAAGTGCTAGTAATGTTCCGCGATGCCAATCCCTTGGAGTACGAAGCCGGTTCTGACGAGCAGTTAAGAGTGTCACAGAAATCCCAAACTGGAGATCGATGATCGAGTGACGTCATTGGAGGCTAGTTGCGTGTGATGGAGAACAGCGACCCAATTCCTCAATCACGAGTGTATCTCTATAATTCTTGATGTAGGGTATAATTTTGTTTCAATTTCAAGAGCTTTAAAATATGTTTTCCTCCCTCTAGTTGATTACAAGATAACGTGGAGGGAATAGGCCAAACAAACCTGTCCCAAACCCTCAGCTGACATGGTACACATGTGCCTTTCATGGATGACCACTGGTGTAGTAGCACCAGCCGGCTACAAAGGAAGTGGCGCGTTGTCGTGCATCTCAAGAGGAGGCTGTGACACAAAGCAGCAGTGATCATCAGAGTAGCCGACATAGGCCAACTGCAGAGGAGGTGTGACATGCTGTTGCATGCCACCAGTGAGTAAGGGACAACGACTGAAGCCATAGTGGGTGAAGGCGGTGGCTTTCACTGACCAGCCACAAGGAAAACGGCGGTGCACACATGCCTCCTGAACAACCTACCACAAATATTTAGCCATAATGGTTAGAGTAGGGGCTTGAAACATTGTCCGACCATGGATGGGAAGGGTGGTGCAACCAGAATGCCACCGTTGAGAAAAAATGGGTCACGGTTGAAGACATAGCAGAAGGAGAACCAGCACCTCGGGTGGCGCCCATGTGGCATTACCGCTTCACAAGCCGAATGACCTATAGAACGTTAGGGAGACTGGGGGTCTCACCCCCCCCCCCCGCCACCCACACCGGCTAGGATGGACCCCACAGTGGGTCAGACCAGTGGGCCACCCCCTTGCATGTCGGGCCACCCCCTTGCGGGCTGCGCGGTCCCTTTGTGGGTCGGGCCTCCCCCTTGCGGGCCTGGCCGCCCCCTTATGGTTCGGGCATCCTCCATGTCGTCCATGATGCCCCCTTGTAGGTCGGGTTTCCCCTTTGTGAGTTGGACCAGACTTCGGCCCAGTGGGTTGAGGTCGCCGCAGCCTGGTCTAGCCAGGTCAGACCCAGACCGGGTTGGGTCGGTCTAAGCGGGTTGGACAGGACCAAGGCCCAACTAGTCCCATAAACACATAAATGTCCATATCTTGAGAACCCGACATATGTTTGACAAATTATCTACGACATGGGATCTCTGTATCGAGACAGTATGTTTGGTATACTCCACTTGAGTTTTGGAAATAGTAGGAGTAGGACCGAGTTTGATCAAACCTGAATCCAACCAGGCCCTCAGAACTAAAACAATTATAACGTAGTAACCGGGCATCTGATTGACACACCGTATGCTGCATTGGAACCCTTACACCATGTAAGTACTTTGGGTTACTCTTTTTTGGAGCATATCAGTGGTAGAGGTACAAATGATATCTTGAGGGGCAGATTCTACAGAACTTGGTCACACTGGGTGCGGAGAACCATGTTGCAGGCTGTAAAGTGAAGAAGGAACATCAATCCTATGTGGGTTAGAATCAATAGATCATGTGTGGGTTAGATTATATCAGATCCTATGTGGGTTAGTTCTCAGCGATCTTGTGTGATTCCGTGCATACCGATCATGTGTTGGTCGGGTCCTGTGTGGGTCGGCGAGGGTAAGTTACATATCTATCTTGTGTGGGTGAGAAGCAGTGCCTCTTAATAGAATAAGATGATATAACTAACGACTAATCATCTTCACTTATGTAATTATGTTATAATTGTGTGTGAGATGATTCTTTTACCAATGTGGTAATTCAATCTCCATGGTGTTTCCTATGTGGTGCTTCCAGCTTCGTGGTAATTCATGTGTGGTACTTCTACCATTGAGGTGGTGTCTTAGTGCTATTACATATGTGTTACTCCTATCTTCATGGTGATTAATGAGTGGTACTTCAATATTTGTGGTTTTGTCTTCATGGTGTTACCTGTGTGGTATTTCTACCTTCGTGGTGTTACCTTTTTGGTATTATTCCCTCATGTATGAGATGATTATTCTTTCATAAATTAGGTATGTGTATAGGAATATACCTAAGTAGAGTTGATGTCATTCATTGTGGTTTTTCCTTTGTGAAACTCTAGGTGGCCTATGGTAGTATCAGGGTCCCTATTGAGTATCATTATACTATCCCCTACACAGGCTACGCCCATACCTTGTTTTTTCTTATGCAGATGACGTACAATGTTAATCGAGGCTAAGGGTGCCAGGACATAACGCTACTCAGAGGTCGACTATTTGGTGTGACATGATGTGGGGACTACTGATCCTGAGCTATACCTACCCTTTATGTAAGATCCTCGGTGGACAATACAAGAGATATTTTTTTACTTTTCAGTTGTACTTGTAAATTTCAGTTGGGCTTGTATTCCAGCCCCTTTATATTAAGCTCACTTTTACTATTGTAGTTTAATTCGAGGTTTCTTCTTGCTGTGTTCTTATACTAGGTGTTCGTATAGGTTAAAAGGAAATGCCTTCTCATTTTAGGAATACATCTTTCTGGTGCTAGTCACCAGCTCTTGGCCTATGGATGGTGGGCATGGGGTAGTCCCGACACGAGCCCTAAGGTATGGATCGATAAACACCATGGATGGGTGGTTACATTATTATCCAAGGACAGTTCGATCTGTTATATCGCTATAATTCATCGGGTACTCCGGAGATATAATTCAACCATACGAGTTAATCCCTTTGTAAAAAGTAATGTGGATCTAATTTCCCAATATACCAATAGGTTTTAACTATAATTTATATGGGTTTATAATGTTTCTTATGATAATGGTTGATATCACATGGCTCAATATTATATATTCTGATGAATCATACCCTTGTTGAATACCTATGGCATGTTTTTATGTTTGATGATCATAGTATTTATTGTTATGAATTTTATTATGTTGTATTCTTTCACATTGAAAATTTCATCATACCATTATGGCCTTTTTATTTTCCTTGATGACATGTAAATTATAATTTTCATTTTTATCATTGTTGGGCCTTTGAAATAACACTTCATATATTCTATTTTTTCAATGCTTATAATGATTTAGGATGAATAAAATATGTTTATTAGGGTTCTATATATATATTGATGATGAAATAATGTTGAATATGATTGTTTGGGTATAATGGGATATGATTTTCACCTTTATGAACTAGTTGATTATGAATCCATGTTGATAAGAGATTTTCCTAATTTTATAAAACCCTAAGTCTAAAAGGTGTTTCAATATGTAAGTGGTCCAATATTTTCCTTTGGATGTCTAATGTATTTGGTAGTGAAAATTTAGAAACCATTATCAGTATCAAATCCTAAAATTTAAAATTTAAGCCTTAAATTTTGGATCTAGGAGTGTGGGTTTTGCGCTATTATAAATTAGTTATTTTTTAACTATTTCCAATTGACAACCACAATTAATCGTAGTATCATATTATCATGATGGATAATCTTATAAAATTTCTACCCTATATGTAGAACGATTTATCTTATAGTATACAGTGGATGTAAAAATCCTTATGTTGAATCCTTGCAACACCAAAAATCGCATGAGTTATCAAGTATCCCTTTTTTTAAAAAACTGGTAGATGAATTTGTTTCCCAACCAACCCATGCATCCTCATCGGTTCCTAACTCCAAACCCCATACTATATCAAAACCACATCCCTCTAATACCATTCATTCAAGACCCCTCCCCTTAAGGTACCCATTTAGAGCCGGTAATGAAAGCAAAGAGGTAATTATTCCCAAATACCGTATCCAATAGGCCATGGGTTTGTGACTAGTAGTAAGGGTATAATAAACACATAGATGGGATGCATTTAACTTTATGATTTGAATAGTAAAATATTAGAAGAGAACAACATCCAAAAAAACTCTTGATCATATTAAAATTAAAAAAATGATCCAAATTACATTCATGTAATCATATACAACTGAAAAAAATTAAAAACCCTAAAAATAATCCCCATTAATGACCATAAAATGCCAATAGCTGCTGTAAACTTCCTTAAAATGGAAATGTATAGCTCAACCACCATGAATATAAATTTGGACTGTAAAATATTATATATATAATTAGGGTGACTATAACATTTATAATTTAATGAATCCTCCCTTCAAGCTCCCTTGTAAATTATTAAAGAAGAATATTAAAGCCTTGAGTATAAATAAATGAAACCAAATCCTTGTCTAAAATAGTTTACTATTAATTTTTAATTCCGAACAAGTCTCTCAGATAAAGTATAAAATATAAGTAATCCCATAATATCAAACATAATATCAAATGAATGTTACCCACTATAACATTCCCTAGTGGTTTTCCACTCTTACCCAACATCACGCATCCTTTGGAATCACTCTTCAAATGTAAACTATCCTAATGAAAATTGGTCTAATTAAATCCATCATGATGTCACTTAGGATAAATTAATATATCATTCACCACATACATAACAATATATCATTATCCAAACCACATATACACAGATTAAATGATTAGTTTTCAGGGTCTAGCACCACCCATACATCATGTATTATACCTCAATCCATCTTAACCAATAAATTACATATGTATAATAACCAATATGATAATATATCAATAGATATATATTTTTGAAATAACAATAATTCAATTCACACATATATATATATATAGTTAGGTGTATCTACCATGCATACTAGAACATAATCATACCAGGAGAAGCGGGTAGGGTCATACAAGGTAGTTGGCCATCTATTACTCACCAACATGGATGTTGGGGAAAATATCATCCCATAGTCCACTAAGTGGATATTTCTAAACATTAATGGGTGGGGTAGCATATGAAACAACCAAACATACATGATATATATATATATATATTTCCCAACAACTCTATGGGAACTGTAACAACCAGAAAAATATTCTTCTTTTATTTTTGGATATCTTTCCTCTCAATAACTTTTTATTAAGTTTTAATATAGAAACACATAGTGTGAAATTTAATTTCATGAGAACATCATACATCATTCATAAATTTTTATTAGTACAACAATGATCAAAAATGTGATATAAATATTTAAAAATAGGTTTACTTGATAAAATATATGTTCAATTGAATCAATTTTGATAAATTATCTTCTTGGACCCAAGTTGTACTTTTCAAAAAAGAAATAAAAATTAAAACAAATTACGTTATTATGAATAATTATTGTTTTATGGAAATTTTGTGATTTAAACACTCGTTCTAAAATATACATGATTATATAATTTTATTTTTTTGTTTCAAATTTTTTACTATGAAATTCCACAATGCATTATCCATCCGCAGTTAATTTTAATAAATAGATATTAAAATATTTAAAAGTAAAATTTTTCATACATAGAGAATTATTGTGGGAAAATACACATCATTTCTGAATTAAAAATGTAAAAATTTATATAGGGTATATTTTTGTTATTTTTATAAAATGTTTTGATTTTTAATTAATAGTGTGGGATAAATAGTGTTTTTGTGATGAATAATATTTGATGAATAGCGTTTTTCAAGCGTAAAAAATAATAATATTATTAAATAAATTGTTTTTTGATTTTTTTTTTAAAATGGACATACAGGGTTATGATTAGAAAGATATTTAGAGTCTAATATTATCAATATAATGTTTTGGTGAATAATATCATTACCCTTTAAAATATTAATTTTAACCTTAGGAGGAGTAATTTGACTAATGTAATAGTAACCTCACTTATCGATGTATGAATATGTTTTTGATATCTTTATTGGTAATATGATATAATTATATCATAGTATAAGTAAATAAATGTATTAGAAATTATAATTTATGTATTAGTATTTTATTTATTTTAATAAATTTAATAAAAAATATATTTTAATAAAATAAATTTCATTTTTTAATTATTTCAATCTAAAATGGTTAGGTTTAATTATTTGGATTTTTCGAAAATATTTAAATTTTTACTGAATATTAAAAATAGAATTTTGGGTTTTCAGTATGTTTGATGTCATCCTAACTATGTCATAATGATGTATTAAGTAAGATAAGATGTTTTTAGACACTTATAGATTAGAATATGACATGAGGTGTCCCAATTGACCAATACAACTAGGATATACCATAGTAAAACCCATGGTTTTACAAATATAACTAATGTGGTGTTCGTTGAAAATAACAAAATGTTCCCTCACATTCTTTATAAATATACACCCATTACATCATTCCCATTCAATATAAAATCATTATCCATGAATTTATGGTTTTATTTTCTACAAATTATTCTGCCCATGGTTCCCTTAAGCCCCATGGTTCAGATCATAGTGTTTTTGAAGTTACTCTTCAAGGTAAGGAACGTCTCCACTTCTTCTTTTCCTTTCACATTCTCGTTTACATGGTATGTATTTCAGATTTCAATACTATGTTATTATTTTAATTTTATACTATCCTTATATAATATTATGAGTCATTTATGAATGGGTGAGAATTGTCCCATATCGTTTTAATGTATCCTAAATCCATGCATCCTAGCTGTATGCTGTAGAATTTTTGTCTCAAAATCTCTGTCTTTTTATCAATAATCTCATCTATTTTCCTTATATGAATTTTTAAAAATATTTCTTTTTCAGGGGTATTAATCATTAAATAATAATGATTAATTTGATTCTGGTTTTGACATACATAAAACCCACATTCTGTTTTTGGGGGATATAACTAACATAAAGATCATGTTTTTAAACTCTTTTTTAAATGTCATGGTTATGATATGAAACCCAATTCATTTATTTTCATTTTATTATTTATGAAATGTTTAATCATGATCTATATGGATCAAATGAAAATAATTTCATATTATTTATGTTCCTTGATAGCGCTCCAACACATTGGGTAAGAAAATTAATCTCTAGAGATGATATGTTTTACGATACCTTGGTGAATAACCACAGAAATGTTTATGACACATTGGGGATGGACCTTAGTGATATGATTATGAATGCATAAAATATATGTTTTAGAAAAAAATTCATTTTATTATTGAGGTTATTTTTATTATTATATTCCACTTTATTCATTTATTTTGTCTTTATGTATTTCATCATGTTCTTGTTGACATCACAGGTAAATTATTTCCCTTATTTACAATTATTGGTAATTACGCTGATCCATTCATTTGATATATGTCCCTAGGTTATGAGATGCAGTAAATGTACTTTGGATAAACCTTGAAAAATTATTTCACGTATATTTAAAAGAATTTATTCTTTTTTTAATGTATTATTTACTTAATTTCCCTGACTCAAAACATTAAAGATCCTATTTTTATAAAATTTCATGAAAATTTATGTAATCAAAAGATGGGATTCTATAGTTGGTATCAAAGGAAAGTTCAGTTATTTAGGGAAATTAGTATTTAAAAACATTTTTTAAAACCCTATAAAAATTTTAATATAGAAAAACATCTTTGTATTTTGGTGAAATATTATGTTAGAGGTGTATGAACAAATAAATCCATGTCTTGATACGTACTAGTGGATGTCACTTTGGCACATATGTATTTAGGGGTAAAACCCAAAAAAAATGCTTCTAGATAGAATCGAACGAGAACAAGTGCCTAACAATGGGATTTTATGCACTCCTGATTTGACACACCTTGAGGGTATCTTTGTTTAATCACAAGATTTTTATGAACAATTATGAGCGATTTATAGAAAATGTAATTGTTGTTATAGAATAATATTTTTTTCAATGATTATGTTTTAAGGCAAAAAATAAATTATTAATTGTAATATTCTTAATATTAACAACTTTTTAATTATATAAAATCACGAGGATTCTATTTCTTTAATGGAGAAAGAATGTAACGACTTGAAAAATGTAATTCTCTTATTTATGGTTCTCTTTTCTCCCAAAAACGTTTTATTATGTTTTAAAGTAGAACCACATAGAGTGGTTTTTTTTCATGAGAACATCATAAATCATGCATAAATTTTGATTAGTACAACTATGATAATAATGAGAAATTGACATTTAAGAGTAGTTTGGCTTAATGAAATATATGTTCATCTGAGAAAATTTTGATAATTTTACCTTCTGGACACAAATTTTACTTTTTAGAAATGGTATAATTATAATCATATACTAATTCATTATTAATAGTGATCATTTTAATGATATATTATCTTTAAAACACCCCTTTTAAAATATAAAGAATAAAAGAATTTTATTTTATTTTAGTTTCAGATATTTCACTATGCAAGTTCACTATGCATTTTCCATCCACTATTATTTTTAATAACTATAAATTTTTATATTTAAAACTTAAAATTTCTCAAAGATACAGAATTATTATGGTAATATAAACATCATTTTTGAATTCCAAATGTCAAAATTAATGTAGGGTTCATTTTTATTAGTTTTCAAAAAAGATTAGATTTTTTATGAATAGTATTAGATGATTGGTTTTTTCTTAGTGAATGGTATTTTATGAAATTGGTTTTTTATGAATAATAAAAAAATATTTTATTATTAAATTACTTTTTTCTGAAAGGATTTTTTAAAAACATACATACACAGTTGCAATCAGTAAGATATTTATAGTCTATCAAGATCAAAAGATTTTTTCGGTTAATAGTAACATTACCCTTTGGAATAGTAACTTTTCCCTTCTAAAAGGAAATTTGACCACTGGAATAGTAACCTCATATAAGGAATCATAGATATGTTTTATTCATCTTATATGGTAATGTGATATAATTATATCATTGTCTAAGAAATTAAATGTTTTAGAAATTATTATATAAGTGTTAGTATTTTACCAAATTTAATTAAATATAAAGAAAAATATTTTTTTATTAAATTTATTTTCATTTTTGAATTCTACACTTGGAAAAATGTTTAGGATGAATTTTTTGGATTTTTCTCATACTGCAGAATTTTCAATGAATAGTAAAAACACAGATTTCAGTTTTTTGTATGATTAATGACATCATAACTATGTCACAATCATGTAATGAGTAAGATAAGATGTTGGATGACTCTTATGGATTAAAATATTATATTATCTACCCCATTTGTCCAATACCATGGGATAATACCATGGTAAAGATTTTGGTTTTTCAAAAACCACTAATGCTAGGTCCTTTGAAATTAATGAAATATTCCCTAACATTTGCTATAAATACTCACCCATTACATCATTTCCATTCATTTGGAAATAATTTTCCAGGAATTTATCATCTTATTATCTCCCAATGATCCATCCCAATGGGCACTTAGGCCCCAATGTTCGTAATATCAGAGTTTTAGAAGTTACTCTTCAAGGTAAGGGAATTCTCCGGTACTCTTTTCCTTTTCAGTTCTCTTTTATGTGGTATTTCTATAAAATTTATATACCATGTTCTTATTTCCATTTTATTATTTATGTCTCCTATATTTTGATTCTTTTATTAATGTGTTACCCTTTTCCACTCTCTTTTTAATTATTTCTAAAACTATGTTTCACGGTCATTATGCTGCAGAATTTTCATCTCAAAATCTCTCTCTTTTTATCAATATATTCTACTATTTTCTATATATGAATACCCAAAACTCATTCATTTACAAGTTTATTCCTCAATAAATACAATTTATTTATTTTATTTGGTAATTTAATTACATAAAATCCTCATTCCATTTTCATGGGTTATAGACGACATGATGGTCATGTTATTAGGTAAATTTTTAAAAGTCGTGATTTTGATATGAAACATGTTTCTTTTATTATCATTGAGTTATTTATGAAATTATTGATTAGGATCTGTGTGGATAACATGAAATTAAATACATATTGATGGTGCACCCTAATGGTGCTCCAACACATTGAGTAATGAAATTAATCTCAAGAGATAACAAGTTTTATGATAACTTGGTAAATAACCTTTGTAATTTTTCTGACACCTTTAGGATATAACAAGTGATATTCTTATGAATTTCTAAACTAATGTTTTTATTCAATTTTTCATGTTTTTATTCACTTAATTTTTATTATGATATTAAACTTTTACCATTGCTGATGTCTTTATGTATTTCATCAATTTGATTTTGATATCATAAGTAAACAGTTTCCCTTGTTTACCCTTATTGGGTTTCATGCCCACCCTTTCCTTTGATGTGTGTTCCTAGGTAATGAGATATAGAAAATGTACATAGGATGCACCTTTAAGAATCATTTCATGTTCATTTAGAATAATATTTTCTTGTTTTCAGGTTTTATGTTCGTAATTTCCAAGACATTAAACTGTAAAGATCCTTTGTATTTAAAATGCAATGAAAAGATATATAATAAAAAATAGGGATGTCATAAGAAATACCGATACCTATAGTCATCAACTACTAACATTACATAGGACACCTATATTCAACGACTAAATCCTAGGTATCAAATTATAATACACTAATTATGATTCATTCTAATTATTTAGTTAATTAACCAATAATTAATAATTTCTATTATTTTAGAGACCCGTATCTTGACGTACATGGACATTACATTACATTTGCGGAATACTTAGTACATAACAAAAACACACACACAAGGATCGTAATAGTTTAGTGTCTTTGGAAACTCGGAACGTAATCTTCTAATCGTGGTGAAATATTTTCAACATCTCCTATAAAGATCTTCCTTTTTTTTACCTAAAACCTTTCTTTATATCCTGGGGAAAAGAAAACATAAAAGGGTGAGCTCAAATGCTCAGTAAGGGTAAACAAAAGAAATATCATTCACATCGTATTCATAAGAACATAACATTTTGGAAATCTTAACCTGCAAAAGAGAGCATAATTTCATAACATGGGATAAATCATGGCAGTAAAATGTCATCACAATAATCATAACTTCAAACATGAAACTTTGTGGCATTCACACATAATCATAGAGAATCATTTCTTGTTAGTCAAGACTCATTGCCAAGACCATCTTAGTAGACAAAGTCCCGTTCTGAATCGAGTAACCCTCGTTTCAGTCCTGTTTCACTGAACCGGTATAACCTACCATTCCAGCCATGTCTATCTCATGAGATATAAAATCTTTACCCAATGCATTGGAGGGAGATATAGGTCCCACCCATCTTATAATGAATCCTTTCTTATGTGTGCCACATAATCATAAATCATACATCATCGCATAACCCATGTAATAAAAATGGGATTCTTAAACAATATGACATCATAAAACAATTCATATAAGATAAAGGAATTCATAAACATAATTCCATCACAACATAGTCAAATAAATGTAACAATATGGATATAAACAGAACCCTTTATTATCTTAGATGGAAAATAATTTTGATAAAACACTTGAAATGAATTCTTGAGGAAAATATCCTTTCTTCTTCAAAATCAATTTCTTTTCACAAAACATCATGCAATTTTAAAAGAAAGAGATTTTATTAAAAATAGTCATGAAATCTTTTGGAGGAAGCTTCATGAAAATAAGGCTTTATAAAACCATAAAAATCCATTCGTGCCGTTTAAGTTAAAAAAACATTCTTCGTAGTTTTGTCAGAAAAGTCAAAAAGTACCTCGTACGAAAAACGACAAAAGATTCCTTTCATATCTTTTACTAAAAACTCACAGAAGGGTAAAATTGGATTTAAAAATTGTAGGTGGATGGAAATAATATTACATATTGAATAAACATGGATGTGGATGATAAAATACACCCCAGTAAATACTTATGAATAAACAATCTCGGATAAAAATGAGATTGTGATATTTCCCTTACCTTAGGTCCGATTTGCTTTGTACGTGTCCGAAGCTCCTGTATAATGGTTTAAATAATGTCATTGACTTATTAAAGAATCATATTCATTGTTATGATATCATATATGGTTCACTTATGACATTATATTACCCGTTCTTTTGTAAATTCCATGTTAAAGAAGCGTTTTGGGTAAAATCGTTTCTTTTATCGTAGGTGTTTTGACTTGTTGTTATTGACATTATTATTACTTATATCATGATTTACTTACTTCCAGAATATAAAATATGATTTATATATCATATATATTCAGTATATATATATATAATAGATAGATAAATAAAATGAAAAACACCGTTCATGGAGACGGTAGTCCGTACGTACGCATGAACACTGTTTTTCTTTCCTTATTGTCTTGAATGGAAGTAAGTAGATGAAATACATATATATATATATACATAAATACAGTATCATTATTATGTCATATATTTCATTAGTACTTATTATATATACTTTATAATCATTCATGAATGGTTAATCATTAAGAATGAATCTCATCGCGTCGTGGAGACGGTAGTCCGTACGTACGCACGAGCGATGATATCATTTCCATAAATATTGAATTGAATTGGAGTGGATTATACAATATTTCAGAATCAATATGATGTTGTAATAACTATGTATAGTTATTCTTTACACCATTATACCCATCCATGTAAGGTGGTGGTGGAAAATAGATTACACCACGGCGTGGAGACGGTATTCCGTACGTACGCACGCGCGGTGATTTCTTTTTCCGTAGGATGGATAAATGGTGAAATAGGGTTGTTTCATACTTATAATAACATATCAGTATATGAGTGATACTGATGTTATTACTTCATAATGAAACAACCTAAGAAGAAGAAGTGGAAGAAGAAATAAAGATGAAAGAATTGGTAACGGTAATTACCTCTTCTTTGAAGCGCCTCTTTGAGACCTCCTCTTAGGGCACTAAAATTGGTCTTTGAGGAAGACCAGAACCTCTAGGATGTTTCTAGGGAAGCGGAGAAGAGATTTTGGCAGGGGTTGGCCGAGCTTGAGTGCTCAAATTGGTGTGAGGAGGAGGGGGAGGAGGTGCCCTTTTATAAGGGAGGAGAGGGGCACCTTAGGAATTCTTAAAAATATTAATTTATAATAAATCTAACCCCACTTAAAAACCTCCAACAATGACTCATATTCGAAGATTAGATGATATAGGGTTGTAATCTCATCAACCAATCAAATTTAGACATGTTTGGATCTTATTTTAAACCTTATCATTTTCATTTATCCTTATTTAATCTATTTAAGTTTATTTGTGGTAATAATATTCTAAATTTTAAATTATAACAAATAATTACTTATTTGTTGTGAATTTTCCATAATTATTTACTTTATAACATTATAGACCATATAGATTTAAATTTATAATTTTTAAATATTTTTGTGATTTTTAAACAATTTTATAATATGTTATTTTTGTAAAATAACAATAGTGTCAATTTTGACACTATTCATTTATTTGAATTTAAATAAAATATATACAGAAGATATGTTCGAACTAAAAGCTTTAATATATTAATAGAAGGTAATATGTATCTATAAAAGTAGTGTATCACATTAAATAGTTCATATAATATTTATTTTATTATTTTTAAAACCATTTATTTGGTTTATCTCTTAATAAAATAATTATTACATCATTTTTGTATAACTATTTAATATACTTATTTGTTGTATAAAAATTTAAAATAAAATCCTATTATGAAGATAAATATATTAACTTTCACAATAATACTTTTACTCTAATTTATCATCTTAAAATCACAATATTTAAATTGTTATATTTATTAAATTATGAAGGTGACAACTTTGGAATCATTTAAAATAAAATAATATAAGTGTCATAATAGCTTGTATAAGGCTCCAAATGGTCAAATATTCGACCATTGGATGATTATTGTTTCCATTTACATGACCAATAAGTTTTTGTCAGGGTTTTGTGCCTTTTATGGTCACTATTAGTTTAATAAAAACTATATTCTTGATTTTTCACTAGATAAATAATTTCTGCATTACTATTGTGTCACAAATAATGATACTTATTTAATCCCAAAAAATTCTAAATAAATTCTCATGATGTAGATAATATTGTTAGCTTTCTGGAGACTATTCATGTTCGAAATTTTATGATGTTTATCACTAATTTAAAATTATTATACTTATAAGAATTAAGAGAGTGACATGTTGTCACTTTCTTTGGTTTTAATAATAATTAAGTTATTTTCATGGACAAATGTCCATTAAATGATTCTAATCCGACCCTTAGGTGATATGGGTCTACTTTTAGTCATACAATAGGATTTTTACATTTGTTAGGGTAATTTTAAAATATTATATTTACCCTTAATTACCCGATTTACCATTAACTATGGTAAATAAAATTTACCGTAGTTACTATTCATAATTCCCAAAAATAAAAAGTAGCTTATTAACATAATTTGGACCCACTGATTCCAAATATGTAATCCATTTTTCCAAATTCAATACACAAAAGATGCAGAAATTAAATTAAAATTAATCCCGTTGTCGAAAGAAAACGGGTTTTTCTTTAAAACATTGCAAAAGATTGAATTGATTTAACCTACGAATTCAAGGTAAAATCAATGCTAATGACATACATTATATTAAATGGTAAAAATATATTCTATTTATATTTTAAAACCATTAAATATTATAATTTAACCACATAAGATATTACGATGAAAAAAGTTGTTTTTAATTAAAATATAGCGTGTTTTTACTATTCATTAAAATATGAAAGTTATCGGAAAAATATCAAAACTTAATCTAATGTAAATTTTTATATCCTTATTCAAAGGAAGAATATTATTTTGTCAAATTGAACATATAAACATGTCAAAAACTATATTTAAATTGGGTGCGCCATTAAAAGGCGGTAAAACTGCATTTTTCGAAAAAATACTTATTTTACCCGAAAAATTTATTTTGTTCTTATACCATGTTCTAGAAATGTGTAAGATGAATAATAATGTTATAAAATTCAAAATTTAGTTAATACTATTCATAACGGCTAGTTCATGACAATATTATAATAATATAACATTGTTTATTAAAACCCGGTATTGCGTACAACACACGCTATCGAGGAAGGTCGCGATTGCGTGTAATGCAAGTCAAGTCAGGGTTGCGTGTTGTGAAAGAACCCTTCATTGTTTCGTATAACAGAATCCAACCATATTTCATTTATACATTTAATATATATATATATATATACTCAATGTTGCGTAGAATAACTATTATCAAAATTGTGTGTAACACGGTCCAAGAATAGTGTTGCGTATACTGCAAGCTAATACGGTGTTGTGTATATCGCAGGGTAATCTTGGTGTAGAATACAACATAAGACATTAATGAAATTAAAATAATATTTTCCATAAAATCTCGGGGTGTTACATTCTACCCCCCCTTAAAATGAATTTCTCCCTCGAAATTCGTCGGGGTTATAAATGGTTTACTATTCGAAAGATTCTTTAATAGAAACCCACATCGTAAAAAGGAATACCAAAACTTGTATTTAAAACTAAAGTATGAAATGTAACGATTACCCAAATAAACTAATCACTGGGTATCCACATAGGTGAAAATATGGATATGGAAGAGAAATCTAACCATCATGTTCTGATGGAGAGTGGTAGAGAACATGGCTATGGAAAATCCAGTAATCACAAATCCATAAATTTGTGATGATCTAAGGTACCATCTGATTCATTAGGTATAAGATCACTAGGACAACATTTTTGGTTTTCAAGATCATTTCCCTAAAGTTGAAAATTTGAATTAGAATAAATACTTTTTTTATTTTGGTACAATCTCACTGTTGTTCATGCCTTGAACAATTTCCACTTCATCCCTTAAATAAATGAAGTTGAATTTGTTATTCGTGAAGTGTTAGCAGATCATGTGATAGAATGACGGGTCATTCCATCTGTCTCGAACAAAAGGTTAGCAAAAATTATATACATAAGTCGATCCATAGTGAGATTAATCATATATGGTTCCTAAAATGGACTTTATACTTCATATATCATACTGCTTAATATAATAAAACTAGTTTCTAATAAACCGGGACTTCCTGTAGGCCAGTGGTTGGCGATAAAGGCCAGTCGCACTTCGGTTGTGGGTTCGATTTCCACAGCCTTGTCCAACGCGATGGGCTGCCGCCCGTCCTGCAGGTTGTCCTTTTCTAAAACTATATTACTATAACATCCCATCAATAACATCGAGAAAACTTCTATCCTTAAACAATACTAACTTTTGTCCAACATAATCCATTCCAATCATTAGGATTATCCATAATACTGCAATCCACTCTCATAACATAGTGAAAACGATTACCAAAGATTTAATACCATCGTCAATTCCCATATATCATAAGATATGTTTTGTTGGTTACATTCCAAACATTCAAAGTCCTTAATCATGTATTCTCTTGAATACCTTTGTGAAAACATGAATGCAGTTAAAAGTTAACACCTTCCACATACTAAAATCCTCAAAATTCTATATACTCAAACCATGATATCACTTAGTCCTTATATCAATCATGAGCTCATGAATACAATCAAACATCTCATTATCGTCTTATCCCTTCATTATGCGCATATCATCTACATTCCATAAATATCTGAATAACCTTTCATGGATACTGGTAACATTAATCATACACTTTCAAAACTCAAGGAAAGACAACAGTGTAACAATCCATAGATGTCTCTTTATTCCGTAGTAGCATGAGATTACTTATACAAAATTACACATGATAAACATGTAATCATTCCACTACATTCTTAAACCATTGACCGAGCTTCAACAATTCTTTCATCTCACATATCATTTGTAGTCTCATCATCATCATCCACATAAATACTACCCATATGACCATACTGATTCTCCTCATTAGTCTTTACCTTAGGGCATTTGCTTGCATAATGCCCATACATTCCACATTTAAAACACTTAACCATTTTTGATGTCGTAGCAATACCATTATCCTCATCCATGGTGTTAACTGACCCTTTTCCTTTGCACTTACTTGCTTTGTGTCCTTCTTTTCCACACCCAAAGCATCTTCCAGTTCCCTTGAAACATTCTCCTTGATGCCTCTTCCCACATGATTTACATAGGGGAAATTGAACTTTCTTTCCTCTATGATCATCATGAAACTCTATCTTTCTCTTATTAGCCGAGTCAGGAAACTTACCAAATTTTACTTTATTGATCATATTATGAGATTGCTGATTCGGCATAATAATGATGTTTGGACTTCCAAATCCCATTTCATTTGGTTGCTCATTAAGAATATCATTCCATTGTCCATCATATCCTCCATTATTGTGAATCATCTTGTTTCCAGCCATTTTCTAAAACCCAACAAGAATAGTGTAAGAGGCAAAAATCATAATAAAGGGGGAGTAACTTCAATATCTAACATCTTTGGTTTAATCTAATATCGTTAACATAGTTCTAGGACTATATCCTATACGTATACTTATCCTTAGGGACATCCCTAGACATACCTTAGAAATATCTCTAGGGATCTCACTAAAGTTCTCGCATCCTAGTTTCCAAAGGTTGACTAAACCTTTCCTCTGATACCAACTGTAGAGACCCGTATCTTGACGTACATGGACATTACATTACATTTGCGGAATACTTAGTACATAACAAAAACACACACACAAGGATCGTAATAGTTTAGTGTCTTTGGAAACTCGGAACGTAATCTTCTAATCGTGGTGAAATATCTTCAACATCTCCTATAAAGATCGTCCTTTTTTTACCTAAAACCTTTCTTTATATCCTGGGGAAAAGAAAACATAAAAGGGTGAGCTCAAATGCTCAGTAAGGGTAAACAAAAGAAATATCATTCACATCGTTTTCATAAGAACATAACATTTTGGAAATCTTAACCTGCAAAAGAGAGCATAATTTCATAACATGGGATAAATCATGGCAGTGAAATGTCATCACAATAATCATAACTTCAAACATTAAACTTTGTGGCATTCACACATAATCATAGAGAATCATTTCTTGTTAGTCAAGACTCATTGCCAAGACCATCTTAGTGGACAAAGTCCCGTTCTGAATTGAGTAACCCTCGTTTCAGTCCTATTTCACTGAACCGGTATAACCTACCATTCCAGCCATGTCTATCTCATGAGATATAAAATCTTTACCCAATGCATTGGAGGGAGATATAGGTCCCACCCATCTTATAATGAATCCTTTCTTATGTGTGCCACATAATCATAAATCATACATCATCGCATAACCCATGTAATAAAAATGGGATTCTTAAACAATATGACATCATAAAACAATTCATATAAGATAAAGGAATTCATAAACATAATTACATCACAACATAGTCAAATAAATGTAACAATATGGATATAAACAGAACCCTTTATTATCTTAGATGGAAAATAATTTTGATAAAACACTTGAAATGAATTCTTGAGGAAAATATCCTTTCTTCTTCAAAATCAATTTCTTTTCACAAAACATCATGCAATTTTAAAAGAAAGAGATTTTATTAAAAATATTTATAAAATATTTTGGAGGAAGCTTCATGAAAATAAGGATTTATAAAACCGTAAAAATCCATTCGTGCCGTTTAAGTTAAAAAAACATTCTTCGTAGTTTTGTCGGAAAAGTCAAAAAGTACCTCGTACGAAAAACGACAAAAGATTCCTTTCATATCTTTTACTAAAAACTCACAGAAGGGTAAAATTGGATTTAAAAATTGTAGGTGGATGGAAATAATATTACATATTGAATAAACATGGATGTGGATGATAAAATACACCCCAGTAAATACTTATGAATAAACAATCTCGGATAAAAATGAGATTGTGATATTTCCTTTACCTTAGGTCCGATTTGCTTTGTACGTGTCCGAAGCTCATGTATAATGGTTTAAATAATGTCATTGACTTATTAAAGAATCATATTCATTGTTATGATATCATATATGGTTCACTTATGACATTATATTACCCGTTCTTTTGTAAATTCCATGTTAAAGAAGCGTTTTGGGTAAAATCGTTTCTTTTATCGTAGGTGTTTTGACTTGTTGTTATTAAAATTATTATTACTTATATCATGATTTACTTACTTACAGAATATAAAATATGATTTATATATCATATATAGTCAGTATATATATATATAATAGATAGATAAATAAAATGAAAAACACCGTTCATGGAGACGGTAGTCCGTACGTACGCATGAACACTGTTTTTCTTTCCTTATTGTCTTGAATGGAAGTAAGTAGATGACATACATATATATATATACATAAATCCAGTGTCATTATTATGTCATATATTTCATTAGTACTTATTATATATACTTTATAATCATTCATGAATGGTTAATCATTAAGAATGAATCTCATCGCGTCGTGGAGACGGTAGTCCGTACGTACGCACGAGCGATGATATCATTTCCATAAATATTGAATTGAATTGGAGTGGATTATACAATATATCAGAATCAATATGATGTTGTAGTAACTATGTATAGTTATTCTTTACACCATTATACCCATCCATGTAAGGTGGTGGTGGAAAATAGATTACACCACGGCGTGGAGACGGTATTCCGTACGTACGCACGCGCGGTGATTTCTTTTTCCGTAGGATGGATAGATGGTGAAATAGGGTTGTTTCATACTTATAATAACATATCAGTATATTAGTGATACTGATGTTATTACTTCATAATGAAACAACCTAATAAGAAGAAGTGGAAGAAGAAATAAAGATGAAAGAATTGGTAACGGTAATTACCTCTTCTTTGAAGCGCCTCTTTGAGACCTCCTCTTAGGGCACTAAAATTGGTCTTTGAGGAAGACCAGAACCTCTAGGATGTTTCTAGGGAAGTGGAGAAGAGATTTTTGCAGGGGTTGGCCGAGCTTGAGTACTCAAATTGGTGTGAGGAGGAGGGGGAGGAGGTGCCCTTTTATAAGGGAGGAGAGGGGCACCTTAGGAATTCTTAAAAATATTAATTTATAATAAATCTAACCCCACTTAAAAACCACCAAAAATGACTCATATTCGAAGATTAGATGAGATAGGGTTTTAATATCATCAAACAATCAAATTTAGACATGTTTGGATCTTATTTTAAACCTTATCATTTTCATTTATCCTTATTTAATCTATTTAAGTTTATTTGTGGTAATAATATTCTAAATTTTAAATTATAACAAATAATTACTTATTTGTTGTGAATTTTCCATAATTGTTTACTTTATAACATTATAGACCATATAGATTTAAATTTATAATTTTTAAATATTTTTGTGATTTTTAAACAATTTTATAATATGTTATTTTTGTAAAATAACAATAGTGTCAATTTTGACACTATTCATTTATTTGAATTTAAATAAAATATATACAGAAGATATGTTCGAACTAAAAGCTTTAATATATTAATAAAAGGTCATATGTATCTATAAAATTAGTTTATCACATTAAATAGTTCATATAATATTTATTTTATTATTTTTAAAACCATTAATTTGGTTTATCTCTTAATAAAATAATTATTACATCATTTTTGTATAATTATTTAATATACTTATTTGTTGTATAAAAATTTAAAATAAAATCCTATTATGAAGATAAATATATTAACTTTCACAATAATACTTTTACTCTAATTTATCATCTTAAAATCACAATATTTAAATTGTTATATTTATTAAATTATGAAGGTGACAACTTTGGCATCATTTAAAATAAAATAATATAAGTGTCATAATAGCTTGTATAAGGCTCCAAATGGTCAAATATTCTACCATTGGATGATTATTGTTTCCATTTACATTACCAATAAGTTTTGGTCAGGGTTTTGTGCCTTTTATGGTCACTATTAGTTTAATAAAAACTATATTCTTGATTTTTCACTAGATAAATAATTTCTGCATTACTATTGTGTCACAAATAATGATAATTATTTAATCCCAAAAAATTCTAAATAAATTCTCATGATGTAGATAATATTGTTAGCTTTCTGGATACTATTCATGTTCGAAATTTTATGATGTTTATCACTAATTTAAAATTATTATACTTATAAGATTTAAGAGAGTGACATGTTGTCACTTTCTTTGGTTTTAATAATAATTAAGTTATTTTTATGGACAAATGTCCATTAAATGATTCTAATCCGACCCTTAGGTGATATGGGTCGACTTTTAGTCATCCAATAGGATTTTTACATTTGTTAGGGTAATTTTAAAATATTATATTTACCCTTAATTACCCGATTTACCTTTAACTATGGTAAATAAAATTTACCGTAGTTACTATTCATAATTCCCAAAAATAAAAAGTAGCTTATTAACATAATTTGGACCCACTGATTCCAAATATGGAATCCATTTTTCCAAATTCAATACACAAAAGATGCAGAAATTAAATTAAAATTAATCCCGTTGTCGAAAGAAAACGGGTTTTTCTTTAAAACATTGCAAAAGATTGAATTGATTTAACCTACGAATTCAAGGTAAAATCAATGCTAATGACATACATTATATTAAATGGTAAAAATATATTCTATTTATACTTTAAAACCATTCAATATTATAATTTAACCACATAAGATATTACGATGAAAAAAGTTGTTTTTAATTAAAATATAGCGTGTTTTTACTATTCATTAAAATATGAAAGTTATCGGAAAAATATCAAAACTTAATCTAATGTAAATTTTTATATCCTGATTCAAAGGAAGAATATTATTTTTTCAAATTGAACATATAAACATGTCAAAAACTATATTTAAATTGGGTGCGCCATTAAAAGGCGGTAAAACTGCATTTTTCGAAAAAATACTTATTTTACCCGAAAAATTTATTTTGTTCTTATACCATGTTCTAGAAATGTGTAAGATGAATAATAATGTTATAAAATTCAAAATTTAGTTAATACTATTCATAACGGCTAGTTCATGACAATATTATAATAATATAACATTGTTTATTAAAACCCGGTATTGCGTACAACACACGCTATCGAGGAAGGTCGCGATTGCGTGTAATGCAAGTCAAGTCAGGGTTGCGTGTTGTGAAAGAACCCTTCATTGTTTCGTATAACAGAATCCAACCATATTTCATTTATACATTTAATATATATATATATATACTCAATGTTGCGTAGAATAACTATTATCAAAATTGTGTGTAACACGGTCCAAGAATAGTGTTGCGTATACTGCAAGCTAATACGGTGTTGTGTATATCGCAGGGTAATCTTGGTGTAGAATACAACATAAGACATTAATGAAATTAAAATAATATTTTCCATAAAATCTCGGGGTGTTACAATTATCATTTCCAAGGTTATCGTTGTAATTATCCAATCTACCTGAAAAAACACTATTAATTATTTTCATGTATTCTAAGGTTCTTCATCATCATAAGAAAGTATTGTAAACTAACATTATTTTTCATTTATTCATTTCTCATTTCATAATATTACGGTAATCTATGAATCAACCCAATATACCGTATATAATATGAACTCACAATGAATTTAAAAGACCTTATTTTATAGTTAGATTCTAATTATATAAAAATAATACTCTATTGGCCCTCAAAAAACATTAATCATGAAGTAATCATCGATAATCCATCCCCGCTCTGAAGTCATCCTAACTGCCCCATTGTCTTTCTTGAAATTGTTTGACATAATATACAAGATAGTATCTAATTGCAACATCATCATAAAATCAACACCTTGTAATACAATCCTAGCCTTAGGAATCCCAAACTATTATCATCATCATAATTGGAACTTCTTCCCATTGTCATAGCCACCATAATCTCATCCCACTATTTTAATCGAAACCGACACTCAATTACACAATCATAACCTCTATCATCACCATATATTGTTCAAATTGTACATCTTTATCATTCAATTATATCAATTTTATAAACCCACATAGCTTAACTACGTATTAATTGTAGTGTCTATAAAAAACATCATTGCCATTTATGTAAATATTAAATAATTCATTCCATCCCTAACCAAACAATTTTTCTTTCACGAATCTAAAAACAAATAATTTATGAAATCATTACATTAAAATTACAATCAATAATTAAATGAATTATTTAACAAATTAATCTCAAAATATAATCCTTATAAATTTACATGTCTAATTATTTATTTTTTTATCATTCCACTTTTATCATATTTTTTAAATGTCAATAAATATGGAAATATTAATTTCCACTTTACATTGTTATTATAATCAAATAATTACAACAATTATGTTTTTATTTAATATCTATGAATATAAAACATGTTTTCTACTTATAAACATATATGTAAAACAATATATTATGTATCAATGGAGAAAAATATTTCAAAAAAATGGGATCACACATCCCAAAACAATTATTCTTAAATTTCAACATATTATTACTTGATAATAGTTATAGTTCCCAAAATAATTAAATTTTAATGTGTTATAATATTCGTAAATCTTAATAGAAATAATTATATTCATAAAAAATATTATTATAAAAATAATAATCATATAGACATAAGTGTAAAATAATTTCTTTTTCCTAGAATAGATTTTTAATTTATCTATTAACACCAAGCATCCACTAAATCTAATTATATGAAATAAACATTTATTTTTAACTTCAATAGTAGATCTCTTTTAAATTCTCTAATATCCAATGATATAAACATAATTGCAATAAAATTTATTTGAATAGTTTACCACTAATTCATGATATAATTTTTTTATCAATTAATAATGATAATTCATGCGGCTATTTGCTTCTCTATCAAGGATAATATTCAAAAGTAATTATAATTATTCTACAACATTAAATTATTTAATTCCAATTCTTTTGATATTCATTCAAATTATCTTGTTAAAATATAAAATGAAATAAACATACACTAATGGAGAGAATTAACATTCCATAACATGTTATGACCATTTCAAAGAGAGAATAATTTTTCAAAAACATGTAATAATATTTTCAAAAGATATATTAATCTACAATATCAAATATAAATTTCTCTATCCTGGGTGATTCATGATATTTTTCTCATGAGATAATTCTAGAAATTCTTAATAATATTATTATAAGATATGAGCTATTTTTTACTAAATTCTTTAATCATTTACCATTGGAATTTTATATTTTAATAAAAATATTTCTCATATTATTATTTTCAGGATTATTATCTTTTTAATGTTTATCACATCAATTTAAACAACAATTTTAATTTAGGATTAATTCACATATTCAAAACATATAAAATAAGGAGAAGTCTTACATACTCTACATCATATTTAATTAACATTGTAAATAATTGAACAAAGAAAGATTTAAGAGATAGTGATATACTTTTTTATCTTAGAAACAAATGCATTGTGTGTGAGTTGGAAGCTCGTATCAACAATAGATTTATTTTCATGACTCCAGAGATAATTTAGATGTCATATGGTATTTAGAAAAGAATAAATAAGTGAATATGGATAATATAGAATGACAATAAATAGATACATTCCTGAATGGAAATTTCACATTAAATGCACATCAAAATTGATTACATAATAGACTCATTTAATTATTTCAAAATGATGACATTAAAAAATATCATTTAAAATCTCAAACAGATTTAAAACTATTTTTTCCTCCTTCAATTCCTTTATTAAGGATGAAAACCCATTATAAGTTTAAAAAGGAAATAAAATAGGCCTTTTGGATTTAAAATAATTAATATATGTCTGGGTAGTTTGTTGAAAATGTATATTACTTTTCATTTACATAACATATCTAAACCCTGGCTAATCCTGCATGACAGGTACAATAGGAAAAAAGGTAACTGGGTTTACATTTATGCATCATATATTTGACATTACTTGATCTTAAAACTCACTTTATTCCCTTATGTAACTATCATATTACCATTACATCTGTATTATAAATCGAGGACATCTCTTACACATATATGAGGTAACCATTATGATTTCCAATACCCTTACACAATATTGGAACTACACTTATAAAATATTCAGAGTCCACTATATACATTTATATAGAAATAAGATCTATCCATATGTGATACAACTCGAATGCTTCGTCATTATACATATCATGGGAAAACAATATTTACCTATATATAAGCTTTTAAAACAAAAATTTCCCCTACATAACAACATTTTCATGAATAAAGGTGAATATTTCATTGAAAATATTATATTTTTGATTTAACATACTAATAAATAACCAAAAAATTATTATTACATTAAAAACACAATAAACTATAAAAATAATAAAAATTTCCAAAACTCACACTTTAATTTCATTATTATCTTTTAAAATAATAAAATTGTTTCCATAATTTGGAAACCATTTCAAATACTTATTATAATTTACAAAATTATTTATATGAAGTAATCTAAATTAATTATTTTCTCCCAAACCACAAGATATCATAGAATTAAATTAGATTGGATGGGTAAAATATAAACCCTTTTAATTTATACTCTTAAATTTTAGAGTAATCCATGCATTTTGGTAATTGAAGAATGAATCACATTAATTTGTGTGTGGGGGGGGGGGTAGTCGACATGTACACATGAGTGCTATTTTCATTTTCAAAAATCTAAAATAGTAAGAAATCATATGTTATCTTATATTTATAGAACCATAATATATAAAAAATATACCAAATATATTCATTAATTCCACATACATAACCATTGAGGTAATGTTGTTTTGATATACAAATTACATCGATACATGGAGAGGGATGATTATACGTACACACAAGAAATATTTTCATTTTCTATATTTTTGAATGGAGGTGGAAAATGGTTTTACTAAAATCATAACAAAATATCACAATATTATTTATATGAAATTCAATTTTTTGGGATAGATTCGATATATATTTTTTGGAAATAATGGAAGAAATAAACATTGTAAGTGTCATGTAAGGAAATTACCTTTTCATTGAGATGTCTCATTTAGCATACAAATTAATCATTCATAGGTTGTTCTTTGGGTAATACCTAGGGATCAATAATTTAGGGTATGAATATATGAATCTTTTGGATGGCCTTAGTTTAGATTGAGGTCTCAATGTTTTTCAAAAAGAGAGGAGAATAAGTTCCCTTTTATATGTATGGGGGTGAACACATGTAATTATTAGATGATATAAATAATATATTCATTTTCTTGTGATGGTGACACCAAATATTAATAGTTTAGATGATGATTAGGATATGTTATAAATCCAATCATCTAATTTGGTTTATTTATGTGTTTTTATTATCTTGAATTCATATCCATTTATCTTTAAAACATTTTAATCATTTTAATCTTAATCAATGTTATAAATATTGCTCATGGTTACTACTCATTTAGACAAAAAATAATGTTTAATTTATTAGATAATATTAATTATGTTAATTTAAAATATGGAGTCCATTATAAATAATTATTATAAAAAAAGTGTCATAAATTTCTTTTAACATAACATTATAAAATTCCTCAAAAAATATTTTTAGAAAAATACTTATTTATGCATAAAATTTATTTTACCTCAAAAGAAAGTATAATGTCTATTCACATGGGCCTTATTAGACTGTGTTAAATTAAAGGTAAATTATTTTTCATTTAGAAAAAACTGAATTTTAATGTTACCTTGTAAATAAATTATTTACAGTGAAGAACTAAAAAAAGTTTATATTTTCACAAATACATCACTTAGTTTTAGAAAATGATGAGCATATATTTCTATATTCAAAATTATAGTTTTTATGAATTATATTACATATTAAATATATATTTATGCTATATATAATGCTTCATATGATTTAATTTTATACATATATCATTATAATTCCCTAAAATTGACATTTTTTGTATAAAATTAGTATTGTGAACTATTCACCCAAAAGTATCTATTTTAGAAAAATATTAAAATTATAACTATTCTAATTTTTATATGGTTAATTAATAAATGAAATTAATTTCATCAATTATAATTTACAAAATTCTGTATTTATAAGTTTTATTCATATTCTAGATTAAATATATTTTCCTTATTTTATTTCTTCTGTGAAATAAAATATTAGTAACTATAATGCAAGCCTGGGTGTCACATTCTTCTCTCATTAAAAAATTTCATCATAAAAAATTCATAATTCCACCTTGTGAATAGATGTAGGATTTTATACATTATAAAATTATCATGTCCCCATTTTTCTCATATTTATTTGGATTTATCCAAAGTACCATTCCCAATGAAATCAGTTGATTCTATGACAGTAGCTCTTCTATGTCAATAATTTTGATAAGCTCTTCCCAATAAGATAAATTTGGTTCTGATTATATTTCCTCATAGGTGTGAACAAGTGTTGGTCCAAGAATTCATCATTAATAATGATATATAGAAAATATAATGAACTATATGGAGTTTGATTGGCCATTCCGATTGGTAAGATACAAATTCAGTTCGTTTCAAAATTTCAAAATTTTCAATGTTTGTAGGACATGGTTTCCGATTTTTTTCGAACCTTATATCATTATTCCAAGGAGATACCAAAAAGAAAACATAATATCAAAATTTTAATTATAAATCCATCTTTTAGTAATTGAAATATCTATTTTCATACTTTGATCTTTCTTGATTTTATTTTGATGAGTCTTTACATTTACTATTATCTCCTCAACAATTTAGCCAAAGAAAATATTACATTCCCAAACTTCATCCCAACAAATTAGTTTAGGAAATATTTTGGCATAAAATTATTCATCTGCTTCGTTTAGAATACTTTGATTAGAGAAAAAATTATTTGGAAATTCCACTATGGGAATATATTGATCCAAAATTCCTTGAAAGTCAAGTTGACACAACCTCAACATGTTGTTAATTTTTGAAAAGTACATTGAAACTATACAAATATCATAAAAGGATAATTATTTCACAAACATAGCATGGTGGTGAGATCCATCTAAATGATTTTCCAATATTTTTATGTAAACCCTAGTTCATTATCACAAACATTAGAAAACACTGCACCATGATGTCTCATAAAATCATTAATATAGAGTCATGAAAGGCACTCAAGAGGTAGATCATCCTTTATAGTGAGTTAATATGAACTCTTAGTGACATTATACAAAATAACATATTTTAAATCATTTTTATGATGTTTTTTGGAAATATAGTGACAAATTAAATAACAATATCATCTCATTTACAAATTATAATGAATAGAGGTTGTAAAACTCTTTTTGGATGTTTTCTTTTATACTTTACCTATAAAAAACTATTAATCCTGAACCAGAATTTGTAATTTACCATTTTATTTTAGCCCACAAATAATATTCCTTTATATCCCAATCTATTTTCATAATACAACAGTGAATAGAGAAATTTATAATATGATCTTCATCTAAAAATTTTATTTCTAGATCAAAAATGAATAAAAGGAATAGCCTCTTTAAAAATTAATATATACCATATTCATTGTTGATGTATAAAAACATCCCATTATTCATTAAATTAATTTTATTTTTAAAACTCATATCATTTTGATGGAAACTTATTTATTTTCTCAAATTTGTAATGGAAGTGATGTTTTCAAGTCATTAATGATTCCAATACCCATCATCAATAAATCCATGAATAGAGGATATTTTTAATCAAATTTTTTAGTCAAAATACCATGATATTTCATACTCAATGCATCAATAACCATATTTTCCCTCCTTTGATTGTAGTGTGTTGAGAAATTACAATACTTATGCAATATGATGAACCCTTCAATAGTATTTAAACACTAAATCATGAAGTATTGTCAAAATGCCCACATCAAAGAGCCTTTATTAGTGACTTTACTTAAAATATTAATTTCATAATTTCATTTGGACCATACTTGATGAATTTATTAATTCATCATATCAAGTTTTCCTTAGTAAAAATTTTAAATCTTTTTTTAAAAATATTAGGTTTTAGAATATAATTATGGTTTTCCCAAAATATTAATTTATATGACTTATAGTTATATAATAATGAAATAATTTTTTTGAAAAAATATTATATATTTAAATAATATTAAAATAAATAATTAAACACCTTCAAAAATATTATTTTACCTTATAAATTTTTTGTCCATAATTTTTAGATTTATTTATAATGTTACTATAATAAATATATTACTTTAAATATTTTCATTGAATCGTTTCTTTTCAATGGATATATGGATTTTTTTCATTTAATTCCATATATCATATATTTTTTTGTAACAAATCAATTTTTTCCCAAAAAATTGTTATCCAATATAATTTATCTTATCTGTAAATTTATGTCAAAAAATTTTATTTTTATAATATTTTATTTACATAAATCAATGTGTTTATTTTATAATTAAATTTTCAAATATTTTTAAATTCAATCTAATAAAATTTTATCAAAATATTAAATTGTAATTTTAAATTAGGTAAAATTTCAACATTAATCTTTGTAATTGTAATTAATTACTACGGTTGGAAATTAATTACCAAAGTAAAATGAAATTTGGGTGAATGTTTAAAAATAAAAACCCCCCAAAACTAAAAAAATTATCTAAAAAAGGAATAAATGATGCAATTATTACCCAAAATCATTATACTATCTTATTTTTCCTTTTTTATTGCCATTGAGACCTTAATAGAAATATTATATTATTGAAAATGTAATGATTACGCCTAAAACTACCCTTCTCCAAACATATAAAAATCAAACATCTCTTCTATATCAAGACTAACCTAACCATCAATTAAATCTGTGAAAAAATCCAATTATTTTTTTCCAAGATCCATAACCCATGTTAATATTAATTTATTCACCATAATTTATCACAAGGCCTTCATTTTCAAGTATACATCCAAGGAAAATTCAAGTCCCCAATGTGATAATTATCAACTACTTGTATTTTCCTCTTAATTACATTCTATAAAATTTATTCTTTATATGTAAATGTATTGATATTTGAATCATTATATTCTTTTACTTAACAATATTAAGCATATTATATTTTTTTAATCATCTTCCATAAGAAAAATGAAATCATCATTTGTGTCTATGCGCAGACTACCTCCCCAACATGATATGAAATTCATTTTTTTCGCACCCCTTATAATTGATAGTTCCTAGAATGTATTTAATGATTAAATTTTATGCTTAATATATCATTATGTATTTTTTTATAAAAACATAGAGATCCTATTAATGATATGATAAATAAATGACCATCGTTATTTCAATCATTTTTAAAAAAATAGTGCTAAGGGGAAATTGTTTTATTCATATTATTTCAAATTTTCCTATCCATTACTTATTCTTATTATTCCATCATAACTCTAACATATCACACTAATATACAATAAATATTTTTATTATTCATGTACCCTAATGATATTATGAAAAATCCAACCCATAATTATTCATGAAAACTAGGTATGTTCACATTTGGGATGGTTTAACCACCTACGAGAATAATACAATATGTTTTTATAATGAATAAATAATGGAACAGAATTTCTAGTTTAATATAATATAAATTTTGACAATATTATATCTAGTTTTTATTATTCTATATAAATATTTAATTCATTAAACGATAAGACAATCTTTGATTATCATGAATTATTGAAATGAGAAGGATAAAGACTGAAACACTCAATAATGTAATTTAAAATATCATAAATTATTATAAAATATCCCTAAAATTATATTTAATGACATAGTAATCAATAAATTTTTAATGAAAAAATAAATACCATTATTGTGAAACTAGTACAAAATACGGAATCTACAAACATATGATGTGTAAAATTTGAAGAATTTGTTTTTAGAATGATTATTTATGAAGATTATGAATAAAAATTGATATGATTAAGTTTCTATATTAATTTATTAATAAAGATATATTTTTGATACATGAGACTAATGTATTTTCACAGAGGCCATGATAAGAGGTAATGGGTTTTTATCTCAAGCTCTTCTCTTTGCGACATGTTTGATATTATGAACCTATCTTATTTTACTAGGTGTATATACTACCTATTTGAGATTATTTTTATAATGAAGACTGTAGAGTCTATTATAATAATGAAAGGAAAAAATTAAATGAGTCAGGTTAAAGGATTTTTACATTTATCCTAAAGCATTGTCGGCAGCATATCACAAGGAAGATTTCTAGAAGAAGACACTTTCCTATTCAATCAACCCTTTGTTTGTAAGACCACCAGCAAGATAGTTGGCTTCACAGAATTCATGAGTTATAATATAGTTCAAAGGGAAAATTTTACCAAGGCAATTGACCCATTCTTTTTCTATCTTCCCTGAGAGATGTACAATTACCATCCTGATAGTTTGAAAAATAGTGGAATAGTCACACAAAAACTGGATATTATTAGAAATTATTTGTCATGCAATGTCTAACTCTCTGATGAGTCCCAAAATCTTTTCCTCTTATGTTGTGTCATATCCACAAATCCATAAGACAGTTCCATAACATCCCCAATATGGTATCTTAATATGATCCCAAATCCTAATTGCCTCAAGTTGCCCCTTGAGGCCCCATTAGTGTTTCATTTCAACCATCCTATGAATGGGGATTTCCCGAAGACTTCAAGTATTCCATATGTCTTGGTAATGTTACCTCTATAGTCCGGTCACCTCAGCACCACATGATCACCCACTGCATTGCTACTGATTTCAATGCGAAACATGTTTATAGTCAAGAAAATTCTTTGATTCTTCAAACTTCTCAGTGAGTTTTAAAGGGAATATTTCTATAGATGAGTTTTTTATATCCCCTCCATATGTTGTGTATTACATCAGATCAAGCCACCTTTAGGAAAACATTGATCTAGTTAGACTATTGTATACTGAGTATAACAGAAAAAAATGTATGATGGAATCCATTTGTGGTGGTTGAATATCCAAAGGATTGAAGACATACTTCCACAGTGATAAGAAATTTTTTCATTATGGGAAGATCTGATTTACAACATTACAATTCCAATTACATGGGATTATTTTAGAGAAAAAATATATTCCAACATGCTAGAGATTATTATTCCCTGGTATTTTATTGAGGGAGAGTCTCTAGTGGATGGTGAATAGGGATGGAGGTGGGAATTTTTTTGTGGAATCAACCAATCCATTTTTACTCCACTTGAAATAGGTGTTTGTAGAACATATTGGAATCAATCTACCAATATGTGAATTTCTCACATATAATCATGTCCTCTTGAGTAATAAAAGCATTGGTGGCAATAGTTACAACAATGTTGTCTAGGAGTACGTCCCATTTTTTCTGTTTGTTCTGGATTTAATTATTTTATGTAGTGCCAGGATCTATGGAGAACACCTAGTTATTAAGAGGGCTTGATGTCCAATTGTCATTCCAGATACTTATAGAGTAGTTCATACATACCTACGAATGGAGTGCCTCAAAATCTTTATAATGATGGATCGTAAACCTTTCTATATATTTGATTACAAATATCATAAAATTCTTGTAATGAGATTACGTTGGAATATTGACCTAAGGAATTCCAAGCATTATATTTTCTTATTAATTAACAACAATAGTAACTTTTCTTTCTAGGCATGATTAATTAAAATCAAATTCATTATTCTAAGTTCTCCCAGTCTATGGGGAATGCAACATTGATTTCGTGAATATATAATAACATTCCATTATAGAATTATTTCACTCCAAAAAAAATTAATCATCATAGAGTTAACAATTTTCATGATATACACATTCCATATATACACAATAAACAAATAAACAACCTTTGTGACCACTACTTGTTACAAAAATAAAATCCAACCTTACATGGAGATGGGCCTTCACTTCTGCAAGGATAGATTTCTTCTAATTTGACTAAATAAATTATAAAATAAAGGGGCATGTAGCATACCCCAAAACATAGGAACTCCTTGGTAGGTGAAGGTTAGAGACCCTTCCCTTATTCCCAAGTCATTAATGATACAGTTCATTCTTGAAGAAGTAATTTTCTTTCCAATGTAAATAATGTACCCACTCTAATTAATCTCTTGCTCTGAGATATCCTCATAATAAAGGAGGTACATTTTGATATTATTGATTTGTTTCAGGTTGCCCTTGGTAAAAATTATTATGACATCAGAAATGAAATGGTGCGAAGGGGAAGCAATACCTCTTGCTACTTTGATGGTTTCCAAGTCTCCATTGTTAATCATGTGTAGAAGAATCTAGCTAAGGTAGTCCTCTACAAAAGAAATGATGATCACAAAAAGGGGATCATACTACCTCACACCACATGTTTATTTTATGTAACCTTACGAGGAACCATTAATGTGTATGGATATATGGTAAGACTCATGTATTCCATTTATACAATAACTAAACCAAATGATGAAGCCAATACTATGAAGCATAATTCCATGGAATCTATATTCCATTTTGTCAAAACCATTCTTATTTTCATTTTTCAAGGTGATATTGCCTCCCCAGGTAGGTTTTCATAGATGATTTATACACATAGAGGTAGTGATATTACAATCATGTATGTTCCTTCCTTTTAGAAATCCAAATTTATTCCAGGAGATAATAATATATGAAACCCAAGAAAGCATGTTTCAAAAGATCATTGTAATAATTTTATGAGGTCTATTGACAAGGGAAACCAGCCTAAATTTTCATATATCACTATCATTTTCCACTTTTTTCATCAAGGTGACAAACTGAGCATTGAAACATTGGATGAAAAAACCACCTCTAAAAAAATTCTTAAACAATTTCCTAACATAATTTTTTTGAAATCCAAATATGATTAGAATAATTGATTTGTGAACCCATCGAGTCCAAGGGATCATTTATCTTGGATACAAACTGCTTCCATGATTTCAATAACTAGAGGATTATAGGTATGAAAAGAGTTTCACTCCTAAGATATATGTTTAGGAATGATATTTTTCTTTAACAATGTATTTCTTGGTGGTCTATTGAAAATATTTATATAAAATGAGACAATGTTGTTGGATAGCTCAATTATTTCCTCTAATATTCGATCTCCAAAATTGAGTAGTGAAATGGGAATATCATCACTCCATTTTATTTGGAGAGCATAGATGAACATAGATTTTCTGTCCCCCTTAGTTAGACACATTATTTTGAAAAGGTCCTTTTTAATATTGTCTTCTAGTTTGATGAGGTTTTGAATTTTTCGAGACAATTTAGCTTCCAAGGTAGTGACTCCAGATAAATTGTACTAAATCATTGACTATAGGAGGTCATGAAGAGAATATTCCATGGCATCAATTCCTTCATCAGTCGATCTGAATTTCACTTTTTTCAATTATTTGAATCTTAAGATAGTATTTCAATCTTGATGATTCTGGAAAAAGGATTAAAATTGTATCCATTTTATTCCCAAGATTTCTGGACAATTCATGAACACATTGGTGGAGCATCCCATGCATTATTAAATATAAAAAAATAGGCTTCCATACCCCAATACTCTTAATGATTGATAAAATGTGGTGGTGTTCATAATTATCTTTTTCCAATGTAACACATGAAATAGTTCTCCAAATATTAAGAATGTAGTCATTGAAAAAGGCCATATCAATTCTACACACCCTCGTGACACATAGGCTCCTCCTGTACCATGTGTATTTTACTCCAATGCGGTAGAATTCATTTTTCACAACATCCTCATTACGGATCTAAATGGTCTTATTTATGATGTGTTAACAAGTAGACTAAGTTTCTCATCTGCATGTAAAACTGATTTGAAGACACCAATGATATCCTATTAGTCCATGATTACAATGGACATATCATTTAAGTTCTTGAATAAAGATCTCATGTCCAAAAACTATTGAAAGCATAAGAAATTGAGAAAAACATTTTCCGAACATTAAAAAGAAAACTGCAGGTGACCATTTGATCATTCTCAAAGACAATGGTCAGGTTCTCAACACTATTGTAGACCAAAAGCCAAATCCTTTCATGAATATACATAGTTTTAATAATTTATCATATAGTGTATAATCTACTAGAAAGATGATTTTCATGGATTGAATATTTTTTCTTTGTCTCAGAAAGACCAATAATATCAGGTTTGTACCTACCCTCAAGAAGACTTATGGAACATTATATAACATAGTTGGCTAATCCTTAGAAGTTCAAAAAGAGTATCTACAATATGATATCATTTTGGGGGTAATACCCCCTTTCTTTCATTCTCATCTACCATTCTGAATTCCTAGTTTTCCAAATATTTTCATTTTCTTTTTCATGCTTTGACCCCTTTGAAGAATTTCCTTCATGCTCATGTGTGGTGGTGGTAGTTCTAGCATTCCTATAATTCTATGTAGGGGATTCCCCCACTGAATTACCAAATACATTCTGGATAAGTGTCTATTCTTATTCCTTATCCTGTATAGATTCGTTCTAGATTTCCACTTGATTGTCGAGGGGAATTTCTAAATGAAGAAATACATTTAGATCATATGTAATGAGATCAAGTATGATCCCCTCAGATTTTATGGTAATAATATTGGAGAAAATCTCACCAAACAAGGTAAATATCTAAATGTTGGAGTCATAAATAGAATTTCACTGATTTTTTATGTAGGTGGGAGCATTCTCAACAATGAAATTTTATTCTTGATTTCAACTTCCTCAAATAGGACCTCCCATGAAGAGGTTGAAGTAGTGATTTTCTTGAATTATAGTTAATTCAATTTGTCAGTTGTAACACCCGAGACTTTTATGTAATATAAATCATCAAAGGAATCTTTTTCTACACACAACACTATCTTGTCTTACTTTACACGCAATCACGAAATTCATCGATAGCTTGCGTTGTACGCAATACCGAGTTTCACTAAACGACGATATGCTATTAAAATATTATAGCCGTTATGAATAGTAATAACCACTTTTTGAAATTTTATCTTTCAAAATGGACCACATTTTTGGATTCGGAATACCGAAATTAGCCTAGGATGAAATTTTGGTATTTTTCTGAAAACTTTCAATTTTTGATGAATAGTGAAACCACTAAGTGGTAGGTTAAAAATTGAATTTTGCAAAAAACATAATTTTACTGCTTCTGTGAATGGAATTTCAAAAATCCGACAGACACGGTTGATATCAGTAAGTAAAATGTGGTTCAATGAGATAAAAATAATTTTTTGGTGAAAAGTAACTTTTTACTTTTTTTTATCGCGGTTAATAGTAAATAGGGTAACTAAGGGTAAATATGATATTACTATTACCCTAACACATGTCCTAATTCTATTGGATAAGTGTAAATCTACCAAAACAATCTTATGAATATAATATGACCATTTAGGTCCACTTGGATTAGATTATGACATTTAATATTATTTTATTTAATGAATAGTTAAAATAGTTAAAATCAATGTTTAATAACTAAAAAATTTTTAATATGGGGTTATACATAAGATAAATTCGACTATAAATATTCATTAGAAATATAAAAATATTTCCTACATAATGATATTTTATTTATAATTTTTAGACTTTAAATAAATTAATTTATTTATGACACAACGATGATGCAGTAATTACCCTTTTAAAGAAAATGTTAACATAATTGATGTTATAAATGTTCAAATAAATGTAATTTGAGACTTTTTATGAATTACACTAATTTTATAGGTTACTATGATATATTAGTGTTGATTTAATCAACTTGGTTCGAACATATAATCCTGTTATGACTTTGACAAAAATCATATATCAAATAGTGTCAAAATTGACACAAAATAGTATTTAAATCAAATATTATATTATTAATTGTTATTTTATTTTTAAAAATCAATGGTTCGGCCAAATTACTTTGATACGGCTATATATATTAATAATAAACAACTTGGGGTTCGTTTGTCATGTTATAGTAAGTGTATTAACCATATAGTGTAAGAAAAAAAAAGTCACGGTAAAAGATAAATTATTTAACTTAGAGTTAAATCTAATTGATAAGGTTACAATAAAAACCTAAACTTGTCTAAATCCTTTTGGTTGATAGGATTTCGACCCATCCCCACTTTACCTTCGAAATAAGACCCTTTGGAACCATTATAAACCGATTTTGACTTTAATATAAAATAATATTTTGAGATATTCCTAAGGTGCCCCTCTCATCCCTTATAAAAGGGCACCTCCTACCCCTCCTCCTCACACCAATTTGAGCACTCAAGATCGTCCAACCCCTGACAAAATCTCTTCTCCACTTCCATATAATAATCCTATAGGTCCTGGTCTTCTTCAAAGACCAATCTTAGTTCTCTAAGTGGAGGATTCAAAGAGGCGTTTCAAAGAAGAGGTAATATCCATTACCGATCTTTTCAATTTCTTTCTTATTCAACTTCTTCTTCTTTAGTTGTTTCATGATAAAGTAATAACATCAGTATTACTTACATACTGATATGTTATTATAAATATGAAACAACCCTAATTTAGCTTCTATCCAGCCTACGGAAAAATGAAATCACCGCACGTGCGTACGTACGGAATACCGTCTCCACGCCGTGGTGTAATCTATTTTCCACCATCACCTTACAAGGATGGGTATAATGGTGTAATGAGTAACTATATATGATTATTATAAAATGATATTGATACTGAAATAGTATAAATACACTTAAATACAATTCCATGGTCATGGGAACAATATCATCGCTCGTGCGTACGTACGGAATACCGTCTCCACGATGTGATGCGACTCGTTCTATATGATCATCATTACATAGTAATTATATAAATGAATTTAATGAATAAATATGATATATGTTACACTAATACCATTCTGGATATAAGGTATCTATAACCTTAAAAGAATAATAAGAATTTATTCGGCAAAATACGCATAAGAACAAAAGGCAATAAAGACCCGAGTAACAAGTAACAATGAAATATTACTAATAAGAAGCTAAGAATATGACCATATATGATATCATATCAATATTTATGATTCTTTAATAAGTCAATAACATTATTCAAACCATTATACAGGAGCTTCAGACATGTACAAAGCAAATCGGACCTATGGTAAGGGGAAATATCATAATCTCATCCGAGACTGTTTATACTTTGGTATTTACTGGGGTGTATTTTATCATCCACATCCATGTTCCCTCAATATGTAATATTGTTTCCATCCAATTAAAATAGTTTAAATCCAATTTTACCCTTCTGTGAGTTTTTAGTAAAGAATATGAAAGGAATCTTTTATCATTTTTTTCGTACGGGGTAATTTTTGACTTTTCCGACAAAAGTACGAAGAATGTTTTTTTAACTTATATGGCATGATTGGATTTTTAAAACATTAATTCCAAGAATCTTCCTTTACAAGTTTTCAAGTGTTTTTTAATCAACTTCTTTTATTTTATAATTGTATGACATGTTAAGACAAGAAAAGTGTTTTTGAAGAAGAAATGATATTTTCCTCAAGAATGGAGTTCAAGTGTTTTATCAAAATTATTTTCAATATAAGATAATAAAGGGTTCTTTTTTTATCCCTATTATTACATTGATTTGATTATGTTATGAGGGAATTATTTTTATGAAGTTGTTTACCTTATATGATTTGTTTTATGATGTCATGATGTTTCAAGAATCCCATTTTTGTTACATGTGTTATGTGATGATGTATGATTTATGATTATGTGGCATAAATAAGAAAGGATTCATTATAAGATGGGTGGGAACTATATCTCCCTCCAATGCATTGGGTAAAGATTTATATCTCATGTGATAGAAATGGCTGGAACGGAAGGTTATTTCGGTTCAGTGATACAGGACTGAAACGAGGAGTGAACTCGGTTCAGAAATGGACTTTGTCCGCTAAGATAGTCTTGGCAATGATTGATGACTAACAAGAAATGATTTTCCATGATTATGTGTGCATTCCACAAAGTTTCAAGTTTTATGTTATGATTATGGGGATCTCATTTTCACTTCTATGATTTATTCCATGTTAAGATATTATGATCTCTTTTGTAGGTTATGATTTTCAAAAAGATATGATATGAATTTTATTTCCTTTATTTACCCTTGCTGAGCATTTGAGCTCACCCTTTTATGTTTTCTTTTCCCCAGGTCAGGAAGATGGATATTAAGTAGAATATGCTAAAAGGGACCCTATATATGATGAAATAAATGGGAGACACTGTAGAAGATTTATGAACCAGTTGTTTATGTTTCCCAGTTTCTAAAGACACTATACCTATACGGTCATTTGTGGTTTTGTCCTATGTTGTAATAAGTGTGCTTCAATTTTGAAGTATTAACAATGTATGTAAAGTATGGGTCGTTATAGTTGGTATCAGAGGCAAAGGATGTAGGAATGTATCCGATCCATGGGAACTCTCACATGTGAGCGTTGGACGAAGCATGGCTCTCCGCCCAAGGGCTTCATGAGGAAATGGCTGCCACTAGGGATGGTGGTGTGTCACACCCAGGGGGTGTAGCCACCCATGAAGTGCCCTGATAGGTATCAATTATAGTCCACTAGAACTAATTCCAGACCGTTATAGTTGGTATCAGAGAAAAGGTATAGTCAACCTTTGGAAACTAGGATGCGAATGCCTTCGTAAGAACCCTAAGGATAATTCTAAGCATAGAACACAATCTTAGTGTTTTAGAAATGGCCATGAATACCCTAGGATAAGACCTTAAGTGTGAAATTTTATTCTTGATTATGTGGTTTTCCTATTATAATTAGTGTTTCTCACACTATTCTTCTTGGTTTTAGTCAATGGCTGGAACCTGGAGGAACCGTGTTAATACGGAATGCGACGGGCAATGCAATGATTGTCCCCCTGAGCAACCAAACGTTATGGGAGATGGAATGCAAAATCTTGTAGCCATGCTCACACAACTTTCTCAAGCTATGAATCATGCAGGATTTACAAACGAGCAATGGAAGGAGCAACATTCCGTTAAATCCTTCATGAGGCAGCGTCCACCTTCTTTCAACGAGTCTACTGATCCATTAGTTGCTGAACAATGGATTAGCTCTACTGAAAAGATATTTTCAGTTCTTCAATGTTCTAAACATGATAAAGTCATCCTAGCAGTGTATCGTTTGGAAGGATATGTTGATCAATGGTGGAATCTTATTAAGAATACGAGGCAAAGGGATGAAATTGAGTCCCTGGAATCGGACGAGTTCAAGAACTTATTTTTCAATAAGTACTTCCCTCGTATTCTCTGAACAAATATGGAGAAAGAGTTTCTTGAACTGAAGCAAAGGGATGATGAATCTATTGGTACCTATGAAGCAAATTTTACAAAACTTGCAAGGTACGCTTCTAGTATTATTATCCAACCTGAGAGTAAGATCGATCGATTCTTTAGTTGCTTAAAACCAAGTCTTCGAAGGGCGTTATCCATAAGAGACTTCAATAGCTATGAGGAAATCATTCGATGTGCTCTCAATTTCGAGATGGAGATTGGAGTAACCCATCAGTCACATGGGTTTGATAAGAAGAGGAAAATGGAATTCAAAGGAAAATCTAAAGAGCACACTGAAAAGAATATGAGCTTCCCCTTATGCTCAAAGTGTGGAAAGAATCATGGAGGGAGTTGTCTTAAAGGGACAAGTAAATGTTTCAAATGTGGAAAGGAAGGTCATCAGGCATTTGAATGCCGCGATAATGGGAAGAAGATGTCTAATGATGCAAACAAAGGAAGGGATGCACAGAATGAACCTACTACACTACAATGTTTTAAGTGCATGGAGATGGGGCATTATTCCAATCAATGCCCAAATCCAAGGGTTGATGATGATGGTCGACGTCAACAAACTCTTAAGGCTAAAGACAAAGGAAAGTAACATGCAATTTCTATCAGCGATGTGGAGTACGATAACAAAGTGGTGAAAGGTACACTTACCATCCACTCTAAAGTAGCAAATGTTTTATTTGATTTTGGATCCACCCATTATTTTATTTCTGAAAAATTTTCTAAGGGTATCACCGTATTACCTCAAAAATTAGATGTTGAGTTAGCTGTGACAACACCTAATGGCACAACAGTCGCATAAAAATTTTATAAATCTTCTCCGATCAAAGTTTGTGGGAAAGTGCTTCCTGCAAATCTTGTGATCCCTCCTTTAGTGGAATTTGATGTGATTCTTGGCATGGATTGGATTTCATTATACGGAGCTCATATCAATTGCCAAAGAAGGGAAGTCACATTTCATATTCCAGATCAATCTATGATCGTCTATCAATGCAAGGATGAACATAACCTTCCAGTGGAAATTTCTTCCATTTTATGGGTATTGACTCCACTAAATGAAGGTTATTTATCTCAAATGGTTGGTGAGAAACTCACGATTAAGAATATGCCCATTGTACGGGAGTTTGATGATGTCTTTCCGGAGGAATTACCGGGTCTTCCACCAAATCGTGAAGTTGATTTTTCAATAGAACTCATACCGGGTGCTTTGCCTATTTCAAAGACACCTTATATAATGGCCCCAATTGAGTTGAAGGAATTGAAGAAGCAACTCCAAGAGAATCTTGATAAGGGATTCATACGCCCTAGTGCATCACCTTGGGGAGCACATGTTCTATTTGTTAAGAAGAAAGATGGATCAATGAGACTCTGCATTGATTATCGAGAACTTAACACAATCACTATCAAGAACAAATATCCTCTCCCACATATTGATGACTTATTTGACCAACTACGCGGAGCTCAATACTTTTCCAAGATTGATCTTCGTTCAGGGTATCATCAATTAAGGGTCAAAAGGGAGGATATACCAAAGACGGCTTTCCATACAAGGTATGGACACTATGAATTTATAGTGATGCCATTTGGTCTTACTAATGCCCCTGCTATCTTCATAGATATGATGAATAGAGTCTTTAGATACTATCTTGATCAATTTGTGGTACTCTTTATAGACGATATTCTTGTCTATTCAAAGATCAAGGAAGAGCATGAAGATCACTTGAGAATTATATTGAAGACCCTGAGAAAGGAGAAGCTTTATGCCAAATTTACCAAGTGTGAATTTTGGCTTCAAAAAGTTGCATTTTTGGGTCACATAATCTCAAAAGAGGGGATATCTGTGGATCTAGCAAAAACAGAGGTTATCGAAAGATGGTTGAGACCAACAACAGTAACTGAGATCCGAAGTTTTCTTGGTTTGGCTGGATATTATCGACGTTTTTTGAAAGATTTTTCACAATTATCTAATCCACTCACCAAGTTGACTCGAAAAGAAGTTAAGTTTTTTTGGACAGAGGAATGTGAAAAGAATTTCAAGGAGTTGAAAAGAGGGTTATCCAGTGCACCTGTGCTCACACTGCCTTGTAGTGGAGAAAGGTTTGTGATCTACAGTGATGCATCCAAGAAGGGATTGGGCTGTGTTCTTATGCAAAATGATATGGTGATAGCTTATGCCTCACGACAATTGAAAATCCATGAGCAAAATTACCCAACACATGATTTGGAGTTAGCTGCGGTAATATTTGCATTAAAGATTTGGAGGAATTACCTTTATGGTGAAAGGTGTGATATTTATACTGATCATAAAAGTTTAAAGTATATTTTCACACAAAAGGAGCTGAATATGCGTCAAAGAAGATGGTTGGAGCTGATTAAGGATTATGACTGCTCAATCTATTACCACCCTGGGAAAGCAAACAAGGTGGCAGATGCATTAAGTCGACAAGACCATGCTAGTTTATCCATGATGAGGATCACAAAAGATCCAATATTTATGGATTTACAAAGGATGGATCTTGGAATTATAATGGAAGGGGAAAAATCTTATCTTTCTCAAATGAATGTTCAACCATCTATACATGTGAAGATTAAAGAGGCACAGAAAGAAGATGTCGAGTTACAAAAGAAGGTGAGAAATGTTCCTGAATTCAATCTTGATTGTGATGGGATAATAAAGTTCAAGAATCGGGTTTGTGTTCCTCCCATCCCCGAATTAAAGAAGGAGCTGCTGGATGAGGCTCATAGTTCTTCATTCTCTATTCATCCTGGAAGCACGAAGATGTATAGGGACCTGAAAGAGTACATTTGGTGGGATGGCATGAACATAGATATTGCAGAATATGTCTCTCGATGCTTGGTTTTTCAGCAAGTTAAAGCTGAGAGACAGAAGTCTAAGGGGATGTTACAACCATTACCCATACCCGAATGGAAATGGGAAAACATTACTATGGACTTTGTTACAGGACTTCCTAAAACATCCAAAGGCAATAATGCTATCTGGGACATAGTTGATCATGTTACAAAGTCTGCACACTTCATTGCTATTAGAGAGGATTTCTCTCTGGATCAGCTTGCCATGATATATGTAAAGGAAGTGGTAAGATTTCATGGAGTACCACTTTCTATTATATCTGGTCGGGATCCGAGATTTACCTCGAAGTTCGGGCGAAGTCTTTAGCATACTCTGGATACAGAGTTGAGTTTCAGCACTGATTATCATCCTCAGACAGATGGTCAGTCTGAGAGAACAATTCAAACCCTAGAAGATATGTTGAGAGCTTGCTCTATGGATATCAATGGAGGTTGGGATCAAAGCCTACCTTTGGTGGAATTTTCTTATAATAATAGATTTCACTCCAGTATTCAGATGGCTCCTTATGAAGCTCTCTATGGAAAGAAATGTAGGACTCCAACATGCTGGGATGAAGTTGGGGAAAGAAAGCTATTAGGACCTGATCTCGTTGATGAAATGGCAGAAAAGGTCAGATCTATTCAACAACACATAAGAGCAGCTCAGAGTCGACAGAAAATTTATGCCGACAACCGAAGAAAAGTCCTAGAGTTTTAAGTGGGTGATAAAGTGTTCTTACGAATATCTCCCTGGAAGAGGGTTATGAGATTTGGAAAGAAGGGGAAGTTGAGCCCTAGATATATCGGTCCTTTCAAAATACTGGATCGTGTTGGAAAGGTAGCTTACCGATTGGCGCTTCCACCGAATCTCTCTCAAGTTCACGATGTTGTCCATGTATCTCTCCTGAGAAAGTACATACCTGATCCTTCACATGTACTCAGCTCAGAAGTAGTACCGCTGGAGCAAGATCTTTCTTATGAAGAAAAACCGATAGAGATTCTGGATCGTAGCGAAAACGTCCTACGAAACAAGACCACTCGATTGGTGAAAGTTTTATGGAGGAACCACCAATTAGAAGAAGCTACATGGGAGCTTGAGGATATGATGAGGGAGAGGTATCCTCATCTGTTTGTTACAAAGTGACAAATTTCGAGGGCGAAATTCATTTTAAGGGGGGTAGAATGTAACACCCGAGACTTTTATGTAATATAAATCATCAAAGGAATCTTTTTCTACACACAACACTAGCTTGGCTTACTTTACACACAATCACGACCTTCCTCGATAGCTTGCGTTGTACGCAATACCGAGTTTCACTAAACGACGATATGCTATAAAAATATTATAGCCTTTATGAATAGTAATAACCACTTTTTGAAATTTTATCTTTCAAAATGGACCTCATTTTTGGATTCGGAATACCGAAATTAGCCTAGGGTGAAATTTTGGTATTTTTCTGAAAACTTTCAATTTTTGATTAATAGTGAAACCACTAAGTGGTAGGTTAAAAACTGAATTTTGCATAAAACTTAATTTTACCGCTTCTGTGAATGGAATTTCAAAAATCCGACAAACACGGTTGATATCAGTAAGTAAAATGTGGTTCACTGAGATAAAAATAATTTTTCGGTGAATAGTAACTTTTTACTTTTTTTTACCGCGGTTAATAGTAAATAGGGTAACAAAGGGTAAATATGATATTACTATTTACCTAACACATGTCCTAATTCTATTGGATAAGTGTAATTCAACCAAAAACAACCATATGAATATAATATGACCATTTAGGTCCACTTGGATTAGATTATGACATTTAATATTATTTTATTTAATGAATAGTTAAAATAGTTAAAATCAAAGTTTAATAACTAAAACATTTTTAATATGGGGTTATACATAAGATAAGTTAGACTATAAATATTCATTAGAAAGATAAAAATATTTCCTACATAATTATATTTTATTTATAATTTTTAGACTTTAAATAAATTAATTTATTTATGACACAACGATGATGCAGTAATTACCCTTTTAAGGAAATGTTAACATAATTGATGTTATAAATGCTCAAATAAATGTAATTTGAGACTTTTTATAAATTAAACTAATTTTCTAGGTTACTTTGATATATTATTGTTGATTTAATCAACTTGGTTCGAACATATAATTCTTTTATGACTTTCACAAAAATCATATATCAAATAGTGTCAAAATTGACACAAAATAGTTTTTAAATCAAATATTATATTATTAATTGTTATTTTATTCATAAAAATCTAAGGTTCGGCCAAATGACTTAGATAAGGATATATATATTAATAATAAACAACTTGGGGTTCTATTGGGATGCTATAGTAAGTTTATTAAGCATATAGTGTAAGAAAACAAAAAGTCATGGTAAAAGTTAAATTATTTAACTTAGAGTTAAATCTAATTGATAAGGTTAAAATAATAACCTAAACTTGTCTAAATCCTATTGGTTGATAGGATTTAGACCCATCCCCACTTTACCTTCAAAATAAGACCCTTTGGAACCATTATAAACCGATTTTGTCTTTAATATAAAATAATATTTTGAGATATTCCTAAGGTGCCCCTCTCCTCCCTTATAAAAGGGCACCTCCTCCCCCTACTCCTCACACCAATTTGAGCACTCAAACTCGTCCAAACCCTGCAAAAATCCCATCTCCACTTCCATAGAGTAATCCTAGAGGTCCTGGTCTTCTTCAAAGACCAATCTTAGTTCCCTATGTGGAGGATTCAAAGAGGCGTTTCAAAGAAGAGGTAATATCCATTACCGATCTTTTCAATTACTTTCTTCTTAAACTTATTCTTCTTTAGTTGTTTCATGATAAATTAATAACATAAGTATTAATTACATACTGATATGTTATTATAAATATGAAACAACCCTAATTCACCTTCTATCCATCCTACGGAAAAATGAAATCACCGCGCGTGCGTACGTACGGAATACCGTCTCCACGCCGTGGTGTAATCTATTTTCCACCATCACCTTACAAGGATGGGTATATTGGTGTAATGAGTAACTATATATGATTATTATAAAGTGATATTGATACTGAAATAGTATAAATACACTTAAATACAATTCCACGATCATGGGAACAATATCATCGCTCATGCATACGTACGGAATACCGTCTCCACGATGTGATGCAACTCGTTCTACATGATCATCATTACATAGTAATTATATAAATGAATTGAATGAATAAATATGATATATGTTACACTAATACCATTCTGGATATAAGGTATCTATAACCTTAAAAGAAGAATAAGAATTTATTCGGCAAAACATGCATAAGAACAAAAGGCAATAAAGACCCGAGTAACAAGTAACAATGAAATATTACTAATAAGAAGCTATGAATATGACCATATATGATATCATATCAATATGTATGATTCTGTAATAAGTCAATAACATTATTTAAACCATTATACATGAGCTTCAAACACGTACAAAGCAAATCAGACCTAAGGTAAGGGGAAATATCACAATCTCATCCGAGATTGTTTATACTTTGGTATTTACTAGGGTGTATTTTATCATCCACATCCATGTTCCCTCAATATGAAATATTGTTTCCATCCACTTACAATAGTTTAAATCCAATTTTACCCTTCGGTGAGTTTTTAGTAAAGAATATGAAAGGAATCTTTTGTCGTTTTTTTTCATACGAGGTACTTTTGGACTTTTCCGAAAAAAGTACGAAGAATGTTTTTTTAACTTATACGGCATGAATGGATTTTTAAAACATTAATTCCAAGAAGCTTCCTTTACAATTTTCAAGTTTATTTTTAATCAACTTATTTTATTTTATAATTGTATGACATGTTAAGACAATAAAAGTGTTTTTGAAGAATAAAGGATATTTTCCTCAAGAATGGAGTTCAAGTGTTTTATCAAAATTATTTTCAATCTAAGATAATAAAGGGTTCTGTTTTTATCCCTATTATTACATTGATTTGATTATGTTGTGAGGGAATTATTTTTATGAAGTTATTTACCTTATATTATTTGTTTTATGATGTCATGATGTTTCAAGAATACCATGTTTGTTATATGTGTTATGCGATGATGTGTGATTTATGATTATGTGGCACACATAAGAAAGGATTCATTATAAGATGGGTGGGACCTATATCTCCCTCCAATACATTGGGTAACGATTTATATCTCATGAGATAGACATGTCTGGAACGGAAGGTTATTTCGGTTCAGTGATACAGGACTGAAACGAGGAGTGAACTCGGTTCAGAAATGGACTTTGTCCGCTAAGATAGTCTTGGAAATGAGTCATGACTAACAAGAAATGATTTTACATGATTATGTGTGCATGCCACAAAGATTCATGTTTTATGTTATGATTATCGGGATCTCATTTTCACTTCTATGATTTATTCCATGTTAAGATATTATGATCTCTTTTACAGGTTATGATTTTCAAAAAGATATGATATGAATTTTATTTCCTTTATTTGCCCTTGCTAAGCATTTGAGCTCACCCTTTTATGTTTTCTTTTGCCCAGGTCAGAAAGATGGATATTAAGTAGAATATGCTAAAAGGGACCCTAGATATGATGAAATAAATGGGAGACACTGTAGAAGATTTATGAACCAGTTGTTTATGTTTCCTAGTTTCTAAAGACACTATACCTATACGGTCCTTTGTGGTTTTGTCCTATGTTGTAATAAGTGTGCTTAAATTTTGAAGTATTAAAAATGTATGTAAAGTTTGGGTCATTATATCAGTAGAATCTTTTCCTCCATGGTCAACCAGATTGTTATTATTTCTCCCTAGAGCTTTCTTCAAATATTTTGTTCTAGATACTAGTTTGATAACTTTTATATCATGATAAAAATATTTAAACAATGCCATACCAACTTGATGTGGTGACAAAACATGGGAAAATATTCATATGAAAAATTTACATTAGTTTTGAGGTCATTTGAAAGAAAATTTAAGTATCTAGGTAGAGGCTATTCTATATTTATTTCAACATGCACTCTTTCTTAAAGACAAATATTCCCACTAATAGTGTGGTGATCAATCATTAGTGTGGTTCCAATTCAAGTTACCATGTCTTTTAGGATTTTCAGAGCCAACAAACCTATGTGGGTCTATGGATCCTTTTCTACACCTGGGAAAATGAATGCCTTCGATTAAAAGGATTAAAATTGACATCCCATTCAGAGAGCCATAAAAAACTAGTTTCAATCTATGGTTCCCTACTTAGAAAACTACCATAAGGTCCTCCTTTCATTCTAGACAAACATGAAAAAAAAATTTCTAATTGGGAAGAGTTTCTACTTTAGAAAACTCTAATAGTGTGAGATCATCACCTTCAAATTCTCATATTACCAAAGCATCATTCATTTTTCATAAGAATACTACCTATTTCTAACATTTTATCATAAAATACATTTATTTATGTTATTTTAAGATAAAATTTAATCTCTATATTGTAGGTGGTTTTTATTAAACTACTACCAAATCTATATGTAATTTTTTTCTATCCCAATTCTTATTCTTTTGGACACATGTTATATACATAAAATTATATCATATGTGTAGTGGATAAATTTCTATTGAAAACATTTTTCAATATTACACTTGAAATATATGGGATTTACATGTCTGTATTGGTATGCCTCTCTCATATTCTTCTTTCAAGTGTTACCAAAATCATTGTAAAAGCCAATATTTTCTATGGGGAAATCCCATCCAAATTTTTGGTAAAGTAAATGTGTGTGTAATTTAACAGAAAATACATCCCTACCTAGATACTAAATACTGGATGAGGTTTTGGTATCGATTCACCTTGGGGTAATCAACATGAAATGGGTTGGAAGGTAATTTACTCAATCATCACCATAATGCTTAATGAGTTGTCTAAAGACTACACAGCTAGTGAGACTCTGTTAAGGATTAGGCTTCAAAATTACTATAATTACTTAATGAACTAGAATAACAAATTTTTCAAAAAAAACATTTTTCTCTATCCAATGAAAACCATTTAACCAAATTACTATATTCCATGGATAACATAACATATTGAATATACCATCAACCTTATATCTCATTGAGGAGAGTAGGTCATGTTACATTATCGTTACCCGACATCATCAAAGATGATTGAGTTTTTCCCCTATACATCGATGTTATTTTATTGAATTGGGATGTATTCGTTTTTTATATATATCATTATATAAATTAACATGTTTAATTTAGTAATTGGTTCATTAGTTAATGGAATTAAAGGTCCTGGTGACTCTAATGGGAAATTCATTGGACTCACTTAGGTGGTCGATGGAGCCTTGAATTATATATCCTCTTGATTCATCAATAGATCACATGATACAAAATAGGATGGGTTTTAGTGTTAAATTTTGCAATAATATGATAGTTTCTTACAAAAGTCCTTGAAATTATGTTTTAATGTCTGGAATTATGTAATTAATTTATATGATATTGATAAATATTGGTATCATCCCTCAGTTTTAGATGATTATATATTCATGTTATTCATTTAAAACTGCCATATCAATTATTCTATGTTTATGATATGTAACATTTTGTTGTATTTTACTCCTTACAAAAAATATTAGCACATCATTTTTTCTTTTCCTTTTCGTCGGAATCCTAGATGATAACTATATAAAATCTCCAATAATATAGTTGAATGTAAAATTATGTTCTCACGATTTTATCATGTAGTATCATTTGTCATCCAATGTTATCTGTTCAAGTGTATATTTAATCTACATATAATACATTGATATTATATTCTACATAAACTCTTTTAATCTATACCATAATGGAATATAACTACCAACTCTTGGTTATTAGTTTCCAAAATTTTATATTTGTTAATAGAGAATGTTTATTTGGAACTATAGAAGATAGATTAAGAGGAGCCTAGTTAGTGAAAAAAAAATCTATGAAAAAACACCATGATTTATATAAATCACTCAATAAAAATAATATGAATTTTATTTTGTAATTTAATACCATGGGTTAATTATATGTATCTTTTTAAAGAAATGGAAACTAATATGATGAATGGGAATCAGAGCAAGACCCATAGTCAATGAATAGATATCCCCCTATGTAATTCATGGAATATGGGGTTGTGTTTAAATGGATCATATCAAAATTAGGGAGTTCAACTTATGTAATAAAAAATAATCACTCCAACATATAGTAACCTGTTTTTTCATAAACAATTACTACAAATATGGTGCATTAATTAATGCAACAACCACCACCGTTATTCAGTAGAACTACTAATCCATTGGTAGATGAACAATGGACAATGTTCTTGGATAATATTTATCTCAAATAGAAAAATATTTTAATGAAAAAAGGCTATCATATAGGTCTATAACATAAAGGGAGATGTGTAAAAATTTTGGACTCTGATTCTGAACACTGGAGAGAAAGATGAAAAAAATAATGTGCCACATGGGACATTTAAGGAATTTTTTATGAAAAATAATTTCCTCATGAAAAAATATTGAAAATCGGAATTCCAATACTTAATCAAAGATAAAAAAAATTATAAAATGTTATTGAGTAAAAGGATAACATTAAATGTTTATCTAGATATGTTTTAAACTATGTGTATTGATCATAAAGTAAGATAAAACAATTTACGGATGTGTTAAAGATGATTATTTCGTTGGAATTTGTCTCTCTGACATTTTCATCATATGATGATATAGTCTCAGGTCTTATCAAGACAAAATATTATTTCTCTAGGATGTATATTTTCATGGGAAATTGGGAGAGGAATAGGTTGTTTGAGAATCATTGGACAAAGAATGTAGAAAAAGAGAATAAAGAAAGGATTGGATTTACCACATGGGAAAATTGTGGGAAGAAACACCGTAGGCCTTGTTGGAATAGAACAAGTGTTTATTGGAAGTGTGGAGAAAATTATATTAAACTCATGAATGTGTGGGGAATAAAAAACCTATTTATTTAAATTATTTAACTATAGGGAGATGTGAGATTTTGAAAACCAATTTCACAGTCATTAATGGAATTTGTTTTAGAAAATTACAAGTGCTAAAGTCTAGGCTTATGTGATTATAAAAAAAATTAATTATATGTACTTAACATTGTGGTGGTTTCTATGATTGTATACCTAAATTTAAAAATCATTTAATTTCATTATATGTCATCCTAAAATTTTTTATATTCCATTTTTTCAATAAAAATAACAGATAATTTCATAGAAAATTAGAATGTGAATTATCAATTAACACGCTGAGTGAATGTCTTAAAAAAAGAAATAAATCTCAAAAAGTTCCAATTATGATTCATGGTTGTTCCCTATTTGAAATCCTAGTCATTATAACTATGATCTAATTTTATATAATCCATGATTTGTGTGGGATTTTAAATTATAATGAAAATATATTTTTTCCGACAGAAGGATATTAAGATTTCAGAAGGTGAGGTGGAATCTATATTCATTAAAGGGGAAACCTCATCATCTAAATAATGCTTGGATCCTCCAACAATAGCCTCATTAATTAAATTATGTTAATAGAGGAATATAAATCATGATTAATGTATAAAGAATTTATCCTATGAATATTGGATTTTCAATGGTACAAATATTCATTGATGTTTTTTCAAAAGAATTATATTGTAATCAAACAGAACAAGTTTTTTTATCTAAATTTATCTAATTTTTAATTCAAGGAATATAAGTAATACTCCATATAGAATGTAAAAACTAGAGTTTGTAGAGTTGGATAAATATATTCAAGAGTTGATATATAAGGGGTTTATATGCACTAATGTTTCTTTGTAGGGGACCCATGTTTTTATCATGAAAAATAGGATGGGCCCTTGAGACTATGAATCAACTATAGAGAGATCAATTCCATTAATACAATGAATAAGTATCTTTATAATTATGTTTAAAATTAATTCAATCAACTTTAAGAATACCAATAAAATTCAGTGATTGATAATCAAATTTGATATCATCAACTAAGGGTTAAGAAGAATGATATAATATGGATGAAATTTCAGAGAAAGATTTGGCATTATGAGTTACAGTAATTAATTTTGGATTAAAATACGCACCTTCTATCATTATAGATATGTAGAAAAGAGTATCCATGAATTATCTAGATAGATATTTATTTGAATTTAATGAATACATTTCAATATACTTTAAGATATATTTTGATCATGAGATACTTAAACAAATACTTCTATGCACCATCCAAAAATGGTACAATATAGAAAATATAATAATTTTGAATTTTAGATCAAAGAAGTTCCTTTTTGGGCCTCATCATCTTAATGTATATAATATTTTTTGACCCCTTAATGATAACCATAGTTAATCTATGTCATACATTGATTAACATAAATGGGAAAGGATGTTTCCTAGGTTTAGAATGTTTTTATTTGTTGTTTTATCAATATTTTTCTTGATTTCCCAACTCATTAACCAAGTTAGAACAAAAATGGGTTAAAATAAAATGGTTATGGGAATTTAAGGAATATTTTGAAGAGTTAAATAGAAGACTAATTAATGTACCATTGTTGACTTTATCCTTCAGTAAAGAATCATTTGTAATATATAGTTATGAATCAAAGAATGGAATTGTCGTGTCATTGTGTAGAATGATACATTGATTTTCTATGAATAGAGGACGCAAAAACTCCATGAATTTTATTATAAAACTCATGAAAATGATATAAAATTCCTAATATTTACTTTTAAATTATATATACACAACCTCTATAGTGAATTATGTGATATATATACTAACCATGGGGGTTTAATGTATATCTCCTCTTAAAAGGATCTCAACATGGGGCTATAAGGATGGATTAAACTAGTCAATAAATATGATTTCTTGATACAGTACCAACATTGTATGAAAATAAATTTATTTTTTTATTTTGAAGGATGGACAATGGGATTAAAAACATGATTTATAATACAAGGATCATATATACAAAGATCTAGTGAAGACGAGTGTGGTGATTTTTAGGCAAGAGGATACATATTTTCCTTATCCTAATATTTTTAATCCATCCTTACTATAAAATATAAAGATGTCAAAAGAGGATGAATAGATATTACAATGAAATATTAAGGTACTAAATGATGGTAAATTGATAGTTATCATTTATAGAGACGAATTGTGGCTGTTTGAAAAAAGATTATGAGTTCCATCAGTTCCATAGCTAAAAAAGAAACTAATAGATTAATCAAATAGATTAAATTTATCTATACATCATAGAAGAATATGGATTTATTGTGATTTAAGAGATAACTTGTGGTGCTATTGTATAAATTTGGAGATTTAATACTATATGTTTAGATTATTAGTATGTTAGTAGGTGATGGTTCAATTATATCATCCCAAGGGTGTCAAAAATCCCCATATATTATGTATAAGGAAGGTTGAAAATGTTACAATGGACATCATCATAGGACTCACAATGACTCCAATGAATAATTATTCTATATTGTTCATCATTGATCTTCTTTAAAAGACTATTTATTTCATAGAAATAAGATAAGATTTAGGACATAAGTAACATTCTCAACAATATATTAATGAAATCATTTGTTTTATGGGGAACCTATATCAATTGTATTTGATAATTACCTTTGGTTTATAAAAATATTCTAGAAGAGTCATCAATTAGTTCTTGAGACTATGATACATTTAAGAACTTATTATCATCAATATGTTGATTTTATTACTAAAATAACTTTTTAAATATTGGTATACATTCTAAAACCATGTTCTCTTGACTTCTAATATATATACATTTAGTTTCTACCTTGGCAAGAATCTGGACACAATAATTTCTCCCATTTTAGTATCTAGATGGAAACATCTAAATCATTTTATGGGATGTGGTCTCATACACAAACATGTGATAGGAATGTATAAAAATGATGTTACTTGAGTTAGGTATTTTAGAAAAGATTATATTTAATGTATATACTACTCATGATCATGTTAAATAAGTTGAGAGTGGAGAAAAGTGATATGTTGATAATTGATGTAAATACATGGATTTTAAGGTTAGTGATTATGTATTCATGGGGGTTTGACAATGAAAGGGAGTTGAATTATTGGGCAACGAGGGGAGTTATACCCTATGAATATTATGATTTTTGAAATAGTGGAAATAATATGATCTATAGATTACTAATTCTATGTAACTCCAAACCATTAAAAAGTACATTATATCTTCTATGAATCATTAATTAGGTTATAAATCTTTGATCCAATGTATTTGATCACATTTTTGGGAGTATATTCTATTACTGACTTGTATTATGTTGATGATACAATCTAGATTATTAATACTAAAGAGATATTATTGATGAATTAAAAAACAAGATTGGTGGAAGTCATATTGAAGAATCACTTTCTAGAAGAAAAAAACCTAGGATCATAAATAATATATGAAGAATGATTACCAAAATTTTCCCAATAGTGAATATATACCCCAATTTTGAGGAAGAAATTATTCAAAGGAAGATAATATAATATAAGAGACCCTTTTGTAGTAGGTAATCACCAAATCCAAAATAATCATGTAATGTTCCTTTTAATGATCTTTTATTCGTGATTTTATATGCATGATTAATTTTAGAAATTAAAATTGAACAAAATAACTTCATATTTTAGCTGATGATGTCATATTTTTCTTAGTATTAATTTCTTATCATTTTTTTGAAAAAGTTGATTTTTAGTCAAAAATTGCGGTTTTCAATAAAATTATAATTTGTATTACATTATCATTATATAAGAATGAAAAATACGTTTAAACAAACATTCATGTGAACAAATATAAATTTAATATATAAAAATATTAATTTTAAAATATTATTTGAACTTATATATCTAATGTCTGTCATTTATTAAACTAATAAAAATGTAACATTAATAAAAATAAATTTCTTTCGGGATTTTCTTTGAAATGGGTATTTTAAAAGAATTTTTGGTTTCAGAATGCCTTTAATGTCTTTTATAAATTATTGATTTTAAAATAAATCAATTTATTTAATTAAAATCTCCATAAAAATTTATCTTATATGTAATTTTTAATATTAAAAAAGTTATTTTTTAAAATACCATTTTTTCTGATTAGGGGTATTTATTTTAAAATTTACTTTTGAAACATATAAAGTTTTAATTGATAATATTTTGTTAAAATTTGAAATATTAATTAACAAATTAGTTAGAAGGGTTAATCTTCATCTTTTTCATTAAAATTAATACCCAAGTATGAAATTAATTTCCAATGTAAAATTAAATAAATGTAAAAGTAAAAAGTTAAAACAAAGAGCCCAAAAAAACTCAATATTTTCTGTAAAGAAGTGGATGAAGTTATTTTAGAACCACATTCATTATCCCCTAACATTTTTTCTTTATTATGGAATTTAACCATGAATAGTATCCTTGAATTATTGAATATTTATGGACAACTCCCAAAACAATATTTATTCTCACTCATCAAAGGGTAATATCACCTCAAAATAAAGATTTACATTCAAATAAAATATATTCAAAAAAAATAAAACTTATATCCTCCTAGAACCCAATAAAAAGTGTATATTCTTCCTATAACCATTCATGTGTATAGGACTGTCATTTCCATGGATACATCCAATGAAATTTCAAGTCCCCGAAACGAGTATTATCAACTACCAATTGTTTCTACATTATTATCATATGTAAATATATTATAGACTGAATAATATAATTATATTAGTATCATTTATATAATTTAAGGTTTCTATATTAGTTTTTATATTTATTTATCCATTCATCCCCTCCATTAAGAATAAGGAAATAATTATTCGTTCATACATGTAGACTACTCCCACCCTAAGATATGATATTAAGTTTTTTCACCACCAATCATTTATAGTTAATAGATTGTATTTGTTGCTAAAATGTGATTTTTACGATATAATTGTAGTTTTGGGATGAAAAAATAGTTAAAATATTAATGATAATTTCAATAAATCATAATCAATAATTAAATTATTTAAAACATGTGTAATGACACGAAAATATCTTATTCAAATTATATAATATTTTATTTTCCATTACTTACTCTTAGAATTTATATATAATTATTATATATAACTCCAATAAAAACTAAATAAGATCATTATTCTTCTATTATAATGATATTAAAACCTGACCACCTCATAATAATTCATTAAATCATTGTATGTTTATGATTTGTTTGGTTTAACCATCAACATGAAAAATACAAATAATTTATTTCATGAATTACTATAAGAACATAATTCATACTAAAGTATTATATAACATTGTAGGGTATGATTTATTTATTCTATTTTTTGAATAAATATTCAATACTTTAGTTAATAAAAAACACTTCGATCATTAATAATGATTGAAATATTTTTATTATTGATTTCCTCTCTAATGATAATGAATAAAACACTCATGAATTTTTTTTGAAAAAGATAATTTCTTATGAAACATCCATAAAAGTATCTCTAATTACCTAATAATGAATAAAAATTTAATTAGAATGAAAATAAATCACTATTATGAAACTAGTGCAAAAGATAAAAAATATAAACTCTCAATGATAAAACAATGAATATTTAATGTATAGAATGGATATTTATGAATATTATGAATGGTAATGGATATTATAAAGGTTATGAATTGGTTAATTAATTAATCTATATGGTGATATAATGTTTAAAATAATATCATGGAATTCATGATAATTGGTAAGCGATTTTTATCTCAAATTATTCTCTTTTAGACAGGATTAGTATTATGAAGAACACTTCCTTTAGGTTTTGTACATACAACCTATTTGAAAATATATATCATGAAATTCCCATATTAGTAAAATATAAGAAAAATAAGACATAACATTCATTGGTTTCATTATTGAATTTCTTATGATGCCATATTTAGGGCTTTCTCATATCTATTTTAGTTCTGTTGGACTCATGTTACATTCACCTACTATTTTATATTGTGAGGAGAATATAATTCCATGGAAGACTTTTATCTATATTACCCATGAAATTTTATGGGATTTAAAATTCAATATTTTTATATCTTTCTCTAATATTCTTTTGATTCAATGGTTTCAAATTTTTTTATAAAACTCAATCATTCCCACTTTGGAAACACCATCCTTTATTTTGGAATAGAAAAATTTGGGGTTATTTCCATGAAGATTCAACTATGACTTGAAACTACATAGTGGATGCGTCTATAGAATTGATGCACCTAGGGATAACCTCCCTAAAAATTGGTTAGTTAAGAAATAAATAAATCATCAACCTGATATATGATTACTGGGCCTAATAACACACACTTGCGGAGACACTCCTGCGGGATAATATTTAGAACATTACGACACTATTAATGCTCCCTGAAAAATTCCATTTCCTTTAATTGATTTGGTATCCTACCAAAGGAAACTATTGAACCCAATTACTATATTACATTTATTACTCAAAAACATCTGTCTATCATAACCCTTATATTTATTTGATGCGGGAAATCAATGATAATTTGATTATACCCCAACAGATTTAAGGTTATAAATGAATATTCTCCAAGAAATCATCAATATTGTGTTAAATATTGAAATATTTTATTTTTCATATTTTTCATCATATAGATTTCATTGATTTATTTTGTATGTGGAACATTGTGGAATACTATGAATCATCTTTATGGATCATATGGTTATATCATTTGACTTAATCATGTAATGAATGGGGAAAATAGTTTCATATCCCCTCGATCCCTCAACAAGTCTCATGTGAAAAAAATTTGGGTTATGGTGTATTCCACATCCCATAACATGATAGTGTCTTGAAGTATGGACTGGATATTTCATTTTTTTCCTTCTATTTTTTATTAAATCTATGTGAGATCAATTATTTTTATTATCCATATTTTAATTTAATATTATCGATAAATAATTTCCTCAGTTTCTGTTGATTATGAATTTATGTTATTAATTTATTCAGGCCATATAAATTGTTCAATGGTAATGATATGAGTTATTTCACATTATTCCACACGTTATTGAGAATCTGAGCTAATAATTATTTATTTCAAATTACCAATGATACATAAGAGATAACTACGTATAATTGTTATGGATATGGTGGAAGGGATAATCATTTTCTTATAATGTGTTCATATTGTATCTTATGTTTTCAAATGTTGTGTGTGTGTGTCTATTTTTCCAGAAAACTAAGTTATTAGAACCTTTTGAAACTCTTTTAGTTGATAATAATTATGTGACAAAAATAATGAATCTATGTTCATAGTTTCTTGGATGTGATGCCTTTAGAAATTCAATCCATCTCTATTACCTCCCATTAATATCTTTCTTCATGAATAGGTATTCAAAACATTTTTTATCCATATATATTTTAAATTATTCACCGCCAAGGTAATGACAATATATATTGGATATAAATTTTATTTATAATAGATCAATATAATTGGTTATATAATTCAATTCATGAATAATTAATAACCAGTATTCTTATGTAACTACTCTAACTTTCTTATAATGATACATCCAATTACCTTTTTTGATGGATCAATATATATAATGTCGATTCCCGATAATAAATTCAAATTCAGTAAATTAACAAATATCTTCTTAATAAATAGATTCTTTATTTATATTCATCTAAAAGTTTGAACTTATCTACTATACATTTCAACATTTCTGATGCATTAGATAATTGATAAATTTATTAAAAAACATCGATAGTAACCAAAAAATAAAAATGAAAGTACAAACCTCAGTTATATTCCATAATTTTGTCCATTCAATACCTACATTATTCTTTGACAGATGAACTGATATTCCATCTTTAGAGACAACATGAAATTTAAAAGATCATTTAGATGCTATAATTTATATTTTAAAAATTTCTCAGAAAACTCTTTTTCTCTAAGTGTCTTAAAAATGACCCAAAAATGACTCTAATTCTCTTCACTTCTTTTATATAATATCATGATATCATCAATAAATACCAAAAAATATCAATATAATCATGGTTTACTATTTTAATCATATCTATAAAAACAAAGAGTACATTACTCAATATATAAGGAATAATTGTACATTTTTAAGGTCAATTCCTCATAGAGAATGTTGTTTTTGGGATATTATCCTTATTTCCTAATTTTTTATGATACATAAAATGAATATAAATTTATGGAAGATATTTTTATACTTTTATTTGTTCAAAAATTCTGTAATATACGGAAGAGGGACCATGTTCTTTTTTTGTAACAGAACTGATTTCCAGGAAACGAATTAATGACATCATAGAAATTTATATCTTATTATCAAAATGAATATGGTCCCAAAGGTCAGGAACTTTTGAATTTTAATAACTTTCCATGAAACAATTATATTGGTTTCTTTAATTCCACTATTTTCACTAATTCCTTAATATATTAAGTCTTAGATATAGGTTTTCCATCAATGATGATATTAATATAAACATAACTTCATTATCAGGTGGATGTATGATTAATTATTTATAAAACAAATCAATGTATAAATTCAAAATTTCCTAAACCTCTATTCAAATAATACCTTACCCATTAATATGTTTTTTACATTACTCTTTTATCTTTGAATATCATTAAGTTGTAAAACTGAAGTTGGATCCAAGCATGATTCAGATGATGTAGTATCTCCTATAAAGAGATAGGATACGACATTTACATAATTATTTGTAATATACTTCTATTGGAAGTATATTTTTGCATTTAAATTTCAAATCTAATCCTTACAAATTATTATACCCTAATCAAACATGGTTATAAAAATCCATTTTGAAAACTGGGTATGACTATGTGTCATAATTGGAACTGACTAACTTATAATTGTTGTAATAATATTTCCCCTTGGAGCATAGATTGAAAACTCCCTTGAAGCATTGACTGAAAACCCCCATGAAGCATTGATTGAGTATATCTTATTTAGATTCTAGATAAATATCAAAAAAATGATAAGTGTGGAATATATAAATGAGTTCAATGTTCTAGAATAAAACAAATATCTATATAAATATTATGTTATAATCAAATTACTCACCACAATATGTCTATGAATTTCAACCACATTTATAATATTCTCATAATCACTGTCTCTCCAACCTTAAGAAAATATTTGAATGTTTCCATTGATGCACATGCAAGTGGTTTGAATTATTCCCCTTTTATTTATGGATGAAACACTAGAGAGAAGTGGTTTGTTTATTTCTATTCCATTAATGAGACTTAGGAACCATTAATATTAACATTAAATATATTCATGTTCCCTTATAATAATTTCCTCTATTTTCTTTCACTAATTTTCACATGCTGAAAATCCCAACTTCCCTTTCTTCTTCGTTGAAAAATTTCATTTTTTTGGTTCTCATATGAATATTTCTTTTCTTGAAATACCTTACACATATAATATCTATATATTTTTTTCTTTTCAAGGATGGTACATGATTCGATATGATCATATGATGAAAACATTTTATAAGCATTTTTTATGGAGACTTAGCATAATCCTTTCAATGAAATGGCTAATAAATCTTTCCAAATCATGTATATAGTTCACAAAATTCTATGATAATATTATATAATTACCATCATTTTCAAAAACAATTATTCTCCCTTTATCATCAATGTGAGTAACATTTTATCCCTTTAACCTTATTTCTAATAATGATGGTATTTCTTAATTAATACCACTTAAAAATTCCTCATTTGAATAATTTTGTTTTCATCAATAACATTAGTGTTCTACATCAATGACCAATTTTTATCAACTAATATATTTGGATAAAACTCTATTCGGATAAAATTTTTCTATTCATTATATTCCATGGGTTGAAATATCATTTTGATGGACTTAATTCATTGTTCATCAAACAATGGGTTAGTTGTTTCATTTAATGATGGATGTTCATTCAGATTGAGCTATCCAATATAGGTTAATGATAATGTGGAATATTAGGCTTCTCTATAAAATAAAATTAATAAATAATAAAAAAGTTAGTTTACTTAATATGGCGATGATCTGATCATCCCCAACACCATTTGTATTTGATTACTCAGCATGTAAATCACTACATTTACAACAAGTGTTAATTTATTTACTTCTAATAAGAATCATTTCTATAAAATGATACATACTGAGTAAGATCATAATCATCATAAATGGTGATCCATAAAATTAAAATACATATGATGGTGAAATATCTCATATACCCTAAGATATATTCTAAATTTTCATATTATCTATATTCATCTAAAATCTAATTCCAATGGTTCCTATTAAAATTTTTATGATTCTGAAATTAATAACCCAACTCCAATAACCAATAATTAGTATTTATCTTTTACCTTAGAATAAGATTCCATTTATTTTACCATAAAATATCACATAGTTTAGTAGTTTAATGAAATCATATATATATAGGATTCCCATATTAGATTATAGATATATAAATATTCCACAATAAATATTCTTGAAAACTTTTAATGATTTGAAATATACTACTTCATATCTAGTTGAAATGAAAATACATATATGATACCCTTGGAAACTAAGTATGGGTGACATATATAAAAGTATACAATGAGTAAATAATGAATAATAAATATAGAAATGTTGATAATCAAAACACATCTAATTCAATCAACAATGTCAGATAAGTGAACATTCATACCAAATATCGACATATAAATCACATGGAAAATAAAAACTAAATTTTTAATAAATGAAATAATAAAAATTGTGATTTATTTGTACTGATGTTGTCTTTTCCTTATTATGATTTAAAATATTATAAATAATATTTTCAAAGCTAGGTGCTATGTTAGAATAGTATTCCATGGCCATAGGAGGGTCTGCCAAGATATAATAAAAATATTAAATATTTTATATCACAAAAATATAATTTTTTTTGAAATAATATATTAACACCAAAATTCAGTCCTGGATCACAAAATATAAAATCTCTATTATATATGGAATGTGGATTTTATATTATGTGTGAATAACTTTTTGTTTGTGTCGGTTTTTTAGGTTGAGTTCTATCACGGGAATATTAAACATTAAAAAATTATCTAATTTCATTATTTTTTAATGCCCAAAACTAAACCCTCTTTTATAGAAGTACAGTTATGAAAAATCAATGGTGTTTTCTTGATAACCCTAAGGAATGATAAAGGTTCATTAGGGAGGATTTTTGGATGATTAATAAAAAATTAGGGTTTTGAAATAGGTAATCCAATAGTGCATAAAGACCTCACTATTGAGAGAAAGGGTTGACTTTTCTTCATCATGTATTGATCCAAACCTATGTTTAGGAGTTTATTTTGGTTATATTTATCTAGTTTTTTATCCCATGTCAATTTATAATCATTTAACCATATAATAATTTATTTTTGGATCAATGGTTTTTTATGGTTAATGATATTTATTTATCATGGATTATTTTATCATTATTATTCATTATAATGATAATATATTTAGCCAAACACAAAAAATGAACAAGGAATGTCCCACTTATTTTTTATATTTTTTCATAAATCATTCTTCACACATTCATCGTGGTTATTTTCCTTCAATGAATTTTTGAAAAATAAGTTTTAATAGATCATTTTGAAACAATTATTTAGCACACCAGATTGATGTTGTATGTTTGGATTCATGATCAGTGGTGAAATCACAGTGAGACAATAAATACATACTATAATATATTGAACATGATCATATTGGTGACCCTCAATTTGTATCTGTTGGTATTTCTATGATGAAGAGTGACAATGGAATAATAATAATCATATTTCATGGCCATAATCTTGTCACTAAGGATAACAATGCTTGGAGGACCGATGATTCTTGATTATATGTTGGACTTGTGGGGGAATTGGTAGTAGGAGAGGCATATGTGATATGCATATAACAATAAGGATTTTCTGATAAAACTCTGACTACATCATTTTTACTATTTAAAACTAACTCCATGTGGACACTAATAAATGAATATTGTGGTTACGTAAAAGATAATAATCACATACTATGTGGGCCATGCCGCACACCATTTGACGGATGCCTAGTGAATCGGCATGTACCCCGGGGGGACAAGTGCATTGAGATGGACTGGTATATGGGAATATTTAATGTAGATGGGAATGGTAAGGGTACTCCGACATGGATATGTATGTGGGAACAACCAATTTACATTGGCACAACTAGAGTACACAGGTATGGTTGTTGAACATGGGAACCGAAAAGGGAAAGTCTGGTCTTAGCAATACAAGTCATTTACTCCTATTACCCACCATTTACTCTTTCTAGTAATGTTTGAGCCCCTATTTCTATTCATTATAGAGACCTATCATTTTCTTATGTTCCCCTATTCCATCGCTATAAGGTTTTAGTGACGATTTACATCATGGGAATAGGAAGTGATCTTTTCTATTAGATTAGTCTCGAATGGGGCTTCAGAATCCCTCTATGTGTCATTGTCTGTGACCCTCTATTTTCATATTTCTTTAAGAACTATTTCAAAATATGGTGTGACCAAAATACAAAATTTTATGATTCACTTCATGGAATTTTATTCTAGATTGGGTTTGGTATACCCACATGCCCAAGGTAAGATTCCCTATCTATGTATCAATCTAATCTCTATTCTGATTTTTACATCTTTGTGTCATGATATAAAAAATTATGACATCTCATATTCTATCTATGTGTGTTATCAGACTCATTAAGTGAGTTATCATGGGCTATAATTACATTGAATCATCAAAAAACATCCTCAGATGACATCATGTTTGTAACCATAAATTTTGACTTAGTGGCCTTATTAATTATATCTGGTTTATTATTTTTATAAATAATATTATTATTGAAATAAACTTATGATGATGAGATAACTACACTCTTGATGATTTATTTTATATCATTTTGGGGTTTCTAAGTGGGTATTTTTATATTCACCCATACATGGGATCATTCCACACAAGCAGTGTCTCACGTAGATGACAAGCCTTTTGACGGTGTTGTAAGTGGACAAATAGCAGGTGGAACATAGTTGGGCATGATAGACCATGGCACATACCAGGTGTTTTATTTGATAGTATTTCATTCCATTATAGATTATTTGAAATATTATATAGTTATGTTTGGCACTTTTTCCCACTTATTATTTCATATATTTTCACATAATCTAATTTTGGGATACATATGTATCCATTAATTTGGTTATCTATTTTATTTTAATCATTCAGTATGGGTTTAGTGTCTTGGATAATTGTGTGTGTGTAAATATACAATAGTATAAGTCCTCCCATGTGTGTTTTATACCAAATCATCACTTGTATATTTCTACTATACTAATGATGAGACGTTAGGGTTTTACACTTGGATTATCACCATCTCAGTGGGAATTAGTAGGTCAGGTCATGACAGAGTTGTATTAAAGGGAGTTTTTTCATCCATGGACCAGATTTCAGTGATTTTTTAGCTATGAGGATTTGTATGGGGACTACAGGAACATTGTTAATTTTTTTTTGAGTTTGGCTCTAAGACTAAGGACTCTAGTGTTGTTTTGGTACCTAATATATCACTTCATAATGACTCTAACAACCTTTTTTTAGACTCATCACATGTGTGTGATAGTTATAGGGAAAATATTGTTACATGAATTTTATAGGGATGAGTTTTGGATATCATGTCCTTCATGATTAAACTCACTATATATTCTCACTGATTGTGGTATATATTGTCTATTTTAAGATGCCTCTATGAAGACTGCTATCTAGGATTCCACCGCTAGATTTGAAGGATGATCAGCCTCATGTTGAGGCTTTACAGTATGGACTTTTTCTCAATGTAGTTCCTCTATGTGGTTTTAGAGTATTTCCAACATCCTTATAGTAGAATGTTTTATATGTATTACAATCATATGGGGTGTGAAAGTTGATTTAAAATCGTGAGTTTCTCACACAGTGACTTCTTAGGTTTCTAGGTGATCCATACCACATGGTAGATAAGGAAAATCTTGAGGTAATTACATGAATCTTCATCTTCATTATGATACATCCGAACTAGGTGGTGGTCCTATTGGTATGTTTTCTTCATGGATTTACTATTAGATGGTGGATTCATGTGACATTGACATAGATGTGGTAAATCATTCCAAGAAAAATCATGAGCGATATTTTAGAGAGTTGTTCTACCAGTATACATTGTGAATGTTTTATATCCAAGAGATTATATATATTCATCATGGTAGTATGAATGTCGATTAGTATTAATCATTGTTCAATAACCTATCATGAATCTCCATTTATATGGTTCTTGATTCCTTATTCTGAGCATGGGCCTTTGAGAAGGGAATACACTGAGAAAACAGGGTAGGATTGATATTACTTTCCATCCGTACCTATGATATTGTGTTTTAGGGGGATTTAGTGGTGGGGATCTTTCTGGACAAGTAGATGCTGATAATTAGGGATGGTAGTGGGAACATAGGAACTGAGAATTTGGGAATTGGTAGATAATGGCGGAAACAAGAATCCAAGAATATCATACACATTAGGTGACAGTCTTGGGATAGAGTGTTTGTGGATCACTTACCTCATGATGGTTTTAGTTTGTTGAGATATATTTAGTTATTCTACTGGGATTATTAGGGATATATCACATGGGAATATCCAACCCACCACGTTACTAATAGAGATATAGTCGATGGACTACCCTGGATGAGATAGAAGATAAATAAGGGTGTTTCACATGGAATAGAATGGTATACAAGAGTAGATAGAGTAGCATAAGGTGGTATATGATTTTACATGTTCCTTGAACCACCCCCATGTGTCCCAGACTAGGTTCATGTAACATGTGGGTACAGACAAATGAAAATTTAATAAGTTGGGTATTGTGACCCAAAGGATTTTGGATGATCAGAGGTAAAATATATATCTTTAGTATTAATTTTCACCTGTTCTAGCTACTCGTTCCTTCCTACATCTATTGTTTAATACTGAGTGATTCTGGTTCAGTGCATGGCTTGAACCTTGCACATAGATATTCCAATGGTAAGGGGTTCATTTATCACAAACTTTTATATATAGTGTATTATTACTTTAGGAGGAGAGATATTTTTTTGGAATATCCTTGTAGTAGTGATGAGGCCTGGTCGCATCATCTTAGTGATGGAATATGAGTCCATAGTTCATTTAAAGATTGACTATTTTTGATTGATGATGTGGTGTATTCATGGTGAAAGGATGATGTATTCATTTGTTAGAAATAAACCCATTTTGAGAACGATGGACAAATACATAGTATAATATAACCAATTACTCACTAGTTTAATATTATAACCCTTGGAGAAACAAATTATATTATATATTAGTTCTCTATAATGTTGGTGGAGTATGAGGATGTATTTTCTGAGAATGTGTCAGGCTTACATCCCTATCGATAGATAGATTTTTTATTACACATTAACCCCAAGACTATGATAATATCATAGCAAATATATCTAATTAATCTCATAGATATTATTGATCTAAATGTGTTGTTGGTAGATTTATAGTGGAAGGGATTTTTCATACCCATTTTGTAAACCTAGGAAGACGTTGTTTTCATTGCCAATAATCATAACATGAACTTTTTGGTGTCTGTGTATTATTTCCACTCTAATTAGGTTAGCCTAAATAATAATTATACCCTATTTGGGATTCATGAAATCCTCAACCAATTCATAGAGGTGAATTAGTTCTCAATGATTATCCTAAATTCAATCTATAACCATCTCTGAGTTAGAAATGTGTTTATATAGAAGAAAACAATCTAATATTGATATTGTCATTATGATTCCTTTTTTGATATCTTTTTTCATCGAAAAAACACTATACTATTCACGGGAATCATGAAATGGATATTTCAACCTTTCAGGGATAAGTTTTTCATTTTATTTATTGATGATAAAGTTGTGTATTCAGCTTTATAAGAGTATCGTGTGAGACACAATAAGATGGTCCTAGACCTACTCTAAGGTCACTAAATTTATGGTATGTAATACAAGTTTTAGGTATAGATTAAATAGGTTCACATAATGGGACATATCATCTCAAAAAAGGGTGTAGTAATAGAGCTGATGCTAGTTGAGGTAATGTTACCTTGGGATCCACCCAAGAGCATGACTGAGGTGTGGAGATTCCGTGGGGTGTTAGTCTACTCTCAGATACTAATTCCCAATTTTTAACTAGATTTTAGAAACTAGGAATACATTTACTATAAATTATAATACCATCATTTGGACGAAGAGGTTCATGTAGTCTTTTTTGGAGATACAACAATTTATGAAGAGTGTCCCCATCTTTAGACCACCAGAGGAGGGTGATGAGTATGTTGTGTCATATGATGCCTCCAAGACTAGTCTAGTATGTGTTTTGAACAAGAGGTGGGTGGTGATTTCCTATGGCTCCCATATTTTTGAAGAAAATATAAAAACATTATAACCCATGATCTTTAGATTGGATCAATGGTATTCCCCCAAATTATATGGTGACACTACCTTAGGGGTGAGTGGTTTATCATCTACTCCAACCATAACTTACCCAAGTATATCTTAACATAAAAATATATAAATTTAAGGATGTGGTTATGGAGATATTACATATAGGAATATGGATTTTAGATATTATTTACTCAAGGTAAGGGAACTATGGGGGTACATTCTCTTAGCAGGAGATCGTGTTAACTATTCTTGAGTGAAAATTTGGAGAAGTTGGCCTTCTTTTAGTCATCCTTAGTAGATGAAAATTGTAAATATTGACTCCAATTTATGGGTCTTACCATTCGACTTCTATAATGTGTTAGGGAGGATCATCTATGTAGATATTGATTTTGAGGCCTTGTGCACATAGATATCCATTTTGCATTCCCTTGGTGGATTTTCTATATTATTTGAGAACATCGTCTTTTTCACAGGGTGGCCAATGTTACCAGTTACATTATGTGGGGATGTTTTGATGTAGTTTCATATGTTCTTTTTTGTGGTATATCATGGTGTGTAAAATATGTATCAGAACATTTTTTGTCAATTTTGGATTCAGGGAATGGATACGGGTGTCTTAGAGTATGTATCTCAGTTTTTCACTTGTTAGTAGGTGAAGGTTGAGCACTGTGTTCTAGCAGGATTGGATTAACCCATTGATTATACAAATTGATGTGAGATAATATATCTATGGACTTCATGATGGGGCTTCCAGAAAAAAATTGATGAAGTTATTCTATCAGAGTGATTATAGAATTACACACCATGTCATATCACTCACGAGCTATCAAATAATAGATTTCAATAGATATATTAGGAAGAAATTATGTGTTCAATATAGTCTATCATTATAGAGATCCTGGGAAAGTCATTCCACACCATGATGATTTGTTCACGTCAGGATTATCGAGTGGATTAGATGAGACCTTTGGGACTCAGTTTTAAATGAGAAAAGAATTTATCTCTAAAACAAATTGATAAACTAAGCATACCATTCAAGTTATAGACCACATACTTTAGAATTTCATGTTATACATTGTCTATGATTAGGAGGACCACCTTCCATTGGGGAAGTTTGTGTACAACAACAACTATTATTCCACCATTGGAATTTCACAACAAAAGTCTTTATACAACATACCCTATAGGGCACCAATATTCTTTATTGATCTAATAACATTAATTATCATCTTCCTAGAGTTAGTTTGAGTAATAAAGAAGAATGTGTTGAACATCTAAGATCCACTGAATTCCTCTTTGTGTCATCAAATGACTTTTGAGGACCAGTAATGACGGTCTTTGGTGTTCGAGGAGGGAGACCATGTGATCCAAAAAGACTCACCGAAAAATAGATTATTGATATTTAGTCAAGGATTAATGTTTTAGCTAAGGTTCATTGGCCTTTCCAGATAATACATAGAGTAAGTGATATGGTCTACAACATGGAGCTACAATTGTTGTCAGACCAGGTAAATGATGTCTTCTGTGTGTCACAGTTAAGGAGGAATCTGAATGTCCCATTTCTTTATATTCAATAGGGTGAGTTGGACATTGACATTAGTTCTAATAACACAAGGTATCTGTAAGAGATCAGGGGTTAGTATGGTATTTTAATTTATAGAAGTGCGATTCTCTTGGTGAATGTATAGTGGTGGCACATGGATCTCCAAGAGGGATCCTAGGTTTAGGAGACCATGATGTGAGCCTAGTACCCATATCTTCTTTAGCTGTCCTATGCTATCTAACATAAAAATCTCTGAGTTGGGAATAATGTAGTGACATTGGATTTCTATTAACAAGATTTTCACTAATTTGAGTAATGTTTATGGAGTCATCAACTAAGTTAGAATGGGATTTTGGCGACTAGGGTGGCTTAGTTTGGATATAATATCAATTTTAAATATTTTATATCACGCTTGAGTCGGTTTTTTGATATAATGGATTAACTACTGATTATAGTCTTTGTAAATTAATCTTTGATCATTATTATACATTGAACGTAGAATTTACTCTACAAATTACAAAAATCTTTTTGTGTGTTGGGTGTTCGTCTTGAGTTCCATCATTTGAAGAATAAATTTTAAATAAATTATTTATTTTTTTCTCATTAAAGCCTAAAATTTAACCCTTCTATTTATAAAACTATTTATATAAAATTACAATTGTTAGACACATAACCTTATGGATTTATACAGTATCATTTGAAGAGGAATCATGGAAAATAAATGATGGAGCATGGATTGTAAATTGTATTTCCAATGGTGTCTATTGATATTACGTACAAATAGCAACATGGGAAATATGCTCCTTTACAAGATCATTCCAAACATGAGTTAGGTAATTTTTTTTATATTTACACAATTATTTATCCTATATCAGATGTGAATAAATTAATCTTTCTATAAATGATTCATGGATCACTATTTTTTTCTATTGATAATATTTTTTTATTTGATCTTATTATTGGTTCTCCATTCATCATTCTAATGGAATTAGATAGTGGCCAACCTGAATACTGGACAAGTATTTTTACTCTTTTAATATTTTTTTTGTTTTTCATCCTCCCCTATTCATTAAACATTCATCACTAATGTTTCCCTTGGCCATCATTTTGAAAAATACCATGTAGGAATTTGTTGTGAAACCGTTATTTGATGCCACTAATTGATTTCATTAATTAGGCCTCCCGATCGAGATGTAATGATAACTATGGGAGATTAGAGATATAATTGTTGAGTCAATAAGGTTTTCCTTATGACTTTTCCATTTTTTCATACTTGGGAGAGATTATTGATTCAATAAGGTTTCCTTATGACTTTTACATTCCTACTTGTTTGAAAATCACAAACACCTTTTCTCAAGGAAAATCTCATTTTACCCTATGTTTTTCTTCTATAAGGAAAAATTTCCTTCATCAAGGAAATTTATTGTTACCATGTTTTTCATAGTTCTTTATCTTGTCTAAGTGTAAAATTCGGTTTCATGCAAAGAACCTCAGAATCATATAATACATAGATAAAGAGAATTCTATTTTCAGACTCCAAGTACTGACTCCAAATTCTTAGAATTCTTATTATGAACTCTTCAATGTTCTAACTCTGAATTATTTGAATTCTAGTTATGAAATATTCTGCATTATGACAACTATGTCTTAGAAATCTAGTTATGAACTCCTCGGAGTTCTGACTCTGAATTCTGAATACAAATTCTGATTACAGACTCTTATGAATATTGACTCTGAATTCATGTTACAAATTCTTCTGTGTTCTGAAACTGAATTCAAGTAATGAATTACTATGAGTTATGACTCTGAATTCTAATGAATTCTTGACTCTAATCATTGTAATTTATTGTTCTTAATTTTTGTGAATAAATACTCTGAATTTCCTTGAAATTCATTCTCCAAAATTCAATAGAGTTCAGCATCCAAATTACATAGAAAATAGAATACAAATATCCTTCTATTATAGACTCTAAATTCATTTTTGTTTAGACTCCGATCTTTTATTTTTTTTATTCCTAATATCATATTTTGTTTATGTAAGAATATTATTTTGTACACTTTTTTTTGTTATAAAACGATTTCATGCATTCAGTTACTAACTAACCATTGTTTGAGTGACACATGTACATGTCCCTCTGAAATTCAAGGGAAAATATGACCGTTGGTGGAGTTATCCGACTGTTGGTGGTGTGCCTATAAATAGGAGCTCATTTGAATGATCATAAAACATTTTGAACACTATTATATGACTCTAGACATGACATGTTGTTGAAGTGATTTATAGGGAGAGACTCTAATGCTTAGTGCATACTGAACTTTGTGTTCAGATATTCTTTTTGTGGCTCTGATTATTGCTGTGTACAATGGAGGGCTTCCGAGGATTGGAAAATAGAGGTGCCGACTACCTTGAAGTTGAGGGCTTCTTTGCTGAGGAAGAAATAGGTGTTGACTACCTCAAAGTTGAGGGCTTTGGGGGATAGCAAGACATACTCCAGTCATCATATCGAGGGCTTACCCTAGTGTGGGTAAGATAAATTTTCTTGAAATTATAAATCAAGGATCCTTTATCCAAGGTTTTTGGATGCCCTTCTCCTTAGGTTATATGATTTACTAATTGTTACTTCTTTTGTTAAAAGATTTCCACTGCATTTTATTTATTGAGGAATGTATAACTATGTTATACTTCCGTATATTTATATAATCTGATTTAGTGATATTCAATATGCTTTATGGTAGAATCTTTAACTTTTTAATCTTTTATTAAGTTTCATTTTCCAGAACCATATTTTCAGATTCAAATTATCGGAATCATATTTCCAGAATCTAGAAAGTGTGTAGAACTATATGTTTTGTGAATTACCTTGTTTGACCTTGTTAAACATAACCATCTTTAAAAGTTCCAAAGGAATTTTTAAAGAATATAATTCACCCCCTCTTGTATTTTGAGAATCACTAGATACTACATAGTGTATCTATATTATTTCGATTATACATTTGGTATTATACAATACATCATACTCACATTCCATCGTAACAATTAGTATCAGAGCTCTTGATAAATATGAATTAATCTCATTATTAGATTTAGAAGATAATTCATCTCATTCTTATTCTCTGAATCAGTTTTTTGGACTCATAATGTACTGATTCATTTTTCCTTAGAGTTACTCTTGTTCTATCTTTTTCCTTGCTAAGGAATATTTTCTTTAATTACAAACATTTTCTATTTAACAAGTTTTTGTGGAAATATTTTTCTATAAGATGGTTGGAATCAATGTCGGTTCCATACACAATCTCAATCCAAAAAGACCACATATTTTTTTTGGTAATGATTATGAGTATTGGAGAGATCGCTTGAAGACTTTTAATATCAATACTAGAGTGGAAAATGTTTTTTTGGTTACTGGAGGATATAAAATCCATGACAAGGAATACAATACCTTTACCAATCAAGAAAATCATTAATATCAACTGAATTATAAGGGACACAATACTTTTATTTGTTCAATAACTAGAAACGTATATAGCCAAATTTCATCTTGCGAAGTAGAAAATTGTATATAGAATAAACTGTAAGTTACTCACTTTGGAACTTCCAAAGATATTGAAACTAGAAGATCGATGCATAGAGCTGAATTTCAAGGTTTTTTATTTCCCTATAGAGAACCCATATGTAAGATACAAAAGAGATTAATGACTATTGTTAATAGTTTAAAATACAAGGGTGATAAAGGATTAGAGGATGAAGCTCTTGTGGATAAGATCATAGACATAATACCAAATGAGTGGGAATCCAAGGGAACTTTTATTGATGACAACAGATAAGTTACTCATATTTCTCTTGATGAAATTTTTAGAACACTTCTTCAACACAAGAATAGGAATAAGAGAGATGCTGATAACCTGAAGAAGAATAATGGTAATAGAAGTGTTGCTTTTTCTATAACATCAAATCATATGAAATCCAAGACTGCTGAGAGAGTTACTAGATCCAAATATAAGAAGGTTGTTATTGAATCTGAATCTACTGGAAGTGAATATTCAGAGATTGAGTTTGCCAATATTTCTCTAATGAGGAACAAGATTGTTGAATAGAAGAATATTCAATCCAGATATAATAAAATGAAATGAAATATAAGAATGATTCAAAAGTCACTTGTTATGAATGCAGGAGAGCTGGACATATAAGACCCGATTGCCCTATGCTTAATAGAAAATAATGGAATGAAAATCATTCTGAGGGAAACAAAAAAAAAGTACTACAAAGCTAATGCTAATAAAGTCTTGAAATCTAATGACACCTAGAGTGCCAGTGGTGGTGACTTTTCATATGAATCATCAGATTACAAATCTTCTGGACAGAAGAATCTTGGTCTAATAGCTGGACTACCTATTGAAAATCATTGCTTGATGGCTAAGTTACACAATGCTGAATTAATGAGAAATGTTTCTTTGAGTACAAACTACAGTTATAATAAATATTATAACTCATCAGATGAACAATCTTTTTCTGATGAAGATAACACTTTTCCTACCTATGTAGAAGTTTCTAGGTTTTCCAAACACCTTGATATTGGGAACTCAAAACTCATGAAAAATCATGGCAAAGAAAATTCTAAGAATACTATTCTTACTAAGGAATTATCAGATCTTTCTAAATATATCAATAAGAAAAATATTTATTTTGAATGTATTTCAAAAAATCATGAGGAAGAAAATTATGAGAAGAATAAATGTCCTAAAGATCTAGAAAACATAATTTCTAAGAAAAATGTTTTGGAGCCTAACTCTAGTTCAAAATCAAATGATTTGGAATAAAATAACGTTGTTATCAAACTAAAATCCAAAATTTTTTACTTGAGGAAGTGTTTGTAAAACTTTACCTTAGATAAGGAAAATTTTGATAAAATGTATTCTCAAATCTGACCTCTAAGGATAATTTTGGATTTGGTTACAATATTCTTAAACCGGTTTTTAGTAACAATTACTTTGTTCCTCAAAGTGCTCCATTCTATGATAAGTGTTAGTGCAATAGGCATTGGGAAAAAATTGTACCTTAAACAAAACTCAGTCTTTAGGAATTCATAAAGCCTGTTTTTCTAAGAATATATCGGTGCCTAAGATTATGCTTTCTGAAATTTCCAGATCCAAGAATGTTTGGGCTCTGGAAGCCTAACTCTTTTATTTTCAAGAAAATAGAAAAGTAACCACCAAAAAATAATTGGTACATTTATAGTAGATGTTCCCGGTATATGACTGGTAACCAAAACTATTTTGAAAACATTATCAAGACAAAAAGAGGAAAGTAACATTCGGAGATAATGCTCAAGGGGAAATTATTGGTATAGGTATCATCAATGTTCTTGGAAAAACATTAATTGAAAATTTTTTATTTATTAAGGGTCTTAAGAACAGCCTTATTAGCATAATATAATTATTTTATGAAGATTACCTTTGGAATTTTATGAATGAAAAGTGCTTAGTACACAATTCCAAGGAATAGTTTATTCTTTCTTCCCATAGGTAAGAGAATGTATACACTCTAAACATAGAATACCTTAGTATCCAAGATCTACCTTTCCATAGTGCAATGGAAGATAATTCTTGGTTGGGGCATATAAGGTTAGGTAACTGTAACATTATGATCATATGAAAACTCTCAAAGGAAAGACTAGTTAAGGATCTATCAGACCTTAGCTTTGATTCTTCATAAGTTTGTGATCTTTGACAATGTGGAATGAAACATAAATCAAATTTTAAATCAATCAGTGAAGTCTCAACTAACATTGCATTATAGTTAGAGAATATTGATCTTTTTTTCCTACACAAACTCGAAGCATTGGAGGCAAGTATTATTTATTGTTTTTAGTTTCTGATTACACGTAATTTACATTGGTGTATTTTCTATCAAAAATGTCTGAAGACATTTCTTCTTTTAAAATTTTTAGAGCCAAAGTTAAAAATGAGTAAAATCATCCATTGAAAAATATTCATAGTGATCATGGAAGAGAATTTCAAAATTCTGATTTTGAAACTTTTTGTAGTAGAAAAGGCATTACTCACAACTTCTCAGCACCTAGAACCCCTCAACAGAATGGTGTTGTTGAAAGAAGAAATAGAATTCTTTAAGAGATAACCAGAACCATATTGAGTCAGTATTCTATAGCCAAATATGTTTGCACTGAAGTTGTAAGTAATTCTTGTTTTATTATAAATTGAGTTTTAATTAGACCTTTTCTTAATAATACACCTTATGAGTTATAGAATGGTAGAAAACCTAGACTTTCCTAGTTCATGTTTTTTGGTTTAAAGGTATTCATCCTAAATACTAAAGATAATATTTATAAATTCCCACCAAAATATAATGATTTAATTTTCATAGGCTAATCCACAAATTATAAGGATTATAAGGTCTTAAATAAAAACAATTGTACTAATGAAGAGACAGTACATGTGAGATTTTATGAAACTGGTCCTTTTGTTTTCAAACATCCTCAACCTACATCTTTGGATGTGTTTTCAAAAACTGATTATCAACCTTTGTTAGAAGATCCTTCTGATAAGAAAAATGACCAGGAAAATGTTTCTGAAGCACTTACACCAGAATATTTCATACCCTATGTTGATAAATAGGTTTTACAAAACCCAAATCAGTTGTTTCTAAATAATCATCCTAGTGATAGCATCATTAGTGATGTGAATCAACCTATAAGGACTAGATGTACCTTAAGAAATTAAGTATAACATCTAGCATTCCTTTCCCAATTAGAACCAAAATGCAGTGATGAAGCTTTAGGTGATGATGATTGGATTAAAGCCTTGCAATATTAACTAAATGAATTTGAAAGGAGTAATGTTTGGACCGTGGTTAAGAGACCTAAGGAATCTTCTGTTGTTGGAGTCAAATGGGTCTACAGAAATAAGTGTGATGAAAATGGAATCATTGTTAGAAGTAAAGCTATATTTATTGCTAAAGGCTATAATCAACAAGAGGGAATAGACTATGAAGAAACCTATGCTCCAGTGGCTATACTTGAATCTATTCATATCTTAATTTCTATTGCAGCATTCTTCAATTTCAAACTATTTAAAATAGTTGGGAAATGTGTTTTCCTTAACGGTTATGTTCAAGATGATGTTTTTGTTGAACAACCTCTGGGTTTTGAAGATACAAAAGATCCTTATCATGTTTTTAGACTTCCCAAATCTTGGTATGGACTTAAGCAATCCCCTCGAGCCTGGTATGATAGACTCATAGGATTTTTCCTTCAAAATTTTTATGTTATAAGAAATAAAGATCCAAACCTTTTTTAAAAAATTTGATGGTTTTCAAAACCAATGTTTTACATTTTAAAACCTAAGTAATATTTTTTCTTTAATTAAAACCAATATTTTTTTATTTCTCGTCAAATAAGGATTGAGAGGATCCAATTTTATTTTTAAAAGGTTGAAAATTCAAATAAAACTCTTAAGGTAATTCGTAAACCAATATACTTGATTCTATAAAATATATTTGGAATACATGGGAGAATAAAAAATATTTCACTCTAAGACTCCTCTCTCTTCCACTTATAAATACTAACCATAATAATTCCACCTCTCCTCACACATTGTGATTTTATCTCAGCCAAAAAATGTAATCTTACCACAAAACATTTATGCATGTACTATAGTTTTTTATCTAATCAAGAGACCAAGAGTTAAAGGAATAATCAAATTAGAAAAGGAATCTTCCCATAATGTAAGGTAATAACTCTTAATCAATTTCTCATTTCCATTCTATCATACTTTCATTATTTAACTCCTCTAAATATAGTATTCTCATACTAATAAAATAATCTACATAATTATTTAACTGAATTTTTATTATGTTAATATAATAATAATTATCTACCTTCTTCCCTTTAATTCAAAAATTAAATTATCACCCATATCGTTATCGATGTTCTGCCTCCATGGATGATGTATTTAATTCTTTCTTAGGTTATTCATTCTATATATATATTATTGTAATTATATAATATTGAAATATACTCATTATGTATTATATATGTGTGTATTATATTTATACATACTTTTTTTAGGGTTTATACATGTTTTCCAATTTACCATCTAATTATTTCATTAAAATAGATTTTAAGGTAGAATTATGGTTCATTATTACATTTAATCTTTCAATAATTTTAAAAATATTCTTTGAATTATTCAGAAAGTAATATCCATTTTTTTATAAAAATATTCACTTTGAATACTAGTTTTATGGAAAATTTAATGTTCTCACCTTCATTAGGGGGTTTTACAAACCCTATAAAACATAATTTAATAGGTTTAGTTTTATACCTACTTTCCCAATCCTTTATTATTATATTTCATCTTAAAAATTTAATATTTAAAAACCATACATGTTTTTAAAAATATAATGGTCTAAACAAATTTAGTTCTTTCTACACAATATTTTTTTTCATTTTCAGAATACCATTTTGGGGTGAGGGGGAACCTCACAAAGTCACCTGCATATATGATTCAAACCAAGTCACATTCAAATTATAAATTCAAATTTTGAAATTGAAAATCTCAAAACACGGGCAAAACGAGCCGCCCGAGAAACCCTTCATCGAGGAAAGCCATGTTATCGGGCTGCCATCATCACATCGTTGGCCTTATCGTTCCATCACTGACACTGTCATACCATCCTCACATCACCGTCATCATCGATATCAATAGTTCTTCACCGTCGGCCTATCAGAATCTGTATTCTCCGATGTGGAAGACCATTATCATCATCGTTCCTCGCCAACGACAATCGAAGCATCCTCACCCGACCTCTCGTAGCAGATCGCCAGAAAATAAAAAATATCACAGATTCAAAGAGGACCAAAAAAATCACCAGATAAAACCAGCGCAGAATCAATCGAGAACAGGAAATAGAAAAGAAACTTCATCCTTGCCAGAAGCACCAAGAAAGCAACCCAGCAGAACCAAAACCATAAAACCATCGCCTTCATCACCACACACCAAATTTTTAAAAACACAAAACATCGGAAACAACAATGTTGCCCGAAGAAGGTCCTAGTCCATCACCAAACCACCAGATCAAAACCACTAACCAGAGAGAAATCATCACCTCAACGAATAGAATCTTTCAAGAGCCAAGAAATAGGCACTGCCATAGCTTTTAGAACTGCGCCCGAACGTCATATCTACCAAAAGCACTCTCAGACATCGCTAAAAGCAACGACACCACCAAATTTCAGCATCTAAAACCCGAACCCTAGTCCGCATCACGATGTCTTGTGGAACCCTAGCCGAAACCACATGCTAGAGTGGAATGGAGGCCATGCAACGATGTTCTACCCCGAGGATGACAACGAGTCTGTGTGACACTGCCACTGGAAGAAACCGCATCTCAAGAACGCTGAGAGGATTGTTGATGAAAAGATAGGCCTACCGGGGACTGGGAAGAAGAAGGTGATGGTGAGGGGAAAACCTAGATCCGTAGAGCCTTTTACGAGCTCATACCCAAAATTACTCTAGGATCTACTATTGTGAATCATTATGAAATATTATTTAGTTTTTTTAGATAATATTATGTAACTCATTCATTATTTTTTTCATATTTCATAAGCATATATATTATGTATAATTTCATTATGTTTCCCCCATCTGAGAGGAGTATATATTATATGATGGTTATGCCTAAAATTATAAATTATGTCAACTAATTGGGTAATTTTATCATCTCATGAAATACCATGTATGGTGTACATGCAATATTCCAAGAACACTATGCAATGACTTCATGAATGTGAGCCTTTACTTGTACATATAATTTCATGTTTTATATTTTCTCATATTTATTTGATTCAATGAGATAATGATATCTACTAGTTTATTCCATAACACTAATGAGATTATCAAATTTTAAAATATTATTTTTCCACTTTACACTTAAGTTATATTTACATGTCATGTTTTTACCCTTAATGGGCTTTATAACTCAATCTTTTCATTAATATTCTACAAGGTTATACTTTTTAGTAACATAAGAAAAATGGGGGTTTGGAGAGCCATTAAATATTGAAATTATTTATATGTTTTTATTCCAATGTTGATGTACTACATATCTAATTTCCTAAAGACACTATACCTATTGATTTATGGGTATTATTTTACATGATGTTTTTTAAATATCATTTAATAATTTTTATAATAAACTCATGAAACTATAATATCTATCACAATCTATAATTTTTGGGTTTCTAAAGCATTTCTAGGAGGAATTTTTAGTTCGACATTACTTATTGTAATACTAGAATCATTATAATTTCCTCAAATAGATCTAAAACTCCTCATACAACCAAATAAATTTTTAACATAAGAAGCCTATAAATCTATAACCACTGAATTAACCTAAAAATTCACCATGATCATTAAATTTCCATAACACATTTTTTATAGAATTAAGAAATTTTCAAGATGCAATTGAACCTTCCAGAGTTTAAAGGTTCAAATCCATACTTTAATTCACATTTGTGTGATGAGATTTATAATTCTATTGAGTTAAGTGACTGTTTTAAAATGTGGATTAAATATATTGAATTGGAATTAATATACCTAATACAAATATTTAACTATTATTTATTTATGATTCATTATATGATTCGGTTACTTGGTGTTGAATTTGGTGACTCTCACTAGGTTGTGTTTTCAATATTAAATAGGTATTTATTTTATTCTTACATGTCAAGGTTTCTAATTATTAATTGTGGGTATTTCATTTAGATCCTTCCAAATAATTTTCCATTTTTTTAATGAATTAATACCCACTATTTTTAAATTTTGATGGAATTATCATGATTTTTATTTTTTACAATTATTTCTCATTAATTGTGAAATAGTTCAATATAAGATTTTTAATTGATTTTTTCATTTATAGACCCATTGGTAAATGAATTAATTTTTAAAATAATTGGTATAAAATGTTTATGTTTAGTCGAAAGATTTGGGCTATGTTTTGAATCATATGTATGATTTGGAGTATATTGAGAATAAATATCTAAGTCATTAGATATGTAAAATATTTTTGAATCATTTAGATTAGGTGTATGGTATTATTTATAAAATTTGAAATCATTAAAATTACAATATGTTATTTAATTGATAGAACATCTTAAATATAAACTTATATTTAAAATCTTGGTAAGTCACACATATTATTTATCCCATAAGATATTAAAAATTTTATAGATATTCTAAAATGTAAATCATGTGATGTTAAAACTCCAAATATTTTACTAATTAGGTTTTTTGAATATTTGTTAATTGATATATACGATATGAATCAAATTATGATTTATTTGTGTATATAAAATATATTTTTAAAATTTATCGGCATATATGTGGCACCGCGAGGTTTTTAGAATTATTTTTTCAAATTAATTTAATTTATTTGATTTTTTTAATTAATTTAACATAATGAATTGTTTATATTTTATGTCAAATCACTATGTTTAGATTACAAGAACTAAAAAAACATAATTTCTTTCCTTCTCTACATTGAAAACTGATGTTTTCCTATGTTACAGACAATAAAGACTTTCGATAATGGCATGCAAAACACGCATTGCCAAATCATAGCAAACAATAACACATTATTAAAATATATTGAAATATAGTTGGTAAATTATATTTTTTTAATAATATTAACAAAAATATATTAAAATAGGGTTTTCATAAAATATAAAATCATTTAATTAGAGAAAGATTATTTAAAAATGAACATAAGAACCAAATGAATATAAAGGAAGTATTTTTATATAAATCTATTATTATGATCACTTATTTTTTTAGCCATAATAAATTATATTAATTACAATAAGAAAGTAATATTAATTTAATATATATGTTTTATATCCAGAAAAATATTTTTGATATTCATCCAGTAGTTTTGGTAGCCATAAAATAAGAATAAAACCAATTTAACACATAAAACAAAATATTTTTATTAAGGCTGTTTCACCTCATTTTAATGGAAAACCATTTTTAAATATTATTTTGATGCCTTTATAGATATAAAAATTAAAAAAACATAATATTAAAATTAAAATTATTAAAATTATGTTAGGATAAATTTTTGGTTTTTGTAGCATGATTTAATTTTTTAATCAACTGTTAAAAGTCCATGATTTAAATTCAAAACTACTTTTTCCTATATTTTATTTATAATGATAAATTAAAATTTTATTTTCTTTTATATTTCAATTAGATAATATTTTTTCACTCAGTAAAATTTATGTAATTGGAATCAATTTCACATTGATATTAAATATAAAAACATTTCAATCTTTTGAACATTTCACATTAAACAAACAGTTTTTCAGTTTCTTCTATAGAATTAATTTCAAGTATAATTTTTTAAACATTTTTGATTGAACTATGTAATATGGATTTCATATTTGAAATAAAAAAGGACCAAATTAGTTTTTAAGAATAATTTCATTTTTATGTACAAATAATTTACCATGGTAAATAAAAATATTCGCCAGTGTGTAAGTAAAATTGTGAAAATGGTCAAAGATAAAAGGAAAATAATTAACATTCAAAAATATTGAAACCATTTTTTGGTTGGTTGAGGTGTGGGTCAACCCCAACTTGATTAAAAACATTAAATATGTATCTAATTCATTGAAATTGATGCCCTATAAATGTTTTTTTCTTTTAATATAAAATAATCAATAATTTAATCCCAAGGACCCACCTCTATTCAAGTAAACATACCACCCTCAACACCCTATTTTGACCCAAAGATGCTTGTAGCACCTAAAATATATGACCAATCCACTCCACCTCACATTCCCCATGACGAAGTGCTATTAGTCGCATAAAAAAGACAAAATTTAAGGCCCTCAAGGGTCTTCCATGGAAGGGATATTCAACAAGAGCTTTGAACACGAAGAGAGAGTATTAGACATATAATAAAGGAATTCTATCTCACATTTAATTTTCATGAAATATAAACCGTGTTCACCACCTATTACTTTTGATTGGATTATGTAATTCCCTTGTTATATTTTGTGTCATGAATTCATTTATCTTAATTTTATTTAATGATTCATTTTAATATATCAGGCTTATGATTTAAATATCCAAAGTGGTATGGGACGCTATTAATGTTTAGATAATTAATAATTTCTCCATTTTAATATTATTGATATTACTTTACATAAATAATTATATATATATATAAAGGTATTATCAAGTATTTTTTATATATATTTTTATGTTAATTCAAATGTTTTCAACAATAAATATTTTGATGGTTTTAATTACAAGATAATTTTGAAATCTCAATATCATCCAATATTGTTTATACCTAAGTATTTACTTGGGTTTATTTATCATCCATGTCCACGATTTCTAAATATTATTTTAGAAAATGTTTTATTATTCTTTTTTGGATGATTAAATTTATTTATACCCATTTTTTCTTTTCACTACATCGTTTGAAAATAATCTTTCTTTTATTTTCCGAATTATATACTTTATTAATTTTTGAACAAATATATGAGAATAATGTTTTATTTTAACTTATATGGAATGAATGGGTTTTTATGATTTCATGACTACTTATTTCTAAAATTCATGTCTTATAATGTTTCATAGTTTCATTCATAGATATTATTCTCTCTTAAAATTTTGTTTTATTTAACAAAAAGAAATTTCTTTTGAATAAGAAAGAATATTTTCTTCAAGAATAAATTTCATGGGTCTAATCATAATTATTTTCCATCTAATATTACATTCCTTAAAAATTAACTACTATTTATATGGTTTGATTATTCTTATTCTATTTATGATATCCATTTTTTTATCATGAATTTTCTTATGATGGAGTGATGTTCATGAAACCCACTTTACCCCTATGGTTATGTTATGGTGAGTGATTTATGTTTTTTTGAAAAAGGAAAAATTGATTTTTTTATGAGATGGGTGTGACCATTATCTCTCTATAGTGGATTGGTTAAATATGGATAACTCATGAGGTTCATATGTTATACATGAACCTAATTTAAAGTTCCGAATTCTATATGGGGACTTGATTTCATGTCCATAATTATATAAGTGAACCTCGTTTCCATGTCCATATGTTTATGAAAGGGGCTGATTTTATATCCTTAATTTAAGAAGTGAACCTGTTATTATTTATACATGTTCAAATTGTTATAATTTTATGTGTATGACCCAATTTCATTTTTTATATTAATTGAATGATCTTATGGATTAGGATCTTTGATTTTCATTATGATTCTTGTTTTTTGTTGATATATAGGGAATGATATTATAATGTTATGTTCACGTTCTCAAACCCTTTATTCTCTTCTTTTGTTTAAATATCACCATTTTTACCCTTATTGAGTATCTACTCTCACCACTTTTATATTTATTTTCCCAAGGATTTGAATAAGGGTATTAACTAAGACATGCCCAAAAAGGGGTTCTAGTTATGATGGATAAAGAAAAAGACCATGTATATGTTTTATGAACCTGTTGTTTTTTGTTTCCCAGAATCCAAATACACCACACTAATACAAACATTTAGTATATATTTTATTAATGTATTAATTATTATGAAAAGGTGATGTAATTTCCATGTACACCATGTTTGGGGTTTGTGCAGTTGGTATCGGAGAGAAAGTTTAGTTATCCTTTGAAACATGGATCTGAAAAAATTATTGAGATACCTATTGATATTTATAAGGATATAACAAGGTATATCCCTAAAGATAAGTATAACTATAGGTTAAAATCTCATAATTATGTAACAATCAAAAAGAAGCTATGATTAAACATAATGTGTCATAGATTTAAATATTATATGTAATTTCCCTTGGTTATTTGATTTTCTTCCCTGATAATTGTTTCTCACAATTTTCTTTCAGGTCTTAGTTAATAGTCGAAACTAGATAGAACGTGGTTAGAATTGAAATTTTTAGATGTGGAAAGTATATGAATTATGAAATTTATTTCCTAAGTATAAATCTTATAAAGAGAATTATGGAGGTGATATGAGTATTAGTTATACTATTGAGGATACAAATACATTAAATAGAATATGAAAGGTAAGGAATATTCTTGCATTATTTTTAAAATTAAAACTATAAAGCATTGTTAGATTATGGTTGATGATACTTAATACATTAATCATATTTTAGGAAAGACAATTATTATGGATCATGATTTATGGTTTGAGAATAGTGTTGGATGATTGAGGTTTATATGTTTTGGAAATTAAAGATTATGTTATTAAAAAATAATAAATATATAAATGTGTTCATTTTATGATTTTAATTAAGAATTGGAAAGGATATGTTGAATAGTTTAAAAGACCTAGAAAATTTATTTAAGGGTAATGTGATATATTTGGAGGAAACACGAGTCAAGGAAGGAAAACCCTTAATATGTCCCTTATGTTAGGATAATGCTATTTGGGTAAAGATATATTGGATATGAAAACGTAAATTGGATTCGACTAGTTACCTTGAAACTGGTTAATGATTTAATGAAATAAATGTTGTGCTATCTTGGATAGAGGATACAACTTTTGAACATATTAATAATGAAACATTCTTGTTTTCAATAAATTTATATGGTAATTTAGGTTATATACATAACTCAATAGAATACAAGATGAGGGTATTCATATGTTTGGAATGTGACCAATAAGAGAAAAATTTTGATATATGAGATATTAATGTTAAGAAGATGTAGTTTACCTCTTTGTAATGTTTTGTAGTGTTATCTCTCATAAGGACTATAAGGATATCAATTTATTAATAGTATAAGTTAATATACATATTACATTTGTTAGATTAAATTACTATTATGGGATCGAAATAATGATGTATATTCTCAATATACAAGATGGTGGTGAATTGTATACATTAAAAAAATTATTTTGGAAATTTTAAATATGGTAATGTTTAAAAAGTTAAACAAGATAAATTCACAAGACATCTGAGTTCTACAAACATACTTGATTTCAGAAATATGGTTCTGAAAATGAAACTTAAGAAAAGTTTACAAGGAAAAACATTATATCTCAAAGCGTATAAAACCTTATAAATCAATGTACAAGTATAAAAAAGTATAAGATGGTTATACATTCCTTATCAATCAAAATGCAGTGGAAAACAAAATTGAAACAATACAAGTAACAAGTATAAAATCTTTTTAACCCAATGTTTAGGGTATCCAACAACCATGGATAAAGGTCCCTTGATTAATACTTTAAACAAAAGTATGTCTTACCCACACCAGGGTAAGCCCTTGGTACAAATATTGAAGTCTGTCTTTCTATACCCACAATCCCTCAAACTTCAAGGTAGTCGGAACCTATTATTCCTATCCCCAGAAGCCCTCAAATGTTTTCAACGACATTCGATGTCGAACGAAGCAATTCTGAACCAGATGTTCAGTGCGAATAAAGCATTAAATTATCTCAATCTAGAAATAACTTCAGTAGCATGTAATCTCTAGATTGATCAACGTGTTGTGTTATCTTGTGAGATCATTCAAATGAGATCTTTTTTATAGGCCCATATTCAACTGTTGGCTTCATTCTCCAACAGTTATAATTTTCGTTGAATTTCAGAGGGACCTGTATAGGTGTCACTCAAACAATGATTAGTTAGTAAAATAATGCATGACATCATTTTATAACTCAATCAAGAGTATGTAAAATATTTTTTCTCATCCAAATTCAATTTTTTAGAGTCTAAGGAAAAATAGAATTGGGAGTCTATGTGAGTAAACCTTTAGATTATATGTTACAAGAATATACGAATTCTATTTTTCAAGGATTTTGGAATCATAATTATATAGATTTCGGAGTCAAAATTATGATAAATTCAGAATGTGAATTCTGTGGAATTCAGAGTCTGAATTCGGAGGAATTCAGAGTAAGAATTATAAGGAATTCATATTTGGAATTCTGAGGAATTCAAAGTCTAAATTATTAGGAATTCTGAGGCGTAATTTTGAGTAATTTGTACTACGAATTCTGAGGAATTTGGAAATTGAATTATGAGGATTTCAGAGTCTCAATTTTCGAGGAATTTGGAGTTGGAATTTTAGTGAATTTAGATTCTAAAATTCAGTGAATTCAGATTCTAAATTTTTGAGAATTCAGATTCGCAATTTCAAAGAATTCAGATTCTGAATTTCAGTGAATTCGGAACCTGAATTCAAGTACTAAAAAAATATTACTTATATCTAAGTATTTATATAATTCCAGGGATTTAGATGTGAAACCAGATTTTTACATTGGAATAAAAAGAGATAGACAAAAAATATGAACAATGAAAAACAGGAAAGGATAAATTTTCCTTGGGGAAGGAAAATTTTCCTCATTAAGAAAAATCATGGGCAAATGAAATTTTCCATAAGATATAGTTTTTGTAACTTCGAAATCATGAAGTAATGGAAAAGTCCTAAGGAAACCATGTTGACTCAAAAGTATCCACAATTTTTGAAAGCAAAAACGTCCTTACGAAAAAGAATATAAGAACATAGATATTTTTAATGGATAGTATGTAAAAACATATCTCCCTTTACTTATGGATAAAAGTAAATAGGAATAACTCCCACTTAGGCTTTAGAAACACTAAGGATCATATTTTGAATTTTCAAAATGAGATTTTTCATTTTCCTAGATAAGAAAATCTTCACTATGAAAATGCCCCCTTAGAAAAACTTCCCCTTACTTATGGATATTTATTCTTTAATAATTATTCTTTTTTGACATTCCATTCTCCCCATTTGTGATTTCCAAAAAGAAATATACAGAATATAAAGGAAATATAGTACCTAGAATATTAGTACTAAGAAACCAAAAAATAAAATATGAAGATAAACTAAAATTTCATTATGATATAATGAACATGTAAAACTGAAAAATACAACAAAATATTTGATTTGGAAATTATTATCCTCCATTCTCCTTCGGCATCAGCTTCTTCACTATTGTTTTTAACTTCTTGAGCTTATTGTGATCCTCTTCTACATGCTTGAGCAACTGATCCCGATCTAATGTTTTGTTCTCTAAGGATTTAATTTTCTGTTTCTGATCCTTAAGAGATTCTGCCTCGGCCTTCCGAATATCATCATTCTTATAAAGCTTCTCTTTAATCTCAATTCTAAGAACATCTTCCTTTTTACAACTCTAAGCAGCTGATTTTATCTTCCCATTCAAAATTTTAACTTCTTTCTTCTGAGAAGATTGTTCTAGAGTTATCTTTTCCTCAAAACTATTGGTGAGATCCTTGATCTTCACATCTTCAGTGTAAAAAGTAGCCTTGAAACTTTCTTTAAATTCATCAAAGATATTAATATCTTCTATTATCTTCCTTGACCATTTTGTCATCTTTTTGAATGATCTTTTATGAGCTTTATAGCTAATGATAAAAGTCCTGATGTCTGCCTCATGTTTGACACACTTATCCATTACAATGGATACTGAATCCGATTTTTGACATAATGAATGTTGAAGCATCTGAAATCATGAGTCTATAATGGGGAATATTGGAATACTCCAAAAAATATTTTTCAAAGACTGAACTACAAAGTCATGTCCAAGAGAGGATGATTCTGAATTCAAGAGATTAGTTAGTGGGGATTCCTTTTCTAATTCAACAACCTTCCTCTTCGATGAACCACCAAATTATTTCTACATTACCATTTCTTTGCTATGTGTATCCACAACCACCTATTTTCCATTATAATCCTTCGGAATGACTTCTTCTTGATCAGGAGATTCATCTTCACTATCTGATAGCTGAAAAATATTTTCTTCATAAACTTCTTGCTTTCGGCTCCTGCCTCAACATCCTCTGGGTGAATGAATTCATGATTGCTACTATCATTTTCAAACAACTTACCCACTTCTTCTACACCCTTCTCATCTTTCCTAGGGGTATAAAGTTTTGAAGACTCATGATTAAGAGTCCGGATAGATAATATCTCATAGGGAATCTCCTTCTCATGAGAATCTTATAATTGATTTATGATATCTTTGGTATCACCACTTCATTCTTCCTCTTCTTCTTATACTTTATCTTCATACACTATTTCTTCGACTTGATATTTTTCTGGAATCAAAAACTTCTTAACCATAGTCTCTTTAATGGTTCTAACAAAAACATTTATGGTACTATAATATTCTCAGAGGATTTTTCCACAACCTTTAGAAGGGATTTCACTATCTCATCCTTAGTCAACTTCTTCCTTTGTTTCCTTTCTTTTTCTTCCTTTTCTAGATTCACAGCAATCTTTTCCTTCAATGATTTTACCTCATCATAGTTCAGGTCAAAATTAGGCTCTCCTTCCTTTCTATTCTTCTTATCAACTCTGCACTTAGCCACTACATCATCAGGATATGATTTTGTGCTTCATTGTCTTTATAGGTGAGGATTGAGTTTCCTTGGCCACTGGGGTTTTTGTCTTCTCTTCTAGTTCCTTCACCTTCCTCTTTCTTCCACCATTATTAGAAGTTTCAGCCACTTCTGGCTTATTTTATTGAGCTTCAACTTCTGCATCTAAAAATCATGAAATTATTTGGAATGACTATTAAATCCAATCATCATCCTCCTTAGAGTATCATCACTCAAAAGCATCGCCTTAGAGTTTCTCGGCATATAACTGAAAAGAATATTTAAATACTAATGAGAAAGGGAAATGATCCTTGAATGAATGGTTGAGTACATGATAATCTGAGAATTCAGATTTTCAGTTTTTATATTCTCAATCGTAACCAAGAAATTCTTAACCATGTTTATCTTTCATAGGTTCACCGGGAAATCCAAAATATAAATATCACTTTTCTTCAGGGTATCCATGTCCCATTTACTCAGAATTAGAAAACCATAAACCCATAGTTGAAGAATCTAAAATTTGTAGAGAGATGAATAACATTCGATGTATTCACTTCTTCTAGAACATGACAAGCTAGAGACATTTTTTTATCAAAGGGTCCTATTACATCTGGTAGCTTGTGAGAGAAAAACTTAGCTTCTCCCTCACAAAAAATTCCTATCAAATTTTCTTCCATGTTAGAAGAAAGAGAATACGTCTTTCCATTGCTATTGATCAAAATTTTTTCTATTCCTCCTTCATTGAAAAAGATAAATATATCATATAATTCAACTAACAATTTAGGATACCACAAATATTGTGCTCCTAGTTTGGATTTGCAAACACTCATCCAACTATTCAACTTGATATTCTTAGAAACAATAGAATCATACTTGGCCTAAATCATCAGATCTACTAACCATTCACATTATATCTGCCACTTAGATATTTTCTTTATATTTGGAATCTATTTCTATGAAGAGGCTTTAGCAGACATTTTGGAGTAATAAATCTTTAAATATCCAGAATGGATTTTAAAAATAGAGGTAGAGCATCAGCACTTGAAGGCTTGAGTTTCAATGTGGGAAAACCATTGGCGGTCCTTTATAAATGAAATCTAAGTGACGGTTCAGCTTCCCAGATTGATCAAACGGTTGAAAGAATCTTTAGAATATCTGACAATTGAGATGATATCTGAATAAAGATTTTGATAGATTCTGTTCTTTTTAGTTTTTTAAGATAAACCATTCAGATTTAAAAAAAAGTGAATTTGAAAAATTTAAAACCAAATGAAAAAAATCAGCAAGAAAAAAATTGATTACGAAGACTGATGAAGGGAAACATACCTTTTAGATAACTAGAAAGATTATTCATAATGAGGAAAAATTTCCATGGGGAACATTAGTTTCTTGAATTTTATTTACGAAAAAATTTTAACCTTGAAAATATTGACTCTGAAAATTTTAACTTTGAAAATTTTAACTACAGAAATTTTGACTATGAAATTTTTTACTAAAACAATTTTCACTATGAAAATATTAACAACAAAAATTTTAACTACAAAAATTTTGATTATGGAAAAAAATAGCTAACCAGCTAATGTACTCCCCCTATGAAAAGTATTTTCTTACTATAAGGAGATAGGTTTCCACAAAAAGTTAATAAATAAGATTACCTTATGTTTATCATTCCTAACTTCTATATTATGTATTCAAATCTATCAGATGGTGAATATTTTCTAAAAATATAAGAAAGTTGATCTTGCGTTCCTATAAATTGAAGAATGAAATCTCATTTTTGTATCTGATCCCTAAGAAATTGATGCCTAATATCTATGTGTTTTTCAAGAGATTGATGTGAATGGATTTTACTTAAGGCAATGGAACTAGTATTATCACAAAATATTTTTGTTTAGGAAAAAATCATACGATAGTCTATGAGTGTGTGTTGAATCCACAATACTTGAGCATGACAACTTCTAGATACTGTATATTCAGCTTCAACGGTGGAAAGTGATACTAAGTGTTTCTTTTCACATGAAAAATAAATTAATTAATCTTATAAGAAATGACCAGTTCCAGATGTACTTTTCCTATTCATTTTATATCCCCCAATGTTAGCATCCAAAAAACAATTTAAAACAAAATCATTTTCAGTGGTATAAAATAGTCATAGATCCTTGGATCCCTTTAAGTAGTGAAAAATTCAATTCACTTCCTTTAATTGAGATTCCTTAGGATTGGATTCGTATATTGCACATAAGCATACTGAAAACATTAATTCTGGATGACTAGCTTTCAAGTAAAGTAGGCTTCCTATCATACCTCAAAATGATGTTTGATCTACTTGCTTCCCACATCATCAAGATCATGTGAATTTGAGGTACCAATGTGAGTATGTATACTCTTAGTGTTTTCATATCCATACTTTTTAAAAATATCTTTATTATCCTTATGTTGGGATATATAGATTCATACTGGTTTTTGTGAAATTTGAAAACCAAAGAAAAATGTTAACTCATCCATCATATTCATTTCGAACTCTGATTTCATTAGATCCACAAACGAATCAGTTAAAGATTGATGAGTTGAACAAAATATATTGTCATCAACAAAAATTTGAACGATTGAATAATTTTTCTTATCATTATTTATAAAAAGGGTTGGATGAGCATTTCTATTAACAAAATTATTTTGAAGAAGAAACCATGTATGTCTATTATAACAAGTTCTAGGGGCTTCCTTGAGTCCATATAAAGCTTTGGTAACATTGAAAACATGTTTAGGATGTTTTGTATCTTCAAAACAAGGAGGTTTTTCAACACAAAATTCCTCTTGAACATAACTGTTAAAGAAAGAACATTTGACATCCATTTAAAAAAGTTAGAAATTGAAGAATGTTGCAATGGAAAGTATATACGAATAGTTTCAAGTCTATATACTAGAGCATATGTTTCTTCATATTCTATTCGTTCTTGTTTATTATATCCTTTAGCAACAAATCTAGATTTATTTCATATAATCATTCCATTTTCATCACATTTATTTATGAAGAACCAAATTACTCCAATAAAATAAGTATCCTTAGGTATTTCAACCAAGTTCCATACATTATTCCTTTTAAATTCATTTACCTCATCTACCATAGCTTTTAACCAAACATCATCTCTTAAATATTCATTAGTGCTTTTTGGTTCTAATTGGGAAAGGAATACTAGATATTGTACTTCATTTCATAATGAACTTCTAGTCCTTATAGTTTTATTTACATCATCAATGATATTATTACCAGAATGATTGTTTAGAAACGAATGATTTGGGTTTTGTAAAACATGTTCATCAACATAGGTTAGGAAGTCTTCTAGGGTAAATGCTTCAGAAACATTTTCTTTTACATTCTCATTATCAGAATGATCTTCTATCAATGGTTGATAATCAGTTTTGGAAAACACATCTGATGATGTAGGTTGATCTTTCTTAAAAACAAAATGATGGGTTTCAAATAAATTTGACAAGCATTGTTTCTTCAACAGTACAAGTTTTTTTATTGAAAACTCTATAAGTCTTAGAAGTTGTGGTGTAGCCTTCGAAAATTCCATCATCATATTTTGGTGCGAATTTGTGTAGATTATCTTCAGTATTCAAAATGAATAACTTACAACCAAAAACCATGAGGTACGAAACCCAAGGTTTTCTACCATTCTATAACTCATTAAGAGTTTTTTTAAGAAATGTTCTTATCAAAACACGATTTATAGTATAGAAAGTAGTACTTATAGATTTTTCCCAAAAATGTTAGGCTACTGAATATTCACTCAACACGGTTCTTGTTATCTCTTAAAGAATTATATTTCTTATTTCATCAACACCATTTTTTTACGTGTTCGGGTGCTGAGAAGTTATGAGTAATTCTTTTTCTTCTACATAAGTTTTAAAAATAATGATTTTGAAAGTATCCTCCATGATCACTATGGATAGTTATCAAAGGAATGTTTCTCTCATTTTTAACTTGTTCTATAAACCTTTTGAAATAAGAAAAATCATCAGATTTATTTTATAAAAAATAGATCCATGTAAATCATGTGTAATCATCAAGTAAGAAAATGACATAATATTAGCCTCCAATGCTTCCAGTTTATATCAGTCCCTAAAGATCCCTATGCACCAACTTTCATGTATTAGTGATTGAGACATTACCTACTAATATAAAACTTGATCTTTGTTTCTTTCCATATTGACAAGGATCAAAAACTTTTGAAGAATCAAATATAAGCACTGGTAGATCCTTAACTAGTCTGTTATTAGAGAGTTTTCATAGGTTTTTAAGGTTACAGTGTCCTAACCATCTATGTCACAACAACTAATGATCGTCCATTGTACTATGGAAAGGTAGGTCTTGGATCATAAGGTCTTTTAAATTTAATGTGTAAAAATTTTATTGCCTATAGGCATAAAGAATAAACTCTTCCTTGTATTGTGTACTAACAACATGTCATTCCTAAAATTCAAAAGGTAACCTTCATCACATAATTTACTTATGCTAATAATGTTGTTCTTAAGACTCTTAAATTTTTTTTCAAAATCAATGTTTTTCCAAGAAATACAATATTACTTACACTAATAATTTCCCCATGAGCATTATCTCTAAAAGTTACATTTCCTCCTTTCAAATTGATAATCATTTCCAAGATGTTTTTGTTACAAGTAATATACTAGGAACATCCACTATCCTTGTACCATGTATTTCTAATGGTACTATCTTTACTTTCTGATAAACAAGTGTGTTTGGATTTTGGAACACAAACTTTCTTTGATCCAGAAACATTAGAATGAATAATTTAAGAATCCAAATTTTCTTACAACAATAATCATTATGAAAACCTAAATAGTATGTTTTTTAAGGAACAATTTTGTTTCCAATGCCCACCACATTGATACTTAGTGCATAATGGAGCACTTTGAGGAACAAAATAATTATTACTAGTAATCAGTATTAAACTAGAATATCCAAAACCAGAATTATTACTTAGAGGGAGAATTTGGGAATACATCTTATCAAAATTTTCCTTGGCTAAGTTAAAGTTTGAGAAACACATCCTCATGGAAAATATTTCAAACTTTATCTTAATAACTAAGTTCTTGTCCTAAAAACATTAATTTTAGCACTAGAGTTTGGCTCGAAAACATATTTCATAGAAATTTCTTTTTCTAGATCCTTATAAAGTTTATCCTTCTCATAATTAAAATCCTCAAGGGTTTTTGAAATAATTTCAAAATCATAAATATTCTTATCAAGATATTTAGAACGATCTGATATTTCCTCAGTAAGAATAGAAATCCAATAATTTGCCTTATCAAGATTTTTCATGACATTATAATTTTATTTCTCAAAGAGCATAGAAAACCTAGACACTTCTTCATAGCTAGGTAAAGTATTATCTTCATCAGAAGAAGATTCTTCATCTGAATACTCATAATATTTACTATCACTATAATTAGCATTAAAGGATACATTGGTTATGGATTCATCATTGTTTACCTTGGCCATTAAAAAATGATTTTCAATATGTATCATGGATGTAGTCCAAGATACATCTATCCAGAAGATTTGTACTCTAAGGATTCAGCAGACGAGTCTCCACCACTTGCACTATATGTTTCGTTGTCTTTCAAAACATTCTTAAATTTATCCTTGTAGTACATATTTCTATTCCTCTTAGAATTATTTTCATTTCTGTCTTTTCTCTTCATCAGAGGACAATCTGGCCTTATATTCCCTGCTCACTTGCATTCATAAAAATTATCTTCAGATTATTTGGTATCTATTCTTGCTTTATTCTAATATCTATACTGAAAGTATTTCTTCCCAACTATCTAGTTCATCCGTTGAGCAAGATTAGCAAGTTCTTTATCAGATTGTTCACATTCACTTCATTCGGATTGAATAAAAGTCCTCTTAGATTTTGATCTTGTAACTCTCCCAGGAGTCTAGGATTTTATATGATTTGATGTATTTGTAAAAGTAACACTTACATTCGCATTCTAATTCTTATTTATATCAGAATATATTTTCATTCTTGTCTCATGTTGAAGAAGATTTCCAAAAAGCTCATCAATATTAATCTGTGAGACTTTCATATTCTCATCTATAGCTATCTCTTGGATTCCCACTCGTTTGACATGATGTCTATAATCTTGTCCACAAGTGTTCATCATCTAATCCTTTTTCACCCATGGATTATAAACTATTTACAATAGTCATAATCCTTTATTGTAACATACAAACTGGTTCTCTATAAGGAAAGAAAAAAACCATGATACTCAACTCTTATCATATCTCTTCTAGTTTTGATAACATAGGAAGTTACAAAATTAGTTACCTCAAGCTTCTTCCAAATAAAATTTTCAGCTTCACAAAAATAAATGTGCCTATATATTTTCTTGGTCATGGAACACAACAAAGTATTAAGTACCTTATAGTTAATTTGATATTCTAACTTTTCTTGATTAGTAAAATTCTTGACTTATTTACCAAGAATCTGGTAATCTCCAGTCATTATAACAAAGTTGTCCACTCTAGTATTAATAATAAAAGTCATCATACGATCTCTCCAATATCCATAATCATTCCTCTATAATATTGGTGGTCTAGTGGGATTAAGATTGTCTATTGAACCAACATTCATTCCTGTTATCTCAATGAAGAAATCATTCCACACAAACTTTTTAGTAATAAAAGATTTTAAACATGAATAAAAACATCCAAATCAAGGAAAATCTACAACAAGGAAGAACTTGAGCACAAAAACATATATGTGAATATTAGTATTTCAGAAACCTACTCGGATACCACTTGTAGGATTGAAATAATGATTTAGATTCTCAATATATGATAGGGTGAATTGTAATCTTTAAAAAATTCATTTGGATCTTTTAAAGAAGGTTATTTTTAACAATGTTAAACAAGATAAATTCACAAGATGTCATAGTTATAAAAAAATTCTTGGTTCTGGAAACATGGTTCTAGAATGAAACATAAGAAAATTTTAAAAGAAAAAAGATTTTACCTCCAAGCATATAGAATATTTACAATCAGAGTACAAGTATAAGAATGTATAAGACAATTATACTTTCCTTATCAATCAAAATGCTACATAAATCAAACTTGAAACAAAACAAGTAACAAGTATGAAATCTTTTTAACCCAAAGAGTAGGGTATCCAGCAACCTTGTATAATGGTGCTTTGATTTATAATTTCAAGAATTTATGTCTTACCCACACCAGAGTAAGCCCTTGATATGAATATCGGAGTCTGTCTTGTTATCCCCACAAGCCCTTGAACTCCAAGGTTGTCGTCACCTCTATCTTACTATCCCTAGAATCCCTCGAATGTACTCAGCAAAATTCAGGGTTGCAAAAATCAATTCTGAACAAGATGTTCAGTACGCACAAATCATTAATGTCTCTCTCTCTTGAAATCAGTTCAGTAGCATGTAATATATAGATTGATCAATGTTTTATAGTATGTTGTGAGCTCAATCAAATGTGCTTCTATTTATAGGAACATCATTAACGTTCATCAACCTCCTCTAACAGTCATATTTTACCTTGAATTTTGGATGGATCTATACATGTGTCACTCAAAGAATAGTTAGAGAGCAACAAAATTCATGACATAGTTCTATAGGAGTCTGAATTCTAAGGAATTTGGAACCGGAATTCTATGGATTTCGGAGTCTGAATTTTAGTGAATTCAGATTCTGATTTTCAAAGAATTCTGATTCTGAATTTTAGAGAATTGGGATTCTGAATTTTAGAGAATTTAGATTCTAAATTTCAGAGAATTCAGATTCTGAATTTCATAGTATTCAGATTCTGAATTTCAGAGAATTCAGTACTAGAATTCGGATCATGAAAATAGAGTAATCTATATCTAAGTATTTATAGAATTCTGAGGTTTTATATGTTAAAATGAATATTCACTTATGAATAAAAATATTTATACTATGATATGAAAAAATTAAAAACATGTATGGATAAATTTTCATTGGGGATGGAAAATTTTCCTCCTTAAAAAATAATATGGAAAATGAAATTTTACTTCAGATAGACTGTTTGTGATTTTCAAAAGATGATGGAATGGAAAAGACATAAGAAAACCTTATTTACTCAACAATTATCTCACTAAAGGTGGACTTATGCATATTCAATAACTTGTGATAACCTTTTTGTTGTGATAATGAAATATGGAATGACCTATCATTCAATTTATGAATTTCATTATCTGCAAATACTTCATGATTAAAAATTTCAACATAATCTTTTTCAATAGTAGATGGAGAGTAAATTTTTCAAGGAATGTCCAATGGTATGATTGTCCTAAAAACAAGTATGTATATCTTCTTGTGTAAATTATTTTACCATTGGAAAATGGTTGTTGATGTAAAATGGTGTATTATTATCATCATTTTTTATTATATCAATGACCTCTTTCACAAATCCTTAGTTTTCAGATTGGTGATTGTTAAAATTCTCTGAATCACCCAATTTATTATGATCTGTGATCTTTATCAATTTATATTATTATTCACCCTTTTCATCCATGCCCAAATTTTTTCATACGTCCTCTTACATACAGACTTAGTCCTGATTTGCTTTGGGAAATTGTTATTTTCTGTCAATGAAAAAATTATGTATTAAAAAATTGATAACCTGAACTCATTTAGAGGTTGAGATTCATTTTATGCGGGGTAGAATGTTACACCCCTATATTTTGTGAATACGTTTTCAAATTATTTTAATCATTTTGATATTTTCCATTTCATGTAACATATAAAATATTATATTTTATGTTAAAGCACAATGTTTTGATCAAAATAACTACCCAAAACCAAAATTTTAGCTTTCTCTTCTTGGAACCCTGATGTTACCATGCATTGCATGCAACAAATACATCCCTTGATGGTATGTGTAACACGCATGACTGAGGGTTAGAAAATAATAATATATTATTAAAATATGACGTAACCTAGAAATTAAATTATATTTTATGAATATTATTATCTAAAATATATAAATATACGTTTCTCAAACAAAATATAAAATGATTTAATTATTTACAAATTAAATTAAAATGAATACGAGAACCAAATCAATATTAGGAGAATATTTTTAAAGAAATATATTATTACTCTCTAAAGTTGTTTTAATCAAAATAAATTTAATTAATTAAAATTATTTAGTCATTTTTATGTAACATATATGTTATATATCTATGTAAATATTTTTTATATTAATCCAATACTTTTTATAGGCATAAGATAAGAATAAAACCAATTAAACACATAAAACCCAATATTTTTATTAAGGTAGTTTTACCGTTTTTTAAAGGAGAACCCTTTTATAATCCAATTTTGATACATTTATATATTTAATAGGTCAAAATAAACTGCATCCTTAAAGGGAAAACATAAGAATTTTGTTAGATTAATTTTTTTTTTATTTTTCTATAATGTTAAATTTTTTATTCAATTGTTGAAAATACTGTATTTTAATTCAAAACTACTTTTTCATCCAATTTATTTATAAGGATAAATTTTATTTTTAATTGAATTAAAAGATTATTTAGAAAGTATTTATTTCAATCAATCCAATATAGGTCATTAGACACAATTTCAAGATGAATGAAGATATAAAAACATTTCAAACATTCTAACATTCACTAGTATAGAAAACATTTTTAACGTTGGTTTTTTACTTTAGTTTTTAACCAATGTTATTAAATGTGACGTTATAAATACTATTTTTTTATGTCGTTTATTAAACACTAATGTTGTAAATCTATAGTGGAGCCGATTTTTCACATCAGATATTTAATAACTATCGTGGTATATTGTTTATTACGTTGGTTATTAAATAAATGACATAATAAACAAAATACCACATCAGTTATTAAATAAATACTGTAAAAAAGAATGACTCCAAAACCTTTTTACGTCATTTTTTTCATAACTGATGTAAAAAAGGCTTCTGGATGATTTTTTTACATCGGTTATTTAATAACCAATGTAAAAATCATTATAAAATGTTAGTTAATTTATAATGGCATGGAAAATAATTGGGATTATTTTTTTACATCTGATATTAAATAACTGATATAAAAAACATTATACCAGGCCAGTTATTGGAAAACTGATGTGGAAGACCATTACCCAAATCATTTTTTACATCGTTTAAAAAATATAATACTTTAAATCCTTTTTTAACTCATGAAACAATTCGTTCGCACTGCCAAAGCAGACCTAAACCAAGCAAAATGAGACCAAAACCAGACCATAAAAAAAAAGCAGAACTAGACCAAAACAAGAAGAACTAGAAAAAAAATTAGACATTCACATTTATAACATTTAACACATATAACATCAATAAGAATCAATCCTTAATCCAACTAAACAACAACCAAATACATATTTACAATAACCCCATTAAAAATTAAATTTTACACTACAAACAAACTAAAATCCAATCAAACATGTAAAATATTTTACCATTCCATTTGTATGTGCTCGAACTCTTGATAACTATAAGTTTGAGGATCATCAAATAACTAAAATGAAGAGGAAATTATTTAACATCTATATTGAATAACTAAAATAAAATATTATAGAATAGTTTATATGGAAATCAAACCTCATCAAAAATAAAAATTCTTCAAGTTGTCATTATTTCATTCATAAATCATAACATATAATATCCACATTCGATGACACCATATAACTAGGAAATCCCAGTCAGAGGTGAAGCCTCTAACCATTTATTAAGAAAATAAAAGTACATGGAACATGAAAACATAAGAAAACCAGTTACATGTCATAGAATTCATACCCCTCACCATACCCATGATATAAGACTTCCCCCGCAGTAGTTGATTCCCATTCAGAGCTATCATAGTGTTTTAGGACCTTCGCATATTTCCGTCTGAGATTCAGCTTCTCTAAGGATAACAAATCCTTAAAGGATTGCCTGATAGCATACCTAGTTGACACCGACATTGGCAAGTCAGAGTAAACCTTCCTCGTTCTTCTTTTAGCTGTGGAATTTTTCTCATTTCCAGATTTTTTCTTCCCATCCTTGAATATATCACTAAAGTATGGCCTATCCAAGCCACCAAAATTTTCCTGGTCACTATCCAAGACATCCCCCCATTTTTTCAGCAATTACCACCTCTTGAAAAACAGCAATCAAAGTCTGAATCTGCTCATATTTCCCATTGATATCAATCATACCCAAACAACGAGGGGACTCCACACATATAGTACCAACATTTAGCTCCTTCTCCACTACTTTCTCTTTGCCAGAATAAAAATTGTGACCATCATTCATTGGTGTGAACCCATCCATCTGATCATGACCCAATTCCTGAAAGCGGTTGCAAGTGTCCACTCTGATTTGCATACCACCAACAGAAGACAGCTGCAACTGGGAGTCTTTACCAGCTGATCAACCAGGGGGTGCAATAGGAGCCTATATCTCTGAACTCTATGCCAACTCTCCCTCCTATTGTCCAACATCATTAGCTTTGACCAATCTGTAAACATCACTTGCTGCATCATCCTGACTAGTAATAGTGTTCCCATACTGCTATACAGGTCCTGCATTAGAAGATGCTTCCAGCACTCCCCCACTGCAAGAACTAGTACCAGCCCACATATTGAGGGGCATGCCAACAGGAAGTGCACCACGTGATTTCCCATCATCTGGGCACAATTCCATCTCCTCCCCCATCTGTTTAGCAGCCCCAATGTCGATAATCTCATTGACAACCCTTCCAACCTCACACGGACCAACAATGTTTTGATTATGCTGCAACATTACCCTGGAAGAAGTAGGCATTCCCAGCTTACCTCCATCTCCAGCACCAGGACCAGCCTCATTTTTGTCTATCTGATCCACACCACTATGCAGAGATAGATCATGTTTCAGTCTATCAAACACCATAGCAACAGTTGGATTTTATGAGGCCCGCTCCTGCTTCACCATTGATGTAGCAACAGGTGGATTAGGGGAAGCCCACGCCTGTTTCACCATAGAAGTCTCACCCAAACTAACAGCATTTTCATGCTTCACTGCCTCAGACCCTAACTGTCCTTGACTAGAAACACCACCAGTCCTCTTCACCGAAGTGGCTGATCTCCTGCTTCTGACTCCCCGATGACAGTTACCAGCTAAGTGACCTAGACGCTAACAACTCGAGCAAAAATAAACCCAATTCTCAAACACAACGGCTTGCCTCCAGTGGAATTATTCACTAACAGCAATCCAAATCCATTCTACTGGAGGCTTCGAGGCATCCACCTCGACAAAAATATGAGGGTTCCCTAGTTGACTCACAGAAGAAGTGTGCTCATCCGAAGACATGAAACGGTTGACCAAATTCCCTAGAATATAGATTATCGTATGATTTTGGAAAGGTAATGGAAATTGGGAAGACATACCCAAGTCGCAACTGAAGGAAGATCCTGATTCATATAGAGATCCAACGACCAGTGAAGCAAGAAGAATTTGCATCCATTGCACCGGCGGGGAGCTCTAGACTAGCCACTTATCGAGTCTTCCTCTGAGCCGAATCGAATCATCAGATGACGATTGTCAAGAATCCCTACCACTGCATGTTCTTATAGATCCCAAAAACTAATCACGAAGAAATTGAACTCCTCATTAGAGGCCCTTCGTAGAGAAAAATGAGCAACTTGTGTCAGGTCAAGGAAGATCAACGCCGTAGTGAATTCTGATGAAGAAATCAGAAGCTGAGGGGCCCCAAGATGGAGCTTTGTAACATTTATACTTGGGGAGATCGACAGAAAATCTGGAAGGAAGCTAGGGTTTGAGAATGGAAGAAACGCCGCCCGTGGTCCCGGTGGTGGTGGAGCCAGATCACCTTCCCCCCTCCCTCCACCAGGAAGGGGGGGAAATCCTTCATTGAGCATCAGCTTGGGTGTATCATCGCAAGGGAGAAGGAGCTCCCAATTAAAAAACGTGTTGTTGGGTAAAAAGGTATTGGGCTGTCTTGCCCACCTGCACGCCGCACGTGCACAGCTAGGCCCAAGGTGGACAACCCTTGGGCTTGGTCCAATTCCCACAGAGTCGAGGGGATGAGAGGATCACTGGCGTATGGTGCGCGTTGCCTTTGCGAGGACTCGAACCCGGAACCTCGACGACGGGACACGACCACCTTGAACCAACTCACCCAGCCCCCGTGGGCTTTGATGATGCCTTTTAGTTTTTAAAATTTCTGTTTAAATGAGTTTTTCAATTCAAAATATCATTTCTATTTAATAAATACAAAATTTACAAATTTTAAATGGATTTTTACCATTACTTTTATATATTTGATCTTGACACACTTTTTATTTTTGGTTTTTTTTGAAATTAGGCCTGTCCCTTGTTATAAAATAATATGAATCAGATAAATTTTAAATTCATTATAATATAAACAACTATTAATAAATAGAAACCTAAATTTCCAATACATTCTTAAAAAAACATTGCACATCACCATAAATAGAGTATATCCAATAATGTTTTTTCTCCCTTGGAAAATAACCTAACATCCATTGGTCTCTGATATAAAAGAAAATTTATGGTTAATGTATTTAATGTTAAATAACAATGAAAAAATTGAGAGATATATGTTCCATACCTATCATAAAAAGGAATCAACCAACACTTCGTGATTAAATTCTGTTCAAATATTTTTGCAATATAAATTGTTCTTTATACCTCATCTAATGCATGCGCTTTAGGGGAAATCAAATCTGGGTCCATGAATCCATATACATCAGCCTTCTATTTCTTCTCCCTAAATTTATAAAGATACCTAATTAAAAACAGACATAAGTATAACGTTTTAATCAATTTAACACCAAGAATGAATTATGTTAAGACATAAATGGAAAAACTTTTCACCAAATTGATTCCTGACATTTCTCTAGAAATAATCTCCATTATATAATTTTTCATAATACCCACATCTATTGAAAGTCTAAAAACATGAGATTCCAATGGGAATGTATAATGAGCCACAAAAAAATGTGAATATCTTAACAATCTTTCAAGATAACTAGAATATGTATCTAATGGAATTGCCATTTTCCTTAATTGTCGCCTTATCATTATTTATTTACATATAATGTATTTCTGTAAGTAAATATATAAATATATTAACATTCAAATTTTAATAAAATTAAATACAAAAATAAAATAAAAGATATAACACACACATACCTCTATGGTAATGGGTCGCAGATGTCTGGATGGCTAAACTAAAAAGTGGTTGATACATATCCCTACTATCATCACCTCATATATAGTTAATGTTACTTTAGATGATATATATATATATATATATATAATATCCTATATAGTTATCCTAATCTACTCTATCTGTAACTATTGATGAATAATTATATTCCTCTATAATATATCATCTTATATGAAAGTACATGATGTTGAGTATCATCAACATATAACTCACAATAACTAGGAAGCTGTGGAGGAGGGGTGTAAGAGTAGGATAAAAAATAGGGTCTGCAAGCTGAGGTGGATGATAAATAATGGTATCAGGAGGTGGGTTAGTGGGAGCTTCTAGCGGAGTTGAAGGATAAAAAATTTTTATGCAGGTAGAGGTGGAGGAGTGAGAGATGTAGTCTGAAATTGTATATGCATGTCTACAATGATTTATTATACTGATGATATGATATATTCCAAAAACATTTCATTAATGTTTGAAACATTAACCTCCAAGGATTTTTTTATATCAATACCCTCAAAGGAATAATCTGAAGAATGTGGCAACACTTTTCTTACCGATACACATATCGGGTATCCTCGCACATAACCCGAGCATTCAAATATTCCGAATGATATATGTATAACATCTTTCTTCTCGATTGCTGTAAATACCCCCGTGTGTTCTCTAATCATTGAGAGAATATAGTATTAATTAATTGGAAAATTCTATAATGTATCAAAGTATTTAAAAAAGATAATTAAATGAAATAAATAAAATAAATATCTTATAATCTTTTTACCTATGAACCTCGACTCTTCTGTAAGATATTTCTTCTTTTTTCCCATTTGATCCCTCATCTATTTTTCATGTATATATGGAGGGTTTGTAGGGGAAACCTCTCTAGATCAGGAAGACTATGCCTTATGTTTTTGTAAATTTTCCTCCATCATTAGTTCTTCTAATAATGTATCCCCCCCCCCCCGAGTTAAATTATGAGGGTATACTTTTTTGGATTGGATATCCTGATGAGATCTCCTTGTATTCTATAAATTAAGAATAACAAATCACTTACAAAACAATAATAAGATCATTAATATAATAAAAATTATAATTGTTTAAAATGAACATACAAAAATTGATTATTTTATACTACTTTTAAGAAATTATTTACATGTGTATTTATCTTTAAAATTATATATATGACATGGATTTCCATGTTTCCTATGACAAAAAATTAAATAAGTTGTGAGGGTTTATTTGAAATCCATCCATCTCCTAGCATCCATTGAAAAACAATTTTCTCTAACTCCTCCATTGTTATGAATATCAAATAGCATCTGTTGAAGAAGAGGAAAAACATATTATACTATAATCAATTAAAGATTAGTCAAACTATAGGTAAATATATTACTAAAATTATCTCTCACTACAGAGATAATGTTTCTTTTCCACACTTTTCCAATCATTATACAAATTTATTGCATTTCTTTTACCGTGAGTTGATACAAAACTCTTAAAATATATTATATTTGGACCTCTATGAATATCATTATAATAAAACTATATGACTATCATCTGGTACCAGATATGGGAAAGTGGGAGTTTTGGAAAACATGTGCTACCACATTTTCCATCTCTTGAAATCTTCTTTAGCATTGTGGGAGCTCATGAAGAAGATTGGGGAACATCCAAAATAGCATGTGAATAATCCTCCCCAAAAGTTTTATCAGGATGCCTATCTCTAAAATTATGTAATTGATCAACTAATTGATCAGTCATTAACCATGAAATCAAAAAAAACATTAATTAACAAATATAAAAATTCAAATATTACAATACTATTGTAATCAAAAAAAATGAAAACCTGAACTACATTATGTAATAGTAAACATGGTAATCATGGTATAGCATTGTAAATATGGTAATCATGGTAAAATAATTGTCATTCATCAAAATCAATGAATATATATGTTACATAATGGTAAAAATGGTAAACTATGGTAAACATGGTAATTATGGTAATCATGGTAATGTAATTATCAATAAAAAAACTCAATAAATATATAAGTTATGTAACGGTAAATTTGGTAAACAAAACAAAACTAAACTAAAAAGAAAAAACATTCATACTTTTTAGTTTTAATAAGCATTTTTATAATAAAAAAATTACAATATCTAACATTTTATAAAATTAATAAATATAGACCAGAAATAAGATTATGTTACCTATAATATTGGGAATGTAAAAATGGTTTGTTTTCCCAAATTTCTTCTTCATTATCATTGCTTATTGCACAAACCATGTCAATAACATGCTCGTCATTATTGTTTTCTATTCTTTCCAAGGAAGTAGGGATCTAACATAAATCAGCATAATCATCAAGTTGATCAACACCAACATATTGTTATTTTATTTTTAAAACTATAGAATATTTCCTATCTGATTGATAAACTACATAGATTATCAATATTCCATTTATTTCCATTATAAAGGATTCATGTGTGTCTTCTAATCTATTCATATTAATAATTGTCATTCCAAATTCATCTTGTCTGACAATATTGATACCAATAAACCATTTGTATTTAAAAACCTGAAAATTAATTTTAATGTAATCAACCTCCCATATTTCTTCAATGACACTATAATACGCACATGATGTAGAAATTGGGGTTTTGTCTTTAGAACATGAAAATGTATATCTTTTAGAAACACCAGTTCCCCACTATTCTAAACTGCACTTTTGTTGTCCTGATATTTCATATGAAATTTATAGAAATTATTGTCATACATGGACCATGTTATGAAATTTAAACATGGAACAACCACTAACCATATTAATGTCTTTGATGCATCTAATAAACCATGAAGGTTATTTTTAAACCATGGATTTTTTTTTTGTTTTACTTATTAATAATCCACATTTCTTTATTCTTTGTATGATACTGTTTCAACTCATTAATTTGAAATGTGATATACTGTTGAGCATATTCTATGTTATTCAAGATATATAAATATACCATATGCATCTATTCCATTGACTACAATTTTACATTCAATCCACGAATCTATTTTCCATCATCATTTACTCATTCATAGATAGATAGAGGCAAACCAATGTGCTCTGCCGCAGAAAAGTAGCTCATACAAAACTCTGCAACCTACTCAGAAATATATTTTTCAACAATGGAGGCTTTGGGTTGATATGTATTCTTAACATACCCCTTAAATATTTTCATATACCTTTCAAAATGATACATCCAATGATAATATACAGATCCATAAATATTTATTTCACAACAGAAATAAACCATTAAATGCACCATTATTTCAAAAAATGATAGGTGAAAATATATTTCAAATTAAAAATGTATATAAATTTTATCCTTTAAAAAATAATTCAATTCATCCAAATCAATAACCTTATTACAAACTAAATTAATAAAATAAAACACTTTAATGATAGTCTTTTTGTCATAGATGGGTAGTATTCTTCGTAATGTAACTAGTAGAAGTTGTTCCATCATGACATGAAAAACATGAGATTTCATACATGTAAAATTTAAATCCTTCAAGGAGAATTTTTTTTCATTTGATGAATGAACATGTGGCAAATTGATATCATGAATACACTAATAAAAGCTAATTTCCTCCCTCTTGGATAATGTATGAAAACACAGGGGAAGAATTTTTTACCTTCCATCAGGAGTGGGAGCTGACTCCAATCATGTTCCCATTGATAGTATGTCTACTCTAGCATTCAACTCATATTCTGTAATTCATTAATATCTAACAACAATCCAATAAAACTGTCATATATATTATTCTCCATGTGTATGACATCAATATTATGTTTCACTTGATTATATCTCCAATATTGTCGCTCAAAAAATATTGACCTTTTTTCCAAATATGTCTATCATTTCCAGATTTATGTGTCTTTACCAATGTTAGGTCATGGTTTTTCACCCTGGCAAAGTAATAATCCATGGATAAAGGTTTCAAAGAAATATTAAATTCTGGTGATCCATTGAATTCATTTTTTAGTATTCAATGAAAAAGATCCATAGGCAAAAGCATCCAATGACCCATGTATTGTTTTTTCCTCCCATGAAGAAATTGACAATATGAAGTCTATAGTTCACAAATTGGACATGTTTTATGCCCCTTAGCTGTGTATCCAGATAAATTTACATACATAGAGAAGTCATTTATAGTGAACATAAGAGCTGCATGAAGTTTAAAATATTCCATTTTATAAGAATTATACACAGTAATACCATCTTCCCAAATAAGTTTCAAATCATAAATAATGGTGACTAGAAAACATCAATATAATTATTAGGTTGCATTGGACCAGATATGATTATACTCAACATGAAATATTTTGGATTTAAACAAACTTCAATAGATAGGTTTTAATTTAACAATAAAATAGGCCATGAACTATGTGCGCTACTAAGGCTTCGATATGGATTAATTCCATATATGAACAACCCTCATTTGAGATTTCTAATTTCATTTCCAAATATAGGATATTGTTCATCAATTTTTTTCCATTGTAGAAAATCTGCTGGATGAAATATTTTTTCATTACATATCCCCTCATCAACATTCCATCATATCCCTTTTGCATTATGTGAATTAGAAAATAAATGTCTCAAAAGTGGAATTATATGAAGATACCAAAATACCTTGGTAAGGATCTCTATAATCTCTTCATTAGCCTGTGATTTTTATTTTAACTTATACCATGATGTCCCATATTTATGACACTCAATTAGAAATTCATATTCCTTCCTATATATCATAAATATATTCTAATAGGCTTGTATTTTCTTATATCTCAATCCAATCAGGCATAATATTTTCTTGGCCTTGTAATGTGAATTCGGAAGATCATTGTCTTATAGAAGAATGTATTTCAATAATTGTAGCAACTCTATGAAACTCCTCTCACTCCATCCATGTTTCTCCTTCAGGTTAATCAATATTAACACCGCTGATAAAAATGTAAAATTTGTACAAACAAGATATAATGGGTTTTAAGCATCAACATATTGGCACTCAACTATCGGTTCTATATCAATTTGTTATACTGTAACATCATGAATCATTTCATCAATTTCATCAGAGTTAACATATTACAAATTGTCTTTGTTAGTAGATCTGTCATTCTATCTAGTTTTAATATGCCAAATCCAAGGGCTATAACTTTTATAAAAGTAATGAAAATCAGATTATCTTTTATCTCTCTACTATTGAACTACTTCACATACAATAATCTCAGGCATAGATTGAAAAACATTTTGTTGTTTGGAAAATTTTGTTTATCAAATTCTAAAAAGGACTCAACACCTTCCTTATATTTATTTCTCATTTAATGTTCCATAATACAACATTGAATCAATATTACCTTTAATAAATATCAAAATTATACATCTTGTTATGATAAGCTAATTTTTTATTTATATTAAATATATAATAATTTGAATGTAAAATAATTTTGAAATATAAAATAAATATATGCTTATTTCCAAAAGATATTCATGGAAATAATTTAAAAAATAAAACATTATTAGATTTAATAATATTATATTTATATTTAATATGAAAAAATTTACAAGTAACACAATTTTGAAATATAATATAAAACAAATATTTGAATATTTGTACATATTATTTTGAGCAATAAACTATTTTATTCATTTCATGAAATTTTGATGTTCACATATATGAGTTTTATAATTATTATTTAGTTCTTTGTGGAAAATGGTTTTGTGTATGGAATTAATTGTTTTGAGTGGTAGGTTGATATTCTTAGGTTCTAGTCCCCTTTTTGAAATGGATATATATATCAGACTCAATGTGTAGGCCTTGAGAGGAACCTAGATTGTCTTGGGAAGGTGGTTTGAATATCCTTTTCAAGCTATGTTGACAGGTTTTTTTGGGGGATACTTAGTTGAAAATAAATATTTAATAAATGTTGTACTAAATAAATAAGAAACCATATATCAACATAGAATGTTGTCATATATAATAGCAGTTAGCATAAAATATGTACCATAAACAACCTGACCTTTTAGAAAAATATTTAAATAAAAAAATGACCCAACTCCTACAGAAATACTGCGTACATAACCATAACAAAATAGTTTGTAAAATATAAATTCATTTTTTATAAGTCATAAGAACCAAAAAAAATTAATGTGTTATATAAAATGACAAGGGTGCTATGATATATAAACAATTTTTTCCTGATATCTATATGGGGATTTCCTTTTTAAATATAAAAAACTAACCAATGTAACAGAGATCTTATTTCCCAATGGTTTCAGATCAGGAATAAGAAAAACCATTTCAAATTAGAATAATATTACGAAAGAATCTAATATATTCTGATAATTTAGAAAAAGAAATTTAAAAACATAATTCTAGGGAATCTGTAAAAAATAATGAACAAAATCAAACTGTTTGAGGCATACTTGAATGTTGTCAGTTGATTTGATAGATCAGGTGATAATAAAGATGATGAACGATGCTATAAAAACTAGGGTGAAGAGAACACCATTGAAGAAAAATTTCATGGTTTTCCGAGAGAGAGCGATGAGTCACAGTTGCCTGATCGAAAAATACATAATGACACAATACATCTATTGATAAATTTTTAAATGATTTATCACATTGATTATTTAATAACCAATGTGATAAATAATTTTTTGACTATATTTATCACATCAGTTTTTAGATAACCAACATTATGAACACAATTTTACATCGGTTATAAAATAACCGATGTGTTAGAGTGGATTATTTATGTCAGTTATATAATAACTAACATGATAAATTAACTTTATCATGTCAGTTATTTTATAACCTATGTAAAAAATCATGTTAGTTGATTTTTCACAACGGTTATAAAATAACCGATGTGAAAAAATTATCTTTTATATCGATTATGAAATAACCAATATGATAAATCAACTTTTATATGTTTTCACATTGTTTATTTATAACTGACGTATAAAAATCCAATGTCATTTCTGTTTTCTGTACTAGTGATTTCACTTTAGAATCCCACTTTTTAGATTTTACAATATAATAAATTTTAAATCTAACATTACCAATTCGATAAATCGTATTAAGTATAATGGATTCATTATTTGGAATCAGTTTATCCAAATTATGTTTTATTGTGAATTACATTTTTAGGTTTAAAAACATACCATGGTAAAAAAATTTATTTGTCGTTATATAGGAAAAATTATGACAAGGGTTAACGATAAAAGGAAAAATCGTAACATACATAAAAATTTCAACATTTAATGTTTGGATAAGGTGTGACTATGCCCTAACTACTGTAAGAAAATAAATGATATTATAATTTATTAAAATTAATTCCACCTCAATGTGGATTGTTTTTAATATAAAATAACCAGTAAGTTACTCCCTTGAACCCACCTCTCCTAAAGTATAAATAAACCCCCACAACTCCCAATTTCGACCCAATAATCCTTGTAGCTCCTAAATTCTATGCCCAAACCTCTCCTCACTCTCCCCATTTCCAAGTTCTTTTTGTATCAAGAATGTACCAAATCCAAGTCCCTGAAGGATCTTTCAAGGATGTGATATTTAAGAGGAGTTACGAACATGTGCATATAGTATCATACCTATGGTAAGGGAAATCATTATCAGTTTTAATTTTCAAGATATATAATCCATGATCACCAAATATTTCTTGTCTTGGTTTATGTAATACCACTATTATATGTCATATCATCAATAAATTTATCTTATTGTTATTTAATGATTCATTTTATTATATCATTCTTATGATTTAACTATTCAAAGTGGTGTGAGACACTTTAATTGTTTAACGATTTATTATTTTCTCAATTTCAATATTCTTGATATAATGTTACATAACTATTTAAATGAATATAAAGGGATTGTGAAGTAATTTTTTTTTTATTTTTATATTCATTCAAATGGTTTCAAAAATGAATCATTTTCGGCTTTTTTGTGAGGGATAATTTCACAAGCTCACTGTTATCATAGATTGTTTTTATATATGTATTTATCATGGTTTTTATCAACCATGCCCATTTGTTCTAAAAATCCTACAATAAAATGATTTATTATTCTCTTATTGATGTTCAATGTCATTTTTAAACATTTTTTACTTTTTACTACATGGTTTGAAAGTAATCCTTCATTAGTTTTTCAAACGAGGTACTTTTTGTCATTTCAGATAAATGTATGAGAATAATTTTTTATTTAAACATATTCGGCATGAGCATATTTTTATTCTTTCATGATTCCTTATTTAAATTAATAATCCCTAATAAATTTCCATATAAATTTCCTATTATTTCTACGGATTGATTATTTCTATTCTATTTTTGAAATTTGTTTTTTACACTGGATTATGTTATGATGTAATGATGTTTAATAAACCCACTTTACCCCATAGGTTATGTTACTATATGTTATTTATGTTATTATGGGACACTTACAATGATTTAATTATGATACTAGTGGGACCTATATCTCCCTCCAATTTATTGGCTAAATATTGAAAACTTATGAGGTATATATGTTATGTGTGAACCTAATATCATGTTCACAAATCTATTCATGGACCTAATTTCATGTCAATGATTTTATGAGTGGACCTAGTTTCTTTGTCCATATATGAATGTGCCTGATTTCATGTCCTTAATTTAATGGTTGAACCTATTATTATTTATAAATTTAGAAAAATTTATAGTTTTATGAGTATGACACAATTTCTTGTTTTATGTAAATGTTATGATCTTATAAATTTTGATCTTTTATTTTCTTTATAATTTAATTTTTTTCCTTTAACATGAAGGGAAAGATATTCAAAAATCATGATCATGTAATAATACCATTTATGATCTATTTTATGTTTAAATATCACCCTTGTTTAGCCTTACTGAGATAATGAGCGTGCCCATTTTTTATTACCGTTCCCCAAGATTTGAATATGGGTATTAAGTAAGTGGTGTCAAAAAATTTATTCTAGTTATGAAGGAGACATACGGAAATTATGTAGATGTTTTATGAACCCTTTTTGTATGTTTATTGGTTTCCATAGTCACTAAACTAATTTGGTCATTGGGATTTTTCTTGTTTATTGTATAAAGTATTCCTCAAAAGTGACACAATTTACATGTATGCTATGTTTGGGTCCTTTAAAATATCAAATATATTATTGTAGGTTATTTGAAATTTAGAAAGGTCCAAAAATGTTAAAATTATTCAAACATCCTTTCTATAACCTATAATTAAAAATATTTGAAATTTTCATATCTTACAAGTCATATAATATATTAAAATTCATATACATTGTGTGAAGTGTGAATTTTGGAATAGTTAAAATAGTTACGTATAAGATGAAAGGAAAAAATAATTTTTGTAGTAAAATTCATTTTATAATGTAAACAAGATATTTTTATATATAAAATATATTATTTATCATATAAAATATTATTTCTATTTTGTTTGAGTTTGTTTAAACATATAGGGTGTCACAAAGGTTTTTTTTAGTTTATGAACTTGTTAGTATTAGAAGAAGACATGTATGTTAAAAAAAATATTATGTCCCATTAGGGAGTTTCCTTACTATATGTGAGTGATACATCTATTTTTTAGTTCTGTATGTCTTTCATAATAATATATTCCATGATGAATTCCAATTAAAAATCCATTAGTGATATATCCATATGGATTGGCCATAATGAAACCACAACACTATGAAAGGTTGAGATGTGTTAAGATAAATAAAACAATTATAGCCATGCATGGAACAACCTTAGCATTGATTTAATGAAAACAATCTGGATGAGTTAGATGATTTTGAAAATTAAGATTATGATAAAAATGTTATTGATGTTCATCATAGAATTATAATGAAAAAGCTAACTGTGCCTCCCCCTAAAAGAAAATGTAGGGATTTCAACATGAAAATTTTGTTTCATAATGAATTAACTAAATACTGATTCCATTTTTACATTATTTTCCCTCTATAATAAATAATACACATATAAGATAATAAGAGATAATAATGGAAGAAAGGAGTGAACCAAAAATATGGAAAGAGACATGGAACCGAACATGGGTAATAAGATGTTTGAAGTAATAGGGTCTTCATCTTGTTAATCCATTTTGGGATAAACTAATAGAGAACCTATGAGTAGTGAATATCAATGGACTCCAAATTTTTTAGTTAGGAGAAAAATTATTTCCCCTTGAATTTATATAAAATTATTGTTCTTTGATGAAACTAGTTACATTTCTTCTAGATTAACTATTAATCTAATTTTTTTTGAATTGGGTTTCAATGTATAATGTAATGTAATTGTCAGAAAGGTTGAAATATCTAATCATGGACATGATTAGAGTATGGTGGTCTCAAATATGTTTAATTGAATAGAGGTATTCAAGTTTCTGAATAAATTCAATAGGGTTAAAAAACATATATTGGAGTTCTAATATAATTTTTAAGAAGAATTACAGACTTATTTTAAGGTCTCGATGTCTTCATTGTCAATTTCAAATAGGATAACTTTTTAACAACAATGAAGTGTGTTTCTGATGGTTTAAAATTATCCAAATCTATTGTTCTTAGATCTAATTTCACACTTTTCTTTAATAAATTATGATTTTTATTTTAAAATTTTTCTCTATCATTTTACTTTTATCGTTTTTCTTTAGTTATCCTTAATATATTTAGAAACATATCAAATCTGTAATTTTCTTCTTATTTTAATAAATAAACAATAAAAATGATAGTTTTGAAGTTATCCTTCAACCTCCCAGAGAGAAAAACATAGGGACACTATATTATATCCCTAAAATATAAAATATTTATATTTATTTTGAAACATGATCCCTACAATCATGGAATGGATAAGTTTTTACCTTGAGAAATATAAAATTGAATTAATGTTCCACCAATTTGATGAGGTGAGTTTGAATAAATTAGTTTATCTTTTTAGGGAATATATTGGGGTCATTATTTAGCTAGGTTCCCCTGGTTTATTCTTATATGCATAGTTTATCAACATAGATGGGTTTCTTATGAAAATTCAACAACATTGAATAATATTTTTAGGATTATAAGGGACCATTTGTGAAAATTTTGATGCATCTTGAAACCATGCATTGTAGTGAATTTCTCAAAGTTTGAGGGTGAAAAATAATCCCATTATTTTAGATCATGGTTAACTAGTTAAGAATATGTAAATCAATCCCTCCTTAAGGAAACCAATCTATCATCACTCAGATACCATTTCTAATGAGAGAGGGGTTCTTTTGGGACACTCAATATGTTCGAATAAACCTATGAAAACATTGAAGATCAATATTTATGGTGTATATGATAATGTCTTGAATGACCCTAAGTCGACGCCAAAAATGTCACCCAAGTCAATCACTAGAAAGGCCCGAGAGGCATTCCCAATTCCACTGGGTAGGATAATAGAATTGGGCATTCTCAAAGTAACTAATGTAATAATTTGACCAATTATATGTAATAAAAATGAACAATTGAAAATAAATAGAGCATCCTAAATAAATACAATATTACAAATTGAAAATCATTTTTACAGAACTATAAATAAAAATAAAAAATAAAAAAACTCCTTCTAAACCTGAAAAATAAAATTTCTCAATGTGACACAAATGGTAACTACCCTATACCAAAAATGACTATCACCCACGATGGTCGAAACTATGTAGGAACCGTCTCCAAAATCTAAAAATAAGAATAAACTATAGGATTTAGTGTTAAAACTCAATTGTCATAACCAGAAAAATAGTTTCCCAATGAACTTCATTTAAATAAAATTAACAATAATTATCAGTTTGAAATATAATATATAATTATAGACCTTTCACACACATTTATAATTTAAAAAAAATTATTTCCCTTTTCTCATTTAAATATGGGTTCTATTCTATGAAATAGACATTAGTATATTTTAGAAATGAAGATGAAATTCTAATTTAAAAAGAGGGAATGAAAATTTTAACAAAATTAATTCATTTCTCAATCCATTGAAAAACAAATGAAAACACATTTCTTGTGAAATAAACCATACAACAAAATAGTATCAATGTTCACATAACAAGGGAAATGGAAAAATAGCCCACACATGTAAGAAACCGTGAATGAATCTCAATCTTCCACTATAGAAAACTATGTGTTGATGAACATGGGAGAACCTTGGATCCCAATGGAATAATATAGAACATACTATAAATCTTGACTCATCTAAAATGCATGCCTCATGTGATGACATAGAATTTAGGCCACAGGCTCAATCACCCCTATCTAGTCTAAATGAGGTGCACAATCCCATCGAAATAAAAACACATATCCCCTATTATGGGCCACTCTACATATTCATAACCTAAGCTAGTGCAGCAATATTTGACCGAAATATTCTATATATTACATCTTCACATGTCAATTGTAATGTGGGTGATAGCCAACAACACTAAACAAGAGTTCAATCACATGAACATCTATCATACACAAGTATATCACACAATAATTCACCCCTGGAACACCACTAAAAACAACCTCATTCCTTTAAATCATTGAATCAAAATGGAACCTCTCAGGGTGGGCCTAAAACAACAATCACCATATTTACAACAAGATAATTTTCCAATGAGATTTTTCAAGATAACAACTTTCTCTAAAGTGCACAATTGTCCTCAAACACCCTTCAATAAATCACTTTTTTCCGTATAACCAAATCCACCATTACAAAAACATCAAATCACACCATTTTCAATCTAACAACTATTTTACAAAATTAAATTTAGGAACTCACACAAAATTTATTAACTAAATCCACAGTCATGAAAATTCCAAATAGGACACACAAAATCACCACATGTCAATACATTTTCAATGATCTAAACACATACCACATTCAAATGAAAACCATTTAATAATCAACTTGATAAATCCAAACCACTATTTTAAATTAAGACAATACATTTTCAAATCCTATACATTAATTAGAAACCATATTCCACAATCAAAATAAAAACATCAATTTATCAAACACATAGTGTGGATCATATAACAAAACCATATCGATGTTCTTCATAGCAATCAAGAAAACCACTTCATTTCTCATGAGAAATAAATTCCAAAAACATACATCACTATTTAACATATAAAAAAGGATAGAAATGAATGAAATAAATAAATAAAAAATTTAATATAAAAATGGAATGGGAAGCCTACCTCAATCACAAGTGGACATCAACAATGCCTTCTATTAATCTATTCCAAGAAGGTTCTAAGTGCCTTGAACGACCAAGAGAAAACCTAAAAAGAAAAAACCCCTCGCATAATCTAATGAAATCATTAATCGTCCAAAATTCTTCGATGAAGGGGAACACAAATGAAAATGAATAGAGAATGAAGATGATAATAGGGGATATGATTACTATCATAAATCACCCACAAAACATAATGGAACCACTATATCCACACCAAAGTAGAGGAGGATAGGATTGGAGAAGAAGGTAAAATCTCTCATTTAGTTGAATGAACGTGGATAGAGGGAGAATAAACAAATTGGGGATATTATCCAAAAAGTATAGAAAGGTAAAATTACATGTTTAATCCACCTGGATAAGTCGTACGGTTATCTTACATATTTTTCCAAACTGTGCAGCAATTGTGTGGTCACCACTATCCAAGAAGGAAATGCTACATAGTTTTCCTACTAGGTGGGAAATATTGTGTGGTGTCCACTGGACAAACCTGAAATTTGGATGCACATTTTCCTCAGAGCGGGTGCATGGTCTCCCCTAACATTTCACCAACCATGTCAAAACTACTCTGAAGCCCAAAAATACAACTTTTCAAAAATAGCTCAATGGGAAAATAATGAAAAAAAGTTAGACCAAAGTTATGGAAAAGAATAGCTCAAAATTTAATCCTAAAACACCATGAAATTAAGAGTAAATACAAATATCCAAAAATGAATAGGAACAAAAGGGTGACATCATAAATCTGGATGTGAAAACTCTCCCCACGATTATGCTTTCTTCCCCCATTAAGCCAAAACACTCTCTAGTTTTTTTATCAAAGAAAATGGATTTTCATGACTACATGTATAAAAGCTCACAAATTAGGAACACATTAACCACCACCTATATAAAAATCCCTCTTACCTGAAACAAACCAAAAATAATAAACCAATTCTCAAGAAACAATATAAAACTCAAATTAAATCCAACAAACACCAACCATAACAAAAATTCAGTGTGCTCCAATTTCCCAATGATCCCCCCAAATGGAGAGGAACTCGAAACTAGATAACATCAAAAAAAACTACCCACTTCCAATACAACACAAAAAATTGACTAATATTATCAATATGGGTTGTTGAAAGGGAATCCCTACCATTAAAAACGTATGAGCACCAATAAACTTTAGCGGAAACCACAAAAAAATGCATTGTGAATATCCCCTCAATTTAGAAACCATCTAAAATATACTATACATCACATAAAAACATTGTAATCCCTCTATAAACTAATAATGAACACTCTAAACTGACCAAAACCCCGCCACAAGGGGTCCCTGATGAAAAAACTCCAAACCAAGTTGAAATCCCAACCCACGAGTCAACATCTCCATGAGGTTCAACCACCACTATGTGATCACAGGAAAAAACCAAATCGACACACAATGATACCCACATAAAGACAATATTTGTTGAATGAGGCCTCTATTTGTTTTAAAAAAATTAGGTCGTCCAAGAAGAATAAACTAAAAAAAAGGAACACACAATTTCCCCATTCCTGCATTGAATAAAAAGCTATGTAATGGTCCTCCACAATAATGTGAATCATGAATATATTGAATCATCACTCCATGGATAGAAGATGGAGCTCTAATCTCTAGAAGCATACATTGAATTCAATCTAGAAGCTATTATTCCCCAATTTTAACTCCATTTATTGGAGTCATAAGTGTCCACATAGAATCCTAGGTAGAACAAAAGGAACATGCCACACCATGAGACTCACCTTCATCCAACAAGGCACCTTTACAAAGTTGGGGATTTATAAGATGTACAAACATTTTTCTATTTCACCACAAATGATAGGAAACAAAAACTAGACACACAATTGGACCCGCCTCCCCTTGAGATGGTAAAATTTCTGAATATTCAAGAAGAAAACATTCATTGAAACATGAGTTCCAAAGATATCTTCAAAATCCATTTGTTTTATTTTAATAAAAAATAAACACTATAAGACACCATTGGAAACAACCATTACAACTGAAGAAGCATTTCATATAAAGGAGACTTAAACTAAACCCAAAAAAGCACAATACTCTTACTATCGGGGGACGTTGTCTTTTGAAAGGTTGGATCCAGCTCAAAGCCACTACCTGAAAAGGCCACAACAGAATCATTTCACGTGACCTAGGTGTCCATAAGCATGGAAGGACATCGGAGCACTCAGACATAAATGCTTCTTATGATCTGGACTGCTGCACTGATGAGACTCGATGATCCGGTTCTTAAAAGAAACTGAAAAAAAGATCTATGGGTCTTTTAATTACTTGAAAATAACTACCAATATATTTCCAATTTCTGATATCCTTATCAGGAATCCATTCACTGATCTTAGAGACTATAGGATGGTTGTTTTCTTCAAGCACTCATGTGAATATAGATTTAACATAATCAACATTCTTCACCACATCAGTGAAGGAGGATAGACCGAACTCTGACACTATAAACTACATATCAAGATGAATCACACTATCAAAATGTTTATCTTTAATGGAATCATATGAATCCCACTATGTAAGGTATGTAAATAGATCCAAAAAAATCACAAAAGTTCTACATCATTGATATATTGCCTTACTATAGGTGTGAAATTTCCATCCCCTACTTCACTATCACTACCTTAGAGAAATATTGTAGAATGAATGAATTATTCAATAATTCCCATTTAAGATATTCTTATGGCTTCGTTTGAGATACTAACTTCCTCCACTTACAGTTCAAGCTGTTGTGTACAATAGAAAAGACATTACCTTTAATGACTAAGGTAACTCAAGGAAACTAAATTTTCTTCTTAATTCACTATATTTACCATACTTTATTTAGAGGATATGCTTGACCATAAAATAAAGGAGGATTCAACTTCTGAAATTCAAGAAACATATCTTTATTTTGATCAACTAGTTGGTCTAGAAATACTGATCCACATGTGGGAACACATTGAACATTCATTAAGGCTTTGTGGGGGAGTAAAATAAGTAACAAGAAAACCAAGAGTTCATTTAAAACTAATTCATCAGTAGGAATTATCAAACACAAAACACCACCGAAATAATACTTTTTAATCACAAGGGAATTCACCACACATCCACTGGTTATCAAAAAAAATTATTTTTATTAATGTACATTTTAAAATAAAAAAAACATCTTGGGTTGCATACTAACTAAAGGTATTCTTTAGAGCCTCACTCACATTCTCATTGACATGCCAATCTGGGCACCCTTCCACTCATTCCAATATGGTCACTCTTCTTCCCAATCGATCAACCATCTTGATCCTCAAACACATTTATGCATGTGAGCCCTCCTAAGAATACTAATGGGTAAAAAAATTTGTCCACATTAAAAAAAATAATTCGACCCATGTTTTCAACTTATTAATTCACTTTTCATATCTCTTTCCAAAAATCCCGTAAAGAACTATTCCCAAAATACAGTCAATAACATATTTAATTTCTATTTCAAATTAAAAATCCCGTTTTCATTATAATACAAACCATTAATCAAAAACCATTTTTAAACTATACACTACAATCCATTCATTATACTCAAACCATTTTCAACAGCTCGAAAAATCTTATTCAATCAAACTAATTTGATTAAAAACTCATTTATTATCATTTAATATAAATTTCAAAAACAAACATCCCCTTGAAAACAAAAAATACAAGGTTTTGATTAAAAATAATAATATCTGTAAACCACTCTATGTTTTACCAAAAAATTATATTACTAAAATCCATTTTCTAATTTATTTCATAAAATAAATCTGAAAATCCATTTTCTAACCATTAGAAGAATATCATTACCACCTAAAATTAGTTTTGTAAATCCCAACAACAGTTTTGAAAATCAAATTTTGAATCACGGTTGATCCATAACAACTCATAAGAGAAAATTAAAATCGATGGGTGACTTGGTCAAATGGTTGGAAACAATATTCCAATCATACCACAATTAGGGAGGGACTTTTTTAGACCACATCACCAATTCAAGATGGATTTATAAGCCCTATGAACTCACGAAGAGTTTTATCCCAACTCACTTTTCATATCGCAAGAACCGTATAGACAATAAGAACAATTGGAACCAAACAAAAGCTGAAATACCATTGAATGTCAAGGTTTGGTCCATAAGTTTTGGCTATTCACTCCCCCAATCCTACACCAAAACGTTATGACAGTCCTACTGCAACTAACTTATTATCCCAAATAATAGTGGGCATTTTGAAAGAGAGTTATCCAAAATAACAAGCATGATTTGATATCATTTTTCACAAACCCAACATGATTCGGCCCTTAATTGGTCACCCAAAGTGATTTATAGAAAGGCTCTAGAGGCATTCAAGATTCCCCCAGGATGGAACCTTATTCCAAGAATTAATGGAGTTGCCAAGGGAATAATTTCTCCAATTATAAATAAACAAACAAAACAGTGGAAAATAAAAAGAGTATCCCAAAAAAATAAAATATTCCAAATTGAACATAATTTATACAAAAAAAATTCATAAAAACTATAAAAAAACCACCTAAACTAGACAATCAAAAAATATCCATATGACCCCAAGGGTCACTCTATAATTGTAAGACAAAATATCGCCCATGGAGACTGAAACCATGTTGGAAGATTCACCAAAATCTAAAACAAGAATGAACTATTAGTAGAATAATTAAAACTGAGCAGGCGTTCCCTAACAAATATATTCCCAATGAACATACATTAAATAAAACAAACATAAATGTAACGCCCCGACCCTAGTTGCCTAGAGTCGGTGCATTATTACATAACATTGGCATGATCACAAGAAAGATCAAATCTCGAAAGACCGATTGGTTTAGTAGCCTTGGAAACACTAGATATATTCATAAGTTTTACATTACATCATAAAATGAAAAACTACTACAACAACATAATGTCTCCATAATCCACACTACTATCCCCTCATAATATCCCTGCAGGTCATTCATAATTTACTTCTTCACATCCTGGGGAAAAATAAAACATAGAAAAGGGGTGAGCTCAAATGCCCAGTAAGGATAACAATATAGCGGAAACTTTCATAAATAAGAATAAACATTTAAGGCAATGAATTACTAACACAAAAGCCTTTTAAAATTGAACTTCAACATGGTATGGCAAAAGTAAAATGAAATAATGCCATTTACTTATTCACATGGATATTCTACTAATCGAATAATCACATGCAAAAATCAATAACCACTTTCATAATGTTGGAATGCATAATGCCAAACGTTAATTTCTTTGTCTAGGCCTCATCCCAAGACCTAGGGGTTACTTCTAACCGGAACCCAACCCGGAGTGCCTCTAATAACCGGACACCAACCCGGAGTGCCTCTAATAACCGGACACCAACCCGGAGTGCCTCTAATAACCGGACACCAACCCGGAGGGCATAATTTTACCAGTCCCTAACCTGGAGGGCTTACTTTAACCAGTCCCCAACCTGGAGGGCTTACTTTTACCAGTCCCCAACCTGGAGGGCTTACTTTTACCGGTCCCCAACCCGGAACATACTTGTTTATCACATTCATCTGAAGAAAAGTTTGAAATATAACATAAACATTCGGATTAAAACTAGCATACGAAATGTCAATAGTTTCACCATAAACTATGAATGGTATAAAATAGCACATCCACAGTCAAACATATCACAAAACCTTCAATACAATATAGAAGTTTTGTATTATAATAAATCAACTTCAAATAAGCGTAAAATCCATTAAAGGATGTTGACATAGATGAAATCAAAATTCTTTTTAAAGAAGTATCTCCTTTTATTTTGAAATCATTTAAGATCCATATAAAATAAAACATTTTCTTTGAAAATATTCTTATAAGCTTGTATGGAAAGCTTCGACAATTTTATAACGGCGGAAAATAACCGCACCCGCCGTATAAGTTAAAAAAAACATTCTTACCTCAATTCTGTCGAAAAGGTTAAAAAGGACATTGTTTTGAAAACGACGGAAGGATTCCTTTATAAACCTCTTATAAAAATTCAAAAAAAGGGTATAAATGAATTTAACCCATATTCTTGTAAATAGTAAAAATGTTTTGAAAAACATTTTTAAGAAAACATGGATGTGGATGATAAAGAGATCCCAGTAGATTATTACGCATATACAACCTCGGATAATGAAGAGATTGTGAAATAACCCTTACCTTGTACTTTTCCTTGGTTGTGGTAGGTTAACCTCCTGTATAATGGTGAAATAATTGTTATTAAATTATACAAGAATCATATACATTAATATGATATCATATATGATCTTTTAATATTGATTTGATAATAATATCTTAGTATTATCGTTGTTTCGGGTGTTAACTTACTTGTTTTCTTTCATATGTTTTGTTACGTAAGACATGTTTGTAAAGGATAGGTTGTATATTATTCATATCCAGAATGATATCAAGTCCTTAAACATCATTTTTAAATCATAAAATGATAATTACGCTTTAATGGTTACGATGGAGAATGAATCTCATCGCGTTCGTGGAGACGGTAGTCCGTACGTACGCACGAGCGACAATATCATTCTTTTGATATTAAAATAATATATAAATGGATGGTATATCATATATACAGAATCATTAACATGTTATATTTATTATTTACATGAGTTACACATCATTATTATACCCATCCAAATAATATTATATTGAATAACAATTACACCACGACGTGGAGACGGTAAGCCGTACGTACGCACGTATGGTGACATGTTATTCAAAGGGTGGATAGAATACTGAATATGATTGTACCATATTTATAATAACATCACAGTATATGTGAGATACTGGAGTTATTATTTCAGAATGGTAAGAACAAAGGAAGAAGAAGTGGAAGAAGAAATGAACTTAGAAAAGGGTGGTGAGATCATTACCTCTTCTTCGGGTTCTTCCTTTTGATTTGATCAAAAGGGCTCCTTAGGTTGGCTTTCTGATCAAACTAATGCCTCTAGGTTGTATTGAGGGATGTTGGGAGAGTATTTGGGCAGAGTTTGGCCGAACCAAAAGGCTTTAGAGGTGTGAAGAAATGAGAAGGAGGAGTGCCCTTTTATAAGAGGGGTGAGGGGCACCTTTGGAAAAGCTAGAAATATTAATTTATAATAAATTCATATTCGGTTTCTAAAGGCTCCAAAGTTGACTATTCAAAGGATGAGGTGGGGATAGGTCGAAAACAACTCATCCAATAGAATTTAGACAGGTTTGGGTACTTATATTAACCTTATCTTTAAGTATTAACTCTAAGTTAATTAGTTTCACTTTTACAATGTCTCTTTGTATTTTTATATAATATGGTTAATAAACTTACTATATACATCCAAGCGACACCCAAGTGGTCCATTAATGATTAACCTATCATAATATAAGTCTCTTGGCCGAACCTTAGATTTTTAGGAATTTAATATCAATTAATAATATAATATTTGTTTTAAGAACTCTTTTATGTCAATTTTGACACTATTCAATAGTTGATTTTTGTGAAACTCATAACAGATTGATTACTTCGAACAAAGTCCATTAAATCAATCCTAATATATCATATTAGCCTAGAAAATTAGTTTAATTCATTAAAAGTTTCATATTATATTTATTTGGGTATTTATAATATCAATTATTTTAATTTTTCACTATTATAGTAATTACTGCATCATCATTGTGTCATAAATAAAATAACTTATTTATTGTCTAAAAATTATAAATAAAATATCATTATGTAGGAAATCTTTTTATCTTTCTAATGAATATTTATAATCGAAAATAAAACATGTATAACCCTATGTAAAAATTGTTCTTCTAAAAGATATATGCTTGTGTCATTTTTGTATTCATTTTAACTTAATTAAAATAAAGTGTCATTATCACTTACAAGTGGATCCATGGGGTCCCAAAATTGACACAAAGATGTCCATGGTCGACCATGTATCAACCAATAGGGTTAAGACACGTTTTAGGCTAATTTTGTATTATTATAATATTATTTTTTTAACCCTTATTTACCGGATTTACCCTTTAACCATGGTAAATAAATTATTTACCGCAGTAATTATTCAAAATGTCTAAAAATAAAAGTTACCTATTTACATAATTTGGACATCCTGATTCCAAATATGGAATCCATTTTCCTAAATTCAAAACACAGAAGTGGCAGAAATTAATTTAAAATTAATTCCCGCTGTTAAAACAAAAAGCGTGTTTTTAAGAGATAATAACTATCAAAAGATTGACACTTGTTTATGTTCGGTTTAATTGTAACATTATGTCCAATGATAAACATTAAATTGAATGGTAAAAATATATTCTAAATATACTTTAAAACCACTCAAATTCATAATTTATCACTATTAATTATTTTGATTAAAAAAGTTGTTTTTAATTAAAATTTAGAAATTTTCACTATTCATCAAAATATGAAAGTTATCCGAAATGTACCAAAATTTCACCCTAGGATAATTTTGATATTCCGAATCCAAAAATGAAGTCCATATAGAATATATATGATTTCAAAAATTAGGTATTACTATTCACAACGGCTAGTTTAATTAGTTGTGGTGTGTGTTAGAACTCGAGGTTGCGTACAACACACGCTATCGCATTATTCAAAGGGAAACGTACCGTAGAAGCTTGGGGTGTTACATTCTCCCCTCCTTCAAATAATTGCGTCCTCGCAATTTCTAGGGTATTACTGCATAAAAAGACTCGGGTGGTTCTTCATCATAAGTTCCTCGGGTTCCCACGTTGCCTCTTCCATCTTATGATTTCTCCACAAAACTTTTACCAGACGCGTCGTCCGGTTTCTCAGTACTTGTTCTCTTGTATCAAGAATCCTGACGGGCTCTTCACAATAGGAAAGATCGGGTTCCAGTTCTAATTCCTCATAGGTGAGTACATGCGTTGGGTCAGGCATGTATTTCCTCAACAGAGATACGTGGAACACATCGTGAACTTTGGAGAGACTTGGCGGCATTGCCAATCGGTAAGCTACAGCCCCAATTCGTTCTAGAATTTCGAAAGGTCCGATGTACCTGGGACTCAATTTACCTTTCTTACCAAAACGTATGACTCCCTTCCATGGAGATACCTTCAGGAAAACATGATCACCGACTTGAAATTCCAAATCCTTCCTTCGATTATCGGCATAGCTCTTCTGCCTACTTTGAGCTGCTTTAATGTGATTTTGGATTACTTTCACCTTTTCCACCGTTTCCTCCACCAGCTCTGGGCCTACAAGTTTTCTTTCACCAACGTCATCCCAACAGGTTGGTGTACGACATCTCTTTCCGTATAACGCTTCATATGGTGCCATCTGTATACTCGAATGGAAGCTATTGTTATAGGAAAATTCTACTAGTGGTAAATATTGATCCCACATACCCTGAAAATCAAGTGAGCAAGATCTCAACATGTCTTCTAAGGTCTGAATAGTCCGTTCTGATTGTCCGTCTGTCTGAGGGTGGTAAGCAGTGCTCAAATGAAGTTCAGTATCCAGGGATTTCTGAAGACTTTTCCAAAATCTTGAAGTAAAACGGGGATCACGATCAGAAACAATCGATAGGGGTACTCCATGAAGTCTCACAACTTCATTAATATATAGTCTTGCTAGACGTTCCAGGGGTAGATCTTCTCTTATAGCAAGAAAATGTGCTGACTTGGTAAGACGATCAACAATAACCCATATTGCATCGTTCCTTCTAGGAGTCTTTGGTAGCCCCATGACAAAGTCCATCGTAATATTGTCCCATTTCCACTCCGGTATGGGAAGAGGTTGCATGACTCCTCCAGGCTGTTGCCTTCCAGCTTTCACTTGTTGACAAACCATACATCTTGACACAAAATCAGCAATCTCCCTCTTCATGTTGTCCCACCAAAAATGTTCCTTCAAATCTCTATACATTTTGGTGCTCCCAGGGTGTATAGAGAAATTGGAACTATGAGCATCATCCAGTAATTCCCTTTTTAGATCAGGTATATTGGGAACACAAAGTCTCTTCCCGAATTTCAAAATTCCACCTTCATACGCAAAGTCTCTCAATCTCCCATCATTCACAGCTTTAATCTTCTTCTGAAATTCTTCATCATCGGTCTGAGAACTCTTAATCCTTTCTAGTAAAGATGGTTTGGCAACCATTTGAAAAAGCATTGATGTTTCACCTTCCCTGGTTATTCCCATGTCCATCTTCACTAGATCCATGAAAATTGGATCCCTTTCAATTCTCATCATGTTCAGAACTCCATGGTCTTTTCTGCTCAAAGCATCTGCCACCTTGTTTGCCTTCCCCGGGTGGTAGTGTATCGTACAATCATAATCCTTGAGTAATTCAAGCCATCTCCTTTGCCTCATGTTGAGTTCTTTTTGTGAGAAAATATACTTCAAACTCTTGTGATCAGTATAAATCTCACATTTTTCACCATAGAGGTAGTGCCTCCATATCTTCAAAGCAAAGATCACAGCTGCTAACTCAAGATCATGAGTAGGATAGTTTTGTTCATGAATTTTCAACTGTCGTGATGCATAGGCAATAACTCTATCATTCTGCATAAGGACACAGCCAAGTCCTTTCTTCGATGCATCACTATAAATAACGAACCCATCATTCCCCGATGGTAGAGTCAATATAGGAGCATTGACTAATCTTCTCTTCAGTTCTTCGAAACATTTTTCACACTCTTTTGTCCAAACAAATTTAACCCCTTTACGTGTGAGCTTCGTTAATGGGTTAGCCAATCGGGCAAAATTCTGGACGAAACGTCGATAATAACCTGCCAAACCAATAAAACTACGTACCTCAGTTATATTCGTAGGTGCTGGCCATTCTTGGATTGCCTTGGTCTTAGAAGGATCAACAGAGATTCCATCTTTAGAGACAATATGGCCAAGAAAAGAAATCTCCTAAAGCCAGAATTCACACTTGCTAAACTTTCCATATAATTCATGCCTCCTCAGAGTCTTCAAGATAATGCGCAAGTGATTTTCATGATCTTTGTAGGTTTTGGAGTATACCAAGATATCATCAATAAATACCACCAAAAAGTCATCGAGATACTCCTTGAAAACTCTATTCATCAGATCCATGAATACAGAGGGTGCATTAGTCAATCCAAACGGCATTACAGTAAACTCGTAATGCCCGTACCTGGTTCGAAATGCTGTCTTCGGAATGTCTTCCTTCTTCACACACAACTGATGGTATCCAGATCGAAGGTCAATCTTTGAAAAGTATTGAGCTCCATGCAGTTGGTCAAATAAATCATCAATACGAGGTAGGGGATACTTGTTCTTTATCGTTATAGCATTGATCTCCCTGTAGTCGATACATAACCTCATAGATCCATCTTTCTTTTTAACAAAAAGAACAGGGGCTCCCCATGGAGAAACACTAGGGCGAATAAATCCCTTATTACTCAATTCCTCTAGTTGTTTCTTTAGTTCGACTAGCTCTACAGTGGCCATTCTATAAGGGGTCTTCGATATAGGCCTTGATCCAGGAATTAAATCAATGGAAAACTCTACTTCTCGTTCTGGAGGATGTCCAGGTAAATCTTCCGGAAATACATCTACAAACTCTTTCACAATAGGTACATCCTCTATTTGAACATTTCTTTCCTCACCGACAGTTATTTCATTCTCTTCCTCCCCGATAATTGAATTAAGTTGAGCTACAGGGGGTGGATCTAAATAAGAATTAGGTGGTGACGATTCTGCTCTAAAAATAAGGTGCTCCTTATCATTATCATCAAGAATCGTAACCTCTTTCTTCTTACAATAAATCTTCGCATCATAGTCCGAAAGCCAGTCCATACCGAGGATTATATCAAACTCAATCATAGGTATGACGATGAAATCAGCAGATAAAGAAAATTTATGTGCTCTAATGGGGACTGATTCACAAAACTTTGTTGCAACGATACTTCCCTTAGGAGTTTTAACTGACAACTCCCTTATTAAATCAAATTGGAAATATCTAATTTTCTTAGCAAACTGGGAAGATATGAAACAATGCGATGATCCAGAATCAAATAATGCATTTGCTAAACTTGAGGAAACCATTAAATTACCTGCCACCACGTCTTTCGGAGCTTCTACCTCAGCAGTAGTGATAGCATAAGCCTGGCCTTGATCCCTTGGCCTTTTCTGAGGTAAGTTCTCCTGACGCTTAGGACATGCATTTGCATAATGCCCCATCTCCCTGCAATTGTAGCACTGAACGTTGGTAGCTTCCTTCTTCCCCTTGCAATCATGAGCTTGGTGGCCTTTTTCACCACACTTGTAACAGACTCCCATTCCCTTCAGGCAAGCACCGGGGTGTTTCTTCCCGCACTTACCACAAGATGGATATTCAACCTTTCCCTTCTTCCCCTTATTTCCATTCCCAGATTGATCAGCAGGTCTCTTCTTCTCTTGCTTTGCTTTAAAGTCATAAGACTTAGAGAATTCCTTTTCGGTCTTGATAGCACATGAGACAATGTCTTCGTACGATGAAAAGGATTGTGAGACTAATGCTCGACGGAGAAATGGTTTTAACCCATCAAAGAAACGATCAATCTTACTTCTTGGGTTGCGAATATAATCACCAGCGTACCTCGCTAACCTTGTAAAGTTAGCCTCATACTTTGTGACATTCTCATCCTCCTTTTGTCTCAGACTCAGAAATTGCCTTTCCATATCTGCTCGATGGTCGCGAGGAAAGTATTTTTCTAAAAACAGATCTTTGAACTCCCTCCATTCCATGTTTGATACTTCATCATCTTCCTTCATGTTTTGAATCAATGACCACCATTGATCAGCATCTCCAGTGAGGCGGTAAACTGCCATGGTAACTTTTTCCCTTTCACTACTCCCCAAAGCCTGAAATATTTTCTCTAGGGAAAATATCCATTGCTCAGCTACTAAGGGATTTGTACTCCCATTGAACGTCGGTGGTTGTTGTCTCATGAATCGATCTAACATTGATCCTCCACGCTGCGGATCAGGGTGCTCCATACGGGTAAGGTTATTATTCATAACCTGAGTAAGTTGTCCCAGTACGGTGATTAGCTGATCAGCACCAGTTGCATCACCAGCCCCACTATAATTATCTTGAGCAGGAGGGCAATCCCTACATGGAGTGCGTGCATTGATACGGTTTCCATTTCTTCCACTAGGCGCCATTTCTAAAAAAAATGGCATAAACTAGATCAGTTTATGCATCAAAATACATAATCCCATACTTATAAAACACTTAACATAAATTGAACTATTTATGGATATAATCCATTATCATAAAAATGTTTTCTTTGAGGAAGTATATACTCATAAACCCTTCATAATGATTTGTAAAGATAGTGAGAGTTATCCTAAGCATATCCCCCGGGAGTGTCGTAACCAAGAGTGCAGCAAGGCCCGTTGTCGTGCACCAGTTCCCGTTCGAGTCTAGCTCAAAGCGGTGTTTTCGGGTTTTACACCTAGGTACATCTGTGCCAGAGCCGCCTCTACCTGCTCATATCCAGACAGGGATGTATTGCTCGAAAAACTCACAAAATCTCTACAATACCAAAATTCTAGGAAGTTCTTCTATACTAATCCTCAAAGTTCATCTTAGGTCTACGTGCTCTAATCAGAGTTTATCTAAATCTAGCTTCCAAGGTTTGTACTAAACTTCCTCTGATACCAACTGTAACGCCCCGACCCTAGTTGCCTAGAGTCGGTGCATTATTACATAACATTGGCATGATCACAAGAAAGATCAAATCTCGAAAGACCGATTGGTTTAGTAGCCTTGGAAACACTAGATATATTCATAAGTTTTACATTACATCATAAAATGAAAAACTACTACAACAACATAATGTCTCCATAATCCACACTACTATCCCCTCATAATATCCCTGCAGGTCATTCATAATTTACTTCTTCACATCCTGGGGAAAAATAAAACATAGAAAAGGGGTGAGCTCAAATGCCCAGTAAGGATAACAATATAGCGGAAACTTTCATAAATAAGAATAAACATTTAAGGCAATGCATTACTAACACAAAAGCCTTTTAAAATTGAACTTCAACATGGTATGGCAAAAGTAAAATGAAATAATGCCATTTACTTATTCACATGGATATTCTACTAATCGAATAATCACATGCAAAAATCAATAACCACTTTCATAATGTTGGAATGCATAATGCCAAACGTTAATTTCTTTGTCTAGGCCTCATCCCAAGACCTAGGGGTTACTTCTAACCGGAACCCAACCCGGAGTGCCTCTAATAACCGGACACCAACCCGGAGTGCCTCTAATAACCGGACACCAACCCGGAGTGCCTCTAATAACCGGACACCAACCCGGAGGGCATAATTTTACCAGTCCCTAACCTGGAGGGCTTACTTTAACCAGTCCCCAACCTGGAGGGCTTACTTTTACCAGTCCCCAACCTGGAGGGCTTACTTTTACCGGTCCCCAACCCGGAACATACTTGTTTATCACATTCATCTGAAGAAAAGTTTGAAATATAACATAAACATTCGGATTAAAACTAGCATACGAAATGTCAATAGTTTCACCATAAACTATGAATGGTATAAAATAGCACATCCACAGTCAAACATATCACAAAACCTTCAATACAATATAGAAGTTTTGTATTATAATAAATCAACTTCAAATAAGCGTAAAATCCATTAAAGGATGTTGACATAGATGAAATCAAAATTCTTTTTAAAGAAGTATCTCCTTTTATTTTGAAATCATTTAAGATCCATATAAAATAAAACATTTTCTTTGAAAATATTCTTATAAGCTTGTATGGAAATCTTCGACAATTTTATAACGGCGGAAAATAACCGCACCCGCCGTATAAGTTAAAAAAAAACATTCTTACCTCAATTCTGTCGAAAAGGTTAAAAAGGACATTGTTTTGAAAACGACGGAAGGATTCCTTTATAAACCTCTTATAAAAATTCAAAAAAAGGGTATAAATGAATTTAACCCATATTCTTGTAAATAGTAAAAATGTTTTGAAAAACATTTTTAAGAAAACATGGATGTGGATGATAAAGAGATCCCAGTAGATTATTACGCATATACAACCTCGGATAATGAAGAGATTGTGAAATAACCCTTACCTTGTACTTTTCCTTGGTTGTGGTAGGTTAACCTCCTGTATAATGGTGAAATAATTGTTATTAAATTATACAAGAATCATATACATTAATATGATATCATATATGATCTTTTAATATTGATTTGATAATAATATCTTAGTATTATCGTTGTTTCGGGTGTTAACTTACTTGTTTTCTTTCATATGTTTTGTTACGTAAGACATGTTTGTAAAGGATAGGTTGTATATTATTCATATCCATAATGATATCAAGTCCTTAAACATCATTTTTAAATCATAAAATGATAATTACGCTTTAATGGTTACGATGGAGAATGAATCTCATCGCGTTCGTGGAGACGGTAGTCCGTACGTACGCACGAGCGACAATATCATTCTTTTGATATTAAAATAATATATAAATGGATGGTATATCATATATACAGAATCATTAACATGTTATATTTATTATTTACACGAGTTACACATCATTATTATACCCATCCAAATAATATTATATTGAATAACAATTACACCACGACGTGGAGACGGTAAGCCGTACGTACGCACGTATGGTGACATGTTATTCAAAGGGTGGATAGAATACTGAATATGATTGTACCATATTTATAATAACATCACAGTATATGTGAGATACTGGAGTTATTATTTCAGAATGGTAAGAACAAAGGAAGAAGAAGTGGAAGAAGAAATGAACTTAGAAAAGGGTGGTGAGATCATTACCTCTTCTTCGGGTTCTTCCTTTTGATTTGATCAAAAGGGCTCCTTAGGTTGGCTTTCTGATCAAACTAAGGCCTCTAGGTTGTATTGAGGGATGTTGGGAGAGTATTTGGGCAGAGTTTGGCCGAACCAAAAGGCTTTAGAGGTATGAAGAAATGAGAAGGAGGAGTGCCCTTTTATAAGAGGGGTGAGGGGCACCTTTGGAAAAGCTAGAAATATTAATTTATAATAAATTCATATTCGGTTTATAAAGGCTCCAAAGTTGACTATTCAAAGGATGAGGTGGGGATAGGTCGAAAACAACTCATCCAATAGAATTTAGACAGGTTTGGGTACTTATATTAACCTTATCTTTAAGTATTAACTCTAAGTTAATTAGTTTCACTTTTACAATGTCTCTTTGTATTTTTATATAATATGGTTAATAAACTTACTATATACATCCAAGAGACACCCAAGTGGTCCATTAATGATTAACCTATCATAATATAAGTCTCTTGGCCGAACCTTAGATTTTTAGGAATTTAATATCAATTAATAATATAATATTTGTTTTAAGAACTCTTTTATGTCAATTTTGACACTATTCAATAGTTGATTTTTGTGAAACTCATAACAGATTGATTACTTCGAACAAAGTCCATTACATCAATCCTAATATATCATATTAGCCTATAAAATTAGTTTAATTCATTAAAAGTTTCATATTATATTTATTTGGGTATTTATAATATCAATTATTTTAATTTTTCACTATTATAGTAATTACTGCATCATCATTGTGTCATAAATAAAATAACTTATTTATTGTCTAAAAATTATAAATAAAATATCATTATGTAGGAAATCTTTTTATCTTTCTAATGAATATTTATAATCGAAAATCCAACATGTATAACCCTATGTAAAAATTGTTCTTCTAAAAGATATATGCTTGTGTCATTTTTGTATTCATTTTAACTTAATTAAAATAAAGTGTCATTATCACTTACAAGTGGATCCATGGGGTCCCAAAATTGACACAAATATGCCCATGGTCGACCATGTATCAACCAATAGGGTTAAGACACGTTTTAGGCTAATTTTGTATTATTATATATTATTTTTTTAACCCTTATTTACCGGATTTACCCTTTAACCATGGTAAATAAATTATTTACCGCAGTAATTATTCAAAATGTCTAAAAATAAAAGTTACCTATTTACATAATTTGGACATCCTGATTCCAAATATGGAATCCATTTTCCTAAATTCAAAACACAGAAGTGGCAGAAATTAATTTAAAATTAATTCCCGCTGTTAAAACAAAAAGCGTGTTTTTAAGAGATAATAACTATCAAAAGATTGACACTTGTTTATGTTCGGTTTAATTGTAAAATTATGTCCAATGATAAACATTAAATTGAATGGTAAAAATATATTCTAAATATACTTTAAAACCACTCAAATTCATAATTTATCACTATTAATTATTTTGATTAAAAAAGTTGTTTTTAATTAAAATTTAGAAATTTTCACTATTCATCAAAATATGAAAGTTATCCGAAATGTACCAAAATTTCACCCTAGGCTAATTTTGATATTCCGAATCCAAAAATGAAGTCCATATAGAATATATATGATTTCAAAAATTAGATATTACTATTCACAACGGCTAGTTTAATTAGTTGTGGTGTGTGTTAGAACTCGAGGTTGCGTACAACACACGCTATCGCATTATTCAAAGGGAAACGTACCGTAGAAGCTTGGGGTGTTACATAAATTTCACATATGAAATATAATATCTAAATCTATACTTTTCACAAAAATTTCTAGTTTAAAATGAAATATGGTCCATTAACCTTTTCTCATATTAATCTAGTTTCTATTCCAAGAAAAAATTATTAATATTTATGGGGAACAAAAATGATGTTTTAATATAAATAGAGGGAAGGAATGTTTAAAAAATTTTCGTAACTCTTCTAATAAACCTTTTAATACCCAATGATAAAAGCTTTTTCCAATAAATACACCATATAAGAAAATTGTATAAATTATCACATAACATGGGAAATAGAAAAATAGCAAGAATAGGAAACCAACCAAGATTGTATCTCAATATTCTATCATATAAAAATGTGTTTCAAAAAATATTGGAGAACCTAGCATAAAAATGTAATAATACATATAATATTATAAATCCTGACTCATGCTGAATGTATGCCACACAAAACGACATCAAATTTCACCCACATGCTCGATCACACCCGACATGGTGTGACTTGGGGGAACTATCCTAGAGAAATAATAATAAAATATATCCCCTTCTTTGGGGCACTATCTTGATTGAATTCCAAAGTTAGTACAAAAACCATTCATGGTAAATCCACTATCTTTGTTAGGTTCCCATGTATATATTAATGTGGGTGTGAGCCAATAGTAAAAAACAAGGGGCCAATTACATGCACATATTGCATACAAAAGCATCTCTCCCAACAAGTCACTCGTGAGTCACCCTAAGGAACATCCTCTTTCTGTTAAACCAACCGATCATAAGGAATCCTCTCATTATAGGCCTCCCATAAAAAACAAAACATTCAAGGCAGGATGAATTTATATGGAGAGTTTTTCATGATCACTACAATGATAAAAGTTCCAAACTGGCCTCAAGAACCATTAGATAAACCACTAATTTCAAGAGAACTAAATCCCCCTTTCCAAAAATGTTCAACCAAAACATATTAAATCTCAAAACTATTATAAAAAAAATCCATCTAAGAACTCACACCATATTTCTAAACCAAATAAATTATCATCAAAATTTTAAATAGGCCACAAACAATCACCACCTGAAAACATATTTTCAATGAACCAAACACACACAAACGCAAATTCCAAACCATTTACAAATCCATTTCATAAATTCAAAAAACCATTTTAGATGCCACCAATACATTAAATAATCCAATCTAATCATTATACCTCATATTCAACTATCCAAATCCAATAAGAAATCTATCAATCACTTGGTGCTAATCACATAGAAAGAAATCCTTATGATTCAAAAATAATATTGAAAATCAGTTTATTTCTCGTGATAAAAATATAATAAAAATCATACATCACTATTTAACATATAAGGAGTGTGACAAAAATTAAACAAATTAATCATAAATATAGTGGACAATTTTAATGGTAAACCTACAATAAAATCATTTTTTATTCAACAATTCCAACCTGAAACAACTCCATGAAGTTCCAAGAGACAAGACCAACCAAGAGTACCATAAGAATACATTAACCCTAATATAATCCTAGGGAAACAAAATCCCTTGACCAAAAATACTAATAAATATAGAGAACACAAAATAAAATGGATGGAGAATGAAGAGAGTGAATAGGGGAGAGGGTTACCTTGATAAATCACTCCCCAAAACAGGAAGGAACATCTAGATCCACATCAAGGGAGAGGAGGAGAGGCTTGAATAAGAAGGTACAATCACCCTTTGAGTTATATGAACAATGTATGGGTAAGAATTGGATATTTGTGGAAAATATCCTTAGAGGGTCGAATGTAAAAATAACCTTTGTAGTCCACCTGGAAATGTCACATGTTTAGCTCATACGGTTTTCCAACCTGTTTAATTTCAACCAATGAAGAGGTACATTCTACATTATTTTATAGATGGATAGACAAACCGTGCAAAATATTTGTGGTCTCCACCTCCCCAATAAGATAATTTGATTCATGGCTTCCTGGACGAGGGTGCATGGTTCCCCCTAACTATATGCTAACCATGTACCCCCTTCATTCAAACCTAAAATTCCCACCGTTCACAAAAACACATATGGAATCTAAAGAATAAAAATACAACTCTGGTAAACAAAACTATAGCTCAAAATTAAAACTCAGAACACTGGGAACTCAAGAAGAAAAAAACCAAAAATCTTCCAAAAAAGTGTAAAATCAAAATTTTGGGTGTGAATGATAAAGACATAATGTTGGGAAGAGGTATCATCTGTGATAATAGGGGATTTTATGGACATCAATTACTTATCTGGAAAAGGAAATTCTCTAATTTTAAAATATTGGTCCATGCTCAGTGGAATCTCATTTTTAATTCTTTACAACATTTTCTTGTCCATGATGTAAATTAACATTGCCTTTGTGGATAAATTAATGTTTGGTAATTTCCCTACACATTTCTCAATTTCCGGATAGATCATACCTTTATATAGTTTTCTTTAGCAAGATGTAGTGACACTTCAGACACGACAATACTGGATATGAAGACAAACATCCTTGCTTCTGAATATTCCTTGCATGAGACTCACAAAATCTACACTTGGATTCCTACTCTCCCACTATATTATAATTACATTGTAATATAGGATTCCCTAGTTCATCATAGCAACATACCTCAATAGACATTAAACTTTGGGTTTTCACCCATTAGGATAAAAAATGTATAATTGTGAGTGACTTATTAGACATGAGACATACATTTAAGAATAATTAATAAATAAATCCCTTCTAAAATATTTATAATTTATCAATGCATTATAGACATTCAAAATTTCATTCTAATTAAATATATTATATGTATTTCTAATAGGAACACATCATATTTTCTATTTTATGAAATTTTCTTAAATTTACGATATTATAAATATGAATATTTTATACCTTATTTTTATTGTGTAAGCAGTGTATATAATAAAATATCATATATTGAACATTTTTTAAACCATAATCAAATCGTTTTATTAAAATCACCTTTGGTATGGTTTAAATAATATCATCAAATATGGAAAAAAGTATCATTAGAAAGTAAAAATTAAAAACAACTCATTACCTAATATGAACCCCTTTATATTTTTCTTCATTTTGTATTTAGAAACCCATTATAAATTACATCATAATTTATATATAGATATTTTATTTAGATATTATAATATATTTGATAAAAAGTATACATTTTAAATTTATATTTACATTAATTATCATTGATATTTAATAATCAAGTTTTTCATAAAAAAATAATTAATTCAAAACAAATTAAAAATATTTAATTTATTATAAAATTATAAATTAAATATATATCCCAAAACATATATTTCAAAAAATATTCAACCCCATTTTAAAATATCATATTTATTGAATAAAAAGCCATTAGAGAATAAAATTATTCTACGTATCATATTTAAAAAATCAATTTTTTTTTTGAAATCTGTGTTATAGTGGAATGTATATATAGTGATTTATCACATGGTCATGTGGATTGAGGTAAAAAAAATATCTTCTCTCATTATTTTTTATATCGCCTTATTATAAGTTAGATTCTATTCGTAATTATTATAATTCATTTTTATTATCCTATAATTGAATGTAATATCACCTAAAATTCTTGGGAGTGGTATCTTATGAAATAATATGAATCATACATATTATATGATTATTTGTTTTACATAATGAAGGTAGTTTAATTTGACTCTGTTGTTTTATTGACGAAAAATATTAATATATAAAAAATTATAATCAATAAGTATATATAAGGTATAATACGTAGTATCAGTCATATACAACCAACAATAATAAAAGAAATAATTTTATTTTTACAACATAAAACATTACATAAGATGTATAAAAAACTCCACACCGTTAAATATAGAACAATGGTGTAATAAACAAAAAAAATAGTTCTGAAATTTTATATTTTTCTCTCCTGTAGTCTCTTAGAATTATCAATGATTTTAAAAAAATAGTAAAAAAATATTATAAAAAATATTAAAATTATATAAAAGAAGTATAAAATACTTTTAAATAAAATTAGTTGATAGATAAAATGAAAAGCATAGGTATTTATTAAAAGTATAAAAATTATATAATATTTAAAAAATAAACTGGCCATTGTAAATAATATCTAACATTGTAATTGCTAACCTTATTAATGAGAGTAGTAAATTGAATAAAAAATTATATTTAAATTCAATTAAATAATTCAATTTAAATATTATAATATTGAAAATTTCTTTTTCAGGTCATATTTATAAAATGAAAAAAATAATTTAAATAATGTAAATTATAAATTATTGATAAAATATTATAATTATTTGATTTAATTATATATTAAAAAATTTAATTACAAGATAAATATCAGTTAATTATTAGTTTTAAAATAAATATGATATAATACTAAATTAATATATAATAAGTCTGAGTAAATGATGTAATTATTATCTCTAAAAAATTATCTTTTCTTGGTATTAAATGAGTTTATTAAAATATAATATTAATAAATTTAAAAATATGAATTTTGAAAAATGAAATTCATTTTTGAAATCTTCATATTGAAATTTTCTTACATTGAATTTCTTCTAAATTTTTAAAAACGATATGTTTTTTTAATTTAATAAAAAAAATCATTATGAATACTATAACATTTATTACATTATCATGATAAAAATATGACTCCAAAGTAAGAAAATAATTATTCATAAATTAAAAATTATTTAATTGGTAAAATAATTTATTTTAAAAATATTCTTAATTTTCATGCCTATAAATTATTTTTCAAAACCTAAGTAATATTTTCTTCGAATATAATAATATTTTTGATTCACTATATTATATAAAATATTAATAAGATTATTTTAATTTTTTAAGTTAAAATATCATTGGAAGATGAAAATTTATATTGAACAATACTAATTAAAAAGAATCAACATACTTCATCTAAATAATAATAAATATTTCTAGGTCTAAAACACCACTCACATATTTCTATATAAGCACTTATCCTCCATCCATATATCCTCTCTTATAAAACATTTTTCTAATTCTAAATATCATCTCAAATACCTTTATAAACATTTCTGGACAAGTCTTAATTTCCATAATCTAACCAGATGTTCCTTCTATTAAAGATATAGGCTCATTTTGAAGGAGCTAACTTCAATTATGAGTTTTTGGTTTCAAAACCAATTTCACATACCAATTCTAATCATACACATTCATTAATAATCTTAATATATATAAATAATATTAGAATACTTGTTTTCATAATAATTTTTTCATTCAATGATGTCATGTTTTCTCACAATTTTGTATATTTAATTATTTAATTTGATATTCAAGGAAAAGTTTGATAATTATATTTTCACGGTTTTTGAATTTTTTTATTGTTCATGGTCATCACATGTGTAACACATAACTACGAGGAATCAGTTGATTTAATCATTCATATGGTGATTTATTTTCATTCAATAACACAAGGATTGTTACTAGTTAGATGTACCATTATAGAAAACTGATATGTATAGTTAGTAGAAACTATGTAGTGTAATCATACATGTCTATTTTCTAGGTCAATGTTGGTGTTTGATTGTCACATATTAACGATAAAATATGTTGATTAATCCATTATTGGTTTATTTCCTAGTTGTTTCCTAACATTTTGAAATGGTAAATATTAAATCTGTTTTAGAAATTTCTAAGGAATAAAGATAGAATCTTGTGTTTGTTTCAGATTTGGCACACTATTTGTTAAACTGTGCGAGATGTACATTTTTTAAAATTATGAATTTTAAAATGCACCCCTGCACAATTTATTTTTTTATTGATTATCCACCCCATTGATTTCATTTAGACCTTCCACATTCCTGCTTCCATTTCCACCTATTTATTTTAGGTTCTCTAAGGAATTTCTTTAACATTATGGTATTATTATTCAAGGTAAACACATGTAACCCTATTAACATCTTCATCACCTACCAACTTATTTTTTCCCTTCCCTATTTTTGTCATTTAAACCTTAGCTTTGGTGTTTTTTTATTTTTATTCATGGGATCCTTTATTTTGTGCTTAATAATGTTCTTTTATAAAAATGCTTATCCCATTAATTTTGGGTAGACTACATGAAAAATAGATCAGTGAGTTGAGGTAGGTTTATCCATGCATATACCTTTAAATTTGAGTGTATGATTTATTTACAAAAATTAACCCACTCATTAAATTATAAAAACATTATAATAAGTATATATAATTATTCTTAATAAGTAAATATGGTTTCCCTTACAATTTTAACCTTTTATTGAACAGATTTAATGATTTCTTTGTTACTGACTTATAAATCATTTACAATTTCTATCGAAGTGTTTATACAAATCCCTAATATTCTCTTTTCAATGGATTTTTTTTATTATTTTGGTGTTAAGACTCTCAATATATATCTAAGTGATGTCACCCTTATTTTTTAATAATGATTTTGAACTAATTGTGTAATTATATTTTAAAAATAATAAATATGATGAAATGATTATTATATTATATTTTTATTTTTTTACATTTTGTTCACTATTGACAATGATTAAATGATATTTTTAAGGATTTGATATTCTTATAAAAAATTTCAAATTTTTTTCATGGGTCTTCAATAAAAATATTATTATATAACTTATTTTCATAATTTTATATTAAAACATATTTATGAAATCGTATAAGGTATTCATCATTCTTGAACACACATTAGTAATCTCCATATTTTTAATGTAAATATGAAGGTTAATTCTAATACTATATTAAATTGTTTAATATATCCTAGTTCTAGGATATTGATACTATAAGATAATTCTTGAAAAGGGGATACTTCTATGATAGGTGATCAGAGTTGAGGATTTGATATTATTGTGATCATTTATGAATATGCTTCCTGTTATATATTGATCACTGACCTCCTATTTGTGCCTTTTGATCATTTATAATTCGAATCTAGTTATTGGTCCCATGTAAATATTATGATCTAATTTAAGGAATTTATCCTCTCAATTAAGGAAAGCAGGGTATGATTGTGTGTTTTTCTTTTTAAACACCTAATATCAAATTAGATGGATTTTTGTGTTACTATCCTAGTTTTAATCAAGATTCTAAAAGGGTTCCCATGATGATTTCCATTTTATAATTTCTGTGATATTTGATTTATCATTCATTCATTTAAAAAATGTTTTATTCTTGAAAAAATGCTATCCCTGAAAAGTGTTTTCTTCTTTAAATCATAAATACATAGAGATTCTATTTTCATTAAAAAAATTAATGGCTTATTAATATATGTGATGTTTTATTTATTTATTTTTCATATATATTTACAATGTAATCATAAAAATTGTTTTTCTATATCTCAAGAGAAACAAATTCATGAAAATAAATTATTTATGTTTTATTCTGTAACGCCCCAACCCCAGTTACCCAGAGTTGGTGGATTATTACATAACATTGGCATGATCACAAGAAAGATAAAATCTTGAAAGACCGATTAGTTTTATAGCCTTGGAAACACTAGATATATTCATAACGTTTTACATTACATCATAAAAATGAAAACTACAACAACATAGTCTCCATAGTCCACACTCTTATACCCTCATACTATCCCTGCAGGTCATTCAAAATTTAATTCTTCCCATCCTGGGAAAAATAAAACATAGAAAAGGGGTGAGCTCAAATTCCCAGTGAGGATAACAATATAGCGGAAACATTCATAAATAAGAATAAACAGTTAAGGCAATGTATAACTAAAACAAAAGCCTTTTAAACTTGAACTTCAACATAGTATGGAAAAAATAAAATGAAATAATTCCATTTAATTATTCACATTGAAATTCTACTAATCGAATAATCACATGAAATATCAATAACCAATTTCATAATGATGGAATGAATAATGTTAGACTATCTTAACCACATAGCCAAGGCCTCGTGCCAAGACTACAAATAAGATTTTTCCAAGTCCTTGTGCCAAGACACTGGTTTGTCTCATGAGACCTACCGATGCATCGAGGATCTATAGTGGGCTCCACCCGTCACATATTAAGTCCAACGCATTCCTCATATGAACAGGTTTAAACATAACGTAAACATTCGTATTAAAACTAGCATACGAAATGTCAATACTTTCTTCATAAACCATGAATGGTATAAAAATAACACATCCAATGTCAAACAAATCACAAAACCTTCAATACAATGTGGAAGTTTTGTTTCATAATAAATCAACTTCAAATAAACTTAAAATCCATCAAAGGATGTTGACATAGATGAAATCAAAACTTTTTGAGAGAAATATCCCTTTTTTGAAATCATTTAAAAGTCACATAATTATAAAATAAAACTTTTACTTTGAAAGTTTTATTATAAGATTGTAAGGGAAGCTTTGACGATTTTATAATGGCGGAAAATAGCTGCACCCGCCATATAAGTTAAAAAACCTTTTTACCTTAATTCGGTTGAAAAGGTTAAAAATCACCTTGTTTGGAAAATGACGGAAAGATTCATGTATAAACCTCTTATAATAAGTCAAACAATGGTATAAATTACTTTAACCCATATTCTTGTAAATATTAATAATGTCTTGAAAGACATTTTGAAGAAACATGGATGCGCATGATAAAGAAATCCCAGTAGATTATTACGTATAAACAACCTCGGATAATGAAGAGAATGCGAAATAAACCCTTACCGTGTACATTTCCTTGCTTGATGGTAGGTTAACCTCCTGTATACTGGTGAAATAATTGTTATTAAATTATACAATAATCATATACATTAATATGATATCATATATGATCTTTTAACATTGATTTGTTAAAAATATCTTATAATTATCGTCGTTTTGGGTGTTAACTTACTCATTTACATTTTTATTTTTTGTTAGATAAACCATGTTTTTTATGGATAGGTTGTATCTTATTCATATCCAGAATGATATTAAGTCCTTAAAAATTATTATTAATCTTCAAATGAGAAATAGACATTAATGGATACGATGGAGAATGAATCCCATCGCGTTCGTGGAGACGGTAGTCCGTACGTACGCATGAGCGACAATATCATTCTTTTGATATTAAAATAATATTTAATTGGATGGTATATCATATATACAGAATCTTTATCATGTTATATTTATTATTTAAATTAATTACACATCATTATTATACCCATCCAAATAATAATATATTGAATAACAATTACACCACAACGTGGAGACGGTATGTCGTACATACGGACGTATGGTGACCTGTCATTCAAAGGATGGATTGAATACTGAATATGGTTGTACCATGTTTATAATAGCATCAAAGTCTATATAATATACTGGAGTTATTATCATAGAATAGTAATAACAAAGATAGAATAAGTGGAAGAAGAAAGGAACTTGAAAAGGAGTGGTGAAATCATTACCTCTTCTTTGGGTTCTTCCTTTTTGATTTGATCAAAAGGGCTCCTTAGGTTTTATTTCTGACTAAAGTATGGACTCTAGGATGAATTGAGGAAAGTTGAGAGAGTATTTTTGAAGGGTTTGGCCAAACAAAAAGGCGTTGAAGGTGTTAATTAATGACAAGGGAGAGTGCCCTTTTATAAGAGGGGTGAGGGGAACCATTGGAAAAGCTAGAAATATTATTTTATAATAAATTCATATTCTGTTTCTAATGGCTCCAAAGGGTATAATATAAAAGTTAAGGTGGGTATGGGTCGCAAACCACTCAACCAATATAATTTAGACTGGTTTGGGTCATTATTTTAACCTTATCTGTTATTTTTAACTCTTAGTTAATTAGTCTGACACTTACCATGTCACTTTGTATTTTTATATTATATAGTAAATAAACTTAATATATACCTCCAAGAAACCCCCAAGTGGTCCATTAATTATACAGCTATCATGATATAGGTCTCTTGGCCAATCCTTAGATTTTTTGGAATTTAATATCAATTAATAATATAATATTTGTTTTAAAAACTCTTTTATGTCAATTTTGACACTATTCAATAATTGATTTTTGAAAAAATCATAACAGAATGATTACTTCGAAAAAAGTTAATTAAATCAATCCTAACATGTCATATTATCCTATAAAATTATTATTATTTATAAAAAGCCTCAAATTACATTTATTTGGGTATTTATAATATCAATTATTCTAATTTTTCATTAATTAGGTAATTACTGCATCACCATTGTGTCATAATTAAATTAAATTATATAATATCTAAAAATTATAACAAAAATACCATTATGTAGGAAATATTTTTATATTTCTATGTAATATTTATAGTGGATAATCCAACATATATAACATGATGTAATAATTGTTTTTCTAAAAGATATATGCTTATGTCATTTTTGTATTTATTTTAACTTAATTAAAATAAAGTGTCCCTATCACCTACAAGTGGCTCCATGGGGTCCAAAAATCGACCCAAAGATGGCCATGGTCAGAAATGTATCCACCAATAAGGTTAGGACATGTTTTAGGGTAATTTAGTATTATTATAATATTTCTTTTAACCCTTATTTACCAGATTTACCTTTTAACCATGGTAAATAAAATATTTACCGAATTAATTATTCAAAATGTCTAAAAATAAAATTTATCTATTTACACAATTTGGACATCATGATTCCATATATGGAATCGAGTTTTCCAAATTCAAAACACATAAGTGGAAGAAATTAATTTAAAATTAATTCCCGCTGTCAAAACAAAAAGCGTGTTTTTAACATATAATAACTATCAAAAGATTTATAATTGTTTATGTCTGGATTAATCGTAAAATTATGTACAATGACCAAAATTTTATTAAATGGTAAAAATATATTCTAAATATACTTTAAAACCACTCAAATTCATAACTTATCACTATTAATTATTTTGATTAAAAAAGTTGTTTTTAATTAAAATTTAGTAATTTTCACTATTCATCAAAATAATAATGTTATCCGAAAAGTACAAAAAATTCACCTTAGGCGAAATTCGATACTTAGAATCGAAAAATGAAGTCCGTTTTGAGAAATAAAATTTCTAAAATTTTAAAAATTAGGGATTCCTATTCATAACGGCTAGTTTGATTGGTTGTGGTGTGTGTTACAACTCGATGTTGCGTACGACACACATTATTGCATTATTCAAAGAGAAGCGTACCGTAGAAGCTTTGGGGTGCTACATTCTCCTCCATCAAATAATTCCATCCTAGAAATTTCTATAATACTACCGCATGAAAATATTGGGGTGGTTCTTCATCATAAGTTCCTCGGGCTCCCACATTGCCTCTTCCATCTTATGGTTTCTCCACAAGATTGTTACCAGATGAGTCACCCGGTTTCTTAGTACTTGTTCTCTCGTATCAAGAATCTTGAAGGGATCTTTGTAATAAGATAGATCGGGTTCCATTTATAATTCCTCATAGGTGAGTACATGCGTTGGATCAGGTATGTATTTTCTTAATAGGGATACGTGGAACACACCATGAACTTTGGAGAGACATGGCAGCATTGCCAATCGGTAAGGTACAACCCCAATTAGTTATAGAATTTCGAAAGGTCCTATGTACCTAGGACTCAATTTACCTTTCTTACCAAAATGTATGACTCCCTTACATAGAGATACCTTCAGGAAAACATGATCACCGAATGGAAATTCCAAATCCTTCCTTCGATTATCAGCATAGCTCTTCTGCCTACTTTGAGCTGCTTTGATATGGTTTTGGATTACCATCACCTTTTCCATTTATTCCTCCACCAGTTCTAGGCCTAAATGTTTTCTTTCACCAATGTCATCCAGACAGGTTGGTGTGCGACATCTGTTTCCGTATAACACTTCATATGGTGCCATCTGAATACTCAAATGGAAGATATTGTTAAAGGAAAATTCTAGCATAGGTAAATATTGATCCCACATACCCTGAAAGTCAAGTGAGCAGGATCTCAACATGTCTTCTAAGGTTTGAATAGTTCTTTCTAATTTTCCATTTGTTTTAGGGTGGTAGACAGTGCTCAGATGAAGTTCAGTATCCAAGGATTTCTGAAGACTTTTCCATAATCTTGATGTAAAACGGGGATCACGATCAGAAACAATCGATAGTGGTACTCCATAAAGTCTCACAACATCATTAATATATATTCTTTCTAGTTGTTCAAGTGGTAAATCTTCCATTATAGCAAGAAAATGTGCTGACTTGGTAAGACGATCAACAAAAACCCATATTTCATCGTTCCTTCTTGGAGTCTTTAGTAGACCCATGAAAAAGTCCATCGTAATATTGTCCCATTTCCACTCTGGTATGGGAAGAGGTTGCATGACTCCTCCAGGTTGTTTCCTTTCGGCTTTCACTTGTTGACAAACCATACATCTTGACACAAAATCAGCAATCTCCCTCTTCATGTTGTCCCACCAAAAATGTTCCTTCAAATCCATGTACATTTTGGTGCTCCCAGGGTGTATAGAGAAATTGGAACTAGGAGAATCATCCAGCAATTACCTTTTTAGATCAGGTATATCGGGAACACAAAGTATCTTCCAAAATTTCAAAATTCCATCTTCATACACAAAGTCTCTCAATCTCCCATCATTCACAGCTTTAATCTTCTTTTGAAATTCTTCATCATCGGTCTGAGAACTCGTAATCCTTTCTAGTAAAGATGGTTTGGCAACCATTTGAAAAAGTAATGATGTTTCACCTTCCCTATTTATTCCCATGTCCATCTTCACTAGACCCATGAAAATTGGATCCCTTTTATTCTCATATTGTTCAAAATTCCATGATCTTTTCTTCTCAAAGTATCTTCCACCTTCTTTTCTTTCCCCAGTTGGTAGTGTATCATAAAATCATAGTCCTTGAGTAATTCAATCCATCTCCTTTGCCTCATGTTGAGTTCTTTTTGTGAGAAAATATACTTCAAACTCTTGTGATCAGTATAAATCACACATTTTTCACCATAGAGGTAGTGCCTCCATATCTTCAAAGAAAAGATCATAGCTACAAACTCAAGATCATGAGTAGGATAGTTTTGTTTGGGAATTTTCAACTTTTGTGATGCATAGGCAATAACCCTATCATTTTGCATAAGGACACAACCAAGTCCTTTCTTCGATGCATCACTATAAATAACGAACCCATCATTCCCAGATGGTAGAGTCAATATAAGAGCATTGACTAATCTTATTTTCAGTTCATCGAAACATTCTTCACACTCTTTTGTCCAAACAAATTTAACCCCTTTATGTGTGAGCTTTTTTAATGGGTTATCCAACCGAGCAAAATTCTGGACGAAACATCGATAATAACCTGCCAAACCAATAAAACGGCGTACCTCAGTTATACTTCTCGGTGCTGGCCATTCTTGGATTGCCTTGGTCTTAGAAGGATCAACAAAAATTCCATCTTTAGAGACAATATGTCCAAGAAAAGAAATATCTCGAAGCCAGAATTCACACTTGCTAAAATTCCCATATAATTCATGTCTTCTCAGAGTCTTCAGGATAATGCGCAAGTGATTTTTATGATCTTTGTAGCTTTTGGAGTATACAAAGATATATTCTATAAATACCACCACAAATCCATTGAGATATTCCGAGAAAACTCTATTCATTAGATCCATGAATACAGAGGGCGCATTAGTCCACCCAAAAGGCATTACTGTAAACTCCTAATGCTCGTACCTGGTTCGAAATGCTGTTTTCGGAATGTCTTCCTTTTTCACACACAACTGATGGTATCTAGATCGTAGTTCAATATTTGAAAAGTATTGGGCTCCATGAATTTGGTCAAATAAATCATTAATGCGAGGTAGGGGATACTTGTTCTTTATTGTTATAGCATTGATTTCCCTATAGTTGATACATAACCTCATAGATCCAACTTTCTTTCTAACAAAAAGAATAGGGGCTCCCCATGGAGAAACACTAGGGAGAATAAATCCCTTATTACTCAATTCCTCTGGTTGTTTCTTTAGTAAAACTAATTCTACAGTGGCCATTCTATATGGTGTCTTTGATACAGGCCTTGATCCAGGAATTAAATCAATAGAAAATTCATCTTCTCATTCTAGAGGATGTCGAGGTAAATCTTCCGGAAACACATCTACATACTCTTTCACAAAAGGTACATCCTCTATTTGAACATTCCTTTCCTCAACCACTGTAATTTCATCATCTTCCTCCCCAATAATTGAATTTAGTTGAGCTACTGGGGGTGGATCTTGATATGAATTAGGTGGTGATAATTCTTCTCTAATTATAAGGTGTTCCTTATCATCATCATCAAAAATCATAATCTCCTTCTTCTTACAATAAATCATTTCATCATGGTCCAAAAGCCAATACATACTGAGGATTATATCAAACTCAATCATAGTTATGACGATAAGATCAGCGGATATAGAACATTTATGTGTTCTAATGGGGACTGATTCACAAAACTTTGTTGCAATGATACTTCCCTTAGAAGTTTTAACTGAAAACTCCCTTGTAAAATCAAATTAGAAATATCTAATTTTCTTAGAAAACTGGGAAGATATGAAACAATGCGATGATCTAGAATCAAATAATGCATTTGCAAGACATGAGGAAACCATTAAATTACCTGCCACCACGTCTTTCGGATCTTTTACCTCAGTAGTAGTGATATCATAAGCTTGGCCTTGATCCCTTGGCCTTTTCTGAGGTAAGTTCCCCAAACGCTTTGGACATTCATTTGCATAATGTCCCATCTACCTGCAATTGTATCATTGGACATCGGTAGCTTCTTTCTTCCCCTTACAATCACGAGCTTGGTGGCCTTTTTCACCACACTTGTAATAGACACCCATTCCCTTCAAGCAAGTACCAGGGTGTTTCTTCCCACATTTACCACATGATGGATATTAAACCTTTCTCTTCTTCCACTTATTTACATTCCCAGATTGATCAGCAGATCTCTTCTTCTCTTTCTTTTCTTTAAAGTCATAAGACATAGAGAATTCCTTTTCTGTCTTGATAGCACATGAGACAATGTCTTCGTACGATGAAAAGGATTATGAGACTAATGATCGATAAAGAAATGGTTTTAACCCATCAAAGAAACAATCAATCTTACTTCTTGGGTTACATATATAATCTCCAGAATACCTTGCAAACCTTGTAAAGTTAGCCTCATACATTGCGACATTCTCATCCTCCTTTTGTCCTAGACTCAAAAATTATCTTTCCATATCTGCTTTATGGTCACGAGGAAAGTATTTTTCTAAAAATATATCTTTTAACTCCCTCCATTCCATATTTGATACTTCATAATCTTCCTTCATGTTTTGAATCAATGACCACCATTGATCAGCATTTCCAGTGAGCTGGTAAACTACCATGATAACTTTTTCCCTTTCACCACGTCCCAAAGCCTGAAATATTTTCTCTAGGGAACTTATCCATTGCTCAGACACCAATGGACTTGTATTCCCATTGAACATTGGTGGTTGTTTCCTCATGAAGCAATCTAACATTGATCCTCCACACTGCGGATCAGGGTGCTCCATACGGGTAAGGTTATTATTCATAACCTGAGTGAGTTGTCCCAGTATGGCGATTAGTTGATCGGCACCAGTTGCATCACCAGCTCCACTATAATTATCTTGAGTAGGAGGGCAATCTCTACATGGAGTGCGTGCATTTATACAGTTTCCATTTCTTCCACTAGGAGCCATTTGTACACAATGGCATAAACTAGATCACTTTATAAATAAAAATACATAATTCCATACTTATAAAACTCTTAACATAAATTGAACTATTTATGGATATAATCCATAATAATAAAAATGTTTTCTTTGAGGAAGTATATACTCATAAACTCTTCATAATGATTTGTAAAGAAAATGAGAGTTATCCTAAGTATATCCCCTGGGAGTGTCGTAACCAAGAGTGTAGTAAGGCCCGTTGTCGTGCACTAGTTCCCGTTCGAGTCTAGCTTAATGCGGTGTTTTTGGGTTCTGTCCAAAGGTACATCTGTGCCAGAGCCGCCTCTACCTACTCGTATCCAAACAGGGATGTATTTCTTAGAAAACTCACAAAATCTCTAAAATACAATAATTCTAGAAATTTATTCTATACTAATCATCAATGTCCATCTTAGGTCTATGTGCTCTAATCAGAGTTTATCTAAATCTAGCTTCCAAGGTTTGTACTAAACTTCCTCTGATACCAACTGTAACGCCCCGACCCCAGTTACCCAGAGTCAATGCATTATTACATAACATTGGAAAGATCACAAGAAAGATCAAATCTCGAAAGACCGATTAGTTTAGTAGGCTTGGAAACACCAGATATATTCATAATGTTTTACATTACATCATAAAAATGAAAACTACAACAACATATTCTCCATATTACACACTCTTATCCCCTAATAATATCCTTACAGGTCATTCATAATTCACTTCTTCCCATCCTGTGAAAAATAAAACATTGAAAAGGGGTGAGCTCAAATTCCCAGTAAGGATATCAATATAGAGGAAACATTCATAAATAAGAATAAACATTTAAGGCAATGTATAACTAAAACAAAAGCCTTTTAACCTTGAACTTCAACATAGTATGGAAAAAATAAAATTCAATAATGCCATTTACTTATTCACATGGATTTTCTACTAATCGAATAATCACATGCAATACCAATAACCACTTTCATAATGATGGAATGCATAATGCCATACTATCATAACCACATAGCCAAGGCCTCGTTCCAATACTACAAATATGATTTTTCCAAGGCCTTGTACCAAGACACTAGTTTGTCTCAAGATACCTACCGATGCATCGAGGAGCTATAGCGGGATCCACCCATTACATATTAATTCCAATGCATTCCTCATATGAACAGGTTTAAACATAACATAAACATTCGTATTAAAACTAGCATACGAAATGTCAATACATTATTCATAAACATTGAATGGTATAAAAATAACACATCCACAGTCAAAAAAAAATCACAAAAACTTCAATACAATTGGAAGTTTTGTATCATAATAAATCAACTATAAATAAGCTTAAAATCCATCAAAGGATGTTGACATAGATGAAATCAAAACTATATGAGAGAAATATCCATTTTTTAAAATCATTTAAAGTCACATAATTATAAAATAAAACATTTACTTTGAAAATTTTCTTATTAGCTTGTAAGGGAAGCTTTGACGATTTTATAATGGCGGAAAATAGTTGCACCTTCCCTATAAGTTAAAAAAACATTCTTACCTTAATTCTGTCGAAAAAGTTAAAAATAACCTTGTTTGGAAAATGATAGAAAGATTCCATTATAAACCTCTTATAAAAAGTCAAACAAGGGTATAAATGACTTTAACCCACATTCTTGTAAATATTAAAAATGTTTTTAAATAAATTTTGAAGAAACATGGATGTGGATGATAAAGAAATCCCAGTAGATTATTACTTATAAACAACCTCAGATAATGAAGAGATTGAGAAATAAACCCTTACTTTGTACTTTTCCTTGGTTGAGGGTAGGTTAACAACCTTTATAATGGTGAAATAATTGTTATTAAATTATACAATTATCATATACATTAATCTGATATCATATATGATCTTTTAACATTGATTTGTTAATAATATCTTAGAATTATCGTCGTTTCGGGTGTTAACTTACTCAATTTCTTTTATATATTTTGTTATGTAAGCCGTGTTTTTCATGGATAGGTTATATCTTATTCATATCCATAATGATATTAAGTCCTTAAACATTATTATTAATCTTCAAATGAGAATTATACTTGAATGGATACGATGGAGAATGAATCTCATCGTGTTCGTGGAGACGGTAGTCCGTACGTACGTACGAGCGACAATATCATTCTTTTGATATTAAAATAATATTTAATTGGATGATATATCATATATAAAAAATCATTATAATTTTATATTTATTATTTACATGAATTAAACATCATTATTATAGCAATCCAAATAATAATATATTGAATAACAATTACACGACGATGTGGAGACGGTAAGCCGTACGTACGCACATATGGTGACATGTCATTCAAAGGATGGATAGAATAATGAATATGGTTGTACAATGTTTGTAATAACATCAAATTTTATATAATATACTATAGTTATTATTTTATAATGGTAATAACAAAGATAGAAGAAGTGGCAGAAGAAAGGAACATTAAAAGGAGTGGTGAAATCATTACCTCTTCTTCAGGTTCTTCCTTTTTGATTTGATCAAAACGGCTCCTTAGGTTGTCATTCTGACTAATGTAAGGACTCTAGGATGAAGTGAGGGAAGTTTAGAGAGTATTTTTGCAGGGGTTTACGAACCAAAAGGCTTTGAATGTGTGAATTAATGAGAAGGGGGAGTGACCTTTTATAAGAGGGGTGAGAGGCACCTTTGGAAAAGCTAGAAATATTATTTCCTAATAATTTCATATTCGGATTCTAATGTCTCAAAAGTGGATTATTTAAAGTTTAAGGTGGGGATGGGTCTCAAAACACTCAAACAATAGAATTTAGACAGGTTTGGGTGATTATTTTAACCTTATCGTTTAGCTTTAACTCTTCGTTAATTAGTTTGACACTTACCATGTCACTTTGTATTTTTATATTATATAGTTAATAAACATACTATATACCATCAAGAAACCCACAAGCGGTCCATTAATGATACACCTATCATTATATAGGTCTTTTTGCCTAACGTTAGATTTTTATGAATTTTAATATCAATTAATAATATAATATTTGTTTTAAAACGCTTTTATGTCAATTTTGACACTATTCAATAATTGATTTTTGTAAAAATCATAACTGAATGATTACTTCCAATAACGTTAATTAAATCAATCCTAACATGTCATATTATCCTAGAAAATTATTGGTATTTATAAAAAGTCTCATATTACATTTATTTGGTTATTTATAATATCAATTATTCTAATTTTTCCTTAATTAGATAATTACTACATCACCAGTGTGTCACAAATAAATTAAATTTTATAATGTCTAAAAATTATAAATAAAATACCATTATGTAGGAAATCTTTTTATATTTCTAATTAATATTTATAGTCGAAAATAAAACATATATAACCTTATGTAAAAAAATTTTTCTAAAAGATATATGTTTATGTCATTTTTGTATTTATTTTAACTTAATTAATATAAAGTGTCCCTATCACCTACAAGTGGCTCCATGGGGTCCCAAAATCGACCCAAAGAATCCCATGGTTGGAAGTGTATCCAAAAATATGTTTAGGACACGTTTTAGGATAATTTATTATTATTAAAATATTTTTTTAACCCTTATTTACCGGATTTACCCTTAAACCATGGTAAATAAAATATTTACCGAAGTAATTATTCAAAATGTCTAAAAATATATGTCACCTATTTACACAATTTGAACATCCTGATTCCAAATATGGAATCCATTTTTTCAAATTCAAAACAATGAAGTGGCAGAAATTAATTTAAAATTAAGTCCCGCTGTCAAAATAAAAAGCGTGTTTTTAAGATACAATAACTATCAAAATATTGATACTTGTTTATGTCCGGTTGAATTGTAAAATTATAAACAATGACCAACATTGTATTAAATGGTAAAATTATATTCTAAATTTACTTTAAAAACACTAAAATTCATAAATTATCACCATTAATATTTTTGATTAAAAAAGTTTTTTTTAATTAAAATTTAGTAATTTTCACTATTCATGAAAATATTAAAGTTATCCAAAGTGTACCAAAATTTCACCTTAGGCTAAATTCGATACTCCAAATCCAAAAATGAAGTCCATTTTGAGAAATAAAATTTCTATAATTTTAAAAATTAGGTATTACTATTCATAACGGCTAGTTTGATTGGTTGTGGTGTGTGTTAGAACTCGTTGTTGCGTACAACACACGCTATTGAATTATTCAAAGAGAAGCGTACCATAGAAGCATGGGGTGAAAAATATTCTGAAATTTGGATCTATTATATATTAAAAATAATGATTTATTCTTATGGATACATGTTTCATCTTTAAAATCATATGAAAGAAAAACAATAGTAGTTTAATTGAAATATAGAATGTAATTTAGGTCAGTTTAATGGTCATGAATGTTGAAAGGGGAGGATGCCTACTAAAAATTTCATAATCACTCCTATAACATATTATAGTTTCAGCATAGGTTCTTCTTGATTTTAGTGGATGGTATTTGGATTTCAAGCATAAGTGTTTTTAATAGAGAATGTGATGGTAATTAAATTAATTCTTGGATATATGAGTTTAGGCTTACTCAATGTGTGTTAATTGATTATGTTTTTGGTACATCTGGTGTATCAACACAAAACGTTGAACAAACATTTAAAGGTGGAGAGCTGATCATGATGCAGATACTTGGGAACATGGTTTCAAGTAGTCATAGTCTGTATGATTTTCATAAGACCTATGGGTTCTGTAATGTCTCCAAGACTATGAGAAATGTAATCTATAAACCTACAGGCATTCTATGGGTTTTCCCTCATCTCTTGAAATGGGGGTTATCAAAAATACATAAATAAAGAAGGAATTCGAGCCATTCAGGCTGGTGTATCAAGACACTTTAGCATCCATATTCTAGTTTACGTTTTCCCTTATATCATTTAATTTAATTAAAGAGTAATAATAAAGAAATTGAGACATTATTAAAGTATCTATTTAAAACAATTTATGGTTAATGATTTAGGTTCACATTTTTCCATCTTATTTGGTTTCAAATTTATTTTGATCATACTTATTCTCATTAGTGTAATCCTCTAGAAAACTAGGTAGAAACTCTGAATATATGCATTGGAATATCTTATTTGTTCGTTTACCATTAAAAATAATTCTAATAGGTGTATGTTATGATAACCTATTCCTATTTACCATCTTGTGAAAATTAAAAATCATCATTGGACCCTTTCATATGTAATATTAGGTGATATGGTCTAGCATAGCCTAGGGTGATTCTGAAAAAATGGTATTAAAGATAAGTTTTTATTTAAATATTTTTGAAAGACCAGTGAATTTATCATCAAAAATGAATAAGAATTTAAGATTAAGGGACTTCAAAAAAACATTTTTTGTTGAAAATTCTTCTACATGGGTTTTTAGCTTGTGTTTCATGAAATTTTTCCCCATTCAATATTATTCCTAATGTGTTTAGTCATTATTTTAGTTTTCATATATTATATTCAAGAACTATGATTTATTTTGGGTAAAAATGTAAATTGTAATGGAGAATTGGATGCAATATATGATCACATGATTATATTTAATGATCTATTGAACCATGCCTAGAATGTTTATCGTAAACATTTATTTGACTATTCAATGATGAAGCACAATTTTCTTGATCATCCAATAAAACCATCCTTAGTTATTAAATTTTAATATTTTAAAATTTTGGTTCATTATGATTTTAAAATATTCTTGTCCTATTTTAATGTTTCTTTAATATTAAATTTATTAAATTTAATTTTTTTAATGTATTTTTAATTGATTCAATTTTTTGTTTTATAATTATTTCCTTACTATTTATATTTTACTATGCTGGAAATTCCATAATCCATGGGATATTATGAAATGATTTAGACCTAAAATGTGGGGTGAAAATTGAAATGGTTATATGAAAAATAATTGGGTACATAAAAGTATTTAATATATAAATGTTTTTAAAATTTTGTTTGGAATTTTTAAATGTATTCTTTAAATTTTTAGGTATTTTTCTTATTTGATTTAGTATTTTGATGTTAGTACATATATTTATAGTTATTATTATTGTGTTTTAATATTTTATTATTCCTTGATTATGTTTTAAATATTCCATTTCTTTATATTATATCACCAACATTTCCTTATTTAATTTCAAGAGATATATATGAGGTATTTTAAAAAAATAAACCCTCATGTGGATTTGGGTTTATCTGGATTGATTGTACCATGGAATTTAGTTTAAGGTAAAACTCTTATTCATCTTATATATCAACCAATGGAATTTAATAAAGTGTTTCAATATTTTTTTTTCTATTCCATTGTAAACAAGTTACCCATGAAATGGATGAGTGGTTAGAGAATATTTATATGGTCATCAATCTTCTCAATAATTTATTGTCTCATAATCTAAATTTCTCAAAATTTATGAACAAAGAATTATATTTTATGTATTGAAAGTCCATTAATTATTATAGCATAAAATATATTTATTTTCTAATATTTTAAATGGGATATAAATACAAATATTCCAATCTAAATCCATAAAATTATCCATAGTACTAATATTGTATTGCCTTCGACTGGAATGATAATTTAATTTTGAAGTATGCCCATAGTTTGGTTGAATAATAATAAAATTTAAATAATCTATTATTGTATGATCCACTAAAAATTCTTTTTTTTGAAGAGTTATTCTTTCTAATAAGCTACACAGAGTTGCCTTATCAATCCAAACCAATTATATAGATGTAGTCTAAATTGTTTTCAAGGTTGAGGCATTAATGTCTAAAGTTATAGATGTGATAACCATTTAATCTATAACCAAGGGGGGAAGGGAACTATGAATAGTGAATGGGGTTTAAATTAGACTCTTCTCTGGTGTGTGGTGTTATTAATAGGTGAAATTATTTCTTCTTATCACCTTTATCTAGAAATATGTCATTAGTATACTATTAGTGTTGTATTATAGATCCTAAGAATCCCCCAAATCGTGATTCAGTAAAATCATACCATATTTCATTACATCTTGTTAATTTTTAATGGTTTGATAGAGTGGAATCAAATTTTAATGGTACATCTAGATCTAGACATTTAAAAGATCCTCAAGTACAACCTGTTGAACCTTATGATGATTTAATATATATTTGAGGTACTCTTCTTTATATTGGCTTCATTCATTTGGTTTATGTATATTGACTTCAATAAGAGATTATATCACTTCCATACATTTATTCCATGTAAAATGTTTCTAAATTAAATTAGAAATGCTTTATTATTGTGATATAAAACTATTGATGGAACATTTTTTGGGATTATCTATAATCAGAAAGTTTATTAAATGTTTAACTCTATGTTTCATACATTTGTAATGAAAGGACCATGTTAGTAAAATATTATTTAGAATATTTTCCCTAGGTTGAGTATTTTCACTTCTATAAAATATTTGGGAGTGAATAGTTGATTTTCGAGATTTGGTTTATAATAATAATTGTTTATATTGGTTGGAGAACAACATATATGATAACTATATACGTATATATTATACTAAGTTGATATATCATTATTTTTATTGTTCTCTTTGAGAATGTGGTATTATTTGACTACATGGAATATGTACATAGTTCTCTTTATAAAAAACCCGATATAGAAATAGTGGTCTTTTATTTTGAATCTTTTTAGATAATATAATCTAGAGACTCTTAAGGTTATAAATATATAAAATGTTATGTATGAATTATAATACATTATTTTTCATTTTTGATAAAAAATTTGATTATAGTTTAACCCTCTAACATTTTCTTAAGAATTATATAGGGCCAGTGTGATATAACATAACATTTCGATTATAGAAGAGTGCCTGTGTTTTCTGATTAATGTTTTATAAGATGAAATTAAATATCATGTTTTCTTGGATCATAATATTCTTCTATGGAATTATATGGGATAAAACAAATATGGTAGGGTGAACTATGACACACTGATGTCAGTATTTCATAATATTTTATTCTTATATTTATTTTTCTCATGATAGATAGTTCTATGAAAGAATTTTTCAATATTTTAGGAAAACATTCTTCCACATAATCATAGATATGATTAAGGATAATCATGGAATTTATTCACTTTGATAGTGATTCTTTTTAATATCGACAATAATGTTTTCAATGGTTTGAAGTAACAAGAATGATTTATTATATATATGGTTTGTAAAAACCATGTGGTTTAAAGATAGATCATTTTTTTCTAATATATAATTATCGAATGGTTAGTAGTAATCATGTGACCAATTCTTTTTTGTAGTGCCACCCTGGGGGTTGTCACATGGTTTTCACATATGTAGGAGTGAACATGAAATCTAACCGTGTTAGGTGTAAAACTCAACTCATGTATCTTTTTATGTATGGTTAATAGTTTACCAAATATTTTATCCAAATCATTTGATCTACCTGATTTTGAAAATATATATTTCATAAGGAAATTATTACTTGATTTTTCTTCTTTTATGGTCTCTTATTCCCCATATGATTCTTCCTGACTACCTTCTCATCAAAATTTACAATCCCATATTTATCTTGGCTTCTATATGTATATTGTTATACTTTTAATATATATCCATCTATGTTAACTCATTTAATCATTTTCCCTTCTTCATTATCTAACTGTTCCTATTTGTTTAATTCCTTTTGAAGGCCAAACAATCCTAGGTTTTTGTGTTGCATGATTTTTAATTCATATATTTTGTGTTTTAGGGTTTCAAATTGAAACACCAAAATATTTTTGTGATATATATTTTCAAATAATACGATTTCTTTAATATCTTTCATTGCATGATTCACTATGTTATCTTTACGGTACATGCAACAGTGGCTTAGATTGAATTACCTAGAACACTGAGTTTATATGAAACATTGTTTGTTTATTTTAATTATATAAAAAATATAATTATTACCTTACCATTATACTGGTAGGTAGGAACATGATTAATTGTTTTATGAAAGTATAGTTTAAAATTAAATTTAAATCATTTTTCTTAAAAAATTATTTAAATGTGCAAAAGTGTGTTTTATAACAGTTTAAAAAATTAATAACTCTTGTTGGATTATATTTATAATATATATATATATATATAATATTCAATATAGTTTATAACATTCAACTTATGTGTTTTTTATACATGATCTTAGAACAGATCCAATTTTCCACATTAGAGAATTATTTTTTCTGAAAAGGTATTGTCATCACCTTTTGATGTCTCACCTCTGCATTATATAGGTTTTTAGAATTTCATGAATTATTTTTGAAAATATAAATTATTATTTCTATGAGGGAAATCTAAATTTACTTTGGGTTCTCTTTTGGAATTTTGTTTGAGAAGCTTCATGTACAGATGAATAGTGATAATATATATTCTTATTGAAGTCTATATTTTCATTTAAATATATTAAAGGGTAAAAAAATATCACTAGTTTTAAATTTTAATTAGTTAATATTAATTTAAAATAATAAAATTGTGAGTTTTTAAGATTATTTTATACGTGAATTTATTTAAAATAAAATTATCATTTAAATGTAATTTATCAGAAAAATAATTTTGTATGGTATTTTAAGGGATGAATTTAAATTATATTCTAAAACATATATTGTTTGAGTTTTGGAAAATGGTTGAAAATTTTATATTTATTAGGTATAAATTTTTTTAATATGTCACTTTTAATTTTGGTCAATATGAATAGTAATAATAGAAAATTGTGTTACCACAAAAGAAGGTAAATTGGGTAATTTAGGTTTTATAAAATGATAAATAATATAGAATGACTCTAACACATGAAAAAAAATTAGTGGATGAATATAATTCTACTATTAACACATATGGATAAAAACTATGTTTTTTAATTGACACTTGTTTGTGAAAATTTTATATATAATATTTAAATCAATGTAAATAAAAAATAGTCACATTATATGTCTTAAGTATCTCTTTTGTGTACAAATAAAGACCAAATTAGAAAATGACAATATTAAAATTATTATAATGATCACAGTTTTTTAAGATACTAATTTAGTTTTAATTTTTATACATTAAATAATCACCATTCATGCTTATGAAACATTGATGTAGTGCTTGTGCAAGCAGCTGGAAAATCAATAATGTGACTTTATTTAAAACTATAAAAACCATTATAAGACCATAATACATCACTTAATATTATTTTTTGGCTTATATATAGATCATAATCATCTGAGGATCAAATTACTAACCATTTTTTGTCACATGTAAAATATTCTGATATTTATAATATTTTATTTAATGTATCGTCAAAATGTCACATTAATGTTTTATTAATTACAAATTTCTAATATAGGTTTTTACAGAATATATATTCAAATATAAATATTATTTTCAAATATAAACTATTTATACTCATCATAGTAATTTATTTCTTATTTATAGTGAATAAATAAATACATTTAATAATTACATGATTATCATACAGTAATAATTTAACTTATAGAAAAATCAAATAATTGATATTACAAATATAAAAAGAAATGTAATTTTAATTAATTAAGGTTATCCATTAATTTCTAGGTGACTATGACATATTATAGGTGTATTAAATTATTCTTTTAGAAGTTAACCTATTTTTTAATGTTTGATAATGACATTGTAATAAACAGTATCAAAATTGACAAAAATATTATTTTATGAATATAATATAATATAAAATTATTTAAAAACAATAAAAATATTTTAGAAATAAAAAATGATAGTTATAAGTTTAAAATTTTCATAATATGACTATTTATGGATAATTCACACCATATAAGTAAATATAATACAGTTTTATTTTTAAATAATTTGTTACCATAGTTAAAATTAAAATAGGTTGAAAAGGGTTAATAAAAAATGATACGAATTAAAATAAAACAAATACATGTCCAAATTATATTTTCTATTTTATTACTACCTTATATAATCTATTATTTTATTAAATAACATTTTTAGGTGTTTATAATGAGATTGAATTTATTATAAGTAAATATGTTTAGAAATTCCAAAAGTTTCGGCCACCTAAATTCTAAAATAGAACCTCCTCCATCACTTATTCAAAACAAATTTTGCCTTTTAGCTTAATAAAACTCTCCCAATAATATATTCAACACTTCCCTAAGAATATTATAGAGGATTTATCTTCCTAGAATGAAAAATCTAGAGTTCATTATAGGAGATCTGAATGATCTATTTCTATGAATAGGTAATCATTATAACTTATCACTCCCTTTTTATACTCATCTATAACTTTTATAAATATATGATATAATTTATAAAATAATGTATTCAAAATCCTATGTATTGTTAATTTTTTTATGATTATTAACACACCACTATAAAACCCCTTTTTCATCGAACAAGAAATGAACATATTGCTCATGCGTACGTACGGATTACCGTCTCCACATGATGATAAAATTAGTTTTCCATCACCATATATTATTAGTAGGAAATAAGATGTGTATAATGTTGATTTATGATGTTTATGACATAGTTGTGCTTATTTAATGTTGATATCATACCTACCTTTTTACCAACTAATCTTTTGAGAAATGATAATATCTCTCTTGCATACGTATGATTTACTATCACCACAACGTGATGTGATCAAGTTTTCATATATATTTATTATGGATTGTAATATGGATTAATTTTAGGAATATATATGATATATATAACCTAAAATTATTTTTTAATGATAATATATATTTTTATTTCTTTTAATATGGTAATAAAATTAAAACGGCATTATTGCGACCTACCGTCTCTCTAAATGGTGTATTATATTTTCATTCACTAAATTTATTGAATCACCAATAATACATATAGAAATAATATTATATATATATATATATATCATCTATATCATTCTTGAGATGATTAAATCATGATGTGTGTAAGAGGACCAAGGATAACATGTTAAATCATGAATGAAAAATAAAATGGTTATTACCCAAAACAAAAAATTAACGTAGAATTGTTAATATAAAATGATATAAAGTCAAATATGAAATAATATATATTAATATAGTTGGGTGATAAATTAATAATAAATTTATATTAATTATTCATGAGTTTAGAATGTTTAAAATGTAATTCAAGACTTAAGCTAATGGATTAATGCCTCACCTTTATTTCTGTCAGACACAAGCATTATACACTACTTATTTATTATACGTAGTATATATATTGTCCATGAATATCATTTATGTGTTGTATCGAGAATATTATCCGATTTTTATATTCATATATTTTTCATTCTTTCATGGATAATATGATTCTACTAACTATAAAATGATGAGTATTTATTTCACAATCTCATCAATATCAAAGATTGGTTTATATTAAGTCTAAATTAGGGAGTATTTATCTCCCATGTCCATGTTTTCAAAAACAATTTCTAATATTCTCTAATGCATTTTTAAATTCATTTTTATCCAGTTTTAACATTTTATTATTTACTTTGAAAGAAATAATTTTTCATTTTTTCAAATGAGTTACTCTGTGGGGTTTCATGAAAAACTATGAAGGGAATGTTTATCAGCCTATACAAAATGAACATAATTTATCACTGTCATGATTTAATAATTCATTGAAGTAAACATTTCAATATTCCATGATCACTTTCAAAGAATGTTTTTTCTTTTAAAATTGTACATCATTTAAAATAAATGGAAATTTTTGCAATGTGGAATGGATATATTGTTCTAGAATTTTTTACAGGTGATCTCACCAAATTATTCTCTGTATAATATAACATTAATAGATGAAACTTATGGTTCACTCGAGATATAATTATATGATACAATTATTATTATTTATAATAATAGTCTATGTATACAATGGAATGATATTTACGAAGCCCATTTCTTTTTACATGGGATATGTTTTGATTGACTGATTTTTATGGAACCAATTTCATTACATGGGTTCTGATATGATTAATCATTTACCTTTAAGTGGATAACATATGTATTATTTTTATTATGTGATGGGTGGGATCAATGTCCCCCCCCCTCCAATGCATTGGGTGAAGATTTATAACTAGGGATATATATAGAAATGAAATGGGAATTGAACTCAGATCAGTAACACGGGAATGGAATGGTAGTAATCATGGTTCAATAATATAGGACTAGAATGGGATAAAACATAGTTTAGTAATACATGGCTAGATTAGAGAATGGAACCATTTCAGTGAAGGACTTTTTCTACTATGAAGAACTTGGTAATGAGCCTTGACTAATATGTAAATTATTTTCTATGTATATGTTTATTCCACAATTCTATGTCTTATAGTCTCATAGTATATTTTCATTCATTCTTGCGGACATTCTAGGATTTATCCCATGAGATGATATATTGATCATGGATATACATGTTTTGGTTTTAAAATGTTTATAATGTACTTATGCATTATGATTATATTATGATTGATATCTACTTTTTTACCTTTAATGATCATCAAAGATCACACATTACATATGTTTCTTTTCCCTATGTTATAAAGAATGGTTTTAGGTATAAATACTAAAGGGGAATATCCTTGAGTGAAACATTGAAAATCTTTCAGCAGACTAGAAGTTTAATCTCTATGGTTTCAAAGGAACTAAAATAATACGATATTTGGTCACGTGTTTGTGAAATGTATGAGATATTCCAAAAAAAGGATATAATTTGAATTTATGTTTTACGTTAGTCTTTATAGTTGGGTTTAGAACATTGGTCTATCAAACCTTTGGAAACTATGTTGAGAAACGTTTACAAATATATGTATATATATTTTGATGGATTTTCCTAGGGTTGTCTTATAACAACCCTTCCCATTATATAATATTTAAACATGCATTATAAACATAAAATTTCAATTCATACAACTCAAAGAATCAATAGGACATGTGTCTTGGGACATTAGGAATATTATATAACAACTTAAAACAGGAAATACAAAATCTTTTTTGAAATACACATTTATATGACCACAACACTCCTTCGTACTTACCAGTACATGGGATAACCTGAGGATGTACACAAGAAAGGGGTGAGATATAATTCCCAGTAAGGGAGTAAACAAAGAATGACATTTAGAATACAACATAGGTTAGTAAATAGGTATATTAATGGACCAAAAGATAAACCTAAACAAAAAGGCATGATATAGCATGATTATCATAACATGGAAATTTTGAAACAACATATAACATGATATTACCATGAGAAAAGGCTCATTACACATGAATTTTTTTTGAGTAAACCCTCATTAAACAAGAATTATCATGAGTAAACCCTCATTTCACATGGTATATCATGCTACTAAACATTATCAGATGCATTAGAGCGCTATTCGGGCACACCCTTTATAATTATTTTAAATTCATGTTAAAGTGTGACACGTAGATCATATAACATGGATTCATTCAACATAATAATTTATTACATGGTAAAGGAATTTGTAATAAATACATGAAAGTATATAATTTGAAATTATACGATTATAGAGGTGTATAGACTTCATAAATAAAATAGCATGGAATTCACTACCTGATGATTTTGGCATGGAAAATCACGGTGCAATTTTGGATACCTAACAGCGTGACATAAAAATTAATAAAATTGGTTGATGAGATAGAAAGAGGTATCTCATAATATATAAATGAAATTGACAGTATTTGGTTCAAATGGATACATGTCCCCACACTACAAATTTGGAAACAAAATGCGTAACATAATATTGAAACATAAAGAAAGAGGATAAATGCAATAACTCATACAAAATTTTGGCATGGTAACACGTGTGAATGGGAGGCATTTACAAGATATAAGAGGTATAACATCATAGAAACATGATGAGGTTTGTATTTGGAAGGTTTTAAAACATTCCCTATCATTTTTAATTGAAAAAAGGTGTAATAATATAAGGAATCTTCGATATAAATGAGAATGGAAGGGAACCCTTATGGAATATCTAGATATTATCAGGTGTGCTTAGAGGTTCATTTGGGGGGATTAATTAGGGTTAAAGGCAAAAATAATCATTTATAAATAAAATGGACTATAGGGGGATCATGGAAAATTATAACCCAATAATATTAAAATGTATTTTAAGAAGTATAATATAAAGGATTTGCTTGAATTAAAATGAGAAGAGTGAAATACCTTATAGAATTTCGGCATAGTAAAGACTTAGGTATGGGTCTGAATGGGCTATATAAATGACATATCATTATAATAAATTAAAATGTACAGTATTTAATTGATTATAAAAGGAATAAATTATAACCTATTTAAATTTAAAATACTAATTTTAAACAAGGTTCTTGAATTGAAAGGAAGAGAGGAAGGAAAAGATCCCTTACATGGATGTGTTATCCCAAAGTCTATAGAGAGGATTCTTATTTCCTTGAGGGTGGCACATGAGGACTATATAGAGTATGGTTAATATTTTTTTCAAGATCCAAATGGTTTTAGTGAAGAGGAATGTGATTTTTGGAGGGTTTATATAGGGAAGGTGGTGGATTCTTTATTATTTTCTTTTTTACACTTCACACTAAAATACATAAAACCACAACCCACACCATGGTATTTTCCCATGATTTATGGAAATGGGGACTGTTATAAATTATTTTAAAAATCTATGGTCCAAATATATTTAAATATTTATCTTGCTAATGTGGAGGTTTTTCAAAATTTTAAGGAAATGATTTTAAAATCTTAAAATATTTCATATGTCGTAGACGATTTAGTAATGATTTGAAAAATATGTAAAACAAATATAAAATCATATTATCCAAATTGAAAAAAATATATTGGGCTGATAATACCCATTAGAGTAATTATTACTTCATTTTGGGGTCATTATGATGTAATAAAACATAAATTCTATTTAAATGGTATTTAATTTTTATCCAAAAATTCAAATGCCTTAGAAAATTATAAATAATTCACCATTAATTAAATTCGATATCATAATTCCTAACATAATATTTATTTTATCTAAATAAATTTCTAAATACATGAATTTTAAATTTTAAAATTAAAATGGAAATTTATTGAAAATTCATGGGTTTTGAAAAAAAACAATGATCAAACATTAATAGAAATTACATTTGACATCATTAAAATTGTATACTCATTTATTATTAATAAAATTAATTTGATAATATTATTTTATTAAAATATTAATTATCTAAAAAATTATTTAATTCCATAAAATAAATTCTATAAAAATATATTTTCTATTTTATTGTGTAAAGACTATAACACTTATAAAACTGATTACTTAATCATTTATAGATAATGAACTGATATAATCAAAATTTATAAGAATTTTTTTTATAATAATATTAATAAAAATCGTTATTTAATATCATAATGTAGATATTTATCAAAAGTATCATTTGTTCTTGGAGAATCAATTTATCACATTCATCATTCTTTTAAAGAAGTAAAATCCTCAGAAGGTAATTAATGGAATAAGAAATTTATTTTTAAAAAGTTATTACACAATAAGTAAATAATACCTTATTACATAACCCCTTAAAGCACCCACATAAGAACTATAGGTAAGGTGTGCGATCGAGATAGATTCTTGGGGCCGCTCGGAAAACATCACATGGGTGGTAATCTATATTAACATGAACATCTCCCATACATGATTCAGTTCAAGCTTACCCTATTGAATCTCATCTTGGGCTTGGTCAATAGAAAGGCCCAGTGATTCTCATTCCTTTCTCAGCTACAAAAAATGATCTTCGTGTGGCTTGAGTCTACTGGATGAGCCCATTGTCTCCATTTTCTATGTTGAAATGATATATTAATGCCTTATATTTATATCAATCATGTGATCAATGTTCAAAGTCTATATTATCAACTACAATGATAATTTATGATCATTTAAACCCAATAATAAAAAAAGGAGTGCATTTGTTTTCTATGTCAATATTCCACTAAAATAAACTAAAATTTATTCATAAATTAATGGGTCATTACAACATTCCCACTTATTAAATTTATCCTTAAGACATTTTTCTCACACTAAAATATTTGAGGGTATGTCTCATTCATCACTTCCTAACGTTCCAACATCACTTTTTAAAACTTGTGGTATCTCCACAACAGCTTGATGAGCAGCATCATCTTATTTCATAGAAATTTTTCTTTATTATCTAAGACATTCATCAGCTTGTCTTCATATAAGAGGTTATCCTCCAATGGTACCTCCTCTAGATTGAGTACATGAGATGGGTCAGGTATGTACTTCTTAGAGAGTGATACATGGATTCATCATGTACTTGAGATACTTTTAGTGTGAGTGTTAGTTGATAGGCCACTACTATTATGATACAAAGGATCTCTAAATGGACGATGTACCTTGGACTAAGCTTTACCTTCTTCACAAATCTCATAACTCTATTCCATGATTATATGTTGAGGAATAACTTGTCTCCAAGATCAAACTCTAGAACTTGTCGATGATTGTCATAGTATCACTTTTTTCTACTCTGAGAAGCATTGAGGTGAGGTTTAATGGTCTAAACCATTTCCACCCTTTTTTCAAAAAAAATTGGACCTAGAATTGTTTTTATCCTCAACTTCATCCCAACTTTTTGGAGTTCTAAACCTCTTCCCATAAATGGATTTAGAAGGAGCCATTTGGATTCTTGAGTAGAAAGTATTGTTGTAAAAGAACTCAACCAGAAGAAGATTTTGGTCCCATCCTCCTTTTAAGTGTATTGAGAAATCTCTCAACATGCCCTCATGTTTCTAGATTGTTTATTTAGATTTTCCATCAGATTAAGGATGATAGGCCTTGTTATATTTTAACTCAGTGTTCTAAGTGTTTTGAAGACTCCTCTAGAAAATAGAGATGAATCTTGGATCTGTATCAAATACAATTGATAGTGGAACACAATGAATCCTGACTACTTATTTGATGTATATTTGTTACAACTTATACCATGAGAAATCATCTTGAATGGTAATGAAGTGTTCATTCCCTGTAAGATGATCCAAAACAACCCAAATAGAATTGTCTCCTTTTGATGTCTTCAAAAGTTAGGTGACAAAGTCCATGGTGATTATCTCCCATTTCAATGTTGGTATGTTTAATGGTTTCATCATCCCCTTAGACTTCATCATCTCATATTTCACTTGCTGACATAATAGGCACTTTTAGGTATACTCAATGATCTCCTTATTCATTTTATCACACCAATAATTCTATTATATATCTTGATACATCTTTTTGTTTCATCTGTCAATAGAGAAGTTGGAACAATGTGCATCATCCTAAAGTTATTTAATTAACACTATATTTTATGGAATACATAATCTTCACCCAAATCTCACATTTCCTTCTTGATTAGAAATGAACTCTAAGGATTTACCCTTTATGTGTGTTTCCACATTCTTCAAAATTCCCACATCATATTATTGAGAATCCATTAACGATTCTCAAATATATGGTAGGTAAATCATTTATGAAAATATTGATGATATTCCCTTCTCTATGATTCCTATTTCCATCTTCGTCAAATCTAAGAATATTGGATCCATTTCAATTCTCATCAATGATAGAATCACGGTGAATTTTCTACTTAGAGCATCCACAACCTTGTTCACATTCTCCGGGTTGTAATTTATTTAGATGTCATAGTCATTGATCATCTCGAACCATCTTCACCAGTGTATATTCAAGTCAGTCAATGTGAATATATACTATGGGATTTTTTGATCCGTATATATAATACACTTCACCCTAAATTGATAATGCCACCAAATATTCAACCCAAATATCCAAGCTTCTAACTCCAAGTAAGTTGTGGGATAGTTTTAATCATAAACATTCAACTTCCTTGAGATGTAGGCAAACAAGTTTTTCATTTTTCCTCAAATACCATCAAAGGGTGACTTATAATATTTTAAATAAGAACATTCCCATAGACTTCAACATGTGATAAAACACTTATAGATGTTTTCCATAATTATTTAATATAATTTCTAGTGGGGACTCAATCTTCATAGAAATAAAAAGATATACTAATAGTACATGAATTGAATTGAATTTTGACACACACAAATTTAAAGTAGTGGTTACAAGTAATTAATTACCCAATATATATATATTATAATTATAAATTTTTAATCCCATTATCATGGAGATTTCTGATGCTCATCAAATGTTACAAACCATATAATAGAAAACTGTTTGGGATAATGCTCGATCACTCCACATTTATGATATAAAATAGTGTAAGATTCCTTATATGGAACTTTGTTTTAGTACATCACATTATCCATTCATTCTTGGAAATTGGATACTATGTGCCCTTCCATTTCACACATAGAACATCACCTAGTACCTTTATGAAATTCCCCTTGGTTCCACTTTACAAACTTGTTGCATGAAGGAAATTGGGTCTTCTTTCCCTTATATCCTTTATCAGATCGACTTCCATGAGACTTAATCATCCTCTTCCTTGATGTATATGGGCATTAAAAAAATTACCAATTGTTAATTTTCATTTCTGATAGTTGTTTTGGAATAATAATGATATGTCCTACTAGAACACCCATTTGATTGGGAATATCGTTGGGAATTTCTTCACATTGCCCTTGGCATCAGTAGTAAGCGTGATTCCTCATATTATCAACCATTGGGTAGAATAAAATGAAAATTAGGGATGTGTATTTTAAAATTTTTTACACATAAAGGAGAATACAATGGCATTAAAGGGATAATATATAAATTACATTTATCTCTATAAAATATGAATTTCTCGGATTCAATCTATGTTTCCCATTACCTATCTCCTAACATATATTCTTCTGGGATTTTTTTCACTTCCTTAAGGACGGTTTATACTAAGCTTGCGAATTTACCAAATAATATCCCCCAAGGGTGTCTAACCAAGAGTGTATAAATTCTTGTTGTCATTCACTAGTTCTTATCCACGTCCAACTCAATATGGTGTTTTCTAGTCTTATGACTAGATACATTTGTGACTGAGGCACCTCTACATGTTTTTATCAAGATAGGGACAAATTTTCTTTATAAATCACTTAATATATAATCACCTAAATTTTAGGATTATTTTATTATACTCAGTTTTATCCCTAAGGATTCCACAAGTGTTTTATAACCGTAACCCCAAAATTAATTAAACATATCCATTAACACCAACTATAACAACACCACTCTTTATTTCATATTTAAACATTATTTAATACATAAACATGAAATTAATACAAATCCAAGTATTTAGTGGTATAGTGTCTTAAAAAATTAATTACACTACATTAAAACATTAAAACATGAAATACTGCCTCTTTATTGAAAGCTTATCTTACATGAACACCCCATTTCTTTCATACCTAACAATGCAAGGGAGAGCCTTTGGATGTACACAAGAAAGGTGTGAGATATAAAGCCCAATAAAGGAGTAAAAAATGCATAAAATGAATAATAAAATACAAGTTGGGTAATAGGAATATCAAGGGAGCATAAGATAAATGTGAACATAAAGTCATGATATACCATGATTATCATAATATGGAAATGTGGCAACAATATACAACATGATATTAGCATGATCCATGGATCATTGCACATGGATTATCATGAATAAACTCTCATTACACATGAATTAGCATGTGTGAACCCCGATTTTACATGGAATATCATGATACTAGATATTACGCAATGCATTAGAGTGGTATCAATAGGCACCATTAATAATCATTTTCATCTCATGGTTCAGTGTTCCACATAGATCATATTACATAGATTCATTCTACATCACAATTTATTCCATGATAGTGGAATGATTAATAAATACATAAAGGTATATAATAAAAAAGTAATTATTCATATAGGTGAATACCCTTGATTGGTAAATTGGCATGGTACTCCATAAAAAATTATTTTGGCATGGAAAATCGTGGTGCAATTTCGGCAGCTTACGGAATGACATAAAACATTTTAAAATGGTTGATGAGATAGAAAGAGTTATATAATCAAATATTACATGAATGGATAGTAAGGGGTACATATAGATATATGTCCCAACATATGTAATTTGGAAATATAAGGTGTAACATAATAAAGAAAATTCAATAAATATGAGAAATTGAATAACTCTTACCAAATCATTCCAGGGTAATGGTTGTTCATGGGAGGGATTATTGAGAGAGAAATAGGTATCTATTCATAATAATATAATAAGGGAAGTATGGGGGAGGTTAGAAAACATTCCCAAAATTTTTAATTGAAACTAAAAAAGTATACCAATATAATAACACTTAGATGAAAGAAAGAAAGGAAGGAATCCCATATGGAATATCAGCATAGTAACGGGTGTGATTAAAAGATCATATGGGGGATTAAAGAGAGTGAAAGCAATATATAAACATTTTTATATAAAATTCAACATAAGGGGATAATGTAACATCATAAACCAACATATAAAAATGGAATTTAATAAGCATAATATAGAAGAGATGCTCGAATGGAAATGAGAAGAGTGAAATCCCTTACATAATTTCATCATAGTAACGTCATAGGTATGGGTCCAAATGGGGGAGGATAAATGATAGCTAATTAAAATAAAATCAAATGAACAAAATATAATTAATTATAAAGGTAATAAAATACAACCTATATAAATTATAAAGACAAATTTCATACATGGTTCTTGAATTGAATGAAAGAGAGGAAGGAGGGGATCCCTTACTTAGATGTGTGATCCCTAAGTCTTAATAGAGGCATTATGGGAGATTTTGGCCACCTTGGGAGGACTATGAGAGTATAGGGAAGGGGTTGGTCGAGAAAAAAATGGTTTTAATGAAGAGGAATGTGATATTGGGTGGGTTTATATAAGAAATGTGGGGGAATTTTTTTATTATTTCTTTAGAACCTAAGCACCAAAATATTAAAAACCACAAATCATTCCATGATTTATTCCCACGGTTTATGTTAAAGGGGAGTTGTAAAAATTATTTTAAAAGTATGAAGGAAGATGATATTAAAATATTCCCCTTCTTATGTGGAGGTGAGTCACCCTTTCAAGGAAATGATTTCAAAATCATAAAATATTTTATAAGTCTTGGATGATTCACTATGGATTTATAAAATAAGAAAAACAAATATAACGTCAAATTATTTTAATGGGAAACATATATTGGGCTAATAATACCCATTATAGTATTTATTAAATCATTTAGGTGTCATTATTATGTCATAAAACAAATATTTTATTTATACGTTATTTAATTTTTACACAAAAATTTGATTGTCTTAAAAAATTATGAAAAATTCACCAATGGATAATTTTGACATCATGATTAAAAAAATAATATTTATTTTATCAAGATGATTTTTCATATATGTGAATTTTCACTTTTAAAATGAAAGCCTACATTTGTTGATAATTCATTGGTTTTAATAAGAAATGTTTTCAAACCTTAATGAAAATTAAATTTGACTTCATATAAATTATTACTCATTTATTTTTAATAAAAGTAATTTGACAAAAATACTTTATTAAAATATTTTTTATTACAAAAATGCATTAATTCCATAAAATAAATTGTATAAAAATTCACTTTATTTTTTATTATATTAAAAATTTACACTTATCAAACTGATTACCTAATCATTTATAGAAAATGAACTGATATAATAATCATTTATAATAAATGTTTGTTATAATATTATTAATAAAAAATATTTTAATATAATAATGTATATATTTATCAAAATAATCATTTCTAACTGAAGAATAAATTTATCACATTCATTATTTGTTTAAAATATTATTCTCATATGGGAATTAATGGAATGAGGAATTTATTTATAAAAATGGATTACACAATAAGTAAATAAAACCTTGTTACATTACCCCATATAACACCCACATAATACCTTAGTGTATGGTGTGTGATTGTCACAGACTCTTAGGGAGGCTCAGGTAACATCTCCTGGTTGGTAATCTCTATTAACTTGAATTTATCTCATATGAGATTTTGTTTTAGATTAACGTGTTAAATCATAGCTTGGGATTTATACACAACAAATACTAGTGACGCTACATCCATTCCAAACTTCAAAAAATGATATTTTTATAGATTGAGACTACTGGAAGAGGTTATTTTCTCCTTTTTCTATATCAAATGGATTTGTTAAAACCTTATATTTATATAAGTTGTGTTATCACTATACAATGACTATATTATCATCAATAATGAAACTTAATGGTCATTTAATACCAATAATAAAAAATAGTGCATGTATTTTATATATCCATAATCCATTAAATGAAATGGGATTTTATTCAAAAATGATCAGGTCATTACATGTTTCTATGGATTAGTCTATGTATAGGTTATATTCTTAAATATTTTCATAAAAATGATAAATAACATATGATTAAACATAAGTTATCATAAATTGAACTATTGTAATTAATTTCTCTTGGTTATTTGGTATTTATCTATGATTAGTGTTGCTCATTTTATGTTATCTGTTTTTAGTCAATTGAAATGACTATAGACAACTGGGTTGACATTGAATGTGAAAAACAATTTGTTGATGAGAAGACAAAAGGGATGATCACTAGAGTGAAGGACATTGTGATTATACCTATTCTATTTCCACATAACATGATTACAAATTTATACTTTAAACAACTCTCAAACTCACCCTAAAAGATAAGGGAAGATTTTTCATATAATTATAGTAATTGATACAATAGTGGAATAAAGATTCAATTTCCCTTGTGTCAAGAATGTCGAAAGAAACACACAAAAAGATTTTTTAGAGGAACAATAATATATTTTGACTGTGGGGAATAAAAGAACAATGAATGTAACTGAAAAGGAAAAATTTCATGGTTACATAACGTAGTGGATGGTAATATTGTACTCCCAATGGTATTATCAATTATTGAATGTTTTAAATGTTTACGTAATGGGATTTATAAAAAACGATGTCCTAAGTCGAATGCTCGCAAAGATAATCTGAATGGTGGAACAAGTAACAGATTTATTATTGATTATAATGAGACTATTGGTGAAATGAAAAAGGACATGAGTATCATGTAACAGAAGTATGTTTCCTTGTTAATGGATTAAGGATTATGTGAAATAAATGATGTTTTTTTATTTGGATTCGAAAAATATGTTATATGAAATGAAAAATATATATGCATTCTTTAGTTTATGTTTTACTCCAAGGATTTACAATAATATGTTTAATGGTTTGAATGGAATTTATAATTTATTTAATGGTAGGGATAATTTCATGGGAATGACAGGATTAATGGAATGATTACCCTTAATATGTTTCTAATCTTAAGGTAATGATGATTGGATAAAGGAAATTAGATGGTACTAATTACCTTGGAATTTATTAAAGGCCTGTTAAAAAGAACAATTATACTATTATTGATGATGTTTTTAGCTATTTTTATTTAAAGAATATAACCAATAATCATTGGAATTAGTAAGAATTAATGTTTTCGATAGAATGTTATGCTAATTCAGGTTATTAACATGATTCAATAGAGTACTTGATGAAGGTATTCACACATTTGGTATTTGAACAACTAGAGAAATGTTAGGTTATATGGGGGATCAAAATCATACTGATTTTAATAAATTTAGTGTAATTATTTATAATGTGTCATAAATTCATCTTTTGGAATTGTTACATGCTTAACAATTAATGAAATGATTTATGTTAAATTTCAAATGAGGTTTTAGAGATTAAAGTAATATCTCTCCATATGTGGATTTATGAATGTTGGATAACCCTTGTTAACATTTTTTTGTGATGTAAAGTTAGATTGAATAACCCATAATCCTATAGATCTCATGATCTACTAATGGTTATGGAATGATAAATTCCCAATTATTTCATAATGATTGTTATATTACTCCTGAACATATTCTCTATCACTTACCATCAGAACATGATTGATTGATTTCTCATTTGTGTCCATGTTTTAAATTTTCTCCTATTTTCTCCTATTTGGAATCCTTGTAATGATTTACATTGGTTAACCATTATGATTCCATCATTCTATTTTTTAATAGAATTTTTAGAATTCATTTTTACGATGTGGGTTACTATGAAAGAAACTTTCATGTATTAAAACATCAATGACACCAATAAATTTCATGGTAAAAATTATTTTAAATGGGGATAATAATGTAACAACCAAATATTTTTATGAAATATAATTTTATATAATTTAATGTATTTAATAAAATCCATTTCACTCTAAAACATGTTAATCTTACGCTACACATAACACTGTATTAGCTTTCATTATATGCAATATTGAGTTTCTATAAAACATCATTTTGTTATTTTATATATTTAAACAATAAAATAGTAAACTATTCATTGTAATTTTTGGAATAAAAAAGATAATATTAATTTGGAATATATGGTATTAAATTAAAAGGAATTCCTTTTCTGAAAAACTATTTAAATGTTCTTAACTGTGTTTATAACAACCATGCTCTTTATTTAACACTTAAAAGTGATTTATTACATAAAATTAACTTGATAAAACATATAAGATCGGTTGGTCTAGTATATTTGGAAATTAGGAACATTACATAACAACTTAGAATATAAAACACACAACATCCTTATTGAAAAACTTCCATTACATAACCACAACATTCCCGCGTACTTAGCACTGCATGGGTTAACCGGAGGATATACTTGTGAATAGAGTGAGATATAAAGCCCAGTAAGGTAGTAAAAAAATCATAACATAAAGAATATAATTCATGTTAGTAAATATGAATATTAATATAGCATAAGAGAAACATGAACATAAAGGCATGATAAAGAATGATTGTCACAACATGGATATGTGGCAACCACACTTAACATGACATTAGCATGAGCCATGGATAATTTCACATGAATCATGATTCAACCATCATTGAACTTGAATTAGCATAAATAAACCCCCATTACTCTTGATGTATCATGATACTAATATTTATCCAATAATTGGAGTGGTATCAGGGTGCACCCTTCATAATCATTCTATTCTGTGCATAAGTGTGCCACATGGATCATATAACAAGGATTCATTAAACATAATAATTTAGTCCACAATAAAAGAATGTTGAATTAAAACATTAAACTCTATAATAAATAAGTAATGTTTCATAAATTAGAATACCCTTGATAGAGAAATTTTCATGGAATTCACTACACAATGACTTTGTCTTGGAAAATTGTAGTGCAATTTAGTCAGCCTAAAGGTGTGAAATAAGAATTATTAAAAATGATTGTTGAGAGATTAATGTGTAAATAATACTATGAACATGAAATGGATAGTAAGGGGTTTATATAAATACATGTCCCAACTTATGTAATAGAATTTAGATTCTTAATACAAAAGAATCTCTTGAATGTAATTGAGGAGAGAGAAATTCCTTACATAATTTCGGGATGGTAACAGGTGTTCATAAGAGGAATTAATGGAAGAGAAAGGGGTATATCATGATTAAAACATAATTATGGAAGTATGGGAGAGGTTCCTAATCATACTCCAACATTAAAAATTGAATATAAAAGGGCATAACAATATTAAGTTACCTATACATAAATAAGGAAGAAAGAAATCCCTTATATGGAAGTGTGACCCCAAGGATTGGGAAGAGTTTGAGAGAGGCTTCATGGGATCTTTGGGAACCTTGAGAGGATTCTATATAGAGGAAGGAAAATTTTGGTCAAACTGAAAAGTCTTTTAGTGAAGATAAAGTGGGAGCTTGGGTGGAATTATATTGGAAAGGAGAGGGAATTCAATATTATTTAGGTTTGGGACACCACACTTTAAACTAATCAAAACCACAAACCAATCAATGGTTTTTCCTTGGGTTTTTTCAAATGGGAGCAGAAAATATTATTTTATAATTACAATGGACGAAATTTTTAAAATAATTGGGTTTCTTATGTGGAGGTGAGTAACACTCTCAAGGAAATCAATTTAAAAAGATGAAATGTTTTATAAGTCTTGAAGGGTCCACTAAATCATTTTAAAATAAATCAAACAAATATAAAATGACAATATTTTAATATTAAAACATATATTTTCTGAAAATAATGTTTATATTATTTTATTACATCACTATTTGGTCATGATGATGTCATAAAACACATTTTAAATTTAAACGGTATTAAATTTTTACCCAAAAATTCAACTGTCTCACAAAATTATGAAAAATTCACAGTTGGATAACTTTGACGTCCTGATTCAAAATAAATATTCATTTTATCTAAATGATTTTATAAATATGTGAGTTTTTACATTTCAAATAAAAAGTGACATTTATCAAAAAATAATGGGTTTTGATAAAAATAGATTTCAAACCATAATAATAATCACAATTGTATTCATAATATTTATACGGTCATTTATATTGTGTAAAAGGTAATTTAGTAATAATATTTAATTAAAAAATTATTTAATTCAAAAATCCATTAATTTATCAAAATAACTTTCTTAATTGAATATTAACTAAAAAACTATTTTTTCTTTAAAAACTATTTGCAAAGTAACAATAAAATGAATGTATATTATATATACAAAAATAATTTATATAATCCTAGTACTAGGGTATCATTACATATCCCCTTATAATATCTACGTAAGACCAAAGGGTATGTTTTGTGATGGTGACATACTCTTAGGGTGGCTCGGATAACATCGCTCTTGTGATAATCTTTATCAACTTCCACTTCTCTCATAGGCGGTTCAATTCGAGCTTAACGTGTTGAAGATCTTCTTCGTCTTGGTCAAGAGAGAAGCCCAGTGATGCCACCTATTTTCCAAGCTATCACAAATGTCCTTGGTACGGAGCAATTCTACTGGATGAGGACATTTCTTCCTTTTTCTAAGAAAATAGGATTTTTAAAGCCTTATATTTATAATAATGATGTGATCACTATTCAATGGCTATATTAGAAATAATCACAATTCATAACGGTATTTTAAAATCCAAAAACCCAAAACCAAATAAGTGCATATGTCATATAACTATTTCACATAATACGATATTTAATTAGATCAAGACGATTTTTCATTAATGAATTATTGGGTTGTTATGGTGTTTTATACCAACAAATAAAAAATAAAACTTTTCAGAATATGTTAATGAAATATATATATATATATATATATAATATTCACTCTAATTTTAAAATTCATCTTATGTGTTTTTAGTCTTGGTATAATAAAAAATCCAATTGTTTGCATAAAATAAGTGTTTTTCAAAAAAAGATAGCTTTGAAAAATTTTGATGGTGCATTTTTTAAAAATCTAGTTTTTGACAATTTTATAGAATATATTGGAAAAAATAAAATTCCATTTCATAATCGCGAAATAAAAATTTACATCATTTGATGTTTTAGAATTTTTTGATGAGTTTCATGTTTTGACTAATATTTAATGTAATGATTTTTATTTAAAACAATATTTTATTTTAAGCCTTTACTAGGTAAATTTGGGATTTGGATTAGTTTAATATATTGATTAGTTATTTATAATTCATTATAATAAAATTATGATTTTTGACACATATTTTATACCTGAATTTTTTATAAAAACATTTTATGTTTTTGAAAGGCATTTTTCTAAAAAAATGATTTTATAACATTTTATGTCTTTTATTAAAAATTAAATTCTTAAACTTCTGTTTTTTGAATTTTAAAAAATGGATACCTAATTTAGATTCAAAAGGTAAAAAATTATTAAATATATCTATTTAATTTTTTTTCAATTTGAATAATAACCATGATAAATGTTGTTACCACACTAATGGCTAAATTGAGTAATTTATGATAAAATAATATAATAAAGACTACAAAATAAATTTAACAAATGATAAAATTTAATTTTATAAATATAATTATACCATTAACATGTAAGGACTTATATTAAATTTTTTAACATATACATTGAAATAAAAATTAATTGTTTAATATTTAAATTCGATGAAAGTTGTAAAATGTCACTTTCTTTGTCTTAAATATCTCTTATGTACCCATATAAGGAAAAAATTATGAAATGAATAAATATAAATGATTATATTAATATTATATTATTTATATTCATGATTTTTATTTTTTTATAATTTTTCTATGTGAAATAATCACCTTTAATGGTTCTGGAACACTGATATAATTCTTGTGCAAGCAGATTAAAAATTAATAAAATGACATTAATTAAAATGATAAGAACAATTAAATGTCCCAAATTTATTAATTATTATTATTTTGTTCATATATCTAGATCAAAATAGTCTATTTGAATATTTAATAACAATTTCAAGGAACATGAAATGGATTATCACATTTATAATATTTTTTATAAGTTAAATTCAATGTTGTGAAACTCATGTTTTAATAACAATAATATTTTTAATTTAGTTTTTTACAAAAGAAATATTAAAATATAAATATTACATGAAAATATAAATTATATATAATCATCATAATATTTTTTTAAATTTTACTGACTAAAGAATTACCTTAAATAATTAAAAAATATGATATAGTAATTATTCAATTAAATTAAAAATCAGATAAATGACTTTAAAACTATTAAAATATATATAATTTTATTAATTAAGATGATAAAATAATTTTATATATTACTATGAAATATTAGAGGTTTATTAAAATATTTATTTCTAATTTAACATCCTGTTTATATTTTCTTGTGGATAATATAATGAATAATGTCTAAGTTGAGACTAATGATATTTTATAATAATAATATATTAATAAATTATTTAAAAATAATAATTTTTTTTTATTATTATAGGTAATAAATTTTCATAAATGGGATATTAATGGATAATTTTCACTAAATATGTGAAAATTCTAATGCTTTCAAATTAATTAATTTGTTAATGTTTGTTAAAAGTGAAATTGCTTATCTAAATGTCAATCAAAAATGAAACTATTTAAATTAAAATAAAAACATGTATAATATAATTTTTTTGAAGATATTAAAACCTTATATAATCTTATCTTCTAATCCATATCATTTTTAGGTATTTATATTGATATTTCATATAATATGAATTAATATTTTTTGAAAGTCCAAAAGTGCCCCTCACCACAATTATAAAAGGGCACCTTATCCATGACTTCTTCACATCGCATTGAGCCACATATATCTGTCAAAATCATCCAAATTATATTATAAACTTCCCTATACACATTATAGAGGATATTTTAATCAGAAAAGGCATACATTATAGTTCTTTATAGGAGATATAATGAAGTAATTTTGAAGAAGATGTAATCGCTCTAACTGATCTCTCTCTTCTTATACTCTTATATACATCCTATAAATATTTGATATATATCTTAAACTAATAAAATTATAATACTGAATATTCTTAAATTTTATTAGGATTACTAACACACCATTATACATACCATTTATCATCGAACACGAAATGAAAGTATCGCGCCTGTGTAGGTATGAATTACAGTCTCCACGTAGAGAAATAATTAATTTTCCAACACTATATTTTATGAGTGGGAATTATTATGTGGTTAATATTTATATATTATTTTTCTGAAATAATTATAAATTTTTAATGATAATAAAATATCTTCCTTTTCACCATATAATCTTTTGTGAAAGGATAACATCAATCATGTGAACATATTCCTTACTATCTCCACAATGTGATGTGACTGATTTTCATGTATATTTCACATTACATATAATAAAGATTATTTTTAGGAATATATATGATATATATAACATAAAAATGATTCTTTAATGATATTATATACTTATATTTATTTAAATATTGAAATATAATTAAATCATTGTTCATGAGTACATATAGCCTACCATCTGCATGAAAGGTGTATTTTATTTTCTATCTCCGAATATTATGAATCATCCTGAATACATATATACAAAATTAATATATCATATTTATATCATGGATATAATCATTTATATTTTCATATCATGATCTAGTTAAGAGGACCAAGTATGACAAGTAAAAACATGAATGAAAAACTATGTTGTTTTTATAAGAAAATGTTCTTAACCATGTAATTGTTAATAAGTGAGTGATATAAAGTCATATATGATTTAATATATATGAATATGGTTCTATTTTATATGTATAATATAATTATATTTATTATAAATTATGTTTTATGGTATATGAAATATGTTATGACATAACGAAATGGATTTATGTCTCAATTTTATTTCTATGGGACGCATGCCTTATACACTACTTGTATCTTTTACGTGGTGAATACAATACCCATAATTATCTTTTCTGATTATTATCTACAATATTATGGTATTTAATATCCATAACTATTTATTTTATTCATTTATAATATTATAATACATATTATAAAGTGATAATTATTTATTTCAAAATATCATCAATATTTGTTATTCAATCACTTTAAGTATTTATTGAGGAATATTTATCTTCCTTGTGTAGTTTTTCTAAAAATTATTTCAAACCCCATTTTTTCTATTCTATTATGTATTTTTAACTTAATTTTTACCCATTTTATACATTTTAATACAAATTTTGGAAGGAGTATTTTTTTCAGTTTCCAAATGAGGTACTTTCTGATTGTTCAAGCAACAGAATAAAAGGAATGTTTTTTAACATATATAGAATGCATGTACTATTCAGCCATCATGATGCCATAATTATTTGATGTTTCCTTTAAAATATTCTCGATTTATTTTCGAAGAAAATTTTTTCTTTTACAAATTCATCATTTTGAGAAAACCAATAATTTTCAACTAATAAAGGATATTTTCATCAACAATTGTTTCTAGTGATCTCTCAAAATTATTTTCCATCTAAGACAACATTATTTGATGTTATTTATTTTTACTTGGGATATGGTTCAATTCTAACATTCATAATCTTTTTAAGAAATGTTATTTTTATAATTTAATGATAGATATGAAAAAAACTTATTTTTCCTCATGTTATGTTTTGATTGAATGATGTATATAAAACACATTTCATTACATGGGTTCTGATATAATGAATGGTTTATGTTCAAGTGGAACCCATATGATTGGATTTCCTTATATAATAAGTCAGACCTACACCTCCCTCTAATAGATTGGGTAATGATTTATATCACCTGATACAGATAGAGCTGGATGGGGAAGTCAACACTGTTCAGTAACACAAGACAAAAATGGGAGAAAACTTAGTTAAGTAATATAAGACGAGAATACTAATAAAATGGGTTTAGTAAAAAATCATTGTAAGGGGGAGTGAACTCAGTTAAGTAAATGAATTTTTCTTCTATTTTGGTCTTGGAAATGAGCCTTGACTAATTTGGAAACCATTATATATTATTATATATATTCCATAATTACATGTCTTATACTCCAATAGTGTATGTTCTTTTATTATTTAACAAAGTATATGGTTTTTTCATTGACAAGATATCATGATATTTGATATATAAGATATGCTCTCTAAATTTATTGTTTAAATACATATGTTGTATGACTATTTTGTGATTAATATCTCATTTTTACCCTTATAGAGAATTTAAGCTCATAATTTTCATATGAATCCTTTATTAATAATATAAATAAAAGTTTTGTATAGGAATACTAATGGAGAAGATCATTATTGGAAACATTGAAGATATTTAACCAGACATTATGTTTGAATTCCATGTTTCCAATGGCAGTAAACCAATATTATATTTTGGGTATTTTTTGTTTATGTGTGAAATATCCTGCAAAAATGATGTAATATCTATGTATGTTATGCCCGATTCATTATAAAAATGCTCTTCTAGATGATTATTTGGTCCTTTTGTGGAATAATGTCATTTCTAAAGAGATCATTTATTTTAGGTAGGTATCACCAAGGATAGTTTTTAAAATATAAATCACTAACTTCTTGGTTGTTTATATTCCATTATTTTGGTGATTTAATAGAGGTATCTCAGGTTTTGAAGATAATTATTTCCAAAATAAGGGTGTATTTATATTTTTAATAATTATCCTTTTTCACCATTGGTTATTTATATTTATTTGATTATTTTTCAGGTTTCACAGAAATTTTATTAATAAGTGATATTTTTAATGAAGTGATATACTTTAAAAAAAAATTCTACATGAGTCTCAAATTCTAAATTAGAACTTGATATAATGTTTTCATGATACTTTTATTCCCTTGATTTGATACCACTCATGTTTTTTTTAAGATAAATATGATGTTTCTATTATGTTAAACAGATGAATATATCCTTATTAGATGATGTCCTTGAAACATGTTTATAATTGAAAAAGTGATACTTCTATGAAGTGTAAACATAGGTGGGGGTGTTTTATGATTATTATCATTTATATATAAACCTTTTAATATGCGTTTATTTCCCACCTATATTTTTTTCATTGGAATGAATGGTGGTCAAGTAGGGGAATTAATGAATGATTTCAATAATGGTTTTTAATTACTATCATTCTAGTGGCCCTAAATTAGACTATTCTATCTATGGTACATTTTCCTTCTTGATATGTCCTTGTTGGGTAAGAACATGTGGTTTGGTAGTTGAATAGAATTAGACACAAATTTGATAGATTTCTATTTTGTGTTTCCTAAGAATTTCCCCACAATCTCCACATATTTCCATGATGATTTTGGTTTAATATTTTTATGGAAATTGATTTATTATTTTTCATTTATAATTTTTTTTCCTTGCATGACCTATGCACATGAAACGTGTTTTCCTTTTTCAAGAATAAATACATCTCTCTTTAATTTTATTTATTAAATTTAAAGGGATTATTAAAATGTGGGATATTTATTCTATTTATTCACATGTGTATTACCAATGTATTCATAAAAATATTTTACCATATATCAAGATCCGCCTTTTCATGGAAAGATTTAAAGTATATTTTTTGTTAAATAGTTCAGCCCATGTACATTGAAAAGACTGAATTTTTCAATAAAATTGCACAGAATGGATTTATATATAATAGATATGAATTGTTTATTTATATGATACTAATAGTTATTTAATACACATTGTATTCATATATTATTTATTTTCTAAATGTAATTGATTGATGTATCACATTCTATTTAGACTTCTGGTTTGGAAGCATTTGAGGTTTTATGTGATGACCATTCACATAACATACATAGAAATGTACTTTTATAGTGACCCAAGCCTCAAACATATGTTATTTAAATATTGATAAAATAATTTTTCAAAAATATATTCTAAGGCCTATGGTTATAGTGCCTTTAGAATATTACACATACAAATACATCTTCTTAAACATAAAAACAACTTTATTAATTAAATCAACACATATTACCCCTAACACCAAATGATCTTCTAAAATATTATAGGATACTAAACCACAACTTATTATCTCTTATTGAACATTCAAGGGTTCGGTTCTTTGCTAATGTGTATAGTATCACTCTGATCGAATCCTTGGAGATGGTAATTTTTTTAATGTCGACTGTTTTGGATATTTATGTTTTTAATTGGAAGGTCTTTGTAGAGATTAATTTAACTGACTAACAAATTTTTTTTGATTTATTTATAAATTTTATATACATTGGGGCGTGATAATTATTGTAGATTTAATATTATGGTATCATTGAGCTTTCCTTTATATTTAAATAAATTAAAACACTCTTTACAAGATTAATTTGATCAAAATTCATAAATGTTAAGGGTTTAATACAAGAAATAACATAACTAAGGGTCTAATAATAATCAATACTTGTTTATGGTAGAGTATTTTGGGTACAAATAATACATGGAATCCATATGTTAAACAAAACATGTCATTAATCAATGATAATTTATGGTCAAAATACACATTGTTAACCTACAGAATACTCAACGAGAAAAGGCCCTCAATCACTTAATATTGCAAAACCATGACTCTACCCAATGAGAGATTTACTATTCCACTGATGTGGATATTAATTTGGATTATGATTATTATGTTGAAGAGTAAAAACAGAGAAAATGAATTGGATGAGATAAGAGTAGTGTGCCGAACACAAATACAAATGTGGAGATAATTAAAGAAAACAGATAATCAATTGAAATAGAAATGAAGTGAATGTATGAATTTATAATTAATTTAAAAAAAATTAAAAAATATTAAAATTAAAAAATAACGTGAATGAAAATTATAAATTATGAATAAGAAATAGTCTTTAATATTTAATTGAAATGAATAAAAATTTATCTGAATTCAATTGAAAACAAACACAAATGAAGATGAATGTAAAAGTGGAGGAGAGGTATGTCTTGTTAAAAAAGATCATGGTAGGTCCTCCCAAGCCCTTTCCAAGGTAATAATCATGCCAAACCTCCTTCTTAGATTTCTAAATGCCAACCCATTTCATGGACAGTAGGGGGATGTATTTATAGACCAAGGAGTGGGACTGTTTCATTTAAAATCTACCCCTCAACTAGGATCGACAATTTGATACCCCAAAAATCCAAATCAAGAGAAATAGACTTCTCCAAAGTTGCATATATTAATGTTTAATGTGTACCGAAAATATTATTCTGTCATTGAACTTAGGTATTCAATGTAATGGTAGTTTGATTAAACAATTTTATTTATTCCATTTCAATTAAAAATATTTAGAAATTCAAAATGTGAATTGGTTTCTTAATAGGATGATTGCCTTAAATAAAAATACATTCTTCTTGAATGTCATCCTCCTATTTCTTGGATTTCATGCTAAAAAATATTATCTTTAATTTATTCATATATCAAGAGAATTGTCATGGATTGTATGCTCACTTTAATATCCTGACAGAATGTTGGGCCAAAAAATAGATATATATTGGGACTCTTTTTTTGGAGTTGGGATTTGAAATTTTATTGCACGATTCTATTGGAAAATTAAGAACATATTCTAGAGTGTGATAAAATTTGGTCTTTTGTATTGATCATGTAAATTCAAAAATCATGGATGGTCTAGGTTTGTCATAGATTCAATGTGTCTTCTTGTGTAGACTATATGACCCTTTACATGGACCTATTGGCCAAATATTTCATCCAACGATATGTTTTAAATAAAATACAAGACCCAAAAAAATAAGAATCACGATATTTGGATTTTTAGGATGTTAGTTGTTCAAAAAAATTTAATTCACTCGAATATAGATTAATTCAAATAATGGAAAAAAACAAAATTTAACATCATAACATTATTATTTCACACCAATTAAGAACCATTCATAGAAAGTAAAGAAAGGGAGTAAATAAAGAGTTATGAATAAATTAATAACATGAAATCCTATACAATAATTCTTTTGGATTTCCCCATTTGAAAAAAATATAAAATATAAAAAATCAATATCACTCACCAACAAATATTAAATTTTTTATTTCTCCAATTTGGAGAGGTATAAACCGTTTCTCTCATCAATATTTAATTCCACCACAAATTGTTACAGAAATAGGGATCCAAGAACAATTCATTTTTCATAATCAAATTTAGAAATGGAAAACATGGCCACTGAGACCTCAATTCTCCCAAGATAATAAAAATATTATTTACCAAGGTTCACTCATTGACCAAACAAAAGTGAAAATATTATAGTTTTAAAGGGATATCATCTTACATTTCCAATCATATGGTACATAAGAATCAAGAGGTCTTTTTTAAGGTTTTTATATGACTATGGTATGGTATGTATTTTATGTCCCAAATAGTGTAAAATATGGGTAAAACACTAACATCAGTAAAACAATTCCATTTATTTTGAGAAGATGTTGGAGAGGAATTTAAAAAACATGTTTACAAGGGGACGATTGTCTGGATAAAGACACAAAGAATGAAAAAATATAAAGGTAATGATAATATGAAATATTTAAAAACCCAAAACTTCTCCCATTGAAATTTGTAACCATTTTATTCTTTTCAATTTTACAAATGTTGAAATAAAAATTGTTCTCACACTCATCTCGAAACCCATGTTTGATCTCCTCATGACATTATTTGTAATAGTAATAACAAGATAAAAGGTTGACGAAGAGTGATTTTTGACCCACACATGACACAACACTTTATTTCTTTCATATTTTTTAACACATGTCTATAAAATATAAAATATTACATAAATGAAAATAAATTCCCCATCCTCATGTAGTCAAAACCTCTCCCCCATAGTAATATTTATACATACCATCAAGCATATGATAACACAATGAAAATTAAGAAAAGGATAGCCAAAATGAAATACATCCCCCCATACTTAAATTTCAATAAATTATGAAATGAAATTCCATGTATATATTGGGTTGGGCAAGGTATTGGAATTGTAAATTCGATATCAAATAAAAAGTTTTCATATGCTCTAAGGGGATTTAAAAATGGGGATTAATTTAAGGATAATGGGTGTCTATTTGGATTTTTTAATTCTCATGTAGTTTATAAAATGCCTCTATCATATTAATGGACACAAAAGGAGTAAATTAAGATCAATGGTTGAAAAACTAAAGACTCACAGTCAGGGGTGAAAACACGCAAATTAAAATGATGATCATAAAATAAATTGTCAAGAAAGATATTGGTGTTCCTCATGTTTGGGGAATAATCATTTTCCATATCTAAAACTGAGCACTAATTTTTTTTTTTATTTTTGACCTAAAATTAATTATCCCAATTTAGGATGAAAAAAAATTGAGATTAAATATGTCTTTTGACTCCACAAAATTGTTGAAATAATTTTAAAAAAAGGATGGGGAATAATTATAACTCCGTATTTCATATTTTTTTCTTTTTTTATGGTATTTATTTATAATATACACCCACACAAAAAGACAAAGATAAAAAAAAAGTTTTGATGAAAAATGGGTTAAAAATTAAAGTGGGAGGAAGAAGTAATAATAGGGAGAGAGGAAAAGAAGGATAGAGAGATAGAGGGAGTTAAAGGGAAAGAGGAGACACTTGTTTGTATTTTTTCAGTCGGCATCCCCATCATGTGTTGGGCTTACTATAGAATTTGTGGATCTGATGGAAGTAAATTTCATTCCTAGATTGTGTGGAATCTCATGGTGATTCTTTAACTGATGTCCATTAACTTTGAATGTACTTTTGGAAGTGGTTTCTTGTAAATGCACAGAACCAAATGGGTAAACATCAGTAATAATAAAAGGACCATCCCAATGATAACTAAGCTTACTGAGGTGATGATGGAATCAAGAACTGAAGAGCATTAACTTCTCACCATAATGAAATACCTTCCACTAGAAATGTTTTTCTGGGAGTACCATGGACTTTTCTTTTTAATCATTGGAATTATCATATGATTCATGTCAAAGATCCACTAATTATGCCAACTATAACAATCTTTCTTCACCATATTTCTAACAATAAATATTTCACGCTTTCACAGCCCCGAATGCCTTATGTTCAATTTAAACAAGTAAATGACATTCTTTACCAAAATATATCATAAATTGAGGTATCCTAAACAGTGTTTTAAAGGATATTATGTTATCCCAAAGTACTTCACCATGTTATTCAAGACAGTCTTTTCCGGTGGGCATTTCAATTCTCTCATGCACTCTTTTCCCTTCTCTATTAAAAATTTCATCCGTGAAATTTTTTTGGGTCGATATTAAATTGATGTTTTATGTATATCCACATTCTTTTTAATAAGATATTCCATGGTATAATTATAGAAATGAGTTCTTAAGTTACTTATCAAGTCACATGATGTTTCAAACTGGTGGAAGTTGGGTGTAATTAGGAACTTACTGACGGTATGTGAATCATCCTTTCTAGTGGGTTTAGACTCAACCCGCTAAAAACATATTCAATCATTTGAAGAATATATGTGAATCCATTGGAAGGGGGGAATGATCCAATGAACATGATTCCCCAAACATCGATTATCTCATAGGAAATTAAAGCCTTGTGGGGAATTTAATTTCTTTTTTAAATTATTCCAAAATTTTGGAAAGTGGAACATGATTCACAGAACACATGTGAGTCCTTTGGGAGTGAATACCAAAATAATCTTAAGTCAAATACCATTTTAAAATTCTTCTGTGGTCCCAAGTGGCTACCACCATTCATTGATTGACAAATATCCAATATGAAGAATGTTCATCTTCCTCAATACATCTCTTAATTACCATGTTAGCCCCAGTTTTCCAATGTTTATAATCTACCGAAAAATAGAACTTTGAATCACTTTTCTGCTTTAGTTTTTGATCTTTTGAGAGAATTTCAGTAATAACACCAACAACCAAGTAATTTATAATTGGGTAAAACCATGGAAACTGTGAAGTGATAGATAAGAGTTGTTCAGTTTGAAATTCATGATCAATTATTTTAGAATGAGAAGAATTTGAAATTCAAATCATATGACCAGCCATATGGTTTTATTTTATAGTTATATCTTTAATTATAATGTCAAACCATTGGAGCATTAAGATAAATCTTTTTAGTGTTGGTTTGGAATCAGTTTTCAGGAGTAATATTGTTGCAGAATAATACTATTTGAAGATGATTACTATGGAATCTAATATATAAGGTTGAAATTTATCTAAAAAAAGTACCCTAATAAAAGATCATTTTCAGTGGTTGTTTAGTGAGACTATGTTTTATCAAATTATTTATAGTAATAATAGATGACATGAAGAATCTATTATCGTCTTTGACTAAGAAGGACCCCAATGAAAATATCAGAAGTATAACACAACAATTCAAAGGGTAATGACCAATATAGGGGTTGGATTATTTGAGCAGATATAAGAACAAATTTTAGTTCAATGATTATCCCCTTGAAATAATCATCAAAATAGTATGCGACATAATTTTAGAGTAGCTGGTTGAGTGGACGGGAAATCCAACTAATGTTATGGATGAATCGCTGATAGAAATCGGATTGACCATGGAATGAATGGATGTGTCGAACTGTTTTGAGTTCAAGAAGTGATTGGATAACCTCAATTTTGGTAGGATTAACATGACTAACCCTTGGTGAAATTATGTTCACTATAACAATAAAATTAGTAACCACGATGTTCAATTTTTCAACGTTTAACACAATGTTTAATTTGACACCCTTCGGTTAGACTAGAGTGAGTGAATATAAAAAATATTCAAATGAATCTCCCTAAATGTGAAATTCACCCATTAATAACTTGATTTAATGATCAAATAATTTAGAAATGTTATTCATCATAGACCTATGGAATGTTAGTGGAGTATTGAAATGAACAATAACAATATTCATATATACATATGTTTTGAATGGGCAAGTAAAAGTAGTCTTTTCTTGGTTATGATGTGTTCTTGGGATTTGGAAGTAGCCAATGTATCCATCAAGAAATAAATTGATTGAATTTCTGGTTAGTCATTCCGGATTTTTATCAATGAATGCAAGAGGGTAGTGATCTTATTGAGTTTTAGCATTCCATTTTTCATGATATAGGCATGCACACCATTTTTTCACTCAAGTTGTGACCAAATCTCCATATTAATTTGTGATAATAGTTATCCAATCATTATTAGGCATGAATTGAATTTGACCAACCCATTCAGTATCAGATATTGGGTTGATACTTCCATATTTGAGAATCTGCAGAATCACCTCCCTAACTACATCAAGTATGAGTGTATTAAGTCTTATTTGTGGTTGTTTTATTGGTTTGGATGATTCCTCCAGATATATGTGATGTATGAAAAGGGATGATTTTATTCCTACTATGTCATATATCTTCCAACCTAAGGCTTTTTCCCCTAAAAATTGAACAATTTTGGATTCTTCAGTTACAGTAATTGTAGTAGAGATAATGATAAGATAAGAGTGACCATTGAAGAGGAAGGAATGTTTCATGTATTTTGGAAAATGATTTAGATCAACTTCATCTATCATTAGTGGGTTAGACAACATAGGAATGGATGAAGGGATTTCAATGGCTATTGTTTCAATAATGTCCATGGCAGAGCAGTAGAGATCAATGTTGATGTGTGATTCTAGAGAGTTTTAATGATATTTTAGTTTTATGGAGTCTATTAATGAATGTTCCCATCAACTTCCCCATTTGTGACTTGGTTAATAATGGTACTAATAAAAAAATATCTATCATAATTAGAATGCAATGAAAATGGTGGAATAGGGTTCTATTGAATCTTGTAAGTGACCTCAAAATCATAGATTGAGAAGGCTGAGTGTTTCTCATATGGGTATCACCTTGCTAGAAAATTGTTAATCATGACCAACTGGTCACTGAATTCCATGGATAAGATTCCTACATAGACATAAATCTTGGTTCAAGATGTCAAGAGGAATGGTATTCCTAAAATTAGGTGTGATCAAGATGAGTTTGTCCCACCATCAAGGTTAAGGACATATAAATTAGCTAGGAAGATATGATCATTAACATAGATAAGGAAATACTCAAGTATTCCCTCTGGACTAGTTGTTCATCGATTGGATAACTATATGACATCACTTTTTGGGTGCATGAGACTGAGACCAAAGGCTGGAGATGACAGATTTTGACATGAAATTTATAAGGGCTCCTAGGTCTATGAGTGCATCATCGATGTTGGGACTCCCACTTTGGAATAGACAATAAATTTCCTTGGATCTTTTCACTTCATAGGTATAGACTACAGGGTTGAAATATTTTTTATGGTTTTAATTTGTCTTTTATGGGAGATAAATACCTTATGAAAATTGGAATACTTAGGAATTATCATGGTAGAATATTATAGGGGAATATTTACATCAACATTTCTAAACAATTTGACAATTTCATGATCGGGTTCAAAGGACATCCATGGCATTAAAATGGATTCATAAAAATGAATTGGTTACTTTAGAGGAATTTAAAGAGGTAAGGGAATGGATTTAAGTTACTTTTATGATTTATTTTTATTTTCATTTTCTAGATCAACATTTAAATTGGTGGTAGAGGACTCATCCTGTGTCATTGAAATTTTCTTTCCTAATCTATGGGAAATTTCACATATATTAACTTTGGGGTTGTATAATGTTTGAGTAGGGAGTTGAGAAGAATTTGGTTATTTCTGTTGGTTTGGTGGGATGCAAGTTAACCAATTATAGTTTCAATATTTTTATGGATAGAACAGGTGAAAAAGGAAACATCATCCATAACACTTTCGCAAGGTTTCTTGGAAGAGGAGGCATATCTCATATTGGGATTACCTTGATTTTGGATCTTGGAAATGTTCTTCTAATGTGTTTGGAATTGGGGAGGATCATTAGGATAGTGTAATATAGGATGATAAATATTGTTGTTGAACCACTAATGATTACGGACAAAAGGGATAAGGTTGTTGGAATTTACTATCACCTTGAACATAATGGAATTGGTTCGGATTTGGAGGATGAAAATGAGGGGATGAGAAACGAGAATACCATACATTAATCATGGGTTAAAGGTAGAAGATAAGGGATTAAGGTGATGTTGGGTGAAGTTTCAAATGACGTGACCTGATATTTGAGGGTTGGTATTCCTCTAAGAATATACTCCATTGAGGTCCATTTTTCTAGATGAATCAGATGGATCCTCTTGAAGTTGTGGACACGTGTTAGTTGGATGAGATGGTGAACTATAGATTCTACAGTCTTTGATTGTTCTAGGGAATTTTGATTTTGGAGAAGATTAATTTGGGTCATTGAAAGCCATAGATAGTAATCTAACAAGACATTCAAGTTTACTCATCCACTTGGTCATCTTGTTGGGATATATGGATTGATTCTCTTCAATTTTTTGACATGAACATGTGCATGAGTATGAACTTGTTGTGTGTTTGTATCCATATTTATTATGATATTTCGAGTAGTTTTTGGAGTTTTATAAATTAGAGAAAAACAACTTTTGAAATCAATGATAGTTTTCTCAATATCTATTAACCCCTCATATAATTATTAGATCAAGAGTTGTTTTGGGATTTGGTTATGTGGATAGGTTGCCACATGAGTTTTGAACCTCCCCCAGTACTCAATGTGTGATTCATTAGGGAATTGGTAGATACCACTTATTTCCTTTTGTATTGATGTGGTTTGATAAGAAGGAAATAATTTTTTCGAAAAAAAAGTGGCTTCATATCAATCCATGATTGAGGTAGAAGATCCATGACATGGCTGATTCAGGTAGAGAGAAAGGGAATTGTTGAAATTTAATTTGTTCCACATAAACCCCTTGAGGCTTCAAGGTAGAGCAAACCACATGGATATCTTTGAGATGAAGATGTGGATCCTCACCGAAAATCCTGTGGAAATGAGTTAAAGATGAATCATATATGATTTGAGTTTGAAATCTACTATAGTGTTAGGATACTTAATACTATGGGGTAGGTAATTCATATCACTTGTAGTGAGTTCTTTTAATATTTCTTCCCTTAGATTGGCCATTTTAGGATCAATTAGTTGGAGGAAGAAAGGTTTAGGAGTGAATTGATTATCAATAATTTTCCCCCTAAGTCGGCAAAGAGTTTTCATTATTTCTGGGTCAAACTGATCTGAGGGGTTGCTTGGGAGGCTATGGGAAATTTTATGAGAATTTAGAAGGATGAGGAAGGTGGGTTTTTATGTGTCCTTTTTTCATATTTTTTGTTTACTTTTTTTACATTTTTTAGAAAAACAAAAAACTACCAATAAATTTAGGCACCATCCCTGCCAATGGCACTATTTGAAGTGCGGATGGTTGTCTCCTATCGATCATTCAAGGGTACGGTGATCTGTAATGTGTATTGTGTCACTCGGGTCGAATCCTCATCGATGGTGATTTTTTTATAGTCCCTTGTTTATGGGATTTTCCTTTTTGATGGGGGGTTTATTTGCAAAGCATATTTATATTGATTAAAGGTTGAGTTTTGATTGATTTTTAAAAAAATTAAAATGATAGGGGTGAGTTCATTGTTTGGTATTTAATCTTATGATATCATTTATCTTTTTTTATGTTGAATAAAATTTAACACCTTCTTCATAAAATGACTTTGATCAAAATTCCCATGTGTTAATGATTTAACCCAAGCCATAACATAACTAGGGTTCTCATCAAAATTAGTACTTGTTTATGGTAGTGTAGTTGTGGATCCAATAATCCATGGAATCCACAAGTTAAACAAAACATGCCCTTAATCCATGACATTTTATGTTCGTTATAGACAATGTTAATGTACAAAATACTAAATGAGAAAAGGCCCTAAATCACAAAATATTCCAAAATCATGACTCAGACCAATAATATATTCACTCATCCATTGAGATGGATATTAATCTGGTTTATAATGTTTAGTTTTATGAGTTAAAATTTTAAAAAATGGGGCAAGATAAGAGTGGTGCACTGAAAAAACACACAAATGTGAATAGAATTAAAGAAAAATACATTCAATTGAAATAAAAAAAATATGGGAATTGATTTATAATTTATATAAACCATTTTAAAAAGTTTCATATTGAAAAATAGATGTTTTATGAAAAATATAAATTATGATGAAGAAAATTTCTTTAATATTTAACTGAAATGAAAGAAAACATACATGAATAAAATTGAAAACAATCCTAAACAAACATGAAAATAAATGCAGAGGAGAGGTCTATCTTTTTTTAAAAAAAAGGAATGTACTCTAATGCCCATGTTAAGGCTCAATGAATGAAAACCTCCTCTTTATGTGCTAAAATGACAACCCCTTGTAATGAGAGGAGTGGGATGTATTTATAGCCGAATGAGTTGGAATTTTGGCATTCCAAATATACCCCTCCAATTGTCTAACGAATTTAATAATCTAGACAGCTGAATATAGATAAATAGTATTCTTTAATGATGTATATATAAATGTTGAAAGTAAACACTAAATTTTTTTTTGTCCATTGGACATTCAGATCCAAATTTATGGTGGATTGATTAAAAATATTATTCTATCCATTTCAATCCTGACTTTTTCAGAGTCCAAAATGTGTATTGGTTTTTTAATAGGAATATGCCCCCAAATACAAATAATTTCTTCTAATATGTCATCCTCCAATGTCTTAGATTTCAAAAAAAAATATAACCTCAAATTGATGATTATGTCATGAGAAAAATATTATATTTGTGTGATGATTTTAAAATCAAAACATAATTTTGTGTGGGACAAAAAAAATATGTTGGGCCTCTATTTTGGAGTTCGGACTTGAAATTTTTATCCATTCTTCTTATTTATAATAATGAAAATATTCTAGAGTATCATAAAATTTGGGCTTCTGGACTGATCCCATAAATTCTAGCATCATGGATGGTCCCCTTTCTTCACAGATTCATTGGGCCTTCTTGTGTGGACTATATGACAATTTAAATGGCCGAATTAGCCAAATATCCATTCAAATGATATTTTTTAAATTGAATAAGGAACCCTAAAAAACAAGAATCACAAAAATTTTATTCGTAGGATTATATTTATGACTAAAAAATTAATCAATCTCGAATCTGGATTAATTCAAATAATGCTCAATAATTATATTTAATATTAAAACATTATTATTTCACACCAATAATCCACTTTTCATGGAAAATAAGTAAAGGGAGTAAACAAAAAGTTATTAATAAATTAATAGCATCAGAGATCATGGATAAAATATAAAACAAATATAGTGAGATAAAAATACTATTAAGAGTGTAAAGATGGAAATAAAGCGTAACATGAGTGTAAAAATGAATATATTCATATCATAAATATGATGATTATAAAAATTAATACATTTCAAAAGGAAGGGATACTATAATATCATGGAATAAAAATCATTTGGAAACAACATAAAACATGATATTATAAAAATAAGTCAAGGGTCACTCCTAAGACAATCATCAAAAGGTGTTGAAGGTCCCATTGTGGATTGTGTTCACTCCATATTACAATAATTATAGTAGAAAATTACACATTTTAGATTAGGTTGTCTCCATAATACCATACATACCATCTCATATAATATAATGTTTCACCCAATGTAATGGATGGATATATCAATCTAATACCACCCATCACACTATTAAAAATAATACATATTTATTCAACATGATTAAAATAAACCATACATAAATCTAAAGCATTATAAATCCCATGATATGAATGTGCGATTCATAATTTTGTTTCAAGGAATACATGAATGATAAATAAATCGGATTCAAAAGAAAATTAGGAATTAAATAATTGGGATTTTCATATATGAAAATAGAATGCATATCTCAGTCATTGAGTTATAATAAATTTTTTTCATAAGATAGATTTAGGATAAGAATGAATAAAAATATACCAGTTTGTAGAAGCCATTGTAAAACTACTAAATGATATTTTAACGAATGAATGTCCTTTTTATTTCATATAAGACATAAATTTAAAAAATAGGGTTATGCATAAAAAATTCAGATTTATTATATGATATTCATGGATTAAAAACATTTTATGTGAGTTATTTTGAATGTGAGACAATAAATAAGAAACTTTCTTTAAATCATGTTTACATAAATGTGGTAATTTCATAGAGAACTAAAAACAAGTATAAAAATTGATATGAAAATTATATCTAACAAGGTATATATATAAGGATAATATATAGAGAAATATAATATTTACATGAAAATTAAATTTCATAAAAGGGAGGAAAACAAAGAGAATTCATAAGTATTAAGTCACAAACGATGTTGTGAAGATCTGTTATTATGTTCCAAAAAAACATTATTTAAAATACCACATTTTTTAAAATGTAATAAAATTTTATTTTAAAAGGGTATGAAGATAATATAAATTCCTCATTAGAAAACACTAAATCATGACTCAAATTAAAAAGTAGATCATTGACTGGATGGGGGACCATCATTTAAATGGATGGGAATTATAAATAACATAGTTTAACTTTAAGAAGGATTTATAACTCAACATTGAAGAATATTTCAATAAAAGTAATGTAAAAAAATAAAAATAGGGTATACCATTTGAAATGAAAGATTTATTTAAACACGATACATTATTACCCAATAAATTAGATTAACTTATCGAATACTCTTATATTTTGGGGAACACATTGATCGTAGCCCATAGAAAGGAATAGAAATAATTGAATTAAAGCTTCCAATTACATATATAATTTTTGATATTACTAATCTTGGTGGTAGCGTCAAATGTATATTGGTGAAAAATATAAAATAATGTCTCAATTTAGGGTGATTGACACAAAACCCTTCTGGCTTTAGTAATTTTAATCAGAATTCATTAAAATCTTGAAAATAATATGGATCTATAAATCTGATGGATGAAATCATGGATTATATATAAATATATTCTGTGGTATTAGATACACTATAAAATATTTTTTTTTCATATATCTAAAACATGCCAAAATGAAAAGGAATTGAGAAAGAAAACCCTTACCTTGTCCAAAATTCATTCTACAGAACTGCCTATTATTGTGAATAATAAAATTAATATTATTAGTAACCTTATTAAGAACCATTTTCATTTTTATAATATAATACAGACCATTAATTGTCATGTTTTATTTTTAATTATATTTTTTCATTTACTATGTTGTTTACTTGATGTTTTTTTGTCATTTTTCCTATAAATAAAGTTTTATGTTGACTGTGGTCAAAATCATTATAAAATTGTTTCATAATATCCATAATTCTAATGTTTTATATAAATAATGATAATATATTAAATATATATTTTTTCCAATCCATATAATTGGTAATGAAAAATTAATCTCATTGCTCGTGGAGTAAATAGATCCCACATAAACATGATTAATGTTTCTATTTCTCAGAAAATGAGATGGAAAGAGAGTAAATGATGGTTTGAAATAAAAAATCATAGTTATATTATATATATCATATTTATTCATTCATTATATAATTTTTATCATCCATGAATTGTGGGGTTGAATAACGGAAGATTTCTATTTATGGATGTGGTAGTCCACTGGATGCCCTAATAACACATCATTTTATTAGTAGATGGAGAGGATTAAATAAATATTATTCAATTATTATAATATAAAATAAGTGTAATAATAAAACTAATTTCATTATATTATTATGGATATTTTTATCATATCGGTTAATATAGACTCTCTATTAGTGTTTTGAGTGCTATTTTTTGGGTTTGGAAGGTCTTAGAGGTGATCCCTGTTTTTCATAAAGGGATTGCACTAGAAGACAGATACGAAATCCAATTTGCATCATTTGAATAATATTAATGAAAAAAAATTATTTCTCATATGAAAACATTATTTTGATTAAATTTGTGGAAATGGATATTGATTTTAAAATTTAATCCATGTGGGGAAGTTATTATTCTTATTTTTTAATCAAGGAACATGTTTTTCAATGTACAGGATATGTTATGAGTTCATGTCATGAAATGTTAATTAATTATATGAATTATACACATTGATGTGATTTATATTTGATCAGAACCCGAAATTAATATCATTCACATTTACCCTCTCTTCCTTGAACTGTATGTCTATTCTAGGTGATTTTTTGTGAATCTTGCCCATCATAAATTATCCAATTATTTCTTTGATCTTATGGCTGGTTGGTTGCTCATATATTTTGATGTATAATTGTATTATTCTCTTTTTCATAATTTATATTAGAATTATAAGTTGATTGTGTGGTACTTATTTTATCTATTTATTATATTACTATCCTTCTCCAATATCTTATATAACCCTTAGGTGATTGCCTTCCTGATGAACAGTATAGTGTTTCTTGGGGTGTGGTGCATGAAAGTTTTTAGGTATGTGTTAATATAACTTATCTTCATTCCTATTTAATTCTAAAATTCAATTCTAATATGTTTGAATCTATTTTAGGACCTCTTTTCATTGATCATTCATTATAATCACTTTTTTGTGTGTGCGGATCTCATTGTGGGTGATGTTTCGCCTGATTTTGAGGTATGTTGTTTTGTATCTATAATATATAGGATTAAAATATAATGATATTGGATTATTAAAATGGTTTTATAAATTAATTGGAATGTGGTTATTTTATTTTTGTGTTTAAATGGTTTTTTGTGAAAATATCATTTCCCTTCATTTTGGGAAAAGAAGAGGTTTTCAACACATAGTATAATAGATTGTCAAATTGGTATTCAAAGAATGTTTTCAATCAACAATGTATTCTTTGAATTTTTTTTATTGTGAAATCCATTTAAATGTAATTTTAATTATGCTGAAAATGGTATCCATAGGTACATTTTTGGAAGGTGTAGTATTGGGTGTTGTCAATGGGAATTTTAATGGGTTCACTTTATGGGGTGAACCTATTTTCCTATATCATAGATTCCATGTATCTTGGAAGAATAATGACATTGTAAGTGGTTTTATCTCTAGGGTTCTCCTCTATTATCTATACATTGATTCATGGGATCTATATAATTGATTTTCTCACCATTGATTGATTGATAATGATGTACGAGTGACCTAACTGACCAAACATTATGATATCCTTGGAGTTTTTCCCTTACTATGTAGGATTAATAATACATGGTTTTATATGAGGTGACACATGATTTGAAAAAGGTTATTGATTTTTTAATGTTACTTTGGAAATATTTTACTAGGTTTTTTGTAAAATTTTGTAAGGGGGAACTTATTTCCCGGCTTTTGATATAAAACTATTTAACTTCATGTCATTTTGTGTTTTCTTTTTATTATAGAATATTCATATTATTATGCAGAGACTTCATATAGAACACTATGGTGTGATCCTACTAACCATGTAGCTAACACCATGCACACTCTCATGGGGATATATAATCCATTGTAGTCTGGTTTGGAAATGTGAAAGGTGTCACATTGTGGTAAAAAGGATTATATTTACTAGGCAAGGTAGTTAGTGGTGAGTTGGTGGGATATTTTCCACATTTCATGTGGACTAATTGTTGTTTTTTTTTGTCTTCCATTTGGTTTTTGGGGACCTTTAATACTTTTTTTGTTTGTATACCTTTTGTTTTTTACCTAGAATTTTTATTTGTTATATGTCATATTTATTTTATAGTTATATATGTAAATGTATATTCCATGTATCATGTTTTAGATTTGGATAAATCATTCCCTCAGGTTTTTATTCGATGACCGGGTTTTGGTCACCCGCCCTTGCCTAGTGGTAATGAAATTTGGTTCAAATTATGTACCAATTTTGTGAAATTTTGGATTTGTATCCAAGATGATATGTGACCATATAATAAATTTGGAAGACAAATATTTAAAAGAAATTTTTTTGAGGAGGACAATATTTACATTAGATAATTGATCATCTATCTGATATTTGTTTGGAATTGAAAAACATAAGATAAATTCTATAGACTATGGGATTAAATTTTGAAAGGAAATATATGGGAATATTTTGGTCATAGTTTCATGGAAAATTTGAATATAATGTTTATATATAGAGGGTTGTAAGTGGTCCCCTTTTATAATTGAAGGAAATGGCTATTTTTGGACTGTCCTTTACACTTCCAGTATACCAATAATCTATTCCATGGAAAATGTCTCTGGAATTTATTAATAATAGAATTTTTATTTTTTTAGGTTGATAAAGCTTCATCAAATACGTATCAGACATGATTTATATGAAAATAAATTCACTAGTTTTTTACATTTGAATGTTTTTTTTACCTTGGTAACTAGTTTTTTAACTAAGTATTTTATATTTTATTTAAAAATATTAGGTAATCTAAATTACCTTATATTGATGTTATTAATCTTAAATTAATATCCTTTAAATATAAATTAATTTATATATATGAGAAAATAAACTTTTAAATTACAATATACAATATATAAAAATATTTTTTTGTGTAAAGATGACTTTTAACCATTATGTGTTGATTAATATAATTTAGTATTGATTACCAATGGAATATGTTTTAATATTGTCATATATATTTTAAAAAAATATTTGACTAATCACATAAATTTTACCAATATTGTTCATTAAATAAAAATTACATGATATTAATAAGACAACTCTTTAAAAAAATAGTATTACTATTATCATGATAATTAACACAAATATTACTAATATTATATTTATACCTAAATGATTAAATTGTTATTTTTTTCAATTATTTACATGATAAAATCAAATATGACAAAAAATCTATTATATTTTCTTTCTAAATGTGATAATGTCTAATTTTTTATAAGCATGTAAAACAATTTTTTTGGAAAATTTTACTTGAGTTTAAAAAATATTAAACATTTAACTTATAAATTCAATATATTATTTCTGAAACGATTAATAATATTAATTTTTCTATTATATGTTTCGCTGAAACCATTACCTAATTATAGTATTTTAAAATTGGTTATTTTTAGAAAAATTTGTACTTTTACAAATAACATTAAATAATTTTCTTTATAAAAAACCCCCAGTAATTCATATTACCATAATATTGATAGTATGAATTCAAAAATTATGTTTATTTTATAAAATTAAAATACTAAATTTTATATATTTATCCTTTAAATATATATATATATTATGAATTAAATTAATTTTTTTGGAAAATGGTATTCTAAAATATTAACATTTGTTTTTTGATTTCATATCATTTACCAACTAAATTGGTATTAAAAAATTGTTAATATTAGACATAATTATTCATTATTAATCATATGTTTCTTGAAATAAAAAAAATCATCTCATAAAAATGACTTTTAAAAATATATATATAATAAATGATCTTATTAGTCATTTTATGAAAACTAATTGAATTTCATTCATTTTAAAGGTATCAATTTTCTTTTTTGTATAAATATTTCATAAATTGAATATCCCTAATTATTTATAAAAATTCTTTTACTGGGTTTTAATGTTCATACTTAAATATTAATAACTATATAATATAGTTCATTTAAATTTTAATGTTGCATGTGGATAATGCTGCGAAACATGTATATTTAATTATAGAAAAACATTTATTAAATTCTCAATTCATTACATTCCCTTTTTATAAATTGCATCAATTTATTTAAAATTATTTCCTCCTAATTAATTTAGTTAAGGGTATCTATATGGTGACTCAAGATTTGACAACTAATTTGATAAAAACTATACATTCTTAGGAAGCATATATTTTCTTTAAAATACGATGATCCCTGATATTGAGTTTTCTCCAAGAATTTGAGCAAATATTCTATCATTATTCTCTTTCAATAATTTTTTTATCATTTTCTTAAATATATTGTTCAAAATCATCACTGAATATAAAATTGTATATTGATGTAAAATGTGTCCTCTTTATTCAGAAATACATTTTCCTATGATGGGAGAGAAACAATCCATTTCTAAAATCACAATAAATATTTCATGTTAAGGATAATAAGATTTACATAGTAAAACTTCCTCTTAAAAATAAACATAGGATAAAATAATCCAAAAAATATATTTATGTATTAATAATTACACATGTATACATCAATGATTCAATTTTGTGTTCATGGAATGCATTTTATTACAAAGGAGAGGGTTGAAAATTATATAAATATAATACTTATAGTTTATGAGTGGTTGATTGGTGTTCCTCACTCAAACTTATTTTCATCATTCACTTGAGTAGTTTTATTATATTTTTATTTATCCTATTACCTTAGTATTCAATGCTTTTATGTCTGTCTTCATCATTATAATTTATATTAGGGATTTGACTAAGATAATTCCCATGTTTTCCACACCTTAAGAATTAGAACCATTGTTGTTATTTTGGATGTATGTTTTATACTATCATCATGCTAACTAGACTCTATACATTAATATGGTAGTAATATTCATTATGGCAAACTCTTCCTAGAGTAAATTATTTTCCAGTATCCTTGAGGAAATTATAATTTTTCACAGAATTTTTAACATGATGGAAGTTGAGTTTACTTTTATTAATCAACATCATTTCTTAAATTTTCTTGATCCTCAATCTTTTCCTTCTTCCAAACACATATTTTTTCAATTAGGCTAGATTGGTGATCATTTATTAATATATATTTTTGGGTATAAACACTACAATTCATAAACTATCTCTCGTTCTAATTAGTTTCCAATTGAGGCAATCATTATATTGTCCCTCACAACCATGGTCAAATCAGTTCTTTATTGGTTTTTTAAACCAATAAACCAAAATATGTGAAAAATAATTAACATTATATGGGATTTATCATAATCAATAATATAATGTGATCTGACATTAAAATAATTTACTCGTTTTTTTCATTACATTATACAATAATTCCCTTAGTTTAACCTATAAAAATTTAATTTTTTCATTTGTTAAATTATATTCGTTTATCTTTTAATTATCAACCTATTTACTCACTGTAACTATAAAATAAATCCTTCGTATCGGTATGTAATGAGTATAAGGTCAAAAAAAGTGTATCCCCCAGGAGTTCTGAGATAGGTGTCCAATGTCAATCTCACTCATGATGAATTAGAGTGATGATTAAGTCAATTTGAAGCCATCCATTTTCATTTTTATTACCAATAAAGAATTTTTTACACAACTACATCCACGTTCAAATATCTAGATAGGAATTTACTTCATTGAAAATAATATATTCTATAAATTACAAAAATATTAGGATGTTTTTCTAATCATAGTGTTATCCCTTAGACTTCTCCATAGGGTTTTCTATAATTTTCTCTAATCCCCTTCCATAAAAATAATTTCACCTTGATATAATACATAATATGGGGAACCCAATATTAAAAATAATTTATTTTATGGTTCTTAATATATTCTTCCAAGAATACATTTTAGTGATCTAGAGTTATAGTATCTTTGTGAGATTATATACACAAATACATAATCTTAAATATAAAAACATCATCATTAATTAAAACTAAACATTGTTCTCATACCTCATATATATCTACTAAAACTACAGAGTATATCCTATTAAAGATAAATAAAGAAAACATTCATATAAAATCCCAATATGTTGGTAAAATTTAACTAATTTAACACATGACACTAAGAAGGTATACCAAGATATCATAATCAGATTGATCATAAACATGGATACATGGTATAATCAAATGATATCAAAATATCATGGAATAATAAACATGTCGAAACAATATAAAATATTAAATTGTAAATATAATTCAAGGGTCACTCCCAGTATGATCATTATATGGCGTAAAAATTACAGTATGGGTTGGGTTCACTCCATATTCCCAAAAAATATAGTGGATAAAGTCCAATGGTGAATTATGTTAAATCCCTATTGACATATGTAACATATCATGAGATATAAATATTCATATAATTTACTGGCGAGATATATTTTCCAAGGAAAAATTGTCATATAAATGAAAATCATAAATATGTGTGGTTTAAGAGTGAAATAGGCAATACATAATTCAAAATCATCATTAAACACATAAACATAATGTGTGTTTCATAATTCTGATTCAAGGAATAATGGATGGCTAAATTATAAGGATTGCTAATGAAATAGGTAATTAAATCATTTATATGTTCATATTTTCAAATTTACTACTTTTAATTATCATTGAATTATGAGATATAGATTTCATGATAAAGATCTTAGAGAACAATAAATATAATTGTAACTTTTGGGTGAAGCCATTATGAAATGACTAAGGGATATTTCTAACAATGAAAGAAATTTTTTCCCCATAAAACTATAATTGTTTTAATAGGACTATCCATAAAATAATAAAAATATTTTGAATCTATTTATGGTTTCAAAATATTTGATCAGGGTGATGTTCAACGTGAGAAAAGAAACATGAAAATTCGTTTAAACCGGGGTTAGATAAAATTTGGAATTTAAAAGTGAACTAAAAAATGAATAACCCCAAAATATAAAGGAATATATAACTGGGTTTATATATAACAGAAATATAAAAAATAGAATAATTACCTTATAAGAATATTTTATAAATGGGCGAAAAATAAAGAGAATTCATAACCAGTAGGACACAAAGGATGTCTAGAATAATTGATACAATGTTTAAAAAACCATTTTTTTAAAAGGAAACATCTTTAAAAATATAATAAAACTTTATATTGAAAAAATTATAAGTTAAATATAAAATTAACATGATATGACACATAATTAGGTTTCCAATTATGAAGGATAACATTAGCGATAGGAAAAACTATGAACAAATATAAGAAATCATCTTTTAAATCGTTCTGAATTATTCATAACATATTTGTATTTTTAGAAATATTAGTAGTCACATATAATGAATAATTTATTATTATTTATCCCCAAAACATTAAATAGGGAATACCATATTTAAAAAAAATTAATGTCAAAGTGAATCCTTGTAACTCAAGAAATAATATTGACTTATAAAATACACTATATTTTAGAAAAGACATCGATCGTATCCCACGGAAAGGAAGAGAATGAATTTCATTGATGTCTCCAAGTTCAATAATAAATTATGTTATAATAAATCATTTAGTCTATATATACACCAAAAAATGAATATAGGTTCATAATATCAAATCATTATTCAATGTATGGTGATTGAGAAGAAACCCTAAAAAAATTAGTAATTTTGAACCAAAGGTCATTCGAACATGAAAATAAAATATTTTAATAAATCAAATTAATTATATAATTTATTATTCCAAAATATATTATTTTATAATACATAAATATAAGAATAATAAATCAATTCATAGTATTAAAATATATATCAATGAAGATAAATTGAGATGGAAACCCTTTCCTTGTTCCATATTTGTTCTTCTTACACACATAACATCCAAAAAATCAAATTAATATTTTTAAATACCTTATTATGAAACCTATTATTATTTATATTAATTATTAGGGACCATTTATTATCATGATCCCTTATTTTATTATATATGATTCTTACATATGTCAGTTTCATGTGTTTGTTCAGTCAATTTTCCTATAAATAATTATATATATTTAGTTTGGTAGAAACAATTGTAACATAGATTCCTAATATTCATGGTATTAATATTTATATGGATATAAATTTTATATATTGAAATATATTTTTAATTTTAGTACTTTTGGTTGGTGATGGAAAATGATTCTCATGATTGTGGAGGTGACAGTTTTCACAAACACATGATTAACGATTCATTTATAAATCAATGAGAGAGAAGAAAGTTAAATGATAATTTGAAATTTAATAATAATTGTTATATTACAGAAATAATAATTATTAATCCAATTTAACATTTTTATTATCCATTAATTCTAGTTGTGAATAACATAACATGTCTCTTTGTGGTGGTGGTATTCTATACAACACACTAACGAAACATTTTTTTTCGCAGAGGGAGTGGAATAAATGATGTCTATTAAATTCATGTTATTACATCCTAGTTTAATAATTATAAATATTTTATAATATTTTTTCTTTATAATATATTTTCAATATAAATTTTAAGTTGAAAAACTTGTGTAGAAGGTAATATATATGTATGATACTTGAACTTCCCTTTGAAATTTCTACAAAATTGAAGACCATAAGATAAATTATTGTGAAAATGGGATAGAGGATATGAAAATAAATTCTTGGAGTTTAATTTTTCTTAGACGTTCAAGGAGAATTCTAATTTAACGTGTAACCAAATTGGGGTGAATGTGATCCCCTTTTATAAGTGAAGAAAATGGTACTTTGGGGAATACACTTTACAATTGGAGGACATCATTACATTGATCCTTGGTTACTGATTCGAAAATTTAAAAATAATGGTTTTTTGGATGTTATAGGGATATAATTCCACATAAAACACTTTATAGACTATTTTAACATGTTCATGTATTTTACCATATATTTTTTAAATTTTTTAAATTTTTTAATTTTTTTAATTTTTTTACCATGGTAACTAACTTTTTAACTATGTACTTTAAATTTCAATATAAAATATAATGAAACCCCTATTACAATATAAATGTATTTTTAACCTAAATAAAATTCCCATTTAATATAATTATATATAGAAATTTTAGAAAACCCTTTTTAAATCAAAAAAAATATTATATATAATAAATCAGTTTTTGTAGAAAAGACTTTTAATAATTACACAATACTGAAAATTAGCTTGAATTTATTACTCATTTAATGACTGTTAATTTAAATATATAATTTTATAAAAAAAATTATTTTTCTCATAAATTAAATTATGTCAATTTTATTTATTAAATAAAAAATATATGATATTAATATAACAATTGGTTAGAAAAAAATTATTTTACCATTATCATGTATATTTACACAAATATTAGCAATATTACCCATATGAACAGAAAATATATATAAATAGTTAAATATTATTTAATTTTTTAACTAAAATATAAATTAAATTTTTTATATTGAATTTATAAAAGTGATAAATTCTCATTTTTTATAAGAACGTAAAAAACATTTTTACAATGAAATTTTACATGTGTTTCAAAAATGATAAGAATTTGATATATAAATTCACCTTGAATTAGAAATAATTACTGAACATATATTTTTTATATCAAAATGTTTTCATAAAACCTGAAATTTATTCTTGTATTCTAAAACGTATCATTTTTGAAAAATCAGTATTTTTACTACTCTCCTAAAAATGAATTATTTTAGAAAATCCCCAAAAATAATTAAAGGATAATATTGATAAAATGATTTCAAAAATGATTTTTATTTTATAAAATTAATATTATAAAATATTTATTTTTATCATTTAAATAAAAAATATAAATTATAAATAAAACTACATGTATTTGAAAATGGTATTTTAATATATTAATTTTTATTATTCATATTTCATACAATTTACCAAATAAATTATTGTTATCCAAATAAAAATAACAATATATAATACATCATAATTAATCATACATTTCATGAAAAAAATAACACATAAAAATGTTATTTTTAGAAAAAAAATACATTTTATGCTATAAATGATCTTGTTTGTCATTTTAGGTAGAGTACTTAATTTTCATTCATATTAAAATCATCCTATACTTTAATATATGTAATTATTTGATAAAGCGGTTTCTAATATGTATTCCTTATATTTAAGTTACTCGGTTTTAATGATAAAATATAATTATGATAATTTATTTAAATATATTAGGGTTTTATTTTTGTTCAATGTTCAATGTGGATCAAAATATCAAACATATTGACCAAATAAGAGGAAACCATATATTAAAATATCAGTTCATTCCATCCCCACACTATTAAATAAATGATATCCTCTTAACTAATAATTTTCTTATCTAAATGTATATATTAGGTTACTAAATATTTTATTTAAATTAGGATATCAACCATACAACCATGGAAACATATCTTCTTCCATAGAATATGATTCTCCCTCATATAAAGTGTTCTCCTACTTTTGATCCATTAGTATGTCATTATTTAGTATTGAGACTCATGTTTTATCATTTTCTTATCAGGGGTATTTATATTCATCCATTCATTGACTATCATTAGTCGATATAAAAGGTGATCCCCTTATTCCAAAATAAAACCATTTACTCTAACTGGAGAAAACAAACCAATTACTAAAAGAAATATAAATTAATGGTGGAACGGTATTAATATTTTCGAAAGAAATGTTCCCCATAATGCTAAACATGGGATAAGATAATCAAAGAGTTATTTTAATAATTCATTATCTACAAATTGGGTTCATTATTTTGTGTTCTTAGAAAACATTATAGTCACAAAGGAGTGAGATGAAAAAGATACAAATATAATTCTAGTAGTTATTAAGTGTATAATTATTGTTGCACACTCAAAATAATTTTTAGAATTCACTTCTATTTTTTTTATTGAATAATAATTCTATTATTCCCTCGGACATGTAATAGTTTTGATGCATATCATCTTTTTTGTCCATTATATGAGGGTGTTGACTTGGATATTTAAAATATTCAACACAATTTAGGCATTAGATTGTTAGTATCTCTTTTGGATGTGTTATTTACACTATCATCATGATAATCATCATCCTTATATTCCTATAACTGATTGATTCTTAATGACCCCACTTCCATAGTGAAATATTTTTAATGTCAGAATTTGGAAAATTCCTTGGTTATTTTTCCTATATTTTCTATAAGAATGAAATAGATTATTTATTCTATCATCATCATTTCATGAATTTTCATAAGCCTTTTCTCTTAGCAATATTTGGTGCAATCAGGTTTTTAACTATGGTTACATTTTTAATCATATGTCATGATAGTTAGATAGACATAATAATAAAAATTCTCATTCTATCTCCCATTCTAATTGGTATATCAACAAGTTAATTATTTTATTTTCCCTCACACCTAGATTTAACATAGTTCATTATGCTTCCATCAATCAAAAAACCAATGTTGATGAAGAACACCGAACATCATAGGAGGTTATCATAATCAATAAGATAAAAGGGATGTAATCTTAAATCCTTTTAGTCTATTGATCATCATGTGAGCACTTAATTACTTTAGTTTGACCTATATAAATATTATTTTATTGTGTGTTACATTCAATTGGGAATTATTATACTTATCAACCTATTCCCTCAAATAAACTACAAAAATAATAATTCATAGTTTTTAATAAATAGAATATAATCAATCAAATAGTATCCCCCATGAGATTCTATCTATGTTTCTAGTCTTATTCTAACTCCTCATACGTCATAGTAATGATCAACTCAATGCTCAACCAACCCTTTTGGGTTGATTACAACATAGATAATTGGTTTCCCAAATGTATCTACTTGGTAATATAAGGATGTGATTTCTTTTATTATAAAATCACATAATTTTTTCTTTACGAAAATTTTAGGATGTTATCTTACTCATAGTCTTATCATGTAGGCTTCTTGTAGGGTTTTCACAACTGTTATCTACTACAAATTTCCAAAAATAACTATAATTATTTATATAACAACTATCGTGATCCAATCCATAATCATAAATTATTTCATGTTTCCTAAAATAATTTTCCTATAATTCATTCTTAGGATCTAGACGTCTAGGGTACCAGATAGATTTCAAATCTAATGTAAAGACCTAGAAATATCAAGGATTTTTTTTTAAATTCATTGGAATTTTATGAGTCTACTGTTTCAAACGGTGCCTGATTTCGAGGCCTGGTGTGCTGGGAATCAATTTCTGATGTTTTCTTCAGGTACGTTCAGTAAACATATGTGTGGGTTTTTATATCTTTTGAACCGGTGCTTGGAATTGAAATCAGTGGGCACCGCTGAACTCGCAGAGTCCGTATTCTCTTATGTAGGCTTTTACCGTAGTTGCATTTGGTCGAGAGTGGAAGTTATAAATTGGGGATTCTTTTTAAAATTAAAAATTAAATAAAAATGTGTGTGTAACACATTTTTATTTGAAGGCGGTTAAAGTATTTGGGTGGTAGTTGTTTTCTCCAATGGGAAGTTGGATGTGGGGCCTACCTCCACATAACCTCCCATGGGAGGATATTATGTATTTGGTCCCACATGTGAATCTGACACTTAAACTTCTCTTTAACTCCTTAAACCCCTCACTTAACTTTTGAACTCCCACATTATGGTGGAGCCTTTCCACTTTCCCCTCAAAATATCGCCACCACAAGATTAATTAATGCCTTTATTAATTATTTTGAGGTGTCATTAATTCATATCAATTAATTTTAAATGCATGGAAATATTATAATATTGTGGGGCCTTTTATTTTATTTTCGGTGGAAAATATTTGTGGGGAGATGTGGGGAGAATTTGAAAGAATGATATTCTCTTGACGAAGAACACTGATTCCACCTAATAATGACGACATGTCTTCCTTCTTTCCAACCTAGGCATGCACGTGATGCGACACCCCTGAATAATTCCATCTTCATTCCTCTTCCTCCGCCTCAAGGGAGAAGATACCGCATGCGAATAACATCTCCAACAACGAAGCATCCTCCTCAGACGCACCTCGACGCAAACTAATCGACGTTGAACGATCCTTGAATCGACGTAGGGGGTTTTGTATAATTTTATACATGTGAATTGTACACTCGTACTTTGGTGATTATATGTAGGATTATTTTTTGAACCTATGACGTGGAGGGAATGGGCTAAAGAACAAGTACAGACCCTCCCCCAATCTATTCTTGATGCGCAGTTTTTTTGGGTGATGGGTGAATAGAAGGGAAACCTAGAATTGAGGTCGGTGAAGTGAAGAGAAGGACCCGAGGAGGTAATAGGCACAGACGAGAGGCAGAACGGCCCACCATAACAACTCCTTTGGCCTGCAGTAGAAAGCTTTGGCGCAGGTCACCGGCACGGCGGCGCCGGCGACATGTGGCTGCGGCCGCACTGGCCTGCCGCCTGGGGGCAGCGACACCCCTCACGCGCCGCTGGCAGAAGGCCGCTATGGCACCAGCCGCGGCGGTGGAGCGGAACCCACCTCGCATGTCCCTGGAGGCATGGGCAGTGCCAGATGGAACCACCTTTACGAAAAAAACGTGGGGTCGTGGCCCCCACTCCGCGCTCGGGCTGCTGGCCAAACCGCGGCCGGCTACCGGGCCGGGCCACCAGCCGCGCAGTCTGGGACGCCTGTTGTGCGGGCTGGGCCGCCTGCTGCGTGGGCCGGGCCACCCACGTGTGGTCCTGGAAACAGCTGATGGGCCAGGCCGTGCCCTACCAAGCTGGACCCAGATCCGGGTTAGGTCACCTAGTTCGGGTCAACCCAGGGCAGGTTGGGCCAGGTCAGACAGGACCCAGACCCCCCTCTCCAGACCACTTTTTTTTCACCCATAACATAATCTATGGACCTCCAATCTATGCATCATGAGTTTCATAGAATTCCTTGAATTGAGATGGTCGCTTAGGTTTATTACACTCAATGTTTTGGCAAAGATTGGGTATGGCCAGGTTGTTTCGAACTCGAAACCAACCAGGCCCTCGGAGAGGAAACACTTATAATTTAAGGGCCGGATGTCCGATTGACGTGTCGTCAACTACGTTGGATTCCTTTTGATGAGACATTAATTTTGGAAAACTCCACACATGATTCAGATGAGGTTGGAGTATGGTCGGGTTGGATTGTACCCAAAATCCAACCAGGCCCCTAGAAAAGCAATGATAATAACTCTCAGACCGGGCGTCTGATTGACGCGCTGTATGTCACGTTAGGTTCCTTATGATGAGACAGAACTACTGGATACATCAACTCAGGATTTTGTGATAGCTGTTATATCGACACTTGACACAAGGAATGGGCCCTCCTGGAATTGATTATGCTTTCTGTGGGAACCCTAGAGTTGGTTGTGACCTCTATACTATGATCCCCTGTGGGTTCAACAGTATTGAATTCATTAACATGTTTCTATGTGGGTTCTCCAGCGATGACTATGGTACCAGAATCCTATGTGGGTTCGACAGTGATGACTTCTATACTAGGATCTTATGTTGGTTCGACAACAGTGACTTCTGCGCCAAGATCCTCTGTGGTTTAGACAGCAGTGACTTCTATACCAGGATCCTATGTGGGTTCGACAGTGATGACAACTGTACCGGAATCCTATGTGGGTTTGACAGTGAAGACTTATGTTCTAGGATCATACATGGGATTGACAACGCTAATTTTTTTCCAAGATCCTATGTGGGTTTGATTGAGGAGATGTTTCAGAGGCTACGTCTAATCATCTCTACCCCTCTTCATGAGTTGTGTACCTGTGTGAGCTGAGTCTTGTATTTCAACCATTATCAATGTGGTGATTGACTTTACTTACACTGTAGAATGGTTTGTTCTTGGGTATGAATGATGGAGCCAGAATGTGAATGATAACTTAGTTATATGTATAGGCATATACCTATGTTGGGTTGGTTGATGCTTCATGATTGTATCTTTCTACTGTGGTTTGTACTTTGTGCACTTTTGTGAGACCTTGAGGGTCTCGGGGTCCCTACTGAATATCATTATACTCACCCCTATATGAGTTATGCCCGCACCACGTTTAATTGGATGCAGAAGACGGACAACACTGAGAGAGGCCGAAAGGGCTGTGAGGACTGGACAGTACCTGGAGGTGGACCTCACAATGAGTAGGTACCTGGAGGAGACAGACGGAGGTGGATCAATGAGGAGGCTATCTATACCAACCCTTCAGGTAGGATCTATGGTAGAGAATCCAGGAGCTACTTGGCACCTTTTAGCTCTTTTCCTTTTTACATGTACCTATTTTTCCTTTCCTTGTACTTTACTGTTGGGATTGTACTTCTGGCCCTTGTACATTCCAACACTTCTTCTGTATTCAGTTATTACTTAGAGTTTTCTTCCACTTGTTCTCTGGTTGAGTTTGTTTGTAAGTATAAAGGAAATGCCTTCCAAGTTTAGGGATATGCACCTTTGGTGCTAGTCGCCATCCCCTGTCCTATGGAAGGCGGGCTTGGGGTAGTTACAAAACAGGCCACAGGGGACTGGTCATGACAAATTGGTATCAGAGGAGTCAGTTCTACTATAGAACTTAGGACTCTCATCATTATTTATGTGAATCTATAGATTTAATAGTATTGAGGTAGGTTTTCCATCTAGGGAGTACAGTGTTGGTGCGGCAGCCAACGTATCCATACACCAAGACCCTAACCTCTGATTTCCGACTCAGTGCATGAAAACACAGATTGCGTGTGTGTTTCCTCTGAAAAATCTTTCACTGTGATTACTTTGTGTCAGCTCACCATGTATACTGTTTTAAATGTGGCGCACCTGTTTATTTTCAGGATGGCCCCACACCGATTTATGTACGAGATGGTAGCCCACCGAGCGACGAGGCTTCGGTGTAGGGCCCCATCATAGCGGAGGTACCAGTGGTACCACTATTAGCTGGGCCACCGATACCACCACCTCCAGCAGCAGAGAGTGCACGCCACCTGAGTGCATTGCACGAGTTCCTACGACAGAGGATTCCCTAGTTCCAAGGAGAGACAGACCCACGGGTAGCTGAGGATTGTCTGGAGGCTGTTGTGAGAGTTTTCATATTGGTCGGGACACCCGTCGACCTCATGGTGATCCTTGCCACATGTCTCCTGTATGCAGCAGCTGGCAGATGGTGGAGCCTGATGCTCTAGGTGCATGATGAGGAATCACTAGTCTTGATAGACTTGGAGAGCCTGTTCAGGGAAAAGCTTGTACCAGCCACCCTTCGTGTAGTGTGGAATCAAGAGTTACATCATCTGTAGCAGGGCAGCATGACAGTAGCTCAGTACTCAGCATGGTTCACCGACCACTCGTACTACTCCACGGAAATGGTACGGGACCCATTCTTCAGGGGCTGGACGTTTGAGTAGGGACTCAGGCATGAGATCAGGGCTTCGATGATCTCCCTCAACATCCCTACATAGACGGGGGTATTGGAGCGAGCCCTCCTAGTGGACAATTTCCTTGTTGAGAAGTCTCCAGTAGCGAGACCCAGTCCTAGTTGACATGCACCAGAATCTTCTGCAGCTGCTAGTAGACAGATGACGCATGGGTCCCAGGGGACCAGACCCATAGGTAGTCGACTACACAACTCAGGTTTGGTTGTGTGGGGCACACGAGACAGACCTATCCATACGAGGAGCAGGCAGTGCTATGCATGCGGCAGGCACAGTCACAAGGCTCGAGACTACCCGACCCACCCTATAGAAGTGTAGCAGGTAGTAGAGGGACCTCCTAGGTAAAGGCAGAGGTTCGACCATGGTGGTCCACCAAGATCTGGTGGATGTAGCAGAGGATCTGACTGAGCAATAAGTGTTGGATGACGTTTCGAGGCCCTACCACCACCACCAGGAGGTCCACCCCGACCATAGGAAACAGGTGGACATGGGAGAGCTCAGCTTCAGGCAGTTGAGGCCTACGACCATAGTGGTCCTGGAGCACATGGACAAAAGCGGGACTAGTTCCAGGCATAGAGTCCTTCATTCATGAAGCTTCTTGATTCATGGATGTCATTGTTTGTGTTTGCTTTGTGTCTATGTACTTCGAGATGCAGTAATAAAAGATACTTGAACTTGTGTTGTTTGATTCGCTGAATTTTATGTGGATAATATTAAGAGATTTTAGATAAAAACATTGACTTGACCCTCATATTTGAGATTCCTATTGGAGGAGACCCAGTGACAACACACTGATGCCGACAGTGTGACTCAACCCTTGGAGGTGAGAGTAACAGTTGGATCTCTTAGTAGTATCATTGAGGCCTTACGAAATAGTCAATGGCATGAATTAGTACAATTCATATCAAGATGTACTATATTATGCAATGGGTGTGGTTTATCCATGGGATGAGAGCAGATTTCTGTTTTTATCAAAGGAGAAATATTATAATCTCTTGTAGGATGTAGGCGAAGAAGAATGTAGATGAGTTGTTTTAAATTGGCTAGTCTCACACATAGTTCGATGGCTGAACGCTTTATAGTCTACTCTGACCACAAGGGTCTCATGTATATCTTCTCTCGGAAGGATCTGAACCTGATGTAGTGGTGACGGCTTGAGTTCCTCCAGGACTATGACTTCAAGATAGTCTATACTCCTCAGAAAAGGAACATTGTAGTAGATGATCTTAGTAGGAGATCAGGCATTCAGCTATTATGAGAGGCGACGGAGAAGCTATCAGTGTTGCAGATATCCTTTGTGGATAAAGATGGAGGAACCTTTCTTCTGTCTCATATATTCACTCCCCCTATTCTTCACCGAGTTAGGGAGGTGCTATGTGGGAACACTGACTGTGTGAAATGACGTGCTCGGATATCCACAAGACAGGAACCTGATGGATTTTTTGAAGGTGGGGCGCACTTCATCCTCTTTAGAGAATGTATTATGGTACATTTTCACTTTAGAAGGATGATTATAGAGAGTTACACACATCTCCTTTATCAGTACTTTCAAGAGATGGAGACCACTAGAATTTGAGGATGGAGACCACATCAATCTATAGGTCTCACCTCGATGAGGTCTACAGAGATTTAGGCATGGTGTAAAATTATCTCCACAATTCTTTGGACCATTTTAGGTCCTTGGCAGAGTAGGTGAGGTAGCTTACCACCTTGCCCTTCCACCTCAGTTGCACCGAGTGCACGACATCTTCCACATATCTGAGTTGAGGAGATACATGTACGATATGTCCCACATCATTGACCACAGGGAGCTGTACATAAATGAAAAGGCGACATTCATGGATTTTATAGTGGAGATTGAGGATTGACACGAGTGGATCCTGCGTGGATGGTCGGTTCCTCTGGTGTTTGTTCGTTGGAAGCACGGAAACCTCTAAGAGAGCACATGGGAGCGGGAGGCTCAGATGCATGCTCAGTACCCACATTTGTTTCCTTAGTGTGTGTTGTAGCTTTACAGGGACGTAAAGCCATGAGGTGGTGGTAATGTAAAAACACAGAAATTTTAAGATTTTTTTTAATTCTTTTGAATTTTATGAGTCTACAATTTCTGACGACGCCTGATTATGAGGCCCTGTGTTCCCTGAATCAATTTCTAATGCTTTGTTCGGGTACATTTAGTAAACGTATGTGTGTGGTTTTATATATTTTTAACTGGTGCTCGGAATTGAAATCTAAGGGCACATTTGAACTCGCAGTGCCGGTATTCATTTAAGGAAGCCTTTACCGCAGTTGTGTTTAGTCAAGAGTGGATGTTTTAAATTGGGAATTGTTTTTAAAATTACAGATTAAATAAAAATCTGTGTGAAACACATTTTTATTTGAAGGCGGTTAAATTATTTGAGTGGTAGTTGTTTTCTCAAATGGGAAGTTGGAGGTGGGGCCCACCCCCACATATCCTCCCATGGGAGGATATTAGGTGGAGGGGCCCACACAGGCATCTAACCCTTCAACTCCCCTTTAACTCCTTAAAGACCTCACTTAACATTTTAACACCCACATTATGGTAGAGCCTTTCCACTTTCCCCTCATAATGTTGCCAACACAAGATTAATTAATTCCATTATTAATTATTTTGAGGTGTCATGAATTCCTATGAATTTATTTAAAATGCATGGAAATATTATAATATTAGGGGGACTTTAATTTTATTTGCCTTGGTAAATATTTATATGGAGACTTTGGGAGAATTAGAAGAAATGACATTCTCTCGACGAAGAATACCGATTCCACCAAATAAAGACGATGTTCCTTCGTTCTTTCCAACCAGGGAAAGAATGTGAGGTGACGCCCATGAAGAACGACGACTCCCTTACTTTTCCTTCATGTCAAGGGAGAAGATGTCGTCCATGAAGAACATCGCCAACAACGACGCTTCCTCCTTGGACGCACCCCAATTCCAAAAAATCGATGCCATCAATGTCGAACGAACCTTGAATCAAGGTAGGGGTTTGAATAATTTTATACATGTTAATTGTACCCTCATACTTTGGTGATTATATGTTGGATTATTTTTTGAGCCTCTAACGTGGAGGGATCAGTCTAACAAACATGTCCGGGCCCTCTACCAATACGTTCCTGATGCTTGGCTTGTTGGGTGATGGGTGAATGGAAGGGAAACACTGAATTGAGGCCGTCGTAGTGATGAATAGGACCCGAGGAGGCTATAGGTACAGACGGGAGGAAGAACGAACCACGGGAATGACATTGGTCACCCGTGAAAGAGTGTGGCGGCACGGGTCGTCGGCACGGCAGTGCCGACAGCCAGAGGCGGCGGCCAGCACCGTCCGGTTACCTAGGGGTTACAGAACCCCTCACACGCCGTCGGTGGATGGCCGTCGAGGTGGTAAAGCGGAACTCACCTGGCGGGTTCCGGGAGGCACGAGCAGCGCCAGCTGGCGCCGCCGTTACGAAAAAAGGGGGGGATGCACCTCCCGCTCTGCGCTTGGCCAGATGGCCGAGCCGCGGCCAGGCCGCCTCCCATGTGGGTCCGGACGCCTGCCGCATGGGCTGTGGTGCCTGCCGCGTGGGCCGAGCCACCTACCGCGTGGGCCGGGCCGCCTGCCGAGCGGGCCAAACTGCCAACTGCGAGGGTCGGGCCGCCAGCCGCGTGGGTTGGGCCACCCTCGGGTGGGCCGGGCCATAGCCACCGAGCCGGGCAGCGTCCTGCTAGGTCGGACCCAGATATGGGTTGGTTCGACCCGGTTCAGGCCGACCAAGGGCGGATCAGGCCGGGTCGGACCGGACCCAGAACCCCCTCCCCCCTCTTTGGACGACTTTTGGTTTTCCATCCATAACAGGAGCTACGGACCTCCGATCGATGCACTATCAGTTTCATAGGATTCCTTGGATCGAGTTGATTGCTTCAGTATATTATATTCATGGTTTTTGGAAAAAAAATTGTATGGCTGGGTTTGATTGAACTTGAAACCAACTGGGCCCTCGAAACAGAAACGTTTATAACTTAAGGGTTGGATGTCTGATTGACGTGCCGTTGACTACATTGGATTCCATTTGATGAGACGGTCCTTTTGGCATCCTCCACAATGGATTAAGTTGCGGTTGGATTAGGGATATTTTGGATTGTACCTGAATCTAATCGGGCCCCTGAAATGGAAATGCTAATAACTCTCAGACCGGGCGTCCGATTGAAGCACCTTTTTTCTCGTTGGGTTCTTTGTGATGAGACGGAACTACGGGATACATCAACATAGGACTTCATGATATTTGATGTATCTAAAGTTGGCTCGAGGAGCGGACCCTCCCAAAGTCGAGCATGCTGTGTGCGGGAACCCTAGGGCTGGCTGCGACTTCTGTATGAGGATCCTTCGTGGGTTCAACAATAGTGACTTATGTACCAGGATCATACATGGGTTCGATAGCGATGACTATTGTACCGGAATCCTACATGGGTTCGACAGGGATTAATTCTGTACCAGGATCCTATGTGGGTTCGACAGTAGTGACTTCTGTGCCAGGATCCTCTGTGGGTACGATAGTAGTGACTTCTATACCAGGATCCTATGTGGGTTTGACAACGATGACTACTGTACCAAAATCCTATGTGGGTTCGACAGTAACGACTTCTGTGCCCGGATCCCATGTGGGTTCGACAGCGCTAATTTTGTTCCAGGATCCTATGTGGGTTCGATAGAGGATATGATTCAGAGGCTACATCTAATCATCTCTACCCCTCTTTGTGAGTTGTATACATGTATGACCTGAGTCATGTCTTTCAACCATTATCAATGTGGTGATTGACATTAGTTATTTTGTGGAATGGTTTGTGTTGTGTCTCGAGAGTTGGAGCCAGATTTTGATTGATAACATAGGTATATATATGGGAATATACCTAAGTTGGGTTGGTTCATACTTCGTGATTGAATCTTTCTACTATGGTTTGTCCATTTTAGTTTTTTTGTGATACCTTGAGGGTCTCGGGGTCCCTACTATGTATCGTTATACTCACCACTATATGGGATATGCCTGCACCTCATTGTGTTGGATGTAGATGATAGATAGCGCTGATGGAGGCCAAGAGCGCTACGAGGACTAGACAGTACCCAGATATCGACCTCACGATGAGTCAGTACATGGAGGAGACAAATAGACGTGGAGCACTGAGGAGGCTATCTATACCTACCCTTCAGGTAAGATCTGTGATGGATGATCCAAGAGCTTCTTGGCACCTTTCTACTGTTTTTCTTTTTAGTTGTACATGTTTTTCCTTTCCTTGTAATTTTCTGTTGGGATTTTATTTCTAGCCTTTGTACTTTCCATCACTTCTTCTCTATTCAATTATTACTTAGAGTTTTCTTCTGCTTGGACTCCAGATGCTTTGTTTTCAATTATAAAGGGAATGCATTCCCAGTTTAGGGATTTACGCCTTTGGTGCTAGTCGTGATCCCCTGGCCTATGGAAGGCGGGCTTGGTGTAGTTACCACATGGGCCCCTAGGAACGGTTCATGACACTAAATATACCACCTTCAATGTAAAAAATAGTCATCATTTAATATTCAAAATATTTCTCCAAACTCCCTAAGATCTTCTAAAACTGAATAATTTTTATTGGTGAAAATACATAAGAAATATTTTGATCAAATAATCCTTGTAAGGGGGTAAACATTCCCATATACTCTAGCATGATATTCAAAAAGAATGAAATGATTTCATAGAGGATGATACAAAACATAGTAACCTAGAATTGGGAAATGATATCATAAGATCCTTGAATCCTAAATATGTCAAAATAAAACAAAATATGATATCATTAAATCAATTCAATGTCCTCTCACAAGACCATTATCATAAAATATACAATTTCTAATGTTGGATTAGGGTCAATGTCAATTCCAATAAATATAGTGAACAATGTCTCATAGTGGATTAGGTTTTTTTCCCTAATCTCATATATAAAATCTCATGGGATATAAAGACTATACATTAATTTTGAGGGATAGATAATGTATATTGAATATATAAAATTGGTGAAAATCATCCATATGTTGGATACATATGGAAAATAAATCATAAAGAAATCATAATCATAATCATACCCTTGATAGGGAAGAGGGTTTTATAATTCAGATTCAAGGAAAAATTGATGTCTAAATAAAAATAATTCCCAAGATAAGAAGAAATTAAATAATTTATATGTTAATATTTAAAAATTAAACATTTTTTATCATTTAATTAAGATATAGATATTTCATGAGAATGTTCTTGTAAAAAAAGAATAAAAATATACCACTAGAGGAATACATCATGAAATAACTAAACAATCATTCAAATAAGTCAATATCATATTATTTTCCATAGAACTATAATTGAACAGAGAGGTGTATCCATAAAATATATATGGTTTTTATAATTTATTAATGATTTAAAATCATTTTATACTGGTGATTTTTGAAATAATAAAAGAAACTGGAAAGCTCCCTTAAACAGAGATTACATAAAATTATGAATTTCAAAGGAAATTAAAAATATGTATTACCAAAGTAATCGAATGTAAATTTATATAATTTTATATACAGAATAAATATGTTATAAAATATATGAGGTACATGAGAAGAACATATACATGAATTTTATAAAAATAATGTGAATGTATAACTGGAAACTCACAAATGGGATATGGAAGATCTATTACTAGGATTTAAAATACCCTGGTTGAAAATACCACATAATCAAAAAGATAATAAAACATTTTTTAAAATATGATAAGATTATTATAATTTTCACATGAGATATATCTTAATACAATTTCCAATTAAAAAAGAAGAACATTTACAGAAATATAAAATTATAGACAAAGAGGGGAAATTTCTATTTAAGTGGGTGGGGATTATTCTTAACATAGAGGCATTTTCAAAAGGATTAAAACATACTAATAAAGATTATATTAATCAAACTGATCTAAAATAAAATAAATAGGGTATACCATATGACATGAAATATAAAACTCAAGTAGAAATATTATAACTCAAGAAATTAGATTAAGTTATAAAATACCCATATCGTTTAGAGAATTCATCAAAAATATGGTGTTCCTGAATTGAAGTGAAGTTTCACTTTAAAACAGAAATTTATGATATTATAAATCATGGGGGTAGCCGATAAACAAAATAAATTAATCAGTATTCATAATAAAAAATCATTCACCAATGATGGGTGATTCAGACAGAACCTATACCACTTTAGTAACTTTGAGTCATGGACCATTGAATGATATAAAATAATATGGTTCATTAAATCCCTTGAAGTAAATAATATATCAGGAAAATTATATTATTAGGTAGTATAAAGACCATATAAATTATAAATTCAAGCATGAAATTAAAATATGTCTCAATGGAGTGGAATTAAGGCGAAAAAACATTCCTTATTCATAATTAATTCTGGGCACATAACTAATGTCCTATATATCCAAATTATGTTTGTTAGATACCTTATTAGAAAAAGTAGTCATATTTACATTATTTAATATGTACTATTTATTATCATGGTCTATTTATTAATTATATTGTTTTACTTAACATGTCGGTTACACAAGGATGTTTGATCAATTTTCTCATATTTGGTTATGTATGATGTTGATGGTTGAATGAGTTATAATATAGTTTCAAGATATGAAGAATATAAATAGTGTTATGGAAATAATTTTTATATATTAATTGTATTTTTAAGTCCATCCATTATGGGTGGTGATGATAAACGAAACACATTGCTTATGAAGGAGATAGTTTTCACATACACATGATTAATGTTTCTATTTATAAATCATTGAAAGTTAAATAATGTAATTGATCATTTAAATTTCTAAAATCATATTTTTATTATGTATATCATATTTATTCATCCATTTAATCATTTTTTACATCCATTAATGGTGGTTATGGAAGATGAAGGATGCCTCTTTGTGGAAGGGGTATTTTATGAAACCACCTAACGATGATTTGTTTTACATAGAGGTTAGAGAAGAATAATTTTTTGTTATTCCATTTATATAATAACATTTAATTATAAAAATTATAAAAATTTCATTATATTTTAATTGATATATGATATTATAAATTGACCGATTAAGGGGAAAAATTTGTGAATACAGTAATACTTACATTGAAAACATGATCTTCACTTAGAGAGATTTCAATGAAAGTGAAGGCCTAAATAAAATTTCAAAAGACCAAAGGATCTGTAAAGATAAAATGAAATAATGGAGAAATATTTAGGGTAGTTTTCATTGAAATTTTTATTTAATGTGTAACCATGAATGGTTGAAGTGATCCCCTTTTATTAGTGATGAAAATGGGACTTTTTGGAATACCCACTACACTTCCATGATATCTTTAATCTATTATTCATAAAATAAATCTAAATTTAATAATAATATATTTATATGTGATATTAGGTTTTTAAAGTCTCATTAAATATTTTTTAAAAATGTTCTAACATGATTAATGTCTTTTTCTATTGATTTTTCAAATTTGAACTTTTGATTTTTACCCTGGTAATTAGTTTTAAAAATAAAGAATTTCTATTTATTTAAATATATATGGAAACCTTTATGACAAAATTAATATGTTTATAAACTAAGTTTAATCTCTATTTAATCTAAATCAATTTATTAATATGATAAAATTCCCTTCTAAAATGAAATATATAATATATAAAAAAACATTGTTCTTAGAAATATGACTTTTAACCATTATGTGTTCTTCAATTTTATTTAAAATTTATTAAAATTTTATTGTGTGTTAATATAGTTATTTTTTTAAACATAATAATTGTGTTATAAGTTAAATAATTAAAAAAACTAATTAATAATAACATGATATAAATAAATAGATCTTTAAAAAATTGTATTATCATTATTATGATAATTAAAAAAAATCATAATATTATTGTACATATAGATAAAATCTAAATTGAATTTATTATATAATTTTTAAATATTTATATAAAATATTAATTGAATTTTTTTATATTTCATTTATAAAATTCAAAAATTCCACTTTTATCATAACTGTTTAAAAATAATTGTTACTGTTAAATATTACATGGGATTCAAAAAAAATTAACATGTGATTTATAAATTCAACATATAATTTTTAATGATTATTAAATATATATTTTTTATATTAAATTTTTTTACTAAACCTTTAATTAATTATTTTATTATGAAAGGATAAATTTTAGAAAAATAAGTATTTTTACTATTCACATAGTACACAATTATTTTAAAAAAACTCAAAAATTTATATTAGGTGAATATTGACATAATAAATTCAAAAATATTTTTTATTATATAAAAATAAAATTATAACATTTATTTATCTATATTTTAATTTAAAACTATATATTAATTATAAATAAAACTATTTTTATTAAAAAAATTCTTTTAAAATATTACTTTTTTATTCTTATTTAAAAATAAATTACCAGCTAAACTAGTGTTAATAAATTATTATAATCAGATATTATTTATCATCCTTAATAATAAAATTATTCAAATACAAAATTTCATCACGTAATGAGGAAGGCAATAAAAAAAGTCCTTTTCTAAAAAATAAATGATTTTATTATTCATTTTAGGTAAAAAAAATTGAATTTCATTACTATTAAAAGTAGCCTTTATCTTTTTTATATAAATATTTTAAGAATAGTTTTCACTTATTCATTCTTGCTAATTTAATGGAATTATTTTAAATTTCATACTTAAATGTTCATATCTATCTAATCACATCTTGGTTCATTTATGTTCATTGCTATGTGTACATTATCATGTCGAATAGATTGACCTAATTTGAGAAAAAAATATTAATATACCTTGTTAGTATATTTCATATTTACCATTGGGTGTTTTTAGGTTAGGTTTTTTATTCATCTCTTATATCAAACAATATAGGATTTCATACTCTAGTTTCATTTCTATATTATGTTACTTTTTTAATTATGACCCCTTTAAAATATATTAATATGTTCTGGAAGAAGTTATTTTTCATTAATTATGATTCATTTTTTATATTTACATTATTATGTCTTATTTGGCATATATATCATTAAAAATTTATTAGTTCTTTTTGGTTTCATATTTTGAAATATGGGATGGTAATGTAAAAAAATTTAGTGGGATATCCTTTTTAAAATATTTTAAATGGGAAATAGTGTTCTAATTGGTGCATGTTTGGATTCCCCATGTTAGTTTCTTATTCGTGGTGATTAGTAATGTGCCTCATGCTTTGAAATTAGATGAATTAGGTTCCCAGGTCCTGAGAAAATTGGTTTTGTTCCTCCAAACATTAATGTTTTTATAAAACTCTATTATTCAATAGTTTACTCTACTTTTTAAAAAATATTTAAAAATATCATTTCACCCATCAATGTTTTACGTTACCTAAGTGAATATTGATCATTTATTTTTCAATATTCCCATCATGGATATTTAAAAAAAATTATTTCATTGAAGAATAAAATATAATAAAAAATTATTATCATTTTAATTGTTTAATAGTTATATAATATGAATTGTAATAATTACGCTAATTAGGATGAGACATATTCATTTCTTAATCACAAAAACCTACATTATTGAGGAAAATTTTAATATATTTTTTCTATATACAAATCTATTGGACATAATCATGTCTAGAATGATATAAACCATATAACATGAAACATTTAAATCTTATGGAACATTAGGGATTGAACTTTAATCATTAACTCTATATGACGTCAATTATTCGATCTATGAATTGAACATACTAAAAACGTTTGATAAGAAAATATTAATTTAGTAAATGAAAAAAATGATAAAAATTAATTATAGAGAAGAAATAAATATGAAAAGGGGTTTTAAGATTTAAATTATTGATTTTAACTTCAAAAATATTAAGGTTAATAGAGTATCAAATGAAATTTTGGACTCATGGTAAGCAGTCAATCATGTAGAGACCTGACCCATTTTTTCTACCTGAATGGTGCTTAGGGACAATTGGGCACTAAGAATTAGGTGAGCCTCCTTATACACCAATTTCTGAATGTAATGACTGATGGTGTAATTTTGGTGATAGTTGGTTGGGATAATAATAATGCTCTACAGAGAAATATAGTAGTAGAAGAAATACCATAATACAAAAGTATAGTAAGCTGTAATATCTGAATCACAATTTATAAAAATAGTAATTAATAATAATGATAAACATTCCATTTATAGAATAAAACACCAATTTAAACTAAAACCATACATTCCAGATCATACCAGGTAATATAAAATAGTAGACAAACAATAGGGTCACTCGTGGCCGAACGTTCGTTCATGGATATAATAAGCATGATGATACCAAAAATAACCTCAATCTTTTGCAATAACCTCCAAGGTCCCTTTTCATCCTTCTTAGCTAAATAGTTTTACATGATCACTAAGTTACATCTCTTGAGCCTAAACCCTTACTTGGTTAGAGAATAATAAAATAAAAACATGTCTTGAAGGGCCCATGTGGGCTTCAAGAATGAATCTCAGTAGTCCACCACCACCATGTTCATATGATACATCAATGATTATATTGGGGTATACTAGAATTAGATAAAAGAACAATTCCACACATTTATAAATAAATATTTTCTTCCCTTAAGATGATTAGCCATAAGGAAGATATGATATGCTTCAGCCAACCCAAGTATACCATTTTCCTTGATTTATATATATAATACAATGGGATGTATTGATATTTATATATATATAGAGAAAATGATCGATATAATAGAAATGAAGAAATACCCTAGTGAGTAACAAATTGGAGAGCCCCCAAGCACCAACTATAATGTCATCACATTCACATTGTTCCAACTGACACATTCCATGTCATTATTAAATATCTAGCATCTATAAGGTATTCCCAACAAGTACCTAGACCCACAGAACCCATCATATAATATCCCCATCGGCTCAATAGGCCAAATTCGATGTATAATAATGGATATGATAAAATAAAGAAAAATAGTGAGTTCCATGGATGATATAATAAAGAATGATGACGTCCATCCTCACAAATAATCTCAGCCCAAAACCTCAATATACGGTGAGCTTCATCCCCCAACTGATGGTCTCAAAACCATCATTAGATGTTACATCACCATAAATATTGCCTTTAACATCAATCTACTCCAACTTTACTGATGGTTACCACCATACTATGAAACAACCAACGGAGGCCCTACCCATGTGATTGGTCAACACCACCTCATCATCTGAGTGCTATATTTCTACACGCGACCCCATCAGTGTGTGCGCCAATCATTGTGAGGGAAAATCACCCAAAAAAAGAACCTAACCCACATTATCCAAAAAACCTCATTCCAATGTGACCCTATCACTCAACCTGCTACTCCACACTATCTCAAAGTCTCAGGTTTTTTCTCTCAATCATGACGGCCTCATCACCTCAAACCGACAGCCACGTCACTGAACCTGGTGAACAAAATCCCCCCATATACCTCAGTCAAATATTTTTCTGAGGAACCGTGTTGGATCAATACTGGTGATCATCAACACCTTCATATATATATCAATTTCTCTCATTACATTATCATGGATTCATCACAACCAATATATATAATTAAATTTAATTTAAATAAACCACCCAGCCAATCCTTCTCAAGTTTTCTAAAGACACAATGTAGGATTTAACCTTTCTAATCAATGAAGATCATAACCATTGTCATATCATGGGTTTATTTAATTAATATAAATTCATAATGTAGATTGTTAGGGTTTATCTTGGACAACTGAATGGAGTTCTCAATAACGCACCCCCAAAACACAATAAAAATAAAAATAGGAAGCTAGGATCCACCTACCTCATTCTATTAGTCATTTTCTCATCCAATAACAGACACTAAATCAAGCATCTTCAAAAAAATAGCATTTTAAATGATCTTAATAAAAATATGGTAAAATAGATTATATTGATTTAGCATACTGTGAGGCAATAGAAAATAATAAAAAAGTATATAGGATCAAAGGACTTACTGATATGGATATGTTTCCACCAAAAGATCAAACAGTTGAGCTCATATGAGGATATCAACTCAAATCATATTTTTGGGAGGAGGGGATATTTATATCATGGATAGAAGATACCCTTATTCGATATAAGAAAATAGATAAACTCATCTTATGGTGAAAATGGTAAAAAGGTCATTCTCCATTTTTATGATGCCTTGCAATGGCCACACAATTTGGAAAACCATGCTTAATATGTGTATAACCCACTGTTTGGGAACCACCCCTGACACATGATTGGTGAAATATTTTCCAAACCATTCACATGTTATGAGATTCCCATTTATAAAAGATTTTAGAGGTTTAACAAGTCTAATAACACCTTCTACTCGGTTTGTCAAACCGTGTAAAAAGATGAAGGATTGATGCATGATTACTCAGAGGAGACCGCACTAGTTTTCAAATAACATGTGGATCTATCTATGCAATATGAAAATTTTGGTTTTCACCCATTGACACACCCAAAACCCACTCAAAACCATGAGGAACATGAAAAGAATTAATAAACATCTAAGAAAGGCCTCGGTTGACCAAATGCTTGGAATTGAGTTCGGATTACAAATAAAAGAGTTGTCTTTATCACCAAACATAAAAAATTCAAATTGGATTAGGATTTCAACCCACTCTATGATCCCTAGACATTACAATCTACCCTCTTTAAAATAGTTCACCCCTAAGCTATAAATAATCAGCTAGAGATGGTACCAAACATTACAATATTGTTAAAAATACCTTGTTCTACCACGATTATCAAAAACATAGGTAAACTCCCATAATGGTGTTCCCTGCCTAAGGGGTTTCCTACCCATTCAAATAAAGGCCAAAAAATTTAATTTCTAATGGCCAACTTACCGTACCTAAATTTAAAATTCCTCATATGATTCTTTATCACTCCATCCCCTAAAAGGTGGTAAAATTCTACATTTTTACCATCTGACACCCATCAAGTATTGTATCTCATTAGATGTCCACCCCGTACCCATATCACGCATGCCACATATGAGATCCCAAATCTAATGAGATTCTCAATATCAATATTGATGCCTTGAACCTCACAAAAATCCTGCATCTTATCGATTCCCAGATGCCAATATACCTCACTCAAGTCATACATCAATCGATTCTCATAATAAATCTGGGTTCCACATTCTACATATATATATATATATATATATATCACACATCTGAGTTGATTCAGACATACTAACCAGCACCTGGTTAGTCCAAAAAAACTCATACCCTTCATGCATCAAAACATGAATGACTAAAACATGTTTTCATTCCAAAAAAACAGGGTCATGCCAATGGTGTACCATTGACTATTCTCATCCACCCACTAGTGCAGAAAACGTTTTTTACGTCGGTTATTTTTTATTATTTACGTCGGTTTTTAGGCGACGTTAATACGGACGACGTTATAAATAACGTTTTTTACGTCGGTTATTTAAAACCGACGTAATATCCCTAACTTCACGGTGGTTATCACGTCGGTTCATATAATAACCGACGTGATAAATATGCGCGGGGGGCTTTATCACGTCGGTTATTCCCTAAACCGACGTGATAAAAGGCCTGGGATATCGTTTATCACGTCGGTTATGTCATAACCGACGTGATAAACCCTTCCCCTGGCCTATTACCACGTCGGTTATTTAGGAAACCGACGTGATAAAAAGGCCTGGGAAACGTTTTAGCACGTCGGTTATTCAATAACCGACGTGGTAAATCGATTCCCAGGCCTTTTATCACGTCGGTTATACTAAGCACCGACGTGATAAAATCCCCGGGAAAGGTTTATCACGTCGGTTCTAGAAAAAACCGACGTGATAAACCCCTACCGATTTATTTACCACGTCGGTTATTTTATAACCGACGTGAAAGAATTTTTTTTTTTTAAATAATTGCACTGCTCTCACCAAAAAGCAACCAGAAACCAAACAAAAATAACCATGCCAGCCCTCCCCCAAGCCCCAACTGAACCCCACCCTCATCTATACCCACCTAACAACCTGGCCAGCCCTCCCCCACCACATTGGAGCGCCACCACAACCCTTGGACACCCCTCCCATATCCCTTGGACACCCTCCACCCCTTGGACACCCCCAAGACCCCTAGTACAGCCTAAAACACCCATTGGACACCCCCCCACACCTTGACAGCCCTCCCAGACCCCTTGGACACCCCCCCCCTCATTTACACCCAACCTGCCCCTTGGACACCCCCCCACCCCTTCGACAGCCCCCCCACCCTCATTTACACCCCTCGAACACTAGGACAGCCCCAAACACCCCTTGGACACCCCTCCCATATCCCTTGGACACCCCCCCACCCCTTGGACACCCCCCCACCCACTGGACAGCCCCCCACCCCCTGGACACCCCCCCGACCCCTTGGAAACCCCCCCTACCCCTTGGAAACCCCCCTACCCCTTGGAAACCCCCCCTACCCCTTGGAAACCCCCCCATCCCCTTGGACAGCCCCAAACACCCCTTGTACACCCCTCCTATATCCCTTGGACACCCCCCCACCACTTGGACACCCAACCGACTCCTTGGACAGCCCCAAACACACCTTGGACACCCCTCCCATATCCCTTGGACACCCCCCACCCCTTGGACACCCCCACCCTCATTTACACCCCCCCCGACCCCTAGGACAGCCCCAAACACACCTTGGACACCCCTCCCATATCCCTTGGACACCCCCCAAACACCCACCCACCCCCTTGGAACCTCTCCCCCCATACCAAAATCCAGACCAGAAAAACCATCAACAGTAGACCAAAACAAGAAGTAGAGAAAAATTAAACATTCACTTATATAACATTCAAAACTTACAATGTCAACTTCAAAAAAAAACTAAATCCAACCTAAACGACTACGAAATACACAATTACATTGACAATATTCAAAATTACATTTTACATTACAAACAACTAAAAGTCAATCGAACCTGTAAAATAATTTGACCACTCCACTTGTAAGTGTTTGATATCTTCAGCAGTAAAGGGTTGAGGGTCATCAAAAAGCTACAAAGGAAAAGGATAGTAGTCAACGTGTATAATGAATAAATCAAATTGAAATATTATTAGAAAGAGGAAATCTTACCAGGTCAAAACTCAGAACTGTCCCAGTTGTTATTATTTCATACATAAATCTTAACATGTAATATCCGCATTCGATGATGCCTTGTTGCTCATGACATTTCTGTTTGAATGAGTGTAAATTCAATATATTATTTTTATGTAATAAATCAAAATGTACAAATTATAAATGGATATTTACCTTCGCATGTACATATTTGATCTTGTAATTCCTTTTCTTTGCGCTTTTTCGAAAGTGGACCCATGCCCTGTTAGAAAATAATACGAATGGGGTAAATTTAAAATTCATTATAATATATAAAACTATTGTGAAATTGAAACTTACGTTTCCAATATATTCTTAAAACTTTCTCGCACATCATCATGGAGAGAGCATATCCAATAAAGTGTTTTCTCCCTAGGGCAAAAAACCCCTAACATCCAATGATCCCTGAGAAAAGGAAATTTAACGTTAGTGGTTTTTTATGTTAAAATATAATTAACTCTTTGAGAGGGATGTGTTTCATACCTCTCACAAAAAGGCATCATCCAACACTGTGTGATTACATTCTTTTCAAATCTATCAGAAATATAAAGCATTCTTTGTTCCTCATCCAATGCACATGCTTCAGGGGAAATCAATTGTGGGTCCATGAATCCATATACATCTGTCAGCTCATTCCTCTCACAAATTTTATACATATACCTAATACAAAGCAGACATAAGTATACATTTTTAATAAATATAATGCAAGGAAAAGGAGTTAAGACTTACATGATAAAAATTTGCACCACGTTGATGCCCATCTTATCTCCAGTGACAAACTCCATGATATCACTTTTCATAATCCCCACACATAGTTCACGTCCACAGACATGAGCTTCCATTGTAAAGTCATAATGATCCGCCAACAAATTTGAATATCTTGACAATTTGTCAAGACTGCTAGTATCTGCATCTGATGTCATAGCTATCTGTCTTTGTTGTTGTCTATACAGTATTTCTTTACCTTTGAAGTATTCCTGTAAAAATAAATTGAAAAATATATTAGTTTTCAAATGATAAAACATTAATAAAAATATAAAATAAAAGATATAACATCCATACCTCTATGGTAATGAGTCGAAGAAGTCTGGATGGCCAAAGTAAAAAATGGCCGATACTATGTCCAACTGTCGTCACCTCATCTGTAGGTAATGGTATCCGAGCTGATCTATCTATAATATCCTGTACAGTGACCCTCTGATTCTCTACCTCTAACTGTTGATGATGAACTGTATCTCCTATACAATATACCATCCCATATGCAACTATATGATGTTGAGGATCATCAACATACAACTCACAATAAGTAGGTAGCTGCGGCGGAGGAGGAGGATCAAAAATGGGGTCCGCAGGCTGAGGTGGGGGAGTGGGAGCTACTGGGAGAGGTGGAGTGGGAGCTGCACCCTGAAATTGTCTTTGCAAGTCTGCAAACATTAACTGCACCGATGCTCTAATCTTGTCCTCCATTGTCGCATTAATATTATGGACTTCAGCCTCCAACGATTCTATTTTTTTTTTATAAACTCCCTCAACGTTAGAAGTTGAGGAACGTGGCAACACTTTTCTTACCGATACACCTGCCGAATATCCTCTTACACGGCCAGGATGTTCGGGCTTTCCCAATGCCACAGATAAAATATCATCCCTCCCAGATGGTGTAAATGTCCCCTGTGAACTCTGCTCCTCAAGAGAGTCCTGTAATAATTAATTGAACTTTTCTATAATGATTGGAAATATATGACGAAAATAGTAAACTTAAATAAATAAAATAGATATCTTACAATCCTCTCAACTACGAGTCTCGATTCTTCCGAAAGATATTGTCCTTTTTTGCCCTTCCGAGCTCTTTTCCATTTCTCATGTCTAGATGGAGGGGATGGAGGGGCCACCTCTCCAGAGCTTGAAGACTCAGCTCTTAGTTGTTGAAATTTTTCTGCCATCATTTGTTCTTCCAATAATGCATACCCTCCCCGAGATAAACTATGAGGGTATACATTTTTAGATTGGATCTCTTGATGAGCTTTCCTTGTTTGCTGTAAATTAAGAATAAGTAATCATTAACAAAACAATAATAAGATCATTTATATAAGAAAGCTTATAAAAGTTTACATTGCCCTTACCAAAAATGATTCTTTTCTTCTACTTTCAAAAAATTGTCTCCATGTGTCTTCATCTATAAAAGGATATATACGACATGGATTCTCACGACTCCTATGACCATAAATGAAATCAGATGAGAGGGTTGATTTGAAATCCCTCCATCTCCTAGCAGCCAACGATAAGCATTTCTTCCTGACTCCTCCAGTGTCAGGAATATCAAATGTCATCTGATAAAAAAGAGGTTAAAAATATTATATATACTAGAAACATTTAAAGAACAGTCAAACAATAGCAAAAGATCTTACCAAAATGGTCTCCCACAGCTGAGAAATTATCGCCTTATCCACACTTCTCCAATCATCATAAAGAATGCTTACTTTGCTCTTAGCCTGAGTTGCTACAAAACCCTTAAAATCTTTAGCATTTGGACCTCTAGGAAGATCATCCTCATCAAACTCCACGACTATCCTCTCCTCCTTCGTACGGGCAAGTGATAATTTTGGTAAACGTGTGCACCCACGCTTACCAACCTTTGAACTCTTTTTCGTAATAGGAGCATGTGAATGTTCCTCCCCAGATGTATGACCAATATGCTCATCTCCAGAATCATGTGGCTGATCAACTGATTGATCTGTCATTTTCCTTCAAATCAAAAAAACAAACATTAGTTCACAAATAGAAAAGTGTACTAAATTACATAATAGTAAACATCGGTAATATGATAAGCATGTTAAACAATGATAAACATGGTAAACACAGGCAAAATGTTGCCAAGGAGTTGGCATAAGAAAGCTGAAAAGTGGACTCACTGATGCCACCGGCCGGCCGCTGGCTCACCACCGGCCGGCCGGTGGAGCAGACAGCCTTCCTCTGTCTGGACCACCGGCCGGCCGCTGGATCACCACCGGCTGGCCGGTGGACCAGACAGAGAGCCTTCCTCTCTGTCTAAACCACCGGCCGGCCGCTGGCTCCTCACCGGCCGGCCGGTGGTGATCCAGACAGAGAGCCTTCCTCTCTGTTTGAACCACCGGCCGGCCGCTGGCTCAACACCGGCCGGCCGCTGGTGATCCAGACAGAGAGGCTCTGTCTCTGTCTGTACCACCGGCCGGCCGCTGGCTCACCACCGGCCGGCCGCTGGTGATCCAGACAGAGAGGAAGGCTCTCTGTCTGAACCACCGGCCGGCCGGTGGTGAGCCAGCGGCCGGCCGGTGGTACAGACAGAGAGGACCGGTTGCCGGTGCGCGCAGGACTTCTCCTCTTTACGGTTTTTATTGTTTTATCGTTTTGGTTTGATACATATTTTAATAAGTAAAAAATTTACAGTATCTAACATTATATGAAAAAACTAAATGTAAACAAGATATATACTTGTGTTACCTGTAATTTTAGGAATGTACAGTTGGATTGTTTTCCCAAATTCCTTCGTCGTGATCGTTCCTAATGGCACAAACCATGTCTTCAACATACTCATCATTATGTTCTGTTAATCATTCCATGGAAGTAGGGATCTCACATAAATCAGCATCTTCATCAAATTCATCCTCACCAACATATTGGTTTTTCCCTTGTAAAACAACAGCCCACTGCATATCTGATTGATCTACTACATAGAAAATTTGTTTGGCATGTGTTGCCATTATAAAAGAATCAGTTGTGTCTTCCAATCTATTCAGATTAACAAGTGTCATTCCAAATTCATCGTGTCTGACACTGTTGTTACCGATAAACCATTTACAGTTAAAAACGGGAACTTTAATTTTAAAGTAATCAGCCTCCCATATGTCTTCAATCACTCCATAATATGCACTTGATGCCGAAATTGGGTTTCTGTCCTTAGCACTCGAAAAATGCATTGCTTCTGCAAACACCAATACACCACTATTCTGAACTGCACTTCTGTTGTCCTGAGCTTTCGTATGAAATGTATAGCCATTAATGTCATAAGCGGACCATGTTATCACATTTAAAGATGGACCACCCACTATCCATTTTAATGTCTCTGATACATCTGATCTACCAAGCAAGGTCTTTTTAAACCATGGCAAAAAAGTTTTGTTGTGCTCATTCAAAATCCACATTTCTTTCTTCTTTGGATGACATTGTTTCAACTCATTAATATGCAATGTGATATACGGTTGAACATCAGCTATGTTATTCAAGATGTATGATTCTAACTTCTTCATATGTTCAGCTGACAGTGATTTGACTTTCAAGCCACGAATCCCCTTTCCCTCATTATTAACCCGTTCATGGCGAGATGGAGGCAAACCTATGTGTTGCGCCGTAGCCAAGTAACTCGTACAAAACTCTGCTACCTCCTCAGAAATATACTTTTCAATAATGGAGGCTTCAGGTCGATATGGATTTTTAACATATCCCTTTAATATTTTCATATACCTTTCAAAAGGATACATCCAACGAAGATATACAGGTCCACAAAGCCTTATTTCTCGAACCAGATGAATCAGTAAATGCACCATCATATCAAAAAAAGTTGGAGGAAAATACATTTCCAAATGACAAAGTATAATAATTGCATCCTTTTCCAAAATGTTCAAAGCATTCACATCAATCGCCTTGTTGCAAATTGAATTGAAAAAATAACACAACCTCATTATAGTCTTTCTGACACGGATGGGCAATATTCCACGCAGTGCAACTGGTAGAATTTGTTGCATCATGACATGACAATCATGTGATTTCATACCTATCAACTTCAAGTCTTTCAATGAGACAAAATTTTTTACATTTGAAGAATAACCTTGAGGCACTTTGATATCATGAAGACACTGACAGAAGCTACTTTTCTCCCTCTTCGATAATGTATGACAAGCCGGGGGAAGAAATGTTCGTCTTCCTTTAGGAGTGGGAGCTAACTCTAAACGTATTCCCATTGACAGTAGGTCTAACCTTGCATTCAACCCATCTTTTGTCTTTCCTTTAATATCTAGCAATGTTCCGATCAAAGAATCACAGATATTCTTCTCCACGTGCATGACATCAATATTATGTTTGACTTCATGATACCTCCAATATGGTAGCTCAAAAAATATTGACCTTTTCTTCCAAATATGTCTATCATTACCAGATTTCTGTGTCTTTCCCAATGTCACATCAAGGTTTTTCACCCTCTCAAAATACAATTCTGGGGATAAAGGTTGAGGTGCAGTATCAAATTCTTGTGAGCCATTGAATGCCTTTTTTAGTCTTCTATAAGGGTGATCCATAGGCAAAAACTTTCGATGACCCATGTACACTGTTTTCCTCCCATGATGCAATTGACAATATGACGTCTGTTGTTCGCAAATTGGACATGCTTTATGCCCTTTAACACTGTATCCAGACAAATTTCCATATGCTGGGAAGTCATTTATAGTGAATAGAAGCACTGCATGCAGTTGAAAATATTCCATTTTATAAGAATCATACACCCTAATACCATCAGCCCATAAAAGTTTCAAATCATCAATCAGCGGTGACAAGTATACATCAATATCATTGCCGGGTTGCTTTGGACCAGAGATCATGATACTCAACATGACATATTTGCGCTTCATACAAACTTCAGGAGAGAGGTTGTAAATTACCAATAAAACAGGCCATGAACTATGTGTGCTACTGAGGGTTCGGTATGGATTCATTCCATCTGTGCACAAGCCTAGTCTCAGATTTCTAATTTCATTTCCAAATGTAGGGTACTGGGCATCAATTTTCTTCTATTGTGGACAATCAGCTGGATGACGTATTTTTCCATCACATACCCGCTCATCAGCATGCCATCTTAACCTTTTTGCATCATGTGAATTAGCAAATAAACGTTTGAAACGAGGAATTATAGAAAGATACCAAAATACCTTTGAAGGGAGCTTTGTAATCTCTACATCAGCTTGTGATTTTTCTTTCACCTTATACCGTGATGTCCCACATTTGGGACACTCTTTCAGAAATTCATATTCCTTCCTATATATAATGCAGTCATTCGGACATGCATGTATTTTCCTGTATCCCAATCCCATCGGGCATAATATTTTTTTGGCCTTATAATGTGAATCTGGAAGATCGTTATCTTTTGGAAGAATGTCTTTCATCAATTGTAGCAGCTCTGTAAAACTTCTGTCACTCCATCCATGTTTCGCCTTCAGGTTAATCAATCTTAACACCGCCGACAAAACCGTAAAATCTGTACAACCAGGATATAATGGTTTTTCGGCATCACCATATAGACGTGCAACTCTCGGTTCTATCTCAATTTGTTCTGCTACAATATCGCGAATCATTTCATCAATTCCATCGGAGTTACCATCTTGCGATTCATTATCATCAGTGACATTCTGTCCAGTTTCGCCATGCCAAATCCAAGGGTTGTAACTCGGATTGAAACCATGACAAATCAGATGATCTTTTATCTCTCTACTTTTCAACTTCTTCATATTCAGACATTTCAGGCATGGACAGAAAAAAATGTCACTACTTGGAACATTTCGTTTAGCAAATTCCAAAAAGGCATCAACACCTTCCTCATATTCATTGCTCATTCGATGTGCCGTAATCCAACTTCGACTCATTATTACCTATAAAAAATAGCAAAAATATATATATTTTTTAGATAAGACAAATATATGTTTATATGAAAAAAATCATAATTTGAATATAACAATTTTGAAATATAAAACAAATCGATGTGTAAACCCCCCTGGACACCCCCCGACCCCTCTGGACAGCCCCCCACCCCTCCTGGACACAACCCCCCACCCCCGACCTGCTTGGACACCCCCTGGACACCCCCCAACCCTCTGGACAGCCCCCCCACCCCTCCTAAACACCACCCCCACCCCCTACCCCCTTGGACACCCCCCTGGACACCCCCAACGCCCACCCACACCCTTGGACAGCCCCCCACACCCACCCACCCCCTTGTAAACCCCCCTGGACACCCCCTGACCCCTCTGGACAGCCCCCCACCCCTCCTGGACACCACCCCCACCCCCTACCCCCTTGGACACCCCCCTAGACATCCCCCAACCCTCTGGGCAGCCCCCCCACCCACCCGGACAACCCCAAATACCCTCTGGAGAGGCCGCCACCCACTTGGACAGCCCCCCACACCCATCCACCCCCTTGGAGAGCCCCCCACACCCATCCACCCCCTTGGACACCCCCCTGGACACCCCACCGACCCCTCTGGACAGGCCGCCACCCCCTTGGACAGCCCCCCACACCCACCCATCCCCTTGGACACCACCCTGGACACCCCCCGACCCCTCTAGAAAGCACCCCCACCCCTCCTGGACACAACCCCCCACCCCCGACCTGCTTGGACACCCCCCTGGACACCCCCCAACCCTCTGGACAGCCCCCCCACCCCTCCTAAACACCACCACCCACCCCCTACCCCTTGGACACCCCCCTGGACACCCCCCAACACCCACCCACGCCCTTGGACAGCCCCCCACACCCATCCACCCCCTTGGACAGCCCCCCACACCCATCCACCCCCTTGGACACCCCCCTGGACACCCCACCGACCCCTCTGGACAGACCGCCACCCCCTTGGACAGCCCCCCCACACCCACCCATCCCCTTGGACACCACCCTGGACACCCCCCGACCCCTCTAGAAAACACCCCCACCCCTCCTGGACACAACCCCCCACCCCCGACCTGCTTGGACACCCCCCTGGACACCCCCCAACCCTCTGGACAGCCCCCCCACCCCTCCTAAACACCACCACCCACCCCCTACCCCCTTGGACACCCCCCTGGACACCCCCCAACACCCACCCACGCCCTTGGACAGCCCCCCACACCCACCCACCCCCTTGTAAACCCCCCTGGACACCCCCGACCCCTCTGGACAGCCCCCCGCCCCTCCTGGACACCACCCCCCACCCCCTACCCCCTTGGACACCCCCCTGGACATCCCCCAACCCTCTGGACAGCCCCCCCACCCACCCGGACAACCCCAAATACCCTCTGGAGAGGCCGCCACCCACGTGGACAGCCCCCCACACCCATCCACCCCCTTGGACACCCCCCTGGACACCCCACCGACCCCTCTGGACAGGCCGCCACCCCCTTGGACAGCCCCCCACACCCACCCATCCCCTTGGACACCACCCTGGACACCCCCCGACCCCTCTGGACAGCCCCCGACCCCTCTAGATAGCACCCCCACCCCTCCTGGACACAACCCCCCACCCCCGACCTGCTTGGACACCCCCCTGGACACCCCCCAACCCTCTGGACAGCCCCCCCACCCCTCCTGGACACCACCCCCCACCCCCTACCCCCTTGGACACCCCCCTGGACACCCCCCAACACCCACCCACACCCTTGGACAGCCCCCCACACCCACCCACCCCCTTGTAAACCCCCCTGGACACCCCCCGACCCCAAATCCATGCACCTATGCCATGGTTGTGTGTGAATAAAGTAGTAACAACTGTAAAAGGGCAACCCATCCAAATGGACACGCCCCAACCCTCTCGGGGATTTATAGAAAACGATGAAAAATTAGTGAAATCATAAAATTACTCAATATTGCAAGTCGAACAAATAGATCTAGGGATGATAAATAAGATTATGGTGCCAAAACGAGTTAAAAGGGTTCGCAATCGAAGAATCTTAGCTAGTTTCAACAAAAAAATCACAACACATATATATTTACTATCCGCGAAAAAAAAAACGAACGAGTGGGAGGATTACCTGAGTGCAGCGAGTTTAGATGATTGATCCGAGGAGATTAAATATGAGAAACGATGATCGCAAAACGAATCTAAACCAACGAAATGGACGAGCCGATTCGGGTTTACGCGCGAGAGAGACGAGTCGTGACTGTCGAAGGTAAACTCGCGAATGACAATCCACGGGTCTGGGTAAATTTTTAATTGAGTTATCACGTCGGTTATTCAATAACCGACGTGATAATTGTTTTAAAAACATTTATAACGTCGGTTATTTCAATAACCGACGTAAAAAACTTCCTCCGATTCATTGTTTACGTCGGTTATATAATAACCGACGTAAAAAATGGCTCAAAATCCGCGTTGTTTTACGTCGGTTATGGAATAACCGACGTCAAAAACATCTGCGGATTCTTTTTTTACGTCGGTTATTTTATAACCGACGTCAAAAAGCCTTCAAAAACCGCGTTTGTTACGTCGGTTATTCAATAACCGACGTGAAAGGGCCTTCGAAAACCGCGTTTTTTACGTCGGTTATAAAAATAACCGACGTAAAAAACGAAGCCGCGAGATTAATAACGTCGGTTATTTGTATAACCGACGTTAAATGTGTACCGAACACAGGTTTTTACGTCGGTTATTTCTTAACCGACGTAAAAAACCTCGTTTTACATATTATGACGTCGGTTTTATATAACCGACGTAAAAAATGGTGACGTAAAAAACGTTTTCTGCACTAGTGACCCATCCAACTCTTCACTGGGAAGCTCCAATGCAAAAACCTAGCCTAAAGTATGCATACCTATATCATGACATCCCTAAAGAGTTGTATTAGCTACTAACCAATTACCCCACACTAATGGAAAAATTACCTATACCAACGGTTTGGAAACATTGGTAGAGGTCCCCAAACCATTGGTATAGCCTATACCAATGGTTTGGGGAGCTGTTGGGTGATTTGGCCTGGGGAAAGACCTATCCCCACAGTTCGGAGAAAACCGTTGGGAAAGACCTATCCCAATGGTATTCAAACTGTTGGTATAGGACTTTCCCAATGGTTTTCCAATCTGTTGGGATAGGTCTTTCCCAACAGTTTGAGGAAACTATTGGGATAGGTAAATATATAAAAATGATTTAAACAGATGTTTAAACCCACAACATCCACGTTATATATCAATGAAATTACTACTATCCTAGAGATTTCATTGTGAAAATATTTGGATAAATATATATATATATATATATATTATTTATATATTGATTTATTTGATGATATTTGATAAATGTACTCAAAAAAAATAAGGAAACTTATCCCAACGGTTCTCAAAACCGTGGGAAAGACCTATTCCAACGGTTTTGAGAACTGTTGGGATAGGTACCCACCCTTTCCCAATAGTTTGGCCAAACCATTGGAAATAGTGGCCTCAAAGTGGACTTTTCCCAATGGTTTTGGAAAACAGTTGGGAAAGCCATACCCTTTCACAGTGGTTTTGGAAACCATTTGGAAAAGTGACCTCAAAGTGGGATTTTCCCAATGGTTTGGACAAACCATTGGAAAAGGGGACCTATACCAACGGTTTTTACAAACCAGTGGTATAGATGCATTGGTATATGTCAAATTTCTAGTAGTTCTACTAAGTGGGCCCATAGTCTCTGCCACAACCTCTCCATGAAGTTTATTCCAAGGTACCATCTCCCAATATTCTTCCCAGCTCCACCTCAAATCCCTAAGACTGCCTTAGTCACTGGCTCCAAGTCATCCGCTGAATCTTCATATAAAACATATCTAGATTCCCAATCTGGCCACAAGCTAGGAACTCCTTCAATTCCCAATCACTCTCTATTTACACATGTCTCAACTACCCACACAAGAAGAACATCATTGAAGACTTACTCCTTGGTATTATAGTCATGTCTCTAGACTGAACGACATTCTATGAATCCTCATTTTCCCACTTACTACTATCTAAGGAATTTCCATTGAAATATCATGAGGCAACCACCCGGCTCGAATATGACTAATCTACAAAATTCCCATAATCTCTCTGAACATGTTACATGGGCTCTAAGAATGAGTCCAATATGAATGTGTTTACTTATACCATGATGGTTTTTCAAAAACTAGCATCGAAACAACTCACCATTGAGGTGTCATCACCCACCATATTGAGGGAGAATATAGAAAATCTATAAAAGAATCATCATAGCCCATAATGGATTAGTCACGCACCTAAAGATTCTGAAACCCCTAATATCTCACTTCCCAAAATGTATATATGAATAAATACACAAATAAACCTTCCTTGATGTCCTCCCATTCCAATACCTTTTGTCCCCCAGATTGAACATATACATCCCACCAACTCTTTTTAATTCCTCTGATCATATAGGCCATGAGCTTTAACATTTGGCATGGGGGCATCCAGAACATGTCGAAAATGGTCCATATCAACTCGATCTTATTCTCTACAACTAATTTTCAGTCATCACCCTGATATAGTGGTTGTAATTACGAATAGATACCTTCAGTTAGGTATTCCATAAAAGTCTCTTCTCCCTGAGCTCCCATATTGATTCCCTGTATGAAATATACCTGGATTTTCTTGATCTTCTCATCAACCAACATCCCAAAAGCTACCATATCTCATGGTTGTACCACATGTACCTGAGTTTATATATATATATGTTTGTACATGTGTCTCATGATCAACCTAACTCTCAAGGGCCTCATGCCAACCATCAGGGGCCTCATCATGTGCATGATCACGAGGAACCATGTCACCACCATCGTGACACTGCTCTGAAGCCTGTCTATATGGAATCCCACTGAATACCAATTCCATGGACATACAACCATAATAACATAAATATAAATAATGTTGATTGATAAATCCGTAATAAGAAATGTGACCTCTTCATCTTTACATTCCATTATCCTATCCATTTCATAGGATATTAAGCCTGATTCCCCCTTACATTCCCATATCAGAGTCAGGTACCACAAATAAATCAGGCTTCATGGCCCCTCACTTAGCCATAATAAAGTTAGGAAACACATATATTCTACGGTAGTTGAGTATAATGACAAAAAATTTGCAATATAGGAGAACATTGCAAAGATGTTTTGATGATATTGTAAACAACTCATCCCTATCATCATACCTATAATCCCCTATCAATTCCAATCCCACATATATATATATCACATATCACATAACATCACACACAGATTTTATTGGAACCACATTCCCGGGTTGGTCGAGTATAATTCAACAAATGATAGTCTAAGATGGAAAATATTTTTTATCTTTCATTGTTGACACTTAAAACAACCCAACCTATATATGATCAATATCAGTTCCCAATGAAATATACAAAAACATTTATCATAAGAAAAAATATATTTATCATTTCTCGTATGTTCCCATCGAGAATGCATAAATAATCATCCCTTTCCATACTGAGAAAAGGATACATATCTCATCCCTTGACATACCCATCCTTATGTAATATATAATAACACATAATAATCATATTCATGTGCACCAAATGATGTGGAAATAAAATCAACTGTAAAAGTGAAAGGCCAAACAACAAATTCTCACACTTTGAAACATGGTTTGTCTATTGTACATGGGGTTGAAGGCACACAAACAAGATCTCTATACCAAATTTTGACTACATCCTTATCTCTAGTCTACCATAACTCAAATAGTATGAAAACAAATGAGGTAAAAGAAACACCTTTGATACCATTTGGAACACCCTGACTGGTTTTACACCCAAAAAATCCTAGTGGTCATTTGTCTACATGGAATTTGGTGCACCTCCCTAAGCACTAATGGATGTCTACCAGCAGCAAGGGTGTAAATAGGTGATATTGGGGATACTATACCCTCTTTTGGTTACAATAATAACAATATATAGATAAATATATGCATATGATAACAACCATAAAAAAAGGACCAATAACACTAAATAGAATAAGTACAATACAATAATAATATAAATGAAAAACAAATCTAAAAATTTCAATTATAGAATAATGCACAATTTTTAGCTGCAAAAATACATTCCATATCATATACAATCATTAAAAAGTGTAGAAATAGTAGTAAATCAAATGTCCAACCATTAGTACATCTATCAAATAACCATGATGATACGAAAACAACTCAAGTTGTTGCAAGAACCTCCAATGTTCATTTCCATCAATCCCATGTTAAATGCAGTGAAATGATCACTAAATTCTAGCTCATGAGATCAAACCATTACTTGATCATAGATAAATATAATTGGCATGTGTTCTAAACCAAACATGCTTGGTGTGTGAATAAATTTCTATAATCCATAACCAACATGTTATTTTCATACATCCATGATTAATAGAAGTATACTAGAAGTAAATAAAAGGCCCAGAGAACACGTGTATAAATAAATACTTATTACCGTTTTTTTCATCTACCATAAGGATCTGATTTCCAATATTGGCCAACATTGGTATTAAACGTGTCCCCCATTTATATATATTTAATATAGAGACAAGTCTACATAAATATAACATTGGTGGAGAGGATCATTAGCATAAATCACAAGCGAACCCCTAATGAGTTACAAGATGGAGATCAATGAAGAACCTCCTTTAATATTATCACCTACACCTTATTCTAATCGACACCTTCTATATCATAATAAAATATAAATTTTATAGAATATATTCCCAAAAACCACCTCATCCCACAAATCTGCTCAGAATACCCCCATCTTCTCAACAACCTGATGTCGGAGGAACAACGATTTGTTTCTTCCAATAAATAATCTTTGTTGGATTCCCAACCGCAGTCTCAAGGAACTAAAATGGCATTCCTCAAAAATAACTTTAGATTAAAGGCCTTAGTATATGATGATCCCCATCCCTAACATATTCTCTCAACACTGTCAACTAATGGTCCATCACCGTCTATGTGGAATTCTTAAAACTATCACCTACAACCTTACAAATGGTCATCACTATCCTAAGACGCATCAAAGAGAGGCCTCTACCCACACAAGTTGTCAATAGCACCTCATCATCTTTTTCTAGCTATGTCGGACAGATCAAATAATGTGTCAGCCAATCATTGTGAGTGAAAATTTCCCAAACATGCACCTATGAAACATCATATCAGTACCTCATGCCCCATTAACCATGCTTCTCAACCTAATGGTCACCAATATCTCAAAGTCTCAAGACATTCCCTCAATCATGAAAAACTTATTGTCTACACTAATGACCATGTCATCCAACCAGGTGATCATCATCACCCCATATACCTTTATCCAAGCCCATCCTAATAAACCATTTCACCTCATACCTAGTGATCATTATCACCTCACTATATGTCAGGCCTCTCCCATTAAATTCATATGGAACCATCACAAGAAATATATATAATTCAATTGAATTTAAATAACCCACCTGACCTAACCATCTCATGTGTAATGTATCCCCTCACTATTCTTAAAACCTTTTTATTCATAGAGGATCATGTGAATAGGCATCTCATGGGTTCAATTAATTTAAAAATGAAAAGCATTATATTATTTGCGCCTCCCACAAAAAACCCAATAGAGTACTAAAAAAGACACCCTCAGAACATGAGTGAAATAAATTAGAAAACTATTCACCACCTACCTCTAATTGGTATATATTTTCCCATCCTATATCAACCTTTAACATGATCATATTTGAAATACATTGTAATTTTAGATGAACACCATAAAAATATGGTAAAATAGCTCACACGGATTCAGTACACAATCAGGTCATAGTTGAGAAGAAAAGCGGAAAATTGATTGAATACCTTACTTAAAAGGATCTGTATTTGTTAATGGATCAAATATCATCGCTCATATTATGAGAACATCCCAAATTATAGGTGAAGGAGGATGAGAGCTCCACTATTTGGAAGGAGGAAGGACACACATTAGGAAAGAAAATACAGAAAATCTAATTAATAAAAATATGTGGAAATAGTATTTTTTTTATTTTTTAATAGGCTACATGGTTTGGAAAAGCATGTGAAAACTGTGTGGTGCCCACATTAAGGGGACCACACCATGCATGGGTTTGGAACAAAATTTTTCTAACCCATGTGAAATCCATGAAAATAACCTATGTAAAAAATACAACGTTCTCACATGGTCATGTGCCCCATCATATGTGGTTATTTGATCCATTCATATGGATGAAGTAGGGCCTCATAGTTACTCTTGGTAGGGTACATGGTTATTCCAAACTGTTTTCCTCTATCTGCGCATATTGAAAAATGAGTTTTCAGCCATCTAAGAACCCAAAACCCACACGAAATCTTGAGGCACTTGATGAACATAATGTAAAGGGTAAAAAAAGTCTATGGATAATACAAAATATCGTAATTAAGTTTTTAAAATCTATAAATATTTATCCTATTCGATAAAAATGAAAAAATAAAATGGTTTGTGGATTTTTTTTCTCTCTCCAATAAACCCCATGACATTACAATTCATATTCATTCTTGTTATTGATGTTTTCGTCTCTTTAAATATACATCCCCTTCTATTTTTCTTTATACCATTATTATATTCTTTTTTTATGCCCTATATGGTTCATTATCCTTCATTTTTAACCGAATATTCATTTCTTCATATTTTCTATACTATTGATTCTTTATGATTAAACAAAAGAGGTTTTCAAATAAACACTTTAAAGATTTGTTCTTATTCTCCCAATTTATTCATTTTGTAATCATAAAATATTTCATTCATGGGGAAGAAATATTTTATATTTATTCTATACATTGATAATTCTATATGATATATTACATTTGTTTAGTATTTTCATCAATCACTATTTTATTACCTGTTTTTTTGTCATTATGTGACTCATTTCTTTCACATGGATTTATTTGATATTATTGTTTAATGTATTTTTATGTTATGTATGGAACATATAAGAATTATTTATAATTCTTTAAAAAGTGATCTGAATATTATATAGCCTCCAATAGATTGGTTAATTCTTAAATATCATGAGATACTATATATGCCACATAAGAAGTGACCCTATGACACTATGTTATGAATTCTTTGTAGTGATCTAACATATGTTAATAATAATTATTTATGTTTTCACTATAATATTATGTTTCCCATGATTATAATTTTATATGACATCTTGACTCTTATTCCATGTTTATATGTGAAGGATTATTATCCTTCCCTTTATGGAATCCATGATAGGGTAATCAACTCTTATTATTTTCTCACCCCATGTTTACTTTGTTTAATCCCATTACTAGTCATTATTTTACACCACTTATTTTATTTATATCCAAAGGATGATCCATGAAATCCAAATAATATGATGTACTCTAAGATCAATATATGATGTTGGAAATAAATATTTTTTAGTTTGTTTAAAATATGTTATATTAGGTACTAAAATACCAATACATTAGACAAGAAGATTTTATTGCATTTTTTATTTATTTTTAATGTTAAAATTGGGGAATAAAAAGTTATAGAGGACATTATTTGGGCTATTAGATTACAATATACTTATTTATTGGTTATTATGTTAGTGAAAATAATAGAAATTAATCCCTAAATAAAAAATTATTCTGGCATAAGAAGTCATAATATATGATTCCCATGTTATTTATGAGTCAATTATTATACACTTGTATGTTTTCCCCTATATATTTACAATACATGAATTCCCATCCCAAAATTTCATTAGAATTTGAAAATGGGTTTAAAGAAGATGAATGGTGTCAATATCCAATGTGTCAGTTATAAAAATTATTAACCAAATTATATGTCATATAAGAGGGGAGTGAGTGTTAAACACCAAATGTATTGTGAACCAAGTCTCTAACACTAATTATAATCTTGTTTTTAATATAAATATACAATAAACGTATCCTAATGATTTAGAGACCCAATGTATTTGAAATAATTGTTTCATATTACATCAAAATGAGACAAAAAATACAATATCATTATTTTTTTTACATAATGAGATCATAAAACCCTTTTTTATTCTAATAATATATAAGATAACAAAAGAATACTTAAAATAGTGGTGAGATAATAATTCTAGTAATAATAAATAATACTGATAAAAATGAAAAACATATGAATTAAAATAAATATCATGATATTTTAAGAGGAATGTTCTTTGAATTGTAAAGACCCGCAAATTTCAAGGAAATTTTTTTTCTTAATTTTCTTTGGAATTTTACAAGAGCGCAGCTTCAGACGGCACCTGATTCCGAGGCCCGGTGTGCCCGGAATCAATTTCCGAAGTTTGGATCGGGTACGTTCAGTGAACGGACGAGCGGGTTTTTCTATCTTTTGAACCGGTGCCCGGAATCAAATTCTGAGGGCACCGATGAAATTGCAGCGCCGGTATTTGCTTAGAAACGCCTCTTCCGGAGTTGCGTTTGCTCAGACGTGGTTTTTAAATTTTGCGGCTTTAAGTCAGAAATAAAATAAAGTTTGTGCGACAACTTTATTCTATTTCACTTAAGCTGCTTGGAAGCCACTTGAAGCCACTTAAAGACAGCTTGAACTGAGTTGAACTGGATAGGATGCTATCCGGAAATATCCTACCCCCTTGGTAGGATATTTGTGCGGTGGGGCCCGCACGAGCCCCGCCGTTTCTTTCGCTAAGTAACGCACCCGCGAAAACCCGTCAAAGTAACTGAAAAGTCAAACGACGCGTTTCTTTAATTCTTAACAGACCATTTAAATGGGCTGTTTCCTTCGTGAATTAAATGGGCTGTTTCGCTCGTTGAATTAATTCAACAAACTGATGGGTCGTTACTTACGCTTTTGCGTTTGTTGGCTTGTTTATAAAATATGACCAACCTAAAAATCCTTTGAAAGGATTTGAGAGGATCCTTGTTTCTTCATCTCCCCGCGAAGAACGCGAAGAACACGAAGAACGCGAAGAACGCGAAGGACGCCGGCGAACGAAATTCGACGACGCACACCGAGATCTGCGACGTCGACGAGCCTTACCCGCGACGTTCTTCGGCGACGCCTCTTCTTCCGCGGTCGACCCTCGTTCGGCAACAAAGGTGAGAATCGAACCTTTTATTTCTCCCCTTTTTATAATTCAATATCAATGGATTTAAATTAATCCGTTTGATCTTGATCCGGAGATTGGCGACGCGACGCCGGATACCGCGACGACGCGACGATCCTCCTTCTTCCGCGACGAGCGATTCCGCGACGACCTCTCGTCCGACGACGACGACAAGGTAAGGGATGTTGGATTATTTTATCTTATTTCCCCGTGTTTATTCTTTTAAAATGAAGAACATGATCTCCGACAATTTTAATTTATTTAAAATTATTGTTGATTATTCCTCCCGTGGTTTATGACTAACGCGGAGGGTGCGGGTCTAACGAACAAGACCCGGCAACCCTCCACCGATCTTCCTTTTTTTGTGCGGATTTGGCGGGCGATGGCAAAAGCACGACGCAAGGGCCATTTGTTGATTTCGCAGTGAAGGACGCGTCCCGGGAGGAACAACGGCGCAGACGGGAAAGGAATCGGGCCACCGGAGCATCTCCGGCGGCCCGCGGAAGGCGGCGGCGGCGCGGGTCGCCGGCGACCGGAGGCGGCGGCGCCCGGCGCGCCGCCGTGGAGGAAGTCCGCCGCGGCTGAAGCCGCGGCGGCGGCGGCCGGTTCCGCGGCCGCGCGGAACCGGGAACGGACGCGGCGGCCCGGCCGCGTCCGCGTGGCAGGCGGCCCCCCCCGCGGGGCCGCGTTTCGCTTGAGCCGCGGGTCAAGCCCGCGGCGCCCTCCTTCGGCCGCTCGGCCGAAGCCGGGTCGGGCCGGGTCGGGCCGACCCGGTTCGGCCGACCCAGGGGGGGGGGGGGGGGGTTCGGGCCGGGTCGCCCGGGCCCAGAACCCCCGTTTCGGGCCCTCTTCGGTCTTTCGCCCATATCTTGGGCCTGGGACCTCCGATTGACGAACCGTCAGCGGCTACGCGATCCTTGGATCGAGACGGTCGTTTCGGTATATTATACTCAAGGTTTCAGAAGACTTTGGGTTCGGCCGGGTTGGTTCGTACACGAAACCAACCGGGCCCTCGGAGCGGAAACGCTCAAAACTTGAGCTACGGACGTCCGATCGACGTACCGTCAGCTGTGGTAGTTTCCTCTAAGTGAGACGGAACTTTTGGCATACTCCGCCCGAGGATCGGATATAGGCGGAGTACGGCCGGGTTGGTTTTTCCCTAAAAACCAACCGGGCCCCTGGGACGAAAATGCCAATAACTCTCAGACCGGGCGTCCGATTGACGCGCCGTCTGTTGCGTTGAGATCCTGTTGTCGATACGGAACTTTTGGATACATCAACTTCGGACTACGTGTCAGTTGATGTATCAGCCCCTCGGCTCGTGGAGCGGACCCTCCTAAACGAGCTCGCTATGTGCGGGAACCCTAGCGCTGGCTGTGACTTCGACGACAGAGCAGAGATCCTCCGTGGACTGCGACGACGGCAGAGCAGAGATCCTCCGTGGACTGCGATGACGGCAGAGCAGAGATCCTCCGTGGACTGCGACGACGGCAGAGCAGAGATCCTCAGTGGACTGCGACGACGGCAGAGCAGAGATCCTTCGTGGACTGCGGCGACGACTGTGCAGAGATCCTCAGTGGACTGCATCGACTACTGCACTCAGCGATCCCACGTGGATCAGTGCTACAGGTTCTGTGTGAGCCCGATCCTATGTGGGTCCTTACTACCGGTTCTGTGTGAGCCACTGCCTACAGGTTCTGTGTGAGCCCGATCCTGTGTGGGTCTTTTGCGGGGGTTAGTACCTATCGATCCTTCGTGGGTCCGACGACTTAGATGGATCAGTGATCATCTTTGACGTCATCTGAAAAAGTATACCTGGTTGAGCTGAATCGTATGTTACTCTCCTTTGTGGATTGTGTTGAACTATCCTATGTGGATTTACTGTTTACTCTCCTTGTGGATTTGAGTCTTGCTTTCCTTTGTGGATTGAGTTGTTCTTGAGCTCGTGAGCAGAGCTAGAATTGGGGACTTAGGTATATGTATGGGCATACACCTAAGTCGAGTCAGATGTTACTTCGTGATTGCATCTTTCTTTTGTGCTATATACTTTGTGGATTTCGGGAGGCCTTCGGGGGTCTCGGGGTCCTTACTGAGTAGCTTATACTCACCCCTGCACGGGCTATGCCCGCACCTTGTTGTGTTGGATGCAGACGACGGACAGCGCTGATCGCGGTTGGGGCGTGGAGCAGGACGGTACCTGGAGGTGGACCACTGGGCGGGACGTGCTCGGAGCGGACGTGGGACCCGAGGAGCCTGGAGGCTATCTGTACCCACCCTTCAGGTGGGATTGCCAGTGGACGACACGAGGCCGCCGTCTTTTCTTCAGTTGCTGTTCTTTACTTTTTCAGTTGTACTTTACAGTTGGGCTTGTATTTCCGGCCCCCTTTACTTTCTGCACTTTACTTTCCGCTTGCTGACTCTGTGTGGTTGTTACTTGTAAAGGCAATGCCTTCCCTGTACTGAGTAGCTTGTACTCACCCCTGCACGGGCTATGCCCGCACCTTGTTGTGTTGGTTGCAGACGACGGACAGCGCTGATCACGGTTGGGGCGTGGAGCAGGACGGTACCTGGAGGTGGACCACTGGGCTGGACGTGCTCGGAGCGGACGTGGGACCCGAGGAGCCTGGAGGCTATCTGTACCCACCATTCAGGTGGGATTGCCAGTGGACGACACGAGGCAGCCGTCTTTTCTTCAGTTGCTGTACTTTACTTTTCAGTTGTACTTTACAGTTGGGCTTGTATTTCCGGCCCCCTTTACTTTTCTGCACTTTACTTTCCGCTTGCTGACTCTGTGTGGTTGTTACTTATAAAGGCAATGCCTTCCCTGTTTACTGGGATATTACGCCTTGGTGCTAGTCGCCAGCCCCTGGCCTATGGAAGGCGGGCTTGGGGTAGTCACGGCACGGGCCCCGAGGACGGGTCGTGACAAATAGCGGAGTGCCAGCCTTCCGAGAGGCAGGCTGTGCTACTCCTGCGGCGGGCAGGGTCACATGGCTCGTGACTGCCCGACTCGCCGACCAGAGGAGCAGCAGACGGTGGAGGGGCCACCCAGGCAGAGGCAGAGGGTCGACCGTGGCGGTCCGCAGGGAGGAGGCGGACGAGGCAGAGGAGCTGGCCGAGCAGCGGGTGGTGGGCGACGCTTCCAGGCTCTACCCCCACCACCACCAGGAGGGCCACCTCGACCACAGGGAGCTGGCGGGCAGGGACAGGCCCAGCTCCAGGCAGTGGAGGCCTACGACCCCGACTTGCCAGAGATGATTCGAGGTACGATCTGTGTCTATTCCACCCATGCTGCAGTACTTATAGACACAGGAGCGAGTCACTCTTTCATAGCCTCTTCCCTTGTTCGGAGCTCGGAGATTCCGACAGAGCCGTTGGCTCGATCCTTACGGCTAGAGACTCCTACGGGAGCAGACTCGACGATTACGCACTGGTGCCGGCAGTGTGAGCTTACTCTAGGAGGCGAGAGCTTCGGCTGGGATCTCCTTGTAGCGGCGTCGAGGCCTTACGACGTCATCTTGGGCATGGATTGGCTATCCACGGTTCATGCCCAGATCGACTGTTTTAGGCGCAAGGTGCGATGTGTTCGCACCGACGGGAGCAGGTTTACCTTCACCGGCGAGAAGGGAACCTTTGCAGCACAGGATGGACTTCCGCGGAGGAGAGTGCAGCCCATCTCTCATCAGTTGGCTAGCCTCATCCTAGGAGCAGTGGACGTGCGGAGTCCAGCTTTTCCTGCAGTGGTGGACCAGTACATGGACGTCTTTCCCGACGACGTTCCAGGGCTACCTCCTCGTAGAGAGGTAGACTTTTACATCGACTTGTACCCCGGGACAGCCTCGATATCTTCTCCAGCATATCGGATGGCCCCCGCCGAGCTTCGGGAGCTGCGGGTACAGTTGGAGGACTTGCAGAGCAAGGGGTTTATCCGACCCAGTGTCTCACCCTGGGCTTCCCCGATTTTGTTCGCCAAGAAGGCGGACGGGAGCTTGCGACTATGTGTTGACTATCGTCGCCTGAACCAGGTGACAGTGAGGAACAAGTATCCGCTGCCACGGATTGATGACCTCTTCGATCAGCTCAAGGGAGCGCGGTGGTTCTCGAAGATAGACCTCCGGTCAGGCTATCATCAGCTCAGAGTTCGAGACGAGGTCATGCAGAAGACGGCCTTCAGGTGTCGGTATGGCCATTATGAGTTCTTGGTTATGCCGTTCGGCGTAACCAATGCTCCAGCAGTGTTCATGAGCCTCATGAACAGGATCTTCCAGCCATACCTCGACCGATTTGTCGTGGTCTTCATTGACGACATTTTGGTATACTCAACGACTGAGGAGGAGCATGCCTACCACCTGCGAGTTGTGCTAGACACACTCCGAGAGCACCAGCTTTATGGAAAGCTCTCAAAATGCCAGTTCTGGTTACGTGAGGTCCATTTCTTGGGGCACGTCATCTCTGAGGCGGGAGTTGCAGTGGACCCCGCGAAGATCGAGGCAGTGCTAGCTTGGGAGCCACCCAAGAGCGTGACAGAGGTGCGGAGTTTCTTGGGCTTAGCCGGATACTATCGGAGATTTGTGCCGGACTTCTCCAGAGTTGCGGCACCACTCTCAGCCTTGACAAAGAAGGGGAAACCCTTTGTGTGGTCAGACAGATGTCAGTAGAGCTTCCAGGAGCTGAGATAGAGATTGACCAGCGCACCTATCTTGAGGTTGCCTGAGGAGGGAGTTGGATACGTAGTTTACTGCGATGCGTCAGGGACTGGACTCGGTTGCGTCCTGATGAAGGAGCGGGCCGTGATCGCCTACGGATCACTTCAGTTGAGGTCGCATGAGCAGAACTACGCCACTCATGACCTGGAGTTAGCAGCAGTGGTCTTCGCTCTGAAGACTTGGCGGCACTATCTGATGGGCGAGCGCTTCACAGTCTTTTCTGATCACCAGAGTCTCAGGTATATCTTCTCTCAGAAGGACCTGAACCTGAGACAACGGAGATGGCTTGAGTTCCTCCAGGACTATGACTTTGAGATAGTCTATACTCCTGGGAAGAGGAACGTGGTAGCCGATGCCCTCAGCAGGAGGACGGGCATTCAGCTACTTGGGGAGGCGACAGAGCAGCTAGCCTCCTTACAGATATCCTTCGTGGATAGAGACGGAGCAGCCTTTCTTCAGTCTCTCACAGTCTCTCCTCCACTTCTACAGCGGGTCAGAGAGGCTCAGCGTGAGGACGCTGACTGTGAGACCCGGCGTGCACTGATATCCTCAGGTCAGGCGCCTGATGGCTTCTCCCTTGGAGCAGAGCACGACATCCTTTTCAGAGGGCGTACCTTCGTACCAGTTGCTTTACGAGAAGAGGTGTTGAGAGAGTTTCACACTTCTCCCTTGGCGGTACATCCCGGAGTGGCGAAGATGTACCAGGATCTCAGACGACAGCACTGGTGGCCGGGCATGAAGAAAGCTGTGGCAGAGTTCGTTTCACGATGCCTCACCTGCCAGCAGGTGAAGGCAGAGCATCAGGTACCAGCAGGCTTGGTACAGCCCTTGGAGGTCCCGGAGTGGAAGTGGGATGGCATATCTATGGACTTCGTGACTGGACTTCCACGCACTTCCAGAGGTCACGACTCCATTTGGGTGATTGTTGACCGACTCACCAAGTCGGCACACTTCTTACCCATCAGAGAGCAGGGCTCAGTGGAGAGCTTGGGACGTCTTTACGTCCAGGAGATCGTACGGCTTCACGGTGTGCCATCGTCTATCGTCTCCGATCGAGATGCTCGTTTCACTTCCCGGCTTTGGAAGGGGTTGCAGGAGGCGTTCGGGACGCGGCTCCATCTGAGCACAGCCTTCCACCCTCAGACGGATGGTCAGACGGAGAGGACCATACAGACACTCGAGGACATGCTCCGTGCATGTGTTCTCGACTTTGGTCGCAGCTGGGAGGACCACCTACCCTTGGTGGAGTTCGCGTACAACAACAGCTACCACTCCACCATCGGGATGACACCATACGAGGCGTTGTACGGCAGACCCTGCAGATCACCGTTGTGCTGGACAGACCCCGGGGAGTCAGCACTCGTGGGACCAGAGATGGTCTGAGCCACGACAGAGAAGGTCCAGATCATCCAGGAGAGGATGAGGACAGCTCAGAGCCGGCAGAAGTCATATGCTGACAGGAGGCGGAGGCCACTAGAGTTCGAGGATGGCGACCACGTCTTTTTGCGTGTCTCACCTCGACGTGGTTTATGGAGATTTGGCCGAGGCAGCAAGTTGTCTCCACGCTTCATCGGGCCTTTCCAGGTCCTCAGCTGGATAGGAGAGGTGGCTTATCGCCTGGCTCTACCACCTCAGTTGCACCGGGTGCACGACGTCTTTCACGTGTCTCAGCTGAGGAGATACGTGCACGACCCGACGCACATCATCGACTTTGGGAAGCTGGACGTGGACGATGGGGCGAATTTTGCGGAGGTCCTAGTGGAGATCGAGGATCGACAGGAGCGGGTCCTACGTGGGCGGTCGATTCCTCTTGTGCGCGTCAGATGGCAGCACGGGAACCTCCAGGAGAGCACTTGGGAGCGGGAGGCTCAAATGCGTGCTCAGTACCCCCATTTGTTCCCCTAGTTTTTGATGTATCTTTACGGGGACGTAAAGCCCTGAGGTGGGAGTAATGTAAAGACCCGCAAATTTCAAGGAAATTTTTTTTCTTAATTTTCTTTGGAATTTTACAAGAGCGCAGCTTCAGACGGCACCTGATTCCGAGGCCCGGTGTGCCCGGAATCAATTTCCAAAGTTTGGCTCGGGTACGTTCAGTGAACGGACGAGCGGGTTTTTCTATCTTTTGAACCGGTGCCCGGAATCAAATTCTGAGGGCACCGATGAAATCGCAGCGCCGGTATTTTCTTAGAAACGCCTCTTCCGGAGTTGCGTTTGCTCAGACGTGGTTTTTAAATTTTGCGGCTTTAAGTCAGAAATAAAATAAAGTTTGTGCGACAACTTTATTCTATTTCACTTAAGCTGCTTGGAAGCCACTTGAAGCCACTTAAAGACAGCTTGAACTGAGTTGAACTGGATAGGATGCTATCCGGAAATATCCTACCCCCTTGATAGGATATTTGTGCGATGGGGCCCGCACGAGCCCCGCCGTTTCTTTCGCTAAGTAACGCACCCGCGAAAACCCGTCAAAGTAACTGAAAAGTCAACCGACGCGTTTCTTTAATTCTTAACAGACCATTTAAATGGTCTGTTTCCTTCGTGAATTAAATGGGTTGTTTCGCTCGTTGAATTAATTCAACGAACTGATGGGTCGTTACTTACGCTTTTGCGTTTGTTGGCTTGTTTATAAAATATGACCAACCTAAAAATCCTTTGAAAGGATTTGAGAGGATCCTTGTTTCTTCATCTCCCCGCGAAGAACGCGAAGAACGCGAAGAACGCGAAGAACGCGAAGGACGTCGGCGACCGAAATTCGATGACGCACACCGAGATCTGCGGCGTCGACGAGCCTTACCCGCGACGTTCTTCGGCGACGCCTCTTCTTCCGCGGTCGACCCTCGTTCGGCAACAAAGGTGAGAATCGAACCTTTTATTTCTCCCCTTTTTATAATTCAATATCAACGGATTTAAATTAATCCGTTTGATCTTGATCCGGAGATTGGCGACGCGACGCCGGATACCGCGACGACGCGACGATCCTCCTTCTTCCGCGACGAGCGATTCCGCGACGACCTCTCGTCCGACGACGACGACAAGGTAAGGGATGTTGGATTATTTTATCTTATTTCCCCGTGTTTATTCTTTTAAAATGAAGAACATGATCTCCGACAATTTTAATTTATTTAAAATTGTTGTTGATTATTCCTCCCGTGGTTTATGACTAACGCGGAGGGTGCGGGTCTAACGAACAAGACCCGACAACCCTCCGCCGATCTTCCTTTTTTGTGCGGATTTGGAGGGCGATGGCAAAAGCACGACGCAAGGGACATTTGTTGATTTCGCAGTGAAGGACGCGTCCCGGGAGGAACAACGGCGCAGACGGGAAAGGAATCGGGCCACCGGAGCATCTCCGGCGGCCCGCGGAAGGCGGCGGCGCCAGCGACCGGAGGCGGCGGCGCCCGGCGCGCCGCCGTGGAGGAAGTCCGCCGCGGCTGAAGCCGCGGCGGCGGCGGCCGGTTCCGCGGCCGCGCGGAACCGGGAACGGACGCGGCGGCCCGGCCGCGTCCGCGTGGCAGGCGGCCCCCCCCGCGGGGCCGCGTTTCGCTTGAGCCGCGGGTCAAGCCCGCGGCGCCCTCCTTCGGCCGCTCGGCCGAAGCCGAGCCGGCCGGTCCGGCCGGCCGGGCCGCGCCCAGGCCGGACCGGACCCGGCGTATCCGGGTCCGGCCGGGTCGGGCCGACCCGGGGCGGCCGACCCAGGGGGGGGGGGGGGGGGGTTCGGGCCGGGTCGCCCGGGCCCAGAACCCCCGTTTCGGGCACTCTTCGGTCTTTCGCCCATATCTTGGGCCTGGGGCCTCCGATTGACGAACCGTCAGCGGCTACGCGATCCTTGGATTGAGACGGTCGTTTAGGTATATTATACTCAAGGTTTTGGAAGACTTTGGGTTCGGCCGGGTTGGTTCGTACACGAAACCAACCGGGCCCTCGGAGCGGAAACGCTCATAACTTGAGCTACGGACGTCCGATCGACGTACCGTCAGCTGTGGTAGTTTCTTCTAAGTGAGACGGAACTTTTGGCATACTCCGCCCGAGGATCGGATACAGGCGGAGTACGGCCGGGTTGGTTTTGCCCTAAAAACCAACCGGGCCCCTGGGACGAAAATGCCAATAACTCTCAGACCGGGCGTCCGATTGACGCGCCGTCTGTTGCGTTGAGATCCTGTTGTCGATACGGAACTTTTGGATACATCAACTTCGGACTACGTGTCAGTTGATGTATCAGCCCCTCGGCTCGTGGAGCGGACCCTCCTAAACGAGCTCGCTATGTGCGGGAACCCTAGCGCTGGCTGTGACTTCGACGACAGAGCAGAGATCCTCCGTGGACTGCGACGACGACAGAGCAGAGATCCTCCGTGGACTGCGAGGACGGCAGAGCAGAGATCCTCCGTGGACTGCGACGACGGCAGAGCAGAGATCCTCAGTGGACTGCGACGACGGCAGAGCAGAGATCCTTCGTGGACTGCGGCGACGACTGTGCAGAGATCCTCAGTGGACTGCATCGACTACTGCACTCAGCGATCCCACGTGGATCAGTGCTACAGGTTCTGTGTGAGCCCGATCCTATGTGGGTCCTTACTACCGGTTCTGTGTGAGCCACTGCCTACAGGTTCTGTGTGAGCCCGATCCTGTGTGGGTCTTTTGCGGGGGTTAGTACCTATCGATCCTTCGTGGGTCCGACGACTTAGATGGATCAGTGATCATCTTTGACGTCATCTGAAAAAGTATACCTGGTTGAGCTGAATCGTATGTTACTCTCCTTTGTGGATTGTGTTGAACTATCCTATGTGGATTTACTGTTTACTCTCCTTGTGGATTTGAGTCTTGCTTTCCTTTGTGGATTGAGTTGTTCTTGAGCTCGTGAGCAGAGCTAGAATTGGGGACTTAGGTATATGTATGGGCATACACCTAAGTCGAGTCAGATGTTACTTCGTGATTGCATCTTTCTTTTGTGCTATATCCTTTGTGGATTTCGGGAGACCTTCGGGGGTCTCGGGGTCCTTACTGAGTAGCTTATACTCACCCCTGCACGGGCTATGCCCGCACCTTGTTGTGTTGGATGCAGACGACGGACAGCGCTGATCGCGGTTGGGGCGTGGAGCAGGACGGTACCTGGAGGTGGACCACTGGGCGGGACGTGCTCGGAGCGGACGTGGGACCCGAGGAGCCTGGAGGCTATCTGTACCCACCCTTCAGGTGGGATTGCCAGTGGACGACACGAGGCCGCCGTCTTTTCTTCAGTTGCTGTTCTTTACTTTTTCAGTTGTACTTTACAGTTGGGCTTGTATTTCCGGCCCCCTTTACTTTCTGCACTTTACTTTCCGCTTGCTGACTCTGTGTGGTTGTTACTTGTAAAGGCAATGCCTTCCCTGTTTACTGGGATTTTACGCCTTGGTGCTAGTCGCCAGCCCCTGGCCTATGGAAGGCGGGCTTGGGGTAGTCACGGCACGGGCCCCGAGGACGGGTCGTGACATGAATGATCACTTGGATTCATGTATTAGGAAAATAATAAACATAATGTGAATGCATCAATGGAACAATACATAAATAATTAAAATGAAAAAAACATAACTCAAAGATAATCACCAAGCCAACATTACAAGGTCTGTAAAGACCTGGAAATTCCATATAATTTTTTTTAAAATTATTTGAGATTATTACAAGCCTGCAAAATTGAAGGTGCTTGATTTTGAGACCCTGTGTGACCAGAATGAATTTTTGAACATTTTTATGGTGCGTTCAGTAAACATTTGGGTGGTGTTTTCTATCATTTGAACTGGTGATCAGATTAAAAATATGAGGGCGCCATTGAATCTGCAGTGTCGATATTATCTTAAGGGAGGATTAACGTCAACCACAGTAAGTCTGGTGAAAAAGTTAGTTTTGTGAATTTTTGATGAATAATAAAATAACATAAAAATGTTATTTTATTTTTCTACCAATGGTTGGGTAGTGTTAGCGGGACCATTGGGTTGTCAATGCATTTAATAGCTTGACTCTTCAGTTTTGTAACTACACCGTTGAGAGTTAAGTGGTGAATTCATTAATGAATCTCATGAACCATTCGGTTCATTAATCAGCCTTACCCTATTTTAATTTATGTTTAGGATTGGTTTTTTTTGACATTTAAGAGAGTAGCCTCTGATGAAGTTCCGCAACGTCTTCCACCAATGAATAATAGAGGCTTGAGTGACGTTGTTGGAGGAATCAAACCAGGAACAACAAATGCTGATAGATTCATCATGTTTGGATTCTTCTTCCACAACCATGATGTCTCCTCCGATTCTGAGGTAAGGTTTGATGTTAAATTCAACTAATTTCTTGATTCTTTTCCTCATTATTGAAAGCATAAAAAATGCAGATCAACCAATACGATTTTATCTGTAATTAGTATGAAATTATGGTTGATTATTGCATGATATTTGAACGGGGTTTAATCATTATCTATGTGATTTATTTATTTAATACCCTCCTGATATGATTCTAACGCATGGGGAGAGGGCCAAATGAACAAGGCCCAGACACTCCTCCACTTCATCCTTTGTCGTGTTCTTTGTGGGAGATGTTTGAGCTCAATGAAAACTTGAATCTGGGAGCCATGCAGTGATGGATGCCACCTGGGAGGCTCATAAGAGCGATTGGAAAGGAAAATAGACTAACAGAGCTCACCCTGTGGCCTGTGGATATTCCAAAGATTCCAGTAACCCGCATTGGCAGGTGACAGCATCTGCAGGCCGTGGGGGTAGTAGGTGGCATGTCGTCGTACGCCGGGGAGGGAACCCGCGACACTGAGCCACGATGGTCTTCTGGGGCGTCCATCACTCACTTCGCCACATTGGCAGAAGTCGGCGCACCATCACTCACTATGGGAGGAAAGTCGTGCCCTCGAGTCGTGGAGGATAGAACACGCACCCCACGGATCCTGCTGATAGGGAGTCAGCCCAACATGGTGTGTCCATTGCGAAACCGAATGGATTTCAGCCGTTCATGAAAGACGAGAGACCCCCGCAAGGAACACCTAACTGGGGGCCATGCCAGCTAGCGGGCCACGCCCATCCATGGAAGGTCGGGCAGGCCTGTAGCTTAGCAGGTAGAGTCTACAACCCATTAGGCTGAGCCTACCACGACCTAGCCCAATCAGGTAGGCCCCACCGGTTTGGGCCAATCTGGGTTGGACCCAGACTGGACCTGGTCGACTTGAGCAGGGTCTGGTTGGCCTAGGTCAGCGCTGGTCGGGTAGGGCCACAACCAGACCCTTTTTGGCCCCGATACACTTAAAATCTCGTATCTCACAAACCAAAAGTATGTTTGAAAAACCGTCTACAAGACTAGAATCCATGGAATGAGAAGATCCTTTTGAGATACTGCACATGAGCTTTGGATAATGTTGATGTAAGTCCTGATTGGATCGAACCAGAATCTTACCGGGCCCTCGACCTTAAAATGCTTATAACTCAAAGATCGAGCGTGTGATTGATGTGTTGTTTTTCGCATTGGTACCCTTACGACATGGTTTTCCTTTGGGTTACTCCCATATGGAATGTCAAGGCGGTTTAAGCATTATCGTTATCTTGAGGAGCAGATACTGTTGTACTCAAGCACATCAGGTGTGGGGAATCATGTGGCTGATTGTTAATTGATGAGAGACCCTTTGTGGATCAGCATCAAAATGACCTTATATGGATCATAATCATAGAGATCATGTGTGGTTCAACATAATAGAGGCACTATGTAGATCATAATTCTATAGACCCTATGTGGATGAGAATCATTGCGACCTTGTGTTGATCTGCATTCTAGTGACCCTGTGTGGATCAACATCATAGCGAACCAGTGTGGAACAACATCATACCGACCCTATGTGGATCAGCATCATAGAGAACCTGTGGGGATTAAAATTATAGTGACCCTATTTGGATTAGTATCATAGAGACCATCTATGGATCAGCATTATAGAGACCTTGTGTGGATCAACATTCTAGCGACCCTGTGTGGATTAGCAGTGTGCGACCTGATGAGGACCAGCCTTAGAGAAGCTCATCGTAGATCTGTGTCATATGACTATTTATGGATTGACAATGTAACAACTCATTCATGGTTTAGTTATGGAAACATTCTAATAGTATAAAATTCTGCAGCATAAGACTAATCATCATTATTTCTAATATCCGAGTTGTATACCTAGTTTGTTATGAGTCTTTTTCTTTGTGAAATGTGATTGAGATCGTGCATAGTGGATTCCCTTTGTGGATTTATAAGTGACTTTCAGGGGTCTCGGGGTCCCTAATGTGTATTGTTATACTCAACCCTACACGGGATTCTCCCACAACTTGTTGTGTATTGTGCAGAGGACGATTAGCTTGGCTAAGACTTTAGGGAGTCATGATGAGGTGGTACACGGAGGTGACTGGTTGTTGTATAGAGTTGTGCAGATGATTTGTACCTACCCATCAGGTAGGATCCTTGGTAGAAAATCTCATGATTTATTTTCTATTATAGTTATATATTTTCAGTTGGGCTTGTATTTTATTTTCTTTACATTCAAAACACAATTTTACTACTATAGTATTACTATGTGGTTTTCATCTTGTCATGTTCATAGTCTATGTGTTTGCAGGATCAAAGGAAGTGCCTTCTTTTTTTTAGGGAAATGCCTTTCTGGTTTAAGTAGCCAACCCATGTACTATGGAAGATGGGCTTGTGGTAGTCACGACATGGGCCCCTGGGGTCGAGACATGACATTGTGGAATCAGAGTAGTCGGTTCTACAAAAGAACAATGACTCTAATATTTCCAATAGAGAAATAATATTATGTTTTTTGAGTGTGGTTTTTTAGGGAGTCTAGTGTTGGGTTGTAGGCTGATGCATCTATACACCAAGACCCTAAATTCCACTTTCCAACTCGGTGCACGAAAACACTGATTGCCTATGTTTAGGAAATGGTTTACATTGATCTCTTTTGAGCCAACTTACAAGGTCTAACTTATTGATAGTGGGACACAGTTTCCCTTCAGGATTCCACCACATAGATAGCCATCTAGGGTTCTATAGAGACTTCATGATGACATCCCACCGTGCAATGAGGCTTTGGTGCAGGGTTCTCTTATAGTGATATCACCTTTAGGTGGTGCACCAGCAGAACCACCACCCATTGGGAAACAATTTCCACCATCCCCACAAGTAGACAGTGCATGCCAACTTAAAACTTTTCAAAAGTTCTAGTGGAAGGTTCCACTGAGGTTTCGAGGTGATATAGATCCCAAGGCAGCTAAGGACTAGCGGGAGGCTGTGTCATGGGTTTACCACCTAGTTGGGAAATGAGCAGATCAAATGGTGATCCTTGGTTCTAGCCTCTTCTAGGTAATAGTAGGGAGATGGTGGAGCATGATGATATTGTTACACGATGAGGCATCCCTCACTAGGAAGGTCTTCGAGAGACTCTTCAGGGTGTAGTTCGTACCAGTGACATTATGCTCAGTGCATATTCAGGAGCCCCTACACTTATACCAGGGAAGCCTGACAGTGGCCCAGTACTCAGTGAGATTCGTTGACCTCTCTCGATACTCCATCGACATGGTATGAGACTCTTTCATCCAGGCCTGGACCTTTGATCAGGATCTCCGGTGGAAGATCAGAGCTTTGATGATATCCCTCAATATTCCAACATAGGCTAGAGTACTCGAGCGAGCTTTATTGGTTGAAAGCTTATTAGGTGAGTAGGCACTGAGAGTGAGAGCCACCACCAGAAAAGTTTTACCCGAGTAATCTGCATCATATAGTAGGAAGATGATGTAGAGGTCTAAGAGAGATATAACTTTTGGAGGATGACCCTAGGATGAAGGGTTGGAGGTGCAGAGATCACGAGGGAGAGCAGGCCAATAGAGGAGCAGACTGTGCTTCACATACCATGGGCATGGTCACATGGCTTGAAACTACCCAACCCTCCATCCAAAGATCAGTAGATGATTGAGGGACCTCTAATGAAGAGGAATTTATTTGAGTGAGGATGTCCATTGGGCGGGGGATGTGTAAAAGGAGTAGTCCATGTAGTAGGTGGGGGGAGGATATTTGATGTTCTACCGCCACCTCCTCCAAGTTGTCCACCCTAACCTCAGGGAGCAGGCGGACAGGGTTGAGCACAACTTCACATATCTAAGGCCTATGACAACAGTGCTCTAGAGATTTTATTAGGTTCAATGTGTGTCTAATCCACCCTAGTGGTTGTACTTATAGACATCGGTGCCAACAACTATTTTTTTTCCACGACTCACATTTGGATCTTGAAGATTCATGTTGAACCTTTGACGTGATCCTTATGATTAGAGACTTATACGGGAGAGGATTTGATGATCAAACTCTTTTTATAGTAGTGTGAGCTTACTCTAAGAGGTGGGAGCTTTTCCTGGGATCTCTTAGTAGCATCATTGATGCCTTACTATGTCATATTGGGTATGGATGGGTTACCCATGGTCCATGCTCATATTAAATATTTTAGATGTAATGTGTGGTGAGTCCATGAAGATGGGACTAGGTTTTCATTCACCAGTGAGAAGAGAACATTTGAAACTCATGATTGAATCTCCCAGAGGATTGTTTAGTGTATCACACATAGTTTGGCCAGCCTTACCCTTAGAGTAGTTGTTGATTGGAGTCCGAGTTATCCTGTAGAGGTGGACCAGTGAGATGATGTCTTTCTGATGATGTTCTGGGTCTAACTCCTCATAGAGAGGTATAATTATACATCAACCTATACCTTGGGATGACACCAACATCTATACCAGCATATCGGATGGCTCGTGTAGAGCTTTTTGAGTTACAGGTACAGTTGGAGGACTTACAGAGGAAGGGGGTCATAAGGCCTAGTGTTTCTCCATGGGCATCCCTGATTTTGTTCACCAAGAAGGCATATGGGAGTCTAAGGCTCTCTGTGGACTATCACCACATGAACTAGGTGATAGTGAAGAAAAAGTATCCTCTCCCAAGGATCGATGATTTTTTCGACCATCTGAGGGGAGTACAGTGGTTTTCAAAGATAAGGTGATCAGGCTACCATCATCTCAGGGTGGGGAATGAGGACATAACGAAGACAACCTTCAGATTTCTGTATGGCCATTTTGATTTCATGGTAATGTCATTCTCCATAACCAATGATGCGGAGGAATTCATCGGACTCATGAATCAGATCTTCTATCTTTACCTCAATCATTTTGTGGTAGTCTTCATTGATGAAATCTTGGTTTACTTGGCATCAGAGTATGAGCATGCCATGGATATGTAGATAATTATGGATACACTCTGAGAGACCATATTTATTTCATTCTCTCAAGGTGCCAGTTCTAGATACGAGAATTCCACTTCTCGGGGAATTTTATCTCGGATTTTGGAGTTGCAGTTGATCCTGTGAAGATGGAGGAAATTCTTGCTTGGATGACACCCAGGAGCTTGATCAAGGTGCGAAGTTTCCTAGGATGGGTTGGGTACTACCAGATATTTGTACCTGACTTCTCTAGGGTAGAAGCACCATTTCCATATTTGAAAAAGAAGGGGCACCATTTCTTGTGGACAGAGAATTTCCAGTAGAGTTTTCAGGAGATGAGAAAGTTATTGATGAGTGCCCACATCTTAAGGCTACCAGAAGAGGGTTTTGGATATGTAGTTTACTACGACACATAAGGGACTGGACTGGGTTGTGTCCCACTATTGAAGAGAGCAGTTATTGCCAACATCTCATGGCAGTTGTGACATAATGAGAAAAACTACACTACCCGTGAACTGTAGTTCGTAGCAGAGGTCATCATGCTGAAGATATGGCAGCACTACTTGATGAAAAAATATTTTACAGTCTACTCTGATCACAAGATTATTTGGAATATCTTCTCTCAAAAGTATCTGAACCAGAGATAGTGATGATGGCTAGAGTTACTCCAGGACTATGACTTTGAGATAGTCTACACTCCTAGGAAGGGGAAAGTGGTGGAAGATACACTAATTAAGAGGTCTGATCTACAGTTGCTGATTGAGGTGATAGAGCAGCAATGCAAATTGTAGTTAACCTTCATGGATAGTGATGGATAATCTATCCTCTTGTCTATGAAAGTTACTCCCCCACTCTTTTAGTGAGTCAGGGAGGCACAACATTGGGTCATAGACTCTGAGGCCTGATGTGCTCAGATATCCTCAAGATAGGCTCTTGATGGATTTTCTGAAGGTGTGGAGCATTCCATCCCCTTCAGAGGATGCACTATGGTATTAGTGAAACTATTGTGGGAGGTGTTGAGGGAGTTCCATACATCCCCTTTGGAGGTACATCCTGGAGTGGAAAATATGTTTCAGGATCTCTAGCGTCCGTAGAGGTGGCCAGGGATGAAAAAAGTGGTGGAGGAGTTCATATCACGATGCCTCACTTGTCATCAAGTGAAGGTCGAGCATCGGGTACCAGCAGGATTAGCTCAACTACTTGAGGTAACAGCTTAGAAGTGGGATGGTATATCCATTGACTTCGTGATAGGGCTATCACATATGTCTAGGAAACATGATTCAATCTAGGTGATCATTGACCGACTCACCAAGTCATCCCACTTCCTACCCATCCGATAGAAGGGATCAGTAGATAGCATGGGACAACTCTATATACATGAGATTATACGTCTTCACGGGGTTTTATCTTTGATCATCTCGGATCGCGATGTGCATTTTAAATCCCTCTTTTGGAAGGGATTATAGGAGGCATTCAAGACTCAGCTATGTTTGAGCGCTGCCTTTATTTTTGAGATAGATGGTAAAATGGAAGGAACCATACAGACTCTTGAGGACATGCTTCGTGCTTGTGTCCATGATTTTGGTCATAGTTGGGAAGACCATAGTCCATTGGTGGAGGTTTCTTATAACAACACTTATCACTCCACTATCGACATGGCTCTGTTAGAGTCCATGTACTGCAAACCATGCAGATCACCTCTATGGTGGATAGACCCAAGGGAGTCATCACCTATGGGTCCATAGTTGGAATAGGATACCATGGAGAAAGGTTATACCATCTAAAATAGGACGCAAAATGTACAGAGATGGCATAAATCTTATGCCGACAGGAGACGCAGACCCTTGGAGTATTAGGAGGGAGACTGTTTCATCCTATGTGTCTCACCCCAATGAGGATTAGGGAGGTTTGGCTAGGGTGTCAAGCTATCTCCAAGGATCATCAGACCTTATCATATCATCAGTAGAGTAGAAGATTTATCGTACTATCTAGCTCTTCACCCACAGATGCATCAGGTGCATAATGTTTTCCATGTGTTTCACCTGATAGGTACATGCATCATCCATCGCATCTTTTCAACTAGGGTGAGTTGGACATCAACAATGGGTTGATGTTTGTGATGTTCCGAATGGAGATAGAGGATTGAAATCATCATTTCCTTTAGGGGTGGTAGATTCCTTTGGTGTGAGTTTGTTGGTAGCACAAGATCCTCCAAGATAGCACATGGGCACGGGAGTCTCAGATACATGCTCAGTACCCCATTTGTTCCCCTAGTTTTGCTGTAACTTTCTGGGATGTAAATCCCTATGGTGGGGAGAATCTAAATACCCATAAATCCCATATAAAGTTTCTATTAAAAATATTTTGAACTATTATAAGTCTGTGAAAATTGTCAGCGCTTGATTCTGAGGATTGGTGTGCCCATAACGGATTTTTGATCTTTTTTTAAGGAACGTTCAGTAAACGTGCAGACGGCATTTTTTATATTTTAAACTGGTGGTCAGATTAAAAATATGAGGGCACAGTTGAATCTGTAATTCCAAGATTTTATTAAGGGTGGTTTAACATCAACTACCGTAGGTCGGGTGAAAATTTTATTTTTGCAGCTTTTTGAAGAATATTAAATAACATAAAAAATATTATTTTATTTTTATACCAACGGTTGAGTGGTGGTGGTAGGACCACTGGGTTTTCAATCCATTTAATGGATTCAATCTTCTGGTTTGTAACCACACCATTGATAGTTAATAGGTTCCTTCATTACTGAACCTCATTAATCATTTTGGAAATTAATCACACTTCCCCACTATTTAATTGAGGCTCAAGCTAGGTTTTTTGACATGGAAAGGAGGAACTTCTATTGAAGTGCCACAATGTCTTCCACCAATGAAGAATTGAGGCTCAAAAAATGTATTTGGAGGAATTGAATTGGAAATGAAAAATGTTGATGGATTCATCAAGCATGGATTCTTCTTCCACAACCATGATGTCTCCTACGATTCCAAGGTAGGGGTTGATATTAAATTCAACTAATTTCTTGAATCTATTCATTTTTTTGAAAATTAGGACGAATGCAGATCAACCAAAACATGTCGATCTATGATTCATATGAAATTTAGTGTGATTATTGTGGGAGTTTTAAATGGGTTTTAATCATTATATGTGTGATGTATTTATTTAATTCCCTCTTGATATGATGATAACACAAATGGTGTGGGCCAAAAAAATAAGACCTAGACCCTTCGCCGCTTTGGTTCTTGTCTTATTATTCAGGGGAGATGTTTGAACATGATGGAAACATGAACCATGTAGTGATGATAGCAGCTCGGGAGGCCCGTAGGCGTGATCAAAAGGTTGAACGGACCATTAGAGCTCACCCGATGGCCCACAGAAGTTCTGTTAGCATGGCACCGGCATGGTCGATGGTGGCGGCCGACCACGGTAGCAGAAAGTGGCATTCCATCATGCGCCATAGAGAGAAGTCGTGACATAGAGCCATGACAGACAGCAGGGGTGGTTGGACCTCGACCGAACACATTGGGGGAATGCGGTGTTCCATCATGTGTCGTAGGAGGCAAGTCGCGACATCAAGACACAGTGGAATAGAACCACGCCCTTGGGTCCTTCTGACATGAAGGTTGCACCATGTTGCACAATTGTTGAAAAACTCAATGGATTTCAGCCATTTGGGATGGGGGAGCGACCCCCGTTCGGGCCCCCTAGCAAGGGGACATGCCAGCTAGTTCGTCAGGCCGATCAGTGGGTCACGCCTAGACAAGGTGGGCTGGAGCTATCAGTGGACCAACTGACTAAACCCGTGGCCCAGTGGACAGAGCCCACCGTGGTCCAGCTAGGTCGGATCCGGTTCAACACAAGATGGGTCTGGTTGGCCTGAACGGGTCTGGACCAGACCCTTTTCGGCCTGGTTATGCTTAAATGGTCGTATCTCACAAACCAGATGTTTGTTTGACGAACCATCTACGGTGTTGGAATCATTAGAACGAGATAATCCATTTGAGGTACTCCAGTTGAGTTTTGGAAAAAGATATATTACGATCGAGTTGGATCATACCCGAATCTAACGGGGCCCACGGTACTAAAATGCCTATAACTTAGAAATTGGGCATCTGATTGACGCGCCATCTATTGTGTTATGACCCTTACGACATGAAGGATCATTGGGTTACTCCCTTCTGGAACATCATAGAAGTTAACGCATGAACAATATCAGGAGATGTAGATACTTTGGAACTCAAGCGCACTGAGATTGGGGAATCTTATGGCCGACTTTCAATTAAAGAGAGACCCTGTGTGGATTTTCATCTTATTGACCCTATGTAAATTAGCTTCATAGAGACCCTATGTATTATAGAATCATAGAGACCCTATGTGGATCAGCATTCAAGTGACCTTGTGTATATCAACATCATAGCGACCCTTTATGGATCAGTATTCTAGCGACCCTTTGAGGATCAGCATCATAGTGACCCAGTGTGGATCGACATCATAGCGACCCAAGGTAGATTATCATCATAGTGACCCTGTGTGGATCAGCACTTTATAAACCCTGTGGGGATCAGCAACATAGTGACTATATGTGGATCAACAATCTAGGGACCCTGGGTGGAACAACATTCTAGCGACCCTATGGGGATCAATAGTGCACGACCCAATGAGGATGAGCCTTAGAGGATACCTTCATTGATCAGTGACATACGAACCTGTGCGGATTGGTAATCCAATAAATCCTTCATAGTTCAGTTTTGGGAACATTATAAGATAATAAAATGATTTAGCATAATACTAATCATCATTATTCTTGATATCTGAGTTATATATCAGTTTTTAGTTGAGTCTTTTTCTTTTTTATTTATTTCTAAGATCATGCTATATAGTTTTCCTTGGTGGAATTCTGAGAGACCATCAGGGGTCCCTAGGTCCCTACTAGGTATTGATAAACTCACCCCTTTATGGGCATCACCCACACCTTGTTTTGTCTTGTGTAAATGATGAGTAGCTTGGCTAAGACATTAGGGATCTGGGACGAGTTGGTACACGGAGGTGACTGGTTAACATATAGAGCTATGAAGATGAGTTGTGCCTACCCTTCAGGTAGGATCCTTGGAGAATTATCTTTTGTTATTTTTTTGTTTCAGTTGTATCTTTTCATTTGGTCCTCTATTCGAGCCCCTTTACTTTTAGTTCACACTTTTACTATTGTAGTTTTACTACTTGGTTTCCATCTTGTGGTGTTATTGGTTAGTGTGTTTGTAGGTTCAATGGTAATGTCATCCTGTTTTCGTGAAATGACTTTCTAGTGCTAGTCGCCAACCCCTGTTTTATAGAAGGTGGGCTTGGGATAGTCATGATACCGGCCCCTACGGATAGATCATGACATGGTGGATAGATTCCCATCATGTATTAGGTTTTCTCTCAAATCCCAAACATATCTTCCCATAAGAAATGAACATCACCAATTGAATTATATCTCTATATAGGTGCACTTGGAATTACATTTACAATGAAATGTGCAACATAATAGTAGACATTATATAAGGCATAAGCCTAAAAAAACATTGAATGGAAATTGGTGACATAATCATGCCTTATAATATTACCAACTGGAATATAAAAATTTAATAACTCATCCTTAGAAATTATATTTTTAGGTGATTTTAAACTAGAAATCACATTATTTCCTCAAATAACTTTTAGCATTAGGGTTTAATGGAATTATTTCATCACCGTTACATAACAGACAAAAACATTATAAAGCATGAACTTCAATATTGTTTAAATTTTAACAAGAATATTAAAAATATAAATAAAGCATGTTTCCTTTCCTTGATAAATCTTCATGACATAAATCTGGAATTATTCATTCTCTATACCCATCATTAAACCATATAAAATTGTTTTAAAACATGGGATGACTATAAAATTTTTTATAAGGGGTATAATAAAAATAATATCATTTATCCAGTGAAAAAACATGAAAACCATTATATTTTATCCCATTATATTTGTGTTCGTTGAGAAAATAAATCATTTACCCCTAAAATACACACACACTATTTACTATAAAATCCACAAAACCAATAGAATAAAAATGAAACCCCTTTCAGGAAATATTGAGCATTACATTAATCACCTATGTCAAAGTTTACTATATCCCAATAAAATCCATAAGAGAAATGTCATTGGAAAATATTTCATTATTTCATATTAAATAAAATGTTACCCAATGAATTGGGAATATATCTATATACACCCATTTTATAAGTTGTATCGAGCTTACGTACATCTATCTAGGTGCACCCAATGTATACGAAATATCAATCTCACCAATGACCTATTATGGTGATCAACCCATTGTATAAGATTCATTGGGGTTACCTATTTCTTGTATATAATTATCAAGTACCATACCCGGAATAAATCATTTTCTTCTTCCATTTTTTATCATATGACGTTTGAAAAACTCTTTAAAACTTGTAAGAAAACATATTTCAATATCAACATATCATATCATTTTAAAACCCAGTATTTAATACCAAAATTAAGAAAAAGGGTAATAAGGTGTTTATTCTACGAAATCTTGAAATATAAAAAAGGGATCCAAATTTCAAAAAAAATTGTTACAACATCAAGAAATATCATTTTCACCGTATATGTCAAAGTAGAACATTCCTTTTTTGTATTTTTGAAAAGAAAGATATAAAATTACTTAAAATGATTCCATTGAATACATATGAAATAAAGTCAAAGGTAATCTAAAATTTCTATTCTAAATATTTTATATTCGAATAAAAACATCCATAAACTTATTTTATTAATATGTACTTGGATGAAGAGAGTGTTTTAAGTGAAACATTAACATAATACTTTTTTGAATAAAGTCTCTTTCTTAGAGTATAACTCCTCACTTACATTAATTATCATCTTAAATATTAACTATTTGATAAATATTGAATAATTTATGAACGTATTCCATGATTATTATTCCATTTATTTTATCTCGTACCATGTTATATTTACTTACTTACTCAATTACATTCACATTGGATGGTTTGATAATATTTGGCTCATATGTCCAAAATGATTTAGGTATGTTGAATGTAGTCAAAGTGGATATAAATGAACCATATATAGATTTATAATAAGGAAATAATTATCACTTTTATAAATATATTAATCTTTTAAAACAAACCATGTAATATGGTTGTGAAAAATGGACTTCATTACAATCATGGAGATGGTAGGTCATACGTTCGCATGAGTAACATTCCTATTATTCAAGGATCATTATGAAAAAAGGTAAGTGTTATTTTATCTTTATATAATGACCATTTTATAATAAATATCATAATAATTCACCTTATATACTTATATATATCATTTATTTTATGTGGTGATGATAAATGAATCACAACCCCTTATGTAGGCACTAGTCCACATGTACACATGAAAGGTGTTATAATGTTTCAGGGAACAAAAAGGTAAATAATATGTTAAATTATAAAATGATCAATATTTCATAAATATTAAATATATATATTAATTAAATTCTTATAACTTGTTGTGAGGGGAGGTGACGGAAACCTGATTACATCATTTCATGAGTCGGTAGTCTGTCGTACACACTAATGGTGATTTTATCTCATTTGTTGGAAGAGGAGATGGATGTAGGTTATTCCATTAACATAATAAAATATAATTATATGTATTATATATTTTTTCTACTGTTTTATAATAGTTAAATGACATTTTAACGAGTTTGAAGAGGAAAAAAATCTAAAACATATAGATATAAATTATACCTCTTCTTTGGAAAACAACCTTTTATTTACACAATAAGGCAAAAAATAATAGTATTATTCCAAAAAATAAGTCTTCCAGAATGTTGTTAAAGATTTTATACAACTATTTTAGTGGATATTGTCCGAAAAATTGGTTTTCTGCATCAACTAAAGACAATAAGATATGAAATTTTATAATAGAGGGGAGCGACACTCTTAAAATTTATCAAAATATAAAATTAATATATATTATTTTTTTCATTACAAATATCTCCAAATAAATTTATTTAAAATATATGATGATTATATTTATAAATAATCTCATAAGATAATTGTTAAACATGGTTAAAAATATTTTTTATAATTGAATGTTAAACCTTCATTAACATCTTTCACACTTATGTGAAAATAATAATTTATACACTTTAATGGTCATGATAATTAAAATAAATGGAAATAAAACCAATAATTAGAAGATGGTTGATATTATAAATCGTATCCTAAAAACATGGGTGAATATATTTTCTTTTTACATATTTCTAATCATTCAATAATATATTATTTCATTAAAATATCACTAATATCAATTTTTAAATGAGTCATTTCTTTTGAATTTATTATCATAATGAAAAAAAATATTTTAAAAAAATATTTTAATAAATATCTAACATGAATTTTCCATTTTTAAAATTATTTTATCACATTAATTATCACAAATTGTAAAATTTTTAATATTTTTTATATCATTTATTTGATTTTTCCAATAATTTAATAGTTAATACATCAGCATTATTCATGACATTATTGTAATTATTTATTTAGTAAAAATTAAAAATAAATTAACATAATGAATATTTATTTTTTATTTTTCAAAATATGACTTATAAATGAACATATTCTCTTTTAATCTCAATGTTAAAAATATTATAGTTATTAACAACAAGAATGTGTCATTTTGTTCTTTTCTTTTAATAAATTACTATAAACATCACACTCGCAAAAAAATGGAACAAAATGATAATATAATCAATATTTAGATGATTATTTATTTTAAAATCATCCAATACAATTTTGGTAAGTGTTAGGATAATTTTATAGTCCTTATCATTTCATTTTTAAAATTAATTGCTTGTTTTACCCTTACTCATGGTAACGAAATTACTAAAGTTACTAGTCATCTAATACATTATAAAATAGATATATTTTCTAAATATAAACCTATATATTTAAATTATCAATTAAATTTTTAAAATTTAAAACATAATATTTTGATAATTTTTTTGAAAATTAAACCGATAAAATGTGGTGGAAAACTGATTATCAAAAAAATGACCTTTTAAAATATAAAATGTTTTTATACAAAATTAATGTATGAAATCCATTTAAAAATAAAAAATTGGGTAATTTTAAATATAAAGGATATAATTATATTAAAAAAATAAACCATAATGTAATTTTTATTTTGAAAATACTTTTAAATAAAAAATATTCATTAAAAACCAATATTTTACACTGTTCATTAGAAAAACATCCTTTTTAAAAAAACTCAAAAAAATCCAATGATAGTTTTTAAATTATGAATTAAAAAATTAAATTCAGTTTTTTCAAATAAATTATCTAGAATTTACTTATAATACTCACCCATACATAGAAAGAAAAATATTCTTTAAGATAAATTTTCTTTTAAGAATAAAATGAATTTACTAAAAATTGAGTTCATATTTTCAAAAAATTAATTAATAAATTATAAAAAGGTAGTAACATTATAAATATTACATAATGATTTCAATATTAATCATTCTATCCAATTTAATTTCTATTTTATAATAGTCACTTCTAAATAATAAAATTGTTTTTTCCTTTATGATCATTGTTGTGTATCTTTTAAGCTATCAAAAATAATATTACTTTTTTAAATATATGGGGATGATATATTCCTTTCCCCTAAGAAATTGTGTCCTAAAATTTTGAAATTGGATATTCTGATGAGGGTTTGAATTTTAAAAATACCTTTTTTTAAAACCGAAATTGTTAAATGGTTCAATTAAACGTTCATATAAAAAGATAGAAAAGGGAAGTATGAAAATCATTTGGAATAACATATCACTAGGATTCCACATAGGAAAAATTGTTTGGAAAAGAAAACATGGATAGGAATGAAAAAACTAGCTTCCATTGACTTATAGAGAGTGATAGAGAACATGTTCTTAAAAAATATAATGATCACCAAACGCTAAATCAATTATGGGTTAAAAGACCATTGATTTCTCAATATGAAAAGTAAATAGATGATATTTTTATTTCCAAAAAATTTCCCAAAAGATAAAAAATTATTTTATTTACTAAACTAAAATAATATGTATATATACATATCTATTCATCAAGCTATCATACTTTAATAAATTTCCACAGGAACTCATCTTTTTCTCCAAATGAAGTGTATTCCAGATAAATTTTCCATTCGTGAAGAAATAAAATGAAATTAAAATAATTAACATAATCTATTAGTGAATAAAAAATTATTCATCCTATATTTATACATTACTCAAAACCAAAAATTCTTAACATAATATAAGATAATTCTGAAAATGAATTAACCTTCAATCAATGAAAAACTACTTAAATATAAAAAATTCAACAACAGTTACCAAAGTTAAAATTAGATCATTTAATAAATAATTATCCATAAAATTACTCATAATATTCCTAAAAATGTTTTAAACATAACAATCAGAAGTATTTTACCACATATAATTCCAAAAATAATTGAACACTTAACTATAAATAATATTATTCACTCTAAATGTCTCATTCAAAAAATTATATTCTGTAATCATATAATCTCAAAGAAATTTTAATCATTTCATAAATAACCTAAATCACCTAAAAGCCAAAATAAAACTTATTTTCATATAAAATATAATTTCACATTTATTCTATAAAAAAATCCCATAATATCATATGTGGTTCCCAAAATTGATAGCTTCTTCTAGAATAAAAATCAACATATATTTACAAAATCAATTTTCAATCCCATAATTGTCTATAAAATACAACATATATTCCCTAAATGTAATAAATGGTCATTACGAAAAAATTATATATTATATAAACAATAAATATACATAATAAATTTAATATTATGTCTAAAAAATTAAAATAATCATTTTCCTAAAAGATAATTATCGCATTTTAAAATTCAATGTGCCAAATATCTATCAAAATTGAAAACATTTCTCTAAAATTACCCCATCATCAAAAGTGTATTAATTCTTTTAAACTTATGATAATATTTAAATTTAACACTACATTATAACTCTTGAATCCTATATATATGGACCTTATAAACAATTCAATGTTATTAATAATCTATTAACCAAGATTTTACATAGTATTCTTTAAGACTTATTTCCTATAAAAAATATCAATTATGTATTAAAATTTAAAAATGTCATTAAATAATCCATTCCTTTCATATGTCATTTGATAATTCCACATCTTCAATTTTTATGGCATTATGTATTTCTAAGTAAATAATTTGACGGTCTTCCACATCCCATTTGTGATCCATCCCCCTAGGAAATTAATTTTTATATTTTTCATACTCTCTAAATATAAAACATTCAATTAATACCTCAAGATCATCTTCTTTAACCTTCATGGAGCAAACTAGATGCTTCTTTTGTCCCTGGTGGATTACTTATTTATTACCTCATTTATTAAATATAAAAAATCTTAATTTTCATTTTATATTTCTTCCGGGGTACTTATTTCTATGTTCATAACACATTTTTCATTGAATATATTTAAATGTATGAGCATGCTCACAAGAATATCCATTGGGATTTGTTTCTATTTTATGTTATGGATTAAGAAACACACCTAGTTTTATGTTCTTAATCATGACACACGAAATCTGGTTAAAAATAACCATAATAGATTTCAATTAGGATATCATTCCATTTTGTGGATAGTTCATACAATCATCACATTTTCATTCATGCCTATTTATAATTTGGTTCTTTCTATATCTATCAATTTACTAAATCAAAAAAAATTAGTGTGATTATATCAATGAAATCATAATAAATCTTATTCATAAGAAGATGAACAATATTATAACCATAACTAAGTTATCATTAATTATTTCCATTTATCTAAATGAACTATAATACTCAAGGGATTATAATCTAATGGATCGTTCTTCAACTAAGGAGAATGCACCCCACATGACCCCCGTTGTTCAAAACATTTCAACTATTACACTCGATTTATCAGATTCATACATTGTGGATCCTCCCTCGGAGATTTCATATCCTAATTCCTTCCCTTATCCTAGTGGTCTGATGGTGGTGGTGTTGGTTCCCCTAGTAGATTTGGTCACTCGTGTTAGGAAATTTTCTTCTCAATATGGTTCTATCTTCAATGATATTCTCATATGGCCTCTAACACCCCATTTGTCTCCTCCTCCTCTTCTTCTGAAAATCATGAAAGAGTGTTCCATGACATTCATTGAAGATGGAATCTAAGGGGACTTTTTCCCCAGTGAATCTTTTTTAGAAGACAAGGGGCCCTTGAAGTGGACCATGGTGGCATGTATTAGGTTGGAAAAGCCCTCGCATGATTTCTTCTAGAATATCATGGATTCTGGGTGTTATCATACTCTAGAAAGGGTTTCATATTTAAAATATATGTTTTTCTCTGTTTTTCATTACTATATAGAATACTTGATTAAAATGTGGTCTTAAAATATGAGTTCTATTGGAATATTTACATTATCCTTATTTTGATCGATAATGTATGTGCATTTTATAAGGATCCTCCAAAAGTGGTTTTCAAGATTGAGTTACCTAGTCTCCCTATTCCCATCCATAATATAGATTTTATATGAGTGATTATGGACTCAATGGGCTCATTTCAACTTGTAGTGGAAATGAATCTCTATTTATATGATGTTGGAGTGGCTCACTTTTATATAGTACATAACATTTACAATCCCCCTCTATCACGTATTATTATACATGTTGGGGAGATTTTTTCATAGAATAAGTCTCTTTATTATCCGTGCATAGCTAGTTTTTATTCTTGATTCCACCTACATAGGATTTCTATATCAGAATGAAGAAGATCTCAACATACTTCTAAATCCATTGGAAATAGGTCTATCTATTGTAAATCTCTAACTCTAGTTCAATTTTCTATTAATAATTTTGGGAATTTTCTAGTACTTCATGATTTTTTAATGGAGGTCAGTGAGCCATGTTCTTCTACCATGGTCTTAGATTATCCTCATATGGGGTCTCTCATGTCTCCCAATCACTCATTTCTTTTAGAGAAGGCTCCCTACCATTATTAAGAGGTCTTCAAGAAAATTATTATTATATGATAGTCTATATTATTTTTCAAATCACATTGTCTTTGGGATGTGGGAATAATCTTAGTAGTAGATTGTTATCCAATCTCCCAATTCCATTATCTTATGATCTTATCGGGAAATGTGTAGACTCTATGGTTGTTTCTATCATTGGAAAATTGAATTCTATATAAGTCATATTTGAATAATCATTTCCTTCTGGTGTTATTGATAATAATTTTCAGGACTATATTGATTATTTTTCTCTGACTAGTGGTATGCACACCATGTTCTGATCTAGATTGGAGTGGGTTAATCATTCTTTAATGTCATTTAGGAGACTCTAAATTCATGTATCCAAATCTATAAGCTTATAAATTAAATGATATCCATTTTAATCTAGATAACCCACAGTCTAGGTTCCCATTTGAAATACGACATCCTTTTTATTGAGTTGCATTGTCATAAATCTTCCATTTATCTTTAATTTGGAACTCAAACAACATCTTATTAGAATCTATGAATTATCTCAAAATATAGGTTTTTATAATTCCATACATGGTGACCCTAATAAAAATCACATATGGATATTATAGAATCTCTTGGTCATTTTGGGAGAAACTCTAGTTATCTATCCACGATATTTCTATGAATGTTTGTATGGGAAATAATTTTTTCTTTTTATCCTTTGTATATGAAAAAAGTGACACTCTAGGGAGGGAATATTTGTGGAATGACCTTGGATCATTCAACTAAATATACTCTCTATAGATTTTTAAGGTGATTTTAATTTTTTTTATTATTATTTGGAGTTGAATGTTTCTGTTCATGTTCCTTGTAAATTTAGAGAGGTTTTTTCCTCCATCAAATTAGATAATTATTTACTATACATGGGTTATTCATGTGAAAAGTATACACAGTGAAACAATATGTATATAATTAAACACATCTTGGAAATAATTGATCAGTATTTTGATAATCTTCATGTCTAATCCTCTTTTTTAAATTCGAAAGCCTCCAACCCTATCTACAACATATCTGATCACTCACTCATCCCTACCTCCCTTAAGTCCCATATAAGTGGAAATAATAATTTTTTCTTCTCCATATAGTCGATAGTGGATCACTATAATATTAATGTGGATCATAAATCCTAGATCAAGCCCATTCAGAACGAATCATGGCAGGTAATTCATAAAAAACATAGTTAGATAAAAATTGACCATCATAATTGTAGTAACAACCACCTTTCAAGGAAGGAATGGTTGGATTAAACTAAATAGGATATTTAGTATAAAAAGGCTAGTTGAGAAGATGTATGATATGTGTCCCTTTTTAAGAGCCTTCTTTCTAAAAAATCATTTTTATAAAATTATCTTAGAAGTTGAAAGGGTATCTCTTATACCATCCTGATATTTGTTTGACTAAGGAAGGATATCATAATAATGATTATTTTTAGGCTTCTATTAGATGAAATAACAAACTTTTTTTCCCCAATAATCATATGAGAGGTGATTCATTTAATAATACCTTGGAGCCATTGGTAAGTATTATAGAGTCTCATTTTAACAATTTTCTTTCCAAAGAAAAAAGTTCTATGTATGCTACTAACTCAATAAAGAGTTATGATTTCCTAAATAGTATTCCAATTATGGTAAACAATTTTTCAATTGTTCACTTTCCATCATCTCTGAGTAGGAATTGAGTTGGAAGATGATTTATTCCCTCAACCATGAGACCACTCTTGGACCTGATGGATTCTTAAGTTCCTTCTTTGAGTTTACTTAGGATATCATCAAGAAGGAGGTATTATAGATTATTTGTGATTTCATTAGTGGTGGCGGACTTTCAATGGTAGATTGTGTAATAGTAGTGGTTCTTATTCTAAAGGTTAAAACTCAATATTATATTAATTATTTTAGACCCATAATTATAATAAATTTTTATTAGTTGATTATTTGTAGTGTTATTTTTAAAATACATTCAATTCAGTTTCACCACTAGGTGTCAATGGAACAACACATTTTTATAAAAGGATGATCTATCCAAGATGTTATTGGTCACACTCCAGAAATGGTTCGGGATATAAACATTAAAAATACAGGATCCAACATTACAATAATGGTTTAAAGGGATATGGTGTGTGATATCATAGAAAAGAGTTTCATCATTAAGGTTATCTCAATGATGGATTATCTAATTTGGTAGTTTACTTGATCATTATTTGCAAAATTTCTACAGGGATCTATGTCACTGTCATAGGAAAAAAAGTAGGGGTTCATTAAGTTTTTGTGTCTTTTAGGTAGGGTGATCACTTATCACCTAGAATTTTCATCCTATTTCATGGGTTTGTTTGAAAATATATCATAAGGTTCATTTCCAATTATAGAATCCTTCCATTCTAATGGTGGTCATAATTAAATGGTTCTTCTTAGGTTCTATTTGTATATAATATTCTTCTCTTTTTAAATGTGAATAATATATCTCTCAATTATCATAATAAGTTTTTTATGTCTATAACAAGTGGATTTAGAAAACTATCAACTATAATAAAAGTAACATTTATATTTCTAATTGATTCTTGAAGAGAAGGACCAAAAAGATTTATAATTATCTAGGAGTTTATAGAAAGCACTTCCAAACTGAATACCAAGGGGGTTAATTTCCCTAGGACAAGTCTATCTTTATCACTGTAATTATTTTGCTGATAGAATTTCTAACAACATCACTAATTCTTAGAATTATTTCTTCTCATTATGGGACTACATAATTTTTTAAATTATTTCAATTCTTCTATTTATATTCACGTCTTATCTACCCTTTCTGTTTGAAAAAATATTTTTATAATAATGGATAAAATAATGGTAAAATTTATCTAAGATGTTCACAATGTAGTTCATTTTCATTAGGTAGAATGGGATAACTTGGAGAAAGATCCATAGGTGGGGTCATTAATCTGATTATTATATAGTAAACCATACGATGTATGCAAAAAAAACATATATGTAGAGGTCTTAAAGGGTTGATCCATGTGTTCCATATTCATTATATATAAATACTGTTTGATCCTAGATAAGTTGAGAATCTAGAACTTATGGATATGGAGAGGTATTTATGGCCATATTGGGAGGCTCCATCATCAATTGTGTTTGGTCATTGTTTACAGTGACATAAACATCTAGAACCAGAACTGGGTAGGCTCATCATTTGGTATCTTAGGGTTCCTATCCTGAAACATTTTATTCTACCATGATATAAGATTCCCATCTTTTATTATTTCAATTTTTATTCCACAAAAGCTAGATATTTTTTAGAAAATTATACTAAATATTTTTAAGGATAAATTGGTGTTCATGATCTCCTCATCTAAATTTTTTAATCAATGATGTCACTTTCCCTGATAAATGATTATAATGTCTAGGATTAGTTAGGGGAATCCTATACTATCATGATCTCCCAAAAAAAATTTATTTCTTGGTCTTTCGTATCGAGGGTCTTAAAATCCCTGCAGATAATGAGGTCTTGCGCAAACCAATTTCCCTTGCATATAAGTGTCCAATATGTGGGAAAATCAATGAAGAAATGAGGATTCCTTTTTTATTTCAAAGTGATTATGTGGGCACATTGTGCTGGAAAATTGAGTATTTATTCAGTTTGTACCTCTAGAGTGTCACAAACAATGAGTTTCTTCTAATATTCTTTATTAGAGTTGGGAATAATAAGAATGTGAAAAAATCTGTTGTGGTTATTTCGATGTATAGTTGACGGAGAGTCTATAATTATAGAAATAAGGCTCTATATATGGGAACCCCCAATTTACAGAATGCATTGGTTTTTAGATACTGGACTGTAACTATGGGGCATGGAATCCTTCTAAAGAAATTGGAAAAGATACATTCTATGATAACTCTTATTTCAATCATATCTTTTCCCCCTTTCTTCAAAATATTAATAGGCATAAAAGATAAGCAAGCTGGTATCATCTTGGAAAGGGCTTGATAGATAACACTGATGGATGTTACATGAATGGTCCCATGTGGGGAAGTGGTGTAGTTCATGACATCATGGGCTTGGTCATCACCTCTTTCTCTAGATTCTATAGTCATGATGACTCTCTTCTAGAAGAGAACATTGCATTGATGAATTGTTTTCATCTCTCATGGGATATCCACTAATTCCTATAGTAAGTGGATACAGACCACTGGATCATCCATAACACTATTTATAATCATTCATCCACTCCATGGACTATTATCTACCTTATATAGAAAATTAAGCATCTTCTAAATGACCACATAGAGGTTCTTAAAACATGGTGTGAATTTAATAAGGTTGCTAATTTTCTCACTCCCTCAAGCCCTTAAGTCGGTAAATTCATTTTTTTCTTGGGATCCCTTCCTTTTGAGTGTGTGGGCTTGGATAGATCTAATTCTCATAGTTTCCATTATTTTCATCCTCCCTGACATCATTATATTTATTGTTCTCTGCATCTATAATAAAATATTCTTAATTTTTTTTATGACTATAATTCCCCCAAATGTATTAACCGTTTTGTTTATATATACTAGTAATTTATTCTCAAATAACATATTAACCAATAAGTATATGTAAATTATGCTCTTATACCAACTATAGGGACCAAACATCAAACAATACATATTCTAGTGATTTTAAATTAAAAATGGCATTATTTTCCCAATGATCATTTTGTATTAGAGTTTTTGAGAATTAGTTAATAACTCTTACATTAAAACCTCATAAATTACTAGGTAAACACTTCTATAAAATATACATTTCTCACATAAAATAAAACTTATAAAATATAATATATTTTCTATTTATGAAAATTATTTATGACTTTCATCATAACTACTTGTTTTCCCTTTCCCATCCCAAACACTATAAAAACATATTACAATGTGGGATGAGCACAAATATCTCATTAAGTGGTATAACAAGTAGAAATTCATTATTATAATTTAAAAATATGAAAAACTATGAAATTTTATCCTTTGTCCCAATGTTATCTCAAAAAATAAATAATTTCCACTAGAAAAAAGCAATCTATATCATCTAAAATTTTACCATTAAACCCATAAAATTAAAATAATACTTAGTTTGGAAACATATTTCCTTAAATTCATATAATGTGTTAGAAATAACTAGATCCCTGTTAAATCCATAGAAGAAACCCCCTAAGTAACTCAGTCATTATTTCATATTAATACAAGGAACATTTACCAATGCATTAGATAAGTATCTAGGAACACCCATTATATAACCTATATTGGGATCACCCAACACTATTAGGGTGTACCAATGTATAAGATTATCAGGATAACATTTGATCTATAATGGGGATCAGTCCATATATAGGTTGTAATGGGGAGACACATTTCTCATTTATAATACTCAAGTACCACACCATGAATGAAACATTTTATTCTTTCACTTTTCATCATGAATCTTTTTAAAAACCCTTTAAAACATTTATACAAACAATTTTGGATATGAAAATATCTTTCTATTTTAATACCCAATTTTAATAACAAAATTAACAAAAAAAATGGTTGATGGTTTATTTTAGGAGAACCTAAAATCTTTCAATCTAATATAAACATCAAGTAATTTTTACAGTACTGGGAAAATTCATTCCTTCCATATATATTAAAATCGTATATTTATTTTTTTAATTTTTTAAAGAACTCCAAAACATAAAAAAAAAATATTCCTTTTGAAAACATATGAAATATAGTAAAATGAGATGTAAAATATAATTTATAAGTCATCTTTTTTCATATAAATAATTATATAATGCAATTTAAAAAACACGGATGTTTAAGAAAAATATAATTTTAAGGGAGGCTTAAAAAGGGATATTTGAAAACATGATTCATAACTTGATTCTGACTCATCACGTACATTCTTCATATTCATGAATAATAAAATTTGGTTAATTATTTACTTTATTAATAAAAAATTATAAATTAAAAATTTATTTTATTTTATGTATTACTAAGCTGTATTTCATTTCTTAATTTATTGAATTCGCATCAAATTTTTTGATGATTATCAATTCATAATCCCAAAATGATTGTGGTAGGATGTGTATAGTAAAATTGGACATTGTTCCACTATATCTATAAAAATAATAATGAAATAATTATACTTTTTATATGCCAATTATACTTCAAAAAGTTTCCATAAAATAGGGTTACGAAATATGAAATAAGTTCAAATCATACAGACGGTAGGTCATACATATCTGTGAGTAACATTTCCATTTTTCAACAATAATTATGGATAGAAGATATGTGTTGTTTTATCTTAATAGAATAATAATAATAAAATAATAATAATATTAATTACTTAATATTAATATATATGACATTCATGTGATATAGTGATTAAAAATGAATCACATCACTCTGTTCAGGTGGATGTCCGGACGTACACAAGTACGATGTTATTGTTTTTCAGTGAATGGAAAGTTCATAAGAGAAATGATATATTATCATTTCATAATGAAAACATTTTAATGAATAAAATATATAAACATTAATTCCATAATTATAATAATAGATTATGGGTGGTGATGGAAAAAAATACATTAGTTTATGAGGCGGTAGTCCGTCGTAAAAATAAATGAAGGCTTAATTTCCTATTTTATTTAAGTGAAGATTGATATAGATTATAAAATTAACATAGTAAAATATAATTATATATAGGATAAGTGATTTATTGTTTTATAATGGTTTAATATGATTTTATGTTTATTGTATAAGAAACAAAACTAAAACATTTAGATAGAAACTAGACATCTTCTTTAGAAAACCATCATTTATGAAAAACTTGCGACATCTAATATTGGTATTATGTCCAAAATCATTCCTATATATTGTTATTAAGTATGTTATTAATCTTTTTGGGAAGATATTTTATGTATAAGAAATGTTTTTAACGTTAATTAATGAGAATAATATATTATATTTTATTAGAGTGGGGAGGGTGAATCCATGATTTTCTAATAATATTAAATAAAAATATATTATTTTTTTCAAAATAGATTCAAAAAGATTTATTTTTAATATAAGATGAGTATTGGTCTATATTCACTCATATAATAAAAATTATAAAAAAAATTAACTATCTTATTAACATTATTGCTTGTTTTTAACAACCCATTTACCCTTTTGACACTTTTTGTGAGAACAATGGTTTTTACATTATGGGGGTTGGGATAATTAATATAAAAGAAAAAATATACCATAAAAAGAAAATATATAATATTATAAACCATATTCAAATAATTTTTCATAATTTAATATATTTTTATAAATTTACTATCATTTAATAATATATAATTTCTATAAAATATCAAAAATTTCTATTTTACAAATAATTCATTTACAGTGAAATTATTATCATACAGAAAATAAGTAAAATAAAATATAAAATCTTTTAATACATCCCTAACATTTCATATTCATATGTTAAATTATTTTATCACATTATGGTTTTAAAATTATAAAATGATAAAAAAAATTATTATTATTTATATTATTTTTCAATTAATTGAATAGTTAATGTGTTATCGTTATGAAAGAATTTAATTTAATTATGTATTAAATATAAATTAAAAATAAATTAATAATAAATAAATTTTTTTTATTTAAATTTTTTTTATTTGAAACTACTATATATAAAGAAAACATATCCTCTAATTATACCTTTGTTAATTATTTTATAGTTATTAAAAATAAGAGAGTGTCTTTTTTGACATTTCATTAAATAAAATATTATAACGATCATAATCCAATACAAATAGAAAATAAGATTAAATATTGGACCTTTATATTCATATGGAATATATATATTCATAAGATAAAAATTAATAAATGTTTTTGGTCAATTTTATTTGTGACATTAATTACCTAATTTACTCTTAACTATGGTAAGAAAATTGATAAATGTGCAATTATTACTAACCAAAATAAAATGGACCTATTTACTTAATTTGGAAACAATTACTCTAAATATGGAATAAATTATTCAAAATTTATAACATAAAATTTTTAGAATCTAATTTATAATTAAACTAAAAATGCATGTTGAAAATGTTTTTTCTGAAAAAAAATACTTTCTAAAATATCAAATACTTTCGTATTAAATTCATGTATCAATCAATTTAAAAATTATAATTGAGTTATTTTATTTCAAAAGTAACCAATTTAATTTTATAAATAATCTAAAATATAATTTTATTTTTTTAATAATTTAAAATAAAATACAGTTTTCAATCTCAATCAATATTTTTCACTATTCATTGAAAAATCAAGCATTTTTAGAAAATTCACTAAATAATATCCTAAGATATTTTTCACATTATGAATTTACAAATGAGAATAATTTTTAATATACATTTTATAGAAATTAATTAAAATATTCAACCGTATAAAACAAAAAAAAATCATTTTTAAAGAATATTTATTTTTGGAAAATCTAATGACTTTACAAAAAATATAGTGCCTATATTAAAAGAATTAATTAATAAATTTTCATTATTTAGGACCACTATATATTTCATAATTAGGTTAATAATTTTAATTCACAAGAAATTAATTGATATGTTATAATATTCACCAATAAATAATAATATTTCATTATTTATTTAAGATCGGCGGTGCATATGTTGAAAGCTATAGAACATTGTCATTCTTTTAAAAATATCATGATGATACAAAAATTAATTAATTGTAATAAAATATTAAAAGATTGTTTTATTTTAATAGATATTTAATTTGTCAATTTTATGAAAATTTATTCCAATTGAATTGAAGATATAAAAAGTAGTGGAAAATTAATTTTGGAAATATTCATTTTAAAGGTGGTTTTATGAAAAACGGGAAAGGATTCCTTAAAAAGTGTAAGAGAATAATAAATTCCATAAAATTAAAAATAACATAAAATTTATTTTAATAATAAAATGGGTATTTTTAGAAAAAAGTTATGGTTTATAATATTTCATTTGGAGGTACAGGAAATGAGGTTGGAAAACAAATGTTTTCTCTTTATTTGGATCTTATTAATAGGAAAATGTGAATGGAACCTCTAAAACATACATACCCCAATAAAAGAAATATGAATTAAACTTTGTAGATATTTTGTAATATTTTTATATGATATATAACAATTAATTATTAATAATATAGATATAAATTTATGTTAAGAGATAAAAATAATATCCTAAGGAAAATGGGGTGGTTGAGAGAGATCCTTTGTCTTTGGCCCAGAATCTATATGCACATTCACTTAATGTCAAGAATATTCATATAATATTTATCAATTAAATGATTTAAATACTAATTCATCTATATTTCTTTACTATTAACATTTTATTTATTTTAAAATTTATTTAATTGAGATACTATATCTATAATTACTATCACGATGATGTTCATTTCATGGTTCCAAGATAAGATTTATTTTTGAATAATTATAGATGTTCTTAGAAAATGAGATTAAAACACATGACTAAAATTTAATTATATTCATATATTTATATAAATTTAAAATTTCCAAAATATCGATATGTTTTCAGACATATGGATGATTAATTTAATATAAATGTCATCATTATATTGTTAGTTTATTTAGTCAGTTTTACCAACCCTCATTAACTAAATTTATTTAATTTAAATAAAATATTTTTAATATATTATAGAATAATAAATGTGTTATAATATAATTATCATCCTCCAATTTATCCATAATATTATTTCTAAAATCATATATGAAGGTGGTGGTGAAAAATGAAGTACCTTATTCTGAGAGGTGGTTAACCGACCATATTGTGATCAATGTTATCATTTTAGAATCAACTGAGGGGAGTGTAGAAAATAGATATTATATTATAATAATAATAATAATAATAATATCACTCTATTTATGATACTAAAGTTTCTATTTCTTGTTTGATTGAAAACATATTTTAGTGGTAGAAGAATAATAATATTGAAAGAGGTTTGGCAATGAATTTACATCATCCGTTGGTTTTCTCATCATAGACTATCCCTCAAGGACCCATAAAATAGTACATGGTGTGACCAAAATTACTATGACATGGAATAGAAGATCTAGAATAGGATTGTGAAGAAATATGGTATTCCAAATGGCTTATAAAGTTTGGGGGGAATTGGAGATGATGGGTTGTATTAATATGGGGGTTAGAGGGGTGTATTTAAAATATAATATACAATAGTATATAATTTAAACTGAATCCAATGAATAATGGTTAATATTGTGACTAAAAAATTTAATTTTACATTTTTATTAGATATAATGGGGAATTATTTCATCTTATATTCCATAAATCATGTATCTAACTTTTAATGTTAAAAATGATATTTTCTCGTATTTCACTATTTTCAAAAAAAATCAAATATTTTATTTAAAATAACTAAAATTCACCCTAAATTTTTTTTATTTTTATATTATAAAAAATAATCTTATTTATGAAAATAATTTTATAAGTATGATATAAAATATTTTTGGATAAAATCATTATTTATTTGAAAAATACAAATTTTAACATTATCATATATTTTCTTACTCTTTAAAAAATTACTTACAGTCACATAAAAGTGTACTGTAATTTTAGTACAAGTTTATGTTCTATTATAAAACATTATTAGGGAAAAAAAATTTACCTAAATTATTTTTATTATTCATAATAAAATATATTAATATTAGTTTTTTAAAAAAAATATAAAAAATTATCTTAAAATCTTTTAAATGTTTATTTATTTTTATCATGATATAAAATTTCAATAGTTTCATTTGATAAGGTAAAAAAATAATTTTTTATAATTACATAATTGTGTTACTATTCTAACAAATAGGTTATTATTCTTAACATTCATATTACTTTTCCCATAGTCATATTTGTAACAGTCATATGGTTTCATTACGTTTTATGAATACATCATTTCCCATTAATTATTAATTCACTTTTAATTTATATCATGGTAATATATATACATATATTACTATTTTAATGAGTATTAGATTTATAATATTCCATTACATTTCTATATTTTTGTTTTGGAGTGCGATCATTCCAGAGGATCATGTACATCCAAATTTTCATATTATATTTATCATTTTTTCTAATTTTTATACCATTGTAATACATTCAATTCATATATCCATATTTATTCTATAAATTTAATGTAAAAGAAAAATTAATATAATGTTGATATTTTTGTTATGTGTGGCAAGTGATTTTTATAATTCTATGTTAAAAATATCAAAAATTATATAATTTGAAGGGACAATTCCATTGATAAATTTTTTTCATCATTTCATCCTTCCCCATAATGTAATTTGGACATTCAATACATTATTTTACATGTTAAGTAGAAAATTGGGTAGGGTACTTCTACTCAATTTCATCCTCAAGTTCCCATTCCACCTCCTCATACTTATGGTTCAACAATAATACATTGAATAGGTTAGTTGTCTTGTTTTTTAGAACATTTTCTCCATGGAACAATTTTTTTTGTTTGATTCTCATCATAAGAGAGATCTTGATCCAACTGTACCACCATACGATTCATTACATCTAAGGGATATGGTACATACATTCAAATTTAGTATATTTGGAACATGTAAAATACTTAAGACAATTTTGGTGGGAGTGATAGTCAATAGGCCACAACATGGATGAGAAAAAGATTATAAAATGGGCTAATGTATATGGGTCTAAGCCTTTTCTTCATCTAAAACATCATGAATATTTTTCATGGAGATATATAGAGGAATAATTTATCTTTAAAATAAAACTATAGGTATCTCAAAATATTATTATAATAGATCATCTATTGACTCTGAAATACCCAGATGCAATAATGAATGGTCTTAACCTTTTCTAACAATTCAAGCCTCATCATATTTCATTCACCAATATCATCCTTACACACATGTTTTCTATATCTATTCCCATAAATACATATGGATTCATTTGGATTCTTGAGTGACTAGAGGAAGATATTGATCATGTCCTCTATTAAATACCATTATGCATACACTCAAAATGTCCTCAAGTCTATAATTGGTCTCCGTAGATTGGCTATTAGTTCAGTGGTTATAAGTCATACTAATTATCAAAATAGTTTTTAGATCATGTTGGAGACATTCCAAAACATCGAGGTAACTCTTGGATCTTGATATAATACAATAAATAGTGGTTTTTTATGTATCCCCATAATTACTTGAATATATTTCCTTAGAATTTTATCATGTCAAAATTCCTCTCAAAAACAAATAAAATGAAAATTCATTTTAATGAATTTCACTAAAATCCATTTGGAATTATTTTATTTGGATTTATTTGGAATAATTGTGAAAACTTTTGTAGTGATGTTCCCCCGTTTCCATGTGGTTGTGGGTAATGGTTGTATCATCCCCTTTGAATTTTCTGATTTTACCCTTCCTTAACTAACATATAATGAACTTTGATGTATATTATCTAGTATATTTCATTAATTTGTCTCACTAATAGTTCTCTTTATGATTGTTATATTGTTTTCTCCCTTGGTGGATAGAGAATTTACACTTTTGTGTATCATTTTACAACTAAATTTTTTACCTTGGTGTTTTCGGGTAAATAGAGTCTTCTCTGAAATCCTATCACACATTATTCATCAATTTTGATCCCAAATTATTTTCTATATTTATTTCATCCACTATCATCTATATTTCAACATCATCCCTTTGAGAATACATTATCTTCTATGGAAGGGATGGTTGATCAACCATTTGAGAACGGAATGATGATGTTTCATCGTTTAGGACTCCAATTTCAATACATTTATTGTGTAAGATAATCGGATACCACATAATCCTCACCATGTATATGGTTTTAGGATCATTTATTCTTATATTATATTATACATTATATACCTTCCTATGATGGTAACGAATTTTGAATTCATAGCCCTTAATCATATATGACCATTATAATTACATAATATTGAGATCTTTCCATGTTAATATATATATTGGAAGATTTTATAATCCATATACATTTCACACTTCTCCTAATAGAGATCATGCCGCAAATTTTAAAATATGAAGAGTACTTCATCAATCTCCAAATCATGAATTTGATATTTTTTATCATGAACATTCAATTGCCTTGTGGAATAAGCTATCAATTTTTCATGTTTCATCAGTACATATCCCAATACCATTTTCTATGTATTCATATATACCATTAATAGTTATGTACAAGAGGGTACCTTAAAGATGGGTACAGAGATAAGACTCCTTTTTTACTCCTTGAAGTTTCCTTTATATTCATCAGGCCAGACAAACATTACTCCCTAATGAGTTAGCTTTGTTAGTGGGTTCGAAAATCCAAATACTCTTATCAAAAATTATTTTTAATACCAATCAATTCTTATAAAAATATAGATCATTTTTATAAATATTTTTCATAGTTATTCCCTAATCATACTTTTCTTTTAAGGGTTAATAAATCTAACATTTGCAGTGATAAAATTCACCAATAATGACACCTCCCCCATCCAAAACTCAAATTTAGTATAAATTTGATATATTTTATCCTTTTTCAATTTAGTTATAATAGAATTTAAATTATCCACATGCTACTCCTTTCTCTTGGAGTATATCATAATATCAATTATAAATACAACAACACATTTTTTTGGTAATCTCTAAAGACTATGTTCATTAAATCAATGAATATTTTGGGTGCATTAGAGACTTCAAAAGGGAATCACTATGAATTCATAGTATCCAAACATTTTTCTAAATGTATTCTTTGGATTACCTATATTATTCACCTTGAATTGGTGATATTATTACTGAGGGTTAAACTTAGAGAAATATTGGGACTCACATAGCATATTGATCAAATCATCAATCTATGGAAGGTGATACTTTTTCATTATAATGAATATAGTAAGTTAAGAATATTAAATGTACATGCTCATTTACCCATCATTCATCTTGAATAAGAGGACTAGTTCATCCAATAGTGAAGCACTAGGTAGTATAAACTGATTGTCTTATTTCCCTTATAACTATTTTTTTGGTTCTTCTAAATCAATGGTGGTTATTATATAGGTATTCTTGGATATGAGAAGTGATTTTGGTATAAGTTCATTTGTTAAATTAACATATTAGTTTGGAGGAATATTAGGAACTACTTTAGGGAACACATTAGTATAGTACATCATAATGGGAATGTCTTCAAAGATGATTCAGTCCTTTATCTCAATCATTTTACCTAGATATCCTTAATCATAAGGAAATAATATCCACCCTTGGGAGGAATATTCTAGACAAGAATCATCCTACTTAATAAAATTATACAGAATTTTTTGATGACTTCTGATATGAATGGTGATTATAGTTTTCTATTATTTAATGATGGATTTATAGCGGGACAACATATATATTCCTTGAATATTATCAAATTCATTTAAGGGAAGTTTTACAGGGTTATCCACGATGTTCAACCCAAATATATTTTTTTCTGAGGAGCTATATACATGGTATTAAATAAATTCCCCATTATTTTTTCTCACAGATAAATCAACCTTCATATTTTGATGTGGTATATGAATTTTTCTACAAAATATGTATGATATGAAATAATTTGCAGAACCAAAATCATAGAGAATGTAAACTAATCTTGAATGAAAAATCATCTTACCAATCACCACATTATTGTTGGGATCCTCTATAGTAGAAGTGATAGAATAATACCTTCCCTGATCTCTTTTTTTGGGGGATCATTGTCATTCATTATCCCTAACAACCCTTATATTAGAAATGTGTTTCTCGTTGTGTCTATATTCCTTATAGTTGAAAAATTATAAATTAAGATTAGTATTGAATAAAACATTATTTTTTTCATTTTCATTAGTGGGATTATTTATCTCTCTTAAACATTTATTAGATCTATGCCCCTCTCCTTTATACTTGAAGTATCTCTCAGTTCCCTTGAGATAGTTTTGGGGATGCATATTCTTACACTTATGACATATGGGTAGTTGAGTTCTCTTTCCTCCGTGAGATTATCTATTAACACTCCTTATTGAATCTCAATTTTTTATTTTTATTTTCTTCCCCTCATGACCATTCAAGTAAAAATATATATTTCTCAAACATAAGGGTACATTGGGAAATATTTTTTTACTTTCAATGTCTCGAATAGCTACTGATTTTTTAACATTCAACTTTTTCCTACTAGTGAAATAGACAACCTTAAATTCAGAAAAGGGGATAAGAATATAGTTTTATGATGAAATACATAAGATGTTTTACTCATATTCCATGATTATATCTTATTTCTTTTTCTTCAATCTAATGAACACTATCCATATTTTATGATAGAGATTTCATAGAAATTATTAATTGAAAAAATATTCCTTAATCCATCATATTTTCTAGAATTAGTTTCCTCCTTGGGATTTGTGTTCCTGATCAGTGTCCACCTCAGATAATCTCCTCATTGAGATGATATATAGAATGTATGGATTTATATTTCTCATAGAATTGGAGGAATCAAAATAACTTTCCAATGGTTTTAATCCATGGTTCAGTGACTTTTGGATCATAAGATTTTTGGAAATTTAGATTCCATTTTCATATAATATATTTGATGGAAACTCACTGTTTCTATATAGAAAATGGGTATGACATGTGATTAATGTTATTATTCATAAAATGAGTTATTTAATCCATTAAAACTATAATTTTCTCTTTTCTAGATCTTATAAGGTTATGCAGGTCATTTGGTAATTAAATATATTTCATATCACATTGGATTTTGAAATGAATCCTTATATTATCCACTATAAAATAAAACAATGTAAGAAATGTTATGGATGAAAATAATCTGAAAATTAATATAAAATGGAAACAATGATCATAGATAGAAATAAATATATAATTACAATACATATCCTAAAAGATGAGTTACTATGTTTCAAACAAGGTTAACAATAATAATTTCTTTATTTAGTTATCTAACCTAAAAATTCTTTCAATTTCATCATAAATGTTCGGAAAGTGTTTCAGAAAATTCTAAATCATGTCCACAAAAAGTTCCAAACTAGTTGTTCAGTTGGGTACATTTTTTATTCACAAGGTATATTTCCAGTTAATAATTAAGAATTGATTTCATTTATTTACCCCTAGGTATATCTGTACCCGATCCAGAACCACATGTAGTATCCTGATAGTAATTTCATTATTTGGATACTAACTACTATATACTTTACCAATTTTTTAGGATTCCTTGTTATATATATAATTCTCTCTATGGTTTCATAAGAATCTATTCGTTTCTCAATCCCCAAAAAACTAAACATTTATTTGATACCAACTATAGTGACTGAAGTCCCTTACATATATTATTACATGATTTATGAAATAAATATCCAATAATAACAACCTAGAGATTGAAGGGGATTTTTTCTTTGTTAGTAAAGGTTCATAGTATATAAAAAAGATGAATAATATATAGAACATTTATTTTATACCCTATAATGAGCACATAAACCCCATTTAGATCATAAAATTACACAGGATAACTAGGGTAATACATAAATAAATTGGTTGGAAAAAAAATCCAAGTAATGGAATAAATATGATGAAAAATCAAATCATATGAATATAAATAAAATTTTATTATATTATAATAGGAAAGGTACATTAATAATCATGTTAATTCATGACATAAGCGTACAATAAACATAATATAAAGTAATCTTAAGAATGTGTCAGAAATATAAAACTAAACATAATATTAATTCAAGGATAACATTTAATAGAACCTCACACTGTTGATGGAGTCCCATAATTAATTAGTTTTACTTCATAATATCATATATGTCATCTCATGAGAAATAAACATTAACTGATTCATTGAATGGATATCTATTCACATCCATTATAACAAGAATCTGCATATGTTATCAATGTATGAAAATTGAACAGTAGTCATAAGAATCAAAAAAAAACATTTAAAAGAAATGGATTACATATTCTTATCTTAAAACATTTCTAAATGGAATATCATATTAAATTACATTAAATAAGGGAATAAAATATTTTCATACATTAATATATAAATAATTAATGATAGTAAATTAAAATTATTTTCATGTGAATTGAATATATAATAATGATTAGAGAAATTATATTGGAAATGTTATATTAAAGTGGGGTTTTAAAAAATGGGATAAATAATCCTTAAAGAGTGTAAGGGAATAATAATTTACATAAAAATAATATTGGGTTGAATTTTTTCCTAAAAAATGAGTGTTTTTAGAAACCATGTAATGTTTAGTAAAATTCATTGAGTAGTACAATAAATATGGATTGAAAAAAGAAAATGTTCCTTTAAATGGAAATGTTTAACAAAAGAAATTGAGAAGGTAACCTTTAAAACATGTTTATCCCCATAAATTAAATGTCAATTAAATAAGTTATATATGTTATAGGCACAAATATTGAATATATGAAAATTAAATTAGAATAATATTGTGATAAAGTGAGGTGAAGAGAGAGAAATCATAACAAAAAAAATAATGCGGTTCAAATAGATATGTTACATTAAGACCATAATTATTCTTTACATGCACTTAACAACCTAGATAATAATATTATAATTACAAAATAAATTATTAAAAACATAATTAAACAATATTTTATTTATTATTTAGATGTTATTTTATTTTAGAGCCATATAATTGAGATAATTTGTTAGTAATTATTGTTAAGAGGACGTTCATTTCCAGGTTCCAAGATTTGATTAATTTGTGGTTAATTATTTATATTCTTAAAATAATTGACTAGACCTCCACATGGGAAATGAAATGATCTTAATAACCTTCTAGAAAATTATTTATTCCAAAATATCTATATTTTATGACATTGGGATGTTTAATTCATTAAAAAATTATCTTTACACGGTTAGTTTATTTAGGTAGTTTTACTGACCGTAAAGAACTAGAATATTTTTGTTAAATTAAAATATAAATTATACATTAAAGAGAAATAAATAATTTTTATTATAATTTTTATTATTATATTTATAAATTATGTTTCTTTTATTACAATTATTTAACATGGTGGAGCAAAAGGAAGTACATTGTTTCTAGAGTTGGTGAACCTACCATAATTTGATCAACATTGTCATTTTAGAATCAACTAAGGGGAGGGTAGAAAATTGATTTCCCAATATAATAATTACATATCATAATTTATTATAAATATTTTACTATGTTAATTTTTAGTTGAAACATATAGATGTGGTATAAGAAAAATTAAATTAAATTTAGTTTTCCAGATAATTTGCCTCTTCTTGTGGTTGTCTCTGCATAGGATACCACATAAGGATTCATTGAATCATATTTGGTGATACCTAAATCACTAATACATGGTTGAAAATATTAATATTATATTTTTTCATAAATTTTTAAATTTATATGGATTATAATTTGTGAGGATAAGGGGAGTTAAGGGATGATGTCCATAAGGGGGAGAGGGTGTGTTTTGAATATAATATTCATTAGTGTATTGTTTTTTCTCAAGAGAATAAATAGTAATGAATATTTTGTAAATATATATAGATTTATACATTTTATTTATATATAATGGGTTCTTGCATAATCTCATATTCTATACATCATATATTTAACTTTTAATGTCAAATAGGGAAATTTTGTTAAATTTTACTATTCACCAAAAATACTGTTATTCTAGAAAAAATAACATAAACTCACTATAACCATTATTTGACATGTAAATTCCAAAAATAAAATCATTTTTTTTGAAATAAGTTATATATATATATATGATAAGATTAAATTTTAAATAAAATACTTATTCATTTGAATAATACTAGTTTTAATATTATGATCAATATTCTAACTCATTGAATAATTAATTACTGTCTCAAAAAATTATATTATAATTATAATAAGACAACATATTTTGTATAAAAAATTAAAATAAATATTATTTATATTATTTATATTATTTATATTATTTATATTTGATGAGCCATCTGGAAGATTGTTGAATTCTTTCTATGATTGTTGTTTTAATAATTACAAATCATCAATTACTTAATCCGGTTGGATTTCTCCTACACATAATCACAATCTCTTAATGAATCTGTGTATATTGGTTGGATCATGTTTTTATATCTTTGTTATTGATTTAAAAGTATTCTGGAAGCCCTCTGGATCAAAGGACAACGGTCGCACCGATCCATATCAAAGGACAATGGTCGCACCGATCCATATCAAAGGACAACGGTCGCACTGATCCATATCAAAGGACAAATGTCTCACCGATGCTGATCAAATGAGTCATCGAAGATGTCTCACTGATGATGATCAAATGAGTCACCGAAGATGTCTCACCGATGCTGATCAAATGAGTCACCGAAGATGTCTCATCGATGCTGATCAAATGAGTCACCGAAGATGTCTCATTGATGCTGATCAAATGAGTCACCGAAGATGTCTCACCGATGCTGATCGAATGAGTCGCCGAAGATGTCTCACCGATGCTGATCAAATGAGTCACCGAAGATGTCTCACCGATGCTGATCGAACGAGTCACCGATGATATCTCACCGATTCTGATTGAATGAGTCACTGAAGATGTCTCACCGATGTTAATGACCCACTAATCACTTGACACACTGATAGTCATAAACAGCTGTTTGAATTTCTTTATATTTATTTAATCTAACCAATTGTCATATTAGAGATATTTTAAATGCTCTGTCATTTATTTAATGTGTGTTGTTGGATGTCAGGGAACCGTACCTCGTACCTGCAAAAAGAAATCATTTCCTTTGCCGGAGTACGTGCTTTAAATAAAGGAAGGATGTGCTACTGACAAAAAAGAACAAGAAGAAGATGTGAGATATACATAGAAAGACAGACAGACCACAAGGTGTGCTGAAAAGAACAACCGGGTGTGAATGAAAATAGACGACTGAACTTACATGAGGAAGTCTTTCATCAATTCAAACCAGTGAAGAGCTGAGAACGAGATCATAAAACAAGAACTTCATCGACTACTTCTTCTCCATCTCTGAACCTGGAAGTCAAGAAAATAGACGATACTCTGTTTTCCAGAAAAAAAACCCGAAGAGGACTCAGAGCGAATTCTGATCAATCAAAGGAGTCCAGAACTACATGACAAATCACTAGAGCCATTCCTAAACTCTAAATATTTGCTCTGTGATTTATCCTTTTACATATTGAGTAGTGTGTGTTATCTGTTTTACACACACACTGTCTCCTGTACTCTAACTGGAGGATTTGTAAATCCTCACTCAATACTCTTACATCTTTTATTTCCCACTGGGATAGTGGTAGAGGTCGTGTGACCTGGACAGCTGGTTGCTGTTGTTATCCCCAATCCAGGGTGTGGATCATCTTTTTATAAACGCTTTTGAGAGGACTAAGTCTCGGCTTGAGACTGAACCTCTTGGTTATATCTGCTGTGATATATCTTTAAAAGTTAGTCTTTTATTCCGCTGCTAATCTCTTTAAAACCAAAACTCTTTTAAAGTCACTTTTATAATTAAATTCGCAAGTGTTTATATCAGTTGTAAATTAGTAAGTTGGTTTCAAAAGTTAATCAACCTTTCTGTTTTGATTAACTGGGAAATTATCAATCCCTCGAGAACCCAATCGAACCCTTACTTTGATATAAATTCACTATAGTTTAATTCCGTTTTTTATTTGGGGGTTTTAAGACAAGTTTTTTTTAAACAAGAATTTTAATTGGAACTCACTTCACCCCCCTCTTGAGTATCCACTCTGACCAACAATTGGTATCATAGGTAGCATTTAATATTTTCTAAAAGTTTTATTTTAACTGTGATTTTAGTTTTATTTTAATGTTCTTAAAATTTCTGTTATTTCTAAATTTTTATCTCTATAAAAGTTTTGCCTTAAGTAAGCTATCATGGATAATAGAGTTGAAGGTGTTTCTACCAATATACCACCATTTTTCAATGGCACTAACTATGCTCAGTGGAAAATCAAGATGAAAATTCATTTAGAAAGCATGGGTTTTGATATTTGGACTTCTATAGAATCTGAATATAAAATTCCTACTACTGTTAGAACTACTTGGAATGAAGCTACTAAGACAGCCTACAATAATAATTGTAAAGCTATGAATGCTTTATACTGTGCTCTAGGAGATGAGGAATTTAATAGAATATCTGCCTGTAAAACTGCATATAAAATTTGGGATACCTTAGCTGTTTCTCATGAAGGAACAACTAATGTTAAGGAGATGAGATTGAACACTTATACTATTAAATATAATAATTTTTAGATGAATCGTGATGAACCCATTTTTGAGATGTATCTCAGGTTCAATGAAATTGTCAACACAATGACTTCTCTGGGAAAGGATGTTCCAGCAAAGGAACAAATCATGAGAATTTTGAGATGTCTACCTTAAAGATGGAGAGGAACCTCTGTCTCCATTAGAGAATAATGTGACATTGGTGAACTACCAATCAAGTAACTAATTGGAATGTTGATGATGTATGAAGATGAACTCAATGTGAACAAATAAGAAGATGATGAACCTAGAAGGAAGTTTATTTCCTTCAAAACTACAACCTCAAAGAATAAGGATAAGGAAAAGCTTCAAGCTATCAATGAAAGTTCAAGCTGTGAAGACAGTGAGAGTGACTCTGACAGTGATGCTGAGATGACTCACATTGCTAGAAGGTTTAAGAAATTTTATAGGAAGAAGAAGTTTTTCAGAAAGTCAAACTAAAAAGGTAAGTATGACAACAAGGGACATTGGAAAAAGGATTGGAAGAAATCTGACAAATCAGATGAAGTTGTCTGCTATGAGTGAAAAAGGAAGGGACACATAAAAGTAGACTGTCCAAAGCTGAAATACAAGAAGAAGTATGAATACAAGGATAACAAGTATAAGAAAGCCATGAAGGCTACATGGAGTGCTTCTGAGGATAGTTCTAGTGAATCTGAAGTTTCTGAAACTGAACACAGAAACAAGGAAAACATGTGTTTTATGACAAACACTTTTGAGGTAACTTCAGAAACTCCTGCTTCTAATTCATATTATTCTGGAGATGATTCTGAGTGTGATAACATGTCTAAATCTGAACTGTTTGAATATTGTGATATGTTAGAAGAAACCTATAATGAGCTAAAAGACAAATACAAAGTTTTAAAGAAACAATATGCTTTAACTGTTAAACATAAATCTGATCTTGTTATTGAAATGGAAAAGAATGCTCAGTTGCTTAAAGAGAACACTGAACTAAAATTATCCAATGAGCAACTCAAGAAAAACTTATAGAAATTTACAAATTGTAAAGATACTCTTACTCAGATGCTAGGTAAGAAAATAGCACCAAGATACACTACTGGTATAGGATACCAACCTGGAAAAAGGAAGATTACCAAAACTAGATTCATTCCTAAATCTGGACAGAATTTAGCTGGCTCTGGAACTTCGTATGCTTCAACGAGTTATATTCATAGTTATGGATCTAATAAGGTTTATCGTTCCAAATCTGTTGATTCTAGAAATTCTATGAGACCCATTAGGCAAATTTGGGTACCTAAAGTATTATTGGCTAACCTGTCTGGATCCAAGAAGATCTGGGTACCAAAATCATATCCTGTCTAAATCTGTTTTGTAGGAAACCTGCTTAAAGAGATCATGTAAAAAGACCTAGTACATGGACAGTGGATGTTCAAGACATATGTCAGGATACTTCTCATGCTTTAAAAGCTTAGTCAGAGTTGATGGAAGTTTTGTCACCTTTGGTGATAATTCTAAAGGGAAAATCATCAGCTTAGGCCAGATTGGTAACACTGACTCAGCATTAATTTCTAAAGTTTTATTTGTTGATGGACTTAAATAAAATTTGTTAAGTATTTCTCAGATATGTGATGATGGTTTTTACGTTAAATTTGAAAATGATTCTTGCAATGTTTTTAATTCTAAAAATGCTTTGTTGTTTTCTTCTTTATGAAATGAAAACATTTATGCTGTCGATTTAAATTCTTTAGCTAAGCAAAATATTACTTGTTTAAATGCTTTTCATAAAGAGTCTTGGCTTTAGAACAGGAGATTAGGACACTGCAATGTGCATTCACTTAGAAAACTTTTCTAGGAAGAACTTAGTTAGAAACCTACCCAAACTTGAATTTCCAGCAGACAAAGTTTGTAATCCCTGTAAAAAGGGAAAGCAACACAAAGTTTCTTTTAAATCAAAGAAAGAAGTGTCAACATCTCAACCTCTCGAGTTGGTTCACATGTATTTATTTGGACCTTCTATAGTTTCTAGTTTAAATGGGAAGCATTATGTCTATGTTCTTGTAGATGACTTTTCTAGATATACTTGGGTATACTTTCTAGCTCACAAAATTGAAGCTTGTTGTTACTTTGTTAAGTATTCCAAGTCTGTAGAGAACCTTAGTGGACTTAAGATTAAAACCCTGAGAAGTGATCATGGTCGTGAGTTTGAAAATCATGAGTTTGAATCTTACTGCTCACATAGTGGCTATAGTCACAATTTCTGTGCCCCTAGGACACCTCAACAGAATGGTGTAGTAGAAAGGAGGAATAGAACCCTGCAAGAAATTTCTAAAACTATGCTTAATGAGTATGACCTACCCGTTTACTTTTGCGCTGAAGCTGTAAATACAGCTTGTTATATTGTTAATAGAGTGTTGATCAGACCTGTTCTTAAGAGGACCCCTTATGAGTTATGGAACCATAGGAAACCTAAGGTTAACTACTTCAATGTTTTTGGCTGCAAAGTCTTTATTCTTAATACTAAAGATAATCTTGATAAGTTTTCATCCAAGAGTGATGAAGTAATTTTTCTAGGTTACTCAACTTCTAGTAAAACCTATAGAGTTTTCAATAAGAGAACCAAATGTGTGGAAGAATCTGTTCACATCAAATTTGATGAAATTGATCCACATGAACCTAAGACCTCTCTCAAAAATCTTGAAGATGATCTCTCTGGTTTGAACCTTAATGATAAAAATAGTGGACCTGTAGTTAAAACATCCAGTTCTGGATATTTTCCAGACCCAACTTCTGTTGAACCTCAACCTGTAGATGAACCTGAAATCTCGAGCCCTACCTTTTCTAGACCAACTAGAATTCTAAAGAATCATCCCTTAGATGCTGTTGTAGGAAATCTTGATAGAGGGACACAGACTAGAGCTTTTCTTAGAAATCAGGTTGAACATCAAGCCTTCTTGTCATAGCTAGAACCTAAAAATATCAATGATGCTATCAATGATGAATCTTGGGTAATGGCTATGGAAGAGGAACTAAATCAATTTGAATGAAACAAAGTCTGGAAATTAGTAGAAAGACATAAGGACACTATCACCATAGGCACAAAATGGGTGTTTAGAAACAAAGTTGATGACTCTGGAAACATCATTAGAAACAAAGCTAGGCTAGTTGCACAAGGTTACAATCAAGAAGAAGGAATTGACTATAAGGAAACCTTTGCACCTGTAGCTATATTAGAGGCTATTAGGATCTTACTTGCTTATGCATCACATATAAATTTCAAGTTATATCAAATGGATGTGAAAAGTTCTTTTCTAAATGGTTTTATTGTTGAATATGTTTTTGTAGAACAACCACCTGGTTTTTCAAATCCTCATTTTCAAAATCATGTTTTTAAACTTTCTAAAGCTTTATATGGTTTAAAACAAGCTCCAAGAGCTTGGTATGAAAGACTTTCAAACCATCTTATTTCAAAAGGATTTTTAAAAGGAATTGATGATCCCACTCTTTTCATAAAAATAATTTCAAAAGATGTATTGATTGTACAAATTTATGTTGATGATATTATTTTTGGATCTTCTAAAAATTCTTTATGTACTGAATTTTTATAGGTTATGCAAACTGAGTCTGAAATGAGCTTAATGGGAGATCTTAAGTATTTTCTTGGTTTTCAAAATTTTCAAAATAAAGATGGAATTATTCTAAATCAAAGTAAAGATACTAACGATTTATTAAAACGTTTTGGATTGGATAGTATTAAGGAAAGGGATATACCAATGAGTACCACCTATAAATTGGATATTGATGAAACTGGTAAACCAGTAGATCAAACTAATTACAGATGTATGATTGGGAGTTTAATTTATCTTACTGCTATTCGACCACATATTATGTTCAGTGTATGTATGTGTGCTAGATTTCAAGCTAATCCTAAAGAATCACACTTACTGGCTGTTAAAAGTATTTTAAAATATCTTAATTATACCGTGAATTTGAGTTTGTTTTATCCAAAAGGACAATCATTTGACCTAACTAGTTATTCAGATGCTGACTTTTTTGGATGCATGTTAGATAGGAGAAGCACATCTGGAACATGTCATTTACTTGGAAAATTGCTAGTATCATGGTGAAGTAAGAAACAGAACTCAGTTGCATTGTCTACTGCTGAAGCAGAATACATCGCTATTGGTAGTTGTTGTGCACAGATTCTATGGATGAAACACACCTTATTGGACTATGGATTTGATTTTAAACAAGTTTCAATTAACAGTGACAATACTAGTGCGATCAACATATCTAGGAACCCTGTGTCTCACTCTAGGACTACGCACATTGATATCAGACATCAATTTCTAAGAGATCATTGTCAAAAAGGTGATATTTCTCTAGAATTTATTAGTTTTGAACATCAATTAGATGATATTTTTACAAAGAATGAATTTTATTAAACAAGAATTGTGTATGATCGATCTGTGAAACTGATCTGTGAAACCGATCTGTGAAACCGATCTGTAAAACTGATCTGTGAAACTGATCTGTAAAACTGATCTATGAAACTGATTTGTGAAACTGATCTGTGAAACTGATCTTTGAAACTGATCTGTGAAACCGATCTGTGAAACTGATCTGTGAAACCGATCTGTGAAACTGATTTGTGAAATTGATCTGTGAATCTGATCTGTGAAACTGATCTGTGAAACTGATCTGTGAAACTGATATGTGAAACTGATCTGTGAAACTGATCTGTGAAACAGTTTTATTTATATATTACTTCTTATTTTGTGATTAATTAACTACTCTTATCTTTATTATGGGAACCCTAAATGATGAAATAAATGATACACAACTATTCCTATTCCCCAAACCATCGACCTCTCATTTCTTTCCCGCCAAACCTTATTTCCTCTCTTCTCCACCACTTCAAACCTTCGAACTCCTACTTTCCCCAGAATCATCAAATGGCTAAGCAGAAGACACCGAGAAAAGGATCAGAAAGTCCTGAACCTTCAAAGTGTGCTCAAGGAAAGTCGAGTAGTACCACTCAATGATCAGTAAATCCGAACCTGTAAACTCGGATTGTTGCTGTAGAAAATGAAGTTAGCCCCGCCTGGCTTTTGACAAGTAAGTCGCTTTTATTACAAGTTTTAGATTCGCAAGGATGGAAAGCCTGGTTCTCAGAAAACACTCGTGTATACTACCCAAAGCTAGTGCATGAGTTTTATATAAATCTGTATGTTACTTTAGATGGTGTCGAGGCTGCCAGAATGTCTTCGGTAGTGAAAGGAAAGAAAATGTCTTTTTCGTCAAAACAATGGGCTGAATGTTTGAATGTACCCCATGAGGGTCGGTATGAGGATTATGCTGGAAACATTCGTCCAACCACTGAATATTTCTCTTATGAGTTAGCATTAGTTCTTTTGACTAGAAATAGAGAGTCAAGGAGAATCATATCATCAGAGCTGGATGGTGAATGTAGACTTCTCTTTAAGTTTATTCAGCACCAAATTTGATCTAGGAAAAAAGATTTTGCTGTTGTAAGATACCAGGATGTTTTTCTGTTTTTTTACTAAAGACCCATAAGAAGATCAATTTGTGTAGATATCTAACGGTGCACATAGCTGGAATGGTTAAACCTTCTAAGAAAGCCACTGCCCTATTATATCCCAAAATGATCTCTACTATGTTAAATAGTCTGGAATGTGTTGATGAAGCTGATGAGGTAGCTTAATCTGATAGTGCTTTTTATATTAACAAAGAAATTTGTAAACGGATGAAAATAAACTAGAACCCATGGAAAAAATGCAGGGTTACTAAAGAGGACAAGTTGTATGAATCCTACAATCCCACTGTTCATGGAAAGAGGCCGAACAGTTTGAGAGACCCTGGTTTGAAATCAGATGAGGAACCAATTTATTCTGATGATGAAGAAGAAGTAAATGCTGAAAGGAATAAAGACACTGAAGATTCTGGTAAACAATGGATAGAAGACGCTAAAACAGAAGAAGGAAGTATGTCACCTCCTGATTATAGGAGTGATCCTGATACTGTGAGTCCTAAGAGAAGAATAGACTTTGGACCTGCCAGTCCACCTTTAACCTTACCTGAATCAGAACAAGTTCTTGGTGATGATGAAGCTAGTGACACTGAAGTATCTGATAGTGACGTTTCTCTGAAGAATGGAAATGAGAATGGTGATGATGATGATGATGATAATGATGATGATGGTGATAACCGACCGGTGGATGGTCTTGTTGTACCTCCAACGGAAACACATCAAACTGTACCAGAAACAGATGCCAATTGCAAGAGAGAATCTCTTAAAAACAGTGGAAAAGAAAGTTATGATAAACCAAAATATACTCTATGTGCTGCTGTCTGGGATGATTACTTTGGTTTTGTTGTTTTGGGTTTAGAGTATTCTGAGGAAGAAGAAGAAGAATCAGAATCTACTATGGTTATGATGGAAAGCCAACCAGTTGGGGCAAGGTCTTCTCATGTTGTTGATGCTGCTGGTGTTCATATACATAGTTCTACTGTCTCTCAGTTTGATTTTGACAAGTTCAAAAGGGAGTTGCTTACTGCTATGAGAGACACAGTCAGAGATGAAATTTAAAATGCTATTAAGCCAGACCTGGCCAATACTGGTGAGTTTATTGGCAGAAACATAGCCTCTCTAAATCCAGTTCTAAAGGATCTATAATCTGGGTTAGCTTCTTTATCCTACGAATTTATATCCACCATCTCTGTTATGATGGAAGTGTTGAGAAATCTGATTGAACATCTTAAGAAGTCTGATCTGAGAAAGTTGAAGGCTGAGATAACTCAAGATAGTTGCTCAAGCCAGTACTGCCAAAGTAACCAAGATCACTACTCGTGAGCTAGAGGCTCTAAAGAAGTTTGTGCATGATGAATTGGCCGCCATTAGGCAAGTTATTGATTTGGACTCATTGAGGAAGATGAAGGAGCACAGTGATCACATTCATAATATGGTAACAGTATATTCAGTAGATGCCACTAAATCTGAGAGAGAGATCAAGGAAAAGGTTCATCACTACTTTTCAAAAATCTATACCAATCATGAGATGACAGCGAATTTCAAAGTGTTAGCTAAAAATCTGAGACTACCTCCAGTCACACAAGCTTTCAAGACACAAGTTTGACAGTTACAAGATTTTACTCCAACCGTGGAACGGTTCATGTAAAATAAGGATGATTTTGAGAAGGCTATGCAGTATGGTGCAGAAGTTATTCAGAATTTCATAAATCTTTTGAAGCCTTATCTGAATGCACAAGCCACTGTCGTTGTGCTTCCTACTGTTGACCCTCTCGGTGCCTCTGATGTTGTTCCAAATCAGATATCTGTTGCTCAAGCTCTCTCTAAACACTGACCAGTTCCTCAACAATCTGCTCAACCAGCTCCTACAGCTCCACAGCAAATCCTAGTGGCCTCCTCTCCTCCAACCTCCAGAGTCATCTTACCACCATTTCAAATTCGCCAAGTTCAACCTTCATCCAGGCTTTTCAACTTACCCACCATTAATCCGTCCGACAAGGAAAAAGCCCCGTTACACCCCCATAAATAGTTGTGCATTGTTGGTGATAGGGTGAACCCTGTTGTGATTGTACTGTGATGTCTTATGAACTTTATTCTGTCTTCATTTTATTCTCACTACTTACATCTTTTAATCTCTTCTTTATCTGTTTTCCCTCCTTTTTGATTATCCCAAAGGGGGAGAAATCTGTATATCTATGGATCCATGGGAGATATGGGGGAGATGGGAGAAATCTGTATATCTATGGATCTATGGGAGATATGTGGGAGATTCATCTCTAAAGGGTGAGATCTATATCTTTTTATGGCAATGCTTGCATAAGTATTTAAAGGCCTAATTTCAGGGGGATACTTAAATCTCATTATGTTTTTGTATTCTTATTATGCCTTATTATTGATGATATCTTATATTTATTAATGGCTAAGTTTTGTGATTAGTTAATATTTTTGATTATCAAAAAGGGGGAGATTGTTGACCCCTTTGGAAGATTGTTGAATTCTTTCTATGATTGCTGTTTTAATAATCACAAATCATCAATTACTTAATCCGGTTGGATTTCTCATATACATAATCACATTCTCTTAATGAATCTGTGTATATTGGTTGGATCATGTTTTTATCTCTTTGTTATTGATTTACAAGTATTCTGGATGTCCTCTGGATCAAAGGACAGCGGTCGCACCGATCCATATCAAAGGACAACGGTCGTACCGATCCATATTAAAGGACAACAGTCGCACCGATCCATATCAAAAGACAAATGTCTCACCGATGCTGATCAAATGAGTCACCGAAGATGTCTCATCGATGCTGATCGAATGAGTCACTGAAGATGTCTCACCGATGCTGATCCAATGAGTCACCGAAGATGTCTCACCGATGCTAATCAAATGAGTCACCGAAGATGTCTCACTGATGCTGATCAAATGAGTCACGGAAGATGTCTCACCGATGCTGATCTAATGAGTCACCGAAGATTTCTCACCGATGCTGATCGAATGAGTCACCGAAGATGTCTCACCGATGCTGATCGAATGAGTCACCCAAGATGTCTCACCGATGCTGATTGAATGAGTAACTGAAGGTGTCTCCCCGATGATGATGACCCACCGATCACTTGACACACTAATAGTCATAAACAACTGTTTGAATTTCTTTATCTTTATTTAATCTAACCAACGGTCGTATTAGGAATATTTTAAATGCTCTATCATTTATTTAATGTGTGTTTTTGGATGTCAGGGAACCGTACCTCATACCTGCAAAAAGAAATAATTTCCTTTGCCGAAGCATGTGCTTGAAATAAAGGAAGGATGTTCTACTGATGAAAAATAACAAGATGAAGAAGTGAGACATACATAGAAAGACAGACAGACCACCAGGTGTGCTGAAAAGAACAACCGGGTGTGAATGCAAAGAGACGACTGAACTTACATGAGGAACTCTTTCATCAATGCAAACCAGTGAAGAGCTGAGAACGAGATCATAAAACAAGAACTTCATCGACTACTTCTTCTCCATCTCTGAACCTGTAAGTCAAGGAAAAAGACGATACTCTGTTTTCCCGACGAAAACCAGAAGAGGACTCAGAGCGAATATTGATCAATCAAAGGAGTCCAGAACTGCACGACAAATCACTAGAGCCATTTCTAAACTCTAAATATTTTCTCTGTGATTTATCCTTTTACATATTGAGCAGTGTGTGTTATCTGTTTTACACACACACTGTCTCCGGTACTCTAACTGGAGGATTTGTAAATCCTCACTCAATACTCTTACATCATTTATTTCCCACTGGGATAGTGGTAGAGGTCGTGTGACCTGGACAGCTGCTTGCTGTTGTGTATGTTCCCACGAATAACTGTGGTAGAGGTCTTGGACCTGGACAGCTGGTTGCTGTAGTTATCCACGATCCAGGGTGTGGATCATCTTTTTATAAAAGCTTTTGAGAGGACTAAGTCTCGGCTTGAGACAGAACCTCTTGGTTATATCTATTGTGCTATATCTTTCAAAGTTATTATTTTATTCCGCTGCTAATCTCTTTAAAACCAAAACTATTTTAAAGTCACTTTGATAATTAAATTTTCAAGTGTGTATATCTGTTGTAAATCAGTAAGTTGGTTTCAAAAGTTAATCAACCTTTCTGTTTTGATTAACTGGGAACTAATCAACCGCTTGAGAACCCAACTGAACCCTTACTTTGATATAAATTCACTACAATTTAATTCCATATTTTATTTGGGGGTTTAAAGACATGTTTTTTTTAAACAGAAATTTTAATTGGAACTCAATTCACCCCCCTCTTGAGTATCCACTCCGACCCACAATATTTATCATAAAATTATAAATAAAACATATATGTATTAAAAAAATGAAAACACTTATTTTATCTTCTTTAAAATCATCATTTCCTTGTACGATGACATTAATTTTCTATGATTTCATTTTATAAGGTAACATAATATTATTTTATAATTAAATATGTGAGGTTACTATTTTAATGGTCAGATTACTATTCCTACCACTCATATTAGTATTCCAATAGTAATTTTTGTAAGGATTATTTTGGTTTCATAACTTATATTAATGTGTCATATTTCATTCATTTTTTATTAAATTTTATTTTATATCAAGGTTATATATATTAAAATGGTCAAAATGAATGTTTCATTAACAATATTATTCTTTATTTCTATAATGGTTTTTGTGAGTGTGATCTTTATAGGGGATCATGCATATCAAAATTTTAATATTATAGTTATCTTATTTTATATTCTTCATCTCATTGTAATAATTTGACATATTATATATATATATATATATATATTAATTTTTAAAAGTAATTTCTAATTAAAAATAATAAAATATTTCTAGTTTTCATTATGTGTTTCATGTGCTTTAAACAATACAAAATTACAAAATATGACACACTTATATAATCAGTAGGGGAAAATCAATTCATAAAAATTTGTGACTATTACCTGATGGTTGTTTCATATCCATTGACACATGTTATGGAAAAAAATAAAACTATATACATTACCAAACACATCAAAAGAAATACAAAATTTTATCTATGTCTATTATGCGACAGAATCTCACTCATATACGAATCATCTAATCATTTAATCATAGAGTAAAAAAAATTAAAAAAAAATTGTGCTCTATTTCACCAAATAATAGAATTAATAAATTCTATTTTTCACCTAGAGTTATAAATCAATTATTTTGGGATTCAGATTTTTTTTACCAATGTGAGGAAGAAATTCACTTAATGGGATTGGGTTAATTCAAAAATTGTTTTCAGTAAATATTTTACTGAAATTCCCTATATTAAAATGGATAGATATTTATGTCGGTTCAAAAAATGAAGACAAGATATTTTGGTGATATGAAAAATATATTACGTGGATTGAATTTTTTTCCACTTGATTAACCATTGACCCCAAAAGAAAGGTTTCTCACTTCACTAGTGTCCAAAAAAAAATTCTTTAAATGAATTTATAAATTCAACATATTAATAACTTTTAGAAAATATAATTAATCGCCTTAAAATAGTGGTAGGGATTAGTGAATCTAAACGGTGTAATGAAATTATCGATGAGAAAATTTAAATGGTTTTTAACTCCCTGAGTTTATCTAAAAAATAAAATGGGAAGAACATTAAACTACACATATATAGAATATGTTCATATAAATAATCCTAGAATTTAACTAAAAGAAATAGTGAAATTTTTTATTCTGCTTAAAATAAGTGAATCTCTTTAATGAATATTGAAGTGGTTTTAGGAGGCCAATCAATTTGATGGTTGAGAAAAAGTATTCCCTCATTCCTCCCCCAATGATCTAGTGTTTCAACTACTAGGAACAAAGACACTATTAATCTCAATTCACTAATTGAAGGGTTTTTAAAATAACTGATGATGAAAACATCCCAAAATTGGAATACAGAAGATATTATATTAGGACTAATATTGAGTGTGGTCATGAAAATTAATTGGTGATCTGTATATTTGTTATTAATTCAATAATATTGAATATCTAATTTCATTTAATTTCTATATATTTTTTCAAATTATTCATGTTCTCTAGAAATATTCAAATACAACCATTATACAGAGGAGTTAATGTAATAGAGGAATAACTATGTAGAGGAATCATTGAATATCATGTATATAAATCCACTCTATGAAAAACTTTTACGTTGAATTTTCTTATATATCTAGTTATTCAACCTATGCTAGAATTTGATTTAGTACTCAGAATATACTATTTTTACTTATATAATGATAATATCAACATTAGAGAGAAGTAAATCACTTTCCATATCACAATATGTACTATTATTCTATAAAATTGGAATGTGTATTATGAATCTACACTAGAAGCTCATTATAATGCATGGAAATTATTATATTATCAATAAGAATATCTTTCTCAAATTATTTAGGAAAGGAAAAGGATTATCCATGAGTATAGAATCATAATTAATTTTGATTGTGAGGTGGAGTTCTAAACATATTTTATATATGGAACTCATACCATAACAATAAATACCTAAAAATGGATCTTATTAGATTGGAATTTTTAAAAATTAAACTACAATAATTTTTTGAAAATGGTTTTACATTCCTCAACACTTACCCAATGGGTTCTCCAATTCCATTATATGAGAAAAATGATGGTTTAATACATATAAAGAAATATTATCATGATATTAGCAATGTCATGATAAACAAATGTATTCTATTTCAGGGATTGATGAATTTTATGAACAACTGCATGGGAATCAATAATTATCTATTGTCCATCATTGATCGGTATATCATTAATTGATGGAGAAAATGCATGATATCCCCAAAACTGCCTCATTTAAAAGATATTGACATAATGAGTTCATAGTGGTTTCATTGTGACTCAATAATGCTCTAGAAAAATTAATTTACAAAATGTATATATCATTTAAAAATTATATTTTTGTGGTATTTATGAATTATATTATCATGTATTCCAAACTCAATGCTGAGAGTGACGAATATTTCATAATTATATAAATAATTTGTCAAAATAGAGAAAATTATAATAACTGTTACTTATAGATATAAAAAAGTCACATTCATGGGAAATGATATATCATGAAAAGGGATACATTTTCATCCATAAAAGACTTTGATATTATATTAATATAACAAAAGGATAAATGTTATATATATCCACATTTTCAACAGTTTAGCTTGGTACTATCAGCAGTCTTTGAGAAATTTGAGTGGCATGTGAGAGATTATACCCCCACTGAGAAGGGTTGAATCTATGGTAATAAAAAACAATAAATCAAACCTACTATATGATTACTATCACTGGTAATTATGAATATAAATTATTACTAACGTCCTTATGAAGAGATATTCCATGATATAGAACATGCGTGGACACATGGGTTTTTAAAAAAAGTTCACTCAACCACATTATCATATAGAAAATCCATTGTAATTTTTTTAATACCACTACTCATATTATAAGTTATTATATTTGGAACATGGTAAATATTAAGAGGATTATCATGAACCCCAATCTAAAAGATCAAATTTAACAACCCATCCCACAGGGCCCAGACGTGACTACCTGAAACCCGCCTTCTATAGGGCATGGGTTGGTGACTTGCATCGGAAGACTTCTTCCAAACAGAGATGACACTTCCTTAGAGATCTATAAACACTAAAAAAATAGAATCTGGAGTAAAAAACCAATAAAAGCAATGTATAACCACATGAGTAATGTATTACCACAATTACGACTGTAAAATACAAATAGTGGGCCGGAATACAAGCCCTAGAAACTGAAAAAAAGTAAATAGTTGTCGTATCTTCTATGGAGGTCTACCAGGAGGGTAGTAGCTCTAAGTATGAAGTCGAAGAAGAGTATCACGACTGCTCCCATCGTACCAAGATCCATCATGTCCTGAACCCCTAATGTCTACCTTGGAGTGTCCTTAGTCTACACTAGACACAGACGTGTGGGCAGAGCCTGTGCAGGATAGAGTACAACAACTCAGTAGGGGACCCTGAGACAACAGAAGGTCACCTAGTAATCCAAAAAGGAAAACATCACAAAAAATACGAAAAATTTAATCTCATAAGCATGATCTAAATCATGTATCACAAAGCAAAAGAGAGCTGAATTGGGATGAATATTCGTTAAGCCAGATCATCCTATTCATATTAACTCTACTACTGACCCATATAGGACGTTGTATTATGACCCATATATGTCAATATATAATGAACCGTATTGGTCGCTAGATGCTGACCTATATTGGTTGATGGAGCTGACCCGTATTGGTCGATGGTGATAACCTGTATTGGACACTAGTACTGACCCGTATTGGTCGTTGGTTCTGAATTTTATTGCTCTCTAGTGTTGAACCGTATTGGTCGCTGGTAGAGTGGTAGGGATTCTTAGTCATAAAGCTATGTCATCCCACAATGAAGATTCTGATGCGGACCCGTATTTGACTCTCTTCTTCTTCATGTCACAGTCAGCCACTGGATTCTAGCATATAGCATGTCTGATTTCTAGAAGATTCGACTCCTGAGGCCATCAATCATATTTCAACTAGTAAAAAGTCCAAAAAAATCATACCCAAGGGACCGCCCCATCTTAGAGGTCCCAATGTGTCAGACGGCACGTCAATCGGATTCCCAGACTGTGAGATATGGGCACTTTTTTAAAAAGGGCTCAGTTCGATTCAAATATGATCCAACCTCGATCACACGTCAGACTCCGTCAATACTCACATAGATTATATTCTATGGTCTAACTTTTCACAAGGCTCCTTATTCCACCGACGATGTGTTGATCGGACGTCTGGTCTGTTAGTTACTCCCCTTTCCCTGAAATAGGGATGATTGCACCTCGATCTATCTCGGCTTTGTCAGGCCCGCCAGAATATGCAATAGGGACTACTTCCCAAAAGGGGTCCCAATTCCATTGACTGCTTGTCAAACAGACACCTAGTTTGTCTGTTATTAGCGTTCATTTTTTTGTGGGTAGATTGGGTCTAGGCCCAGTCCAACTAGGTCTGGATGGCCCGATGCAACGGGTCCTAGGATCTACTAGGCACCACATAGGTCTGGTTTGTTAAGGGTCGACCTGGTTCACTAGGTTCAACCCGTTGAGATCGACTCGGTTGGTTCATGGGCACAGGCCGCTATTGTCCTGGCCCACCAGGTGGTGGCTCAGGCCACCCACACTGACATGCTGGGCCGCAAGTCTAGCCCGACCCACATGATGGCAGACTGTTTTTCCAACTGGCCCCGTTAATGTTGGGCCGTTTTGTCTGGCTGGTGGGGCACTGCCCCACCGAGTGCAACGGTCGGCCAGATGGCCAACCGATCTCCATCTAATGTGGCGTGGGACTGCGTCACCCCCTCCTGGTGTGACCTACAGGTCGTGGCTATTGGCACTGCACTTCTTTTATATAGGTGACTCGGTCCAGCCGCCTCTGGCCAATGTGGTGCATGACAGCACACCGCCTTCCCACCGCCCACTGCCAGTTTCTGTGGGCCTCCTTTGGCCATTGTCGGATGCCGCCGGCATGGCGTGCCGGTGGTTCATTCGATGGACCACTGAAAGTGCTTCGTTTGTACGTTCATCATTCCCTTTGTGCCTACAAGTCTCTTGGACTTCCGCCGTAGAATCATGACAATCTGTCTTGCATGTCCATCAAATTTGGGTAAAGTTATTCCCAAAAAACACAAAACGAATGAAGTGGTGGAGGATCCATGCCATGTCCGTTCGGCCTACGCCCACCACGTTCAGAAGATAACAAGCGGGAGAATAATTATCTAACAATAAAAATTAAATAATCTCATTTTAGTAATGTTAAAACAAAACCAAACATAAACCCCTACCTCGAGATTCATTGGAGGTGTTGCGGTTGTGGCGGGAGGATCATCCAAGTCGGATGGAGCCGTCGCGTTCATTGGTCCCAAATCGTTGTTGCCCAAGCTTTTAGCCTTTGTCGGTGGATGATGCCGTAGAACACTTCTAGGGATTCCTCACATGATGAAGTTGATCCAAAACCCCACCCCGATCTCCACTTATATAGGTGGGGGAAAGATGAGTAATGCATTGAAGAACTAATGAGGTTCACTAAATTAATTAAGGAACCTATATTAATTCACAATGGCGAAGTAAAAATATTAATGAGTCAAGTTATTAAATGGCTTGAAAATTCACCTTTCCTTCCACCGTTGCTCATCCATTGGAGAAAAAGAAACAAAATTAACAATTACATGTTATTTTATTATTCTTTAAAAAGTCCAAAAACTATATTTTTCTCCCTACCAACTGCGGTTTAAGTGAAGATTCTCTTAAGATAATCACAGTGATGCAGATTCAATGGTGCTCTCAGATTTCAATTAGGAGCACTGAATCAAAATATAGAAAACATTGATCATGCGTTTACTGAACATACATAAAAAAATTCAGAAATTTATTCTTGACAAACCGGGGCTTGGAATCACATGCCGTTAATTTTTGAAGGCTCCTAATAATAAAAAAATATTTAAAAAATTACATGAAATTTTCTGGGATTTTAACTTATTCCCACCTTAGGGATTTACATCAACAAAAGCCAAAAACAGTTGTAGAAATAAATTGGGGTACTGGGAACTCATATTAGCCTATTGCTCACATGTTCTCTCTTGGATATTGTCATGCTTCCACAAAACATGCATTAGAGGTATTGACCTCCCATGAAGTATCACCTCCTATCAATCCTCTATCTCCACCGGATACAACGCAAAAGTCTCCATGTCATCAATCTGCAACTCTCCATGGTTGATGGTGTGATATGGGTCATGCATGTATCTTCTCAAATGGGATATGTGGAAGTCTTTGTGAAACCTATCTAACTACAGTGGTAGTGCCAAGTGGTATGCCCCCTTGAAAATCCTCTAAAGTATCAGGAATGTTATGATAAAACTCTATGAGAGTTTGTCATCATAGCCAAATCTTTGTAGGCCCCATCAAGGTGAGACTTGGATGAAAATGTGGTCCCCATCCTAGAACTCTAGTGGTCTCCATCACATATCATCATAAGTCTTTTTTCAGCTCTGTACAGTCTTCATCCGCTCTAGAATGACATGCACTTTCTCAGTGGTTGCATATACCATATCTGGGCCCATGAGTGCTGGCTCTCCTAGAACCATCTAGCACAAGGGAGATCCGAACAGTCATTTGTAAATGCCTTAAAATGTTCGATACCAATGGTGGAGTGATAGATATTATTGTACACAAACTCCACCAAGGGTAGGTGGTCCTCCCAACTATGACCAAAATCTAGGACCCATGCACGAAGAATGTCTTAAATGGTCTGCTGAGTCTGACCATCTATATGTGAGTGAAAATCTATTCCCAAGAAAAATTGAGTCCCAAAAGCCTCTTGCAATCCTTTCTATAAACGAGATGTGAAGCGTGCATCACGGTCTGAGAGTATCATCAATGGAACCCCGTGAAGTCGTACGATCTCCAGAATGTAGAGACGTCCCAAGTTCTCTACCAAAACCGTTTCTCAAATAGCAAGGAAGTGGGCTGACATGGTGAGTCAGTCAACGATCTCCCAGATAGAATTGTTCTCTCTATACATACATGGTAACCCCTTCATGATGTCAATCTATATCCCTTCCAACTTCTACTCTAGTATATCGAGGTGTTGGGTAAAGCCTATTGGTAACTAGTACCCGACATTCACTTGATGGCTAGTGAGTCATCTAGAAACAAACTCTACAACATCTTTCTTCATCCCTAGCCATCAGTAATGACGCCAGAGATTATAACACATCTCCATCATGCCTAGATGTACTGCCAAGGGGAGTGTATGGAATTCCCTCCGCACCTCCACTTGTAGAGCCACTAGTGCCATTGTATGTCCTTTGAAAATGATAGTGTGATCCCCACCATCAGAATATCAATCAGTTGCATGGCCTGAGGATATCTAAACACGTGTAATCTCAAAATTGTTGTCTCTAAGTGGTGCCTCCCTGACTCACTGAATGAAAGGGGGGAAAATACCATCAACTAGAGGTAGACTGTCTCATCTCTATCCACATATAATATCTGAAGTTATGTTAAATGCTCTGAAGCCCTGTTCAGTAGCTACGAACTTGATCTCCTGCTAAATGAATCTAAAACTATGTTCCCCTTCCCAAGATTATAGACTTTCTCAAAGTCATTTTCCTAGAAGAACTCTATCCAGCTTCATTGTCTAATATTCAAATATTTCTGAGTGAAGATATATCTAAGACTCTTTTGCTCTGAGTAAACAATGAACTGATCTCCCATCAAGTAGAGTCCCCACATCTTTAGTGAGAATACTACTGATGCTATTGTTGAGTCACGAGTCACATAATTCCTCTCAAGAGGCTTCAGATATCATGGTCCATAAGAAATCACTACATCATCCTGAATCAAGATGCAATTGAGTCTAGTCCCGGATGCATCATTGTATGCCACGTAGCGAGTTCCCTCCTCCAGCAACCTCAGGATTGGAGAACAGTTCATGCTCTTCCTCAGCTATTGAAATAAAATCTCGTATGTCTCTAACCATAGAATGTGTTTCCCCTTATTTTTAAAGGCAGTCAAAGGTTCTTCTACTATGGATTAATCGGGTATGAACCTATGATAGTAGCCTGATAATCAAAGGAAGTTTTGAATCTCAGTACCACTCCTGGGTGGATCCCAAAAAAGTAATGGCTCGATCCTCACTGGATCCACTGAAACTCCATCCTATGAGATGACGTGTCCCAAGAAGTGGACATTCCATATCCAGAACTGACACTTTGAGAGATTCCTATATAATTGGTGCTCCCTGAGTGTGTCTATAATTATCATCGAGTGTACACCATGCCCTTCCTCAAACGCTGAGTACTCCAAGATGTCATTGATGAAGACCCCCACAATGCGATTAAGTAATGGCTAAAAGATCATGTTCATGATCCCCATGAGCACTGCTGGAGTGTTGGTCACTCTAAATGGAATCACTAAGAACTCGTAATGGCCATACCGACATCTGAAGGATGTCTTCGTTATGTCCTCATCTCATTACATGAGTTGATGATATCCTGATCTGAGGTCTATCTTAGAGAACCACTTCACTCATTTAAATTGGTCAAACCGATCATCAATCCTTAGCAGAGGATACTAGTTCTTCACAGTCAGCTGGTTTTGGCACTGTAATTCCACACATAGCCTCAAACATTCATCTGCCTTCTAGGAAAACAACGTCGAGGGTGCCCATTGAAAAACACTGGGCCTTACAAATTCCTTCTCTTTTAAGTCTTCAAACTGTAACCTCATCTCTCGGTGCTCTTCTGGGGCCATCTGATATTCTGGTGTAGATATTGGTGTTTTTCCTGGGTACATGGGAATGTGGAAGTCTACCTCTCTATGAGAAGGTAGTCCATGGACATATTCTAGAAAGATGTCTTCATACTTTTCAACCACCATTGAAAACTATAGACTCACCTCATCCACTGTGTCGATGGTCATGCAAGCCAGCTGATTTGTTATTGGTTGAACCCTCCAGAGTTCAAGTCCATCTCGTGCTGATCTTTTTTCCTTCTCACCAACAAAGGAAAAATGGCCTCCATCTCTGCACGTATGTCGTACTATACGTCTCAAGAAGTCAATTTGTGCATGAACTAATGATATCTAATCTATTCATAGAATGACTTCATAGGGCTTCAATGCCGCTACTAGAAGATATCATCTGAATCTCTCTCATCCGAGAGTAAGATCACATTATCAATACTAGTGTCTGACTGCCGAATCACCTACCATAGGAGTTTCCAAATGAAAAGGTTGAGCTAAAAGCTTATTCGAAATCTCAGAGTCCTGAACTAAGTCCATGGTATGTAAAGAATTTTGGGCACCTATTCCAATAAGCACTGCTGCGAAAGTATATAATATATAGACCGTACCATGTATTATATCAAGAACGTCAGAATCATGAGCCTCTACTTCCTATAGTTGTGCATGTCCCCATCCACTTGCTCCCTGAGCTTATGGTGGACTGCCTGTGGGTGGTGGTGGTAGTGCCTGGTGACCCCGACCACCTCCAGCTACACGTCCCGCTCACCTACCTCATCTGCTGTTGGCCTGATGCTCAATCTCTTGCTGGTATCACTGCCTCGGTGGCCCCTCCATCACCTCTCAATTTTGCATGTGGGGATTTAGACTATCATGAGCTATGTAACCCTATCCCACATATAAAAATATATCATGCCTCGTTGGGGGATCCCTTGGCCTCTTGAGCTTCAATCCTCTGACCTTGTGTCTCTGAGTCTCCCTTCAAAAGGTTTAGCCCACTTGGGATTTTGACTCATTTGTCTACTACCGGCTATAGATAGCTCTGCTACCTATTGTCTGGTATGGGCTCTCAATGTCGGCGCATTCTCAACAAGGAAGTTCTCCATCATCAAATCTCTCTCTATCACCCCAGCCTAATTCAGGATTCTGAGAGAAACATTCACAGCTCTGATCTCTCATCGGAGCCCCCACTCAAAGGTTCATGCCCTAATGTAAGGGTCTTGTACTATGTCAGTGGAGCATCGGGAGAGGTCAGTAAATCTTGCTGATTATAGAGCCACAGTCTTGATGCCCTACTGAAGATGTATCATCTCTTCAATATGCAGAGATTGTAGCGTCACTGGCAGAAACTCCACCCTTAGAAGGATCTCAAAGTCCGGCCAGGTGAGGGTCATCTCCTCATGTACCAAGAGATTCGAGCTCCACCATAGTCTTTATGAGCCTTGAAGAAGGCTAGCAGCCAAGATTTCCATCTACTTGATGGGTGTCTCTACTATGAGAAAGACCCGCGAAATGGCATCAAGCCGGTCCTATGCTGTCTGGGGGTCTATCTCACCTCGAAACCTTGGAGGCCTTTGTCTCCAGAACTCATGAAACCTGCTCAGCCAGCATGCATGGTCCATTTGTAGCATCAACTACTCAACAGGTGGTTGTGCTGCTGGTACACCACCTGAAGATGCCATCACTATGAGTGGTCCCTATATCGATGCTTCGTCGCTCGGTTGGCCACTATCATGATATCTAACCGGAATCCTAGATGGATGTCTTCATGGAGGTATCCTGTAAGAAACAGATGTGTCATGATCAGTAATTTATACCTGTTGATCTGACATAAAAAGTATTAATAAAACATTCCAAAACACTAGAAACTGGTTTTTTCATGTACTGAGTTAGAAAAAAATTCATGATCTTGGTGTATGGATACGTCGGTTGCCACACCAACATTAGACTCCCTATATTGAAAATTGTACTGAAGACACATTACACCATTGACTAATAAAAAGTAGAATATTATTTCTTCTATTAGGACTGACCTTCATTTGATACTACATTTACACGACCTATCCCATGGGGCCCAGATGTGACTACCTGAAGCCCATCTTCCATAGGCCAGGGGTTGGTGACTAGAACATGAAGGCCTTTCCCGAATAGGGAAGGAATTTCCTTATATATTTGTACACAACCAAAATGGGAAACTGGAGTAAAAAACCAACAAAACTAATCTGTAACCTCGAGAGTAAAGTACAACAAAAAGTACAACTATAAACTGAAAACAATGGGCCAGAATACAAGCCTTGAAAACTGAAAATAAAGTAAAAAAATTTATCCCATTTACCCTAGAGATCTACATGGAGGGTAGTAGTTGAAAGTTTGAAGTCGAAGAAGAGGATCTTGACTTCTCCCAACGCACTAGGGTCCACCATGCCCTAAACCCCCACGTTTGTCTCAGAGCATCAGTAGTCTGCTCCAGAAACACACGTACGGGCGGAGCCTGGGCAGTTATGAGTCTAACAACTTAGTAGGGGACCTTGAGACCCTTAAAGTTTTCCCAATAATTCACACAAGAAATACCACAAAAGTAATATCATAATCATGATCTATATCATGTATCATAAAGAAAAAAAGATAGCTCACTCTAACGGTATAACTTCAAGGTTACTGGGATATGGAAGACTAGTCGTAAAGCTAGATCATCTTATCCATAGTAGCTATACTGCTGACCCTTATAGGTCACTGTATGCTGACATGTATAGGACTCTATATGCTGACCCGTATTGGTCTCTTGATTCTAACATGTATTGGCTACTAGTGCTGACACGTATTGGTTGCTAGTGCTGACCCGTATTGGTTGTTAGTGCTGACCCATATTGGTCACTAGTGCTAACCCATATTGGTCGTTGTTGCTGACCCATATTGGTCACTTGTATTTATATTGGGATGATTTTTCTTATAGCTAGATCATCCGACAAGGGTCCATATGCCACCAACGACGTGTCATTCGGACATCCAATCTATTAGTTACACCCCTTTCTATGAAATGGGGGTGACCACACCTTGGTCTGCCCCATCTTTTTCAGGCTCGCTAGAATATGCTAAAAGGAATACTTCCCAATAGGGGACCCAATTCCACTAACGGTGTGTCAAAAAGACAGTCATTTCGTCAGTTACAAGTGTTCCTTTATTCAAGGGCCGGTTAGGTCTGGGCCCGGTCCGACTCGGTTATGCCAACCTGATGCAACGTGTCGCGAGATCTACCTGACAGCGCCCATGTCTGGCCGATTAAGTGTCTGCCCGGTTCACTGGATGCAGTCCGTCGGGTTGGTCCAGTTGGTTTGCGGGCCAAGGTCGCGGTTGGCACGGCCGGCCAGATGGGATCTCAACCCACCCACGCTGCCCCGCTAGGCCACGGGTCTGACCCGGCCCACTGGGTGGGTTTATCCTATTCATCCAGGCCACATCTGGCCCGGTCTGCCTGATGGGGGACCATTTTTCCTGCTGGCCCAAAGGGCGCGGGGCCTTTACTCCGGCCGGTGGGGTGTTGCCCCAATGCGTGCAACGGTCACCCAGATGGCCTAGAAGTCTTAAACTAACGTAGTGTGGTGGGACGCTTCACCACCCCCTCTTACCATGGTTTTTGGTGTCGCCCTTCTCCTGTACAATCAGCTCGTGTAGCACCCCAAGCTTCCATGGTACGTTTCCATTTGAATAATGCATTAGCTTGTGTTGTACGCAACTTGGTGTTTTAACACACCACGACCAATCAAACTAGCAGTTATGAATATTAATACCCACTTTTTGAAATTTTATAAATTTTATTTTTAAAAATGGAATTCATTTTTGGATTCAGAATATCAAAATTTACTTAGGGTAAATTTTTGTTATTTTTTGAAAAAAATTTAATTTTTGATGAATAGTGAAAAATGCTACGTTATTGTTCAAAACTGACAATTTATTTAAATAATTTTTTATTTTGTTTTAATTTATTTTCAGTAAAAATAGATAAATAATACCTATATATGTTCATTGTAATTCATTGGTTTTATTTTATAATATGTTTATACATATAAACTTTTATTGAACTTTATACCATCTTTTACCCACCTTCTTGGAACATTAGACAATATTCATAAAACATAATTTTACCGCTTCTATGAGTTGAATTTCAAAAATTCAAGAGATATGGGTAATATCAGTATGTAAAATGTGGTTCAGTAAGATGAAAATAATTTTTGGGGAATAGTAACTTTTGACTTTCATTTACCACGGTTAAATGTAAATATCGTAGTTAATGGTAAAAATGATATTATAATTACCCTATCACTTGTCCTAATTCTATTGTTTAAGTATAATTTGACCAAAAACAACCTTAGGAATAAAATATGATATTTTTGGTTCACTTGGATGAGATTAAGATATTTATTATTATTTTATTTAAATAAAAATTAAAAGTGTTAAATTCAATGTTTAATAACTAAACCATTTTTAATATAAGGTTAAACACAATATAAATTCAACTATAAATATTCAATATAAAGCTAAAAATATTTTCTACATAATGGTATTTTATATATTGTTTTTAGACATTAAATAATTTAATTTATTTATGACACAATGATGATACAGTAATAACCTTATTAATGAAATATTAAAATAGTTGATATTATAAATATCCAAATAAATTTAAATTGAGACTTTTGATAATTAGAATAATTTTAAAGTTTAATATTACATGTTAGAGTTTATTAAATAAATTTTATACATTGTGATAATGTTTTTACAGTTTCAAAAAAATCAAATACTAAATTGTTTCAAAATTGACATATTTGAGTTTTTAAAACAAATTCTATATTATTTCTTGATATAATATTCCTAAAAATCAATGTTATATACCAAATAAAGAGATAATAATATATATATATATTAATAATTTACCACTTTTGGTTCTCTTGGCTTGTAATAGTTTTTTTATTAACCATATAGTATAAAAATACAAAGAGATGTGGTAAATGTCAAACTATTTAAATAAGAGTTAAATCTAAAAGATAAGATTAATATGGTGACAAAAACCTATCAAAAACCTTTTGTATAATACTATTTCGACCCATCCCTACCTTAGCCTCAAAATAAATCTTTTTGGAGCCATTAGAAACCGAAATTAATTTTATTATAAAAAAATATTTCAAGTTTATCATAAATTGACCCTCACCTCTCTTATAAAAGGTTACATCTCCTTCTTTTAATTTCACACCTCCAAAGACATTTGGATTGGACAACCCCTACCCAAATATCTTCCAAAATTCCCTTAAATCAACCTAGAGTACTTAATTTGATAAGAAATCCAAACTAAGGAGCCCTTTTGCTCAACTCAAAAGGAAACACTCGAAGAAGATGTAATGATTTCACCACCCTCTTTCAAGTTCTTTTTTTCTTCCACTTAATCTGTTTCTATTGTTTCTATACCAAAATAATAAATCTAGTACATTATATATAATGGGATGTTATTATAAATACGTTATAACTGTATTTGTTATTCTATCCATCCTATAAATGAAAATGTCACCATTTGTGCGTACGTATGGATTACCGTCTCCACGAACGCGATGAGATTCATTACCCATCATAATCATTCAAGAATAATTTAAATTTTATGATTAAAAATAATGGTTAAGAACATAATATCATTCTGGATATGAATCCAATACATCCTATTCAAAACAAACATGGCTTACGAAACAAAACATATAAAGGAAAATGAATCAGTTAACACCTGAACCGATGATAATACTAAAATATTATTAACAAAGCAATATTAGAAGATCATATATGACATCATATTTATGTATATGATTCTTTTATTATTAAATAATAGTGATTTAACTATTATATATAAGTATAATTTACCCTCGAAAAGGTAAAGTACAAGGAAAGGGTTAATTCTATGATCTCTTTACTAATTTGAGGTTATAAATGCGTAATTATCTTCGAGGAACACTTTATCATCCACATCTGTGTTTTCTCAAAAATGGAATTCATACATTTTTACCATTTTCTAGACTATGTTTTAATGTCATTTATACCCTTATTTAACCATATATATTCTTAAAATAATCCTTCTATCATTTTCGAAACAAGTTACTTTATGACCTTTTCAACAAAATTAGGGTAAGAATGTCTTTTTTTAACTTATACAGTGGGTGCAACTGTTTTACACCATTATAACATAGTTGAAACATCCCTTGCATGATTTTAATACTATTTTCATAATGAAGGTTTTATTTTATAATTATGTGACTCAAAAATTATTTCAAAATAGAAAGAGATATTTCTCTCAAATTATTTTGATTTCATCTATCTCAACATCATTTGATTAATTTTACACTTTTTTGATATTGATTTATTACGATACAAGTATTTCATATTGTATTTAAGGTTTTTTGATATGTTTTAATGTGGATTTGTTATTTTTTTACCATTCATGGTTCATTGATAAAGTATTGACATTTCGTATGCTAGTTTTAATACGAATGTTTATGTTATGTTTAAACCTTTGCATATGATGAATGTATTGGACTTAGTAAGTGACAAGTGGATCTCGATATAGCTCCAAGATGAATTGGTAAGTGTCAGGAGAAAAACTACTGTCTTGGAACAAGGCCTTGACAAAATCTTATTTGTAGTCTTGGCATGAGAACTTGACTATGTGGTTATGAAGTCCGGCATTATGCATTCCATCATTATGAAATTGGCTATTGATATTACATGTGATTATACGACTAGTATAATATTAATTTTAATAAGTAAATGGAATAATTTTATTTATCTTTTACATATTATGCTGAAGCTTAATTTTAAAAGTCTTTTTTTTAGTCTTATACATTGCTATTAATTTTTATGGTTATTTATGAAAGTTTATTCTATATTGGTATCCTTACTGAGAATCTGAGATCACCCCTTTTTATGTTTTATTTTTTCCAGGTGGAAAATATGTATATTATGACTTACCTACAAGAAATGTCTAAGGTATATGAATGTGGTCAATGGATATAATGATTTTTTTAATTTATAATTTAATGTAAAACTTATGAATGTTTCTAGTACTTCCAAGGCTATTAAATTGATCGGTCTTTCAGGATTTGATCCCTTGTGATAATGCTAATGTTATGTAATAATGCACCAACTCTGGGTAATTAGGGTCAGGGAGCTAAAGTCGGTATTAGAAGAAGTTTATTGCAAACCTTGGATTCTATATTTAGAACAACTATGATTATAGAACATTACTGTATGATAGACTTTGACGATTAGTATAGAAGAAATTCATGGAATTTTGGTAATGTAGAGATTTTGTGAGTTTTCCAAGAAATGCATCCCTGTTTGGATACAATATGGTAGAGGCAGCTATGACCCATATATACCTTGGAGTGAAAACTATGACAGGGAGTTTCAGTCTTGACCCAGGGTATCCTGGTACACGACAATGGGCCTTGCTCCACCCTTGGTTACGACTCTCTAGGGTGATATGCTTTAGATAATTCACATTTTATTTACTAAATATTATAAAGTATTTATGAGTATATACCTCCTCAGGGTAAACATTTTTATGATTATAGTTCATATCTATAAACTGTTCAATTTATGATATATGTTTTACAAGTTTGGAGTTGTGTATGGTGATTCATAAACTAATCTTGTGTATGCCATTTTTTTAGAAATAGTGCCTAGTGGAAGGAATGGAAACAATATCAATGCACATAATCTATATAGGGATTTCCCTCCAACTCAAGATAATTTTAGTAGAGCTGGTGATGCAATTGGTTCCAATCTGCTTATCACAATATTGGGACAACTCACTCCGGTTATGAATAATAACCATACCCATATGAAGCACCCTGATCCACAATGCAGAGGATCAATATTAGATTGCTTCATGAGGAAACAACCACCAACATTTAATGGGAGTAAAAATACCTTGGTATCTGAGAAATATATAAGTTCCTTATATAAAATATTTCATGCTTTGGGTAGTAGTGAAAGGGAAAAAGTTGTCATGGAAATTTATCATCTCACAAGAGATGCAGATCATTGGTGGTCTTTAATCTGAAACACAAAGGAAAATGAAGAAGTATAAAACATGAAATGGAGGTAGTATAGAGAGATTTTATTAGAAAAATACATTCCTTAGGACCATCGAGCAGATATGGAAAGACAATTTTTTAGTTTAATGAAAAAGGAGGATGATAATGTCACAAAGTATGAGGCTATCTTTTCAAGGTTATCAAGGAATGTAAAAGATTATATATGTAACCCAATGAGTAAGGTTGATAAATTATTTGATGGGTTGAAACCATTTCTACATCAATTATTTGTCTCACAATCCTTCTCATCATACGAAGATATTATCTCATGTGCTATGAAGCTAGAAAATGATATTCTCTAAGAACTACGGCTTTAAAGCAAATCAAGATAAGAAGAGATCGGCAGAACACTCTAGAAATGGGAATAAGTGGAATAAGTAAAAATTTGAATATTCATACTACAATAAATGTGGGAATAAACACCCCGGTACTTGTCTGAATGTAATTGGAGTATGTTACTAGTGTGGTGAAAAATGCCACCAAGCTCGTGAAAACAAGGAAAAGAAAGAGGTTGTCAATGTTGAATGCTATATCTGTAATGAAATGGGGAACTCAAAAGGAATCTCCTATGAATCAGGGAATCATACCCCAAAAAGGTCAACAGATAAATTCCATGCTTATGCGATCACTATTGGTGAGGTTGAAGCTCCGAAAGATGTGATGGAAGGTAATTTAATGGTTTCATCAAGTTTAGCCAATGCTTTATTGTATTTTGGATCATCTAATTGTTTCATATCTTCCTAGTTTTCCATGAAAAATAGATATTTCCAATTTTATTTAACAAGGGAGATGTCAGTCAAAACGCTTAACGGAAGTATCATTGCAAAAAAGTTTTGTGAATCTGTTCCCATTAGGGAATATGAATGTTTTTTATTCACTGATGTCATCATCATACCCATGATTTAATTTGATAAAATCCTTCGTATGGATTAGATTTTGGACCAACATGTGAAAATTTATATTAAGATGGAAGAGGTTACAATTTTTTATGATGATAAGGAGTACCTTATTTTTAGAGCAGAAACATCACCATCTGATTCTTATCTAGAACCACCCCTAATAGCTATACTAAATTCAATTATTGTAGAGGAAGAGATTGAAATAAACTATGGGTGAGGAAATTAATGTTAAAATATAGGATGTACATATTGTTCTAGAATATATTGATGTGTTTACAAAGGATTTACTTGGACATCCTCCAGAATGAGAAATTGAGTTTTCCCTTGATTTAATTCCTGGTTCAAGGCCCATATTGAAGACCCCTTATAGAATGGTCGTTGTGGAATTAGTGGAACTAAGGAGACAACTAGAGGAATTGAGTAATAAGTTATTTACTCACCATAGTCTATCTCTATGGGGAGCCCCTATTCTTTTTGTTAAGAAGAAAGATGGATCTATGAGGTTATGTATTGCCTGCAGGGAGATCAATGCTATAAAAATAAAGAACATGTATCCCCTATCTCGCATTGATGATTTATTTGACCAACATCATAAAGATCTATATTTTTCAAAGATTAATCATCGATCTGGATATCATTATGTGTTCATGAAGAAGGAAGACATTCCAAAGATAGCATTTCAAACTAGGTACGAGCATTAAAAGTTTACAATAATTCCTTTTGGACTGACTAATGCACCCTCTGTATTCCTGGATAGAATGAAAAGAGTTTTCAAGGAATATCTTGATGACATTGTAGGTGTATTTATTGATGATATCATGGAATACTCCAAAATCTATGAAGATCATGAAAATCACTTACGTGTTATTCTAAATACTCTTAGAAGAAAAGATTTATATGGGACTTTTAGCAAGTGTGAATTCTGGATTTAGAAAATATATTTTCTAGGCCATATTATTTCTAAGGACGGAATCTCTATTGATCCTTATAAGGAAATAGAAATACAATAATGGACAGCACCAATGAGTATAACAAAGGTACGCATTTTCATTATTTTAGTAGGTTATTATCGGCACTTCATCCAGATTTTTGCCTGATTGGAATACCCATTAACCAATCACACACGTAAAGGGGTTAAATTTGTTTGGAAAAAATATTGTTATGAATGTTTCAAATAACTGAAGAGAAGATTAGTCAATGCTATTTTATTGACTCTACCAATGGGGAATTATGAGTTTATTATTTATAGTGATGCTTCAAAGAAAGTACTTGGTTGTGTCCTTATTCATAATGATTGAGTTACTACCTATGCATCATGACAGCTAAAAATTAATGAACAAAACTATCCCACTCATGCTCTTGAGTTAGAAGAAATAATCTTTTCTTCGAAGATATGTTTACACTATCTCTATGGTGAAAAATGCGAGATATATACTAATCACAAGAGATTGATGTATATTATCTCACAGAAAGAATTCAGCATGAGGAAAAGATGATAGCTTCAACTACTTATAGATTAGGATTACACTATATATTACCACTCGAAAAAGCCATTAAGGTGGAAAATTCTTTGAGCAGAAATGATCATTGAGTTTTGAACAAGATGAGAGTTGAAAGGGATCATATGTTCATGGATCTAGTAAAGATGGATATGGAATAACCATGGAAGGTGATACATAAATACTTTTTCAAATGGATGCCAAACCATCTTTACTAGAAAGGATAAAGAGTTCTCATATTGATGATGGGGAGTTTCATAATAATATTAATGATGTGAATGATGGGAGATTTAGTGACTTCATATATAAAGAGAGAATTTTGAAATTTGGGAAGAGACTTTCTTTTTCTAACATACCAGATCAAAAAAGGGAATTGTTGGATGATTTCATAGCTCCAATTTCACTATACACACTTGGAGCACCAAGATGTATATAGATTTGAAAGAACATTTTTGGTGGGACAACATGAAAAGGGAGATTTCTGATATTGTGTCAAGATGTATGGTTTGTTAAGAAGTGAATTCTAGAATGAAATAGCCAGGAGGAGTCATGCAACCTCTTCCCATACCTGAGTGGAAATAGGATAATATTATGATGTACTTTTTCATGTGGATACCAAAGACTCCTAGAAGGAATGATGCAATATGGTTCATTGTTGATCATCTTACTATGTAAGCACATTTTCATGCTATAAGAGAAGATTTATCACATGAACGTCGAGAAAGACTATATTTGAATGATGTTGTAAGACTCCATGGTGTACCCAAATCGATTGATTCTGATCATGATCCCCAATTTACATCATGATTCTGGAAAAGTCTTCAGAAGGCCTTGGATACTAAACTACATTTGACCACTACCTAGCACCCTCAAACTGATGGAAAATCATAATGGACTATTCAAACCTTATAATACATGTTTATATCTTGCACACTTGAATTTATAGGTATGTGGGATCAGTATTTACCTCTAGTATAATTTTCCTTTAACAATATCTTCCATTCATGTATTTAGATGGCACCATATAAAGTGTTATATGGTAAGATTTGTCACACACCAACTAGTTGGGATGATGATGGTTAAAGAAAACTCATAGGCCTAGAACTTGATGAGGAAACAATGGAAAATGTAAAGATTATCCAAACCAGCCTTAAAGCAGCTTAAAGTAGGAAAATGAGTTATGCCGATAATCTGAGAAAGGATTTGTAATTTCAAGTAGGGGATCATGTTCTCTTAAATGTATCTCCCTGGAAGGGTGTTATAAGATCTAGTAAAAGGGGAAATTGAGTCCCAGGTACATTGAACCTTTTGAAATTCTAGAATGAATTGGAGTTGTAAATTATCATTTGACAATGCCTCCAAATCTCTCCAAAGATCCTGATGTGTTCCACATATCACTTATAAGAAAATACATGCCTGATCAAACGCATGTACTCACCTATGGAGAAATATAACTGGGTCTCGACCTATCTTATTGCGAAGTTCCTATCATAATTCTTCATAATAGAGAACAAGTGCAGAGAAACCGAACAACTCGTCTGGTAGATTTTCTATAGAGAAACCATAAGATTGAAGAGACAACGTGGGAACCTGAGGAACTTACGATGAAGAACCAACCACATAATTTGATGCAGTAATATTCTATAAATTTAAAAGTTAAAATTATTTGAAGGAGGGGAGAATGTAACACCCCACGTTTTCACAGTATGTTTCCCTTTGAATAATGCAGTAACTTGCGTTTTATGCACTATAAAGTTTTAACACACAACGACCGATCAAACTTGTTGTTATGAATAGTAATAACAACTTTTTAAAATTTAATAAATTTCATTTCTCAAAATGGAATTCATTTTGGGATATGAAATATCAAAATTGGATTAGGGTGACTTTTTGGTATTTTTCTGATAACTTTCAGTTTTTGATGAATAGTGAAAAACACTGTGTTATTGTTTAAAATCAGCTTTTTATTTAAATAATTAATTATTTTATTTTAATTTATTTTAGGTAAAAATAGATATTTTATACTTATATATGTTAAATTTTATTCATTAGAGCCATTTTATAAAATTTTAGATATGAAAATTTTTATTGCACTTTTTACTGTCTTTTACGCACCTTCTATGAGCATTTGAAAATTTGCGTAAAACATAATCATACCGCTTATGTAATTTGAATTTCAAAATCTCGAGAGACGTAGTTAATATCAGTAAGTAAAATTTGGTTCAAGAAAATGAAAATAATTTTTGGTTAATTGTAACTATTGACTTTTATTTACCATGGTTAAAATTAAATAGGGTATTTAAAGGTAAAAATGATATTATAATTACCGTAAAACATGTCTTAATACTATTGTATAAGTGTAACTCAACGAAAAACAACCATAGGAATAAAATATGATCCTTTTGGTCCACTTGTATTATATTAGGACATTTATTATTATTTTATTTAACAAAGAGTTAAAAGTATTAAATTCAATGTTTAATAACTAAACCAATTTTAATATAGGGTAACACAATGTATAAATTTGACAATAAATATTCATTAGAAATATAAAATTATTTCCTAAATAATGAAATTTTATTTATAATTTTTATATATTAAATAATTTAATTTTTTTATGACACAATTATGATGCAATAATTAGATTATTATTAAAATATTAAAATAATTGATATTATAAATATCCAAATAAATGTAAAATTAGACTTCGGATAAATTACACTAATTTTCTATCATAATATGACATGTCATAGTTTATTAAAAAATTATTCTATGTGATGCAGTTTTTATGGATTTCAAAAAAATCAACTACAAAAAATTGTCAAAAATGAAATAATTGAGTTTTTAAAACAAATATTATATTATTAATTGCTATAATATTCCTAAAAATATAACGTTTGTCCAAAGAACATAGATAAAGTTATATAGATTAATAATGAACCATGTGGGGTTTTCTTTTCTTGTTATAGTATGTTTATTAACCATATAATATAAAAATAAAAAAAGATATGGTAAATGTAAAAATATTTAACTAAGAGTTAAATCTAAATGATAAGGTTAATATGGTGACCTAAACCTATCTAAAACCTATTGGATGAGAGGTTTTCAATCCATCCCCACCATAGACTTGTAATAAATAATTTTGGATCCATTAGTCTGAAATTGATTTTATTATAAAATAATATTTCAAGATTTTCATAAAGTGACCCTCCCCTCTCTTATAAAAGGGCACTTCCACTTAAATTTATTCCACACCTACAAATCCATTTGTCTCGCCCAAGAACAGAACAAATATCTTTCCAAAATCCCTCAATGTAACATAGAGGCCTTATATTTATCATAAATCCAACCTATAGAACCCTTTTCATCAACTCAAAAGGAAACACCTGAAGAAGAGGTAATAATTTCACCACCCTCTTTCAAGTTACTTTATTCTTCCACATCCTCTTTCTTTGTTGTTTCCATACCAAAATAATGCATAAAGTACATTATACATACTATGATGTTATTATAAATATAGTAAAACCATATTTGTTATTCTATCCATCCTATAAATTAAAATGTCACCATACACGTGTACGTACGGATTACCGTCTCCACGAACGCGATGAGATTCATTCCTCATCGTAATCATTCAAAGAAAATTTCATTTTTTGATTAAAAACAATGTTTGAGAACTTAATAAAATTCTAGATATGAATCAAATACATCCTATTTATAACAAAAGTGGATTACGTAACCAAGCATATTAAGGAAAGAAATCAGTTAACACTTGAAACAATGATGCTACTAAAATATTATTAACAAAGCAATATTAGAAGATCATATATGATATCATATTAATTTATATGATTCTTGTATAATATAATAACCACGATTTAACTATTTTATAAGATTTTAAATAACCCTTTACCAAGAAAAATTACAACATATGGGTTAATTCTACACTCTCTTTACTTATCTGAGGTTGTTAATACGTAAGTATCTACTTGGAACTTTTTATCATCTACATCTGTCTTTTCTCAAAAATTTAATTCAAAACATTTTTAATATTAATGAGACTATGGTTTAATGTCATTTATACCCTTATTTGACCATATATATTTTGAAAGAAATCTTTCTGTCATTTTCCAAATAAAGTACTTTATGACATTTTCGACCAAATTAAAGAGAGAATGTCTTTTTTTAACTTATGCAGAGGGTGCGACTATTTTACACCATTATAATTTCATCAAAGCTCCCCTTATAAGATTTTAATATTATTTTTAAAATTAATTTTTTATTTTATAATTGTGTGACTCTTAAATGATTTCAAAATAGAAATATATATTTCTCTCAAATTATTTTAATTTCATCTATGTCAACATACTTTGATGAATTTAACACTTGTTAGAAGTTGACTTATTATGATACAAATCATCCATATCGAATTTAAGGTTTTGGGATGTGTTTGACTATGGATGTGTTATTTTTATTCCATTCATGGTTTATGGATAAAGTATTGACATTTTGTATGCTAGTTTTAATTTGAATGTTTATGTTATGTTTAAACCTTTTCAAATGAGGATTACATTGGACTTTGTAAGTGAAGGGTAGAGCCTACTATAGTCCCTCTATGCATTTTTAGCTCTAATGAGACAAACTAGGGTCTTTGCACAAGTCCTTGAAAAAGTATTATTTGAAGACTTGGCACGAGGCCCTGACTATGTGGTTATGAAAACTGGCATTATGCATTCCATCATAATGAAATTGGCTATTGATATTACATGTGATTATTCAACTATTAGAATATCCATGTGAAAAGGTAAATGGAATTATTTGAATTAACATTTCCATTTTATAATGAAGAATATGCTTAAAAGGATTTTGTTTTAGTTTTATAAATTGACATAAATGTTTGTTCCTATTTATAAATGTTTTCGCTATTTTGTTATCCTTACTGGGCATCTGAGTTCACACCTTTATATGTTTTATTTTGTCCAATATGTGATGAAGTATATTATTACAGACCTATGGGGATAGTCTAATGGATATGAATGTGGTCAATGGAGAAAATGTTGTTGTTGTTTTCATTTTATAATGTAATGTAAAACTTATGAATGTATCTAATACATCCAATGATACTAAACTAATCTGCATTTTGGGATTTTATCCCTTGTGATCATTCCAATGTTATGTAATAATGAACCAACTCTGGGTAACAGGTGTCAGGCCATTACAGCTTGTGCCCGCCACCTCTAGCCACCGTGGTGGGAGACGGCGCACAGCCTTACCACCACCCTTGGCTAGTTTCTACATGCCTCCTCCATCCACTATCGTCCACTGATAGCAAGGCACTCCGACATTTCTTTCCACGGGCCACCAGGAGTGCTCCAGTCATCTGTTCATGGTGTTGTATTCACCTATGAGTATCTCGAACTGCCACCATCATAGCGTGACCCACTGTCTCGAGTTGCCGTCAAAATTGGGAAAAGTCATCCCCGATGAACACAACATGAATGATGTGGTGGAGGGTTCAGGCCTTGTACCTTTGGCCCGCTCCCTCGGCGTTAACATGATAACAAGCAGGAGAATATTTATCTAACGTTTATGATTAAATAATATCATTTTAGTAATGTTAATCTAAAACCATAACTAAACCCCCTACCTTGAGATCCATTTGAGGTTTTGTGTTTGCAGCGGGAGGGGCATCCACATTGGATGTAGTCATCGGTGTTCACCGGTCCCAGATCACTGATGCCCGAAATTTTATCCTCTCTCAGTGGATGATGCCGCAGAACTCCAACAGAGTTTCCTTGCTTGAAGATGTTGTACCAAAACCCCACCCCAATCTCCACATAAATAGGAGGGGGAAAGGTGAGTAACACATTGAATAATTAATGAGGTTCATTGAAATAATTAATGAACTTCTTTAAATTCACAATGGTGGAGTAACGCAGTTGATGAGTCAAACCAATAAATGTCTTGACAAGTCACTGGTCCCACTATCACCTATCATCCGTTGGTGAAAAAGAAGCTAAAATAACAATTACATGTTATATTATGATTTTTTTAAAAGTCTAAAAACTATATTTCTCTCCCAACCAACTGTAGTCGAAGTGAAGTTCCTCTTAAGTGAATCTTGGATCTTCGGATTGAATGGTGCTCTCGGATTTCAATTTCGAGAATTGGTTCAAAATAAAGAAAACAGTGCCCGCGCGTTTTCTAAACATTCCTAAAAAATGTTCATAAATTCATTTCGTGCACACCATGCCTTGGAATCACGCACAATCAATTTTTGTTGGCTCGTAATAATCCTAAAATATTATAAAAAATTACATGGTATATTCGGGATATCTACATTAAAAATGGGAACTAATGTATTAAAGGAAATTTAATTATCATACATACTAATCTTTCTAAAAATTTACTTGGTGTGAACCATTTTTCTTCTCTTAAAAATCATATAAAATACCACAAAAATTTATTGTTTATGCCTCGTAGATTCAAAAATTTTAATCACATATGCCTTTAATACCATAAGTTCATTTCATATTTATAAATTTGACTTATATTATGGTGTGATTCTCTAATCTATGGAGTGATCCTTAAATTTAAAAGATGTGAAAGACTAAATCCAAAATATATTGAAATGAATTGAAATATTATTGACTATATTTATAGAAGGGTGAATATAATATGTTATGGAATCGTATAATTTTGAAAACCAATAATCAATATAAGTCCAGTTGTTAGAATCATTATATCAAAAAAAATTAATGTAGTGTTTCATGCCTCAATTTTCTTATACTATAAAATCTATAAAGCATAGTCACTCAGGTTGAAAAGTAATAGTTTATCCAACTACATTTTTGTATTCTTCACATCACCACTCATTGTGTATTTAACCATTTATTCATGATACAATAACTCATCGTTATCAAAAAAAATATGACACACATTAATACAAACATGGTCTTTAGGGAATAGCCAACTCCTTCGATGACCACTTGAATTGGAAAAAATTGGATTTGACATGGTCCTTATTGTAATATATTTATTCATTTATTATTTCATATTTACTTCATAGAAAATATTCATGAGTCAGATTAAATCATCCCTATATTAACATAACCAACTTGAAGCCAACACCACTGTTTAATGGATCCTTTTTAAATCATATTAATTCAAAACATTTTTTTCTCATGTAATATTTAATTACTCCATCTGTGAGATTAATATAAATAGGTTTTGGTGTGATCATACCATTCACACCAAAATTATATCATTTTTAGTAGAACATAAATCTTTTCACTCACAATCATTTCTAGTCAACCCTAAGGTGCTTCTAAATCATCAAGGAGAATGTTTCCAATGAATAAAACATGAAAAAAACAATTAATAATGAATTAATATCTTCAATAAATGACTCAAAATATGTATTCAATATGAAGTTTATTGAAATACCTCACTATAAGATTTAACAATAATTATAAATTTGATTCATCCCACTGTGTAACATCAAATACATTCATCATGTGTCAGTTGATATCAACTCATCCCACCAATAAATTCACTTAATGTTGGATCATAAATCTCTAATAAATCAAAGAGGTATTCAATCTCACATTAATATATTTTGGAAACATGAAAATCATCACATGAGAACTTCACAAAACATTGACTTCTGATACCATAGGTTCCCCATGATTTGTAATTACTCTAAACACAACTCCCCTCACTGTTAAATAAATTCCTTGGGTCCATTATTCAATATACATGGTTGGATGAACATTTTTTATATATTTTACAATCTCAATGGGATATTATTTTTCATTCCCAGAGCATGGCCTATCTCCAAGAGTAGTTAATTTACAATTTTGTAACATACTCAATGACCACGAGTAGGGTTGTTTGTGGATATATATATTTTGGGAAAATTTATATTTCCATATTTTATATGACATATGGCCATATGTTAGTGACAGAATTTCTTGGATTAGATGGGAATGAAATGGGAATGAGGCAACATGGTCATATGGACAAAGCCAATATTTCTCGGGGTTGTATATCCTTTCCTCAGGGCACTACCACAATTAAAAAAATGTGAAATAGTTATTAAATCTAGTGTTTCTATATTGCAACATGAAATGACTCATTTTGTCATATATAAATAACTATTTTACAAACCACCATTATCCACATCACTTATAACTATAGGTCATGATAGGTGGCCCTAATACCATAGTTAATTACACCAAAGGTGGTAGTTCCCATATCCCAACATTATTCATAGCTCTTGGAAGTAGGAAATTAATTATTAAATTGTTTATTAAATAAAAATTATCCCAAATTTTAAATATTATATTATATATATATAAGTTTATACATACAAAAAATACTATGTAGTGATGTTCTAGTAGTCTTCAATTTATAATAAAGTGTTTATAATATCAAAATATGTTGGTGAGAATGTAAATATATTATGAATTTTTATTATTATTATGTGATAGTTTTGATAGAGGTATACCAATTAGAATTGTTCATCATAATAGATCCCTAGACAGTGGAATTTTCCATAATAGTAGGTTCTAACTAAAAGCTTTACCTAATGAGACATCATTCCATGTAAATTTCAAAGTGGCTATTGTAATGGTAATTTTCCCCATGGGACAAATGATAATGTTTACGGATTATATATATTGTCAATAAGGATGCAAAAATGGTTATCTCTAGTTTTCACAGCCATTTTCTCTATTAGTTACCTAAATGATCCCCATTAAATTAAATTAGAGTCTATTACCCTTTGTAAGAAGTTCTCCTATTGTATTTTATCACTCTATTAATAAATATAATGGAATAGAAGAGGTAAAATAAAAAAACATACAAGGATTATGAAATGAAATACACTCTCACCAATAGTCTCAATTTATAGATGAAATCCTTTAAAACATGTTTAGTCTAGATATATTCTATATTATCTTTGATTGAAACATACTCCTATGAAAAATAATTATGTTCCTCCATCAGATTTATGGAGTTGTACTTGATATTGATATTTTTTTGATAATTAACATTTCACAAGATTCATTAACGTGTTCCTTATACACTACCTATCACACCTAATCACTAATGGGTATATAATGTTGATCCCATTATCTTGTAGATAAGTCTTCATCAATATCATTTGTGTTATTTCATTAAATGTTGCATTATACTTAACTTCCTTTAATCTAAGGGTGATAAAATTCTAGTTTTTAGAGTTTTATGAGACATATAATCCTTCCCTGTTGAATTTACCCTGAGATGTTTATTTTATATCTCCACTACATCATTCACAATTGTATAGGTGTCTCTATAATAATGTAATTTTTTATTTTTTTTTCGGAAATAAATCCCCAATCTTGTGTTCAATTAATGGGTTGTATATTTTTTTTCTTACATAAGATTCAAATCCTTTAGGTTTATTTAAAACCATGAAAAATGTGTAACTAAAAACATAATTTATAGTCTTGAAACTATCCAATAGATTATATTCATAATGAACCATTGGAGCTTGATTTTATGAATTATATTTCATAATAAATAAAAAGATTTCTAGTCCCAATAAAAAAATCAGAATCATCTCATTATTCTTCTATGATAAACATTTTAAATAACTCTTGATCTTAATTTTCTTGTGAGATATAAGAAAATAATATTTATTAGTGAATTGGAAACCCAAAAGAATTTCATCCCATCAATAATTGAAATTTTAACTATATTACTCATTTTTGTAAGAAATTATTCACATATCCATTCATTACTTCCAAAAAAATTATTTCATTAATATTCCTAATTAGAAAAATATAATTATTATCTTCTACCATATTATTATTATTTTAATCCAAATTGACTAATAGAATTTCATGATCTTTTATATACATTCACTCTGTGAATACAATGCTCAAGGTGATGGTTTGAGACAATATAATTAATTCCATTTCACAAAAAAATTTAAATCAATCCATCAAGGATAAACACTTATGGTTTTTAAATTCATAACTCTTCCACGTGTTCACTATTGAGATATTATGATATCATATTCCTTTGTAAATCCATGTACATACATTTATTCCAAATTTCATGAATGATTATAATCATTTAATTCCTTGTGAATGGAGAAAATGTTTTATAATAATCAATTCCCTTATTTTGAGAATGTCCCTTGATAAATATTGTCTTTTTTTATTGGTTACTCACCCATATCATGAAGCATATTCTGAAAACCAACTTTTAATCCAATTAATTAATTTTTTTTTATATAAAACAATTTTCCAAGTTTCATTCTTCTTAATATAGTTCATATCATCTTCAATTTATGAAATACAATTCTCATGTTGTAAGGATTAATAAACAATATTTGGTTCAACCTATTAAAGATAGATGATATGATTATAAATTATCATTATTATTCGATTTTATACCACAATACTATAATATTTAATAATTTGGTTCTCTAAAAAAATTTCAATGTATTTGGAACATTGAAGATAATTTATCTAATCTATCCTTATTGCTGAAATATTAAGAATAATCTTGAGATTTATTATAATATACTCCCTAAAATAGATAATTTTCTTGTGGTATATTATCTTCTACATCACCAACATCATCAACATGCATTTATTATTTTCAATAAATCGGATATTTAATCACAATTGATGTTTGTGTGGTGCATGAATGGTAAACCACCTAATCATGCATCAAAAAAGACTAGGGTTTGAATCCTGGATAGCCCCGTGGGGGATTTATGGTGTAGGAAGTGACCTAGGAATGAGGTCGGTAAGTAGTGACACATGTATATGCATTCCTAATGATAGAGGTAGGATGATGGAGGCATGGAAATACACTGGTCCTTCAGTACATGTTCATGGTCTACTAGTCCATGGGATTATGGGATATGCAGTGGGTCTCACTTTATGATGATATAAAGAGTTATTTTCTTTCAATATAAAAATAGGCTTCACACCCAAAATTTGAAAAAAATCAAAATTACGCCAAATCTATTGATAAAATTTCTATGCTTGTTAATGTCATAACAACAACATCTTTAATCTAATAAACACCAATAAAATATATCTTTCTCATCTCTCTCGTTGATCTTATACAAATGTTTCCATTTAATAATGATATTGAATGGACTATCGAAGACCACCAAATTCTTCAATCCTGGATTCTCCCAAAATGATAACTTATATAGCATTCTGACATAATTTTTTCAAAGTAAAAAATAGTTTAGAATATAAATAAACATGATTCTATATAATCAAAAAAACTATTTTGGTGTTTCATGCCAGAATATAATTATTCATTCCATTTTCACTAACATGTAATTCTTCCTCTAAAAATGCCATTTCATTAAGGTGTTAATGAATAATTTATCTCAGCTTTTATCCCATAATTATTAAGATGTTCCTTGAAAACTTCATTCAGGTATATATAACCATTATTAAAATTTTATCCTTTCATGAAACAACCTTCTTGATCGACAAAACTGCTCCTCAATTTCTTACCTCTCAAAATATCATTCAATTATCTCAAAATAAATTAGGAAAAAATATAATGAATAAAATCATTAATACAGTTTATAAAGTACGTATCTATGTTGGATTACTACAAGATAATTTTTACACCCAAATCTGGGTGGAGTATCCCAAGAGGTTTATCTATTTATATTTCCAGAAATATTTATGCCATGCTCACTATTTTTCCATTTTAAAATGTTACACATTTTTTTGTGTATTAACATTATATCTTTAGTATATTTTTCAAAAATACATTCATAGATAGAATAGTCTTGTTTTACAAACCTAAATCACTATGTCTTCATTTTGAAGGATTTTCCCCTTTTATACTCTTTCAATGTTAGTTTTGATTTTTAGAAATCAAGATAATGTTTTATTTTTTTACTAAACATTTTTTTTAATTATGAAAATATAATATCTATATATGAAACATTAATTCCATTGAATATCACCTATTTATAATTATAAAAATATTGAGTGACATGAGTCTTATTTTTCCTCAACTCATTTATAAAAGAACATCATTAGATTTATTCTATCCAGTCTTGGTGTATCTGACATCATTTAAATTGAGTGATCCATCATTTTAAAATTAATAACACCTTCATGATACCATTATATTTAATTAAAAATATATTTTGGACTTTATTTATGAGAAAAATATTTCATGAATCTATAGATGATTCACTTTTAAACCATTTTAATCCACATTGAACACCATCACATGATCATGATTTTTCCCCTTCATAAAATATTTGGGAACATATGTTTTATTTCACAATTTATATTGTATGTGTACACATTTTTTTTAAATTATTATTATTATTTCCACACCTCCCACCAGTTTATCCTTGGAAATAAAATGTATTTTTCAATTTTACCCCTAATTTGGATGTTATGTTTTTTATCCTTCTAAAAAAAATTTATTTTCTCTCCCCCGATTCAACCCCTCCCTTTTATTGAGGGAGTGATAGATTATAGTAGTGAATACATGATTTTTGTATGTAGACACTATAACACCAATGGCATCCTTCAAATTGAATTTTCCTTGGGTAAATTATTAATTCATTAAAATTTTCATAATAATATTCCTTCAATTTGTATCCAGTAATATTTTTGAATATTCCACCTAATTTGAGCCTTTTAATTTAACCTGACCATTCCATTTTTCTACCCTTAAATGTTAATTTTCATCCATAACTCTTCTAACTTAGAAATTATATCACTTTAATCCATCCAAAAAATTGGATTCTTATCCTTTTATGGACATAAAATCACATTATTCTATGAGTTTTCATTTGTACCATTGTCAATCATATAAGCTTAAGTAACTGAAACAGTGGTTTATTGTGTCCTTGAATAGTCACTAGGCTTTCTAGTATCATTAGAAGCATTATTCACTATTTAATATCCTTCTCCCTGAATTTTCATAAAATTATTGAACTATAAAACATTTTATTTTCTCAATTAAATTCTATATACAATAAGATTCCTCTAAAACAATCTATATCCCCAGTCGTGTCAATTTTGTTTTTATTAGTAATCATGAGAATATTTTTTATTGCTTCTATAATTGTGTTGAGGTTTCCCATGTATCCTTTAATCTCAACCTACATCTCAATATTATCTTTAAAATTTGACTTATTAAGGTATTTATTTAGAGAATAATTCTCCTTATCTAGTTATATCATTTCTCTTTTCATTATTCTATTCTCTTTAAAACACACCCTGATCTCCACTCTATGTTTAGCTCTCTCTTTTTCTCCCCATCAATAACGTCATCTTCAATGATCCTTACTTATTTTTCTCTACTCAAGTAATTAGTGGGTTATTTTTATATTTTACCTAAAATAAATTTTCCCATTATCCAATGAGTTTCTATAATATTTTTCACATTCCTGAAAAGAATATATGATATCATTTTGGTAGAAAATATTTGTATTCCCTATTGTATTGAAATATCTATTTATATTAAATAATTATCCCATAATGTTACTATTATCAATCATTCTCAACCTAATTATTATTTAATGTTTATCATAATTCTCCTATTATTCTTCTAGTCATTAAAACCTACCAAATGTGACCAATATTATAAAACAATCATTTAAATTGTATATTTGTTCTATATTTACCACTTTCTTGCTACATGACTTTGTATATAATAGAGATATATTCATGAATATCCATTGGTTTATTTTTAACATCATTTTATTCAACATGTTACTAATTGGAATAAACATGTTTTAAGTCACTGGAAAAAATTAGTGCAGTCTCCTTCTCTTTTTCTCCTTTTCTCCTTAAATATAGCCCTCTTCTCTTATCATATGTGATAAAGAAGTTTTTGACTTTATAAATGGTCCACTCAACCAATTCCTGATCGTTATTGTATTAAATATCAACACCAACTTTATGCTGAAGGGTTATAATTATATTTTTCAAGACGGTATAATCGTCACGATTTTGACCATAACATCAAAAAATGATTACATTTCCATTCAATCAAAAAAAATAATTCATACAATTATTCTATTTCTCCCATATATATATCATTGGATTGATCCCAATAAATTATTATCCATGACTCCTTCACCTTATTATATTCATCTTGGATATCACAAATTTTACTCCATATTCCAACTATTATCTTCATTCCCATAACATATATCAACAATTCCCTATGATTGATGAATATAAGATATTTTATTCTTTACCTTGGGTTTCAATATTCTTCTTCCATGAAATTGATAGGTTTTTCTAACATTCATAATATTAATACCGTTCTTGATTATATCATTCAAATCAAAACATCATTATAGAAGATACAGAACCATACTCACACTCCATATATGGAATCCCCTACAACTAAACTTATGGGATCCCTTTTTTCAGTGATGTTCATTGTCTCAGTGGATCTCAGAAATAAATGGTCCTTGAAATTGAAATAAACTATAGATATGTGACAATATTAACTTAAGAAAATTAAGCCTTGATTTGATTCTAATTAAGAGGCTCATGATATAGTAAATCTTGATTAAGAGGAAGGGGAATGAATAATTGGTCACTAAAAATACATACCCTCACAAAGGATTTGACTCTCATCGCCTATTAGTTTAAATATATCATGATGGTTACAATGTGAATACAACATACTGAGTGAGAGGGAACACAAAAGGAGAAATGGGTTTTTAAAGTGTTTTTATCTCCCTTATTATCCAATGGTTAATTCTTGTTGTTCAGTGGATTTTATTCCCTACTCAAGTTGCAATTTATTACCATAGGAATATGGGAAGGATAAATAGAACATCATTCAACCTCTAATTACAAGATGAACAATGATGGTAATGAATTTGAATGATTTTTTTTCATGTACAATAAATTAATTCAGAATTTTGACTTGGTTTTCATGGTTATTTTTTCCTCAAAAAAATTTCAAATTCCACTAATCGATATTTTGGTTTGATTCTCTTGACTATGTTATGATCCAAATATTTTATTGATATCAAAGACTAAATACAAAATATCATAGATTATGTCATAAAATTAGTGATTTTATTTATTAAATCACAAATATCCTATGGGATAATATGTAATAGCACGAGTTTTTCTAAGAGAAAATTATGTTTGCCTGCATATTTGATATACAACACCGAACAAAAACAAACTATGATTATTTAAATACCACAATTATTACCTGGTAGTAAAATTTGATGGTATAAATATGATTAACTAAATTATTAAATATATATACATTTTCTACGCAACATAAATTTGATGATAAATTCTTATTAAATAATCACTAAAATTTGGCAATGCCTTTAAAATATGTCCTCTTCGAAAATTATTATTATTTATTTATATAAAAAAATTATATAATTATTCTCTATAAATTTTAGAAAATGTATTTGAAAAAATTTATTTCACATTTTATATCATCATATCAAAATCAACATAGGGTGAAATTTTTAGATTATTCGATAAATATTGAGTTTTCACTAAATAATAAAAAATACCATTTTTTGTAAACATGTCATTTATTTTGATAAAAAATAATTAAAAAATATAGTTATTATTTAAATTTTATTTAAATGTAACCTTATAATTGTTAAGATATATTTAATTCAATTAATAATATTTAAATAATCATTGTACTGGATTTTAGTCTAAGTTTATTTTTTGGCATGGAAACTCATGTTTATTAAAAAAAATTAAATGTATATTGATTATACTTTTTAATTAATTAATAAAACACATAGTGGGTATGTTTTTTAAATTAAATTTATTGATTTTATATCTATCATTTTCTAGTTAAATTCATATAGTTAACATTACTAGTCCTAAGGTTAAAGTAAAATCATCCCTTCCTTCAAAAATGAATTTATCAGATAAACTATTTTCCATCATGCTTGCAGGTATTATTTTAAATTAAATTCTTCCACCTATATGAATTTAGTTTTATAAAAAATATTATATACATTAAATAACCATTATTAATATTAGGTAATAAGTATAACATAATTTTTTGACAATATGAATATAATCTATAGACAAAATTTATTATAATTATAAAAGGAAAATATGTTGATTAAGTTTAAATATATATTAATGGGAATAGAGAAAAATATTCCCTAATTGTATGAATATGTATATTTTATTTTCCACATTGATTTTTTTCTACTATTTTTTGTTTTTTATAAATAAGATAGAAATGATTTTGGTAAAAATTAAATTTTCATATGTTAAAACACAAGTTATATTTCATTTAAGATATTCCATTTTGAAAAATTCATAAATTTTAGAATAAATAATATTTTAATAAAATTTCACTATTAAATAATATTTGTTAAATTTAAATGATGATATAGTTTTTATGAAATCAAATGTAATTTTTAAAATTGTTTGAAAAAAGTTATTCACAGAAAAAATAGCATTTCTCAATAAATGATAATTATTGTTTTAAAAGATAAAATTAGAATATTTTGAAATTTATTTTTATTGAATAAACACTATTTTGGAATCATGATGATGAAACTATCCAATAGTTATCTTTTCTTAATTTTATGAGATGGTTGAATTTTTGGGTAAAAATTAAATACTGTTTAAAAATACGTTGTGTATTATGACATAATAATACCCAAAAGTGATGTAATAAATGATATAAATGGAATCCATGAACAAATTAATGTTTAAAATTTAAAATAATATTTTATAGGTTATTTTATTAAACTTATAAATCCTTTATGAATCCTCTAAAAAAATTTATTTTTAAATGTATTAAAATCAAAATGTTTATAAACATTGCTCACTTTAATATCACCAAGATTTCAATTTTAATGAGTTAGTCTCGTAAACTTATAAAATAATTAAACCCCATACTACTATGTTTTAACATGGGAAGAAATGTGATGATTTGTAGTTTTGGTTATTTTGTAATATAGTACAACACCCATGTTTGGGAAATAATAAAAACCTCTTTTCTCTTTTACTGTATAAACCGAACCAATCATACATTACTCTTCACAAAAGAACATTGTAGGAGTTCCTTACTATTCCCTACCATCTGTATAGTCCTCCAAATTTTCCACTTAACTATGAATAAGTTCCTCCAATGTTTTTGTAATCACCATCACAAGGTATGTGACCTCTCTCTCTTATTCTCAATTCAAGAACCATTTTGGTATTTGGCCATTTGAATATCAATTTGTTTTGTTGTCAGAAATTTATAAATATTCATTTATTTTAAAATTTATTTCATAATAATGAAATTTCATGTATCCCAACTCATTATATAATTTAACCAAGTCATTACTATTCTATATTATAGTAAGGGATCCTCTCCTCTTTATTCATGAATACTGTTCATTTTATGCACATTATTTTCAATCCCAAATGTTGGGATACATTTCTTCACATCTATATTACTAACCATTTGATTAAAAAATTATTATAGAACAATTTCACTCCCAATAAACCATTTTATTAATATATAAGCACTGTTGTTATGATGCTGAAATTTCATTGCATTATTTCCATGACACAGCTTTGTATTATGAATACCATTTCTATTTCCACCCAATGGTAACGACCTATACATACATATACTTAATTAATTTTTGAATTATATTTATATATTCAAAAATCATTTATTTTGGAATAATGTTTTTGAAATATGATTCTATGTTGAATGATCTATGTAGCACACATATGAATGTACAAGATATGAAAGCTACATGTCCACCTAGATTTATATATAACTCCAATGCATTGGATAATGTTTTAATTTCATGATAAATCATGTATGGGATTAGGGAGTAAGTCCAATCTAGTATAGGACATTATCGAGCATTATATGATGTATTTTCAGTAATCCAAAAACAATGTTTATGATATAATGCTTAAATGTTTTTCATATTTTCCATGTTTTCTTTATGTTATAGTGATATATCATTCCTTATTGTTCATGTTTATGATTCTTGACCCTTTTATGCCCCATTTAAATTCTAACTATGTAACAAGTAATAATTTATTCATGTTATGATTTTTTATTCCCTTACTGGGCTTTATAGATCACCATATTTTTTATGAAGGTCCACAGGTTATCCTCTGCAGTTTTAAGAACAATGGAAAATTATGAAAATGTTAAAGAGGTTTTCAAAAATACCAATATACCCCATGTTTTAAGATGTTATTTAATGTGAGTAATTACAAAAAGACAATATACTCTATAGTACTATGGGTTGTACTATGTGTATTCTTATTTAATAAATCATGAATTATTTTTTAATTAATATAAGTGATTTCATATAAAATCATTTATTTATCTTGAGCCCACAATACCCAAAAATATAGCAGTCAGCCTCATTATGATATGGAATATAACTTATGGCATGGCTTTCCTCACAACACTATATGTATAAAATCCACAAAACCTAGTCACTAATCTTTTAGATTCATGGTTCCTCTAGCTATGTTTTTTACTTCACTTCACAAATCATATTTTAATGAATCCTTTCTTTCCAATTCAAGAACAACTGGTTGCCAAAATAGTGTGTCTTTTAATTCACTTAAACAGGCATACAAAGAATAAAAAACACATACGGTGAGCGTTTTTCATTGAAACTAATTAATCTTCATTTCAAACCCTCATATGTATAAATAATTCCTTTCTCACATTATATTAACTCCATGCAAACGGTTCTTAGATCAGATTATCTTATCCCACAGTCAATGTTATCACTATCTAACCTACATAACCACAACGTGATTGATTATCATCATCGATTAACTCAATTCATTATTTTATCACATAAGATTTAATTACACCTCACATGACATTTTATAATGTAGTCTATATAATTATCATACCATTGATGTAGTTTTTTTTTCCTATATACCCATAGTTTACTACATTTATTCCTTTGAATATTCGACCAAATCTAAATACCATCCAACATATCCAATATAAGTTTTTCAATTAATAAGAAATAAAAAAAAATCCTAAAATCACAAATTAGTTACCTTAATAAAAAATTCTAAGGATGAATCTAAAATTAAGGCCATCTTAACACCTCACCATAATATAAAATGATGATTGTGATAGAAATACATCCATTAGTGTAAGATCAATTCCAATTTAACGTATCTATATTTCGATGATGTCAGCTACCCGATTATAAATTCACTTGATGAGGGTTCATAATTATCTATTCTATCAAAGGGATATTAAAATTTTCTAATTATTATAAACCCCACTAACCAAGATAATATATAAAGGACTATGTTTTATCTAGATATATGAATGTGATGATAGATTCAAAGAATTATAGAAACTGAAAGTCAAAACACTTGTACACACACTATATTAATGTGTATAGGGAATTTTTAAAATATAAATACTTTAATTAATGGTTTCCTTTGTTTACTCATTCAGACAGACAACATGATATCCTATTCATTATGATAGTTCAAGTTAGTTGTTATGATAAAATCTCTTACGGTGACATTGTATTGTTTTTTGGTTTTGTTTTTTTTGGACCAATCCATTTGACAGAGTTAGTTGTGGAGTTTCAACATGGTTATTGACCATGTGTATTTGTGAATCTCCAAGATATAGGTATAGCTGATTTGGACACATTACATGATTTTTTACATAAAATTTGGCCATGTTTTTTAGTGTTTTCCAAATTTTGGGGTTCTAAAATGTTGAGTAAAGATAATGTTGTTTTTGATAAAAAAATAAAATATTTTTGTTAAAATGAACATATCGAATTAATGGATAAAATTATTTTGAGATGTTTAAAAAATATGAAGATATAGGACCACCAAAAAAATATAAAAAAATAAATTGTTTCATGATGGTTTTTATGTTACTAAATTTTTTAATTTGTGCAACAAAGATACAATTTCGTGAATTCATAAATTACATATGAGAGCTGTGTTACAAAAGTGACAATAAATTATTGATGTTTATTTAAGTCAAAAATTTATAAAAAAAGGCTGGTGTATGTTGTGTCAATAAGGTTTCATTATGAATTTTCCATTCTTTTATGTTTTGGGATACTGTAAAGTCAATAAGGATTCCTTATAACTTTACAAATCCTCGTGTTTTGAAAATCACAAACACTTTCTCTGAAAAAAAAATTTCATTTTACCCTGTGTATTACTTTCATAAGGAAAATTTTCCATCCCATGGAAATGTATCCTTACAATGTCTTTAATTGTTAATTATCTTTTCTAAGGGTAAAATTTGGTTCCATATCTAAAACATCAGAATCATATAATACTTAGATAAAGAGAATTTTGTTTTTAGGATCCGAATTCAAACTCTGAGATCTCTAAATTAATACTCTGAACTCATATGAGTTCTGACATAATGTTCTCTAAATTCAAACTCTGAACTCTTATGATTTATGACTCCGAGTTCTATGAATTGAGACTCCAAACTCTTATGAGTTCTTACTCCAAATTCTAATGAATTCAGACTCTGAACATTGTAAGTTAAAACTATGAATTCTAATGAATCCAGACTCCAAAATTTGTATGTTCTGACTCTGAATTTTTGATGAATTCTGACTCTGAACTTTGTACAATCTGACTCCAAATTTTCATGAACACTGAATATGAACATTGTAAGTTCTGGTTCTGAATTCTTTTGAATCCAGATTCGGAATTTCCTTGAAATTCAGACACAGGAATTTTATAGAGTTCAGGTTCTGAATTCCACAGAATAGAAAATCCAGATATCCTTGTATTATTGACACCAAATGTGTTTTTGTTAGACTCCGAACATTTATTTTCTTACATTATGAATATTTTATTTTGGTTATGTAACCATATTTTTTTTACACTTGTTTTTGTTATAAAACGATGTCATGCATTCAGTTACTAACTAACTATTTTTTCGGTGACACATGTACAGGTCCCTCCAAAATTCATCGGAAAATATGATCATTGGAGGAGGGAGTCGACCATAGGAGTTGTTCCTACAAATAGAATCTCATTTGAAAGAGCTCAACATTGTTCTATGAATCTAGATATTACATGTTGTTGAAGTAATTTCTAGAGAGAGACTCTCATTCTTAGTGTGTACCAAACGTCTTCTTCGTATTTTCTTTGTGCGACTCTGAATGATGCTAATTACATTCGAGGACTTCCGAGGATAGGAAGACAGAGGTGTCGACTACCTTAATATTCGAGTACTTCCTTGCTGAGGAAGAGAGAGGTTATGACTACCTTAAAGATGAGGGACTGCAGGGATAGCAAGACAGATTTTGATCTTTGTATCGAGGTCTTACCCTTGTGTGGGTAAGACAGACTTTCTTGAAAGTATAAATCAAGGGACCTTTATTCAAGGTTGTTGGAAACCTTTCTCTTTGGGTTAAAGGATTTATTACGTGTTACTTGGTTTGTTTCAAGTTTTCTACTGCATTTTAATTGTTGAAGAAAGTATAACTATATTATACTTACTTATACATGTATACTCTGATTTAGTAAGATTCTGTATGCTTTAATGTAGAATATTTATCTTTGTAAACATTCATTAAGTATCATTTTCTGAAATAATGTTTTCCGGAATCACTTTCTCGGAAACATATTTCCAGAATCTAGAAAGTGTGTAGAGCTAGAGGTTTTGTGAATTACCTTGTTTGTCCTTGTTAAACATAATCATCTTCAAAAGATCCAAAGGAATTTTTTAATGTATATAATTCACACCCTCATGTATTTTGAGTATTAGTAGATACTTCATTCAGTATCAATATTATTTCGATCCTACATTTCATATTATAGAGTGTATCATACTCTACATACCATCTCAACAACTGGTATTAGGGGAGGTATTTGAAATACTTATATTCACATATAAGTTTTCCTTGCTAAATTTTTCTTTGTTCTTCTTTTTGCTTGATGAGGAATATTTTACTTATTTACTTAACCTTACTATTAACAAGTTTATGTGGTGATAGTTTTCTATAAGATGGAAGTAATCAATGTTGGTTCCATTGACAACATAAATCCAACAAGACCACCTATTTTTGATGGGAATCATTACGAATATTGGAGAGATCGCATGAAAACAATAATTATCAATACTGGAGTGGACAATTTTGTTATTCTTACCAGAGGATATAAAATACCTGACAAGGAAGTTAGTACATTCACCAATCAAGAAAACCATGAATATAAAAAGACTTATAAGGTATGAAATACATTGCTTTTTCCATAAATAGAAATATATATATCCAGATTTCATCTTGTGAAGTAGCAAATTGTATTTAGAAGAAACGTGAAGTTACACACTTTGTAACATCAAAAGTCATTGAAACTTGAAGTGCCATGCATAGATCTGAACAACACGGTATTTTATTTCATTATGAAGAACCCATTTGTAAGGTGAAACAGAGATTTATGACTATCATTAATATTTTACAATCCATGGGTGAGAAAGGATTAAATGATGAAGCTCTTGTGGACAAGGTCCTAGACATCATGTCTAATGAGTGGGAATCCAAGAGAAGTGCTATTGATGAAAATAGAAAGGTTACTCAGATTAATCTTGATGAACTTGTTGGAACCCTTCTTCAATAAGAGACTAGAATGAATAGTGATGCTGATAACAAAAAGAAGAAGAATGGGAATGGAAGTGTTGCTTTTACTACAACTTAAAATCATATGAAAGCCAAGACTCCTGAGAGAGCTACAGGATCCAAATCGAAGAAGGTTTTTATACAATCCGAATCTAGGGGAAGTGAGTCTTCAGGAAATAAGTAGGCCAATATTTCTTGAAGGATGAACAAGATGGTTGGAAATAAGAACTTTCAATCTAGATATAAGAAGAAATAAAGTAATGATGATAAATATTTAGATGTTACATGTTATGAATGCAAGAGAGCTGGACATATAAGTCTTTATTGTCCTATGCTTAAGATAAATGAAAGAAAGGAAAAACATTCTGAGAGAAATATAAAGAAGTACTACAAAGATAAAGCTAAGAAATTCTTGAAGTGGTGGTGACACTTCTGATGAATCATCATATTACGAATCTTCTAGATTGAAGAATCTTCATTTAATATCCAGACTACCTGTTGACAATCATTTCTTAATGGATATGGTACACAATGCTGAATAAATGACCAATGTTTCTTTGACTTCAAATTATAGTAATGATAAATTCTATGAATCTTCGGATGAAGAATCTCCTCCTAATAAATATGATACATTACCTTCCCATAAAGTTGTTTCTAGGTTTTCTATGCTTCCTGAGAATGATAATTCTAAAGTCAAAAAGAAGCTTGATAAGGAATATTCTTTGATTTCTATACTTACTAAGGAAATATCAGATCATTATAAATATATTGATAAGAAAACCCATGATTTTGAAAGTATTTCAAAAATCCTTGAGGATGTAAATTTTGAGAAGGATTAACTTTATAAGGATCTGGAAAATGTAATTTCTATGAAAAGTTATTTCAAGCCTAACTCTTGTTCTAAAACTAATGTTTTTGAAGACATGAACATTATTTTAGATTGAAATCCAAAAAAATTTCCCCGAGGAAGTGTTTTCCAAATTTTAACTTATGTAAAGAAAATTTTGATAAGATGTATTCTCAAATACAACCTCTACGGAATAATTATGGATTTGTTTATAGTTGTTCAAAACCAATTTTTATAACAATAATTTTGTTCCTCAAAGTTCTCCTTGTGGCACTAAGTGTTAGTGTAGTGGACACTGAGAAAAAAATTATTCCCTAAACAATACATAGTCTTTAGGATTTCATAGAGCCTATATTTCAAAGAAAATGTGGGTTCTTAAAATTTTTCTTTCTAAAATTTCTGGATCCAAGAAAGTTTGGGTTCTGAAAGTCTAACTCTTTTGTTTTCAGGAAAATTGAGAAAGTACCAACAACAATACATGGTACATGGACAGTTAATGTTCCTAACATATGACTGGTAACAAAAACTACTTTTAAAAGTTATCAAAATTAAAGGAGGAACAGTAACTTTCTGAGATTATGCTTAGGGAGAAATTATTGTTATAGGTAACATCATTCTTCTTAGAGAATCAATGATTTCGAATGTTTTGTTTGTTAAGATTATTAAGTACAATCTCATTAGCCAAAGTTCATTATGTGATGAAGGTAACCCTGTGAATTTTAGGAATGACATGTTATTAGTACACAATTCCAAGGAAGAATTTATTCTTTCTACCCATAAGCAAGATATTGTATACACACTATACATAGAAGACCTTAGGAGCAAAGACTTACCTAGATGTATTGCAATGGAAGATCATTCTTGGTTGTGGAAGAGAAGGTTAAGTCATTGTATCCTTAGAAACCTATGCAGACTCTCAAAGAAAAGATTAGTTAAGAATCTATCGGAACTAAGATTTGATTCTTCCAAAGCTTGTGATCCGAGTCAATATGGAAAGGAACATAAATCATGTTGTCAATCAGTCAGTGTAGTCTCAACTACTGATTTATTATAGTTATTACATGTGAATGTTTTTTGTCCAACACAAACTGGATGCATTGGAGGCAAGTATTATGTATTTTTTTTAGTTGATGATTACACTAGATTTACGTGGGTCTATTTTCTAGAAAACAAATTTGAAGATTTTTCTTATTTAAAAAGTTTTAGAGCCCAAGATAAAAATGAGAAAACCCTTCCTTTTATAACTATTCATATTGATCATGGAAGAGAATTTCAAAATTCATATTTTGATACTTTTTGTAGTAGAAAAGGAATTACTCATAACTTCTCAGCACCTAGAACACCACAAAAAATGGTGTTGTTTAAAGAAGAAATATAATTCTTAAAGAGATAACGAGAACCATGTTGAGTGAGTATTCTGTAGCCAAAAAATTTGGGTAGAAGCTTTATGTACTTCTTGTTATACTATAAATCGAGTTTTGATTAGACCATTTCTTAATGAACCTCTTTGGGAGTTATAGTATGGTAGAAAACCTATACATTCCTACTTCATGGTTTTTTGTTTCAATGTATTGATTCTTAATACTAAAGATAATCTACACAAATTTTCACAAAAATATGATGAATGAATTTTCTTAGGCTACTCCAAAACTTCTAAGGCTTGTGGAGTTTTCAATAAAAACACTTGTACTGTTAAAGAAATAGTACATGATAAATTTGATGAAATAGATCCCTTCATTTTTAAACAACCCCAACCTACATCTTCAGATGTGTTTACAAAAATTTATTATCAACCTTTGTTAGAAGATACTTCTGATAAATAAGATTCCAAATAGAATGTTTCTGAAGCATTTACCCTAGAATATTTCCTACCAAATGTTTATGAATAGGTTTTACAAAACCCAAATAAGTTGTTTCTAATGAATCATTCAATTGATAGTATCACTGGTGATGTGAATCAACCTTTAAGGACTAGAAGTTACTTAATAAATAAAGTAGATCATCTAGAATTTCTTTCCCAATTAGAACTAAAATGCACGGATGATGCTTTAGGTGATGATGATTGGATAAAAGCTTTGCTAGATGAGCTAAATTATTTCGAAAGGAATATTGTCTGGACCTTGGTTGAAAGACCTAACAAAACATCTTTTATTGGTGTAAAATGGTTCTTCAGAAATAAGTTTGATCAAAATGGAATCATAGTAAGAAATAAAGCTAGATTGGTTGGTAAAGTCTATAATCAACAATAAGGAATAGACTCTGAATAAACCTATGCTCGAGTAGCTATACTTGAATCTATTTTTATTTTACATGAATTTGTAGCACTCTTCAATTTCAAACTATTTAAAATGGATGTGAAATGAGCTTTCCTAAATGGTTATGTTCAAGAGAATGTTTTAGTTAAAAAACATCCTAGTTTTGAAGATACAAAATATCTTGAACATGTTTTTAAACATTCCAATGTTTTTTATGGACTTAAGCAAGCCCCTCGAGCTTGGTATGATAGACTTACAGGTTTTTTCCTCAAAATAATTACATTAACAGAAATTTAGTTCCAACACTTTTTATAAATACAAATAGGAAAAATGTTTTTATTGTCCAAATATGTGTTTATAAAATTATATTTGGTTCAAATCAACAATATTTATCTGATTCCTTTGCAGATCTAATGAAATTTGAGATTGAAATGAGTATTATGGGCGAGTTATCATTTTTACATGGTTTTCAAATTTCTCAAAAACCAGAAGGAATATATATATCACAACATAATTATATTAATTATCTTCTTAAAAACTATGTATTTGACCACAATAATAGTATAAGTACTCCCATTGGTACCTCAAATTTAATTGATCTTGATGAAGCTGGGAAACCAGTAGATCAAACATCTTTTAGAGGTTTGATAGGAAGTTTACATTACATGACAGCTAGTCATCTAGACTTAATGTTTTCATTATGTTTATGTGCAAGATATCAATCCAATCCTATGTAATATAATTTAAAGGTAGTGAATAGATTTTTTCACTACTTAAAGGGAACCATGGATTTAGGACCCTTTTATAATTCACGATATTATTTTTTTCAAAAATGTTTTTCAGATGCTTAAATTGGTTGATGTAGAGTAAATAGAAAAATTACATATGGAACATTTCATTCCTTAAGAGATTCATTAGTTTCTGGGTCATGAAAGAATCAACACTCAGTAGCACTTTCCGCTGTTGAAGCTGAATATGTCGCAATTGGAAGTTGTTGTACTCAAGTGTTGTGGATGCAACACACACTCACAGACTATGGTATGATTTTTACCAAAACAAAAATTTCATGTGATAATACTGGTGTTATTTCTTTAATAAAAAACCCTACACATCACTCTCATGCAGAAGAGATAGATTTAGGCATCACTTTTTTAGGGATCACGCACAAAAAGGAGATATCATTCTTTAATATACTGGATTTCAAGATCAACTTGCTGATATTTTCATAAAATCTTTACCCTCCTATAGAATTGAATACATTAAATATAAGTTATGAATGATAACCGTAAGGTAATCATCTTTATTAACTTTCTGTTGAAATCAATCTCATTACATTAATAAACTCCTTTCCATAGAAGGAGTAATTTTGTTTGTTAGTTTTTCTAAAAAAAATTGGAGTCAGTTTTTCTAAATTTTTGAAATGATGATTTTCTAAAATTTTTGAAATGAATTTTTTCAACAAATTTCGTAAAGAAGTTTTTCAAAAAAATTTATAATGAATATTTTCAAAAAAAATTGTAATGGGTTTTTCAAATATTATTTTCGTAATGAAAATTTTTTGGATTCTAAAGTTATTTATGAATTTTTTTCATTAATACTAATAATAATCCTTGAAATCCTAAAGTTTTGTTTCCTCTCTTATGTTTTCGAAATCGTCATTTAAATTCTGGTATTTTCATTTGTTTTTAAAAATTTTGGGATTCTCTTTTCCTTAAATCCGAATTTTTTTCTTAAAAACCTCAAAATATCGGATTCTATCAAGTTTTTCTTGCGCCTATCATATTAACCATCAGATCTAAACAGAATTATTTTCAACCATTAGATTGAGATTGGAAGATGAATCATCACTTCTAACACCTATATAAAGGAACCTCAAAGTGTTATCCCACATCGATCTCAAGCTCTCGCGTACTGAAGTTCTGACCCTCTACATAAGCATATTCTGAACTTCTTAGAGTTTTATCAATTACATATTTCAATAGAAGATTCCTCTTAGAAATATATGTCTACTGTCAATCCAATTCCAGAGTGGTAGGTGTATAGAGAAAGGATGGTGAATCCAAACATCTTTTCTAAGTATGATTCAATCATTTCAATGAAAATCAAATTGAATGGATGGGAGATAGTTTTCATATCAATGTTAGGGGATCAAGATTTGGTATATTTTTTTAAAGTTAATTCTTTGGTCAAAAGCTATGGAATGAATTATGCACTTTTATATACTATGTCAGTTAATTTGATTGGAGTTCTGTATGAAGGAGAAGATGTTTTTTGTTCTCATAAGTTGCATGGTGTTCAAGGAAGCTTTGTAAAGGTGAAAGCTATGGAGTTCATCGGTCTTAAATATTTCAAGACTCCAAATATTTCCCACCTATCTACAAATAATCGGATCCTTGAATTATGGGTTCAAGGATTTATCATTCTGAGAAAAGGTGGCAAATACACATTGAAAAAGAGTGACATATACCTCTTATATTTTCTATTGAACCTGAGGAAGGTCAATTTGGTAAATCATATTTTAATTATTATTGAGAATATTAAGAATGTAAACTTGATGGCTCAGATATTTTTGTATCTGTCCATTCTTTCTAAGATGATTGTTCGGTGTCTAGAATCATTGAAAATTCCTTGCAGTTCGAAGCCAAGGAATCTCAATGTCATTCTAGTCAGTGATGATACTTTGAAGAGGATGAACATTGGTTTCTCAAATGACTCTGGAGAATTTTATGACCTACTAGTTGAAGAAGCTGAAGCTGTTCTGAAGAAACAATAAGTTCCTGATCTATTGAGAAAGGGAAGAATGAAGAGGAAGTTGAAGGAAGTAGAAGTGTAAGAGAAAACCCAAAAATCTATAGAATCCCAATACGCAGCACCAAAACCTAAGAAACAAAAAATCCAATCCAGATGATGTTGTAGAAAAATGGAGGGAAGATAAAAAAAATAAGAAAGTAGGGGAGCCATGTTTTGTTTGGATCCTGCTGAAGACAAAGCCTTAAAATAGAAGACAACAGATGAGCTTGAGAAGAAAGCTAAAGAAAAGAATCAAAAGAAGAAGATTTCTGATACTAAAATTGTTCAATCCCTTCTGAGGGATACAGAGAATGCATCAGAGAATATCTCAGTACCAAAATCTTTCATGGAATAATCTTCACCTGAGACGTCGTGGAAGAAATTTGTGACTCTGGAAAAAGCCCAAGAATTATTTGTTGATGTAGAAAGTATTTTGGAAGAAGAGGAAGAAGAATAAAGCAGTGGTGACACAGAAGATCTCATAAATAATTTTGAAGACTTCATTGAGAAAGAAAGTCCATCAAATAAATTGTCAATCCGAACTTCAAAAGTAGAATCTTCAAAGCATGATACTCCTGGGAAAGATCATAAAGAAGAGGATTAGAAAGATAATGATGAAGTGAACAAGATTTCTGAAGAAGAATTTTTTAGTCATCATTTTATTCATCTTGAAGATGATAAGGCAGGAGGTGAGAAGGAGAAGATAGATGAAGATAGAATTGTTCAGCTGTCAGACAGTGATCATGAATCTCCAGATGAAGAAGTCGTTCTTAGAACTGATATGGGGAAACATGCGGTTGTTGATACACCTACTAAGTCTATTATAAAAAAGAAGGATACTCGTGGATCTTAAAAGAGGATAGTTATTGAGCTAGAGAAATAACCCTCATCTATCAAGGTCTCAGATTCAGAATCATCATCTATAGGACATGATTTCATCATCCAGTCATTGAAGAAGTAGGTTGGAACCATTCTGATATTCCCAAGCATAGACTCTAGATTCCAGATGCTTCAACACACACTAAATTTGAAATCATATTCAGTGCCCATGGTGATGGACATGTGTGTTCAATCTTGAGGCTGATTTCAAGAATTTCTTCATTAACTATGATTCCCACAAGAGGTTTTGTAAGAAAATGGTTTGCTGGTCAAATAAGACAGTTGAAGACATGAGATAACTTGTTGAATTCCAAGAAGGTTTCAAGGAGGCGATTGACATTGAATATGGTAAAATCAAATATCTTACAGCCGTTTTGAAGAAAAGTTAACTTTCAAACAAAATTCTCATATTCTTGAAGTGAAGGATATGAATGTGAAATTGTATTCTGTTGCCCAAAGCTAAAAGAGGGAAATATATCATTGGATTGATATAGAAAAAAAACTTTTCAATCCGGAAGAAGACATGAAGGCTCTAGTAGAGCCTCTTAAGTCTCAAGAAGAAAGAATCAAGGAATTAGGGAAGAAAGATGAGGATCAAGATCAGCTTCTTAAGTGAAAAGAGGAAGCTAATAAGGAGATCAAAAAGCTGAAGACTATAGTGATGAAGTTTATGTCTAATGAAAAGGAAGGATAACTTCTTTACTGTGGATCTTTTGTTGTACTTTTCATCCTTGGACAAATTCTTTCTAATCATAATGAAATTTATTGTTTCTTGTGTTTTGGATGTGTTGTACTAATCTTTTAGGTACCATAATTTCTTTTCCATTCCCTCAAATTCTTTTTGAAAATCACAATGGGGGAGAAAAGAAAAATAATACTATATAAAGAAGAAATATCCCAATGTAAGGGGGATTTTGTCTAAGGGGGAGTTTTCATTACAGAGGTTTCCATACTCAAGGTAATGAAAAATCTCATTCCAATAATCTAGAATACAATCATTATTGTTCCAAATCATAAGGGGGAGTAAGTATTATTCTTCATTGCCCATATTATAAGGGAGATAAGTTTTATTTCCAATGTCTAGAAAAATATATTCTAAGTCCTTATTTTCTTTTTCGTATGGATATATATGCTTTCCAAAAAGGGTGAGATTGTTGCTTCAATAAGGTTTCATTATGAATTTACCAATACTCATGTTTTGAAAATCACAAACACCTTATCTCAATAAAAATTTCATTTTATACCGTGTTTTACTTTCATAAGTAAAATTTTCCTTCCCTAAGGAAATTTATCCTTACCATGTTTTTCATTGTTCATTATCTTGTATAAGTGTAAATTTTGGTTTCATATATAAAACCTCAGAATCATATAATACATAGATAAAGAGAATTCTATTTTCAAGATCCGAATTCAGACTCCGAGTTATCTGAATTCAGACTCTGAAATCATATGAGTTCTGACTCCAAGTTCTCTGAATTCAGACACTAAACTCTTATGAGTTCAGACTCTGAGTTCTCATAATTGAGACTCCAAACTCTTATATGTTCTAACTCTGAATTCTAATTAATTCTGACTCCAAACATTGTATGTTCAGACTCCCAATTCTAATGAATTCAGACTCCGAACATTGTAACCTCTGACTCCAAATTCACATGAATTCTGACTCCAAACATTGTATGTTCTGACTTCAAATTCTCAAGAACTCTAACTCCGAACATTTTATGTTCATGTTCTGAATTCTTGCGAATCCAGATTCTGAATTTACTTGAAATTAAAACTCCAGAATTCTATAGATTTCAGGTTTTGAATTCAATAGAATAGGGAATTGGAATATCCTTGTGTTATAGACAATGAATGTGTTTTTGGTTAGACTCTGAACTTTTGTTTGATTATACTCAAAATATTTGATTTTGGTTATGTGACCATACATTTTCTTACACGTTTTTTTATAAAATGATGTCGTGCATTTAGTTACAAAATATCCATTGTTTGAGTGACACATGTACAGGTCCATCTAAAATTCAAGGAAAAATATTACCATTGGAGGAGGGAGACGACCGTTGGAGTTGTGCCTATAAATAGAGGCTCATTTGAAAGAGCTCAACATTGTTCTATGAATCTAGAGATTACATGTTGTTGAAGTTATTTACAGAGAGATACTCTCATGCATTGTGCTTACTAAGCATCTTTTTCAGATTTTCTTTGTGCGACTCTGAATGTTGATGATAACATTCAAGGACTTCCAGGGATAGGAAGACAGAGATGCTAACTACATTAAAGTTTGATAATCTCCTTTTTGAGGATGATAGAGGTTCCGACTACCTTGAGGTTGAGGGGATGCAGGGATAGCAAGATATACTCTGGTCTTTGAATCAAGGGCTTACCCTAGTGTGGGTAAGACATACTTTCTTGAAATTATAAATCAAAGTACATTTATCCAAAGTTATTGGATACCCTTCTCTTTGTTTTAAAAGATTTATTACTTGTTACTTGGTTTGATTCATGTTTTGAACTGCATTTTGATTGTTGAGGAAAGTATAAATATCTTATAATTTTTTATACTTGTATAATCTGATTTAGTAAGATCCTATAAGCTTTAAGGTAGATTCATTATCTTTGTAAACATTCATTATAGTTCTTTATCCAGAACCATATTTTCTAGAATCTCTTTCTTAGAATCACATTTCCAGAATCTAGGAAGTGTGTAGAACTAGAGGTCTTGTGAATTACCTTGTTTAACCTTGGTAAACATAATTATCTTTAAAAGATCCAAAGGAATTTTTTTAAGGTAGAAAATTAACCCCCTCTTGTATTTTGAGCATTATTAGATACTTCATTCAGTAGATATATTATTTCAATTCTACATTTGGTGTTATAGAGTATATCATAGTCCACATACTATCTCAATAGTGTCACAAACCATGATTCTTAATGGTTTATCCACACCTATAAATAGGCCATTTACCCCCTAATTATAGGTGTCCAATACATAGATAATTCCAGGGATTTGAAATCACATAATAGTTCCACAAAAAAAGAATTTATCAATGTTGTGACTAAAACATCAATTAAGTGTATAAAATGTACTTGTGTTTCTATGACTAAGTTAGTTCTATGAAAATCCAAAATTTTCACAAATGATTTTAGTTTCACAAAAAAATAGAAATATAGATAAATGTTATTATATAAACATCAATGTTCCATGCATGGTGTGTATATTTTTTTAATGTTGTAGAAGTTTTCATGAATGTTAATGTTTTGGTAGTAAGCATAAATAATATAAATAAATTTGTAAATTTATCATGTGGATAATTTTTTATCAATATAATTCCTAGAATGGAGTAAAAATGACATTTATTAAATAAATAATCAGATGAATCTTATTATAGAGTAGTAATTATAATTTAATTGAGGTATAAGTAACCTTTCATTGTTTGACTGGTATAGAATCATGAGGGACAATGAGTTATCTCTGAAAATTTCAATAAAAGTGTGATATAGTGCAGTTTTTAAATCAGGGAATTATAAATTTATGCTACATGGATGATGACTAGTGAGGGGTATCAATTAAAATTTCTTATATCATGATCATGTTTTAAATTACATTTAATAATATCGATTTTTAATGAAACAATAACTAAAAAGGGGATTCCATTTTAATTATTCATTCCTTGATTATTTATCTACCCCGTAGGGTATTAAAGCAGTTAGAGAGAACAGTTAGTAATATAGGATATGGTTAGAGTAAACTTTTCACTCTCCATGGATGAAATTGATGTTTTAATCAAAAAAACTATTTTCAATCTTTGATGAAATCTATTTTCCACTATGGAAGAATTAGATACATCACTATATCCAATAATTATGATTTCATGTTTTTATAATAAAGTTGTTTGGTATTTCATCCAGAATGGATTATTAGACTTCATAAAAAGAAGACCAAATAGAATTGATACTGATATTGGAGGAATCAATACGTTAGGAGGAACCTTATCCAATATATTCTATGTGAAGATAATGTATTTTCATTCATCACACTCAATGTGGGAAAATATGTTAGATAGATATTATTTTCCATCCAATATTATGTTTCCCTAAATTTTAATTTATGTAAAATTAGTATGAGGACCTAAGTACTCTCCCTATTGATTTTGTTGATGCATTATTTGATCAGGTAAATTTTTAGGGGAGAACATGCATGTTCTTAGACTAATTTTTATTTTATTTTTTAAAAACACTTTTTTGTTAAGTGATAACCGAACAAGCGAAACAAACTAAGACAATGTGTCTAAGGGGATCCACCATTACAGACACAAGCCATACCAACCCAAAAAAACCTAAAAATAAAGCATGCCCAAGGGAATCCACTATTTGATATATGATTGTGGTGAAGTGAGAACCAAACTCAAGATCCTCCATGTTCCATAACGTCATCATTAGATCTACCAACACCATCCCAATTAGAAAAAGAAACCTTCGAACCGGCCAAAAAAGGGGCTTGCATGAATGGGAAAGCTAAAAGAGTATAGGAGAATCATAAAATGTTGTTATCATACCATATAAAACAAAACAGAAACTCAAAAGGAAAATAGTCAAAAAGGAAATAGCTCAATCATTGTGCGTTCCTGAGGTATCCCTCTGTGACCTCATAATTACCCAGGAGAGGACGTTGACCATGCCTGTTCCAACCCCGGAGAATATAAGAAATGGGATGATAATGGGAGGACATCGTTGGTACCGAGAATTTTTATATCTTCCATTTGCATATGCATACTAAATATAGAAAACAAACACTATCTCGGCCACCAAGAATCCAACCTAGTTGAACTGGAACAAACCCACAACAAAGGATAAAACAGCAGTAACACCCATTCTGCCATCACGCCAAGCCAGTATATGGTAGCACCGGGTCTGATCGGCCATCTGTGGCAGGTTTGGGGCAGGGGAACCTGACACCACTGGTCATGGAAACATTTGGATTTAAAGCTTTAGGCTCTCTAGTTTGCATAGTGGGGTCTATCAATTTTTCTTGAAAGCTAGAAGCTGGGGCGGCAGAATTAGGGTCGAACCAATGCGGGATGAAGATCAGTTTTGAGATCGGATTCGAAACATTGGACCACACCGTACCAAACCCCATCCAAAAACCCTTGCAATAAAACATCAGAGGAAAGATTTAAAAACCCAAGAACCATACATGTTGTCAAAGAAATCATGGTGGAGGAAACATTGTCGACAGAGTGAGCGAGGTCACTTTCTTTAGTCTAGAGGGTGGAGCAACTCAGCAATGGCTGTAGGGATCTAAGAGGGACAGCGACACCTGCGGGGTCGGTGGATGGTGCACCCGGAGAGGGTGGCTCAACTTCTACATCTCACGAGGGGAATCCGGATGGAGGTGGAGTAGGACTCTCGGGTGATGCTCGTGAGAGGAGTAAGAGATCGAAGCGGACAGTGAGGTAGGATTCGTAGGGGTCGGATATGCATCATGTGTGGGGGATCCGAATGGAGTTGGGGGAAAAGCTGACAAGAAGGCTGATGAAAGGAGGCAGCACTGGGGCTAGTAGAACCCTAGTCCAAGCGGGAGCTTCCCTAGCGGCTACATCTCCCCCAACAGCTATGCATGGTGTTAAAGAAATCCTAAATGATATAAAGATCATCAAGTTCATTCAGAGAGGTCATTAATCTCAATCCAATTTTTAATTATGTATATTAGATTACTAATACCTAATGTGTAACACAGCATGATTTTTATGAGATAGAGTTTTTTAAATTTCTTTTATATATTTTTTTTGTATGCCACACCAAGATAATCTTGCGCAAAACGCAACACCGTCTTTTCTTGTGGTTTACAAAACAATATGCTTGGCTTGTGTAACACACAATTTCTAGTTCTTCAAATCAAATTCCTTTCACATAATATTGAATATTACTAAAAAAACTAAATAGTATTATGTAACCTTATCAACTAATAATTATAATGGCGGGTATGAACAGTATTAACTTTATTTAAAGGACTATTTAAATGCAAATAACTGAGTTTGTAAAATAATAAAATCACTCTTGATGGATTTTATTAAAGAAATATAGGTTTATTATATTTAATATATTGTTTTAAATTATTCTTATATGTATTCTAGAAATGTGTATTCTTGAAATGATGTAAGATCAAATTCAACTTTTTGGATAAAATAAGTATTTTCCCAAAAAAATACAGTTTTGTCATCTTTTTTGATGTTCGAACCATTTTAAATCATCTATTTGATACATTTTTAAATTATATATTACATAATAACATCTTATTTGAATTATTAGTTTCATAAATTAATTTGGTATACTTTTTTTTTATTTTTCAGTTATGTTTTATTTTTTATTTTGTTTTGGTAAATAGTGAAATGTAGATTTTTATTAAAAAAAATTATTTTCTATTATGGTTTTTACTAGGTAAAATTATGTTCTCGATTAGTTTTAAATTTTAATAATTTATTTTTATCTAATTAGGGTTTTTAAATGGATTTTATACATGAATTTATGATAAAAACATTTTCTGTTTTAAAAGGGAAATTTTTCGATAAACTATTTTTCCTGACATTTTATAGTTTTATTTTAAATTTATTTCTAAAAAATTTGTGTATTAAATTTTTATAAATGGATGTCAAATTTAGATTCATGTATTATAAATTTAGAAAATAGTACCTCTTTATTTTTGTACAATATGAATAGTAACCATGGTAAATTTTGTTATCATGGAAACGGGTAAATTAGGTAATTTAGGTTAAAAAAATTATAAAGGCTATTAAATGACAATAATAAATGGTAAAATTTTATTTTAGGATTTTAATTCTACCCATAAAATTTTAGGGAAAAAATTATGACATTTATTGGAAACGTTTTAAGGAAAATGACTTGAATAATATTAAAATCAAAGAAATGCACAAAAGTGTCATTTTATATGTCTTTAATATATATTATGTGTCCACAATGGGAAAAATTTCAATTATGACTGAATGTAAATGAATATTTTCATCAAAATAAATATATATTCATGTTAAAAAATTATTTTTGAAATTTTGGGCCACTTATGTGGAATTATAATATTTATATTGTTTTTTATTAGAATTCTAAAGATGTCACATTCATGTTTTAGTAAAAATATATTTTTAAATATATTTTTTATAGTAAAAAACATTGATTATAAACACTCCACATAAAGATAATATATTTTTATTATGGTAATTTATTTTTAAATTTAAAGAAATAATAATTACCCTAATGTCTTATACATTGATAATGAAGAAATTATTTAATTGCTGAAAAATCAACAAAATAATTTTAATTAAAATGATGATAAATATTAAAATACCAGAACACATTAGCCAATATTATTTATCATGTATATATCAACCATATGCATCCTTGGGTTGAATTATTTTCAATTTGTATACACTATAATATATTATGCCATTTAAAATATTTTATCTGACATAATGTTAAAGTTGTCGTATTTATGTTTTAAAAAATATAACATTCTTTACGTAGGATTTTCAGGAAAATATGTCTGAAAATAAGTATTCTTATGAAATATAGTAGATTTATATTTACAATGAAATTTTAATTTTTTTTACCCAACAAATATATATCATACATAATTACACAAAACTATTGTAGTAATTATTTTATTAATATAAATATCAAATTAATGTTATAAAAAATATTAAAATAAATATAATTTTGGATAATTAATATATCCAATAAATTTTATCGAATTACATAACCCTATAGGGTAATAATAAATTTTATTTTGAGGTTAAAACCTTATCTTTTTACTTTTAAAAATCTATGCATTTAATAGTGTGAAAATTGACACTATTGATTTTTATGAAAATAATTTTTTAGTAAGTTAGTAAAAAATAATAAAACACTTATAAAAATATAAAATAATTATTATATGATTTAAAATGATCTATGGTATTCATTTATGGTCTAATTGACATCAAATATATAGAAATCACACTATTTTATTATTGAACAATTAGTTTCCATAATTAAATTTAAAATAGAATAACTAAGGGTTATTTACAATGATATGGTTTAAATTGACATAAAAATGCCTCAAAATCATTGTTTCATGAGATTACATAAATATATCTTATAATTTTATAAAATAATACATTTTTCAGTTTTGGGATGAGTTCTGATTTTTCATATAAATTAATATTTTTGGAGATTCTAAATGTGTCCCTTGCATCAATTATTAAAGGTAATCTCCTCCATTATTTCATTACAACTCGTTAATACATCAAGTTCATTCATCCCCTGCCAGTTTCACTTCTGAAAAATCCTTAGTCCCATTATATAGGTTCTGATCTTCTCAAAATACTAACTCACATTCTTTTAAGAGAATATCTAGGGGGATCCCATGGATAAAAAGAAGGTTTGGATACATAAAAGGATATCAGACCAAAGGTAATGGATTATTATTTTGACTTTTATTTATGTGGGAGATATGCATTATACACCACCTATTTATTATTTTTGGAGTCTATTCTTCCCATGAATGGTTTTATAATTATTTTTATAAATGTTATGATATATTCATATGCATGTAAGTTTCTTTATTTTATGAGGCATACGATTTGAAGAATTATAAATTTGTAATAGATAATTTTTCAATCTCATTATTATCTAAGATTATATTTTTTTAATTATTTACTAGGTTATATTTATCATCCATCTACATGTTTCATAAATATTCATTCAAAAATATTCTTTCTATCTTTACAAAAAAATTTAATACCAATTTTACCAATTACTGATTTTTTCTTGAATAGTGTGAAATAAAACATGTTTTGGATTTTGTACATTTTAAAATTATGAAAAAGGTATGAGAATAATGTTCACTATTAACTTATATGTCATGAACATATGTTTTTTTTATTTTCAAAATTCCTTATTTCGTTGATGTTTAATTTATAATAATTCATGTTAATTTTCAATTTAATTATTTTCATCTAAAAACACATGGCTATTTGAGAAATGAAAATGTTTTTTATGAAGAAAGTATATTTTCATCATGATTTAATTTCAAGTGTTTTATCAAAATCATTTTTCATGTAAGATGAAAATCCTTAAAAAGGGTTATTTTTATATTCCTATTATTAATATGATTTAATTATTCTTATTATATAATGATATTTATGTAATCCATTTTATAATGTGGATTATGATGAAATGGTGTTTTAGAAACCCATTTTTATTCCTTGGGTTATGCTATAATGAATGATTTATGTTTTCATGCAACACATAAGAATAATTTCATTATGAGATGTTTGGGGCCCATATCTCCCTCCAATGTAGGGGTAATGATTTATGTCTCATGAGATACAGACGACTATAATGACAAGTAAATCAATTTCAGAAATAAAGCATTGGAACGAGGAGTGTAATCTGTTCAGTAATAAATTTTTTCTACTATAATAGTCTTTGAAATGAGCATTGGATAGTATACAAATGATTTTCTTCTTATGTTCTAGATACAATTCCATTATTTATGCTGATTCTATTTTATCATGTTTTTTCATTATGATTTATGCATTACATAGTTCCATGATTTATTTCAATACAAAGTATTTTCATATTCAAAAGTTATGTTCATGTTTTTGAATTCTTATGTTTATTTTTTGTATTATATTTCCTATGCTTACCCTTACTGAGAAATTGAGATCACCTTTTTTATATTTTTTCTTTTCCCCATGATATAAGGAATGGTTTTAGGTAGGAAAACTAAAAGTGGAAGGACTTTTTGGGAGATGTTTATGATCTTCCACCAATTTACCATAATGAGTTTCCAGTTTCCAAATAAACTAAACTAATATGGTATTTGTGCATCTTTCAATATATTATATTAATTATTCTTAAAAATTAATGTAATAACCATGTACTTACATCTAGGGTATCTACATTTGGTATCATAGAAAAGGTTCAGTCAATATTTGGAAACTATGATGCGAAAACATGAGTGATATCCCAAGAGATATTTCCAAGGTATGTCTTAGGATAACCTAATTATAAGCCTAATTATAGGTTATAGTCCCAGAATAATGGTAATGATCATAAATAACCTTGGGATTAAACCTATGATATTATAGATTGAAATTACTTTACCTTGACTGTGTGGTTTTACTTGTATTATTATTACTGTTGACATTTTTCTTTTGTGGTTTTAGAAAGTGGATTGAAATAAGAGGATTCATGTAAATGGGGAAAATGATGGACAGTTGAATGATATTACTTAGGAGAAACCAAATAAAATGGGATATGTAATTAGAAACATCGTTTTTATTCATTATCATTAATCTCATAATATGATCAATAATATCATCTTTGGTGAGTTTATTGACCCACCTAATAAGAGAATGACAGATTTCTTCATGACCACATAGGAAAGAAGGTTCAATTTTCCACATGTAAATAATGTATAAAGAGGAATCAAGAAGAATGTTTCAAATGTACTAGAAGATGCTTTGGGTGTGGAAATGAAGGACACAAATCCAATAATTGTAATGGAAAAGGATTTGTAAAGGATAACGGTATTTCCAAGTCATTAAAAGAGGTCAAATTTTTTTAATGTCGAATGTATGTTCATTATTAAAATTGATTCCCTATGGAAAAATCTCATGAATAGAATCAACATGATTGTATGGGTAGTATTTATGTTGTTGATGATGAAGATACTATGAATGACATACGATTTGAAAGAAGTGTTAATGAATAAAATGGTAAATATTGGTAAATGGTTTGAGAAGGTAGTGGAATGACTACATATTTTTCAAGAATAGTATTGTATAAGTAATTTGATAGAATTATGGAGTAGAGAAACCTCTCAGGTTTATTACACTATAATTTTTCCATAGGTATTTGAATGTATATCATGAATGGTACTAGTAACCATGAATAGTGATTGAGGGTAATAAGTTGAAAAAGACTTGATTAAGGGAAGGATAACCCTTAATTTTAGCATGATGACGAGATAATGATATATTGTCTATGAATAAGTGAATTTTATAGGAATTATTTCCTTAGAAAATATTATGGATTTTTTGAAAAGTGGTTTATGCTATCACTAATTAATTTTACAGCTTTTTGTAATTATAAATAATGAAACATTCATGTTTTTAATATGGATATATTGTAATTCAACTTATTATAAATAGAATACATGATGAAGATGTTTGCAGGTTTGTAATGTTACCAACAATATATACCTTATGATATACATGAGAAAAATGTTTTTCCGATTTAGTTCACCTCTTTCTAAAGTATTGTATTTCTAGCATTCAAAAGGATTTTGAGTTAATTAATTTATGTAATGTACATGTTAATCCTTTGATATGGTTTTTTAAATTAATGTATTATGTCAATATAGGTGGAATTATGAATATTTAATAACTTATGCTAACATTTTATTATGATAGAGACAAATTGAATGTAATATATTTTTATTTATGGATATCATGATCTACTAATGCCTCCAGAAAGACCATTTCAACTTCATTTCGTGGAATAAGAGATGAAGTGGAAATTGATCACAGAATAAGAAAGGTACGAAATTATACTTAATGAAGTAATTATATCTTCTCATTATTCAACTCTAGGGAAAGGTTCTAAAAACCCAAAATTTTACCCAAGTACCTTCATTTCTGATTAATCAAATTGACTGATAAATTGTTGTAGATTTATAGCTTTCTGATTGTTAACTGGATCATAACCCTATTCCCTATTACTCTCTATCAGAAAATTATGCTTATATTTTTCTGCAATATCCATTTTTCCACTACCCACCTATGTTCTTTTATGTGGAAACCCATTGAGGAGTTACGTTTGGTAACCGTTATATATCTAACATCCAATTATTAAAATGATGTTTTTGTATTCCTTTATACGATGTGGCTTTCTATGAATAAAACATTCAAGTAGTAAACATTTTATATCCTTGGGGAATTTGGAGGGATAAATTCACTTTATAGGGGGTAGAATGTAACAACCCAATATTTTCATAAGATATTTTATTAATTTATTGGATTTCTTGGGTTGTATATTGCACCTGTATAAGCTTGCGCAATATGCAACATCGGATTATCTTATTGTATAAAAAAAGATATTCTTGGATAGTGTTACATACAAATTAAAGTTCATTTGATTTAATTAATTTCAATAAATACTATGTATATTTGGAAAAACTAAATATTACTATGTTACCTAATAAAAAAGTCATTATAATGGCGGGTATGAACAATATTAACTTTCTTTGAAAAAAAAAATTTAAATGAAAATAGGTACGTATATAAAATAATAAAAACAATATTTATGGATTTTTTAATAAAATATATGTTTAATATATTTAATATAATTTTTATAATTCATTTTATATGTATTCTATAAATGATATAAGAACAAATTCAATTTCTTGGATAAAAGAAGTATTATTCAAAAACATCACTTTTTCCACCTTTTGATGTCTCACCCATTTTAAATCAAGATTTTGACAATTTTATATGTTATATTTTACAAAATAATGTTCTTACTGAAAAAAGGACTATAAAAATTTAGTTTTGTAGGATTTTTTGTATTTTATAAAAAAATTTATTTTTAATTCTTTTTTATAAATATGTAAATGCGGATTTTTATTGAAAACTGTATTTTTAATTAAGGTATTTAGAAAGTCAAATTATATTCTCCATTAATTTTAAAATATTATTTTGTTCAATTTATCCGATTTTTGTTTTTTAAATTTATTTTATAGATAATTTTATTATAAAAAAATTACTTTTTTAAAAGGGAAATTTTCTGAAAAGTTGTTTTTCATTAAATTTTAACAGTTTTATTTTATATTTCATTCTGAAAATTATGTGTATTTAATTTTAAAAAAACTGATGTCAAATTTGGATTCATGATGTTTAAATTTGGTATGTATTTCTCTTTTATTTTTTTACAATATGAATAGTAACAATTGAAAAAAAAATTACCACTATAAAGGGTATATGAGGTAATTTTGGTTAAAAATAAAATTATAAAGGCAATTAAATGACCCTAATGAATGGTAAGATTTAATTTTATTAATGCAACTAGACCCTTAATAATTGAGGTTCTAAATTATTTCACTTAATGGACACTTTTCCATGAAAATGACTTATATAATATAAAAATCAATGAAAGACACAAAGTGTCCTTTAGTTTTCATTTAATATATATTATGTGTGCAAAATGGGAACAATTCGGTTATGAATGAATGTAAATTTAAAAAAATTAACATAAAAAAAAATATTCATGTAAAAATTTATTTTTTACTCTTGGACCACTTATAAAGAGTCATGATATTTATATTTTTTTATTATAATTATAAATATGTCCCATTCATGATTTAATAGACAAATAATTTTTAAAATATTGTTATACATAAGATAAATTCGAATATAAATACTCAATATAAATATTTTTTTTTTATTTTTCATTCTAATTTATTTTTAATTTTTATGTAATAAATAATTACAATAATGGATTATACAGTGATGATGAATAAATTATTTAATTGATGAGAAATCAATTAAATAATTTTTATTAAAATTATAATAAATATTAAAACACAAAACACTTTAACCAATATTAATTTTCAGGAATATATCGACCATAATCATCCATTGGATGAAATAGTGACCATTTTTAGATATATAGAATAGATTATGAAATTTATAACATTTTATCTAAAGTAATGACAAACTTTTCATATTCATGTTTTAATAAATATAACATTTTAGTGTAGGATTTTCCAAAATATATGTTATAATATAAGTATTATTAGAAAATATTTTAGATTTATCTTCATTATAGTATTTTAATTTTAATTTTCAGCCCAAAAATAAGTATCTTAATTATTTACACAAAACTGATGTAGTAATTATTTTATTAATAGAAATATCAAATAAATGTTATTAAATATATTAAAATAGATATAATTTTTTATAATTAATTTATCCAATGAATTTTCAAGAATTTAGTGACCAAATACAGATATAATGAAATATGTTTTACAAGAGTAAAATCTTATCATAATATTTTTAAAATATGTGGACTAAATAGTGTCCAAATTGCCAGTATTTATTATTTATCAAAGTAATTTTTTATTAAATTATATAAAAATTGTATCACAATTCAGAAAATTTATAATAATAATAATTATATAATATAATTTTTTAAAGGTATCTATTTATGGTCTAATTGACAGTAGATGAGGATTAATTAAACTATATAATTATCAAACAATTTGTTACGTTATTTAAAATTAAATTATAATAACTAAGGGTTAATTGAAATTATAACATTTAAATTGGAATTAAAACTTTCCTAAAAATCATTTTTTTATGATATTAAAATCTTATCTCATCAAATATTTAAAAATAAAATGGTTTGGTGGTTTTTGGATGGGTTTTTATTTTATTGTAAATTAATATTTTTGGAGATTCCAAATGTGCCCCTCACCTCAATCATAAAAGGGAACCTCATCCCTCATTTCATTGCATCTCATTACGCCTTTACATTCTTCCATTCCCTACTCATTTCCCTTATCATCTTCTATAGTCACATTCAATAGGTTCTTATCTTCCTAAAAGACAAATGTTAGTGCCTTTAATAGGATATCTAGTGGGATCTCATCGATTAAGAGTAGGTTTGGATACATATAAAGGATAATGGACCTATGATAAGGGATTATTTTACCTCACTTTTATTTTTGTTGGATACAGTCCTTATAGACCACCAATTTCATTTTTGTGGTGTTTATTCTAACGATTACTGTTTTTATAATTTTTATTATAGAGGTTGTGATATTTATATATAAATATAATTTTATTTATTTTGTGAGAAATACAATTTCACTAGTTTTAAATAGGTAAGGGATAATTTTAAAATAAAATTATTATCTGAGATTTTATATTCATAAGTATTTATATGGGATTATTTATCATCCACATCCATTATTCCTTAATAGTTATTCTAAAATATTCTCTTTATCCTTATAAAAAATTAAAGTAAATTTGACCCATTGGTGAATATTTATTAAACACTATGAGAGGAATCATTTTCCATTTTTGAGATGAGATACTTGTTGAATTTCAGAAAATAGTATGAGAAGAATTTCTCTTTTATCTTATTTGGCATGAACAAATTTTTAAATTTTAATAATTCTTTATTTACCTAATGTTTCACTTTCAATATTTCAAGTTTTTTTTCAATTAAATTATTTTATTTTAAAATTGGGTGGTAATTTGAGAAATAAAAACATTTTTATCGAAGAAAGGATATTTTACTTAATAATTAATTCCAAGTGTTTTATAAATATTATTCTCCATCTAATATGAAATTTTCTAAATAGTTTTATGTTTCTTTCCCTATTATTACTATGATTTTATTGTTTTCATGATATAATGATATTTATGAAACTGTTTTCTTTATATGGATTATAATGGAATGATGTATAAGAAAATGATTTTATTCCTTGGGTTATAATATGATGAATGCTTTATGTTTCTAGGAAACATATAGGAATGATTTCATTATGATATGATAGGGAAATACATCTCCCTCCAATCTAATAGGTAAAGATTTTTATATAATGAAATAAACATTATTCGAAAGATACGTAAATCCAGTTCAGTAATATAGGCCTGGAAGTTGGAGGGAACTTAGTTCAACAACGGAATTTGTCCACTATAATGGTCTTGGAAATGAGCCTTAGCTAGTACGGAAATTATTTTCTATGCATATGTGTTTTCTACAATTCCATGTTTTATGCCAATGCTTTTTTATCATGTTTTCTGTTCCATTATGAATTATGCCTTATGTATTGCAAGGATTTATTTCATGACTCAATATTTTGATATTCAAAAGTTATTTTCATGTTTTTACATTATTATGTTATGTTTTTTATGATCTTTCTATTCTTACCCTTAATAAGCATTATAAGTCACCCTTTTTATATTTTTTCTTTTTTCAATTATAAAAATAATGGTTTTAGGTAGGAAAACTAAAAGGGAATGTCTTTTTGAGAGATGTTGAGGATCTTTCACCATTTTAGTAGAATTTTTTACCTGTTTCCAAATACACTAAACCAATATGATATTTGGGTGTCTTTCTCTATAATGTATCAAGTATTTCTTAAAAGTAATGTAATACCCATGTATGTCAAAATTGGGTCTCTACATAAAGGATATTACATTGGATAATTTGGATATAACTCTTATTGTATTCAAAATGATATATGATAATTGTGTTGTTATGGGAAAAGTAAAATCCAAAGATGTAGCAATAAATCTAATTAATAATATCACCATAGAGGATGGTTGGGAAGAATAATAGGTGGTTCAAGTAATGTAAATTCATTCCTTAAATACATAAAGGGGGAAGGTATAGTTTAAAGTGAAACATCTAGTTGGTCTCTTTCGATGTAAAAACATCGGTAATCATGATGAAATGTTTCCCCAGAATATTAAACATGATGATGATGATGATGTTGAATTTCACATAAAGTGGTATTCATCAACTATTAAAGGTAGGAAAATCACTAATCCAAATTTACTCTAAAATAAAAAACTTTTTTCACAAGAAAATTATAGTTTAGATGAAACTGGAGTGGATGAAATTGACGATTGAAATAAATAAAAAATATATATATGGTATCAATGGTGTGTAATTATTAGATAAGGGTATTAAGAGATGTTAATGATGGATAATTTCAAGGATTTTTTGATCTATAAGTCATTATTTAGGCCTATCTTGAAGAAATAAATGTTTTGAGATATAAAAAATAAATCTAATAGAGTGATTCATAATGAAAATCACTTTACGCAGTAGTGAGAATAGGATAAGTATATGATTAATGTAGAATTAAAAATCCAAAGTCTATAATGCTAGAAAAATCAGGAAATTTCATTGCATACAAGATCATATATGATGAAAAGAATAGGGTTATCGATATTTTTACTAACACAATGAAGGGAATATTCAAATGTATCTATGAACATAAAGAGAATTTTTTCATCCTATGATGGAATGTAGAATATAAAGAGACACTCTAGAGTCTCAGTATAAAAATTGGAAAGCAAGTCAGAAGATGATATAAAAAGGAATGTTATATTATTGAAATATAGAAAAATATTCAATGAATTTTTAGGAGAAGTAAATGAAACATCTAGATGAATTAGATGGTATGGGTCATGATCAATAATAAAAACTAGTTATTATTAGTTATATTCCAACAGAACCCTCTCTGAGGATGAAAATTGATTAGGGTAGGAGTCATTATCAAATGAGTCAAAGACCACTAGTATTCCTTTTATAACACATAGATATAAACCTATTATCATGTGTTATTATTGTGGAATTATGATAAATTTCTACAATTTCTACTCTATATCAATGTGGTACTAAAGGGCATAAAATAAACAGCGGTAGACTTATATAGTTAAATATTATATTAATGATTTTGATGGTCACTATTTTTAGTGTGGAGGATTTCATCACATTATCAGATATTTCTCACCAATAATGAAGTGTAATATTTCGAAGAAGATCTAATGTGGTAATTCATATAAGCTTAATGAAATCGTCAAATGTCATGAAAACACAAAATAAATATCTATCATTTCAGGATGAATTTGGTCCATCGTAATCTAAGGAAGATCAAAAATTCCAATTAAGATAAATTATGATTTTGAATACATGGAATAAAAAGAATATATCTAACAATTTATAGTTGTAGAGATTACCCAGACAGAATCAGATCATGATGTTTTATGGATCCTTAAAAATGGATTCATTTACCATTGTTGTGTCGGAAGCATTATTTCCTAGTTTCCCATTCCTTTAGTTGGGGAAATAACAAACACTCACTTAGAACATTTTTACTAAATTTTTATATCCAAAGTATATTAATATTATTTTGTAGAAAACATTAACTTTTACAATACATAGAATAAAATAAATTATATTTTGAATAAAAAAATTTCATTTCCATGATCATTAAATTGTGAATGTTTCTAATTAATTGGACTTATCTTTAATTGGTCCAAGAGTTAGAAACATTTCTTAATTATATTACTGATAAAATTTATAACAATCTAACTATTTCCATTACTTATATATCATGCTGACACTTATAATGATTATAATATTGAGAATTAAAATGGAAGACCATCAGAAAAATCTAGGATTATAATTGGATTACAAAGACTCTTCTCTATTGTAATAATTATCATAATCACTATAATGTTGTTAAACAAAAACGAAATCTGATATTAAGTTATGCCATAAAATTGTGATCTGCCCAGCACCTGTTGTCTAGGGGCATTGAAAAAACATTGAAATATGACTGTTGGAGATTTACCTATAATAATAAGGTCATTTGAATAGTTTGGAGCTGATCACATTCACAACTCAAGTCATCTAAAGATTTATATTTGTGAATGTCTCATTCCTAGTTATTGTTATAATTTAGAGAGTTATAGTGATAAGGAATATTCGTCACATTATTTCCATTAGAACTTTTTCTTTTTTAATCTCCTCTGATCACAATTATGATCGAAATATTTCGAGGATAGGAAGATTGTGAATCTGATCCATAGGATCAAGGGCCTTCGAGGATAGGAACAAAGATGTCTATCATAATATTGAGGGTTTTTGAGGATAGAAAGATGGATATTATTCCAATACTATTATCAAGGGATTTCCTTGTATGAAAAGACAGACATTATAGTAAGCCTAAAACTATAGGTACATTTATTCAAGGTTATTTACTATCGTACTCTTAAAGTTGACATAAGTAAATCTTTTTAATATATCTTGTAAGAAATTAATGATATTACAAGCTACGGTATTGATTTTTTTTACATGTTATTATTCTGATATTAATGTAATATAATATTAGTAATCATATATATATATTTGTGTGTGTGTGTTTTAGGTTCTTGGGGGTAAAATTATATCTAAAAACACACACACCTCACACATAGGATGAAAGTAAGGATCATAGCCCCCCAAGGGATATCCCACCCATAAAACCTTGACTATTTTGTCTATAGCATGTAGCCATAGTGGGAAGGAAGACCATTACATGCCCAATAGGACCAGTAGGAATGAAATCCCATTACATAGCATGTTGTCCCATATTTTTAACCCAATTTCCAACTGGTGAATAGTGTTACTATAAGACCCAGACTACTATAGTGCTACCTAGAATGTTAGTCATCATACATAGATTTATATAGTATCTTACTTGTTGGTTTTTCTTAATACATTCATATTAGTAGGATTCTTGGTGATTTTGGTTCATCTCTCTAATAATAATAATTATTCTGAGTCTGATAAATTTAATTTAAGAGGTATTTTGTTTTGGTTAGTTTAATCTTTTTAAACTATAATTCACCCATGTCCCATTCTAAATATATTCATATAAGCTACTCTTATGATCCTAAAATTGGTATAATTGGAGGTTTCCATTTCATATATAGTTTATGTGTTTTTAGTTACTTTAATTTTCGCAAGTCGTTCAATTTTTTTTATAAACATTCTATTTATAATCATTTTTTAAACTAACGTCTATTTTTAGAAAAGAGTTTTTGTTGTTTCTAAAGATTGTAGTGATGGATTTTATATCTATTTATAATCTTAATCTTATTAGAACACCAATTTTTGTGGTACTGACTTTGAATATTGGAGAGAAATAATAAAAACATTTTAAATCAATACTAGAGTTGAAAATTTTCTAATGCATATTAGAAAATATAAGATGTCTGATAAGGAAGTTTCAGAATTTACAAATGCTAGGAAACAAGAATATCAGTTGAAATATTAATATATAAATACATTATTGAGTTCTATATTGAGTAATATATATAGTAAAAAATCATCTTGTGAAGTTGAAAAAACTATTTAGAGTAAATTTTATGTTACACCTTTTAGTACATCCAATGTTATGGAAAGGAGAATATCTAAACATATAGTCGATTTCCAAGCCTTTTATTTTCTTCATTGAGATATAGTTGTAAGGATGCTTCAAAGATTCATGAAAATAATAAATATATTACAGTCTCTTCGACAAAATGGTCATGGTGATGAAATTTTTGTTTAAAAAATATTGTTATAATTCCCAATTAATGGGAATCAAAAATATAAGTTGTGAATGATTTAAAAAAGTTAACTAATCTTACTCTTGGTGAAAAAATGGGTACTGCAATGAAATATGAGGGAACATTTTAAATAGATGCCGATAATTATAAAATGTTAAATAGTGGTGTATGTATTTATTCAATTTTTATTATATATAATAATTTTCTATATCTGGAGAATGTTGGGAAATCATCGAGGTAGAATAATGTTTTTGTTCAATCAGATTATAGTACATTAGAACTTTAAGTGAATGAGCCAGCTAATTTAGCTTGAAGGATGAACAACATAGTTTGAAATAAAGATTTAGAATACCAATATAAGAAAAATAATAAGGATAAATGTGAAAAGAATGATTCTAAGGTCACTTTTTTTGAATATATAATTTTTTGACATATCTGACTTGATTTTCCAAATCTAAAAATGAATGATAAAAAGGATTTAAATTTAGATGGAAATGTAAATAAGTACTACAAGTATTAAGGAAAGAATGTTTTGAAATATTTTGACACATAGAGTGACAATAGTGGTGATTCATCTGATAATTCTTCTGATAATGAAATTTCCAAATAGAGAAACATTGGTCTTATTTATAAGTACCATTTGTAAATCAATGACTAATGAAATAGTTTCAAGCATCCGAATTAATTATAAATATTTATTTAAAGGATAATTACCCTAAAAGTGATAATGATAATAGTTATACATATTCTCATGGATGATCTTTCTCATCTATTTAAGAAAATACTTTTCCCATTTCTGATGATGTATCAATATTTTTAAAACTATTATAAAATGAAGGTTGTATGATTTTCAAATAAACTTGATAAAGAAAAAAAAATTAATGATATTTTAATAATAACTATTTTGATTAAAAAAATATGATATCCTTCTAAATATCCTGATAAAACTAGTTTTAAAAAAAAAAATTCCAAATATTTTTTAGTATTTGTTTCATAAAAAAATGTTTTTATAGAAAATTTTTGTTTTAAAACTAATACTATTGAGGAAAAAATTTAGTTTCAAAGCAAATATCCAAAATTTCTAGTTTCTGGAAACATTTATTAATGTTTACCACCGGTATGGGAAAAAGTCAAAAATATGTAAAAACCAATTAAAAATCCTGGTAATCGTTCTTGATTGGGTTTTACAAAAAGAAAATATTTTTTAAATCACAATTACTTTGTTCCTAAAAGTGTACATTTTTGTACTAAGTGCAAAGTCACGGGAATTGGATGAAAATTTTTTCCTTGAATATAGTACACTCTTTTTTTTATAAAAATTATTTTTTAAAGGAAATGAAATTTTACAAAACTAATAATGTCATATAAATGTGGTTTAATAAAAAAAATTATTAACAATAATGGACCAAAAAAGGTTTGGGTTCTGAGAAACTAATTTATTTCATTAAATAATGATAGTATGAATGAGAAAAACATTTCATAAATATATAGTGGATGTTCCAAACACATGAATAGAAATAAATATTTCTTCAAGAAGATAATCAAGATGAAATGAGTAATAGAATATTTTGGAGGTAATGATCTAAGAGTTATTATCAGAAAAGGTAACATTGTTCATTATGAGAAATCAATAACTCAAATTTTTTTCTTTTTTTAGGCTATAATCACCAACATATAATCATTATTTGATTATGTGATGAAGCTTACCATGTGAAATTTAGGAATGATAGGCATACATGACATTGTTCCAAGGGTGAATTTATTCTTTCCGCTGACCAGCATGATAATGTTTACACACTAAACATAGAAGACATCAGGATCCAAGAAGTACCTTGCCTTAGTGCAATGGAAGATCAAACATGGTCATGTAATAGAAGGTTAGGAAAATATAATCTTAGAAACATACATGAATTAACTAAAAAATTAATTGTTATAGATCCTCTAGAATATATGTTTGGAACATTAAATGTCTAGGATCCTTTTCATTATGGATAGAAACATAAGATAAATTTTAAATCTCTTAGGTAAGTTTCAACTTATGATTCTTTATAGTTAGTTTTTATTGACTTATATAGTCCTGTAAAAATTGGGTGTTTTGATGGTAAATACTATGTATTTGTTTTAGGTGATTACTACACTATATACAAATGGTTCACTTTTCATGAAATAATATCCAAATCTATTAGGGATTTTAAAACATTTTTAGCTAAAAAATGAAAAAATACCCTCCTTGATAAATATTTTTATAGTAGATAATTTGTAAATTATAATTTTGAAATTTTTTTAAGAAATAAATTTATTGAACAAAACTATTCAGCACCTAGAACAACCTATAAAAAATTTTTAGTTGAATGAAGAAATATAATTAATCAATAATAACTACAAGCATGTTATGTGAATACTCAATTGATAAAAAATATGGGTTGAAGCGGTTAATGCTACCTTCTATATGATTAATTTACTTTTAATTAGATTCTTTATTAATAAAATTCATTATGAGTTGTATATTGGAAGAAAACCAAAAGAATTATACTTTATATTTTTTTAGTTCCAAAGAATTCATTCTGAATAATACAGATAATTTAAATTAATTTTCACCCAAACCCGATGAAGGAATATTTTAAAATTATTCCACTTCTACTAAGCCTTGTATATGTTTCAATAAAAATTTATATACAATTTATGAGACAATGCATGTTATGTTTGATAAAACTAATGATTTTGTTTTCAAAAAACCTCAACCAACACCCACGGATGTTATTTCTTAAACTGATTTTCAACCATTGGTCTTCTCATTAGAAAATAACTCAAAAATTTGTTTTAAAAGTTATTTATTAGGAATATTTTATTTTTATTATTCAAAGAATGAACGTCTGAAAACCAAATACATCAATTTTTTCTTTGGAATCATCCTATTGAAAGTATTATTAGTGATGTACATTAACTATTAAGGTCTAAAAATTCCATAAGATATAAAATTTAGTATCTATATTCCTTATCCCAATTTGAACCTTAGAATCCTAATGAGCCTTTCGGTGATAAGGATTGGATTAATGAAATTCAAGATTAACTCAATGAGTTTTAAAGGAAAAAACTCTAGTCTTTAGTAAAACACCCTATAAAAACTTCAATAATTTGAATAAAAAGGATTTTTGGAACAAATTATATAGAAATGGAATAATTAATGGAAATAAAACTAGACATATAACTAATTAATATTACCAAAACGAGGGAATAGATTATGATGAAACTTTTGCTTCGATAGAAATACATGAATCTATTTTTGTAGTATTCTTTAATTCCAAATAATTTAAATTGGATTTAAAGTTTTATTTCCTTAAATGATATGTCAAGGAGTAATTATATATAGAACATCCCCAACTTTAAATACGATTAATCATATCGAATTATTATTGACTCATCTTCTTACATGAATATAATCCTTTTTAAAATGGGGTAACACATTCTTTTTAAAAACATATAGTTTTTTCTTAAATCTTTTAGTTTTCTAGAATTGTTATTTTTTTCTAAAAAAACATTTATCATAATTATTTTATTGAATTAAATTTTTTTATTTAATATTTTGAAATTATAATTCTCAATTTTGTTTCATGAATCATAATGTTCTATAAAATTTCTAGACTCATATTTTTTTAAAAAAAATTGAAATAAAAAATATAACATATTATATATTTTTTGAAAAAGAAATTCATTATATGTTTTCATAATAAAACTATTTTAATAAGTTTTTATAGTAAAAATATTGGTAAAATATTTTCATAATAAAACATTTCAATCAGTTTTATTTAGAAAACTCTCATAATCTATTTATCCTACAAAAATCAAAAAGAGAAGTTTAATCATACTAATGCATCATTCTACTATTAAATGTAATCTTATATTATTTTATGTTTTTTAACTAGATTTGAAATTTAGATTACAATCATCTTTGTTAGAATAAATTTAGTTTAAAAATTTTATTTTAAATAAAATTAATTATAATGATTCTAAAATTTTATAATGCTATAAAAACAATGGGAGTTCAAATAATTTTTTTGATAAAACATTCTTTGAATAAATCTTGCTTGTTATATCAGAAAGAGTTTCTATATGTACATGTAATTTTCTAATGGTAGTTGAATCTTCTCCCCAAATACCTATATAAGTATAAGGACCTAGCCTTAAACATTAATTATTATTGAATTAAATTAATAATTCACATAGAGGATCTTTTCAGGTTTAGGGTTTTAGAGAATTATATCATAAATCATGCATTATATTCCACATTTAAACAAAGTGGTTACATAAAAGATTGTATTAATTTTTTCCCATCGACGGAAACATATTTAAAACAAAACATGGATTTCATCATGACACTTCCTTGACCCTATCATCACATCATGTACCTTTCCCTTAAACTGTGAAACACATTTCAAAAACATGGGATGAGCATAAAAAGCTCAATAAGGGATGTAAAAGAACGAAATTAAAACATTAGTCCATGTATTAAATCATACTTTACTCATAAAACATAATCACTTTAACATACTTCATCAAATAAATCATAGAAATCATAAGATATAAAGGTAACTTGGGGCATTCATAACATTCTTACGTAGGGAGTAACCCTCTTGGTTACGTTTGGAATACCCATCACAGTATATTCCCCAAATCTCTTCAGAGAAACCTTAACGTTTAACTCCTTCGTGTTAACCAATGCATTGGAGAGCTATATCGGCCTCACCCGCCCTAAGTTTATCACGGAACCACCCATCTTCATAAACAATGCCCAAGAACAACAACGTAATCACATCACATAACTTAATCAAAAAGGAAAGATAACATTCCCACATTGGAATAACAATACAACCTTTTTTGATATTGAAATAATGAATCCATTCTATAAACCATTTTCAAAACCATTTAAAACCATTTAATAAAGCGGTTTTTGAATCAAAGTGTCACATACCACTTTGAATATTTTAACATTTTAAACCATTAATATGCATATAAATAAATTCTTAAAACCATTTTGAAAACATGGATATTAATGAGAAATATTTATAAGAATAAATCATTAAAACATTTTAAACAATATTTTAGTTAAAGGGTTTTTAACAAAATGAGAGACACTAAAATACAATAATTGAGGAATAACATTTAATTAGATCTTTATTATATCATGAGAATAAATGGATTCATGATATAATATTCCAAAGGACAGTATATACACCAAATAAGAGTAAATTGGTACATAACAATAATGAAGTCTCAATGGAAATTTAAAATGAGATGAAATCCCTTATAAAGAAGGTATCCATAAATTAAGGATAAATCAATCTCATAATTATGTGTGAAAAATATAAATACACCCAATATAAGTGGATATTAAGTGTAAAACAATAAAAAGTCATTCACACATATTCAAAGGATGACATATTCCATAACTACATGTTGAACCCAAAGAAATAGAAATTGGGTTAAAAAGTTCCCTTGGTAAAATTCGACAGCCTAACGACATCACTTTAAAATTTATAAAATTAGTTGATGAGAGATAAAATTGTATATCATCACTTGGAGATAAAATTTACATCAATAAGGATATATAATAACATATCCCAACATAAAAATATGTAAATTAAAACTCATAGAAAAATATGTCTTTTTAAAAGAGGAGTGTGAAAGGTTCCCTTACCGATTTGGGTAACTTTCGAAACGTACACCCCATGAAAGAAGGGTCATAAAATGAAGATGTTAATACCCAAATATCAAAATAATGGGAAGCACATACACCACACAAAATGAAAATAGTGTCCAATGTATCATGAATCTCATGGGAATAAAAAGTGAGATGAAAATCCCCATATGAAAATTCAACAGCCTAACGACGCCACATAAAAAATCAAAAAATGGATTGATGATATCAAATAGGGTATCTCATAATATTAACATAAAATTTACAGCTAGGTGAATATAAAATAACATCCCCCAACATATGAAATATGAGATTAAAAGAAATGACATAAAAGAGAGTACTTGAAAAGAAAGAGAGAGGTCATATCTCTTATGAAAATTCGGCAGCCTAACGGCGCCACTCAAAACATCCATAAATGGATTGATGAAAGAAAATAGGGTGTCTCAACATATGAAAATAAAAAATTACAGTAATATTAATATAAAATAACATCTAAATCATTAGAAATATGAGCTTAAAAGGAATGACATAAAAGAGTATACTTAAAAAGAAAGAGAGGGGTAGGATCCCTTAACTCGGGTCCGACTTGACTCGATCGTTCTCTAACCTCATGAATAATAAACATGAGTTAATTTATACTTGCTTAAGAACCTTTTTAAATTTCATTATTACTTTTATATCATTTATTACCATGTTTTTAACACTATGTAATTATTTAAGTTAATGATGGTCATTTTTTCGATCATTGCTACTTGAGTCAAAAATAAACTCTTTATAATAACATGTTCGTTCATGGGGTAAAATATCCATTATATCCAGAATTATATTAATTATTTAGATATCATATATATCATATATATCCATTATATACATTCATTAATAATATTACATAACATTTAGAGGTAAGAAATGAAATGCACCGTTCATGGAGACGGTAAGTCGTACGTACGCATGAACACTACTTCCATTTCTATTTCATATTTAATGGAATTAAAATATAATGATATATAATATTATTATAATTCTAGTATGGTATCATATATAATATCATTAAATCTATCCTTTATACATACCAAATATGGTATTAATGAATCAAATCACTTTGAGGGGGCGGTAGTCCGCACTTCCTAAAATGAAGATATCATGTTTACCCATAATGGAAACCATAAAGGTATGCCATAAATGAAAAATACATAAGCTTAAAGAAAACATAAACATATTATATATCATATATAAATATAGTTACATCTTAATTTCCACCTTTGAAGGTGTTAAAAGAATATTGAACAATCATCGTTTCGTGATGCAGAAATTCACCATCCACAGAAACAGTATGTTCTTTTACCATTATATGTAGGTGTGTGTAAGTTTAGCTCAAATAATTATTTTAAAAACATCCTAGTATATTTAAGATACTCTATTTGTTACAAAATAAATGAATAAAAACAGTTTAGCGGGTTGGAGAAGCAAAATAAAACAAAAGAACACAAGTGTAGACAATACCTTAAAATCGAGTAACTCCTCTTGGTTTGTACCAAAAGGGTTTCATGAAGATAATTATGTCAAATATGAGTATTCTAGGATGAGGATAAGGATGTGGAGAGAAAAAATGATCAGATATTGGCTGAGCCAAAGGCTTTAGAGGTGTGGGTAAGGAGGTAGAGGTGGGGGCCTTTTATAAGAGGAGAGGATGGGCACTCTTGGAAAGGTATAAAATGTTACTTTATTTTCAAATGTGTTTCGGATTTTAAAGTTCCCACATTGATTTATTTCTAGGATAAGGTGATAAGAGTTCTAAATCCACCCATCAAATAGGTTTTTGACATGTGTAGGTCTTAGATTTTACATTATCTTTTCATTTTATTTATATCGTTAAATAATGAGGTAATCGTTGCATCATCATGATGTCATAAATAATTTAATTTATTTAATGTATAAAAATTATAAAACAAATACTGTGATGTTGGAAATATTTTTAACTTTACAATGACCATTTATAGTCAAAAATCTTACTTGTATAACACCATGTAAAAATTGTTTTAGTAAAACAATACATGTTTGTGTCATTTTTACTTTTACTTTAAATAAAAGGCATTATGTCATTATCTTACCCAAGTGGCTCCATGGGGTCCCACAAATCGACACATGGGTTGTCTTGGTCGTCCATGACTCATCCAATAGGGTTAGGACAAGTGTCAAGGTCATTTCATAATATTAAAACTTTATTTTTACCTTAAATTACACTAATTACCTCTAATCGCGATTAAAAACATAAAAGTTACTATTCACCAAAAAAATTATTTTAATCCCATTGAACAACATTTTACTTCCTAATGAAAACCATGTATGTAGGATTTTTAAAACTCAAAACACAGAGGTGGTAAAATTTCATTTAAACGAAAAATCAGTTTTTCAAGTACCACTTAGTGGTTTCACTATTCATCAAAAATTCAAGTTTTTCAGAAAAATACCAAAAATTCACCCTAAGATATATTTGATATTCCAAATTCAAAAATGATGTCTATTTTACAAAATTCAAAATATATAAGTTACATTAATTAATTTAATAATTAATTCCCGCTGTCAGAACAAAGAGCATGTTTTTATGAAAACAATATATATCAAAAGATTGACACTAGTTTAAGTCCAATTTCAAAGTGAAATTAATTCCAATGACCACTATTGGATTAAATGGAAAAAAATATTCTAATTTCACATTAAAACCTATTCAAAAGATAATCTAATCATATAAATATATTAGATTGAAAAGATGTTTTGAATTAAAATACAACATTTTTCACAATTCATTAAAAATGAACTTTATCGAAAAAATACCAAAAATTTACACAAAGTAAATTTTGATGTCCCGATTCTAAAGAAGAATTTTATTTTCTCAAATATAACACATAAAATTTTCAAAAAGTGGATTTAAAAGAGGTTCTCCATCAAAAGGTGGTTAATCTACCCTTTAAAGAATATTAGAATGTTTACCCTTAAAATGGGATTCATTATCATTTTTAATCCTCTAACATTTATTGTAAAAAGTAAAAATATTTTACAAACATATATAATTATCTTGTAGTCAGTTCTATTCATTCCCTCCATTACAACGGCTAGGAATTAACTATTATAATATTATTATATTATTAGTGTGCAATGTAAGATTTTAAAGAAACGTGTTGTTGCGTATTGGGTACGCCATCGAGCATAGCATTCCATTTAAAGTAGTATTAACATTTTATTAAAAAATATTGATTAAAATTAGAATGTAATATTATTTATTTACCCGGGATGTTACAATAAGTGTGGTTTACCCTATGTTCAACACTAGTTCTTCAATGATTTCACACTAGAGCGGCTTCCCCATCAAAGGCGTCAGTTAGATTTTTTTTTCTTTACATTCGTTGACCAGTCTCACATAATATTCCTTTGGAAACCAAAAATGATTACGAAAAGTGATTATGATTTATGGAAAGGTTTTTTGACAGTTCATGGTTTGACCAAATATGATTTTAATCTTATGTAGATTGTAATTTTCTGAGTGCGAGAAACAATTTTTGTGGAGAAGCTAGAAAAATATTTGTATTTAAAATATCCAATGGTAGTTTCTAAATTTTATGCATCTGTTAAATTTTTAAAATAATATGTTAATGAAAATGTTTCTTTCAAAATGTATGTAATGTGATAAAATATTTCTTGTAAAATGGTAGTATACTAGGTTAGTGTCCCTTCGGAAGAACAAGCATATTTATCTTCACTTAATCTACCAAACCGACTCAGAACATTTGTTAAAAACAAGGATGAAGACTAGAATATCTCATATTATGAAAAATTTAGAAGGGTTTCTATGATTAATCTAGAAAATATAGATATTTTTATTTGGATTCAAGGATATTTGATCCCTATGAAAGGTGATCGGGATATGTTGACGGTCTTTGATATTTTTGTTAAAGATTATATATTGAACAAGATGAAGATTGATTTGGTGAGTTTTATCTTCATTATGGCATGAGAAATGAAAAAAAACTCAATTAATTCAATGATAATAATGTTTTTATGTTTCATAAGTATGTTTATAATGAACTACAAAGATATTTTTAATAAGAAAAAAAATTGTATCCATTTGAGGAAAATATTTCTTTTATTATTGAATATACTAAGTTTATAATGAAAATAGTATTTGATACCAAGATGAATGAAATTATGGAAAAGATTAAAGTGGTTTTTTCTCATGCTCAAACATTAAATAAATAGTAGGATGATAATAATTTAAAGATAAAGGTTGAGAAATATCCTCTTTTTAAGGGTAAGTAAAAAATAATATTCATGATGATGTTTTTGGGGAGTTGATTGCTAATAATGATAAGAAGAATCCATGGGATACACAGTCTTTAATTTGTCTTATAAAAGATAAATCATTGATGACATGAAAAATTGAATAAATTCCAGAATAAGATAAAATAATAAATATTAAATAAGTGATTTTTGAAGCCTAAATTATTGAGATTTTGTTGAAAGGCGTAGAAAGAGATTCTGAGAATCCAGTTCTTCAGCATCTCATAATGATCAATTAATTCTGAAAGTTGTATTACACATTAAAAAACATATACTGTTCTTGATATGATTTCTTCTAGTCTATAAAAGGTAAATGGATAAGTACATGTTGTATAAATTGACCATGATGTACTTGAGAAACAATCAAAACATGAGTTAGTGGGAATTGGAAACTTAGGAACCAATAGGTAGTGTGTTGAAAAACATGATAAACAAGTGGACGAGGAATTTGAATAAGGAGATAAAGAAGAATATGATGTACTGTAAGAGGAGTAACAACTTTTTGTAGAAGAATATGAATATGATGAATATAATATAATAGAATAGGATGAAGATGAAGAAACTAAATCAAATAAGGAATCAATCCATTCATCTTTTTCAGATTTACCTTTTTAGACTGATAAGCTTGGAAAATAAAAAATATCCCATAAATAAATATTTTCATAACATAAGGAAGCATAACCATTATAAAAATAGATGAAGATTAACAATCAGAGATTAAGGTATCTTACGAAGTTGAAATTTATAGGGATACCAAAAAATTTTGAATTTAATATGGTAAGAAAGTGTCAAATAAAGATGAAAAGAATGTAAAATAATATGTTAACATAACCCACAACATAAAACCTCAAAAAAATTATTCAAGCTCATCAAATTTGGAGGCAAAAATTGCACAAAATTATTTTGACTATTTTGTTAGTCCTTAAGGAGGTTAGAAGCCACAATTATATACTTTCATAAGCTTGAATTTATTAGTCATATTATTTAATATAGTATCACTGAAAACTAAGAGTCAATAAAATTATTTATCGATTCAGTTATTAATATCAAATCACATTTGAAACAATTTCAAGAAAACTCTCGTACTCACCAATGATCATGAAATCAGATGTTGAAGTGGTCTAACCAAGTACATTTTAATATTTTTTTACGATGACAAGTTTATTGAAGTGAAAACACTTTTATATGAATCATCCAAAGTCATTAAAATGTTATCCTCATATATGGTAGAAATAGTTATGTTTTTAAATGATTTTATAGATACTATAGATGTACAGAATAGTGATGTGATATTTTTAAAACAAAGATGTGAGATATTGAGTTAGATATGAGCATGATTAGATCTTGTAAAAAATGTCTCATTATTATAAGCGAGGAAAATAAATGAAATTCTAATGAAGTTAAATGTTAGAAAGTTAATGTTTGTAAGTAAGCCACTCTTGAAGAAAAGGTTGAAATGCTATAAAAAGATCAACATGATTTCAAGAATATATAGGCCTTTGTAATAAACCAAATGAAGAAAGAAGAAATTTATTTATATTTGTACTCTAGACATATTATTGTAAAACACATTAATTGTAAATGAATGATTTACTTTTCATCCAATTTAATGGTGCTTGAATTTTTTACATTTCTAATTGGTTATTTGTTCTTTCATACTTACATGGATGAATAGTTTGTTCAATATTGTTTTGTATATTATTTTTCCAAAATTTCAAGATACACAGGATTATTTATAATTCCTTTTTTAAAATCAAAAAGGGAGAAACGTTTTATCAAAAGGGTAGCGATTTTTATCAAAAGTGGATAATTTTTTTATAAAGCAGGTGATTTTTCAAGTGATAGGTATTATTCTTAGATGGATAATATTTCCTTAGGGGATAACTATTATTTATTCATGAAATATTCTATAATATTAAATCATATTCAATGCAGTTACAAACCTAGAGGTAGTTACATTAAAATGATTAACTTCTTAGTTATTTCAAGTATAAATAGATGTAACTTTTTAATCTTTTTCCACTAATGTTTTGTGGTTTGTGCATTTTAAATGGGGAGATTTGTGATTTAGAAGTTTGAATTCTTATTCTTCCATTCCTTTATTTTCGGAAATCTCATATAGTCTCTTAAAACATTATTTACTAACTTTTTATGTCCCAAGTATTTTATTATGTATTTTATAAAACATTGTATTTTAATATACATAGATAATATTCTAATATATTTTGAATATAAAAATAATAATTTTCATTAAAATAATTTGATTGATAATGTCTCTGATTAATTAGAATTATCTTTAATCAAACAATACATTAGACTATGGTCTTGTATTTAGTATTGATAAAATTTATATCTATAAAACTAATTATGGTACCTATATATCAGACTAACTCTCATAAGGATTACTGTATTAACAATTCATAAGGAAGTACATCAGAATAAACAATTATTATAATAAGAATACAAATATTTGGGTCTATTGTAAGTAATATATTTACTTTTATAATAGTGTTAAAAAAAAGTTGGGAATTTAGTTATTCCAGAATATTATGACATTTCCAGCATTATTTATCAGATTACATTAATAAAAACATATAAATATGACTATTGGAACATTGCTTATAAATATCTGGTCATTTTATGAGTTCGAAGTCGGTCACATTCACAACTCAATTCTTCTAATGTTTTCCCTGTGTGAAATTCTCATTCCTAGTCATTATAATACTTCAGGGAGTTATATTTATAAGGAATCCTTTCTATGTAATTTTCTTTAGAAATTTTTATTTTTTAATCATGTTTGAAAATTATATAGTTGAGGGATTTTGGTGATATAAATATAGTGAATCTGATTCATTGGATAGAAGGATTCGGAAGATATGAAGACAGAGGATGATAATTATATTGATTAATTCTAAGGATATGAAGACATAGCCTATTCCAATCATTATATCAAGGGATTTCTCAAAAATTAAAGATAAAAACTATATTAAGTATACAACTCTATAAACAGTATGTTGAGGTTATTTACTATCGTACTCTTTAAGTTAAAAGGGTTAAATTTTTAATTACAACTTGTATGTTATTCTTATTATTACTAGTTATTGTATTTTATTTTTTACATGTTCTGCTTCTGCTGTACATGTAACAGAATGGTATTCATCATACATAACTATTTATAATGTTTTTTATCAGTTTATCTATGAAATATGATAAATATAAAACTTTTATATTAATTATATCTATTGTGATTTTGATTCATTACAATGATAATCGTACTAAGATTGAGTTTGATAAATTTACTATAAGAAGTATTTTTTTATAAGTTTATAATTTTAAAACTAAAATTCATCCCCACACACACACCCTCTTGTATGTATATCCATATATTATACTCTAAAAATACTACACCCATATTATTAGAAATAAGAATATTTTTATGAGAATAATATATAAGAATGAAGGCATTGTAAATGTTGGCTGTGATGAATTCCAAAAAATTATTAGATCATGAAAAGAGATGTTTGGGAGAAACATATGAGATTCACTGATTTAATAATCATTTAAGGCCTTAGTATCAACTTTCTATGACTCATCCAATTGTGAGAATCAAGTTTTTTTAATAAAATTTACCAATTATTTGGGTATCATCAAGGTCATATTTGGTACTGTGGTGATGTGGTGGAAGTGAGAAAATGGTAATTTTATATTTTCAGAAGAGAATAAGATATGTTTCTTCTATCAATGTATAGTAAGAATGGGTTGTGGAATGATATTATTGTTCATTTGATTTAACTAGCCTTTTAAGATCTAGTGAATGGTGATGGACTGTGATATATCTCTAATCTATCACATAATCATACACTCACATGTGATCCATTCTAGAAAGTAATGATAACTCAAAATACATACAAGGAAAAAATAAAATGGTAAGAATATAGGAATTGGTTCATATTGATGTGTGTGGACCTATCTCACCATGATATATTGATGGTGAAATATATTATGTCATGGTTATCAAATATTATTGTATAATGTAATGGATATTCCTAGTAAACCACAAGTATGATGTTCTCAGTTGCATAACATAATACCGGATAATGGATAAAAGTATTCTTAGATAAACTATTATAATTTTTTAAAACTGGGTATGGGGTACATTTATCAAACATCCAAATATAGTATTACCTCAATAAGCATAGGATAAGTCACTATGTTTCAATAGTTAAAAATCCTCTTTAAAATATTGTGGTTGAGAGAAGGAATTGAATCATCAATAACATAACTCAAACTATGCTAATTGGGAGAGACACACTAGATAGATTTTGAAAAGAAGTAGTTTTGACATGAGACTACATGTCTAACAAATCATTGATCTATCTTGATGAAGATAAAACTCTATATATGATGTGGATTATGTAAAAATTTATATAAAAAATCTTTTAAGTCTTTATCCATAAGCCTTACATAAATAATATGGATAAACATGATATTTTTGTTTCCCATGGAGATGAATATATATCTCTTGGATACTCCAGAAAAATAAAATAATATACATTCTTTAACAAGTGTCTTGGAAATGATGTGGAAAAAACATTTTTTTATGGTAGAGAGAGAACATAATCTTCAAATAATCAGGAAAAAATAAGAGGATTAAGATGAGGAGGTTATTAGTTCCTGGGGATAACTAGAAGTAAATATTGATTCACGAGGAGAAACTAATGTGTATAATGATAAGTTTCATCATATATTTTTAAACTCACCAAAGAACTGATATAAAAATGATAGGCACAACATAATCATTAATAACATGATGCCTATACAGTGATCGAAAATGAAGTCACTATAGAAACATCATTCTTATCACATGTAGAGCCAAAATATTTTGAATATGATGCAAGAGATAAGAGTTGGTTTGCTAATTCAATAAATATCTTCAAAAAATTGAAAATAATGATACCTGGGAGATTAATTTGAGGTCAGAAGAAAATAATGTCATTGGGACCAAATGGGTACTCTATAACAAACTAAATGAAGAGGGAATGGTAATTACAGAAAAAAATCAAGACTATTGTCCAAGGGATACACTTGGATTGAAGGAATCTATGTAGATAACAAATTTTTACCCATTATAATGATAGAGAGAATTTATTTATTAGTATCCATATTAGTGTAAATAAATAGAGTTTTTTTATAGATGTATTACATAAATGCATTATTAAATGGCTTTTTAGAGTAAGAGGTGTACATCAAAAAATAAAAAATTTTTCTTGTCCATGAAGATGAGAAAAATATATATTTTTAGTTGAATATTGATCTATATGTGTTGAATATGGAAATAAGAGTGTGGTATTCATTACATGATTAGTATTGAAGAAGATCGTTTTCCAATGAAGTTGAGTTTACAACAATCTCTCTATTAATATTAAGTTTAATAAAATGATGATGTTATTGGCATATATTGATGATAAAATAATTCATGGATCAAATGAAGTATAGTGAAAATAATTTACAAAATTCATGAAAAGTGATATTTAAATTTCAATTATTAGATAGATTATCATTTTCCATGGTTTACTAGTGATGTAAGGAAATAATGAATCTATTATTTATAAATAAGAATAATAAAAAGTGTTATAAGATTATTTTTAATGGAAAATAACAATGGTATTAAAACACTGGTCATTAGAAAAATGTATATAATGTAAAATTGTAAAATCAAAGATGTCAATGTCAAAGAATATAGCCAAATCATTTAGTACCCATTTTATTTAATCATGATATGACCTAAGGTTATATTTTCCTCATATAAGGAAGATCAATATAAATGAAATACCATATAAATCCACCTACTATTTGTAAAAATAATACTTAACTATATAAAGGTAATGTTGTATTTAGGTTTTATTTAAAATTTAAGATCTCGAAAATAGTTAATGTGTGATACCAATGAAAATTGAGCCAGTTTAGTAGATGATATAATGTCAACTACAAGTGGTATATTCTATTTTGGTATATTGTTTATTTATTTTCTAATAAATAAATAAAATATTCATTTCTCAAAGTAATATAGAATGTATAAATATTTCATTTACTCAAGATTGCACACAGTTACTATCAGAAAAGAATCTGTTTGAAGATATGGAAGTTCAATTGGAGTCCCTAATTTGAATCCATTGTGACAATCTGTGTGAAATAAATCTTATATAAAATATTATCCATAATTCACAGAAGAATCACATTGAAATAAAGTATCAATTTATCAAGGATAAATTAGATCATGGGTTGGTGAGGATATAGTATGCTCCAATAAAACATCATGTAGTATAAATTTTAATAATGTCTTTCCAAAATAATCATTTTAAATATATCAATCTACTACAAGTGTCTTATCGAACCACCACACAGAAATATTGTGGATATAGAACACCTTATACCTAGGGTATCATATATTATAAACAATGATCTTATATATTATATTTATGTTCTTAATTATATAAGAGTGACCTTTGGATTCACTGAAAAAAGGTATGAGTTTATGTTCATGAAAGGTATAGTAGATAATATAGTGAGTAGTGAAATATGAATATTATTAAATATTATGATATTGAATTTTTTCATTGAATTTTGATATAAAAATAGAGTTTATCCTATGGGGTTTGTGATGAAATAAGTTACCTGGTGGGATTGAAGAAGTAGTATTCTTGATTGTCATCATTTTTCTCAGAGAAATAAACTTAAATAAGGAAGTGTTCTTCTCGATTGCCATCATTCATCTCATAGATATTGAAATATTCAGATTGTAAAGGAAAATAATTAAATTAATGAATTGTTTGGATTCCAGAATAGAGTGATCCATTAATATAGTTTTTATGTTACTCTTTTTTCTCATACAGAGATTGGTTCTTGTGGTCATAGAGTATGTGTTGAGTATATCATTCATTAGTATTTATAATTCCAAAAAGTGACGTGTGGTAGAATATGGAAGACCATAAACTTTGGTCAATAATATAGAAATATATGGAGAATATTGGAATAAATGGTCGTACAGTTTTCAGTAAACCCTAAGGTGGTGATTTTTGGGAAGCATCCCTCATGGTGATAATGTAGTTTTTTTAGCATCATTGTTTTTATTTACAAAGTTGGAGCAACATATCATTTTTTGAGTTCCAATGTGGTTATTGAATACGTTTATTGTAAAATCCCTATGATAGAGGCAAAGAATCTCCAAAAGGTGTAGATGAAGTATTTTCTTTATGGTGACTATGTTTCCAAATATGTTTTTAATTTTTAGGGTTCTAAATTTGAGGGAAAGAAAATGATTTTTTGAAGAACATTAAATATTTTCATGAAAATGAAAAAATTTCATGAATGGGAAAAAGAGATTTGAGATGTTTCATGAAAGTGATAATTCATGGTGGCCTAATTAAAATAAAAAAATGGAATGTGTTTCATAAAAAAAAATTTATGTTTAATGAATGTCATAGTTTTGCGATGGAGATAGATGTTTGAAAAAACAAGAAATAAAATTGGGATTTTTGTGACAGAAGTGATTTGTGAGATAATGGTTAAGTTCAATCCATGAAGTTAAAAGAACTAATTGAGTTGTAAAAAATCATAGTCAAATATAAAAAGTTGTGAAAATGATCATTCACACCTATAAAAATAGCTTTTAAACCTTTATTTTTAAGTGTCTAAAACATAGAGAATTTTATGAATCTAAAATTGAATAAGAGTTGCATGAATTAATTTATTTTATAAGGCTATGAATCAACCATTGGTTGTGAATATAAAAGGTTATTTTTCTTATATTATAAAACTATTTCTATGAAAACCCATAATTTTCTTGAATTTTTATTGTCTTATGAAAAACTAAAAAGTTTTATAAAACAGAAAAGTTCTATAAAAAACATCTATATTGTGCGAAAGGTGTGTAAGTTGGGTTATAGTCGTGGAAAGGATTCATGAATGTGAAAGTTTCATGTACTAGTAAGAATTGCATATAATTTTATAAAATAAAATTTTATTCATCAAGTTAATGAAATTTTATCATTATGATGCAGTAAATGGGGTGTAAAAAATATTAATTTAAGAAATCAATGGAATAATCTTATGAAGGATTTGTGAGAAAACATCATTTGTGAGAGGAGTAATATTTTAAAGTGTGACTTTTAGTGAACCATTTGGGATAGTGATTCTACTCCAAACATTCTAATAGTAGTGATCTATAGTGGATTTGGTACATCAGATAATTGATGTTGTATTCTCCTTGGATGTACCCCAGTGGAGATGAACCATGTAAAATTGTTATATCTTCTACATGAATTAAATTACATTTAACCACTTCTAGGGAAAGTATATAGAATTTTTTTCTACTTAACAACAACATAATTTTTGAATGGGTATGGCCTTTTAATATATCATACCCTAACTGAACACCCCCCCCTCATGTTATTTTAACAGGTAGATCTAATAGTACAAGTGAAATTTTACATGAATTCGAATTTAGAGTTGGAATTGGCAGTCATTTTTATAGTGAGTTTTCAGAATTTTTTCTATGGATAAATATAAAATGTAAATACTAATAAAAATATTATATAGTACATATCCACTTATAAGGATCTCAAAATTTACTAATGGATATGGTTGGAGAAGATCAAATACTATTATTTATCAATCCATTATGATCTTGGAAATTTAAATAATTTGGTCAATTATCAATAAATAAATTATCACTAAACAGTATCAATTATGTGGATCCAAATAGATCCAATAAACAGATGTATTCAATGGACTGAAAGAATTTATTATTTATTATAGGAAAACATAAAATTCTAAAATTATATCCTAATAATTTATCATAGAAATGAATAAGGTGTCATAAAGGGTTGATTTTGATATAAAAAAGGTGGAAGCTGTGAGGAAGTTGGTGTATTAGTGTTAAATATTGATAAATATTGATTTTTGTGAATTGGGAAAATATTATACATAAAAATTAAGAACGGGATAATGATGGGGTTATTAGATCATACACAGTACTCAATATTCTCTAATCACTGAGAGAGTAAATAAATTTCTTGTGATCTATTAGATAACTTCTGTTAGATAATAAGAAGACGGGTGTAAGGTCCCGGTTCCAGAAGCCACCTAGAGGCGCCCCGTACACGGTTGGTCGCATGGCCTCAAGAAAATTTCACTGAATGTCAGAGGTTGTTGACTAGCAGCAAGGGCCTTGGGTGTTTTGTTGGGGAAACTATTCCCTTATTAGAAGAGTATAGAGTGGATGAGAAACAATATACAACAGCGAAAGCAGTAATAATCCTTACAAAAGCAATCAGCAGAAGGCTAAAAGTAAGAAACAACTGGAGAACATATTTATAAATTATGAAAGATAAATATGTCTAGGAAAGAAACCAAACAGATCAAAATGCTGGAATACATAATAGTACTAAACCCAAGTACAAAAGAAACAGCTAAACAACTCCTCTGCATCGCAATCCAAAGCTTGGTCTCATGCTCTCCAGCTCCACAACAATTCATGTACCTGATGTTGAAGGGCGCTTTCCCTTATCTATAACCGTAGCAATATAATCTGTTTGGGCCCAAAATCATGACCCAAACAGGGTGTGAGACTAAATCCCAATAGAAAAACCACCCAAAGATATGTTCCTAACAGTCAGTTAATATATGACAGGTAAAAGTACAAAAAGCAGTAAATAGGAAAGTACCCAGCAGTAACAATCCACAATTCAAAGTCAAGCAGCAGTTAACACACATATGTAAGCCTCTGAGAAGTACCCACATCTATCCCCTCTGTTCTTACCAAATGATTACAGGCAACCCTCCGGGCGGTACACTCAGCCTTACCCCTCAGGTTCTTTCATATGAATTCATAAATAATCTCTAAGGAAGAACTCTCTGTCAATTCCCATTATAGTCTAAGGTAGTCTAGGACTCTCTGAGGAAGCACACAAGGTCAATTCCCCTTATAGTCCCAAGGTTAATATAATCTCTGATGGAGCTCACTCGGTCAATTCCTCTTATTTCCCCTGGTCATTCACGGACTCTCTAAGAAAGCTCACCCAGTAAATTCCCCTTATAGCCTGGAGTGGTTCAAGGTAATTCAAGTAAAACAAAGACTCTCTGAGGAAGTTCACTCGGTCTGTCCCCTTATATTCTATAAATATCAAATAATCTATGAGGAATCTCACTCATTCTATCCACCTATAGTCTATAATGTCCAAATACTCTCTGAGGAAGCTCAATCAGTCTATTCTCTTATAGTCTATAACACTAGGTTCTCACGGCCCCATGTAATTCAATGCATAATAATTCTATATGGCCAAAGTAAACCTAAATAACTACTTGTCTAAAAAGTCTACAGCATCTCAAGAATGTCATAAAACAACTCTCTATCTTTTGACCACAAGGCATGGATAACAGGTAAATGACCAATAAGGCTAAACAAGACCAAATAGTCGTAAACAGAACAAAGCATGAGAAGAACATCCAAGGCATATTAATCAACCCAATTCATATCCAAATTACCTCTACATAGGCATACAATCATGGCAGGATTGTAATAGCGGTAAAATGGTAAACACGCATTACCTCATTCAAGGGTATTGGTGGAATTTTCAAATAATACTCAAAGACATCGAACAAAAAGACACAAACCACCTACCATGGTGTTAGGAGATCATTATACGTGACCCTTGAAGCTTTAATCTCTTTGGAATGTCTAATATCTAAAAAAAATCTAAAAATTTCAACCCACGATTACTTAAATAGGAGGATGAATTGGAAAATTATTCTCTATAAAAAGGAAGCGCTTATAGCTGCGGTTCCAACACAATCGACAGCGGTCGATTCAGAGAACTATTAGAGGCTCGGGGGGCTCAGAGATGTTTTGGTTCCATATGATTACTCTCGGTCGAACAAGACCTAGAAGAAGACACTTATGGTAATCAGACATGGCCCTAGTCTGTTTAATTAAAAATAACAAAATACATGGCGTGTAATTTTGGAGTAAACAGAATGTAATTACTATTTCATTACTCGACTTTGGGTGGCCTCTACATCACCCCACGCGACCTTGTTTGTGGCCATGACATGGCCAGAACACAGCCTCCTACGGCAACGAAGTACACAACATGTACTTATAAAGTACACGGTGTGTACTTAGAAAATTTCCAAAATTTCCTCTTTTTCTCAAAATCGACCAAAAAAGGAAAAACATACTTGAAAGAAGATCCAAGTTCTTACAAACTTCCCCCCTTAAATAAATTCTTCCCCGAATTTCCCTAGCACGGTGTAGAAGAAGAGACCCCGAACAGCTCTGGCCACTGAGCTCCTACATCGGCCTCCCTCTCCCAAGTCTCATCCTGTACTTGCTCGTGCTGCCATAGCACTCGTACCAGAGGAAAAAACCAGCCATGAAGAACCTTTTTACTGCGATCGACAATCCGGATAGTATTATCCTCAAATGATGCATCCTCTTCGAACTCAATCTCCATAGGTTGAAAGACATGACACGAGTCTGAAACGTAATGTTGGAGATGAGAAATGCGGAAGACATCATTCATAGCCTGGTACCTCTGAGGTAACTGAAACCGATAGGCAACCAACCCAACTCTATACAACACCTCAAATTTCCCAACATACCTCAGCGAAATCATTATATATCTCCTAATCCTCCTATGTCCCAACCTCGGTGCTACACGCAAGAAAACCTGATCCCTGACCTCAAACTCCAGAGGTCATCTCCACTGATCAGCATTAGACTTCTGACGAGACTGTGCAGTAGCCATCCTCTTCTAAATAAACTCTATCTTCTTTGTGGTCCCCTAGACAACACGAGGTCCCAGCATAGTTGTCTCCTCTACCTCCATCCAACATATGGTTGATCAGAATGGCCTACCATACATAGCCTTGTAAGGTGAAAACTGATTAGTCACCTGGAAACTGTTATTGTAGGAAAACTCTACTAGATGTATATGTCTCTCCAAAAAAACCTCCAAAATATAGAATTCATGCATAGAGCATGTCCTCACGAACTCGAATCATATGCTTGGACTGGCCATCAATCTTAGGGTGGTATGTTATACTCAAAAGTACCTGTGTACCCAAATCCTTCTGAAGCCCCTTCCCGACCTGAAAAGTAAAACGTGCATCCATGTCTGATATAATGGAGTGTGGAACTCCATACAGACATACAATATCTCATATGTACAGTATTCTCAACTCATCAACACTAAAGGTATCCTTTATCGATAAAAAGTGAGCAAACATCATGAGTCTGTCAATGACAACCCATACTACATCATTTCCATGAGGCGACCTGGGAAACCCTGTCACAAAATCCATCGCGACATCATTCCACTTCCACTCAGGAATGGTAACTACTATAAAATCCTTGTTGGTCGCTGATGCTCTGCATTTACCTTCGGACAAGTGGAACACCTCATGACAAAACTAGCAACATCCCTCTTTATACCAGGACTCCAATACTGAAGGTGTATATCACGATACTTCTTGGTGTCACCAGGATGATCTTCCCAAATAGAGGAATGAAATTCCCACATCAGTTCCTCGCGTATGTCTGTTAAAACCCATATGCGCCCCTGGAAATGAAAAATCTAATCCCCACCTATGGTCCATCCAAGAATTGGGTCCTCTCCTGACACACTCTTCTGTAGGACTAGGTCTTCAGAATATGAGAGCTGCCTAATTCGAACTCAATCAAGAAGGGTAGAGGTAATAGCTATAGAAGATAGAAACGTCTTCCCCTGACTATCATGCACCCCCAAATGCATCTCAGAGAACAGATCCACAAGCCGCCACTCACTGATGGCCTCCTGAACTACTTTTATCTGAGTCCTTCTACTTAGTGCATCAGACACATCATTTCCTTTTCCAAGTGTATAGGAATTCTCGAAGTCGAAGGACTATAGGTACTCAACCCAGCTCCACTGTATCAAATTCAGATCACGCTGTGTGATTTTTTACTTCAGATTCTTGTGGTCAGTGAAAACCATAAAGTTCTCTCCTAGAAGATAATGTCTACAACAGCATAGGGCATGAACAATAACTTCCAACTCCAAATTGTGTGTTGGATAATTCCTCTCATGTGACATCAACTTCCGAGACCCGTACACAATGACTCCATCTCCCAACATAAGCACAGCTCCCAAACCGATACCTGGTGCATTGTAGTAAACCATATAGCTCTTTCACAACTCTAGAAAGACTAGTATAGGTGTTGAATTCAACCTCCCTTTCAGCACCTGAAAGGCTGACTCAAACTAATCTGACCATAATAACATTGCACCATTCTTGGTAAGACCTGTCAGTGGTGCTGCTAAGATTGAAAAGTCCTATATGAAATTTATATAGTATCCAGCTAGCCATAGAAGACTTCTCACCTCAAATACATTCTTCGAATTCTCTCAGGAAACTACTTCTTTCACATTCTCTAGGTCTACTGACACTTTTGTCTTTGAGAAAACATGACCCAAGAAGTGAATCTGATCCGTCCAAAAGTGTCACTTCGAGATCTTAGCATATAATTGATGTTCCCTCAGTGTACTCAATAAGATCTCAAGATGGGTAGCATGGCTGTGTCGACTCTGAGAGTACAACAAGATATCATCCACGAAGACCACCACGAAGAGTCCAAGTATGGATGGAACACTCGGTTCATCAGTTCCATGAAAAATCCAGGTGCGTTCGTGAGACCGAACGGTATAACAAAGTGCTCGAATAGACCATACATGCTACGGGAGGCTATGAGAGGTATATTTGAAGGTCTAACGTGCAAATGATGATAGATGGACCTTAATTAAATATTCTAGAACACCCGGTATCCTCAAAGTTAATCAAAGACATCATCAATCTTAGACAAGAAATATCAGTTCTTGACCATTAACTAGTTCAACTTCAGATATTCCACAAAATCCTGAGGGTACTGTCTGCTTTCTTCGTGAAAAGGACAGGCGAACCCTAAGAAAGGTACTCGGTCAGATGAAACCCATTTCCTGCAACTCCTCCAATTGCTTCTTGAGCTCATGTAACTCATGTATAAGCTTTCTATAAGGAAGAATGGACACTGGTGCCTCTCCTTGAATGAGCTCAACAAAAAAGTCTACCTCATGCTCTAGAGGCAAACCAGAAAAGTCCTCTGGAAAGAAATCCCTGAAACGATCCACCACTAGAGGAATGTCTAACTGTGAAGTCCCCAGGTCATATATATTTAGACTGGAAATCTGGGATGTAACTCTTCCTAACCCAAGATGCTCTGGACATGCTCTAATCGCATGGACATCCCACATGCCCTTGTTAAGAAAAGATCCACCCTCTTGTGATATGGAACTCACCCTATGAAGATAGTAATCAATAAATGACTAGAAGGAAACTAACCAGTCCATCCTAAGAATGAAATCCAAACCTATAATCTCTAGGACATACAGGTCCCATCGAAAGTGACACCCACAACCTCTAGAGGGCACTCTATACGTTGATGTACACTAGTTTTCCTAGTCCCCATCGGTGTGTCTAGTTTCAAGATGTCGGCAGAAGAAGAGATGAAGATACCAGGACTCTCCACAATAGAGATAGATATAAATTTATGGGAAGCCCCTATATCGAAAAACGCTGAAAATAAAACTGAGACTACTAAGATCATACCTCGAACTGTAGAAGCTCATGGATCCTACTACTGCTGGGTTTACTCCACTACAAAAGTCATGCATGCTCCATGTCCCTATGACCCTACCTGACCACTCTGAGCTGATCAACTTTGTTGTTGCTGGTAGCCTGGTGACTGACACCCATGGTCGTGACCTCTACCTCGGCCTGAATGGCTGAATGAACTCCAGTTCCCAAATTGTTGAGAAACTGGAGATGCTTCTCCTGAATGTGGGGTCATATAAGAACCCCTTCCACCAGCTAAAGGTGAGAAGATGTGATAAAAATGATTAATATGGCCCATATTTTAGTAACAAAAACACTCCATCAGGCCTTCATGGCACTGAGGCCTGGTATGCCCGCTCCTCCCGAATTGGTAGCATACTACCTAGCTGCCTAAAGATACATTCCACCTACTCTAATCTCCTCAAGCAGACCCCTTGTGGTGCTTCCTACTATCATTAAGAGGAACTCAAACTCTGGATGTTCAAAAAACCTGGATCACTTCTCCAGAATCCCTTAGATTACACTCAGTGATCAGTGCCTGGTTGATGATAGAGGATATCAAAGTCAACCTGAAGATGTTCACCTGTGATCAGATGTTGTGCCTCAGACCATCCTCGAACTTCCATGAAATGAATATCTCATAACCTCCTGGAATAGGCATGAAATGCTAAAGCTCGGTAAAGCGAGATGAGTACTCCATAAAATAAAGATTTCCCTACTCTAGACTCATAAACTCTTGGGCTCGATCAGCCCTCATGGTCTCCGGGTAAAAGTAATCACAGAATATATGTTGAAACTCGTCCCAAGTCATACTCTTCTGGCATCCTGACCATGGGATCACCTCTCACAACCTCTTGGTGGAGTCTCAGAGCATATAGGTAGCGAGATTCGCCCTATTCTCTGGAGGTATCTCTAGATGCTTGAAGATTGTCAGTGTGGCCTCTAGTCATGGTTCTGCGGCCTGGGGCCTTCTATCCCCTGATAAAGTAGGAGGATGATTCTAATGAAGATACCCGCATCAATTATGCCATTGAAGGGGTAGGAGACGGCGCTCCCTGAATAGTTTGCATCATCCTCAGAAAGCCTTCCCTGAACTATGCAATAGCACCTATGCCAGGTATAATGGATTGTGCGAAGGCTAGCACAATAGTAGGATCTACTGGAATTCCCTCATCAGTCATATTTGGTCTCTGATCACCGCCTGGAAATTGGCATACGACCAGAGGACATCTCAGTGGCATAATTATGAAAGGTCAAACTCACACCTTAGATCAGGATTATCAATGACTGAAAACATAAGAGTACAAGAAAGGAACAGGTGAAATAAAACATTCAATTTTTACAAAACATGACTACACGGTGTGTATAAACACAACACAGTGTGTTCTCTTAATCCATTCACATGGGCGTGTACTTCTGCCACAACTGGTCTTGTAATACCCCAATCACATGGTGTGTTATCCCCAATCATGTTGTGTACTTGAACTCTATTCCCCTGCCCAAGTCTCCTTACATGGATAGCCCACATGGTCCTCTTAATCCTAGACTACATGGTGTGTTCACGATGGACACGGCGTGTACTAGAAAGGTTTCGATGACCCATGTTGTTAGTTACAGGGTCGGCTACACAGTTCACTCTACACGGTGTGCTCTATGTGTACACATCGTGTACTTGAAGGATTTCCCCGACCCATATTTTTCATGACATTACCAGATACCTAGGTTACACTCCACAGTTTTTGAAAGTAGAACACAAATTGTATAGCCTAAGTTTCATCCATCCGTGTCGTTATTCACAAGGGTAGACATGCAGTCACTACAATACGACATGTACGTACTGTACACGGTGTGTTCCTGCAATATTTGTCACAACCCTATCTCCCAACCCACATTTTCAGTGACACAGTTATATACTAAACTACGTGTATTTATAAAGTACACATCGTGTATTCTGAGTTTTTCTAAATGGTCACCTCAGAAACTGATCCAGAGCCCAGAAATCGCCAAAAATAATCTTTAGGGTTCCAAATTTTGATCCGTGAGGGCCGCTACTCCCCGCGAATCAAAGGATGGCATCTTTTACATATCATATACAAGGGAAAAAAGCTAATGATCCACTAAGTTCTGATTCATAAGGGCCCTTAACACCTCAAGAACCAAAATTTGGATTTCATTCAAATATGACCTTACACATAGAAATTACTATTTAATGAAAGTATTCTATCAAATCATCTATCACAGCAGCATTAATATTCTACACATCATATATCACAACAACATGAAATTGCTAATACACCCTAAATGGCATGGAAAGAAACAATGACATGTGATTTATTGAAAGTTCCTATATGATCCATGAGATGGAATACCCTCATCTCATTGGGTTACGACAGAAATAGAACCTCAATAATATCAACAGTAACTGCACAGACATGTGAGTCACCCAATGGTAAAATCAAATCAATTGTAGAATTGCAAAATTAAAAAAAATTCATTAACGAGGTAATTTGGATTTACCCTGTACACAGGTTAGCTACTCCTGGGCACAGCTTAATACCAAGTACTTATTCCATCCTATCCTTAACTATATGCTCCACACTATATTTTATTAGAAAAGAACCCTCTGATACCACTTTGTAACATCCTGGTTCTGAAATCCACACAGAGGCGCCCCGTACTTGGTTGGTCACGTGTCCTCAATCGCATTTCCCCAAATGCCAGAGGCTGTAAACTAGTAGCGAGGGCCTTGGGTGTGATATTGGGGGAACTATGCCCTCATTGGAAGAGTACACAGCAGATGAGAAACAATATACAATAGCGGAAGCAGTAATAATCCATAAAAAACAATCAGCGGAAGGATAAATGTAATAAACAACTGGAGCACACATATATTAATGATTCATGATACATATGTCTAGGAAATCATCCAAACCGATCAAAATGATAGGATACATAACAATACAAAACCCAAGTACAAAAGAAATAGGTAAAAATCTCCTCAGCAATGCAAGATAATTCTTGGTCCCATACTCTCTAGCTCCACAGCAAGTCATGTACCTAAAGTTGAAGGGAGAATTCCCTTATCTATACCTACAGAAATATATTCTGTTTGGGCCCAAAAGCATGACCCAAATAGGTTGTGCGAATAAATCCCGGTAATAAACTACTAGAAGATCTTTGACTAATATTCAATGAATATATGGCAGGTAAAAGTGTATAAAGCAGTGAACAGGAAAGTACACAGTAGTGAAAATCCACAATTCAATGTCAAGAAGCAGTTAACACACATAGGTAACCCTTTGGGAAGTACCCACAGCCATCCCCTCTAGTCCTACCAAATGAGTACAAGTAAACCTCTGGGTAGAACTCTCAGCCTATCCCCTCTGGTTTTGTCATTAGAATTCATAAATTATCTCTGAGGAAACACTCTCGTTCAATTCCCCTTATAGTCTAAGGTAGTCTAGGACTCTTTGTTGAATCACAAAAGGTCAATTCCCCTTATTGCACCAATTTCAAGAGACTTTCTAAGGAAGCTCACTTGGCCAATTCCACTTATAGCCCCAGGTCGTTCACAGACTCTTTGAGGAAGCTCACCTGGTCAATTCCCCTTATAGCCTGGAGTTGTTCAAGGTAATTCAAGTAAAACAATGACTCTCAGAAGAAGATCACTTAGTCTATCCCCTTATAGTGTATAAATCACAAAGACTCTCTGAGGAAGCTCACTCGGTCTATCCCCCTATAGTCTATAATGTTCAAAGACTCTCTGAGGAAGCTCACTCGGTATATCCTCTTATAGTCTATAACACCAGGTTCTCACGGCCATGTGTAAGTCAATGCATAGTAATTCTATATGGCCAAAGTAAACCTACAGAACTACTTGGCTAAACAGTCTAAAACATCTCAAGCATGTCATAAACCAAAACTCCGTCCAATGACCACAAGGCATGGAAAATAGGTAAACTGCCAATAGGCTATATTGGACCAAACAGTCGTAAAGGGAACAAAGCATGACCAGAACTTCCAAGGAATAGCAATCAACCCAATTAATTTCCAAATTACCTCTACACAAGTATACAAGCATGGTAGGAAAGAAACATGTGTAAAATGGTAAACACACAATACCCTATTCAAGGGTATTGGTGGAATTTTCAAAATATAATCAAAGGCTTCGAATGGAAAGGAAGAAACAACCTACCTTGGCGTTAGGAGATCGTTATGCGTGACCCTTGAATCTTGAATCTCCTTGGAACGTCGAAGATCTAAAAAAACATCATAAACGTTCAACCCACAATAACTTTTCCAAGAGAAGGAATTGGAAATTGATGATCTAGAAGAATGAAGAGCTTAACATTGCGGTTCCAACACAATCGATGGTGGTCGATTTAGATAACAAATGGAGACCTGGGGGCTCAGAGACGTTTCAGTGCCGTACGGTTTCTCTCGGTCGAACAAGACCTAGAAGAAGACACTTCTAGCGATCAGACGCAACCCTGGTCCATTTAATGAAAAAAATAAAATACATGGCATAAAATTTTAGAGTACACGGTGTATACTTACTATTTATGTACTTTTCTTTAGGCGGCCTCTAAGTCACCCCACACGACCGTGTCTATGGCCAGGACAAGGCAGCCCACAGCCTCTTATGGGAACAAATTACACAGTGTGTACTCATAATGTACATGGCTTATACTCATAAAGTACACTGCTTGTACTTAAAAAATTTCTAGAATTTCCTCTTTTTCTCAAAAACGACCAGAAAAGGAAAACAAATACCTGAAAGAAGATCCAGGTTCTCACAATGAGGATTGTCTAATATACATAAATGTTCTTAAAATTATAATATTTTAAGGTATAAATGTAAACATCTATATCGATGGTGCAACCATTACCTATAAAATCATTGAATCAATAGGGCATCACCATAAAAAAATTCACAAGTCTTCCCAAAACATCTAATGAAAAAAGATTCATATGGATTTTGGTAGGTATTGTTTCTCATTTTTACCAATTTTTTACAATTCAAGATGAATTATCACAAGATCTCTAAAGAATGTTATATATCAAAAAAGTGTTGAGCTTACAAAGAAAACCTCTATCAAATTTACCTGATCAAGATAGAATCTTCAACTAAATGTTAGGGGGGGTTCATAAAATGTCATTGGGATAAATTTTGAGCTTTATTATAACATATAAACATCCTTCATATGATCAATCTATTGGGACAATTGAAACACTAGATGACATGCTCATATAATATTCTAAAGAATTTTAAAAATTATGTGATTATACAATTACTCTACTCGATTTCATATGAAAAAATCCATATAATGAATTCATATTTCATCATACACAGAACTCTACGGTAATAAATATAAAAAAAGTTGTTTTTTGGTAATTAGTTGGAAAAAGAAAGATATTAGGGCCAATAAAATAAAAATAGATGACAGAGAAGGTCCAAAACATTTAACAATACATCATAGAAGATCATAGTTGATAGAATAGCTATGATCAAAAATCATAATTAAGACTAAAATATTGATTTTGGGGAAAAACACACCACAAAATATCTCCTTTGAAGAGAGATAAGGGGTTTTGGAATAATGGAATGTCACATCCTAAACACACAGAATCCATTGATATTCATGATCATGATGCATTTTTGGGTTATCAGTATTCTCTTATACTAATATACATGATTAATTCTATGTATACATATTGAATAAGTACATTATAGATCCCTCATAGGTACCTAATCTCTAGGTGCTATAATTGGATTTTGATCTCTCTTATGAGGAGGTTCTAGTGAAAATCCTTAAGCGTAGATATAAAGTGATATGAAAGAAGAGAAATCTACGTATTAAAGAAAAATGTTGAAATCCTAAGTATAAGGATTCAATGTGATAAATTAATGATGTAATGAAATAAAATAACCATAATATATTTTCATCCTTATATTTGAGTTGAAATTTATAAGATAAAATGAATGAATGTGTGATGAATGTAATGGATTAAATTTTCATATATGAAAAACACACACACACATATATATATATATATATATGGTGTAAATCATATTCATGTCGTAATAATAACAAAAAAATTATTTCATAAGCACAAAAAAAATACATCTCATGGATTAAACTAATCCCAAATAATTAACAATAATAAACAATTAATAAACATATAGAGACAAAAAACTAAAATTAAAATTATATCGCATAGTAGTCTCTAAGAATTTTCATAAATGGGAATAAAACTATAGAAATAAAACATATTATAAAAAATAATATACTTTTTAAAATTAAATAAAAAAATTAATTGAAAATTGAGTAACCAAATAATATAGTAATAAAGATGTTTTTATAGATGTTTAATAATTATCAAACTATTAGAGTACTAACTTATCATAGAGAATAATAACTAATTGTTGAAATGATAACCTAACCAATAAGCATAGAAAAAGGCCTAAAAATATATATTTACAATTTGTATAACAGGTAAATATAAACCTTATAATCCAATAAAATTGTTTTTCAAATAATATATCTAGAAGAAAAAATTTTATAAATATTATTAATATATATTTTAATTTTTTAATAAGATAATAATTATTTATAATAAATTAATGTATTTTATATTTTGAAAATATTTTTTTTTGAAATATAAAAAAGAAATATAATAATAATATAATGTTAAATAATTCATAATAAAATTAAATATAATCATTAAGGGAAAATATAAATATTTACTCTCTAAAAAAATTGATGTATTGTATCATTTCACATAACTATAATTTTTTTAATTTTAATAAAATGAACATAATAAAATATAATTGATTTTTGAAATCATCACATTGAAATTTTTTTAAGGTGGTTTCTTGGAAATTTTCTTAAAAAGATGAATTTTAGTGAATAGTAACATATGTATTTTTTATGAATAGAGTGTGAATTTTAACATCATCATGATAATAAAATTGAAATTTTATTTAATAAATTTAAGAATTAAAATGTTTCCAATAAATAATATAATTAATTTAAAAATACTATACTAAATTTACAAACTTACATAATAATTTTAAAACCCCATCTTATTTATTATTAGAATAAAAAATTATTTTATATAAATTAAAGAGTTTAAGATATTTTTATAATTCTTTTCAATTTTTCCAATGTTATAACAATAACCAAAAATTAATTCAATGTTGAAAAATGCATCAATATATAATTAGTGAGAACACTAAAATAGATTTCATTTTTCAAACCATGACATTAATACGAGGGGAGGGGACTATGATATTAGTGAGAACACTAAAACTGATGAGGCATAAATATATTACCTTAAAATGACACCTAGACTCCTCCACATACTCTATAGGCATTTTTTGATAAATGAACACCTTACGGCTCATCTTGATACTCATTATCAAGGAACCAATGGAATAATACATGTCCTTGTCGACATCATTGAAAAATTTATTGTTTTCATCAATAAATGGTACAGAAATATAAAACTGTCTAATTCATTTGGAATTTTCATATGAATATCCTGGTATACTGAAATGATGTTGAATCTGGTTCTTGGATTTACTTGAACATTTCACTAGAATTTCACCAAGAAATAGAGTGGATTTTACATAACTAAAAATACATTTAGTTAGTGGTTGATAGAAAAATAAGGCAATATCTGATGGTAAAATAGGGAATCATTCGATAGTGAAAAGTGAAATAATATCATCAGTAAAATGAGGATAAAAGTCATATTAATTATTTTATTCATATTATTTACACTCTATAATAAAAAATAATTACAGAATTCAAAAATAACCTTCCCTCTTAGTTATATATACATCCTTCCTCCAATGCTTTCAACTCTCTTTCAAAACACATTCCTTTTCCAATCATCCTATCAAATAACTCTCATAAAAACATCCTTAGGCCACTGTTGTGACATAATTTATATCTTATAATGGATTTAGTCAAAATAAATTGGAGGTAACTCATGGTGTGAGTTTAGGGTTTCAAAACCCATGTTATAATTTCTTGTCTCACCTTACAAAATCTATAATAAACTTTATCAATAAAATAAATTTTAATACATAAGTTTTGATATAATTTATTTTTTAGTATTAAACTAAATTATTTACTATCTTCAAGATTCTTATAAAAATAATTTTAAAAACTTCATTTCCCTCCATGGTAATGTTTTATAATACCTAAGTGAATGATATTATTATATTTTTTAACTATTCATATCATTTCAACTCATATATTGTTTTCACTTATTTAATATAACATAAAAACAAAATAATATTTGTTATTTTATTTTGGAATGATTTAATAAGAATGTAATGATGTTAATAAAGTTAAAATACCATTTTCATTTTTAACCATAAAAACAAGATTAATGTGGTGGATTTTATGAAAAATTACCAATAAGATTTTATATTGGAAATAATAAATTCATTAATTAAAAGTTTTATTAAACAAATCACTTTCATATCTTAAGAAGCATACATAGCGTGGATTTTAATTATTACCTCTATATCAAGGTGTTACTGAAATTATAAACCCATCAACCTCTAAGTGTTTAAAAACACAATTTTAATTTATTAAAGGAATAAATTATGGTATGAAATGAATTTTATAGATGAAATAAATATTAAAATTGTTTTTAATAATGTAATTAATTAATGTACCTTCACTATTCATGATTTTAGTGGTGCATTTGAAGAATGTTAGGAATCAATTTAAAAGGTCTTTCATGTTTTCCCTCATCCTTGATTTTATATTTTCTTTCATGTTATAAAAATTTATCTTCATCATTATACAATTAATATAGGATTTGTTTCCCTATATGATATATTTTAATTTTCTTTACTTGGGATATGAATGATTTTATATTTTCTTTCAATTCATTCTTTTTGTAAAACACTATGATGCTTATAAGGGATTCATTTCAAAATTCATTCTTTTTTATAAAAAGTATTCTTATATTATTCATCCACCTTTACTCTTAAATTAACTGAATAAGATCATTTAATATATTCCAATTCTATATTTTTGGAATCAATATATAACATTGCCTTCTTATTTTATGTTTCTACATGATTTATCATTTATCTAAGCCTTTTGGCATCCTTATGTACCTAATTTCATTATGATTTGTTTATTTAATGTTTATGTATAATATATATTTATATTCATTATTGAAAAAATGAATGATATATTATGATGTGATGGTTAAGGCCAAAACTATATATCCCCCTGATCTGTTTGACTAACCGTGTGTCTAGTGCATTTCTTCCACCGGTGTAGGTTCCAATCTCTAAACCATCCCCAAACACCTCTATAACATCATATATCAATGTAATAATCCATATTAGGTCCCAAAATAATTTTACACAAAAAACTAAATTATTTATACCACATATAAAAAACCTGGTTCCTGTAGTCATCCAACCTTAATGGAAATCATCCCTAAGTTCAACTTCCAAAAGAAGTGAAATGCTATCTAAGAATAACTCTAGCCACTAAGCATGTACATCTGCCTCTCACTCCCATGTCTCATATCATACATGTATGTTCTTGTATAGCACCCGTATAAAAGTGTTGGACCTGCCTCAAAGAGACTTCTTGATCTGTTCGAGAATGAGAATATGATACTCCTCAAAAGAATCATTTGTGTCATACTCAATATCCTCAAGATCAAAAGTATGCCATTGGTCATGATGATAATGTTGAAGATGTCAATCATAAAATAGATCATGCATGTCCTGGTACCTTTTAGGTAGTATCAACTGATAAGGTATCATCCTAACTCATTCTAGGATCTCAAACGGCCTAAAACATTACAGAGATAGCTTCCCTTTCCTCTTTATTTGTCTATGCCAAAGTTTGAGTTATACCTATAGAAAAACATCATCCTTAAAACTGAAATATAGAGGACATAGATGGTGGTTGGAATAAGGATTAAATCTAGACTGGGAGGTATACATATAGTTATTGATAAGAAAAACCTTCTCCAAAGTCTCCTGAATGAGATACGGACCTAGTAGTGATGCATCTCTTACCTTAAACCAGCATAGGGGTGAACGAAATGACCTACCGTATAGCACCTCATAAGAATAATTAATTATAATCACCTAAAAGATTTTATAGTTGTATAACTAAATTAGATGTTCATTCTTCTACCAAGAACCACCTAAATCATAGACCCATTCCCAAATCAAGTTCTCTAACACCTGTATAGTCCTTTCTGACGGGCCACCGGTCTATGGGTGAAAACATTATCTCAAAAACATCTGTTTTACCATATCAGTATATAAACCCCTATAAAACCTCAAATTCAAATGAGTGTCACTATATAAATAATATTACATTTAACACCCATAGTTTTTATGATTTTATGATTAATTTAATTTTTTTTGATATCTTACTTTTCACACAACACTGAAAATATATTGTATTATATGAAAGAACCAAGTTATTCTTTCTTTTTTCACAACATGATGCCATGATTGCGCTACTGGAAAAATATATATTAGCTTCTGGTAAACCAAACACTATGTTTGTATTATGTTACACACAATTCTATGTTCCTTCAATAACATTCATGACATGGAAGGATTAGTTTTACTAAAATAAAATATTCTATTAACATTATTATTAAAATATTTTTATAGTTGTCACCAAGACATTGGAATGGTTGTTATGAATAAGATTAGTTAAATAATTAATATATGGTTTAAAAAATTATATATTAAGGATTATTTAGTGACCAATTCTCTATAAATGAAAATAAATCCATTTGGAAAATATCGTAAATCGTTTGCTAGAAAAATATATTTATGCAATCAAAAACATTATACCATAATAAATTAATTAAATTAATTTGGATGAATGATATTAATGAAGTGTATATATATATTCAATAAAATATTTACTGTTCATATTATTTAATTCATACACAATAGATATGAATAAAACTAATTTTATACATAATTATATATATTCTTTATAGAAGATATTTTTACTACCTTTTAATGGCACAACTATTTTAAATATAATTTTTGAAAAATTTATATTTTTGAATTGTCCCAATTAACAACATTTTTGAAATTATAATATTAATATTTAGTTTGGGTAAATTTTACATATATGTTTGAGGAGTTTCATTTTTTTAATGAATAGTGAATAATACTAAATTTTAATTGAAAACTGCTTCTCCAGCTAATTTATTTATATATTAAAGTTATATTTTATTTCTATTTTATAGAATAAATAAATCAGTTATACATAAATTAATCCTATTCATTTCATTTGAACTAGTTTTACATTGAAATTCGATATAAACACATGTCAATATTTTTAACTTTTTCTCAGTACAAACTCATTATCTCATCCCATCCCTGAGATTATATTTAAATTAATTTTTAACAAATATAAATTTATAATTTTTGAAAATGATTTAAATAATATTAATCATAATTATTTATAACTTCTAGTAATTCCATATTAGTTTTCACTAATATTATTGAATGTAATTGAAGTTATCTACAATGATTAAGATAAAAATGAGTTTACATAGTCGTCAAACATAATCATAAGGGGAAAATTAACCAAGAAACAAGTCAAAAATACATTTTTTGGAAATATTTATACCATATAATCTATTTTATATAACATAACCATTATTTTAGGATTTTCATTTAAGTTATTCCTCTCAATATTTTTTACCTTTTTTATTTATAAGAATGTCACTCCTCCATCACTATAAAAGGAAACTCACCCCCTCACTTCATTACACCTATCACAAAATTAGGTTTGGGAATACCCAACAAAAATATCCTCTAAAATACCCTCCCTTAGTCTAGTATTACTTACTTTTTGGATAAATACATCCATTTGATCCCATTTGTGAAAACCAAAATGAGCTATCCAAATAAGAGGTAGCATCCTTCCACAAGAACTTTTGTATTATTTATTTAACTACCCCATCAATACTTCTTATTACATGATTATACAATTACAAAAGTATCCTAAATATACTAATATGTTTTTATTTTAAGGTTATTACCACACTCACACACACTTACATCAAATTGGATACGTAATCATCATTCAAGTATATGGCAGACTACCGCCTCACAAACCGATGTCGTTCATTCATCCATTTATACCTTTCAAGGATGGGAATAATGTTTTAATTACTAAATTAATATTACATATATTATTTTTAAGATTATATTATTCTTATGAAATTATTATATAACACATAAATTCATTCATTCCATTTTGTGGGAATACGATAACATCATTTTTTTTAACATGTAAACTACCTCCTCCTCAAAGCGATGGGTTTCATACATACTTTACATAGAATATATTAAATATTTTTTGAGTAAAAATATATGATAAATATGTCTAAATAATTATAATATATATATATATATATATTTCGTTTACATCCTTTCTTTCAATATAACATGAATATGGAAACAACGTTCATGCATACGTGCGGCCGACCAACTCTATGAAAAGTGTATTCTATTTAATAATTATAAATTTTATATATTATTATAAAAACAAACATAATAAATATATATTTTATTTATATATATTTTTACATTATATTAATAATTAAATCATGATCTATGTAAGAGGATCAAGAAAAACATGTCAAACATATATAAAAAACAAAGTCATTATTACCTAAATCATAACATTAACACAAAATTTTTAATAAAAAGGTAATATAAAGTCATAATAGAAAAATATGTGGTATGAAATATAAAAATATGGTACATGTGTATATTTATAATTAACTAATATTTATTATATATATTTTTTAATGTATATGAATAATGACAAGACTTAATGAAATAGTTTTCTCGTCTCACATTTATTTCTTTTAGATATATGCTATATTAACAAATAATTATTTTTTATGTATATACTTCCCTAATACTTTTTATATAATGTATTTAATTTTTTTAGATATATAATAATATTAAATTTATATTATTATTTCATTAGGATCATGATTCAAATGTAACAAAAGGAGTAATTGGATTTCTAGTTTTGCTTCTATTTCTACGATATTTATGTCTTATTCATCACCAATATCATTTTTTTGGTGTATATACATCCCAAAAATTTATTATATGATACTTTTACTAAAATTTATGGGTATCTAAATATCCCTTTTATGATCCATCTTTCATGGTGTTTGTGGGCCCAAAGTTACCAAATTGTTTAAATAATATTTTCTCTCAAATTTCCATCATTGAGACACATGACATGTTACACACCTATATTTTTCTTCGAGCTTCATATACATCCATTTTACATGTTATATCATGAATTTCTTTATTTTAATAATATTTTAAGATACATGTGATTTTATATTTCATGGGTATTATGATTCAATGTTACTAATAGGGTAATAGTTAATTTCTAAAATATCATCATTTATTAGGATTGTTTATGATTATTCTTACATTGATGAAATATTATGATCAATATCCCAATAACTCTCATTAAAATTTTATAATATGGTTATTCAAGGTATATTCAAGTAATGGTACAATATTTTTACTCTTTTTACATAAGATAATTAAGAATGTTTTTTTGTGAAAATAAAACTTTATGTCCCTCTTCTATCTAAAATTTGTTTTCTCCCAAAATAATGATTTCAATTTTTTTTTTAAAAATGTATTTAAAATATAATTTATGATAATTTTAATGTAATTTTTTTAAAAAAATTGTATTAAGAAGTTTTTAATTTTTTTTCAAAGCATCTTATAAGAGCTTTCAAGATTATTTTCAAATTAAATGGATTTATAAATGTTTTGTTTTTTAAAAAGTGGTTTTCTTAATAGGATAGGATATTTTCCCCAATAAGTTTTTTAAATTATTTTTTAATCTAACTTAATAAGTTTTAAAAGTTTTTTTCAAAGAAAATGAATATGAAATTTTTTAGGACTTAATGAAAATTGTTTTTAAAAAATGTTTTTTTCCTTATGAAATGCCCCAACTGATATTTTGAATATGTTCATTATATAAAATTTAATAATATTACATAAAATATGGTATTAAATATATCAATTTATGGGGAATAAAAATAGAATAACCTACTTAATTTCACATGGGGAGGCTCAAAACCACAACCTCTCAAACCCTACCATAGGATGCAACCATTAGTTTACGCCCATAGGACTTCCTTAGATATATTTTATGCTTTAATAGTAATTTTATCGAAGGACCCCATTATTATAATTTATTTCAATGGTTCATATTTAATATTAAAAAAAATTATGGTAATTTTTTATTCTTCCATGGTTTATTCCATGATAAAATTCATATGAAACCCATTTTTCTTTCACTTGTTATTCTATGATGAAATTATTATGAAACCTATATCCTTTCAATATGGTGTGACATGATGGAATTTTTAATATACCTATTTCATTTCATGGGTTATGAAATGATTTTTATGAAACTCATCTTTTTTGGTACATGATATGATGAATTTTTTATGATCTAAAGGCACATGCATTTATGATTTTATTATGTGATGGGCAGGACACGTTTCTCCCTCTAATACATTGGGTAATTATAAATATTATAAGATATGAGAGGGTACACATTCTATATCCCAATCCAAAAAAGAAGAGGGTACATGGGTTGAATCATAAGAATAATAAAAATAAGTTACTCAGGTTGTAGGACAAGCCCAAAAATAAAAATGGTACATCAGATATAGTCCAATCCTGAACACAATAGGGTAAAGGGTTAATGAAATAATTCCTAAATCAAAAGTGCATTTGGGTTGTATCCCATACTTTAAAATAATAGGGTACATGGGTTGTATCACAAGAATGAAAATAAGAAGGTGTATGGTTTGTATCATAATATTTAAAACAAGAGCGTTCACTGGTTGAAACCTAATCATAAAAACAAGTGGGTGCATGGGTTGTGACCCAATATTGAAAAAAAGATAGTACACCAGGTGTATCCTAGTCCCCATAATAAGTCATTATTTTGGTTGTATACCATTCATGAAAACAAGATGGTACATGAGTTTTTTTCTCAATCCTGGAGTAGGAATGTCGGTGATTAGATGAAGCCTAACATGTTATGAAGGTATGGGTAAGTAACCTCGACATATGGATTTCTATTCTTATGTGTATGCCACAAATTTTGTTCCTTATGACCCTGGTATTATATAATAGAATATTATCTTTCATTTCAGTATGATTCATGTCTTATAAAATGTTAGTTGTTATTCCATGACTCTTGATTATGATTTTTTATATGTAGGATATTATCTTCTAATGACACAATCATGTTATAATTCCCTTATGATCATTTTGTTCTTATATATCTCCCTCATTTACCATAAATAAGTATCTAATCTCAACCCATTGTTATGTTTCATTTTCCCAGGTAATCAATAAAGGTTTTAATTACAATTACAATAGGGGTATATCTTTAAGGGAGATATGGAAGATATTTATCCAATCTAGAAGATTATTTTTCTAGGTTATCAAATAACTAAAATATTATGGTCCTTGATCATGTAATTTTGCAATTTGAGGAAGGATTATCTAAAATCATATAATATCAATGTATGTTAAGCCTGGTTTTCTATATCTATATTCAAATTAATATTTTATTCATCATTTGGAAACTATGATGAGAAATATTTTTTTCAGATATATAGTGCTATTTCTTGGGATATTTATTAGGATGTATTTGAGGATAATCCAATGGTATCATAGATTCAAAAGTTGTTTTCTTGATTTAGGCATCCTAGAAGTATTTTTCATGATTTTTTGTTTTTCTTATATGATAAGTGTTCTTTCACACTATGATTCATGGTAATATTTAATAGTGGAAACGAGATATAATAGGGTTAACATTGATTGTTTCATATGTGGAATGTATGGGAATTATAGAGATTGATTTCCTAAGTGGAAATCTCATAAAGAGAATCAGTAAGGTGGAATGAGTATTGGTTTTATTGGAAAACATAAATATACTATTAATGACGTTTGAATGGTATGGGATGTTCTAACATTGTTGTTTACATTAAGCATAAATAGCGTACATAGATTGAGGCTAGGGAACCTTAATACATGATTCGTATTTAATATTCTTGGAAAGGGAAATTAAGGAATAATAAATGGAATCTTGAGTAATGGTATAAGAATAATTTTGGATAATTTAAGTTTTTATGTTTTGGAATTAAATGATTATGTTATATTAGTCATGAAATAAAAAACTATTTTCACTATAATTTTCTCATTAAAGATTGAAAAGGATGTGTTAAATGGTGCTAAAGACAATGAAAATTGACTTAATTGAAAGGTGATATTTTTTTAAGGGATTCTAACCCTTGATGTGTTCCTAAGGATGATAAAATTATATTTAGTATGGGTAAAGAGATGATGATATGGATGAAGTAAATTTGATAGTATTTATAACCTCATAATTGATAATTGATTTTTCAAAAAAGTGATTTCTGATTTTATGGATTGAGATTATTACATTTAAGGAATATATCTAACAATATATTGGATAGGAAATCATTCTTGTTTTCAATAATTTTTTATAGTAATTGAGGTAACTACAATGCGTTAATAGAATACATGATAATGGTGTTCAGTTGTTTGGAATGTGACAAAAAAGATACAATATGGAGAATAAATGTTAATTTGATTTAGTGAACTTATTTTTAATGTTCTATATTTTAATATTTTTAAAGATTTATAAGGATAACCATTTTTGAAATGGTTTTAGTTAAAGATCGGATAAGGTTTTAGAGATTAAATTATTATCTCTCCATATGAAGATTTATCCATGTTTGTTAATATATACTAACCATTTTCTATTATGATAAATTGTATATATGGAATGAATTATCATTATAAATATAGATATTTTTATCTGTTTGTTCTTCAGGAATAAAAAATTAACCTACACTTTTGGAGTAACATATGATGTGGAAATATATCAAGACACAACCAAAGGGTGTGATTTTTTTGAAATTTGGTAAGTATATCTCCTTTTGAATATTATTCAAATCTAGTAAACATTTATTCATACCAAAAAAATATATCCACGTACCTTCATTTCTGATGAATCATATAGTCCTTTAGATCATTGCAGATTTATGGTTTTTTGATCTATAACATTCTTTACATCACTGAATTCTGAAAATCAATATTTTTAATCTCTCTATTTTACATTTATATTTCTATTTTTTTTCAGGTCCATGATTTAACTTCCCACATATGTGGTCCTATATGGAAACCTAGTTATGGGTTACTTTTGGTAACTAAGAGGATTCCAAATTTACCTTTTTAAATAGTGTTTTTGTATTCATTTTTTCGATGTGGTTTCTATGAAAAAAAATTCATGAATTAAACCTTTGATAACCCATCATAATTTTGAAGAAAAATTCATTTTAATAGATGTAAAATGAAAAAAAAAAGATTTTATGAATTATTCTTTTGAATAATTTAATTTATTTAATATCTTTAATTTCATGCAACAACACCATGTTATTCTTCATTTTGGCACAACATCATATCAACCTTCTGAGACATCAAACACTTATATAATATTGTGTTATGTGAAAATCTATTTTTGTTCTATTTTACATAGAATTCAAACGTCCTTTAACAACTTTCATGACATGCAAGACCTAGTTTTTCCAAACTACAATGTATTATTAATATAATTAATAAAATATTATTATAGTTGTCATTGAGAAATTAGAATGGGGATTATGAATAATATTAATGAAATTATAAAATTATGGATTACACATTTTTAAAAGAATAATTATTTTGTGGAAAATTAACTAGAAATGAATGTAATACCCATTTTAAAAATATAAGAAATTGTTTTCGAGAAACTATATTTATGCCATCAAACACATTTACCTCAATTAATTAATTTAACCACTTTTGATAAATTATTTTAATGAAATATATGTATTATATTATATTTAATCACCTATTTAACATTCTAGTTTATATGTTTTCTATATAAGAGATATTAATAAAACCAATTTTATACATAAAGATATATATTCTTTCTAAAACACAATTTATCCATCATTAAATTGGGAACCTATTTTAAATATAATTTTTGAAACATTAGTAAATCTTATTTTTAAAAAATATAATTAATTATTGAATGTGGAATACCATAACTTACTTTTATTAAATTTTATGTATTTTTATGAGAAGTTACATTTTTCAATGAATAGTGTAAAACATTGAATTCTAATTGACAACTACTTTTTTGATGACTTTATTTATATAGTTATATTATATTTTAATTTTGTTTTAATGTATAAATATATAAATTATAAATTAATAAATCCAAATTATGACATTAGAGACAATTTCATGTTGAAATTTAAAATAAAGACATTTGAATCTTTTGATATTTGAAATCTTGTTGTCTCGTTTTGTCTTTGGGATTAATTTTAAATTAATTTTTTCCACATATGAGTTTATAATCTTTTAGAATGGATTCCATAATTGGAAAAATAATATTTTATAATTTTTAGTATGTTAAAATTAGTATTTTAAAAAAAATTATATTACTGAATGTAATTAAACTTAATTACATCGATTAAGGTAAAAAAAGTTTACTTGTTAGTTAAAAAATATATTAAGGGGACAAATAACATAGAAAGATGTCCAAATGCCATTATATGTACTTATTTAGACAATATTTTAAATTTTTCTAAAAATTAATCAATATTGGAGTAACCTTACGATGTGATACTCCACAATGGTGTTTACATTTTTATATTTACAAGAATGTCACTCCTCTTACACTATAAAAGGGCACTCACCCCCCCCCCCCCCACCCTAACTTCTTCACACCGCTCAAGAAGTTTTTCTTGGATAAATCCTACACAAATATCCCAAAAAAATATCCCCATTCATCCGATATTTATCACATTGGTGTTAAAGAAAAACATGTTATCCCTTTGGTGAAAACCAAAAGGAGTTCCCCAAATTAGAGGTAATATCCTTCCATAAGAACATTGGTTTTATTTCATTCTAAACCCCCTAAATTATACTTATTACATGATTATATAATATAATAAATATAATAAATATATTAATATTTTTAATTTTATGTTTTCTACATACACTGACACATGATCCATCAAATAGGACATCCAATCATTGATCATGTGTACGACAGACTACTGCCTCACAAATCGACGTTGTTTTTTCCTCAATTACCACCATTAAAGATAAATAATAATGATTTAATTATTTATTTTATAGTATATTTATGAATATTATTATTGTTTTAGGATTTTTGGAATTATTTTATACCAAATACCTTCTTTCTTTCCATCTTGTGGTACTACGATAACTTTATTTTTAGACGTGTGGATTACTTCCTCCTCAAAGCGATGGGATTCGTTAGCACTCTACATGGGGTGCATTAAGAATGGGTTCGGTAAAAATATATGATATATATGAAATATTAATTCTAATATAATTGATATATATATATATACATATGTCATTTACTTTATTTCAATATGGAAAGAAAACAGAAACAATGTTCATGGAGACATACTTCCTTCTGTCTCAATGAATGTTGTATTCTTTTTGATATTTATATGTTTTATAGATTATTATATTTAAATTTATTCTGAATATATATGATATTTATATCATTATTTAAATTTATAAAATATTTAAATCATGATCTAATTAATAGGGTCAAAAATAACATGTCAAAACATGTACAAAAACAAAGTGATTATTACCCGAAATGTATCATTAACCTGAAATTGTTAATAAAAGGGAAATATAAAGTACTAATAAAATTAGATATGGTGTGATATAGAAGAATTTATTTATATGCTATATTTCTAATAAACATATATTTATTATATATGAGTTTTTAATGTGTATGAAAAAATTCATGACTTATAGTAATGGTTTTCTCGTCTCACTTTTATTTTTAGAAGATATATGTTATATTCCCCACTTATTCTTGTATTGTGGGGTATATGATTCCATATAACTGTTATGTCAAGAATTTACTCTTTTTTATGACATTAAATGTTTCAATTTATGTTATTTACTCATGGGTATCATGATTCAAAAGTTACTCATGTTGTAAGGGGGTTTATAGTCTCACTTGTATTTCTATGTGACTTATGCCTTATTCAAAAACTGTTTCTTTTGTGTGGATTATATACTACCCATGATTTTATTCTAGTATTATTATCCTTAATGTTATGGATATTTATATACCCATTTTATTATCTCTCTTTCATGGGGTTTTTTGGTTTAAAAGTTACCAAATTCATAAAGTAATTTTGTTTCAATTATCATTCTTTGAGACACATGCCATGTTATGCACCTATATTCTTCTATAAGGTGTATATGCTAACCACTAACAAGTTATATCATTAATAAAATTATATTAATGATATTTTATTCCTGATATTATTTTGTTATTTCATTAGTATTGTGATTCAAGGTTACTTATGTGTAAATAGTATATTGATAGAATATCATCATTTATCAGGATTTTTATTATTATCATTCCATAGATTAAATACTATGATCCATATCCAAATAACTCTTATTAAACCTTTTATGCTTTGATTATTCATGATATATTCATTTAATGTAATCATTTTTCCATTCTTTTGTACATAATATAATTAAGAATGTGTTTTTTATGAAAGCCTACTTTATGTCTCTCTTTGATCAGAAATCTATTTTCTCTGAAAACAAAGTTTTATAGAAAAATTAAAATTTTATTTTATGATAATTATAAAGGAAAATGGAATTTAATTTTTTTTTAATTTTTAAATGTGGTCTTAAATGGTTTTCAAATCATCTTATATATGTTTTCAAGGTTATTTTAAAAAAATGGTTTTCAAAATGTTTTATAATTTAAAAGGAACTTTTTCAAAGAGGAATTGATATTTTACTCATGAATTGTTTTGTATAGTTTTTGAAACATACTTCATATGTTCATAAAGTGGTTTTCAAATAAAATGGTTTTGAAAATGTTTTATGTATTAAAGAAAATGATTTCTAAAGAAAGGTTATTTTGAATAAGAAATGCTCCAAGTGATATTTCAAATTCCTTCTCTATATAATATATTTTGATTTGATATAGTTTGTGAATTAATATGAATATTATCCCTGGAAACCATTATTATTTTTAATTTTAATGGATTATCTTTAAGATAAATAATTATTTATGAATCTAATTTCTCTTACACAGTTTATTCCATGATAAAATTCTTATGAAACATGCTTCCATTCACAGGTTATTCTATGATGAAATGATTATGAAACCTATATATTTTCTTTAGGGTATGATATGATGAAATTTCTATGATACCCATTTAATTTCATTGGTTATGATATGATTCTTATGAATCCAAAATTTTTATGGTTTATGATATGATTAATGTTTTATTATATTATGAAATATGCATGTATGATTTCATTATGTGACGGGTGGGACCTATATATCCCTCAAATACATTGGGTAGTTATAAATGTTATATGAGCATATAGATTACACACGTTATAGCCCAATACAGAAAATAAATGGGAGAATAGTTTATAGCACATGCTCAAAAATAAGAGGGTATTTGGGTTGTAGGCCAAGACCAAAAATAAGAGGGTTCACATGTTGTAGCCCATGCCTGTAAACAAGAGGGTACACGGGTTGTATGACAATCCCAGAAGAAATAGGGTTTATGGGATATATCCCAATCCAAAAAACATGATTTTATATAGGTTGTAGCACAATCCCAAAAATAATAGGGTACATGGGTTATTCCCTATGCCTCAACATAGGATGGTACACAACTTGTATCCGTATCACAATAACTAGATGGTACATGTGTTATATCCCAAGAATGAAATAATAGGGTACATGGGTTTTATCCCAATCCCAAAAAACAATAGGCTATAAGAGTTCTAGCTCAACCCTGAAAAAATTGGGTAGATTGGTTGTTAGACCAATCCCAAATATGGTACATTGGAGATTATCCCATTCCTAAAATGCTATGTTGGTCTTGGTAGGACTCCTTAACTTAAAGTTTCCTATGCTTATGTGTACTCCACTAATTCTTTGTCTTATACCTATGTTCTTATCTAATGGATTATTCTCTTTTATTCCATTATGACACACATATTATTAACTACTAATATTTATATCATGAATCATTATTATGATCTTAGATAGGCCTGTTATGATCTTATAATGATATGATCATGTTCTCATTCCCTTATTCTCATGTTTTTCTTATATATATCCCTAGTTTACCCTTACTGTGCTTCTAATATCACCCATTTCTAATGTTTCCTTTTCCCATGTTATAATGAAAGATTTAATGTAGGAATACTAAAGGGGAGATCTTTATGGAATTTTTTGATGATCTTTCACGAAGATAGAATATTAGGATTCCAAGTTTCCGAGGACACTAAACTATTATATTCTTTAGGCATGTAATTTTGAAATGTATTGAATATTCATCTAAATTGATGCAATATCCATGATTATTATGATTTGATTCAAATATTATGAGGTACCTTGTGTACTTTTATAATCTCCCAAACATACATCTTCCCATCTTATCAACTGAGAAAGTATCCTGGATATGAAGTAATTTGGATACATTCATTAGTCAATCCATGACTCCCCAAACTATGTTGCTACATCATGGAAACCATGGTATGAAAATAAAAAAATACATCACAACATCATCCCATTTCCAATCATGGACTGCTAATGGTTTTATCAATCCAACAAGACATTAGTGTTCCCCCTTCACCTGCAAACAGGTGGAATGCATCAAGATTAATCCTTTCACATGATCCTCTATCCCAAGACACCAATACTAGCTATGCATATCACTATAAATCTTGGAGATACCTAGGTGAAATTACCATTGTGAATCATGTAAATATCACATCATATTCTATTTAATATCAATGGTAACTTAGATATACACATGTTTATGAAGTATGTCCTCACTAATGATAGACCAATCTTGAGGTAGGTCATCACTAGAAAAACTATCTAATAGGACCAAGCCTTTAAGTTGTTAAAACTACCTCATCTTTAACTTCTCCAGAAGTGAGGATTTCACTGATAGTGATGTAATTATATAATATCAATGATGGTACTAAATCACTATTTACATCTCAAAAAATAGTGTAATAAGATTCCACTCACCAATGGACTCCTGAACTGCCTATGTTTGAGTCCTCCTTTTCATAGTGTTGGAAACAACATTTCACATCACAAGCATATAAGGGATCTTGAATTTGATGAATTATAGATATTAAAACCATTTTCACAACCTTAGATTCATTTCACACTATGGTATAGTATACTTGAAGCTTTTTTGGTCTATAAACACCACAAAATGCTTTACCATTAAGTAATTTCTCCAACAACACGATGCATGTACAAAACATTCCATCTCAAGATCATGTATCAGGTAATTATGCTCCTGAGACCATATCATTCTAGAATCATACACAATTTCTTGATCTTACTACACTAGAAATTATGCTAGAATGATACATGATGTATCACAATATACTACATATATTATACACAGATCTAGTGTAATTAGGATCATCATTGCAATCAATCTTCCTTTCAAATTCTAAATGTTTGTCTGCTAGGATTCATACAATATAAAATCAAACTCTTCTTTATCAATCCTAAAATATTTGCTTTTATGTGTGATAAGTCATGTATAAAACGTTGATAGTAACTGGAAATCCCCATGAAACTATGGATGTTAAGGATGTTCTTGGGATTATGGATGATAACCATAGCTCTCACCTTCTTTGGGTAAACTAAAACTCCTTTCTGTAAGAAAACATGACCCCAAAATCAAACCTTGTTGAACCGTACGTGAAATATAATGATCTTATAATACATCGGGTTCTCCCTCAATGTATTCAAATTGATCTCAAGATGAGTGGCATGGTCACCTAACGTATGAGAATACACCAAGATGTCATCTATGAAGACCACAAAAAGGAATCCAGTTAGGGATGGAAAATCCTTTTCATTAAACCCATGATGATATAAGGTGTGCTCGTAAGATCAAAGGACATCATGAGATACTCATATAAGTCATAAAAACTATAGAAAGTAGTACATGTAATATATGAAGTCCATACATAATCCTGATGATAACCTAATCTCAAGTAAATATTTTAGATAAAATTTTCTCCTATGAGATAGTAAAAAAATATCATCAATAAAAGGAAAGGGAGACCGACTTTTCACATGTGATCTGATTCAACATCTGGTAATCCACACAAATCCTGATATTTTTATCATTATTCTTGGTGAAAAGGTCTGATGAACCCTTGGAGATGTACATGGCCTTATAAAACATTTATCCACAAAATACTCTAGTTGCCTATTTAGCTATTACAACTCAGTATTATCCATCAAATAAAGATGAATGGATACATGTGGATCTCCATGAACAATATTGGTTGTAAGCTCAACCACACTCTTAGGAGGTAGTTTGGAAAATATTTCAGGGAAAACAACCCTGAAATGAACAACTATTGGAGAAAACATAATCTAAGGTAGTACGTGATCCTATATGTAATGGCTAACAATCTGGTTGGACACTCCACCAAGCCCAACATGCTCTGGTACATCTCTACCATCATATAGATCCCTCTCACCCTTGTGAATGTAATGGTCTCCCTCAAGTGAAGCCATCGATTACAATCCACATAGGCATGATAGAGATCCAACCTGTCCATCCCTAGAATAACATAAAATTATTTCCCATTGAGGATGAATAGTTTCCTAAAAAAATGGATTCCTACCTTAAGAAGACTGTCTTATTACTAGTATATACTCTCAAAATGTATTCTGGAATTTGTATCTAGTTTCATAATTCCGCTAGGGAACAAAACACTAATCCTAAGGTTCTCCACAACAGTAACAAATTTGAAGGAATGTGATGAACCTATATCAAATAAGTATGAAATAATAGTAGTGGATACTATAATAGAAACTTTAATAGTTGTTGGTCTGGCACCCAGTTCCTCTGGTATAGTTTGGATTGAATATATAACTCTTGATTTTCATCCCAAAGTTGCACCCTGACAATATAGAAAGGGTCGTTTTTTTGTGTTTTATATCTGATTTATGTATACTTGGACAAAAACCTCTTCCACTTCATGTAAACTCAGTATTACACTACCTACCTACTTGGAGAGGTGCTACTAAAACTAAAATCAAAGATGAAGATAGCACAGATCCTCTCCCACCTGGAACAAATGGGAAGATACTAAAAATGGTGAAGATACCCCAATCTACCATAGCTTCAACACTCGAAAGGGTATCTAGGACATTTTGGTCTCTTATGAATTTTCTTCCCATATTATTTAAAGTCCATGTAACTATCATACGGTGTCACTTGGAAACCACTTCTCATGTGCATAGTCTCAAAGAGTCACTTCTGACCTTTTGATGAACAACTACCATGATTGGGTTATCATCTACCCTAGATCACACTATATTATTCACTTAGGTTTCACTAGGTAATAATGGAATTGTTCACTATATAAGACACAATAGTCCACCAAATCAATTGCCTTGAGAATAAATAGGATGCCTCCAAAAATCATCAAATCATCCCACTTTTTTTGGGATCATCAGTAGTATAGATGGGAATAAATCACTGAAGCTCTGTAAAATGAGTTGAATATTATATAAATATTATAGAACCCTCCTTTAGGTTCATGAATTACCTAGAACAATTGTCCCTCAGTATCTATAGGAATAAATAGCCAAATAATATCATCTATAAATCTCTCAAACTGACATCTTGATACAGGAAATCCTAATTTAGAATATCCACGAGTGTTTGGAAGATACTCAAAGCACCTTAGTTGTGAGTATCACTGTCTCTGTATTTTCTTTCTCTGGATCCCAGAATATAGACATAATTTTTTTGATAAAAAACATTTTATCTATTGGTATTTCAAACCATGAAAATGTGTGTGTATGTTTCTGTTGGATGTTCCAATCAACTCGCCCATAAAAGGGGAAGAGCATAGATCTCTATGTATCATCTTCATATGTCCGCGAAAATATCCTTAAAATCAGGAATCATCTCTCCCATCGGGAATGGGAATATGTTCCATAAGTGGTATTACTAGATATATCATTGGTGGATGAGGTTCCATCTCCTCCAAAGTATGGTCATGACCACCCTCATGGATTATTACTAGAGGACATCATGGTTGAATAGCAATAAAATTTCCAAGAACAATCCTCTGTTAATGTTTAATAATGGAATAGTCCATATATATAGGTATAGAATAGGTAAAATGCCTCTATATTCTATAGTATCACCACTTTTCCTACTGAAATAGTGGAGTTAGGGTGATAGGAACATTTAAATAGAATACAAGAGATGTTACCTATTACTGACTACTGTGGTCATGTATGGTTTAAGCTTTGTGTTTGTGTTTCAATTTCATTTTGAAATTATGATTATAAGAAAATTTATATAAATGGTTGAACAAATTGTTTTACCATTTCTGAACCATACAGGTCCATACACCTTATGAACTAAAATTTGGCACCCACCTAATGAGTATCGTAACACATTCTTGTCCATGCAACCAATGGTCCTTAATCAATGTGAAACAATTGACTACTAAGGTGCCTACTGTAGCCTATACAAGAAAACACTATTAGTATACAATATTAACTCTAGGTTTCAATTATTTTATCCATCCACTACATCGAACGTTAGTCCATAAATATTTATATCATGAAGGTACATATAATAATTTTATGTAATCAAGAAATGCATTCGATATGTAATGGCATAATGCATGGCATGTGAATTCCCTACAAGGTACCTAAAATGATGCATGATCAATGTTTCCATACACCAAACTTCTCAAGACAAGGATAAAGGTAAACCTCAATCATAATAAAAATAATGATCACATCATATTTGATTCACCCAATGGTGGAATCAAATCAACTATAAGAGGAATAATGGCAGAATAAGAATTCATTATTCTATACAACATAGTATTTCCCTAAAAATGTATTAACTACTCCAAGGAATGACTTATATCCAATCCAATAAGCATTTTTAATCTCTTTTATACTATCTAAAAATATTAAAGAAAGAAAAAAGGATCATTTGATACCACTTTGTGACATCCTATTGTGGATACAACTTAAATATTGCCCCAATCTGGTGGGCTATAGAGCCCCAAGCATGCCTCCCCATATGCTAGAGGTTGCCGCCTAGATGTAAGAGCCTAGGGTGTGTCTGTGGGGAGACTATTATCTCTATTCAAAGTTTCATAGTGGTTTAATAAACAAATAAGTAACCAGAGGAATCATATAAGTAATGAAAAAGACAATTAAAGAAATTAGAACAAACTGGACCAGTAAAATCACTATATCAAAAGTATAATATAAATATTTGTGCACTAAATAATAATAAAAAGTACTAACCTAAATTGTAAAAAAAATATGATGATGTCTTGTCTCAACAAAATAGAGAACTCATGTATTCATGGTAGAAGGTAGTCGATATAGTACATTCTATATAAAAGGTATAAAAATATAAAAATATATCCATGAATCCTGAGCTCCATCCCTATCATCTGCTACCATGATCTGAAACATTTTTAAGAATGAAGTCACACTTCTATAAGAGGATTCTACCCGTTGTATATACCTTCAAGAATATAGTATTGTAGGGTACCATCATTAGTCCATATAGGGTGTGAGATAAACTCAGCATGCCACCACCAACGGAGTCAATAATTATCCATCCCATGTATATATTATAATAATGTGAAAATATAAATATCAAAATCAGTGACATTAACTATAAATGGGTAAACTCTAGTTCATAAAGGAATCCCAAGGTGACACTACATCATTCAACCCATGTCGGAACATCTCTAAATAAGTACCATGGTATGCAGTGCCTGATATCACAATATGAAGGGATGGTATGCCCAATATAACAATATATGGTCTCCAAGCCTAGTATCATAGAAATAGTAATTGACGTCATACCCTCCAAGCCTAGTATCATAGAAATAGTAATTGATGTCATACCCATTATCAAAAAATAGGGACTCCATTCTAGGTATCACAATATATTAATTACATTCCTAATATTACAATATAGGGATTCCATGCTCGGTATCACAATACAAGGTCTCTATGCCCGATATAAAAATATAGAGTCTACATGCCTGGTATCTCAATATAGGTAAGACATGCCTGGAATAACAGTATAGAGACACTATTCCCATATGTATATATAACAAGAAAAGGGATCATCATTCCCACTTACCATAAATATCAAGGGTCCACATGACCATTTTAATTTACAATTCAATTATCAGTCCAATAGGGTTTACAACAATTGACCATCATTCTAAAAAGGGCATAACCATTGTACATTTAATTTTGTGATAGAGACTTACCCCTGACACTAATTTCAAATCATTTTAATTGATAATGGAATTATAAAAATCATTCCACTACATTCACGAACTATCCATATGATATAATCATTTATAAGTAATGTCAAACACACTAATTGGACTTTTAGTTATAACTCATAGAAGGAAACTTATGAATTTATTGGGAACACCCAAATGGATGGCTCACTATGTGGTGGATGATTCAATATGATTCTAGGTTTAAAAGTTATTAGGTTCCAATAAAGACAACCAATTTGAGATAGATTCAATTTAGGGGTAATAGTATGGTGAAACCGGCATGCAAAATATATCACATATTATAAAACATCATGTATTGAAGGGATAGATATGGGAAAACCTCCATTGGCATCATTGTACTCTCCTAAACTAGTATCAGTGGTTCATTTGTCCTTGATAGAGTAAAAATAGAATAAAAGGAGAATGTACGAGAAATAGGGAATATGATCGACAACCAAAATAGAACATTCAATGTTAAGATGAATAAATAAATTATGATTTGGTTTTGAGAATGTACTTGTGTCTATCCAATAAGATGATTGGCAGTGGAATCCGAGTCCGGATCAGAGTTCTATCAATGAACATAAGAGTTAGGTGTACTGAGAGATTCAAGTGGAGTTAGATAACCTCCTATCTCAACTAGAGGATTAAATTAGTGGAGTTAAGTTTAAATGAATTTAAGGACAAAATTTTATTTTACCAAATATATATGGGTCTCATGGTTTGGCCTCACATTTGGAGAGACTTTTCAACAACTGTGTGCCTCCTACGACCTTAGGAGGGACCCACAATGGTTTTATATGAATAGTTTGAATAACCAAGGGAATACAATGTTTTAGACCTATATTAAAATTGATAAATCCTATTCTCAGGTTTGCAGAACTCGGCACATGGTTTGGGTAAACTGTACACGTAGATTTCTCTTTAAAAACCCTACAATATCAGGGGAAAATGTGCAGTTTGGTTCACAAAGTTTCTATTAACTATGTATCCAATGCATTTTTTTTGATGGTTAGGATTACAAGCTCTAAACAATCCTTGGACACCCATGAAACTACCATGAACTCAGTAGGAATCCATATTAGGTGTAAAATAATGAGTTATATGGAATATTAATGGATATGTACATCATATAAAAAATAGGTTTCTTCCAAAATATAATGACAAGTATAAGTATTTGTACTGATTTATAATTGTATCATAAATTTAAAAATTAAATGTTTATATTAGTCATATTATTTAATAATTGATTTATTTATATTTTTAGTTATTTAAATTATCAAATATTTACTATTTTTTAATAAAAGTATTATTAAATGTAATAAATTCGTAAAATTTGAAGGACTTCATATTGTAACCATATAAAATATATTATAAAATTTTCATCTTCGATTACATTTAATTGTTTATATTTATTTTCCCATAAATAATAATACATCTATAATTTATTTATAATTATATCATAAATCTTTCTCTTATCAAGATAAATGAATTTTCTTTTATTAATTTTATTCCCTTTTTTATTATTCATTGATGTAATTTTATAAAAAAATTAAATAAATTTATACTTTTGCTTTAGGTGTTAAACAGCTTCCTTAAATTATCATACATGAATTAATGGAGTTACATACTAGGTATGAAATTTTTTTTAGTTTAATAATGTCATGAATTTTATTTTATCATAATTCATTTAAATAGTTACATGTGATTATGGTTTGAACATGTGGAATTTTTTGACATAAAATGGATTCCAATGTAAGTATTTATATATATAATTACATGTGTATGGAATACACAAAATAGAATGTTTTGCTTTAAAAACCATTTAAAATAAAAAGTTTCAAAATTTCTTCCAATGAAAACACTTTCATGATCATTTAATAGGGTTGGTTGTTTTATATGGTATGGGTCTCAGGGATTATAATATGTATGGAAGTGAAATTGAGAGTTATGTTCCTTGTTTTCGGTAATCAAATTGGGTGGGACATAGTTAGAAAACACCTAGGTATGATATTTGTAACACCCCAACCTTGGGGATAGATTCGCTATACCAGAGTTAGTGCACCACATGTCCTTAAGTGTGCTCTCAGATCAATAGTGGTTATGGACTAGTGGTGAGGCACATAATTAATATTAATAAATTATTTTAATTATAAAAATTAAGTATACTTAGATACTTGATAATGTGAAAAATTACCAATTATAGCCACTTTTTTAAGAAAAATATATAAATTACATTGGAAGAAAACTTTTAAAAAACTATTTATGAAAACCCAATTGAAATATAAAAAAAATAATGATATCATATTAAACACCATTACCCAATATATCCCATCATCCTAATGCTTGATAATTATAACCCCAATACAAGACTACATCATTCCACCCCTAAAAAAATGCGCAATCATTATTTTTCCTTCATTATAGTCAACAAAATTTACATGTTCAATAGTTTCCACACATAGGAGGAGATAATAAGACCATGTATGATAAACCCCAATCTATAACCAAACTCAAGAACATGTATTTTACATAACAATGTAATATATAGTTTAAAAATAAATTTAAATCACAAAGTAATTAAAACACTAAAAGCTATGAAAAATTGTATAATGGTATAAAAAGGAACACTACAATAGTATATCACATATTATATAAAATATATACCATTTAACTAATACATCACACTTAAAAAATTAAATATATTTTCCCAAAAATATAGAAAAATATTCACTTCCATCTCTAACATTCGATTACCATGTGGCAGAATTACAAACACACATTGGGAAAAATCTATTCCTAATTATTAGAAAAATTATATAAAAACACTATTTCGTATTTCCTAAGATCCCAATGGGACTTTATTTCAAGATAAATTTCTAAAAAGGAAGTCTATTTCATGTTCTCATCTTTTTTTGGTAGCTTTCCCACCAATGGGGAACCCAAAAATCTCGATTTTTTCCTTTCTACCTATATAGTAGTTATAACTATTCACATGTCACCCAAACCTATGTTTTGTAACATAGAGGCTTTAGTCTCTATACCTCCCTCTAGGAAATCTATCTCCCTAGTATGGAACATATATTTTTCCAAACATCTTTTATTACGAACACACCCAGCACACACCAAAATAGAATCCCCAAGATTCCCAAACCAATCTATACATTTATTTCAAATATCATGATTGCCATAAAAACTATTGAAATAATTAGAAAAAATAAAACTCATACTTATTCCCTTTTTGTTCTTAATTTTTTTTTGAAATACCTATTTTAAAGTAAGCACAAAAATTCCAATTCCTTAATAAAAACCCTTTTTCAAAATTCCCCTTTGTCAACAACCGTTTTTCTAATCTAGGCATTCAAAATTTAAACAACAAAAAAAATCATATTTTATAAAATTATCTCATTAAAGGATAGATTCGAAGACAACTCCTATAGTATAAATTCTACCAATTATTCCTCATCTTTAAACTAAAAATTTTATTCATTAACCTCAATTCAATAAATTTCTTATATGCGAAAAAAATTTAAATTAAACACACAAAATTCATTAGTAACAATATATATGTTCAGAATCTAGATTAATGTAATGAGAGGACTGGAATTAACAAAGAAACATTTCTGTATTACCCATATCAGACTTTTAGTGCATGATTATATGCTTAAATTTATCTACACGAGGGTGAAAAATCAATCAACATTTCCCGTATGGTCACCCATGGTATAAGGAGTTTTCATGGAATGAAAATAATTATACACCCCCCATAGACCCACTTATTTTAAATGTTAAAAGGCCCTATTACATTAGGAAGAGGACCATCGCTACACAATAGGTCTTCGATCAACCACACACCACAAAACAAATTTTTTCCTATAAAGTACCAAGGGAAATATTTTAACATAATTTTCAACACCATACCATAATAGACCTACATCCCAAATTTTAACATATTTGATAAAAAAAGAAAATAATGAAACCTAAATACCATGTAGTAAGGATCCTAGAAAGGGGAGAATATAGGATTATTACCACCTTAGGATCCATGAAGGAACACTCATCACCATGATATTATGAATCATTTGTAATACTAAACTAAAACCCTTCCTAATACAACTCAGTGGGCCACATTGTAATATGTTTCCCCACATATTCAATATAAACAACCAATAAAATGTGGTCAAGGACACATGTAATTATACACATCAAATTTCACTCTCTCTCCCTCCCGTTATAGTCCCATGACATAGTCATTATTCACAAACAAAGAAATTAAGCTACATGTTAACAATTTATTTTGAATATGATCAATTTTTTATTAGAGAAACCATGTCATATGCCTCAAATTTAAAATCATGCCTTCTCATAACATTTAACAATACACCACGCATTCCTCAATAAAACTTATTAACACCGTATATCCCCGACTAATTCTCAAATAATAATATTGAATTAAACAGACACCAGATATAGACTCCCATTATTCATAAAAAATTAATAAAATATCAAGTGCGCATTGAAAAACAAGGTAAAAATATTCCCATAATAAAAACACATATGGTTTTTTCACCAATCCACACAAATATATTTTTAGTCCATGAAAATTCAACATGTTATTGTATTAGTAAACATGTCCAAAAAATTTGTCACAACTTGGTTTCCCACGCATAAGTATCCTCTTGATCCATTGTATTCTTTTATAGGACTAGAACCAAATAAATGATACTCCCCTAAAAAATATTCACTCGAAAATAAAAAATACACATTGTTATTTAAATATATGAAGCATCAAACTCTATATCCTCCCATTTCTATCACACGTGATGATCAAGTCCTATCTGATAGTTCATTATCAATAATACATAGAATATTTGTTGATAATCTAAGTAATATTATGGAAAATCCTTCTTGTATTCAAACCTCCTGATCAACTACACAGTTTCAAAGGGTCCCATATGATAAGAAATTAAAACCAATATTCATTCTAATCCTTATATATCTCAACCTTAGAAACATTCATATAAATATCGATTACCTAACCTCAATACTATAGGGACATCAAATTAGAGTTGAAAAGGTATTGTGTTGGCACTATGCTGGAGTTAAATGTTTCTAGATAAATATTACCCAGCCCATCCTACACCAAACATGGCCTCATAAGAGTTCTCTCTAATAATTTATCATAATATAATGGTGACTAATATTGATGACCATATAATTCCAAAAATGGTTTTATCATGAATAATAAATAAAAAAATTATAAATGATCTCTAATGATTGAAAATTATCCTCTAATCATAATTCATTATTATGTACAAATGTCCAAAGTGCATCCTATAAAATTTGAATACCAAATCCCAAATTATTGTTCCCTTATGAAAGGTATATCATTATCATCATCAATTTGGTTTCATATACTTTCATTTTCTTCTATACAACCTTCATGTGAATTGGGGATCTCGATCTGAGAAAATAGACTTCAACACCCTATGATGTAACAACCAAGAATTTTATCAATGGAAACTCCATTTTTATAATTCTTCTACATAGTACAAGTCACATAAAATCAAACAGAGGACACAATAAATAATTTATAAATATAGAATCAATGTAATTAGAGGTACTTATATAAGTTTGGGAATGTATACTAATAGTAACATGACATTTGGAATAGTAATTTGATCATTAGGAATAGTAATCTGGCTAATAGAATGGTAACATCACCTATGAAAGTATTAATAAAAATTTTGTATCTTATTAATTAACATATGATATATTTATTTAATGGTATATATAAGAATAAATATTTAAAAATGATAAATTATGTGTTGGTGTTTTCTATGTTACAGATATTTAATCACAATTTTACAATTAATATAATGATTTAAAATAAAATTTATTTTCGTAAAATTTCTTCATAAATTGTTATTTTTCTCCTAGGGTTATAAGATAATTTTATGAGACCTCAAAAAAAATCCAATGTGTCATAAAATCAGTTTTAATTTTAAAATCAGTGTCTTTCAAATAAATGATGACTTTAACAAATATATATATATATATATATATATCACAAATTTAGAAAATTATTTTCATAAAATTGATTTCATTTTTAAATTTTAAATTTCGATAAATTATTAAGGTTAATTTTTCAGATTTTTCTAAAATTGGTAAATTTTTCGGGAGTAGTTAAATACAGTAATTTAAGGAATTCAACAAATACATGAATTATTGTGACATAAATGATTTATAGATGATGTAAGAATATAATATCAAACTATATTTAATCATTTAAATATATTTAGTTATAAGGTTCTAAATATTCACTGTCTTTAGCCAAAATAATAAACTAATGAAACAAATGATCAACAAACACGCCTCTCTTCCACTATAAATACCACCTCATATCCTCTAACATCTAAATCCATGAATCTAGTCTAATTTTATCCCAATAATCTTCTCAATTCCATATACCACATCTACAATCCATTAGTCTCAAAAAAATCCAAAAAAATTCTCCCAACAAAGCTTCTCAAGGATAAGAATTCAAAAGGTAAAATCCTCTTTCTTTTCTTTTAATTTACTTTAATTTTTCATTTATTTTGTAATTATATACTCATATCCCCTTATCCAAGTGGAATGATAGCTCCAGTATCATATATATATTCTATTTTTATTTTTTTTAATGGAATAACTTATCAACAAACCTATTCTCATCTCCTCATTCTTCTAAAAATGGAAACATCATCCATGAGGTATTATTTTATCACCTTAAATGAAGAAAAGTTTTCATTTTCCTTTACCTCCAATAAGTCTATTCATAAAACCATTATAATGGTTTAAAAATATATTAAAAAAATTTTAAATCTTTTTTCATGTTCAGTAACTAACTTATATAAATAATATTAAATAATATAATAAAATGATTTTTGTTGTGATCGAAAACTGCCAAATTAATCTAAATGATTATCATTAATATTTTATCTAATTTATCATCCTTATTTGTTGAAAAAATATAAAATAAGAGAAATTAAAATTATGGAGGTTCATTACAAATATTTAATATAAATTATGGGTAATTATCCCCATTTTACATGATCTTAAAAACACGTATAAAAGTGAACCAATCATGAAAACCCAAAAAATAAACTCTCTCGAATGATGAAATTGAAAACTATAATGCATAAAAATGGCCATAAACAAACATAATAAAATTATAATGAATCAAATTAATGTATAATAAGATATGTATTAAATAATTAATGAATCTATTTTTATTATCCAGGATATTTAAGTGAAGAAAGCATTTAGACATATGGTTAGTGGATTCTCAAACACAATTTCCTTTCTTTGGGTTATTGCTCTTTCCTAAAAAAATTCATTGTGTATGTTATTTAATATTTCTAAAATATAATTAATTTATTATTACCTTTTATTTTCTAAGATATTCATTTTTTCAATATTATTTAATGACAAATGAAATTATTTTTCCAAAAGAATACTTCTTTCAAAAAAAACATATTTTACTTTTCTTGAGATTGTTTCTTCTTGACTTATGGTTGATGATTCTTATACCAAGTATTTTATTCCATTTTTATTTGAGGAATCACAAATTTTATTCATTAATGTATTATTTATGAAATTATCATGAAACCCATTTTTTTCATGGGTACTTTTGTGTTGATTATTGCTATATTTTTTATACGGAATCATGATTATGTAAATGTTATGATGTGATGGGTCTTCCCCACATTATATAATTCTCCAAGGAATTGGTTAGTCTAATTTATCTCATGCGATAATGTTCAATATGCATGAATATGAAGCATTATTTCCTCATAAGTATTATGTTAAGATTTTTCACAATTGTTATGAGTCAACATGATGCTATCTTTCTTCACAACAATGTGTGGTATTTTACCACTATGAAAGGATGTTTAATTTTTATGAATTGACACATTCTATGTCTTTATCTAATGATTCAGCTAATTATTGTGATGATTATTCCATTATTATGATATGATAAAAATGGTTATTCTCACCCATGTTATATTGATTCATGTTTTTTTTTATCCTATGACTAGGATTTTATCTCACCCCTTTCATTGATATATATCCTGGGGTGATTTATAATAATAAGGAGAAAACGAGGTCCACTAATCATCCAAGTTGAGGATTATTTATAGGTTACCATAGTAGTACGGTACTTGGTATTTTCTAACATTCTAGTGCAGGTATTGTAGTATCTACTATAAAAACCATAACTACTCATCTGATTTGGTTTTCGGGGCACCGATTTCATCCATGATTCCTTCTAGCCTTCAGGCCACCTAGACCATTGGGTCTGTATGGCATTCAGGCCACCTCAAGGTCTTTTATCTACATCAATACCTTCATGAAACATGATTTGAGGAAGACACCATACATATTATACATGGAACAAGATCTATATGAGGATTCAGAGTAGGCAAATTCACCATAGGAGAGATAAATAGATTTAGAAGAATGATATTGTATGAAAATTTTCATCAGTTTTAGGCATGTTCCTATATAAATAGGAAAACATTCTTAACACCCAAGAAATTGTAGACATACAACAACTTGATTTAGATTCTATCAAGGCCCAGTTAAAATAATTCATAGTATAGTATGAATTCCACTAATACCTTCAGGTCATGTAATGTGTCATGAAGCATGTGGGTTATATAAGGGATCCCCATCAAACTGTAAAAGGTATATTATCAAAAATTTATTAAAAATATAAGTTCATTGGTATATTAATGTACTATGAATATAGAGAATAAAGAATTAAATAATGTTTATGTTTTATTATGTAAGTGTTATGTTTGGTCCTATTTCTCCAAAGACACTAAAACATTGGAACATGGTATTGTAACACTATTATATTTTTTGTCTTTATAATGTTCTAATAAGAGAAATTAGGGTCTATAAATTTGTAATTGAGTAATTTTTTTTGTTAATTTTAGAATTATTATTAGATTGCATTAGTGAAAACCCTTTTTATGGGACTAATTATATAAAAGCACCCAAGAATCATGGTTTTTTAAAAATAATAAAAATAAGAATACCAAAAGATATTCCATTAGTTGTAATTATAAGAGGAATAAATTATATATTCATAACATGTTGACTTATGATTCCTTCAAAAATTTTGTATTTAAAAAAATCTATAACTAGGAGAAAACCGTCCAACAACCCTTGTGAGGGCCAATGTAGCAATTTCTCGAACAACATCCCCAATTCCTTCGGAAGCGGAGTTCTAAATATCATGCTGATGCATACCTAGTTATATTAGGATATGAAAAATAAACTAAATAATGTTTAATGTATAATTACACCTAAGTTGGAGAAACTATCTATTGAGTCTTTTATGTGGAAATAAACACCTACATTTAGTGGATCTTCTGATCCACTAGTAACGGAATAGTGGGTCAACTCAATAATGAATATCATTTATATGATTCAATGTTCTAAGATGGATAAGGCATCTCTTGTAATTTACCATTTTGATGGAGAGGATGATCTATTGTGGTTTTTTATTATCAAAACCAATCTAAAGGATGAAATTGAAGGGATGGAGTGGTAAAACATTAATAAAATATTTCATAACATGAATTTACCTGAAAAACATTGTAGAAAGATGGACAAATAATTTATAGAGCTAAAGAAAAAAATAAGTTGAATATATCATGTCTTATGAAGAAAATTTCAAAAGTATTGCAATATCCTCCCCAGTTATTATTATAAAAAATGATAAAAAAATAAATAGATTCATTAGTGGTTTTAAACAAAACAACTGAAAGGTGCTAGAAATTCAAGACTTTGGGAGTTACGAAAAAGTCGTTTTATATCCTCTCAAAGTGGAAATATGGATTGGATAGTGGTATTAGGGATAGGTAGATAAGAAACTATATATTGACTTTCATGTTGTAGGATATAATAATAAATGTTGGAAAGAAAACTCAACCACTCACATGTCAAAAATCTAGGAAGAAGCATCATGGGAACTACCTCAAAGGGATGGGGGAATGCTTCATGTGTGGGAGAGAAGGCCACCAAGCTCATGAATGTCAAAGAGACTTGAGGAAGCTAGAAAATGTGGTTGAATAAAGTGTAGAACCACATATTGTTCAATTCATAAATGTTAGGGTGTAAGGGTGCTATGCAAGCTAGTTCAATAAACCCCAATTCACCAAGTATAATCATTCTTGACTATCTTTGTACAAATCCAACATCAATCATCAGGAAAGGGAGATCACTCTTAATATCATGAGTCATCCTACAACTCAATATAACTATAAGGATGAATATTTATATCCTTTGGAATCATAATCTGATGTGTGAATGTTGTTTCCTTATAAAAAACATTTCTAGCTCAGATGATTGAGACAAGTGAGAGAATCATGATCGAAGATATGATGATTGTGAGGGACTAAAATAATATGTTCCATGAATAATTGTATAGTCTTCCTCCTGAATGAGTGGTTGGTTTCAGAATTTAACTTATTCTTGGATATCTTTCCTTATTGAATCCACCTTATATAATTCCACCATTGAGTGGGAATAATTAAAGAATTTGTTACAATAGATCTAGGGAAAGGGAATCATATGCCTGAGTGCTTAACCATGGGGTGCACCAGTCCACTTTTTCAAGAAGAAGGATGGTTCAATGCACTTTATGATCTCAAAAAATAATGATAAAGAACCAGTATCCCCTTCCATAGATAGATGGATGTTTGATCAACTATGTGGTGCCATGTATTTCTCTAAGGTGGACCTACCATCACGACATCACCAATTAATGATGAGGAAGGAAGATATTTCCATGACTACATTTGGAACATGTTATACAAACCGTGAGTTCATAGTGAGGCATTTTAGACTCACTAATTCCCTATTAATAATTATGGACTGAATAAATAGACACCTTATATAATACCTCGGAAAATAATTGTTCGTCTTAATTGATGATTTTGTGATGTAATCCAAGATAAAGGGGGGAACATGAGGAGCATTTAAATACTATTCTAATAACATTGATTCTGGAGAAACCTTATGAAATGTATATTAAATATGGGTTTTGGATGGAGAAAGTATCATTATCGAGGCATGTTATCACTAGAAAATGAATATATGTTGACCCTTCTAACAAAAAAGAATTCAAATACTGTCCTAGGCCAACATCGGTAATGGAGATCGATACTATCCTTGGTCTATCTTGGTATTACTGATGATTCGTGAAGAAATTATCACAATTTTCAAAACTACTAACCAAGCTATGTAAAAATGGATAAACTTTTAACTGGACTAGTGAATGTGAAAATAGATTCAATGAATTGAAAAAAAGGATAAGCACTACACCACTACTCACACAACTGACTAGTGGGGAACTCTTTGTGCATACAGTGATTCTTAAAAGAATATTTTAGGATAATATTCTAATTAAAAATGAAAAGGTTGTAACCTACACCCCAAGGAAGTTAAAAATTTATGAGAAACTATCCCAAACATGATCTAGAGTTGGAAGCTATGATCATCATGTTGAAAACCAAGAAATATCATCTCTAGGGGGGATATGTGTGAAATATATATTGATCATAGGATATTCAAATATCTATTCACATAGAAGGAGCTTAATATGACCTTGTGAAGATTATTAGAGATCTTCAAGGATTATGAATACTCAATCCACTACCATCCTAGAAAAATGAATAATGTTGAAGATGATCTAAGTAGAAAGCTTCATGTAACATTATTAATGATGAAAATTTAGAAGGATATAATACTCTAATATTTTTAAAGGATGTAAATGGAAATAATAAATGAAGTTACATCATCATTACTTTCTCAAATGATTACTCAATCATCCCTCGTAGTGTAAATAAAGGATTGTCAAAGATGTGATTTGTAAATTCAAAAGATGGTAGAAGCTATTATAAAGGGGAAATCCACAGAGTATGAAATTTTTTAGGAAGGATTTATAAGAGTTCGGTTACGACTGTGTTTACCATCCAATCTATAGACAAGGAAATAGCTTCTGAGTGATGCACATAGATCACCCTTCTCTATTTTCCCAAGGAAGATAAATATGTATTGATATATTTGAGACAATTATTGTAAGGAAAACATGAAAAAATAGGTCACTAAATATACATCAAAGTTTTTGGTATGTCAGTAAGTGAAGGATGAAAAGAAAAAAAATTAAGGGATGATATAATTATTACCCTTAACCACATGAAAATCAGAAAAAATCACAATGGACTTTCCCATTGAACATCTGAAGACATCTAGAGGAAACAATTCTACATGGGTTGTTGTGGATAATCCCACAAAGAAATATAACTTTATCATAATTCCAGAAGAAATCACACTAGATCAAATTTCACAGATATATATCAGAGAGGTGATAAGACTATATGGATTACCACTATCAATTGTATTTGATAGAGATACAATATTCACCTTGAAGTTTTTAAAAAGTCTCCAGCATGCACAAAACACTGAGTTGAACTTTAGTACAACTTATCATCCGCCAACAGATGTCCAATTAGAGTGGACTATTCAGAAATTATAAGACATGTTGAGATCATGTTCTATGGACTTCCAAGGATGAGGGGACCAATATCTAAATTTGTCTGAATTCTATTTCAACAATAGTTTCCACTCGATCGACAAAATGGTTCTGCGTAAATCCATTTTGGGGAAAACATGCAGAACACTATAATTCTAGGAAGAGGTTGGTAAATATTTTCTTATAGGACCTAATATCATCAATGAAATGGTAGAAAGGTAAAAATAATTCAATAGCACATCATGGAATCCCAAAGTTTATATAAGAGCAATTTATATAATAGTCAAAGATTCCTAGAGTTTGAGTTTGGAGATATGGTATTACTCTGCATATCACTATGTAAGTGGATCATGATATTTGGGAATAAGGGAAAGATGAGTCTCAGGTACATCGTCCTCATCAATATTCTTGATCATGTAGAAGTTGTGGCCTATCGATAGGAATATCCATCTACCATGCCTAAAGTACATGATGTATTACTTGTATCCTTCTTGAGGAAGTACATACCAAATACCTTAAATGTATTGAATCTTGATGTGGTATAGTTAGAAAATGATCTCTCTTAATAGAAGAAACCACTGCAAATCTTAGACCATAGAGATATTGTTATATGTAACAAGACTACACCCCTTGTTAATGTATTATGGCAGAAGCATAAGTACCGCAAGGAAATATAGGAACCATTGGAAACATAGAAGGAGAAATAACCTCGGTTTTTTCACCATAGTATGTTAAATAAAATTTCAATGGTGAAATTTCTTAAGGTGTGAATGATATAACAACCCAGAATTTTATCAATGGAAACTCACATCTTATAATTATTCCATATAGTATAAATTACATTAAATCATATAGAGGATAGAATTCAAATATTATAAATTAATAATCAATGGTTGATGATATATTTCTATAAGTTAAGGACCTTATACCAATGAAATAGTAACTTGACTTTTGAAAAAGTATTATGAACACTATGAATAGTAATCATTCTAATAGAATAGTAAACATACCTATTAAAGTATAAATAAAATTTTTCTATATTATAGAAGAAAATAATATATATTTATTTCAAGGTATAAGTAAATTAATTAATTATTAATAATAAATTAAGTGTTCGTATTTTTGTAAGCTATAAATATTTAATTACAAATGTATAATCTATATAATGATTTAAAATAAAATTTATTTTCATAAAAATTATTCCTAAATTAGAATTTTTTTATTATGATTAGAAGATAATTTTATGAGACCTTAAGTAATGTTTCAAAGTTTAATAAAATCGGTTATAATTTTAAAATTAGTATTTTTTTAATAAATGAATAATTTTTTAAATAATTTGATATATTATTTTTAGAAAATAATTTTCATAAAATGGAGTCCATTACTTAATTCTACTTTTTAAAAAAAATTCGGGTAAATTATGGGTATTTTTCTTACATTGTGGACTTTTTAGTGGATAGTGAAATACGGTAATTTATTTTATTTAATAAATACACAAATTATTGATTCATAGATGATGTATGGATGATATAATATCATAATATTGACCTCTTCTTAATTATATTAAAATATGTATTGATAATATTCAAACTATTCATATTATTGACCTAAATTAAAAAACTAATGAATAAAATAATCAGAAAACACCACTCTCCTCCACTATAAATACCACCCTCACCACCCCTTCTCCTCACACATCCAAAGCCTTGAATATTATCCAATTTTGACCCAATTATATTCCCAAGACCCTCCCCTAAGTATATGATCCTTTGGTCTCAAAAAATACCAAAACTAATCTCTCTAAGGAGGTTCTCAATGAGAATAATTAAAAAGGTAAAATCCTCTTTCCTTTCTTATAATTTTTTTTTCATTTTTTGTTTCTTTTAATATTCTCGCCACATATCCCCTTAAAAAAGTGGAACTCTTACTCTATTATCTTGTATTTACTATAATTTTATTTTTTTTAAATTGAATAATATATCATCAAACCTCTTCTTCTCTCCCTTTTATTCTAAAAATACTAACGTAGTTCGCGAGGTGTTATTTTATCACCATTAAGGACGACAATTTTTTATTTTCCATTACCACCATCAAAGAATTTCACCAATCAAATAAAATGTTTGAAATAGATTTTAAAATTTATTTTATAACATTTTTAGGTTTTTTGAAGAAACTCATACACATAGTATTAAATAATAAAACTAAATGAGTTTATTATGATCGAAAACTACCAAATTAATCTAAAAAATTATCATAAACATTTTATCTAATTAATCACCCTCATGTTAGAAAAATATCGTATATAAAACCAATTAAACTTAAATAAGTTCATTAATAACCTAAAATATCAAATTTGGATAATTATCCCCATATTACATGACCTTACATACATGTATACAAGTGAATTGATTAAGAAAATCAAGAAAATGAATAGTCTCGAACAAGAAAATTGAAAAGTATAATTCATAAAAATGGCCATAAATTAACTTAATAAAATTATAATGAAACAAATTCATGTATAAGAGGTTATTTATTTAATAATTACTGAATCTAGTTTGATAATATAGGATATTGAAGTGAAAAATGAATTCAGACATAAGGTAATTGCATTCTCGAACCGAATTTCATTTTATTTGGGTTATTCCACTTTCATTCAAAATTTTAATGTGGATTTTAATTAATATTCCTCAAATAAAATTTCTTTTTTATTACATTTTATTTTCTGGGTTATTAATTTTTTCAATCTCATTTTATGACAAAAGGAAATATTTTTCCAAAAAAATATTCTTTCTAAAAAAACACATCTTTTACATATCTTGAGATTGTTTCTTCTTCACTTAGTATTGATGATTCTTATATGAAGTGTGTTATGAACATTTTATTTTTTTAACCCAATATATTTTTCACGAATGTATTATTTCTGAAATTCTCATGAAACTTGTTCCTTTCCATGGGTTATTTTATGTCCATTATTGATATGTGTTCTATGTTGAAGCATGATTATGTTAATTTTATGATGTGACGGGTGCGCCCAAAATTATATAGCACTCCAATTCATTAGTTAATGTGATGTATCTCATGATATAATGTTCAATATGTATGAAAATGATTCTATATTTTTTCACAATGATATTTTTAGTATTATTCAATTATGTTATGTGTGATCATGATTTTAGATTTGTTCACAACTATGCGTTGTATTTGACTACTAAGACATGATATCTTCATTTTTATGAATTTCTATGTTTCACTAATTTATCCTATTCTTCATCTCATTATTATGATTATTTTCTATTTATTATATTATGATCATACTAATTTTTCTCAACTATGTAATATCGATTCATATTATTATCTATCCTCTTACTAGGCTTTTAAAATAACCCTTCCTCTAATTTATATTCTCATGTGATTATGAGTACTAAGGATAAAAAAGGACCACTAAGAATCTATAGAAGAAGTAATTAAATAATTCACATGTATTTTTATGTAAATTTTATGTTTTGTCCTAATTTTCCCAATACACTAATCCTTTGGATCCGGATTTTTTAACACTATTATATTGATTGTCTTTAAAATGCCGTAATAAGAAAAATTAGGGTCCAAATAAATGATTTATTTTCAATATCTCACATATAAACCTATTTTTGATCATAAAATGCGAACATATCCCCTATTTTTATAAAATATATCAACATTTTGATCAGGTCCGTAATCACCCATACACTATTATGCATTCAAGGGAATATTGAAAACCCAAACATAAATTTCATCAAGAAATCATCTCATTTTGAGGTTAACATTAGTACCGGATTAAATAATCATTTTTGTCATTGATGATATACATTCACTCAGTGAACTATCATGAATTAGAAAACAACTCAATAATGTCCCTATTTTTTCCTCACCATTAAATTGGATGATGAACATCTCACTATATTCTACAAGTTCCTAGATGTTATGGCCATTGTGAATGATGAAAATCTATTATGAAAACACCCATGAAGAACTCTTAAACCAAAATTATTTCTCTAAAAATAGAGTTTTTGTTCATAGAAGTTGAATAAATATTGATGATTTCTTTACCATAAAGAGGTGTAACGTCCCATATCATCCTGACTTATTACCTTGTGTGTTTTGGGTGTAAGAGGTATCAGAAATATGTTTAAGGAATAAATGTTGTCTTTTAGCAAATATTTCTATTAAGGGATGATCTTTTGATACATAGCCTTAGATATTCCATTGTTTTGGTATGTAAATAATTTAGGATAAATTTAAGTTCTAGGATTGTATTTTAGTACTCACCATAGTGATGTGCATTATAGGGATTCAATTTTTTGTTGTTATTCTTTTTTTGGATGTTATTGAATCGTGATACTCAAGTTAGATCATGTCCTAGATCAAGTTTTTTTTTTATAATTTCATGATTTGGGATTATTTGGTTTGGGGATTCCATTTTCCCATATTTTTCTTTGAGATTTATCAGTTCTTGTTTTTGACCCTAGTAAAATTATAGGAGATTTGAAAAACATAAACCCATTTTGGTGTGGTCATAGAACCAATGTTGTGGTCTTATGTTTTTTTATATGGATTATAAATTCATTAATCACTCTAAATTACATTCCTATAACTTTTATTCCATTGACACTTTTATAATCACAAGAGCATTTTTGGGTGCTCTTTGAGTTCCTTTTGTTAGCATTGATCCTTAGCTTCCAGAGATCTATTCTTGTTGATCTATGGAGATTATCTTCCCTATTCCTATTTTTTAATTACATGATACTTGTTTAGGTAGGTTTTTCTAAATTATAGTGTAACATTCAAATATTTCATATGTATTTCTATTGAAATAAACAATATATATTTGATATCATTATTTACAGGTAACCAAAAATCCAAATGATCTCCTGATACAATATATGTGTATAACCTAGTTTTTGTATTGGAGAGTATGAATATAATTAACCAATTTATGAAATATATATATAAATATAAATATATTTATATTTATATTTATATTATTTCCAAAATTAAAATTTTGTGATCAAATCCAAATAAATATTCATTAATTTTTTTATGAAATCATTTAATGATTAAAAGATATAGTTTTAAATAAAATTATTTTTCTACATGTTGTGTATTTTTTTCTAAATAAAGTATATTAATAAATATTTACTAATTAAATTAATTCTATATATTTTTTATTTATATTAATAAATTAATATGCATCCATACATTAGTTATCTAATGGTTATGATGAAAATAAAATCTTTTAAATGTGAAATGATTTATTTTTCATAAAAGTATTTTTAATTACACAAAGGTTTTTTTATATTAATAGATTAAATAAATAAATATGTTTTAATGGTTTTAATTAAATTTATATATTATGTATTCAAAAAAATATTTTAAAATTAATTTTTTAGTTTTTGCTGGTATATGAATGACTGTAAATTTTTTTGTGCTAAAAATGTAATTTTCTAAAAATAAGTTTAGATTATGTTTTGTAAACATATATTAATTATAATTCATAAAAAATAAATAAATTTAAATTTATATAATTTATTAAATATTTGGTATCATCATGATCAAATTTGGTATTGAGGCTACTTTAATTTTTGTTCATAATGATTAGTAAATATAAAAACAATGTGTTAACACATTAAATGTTAAAACAAGTTTAACATGTGTTAAACTAAAAGATAAGGGTAATATTATCATATAAATTAACATAATTATTATTGTTTAAATATATTTATACCATTAATTATCTTAATATAAAATATTTTCCCATCTGGTTTTACTTTCATGTGAAGTTGACCATATTTTATTTAAATCTTTTAAGTAAGTCCATGTGTGTCATTTCCCTCAATTATAAAATGACACCTCCTATCCTCAATTATTCATGATTTTTAAATGTTATAGATAATAAAAAATCAACTAAAATGATCTATATATTCAATAAATTCTTTATATATCATCGCTACTTCTCCAATGACCAATATTTAAATCCATACTAAGAAAAACCAAATGAGGTCTCTCAAATAAGATCCATAAATCATAACCAAACTCTTTCAATTTTATTTCTTCTTCCAATTTATCTAATACTATTATATATATTATAAAATGATTAATAAAGTTTTATATATATTTTTAGATGTGATTATTATGACATAGAAACCATTTTCCACCTATATTTCATCAAATGGGAAATGAATGTATCGCTCATTATACATACATGGAATAGCTTCAATACTACGAAATATTTCATTTTCCATCACTACATTACATGTTTTTCAAAAAGGTTGTATTTACATAATATTTTTCATATTTTTTATATAATTGTTGTTATAAAATAATAAAATATTATTTATCTTCATTTTCTTCTTTTTGTTAGAAAATCAATACCGCGTTTAGGCTTAAGTAAGGACTACCATCTCCATGGACGGTGTCATACATTTTTCTATGTATATATTTAATTGATGGTTATAAATTTGTATATAATTTATATATATGATATTTCTATAATATTTAAAATTTTGAGATGATTTAAACCTGATAAATAAGCAAGGACCAAAACATCCAAACTAAAACATTTATAAAAACAAAATCATTATCACCGAGAATTGTAATTTTAATAATAAATTATTAATGAACGGCTGATAGGATATTAGAAGTAAAATATTTATGGTATTGTAATTATTAATATTTTTAGTCTATAGAATAATAATTAATTTAATTTTAGTATACAAGAGGGTAGAGAACTTATAAAGTAAGTTAAACATTACGTAAGGGGTTTACATTAAAATATCCGTTTTATAGAGATTATTTTTTCTTAAATTTGAATTGATTAAATTTTATAGAATATCTATAAATGAATTGTATTTTATTTCTTATAATATGGTTATATATTTATATTACATTTTTCCTTTCAATTTCCAATCATTATGTTCTCAGGAGGCCAAAATAAGGTTTCTATGGAAAATAGATTTCATTTCACTCTTTTGTCGGAAATATTTTTCATTCATATCTATATTTTATTTGGAACTTTTTTATCATTATAAAAATATTACATATATTCTTTTTTCAATGTTTTAAATTAAAATAAAAAAAATAAAGGATAATTCTTATCATTTTTTATAATTAAGTACTTTTGACTTTTTATTAAAGTCATGAAAGAAATATAAGTTTTAACATACAACACAAGAATGGATTTTCACACCATCTGGAAAACTCTTTTCATTAAATATTATTTTAAATTATAAATAGTTACTAATAATGAAAATATTTTCTATAATGTTATTGATATTTTTTTCTATTAAATTATTTTTTCAAGTTGAGAACAATGATTTCCTAAAAAATATACCAATAATATTTTAAATTAATTGTTCATCTATGAAAACATTCTTTGATGATACTTGTACTTTACTAGGGATATGATCCTATGATAAATTTTATTCTTTATCATGATTATTTAATATTATGATAATGAAATATTGAAGAATTTTTTTTATTTTCCATGGGTAAATCTATAATTAAAAGATAAATGTATTCATGTTCTTGTTGAATTAATATGAATAAAATATAATTATGTGATGGGCGGCTCGATTATAGACCCTTAATTAATTGGGTAAATAATATTTTTTAGTCTTACAAAGTGTATAATAGAGGTTATACCAAGAAAAAAATATAGTACACTAGTGGTTATCACAATATCAACTAGGGTGCACATGATGTTATCTAAATCCCAAAGAATTTACATGGATCATTGGGCCGTGTATAACATTTGATAAATGTGCTTGGGTGTAGAAATTAATTAATATTTTTTATTACAATTATAAAAAATTTATCTGACAATTTTATAACAAGATCTTATGAAAATATTAGGATATCATTCCTCTTTTTCAAATATTCCTTTCATACTTAGGTCTTATGGACTACCAATATTTAGGCCATGACTAATGATTATGATCTATGAATTTTTTGGAATAATTTTTAGATTTTAATCTCATTTTCTCATAAATTATTCTCATTATATGCTAGAAAATGATCACTGAATGATATATACCTTGATTACCTTTAATTAGAATCTATAATCAACCATTTGTATGTTTATTTTTCAACAATATATGAAGAATGGTTTTAGATTTGACGTAATTAATACGAGTTCTAGTTCTGAAGAACTTAGTGGGATATAATGTATATATTTTACGTATCAATTATTTAGATGTCTAAGTTCCCAAATATAATAATCCTTTATTATCCTCTAGAATATATATTTGTGAAATGTATTGAATATAAGTAAAAAATAATTTAATATTTATGTAAGTAATTTTTGGCTCCCCTTAGTTGGTATTAGTTGATGGTTTCATTATTTTTGTTAAATATGATTAGAAAAAATTAATGAGAACCCTTATGATAAGACTAAGTACATGGGAACTATAGATACCATCACTTTTCCTAACATTACATAACATTTTCCGGAATATATAAAACATTATACAAATAGATTCCCAAATACCATAACATTCTAGTGACATTGGAAACGTGGATACATAAACACTAGTACATAAATGAGATAAATCATCTCCCACTAGGCTCTTCATAACTTGCACCCTTCTTACACACATAGAACATAATACATATCTTCCTAACCTGGTGGGGGAAACATAAAAAGGGGTGAACACATATGCTATGTAAGGGTAAAAAAGTGAGACTTGTAAGAATAATTATGAGCATAAGGGTATTATAATATGATCAATAAATTCGGATATTATACCTTAGATATCAAAGATCATAGACATTAATCATGGAATAAATCATGGTAATTATTATGAAATGAATCCTAAGTAAATAAAGAACATTATCCATGAATGTGTAACATTTTAATAAAACAAATAATATTGGTATACACATAAGCATTGAATATCATTTCCATAATATCTAAGTAATTGATACTAATACCATCTTGGTAGTAAGGTTTCACTCGATGTACCATCTTGGTATTCATGGTTGACTCTCATGGCTATAATATTATCATTAGTTCATTTCTCATACCTTATTGGTTGTCATGGTTCCCTCCCATGGTCATCTTAGTAGTCAAGGTTCATTCCCAATACAATATTAGTCTATCTCATGAGATATAATTCTTTACCCAATGCATTGTTCAGAGATATAGGTCCCACCAATCTCGTAAAGAAATCATATGTACTTGTTCAATAAGATCATAAGTAATCATATAATAACCCATGAAATGAAATGGGTAAAACAAACAAGTAATCATATAATAACCTATTGAAAAATATAGGTTTCATAATTATTTCATCATATGTATAACCCATGAAATGAAGCGGGTTTCAAAATCATATAACCTAATAATGTGAAACATGATTCATAAAAATCATTCCATCTAAAAATCAACCATTTAGAGAAATAATTTGAACTGAAAAATGAATAATTTACCCAAAAACGAATGGATAATACAAAAGAATTTTTTTCATACAAGGGAAATATTTTTAAAATATCCTATAAAACATTTATAGATCTAAATATCCTTTTTGAATTGAGAAATTCTCTATAAAACATAAAACAATTTTGAAAAACAAAATTCATTAAAAATAGTTTTGAAAACATATAAAGGAAGCATTGAAAACCATAAAACGTTTTTAAAATATCTTTTCCTTGAAAATGGGCTTCAAATATATTTTCAAAACATTTTTTGAAAACATTTTTGAAAACATGGTTTTTGAATATAGTAGATTTCAGACTAAAGAGAGATACAGTCAAAATTTCCTTAAAAACAATATATTAATTTCTAAATAGTAGTAAAAAAATAATACATGATGATATCTTAAATAACCATAGGAGAAAAAAATAAATTAGATTTCTTGAGAGATGGATGATGATATTTCATTAATTGAATCATAATCACAAATAATAATGAAAAGTGATTAAATTGTTTCAATAAACTCGTATCACTTGGTAACTTGGGATCATACTCTCCATATAAGAAGAGTAAATTATATGATCCATAAAATTTAATGAAAATAAGTATATTCATGATATAAAATGTAAAGTTTAAGTATATACACCTTTATAAATAATTTAGGTTTATAAAGAAAATGTGTCTCAAAGAAGGAAAATTGAGACAAAACTATTTTACCGATTTGGTATCTTTTGAAGCATAAACCCCATGAAAGAAAGATCATAAAATGTATATGTGAATAACCATAAATTTAATTATAATATACATATAATTACATCATGGTAATTACATACACCACAAAAAATATTTGAGTGGTGATTATGGTATGTATCTCATAGAAATAAATGTGATAGGAAATTCCCTAACATTGTGTCTTGAATCTCATCATACAAGATCAAACCACCTATATAATAAATATACATTTATTATGAAAATTATAAAGAAAAATATCCTTATATCTAATAAAATATATATTTTTATTATGACTTTATATTACCCTTTTTTTAATAATCCTATGTTAAGATTTCACTTCTGGTACTATCTGCTTTGTTCTTTCACATGTGTCTTGATTTGTTATATATTTGGTCCTTGTACTTATATAAATTTTTTTAAAATTTAGACCATGAAATAAATATCATTTATATTCATTATATGTGTATTATAATAATATATATATATATATATAATACATAATTATGAAATGGAATATATTGTTAATAGAGACTGAAAGTTGTACAAACTCATGATCTATGTTTCCATTTAATTTTTGTATTGAAAGAATGTAAATGACATATAAGTATATATATATATATATATGAATATGTATATATATAATTATTGTTTTAGAATTATTATTACATATATGTCATATAATTTTACTAATCCAATCCTTACTAAATTTCATGTAGTGTGTGAACAAATTACATCTCTTTGAGAGGGTGGTAGTGTACACTTTCTCCAAACGAAATTATCATATTTACAAAAAATGAAAGGTATAAAGATAAGTTTTGTAAAATTATTAAAGAAAATTAAATACATAATAAATATATTATATTATATATATATATTTTCCACCATAAATTCAACCATGGGAGGTGGTAAAGAAAAATGAGAAATCATGGTTTTATGAGGTAGTAGTTCGTCGTACACTAAAAATTATGTTTCTTACCCATTAGATGGAGATGTGTGTGTGTTTTGGTAGAACCATAGAATAAAAATGTAATCTTATATTCAAGATAATATTTTATAAAAAAATGATAAAAAGATATTTCATTGGGTGGAAATATAAAATAAATGAAATGATAATGAGAGAAGATGTTACCTCATAATTTGGTAACTTCATTTGGTTTATGCCAGAACACATCCTTAGATTTCTTTACTCCCAACGGTAGGATTATAAAATAAATTTATAGATTTTGAAATGTGTATTTATTATATATTGGCCAAAAATATTTAGTTTGATATGTTTGAAGAAATTATATAGTACAAGCCTTTTTATAGATGATGGAGAATGACACTCTTGTAATATTTTGGAAAAGGGAAACCCCACCCATGTAGTTTTATTGAAATTGGATTAATTAAGGATAAAAATTTTATAAAAGGAAGTATAGGTTACCAATATATCCATAAAAAGGATCTACGAAAATTTTATACAATTTTTGGTCTTAAATTTATGGTTTAGTTCTTAGTTAATCTTAATTTTACCTTAATCAATGTGATTAATTTTAATTACATCTACCAATATATTTTTTAAAAAATTATATTTAAATTACTAAAAATTAAAAATTAATTAAATGGGAAATATTTAATCCATTTTTTTGAAATTTCAACCCCAAAAGTGGTAGAAATTAATTTAAAATTAATCCCACTAACAGGATGAAACTGAGGGTATTTTATGTAAAAATGATAAAAGGATTGCTATGTTTTTTATATCCAATTTCATTATGAAATTGTTTTCAATGACATAAATTGGGATAATGGATAAAAATATTATCTACTTAAACTTTTAAACCAATTTGAAATATAATTTGACCTAAAAAATAAATTAGATAAAAAATAATTTTTGAATTAAAATTCAGTATTTTTCACTATTCATCAAAAATAAATTCTCAAAAAAATACAAAAAAACATCCAAATATAATTTAAAATTTTAAATTAAAAAATTATTTATATTATTAAATTCAATTTCTAAATGTTTCAAAAATTAATTTTTTTGATTTTTATAAAAAAAAATTAAAAGCAGTTCATTTGAGAAAATAATATTTTTAAACATTTGAGGACTTTAACAAAAATTATATCCCTCATTACCAATATGTTTAATTTATATATAAAATGTATAAAAAATATTTGGAAAGTAATTATTACTATTAATATAAGTAATTTTATCATATACGTTATATTTTCTTATTTATATAATTATAATAATAAAATGATATTTTATAGAAACACTAGTGTTGCGTGTAATGAACGCCAAGTCAGCATTAAATATAACAAAGAACAAGTTGATGCTTCTTGTAACATATTCCAAATAAATTTTCTGTGAAATTTATTCTAAGATATTGTCGTGTGAAAGAAATATTTGAATTATTACATCACAATACATAAATGAATATTTAATTTAGTTCAGAAAAAAAGGTCTATAAAAACTCAGGGTCTCACAATTTACCCACCATTAAATGAATTTTTCTCTGGAAAATCATTACCTGGGTAAAAAGAATAAGGATAATTATTCTTTACCATATCATGAAGTTCCCTTGTAGCTTCCTTTAATAGGTAATTTATCCACAATAATTTGACCAGGTTATTGGTCCTATTTCGTAGAACTTTCTCTGATCAGTCTAGAATTTCCACTTGTTGTTCTTCATAAAAAATATAATGCTCCATTGGTATGAACACTAGGTTCTGTATATGTGAAGGTTTTAGTGTGTATTTCCTTAGGAGAGATACTTGTAACACATTATGGACTTCAGATAGATTTGGAGTATATTCCAACTAATATGCTGCCATCCAGATTCGATCAAGAATCTAAAAGGGAAAGATATACCTATGGATTAATTTTTTTTTCTTCTCGAATATCATGACCATATTCTATGGTAAGATTTGTGGAAAACCCTTTTCACCCTATTCAAATTCTAGATCATGTTTATTCTTATAATCATAACATTTATTCCATATTTGAGCATCCTTGATATGAATCTAAATGGTTCTAACCTTATCTTCCATTTCTTCATCACTAATAGGTCCCAATAAACTTCTTTATCCAAATTCAACCAAGTATATTGAAGATCAACATTTCTTCCCATATAGGAATTCATACAGTTCCATTAGAATTCATGAGTGAAAGCTATTGTTGTTAGAAAACTCAACTAGAAAAAGGTGTTGATCCCAAAAAAAACTTTTGAAATATGGAGAACAATATCTCAGCATATCATCTGGGATTTGAATTTTTTTTCAAACTAAAAATCTGTCTAAGGATGATAAGAAATGTTCATACTCAATTAGGTATGAATTTTGGTAGAATAATTTTTGAGAACATTGTGGTGAACCTCAGGTCTAAATATGAAATAATAGAATGGTATGATATATGAATCCTCACCGCCTCTTTAATATATATTCTATTAATCTGATTGAGAGCGTAGTTTTATTTGATAGCGATGATGTGTGATGACATAGTAAGCTGGCTTAATACCACCCATATATCATTAAACCCTTTATAGGTTTTGGGTAGTCTAATGAAAAAATCCATAGTGAAGTTCTCCCATTTCCATTTTAGTGTGGGTAATTAATGCAACATCCCCATTGACTTTTTCCTTTCATCCTTAATCTATTGGAATTCCAAGCATTGAGATACAATCTCTAAAATATCTCCATTCATTATATCCCATCAGAAGTATTCTTTCAAATCCCTATACATATTTATACATCTAGGATGTATAGATATTGAATAATTATGATCTTCCTCTAGTAGATCCTTCTTCAAATCTAGTATGGAAGTAACACATACATAGTTCTTAAACCTTATTATTTCTACGAGATCAATGTTTAACCTAGGAAAATTTCTAACATTCTTTTGTAGCTATAAATATTCCTTCTAATCATCATTAATCATCACCTGGATAGAGGGTTGAACATTTATTTGATAAATATAGTATTTTTCCCTTCCTTAAGTATTTCTAGATCAATCCTTTACTAATCCATCAAAATTTTATCTTTTTTGATCCCCATCATGGATAAGCTAGCATGATCCTTCCAACTCAATGCAGTGTCCACCTTGTTTTCTTTTCCCATGATTGTAATGTATTGAGTAGTCATAATCTGTTATCAACACTAACTATATTTTCTGGAACACATTCAACTCCTTCTGTACGAACATATATTTTAGACTTTTATTGACTATATATATATATATAAATTTTCTCCACATAGATAATTCCTCTATATTATTAATAAAAAATTATAGCAGCTAACTCCAAATCAAGATTTGGGTAATTTTCTCTTGAGTATTCAACATCCATGGTTCATTAGCGATAAACATGTTATTATACATAGGAGAATATCAAATCCCTTATTGGATTAATCTTTAAAGATTACAAACCCTTCTACACTGCATTTTAATGTAACCACTGGTGCATAAAATAACATTCTCTTCAATTCCTTGAAGTTTTCCTCACATTCATCTCTCCAAAAAAATATGGAGCCCTTCCAATTTATATTTTTTGAAGTATTATATGGTCATGAGAAATTTTCCTAAAACAATTGATAATATCTTGGTATACAAATAAATATTTTTGTCTTAGTAAACATGGTTTGTTTGGGCCAGTATTCAAAAGCCATTGTAATTGATGGATCTACTGCTGTACCATCTCTTGAGATTTTATGGCCCAAAAAAACCTTCAGAATAAAAATTTCCCAATTTGTAAATTTTTCATATAGTTTTGATTTACTTATAGTATTCGGTATAATTATCAAGTTGTCTTCACACACTTCCTTTATAATTGATTAGATAAGAATATCATCTATAAGGACTACCAAAAACTGATCGAGCTAATCTCTAAATACACAGTACATTAAATCCATGAAAATTTCCATATAATTTGTAATACCAAAATCCATCACATTATATTCATAGTGTCCATACCTTGTATGGGATGTGATCATTGGTATATCCTCTTTCTACGCCCTCAATTGATGATATCCAAGATGAAATATGATCTTTAAAAATTATTGACCTCCACGCAGTTGATCAAACAAGTCATCAATATGGTGAATAAGATACAAGTTCTTGATTGTGATCATGGTCAACTCCATATAATCAATGGAGAGTCGTATTGATCCATCTTTCTTTTTCACAAAAAGAATCGGTTCACCCCAAGGTGGGACACTTGGACGAATGAATCCCTTTTTGATTTCCATGGGGTTGCTTCTTCAATTCCAACAACATAATTGGGGTCATTATATAAGGAGTATTTGAAATTAGTTTGGAAATAGGTATGAATTCTATCAACAACTCAACATTGATCTTTGGTGGAAGGATAGGCCATTCTTTTGGAAATAAGACCACAAATTCTCAAACAGTTGGCATGTAACACCCGGATGATTTATGAAATAATTTCTTTAAGAAAATTTAATTTTTCAATAGCTTTAATTTCATGCAATCATGAGTTCAAATAATCCCTGAGATGCCCGTAAAATATAATTCCCATTTTATACATTATGTTAGGTTATATGGAATAAATATAACTAACTTAAGAAAATATATGATTAATACACCAGCCACCAATTATAAATGAAAAAAATTATAAATCAATTATAAATTTATATTTCGTAGTAATAAATTTAGTGAATTAATATTATTAATGAAAATAACTAAATTTATATTTTATATACTTAATAAAATATTTTTTATATTTATCCAATATTTTTTTCTATAGGGTTTGAATAAACCCTGTTTGAAGTATAAAAACCTATATTTTTCAAGAGGGTAATTTTCCACCTCTTAATGGAGAACACATTTTAAATTAATATTTTAAAAAATCAATAATTTTCATATGACTAAAATAACATGTTCTTTAAAATAAGGATATAAAAATTTACTTTGGAAATTTTTTTATTATTTTTCAATAACTTTTAAATTTTGGTGAATAGTAAGAATACACTAAATTTTAATTGAAAACAAAATTTTACATCAAAATAATTTATATTGTTAAATTATAATATTTAATTGATTTAAAGTATAAATACATTATATTTTTATCATTAAATATAATTTATATCATTATAATTAATTTTACATTGAATTCATATGTAAATATATTTCAATCATTTGTAATGTTTAAACGTTTAAAACTCGTTCTCTCTTTCTAAAAATGATATTTATTTTAATTTAATTACTCTAACGTCTCTATTTAAAATTTTGAAAAATGGTTCCAAAATATAGAATTATTAGTTACAAAATTATGTAAATATATTTATTTTATTTTGGGAATTATGAATATAAACTTTGGTAATTTTTATTAATAAAGTAAATTTTGTAAATCTAGTAATTTAGGGTAAGAATACTATTATAAAATTACTCTAAAACTAATCTTAATATTATTTCATGATATTTTTTCCACTTAAAACTTATTTGGGTCCTAATGGTGTCTTTTTAATTCCACTTGGATGATATTAGGACATTTAATTTATTTTATTTAAAGAAAAATAAAATATGACTTACTCAAATTTTAATAACTATATCATTATTAAAATAAATTTAAAAAAATGATAAATTATATTATAAATGATAATTTGAAATATAAATTTTCTTTATCATGATAATTTATTAGTAATTTTTAGGAAATAAATAATTACCTTAAATACTTATACTTTATTGATGCATAAATTATTTAATTGATGGGAAATCAATAAAATATTTTTTATGAGAATTATAATAACTATTAAAAGACACAAACACATGACTAAATATTACTTTTCAAGTATTTTTTGACCATAACCATCTAATGGTAGAGTTATAGAACTTTTTATGCCTTAGATAATATATTACGACACTTATATTATTTTATTTAAAGTGATTTTAATTTTGTCACATTCAAGCTTTCAAAATTATAACATTTTTAATGTTGGATTTTCTAGAATAATAATTTGAAAAATAAAATTCATATGAAATATAGAAGATTTATCATCATCTTCATAATTTTTTAATTATTATTCAAAAAATATGTATATTAAATAATTACAAAAATTGATGTATTTATTTAATTATTAATGGATATAACAAATACATTTTATTAAAAAATTTAAATAAATATATTTTGGGATAATTAATAAGGCTAGTGAATTTTTTAGATGACCTTGACCTCATAGAAATATTATAAAAGACTTCGTTTGAAGTAACATGATATCTTAATATTTTTAAAAATAAATGAATTTAATAGTTTAAAAATTGACACTACTGTTTATTTATAAAAATAATGTTTTATTAAACTATATAAAAATCACAAAAAATACAAAATAATTATGATATAGTTTAAAATTATTTATGGTATTTATTTATGGTCTCACATACATCATATAAGTAAATATTACACCTTTTTTATATTTAAATATTTGTTACCCTATTAAAAATTTAAATAGAATAACTGATTTTTAATTAAAATATTGAGGTTTAAATTGATAGAAACACTTATAAAATTTTTATTGGCTGATGAGATTACAACCTTATGCCATCTCATCCCTTAAATTGGGACATTTTGTATGTATGTTTAGGGTTTTAATTTATTCAAAATTATTATTTATGGAGTTTCCAAAAGTAACCCTAACCTAAATTATAAAAGTGAACCTCCTCCCTCACCTCTTCACTTCACTATGAGCCTTCAAGATCGGTCATCCCCTAACCATTTCCATTATCAACATCCCTATTTACATTATATATGTTCTTTTCTTCTTAAATGTTTAACTCTAGTGCTTTAAGATGTGATTAAATGGGAGCACGTCAAAGGAAAGGTAATCTCATCTACCGATTCTTTCAAAATTCTTTCTCCTTATACTTCTTCTTAATGATTTGTTTCATTGTAAACTAATAAATCCAATATTAATTATATAAAAATATTTTATTATGATTATGAAACAACTATATTCCACATTTGATCCATCCTGCAAAAAACCAAATCACCATGTGTGCGTATGTAAGGCTTGCCTTCTCCGCATTGTAGTGTAATATTTTTATCACTACCACATTACTTTAATGGGTATAACATTAAAAATAAAAACTATATATGATTATTTTAACATTATATTTATTCTGAAAAATTATAAGTCGTTCAACAATCATGGTAATGACATCATCGCTCTTGCATACGTACGATCTATCGTCTCAACTATGAAAAGTGATTCATTCAACATGATCTTAATTTAAAAATGATTATATAAAAGTATATAATGAATAAATATGGACTGAATTTTGTTTATATCATTTTTAATGTTACAACTATGACCTAATAAATAGAACCATAACTTATTTTACAAAACTTGCCTAATAAAATAAAGCAATTAAAACACAAATAGCTAGTAATAATGAAATGTTATTAACAGAATGAAGATAATATGGTCATATATGATATCATAAAAATGGATATCATTTGGTCATAAGTTAACTATATTGATTAAATCAATTTATAAGAGGTTTAGATACATATTAAGTATATCATACTCAAGTCAAGGGATAATTTTTCAATCTCATCGTAATTTCATATTATTTCTTCTTAAGTATTTACTAGTGTATATTAGTAATCCATGTCTATGTTTCCTAAATATGTATTTAAAAATATTATTTCTATCCTTCTACAATTTCTTAAAGTCTGTTTTACCCATTAGTGAATTTTTTTTAAATGTTATTAATAGAATCTTTTGTCATTTTCGGTACGAGGCACTATTTGACTTTTGGACAAATGTACGAGAAGAAGGTTTTCTTTTAACTTATACTACATTAATGGGTTTTAAAATATTCATATCACCTCATTTAAAAGAATATTACCTTACAATATTTCATTTTTATTTTCAATTAAATTCTTTTCTTTTGATATTTCATTTCATTTTTAGAAAAAAAAAACATTTTTTTGTTGAAGAAATGATATTTTCATCAAGAATTAATTTCTACTGTTTTATCAATATTTTTTTCCATCTAAGATGAAATTATTTAATATGGTTCTGTTTCAAATATATTTTTCCTATTATACCTATTGTTTTATTTTTTTATGCTGACCTTCTATTTTGGAAATCCATCTCTTTTATATGGATTATGTTATAATGGAATGATATTTAAGAAACCCATTTTATTTATTTGGTTATGATATGATGAATTATTTATGTTTTTATGGAACAAGTATGAATGATTTAATTATGAGATGGGTGGCACCTATATATCCTTTCAATTCATTGAGTAAAGATTTACATATCATGATATAGATATGGCGAGAATGGGAAATGGTCTTGGTTCAGTAGTATATGGCTGGAAAGAGGAGTGAACTCAGTTCAGTAATAGAATTTGTCTATTATGATGGTCTTATAAATGGTTCTTGACTAATATGAAATTATTTTTTATTCTTATGTGTATGCCACAAAATTTTATTTCTTATGTTATGACTTTTGGGATTACATTTATTTATTCTTATAAACTTTTATGATTAATGCCATGGAATAATATTGTTATCCTTCTTATGAAGAATAATATTTTCAAAGGTTATGTTCTTATATCTTATGATAATGAAATGATTGATATCTCCCTTGTTTACACTTACTAAGAATTTGAGATCACACTTTCATATGATTCTATTCTTGAGGTTATGAATAAGGGAATTAAATAATATAATTCAAAAAGGGGTCTTCCAATTATTAAATGAGTGTGAGATAATAATATGTCTTGTGAACCAGTTGTTTGTGTTTCCATGTTTCTAAAAAGACTATATATATACAGACATATTATGCCTTTGTTGTATTTTTTAATCAATATTCTCCAATTTTGAATTGACATCAATGTTTGTAAATTATGGGTCGTTATATTTTTTATTAGAGGAAAGGTATTGTTACACATTGGAAACTAGGATGAGAAAACCATATAAAGATCCCTAAGTATATGTCAAAGTATACGTTACAATCCTAGTGTTTTAGAAATGGTCCGGAATAACCTAGGATAAAACCTAAATATCCTAAGTTGAAATTCGATTTTTTATTATGTGGTTTTCCAATTTTGGTTACTATTTCTCATATTATGCTTATTGGTTTTAGTATATGGATGGAACTTGGAGGAACCATGTTAATGCTAAATGCAATGGGAAATGCAATGATTTTTTTCCTCAGAAATGAAATATTATGGGAGATGGAATTCAAAATCTTGTATCCATGCTCATATAAATTTCTCAATGTATGAATCATATAGGACTTTTAAATGAGATAATTAGGGAACAAATATCTTTTGAGTCTTTTTTTTATGCATCCACTTTCTTTCAGTGGGTCCTCCGATCCCTTAGTGGCTGAATAATAGATCAGTACCACAGAAAAACATTTTCATTTCTCAAGTTTTTAAAAAATGGTAAAGTCATATTAGAAGGATATCATTTGGAAGGTGAATTTGATCAATGGTGGAACCATATCATAAATTTGAGGTAAAGAGGTGAAATTGAATCCATGGAAAAATACAAGTTCAAGAACATATTTTTCAAATAGTAAGTTCCTTGTATTCTTCATAAAAGACAGAGAAAGAGTTCCTTGATCTTAAAAAAATATGATTAATTTGTTGGTACCTATGAATACAATTTTATAATACCTAAAAGGTATGATTCTGGAATTATTATCCAATATGAGAGTAAAATTTATCGATTCTTTAGTGGCATAAAATAATGTCTTTGAAGGGAATTATCTATAAGGGACTACAGTAGTCATGAGGAAATCATTTGATGTGCTCTCTAAGTTGATATAGAGATTGCAGTAACTCATCCATCCTATGGTATTTATAAGAATAAAAAAATTTAATTCAAAGGAAAATATGAAGACCACAAGGGAAAGAATATGAATTTCCCTTATGCTCAATGTGTGGAAAGAAATATAGAGGAAATTGTCATAAAGGGATGAGAAAATGTGTTGAATGTATGAGAGAAGGTCATTTAGTTGTTGATTGTTGAAGTGGTGGTAAAATTATGTCTAATGATACGAATAGAGAAAATACTAAAATGAATGAACCTCTTAGACATTGATGTTACAAGTATAATGAAATATGAAATTATTCCAATCAATGCCCTAATCTAAGGATTATTGATGATGATTGATGTCAGCAAACTCTTAAGCCTAAATACAATGGCATGTAACATATGATCACTATTGGTGATGTGGAGGACAATAATGATGTTGTGAATGGTACACTTACCATTATCTCTAAATTAAAAAAAAGTATTTTATTCTGGATCCACCCACTCTTTTATTTTTGAAGAATTTTCTATGGGTATAATTGTATTACCACAACCATTAGATGTTTAGTTAGTTGTGAAAACTCCTAATGTCACAACGGTCACATCAAAAGTTTGTAATTCTTCTCTAGTTCAATTTTTTGGTAATGTGATTCATAAAAATATTTTGACCCATTATATAGTGGAATTTTATGTGATTATTGGCATGGATTATCATTCTCTATATGGAGATCATATCAATTTTTATGGAAGGGAGTTCACATTTTATATTCTAGATTAATCTATGATTGTCTATCTATGAAAGGATGAGTATGAACTTCTAGTGAAAATTACTTCCAGCATATGGGTATTGATTCCTATAAAGGAATTTTATCTTTCTCAAATTATAGTGGAGAAAATTAAAATAAATAATACAACCATCGTATTAGAGTTTGGGGATTTCCATCCAAAATAATTGATTGGTCTTCCACTGAAACATGAGGTTGTGTTTTCAATATAACTCATAACACTAGCTATACCTATTTCGAAGATAATATATAGAATGGCCCGAATGGATTTGCAGTAATTGAAGAGGAAACAATAGGAGAATCTTGATAAAGGAATCATATGCCCTATTGTATCACATATCGGTCCACAAGTTCAATTTATTAAAAAGAAAGATTTATCAAAGAGACTCTATATTTATTATCAAAAACATAACAATATCACTATCAAGAACAAATATCATCTTCCCTACATTTCTGACTTATTCGACCAACTAGATGGAGCTCAATACTTTTACAAGATTGATCTTTATTTGGGAAATCATTAATTAAGGGTCATGAATAAGGATATACCAATGAAGTAATTCCATACAAGGTATTGGCACTATAAATTTATATTGATTTCTTTTTGGACTATGTAATTACCCTTCTATCATCATGGATCTAATGAATAGATTCTTTAATGACTATCTTGATTTGTTGTTGTTATTCTTTATATCTGAAATTTTTTCTATTTGAAGTTAAAAGAAGAACATGATGATCACTTGAGAATTGTACGAAAGACTCTGAGAAAGGATAAATTTATTGAAAAAATTTCCAAGGGTGAATTATGGATTCATAATGTTTCATGTTTTAGTCACATAATCTCAAAATAGGGGATATCTATTGATCCAGCAAAAATAGAGGTTATTAAAAGTTGTCTGAGGCTGAAAATGGTAACTAAGATCTGAATTTTTCTAGGTTTGGCTGGATATTATCGACATTTTGTGAATTATTTTTCATGATTATATAATCAACTCCCCAAGTTAACATAGAAAGGAGTTATGTTTGTATGGGAAAGGAATGTGAAGAGAATTTTAATGATCTCAAAAGAAAGTAAACTAGGGCATTTGTGGTCACACTTCCTTGTAAGGGATAAAGGTTTGTGATATACAGTGATGCCTAAAAAAGGGGCTTGGGTGTGTTCTCATGGAAAATGATATGGTGATAGTTTATTCCTCATGAAAATTGAAAATACATGAGAATAATTAACCAAATTGTTATTTTCATTTAGTTGTGGTAATATTTTCATTAAGGATATGGAAGCATTATCTTTATGGTGAAAGGTGTGATATTTATACTAATCATAAACATTTACAATACATTTTCACACTAAAAGGATTTGAATATGTTCTAAATAAGATGGTTGTAGATGATTAAATTTTATGATTTCCCAATACATTACCACCCTGGGAAAGAGAACAAGGTAGTAGATGCTTAGATTCAAAAGGACCATGCTAGACTATCCATAATGAGGATCCTGAAAGATCAAATATTTACGGATTTTAAAGGGATGGATCTTGGATTTTTAAAGGATTGGGATAAATATTATCTTTCTCAAATAAATATTCAACTATAAATACAAGTGAAGATTAAGGAGGCGTAAAAGGAAGATGTATTGCTAGAAAAGAAGGTGAGAAAGGTTCATGAATTCAATAATTATAAAAGTGGAGTAATAAGGTTCCTGAATCATGTTTTTATTCCTCCCATACCCAAAATAAATAAGGAGCTTTTGGATTAGGATCATAGTCCATCCTTATATATTCACACTGGAAGCCCAAAGTTTTATATTGACCTAAAATAGTATTTTTTGTGGTACGGCATTAAAAGCGTTGTTGTCATATATTTCTCTCAGTTCATAGATTGTCAACTTGTTATGGTAGAGACACAAAATTATAAGGGGATGTTAAAGCATTACCCATATCATAATGAAAAGTATAAAATATCACTATGGACTTTTTCTTCATACTTCCAAATACATCTAATCCCCATAATGCTATATGGGTAATATTGTTTCCCCTTACGAAGTTGGAACACTTCATTTCTTTCAGAGATGATTTATCTCTTGAGAAGTATGAGAGGATATATGTAAATTAAGTGGTAAGATTGCATAGAATACTAATTTCTATTATATCTGATCATGATCTAATGTTTAAATCAATGTTCTGGATATTCCTTCATAAGGATCTAGATACATATTTATGGTTCATAACATCTTATCATCCTTAGACAGACGGTCAGTCTGAGAGGAAAAATAAAATTCTAAAAGTCATATTGAGGTATTTTTCGATGGATTTCAAAGGGGGTTGGGATCAACACCTTCATTTGGTGAAAGTTTCTTACAAAAATAGCATTCACTCCCACATACAGATGGCCCCTCATGAATCCCTCAATGGAAATAGGTGAAGAACACAAACTTTTTTAGATGAAGTTGGGAAAAGAAAGCTATTAGAACATGATCTTGTTGATGAAATGGAAGAAACGATTAGATTTATTTTACAACACATGAGAGTAGCATCGATTCGAAGAAAAAAACATTACTATAAACCAATAGAATGATCTAGTGATTGATGTTCGTGATAAAGTGTTTCTACGAATATCTCACTAGAAGATAGTAATGTGATTTGGTAATAAGGGAAAGATGAACCCTATGTATATATGTCCGTTTAAAATTCTATATTGTGTTGGGAAGGAAGCATACTGATTGCCTCTTCCACCGAATATCTCTCATGTTCATGATGTGATTCATGTATCTATCCTTAGAATGTACATACCTAATCCTTAACATGTACTAAAATCAGAAGTTGTACAACTAGAAAATGTTTTTTACTATGAAGGAAAACTGATAGAGATTATGGATTGTAATCAAAAAGTACTACAAACCTATACCACTCCCTTGGATAACGTTTTATTATGGAACCACGAAATTGTGGAAGCTATGTGGGAAAATGAGGATGTGATGAAGAAGTACTATCCTCATATTTTTGTTACCATGCGATGAATTTTGAGGGAAAAATCCAATTTAAAGGGGGTAGAATGTAACAACCGAATGTTTTTATGAAATATTTCCTATAAATAATTTTAATTATTCAATATATTTCATTACACGAAATCATGAGTTTAAACAAACCATTAGATACCATTCATATACAATGAACATTTTAACCTACACATTATGTTAGTGGGAATAAATATAGTTGTCTTATTAAAAAGTATGGTGAATGCATAACTACCAATTATTTAGGAAACATTTTTAAAAAAATTATATATTTAAATTTACGTTTTAATAAATTGAGTGAATTACTATTAGTAAATGAAACTAATGAAATATATATTTTACGTACTTAATAAAATATTTTTGATATTCATCCAATAGATATTTTTGACATAGGGTATGAGTAAAGCCTATTGGATATATAAAAACCTATATTTTTAAAAAGGGAATTTTTTCCTTTTATTGGAGAACCCATTTCAAATTTAGATGTTTACACATTTATAATTTTTATATGAAAAACAAACATGTTCTTTGAAATAGGGATATAAAAATTTACTTGGAATATATTTTTAATATTTTTCTGATAACATCAAAATTTTGATAAAGAGTAAAAATACAATAAGTTTTATTTGAAATCAACTTTTTTCAGGAAAATAAATTTTAAGGTTAAATTTTAATATTGAAGGTTCTAAGAGTATAAATAGAATATTTTTTATCATTCAATTTAATGTATCTTGTTAGAATTAATTTTATGTTGAATTAAAATGTAAAAACATTTCAATCTTTTGCAATGTTTTAACTTTTAAAACACATTCTCTTTTTCTTACAATGGGATTAATTTTAAATTAATTAATGAAACTAATTTTTTTTTGAATTTTGAAAAATTGATTCTATATTTGGAATATGTTGGCTCGAATTATGTAAATTACATTATTTTATTTTTTGGCATAATGAATAGAAAATTCTGTAATTTTTATTATTATGGTAAGACTGGAAATCAGGTAATTAGGGGTAAGAATACTTTTATGAAAATACCCTAAAACTTCTCTTAATATCATTGGATGAGTATTTTTTAACCTAAATTATATTTGGGTCGAAATGGGATCATTTGGAAGCCACTTGAATGAGATTCAGATATTTAATTTATTTTCTTTATTGAAAATATAAATTATTCTTACTCAAATTTTAATGAATATAAATTTTAAAATAAGGTTTGATAGAAGATATATTCGATTACAAATACTCATTTTAAGGGAAATTTTTTATTTTTCATGATAATTTATTTTTAATTTTTAGGAAATAAATAATTATCTTATAGACTTATACTTTATTGATTCATAAATTATTTAATTGATGAGAAATTAATAAAATAAAAATTATTAAAATGATAATAAAATTTAAAAGACAAAAAATGTTGACAAAATAATCTTTTTCATATATATCGGCCATAACCATCCAATGGTTGTGTTATGGATCATTTGGGTCCTTATAGAAGACATAATTACACTTATATTATTTTATTTAAAGTGATATTAATGTTTTCACATTCATGTTTTCAAAATTTTAACATTTTTAATGTAGGCGTTTCTTGAAGATAAATTCAACTACAAGTATTCTTAAGAAATCTATTATATTTATCTTCATAAAATTATTTTCTTTTTAATTTTTATTCAAAAGTAATTATTTTATATAATTACAAAAAAATTGATGTAGTAATTTTATTATTAATAAAGATAATAAATAATTTTTTTTATTTAAGATAACAAAGAAATATTATTTGAACATTTTATAGGTTTTCTGGTTGGGTTTTATTTTATTTTAAATTATTATTTATAGAGTTTCTAAAGGATCCCCTCACCTTAATTATAAATGGGAACGTCCTCCCTCACATCTTTATTTAACTTTACACCTTCAACATCGGCCATCCACTACCCATTTCCCTTGTCAACTTCTCTTGTTGTATTATAGAGGTTCTGGTCTTCCTCAATGACCAACTGTAGTTCAAAAAGAAGATATTTAGAAGAAGCACATCTGATAAGAGGTAATATCTTTTACTGATTATTTCAAAAATAATTCTTATTCTACTTCCTCTTCATGATTTGTTTCATTATAAAGTAACTAAAGCAATATCACTTATATACTGAGTTATTATTTCAATTATGAAACAACCATATTCCACCTTTAATCCATCCAATTAAAAACAAAATAACCATGCATGTGTATGCATGGATTACCATCTCCTCACCAATGTGTAATCTTTTTTTCACCACCAACTTACTTGGATGAGTATATTTATGGAAATAATAACTACATGTTATTATTATAACATCATATTTATTTTTGAAATACTATACAACACCCACTTCTATATCATTAAAATTTTATGGGAATGATGTCACTGCTTGTGCATACATATGACATATTATCTTCATGAAGCGATGTGATTAATTCTATATTATATTAATTAAAGAATGATCATATAAATATATAGAATGAATAAATATGGTATATATTATAATCATATCGGTTTTTAATGATATAATTATGACCTAAGAAGGAGAACCTAAACTTATTTGACAAAACATGTATATGAAAATGAAGCAGCTAATGCCTAAATGAAAAGTAATAATAAAATGTTATTAACAAATGGATGACAATTTGATCATATATTATATCATTAAAATGACAATGATTCTAGAATAAGTTAATTACCTTGTTTAAAACATTATATAGGATTTTGGGATACATTCGAAGGATAGAAGACCTAATGTAAGGGATAATGTTGCAATCTCTTTATTATTGGAGATTGTTTATTTATAAAAATTTACTAGTTTATATTTATCATATGTATCCATGTTTCCAAAATATTATTCCTATCCTTCTACAATTGTTCTAGTAAATTTTACCTATTGTTGAATTTTTCTTAAATGGTATGAATGGAATCTTTTGTCATCTTTTTTATGTGGTATTTTTGGACTTTCCGACTAAAGTGTGAGAAGAATATTCTCTTTTAACTTATACAGCATGAATGAATTTTTACATTTTCATGACACCGTATTACATTAATCTTAAATTACAATTTTTCAAGTATATATTCAATTAAATTCTTTTCTTTTAATGTTTCATGTCATTTTGAGAAAATAAATTTTTTTGAATAAAGGATATTTTCTTCAATAATTAATTTCATGTGTTTTATCTAAATTATTTTCCATCTAAGATGATATAATTTAATAGGGTTCTATTTCAATTATAATATCAATAATATTCCTATGGTTTTATTTTGTTTATGATGACCTTATATTTATGAAATACATTTTTTATATGGATTATGGTATGATGTAATTATGTTTAAGAGGCCCATTTCCTTCCTTATGTTATTCCATGATGAATGATTTATGTTTCTTATGGAACACATAAGAATGATTTCATTATGAGATGTGTGGGACATAAATCTCCTGAAAATGCATTGGGTAAATATTTATATCTCATGAGATAGACATGGCTGGAATGGGAAATGATCTCAGTTCAGTAGTACATGGTTGGAATGAGGTGTGAACTCCGTTAAGTAATGGACTTCGTCCATTATGATGGTCTTGGAAATGATACTTGTTTAATAGGAACTGATTTTCTACACTTATGTGTATGCCAAAAAATTGCATGTCTTCTGTAATGACTTTGGATATTACTTTCATTTATTCTTATGAAATTTTATGTTTTATACCATGTCATAATTTCAAGATCCTTAATATGTTGAATAAGATTTTCAAATGTTATATTCATATGTCCTATGATGATTATATGATTGATATCTCCCATGTTTACCATTACAAAGAATTTGAGAACACACTTTTGTATGTTTCTTTTCCCCATGTCATTAATATGGGTTTAAAATAAGATACGACAAAATGGGGTCTAGTTATGAAAAAATAAATGGGATTCAATAAAGATTTCTACTGACTATATTCTTATATATTCCTATCATGGATTTGTTATATTTTTTAATGAATAGTATTCTATTTGGAAGTAATACCAATGAATATAAAGTATGGGTTATTATAAGGAAAGTGATATATATCAATTTTCTCCCTAACTATTTGAGATAAACAACCATTCTGAATGGGAATTAATACAAATACACTTGATGTAATCTTCATAGAATGTCTATGCTTATCATCACATTGATGGATGATAAAAGGTGTGTTTGAAATATCAAATGTAAAATTCCTTCCTAGACAATTGATGTAGGATTTATGTAGAGAAAAACAATCCATACCTAAGATTACAACAAAATCAACCAAAAGAAGAATGAAAAGATTTGAAGGAAGTGTGTTACCACAAAATTCAACTGGAGAGGATTCTATACATGGGATGAAATCATCGTACCATTAAAGTTGTGCACTATTAATTCCACATCTAATCATTTCGGTCTAGTCTTGACACTCTTAGAATATTATTTATATATTAAAGAGTTGGTAGATCATTAATAAAATATGACATTTCTTAAATCTATATTTCATGGTTACTATACCTTTCAACACATTGTTATTGCACCCCTTGTTAGAAGTTGTGATTGCCTTATATTTCCCTTTTTCCCTTGGATTAAGTGGTTGTTGACTCTATCCATCATCACATATCCTTGGTTTTGGAACTAATTTGAATTATTTCCATTCTTCTTACACCTGATGCAATGAATCATGGGAGGCCCATTATGTTTGTCTTTTTCTCTATTATCATTGATATCTTACCATTTCCCATCACTCCAGTAATAAAATTTATAATGGATTTCCCTTCCACACATAGAAAATTTATAAGCCCCCTTAAGGAAATTTTATCCATGATTCTTCCCCCAATTATATCATAAATTAAATCTAACATCCCAAGTAAATAATGAATAATATATATTTTATCTATGTCTATTAATGAATTAGATAGTGTTTTAGAGGCTTAAAATGAAAATAAATCCAATCTTAAGCATGGAGTACACTAATATTTTTAAAAGATTGTTTTACTACCTTTGATGGAAAAAAATTTTTGAATCTATCTTTTGACAATTTTATAAACTATGTTTGTCAAAATAAACTTATTCTTTATGATTAGGACATCAAAATTTACTTTGTGTGAATTTTTGGTATTTTTCTGACAATGTTCATTTTTTAATGAATAGTGAAAAATACTGCATTTTACATCAAAACTGCTTTTTAATCTAATTTATCTATATGATTAGATTATCTTTTGAATTGGTTTTGAAGTGAAATTAGAATATATTTTTACCATTTAATCCAATGGTGGTCATTGGAATCAATTTCAATTTGAAATTGGACTTAAACAGGTGTCAATCTTTTAATACTTATTGTTTCATAAAAACACGCTATTTGTCATAACAGCGGTAATTAATTATTAAATTAATTAATGTGACTTATATGTTTTTAATTTTGTAAAATAGAATTTATTTTTGAATTCGGAATATAAAATATAGCTTAGGGTGAATTTTTGGTAATTTTCTGAAAAACTTCAATTTTTTATGAATAGTGAAACCACTAAGTGGTAGTTAAAGAAACTGATTTTTCGTTTAAATGAAACTTTGCCACTTTTGTGTTCTGAATTTCAAAAATCCGACATACATGGTTGTCATTAAGAATTAAAATGTGGTTCAATGTGATTAAAATAATTTTTTTGGTGAATAGTAACTTATTAAGTTTTTAATCGCGATTAGTGGTAATTAGGGTAGTTTAAGGTAAAAATAATGCTTTAATAATATGGAATGACCTAGACACATGTCCTAACCTTATTGGATGTGTCATGGCCGACCACTAAAAGCCATGGGTCAACTTGGGGACCCCATGGATCCACTTTGTTTGGGAAATGACATAAATAACTTTTTATTTAATGTTAAAGTAAAAATGACACAAACATGAGTTATTTTACTAAAACAATTTTTATATGGGGTTATACAAGTCATATTGTTGACTATAAATATTTATTGGAAAGATAAAAAGATTTCCTACATCATAGTATTTTTTTAATAATTTTTTGACATTAAATAAATAAATGTATTTATGACATCATAATGATGTAGCGATTACCTCATTAATAAAGGATTTAAATAAAATGAAAAGATAATGTACAATCTATGACCTACACATGTCCAAAACCTATTGGATGGGTGGATTTAGAACCCTTATCACCTTACCCTCGAATTATATCAATTTGGGACCTTTTTAATCTGAAACGCTTTTTAAAATAAAGTAACTTATCTTTACTTTCCAAGAGTGCCCCTCCTCTCCTCTTATAAAAGGCCCCCACCTCTACCACATTTCACACACTCCTCAAGCCTTTAGCTCAGCCATCCCCTGCCCATTTACTCTCTCCAATTCCCTCTCTTACTCCTTGAAGCCTCACTTTGTGCAGAATTCTTCCCAAGGAAGCTTTTGAGCTCAAACCAAAGGAAGTTACCCGATTTTAAGGTAATGTCTTCTTTTGAGTCCTTTTGATTTATTTTCCTTCTCCAACCCCCTAAACTCTTTTTATTCTCTTATTTTGCAACAACTCCAGTATCCTCAATATACTAGGATGTTTTTATAAGAAGTATTCAAGCTACACTTACACACACCTACATCTAATGGTTAAAGAACATACGGTTTCCGTGGATGGTGAATTTATGCCTCCCGAAACGATGATTGTTCAACATTCCTTTAACACCTTCAAAGGTGGCCATTAAGATGTCACTATATTTATATATTATATATAATATGTTTATGTTTTCCTTAAGCTTCTGTTTTTTTCCATTTTGGGCATAACTTTATGGTTTCCATTACGGGTTAACGCGATATCTTCATTTAATGAAGTGCAGACTACCGCCCCCTCAAAGTGATTTGATTCGTTAAATACCATATGTGGGACATATAAAGGATGGAACTATGATATTATATATGATATTATTCTAGAATTATAATATACCTTTATATCATTATGATTCCATTCTATAAAATACGAAGTAGAAATGAAAGTAGCGTTCATGCGTACGTACGGCTTACCGTCTCCATGAACGGTGCATTTCATTTCTTACCTCTAAATGATTATGTAATATTATAAATGCATGCATGTACTGGATATATATGACATATATGATATCTACATCATTAATACCATTCTGGATATAATGGATACATGACCAACTTGTAATTATAAAGGGATTATTTTTGACTCAAGTACCAATGATCGTTAAAACGACCGTTATTAACTTAAATAATTACATAGTGTTCATGACATGGAAATAAGTGATATAAAAGGAATAATGAACTTGATAATGGTTTTTAAACAAGTATAAATTAACTCAAGTTTATTATTTAGGATATTAAATAATGACCAAGTCAAGTCGGACCCGAGGTATGGGACTTCGTCTCAATCTCCTTTCCTTGAGGCATATTTTATTTTATACACAACTTTCTTTTATACGGTGTATAAACCCCTTTTACTTTTACGTTTATTCAAAAGGAATCTTTTTTATACGAAGCATTTACTAAACGGAAAAAGGGAATGTTTTTGTCGTACGTATGCGGTGACAACGACTTCTCTGCCACCGTGACCGTTATTTGAGTTTCGGCTTCCTCTACAAGCCATACCTTTTTTTAAAGAAAAATAAATACCATGTTTTACTTTTATTTTATTTTGGTATTGAAAATGGTTTTCATAATGTTTTTATATCAATGTGTTTTATTGATATCTTGTTATTGAAAGGCGGAAATGTTATGTTTCCTTTATGCATGTTTTATGTGATACGATTATATTGAGGTTCTTGGGCATTATTATGAAGACGGTTGGTTCTGTGATAAACTAAAGGCGGGTGAGCCCGATATAGCTCTCCAATGCATTAGGTAACATGAAGGAGTGAAACGTTAAGGTTTCTCCGAGGAGATTTAGGGAATATACTGTGATGGGTATTCCAAACGTAACCAAGAGGGTTACTCCCTACGTAAGAATGTTATGAATGCCTCAAGTTACCTTTATGTCTTATGATTTCTATGATTTACTCATGATTTGATGAGGTATGTTAAAGTGCTTATATTTTATGGGTAAAGTATGATTTCATTCTTATGTATATATGTACCCATGTTTCCTTTCCATGTTTTATAACCCATACTGAGCTTTTTATGCTCATCCCATTTTTTTTTTGAAATGATTTTCACAGGTCAAGGTAAAGTTACATGATATGATGATAGTGTCAAGGAAGTGTCAAGAAAGAATCCATGTTTTATTTTAAATGTGTTTCCGTTGATGGGAATGAAGAATACTATCTTTATGTAACCACTTTGTTTATATGTGTAATGTAGTGAAAGTTTTATGATCTAATTCTCTAAAACTCTAAACCCGAAAAGATCCTCAATGTGTAATCTTGTAATAACTTAAGATTAAGTAAGGTTTAAGGCGGGGGCCTTATAGTTGGTATCAAAGGTCGGTTTAGATAACTTTAGGAGATAGAATTTTATTAGATGATTATCCAAAAAAAATTGAAATGATATAGAATTTGAAGATTACCATGTTGCTTCATCTAAGACATGTTTTTTCAGGATGGTTTTCCGCAGAGGAAACAGGGAAGCAGTGCTAGGAAGGCATACAGAAGGAAATAACCTTCCAAATCAGCATCCTGAGATGGTCGGAATTGGAACTGAACAGTTTGTTGCAGTGATGGCATAGTTGACTCAGGCTATAAATGGTGGTGGTATCCATGCACGAGATCAGCCAGATCAACCGCAGAGGAACATGTCAGTGGTGGAACATTTCATTAGGCAACATCCCCCATCGTTCAGAGTATCATCTGACCCTGTGTTAGCAGAAGGGTGGATTAAAGCATTGGAGAAGATTTTCGATGTCATGGGGTGTTTAGACAATCAAAAGGTTAGTCTTGCTATTTACTGTTTGGAGGGTGAGGCAGATCAGTGGTGGTCGATGGTTAAAAATATCAGGGACGCTAATGAGATTGATGCTCTCGACTAAGATGAATTCAATGGTATGTTTCTTGAGAAGTATTTTCCTAAGGCTGTTCGACTTAGGATGGAAAATCAATTCTTGGAATTGAGGTAAGAGGAAGACTCAGTGGCTACCTATGAAGAAAGGTTCACTCGATTGGCAAGGTATGCTCCAAATTTTATCTGAGACCTTGATAGTAAAATCAATAATTTTTACTCAGGATTAAAGCCAAAATATCGAAGGGCATTAGCTTCTCATGAGTTTAAAAGTTATGAAAATCTTGTTCGATGTGTTGAGAAGGTGGAAATGGAGTTTTCCGATGACCAAGTGTTCTATAACAACCAGCAGAAGAAGAGACCGAGGTGGCAGGAGAAAGGTAAGAATCCATTAAAAAAATCTGATGGTAAGAAAACTAAGTTTCCATTTTGTGATAAATGTGGAAAAAGGCATGCTGGGGAATGTCTTCTGAATTCTGGAAAGTGCTACCGATGTGGTAAGATGGGACATAAGGCTCGTGATTGCACTGAAAAGGATCAAGGTGAAGGTAAGACCAAATTTGATTTACAGTTAGTGAAATGTTATAAGTGCAATGAGATGCGTCACTATGCAAACGAGTGTCCGAAAAAGAGCTTGAGTGATGGGAAGCAGTTAGACTACAAGCAGAAAGGGGTGGTGAAATCCTTTGCAACTACTTCAGCAGATGTCGGGCCATCAAATGAAGTTGTATCAGGTACTTTGTTTGTTTTTTCATATTATGCCAGTGTGTTGTTTGATTCGGGGTCTACACATTCTTTCATCTCTGAAACCTTTTCTAGTAAAATGGGAATACCATCTCAAGAAATGACTCCTGAACTTTTGGTAAAAACACCTGGGGGAAATGTTGAGGAAAAATGAATTTATAAAAATCTTCCTATCCTTATCTGTGGAAAGGACCTACTTGCAAACCTTATTGTTCTACCTCTAGTAGAGTTTGATGTTATCCTGGGTATGGATTGGCTCTCTATTTACCATGCTAAGATTTACTGTAGAGCTAAAGAAGTTTCTTTTCAGAAAGACATTCAGTTTGTGTACAAGAATGAACCCTTACTGTTGATAACTTATCAAGAGGCCGAGAAACTTGTAAAAGATGGAAATGAATGTTACCTTGCACACATCGTTGAAAATAAAGGAACTGTTCAGATTAATCATGTGCCAGTGGTAAATGAGTATCCTGATGTTTTTCCTGATGAGTTGCCTGGAATAATACCAGATCGAGAAGTTGAGTTTACTGTTGACTTAGTTCCTGATGCTAAGACAATTTCAAAACCTCCTTATCGAGTGGCTCAAATTGAACTTTTAGAGTTGAAGGAGAAATTGCAAGATTTATTAGAGAAAGGTTTCATTCGACCTAGCACATCACCATGGGGTGCTCCTATTTTATTTGTTAAAAAGAAAGATGGTTCTATGAGACTTTGCATTGATTATAGAGCCTTGAATAATATCACTGTTAAGAACAAATATCCTTTGCCTCATATCGATGATTTGTTTGATCAGCTCCAGGGAGCTCAGTTTTTTTCAAAGATTGACTTGAGATCGGGGTACCATCAGCTGAAGGTAAAGGAGGCAGATATTCCGAAGACCGCGTTCTGTACGAGATATGGCCATTATGAATTTGTAGTAATGACTTTTCGGATAACCAATGCACCTGCTGTATTCATGGACTTAATGAATAGAATTTTCCATGAGTTCATGGATAAGTTTGTGGTGGTTTTCATTGATGATATTCTGGTTTTTTCTAAAAGTAAAGAGGAGCATGAAACACATTTAAGGGTTATCTTGCAAACCTTAAAAGAAAAAAAACTGTATGGAAAATTCAGCAAGTGTGGGTTTTGGTTGCAGAAAATTTCTTTCCTTGGTCATATTGTTTCTAAAGATAGAATAACTGTTGATCCTGCAAAAACAAAAGTTGTGGATGACTAGCCAAGACCCACAAATGTAACCGAGATTCGTAGATTCCTTGGTTTGGCAGGCTATTACCGAAGGTTTGTTAGAAATTTTTCACGATTATCTAGTCCAATGACTAAGCTAACTCGGAAGGGTGATAAGTTTATCTGGACAAAAGAATGTGATGATTTTTTTCAAGAATTGAAAAGAAGATTGGTGAATGCTCCAGTTTTGGCACTACCTTCCAGGAAGGGTGAGTTTGTTATATACAGTGATTCTTCATTGAAAGGACTTGGTTGCGTCCTAATGAAGAATGATCAGGTAATTGCTTATGCTTCACGACAGTTGAAAACTCATGAGGTAAATTACCCTACACATGATTTGGAATTAGCTGCTGTTGTTTTCGCTTTAAAATTTTGGAGGCATCATTTGTATGGAGTAAAGTGTGAAATATATACCGATCACAAAAGTTTAAAGTATATATTCACTCAGAAAGAGTTAAACATGAGACAGAGGAGATGGCTGGAATTAATAAAGGATTATGATTGTATAATTCATTACCATCCGGGAAAAGCAAATAAAGTGGCTGATTCTTTGAGTCGAAAAAGTAATGCTTCATTAGCAATGTTGCATTTGGAACGTGATCCTTTGGTTAAGGATTTGATGAACTTTTGCATAGAAGTTGTTGGTGCAGGAAGTCCTTCTGTTTTGTTTCAGGTATCAGTGAGATCTTCTCTATTAGACAGAATCAAGCAAGCACAGAAGCAAGACAGTGAGTTGCAGAAAAAGGTAGAGCTGGTTCAGAAAGGTAAGTTGCCTGAATTCAACATTGATAATGATTGTGTTTTGAGATTTCGGAAGAGATTGTGTGTGCCTTGTGATTCACAGTTGAAGAGAGATTAGTTATGTGAAGCTCATAGTTCTCCGTTTTCAGTTCATCCGGGCAGTACTAAGATGTATAGAGATCTGCGGGAGTATTACTGGTGGGATGGAATGAAAAGAGATATTGCTGATTTTACTGTGAAGTGTTTGACATGTCAGCAGGTTAAAGCAGAGCGGCAGTTACCAAAAGGGATTCTTCAGCCTTTACCAGTGCCAGAGTGGAAATGGGAGAATATATCCATGGACTTTGTTGTGTTATTACTGAAGACATATCGAGGTAATAATGCAATCTGGGTTATTGTTGATCGCTTGACCAAATCTGCTCATTTCCTTTCTATACGAGATACTTTCTCTCTTGATCAACTTTCTCGTCTGTATCTTAAAGAGATAGTCAGGTTACATGGAGTTCCTCTCTCCATTTTATCAGATCGTGATCCCAGGTTTACTTCTAACTTTTGGAAAGGCCTTCAGAAGTCGATGGGTACTGAATTAAATTTTAGTACAGCTTGTCATCCTCAATCAGATGGGCAGTCAGAACGAACAATTCAGACCTTGGAGGATATTCTAGGAGCTTGTTCGATGGATTATCAGGGAAGTTGGGACCAACATCTTTCTTTGGTTGAATTTTCATATAATAACAGTTTTCATTCCAGTATACAGATTGAACCATTTGATGCGTTATATGGGAAGCGGTGTCGAACTCCAGTTTTATGGGATGAAGTGGGTGAAAGGAAGTTGATGGGACTAGAAATGGTAGAAGATTTGGTAGAAAAAGTTCAGCTGATTCAGAAGCACATGAGAACAGCTCAGAGTAGGAAGAAGAGTTATGCAGACAACAGGAGGAAGGATCTATCCTTTGAGGTAGGTGATCATGTTTTTCTCAAAGTATCACCATGGAAAAGTGTGATGCGATTTGATAAGAAAGGAAAGCTGAGTCCAAGGTTCATTGGACCCTATGAAATTCTGGAGAGAGTTGGATTAGTTGCTTACCGAGTGGCTTTACCTCCGAGTTTATCTCAGGTACACAATGGTTTTCATGTTTCAATGTTAAGGAAGTACATGCCAGATCTATCTCATGTTTTGAGTCCAGAGGTAGTTCAGCTGGAAGAGAACCTATCTTATGAGGAACAACCGGTCCAGATTCTTGACCAAAGGGAGCAAGTGTTACAAAATAAGGTGATTCACCAGGTAAAGGTTTTGTGGAAAAACCACATGATGGAAGAGGCAACATGGGAATCTGAAAATGCAATGAGGGATAAGTACCCCCCATTTATTCAATAAGTAAACAAATTACGGGGACGCAATTTTCTAAAGGGGGGAAGGATGTAACATCCCAAGTATGTAATGAATAATAGATATTTTATCTATGTCTATTAATTAATTACATAGTGTTTTAGAGGCTTAAAATGAAAATAAATCCAATCTTAAGCATGGAATACACTAATATTTTTAAAAGATTGTTTTACTGCCTTTGATGGAAAAACATTTTTGAATCTATCTTTTGACAATTTTATAAACTATTTTTTTCAAAATAAACTTATGCTTTATGATTGGGACATCAAAATTTACTTTGTGTGAATTTTTGGTATTTTTCTGACAATGTTCATTTTTTAATGAATAGTGAAAAATACTACATTTTACATCAAAACTGCTTTTTAATCTAATTTATTTATATGATTAGATTACCTTTTGAATTGGTTTTGAAGTGAAATTAGAATATATTTTTACCATTTAATCCAATGGTGGTCATTGGAATCAATTTCAATTTGAAATTGGACTTAAACTGGTGTCAATATTTTGATACTTATTGTTTCATAAAAACACGCTATTTGTCATAACAGCGGGAATTAATTATTAAATTAATTAATGTGACTTATATTTTTTGAATTTTGTAAAATAGACTTCATTTTTGAATTCGGAATATCAAATATAGCTTAGGGTGAATTTTTGGTAATTTTCTGAAAAACTTCAATTTTTTTATGAATAGTGAAACCACTAAGTGGTAGTTAAAGAAACTGATTTTTCATTTAAATGAAACTTTGCCACTTTTGTGTTCTGAATTTCAAAAATCCGACATACATGGTTGTCATTAAGAAGTAAAATGTGGTTCAATGAGATTAAAATAATTTTTTGGTGAATAGTAACTTATTAAGTTTTTAATCGTGATTTGTGGTAATTAGGGTAGTTTAAGGTAAAAATAATTATTTAATAATATGGAATGACCTAGAAACATGTCCTAACCTTATTGGATGTGTCATGGCCGACCAATACAAGCCATGTTTCAACTTGGGGACCCCATGGAGCCACTTTGGTTGGGAAATGACATAAATAACTTTTTATTTAATGTTAAAGTAAAAATGAAACAAACATTAGTTATTTTACTAAAACAATTTTTTTATGGGTTTATACAAGTCAGATTTTTGACTATAAATATTCATTGGAAATATAAAAAGATTTACTACATCATAGTATTTTTTTAATAATTGTTTTACATTAAATAAATAAATTTATTTATGACATCATAATGATGTAGAGATTACCTCATTAATAAAGGATTTAAATAAAATGAAAATATAATGTAAAATATATGACCTAAACATGTCCAAAACCTATTGGATGGGTGGATTTCGAACCCTTATCACCTTACCCTCGAATTATATCAATGTGGGACCTTTTGAATCCGAAACTCTTTTTAAAATAATGTAACTTATCTTTACTTTCCAAGAGTGCCCCTCCTCTCCTCTTATAAAAGGCCCCCACCTCTACCTCATTTCACACACTCCTCAAGCCTTTGGCTCGGCCATACCCTTCCCATTTCCTCTCTCCACTTCCCTATATTACTCCTTGAAGCCTCACTTTGGGCAGAAGTCTTCCCAAAGAATCCTTTGAGCTCAAACCAAAGGAAGTTACCCGATTTTAAGGTAATGTATTCTTTTGAGTCCTTTTGATTTATTTTGCTTCTCCAACCCCCTAAACTCTTTTTATTCTCTTATTTTGTAACACCTCCAGTATCCTCAATATACTAGGATGTTGTTATAATATGTATTCAAGCTACACTTACACACACCTACATATAATGGTTAATGAACATACAGTTTCCGTGGATGGTGCATTTATGCCTCCCGAAACGATGATTGTTCAACATTCCTTTAACACCTTCAAAGGTGGCCATTAAGATGTCACTATATTTATATATGATATATAATATGTTTATTTTTTCCTTAGGCTTCTGTTTTTCTCCATTTTGGGCATACCTTTATGGTTTCCATTATGGGTAAACGCGATATCTTCATTTAAGGAAGTGCGGACTACCGCCCCCTCAAAGTGATTTGATTCGTTAAATACCATATGTGGGACGTATAAAGGATGGAACTATGATATTATATATGATATTATACTGGAATTATAATATACCATTATATCATTATGATTCCATTCTATAAAATACGAAATAGAAATGAAAGTAGCGTTCATGCGTACGTACGGCTTACCGTCTCCATGAACGGTGCATTTCATTTATTACCTCTAAATGATTATGTAATATTATAAATGCATGCATGTACTGGATATATATGACATATATGATATCTAAATCATGAATACCATTCTGGATATAATGGATACATGACCAACTTGTAATTATAAAGGGATTATTTTTTACTCAAGTACCAATGATCGTTAAAATGATTGTTATTAACTTAAATAATTACATAGAGTTCATGACATGGAAATAAGTGATATAAAAGGAATAATGAACTTGAAAAAGGTTCTTAAACAAGTAGAAATTAACTCAAGTTTATTATTCATGATATTAAAGAACGACCGAGTCAAGTCGGACCCGAGGTATGGGACTTCGTCTCAATCTCCTTTCATTGAGGCATATTTTGTTTTATACCCAACTTTCTTTTATATGGTGTATAAACCCCTTTGACTTTTACGTTTATTCAAAAGGAATCTTTTTTATATAAAGCATTTACTAAATGACAAAAGGGAATGTTTTTGTCATACGTATGCGGTGACAATGACTTCTCTGCCACCGTGACCGTTATTTGAGTTCTGGCTTCCTCTACAAGCCATACCTTTTTTTAAAAGAAAAATAAATACCATGTTTTACTTTTCTTTTATTTTGGTATTGAAAATGGTTTTCATAATGTTTTTATATCAATTTTTTTTATTGATATCTTGTGATTGAAATGTGGAAATGTTATGTTTCCTTTATGCATGTTTTATGTGATACGATTATGTTGAGGTTCTTGGGAATTATTATGAAGACGGTTGGTTCCATGATAAACTAAGGGCGGGTGAGCCCGATATAGCTCTCCAATGCATTGGGTAATGTGAAGGGGTGAAACGTTAAGGTTTCTCCGAAGAGATTTAGGGAATATACTGTGATGGGTATTCCAAACGTAACTAAGAGGGTTACTCCCTACGTAAGAATGTTATGAATGCCTCAAGTTACCTTTATGTCTTATGATTTCTATGATTTACTCATGATTTGATGAGGTATGTTAATGTTCTTATATTTTATGGTTGATGTATGATTTCATTCTTATGTATATATGTAACCATGTTTCCTTTCCATGTTTTATAACCCATACTGAGCTTTTTATGCTCATCCAAACTTTTTTTGAAATGATTTTTACAGGTCAAGGGAAAGGTACATGATATTATGATAGTGTCAAGAAAGAATCCATGTTTTATTTTAAATGTGTTTCTGTTGAAGGGAATGATGAATACTATATTTATGTAACTACTTTGTTTATATGTGTAATGTAATGAATGTTTTACGGTCTAATCCTCTAAAACTCTAAACCCGAAAAGATCTTCAATGTGTAATCTTGTAATAACTCAAGATTAAGTAAGGTTTAAGGCGGGGGCCTTATATTAAATCTCATATTATTCTCTACATGGTTATTACATTTTCCTTTAATATATATCTCCCTTTTCTTTTCAAAACCATGGGATTGATACGTCACTCCAACCTCCATTTAAAACTTTATTGCACAACAGAAAATCACTTCATAGCAACTACAATATCATACAGCCAAGACACTTATGATAGTTGGATTTAATCCACTTAAAACCTATCAAATATATCTTTAGGTAGGATAATAATTCCTAAATAATACCTCACAAGTCTCTTGAAATTAGCCTTGTTGGTTCCAACAGATTCATCATCAATTTTCTTTAACTAAATGAACTATATCTCCATTTTGGAACAAATAATCCAATGAATGTATTTATTAAAAAATATTTTTCGTGAACTCATCCCAATAAATATATTCAATCCCATAATACTTCCTCATATTCTTTATTAGAGTCCATCACTGGTATCCTTCACCATTTAACACTAAAAAAGCCAGAATGACATTCTCATGCTCAGAACACTGGATAATGGAGAATATACATTCTGTAGTATTGATCCATTATTTAGAAGCAAGTGGATCAGAAGAACCTCTGAAAGAAGGTGGAAATTTATTCCTAAAAGACTCAATAGAATGTTTATCCCTCTTATTCTCAAATGTAATTCCACCATGATTCAAATATATAGAAATTTTGGTGATCCTAGAATTGAATTATTTCATTATATCTTCCATAGAATCTGGTTTCTCATGATTAAAATCTCTCTGTTATCCATATTAATCACCATTAATGTGGTTCCTTCAGGATCTAGGATTTGACTAAATCCAAAATCATAGAGTAAGAAATAGTTATCATAATTAGGAACTATATAATCATTAATAGTCACTTATAGTATGTCTAAATTATGACACCTTTCTTAATAAATGACACCTTATTTTTATCCTAGTTTATTCATAGAAACTAATATTTAAAACCTTCATGATAGTTAATGATGATTTTGTTAATTCCCAAATCATATCCCTCAAGAGTTTCAAACATGCTGTGCAAAAAGGCATGTTTTCATGCACCAGATTTCACCGATCTAGGCCCAAAACATAATATTGGAGTTGTTTTCGATAGGTAAATTTGTTCCAAATCCATATCCACTTGTAGTATCCATAATGCGACGTATTTATTGGAAACCACTCACTCTATCCTTTAAAAACATTCTAGGATATTTTCCTATACATTTTTACATCCTTAGACTTATCCCCAGATATGTCTTTATGGGTATCAATATAGGTTTTTTCATAATAGATTACAAGTTATAACTAAAAAATTAGGTAATACCAACTATAATTACCCTCTATTTTCACACATTATCTTTACATATCATTTGAATAATACTTAAAACATTATACAAATAGATTCCCAAATAGCATACTAGTATCGTGCCTCTGGAAACATGAAAACATAAACACTGGTACATAAATGAGCTACATCATCTTCCATTATGCTCTTCTTGAATAGCACCCTTTTTTGCCACATCAAACATAATACATATATTCATAACCTGGGGAAGGAAACATAGGAAGGGGTGAAGTCATATACTCAATAACCATAAGCAATAGAGACCTGAAAGCAAAATCATGATCATAAGGTTATGATAAGATGATCGAGAAAATAGAATATTGTACCCCACAAATCAAATATCATAAACATGAATCAGTACATAAATAATGGCAGTTCATAAGAGATGAATCATAATGAAATAAAGAACATAATACATGAAATCATTACATAGTAATATAATGTGGAATTATGAAATACGCATAAAAATATAATATGACTTCCATAATATCCAATACATCACTACTGAGGCCATCTTGGTAGTATTGATTTAATCTCCATACCATTTTGGTAGTCATGGTTCACTCCCATGGCCATCTTGGTATTCAAGGTTCATTCACAAGACTGTCTCAGTCAATCTCATGAGATAACAATTTTTAACTGATGCATTGGAGGGATATATAGTTCCCACCAATATTATAATAAAATCATATATACATGTTCAAAAATATCCTAAATATTCATATCATAACACCTAAAATTAAACAACTATTAAAAACATGTTATCAAGCCATAAATAGTGTAAAAAATACAGGTTTCTTAATCATTTCATCATAAACATAACCCGTGAAAATAATTAGGTTTCAAAAGCATATATCTGTGAAGGAGAAACAAGTTTCATTATCATCATTCCATAAAAACATAATCCACTCAGATAAATAATATGAATGAAATCATTGAATAATATCACCATAAAGGAATGAGTAACACTAATGGATGTTATCATAGATGGGAAATAATTTTAAAAGATCTTATAAAAACATTTATTAAGGAAAATATAATTTATAAACTGAAAAAAAAATCAAAGCATTAAAACTATTTTCAAAACTATATTCATTGAAAATAAATTTTAAATATTATAAATGAGGCATTGATAACCATAAATCATTTTAAAAAACTTTTTCCCTAGAAAATGAAAATCAATGATCTTTTTAAAACAATTTTTGGAAAAAAATTCAAAACATGGTTTTTGAATACAATAGATTTCCCACCGAAGAGAGAGATTGTCATATTTTAATGAAAATGTTATCTTAAGTACGAAGGAGTTAAAAATGATACTAATAAAAGATGATATAATTAGTAATCATATGTTAGAAAATTTCTTTATTTTTTATAAGATGTGGATCATGATATCTCATTAATTGAAAAGTAATCATAAACAATATTTAAAAGCAATTAGATTTTTTCAATAAAATCCTATTACTTGGTAACGTAGATACTCTCCATGTATGAAAAAGAAGATACATGAATCTTAAAATATCATGAAAATAAGTATATTCATGATATAACATGTTAAATTGAAGTATATACCCCTTTAAAAAGAGTTTTCATGCATAATAAAACATGATACTCAAGGAAGGCCAAATGAGGGAAAACTATTTTACCAATTTGGTATCTTTTGAATGTTAAAACCAATGAAATAAATATAATTAAATAGATATGGGAATAATAATAAATTTAATAATAATATAAATTTAATACATTTAGGTTAGTACAAACACCACCCAAAATAAGTGAGTGGTTATTAAGCCATGTATCTCACAGAAATAAAAGTGAGATGAAATTCCCTTAACTTGTGTCCCGAATCTCATCATACCTATTCAAACCACCTGTAAAATAAATATAAATTTACTGAAAATATTCTAAAAACCATATTCTTATATATAATACCATATATTATTTTATCATGACCTTATATTACCCTCTTGTTAACAATCCTATGTTAAAGTTTCACTTCAGGTAATATACTCTTTGTTCTTCATGCGTGTCTTAATTTATTAGATCATTGGTCCTTATACTTATATAAATATTTCTAAAATTTAACCCATTATATAAATATTATAAAAAATAAGTATATTTTTATTATAATTATTACCAAATATATAATCCGGAAATGGAATACACTGTTCTTGGAGATGGTAATTCGTACATACTTATGAAATTTGTTTCGGTTTAATGGCCGTATTAAATGAAATTAAGTAAATGAAATTTTATCTATATATATATATAATTATTATATTAAAATTATTATATAATATATATCATACAATTTAACTAAACACGTCCTTAATACATTCCATATAGTGTGTGAATAAATCACTTTGTTTTAAGGGGGTGGTAGTCCACACTTCCATAAAAGAATGAATCATATTTACAAAAAATGTAAAATATAAAGATATATGTTGAAAAAGGTTTACATAATATTAAATAATAATAAATATAATATATAAAATTTATAAATATATTTTACATCATAATATCCACCATGAGGGGTGTTAATGAAAGATAAACAATCATTTTTTAGTGAGGTGATAGTTCGTTGCACACGTAAATAGTATGTTTGTTGGCCAGTAGGTAGAGGTGTGTAAGAGTGTAAAAATAAACCATAGCATAAAAAGTCCAATTATATTTATTATATTTTTAATATTATAAAATCATGGATTAAAAAGAGTGGGGGTATGGGAAAAGAAAATAAAATAAAGGATCATGAAAGAGGATATTCCCTCTTAATCGGGTAACTCCTTTTAGTTTCTGCCAAAAGGCTTACTTGGATTGTTTTCATCCCAAGGGGATGATTCATGGAGTAAGGGAAGGATCATTGGATGTTAATTAGGAAGAAACTGTTCAAACCTATGTGGTTTTAACGGTGTGAAAAATGTGTAGAGTTCATTCCTTTTATGGTGGAGGGGGAGTGGTAATCTTGTAATATTTTGGAAAAGGGAAACAACTCCCATCATTTTAGTATCATGTCGATCCAATAATTATATTAATTATATGAAATTGATTATAGAGTTTAATATTTCCATCCAATGGATCTTTTATAAGTTTCTAAGTTGCGTTGGGTCTTATATTTAATGTTTAGTACTTAGTTAAGCTTAATTTTACATTAATTGATGTAATTAATTTTAATTACATTCACTAATATTTTTTGGAAAAAAACTAAGTTGACCTTATTATAAATTATGAATTTTTTGGATTATAAATATTTAATCCATTATTCCAAATTACAATCACATAATTGGTTGGAATTAATTTAAAATTAATTCTACTGATGGTACGACACTACAGGGTTTTATTATAAAAACTGATCAAAAGTTGACTAGGTATTTTATATCCAGATTGAGTGTGAAAATATTTAAAAAGACCTAAATTGGATAAATTAAAAAAATTACGAATTAAAAGTTAAATAATTTTAACATATATTTTAACCATGTAAATTAATTATATGAAAAATAACTTTTGAATTAAAAGTCATTATTTTTAACTATTCATCCGAAAAAATAATGTTTCTCGAAAAAATCCAAAACAATTCCCTAAAATGATTTCAAAATTCCAAATTAAAAAAAACTAGTTTTATGTTATATAAATCACTTTATAAATGTATCAACAATTAATTTTATTATTTCTCATAGGATATTAAAAGTATTTCATTGGAGAAAATATTATTTTTAAACATATAAGTACTTTACCTAAAATTAAAACCTTAATTATCATTATTATATATATATATATATATATATAATATAATAAATTTGTGAACTATAGTTATTACTATTCATGTAACTATGTTTAATTTCCATGATATAATTATCTTATTTAAATTATTATAATAATAAAATGATGTTTTATAGAAACATCGGTGTTGCGTGTAATGTCCGCCAAGTCGGTGTTGCATGTAACATATGAAACTTTTATGTTCCATGTAACATATTCCATGTCAATTTACCAAGTAATTTATGCTTAGTGGGTTCCATCTTAAATGATTTTTTTAATTAGTGCATCATAATACATATATAAACATTTAATTTATTCAATAAAAAAAGTTCCATAAAAACATGGGGTGTTACATGAACATCCTAAGATATAGTAAAGAAAAGATTATTTTTACCAAAAAATAAATCTCAATCAAGATAATATAAAGTTGATATAAATCATGAACATATACTCATAGGGGTAAAAAATTTGAATGTTTATGATTAGGTATTAACTTGATCATCATCAATTCATGTAGAGTGCGTTTAATATTTCACACCTAGATAAACACTCTTGGGATATATGATTTGGTTAATTCACATTTTCTTTTGGAAACATTCTAAAGGATTTAAATAAATTATGGCCATGTGTGACCAATAGTAAACCTAAAGTGTCATTTATTAAAAATAATGTTTCGTGGTTTATATATCCTTCGAATGATTTTTTTGGATTATATAGTTTCTCATGGTTATTATTGTTGCATAAAATATTCTTTTTAGTTATATTCAAAGGATAAACCCATAAAGATTCATGTTTACTCTAAATGTGATAGATAATATAATTATTTTTCTCCTATGAAGAAGAATTTAAGTTATCTTTAATGAAAAATAATGTTTCTATTGTTACATAAGATTCTCAAGTCCCAAAACATGTTGAGAATCCAAATAAGAAAAGAGGGTATTAATGTTCTATTGAGTCCCTCATGATTAAAAAACCACCTTTTTTCATTGGGTATGTTAATCCACTAATTCCTATGTAATGTATCAGTACCACTAAAAAATTTCCATTCTTGAGTTCTCATAGAATGAAATAGTTATTTTTATAGTTTTTATTTTAGAATATAATGTATAGAAATGGTGGTCTCTAATCCTGAACATGAGGAAATATGAATAAATTTACTCTATAGAGTGGGATGAGTTTGTAAGTTTATTTTAAAAAATTACATTACTGAAATTCTTTCTACAAAAAATGATAGGTAATTCTATGACCTTAATTAGATGGATAATGAAACTATTGGTACCTATGAGGTAAATTTGACATGACTTGTGAGGTATGTTTCTGGTATTATCATCTAATGTAAAGGAAATTTTGATTGATTCTTTTGTGGATTAGAACCATGTATCAAAAGGGTTTTATTCATAATAAATTTAAATAACTATAAATAAATTGTTTTATGTTCTCTCTTGGTCAAAAGGGAGGTCAAATTCACCCATCAATTAGATGGTTTTTATTTGAAAAAGGGATGTAATTTAAATAAAATTTTAAAAATAAAAACTATGGAGGGAAGAATATGATTCTACCATTTGGATATAAGTGTGGAATCATAAATAAGGGAAATTTTATAAGGGGATCATCAAATTCGTTAACAATGGAAATAATTTTTATTGTTAAAGAAATTTTTGAAGTGAGATAAATATGTTAATTAATAATTTAAATTAATATAAATATCCATATAATGTTCGTACAACACTCTTATGTTTCAAATGAAAGGAGTATGACCATTATAAAAACAAATGATTGACTCTAATGGTTAATCGTGATTATTGATATTAGAAACTATTTAATCCCAATTATAAGAGGAAATATCATCTGATCCCTATTTTCTAAGTAGATTATGATAATGATGTAGTGAAAGGTACACTTATAATCCACTCAAGATATTATAATATCTTATTTAATTCTAGTTCTACTAACTCTTTCAAATATGAATTATTTTATAAGGGTATCACGTTACCACCTCAATGATTATATTTTTAATTAGCAGTTAAACATTTTAGTGGTATGATGATCTTATATCAAGTCTATCATTGTTCTCCTATTGTTGTTTTTGGGAATGTGTTTCTTAAAAATATATTTATTCTACCTGTAATTGAATTTGATGTTATTTTGATAATGGATTGGATCCCTTTGGTCAGATATCATTTTAATTGAGGGGAAATTGATGTCACATTTTATATAAATAACCATCATGTGATCTTCTATCGGTTTAAAGATAAATATGATCTTCTAGTAGAATTTATATCCATTATATGTGTGTTTATTCTTATTCAAATTGATAAATTATCCTAAATGGTTGGGGAGAAACTTTACATTGAATATATGATCATTTTATAAGATTTTGTTGATTCCATCCCAGAAGAGTTTCCTTATCTTCATTTGAATCATGAAGATGAAATTCCCATAGAACATATACCTAGTTTTACACTTTTATCAAAGACTCTATATTGAATTGTACGGATTGAGTTACAGGAATTAAAGAAGAAACACTAGGATAATCTTGATAAGGGATTCATTTTTTCAAGTGAATCAACATGGGGTAAACCTATGATTTTTATTAGAAGAAATATGGATTGACATAAATTGCTCTTTATTATTAAGAACTTAACAAGATCAAAATAATGAATAATTAACATCTACTCTATATTGATGATTTTTTTGGTCAATTTTGAAGATCTCAAAATTTTTCAATGATGGATAATTAATCTTCATACTGTCAATTGATTTTAAAAATTGAATACATTCACACGACAACCCACAATTAAAATTATGGACATTGTGAATTTATATTGATTCCACGTTTTCAAAGTAATTCTTTCACTATCTTCATAGAATTGATGAATATAAACTTTATATATAACCTCAATTAGTTTCTAGAAGTATTTAAATAATATATTATTATAAATTCCTAGAGAAATGAATAACATAAAGATATCTTAATGATTATGATGAAGAACATAAGGAACGATAATATTTATGAAAAAATTACCTACTGTCAATTTCTCTGAGAGAAAGTTTCATTTTTGAGTCATATAATCTTAGGAATCTGAATATAAGCGGATCCATCTAAGGAAACAGTTAATTAACATTGGATCAAACCAACCATGATAACTAAGATATGTATTTCTCATGGATTGGAATGATATTTAAAGCACATTTTTAATAATTTATCATCTTTTAATAATCTATTGACAAATTTCACATAAAAGGGAGATAAGTTCCTTCGAATAGATCAATGTGAATATAATTTTAAAGAACTTAAGGGAAGGTTGGTAATTGAACCTATTATCATACTACTATATATTGGAGAAGGTATTTTGATTTATATTGATTCATCAAAGAAGGGGATATAATTTTTTCTTATGTAAGATGATATAGGGGTAGCTTATGTCTCTCCTTAAACAATGATTCATGATTAGAATTACCCAACCCAATAACTATAGTTAGCTACTGTATTCATTGAATTGATGATATATAGGCATTATATTTATAGAAAAAGTCGTGACATATGAACATATTATAAAATTTTATTGTATATTATCAGAAATGAAGAGTTGAATATGTTCTATAAGATATGGTAAGAGTGAATTATAGATTATTACTTCTCATACATTACCACCCCTGGAAATCAAACTGGATGGTAGATGATTCGAGTCAAAAGAATCCTAATGGGATATTTTTTAGTCCAATCACAAAAGAAAAAATATTTTTAAATTTCAAAGGATGTATCTTGAAATATTAATGAAAGGGAAGAAATAATATCTATATCAAATGACTTCTCTACCATCTATACATGTAACAATTAAATTAGTTCAAAAGGAAGATATAGATGATAAAAAGAAGCTGAAAATTTCCTAAGGTCAAACTTGATTATTATGGATGGATAAGGTTCAGGAACCAATTATGTGACTTATAAATACAATATATAAAAATTGAGATATTAAAAGAAGCTCATAGCTCAACATTATAAATTCATTTTAAAAGTATGAATATGTGTAGAGATATGAAGGATTATTTCTTGTAGGACAACATAAAGAGAGATTTTGTAGAGTACATCTCCGGGTGAATTTTATATATGAAATTTTTGACTAGGATATTGAATTTAAAGGGAATATTACAATTGTTACCCATATGAGAATGGAAATAGTAAAACTTCATAGGAAATGTTTTCATCGAACTCCCCTGTATATGTAAATTATATAATGTGGTTTGGGTTATATTTGATCATCTTATGATGTCATTGAATTTCATTTTTGTTAGATAATATTTCTCCCTTGACCAATTTGAAATTATATACGTTCAAAATTTATAAAGTTACAAGGAGTACCACATTATATTGTATCTGATTGAGATTTGAGTATCACCTTGATATTTTAGAGAAGTATTCTATAACAAAACATGATTTTTATATATATATATTACATATTTTTATATGAATATTCAATACATTTGAAAAATATTTACTTGAGGGAAATAAAGATTTTTTTTCTTCAGAGACTACATATACAATTATTTATTTCTCAAAATATCGTCTACATCTACCACAAATATCTTCTATTTAAGTACTATTCATAATCTTACCCGATATAAAACATTTCATCCTAACCAAGGGAAAGAAAACAAAAGAAAGGGTGATATTAATTTCTCAGAAAGGGTAAACATGGGAGAATTCAATCTATGATCATATGAAATTTTTTGATAGCCATCAGGTTATGAGATCATTACCATGATTTAAAAATTTTGTACCTAATTCTGTCAAGGATCATAAACATGGGTCGTGGAATAATTCATGGTAGTTCATAAAACATGAATAATAAAGAATCAAAGAACATAATTGATGAGAGTAACATTTTAACAAGACATAGATTTTGGTCATTAATATAATCCTATATCATTATGAATATGTATAAATATTAAAAGGTGAACTCAATAATTTAATACATGAAATTAATCCCTCACAAAAATTGTGGACTTAAAAACTAAGTCCATGAATAATTTTATAGACAACAAAATTAGTCCTCATATAATATTATTGGAATGAAATAAATTCCTCACATAATCATATAGACATGAAACCATGTCATCACATAATCTTATGGACATTAAACCATGTCCTCTTATAATCGTATGGGCATAAAATCCAGGTCCACATATGAAATTGTTAATATAATATCAGGATCATGAATAATATACTCATCTCATGAGTTATCCATCTTTATCCACTACATTGGATGGATTTAATGGACAACCCCATCACATAATTATATTCCATTTATATAAATTACACATAATCATAAATCATTCATGAAAATATCATAACATAATACATAGAAAAAAATGGGTCTCATAAACATATCATCATCATAATCATAAACAATCTAGAGTAAGAATATGGATGGTATTATTGGATCATATCCCTAGTAAATCATAATTAAAACCAATGGAATTATACGTTGATGGATATAAATTCCATAAATGGATTGTTGAAACATTATTAAGGAAAATAACCATTCTACTTTGAAAATCTCATTTTAAAAAATTACAAAAAACATGTGAAAATACATTCTATTAAATACAATATTTGAATCATATAATGGAATATTAAAATCATTTATTGGTCATGATGGTAGTAAATTTCATTCATTTCATTAAAGTTAAAAGAAAACAATCATCTTAAACATGGGTAAAAGTCAAAAACAACCTCATTCAAAAGAAGATAATATATTTTATTTTAAAAAAAATAGTAGAAAATTAAATAATTGGTAAAAATGACTTAAAAATTCATATAAATTTTTTTAAAACATTCTTGAAAACATTTTTAAAAAACATAGATGTGGAAGAAAAAGGATTTTCAAATGAAAGAGAAATAAAGTCTATTTTCCTTAAAAACCATTTTTGTATCTTGTATTATTAATTAGTGGAAACTAAAATAAAAACATGTATTCTAAATAAATAACCATATTGTAATAAATTTCATGATTTTATTGAGAAGTATATCAAAATATTTCATCATTAAAATCCTAAACATAAAAAATCTTTATAAACGATAGGATGGTAACATATGACGGTTATCAATATGGTAACCATAGAATAATAAGCTACATGAATGAAAGAGCCTTATATAGATATTTTTATCTCATAATTTCCATGAAAATAATTTTAAAATGTATTAATTGTTAGTATATACACCACACAAAAGAAACAATTGGTGAATATGGCATCTATCCTATAGAAATAAAAGCGATACAAAAATATATTTCCATAAGTTATGAATTTATTAATACATGTTTTAACCTCCCATATTATAAATATAGGTCTATATTACATATATTAAAAAACCATACTCATATTTATCATAATTTATATTATTTTCATATATTATTTGATCAACTATTTATTATCAATTACTTGTTAAAATCACATTTTGGGTAATATTTTCTTTGATCTTCAAGTATGTTTTGGTTTTGTAGTTTCATTACTTTCACATTGATATTGAATCTATCAACTATACAAATTTAAACATGATATAAATATCATATATATTCATTATATATTTAATCATATTCATCCATAAAATTTATAGAAAGAAAAATGAATCACAACAATAATAGAGATGGAGGGTTATATGTACGCTTGAACAATGTTTCCATTTTTATAATGGATAGAATTAAAGAAAAGTATATATTAATTAAAATTTCTAGATTAATTATTATATAATATATATAATGTATATTAATTAAATCTATACTTATTATCATCCATTCTAAAATATAATGAAAATTTATCACATCACTTCATTGAGGTGGTGGCCCTAGGAATGTACGAGTGATGTAATTTTTTCTTACAGATTTGAAGTTAAGAAGGTAGATGTGATATTATAATTCAAGAATTATAATAATTTCATAAATATCTTATATATATTTTTAATCCATAATTATATCCAACCATGACAGTTGGTGATTGAAAATGAATTATATAAGTTCGTGAGGAGGTAATCCGTCATACACATGATCTACAGTTTTGTTTTCAATTTAATGGAGGTGGATATTGATATTGGTTATTTAATAAACATAATATTATATTATTATATGTTATATAATAATTTTATTATACCATCATAGGTGAACAATATTTCAATGATGTATAAGAAGAAATAAAATTTAAACACTTGGTTAATAACTATACATATTCTTTAGAAAAACTCCTTAGGTTAGCACCAAAATCCATATTTTAAGGGTTTACTAATAAAAATATGGATTAAATGGTGTGTTTATATAAATAAATAAAGGATTTGGGTATGTATTTTTGGAAAAAAATATTTTTTTGAAGTGTTAATAAGAGAGTATATGGGGTGCCCTTTAATAAGTGGGGCATAGGACACACTTGAAATTTTCGAAAAGAAAAATATATACCCATGTTTTACACATGTTAAAATGATGTAAAATGGGTCATTATATATCCTTAGAAGAAATAAGGTACAAATATGACCATGAAATATTAATTTTATGAGGTTTTAGGTCATTTTAAACCATGTATATCTATTTTAACCATTGGTAAACCCATTTTAACCCTAACTGTTGTAATTATTTTCTTCTATCTTTACTATTTCTTATAAAAAAAATTGTATTTTTAATTATTATAAAATGTTAAATGTTATTAATCCAAATATGGAATCCACTTTGACGAATTATTTTTACTAGAATTTCATAATTTAACTTAAATTTAATACCATAGATGCGTTTAAAAGCGGTTTTCTAAATAAAATGTGTTCGTAGGTATAGAATGTTTTAGTGTCAAAATTCAATAATAAATGGGTTAAAATAAAAAAAAATTGGATTAATAATAATATAAAATAATATATTTTAATTTTAAATCAGTTTATAAAATATTTACCTTTGTAAATTCTTTAAACAAAAATGTTAATTTCCATAAAAATCAATATTATTCACTATTCATCAAAAATTTATTATTTTCAGAAAATTCTAAAAAATTCACCCTAAGATAATTTTGAACTTTTTTTAAAAAAAATATTGAAATTTTTTTTAAAAAAAATTTATAAAAGTTTCAGAAATTTTTTATATTATTTTCTCAAGAAAAGACATAAAACCTTTTTTGCGAAATAATATATTTTTGAAGCATATCAACAGTCCACAATAAAATATATTTTCATTATATAAAACAATCATACATATTTAAAAAATATTTTTATTCTTATTAATAGAAAATATTTTAATTTCTAGGTTATAATGGAAGTGGTTAAATAATAATATTAGCATTGTATTTGGAATCGTTAAAACTGGGCGTTTTTTGTAAAGCAATCTATCGAAGAAATTAAATTTAGTTGAAAAAAATATCTCTAAAATCTAACATTGTTACATATTTAGTTAGATCAAGTTGTATTTTTTTGATTCAGTATTTCTTATCATCCTTTTATATGTGTTCACTCGAATAGAAAAATTAAAACACATAAGGATAATCTATGATCATGTTCTCTATATTTCAATGGTGGTTGGGATCAATACCTTCTTCAAGTCAAGTTTTCTCGTATCAATAGCTTTCAATAGAAAATTGAAATGGATATTTATGAATACCTCTATAGAAAAAATTATAGAACTCTCAAATTTTGGGTAAAATATTTATAAAAATATATCTTCTGACTAATGATATAATTGGAAATGGAAAAGAACATTAGATTTATTCAGCATCACATTAATGTGGCTCGGATTCAACATAATATTTTTACTTTAAATCATAATTTAAATTAGGAATTTTATATTGCAGAGATATTATTGATGTGATTTAATCTATATAATAATTTAATGAAATTTAAAAAATTAAAATTTAGACTGGTATATATTTTCCTTTTCAAGACTCTTGAACAAATCGGGATAGTTTCTTATCTCTTGGAACATCTATAGAATCTCTCATATGTTCATGATGTGTTCCAGGTATCTCTCTAAAAAAAGTACATAAATGATCCCAAACATTTACTAAACTCAATTTTATTACCATTAGATCATTAAATTCCCTATTAATAACAACCAGAAGTAATCTTGGATCATAGATATAAGTAATATACAATAAGACTACTCCCCCGGTTAAGGTTCTTTAGAGGAGTCCTAAATTCATGGAAGCTGCATGAGAACCCATGGATGTGATTAAGTAGATATATCCACATTTTTTGTATTAGAGTAATTTAATTTCCATGTGGATTTTTATTTTAATTTTGTATAATGTAACACCATAAGATTTAATATTTATTTACTTTTAAAAAACATTATGTATTCGTTTTCTTATATTACAAGAAACCCTGAGTCTAAAGGAACCCATGATATAGTATACCTTTATAACCAATTATTTTTATTCGTATGTTTAGATAGGATTAACCACATTTTGAAATATATATATATATATAACTTCATAAATAAAAAATTATTATTTAATACAAACTAAATAATCATTAATATTTTAATGAAAATGTTTAATTTTTGAAAAAATTCCATTTTTCAGATAAATGTATTTTTATACATGTTTCATATTTTTATCCAAAAAAATTATTTATCATTATTGGAAAATAATTTCAATTAATTATATTTTTAATTTATGTCAATGAAGGAATAATCATTCATATGTTAACTATATAATTGTTAAGAAGGAAGATACAACCATTTAATCATAGAAAGAAGTTATTATCCAAAATAATTATATAAACAATGTTTTTTAATAAATTAATTAAATCACTATTTATTTATTATTTTAATGAAATTTATAGATTATATATTATATAAAAAAATTAACATTCATCAAATAGTTTATATTTGGATTGAAATGAAGGAAAATTTAGTTTTATGATTAAAAAATAATTTTTCTAAAAATGGATTTTCATTGCATTTTGAATGCTTATTTTAAAATTAAATTATTCCAATAAATTAATTTTAATTAGATAATATGGATTACATATTTATAATAATTATATATAAATTTTTTACCAAGGAAAATTTCATTTTTTGTCTTAATGAAAAATAGAGATATTATAAATTTGTAACCAAGGTTAAGGTTAAAATAGGTTTACCACGGAGGTTAAACTAAGAGATAAAGGTAATTTTACATCATAAACATGCATACATATTATTTTTTGAAGTTATTTATACCATATATTTTCTTACCTTCTATATTTTCCATTTTTTATCCACTTTCAAATGAATTAGCATTATAGTATTTGAATCTTTTATGCGATTTCATGTGTGTCCTCTCCCTTACTTATAAAAGAACATCTGTTATCCTATTATGTATTATGAGTCCTCTAGATCAAAAAATTTCCTACAAAAAAATTTATGTATTCCTTCCCTTCATCGAAGATCCTTTCTCCTAAAACAAATTTTTAATGGATAATGGTGTAATCCAAAAGAGGTATCTAAAAGTAGAGGTATAAATCATAACTGATCTATTTTAGTTTTATATATTCTACTACCTCATATAAACCTATTGTATAATTTATAAAATGATTAATATAGTGTCAAAAATTTACTTTTATTAATTTATAATTATACCACAACCATTTGCTACCTGTTATTTATGAAATGAGATCTAAAATTATCACTCATGTGTATGTATAGACTTCTGATTCCACATAGTGATATGATTCATTTTATATCACCAACACATATGAATATTTATAATAATTAATTAATTAATATATATGTTATTTATAATTTAATTATTATTTTTATGTGATAAATTAATATCTATTTTTCTTTCATCCTTTTCATTAGAAAATGAAAACCATTATCAAGCATGTGAATAGACTACCATCTCCATGAATGATGTAATTAATTTTTCTATCTTTACCATTTATTGGTGGTTCTAAATATGTATATAATGGAGAGATATGATATTCACATCATGTCACACCCCGACCGCGGATGTCTGTAATTTTTCTCCTTTCTTGGTCCCGGTTTAAATTTTTCGAAGATTAGTTGCAATAGGTGGTTTCGCGCCGGTGCGCGGTCACCGCATCGTTAGCGGTGACCGTGTGTTCAGCCCGAGTGACAGTGTGTTCACCCGGCGTTTTACATATTATAATTTTTATGTTGATATTTTATTATTACTTTTTTTAGTTGTGTTATTAATATGAAAGTTAATTTTTATCGTATATATGTTTATATATGTTATATATATATATATATATGTATAATTATGTATATATACATATAGGTCTATATATGTTATGTATATATATCTATATATGTATAAATATATATATGTGTGTATTATCTTTAAATTATTTTACTATTTTAAATATTTGATCAAAATAATTATAATTAGAATTAACTAATTTATTATTTATTGTTATTATAAGTTTTATTATTATTATTATAAGTTTTATCATTATTATCATTATTATCATAAAGTTTCATTATTATTATTATAAAGTTTTTATATTATTATTATTATAACGTTTTATTATTATTATTAATATTAAAAGGTTTTATTATTATTTTTATACATTTTATTATTATTATTATTATTATTATTATGTTTTACTATTATTATGCCTATTTACATTATTATTATAATGTTATTATTATTATTTTTTTATCACATATATATATATATATAAACCTAAAACTAACCCTACCCCTACTCCCGCAGCCGCCACCCTATTCCCCCCCCTCTCTCTCTCCCCCCTTTCTCCTCCTTCTTCCCAGTTCCCGGCCTCCTCTGCGCACCCGCACCCGGTCTCCGCTCGTCGCCGTGCCTTCCCCATCCACCTCCGGCACCCGCGGCCTCTCGCTCTGGTGACTTCCGCCGGGCGACCTCCTCCCTGCACAGTCCCGCCGCCGGCCCGCACCCCTCGTCTGCGTGCGCCGTTCCTCCGCCTCTGCCGACTCCCCTGTTTCCGCCCTGCCCGACGCCCTCTGCCAGACTGCACCCCCTGCACCTCGCTGCTCCCGGCCCTCTGCACTGTCCTGTACCAGCACCGCCGTCACCCTCCTCCGCCTTGACCACCGGCGACCTCCTTCGGTCGCGCCACTCACCCCTTCCGACAACCCCCGCTGCTCCCGTCCAGCCGCCGACGTCTGGCACCCCTGTCCCGTCCTGACTCCCTTCATCGCCGCACCCCTGCCGTCCGACTCCACTACCTCCGGCCTGTGACCTCGCCGTGCCGGCCTCCTCCGCCTTGCCGCGCCAGCCTCCCTCACCCCGCGTCCTGCAAGTTGCAGGTAAGCCCCATTTTTTTGTTTTATTATTTGTATTATTGTTTTTGTTATGTTATTATTATAATTATTATCTTATTATTATTATTATTATCATCATATTATATTATTATTAATACTATTATTATTATAATTATTATCATATTATTATTATTATCATTATTATAATTATTATCATATTATCATTTTTATTATTTTTATTTTTATTTTTATTTTTAATATTATTATTGTTATTATTATTATTATTATTATTATTATTATTTTTATTGATATATTATTATTATTATGTCAATATTATTACATTATTGTTATTATTATTATTATTATTATACTATTATCATTATGATTATGTTATTATTAATATAATGTTGATATTAGAATTATATTGTGGTTATGCTAATATTATTATTATTATTAAATTATTATTGATATTATTATGTTATTTTGTTATAATCATTATTATTGTATTATTATGTTGTTGTCATTATTATTATGATTATGCTATTATTATATTATATTAATATTGCTATTATGATTATGATGATATTATAATTGTGCCATATTGTTATTATTCTATCATTATCATTAATTAAGTTGTTATTATTATTCTCATTGTCATGACTATGTTATTATTATTATATTATTACTGATATTAACATTATATTATGGTTATTTCTATTATGTTATTAATATCGTTGAACCTGGTTAACGGTCTACTGTTTTAGGACCTGTTTTACGGCGCAATACGGTGCGCCCTTCTTCACAACGGGAGATTTGCGCCGTGTCATTCTTTGTTCCGATTCGAGGTAGGTCTCCCATTGCACTCACTTTTAAATTTAGAATTTATTTATTTCTTGTCTTTTATTAGGTTTCAGTAAACTTAAAAGTATTATTAAGTAGTAATTTATAACGTGATGGTCTGCTCTGCTTATCTCTAGCATTTCAGTGGAAGTATTAATATTGGTTTAATGGTGTGTGCTTTCCTGGTGGTATTGATAAATGAGTTCTTTGTGAAATGTGAAGATCACGTTGAATTGGGTTTTGAAACGGTTTAGGTGTGTGTAAAATTGTAGGTGAATTGTTTATGGAAAATGGTGTTTTTTTAGAACCTTGATTAGAGGAAGTGTCGTGTGACCTTTAAACTCGCTTTTTGGAAACATTAAGTGTGGTTATTGGTTTTTGAAAAATGTTTTTCCTTTGTCGTGTGAACAAAATTTGGGATTTCATTTGGTAAATGGTGTTCCTTTAAAAAGTGATTAAAGGCCCGTTTGGCTCTTGATAAAAGTGGGGTGCGTTTTGTTGTTGGAGAGTGACTCCACTTGTGAAACAAATGTGTTCTAGGTTTAAGATGCTGATTTGAGTTTCTAAATAAAGTTATAAGTGTGTTTCTGGTTTTCAATGAAATGGCGTGTGTCATATCCCTTTAGAAATGCTTTAGTATTAAATGGAAAAATGTAAATGATATGATGGCCCGGTTGGCACTTTATTAAATGTGAAGTGATTATACATACATATATCTATATATATACGTACTTATGAGGGAATCTCTACAGGGGGACTTCCCTTCGAGGGTTTTCGTGTAGCGATGTCCGTGTAAGGGGTTGGCAAGTGCGGTGAGATGAATCACGCGTGCGAGGGTCTCCCACTTACACAGTGTTACTAAAACAACCATGGGTTCCTGGGCGTCTTGTAGATTATCGAGTGACGGTTACTTACTAACCCTGATTAGACGGGTTAGTACCCCCAGGAGTTGTGGACAGCCCAGGAGGGATGTGCCACTGGTTGGCTATTAGGGTGGCCAGTTGGTTATTGACTGTGGAGTACCATGCCGGCAGGTAGTCTGAACCCGAGTACGTCCAGGGGTTTTCTAGGGATGTTTAGGATCGCCCATGGTTGTTGCTGATAACTTCTGGTTTATTTTTACTTTCACTTGGTTTTCCTTTCTTGTTTACCTTTACTTGCACTTGTTGTCCCTGCTTGTTTACTTCCAGTCATCCTTCATAGCCTATACTGTTAGACTTTGGGAAAATAGTTTTCGAATGAAAATACTTTATTCTCTTTGTGTAAGATTTGAAAATGTAACGCGTCTTTGCCTTTTTGAATGAGTTTAAAACTAATGAATGGGAACCAATTTTCGAAAAAAAAATAAGGGGAATGTCTTTTGTTTTGATTTTCATGAAAAGCAATATGAAAGCTTACTTTTATACATTGTAGCTCAAACTTGGAATATGTAGATTCTTTATTTACTGGCAGTGCTTTGGGATTTGTTTTGGGGCTCACCTACTGAGTACTTTTTTGCTCACGCCTATCTTTTACCATTTCAGTTGCAGGATTATTGTGTTCAGGCTTTCCTGTCTTGAGTCGCCCAGTGAGGGAGAGACATTGGTTATAGTGGGGTGGTGACCCGCGAGGTCACGTGGAGGTATCTCATGGTGTAGTTTTGTTTATGTCTTTAGTGTTGGTCTGCTTGTTTAGTTTATATTCTTTCTTTTGATCCTATTTTTAGTTTGGGCAGAAATCGTTCCCAATGATTGAAATTTTTAATTCCCAACACTTGTTGCCATCGCGGGGGGATCGGGAACGCCCCTCGGGACATGCCGCGGACCAACTCGGGTGACCGGTTCAGGGTCGACCTGGGCTGGTTCGTGACAAAATGGTATCAGAGCTGGTTCTTTTTATTTGGGTTTTCCGGTAGAAGGAGATTAGGACTGTCGGAACTCAAGGGGTAGGTACGGGAAGAGCGTCGCGAACTCTTGCTCGCACTGATCCTCGAGTTACCAGGTGTAGCTCGGGAATTGTGTCCTTGTCTTTTCTGGTTTTTCTTGGATTGAGAGATGAAATGGAGGCAAGCCGACGTTACATCATGATTTCACATGGAGTAGTGACCCATGTGGAGTCCGAGTACATGGTTTGAATTCCTCCTAGTGGTTGACGTTGACTTGGGACATGGCCCACTACCATGTCTCCAGGTTGAGCGTGACTACTAGTCCCTCACTTCAGTGGTTGATGGAAATTTGGTTGCTGCTTTCGTTTTGGGTTTGTGTGAGTGCGTAGTTGGAAATGAAAAAGGTTTTTTTGAAAAATTGGACTGGTTTCTTTTAAAAGACCTTAAATGTGTGAAATGGGTTTTAAAACTGAAATCTCTTGATTTGGAAATCTGTTGTTTGCTTGGAGTTGGTTCAGAATGGCTTGGGGTGAAACCTCAGTTTTTCTTTATGAACGTTTGCACATGTGAGAGAATGCATAGAAATTGTGTGTTGATGCGTGTATGAATGGAATGTGGATAATGACATGTGCAACGGGTCATGAGATTACCTGGGTGTGTATTTGAAATTAAAGGCTTGACCTTGTTTTCTAAATTGGTATTAAAGGGAAAACGGTTTTTGGAATGTTTTTGGTTTGAAAGTGGATTGGTTTTGGAAAGTAGTCTTGAAAGAGGGTGGTTTTATAATCTAAAATAAAAAGGGGATTTAAAAAAAAGATTTCTTATCTTGGGTTGTGTTCGTATTTATTGGGTCTTTGTGTTGACTGTTTTTGATGAAGCGCTTTTATTGAGGTTGCTTCGGGTTGATATTGGTTTTGGATTTGTGTTTTATATGTCGCTCAGGAAATGCCACCCATAAAGGTCTCTATGGATTCTGATAGGTCATGCCCAGTTTTTGGTCCTCCTCAGACTTTGCCTATTCTTCATGGTGATCAGGGTCCGTTAGAGGCAGTGAAATGGCTCGAGGAAGTGGAACGTGTCTTTAGAATGTTGGGAACTCCCGATAATGTTAGGGTTCGTGCAATTATGGAGTTGTTTGAGGGTCCAGCTCTGGACCAGTGGAAGAGGGTTACCCCATCATCAACACAAGTTGAAATGACGTGGGATGTCTTTAAAATCGTTTTCATCCAATGGTTTGTACCTGAGGAAGTGAAACTGGAGAAAAAGAGGGAGCTTGTGCATATTCAACAAGGCCAACGGACGGTGAAGGCATATGTTGACCATTTCAAGGAACTGATTTCCTTTTCTCTAGAGGTGGCATCTCATGAACTCATGAATGCCTCTCTTTTCACCGGGGGTCTTCGTCCAGAGTTCAAGGAGCGAGTCCTCCCTTCTGAAGATCTTTGCTTCGAGAAGCTGGTGGAGGAAGCATTTTTTTGGCTGAGTTGGTTTTCGGAACACAGTTGGTTAGTACTCCAGCATCCCCAGTTGTTCGTAAGAGTTCCCCCTCTGGTGTGGAAAAATACGCCAGAGATACCTGTTCCTCAGGAGTTATCCCCCTTGGTCCCAGCTTCCAGTTCATCAGATTGTTCAGTGGTGTGCTATCAGTGTGGTCGTTTCAGGCATTTCAAGCCGTCTTGTCTCAACCCTCCAAAGACGTGTCATCGCTGCGGCTGTCTGGGTCATCTGGAGAAGTTTTGCAGGAAGCGCCGCTTGAAGAGGATGCTGTGATGGGAGGATGTCAGTACCTGACTATGAGGCAGAAGATGCTTCAGCCATCAGAGCCCCAGCCACAAGTCTCAGGGTGAAGCTCGCACACAGTCAGGAGTTCCCAGGGTTGTGAAGCCTTGGTCCAGGTTCTGTTTTCCGTATTGATGGTGGAACAATTAGAAACCTTTTTATATTTGTTTCCCTGCTATTGAAGTTTCAACAACGTTGTAAATGTGTGGTTTTCCCATAAGGTTATGATGGACTTGTTCTATGATAATCTAAGCAAACTTGTCGTGTGGAGGTGATATTCTGAATCGTGTGTCCTTCTTAATAGTGTGTTTGATCCTCGTGTGGGTTGACCTCGTTGTAGTTATGTTATCGGATGTGGTTATGTTTCGTGGACTTCAATGGTTCATGTTTCTGATTCGATGTCCGGTTAAGTCTTTTATGTGGGTTGTTCCTAGTGTTGAAGTTGTTGACTCTAGTCATGTGTTCAGCGTTTCGACGGAAGAGTTGTTTTGATTGCGTTATAGGAGTAGGTTTGGATAGGTTATGAGTTCCCGCACTGGACCCTCATCCATGTGGTAATATGTTTTGGGTGTTAAATTTTCGAACCAGTTAAGCTCTTGTGGTGGGGAGAACCCCTTCGTGTTCTCCCCTCAACCTCAGACCTCTGTTTTCTCTTGAATCGGTCGGGGGTGACCTGTGTGGAGTAAGGTCATCCCGAGATTCTCAGTTTTCTTTGGTTCCTTTAGTTCCGTCTGAGCATAGACCTGATTCTGACGACTTTTGGCCTGGTGACTTTCTGGGGGCAGAAAGTGTCTGTGGTGGGGAGAATTATCACACCCCGACAGCGGATGTCTGTAATTTTTCTCCTTTCTTAGTCCCGGTTTAAATTTTTCTAAGATTAGTTGTGATTGGTGGTTTCGCGCCGGTGCGCGGTCACCGCATCGTTAGCGGTGACCGTGGGTTCAGCCCGAGTGACAGTGTGTTCACCCGGCATTTTACATATTATAATTTTTATGTTGATATTTTATTATTACTTTTTTTAGTTGTGTTATTAATATGAAAGTTAATTTTTATCGTATATATGTTTATATATGTTTTATATATATATATGTATAATTATGTATATATACATATAGGGCCATATATGTTATGTATATATATCTATATATGTATAAATATATATATGTGTATTATCTTTAAATTATTTTACTATTTTAAATATTTGATCAAAATAATTATAATTAGAATTAACTAATTTATTATTTATTGTTATTATAAGTTTTATTATTATTATTATAAGTTTTATCATTATTATCATTATTATCATAAAGTTTCATTATTATTATTATAAAGTTTTTATATTATTATTATTATAACGTTTTATTATTATTATTAATATTAAAAGGTTTTATTATTATTATTATACATTTTATTATTATTATTATTATTATTATATTTTTTTATCACATATATATATATATAAACCTAAAACAAACCCTACCCCTACTCCCGCAGCCGCCACCCTATTCCCCCCCCTCTCTCTCTCCCCTTTCTCCTCCTTCTTCCCCGTTCTCGGCCTCCTCTGCGCACCCGCACCCGGTCTCCGCCCGTCGCCGCGCCTTCCCCATCCACCTCCGGCATCCGCGGCCTCCCGCTCCGGCGCCCTCCGTCGGGCGGCCTCCTCCCTGCACAGTCCTACCGCCGGCCCGCACCCCTCGCCTGCGTGCGTCGTTCCTCCGCCTCTGCCGACTCCCCTGTTTCAGCCCTGCCCGACACCCTCTGCCGGACCGTACCCCTTGCACCACACTGCTCCCGGCCCTCCACACTGTCCCGTCCCAGCACCGTCGTCACCCTCCTCCACCTTGACCTCCGGCGACCTCCTTCGGCCGCGCCACCCACCCCTTCCGACAACCCCCACTGCTCCCGTCCAGCCGCCGACATCCGGCACCCCTGTCCCGTCCCGGCTCCCTTCGTTGCTGCACCCCTGTCGTCCGACTCCACTACCTCCGGCCTGCAACCTCGCCGTGTCGGCCTCCTCCACCTTGCCGCGCCAGCCTCCCTCACCCCGCGTCCTGCAAGTTGCAGGTAGCCCCCCTTTTTTGTTTTATTATTTGTATTATTGTTTTTGTTATGTTATTATTATAATTATTATCATCTTATTATTATTATTATTATTATTATTATAATTATTATTATCATCATCATATTATATTATTATTATTACTATTATTATTATAATTATTATCATATTATTATTATTATCATTATTATAATTATTATCATATTATCATTTTTATTATTTTTATTTTTATTTTTATTTTTATTATTATTATTGTTATTATTATTATTATTATTATTGTTATTATTATTTTTTTGTTTATATTATTATTATTATGTCAATATTATTACATTATTATTATTATTATTATTAATATACTATTATCATAATGATTATGATATTATTAATATAATGTTGATATTAGCATTATATTGTGGTTATGCTAATATTATTATTATTATTAAATTTTTATTGATATTATTATGTTATTATGTTATTATCATTATTATTGTATTATTATGTTGTTGTCATTATTATTATGATTATGCTATTATTATATTATATGAATATTGCTATTATGATTATGATGATATTATAATTGTGCCATATTATTATTATTATATCATTATCATTAATTAAGTTGTTATTATTATTCTCATTGTCATGACTATGTTATTATTATTATATTATTACTGATATTAACATTATATTATGGTTATGTCTATTATGTTATTAATATCGTTGAACCCGTTTAACGGTCTACTGTTTTAGGACCTGTTTGACGGCGCAATACGGTGCGCCCTTCTTCGCAACGGGAGATTTGCGCCGTGTCATTCTTCGTTCCGATTCGAGGTAGGTCTCCCATTGCACTCACCTTTAAATTTAGAATTTATTTATTTCTTGTCTTTTATTAGGTTTCAGTAAACATAAAATTATTATTAAGTAGTAATTTATAATGTGATGGTCTTCTCTACATATCTCTACCATTTCAGTGGAAGTATTTTTAAGGGTTTAATGGTGTGTGCTTTCATGGTGGTATTTCTAAATGAGTTATTTGTGAAATGTGAAGATCATGTTGAATTGGGTTTTGAAACGGTTTTGGTGTGTGTAAAATGGTAGGTGAATTGCTTATGGAAAATGGTGTTTTTCTTAGAACCTTGATTAGAGGAAGTGTCGTGTGACCTTTAAACTCGATTTTTGGAAACATTTAGTGTGGTTATTGGTTGTTGAAAAATGTTTTTCCTTTGTCGCGTGAACAAAAGTTGGGATTTCATTTGGGAAATGGTGTTCCTTCAAAAAGTTATTAAAGGGCCGTTTGGCTCTTGATAAAAGTGGGGTGCGTTTGGTTGTTGGAGAGTGACTCCACTTGTGAAACAAATGTGTTCTAGGTTTAAGATGCTGATTTGAGTTTCTAAATAAAGTTCTAAGTGTGTATCTGGTTTTCAATGAAATGGCGTGTGTCATATCCCTTTAGAAATTATTTAGTATTAAATGGAAAAATGTAAATGATATGACGGGCCGGTTGTCACTTTATTTAATGTGAAGTTATTATACATACATATATCTATATATATACGTACTTGTGAGGGCATCTCTATAGGGGGACTTCTCTTCGAGGGTTGTCGTGTAGCGATGTCCGTGTAAGGGGGTGGCAAGTGCGGTGAGATGAGTCACGCGTGCGAGGGTCTTCAACTTACACAGTGTTACTAAAACCACCATGGGTTCCTGGGCGTCTTGTAGATTATCGAGTGTTGGTTGCTTTCTAACCCTGATTAGATGGGTTAGTACCCCCTGGAGTTGTGGACAGGACAGGAGGGATGTGCCACTGGTTGGCTATTAGGGCGGCCAGTTGGTTATTGACTGTGGAGTACCATGTCGGCAGGTAGTCTGAACCCGAGTACGTCCAGGGGTTTTCTAGGGATGTTTATGATCGCCCATGGTTGTTGCTGATAACTTCTGGTTTATTTTTACTTGCACTTGGTTTTCCTTTGTTGTTTACCTTTACTTTCACTTGTTTTCCCTGCATGTTTACTTCCAGTCATCCTTCACAACCTATACTATTAGACTTTGGGAAAATGGTTTTCGAATGAAAATACTTTATTCTCTTTGTGTAAGATTTGAAAATGTAACACTTCTTTTCCTTTTTGAATGAGTTTAAAACTAATGAATGGGAACCAATTTTCGAAGAAAAAAATAAGGGGAATGTCTCGTGTTTTGATTTTCAAGAAAAGCATTATGAAAGCTTACTTTTATACATTGTAGCTCAAACCTGGAATATGTAGATTCTTTATTTACTGGCAGTGCTTTGGGATTTGTTATGGGGCTCACCTACTGAGTACTTTTGTGCTCACTCCTATCTTTTACCATTTCAGTTGTAGGATTCTTGTGTTCAGGCTTTCCTGGCTTGAGTCGCTCAGTGAGGGAGCGACGTTGGTTATAGTGGGGTGGTGACCCACGAGGTCACGTGGAGGTATGTCGTGGTGTAGTTTTGTTTATGTCTTTAGTGTTGGTCTGTTTGTTTAGTTTATATTCATTATTTTGATCCTGTTTTTAGTTTGGGCTGAAATCGTTCCCAACGATTGAAATTTTTAATGCTCGGCACTTGTTGCCATCCCGGGGGGATTGGGAACGCCCCTCGGGACTTTCTGCGGACCGGCTCGGGTGACCGGTTCAGGGTCGACCTGGGCTGGTTCGTGACACATCATTATTAAAATTCCATAAATAATGGAACTAACATCAAGATACATGTATCGTATCTGTGATTTTTTTTTCATGAAACCCTAGCCAAACAATTTATCCCCTATAGAAAATCAATATATAAGTTCCTAGATTGTATCTTAAAGAGGTTTCAATTTGATTTGAAAAAATATCAGTTTTTATTTTTTCTAATAATAATTTTTATTGATTCTATTAAAATTCAAAAAATTAAAAAAACTTGAAAATATAGCTCAATAAAATTCAAGAGTAAAATTAAAATTTGAATGGAAATAAAAAGATTATTGAAACAGAATTAAAACATTAGTTGTAGAAAATATTATATGGTCTGGAAACATCCCAATTCCTTGTTTAAAAATATTTCTCAATTGAATTTATAAGATATAATGCAAGTGAATCTATATTAAAACTCTATATTTCATGGAAATAATATCAATACCTCAATATGATGATTTTTACTCATATAGAATCGATTCAATTACATAAATACCTACAAGAAATAAAACATAATCGAAATCAATATGCTCAAAATAAAGACCTCACCAAAAAAACTAAATAGTGAAATCAATTATTTTACTTCATATATTGAGAAACTATCCAAAATAATTTATGTTAAAATTTATTCAAGAAATAAAACAACCGGTTTTATTCAAAAATATATGTCTAAGAGTAATTCAATATATTTCACATGCGGATTGATACTGGAAAGAGAGTTTCCATCAGTTTTCATTGTCCAAAACCACATAGTTATTATCCTTGTATAATATAATAAACTCATTTATTCAGTATTTATTCCTTTCTAATATGTAATAATAGTCTCTTAAACAACATCTCTAGCATAACCCCTTTGAAAAAGATAGATGTGAAATTATGTTGAGTTGAGGTGTAAATATTTTACCCTGATTATAATCTTTTGGATAATGATCTATTTAATCTAACATATGAGATGAATCTCAATATCAGTTATTATTATGAGTTATCATAAATTTATTTGGTTATTAGTCCTCAAAATTACAAAGAATTTTCAAATCTATAAAAAATTTATTCCCAAATTACAGAAGATATATTTTTTCCAAAGATACCATTTATCTTCCTCTTATTTGATACATGCATAGATTAATGTAATTCACTAATTTTTCCATTAAATTTTACATGAAATCACATCATAAAGTATTATTTATTCAAAAACATGATTAACCTCATTTGGAGGCATGTATCCCAAAATATTCTTCCTTTCATAATAAGTGATCAATTATATACGACAAAAATATTTTTCACATTGACAGATTTATTTGGACGTCAAGATGTTTCAAGGAAACTAGGTCTAGTTGAAGAATTTGTATCCCATGAACAAATGAGGCCAAAAAAATCAATTCCTAAAATTAGATCAATCTGAAAAATTTATGCTCAAAATATATAAGTAAAAGAATATAGTTAAAATTCATCAATCAAACAATTTTCAATTATAAGTTAAAAACATCCCAAAAATATAAATATTATTGAATTCACCTAATATTTGAAAATTTTTTGGGATTAAATCAACGAAATAAACCTGAAAAAAAGTAAATATTATATTTATTAATTCCCCCGTGCATAGAACATAGACTCTTAGACTAGTAAACATCAAATATCAAATGAAGGAAAATTCAAAACACACAGCCATGATATACAGAAATTTGACTCTAAGAAGTAAAATAGAACATGCCTCCTCAAAAACCACAATTTTAAATTTTCCATACAACTAATTCAAACCATTTACTCTTTTTTCCTGTAATTCACAAAAAACAAGTAACTGGCATTAATTTTATCCCATCACATAAATTTTGATTTTCAATAAGGATTTTCACATAAAAATCCATGCAAAAATCACAAAATTATTGATAAATTTATATATCATACCCAATCGGAGTGAAGAACATGTGTTTATCATGGGGAATTTTGATGGGTTTTAGTGGATTTTGGTTTGTATTTTTTAGATGTTAAAAACTTCTATGTCTAACCAAGGTGGGTTTTGGTCTTTTTGAAAAAAATTGCATGACTCTAATTTTAACTCATATATGGTATCCTCCTCACTCCACATAGTGAAAAATAATTTATAATAATATTATAAAATCTCAATTATATACCACACCATCAGTATTTCATCATTAAAAATGTAATATCACTTTTTTTATTAATATCTAGACAGGAATAGATTTATTTCTCTTTAAAAACCCTATTAAGGAAGAACATTTGGTTGAATAAATTTTCGACAAATAAAAAATGTATTTTGAATTTTATTTTTGACACAATGAAAAACCAAATGATGTATCCCAACAAAAGATATCTTCCCACCATACATAAGTTCAACTAGATCAACCATTTTCACTTATATATATGGTAGAATTAGGAAAATTTGATTATAATGCTACTACCAAGCTAGTATTTTCATTGATACTAAGGGATATAATAATTAATTATATAGGGTAGTATAAAATAAAAAAAATAATTCTCATAAAAAAGGTTCTTTATAATACAATTAAATGACTCAATCATTAAAAATACAAGTACCTCATAGCCCATTGTTTATAGAAACAATTCAAATTCATGTTAATGAAAAAATGGATTTGTTCTCTCATTAAATGAGTTTAATAAAAATAATATTTCAAAAAGGATTTATAAGCCTCATGGGATGGTGAATTATGAAAATTAGTGATATATGCGTTAGGATTCAAATTTTAGAAGTCATTTTATAAAATTATAATACATTAACTTGAAAAAAATATTTTTAGCATTTATTTATATTTGGATTCTTGGGAAACATTTTCTCTCGTTGACATGGGTTTTAGATATGATAAGATCAATCATTTGATCTCATATGTTTCCAAAAAACATAAAAATTTAAAAAAACACACACACACAAATTGAAAGTAATATTGAATACCAAAAAAATTGTGAAGAAAACATAAAAAATCATAATTTTTCCAACGTGTTCATCCCTCGACAATTATTTTTTGAAATTTACTCATTGTGAAATGGTTTTAAATAAAAAAGTGAAATTTAAAAAATTATAGACATAAAAATATAATTCAGAAGGAAAAACCCAACCTTTCTTAAATTGTATTCACCTTCTGGAATATTGATACCCTCCCATAGTGAATCCTCAAAATTATCTCTAAACAGCTTCAACTAGTTCCAATTGACCATTAATGATATCCCGTTGACAATTATTTTATGTAGATAGTTCCAAAAATAAAAAACATGTGTAATAATGAAATTATTGGACTATTTGGAAGAAAATTTAACTGAATATTGCGTCAATATGGATTCAAATAGAAACATATTATCTCTTTATTTTATGTTTTTGTTGAGAATCATTCCATATTTAAAATATTTGGTCTCTTACTTCGGTAATTTGGATCTCTCATATGCATTTTTTATGATCACCTTCTCCCCTTTCATACAAAATTTTCTTTCTTTTCTAATGGAAAATAGATTCATGTTACATGTTGTAATACCCTAAAAATATTCATGTTCAAACTCAATAAGAAAGTTAAAATAAATTCCATATACGAATATAATTTTGGACATTCCCATTTAAATTTTGAATTTAGTTCGAGTTACCCATAGAGAATTATATAGTGTTAACTGAAATTTATTCTATTTGAGTTCATATTTTTTCCTTAATTTTTATAATATCTCGGTTTAAAAATTTATCAATTTTATTTTTTGAGGATTATAGGGTGTAGAGACCCTATGATGAACTCTATATTTATTTAAAATATATTCCAACGTCCTATTAAAAATATTGGTATATTGATCTGTGATTAGAAACCTTGGAAATCCAAATCTATAAAATATATTTCCTTTCACAATGTTTGATATATTTTATTCATCATCAACTCTATTGGTAATATCATCTACACATATTGACACATAATAAACAGTAGAAAATATGTAAAGATATCCAAAATAATTGGTATAATGTCCTATGAAATCCATAACCATACGTCAAAGATTCCATGAAAAAAAATTTATCGAGGAATCTCATTACGTTGGGAAATATTTCTATGAAACTTTAGATTTTTACATGTTCAAAAAAATTCAAAAGCATCTCTAAAATTAGTAAAATAATAAAAACACAAATTAAGTACTTTTCTTGTAGTTCATTTTGGCCTAAGTATCCTTTATATCTCAAAGTGTTACAATAATGTGTGAATTATTGAAATTTTGAATTCTTAATGAATCTCCCAATCATTTTATCACTACCAACATGACATAGGAAAAGTTCATTGAAAATTTTAATTATTTTAAACACATAAAATTTTATAATTTTTTTTTGGAAAACTAGTGGGGAACATCACTAGTAGCCAAAGAATTTTCAAGATCAGTAAATATTGGCCTCTCACTCTTACAAGAATATAACTCCTCACCTAGAAAGGTTTCATTAAAAGGTTTACTTATTTAATTTTTTCTATTAAAATCATTTTGAATCCTACTCAAATGATTGGAAACATGGTTTTCAATTAGTTTATTATATTTATTTTTACATTAAACTCCTATTAAAACAATATCCCTCTTAAAAGTATTTCTTTTTATGTCATGTTTCTTCATCAAAAATCTGATTTCATAACGGTATCTAAACAAAATCTCGGTTAATCCCAGATGATTACATAAAAAATTTAAATAAACTATAACAATAAAAAAATATTTATTAGTTTTTTTGTGGTTTTATTAGGCCAAATCATATGTTCTAGAGGCATAATAAATCACATGATATTTCTTTTCTATCATCCAACTCAAAACATATCCAGGATAAATTTCAGAGGCATCAGTCATGATTTCAAGGGTAATGTCTCTTTTGGGTGCTAAAATATTGGAAGGGGTTTTAAATTTTTGATTCATCTCCTATATTTCTTGTTAAATGAATTCATCAAATTACAATTTGGTAAGTTTAGGAGTGATATTGAAAATGTAAGAGAAATCGTACTAAAATACTTTTTAAATATACTATAAAAACCAACATGACAGAGGAAATATATCAAATATCTCATTATTCTTTAGGATAAAAATGAATAAATGACCTCAAATATGGATCGATAAACTTTAATTCAATCTAGAGGAATGTTATGACCCTGAACAGTCTCCTTATCTACCCTAAAATGTTGTTTTTAATAATTGAGGACAAGATTCTTAACAATTCCATCTTTATGAACATGGTTCAAACTTATCAAAAATCGTTCAATTGAAAGAGTATAAATAGTGAATTAATCCATAAAAACTTCCTTCCATGTTTCTATAAATTAAAATAAAATACTCATCATACTCCATTAAAACCTTCAATGATAATTACATAAACTGAAGGTAATTCTTCTATAAGAAAATATCCAAATGGAAAATGTAAAATTAGTATTTTCTTCATTGTCTTATGAAATATGAATTTAGAAATAACCATAAAATTCATTACGAAATAAATAGTGGCTTTTTTTAGGTAGTCTTTAAAATACTTTATCCAGATATGGAAATGTGAATTGGTTTTTCCTTATCACAAAATTGGATTTTCTATAATCAATTAACATTCTATATTTATTTTCAATCCTAAAATAGTAAAGTTAATCAAATTAATTCCATGAGATTATAATGTCAACATTCTGGGGAAAACATGGACATGGATTACCCATAGACTATCAGATATGAGAGAAAAAAATTCTTTCATCCATGAAAGTGGTAAATTATTTCTCATTTTCCTCTAAAATTTTTGTGTTCAATAATCTCTGAAATTTCATTACATGTTTATAATTATACTCCAAAAAATCTATTCATACAAAATAAGGTTCTAATTTTAGTTAAATAAAATAAATTTCATCTTATGGACTAATTGTGGGTATTAGGAACTCCTAAAATATGGTTCTTATGTTATCTTAAAATATATTTTTAAATAAGGGTATAGAATTTTTCATTATCTCTAAATAAACCATATTTAATGTTCTCATCCACTGGTTTCAGTTCATACTCAGTTAGGCTATTTTAATTGGTCAAAGAAGGCTTTAGCAACACAATAACATAATTCAATCGCTTATTTTTTTCTAATAAAGTCTAATTAAAATCACTTATTAGATGAAAAATTTGTTGAATACACTAATCCAAGGTGTTTTTTAGTGAATATCCAGATTTCAAATGAAATTATTTTTCCAAACCATGTTGATCACTTTCAATGTTCTAGTGATTTATATTATGTTCAAAAATGGAATTTTCTCATAGGAATATACTAGTTGGTTAAAGGGTTTAAAAAAATTATCTATATCAATTCTGATATCAATACACTCGATTAAAGATGTTTTAATATTTAGTGACTCATTACAATATTCTTTTTCACTCTCTTGTTGATCAGATTTATCATAAAACAAATTTTAATTTTTTAAATTAGTAGTTCGTTGTTCATTAGAGGATAAATCAAGAAACATATCAGTATAAAACCAATCAAATAAATATAATTGAGGGGAATAATGGTCTTTAATTTGGTGTTTCATGGACTGAAAAATAATAAATTGAATGACATATTCTGCAAATTCAAGTGAAAGGGTCCCTTTATGAACTCTAATGATTTCTTTAGTAGTTTTTAAAAATTATTTACCTAGGATGATAGGTGCATGGTTATTATACCAATCATCTTCCATGTCTAAGGAATATAAATCCAAAGCAAACAAATCATGTATAGCACCAAATTGGAATATCCTATATAACTCTAAAAAGTTTTATGGTGCATTGGATGGAAGGATAAATGATATTTTGATATTGTTTTATATCTCCAACCAATAAGGGTAAACAAATAGAATTTGAAATAAAAATAATGGAAGCAAAAAAATCAAGAATAACATCCTTAAATTCACATTAATCTATTATATAGGGAAATGAAAAGGTTCTTGGTTCTTTAATTTTATAGGAAAAGCATGTTGAATCATGGATGAAACTTTCCTCCCAAAAATAACTTTCTCACATCTTCTGAATTTTCTCTTGTGGGTAAAAATCTCTTTCAAAAACATATAATATCAACAAATCAATTTAAAAGTCTTATGAAAGGATATGTTTACATGAAATTTTATAAAATACTCCAATATCTCCATATATAATTATTTTTTAGAAATTTACATCACCCATAGTTCACTCTTAGGATAAGGAAGTGGTTGTTTGAATGGTTCTAGGATATTTTGAGAACTAATTAGAATAAAAAAGAATATGCATATTATTCTAAACCTTCTTGGATATTTTAATAAGATATTCTTATTATGTCTTAGTGGAAGTGGTTTAAATTCTCTAGATCAGTTTTATGTTTGTCATCATGTTTGTTTTTTATATTTTGAGGCTTATTCAATATTATAAAATGATTAATTTTCATAGAACTCTCATTTTATTTCCCTTTACATCTCATATTCACTTGGGGTTGTTAAGGTAAACCTCTACACATTTGATATCGTATTATATTGAGATCAGTGGTTTATTTACACATCTCATTCACAGAGGTATTCATTATGTTTTGTAATAAATTTGAGTCTTCTTTTAGTTGTATAATTGATTTTTGTGTCTCTATAATTGCTTCTTGTTGTTTTAGGATTGATTTTTTATGGTTACTCTCTGAATTTTGGGTGGGCTAGGTAGGATGGTGTTTCTTTAAGATGTTTTATAGGCTTTCTCATTAAAATATCCAAGTTGATAATTACTTTCCTGACCTTGGAAAAATATTCATTCATGTTCAGGTTGTAAAAATATTTCATTTGAGTGATTCTTCCATCCTTGATTAAATGTGTGGTTAGATTAGAAAGGGTTTTGTTTTTTTGATTGAAAGGTATTTACAAGAAATAGAAAATTGCAATTCTCAAAAACTTCTTGAATCTGAGGGAATTTTCCACTAAATTTTCTTTATAATATAAAACTCTATAGTGGACTGACATTTAAAAACACTACTGGAAAAATACCATATTCCAACGGTTTGGAACCGTTTGTATAGGCCTCCAAACCGTTGGTATAGCCTATAGCAATGGTTTGGAGAACCGTGGCCATGTAAGTTGTGGGGATAGGTATATACCAATGGTTTTCCCAAATCCATTGTTATAGACCTATACCAAGGGTTTTCAAAACCGTTGGTATATGTAATATGAAAAATCTATACCAACGGTTCCATCAAACCATTTGTATATGTATTTCAAAAAAGAAGCATTCGGTAGGTTTCGGTCCCCATACATGTAGTTTATTATTGAACGACCTAACCACTAACCTAACATGACTTTTGCGAACATAATTTCTTAATTATATATGTGCATTATCATAATTATTTTAAATTTTGATTTAATTAATTTTCCTGGTAAGAATATTCAATAAAAAATACATGTAACTAAACCAACAGTTCTCAAAACTGTTGGTATAGACTTATACCAATGTTTTTGAGAACCGTTGGTATAGGTTATTTGATTTTACGACCTCTAGAAATGGTTTTGGACAAACCGTTTGTAACTCCCCGACCCTAGTTACCCAGAGTCGGTGCATTATTACATAACATTGGCATGATCACGAGAAAGATCAAATCTCGAAAGACCGATTGGTTTAATAGCCTTCGAAACACTAGATATATTCATACAGTTTTTCATTACATCATAAAGTGAAAAACTACTACAACAACATATTGTCTCCATAGTCCACACTATTATCCGCTTATAATATCCCTGTAGGTCATTCGTATTTACTTTTTCACATCCTGGGAAAAATAAAACATATAAAAGGGGTGATCTCAAATTCCCAGTAAGTATAACAATTTAGCGGAAACTTTCATAAATAAGAATAAACATTTAAGGCAGTGTATAACTAAATCAAAATCCTTTTAAACTAGAACTTCAACATAGTATGGAAAAAATAAAATGAAAAAATTCAATTTACTTATTCACATGGATATTCTACTAATCGAATAATCACATGCAATATCAATAACCACTTTCATAATGATGGAATGCATAATGCCAGACTATCATAACCACATAGCCAAGGCCTTGTGCAAATAATACAAATAAGATTTTTCCAAGGCCCTGTGCCAAGACACTAGTTTGTCTCATGAGACCTACCGATGCATCGAGGAGCTATAATGGGCTCCACCCGTCACATATTAAGTCCAATGCATTCCCATATGAAAAGGTTTAAACATAACATAAACATTCGTATTAAAACTAGCATACGAAATGTAAATACTTCATCCATAAACTATGAATGGTATAAAAATAACACATCCAAAGTCAAAAATATCATAAAACCTTCAATACAATATAGAAGTTTTGTATCATAATAAATCAACTTCAAATAAGCGTAAAATCCATCAAAGGATGTTGACATAGATGAAATAAAAACTCTTTTTAGAGAAATATCTCTTTCTATTTTGAAATCATTTAAGAGTCATATATTTATAAAATAAAATATTTTATTTGAAAATATTCTTATAATATTGTAAGGGAAGCTTCGGCAATTTTATAATGGCAGAAAATAGCCGTACTCGCCGTATAAGTTAAAAAACATTCTTACCTTAATTCTGTCAAAAAGGTTAAAAAGCACCTTGTTTGGAAAATGAAGGAAATATTCCTTTATAAAAATAGTTATAAAAAGTAAAACAAGGGTATAAATGACTTTGACCCAGATTCTTTTAAATAGTAAAAAAGTTTTGAAATTCATTTTTAAGAAACATGGATGTGGATGATAAAGAGATCCCAGTTGGTTATTACGTATAAAAAACCTCGGATAATGAAGAGATTGTGAAATAACCCTTACCTTATACATTTCCTTGGTTGGGGGTAGGCTAACCTCTTGTATAATGGTGAAATAATTTTCATTAAATTATACATTAATCATATACATTAATATGATATCATATATGATCTTTTAACATTGATTTGTTAATAATATCTTAGTATTATCGTTGTTTCGGGTGTTAACTTACTCATTTTATTTTATTTGTTTTATTACATAAGCTATGTATTTCATGGATAGTTTGTATCTTATTCATATCCATAATGATATCAAGTCCTTAGATACTATTATTAATCATCAAATGAGAATTATACTTGAATGTATACGATGGAGAATGAATCTCATCGCGTTCGTGCAGACGGTAGTCCGTACGTACGCACGAGAGACAATATCATACTTTTGATATTAAAATAATATATAATTGGATGGTATATCATATATAAAGAATAATTATCATGTTACATTTATTATTTATATGAATTACACATCATTATTATACCCATCCAAATAATAATTTATTGAATAACAATTACACCACGACGTGGAGACGGTAAGTCGTACGTACGAACGTATGGTGACATGTGATTCAAAGGATGGATAGAATATTGAATATAGTTGTACCATATTTAAAATAACATCACAGTATATATATGATACTGGAGTTATTATTTTATAATGGTAACAACAAACTAAGAAGAAATGGAAGAAGAAAGGAACTTGAAAAAGCGTGGTGAAATCATTACCTCTTCATTGGGTTCTTCCTTTTGATTTGATCAAAAGGGATTCTTAAGTTGGCTTTCTGACTAAAGGAATGCATCTAGGATGAAGTAAGGGAAGTCGAGAGAGTATTTGGGAAGGTTTTGGCTGAACCAAAAGGCTTTTAAGGTGTGAAGAAATGAGAAGGAGGAGTGCCCTTTTATAACAGGGGTGAGGGGAACCTTTGGAAAATCTAGAAATATTAATTTATAATAAATTCATATTCGGTTTATAATGGATCCAATGTTGATTATTTAAAGTTTAATGTGGGGATAGGTCGAAAAACGATCAACCAATAGAATTTATACAGGTTTTGGTCATTATATTAACCTTATCTTTTTGTTTTAAATCATAGTTAATTAGTTTGACATTTAACATGTCACTTTGTATTTTTATATTATATAGTTAATAAACATACTATATACAACCAAGAGACCCCCAAGTGGACAATTAATGATACACCTATCATGATATAAGTATCTTGGACGAACCTTAGATTTTTAGGAATTTAATATCAATTAATAATATAATATTTGTTTTAAAAACTCTTTTATGTCAATTTTGACACTATTCAATATTTGATTTTTGAGAAACTCATAACAGAATGATTACTTAGAAAAAATTCAATGAAATCAATCCTAATATGTCATATTATCCTAGAAAATTTGTGTAATTCATTAAAAGTCTCAAATTATATTTATTTGGGTATTTATAAAATCATTTATTTTAATTTTTCACTATTATGGTAATTAATACATCATCATTGTGTAATACATAAATTAAATTATTTAATTTCTAAAAATTATAAATAAAATATAATTATGTAGGAAATCTTATTATATTTCTAATAAATATTTACAATTGAATTTATATTATGTATAACCTTACATTAAAAATGTTTTAGTAAATACACTATGATTTCAACTCTTTTAACTCTTCTTTGAATTAAATAATAATAAATGTCATAATCTAATCCAAGTAGACCTAAATGATAATATTTTCTTCCTAAGGTTGTTTTTGGTCGAGATACACTTTTCCAATAGAATTAGGACATGTGTTAGAGTAATATTAATATCATTTTTACCCTTAACTACCCTATTTACTTTTAACCGTGGTAAATAAAAGTAAAAAGTTACTATTCACCAAAAATTATTTTCATATCATTGAACCACATTTTACTCCTTGATATTAACCGTGTCTCTCAGATTTTCGAAATTCCAATCACAAAAGCGGTAAAATTAAGTTTTATTAAAAAAAAATTTAACTACCACTTAGTAGTTTCACTATTCATCAGATATTGAAGTTTTTCAGAACAATGCCAAAATTTTACCCTAAGGTATAATTGATATTCCGAATTCAAAAATAATTTCTATTTTTAAAAATTCCAAACATTTAAGTTTAATTAGTTAATTTTATAATTAATTCACTCTGTCACAACAAATAGCTTGTTTTTAAGAAACAATATATATCAAAAGATTGACAATTGTTTATTTCCAATTTCAAAGTGAAATTAATTCTAATGAACACCATTAGATAAAATAGTAAAAATATATTCTAATTATGCTTTATAACCACTCAATATTATAATTTATCACTATAAAATATTTTTATTAAAAAAGTTGTTTTTAAGTATTTTTCACAATTCATAAAAATTGGAAGTTGTTAGGAAAATACCAAAAATTCAACTTATGATAATTTCGATATTCTGTATCCAAAAATGAAGTCCATTTTGAAATATAATATATATATATATAATTTCAGAAAGTAGGTATTACTATTCATAACAGCTAGTTTGATTGGTTGTGTTGTGTGTTAGAACTCGAAGTTGCATACAACACACACTACTATATTATTCAATGGAAAGCATACCGTGGAAGCTTGGGATGTTTCATTGTAAATTTTTGATTACCCCATTCTAAAAAGTAATTTTTTTAGTCAAATTGAATATGTAAAAGTTTAAAATATTGGATTTAAAAAAGGTTTCACTATTAAAAGTTGGTAAAAGTGCAATACTGAAAATGAATTTATTGTTACATTATGTCTAAGAAACTCATAATATGGATTCTAAAATTATAAGGATTATATAAAGTTTAAAATTTAGTGAATACTATTCATAACCTCTTTTGAACAGCTTGTTTGGTAAGTCATGGTGTGCTTGAACTCGATGTGGTGTGTAGTGCAATTTATTGAATTATTTTGAAAAAATAACACACTATGAAATCTTGGGGTGTTACATTCTCCCCTCCTTCAATAAATTGCGTCCTCGCAATTTGAAATTGTTCTTCGAAAATAAAAAGATGAATATTGAAAATATATTCGTGGGAAAACCCACATCGGAAATTGGGTTGATAAAGTTTATTCTTAATATGAGGAAAAGAGAAATGAAAGGGTCACCACCAAATTATGATCTCTATTCAGAGAACATTGGTGGTAATTAGAGACATATAATCGGAGGAAAAACGTAAATATTTATAGGTATTGATTGAGGTCATCAATCACAAACAAGTGTAAAATTTAGGGCCTTAAATTCAACAATCTATGATGATTTAAAATACCATCGGTTTAGAAAAACATATGGTATTAAGATAACACATTTTTTTAAGATCCCTTCACTAAAGTATAAGAATTAATTTCTCTATTGAATAAGAGAAGAAGAAAAACATATACTTGAAAAGTAGAGTCTCAACCTTTAACTAAGTTCTACCACAAACTCATCTTTTACTCTAAAAGTTAATAGAACTTAAAAATAATATTCTATTTATCGTATTCGTATAGGGTCAAAAAAATGAATTTATAATTCATCTAGAAGAACCTTTAAAAAAATGACATTATTCAAACCAGGACATCATGTGGGACAGTGGTAAGTGATAAACCTTTGTCGCCCTTCGGTTGTGGGTTCAGGTCTCGCGGCCATGCCGGACGCGACGGGTTGCCGCCCGACCTCCGGGATGTCCTTTTATGGCAATCCAAAATAATCTAAACTAGAACTATCCAAAATACATCAGTCCAAAATTTATAAGGAAGGTAAACACAATGAAGATCCTTTTTTTGCCGCTTAATAACATGTGATCACCTTCATAATGTATTCTTTTAAAACACTACAACATCCTGAATTATGATAAAACCTTATTGATTACAATCATGATCCCTTATTCCTTATAGAATAATAGATATACTCCTTCAATCCAAAAATGTTGTAAACCTCAACAATAATGGAATATAGAAATCATTAATCAGTTTCAAGGTAGTCAAGAATATCCAATATAATTTATCCAAAATAATCATGTATTATTCTAAAATCACTACCTCGGTATCAGAACCATATTATGGTTTATCTTTCTCTCAACCATATATTTTCCATAAATTTAACCTGCTATTGAGTCACTTTTCATGGTTCCACACAATCTCAAGTCCATAATGAAATAGTACTGCTATACAATCCTTATATACTCCATAATTATTATAACAAGTACATTGTTGATACAAAACTCAAATGACATAATCAACATAAGAACTCTAATCATTCCTCTTCATCTGTGGTAGTATCATAACTTTATTATTATCCAATAGCATCATTTGCGGCATAGTCTGATGACTGAGACATAGGTTCATGTAGTGTCTAAACTCCTTGAAAATGAATCATTGTACATTTGAAAACCATTTTCTTACCCTTGCAGTCACGTACTTTGTGCCATTTTCATCCACACTTATAACAAACTCCCATTCCTTTCAGGCAAGTTCTAGGGTGTTTCTTTCCACAGTTATCACATATGGGAAAATTCTTATTTTCTCTCTTCCCTTTATCCATCATTATCTCTTCCATCCTTTTCTTCTCTTGCTTCCCTTTAAAGCCATAGGACTCAGTGAACTCTTTACTTATCTTATCAACACATGATATTATTTATTCATATGATGATAATACATGCGAGACTATTTCTCTTATAAATTCTGGCTTAAGACCATGAAATATATGATCCTTCTTTCTCTTTGTATCATGTGCATTTCTGGAGTTCTCATTCCTTCTACTGGGCGCCATTTCTAAACAATGGCATACACTAGATTAGTTTATGAATAACTATACCTAATCCCAAACTTGTAAAACACATAACATAAATTAAATAGTTTATGGATATAATCCATAATCATAAAAATTTCTCCTTTGAGGAAGTATATACTCATAAACCCTTCATAGTGGTTTGTAAGAAAATGAGAATTATCCTAAGCATATCCCCCGGGAGTGTCGTAACCAAGAGTGCAGCAAGGCCCGTTGTCATGCACCAGTTCCCGTTCGAGTCTAGCTCAAAGCGGTGTTTTAGGGTTTTACCCCTATGTACATCTGTGCCAGAGCCGCCTCTACCTGCTCGTATCCAGATAGGGATGTATTTCTCGGAAAACTCGCAAAATCTCTACAATACCAAAATTCTAGGAAGTTCTTCTTTACTAATCCTCAATGTTCATCTTAATTCTATGTGCTCTAATCAGAGTTTATCTAAATCTAGCTTCCAAGGTTTGTACTGAACTTCCTCTGATACCAACTGTAACACCCCGACCCCAGTTACCCAGAGTTGGTGCATTATTACATAACATTGGCATGATCACGGGAAATATAAAATCTCAAAAGATCGATTGGTTTAGTAGCCTTGGAAACACTAGATATATTCATAAAGTTTTTCATTACATCATAAAGTGAAAAACTACTACTACAACATATTATATCCATAGTCCAGACTATTATCCTTTTATAATATCCCTGAAGGTCATTCTTAATTTACTTCTTCACATCCTAGGAAAAATAAAACATAGAAAGTTGGTGAGCTCAAATGCCCAGTAAGGATAACAATATAGCAGAAACATTCATAAATAAGAATAAACATTTAAGGAAGTTTATAACTAAAACAAAAGCCTTTTAAACTTGAACTTCAACATAGTATGGAAAAAATAAAATGAAATTATTCTATTTACTTATTCACATGAATATTCTACTAACCGAATAATAACATGCAATATCAATGACCACTTTTATAATGATGGAATGCATAATTCCAGACTATCATAACCACATAGCCAAGGCCTCATGCCAAGAATACAAAGAATATTTTTCCAAGGCCTTGTACCAAGACACTAGTTTGTCTCATGAGACCTACTGATGCATCGAGGACCTATAGCAGGCTCCACCCGTCACATATTAAGTCCAATGCATTCCCATATGAAAAGGATTAAACATAACATAATCATTCATATTAAAACTAGCATACGAAATGTAAATACTTCATCCATAAAGTCTGAATGGTATAAAAATAACACATCCACAGTCAGACATATCACAAAACCTTCAATACAATATAAAAGTTTTGTATCATAATAAATCAACTTCAAATAAGCGTAAAATCCATCAAAGGATGTTGACATAGATGAAATCAAAACTCTTTTTAGAGAAATATCTCTTTCTATTTTGAAATCATTTAAGAGTCATATATTTATAAAATAAAACATTTTATTTGAAAATATTATTATAATCTTGTAAGGGAAGCTTCGGCGATTTTATAACGGTGGAAAATAGTTGTACCCGCAGTATAATTTAAAAAACATTCTTACCTTAATTCTGTCGAAAAGGTTAAAAAGCACCTTGTTTGGAAAAAGACGGAAAGATTCCTTTATAAAAACTCTTATAAAAAGTAAAACAAGGGTATAAATGACTTTAACCCATATTCTTTTAAATATTACAAATGTTTTGAAGTTCATTTTTACGAAACAACAATATGGATGATAAAGAGCTCCCAGTGGGTTATTACGTATAGACAACCTCGGATAATGAAGAGATTGTGAAATAACCCTTACCTTGTACTTTTCCTTGGTTTGGGGTAGGTTAACCTCTTGTATAATGTTGAAATAATTGTTATTAAATTATACATCAATCATATACATTAATATGATATCATATATGATCTTTTAACATTTATTTGTTAATAATATCTTAGTATTATCGGTGTTTCGGGTGTTAACTTACTCATTTTCTTTTATATGTTTTGTTACGTAAGCTATGTTTTTCATGGATAGTTTCTATCTTATTAATATCCAGAATGATATCAAGTCCTTAGATACTATTATTAATCATCAAATGATAATTATACTTGAATGGATACGATGGAGAATGAATCTCATCGCGTTCGTAGAGACGGTAGTTCGTACGTACGTACGAGCGACAATATCATTCTTTTGATTTTAAAATAATATATAATTGGATTGTATATCATATATACAGAATCATTATCATGTTACATTTATTATTTATATGAATTACACATCATTATTATACCCATCCAAATAATAATTTATTGAATAACAATTACACCACGACGTGGAGACGGTAAGTCGTACGTACGCACGTATGGTGACATGTTATTCAAAGGATGGATAGAATACTGAATATGGTTGTACCATATTTATAATAACATCACATTATATATATATGATACTGGAGTTATTATTTTAGAATGGTAACAACAAATGAAGAAGAAGTGGAAGAAGAAAGGAACTTGAAAAAGGGTGGTGAAGTCATTACCTCTTCTTTGGGTTCTTCCTTTTTATTTGATCAAAAGGGCTCCTTAAGTTGGCTTTATGACTAAAGTAAGGCCTCTAGGATAAAGTTAGGGAAGTTTAGAGAGTATTTCGGCAGGGTTTGGGTGAACAAAAAGGCTTTTATGGTGTGAAGAAATGAGAAGGAGGAGTTCCCTTTTATAAGAGGGGTGAGGGGCACCTTTGGAAAAGCTAGAAATATTAATTTATAATAAATTCATATTCGGTTTCTAATGAGTCCAATGTTGATTATTTAAAGGTTAATGTAGGGATAGGTCGAAAAGAATTCAACCAATAAAATTTAGATAGGTTTGGGTCATTATATTACCCTTATCTTTTTTTTAACTCTTAGTTAATTAGTTTGACATTTACCATGTCACATTGTATTTTTATATTATATAGTTAATAAACATACTATATACATCCAAGAGACCCCCAAGTGGTCCATTAATGATACAACTATCATGATATAAGTCTCTTGGCCGAACCTTATATTTTTAGGAATTTAATATCAATTAATAATATAATATTTGTTTTAAAAACTCTTTTATGTCAATTTTGACACTATTCAATAGTTGATTTTTTTGAAACTCATAATAGAATGATTAATTCGGAAAAAGTCAATTAAATCAATCCAAATATGTCATATTATCCTAGAAAATTATTGTAATTCATTAAAAGTCTCAAATTATATTTATTTGGGTATTTATAATATCAATTATTTTTATTTTTCACTATTATGGTAATTACTACATCATCATTGTGTCATAAATAAATTAAATTATTTAATGTATAAAAATTATAAATAAAATATCATTATTTAGGAAATCTTATCAGATTTCTAATTAATATTTACAATTGAATTTATATTATGTATAACCCTATATTAAAATTTTTTAGTAAATAAACATTGATTTTAACTCTTTTAACTCTTCTTTGAATTAAATAATAATAAATGTCCTAATCTAATCCATGTGGACCTAAATGATAATATTTTATTCCTAATGTTATTTTTGGTCGATATAAACTTTTCCAATAGAATTAGGACATGTGTTAGGGTAATATTAATATCATTTTTACCCTTAACTACCATATTTACTTTTAACCATGGTAAATAAAAGTAAAAAGTTACTATTCACCAAAAATTATTTTCATCTCATTGAACCACATTTTACTCCTTGATATTAACTGTGTCTCTCTGATTTTCGAAATTCCAATCACATAAGCGGTAAACTAAAGTTTTATGAACAATTATGTTTTTTAACTACCACTTGGTAGTTTCACTATTCATCAAAAATTGATGTTTTTCAGAACAATGCCAAAATTTCACCCTAAGTTATAATTGATATTCCAAATTAAAAAATGATGTCTATTTTTAAAAATTCCAAACATATAAGTTGCATTAGTCAATTTTATAATTAATTCCCGTTGTCACAACAAAGAGCGTGTTTTTAAGAAACAATATATATCAAAAGATTGACAATTGTTTATTTCCAATTTCAAAGTGAAATTAATTCTAATGAACACCATTGGATAAAATGGTAAAAATATATTCTAATTATGATTTAAAACCACTCAATAGTAGAATTTATCACTATAAATTTTTTTGATTAAAAAAGTTGTTTTTAAGTATTTTTCACTATTCATAAAAATTGGAAGTTGTCAGAAAAATACCAAAAATTCAACTTATGATAATTTGTATATTCCGTATCAAAAAATGAAGCCCATTTTGAAATATAATATATATATAATTTCAAAAATTAGGTATTACTATTCATAACGGCTAGTTTGATTGGTTGTGGTGTGTGTTAGAACTCGAAGTTGCGTACAACACGCGCTACTATATTATTCAAAGGAAAGCGTACCGTGGAAGCTTGGGATGTTTCATTGTAAATTTTTGATGACCCAATTCTAAAAAGTAAATTTTTTAGTCAAATTGAATATATAAAAGTTTAAAATATTGGATTTAAAAAGGGTTCACTATTAAAAGTTGGTAAAAGTGCAATACTGAAAATGAATTTGTTCTTATATTATGTCTAAGAAACTCATAATATGGATTCCAAAATTATAAGGATTATATAAAGTTTAAAATTTAGTTAATACTATTCATAACCTCTTTTGAACGGCTTGTTTTCTAAGTCATGGTGTGCTTGAACTTGGTATGGTGTGTAGTGTAAGTTATTGAATTATTTTGAAGAAATAACACACTATGAAATCTTGGTGTGTTACACCATTGGTATAGGTCCATATAAGTGACCTATACCAACATTTTCAACAAAACCTTTGGTATAGATCATATTTATAGTAGTGAAAGGTTTCCTAGATTTTGGAGGGGTTGGTGGATTATTGGAAAACAACATCAACCTCACTGTAGTGGTTAGATCGATATGTTAAATCATAAACATTCCATTTTTAGGAAAATTTGTGGGGATAAATTAAGAATATTAATCAAGAACTAGGAATCCTGTACTAAGATATTATGAATTTTGCGTCATTTTCTGAATTTAATTCCTAGAAGCAGTTTGTGTTTTTTCAACTAAACCTCCTCCTACAGTTGCATCAATCATGTTCCTATAATTTAAATGAAATACTTAATAAAAATATTGAATCAAGTATTGGTCACTAATTTTTTGGTTGGATAACCTATAATATAGTCTTTTTAACCTTTCCTAGTACTTTTAAGAATTTTCACCATGATATCCCCTAATCTATTAAATCTCTTTTTGGATGGAAGCAATTCCAGAAGAATGAAAGAAAATCCAGACAAAATTATTTAATTCATTCCAATATCTAATCAATGTTAATTTTAATATAAAATCACTCTTTTTCTACTCCATTTTTTGATGAAATAAGTGATCTCAGTTTTATTTGATTTCCGTCAAGACATTGAGATTTCATGTAAACATAGAGATAAATAAATTACTGAATATTTATGTGTATCTTCTCCTAAAAACAATTTAAATTTTCTATGTTGGTGCATAAACCAAGATTTAATTTCAGAATCAGTAGGTTCATCAAGATATTCTGCAGGGTTTGGCTAATTTTCATCATATGATGAAAGAAATTATTTTGAATACCTGTTGTTAGTCATTTAAATTTCATGATCAACTAATTTCCATCTAGATATGTAAGTGGATGTTTCAACACTAGGTAAAGGGGATTTATAGATGTTCAATCCAAAGAGTGATAAGTAATATCAATTTCATAATCCATAATGAACAAATTTGGGTTATAATTTTAGGTCATAAAAAATAGAATAAACTCATGAAACCCCCAACAATGGTGCTAACTAATGTTTGGGTTTTTTTATGAAATACCAATCAAAAAAGTTATCAATTATAGAAATAAATATATCAGTCACAATATTTTTTCTTGAGAATGATTTAATTTGAGTTAAAAATATTTAATCTTTCTTTTTTTTATATATGATTAAATTTTCTGGGATTTGATTAAATAATATAACTCAAAAAAAAGAAGAAAATAAAATGTATGAAAATTTAAGAGAAAATTGATATTTTAATGGAAATAAAAAGGTTTTGAAATCCGAATTGAAACAATATATTTGGATAATATTAGACATTCTAGACACCCCCCCTTCCTAGTTTGAAATTATTTCTTAATTGAATTTCTCAATTCCCAAAAAACAACCACCATAGGAACAACCTAATTTTCATAGATATCATATCAATATCTCAATATGATTTTTTCCTCCTATTTAAGTGATTCAATTTCCTTAAGCCCTCCAAAAAATTACGCCTAATAGAAATAATTATGATCAATTAAAATTCCTCGAAGAAGAAATTTAAAAGGTTAAATCAATTATTTTACTCAATAAGATAAACAAAAAAACCAGAAAAATTAGTTGAAAATATATTCATGAAATAAAATTATTGATTTAATTCCAATTTATAAGTTTAAGATGAATTCATTGGAGGCTGCATATGAAGATTGAAACTCAAAATTGATTTTCATTAAGTTATTGTCGTCCACAAAAAAATCATGATTAACCAGACTTCACATGAGAATATCATTACTTATCCATTAATTCCATTATAATATTCATGGACAAAAAATATTGTAACCACTCTAGCATAACCCGTTCAAAAGTTGTAGATATGAAATAATGTTTAAGAGGGGTGGAAATTTGATACTGAGTTTCTTTCCATCTAAAGAATGATTGATTTAGTCCCCTTTTCTAGAAAAATTTCAATTTTATTTATTATGAACAGTTATTTTAAGATTATTTTCTACTAGATCTCGAAAATTCAAATTATTTAGAAACTTTTAAGAAAAAATATGCCCAAATTATTGATGCTCTCCTTTTCTGGACGAAGAGGACTTCATCTAACAATAATTTTTGGATTTTATAGACTGAAGAAATGTATAAATTTATCCATGAAAATAAACAATCAATAGACCATTGTAGTTATATTTCCTCTTTAGTAGGAATCACTATATTTGGTGTTTTTTTTCTGAGATATGCCTCATTTAATTTGGCATGATCAATTCTATAGACCAAAAATATTTTCCACATTAAAGGATTTATTTGGGCCTCAAAAGATTTGAATTATCCACAAGTTTTGTTGAATATTTTTTTCCCTAGAATAAATAAATACTGCCTATAAAATAATTTCTCTATCTGGATCAATCTGGAAACCACTATTCTCAAAATACAGAACTAATAGAAAAAAATTAAAATTCCATAATTATTAAATTTTCACATGTAATCTCAAAATATCCCTAAAATAAAAAAATTATTCAATTAATCTAAATGTCTAAAAATTTAAGGATTAAATCAATGAATTAAGAAAACAAAATTAATGTAAATTTTATCTCAGTCAAACTTCAAAACTACAACATACATGAAAAATGAAATATTTATCACTAAAAACAGTTTGAATAAATAATTATTATTGATTGGGTGAAATGATTTTATAAGTAAATTTTGTATGGTATTATAATTAAGAATATGATTTTAGTATATAATTCTAATGAATTTAAATTTATTATACAATAGTTTAAATCTATTATGAAAAATGTTCAACTCGAGATAAGGGTTTTACATTACAATCTCACTTTTAACTAGGGTTGTATATGCTTAAATTTATAATGAAGAAATTATATGATCTATCTCTCATAAGAATTATTTATTTTATTCCCATATAATTATTTCGATGTATTATATGGTTTCATTTAATTTTCCACTCATAAATTACTAAAGACACCGATAGACTATTTTTAAAGAAAACTGGAATTATTCCTCTCTTCGATGAAGTATCACTTATTTAATATTAATATTTTATTTAATTTTTTAAATTATTATAACATTTCCCCAATGACTTTATAAATTAATTTTTATGAAAATTTTAAATTATATAAAAATCGTTAAAATTAATCTTCTTATTGTTTTCTAAATGAGGTACTTTTAACTTTTCAACATATGTTTGAATGTAATATTAGTTTTAATTTATATTTAATTAATGGATTTTCCCATATTCGTTATAGCTATTTTATTTAGAGATTATTTTTAATTATTCCACTATTTTTTAAAATATATTTTTCCTACCATTCTAGAAATTTTAAATATATTTTTTAAAAAGGAAAATGTATTAATGTCAAAAAAATATTCTAGTTGTCTTTTAAAGGAATTTTTCATCTATAATAACATATTGTAAAGTTTCATTATCTTCACTGGGGATATGATTCTTTGATAACATATTTATTGTTTCTATGCATGTTTTATGAATGCAATGATGAAATAGTAATGAAAAACATTATTCCTTTCACAGATTATGCTCTAATGAAATGCTAAATTTTTTCAATATCTTTTTCAATACATATGGATGGATTAAAATTATATGATGGATGGTTTAATTATAGACCAAAAATTTATTGGGTAAATATTAATGTTTATTACAACAATGGTTACAGGGGAGTTCAGAACAATCCCAAAAATGGGTACATAGGTGGTTGACCCATGACCAACAGGATACACAAGAGGTTACCCTATGTTAAAGAAGATATACTAGTGGTTAGACCAAGCATAAAATGTGATGAATTTATTGGTGGGTAGACATTACATAATATTTCTATGATTACGATTAAGCCACATTATATGAAACTATTTTATGACATGATATTATGCCAATTTTATGCTCTTGTGGCCCATGGTTTTTTATTACTTTATTATTATTATCTTATAGACTGTAAAATTTATGCCATTACTCTTGACTATGATCTATGAATTTTGGGGTATTATTTTAATCTATTAATCTCATGTTATAATTCCCTTATACTCATGATATACCTAAAAAATTTATTGAATGACATCATCCTAGTTTACCCATACTGAGCATATGTGCTCAACCTTTATTATTTTCTTTAACCCTATGATATGAAGAAAGGTAGTAAGTATGACATGACTAATATGGGTGATAATTGTGAATACAATATTGTGAGATGGTATAGATAATTTATCTATGAGCCTTTTATATATCTATGTTCCTAAGGACACTAAAACATTAAGGTCCTTAGGCATTTATATTTTTTAAATATATTAAATATTCATAAAAAATATTTCAATGTTTATGCATGTAATGTTTAAGTTTCTCTAGATAGTGGTTGGTGTAAGCTATCATTGTGATGATATTGTGATGGATAATATCCATTATCTAGGTTTATTGGGAATTATCTCATGTGGTCTTTGTATCACATTTTTTATTCCTCAAATTCCCCTTATGTAGTGGTTATAATGCTCTGTTTAAGATAGGGGAATTGGGAGATCTCATATTATAAAAACATTTTTGAAGTTTCATGATTTTATATTCACTGGGTGGATACCATCGATTAACTTGAGGAAGATAATGAAAAGAAAAACAAACGAAATTGAACTTTACAGGTGTTTCACTTGTGTTTACTTGTTTCTGTGATATTTCTCATTTTATTGATACATGATTACTTGTGTTGATGAAAATTGATGTTCCTTAGGAAATTTTTTGTGGTAGTAATTTTTTTTATTGGGATCACCTTTTATAGATTTTTAATCAATTAACATTCATAAGGAACAACTTTTTCAAAATATATAAATATTGTATTAACATATATAGATGGGATGTTGATATATAGAAAAGTTATTATTGAAAAAGGAAAGTAAGGTAGTGTTTAAAGATAATATTTTTTACATGGTTTTAGTATGATTCTTCTTATCACTTATTATGTGGTTATTGTGGATACAGTTGTGGGGGGATAATATTGTTGTCTATCGGATTTAGAATGTGGTGGATAGTGAGACTAAGATTTAGTGGCATGGGTTGGGATGGTTTTTTTCATGTGTACATTGACATGTTGTTTGAATATATTTATGTTATGGTTTGAGAATAAATTTTTCATCATTGGTATAAGATGTGTTCTGGAATAATTATTTTGAATGTCTCGACCCAGATGCCACTAAATCAGTGCTCTGAGCTGGTGGGTTATAAGGCCTCACGAACACCTCCCCATATACCAGATGGTGTCGAACAGTAGTGAGGTCCTAGGAGGTAATTTTTGGGAGACTATTTCCTCATATCTGATTAATATAACAGTGTAAATAACTATGTATCATATATGGTAGAAAATAAAAAGAGTGTAGAAGTAGTAAACAACTAAAATAGAACAGGTTATAACAATAAAAGAAAAGCTGTAAAATCCTGAACAACTTTGAATTATAGTACAAAACTGGTCACCCACTAGGCCAAAAATACTTATACAACAGTAAAAAGGAATCTAAAATAAAATTTACAAGGATCTATAACAAGATACAAGCCAACCCACATACCCAGTCTCCCAACCCTATCAAACTACACTAGCCCAATCAGAAGAACCCACTCGAGTAGCTCCTCTCAGCCATGAAACATTGGGCCTTATCCCTATCCACCTTGAAACTCATTCTCAACATGAAAAGTAGAAATATGGTATACATGTACACTAAGGTTTACATGAAGGGGTGATAAAGAATCTCAGTAGTCCACACCAACAATCTTCTTATACTTGTGATGCTACAAAGTGTATGAAAAAGCAACGTGCTCAGCCAAGCTGAAGCACAACTAAAAGGTAAGAAAAACACAATGTGAGAACACAGTCAAACCCAAGTATTGTAATCCCTATCAACTTAGAAAGTTCCACCATGTATTTACATGACTATATATTTATACAAGTATAGCCCCATGCCTATACATATATAAACATATATGAATATTTATTCTTATGTAAATCTATTACATGAAACCACATTTGTAGTTAATCCTTGGGTATGTAATCATGATCGATTGGACATCCTTTTCAAGGGAATTTAGATGTACTTTATTACACTCAATCCATGTATCACCAAGTCCATCTCCCGGTATGTAATCCCAATCGACGTATTCTTACTTCATCCATTGTTGAAAAAGTATTTATGTAAGAAACGTCATCATAGGGGATACTCGTTATACCTATGATCACCTGTACTGACCTCTAATAACCAAGAAGAATACCATATACTGACAGTCAATCCTATAAAGAAGGATATTGTATACCGACAGTCATTCTTATCAAGATCATTGCAACCCACCTCATCCTACACTGAGTAAAAAGTGAAAGACCCCGAAGGCTGGATCAAAGGTATAACAACCAATGCATCCACATCGGCATACACCATGTAATCACAAGTATAACATCCATCATGACCACACTGTATAATCAATTTTCATACCAAGAAGGGTCAGATTCAAAGAACACGTCTATGTTATCCTTGTAAAATGTAAAGACCAAGAAGGGTCATATCCCTGGAACTCATCCAAGGAAACCACACCATGTCCCTTGGGTGTCCTATTGGAAACTAAATTTAGCACTGGTTAGGGTCATAGGAGTATTTCAATAGCACATGTCATATGTGAACCCACAAAATCCAAATCCACGGGGTTTCAAGGCCTGAGGCATCCCACAGATTTAAGACCCAAGGGGCATACACTACCCAAGGCATCCACTACCGTATTTCAGATCCCTAGAGAGCAGTCTATGGCATCTTTCAAACCATTCAAGCATCACACATGATTATACCAACTCATTTAAAACATTTCATCATAAGAAATGCATATACCCACCTATTCATCATAGTCTGAGGAGAGTTTCATTATCCCCACCACATATCACTAGCCAAATAGTTCATCTAAGTCATTCCTGCATCAGGGAATCCTAGTATCACTCAAGGTGTATAAGCAAAAAGAAATGATCCAGAGCTAAGTCACATGTACTACTAATGGGTACTAGTAAATCATTAGAAAAGAATTTATCAGAGTCCAGATCCTATGAAACCATTTTTTGGCATCCCAAAAAGCATGAAAAATGCCTCATTTTATGCTCAACAACCACTAAGTTGGAATAACCTCTTCTAAACAATGTTGCATCCGCAAGACCAAGTTAGATATAGAAAAATGAGTGGGGTTGTCATGAATGTCCAACCCAACACTCCAGAAACATCCCCACATGTGTATCAATTCAAAAAAGGTTCTAGGTGTCACCCAAACACCATCTCTACCCAAACCCGGCGTAATAATTTTGGATCAGTAAAACAACGGGCACTAGTTGGGTCCCTTAATCCAAGAACTGAAAGGCATTCTACTTGGGATCCTTTAGGTAAACATAATTGAAGGAATCCTATTTATGAACCTTACCTATTATGGTAAGGGAGTAATCCAAATCAAGATCCTCTAATTGTAGCTAATTGAGGAATCCTAAAATGGGAATCCTAAAAAACAATAAACAAAAGAGGCATCCTACAACGGGGATCTTAGAAAGGATACACATGTATAGGGATCCTACAAGGGACTCCCTATTTCAGCTTATAACCAAAGGCATCCCTCAAGAGATACATAGAAGCATCTGAGGACACTACCTTATAAGATTGAGGGGAACGTCACATAAGGGAAACATCCAACAAAATCATAGGTCACGGAAGATAGCTCATATATCTTCCCAGATCAAGATCTCAACCAGGTTGGTCTGAAAACCCAACCTATCATCCACACCAACTCTCACTCTTAGGATAAAACGGAACTCAAAAGATAGAGGAATAACTTATATGTTCAGATAGAATCCTAAAAACACCATTTAGGAGTCCTCAGAACACTCCACAGGTTTCACCATCGTGATCTACGTGAAAAAACCCACTGAGAATAGACTACTATAGGGTCCAAATCTGAAATCTGGAAACGAAAATTTGAAAACCCCTAAAATGGTTACAAGGGGAAGTACACATGATGTAACCTCTATACAATGTGTGTACTCCTAGAATGCCACAAGGGCATATCCTCTCGCTGGCCTGGGCATCTGACACTCCATTCACACAGAATATGGAACCAGTACACAGCATATACCCAACATGGGGTACATGATCGTGTCCCTCAACCGGCTTGGCCATCTACATGACCAAGTCATGCACTTTTACATATTGTGCTACCCACATAGGGTATGGTCATGTACTCTACATGGCCATGTACCCCTACACGTGTAGACATGCCCGGGTACTCGGCCGAATGGCCAAGTACTAGTACACGATGTGTATACCCCATACAAGTTTTCTACTCTTTCATACTTTATCTTCCCCAAATGGGAAGAACTAATTACATGTCACCATGGACTACACATTGTGTAGCATGGTTTCCCCAAACAGGAAACCCTCGGATCACCTGAAACCCCCATTTAAACACCCAAATCAGAAGATCGATACATTAAGGACCACATACAAGCACAATTGGGATATAACAACGTGAAATAGAGAACTTAAAGGGGTTTTTCAGAAATTCTAAAAAATATCCAACCTTTGGGTTGAAACCCTCAATGATTGTCTTGATTTGACGGTACATGGTTGTCACATGTCATCCAGCATGTCGTCGGCTTCGCAATAGAAACTCTCTTCCCTTCTATATCTATCTCTCCATATCCCTCTTTCTGTATTAGGTTGTATGATGGGGGATTCTATAGGAGGGGAGTGTTCAAGAAGGAAGGATGGAAAAACAGAAAAAGAAGAAAAGAAGAAAAGGAATATAAAAGACAAACTAGATCGTGTCGACCATGACTACCTACTCAATTTTACACCTCACCAATGATAAAATCCCCATTATGGACTGAACTATATAGATGGAATATCAATCCAATGACCATTCAATAGATATTTCCTAATGAAGCTAGGTAAATAATTTAACATTTAATTCAATAAATATTAATTATTAATTATTCCACTAAAATTAAAATGTCGCAGATTTGTACCAAACTCATGTCCTTGGGTAAACACCCTATTTTGAGACCAACCGAGTAGACATAATATATATATAAGGTCACCTTATAGGGGGAAAAGACTATTTTACCACTTTACAAGCTTCTAATACCAAATATTCAAATTTCATCTCATATATTTAGTTCGAAAAAACATGGGTTCTTACAAACTCCACACCATAAACCTTATCATCCTCGAAAAGCATGATGAAGGGACAACCAATCATTCTCTCACCTTGGCAATCCACATAACCAATCTATTTGAACTATCCAAAGACCATCCTCATAGTGTTAAAAAATATTTCCCATATAGAATACGTTCAACTATGACCAATCTGGTACTCACCACCACAGTAATATCATTATCATCATCTTACAACTAAAATACGAGCATAAATACTCATGAAAAATGAAAAGTTCAACTAAAAATGATGGTCACCTCCCTAAAATGGAAAATGGTTCACTACCCATCACAATTATTGTCATATACATCTCCTCGATCACAACCTCAATAGGTTCCCATCCTCAACAGGGAAGAACAATTAGGGGAAAAGGAGCTCAACGTAGGGCTAATGCTCTCTCATCATACTAGATACTAATCAAGATAGCGCATGATCATCTCTAATAAGAGTACACTAATTTTCCACCAAGGAATATACAGCTCTCTCCAATATATGCTCACAACCTTCCAAAACCTGACCATGATTCAGCCATGGGCCAACCATCTCAAGGTACCCCAAAATTTCACAATTTTACATTTTAATTAGAGGTATATTATAACCCAAGTTCTGGGATCCAATTCCATGACATGTCTAAAAACAACAATCATCAGCTCACACTCATCTACTCACTAATTTAGGTTCAAATGATACAATGTGAAACCAGTATATATCTTTACCACCTGACTCATACTCCATTGAGGTGTCCGACCAAATGTCTTAGAAGACTATGGTACATAGAACACCAGTTTAATTAAGAAAGAAGATCCCTTGGAACTCCTTTTCAAAATGGAGAACCTCACCTATGCCCTGATTTGTTTCATGACTGGCCACCACATGGTGTCATTCCAATCATGAGAGTTTACTGGTGCTCTAACTACATAAACAACAGAGGAAACACTATTCAACCAGGCCAAGCACACAAATAGAATTTCCCAATGAATCTAGTCTAAAAAAAGCACCCAAGGTGCTTCATCAAAACCTAATGGCATTAACCTGACTATAACAAAAACATGAGAACCAATCCACCCTTCATATAAAAATGGGCGTAAAAAATATATACACCTAAAAAGGCGTCTTAAAATACAGGAAAACTTCTCAAACAGGATACCCCTGAACAAAATAGATGTCTACCTACAAGGGTTCGAGTCAAACCAAGGGTCTCTAGGAATCCCACCTTTCCCTATAAAACAAGACTCACAACTAGGTCACAAGGTATAAACTCCTCAAAAAAAAGACAAGATCCTATCAAAAGCATGTAAATATCACAATAACCAAAAATGGTAAAAGTTGAAAACATGGCCTACAAAGGCTCTGATCCTCTTCGAGCATCATTGGGGAGGAAACGCTCCCCGTAGGTCCAGTTCATAAGAAAATTCATGGTATCTATCAACATCATTCTCATATATCAGACTAGATGACCATAGACCTGATAAAAAACACCCTGTAAAGGGTTAAATAAAAGGGCAACATGATCCACATCGACCAATTAGGACACTTCACCTCTTATGCGTGAGGACTAAGTCATCAGCCTCACAAAAAACACCATAACAAAGATCCACATATCCTATGATTAGAGTGAAATATATGTTTAAGTCATCCATATGGCCTCAATCATTAGAAAAATCACACACTAGCAGACCTATATGATGTGAATATGACATCTCTAATATGATGCATGAGACACCTCATGCCTTTGACTGCCAATAGTCAAAACAATTCCTCATCCTCTTACCAATGTCTTAGAGACATAGATCCATAGTAAATAATAAAATCTACACGACATGTGCATATCTCAAGGTAAAATCATATACAACTATAATATCACAAATCAGAATGGAAATCCCAAACCCATAGCAACTAGGACTTCTTACCAAAATAATTATTCTGAATGCAGATGTCTGATATCCATCACAGGTTCAAACACATTTCTAATACTCATGACTACCATATCCCAAATATTAAAGACTAGGGAAAGAAAAACTTAGATACCACTTTGTAATGTCCCAACCCAGATTCCCCTAAATTGATACTTTAGGCCAGCGGGTTTCAAGGACTCAAGCACACCTCCTAAAACACCAGAGGCCACTAACTAAAATCAAGGTCCTTAGTTATGATAGTGGGGAGACTATACCCTCAACTTAGAGTAAAAAAAATCAGAAATAACTAAGTATCATACACTTTAGAAAGTAAACAGAGTGGGAAATTAGTATACAATTGAAATATAACAAACTATAACAATAAAATAAAATTTGTAAATTCCCGAATTTCTATGAAAAATAATACAAAAATAGTCACCCAATGGGTTGACCATAATAATACAACAGTACAAAATAAAATATAAATAAAAGTGAAATAATCTACTACCAGCTCTGAGCCAAACCACATACCTGGTCTCCATACCCTGTCGAACAGTACCAGCCCAATTGGAAGAACCGAGTCGTGTATCTCTGCTAGACCATCCAACATCTGTACTCAGCCTTATCAATCATAAAACTCATGCTTAACCTAAAATAAAGTCATAAGGTCTACATGTACACCTAGTTGAATGTGCATGGGTGAGAAAGAATCATAGTAGGCCACCGAAATAGGAATCCTATAAATGTTTTGCTAAAAGGTGTATGTAAAAGAAACATGCAAATCCTAGCTTAAGAATAAATAAAATGTATGAAAAACCCATCATGATCCCATAGTAAAACCCAGCGTCCACAATCTCTGTTAACTGGGAAAGTTCCATCATGTATTTCCACACCTATATGAATATAAATGTATAGTCCCATACCTATATAGATATACCTAAATATAAATATTCATTAGTATGTGAATCTATAACATGAACCCACATCTACAGTCGATCCTTGGGTCAATAATCTTGATCTCCTGGACATCCTGTTCTAGGGCATTGAGCTAGAAATTGTGCCACTAATGTCATGTATCACTAAGTAGATATATTGGTCCATAATCCTAATCAACGTATACCGTCTTCAGCGAACTCTAGAAAAGTATCTGAGCAAGATACATCACCCCATGGGATACTTGCGATACCTAGACTCACCCATACCCAATCGCATAACCGATAAGAATACCTTATACTGACAAAAATTATTGTAAATAACGATACAGTGTACTAACACTCAGTCCAATAATGATCACTACAACCCACTTTTTCCTACGTTGAATAAGCCAATGTCAGACCCCAAGGGCTTGATCCAATGTATAATGACCAAGGAATCGACATTAGCTTATTCCATGTAATCCAAATTATAACATCCATCACAGCCACTCTGTATAATCAAGTGTTAGACCACTAATCGTTGCATCCAAAGAACTTGTCCAAGGCATCCTTGTAAAAAGTGTATACCACGAAAGGGATAGATCTATGGATCCCATCCAAGGAATCCAAATAAAAAGTCTCGACCATATGGGACTGGATCCAAGGAACTCATCCAAGGAATCCTTAATGAGTCCCATGGGATTTCTAGTGGAAACTCGTTCTTGGCACCAGTTAGGCTCCTCAGAGCAGTTAATGAGAACATGTCCTATGGGAGCCCAATTAAGCCAGATCCATGAAGTAGAAAGTCTCGAGGCATCCCATAGAATCAATGCCCAAGGGGTATAATCAACCCAATTTATCCACTACTAAATTCTAGATCCATGGAGGAAAACCCATTACATCTATCGAACCATTTAAGAAACACACATGTTTATACGCACTCATGTAAAACATTTCATCATAATACATTGGTATACCCACTGACTCATTATAGACCTAGGAGAGAGAAATCATACAAACCACATATCATTATCCAAAGAGTCCATCCACAAAATTCCTACATTGGGGAATCCATGTATCACTCAAGGAATACAAACAATAAGCAAGGCACAATAGTCAAGTAAAAGGTACCATTTCTGGGTACCAGTAAAACATCAAAGAAGAAAGGATCAGAATCCGGATCCTAGGAAAACACATCTAGGCATCCCAAAAAGAAAGAAAAGCACCTCGCATCAAGATCAATAGCCACTATCCAAGATGAGCCTCTGGTAACACTACAGCATCAACAATCCCAAGTCAGGTATAGACAAATGATTAAGGGCGGCCCAAATTCCCAACCCATCACTCCTACCATATCCCCATGAACATATCAGTTCAGTACAGGTTCTATGTGACACCGAACACCATATGTATGAAAACCCAAAGTAACAGTTCATGGCAGGTAAGACAACCGGCACTCACGGGGTCCCTCAACCAAATCATTTAAAGGCATCCTACTCGGGTACTTCAAGTAAGGAAAATCAAAGGAATTTTACATAGGATCCTTAGCTGTAACGGTAAGGGGTAAATCCAACTTGGGATCCTCTAACTGTATGTAATTAAGGAATCCTAAAATTATAATCCTTGAAATGATAAACAATAGAGACATCCTACAATGGGGATCCTTGAAATGTCACAAAAATACATGGATCCTACAAGGGACTACCTAGTTCAGTGTATAAGCAATGTAATCCCTTAGGGGATCTCTAGAAGCATCTTGTCTCATGACCTCATAGTCTATAAGGGAACACCTCACAAGGAAAACATCCACAAAAACATAGGTCACTAGAGATAGCTCATAGCTTATCTCAGATTAAGATCATAACTAGGTTGGTCTTAACACCCAACCTATCATCCATGATAAGTCTTATTCTTAGGTGACAAATGAACTCAAAATATGGTGGAAGATCCTCACCGTTTAGATAAAATTCTCAAAAAAATCGTTAAGACTCTTCAGAATGCTCTGCGGGTTTCACCATCACAATCTACAAAAAATGCCACTCAGAATGGACTACTCTTGGGTCGAATTCCGAAATTGGGACAATAAAACACAAAAACCACTCAAATTGTTACAACGATAAGTACATGAATTGAAACCTCAGAACACGACATTTAATCCCAGTATTCTACATGGACGTGACCTCTCACAAGTCTGGGTGTGAAACACCCCATGTACAAGGTGTGTGGAACTATTACATAGCAAGTACCCAAAATGGGGTACATGATCGTGTCCCTCAACTGACTTGGCCATCTACTTAGCGAATCCTTGCGCTTTTACAGAGAGTTCTACCCACACTGGGTCTCGCTGTGTACTCTAGATGGACATGTACACCTACACAGGTAGATGTTCCTAGTTACTCAACCATAATTCTTGGTAATAGTACACTGGTTGTATACACCACACACAATGTGTACTCCTTTAAACATAATCTTCCCTAAAGGGGATGAACACATGACGTGTCACCCTAGACTACATACCATGTAACATGGTTTCCCCAAGTGGGAAACCCTCAGATCACCTGAAACCCTTGTTTAAACCCCCAAATAACCATATTAGGCCACTATGGAAAGCATATAAGCATAATAGGGATATAACTACTTGAAATAATGAATTTAAATGGGTTTTGAGGAAAATATATAAATGAGCCTATGATTGGATTGAAAGTAATCTTGTCTCGATTTGATGGTCCATGGTTGTTGTACATCGATCCAATATGCCAAGGGCATCACAACAGAACCTATCTTCCCTAACCTTTATCAATATTTCGCTCTCACTCTCCCTATTTCTTTCTTAGTTCGTGTGAAGGGTGTTGTCATAGGAGGGTCATGAGAAAAAAAGAAGAAGGAGAAAAAGATAGAAAAGAAAAATGAATGAAATAAGAAAAATAAAAATAAATTAAAAGAAAAAGGGCCCAAGGGTGGCTCCAGTGCCTAACTCGAGTTTATGCATCAACTAGGACAAAATAACCATTTTGAAATTAATGTGGTAGGAAAAATATCAATATGATTCCCCATTCAAAATATATGACTGAATGAAGCTATGAAAATAATTTAATATTTAATTTAGTAAATATTAATTATTAATTACTCTTGAAAAATTCGAATGACATGGATTTCTACCAAAATTCAGTTCTAGGGTAAACATCATATTCTGCGACCAACAGATTGTCATAAAAAACATCGAAGGTCACCTTCTAGGGGAAAATATCGTTTACCCCTTTATAAGCATTTGATATAAAAAATTCAAATTTCTACTTAAATCTTCAGTTTATAAAAACAAGGGTTCTTACATATTTATTGGTTATTTGGTAGCTCTCGGACTATTTGAAGTTAAATGATGTTAAAATAATATGATGTTTATATTCAGAAGAATGGGTGTATTAAAAAATTGAATAATCCATGGGTAGTGAGAAAATGTTAATAAATGAAATTAATGGGTTTATGTTGTGTTATACAATAAAATTTCTAGAAATGGTTAGTAATAAAATCTGGAATTAAATAGAATAATTAATATAAATTGGTTATTAAATAATTAATATAGAAATTGTGGATTCATATAAATAAATGGATTGTCAAAAAAATTGTATTGTTGTTTTTATGGGAAATGTGGATAGTGTGGTCATTTGTTTATGAAAGTGAAGTATGGTGTAAAGAAATAGTAATTACTGACTGTAATTGGAAATTTTTTTGAAGAGAGTCCATACAACTAGAAGGGAAGAAAAAAAAGTAACAAAATAAATAAAATGATGAAAGGGGTTAAATGGGGTCTAAAAAATGAAAACCCATAGCATCAATGATAATTATGTTCGTAGCCTCCAATGGGATCGAGCTGAGTCTCGAGAAGTAGGTGAGAAATTCTAGCCGTGTAACTCTAGATGCAAAGAAGTCAGCAACTCTATTTCCCTCACGGAAGGTGTAAGAGAAGTTACTCCTTACTTGAATCATTCTTCTTTACTTTTGTTCATGATAAGATCTACCCCATGGAGAGTAGGAACTCCTGATCAATGCATTAAATGGAATCTAAGAATCTGTCTCCACACAATCCAAAGAGATATTCTATGAACATAATAGATGACGACCAAAGAGCATGGCTTAAGCCTCCACTTTCAAAGAGTCAACCATCCCATATGAAGTTGAGAAGGCCAATATAGAAGATCATATGTGGTCATGTACCAATCCACAACCCCTCATCGTACCCATGCTATAACAGCCATCAATGTTTATCTTGAAACACATAGAAGGAGGGGACTATTTAGTCTAGTGACCATTTTTGGCATGGGGTTGGGAGATTATTGGACATAATGATTAAGGAACATAAGAGATGGAGAAACATTCCAATGTTTAAACATTTGTACTAAATCTAAAAGAGCACTTTTTTGTATGAACAATAATATATATAATAGATCTATCCATTTTTGTGTTCTTTGGGGAACCTTCTAGGTTGGGTTAGTGATTTCTTGTATGTGGTTTTATTATATTGTGATTCCATACACACCCTACCTGATTCAGATAACCTTGCTGATAAATAAATGTTACTGGATGTAGTTTTTTTTCCGATATACATGTTGTTGAGGGAATAGATGGCTGAATACTCTCTATTTCATGATCTCTTTTCTATATGTTCTATAATTTTGGTGATGGTATATGGTGGTGGTTTTAAGTGGTATGACAAGGAAATTAAGTTTATTTCGTATGTATTAATGATACCCTTTTGTGATGGATATAGATATTGAGTTGGATATAATGTTGTAGCTATAAACGGATTCTAATATTGGATTTTGGACCCTATGGGAGGTTCAGATGAGTAATATTATGGCCAAACCCACATCAAAGGTGACTTGAGTGTTCAGGGTGATTCCAACATGGGATTTTTCACCCTATGGGAGGATTGGATATGTAGGGTTGTGGATTGACCCGTATAATATGTGACTTATCTTGTGAATGTAGTTATGATGATATAGAGGGAAGGGAGCTCTAGGATGTTTGTCATTGGGGTGTGAGAGAAACAAACTACTGGCAAAGTAGTGCGAGGGAATTTTTTTTAATTTTATTATTTTTTTGTTATTATACAAGGATGTAATATTTTTTGATCAACCCTTGGAGATGATTGGTGATAATAGACTTAGTAGGTGTTTGTTGGTTCCCTTTATTGTTCACTGTAGCACTAGGATACTTATTTTTCTTTTTCAGCAGAGATAACAAGCTGGATCTTACTAAGTATACATGTCATACTCACATGTACATATATATATATATATCTATTTTACAGGTTCTAGGATGGATTTGGTGACTAATATGGATATTTCCATCTTAGATCTTGTGATCAAATACAAAGTTACTTCCCTAAAACGTTTTTGGTATTTTTTATTTTTATTAATTTTTACCAGTATGAAATTACATGAATTTATTGTATACTATTTTATTTTATATCATATTGTCGATATATGGGTGGTTTTATATATATTTCCCATATCTATGTGGGTTATGAATCCAATTTTTTGGGCACTACCATTGATTCTATTCACCACCCAATTGCCTATTGGAAGTGTTATTGAGTGGTCTATCCCCTTTATATTATAGGTCTAATAGGGTTCCTAGTGGGGTATAGTCATGAAAAAAAATTATTAGAGTTTTTCTTGTGATTTAGGATGGTAACAATAGTAAGTAAATGGTGTGACATGCATGGTTTGGTATGAAAATAACATTAGTGGAGCATTTTATATGATGTAATTATTGGGGATGGGATAAGACACTAGATTTTTGGGCCCACTATAATCCTATATAGGAACCATAAGCTTAAATTAATACTATGTGATGTGATTATTCTTCCTTGATAGACACCTATGAATGCTATATGTATCTTACATGTTTTCACTTGTGGTTGAATTGGGAGGAGTCTGTGTAAAATTAAAATTAATCTAATTAAATTAATTTGACTATATAAATTCCTTTCTAATGGGATTAATATTTTTCCCCCACATATAGGGATACATGTTGTTTGTATTCCATAGATGCTATATTTTTGTGGGGTTCTACATAATGATTGGGTATCCCATAAAATGATTGAAATAGGTGAAGAGGATTTCTCTTCGAAAAAGATGTTGTGAGACTTTCAGAGTTAGATGTTGACTATTTGTGAGAGATATATATTTGATTTTGAGATAGATTGCTAATTAGAGGAAAATGAAATTTTCTCTAGTCAGATTCAGTCTATGGTACTATATCAGGTTATGTTATCGATCAGTTAGATTTTGGTAGAAGTTTGATAGTTTTGGATATTTTATTTTGGAGAGAGGAATGTTTAATTTTTTACTTAAGATTATTTCTAAATTTATTTTTTCATTTATTTTTTATTTTTAATGATTAGGGAATTGATGATTAAGGATTTGTTTCTCTCCTCAAAAGTAGAGCTTCAGTGTGTGTCAATGTAGGATAATATTAAAAGACCATCTTCATATTATTTCAAATTTTTTACCAGATGAGGATTTCAAAGAATATTTTTTTAGGAGGTGTTGTGCATGGTAATTCAATATTAAGTCGCTGAATTAACATTACCATAATACATAAAAGTTTAGAGTAAATATGAGGATACTGATAGGATTTATGTATAGTTGGGATCATCTTAGTAGGGTATTAATTCATTCTCTTGGAGGAGTATGTCTATTGTTAGGGGATATATAATATTTGGACCCTTGAGATGTTGGTCAGAGGGGTGTTATCCTTTTTTTACTTTTAATTTATCTATAGAAAAAATTCCTAATATTCATCAAGGAGTTCTTGTATAATGATATTGGTTTGGGAACATTGTGTCCATATCTGATATTATTGGTAATTGTTGTTATGGATCATTATGTTCCTTATCAGTCCCAAAAATAGTAGTTTCCTTAATGGATTTTTTAATAGGGATCATTGGAATATGTTTCTATGATTGGATATGGATCTCGTAGAATACATACCCATTATGTCCCCCATCTATAGGGGCCTAGGGGTCAATTTTTACAAGGAGGTGGTCTTTATTAGTGAGGCATAGAAGCTAGAAATGTATAAAATCATGATATGAAGGCTCTGTCGCTAGAGGCATCAGAGATTTTCCAAGGAACCATCATTGTATCTTCCAACTAGTTTAATGATGTTTTTATTCTAGAGAATCTCACTCCTTTATTGAACTTGTATTTTTCCATTCCATGGGACTCATAGTTTAGAGGCTTAACATTCCTCTATTGTTGAATATTCAAGTTAAAGTTCATGAAATTTTTTATGATTTTTTATAGAGTTCTGAGATAATTTTTGGGAAGAATCAATCATATAGGGATATATTTTTGATTTATATACAACCACAAGATGCAATTTAAGGTAACAAACATTTTTATTTTTTGAAAATGGTTATCGAATTTTTTGGATGAGTTGAGTTTAGTGATGAGGATTGATAGAATATTGTATTAATTAGTGAGTGAGATCATTATATGGGTCGTAGTTATTTGTCTGAATTTTTATCTCAGCTGTAAGTGATATCTCTGTATAAAGTGGTGTCATAGTTGGTGGAGTTTCTTAGAGATGTGTAGGTGGTTCTGGAAGTTTTTCGTAAGGGGATTGTTACCCTATACCCGCAACAAGACATCAAGTTTGTGATAAAGTTTCAGCATGGTATCTCTATAATCTAGATGAATCCTTATAAGATAACAACTTTAAATCCATGGGATTTTAGGATCCATATTTATGAGCTAATGAATAAGGGTGATATCAATTCCAATGTGTCATTATTGGGTTTTTTATTATTATTCTCTATGAGGTCAGGCAGTATTATAAGGATGTGCATAGACTATCAAAGCCTAAAATAAGAGTTAGTAAAGAACTGTTACCCTTTTCTATGCAATGAGGATATTGTTTACCATATAAAGAGAGAGTGTAGGTTTTCAATGATATATTTTTTGTCTAGGTAACATCAAATATGGGTGAAATATAATGATATCCTAAAAAATGCAATAAAATTTCTATATAAGGACTTTGTTTTTTTGGGTTTTTCCAATCAATGTTTTGAAATTACAATACATTTTCATGGGAATCGGGAACTATGTATTCGATGAAATATAAGATTTGTTAATGGTATTGTTCATTGATAACAACCTAATAGACATAAGATCATAGTTAGAGAATGTTGAGTATATTTAGATTATTTTGATGTTTTTTTGGTACCACATCCTATTTTCCAATTTTTCTATGTGCATGTTTTCGATGTGTGAGGTTCATTTACATAGGTATAGGGTGTCCTATAAGGTATTGGAATTCCATCCTTTGGAGAATAGTTCAGTTTTTTCTTGAGTAGCACCCAAAATAATTGTATAAGTCCACAATTTCATTTCTTTTTCATGATATTACCAAAATATCAATATTTAATTCTTTTAGATTACGTCAATTTTGGAATATCTAATAGAGAATGAGTAAGAATTTTTTTTTATTGATCAGTTTTAGGAAGCTTTCAAATGCCTGAATGATAATTTTTTCATCAAAATTGTCCTTATCTTTATAGATGATGGAGTTATGTTTGAGGTTTTTTTACACTTCTTTCCATGGGTTGGGATGTGTCTTGATACAATAGTTAGTAGTGATCTTATATGGGTTAAAGAAGTTACAAAACCATGAGATTAAGCCTATGTAAATGATCCTGAGTTGGGGGGAAGTAGTAATTTATATGAGGATATGGAAATAATACCTCATTCATGAGAACATTGTTTTCATTGAAATTCACAATATCCTGAGGTATGTTTCATCTTAGTAGGATATAAATCTACATCAATGATGGTGGATGAAGTTTCTATAGGATTATGATGTTGATTTATTTTATACCCGAGGAAAGGGGAATATAATTACTAATACACTAAGAATGAATTTGTGGGGATATTTTTTAATTATCTTATAGATGATTTGAGAGTGGTGGAGGAGAATATGGTGAAATATCTAAAAAATAAGAGTTTGGTGGTAAAGGTTTCATATTCCAAATAATTATGACGTCATATTTGATGCAATTAGTAGAGGAGTATCTATGGGGAGACTCCAAGAATGATGTATTTTGGGTCTAGGTAATATATAGTGATGATATGAAAGGATTTAATATGATGGAAACCATTATATTCCAAGGCCTAAGAGGTGTTCCTGATCATCTTAGGCAGGAAGCTAGTGTTGTGAATCAAATATAACATAATTTGGAATAATATAGACAAAGAACAATATAAAAATAAACAGTAATAAAATGATATAATTAATTGGAAATAGAAAGAAGAAATAAACCAAACATACCACCATGTGACCTCTTGGTCGACAAGATATTAAAAACTAACCCACACTAAGGTTTTCTAGAAGAGATACATAATAACAATACTAAACTTATAAAATGGATGAGGTACACCAATGTTGAGTGACACACTTTGGGTGTGTTCATAAAATATATTAGTATGTAAGCACCACAGAATCCATACATACCATTTTCCGAATGAGTTCACAAACACTAGTTTGAAATACATTTAGTAAATTAATATTTTTATTATTTAAAAAGACAAATAAAATATCCCCTTTTTGTACCCCATTTAAAAAACCAAATTCCAAGTAGGAAACAAAACCCAAATAATTCATAAAAAAAGAAAATATACACTATGAATAAGAAATAGGGTATATCAAACTAATATAGAAAATAAAACAGTATGAGTACAAGAAGAAAAATTCTGAGAAAACAATCTACCAAGGTGCTACAAAGTAAGATAGAAATATATAGTTATGTAATAATGGATATTTATTTTATTTAACTTCAATAAATTCATATAAGTACTTGTTTTGGACCCATCCACTAGTGTATGGAGAAACTCTATAGTGAATAACCATCTTTTCCACTCTAGACTTGCCTCACCAGTGGAAAACCCACCTAGCATGTCCTCTTTCTCATGGTTTCTAATCTATCTACTCATGAATAGAATAAAATTTTCAATAAACCCACTTTATGATGTCCCTAAATCACATGATGATAATATAATGTAAATTGAAGATATAATAACACTCTAAGGATTAAAAAAACCCATATATTCCACTATGTATTACTATCCCACTCCCTAACACTATTTATGTAGAGGCCCTCTCAATGGAAGGACAACCATAGGGGTGCCTGTCATACATGAACCCTTTAAAAAGGGACAAATGAGCCTAAAAATTGTATAAGTTCAGAGAAAATTTTCAAAAAATCACCAAGTACCAACTGTTCCCTAACATTTATAAACACAAATCGATTTTTGAAAACAATATAAAATGATCCTTCAGGATTGGCATATGAAAATTGGGACTTTTTTAAGTCATGGGGTTACCAAATAAAACATAAAGGTTCTAAATGGGCCATGTTTTCAAAAACACAAATGAAACTCACATTTATTTTATTTGGAAACCAAAAAACCCTCTAATAAACACAATTAGGTTTCAGAAATCCATTTGATAAGAAATGGAAAATTAAATACGGAGGAGAAGACTATTTTTAGAACCAAAGTTACTAAGGTTGACATTTTTATGGAATATCAATTTATAAGTTTGTGTCTATCCAGATGTGTGCCTCAAACTCATAAATATATTATAATCTATAATGGAATATACATGTATTACAAAAAACATATCCAAATATCCAATTAAAGAATCTAAAGTAACACAATAACCAATCACAATGATCTAACCATAATCACCAAACCATAAAGAGGCATCAGAACCCACACACACAAAGATCAATTACACATGTAAACCAAATTAAAAAATTTCAACCAAGGATAAAAACGAATTCAAAATACAGAAAAAATATATTTATAGGCCAGTTATAATTTTATCGAACACATAGTATACATTTTCATTTGATACATGAAGATATAGCGATGCATATCCATTGAAATCCATGTTTTTAACAAATTAACAATATGGAATGTCATAGTATATCATAAAAACACATCACAATCATTAATAACACTGTTTGAAATTAAAATTCATTGATCAATAATTTAAGTACATTTTTTGGAAATTGAATGGATTGAAAATCATACCTCAAGGATGAGTGACAGAGATGAGACTTTGAAAAAAAATAAGAACAATACATGAGAAATAAACCAAAGACACTAAAAACATAATCAACCAAAATTTTTCAACCCTCACCCTCTATTTTGGATAAAATTGAACTCAACCAAGAATGAAAAATAAACCAATATTGGGAGAATATGAGATAATTAAAGCACACAAAAATACACAAAAAATTACCTATATACCATGGTGGATCATTAATGGAGGAAAGAGAGCCAATAAAAGAGTTTTTTGGGACCCACTTCAAGCACTAGATTTGATGAAGAGGGGAGGAGGGTCGAAATGGGATAAAAAATAAATAATTGAAAACATAGAAACACATGTTTTTAAGATTGTGTGAAATTCACATAGTTTTGCTGAACTGTTTTCCAAACTATGTGTACCCTAATATAATGAGGATACACCAACATGATTTAGACACACTGTTTGAGAAAATTTCAACCAAATATAAAAATTAGTTTTTTCAAGATTAAAGACTCCCTCACATGGTGGTTGTATGATTTACATTAACCATGTGAAATTCATGTGATAGGTCTTATACACCACTAATAGGTTGTATTTTTACTCCTTTGACTCACATGTTTTTGTCCAAACTATGCATCAGTCATGAAAGCAAATTTTAAAAGAAAAAAAGATCATGAAATACCCTATCCTTTAACTAGCTATATAGTTTCCTCCTAAAACTATGCACACTAACCATGTATAGAGTCAAAAAAACTGAAACCTCCAAACTTCAATAATTATATCCAGAACTCAAACTAAACCTCAAGCAAATAGATATAGTGCCAAAAAGTAAAAAAAGTTAAATGAAATAAATGGAAACCTAGGTATAGGTGTCAAAATTCTCCCCACTTAAAAAACATTCTGAACCTAGATAGTCACCAAAAAAATGATAAATAAAACTAGAACCTCATACTAAACAAGTTCAAATGAAACTATGGTCCACGGTCTGATCATTCAAATCCACATGTCACATATTTTCATGTCTAGAAGAAACCACCAGAAAATACATTGTGGGTATCCTAACCATTTAATAATTAATAAACATAAATACATAGTGGGTAAATCAATGAGGGATTCTCAAACCAAACAGAGAACCACACCATGATTCATCATTTCCACAAGACACAAGCATCTCAAAATGTGCACCATCTAAAACAATATATGATCCATAAGAAGGATAACCATAAAAATATTCACATCCTTAAATAAAAATCACATAATTAATAAGAAACTAGACCACCAACTATTTTCCAACAAAAATGAATTTTTAAAAATAGAGAAAACTATAACAAGGAAACATAAATGGTTCCAACTCCAACATTGGGGACAAAAGCTAGGCCAACAAACCCCTCACTAAGAAAATCCCAACCATTTGAAAAAATCCACTACAAGGGATATTAATGGAGCCCTGGTTCCTTGAAGAATTTTTTTTCCTATGGTTGAGAATTAAAAATATCCATATGAGACTTTTTAAACTGGAAACCCAACTTAAAAAACTTCTTGAGAAGACCCAAAAAACCACACAATTGAAAATACTTTAGAGGATTATAAAAATATGACTTTGAATTCTAAAACCTACCACACTAGAAGAACATGAGTGGGTAGTCCATTAAATGAGGAGAAAAAAAATAACATAGAAGATTCATCGAGAATATGTTCTTATGTTATGCACTTTTCACGAAATGGGTACTTTCATAGGTTTTAATATAAAATAGACCACCAAATTTTACCAATATCCCTCTAGAAAAATTCTTGGCAAAAAACACCTCATCCACATACTTCTCACACTTAAATTCCCTTATAAGATAGAACATGATCCTTAATCTTTAGAAAAATACCCAAGACAAATAGATGTTCTTTTAGTGCTTCATTTAATGACATCTCTATAGAAAAAGAAATCATCTCTTTTAAATGATGAACATAAGCCTTCACTGTCTGTTGACCTTGCTGAACATGCAAGATATCTTCCACATTCCTCACCATCACCTCCTTGGGTATGAACCGTTCCATTAAATTATTCTTAAAAACATTCTAATACATACCATTTTTAAATGATGATGGAATAATCACCTTCCACCAACCCAAACCCAATACCTAAAATAAACCTATAAAAGCTTGCACCCTCACATCTTCAGTAGATCCAAAAGACCTAAAAACCCATTTGACTTCCTCAACCAATTTTATTGAAACTAATGTACCTTGATCACCATGGAAAATAGGAAAAACTGGGAAGAACCTTACTCAACCACTTCACCAAAAGTTTGGGAAAAAACTACAATTATAAGAGATTCTATAAAAACATTATAGGTATTCCTAGGTAGTATAATCTAAATAACATGAAATATAAAACCATATCAAAATAAAAAAAATATCATCTGAAGAAACACCTCAACCCAAAATATCGAGCTCATAATCTAAAATACAAGAAAACAGACCAAAACTCCTCTTTCAAAAACCACAATTTTTTAAATTAACCCATTTCCAAAATCAGTTCACCATTCAAAAATTAAAACCATTCCAAAACATCCACTTGAAAAAAAATCCACATCTAACTTCCCTTTTAAAACCAAAATTCCATTAAAAATAAAGCCCATTTCCATCATTTTTAAAATTATAAAACCCATTTTATCATATCATAATATATTTTTTCATAAATTTTTTCCTTTTTAATGCTTACTCACACCAACCAAAACATAACCCACATTAAAACTGTTCATATAGAAAACTAGTAATCTTGCCTAACCAGGCCACATGGTTTATCATACCATTCCTTGAGCATGCACCAACCCTTATAGTCATTTAAACCATTCACTCTAGCTCTAAATGGTTCTCTATTCCATGTAATCTTATTGTGTGACAGCTTCTCACTTTAAATTTCATTCCCCAGTATGCACAAACTCATCGAACCAAATAAGAAACAAGGACATAATCCCATAATCGAATTAAAATACTCAAACCAACGACCTCTAGAAACTCAAGCATCCGAATAAGTAAGTGTTCCAAAACGGTCATCCCATACCAAACTCTCTAGTTTTCACAATAATATATCTATTATAATAGACATACCAAATAACATGGGGCTCCTCTAATACCATTTTTCATGAACCAGCCTGAGTAAACCCTAAAATGATCACTTGAGTCAGACCAGGATAAGGATAGAGAGGTATTCGTAATCCTGCCCAGTTAAAAAAAGTGATATCCATAAAATATATCATAATTGGTAATGATTAATCCCAAGAAAAAAATATAAACAAATATTAATAATATGACATAAAGGATATTCAGTAGAAAAAGAAATAAACAAATCATACTACCATGGGACCTCTTGGTTACCATGATAGACAAAATTGACCCATAATAAGGTGAACCAAAATAAAGACTAGAGACCAAACCTGAACCTATAAAATATCTTTTTCCTACTTACAAAGACTAGCACAATTATAGTGAGAGAATAAAATAGGTTAGTTGGTAAACACCATATAATCCATACATGTCATTTACTAAAATAGTCTGTAAACATTAGTTTAAAATAAATTTATGAAAATAAGGTTTTTTCATTATAGAGACAAAAACATCTTCCTTTTCTACAAACCAATTTGAAAACAAAATAATATTTAGGTAATAAATCCTAAATAATTAATAAATTTAAGGCAAATATGAACTAATAATAATCAGTAGTGTATATCAAACAAACATAAAAATAAAGGAAATAAAATGAGTATATGCAGATAAATATTAAAAAAAATTAATCCAAGGTAATAAAAAGTAAAATAATAATTTAAGAAGATGTAATAATGGGAATTTCTTAGACATATCTAGAATGCATATCTGTATATAGTTGTTTTGGACCCACCTTCATGTTTATGGTGTAACTCCACCATCAATAATCAACCTGGATGCAGTAAACTGGCCTCACTAGTAGAAAATCATGCATCGATTATCCTCTTTCCAAGGGGTTCTAATCTATTATGTTAGGACTAGAAATAAATCTTCTCTTAACCCTCTATATGATGTCAAGAAATACGATGATAATAGTATAAGTGAATGTGCGGGTTTTATCATATGCTTGGAATTAAAAAACCCCATAGATGTCATCATGCATGACTTTCCCACTCCCCAACACTATCTATGAAATGTTCCTCTTAATAGAAGGACAAAACTAGTGGTGCGCATCATATATTAAACCTTTATCAAGTTCCAACCAGTACTACACACCATATGAGTTCAAAGAAAATTTCTAAAACATCACCATGTAACAACCTTGACCTAACATTTACAATTTCAAAAATATATACCAAAATAAAATTAAAACATCATTAAAGATTATAATATTCCAAAAGGTCTTATTAAATCTTGTTTTACAAAATCATACTTCAAAGTTCCAAATGGTCCATGTTTTTTAGACCATACATGAAAACCACATTGATGTTAGTTGGAAACCAAAAATACCTTTAAGAAACAGGAAGAGTTTACAAAAATACATTTAAAAATATATGGAAAAATAAAGGAGGGAGGGGAGTGTTCTTGAGAACCAAAGTTACCAAGTTATATATTTTTATGGACCATCCATTCATATGAATGTACATATCCATATGTACACCCTATTCATATAAGAATATACATAATTGAAATGGTATAGACAATGATAACCATAAAAATATCTAAGGAACCAATTAAATAATCACAAGTATCAGTATAACTAATTAAAAAGATCCACCAATAAGAATCAAAATATAAAAAGTTATCAAAATAAATAAACAGAAAGCTCAATTACAAATATAAACCAAATTACCAAATCTCAACCAAGGTGAAACAACATTTATAAACCCCTAAAACTATTCTAAAGGCTAGTCGTAATTTTAGTGAACAAATAGTATAAATTTATATTTGATACATGTAAAAATTACTATACAAATACATTGAAATATCCATTTTTCAAAAATTACCAATATGAAATGTCATATAAAATCATAAATACACATCACAAGAATAAATATTATAATTTGAAACTAAATTGAAAAGATAAATAATTTAAATACATGATTCAGAATTAAAATGGATTAAAAAACCAACCTCAACGATGAGAGAATGTGATGAAACTAAAAGAGAAGGAATGAAAAAACCCTAGGAATAAACTGAAAACCCAAAAATCAAAATAATTAACCAACACCATCTGACTATAACCCTAGGTTTCTCCCTTGATGGAATCCAACCATGAAAAAAGAAAAACTCATGACAGAGGAGAGGAGAGGTGGAAAACACAAAAAAATATTCAAAGAAATTTTTTTAAACTATGTATGAGCATAAATAGTGAAAGGTGAGCCATGATAATAGGTTTTTATGACCCCTTTATGCACAAAATTTTAGAAAAATGATAGTAAGTTATAATTGGGTTAAAAATAAATAAGGGAAAATTTATAAACTCAAATTTCTAGGATTATGGGAAATTCCCATGGTTTGGTTGCAATATTTACCAAACTATGCATTAACATTGTGAAACCCACTAGAAAGAGGAGACACCAACATGTAACAGCTACAAGATATGAGAAACCATGTGAAACCATGAAAATTTTCTCTATCAAGATGAAAGACTCCCTCTCATTCTGGATGCATGGTTTACTCTGACCATGCACAATCCTTGTGCCAAGCCTTATACAACACTAACAAGATGCACATTTACTCCTTTAACTTGCACAGTTTGGGCCTTACCATTAACACGCCAAACAAGACATACTATGACTAAAAAAATGAATTGGAAAAACCCTATCCCTCATCCAGACACACAGTTTCTCCCCAAACCATGAACATGGTCAAAAACAACCTAAAACATCAAATGGTCACTAATTATCACAACAACTGAACCCAAACCTTAACCCAAAATATCCAAAAACAAAATATAAAAAAATTAAATAAAAGGAAAATTTGTTAAGGGTGGTAAATTATTTATTCTATATGTAGTGAATGAGGAGGTTCATTGTGAGTTGCATAGCTCAACAGTAGCTGTGAATCCTAGTATATCCAATAGGTATCACTCAATGAGAGGTTTTCTTTAGTGTATCAAGATGAATAATATTGTAGAACTATTCATGTCATGTATTTTGGTGTCTGAACGAGTGAATCTATAGAATTGTGTTTTATGTAGATATTTGTAACAATTAGATGTACCTGAATGAAAATAAGGGTACCTATTAATGGATTTCATAACCTATTTATCCCAATATAAAAGAGTATGTGATTATATTTGTGTAATTTAAGATTTAATAAAGAAATTATCTCTCTTCATTATGATCAGGAAGTTGGGTTCCATTGTGTTTTTTGTTATATGAAATATGGATTATGATATTAAACTTAATGAAGTACTATAGACCATCATTTCTGCCCAAGATCCTCATTTCACATCATGGGTCTAGGGTTGTATCTAGAATGCTTTTGTTTTTCAAATTATTCACAATATATCCTTCCATACACAAATGGATAAAAATATGGATAAGACTATTTAGGACATAGAGGATATGTTGTGATCTATTTCTTCAAGATTTTGGTAGATATTATGTAATGAACTTTAATTTGTATGGGTTTTCTTATAAAAAATATACCAACCATCCAGTGTCATGACCCCATTTGAGAAAATATATTGGAGGCCTTATGAATATTAATTATACTAGAATAAGTCTATTTATCTATCCATCCTTGGTCTATATGTGGTGTATAGTATGATGGTGAAGATTCACATAATTTGGGAGTAGATAAAAGCAGTTTAGGACCACCTGAAGTCTTGTGATGACTAGAAGAGGATATATATAGTGTTAAATATAAGAATAATTTGAGGGAATTATTTCATTATTAGTGATAAAATTTTGTATGGGGAGAAATATTTATTTCTATTTTATCATACCTTTTGAGATCATACATTGTGTTGGTGTGGTGGATTATCAATTAAAGATTTTTATACAGTTCGAAAAAAATCCACAATGTATTCCATGTCTCCCATCTTCATCAATAACTACATTAAAATTCCCATGTCACATATTTGGAATAATTGGACGTATAGGAAGATATTACATTAATGGATTGGTCAGTTGATATTTAGAATCATTAGTAGAGGCTGGTATGTGGGTTCATCATTCCTTTGGTTCATGTCCTATGGGGACTTATTGGGTTAGAAGAGTGAACATTATTTTTATTAAAGTCTTAATGATTGAATTTTTGTTGATATAATGATATTATTTTTCCCTATGATTATTGTATTTTTGGGGATGATGTCATCTTATTTAAGAGGTATCTTTTGGGTGTGAGTTTTAAGATTTATTAGTTGATGATTTCTTTTAGGTCGGCTATTAATTCTTGAGGATGAAAATAATTTGCGAAGTATCTGATGTAATGAAAAGAAAATCATCAACCTATTATTTTTTCTCTTTTGTGTGTTTTAGACTCTAGTAGGAGGATTAGGAATAGAAGAGTGGGATATAAGCTAAGATTTCATATTGGGTAGATATTTTGGAAGGACACTTTGGATTCTCCTTGGTTTTTGTCTTGGAATTGATCCAATTGAAGGGAATGTCGAGGAATATATCTTGATACTCGGTGTTGTAATGTTGATTCTACATTGACTATTTTAGTTGTTATACCAATTTTGGTGGTTTTAAGACATGTTCTATAGGTTGGGTCATATCTTTGACTAAGGTTTTTGAAACAATTTCAGGAGATATATTTCTACAGTGTGGAAATTCTATTTTGTGTAGTGGTTTTCCCTTAGATTTATCAAATCTATTTGTTGAACTCAATGAAATATATATATATATATTCCCAACTTAAATCTAGTGGGGAATAACCAAATCCTTTATTCGATAGTCTTATTTATTCCTATCCTAAGTATAAATTTTGGTGTCCCGCCAAATTTCCTTCTTCACCATTTGATCCCCTTGACTCTTACAAGATCTCTAGAGAATTTTTGAAAGATATTTCAGTGAATTTTATTGGACTTGATCCTCATAATTGAGTGAACAATTTTCAATCATACAACGTGAGTTTATTTCCCCTTTTTATGGTTTCTTCTTTGTTTCTTATTCATAGAAGGCTAGTTAAATGGTAGTTGTTTGTTTGTGGTAGTGTTGTGATGCCATTTTTATGGTTAATTGTTATAATCAATATTGATTTTAGTTTACTTTATGTGGGCTTGGTCTCATAGTCATATATTATTCAACATACTCATGAACATATGTTGTAATGCTTCTGTTGAGGTAAGGGGTTAGAGACCTCTCATGTTTTTAGGAAAATTACAGAAGGTAATTACTTTTGTTTTCATTATGTGGACCTGGTGGAATTACTTACCGAAGATAATGTAATAGAAAGAAAATTGAATAGAAAATGTGTTTTCATTTTTTCCTTCTTTCCGTGATATTGATCATGTTATTCATATTTGATTGTAGATTTTACTAAAAATTGATGCTCCTATTGAAATTTGTGTGATATTATGGTGATTTTACTTTTGGCGTCGCATTTCGTAAAAGGTAAATCATTTAATATTGGTAGGTAACTGATTGCGTGAAATATGGAATTTTTGTATTAAAATCATAGTAATGGCTATTAATATAATAAAAAATAATTCTATAAAAAATAATAGTTTTGGTTGGAGTTAAAATTGAATATTACGTGTTATTAGTATGAATTTTGTGTTTCAATGAATGCAAGGTTATTGAGGGGTAATTATTTAAGGATTATATAGAATGATATGTTCTTTTTAAAGTGTTGGGAAGTGAGGTTGTGATTCAATGGAATCAGTTGTGATGGTTTTTGATTTGTGGTAGTTAATAAGTTTTTGAAATATAGTTGAGTCAAAATTTGACCTTCTAGTATCCGTGGTTAGTAAGGGATTTTTTGTGGGCTAGTTTTTTAGTTGTTGGTGGATGATTGTGGTATTTTTTTAATATTTGATCATTATTAATAGAATATGATGTATATAATGAAATTCAAGTTTGTGGTATGAAATTGAATAATTCATGAGATGTGAATGGAATGTTAATAAAGGAAATATTTTATTATTATGTTTAAAGAGGGAATTTTTTTAAATTTTTTTATTGAATCTAGAATTGAATGGAATATTAAAATTAATTTTCTTAGAAAATGGTAAATTTGGAAATATACTGGTGATAAGAATCGATGGGAAATTTCATATCATTTTTTGGTTCATTTACATGGGAATGAGGTTGGTGTGATTTTATATTAAATACATCATTATTTATTGTGTGGAATCAGACATTAGTGTAAGATGGTGGATTTGGGGTGATATTTTTTATATGTGTTAGTTCTATGTGGTGGATTTATTATGTCATTTTATTTGATTTTATTTTCCTATAATATCATATACACCCCTCCAAAGTAAGTAAACCTCAGTAACACCCTTTCTTTTTTGTTCAGTATTGTTTCCTCTACATCAAGGATGGAATGGAAATATATGGTGGACTACTCCCTCTTCCATGATCTCTCTTATGGATGAAACATATCTGTGATGATGGTATATAGTGGGGTTATTTCATTTTAAGAGGGTGTCATGATGTTTTTTTCTTCATGTTCAAGATACCATGCTATAATGGACATGGATATGGAGTTGGATATGGATTTGTGGTTGTGAACTAATACCAAAATAGGATGTTGGACCCTTTGAGAGGTTGGGATATGTAGGGCTATAGGGAAACCCACATCGATGGTGGAATGTGTATTTGGACTGATGCCAACATGGGATATCCGGCCCCACAGAAGTTGGTAACGGTGGGAGTGCGGTCCATCTCTGATAACTTGTGACTTGGATAGTGGATATGATTATGATGATGTGGAAGAGAGAGTTCCATGAAATTTTTCATTAGGGTCTGAGATAGATAAAACAATGGTAAAGTGCTGTAGGGAACCCATTAGTTATATTATTTTTTTATGTTATTTATTTAGATGAAAAATTATTAGAGTAATCCTTGGTGGGGATAGGTGATTACAATATTAGTAAGTAATTATTGGTTCTGATGTTTTTTACTAGAGCATCAGTATAATTATTTAAATTTTTTATGATAGATATCAAGGATGATCCTACCGGGTATAAATTTTATACATCCCCTTAAATATATAAATCTTTTTTACTAGTTTATAGGAGGGCTTTGGCGATTAATCTAGATAGTACTATCTTGCATATCGAGATTTAATTTGAAATCTATACCTTATAATTATTTCATAATTTTTGTTTTTTTAAATACTGTATTATCAATATTACATTACATACGGTTATAGGATATAGTTTTTATTTAATATCATGGTTTTTATTGGTGGGTTATTTTATAAATATTCTTGGTATCTTTGATGGTAATTCCTATATTTAGCCCAAATTTTTGTATAAAGATATTACATCATAATATATGAATATTTATTATATAACATTACAATCCATGATGTAAATGTATAGGTTTAGTCTATTTGGAAACATGGGTACATAAATATCTTTTTCAGAAGAGATATACACCATCTCTTAGTTTTTTTTAACTATCACCCCTCTTAGACATATGATACTTAAAGTCTTTCTTAATATCTTGGGGAAAGAACATATTAAATGGTGAGATCAGATGCTCATTAAGGGTAAAAAAGGTAGATAGATATGATCACATAGTCATAAAATGGTCAAAATGGTTTGGGAACATGAGTTTAATATTTAAAAATCAGAACAATTATATTAAATATTATAATATTGGGTCATGTTATAATGATTTGTTGTTCGTAAGACATGAATCATAAATGAGTCCACGAACATTATATATGAGAACATTAAATTTTAATGATACATAATTTATTGGCATACAGAGCATCATATAAAAACATTTCTTTTGTCAAGTCTAACATTCATGACTTTCATAGTGGATTGGAATCACTCCTCATTCCATTATTTCATTAGTTAAGTTTTACTCTCAACACTATCATAGTGGATGGAGTCAATTAATGAACATGGACCCATCCTCATCATATTCTTTATTATCTCATGATATATCCATATTTAAAAATTCATTAGAGTGTTATTTAATTTTGGTCCCATGCATCAAATAATCATAATCATTTCATATTTTTTTACAGGATCATAAATCAATCACCATATATCATAACACTTGGAAATGAATCAGGGATAATAATTATTTTAATAATTCTATCATAGCATTACCCATGTGAAATAAAAGATCTTCATAAACATATTTCCCTCATTATCATAAACTAGTAATAGAACGAATAAGGACTTTATCTTTGGATCATATCCATAGTAAATAATATTTAGCATCAAAGTTATCATAATTTAAAATTCCATTAAAATAACAATTGGAATGTTTCTTCAGAAAAATAAAATTTTCATTAAAAAAAAGAAACATTAAAATATCAAAAAAATTATAATTTTATTGAAAATATTTTCCTCTAAAATAACCTTGTAAATATTTTAAAAAAAAGATAAGAATCATTGAGTGTTCATCATGGTGGTAAATTATATTCATTGCATATACAACAAAAAAAATTCATTCACAATTATAGTAAAAATATAAATGTACCTCGTTCAAAAATGGAAGGAAGATACCTTTTAAAAAAATTAAAAAATTAATCTTGTTTAAAAATTAATTAAATTTTTTTTTTATAAGATTATTAAAAAAATTTATTAAAACATTATACGGTAAACAAATACATGAAATAAAAAGAATTTTCAATTAAAGAGAGATATAATATCTACATTTCTTAATAAAATGTTTTTGGTATCTTGAGTTACTAAGGACTGTATGATGAAATGAAGACATGTCGTATCCTGAAATAACTTGGGGAGAAGAAAATTCATAAGATTATTGAGAGGTATATCTTTAAATTTCTGTTGGAACTAGGGCTGTTCTTTTTTGGAAAAGGAGTATGCTTTGTGTTTGTCTTCCTTAAACTTTGGGTTGATCAAGGCTTTTGCAAGTCAAGTGATTTTTTATTTCAGACTAAAGTAGGCTTTTAAGGTGGCGCAGTATTCTAGTGTTATCCAAATTTTTTGGCCTCAAAATAAAGATTCAGTTTTTGGAAAAAGAAGGTTTTTGGTAAAGTCAGTATGCAGAATGGGATTTCTGGTAATATTTCACAGATCATGAAATATGGTATATAGAATGGTAAAATGCGAACCATGTTGTAGGAACTATTTTCAGAACAGAAAACGATGTGCGTACTTCATAAGAGGAATGGTTCACAGAGTGCAGGAGGTTTGTGGGATGGCATGTGGTTTACTGAGGTAAAATTGTTTGCAGGACAGAGTGTCATTCACCAAAAATGAGGTGGAGTTTTGAGAAATTTCAAAGGGTTTCATTTTTAGAAATTTGGTGGTGATTTGTGTTTTCCCATAAATATAATGGTGGTAAGAAGACCGCATAGGGGATATGGTTCACGGGAGATGCACAGTTTGTAGTAAGGGGGTTTTCGTATCAAAAATTTGGTAAATATTAGTTTAGTGGATTAGGCGGATATATTTTCCTATATAAAGATCACTAATACCTTCATTAAGTAGAGAAATATAGATTATAAAACTGGGAGGATATTTATAAAGTCTAGAGTGGTTTGGGGGAATACAATCGTGCTAAGGGGTTTCTGGTTAGAAATTTAGAGGAATTTGGTGAAGTGAAAAGTGGTATATGGGAATAAAAGTCAATGTAGTAGAGGTAGTACATAGAGGAAGAACTTGTTCTATGGTGCCCTTAATGTATGTGGAGAGGAATAGTCCGCATAAGGAAGGTGGTCCATGGAGGAGAAACAGTACATAGAAGCGGAGACCATTCGTGGACAAAAGACAGTTCGAGGAGGTGAAGTGGTTTGTGAAGCACAAGAGGTATGTGGTGAAGCCCAGTATGAAAAAAAGTAGCTCAGTACATAGAGTAAGGTGGATAGTACCAAGAGGAATAGGCTAGTTCATGGAGGAACAGTTCTTGAACTAATAGTGTGAGGAAGAATGGATTACACATACTGGTGATAATGATACTTCAACGGATCATCTATATATAGTTGAAGATGCATAATCTAATTCCAATACATTGAAGTGATCATCATGTTCATAAACTGATTTTAGATTATTTTCAATGCAATGGTTAAGTGGGAATCAGCAGAAGTGATCTGAGGGACACGGTGTGCTATCTCAAGAACTATATAAAGTTAGTACGCATGATAGAGAGTGACTATGATAAACACTTGTAATCGACAAAAAGTTAATAATAGTGTACTTATGTATGACAAAAAACATGTTAGTGTGTGATCCTTGGACATATCACTTAGTGGTGAACCAAGTAAAATTGATGTGTCCTCACTTGGAATGGGAATGCTTGTTTTCTACACATTCACATTAGACAGGTTTAACATGTTCCTACCAACATAGTAATAAGATCCATCAGTTTAAAAGAAAAATTTGACACCTTGATTCATCCCTCCCCTCTCAGGGCGTTCAAGGGTCCTTCAATTTCATCATCGGATACATAATTACAAACCTTTTTGATAAACAATGTGATTGTAACAAAAAATCCCTTACCTCAAGTTTCACATGCTTGGAAATTGATCTCTACTCTGATATAATAAATTTAAAAATATTATAATTATATAATATAATATTTTACATTCTTATAATATTATATTTTTTCACATAAAAAATCCAACACCGATTTATTAAAAATTCATTTTTAAAATCATTATTTCTTGGTGTTATTTATTTTGTTTTACATGAGAAATTTGGTATAGTAATTCTAGTCCATATAATTTGATTATGGTTTAATTGTCTCAATAATTTTATCCCTGATATTAATATCATATATGTTCATTATATATTTATATATAATAATCTATAAAAGTTATAGACAAAAAATTAAATGCATCATTCATTTAGGTAGTAGGTTGTTTGTACACATGAACTCTATTTCCATTTCTTAACAGATTAAATAAAAAAAGGTAAATAAAAATTAAACATTAAATTATAATTATTATATCATGTAAATTCTTTTAAACTATCCTTATTACCATCCATCTAAAGTGGAAATTAAAAATGAATCACATCACTTCATGGAGGTGGTAGTCCACACGTACACAAAAGCATCATTATCATTTTACAATGGATTGGAAGGTAAGAAAGACAAAATGATATTGTAATTACATAAGAATAAATATTTCATAATTATATTTTATAAAAATTAAACCCCTCATAATAACCATACATGGAATATGGGGATGTAAAATGAATTGTATTTCTATGTGGAGGTGGTAGTCTACAGATACGCACGAGCAATATTGACACTTCCCATTTAATGGAAAATAGGGTTTATACTAGTGGTTCCATGATCATAATCACATTTTAGTATATTTATTACACTAAATGTATAATTTTATACTAAATAGTATTTATTTACAGGAGGTTGTAGAAGAAATAAATTGAAAGTAGTTGGATAAGATAATTACCACGTCTTTAGTAACACTCCTTCAGATCCATTATTATGGACAATCATAAAAGTCGTTTAAGAGGAAAAAAACCTGAAATTTATGTCAACGAAATTTTATAATTGAATGTGTTAGGGTTTTGTAAATATATATGCATCATTGAAGTGTAAAAGAATGAGAGAAGTGGTGTCTTTTTATAAGGGAGGGAAAGGATACACATGGAAATACTTAAAGTATTAAATTTAAATAAACTATTTTTCATGGAAAAAATCCCCCAAATTGATATAATTATAATATAATATGATTATAATTCGAAATAATATCATATAGTAATATTTGGACATGTTTTGGTTGTTCTTTTACCTTTGTCCTTTTTTTAACACCCTTGTAAACCATTTTTACAGTTATTGTGATATTAATGTTTGTTAAACTTTAAGGGTTTGGAAAGATACTATAATGGGAAAATGACTCCTTAAAGGGAAATGTTTTATATTTTAAACTATATCACATTAATTTATGAAATTTAAATCCTATAATTAAATATTATTTATTAGAAAATATCATTAATGTGGATTTTGGAACTCTTCATTATTTTAAACATATGAAAAAAACATGACAATAAATTATTTTAAAAATAATACTTTCACACATCCCTAATATGTTATAGTTATATATAAAATTCTTTTAACACTATAAATCACCAAAAAAATATTACATTACTGTTTTTAAATTTGTTTACTGGATTTTTCTACCACTTGGAAAGGCACTATGTGAGCATTTTATAAGCATTAAAGATAATTATTTCACAACTAAAAGATAAAAATTAATTACCATGATTAAAAAACTAATATTTTAAATAAAAATTTTAGACCAAACTTATTGTATTTTTATTTGTAAGAAAAAAAATTAGAGATATATAAATCAATAGAGTGGTATATTACAATATTGATTATATAAAATAATATAAATGTCAAAATCATTGGAAAATGGAACCAAAATGAATTATATTAAGAAAACTAGTCTTAAATGTATAAACATAATGAACATAATATGATAAATTAAATTTTTAGTGAAATTTTAAAGCCTTATCCCAAAGTGTTAAGCATTTTTTAACTTTTTTCCCTAACATAAGTGAAATTTAATTACCAATATTACTATCCATAATCTACAAAAATAAAAGAGGCTTATTTACCAAATTTTATCCACATGATTTAAAATATTGGATCCATTTTCATGATTAAATTTCTATATGTGGGGGGAAATTTTATTTAAATAAGTGTGCAAAAGTGACAAAAATGATTTTTTGGATAAACATGGTTTAAGCATAAAACAAGATTTATTCTTATCTTATGCCCAAAAAACATTAGATGAATGTTGAAAATTTTGATTGAACACATAATATATGAATTTTATTAAAAGAAATCACCAATAATGATAAATTTAATTTAATATAATTATAACTCATTGTGTTCATAAATACATTTTTTCAAAAAACATCACTTTTACATTCAAATGATTTTTATTTTCATTTCAAATTAAATGATAACCATTGAATTTATTTTATACATGTATTACCCATAAAATTTTATTAATTTATTAAGTTATATTCATACTTTATAATCAAATTTCTAGGTCATAACTAAAAAATTAAATAATAATATTTCAATACTATTATGTTGTTTGATTAACCATAGTGTTTTATGTAAAGGAAGATATCAAATAAATTAAATTTATGTATAGAGAACAATATCATGAAATTTATTTATAGAGAAATATACTACAAAATATATTTTATTTACATTTTAACCCCCTTAAAATTATTTTCAATCTCCAAATTCCATCACTATCATACAAACAAATGGGGATATCTCTATTTCATCACATTCCTAAGTTCATAAATATAACCTTTTAATTTCTGATCCCTCCAAAGAACATTAGAAATGTGAGTGGTCTTGTTTTGTATCACTTATCCTCTAAGATACTATATTTATAAAACTTATTATTTATAGGAAATATCATTTTCCAGTGGTAAAACCTCTAATTTCAATAAATGTGATGGATTTGGTATATACTTCCTTATGAGAGATTCATAGAACATATCATGAAATTTAGAAAGTTTCAGCGGATGTAATGAGTGATAAGATACCATCCCTAATCAATCAATAATATATAATGGTCCAATATACCTTGGAATCATCTTTTATTTCTTCCTAAATCTCATAACCATGTTCCTAGGAAAAATTCATAGAAATACCTTGTCACACTCTTTGAATTCTAAATTTCATTTATAATTATCAATATAATTTTTTGTCAACTATATAATACCAAGATGTTATAGTAAATAGATAAAGCCTTATATTCGATTTCCTTAACTAGATTAGGTCCCAATAGTTTTAATTATCAAATTTCATCACAGAACATTATATTTCTACACATCTATCCATATAGGGCTTAATAAGGATCCATCTGAATGCTCGAATGAAAAATATTAGTGTTAAAAAACTCTACTAGAGGAAGTTGTTGATCCCAAACATCTTCAAAAAACATATAAAATATATAAATATATTCTATATATTTTGAATGGTTATCTCATACTAACCATATATTTATGGAAGATAATTAGTACCAAAACTCAACTTTGTATCCAGAGCCTACTAAAAACTTTTAGTAGACTATAATGTAAAATTTAGACTCAAATCAGATACAATAAAATGTGGTAATCCATGTAACCAAACACTTTCCTTAATATATATTCTATAAATATGATTAATAGATAAATATACAATAATATTAATGATGTGTGATGACTTTTTATAGTGATAGACTATATCCCAAATAGCATTATGCCCCTTAAATGTTTTGTGGAGTCCAATAAATAAACCATGGTTTTGTTTTCACATTATGTATAATTATTGTAACATCCCCTTAGACTTATATATATTATAATTGAGTTTTTATCATACCAAACACTAAGATTAAAACCCTATAATATCTCATTTCCTATTATCCCATTAGAAATAATCTTTCTAATCCCTATACTTTTTCACAATTCAAGGATGAATAGAGAATGATAAACTATGAGCTTTATCTAATATCCCATTCTTAAAATCTAGTATGGAAATAAAAAATACATGGTTTCTGGTCCTTATCATTATATCATAATAAGGATTTAACCCAATAACATTTCTTACATTGTTTTGAAGCTACACATCATCTTTATGTGGCTCTTTTATATTCACTTGGATAGATGGATGAACACTCATTTGAGAACGATGGGATCTAACCCCTTTCGTCATGATTTCCATATCCATAATTTATAAATCCATAAATATTGTATATTTTTTATCCTCATCATATATAATCTAGCATGAACCTTTTGACTCAGATGATTTTCCATCCAGTTTTCTTTCATATGGTGGTAGTTCATTGATTAGTCGTAATATTTAATAAACCTTAGATGCATTATCTATTACATATTTAACACTATCTGAGTGAACATGTACTCTAAACTATTATTATGAGTATATATATCATACCTTTATCTATAAATATAATGAATCCATATTTTTAATTAAAATTTTACTATAGTTGGCACCAAATAGTTAGTCAGGTAATTTTTATCATGAACATTCAATTTTAGTGAGGTAATATATATAACCACAAAATTATACATGAGGAAACATCTTAAAACCTACTTCAAAGCCACACTATAGATCACTAACCCTTCTTTACTATAAGGTAATCTAAGCACATTTGTGCTAACTAGCCTTCTCTTCAGTTCCATGAATTTTTACTCATATTCATTTGTCTAGAGGAACCTGAATTCCTTCCTTGTTAACTTGGTGATTAGATTATAAATTCCTTATAAAATCTATATAAACATAGATAATATCCAAAAAAAATAAAACTATAGGTCTCACTCATTTTGGATGGTCTATTCCTATATTCAATAGCTGCCTTCTTTAATCAATCAATCGATTTACCCTCGCTTCAGATTATATGACCCAAAAATGAAACTTCTGGTATCCAAAATTTACACTTGATAAATTTTGTATAAAACATAATCATTCATAGGATCCTTATTTTAATTCTCAAGTGATAATCCAGATCTTCCTTTATATCTAAATATATATTAATATCATCTATAAATACTACAAGAAATTGACAACATATATCTTTGGATTCTTTATTAATTAAATACATAGAGATAGAAGGGGATATGTAAGACTAGACGTCATCACTATAAATTCATAGTGACCATACTATGTATTAAAGTTATTCTTTGGTATATCCTCCTTATATACCCAAAATTGTTCATATCCAATATTGAGGTCAATCTTAGAAAATTATTGATCTCTGTGTAGTTGAGCAAAAAAGTCATCAATACAAGGTAGAGGATACTTATTCTAGATAATGATATATTTATGTTACTGATAATAAATATAGAGTCACATTGATCTATCTTCCATCCTAAAAAAATAGGTTCACCCTAATGTAATGAATTTCTAAATAAATCCTTTATCAGGATTCTTATTGAGTTTCGTATTCTATTCATTTAATACAATCAAGGACATTCTTTATAGATTATTTGATTCTGGTATAGCACCTAGTATGTTTTCGATTAAAAACTAAACTTAAATATTCATTATAATACTAGAAAATTATTCCAAAAATACATAAAAAACATTCATGCATTAGGAATATCTTCAATTTAGAGTTTCTCCCCAACCATCAGAGATTAATTCCCTTTTTAAATGAGAATAAAGACCCATAAAATGGGTGAAATTTGAAGAAGAATTTTATATTTATCATCATACTAATATATGATCATAGGTTGGTTCATAATATGAAATTTGACTTCCCTTACTTCAAACTTTATTGGAGATATATATAAATATATCCAATCCATGCATAATAAAATATCAAATTCAAATAGATGGATAATAATGATATTTTTAGGAATTACATTCCCAAACACTTCATTCAAATAGGAATCATATCCTTGATATTACATCATTACACCATTATGGGTTTTATATGCTAATTCAATATGTAACCATTGAGGTTTTATTCTGATACCCTTAGAAAATTATTTAGATATAAAAGAATGGGTATTTATATACTAAAATAAGACATTAAATTTTCTAGAGTGGATAGTAATTGTACCTTTCAACACCTAATTATCATAGACCTCATCAGAAATAGTTATCACATGATACTTTCCTTTGTCTCTTTCCTTAATAAGATTCTTACATCGATCAACATCATTAGACTTCATACTAGATAACTGGTAAGAAAAATGATCATACGCATTCCATTCGAAACACTAGAGTATGGGTGGTGTGTTATGTGGTGATTTCTATCCATACTTACATAACTTATTATTCTCATCAATTTTGAATTCAATTTCCCAAGGACCGTCCATTCAATACAAAAAAACATTTACCAATCCTCTTATTAAATTTCCCTACATGTTTCCTTCCACACATTGAGTATAAATGAAAGATCAACTTCTTTGATACATGATTTTTATTATTAAAATTTCATTTGGATCCCATCTTTTATTTCTTATCAAATCTATGGTATTGATTGGTAACTCCATCTATATTTCATCCTTTATGGCACAAAAATTTATTTCTTCATAACTAATAATGTCCCATATGGATAATTACCTTTAGAGATATGTTTTAAGCCACTGAAAATTGATCGACTATAATTTTATGTTGGATGATAATACCAAAATTGTAACTCACATATATTGTAAAATTGTACCCATTGGTACTAATATACTCATAATCCTTGTTCATTATCTCAAAGAATTATTTATCCTTTTTTACTAAGATTTTTAAAAATCTACTAATTGAAAATGACGCTCTTATACTCATCCACCTATATTGATTAAATTTCATCATGTTTTCTTATGTTCAATATAAGATTCCACAATTGATAAACTTCACCTTAAAAATAATAAATAACCAAAATAACTTTTTCATGTTTCAAACACTGGATAATAGAACATATATTTTCATTTTTATTGATCCATTACACATAAAATAGTGGATTATCAGACGCATTAAAAAAGGTGTATGTTTCATCATGAAGGACTCAACAAAATATTTTCCCCTAATTTGATACTTTGAAGATCATAATGATTCATAGATTGATAAAGTTTCCTAATCATATCAAGAGGATTTTTCATTCCATATCCCTTAACACTTATATTATCATTAGGATAATCATTTAATTTTCCATAACATTTGATATTGACATGATTCCTTCGAGATCCTTCTATTTACAAAAATCAAAAATCATGTTGAGAAAAAATAATCATAGAGGGAAACAACATAAAAAATAATTTATATGATGTATAAAAACAAAATATTATTTTAAATATATTAAACCCTTGTTAATCCTACTACATCCATAATCATGATCTATTCAAATCATTAATAATGGTTCATAAAGAAAATGTGAGTTAACCTAAGAATTTCCCCCTGGTGTTTCAAACCAAGTTCCCAGTAAGGGAACACTCACCATACATAAGAATGATAGTCTACATATACTCAACCAAAAATTTTTAATGCTATTACACATAGATGAATCTTTTAACAATCCACATCCACTTGTAGTATTCAAGAAGGGATATTTTTCTAGAAAAAATAAACTCCTTTCTTTACCATAACTTTGGATGTTCTTTTATTTATAGAATTATCCAAAGGAATCTCACTATATTTTTATCATCCAATTTTCTAAATGTAAATAAACCTTCCTATATTACCAACTATAGAGACCCATACATTTCATAAATATATATTACATCTTAATATATAAATATTGACTACATAACAATATGATCTACTCCAAAATAATATAGTTCTAGTGTCTTTAGATACTAGGATAGATAAAAAACTTTTTTCTAAGAGATCTACAACATCTTCCACTTAGTTCTTCACAAAATGAATACTTATTAGAAATTTAATACACAAAATCCTTATTTATATCATGGAGAAAATAATCATAACAAATAGAGAGCTCAAATTCTTAATAATGGTAAAAAAAATAGAGACAATAATGACAAATTAATAATAATAAGAGAATTATTGTATGAGAACATAATATTAACATTTGGGAACCATGCCATGTATGTAAATTATCATTATCATGAATCATGGAATAATTGTTGGTATTTCATAAGACAAGAATCATAATGGAATAAAATAACAGGATCAATGAGAGAATAGCATTGGTAAAAGACATAAGTTTGAGGCAGACACATAATCCTAGAATATAATTTCATTAGTCCAGTATCACCACCAGGACTTTAAAAGTGAATTGTGTTCACTCCACATTAAATCATATCATTAGTTAAGTTTAACTCCCAATACTATCATATTGGATAGATTACCATACTAGACAAGGTTCAATCCCAATAACAGGCCTTATTATCTCATTATAAATCTATATTTACCCATTAAATTGGAAGGAAATATAATTTCAATCCCACCCATCACATAATCATAATCCCATATTATTTGTTCCACATGATCATAAATCATTCATAATATATCATAATATTTTTTAAAGGAAGCAGTTTCCTAAATTATTTCAATCATTTCATCGTAACATAACCCATGAACAATTAATGGGTTTCATAAACATATTTTCACCATAATAATAAAACCTTGAGATAAATAATAAGGATTGTATCATTGGATAATTACCATGTTAAATAATAACTAACATCCAAGGATGTTATAATAATTTACAATACCTTTAAAAGATCACCTGGAGTATTTCTTGAGGAAAAAACCCTTTTATATTGGCACATCTTCTTTATAAACAAAAAATTTCTGAAATAATATAGAATTATTATTAAAAAACAATGGAAAATTTTAAAGGGATATTAAAATCATTTATAGTTCATGATATTGGTAAATAATTTTCATGTTGTATACATTAAAACAAATATTCCTTTCACATTTTTTCTACAAATTCAAATGCACCTTGTTCAAAAAATAAAAAAAATATACCTTTTAAACCATTTTGAAAAATTAAATAATTGGTAAAAATGACTTCAAAAATTCATAGTAAGTATTAAAAACATTCTTTAAAGAAATATAAATTAAACATGGAAAAGTGAGAAAAAAATTCAACTGAAGATAGAAGTAAATTCAATTTTCCTAAAAAATATATTTTAGTGTCTTGAGTTATTAAAGATAAGAAAATTAAAGGTAAAATTTAGCCTCTAAAAATAACCATATTAGAATAAAATAAATAGGATTATTTAAATTTATATCATGAAATTTTATCATTTCAAACATAGTCATAAATAATCTTAATAAATAATGAGATTAAAACATAAAACCCTTACCTCAAGTTCCACATGATTTAAAATATCACTAACTTATTTTATAATAAATATAGTTTTAATATAGTTCTATACAATAAATATTTACATAAATATAACATCATATATGATTCACTTATCATATTCCAAACCCTGTTTTTTAATTATTCCTTTTTAAAATTATTTTTTCTATGTGTTAACTATTTATTAATGAGAATTTCAGTTTAGTAGTTCCATTCCGTTTACTTTGATCATGGTTCCATCGTCTGTATAATTTTATCCATGATATTTATATCTTATATTTTAATTATATATATATATATATATATATATATTAATATATTTATTTTCATCCATAAAAGGTAGAGATAGAAAAAAGAAGGATGTGGTTCGTGGACATAGTAGGTCATGCATATACATGAATGCAGTTTTTCTTTATTGAAAAAAGAAATAAAATAAAGTTAAATAATAATTTATCTTTATATAATAAATATTATAACATATATATCATATATATTAATTTAATATGTCCTTATTACCATCCATTTAAATTGGAAATCTAAATCTAATCACATCGTTTTATGGTGGTGGTGGTCTCCATGTATGCACGAGTGATGTACTAATTTTCCAATTGATTGGAAGGTATGAGGTTATATATGATATTATGATTAAAGAAAAAAATTAATATTTATCATTTATAAACACCAAAACCATCTTTTTAACCATCTATGATAAATAGTTTTGGAAAATTAATTATTTCTCTACGTGGAGGTGGTAGTCTGAAAGTACATTGGAGCAATACATTCACATCCATTTGATGGAAAAATAGGGTGGATATTGCTGGTTCTGTAATAAAAATAAAATTTAAGTAGATTTAGGATAATAAAGTTAATATTTTATAATTAATACCACTTTTTTATATGAGTTAGAGGAATAAATATATTGAAAGAGGTTAGGTAAGAAAGTTGCGTATACTTTGGTAGCCCCCCTTGAGGTCCCTTCTCATGGACCCTTAGAATAGTTTTTTGAATAAAAAAACACTAATTCCAAACTAGGTATGTTTATAGTATAATTTTGAATGGCTTGGATGATCTATAATTATCGAGGAGGTGTAATGAAAAGTGGCAAGTGGTGTCCATTTATAAGGGAGGGAAATGACACACTTAGAATATCTTAAAGTATTAAATTAATAAAAATTAATTTTTAGTGAAAAATACCTCCGAATTGATATAGTAAAAAGATAACATGAGTATGACTCTAAATAATCTTAGAAAAAAATATTTTAATACTTATTGTTTATGTTTTCTCCCCTATATTTTTGTTTTATCCCCTGTTAACGCTTTTGACAATAACCTTGATATCAATGTTTTTTACTAGTTAGTGGTCAATATGTTACTATAAAAGGAAAAGTGACTAATAAATAGACCATGTATGATATTTTAATACATATATAATTATGTTATTAATTCTAAAAAAATTTAATACAATATTTTTCATTGTATAAATTTCTTAATGTCATTTTTGTAACTATTAATTTATTTTGACATTGAAAACAACATGATGGTAAAAAAAATTAGAATATAAACCCTTAACACATATATAATATGTTATATTTCTCTATAAATTTTTTTTAAAACTCTAACTCACCAAAAAAATATTTCTTTTAGAGTTCCTAAAATAATTTACTTCATTTTTCTACTACTTGCATAAGCATTGTGCCAGTGTTGGGTAAGTATTTAAAGTAAGTATGTCATCACTAAAAATTAAAAATATTTACCCTTATAAAAAAAATTATTAATATATAAAATAAACATTTATGACCCCACTTATCCTCTTTTTATCCTTATGTAAAAATCTTAGAGATATTTTAGTTAAGAGAGTGATAGTTTTGAATTTTCTTTACTTAAAATAATATAGATTCCATTATCAAGAAAAATGGAACCAAAATGAAATATATTCTAAACTTGGATGGTAATGGACGAACTAGAATCATAAAATATGATAAAGGTAAGTTTTATAGATGTTTTAAAGACTTATCCCATGGTTTTTACCATGTTTTACACATTTTACCCTTACCTAGGTAATAAATATTTACCAAGGTTAGTATTCATAATGACTAAATTAAAATAAGCTCATTTAAAAAAATTATCCTCATAGTTCCAAATATAGAATCCATTTTTCAGGATCCAACTTATATAAGTGTAAGAAATTAATTTTAAGAAATTGTTCAATGTGCGATGAAAATTTTTGTTTAGAAAAGTATATGTTTAAGCATAAAACTATATTGATTAATTTCACATTCATAGATAAAAACATTAAATTAATGTTCAGATATTTCTTTTATAAATAATATAATAATTTCATTAAAATCATTCTTCAATAGTGATTTACTTAATTTATTAATATAAAAACATATTTTACACATAAAAAATGTTTTCCAGAATAACATCTCTTTACCATTAAAATTATTTTTCGTTTCATTCATAATAAATTGATAAACAATTAATTCATTTTATAAATTTTTAAACAATAATTTGTTAACAATTTAGTTTTTCCTACTCATACCCAAAAATTCTATAGCTAGGTGATAGCTGACATGTTATGTAATAAGATTTGAATATAATGCGGTTTATTTAAACTCAATGTTGTGTGCAAAGAAATATATCAAAGATATAAAATTTATTTATTAATAAATATATCATAAAATGTATTTATAGAGAACTATATTACAAAATATTTGGGTGTTATAATGCCTCAATTTTTTTTTGACTTATACCCATTATTCTATTATTCACCATATAGCCTATCTATGGAAGGATTTGGGAATCATTTTCATCTTTATTGTATGCCTATGAGGGTTTATCAATGGGAGAGGGTCATGAGATGGTATTTCCTTAATTCTCCATCAGTATTCATCATAATTCTTCCCTGATTTTACCTACTCCATGATATCAATCATCATATTTTGAAGAGACTTAATTACACCATTAGGTGTATTTGAAACCTCCATGTGATACTCTATTATAATTCCCATTACCCCCCCACATCTTTTTAGCCTCCCTCAAAAACTAGGATCAAGTCCTCAATCCGAAATCATCATCCATGTCATTACACATACTGAGGGTGTTCATAAATTAAAATTCAATGTGATGAAGTTTTTTTACCCATTGATGTTTTATCTGATTGAGATCATGTTGGGAGGAAATATATTTCAACCTTTTATGATCTGAGTATAACAAAAACTTATTATCAAAAACTGGATTTATGAAACTACTCAATGTATGCACTACTTATTCCAATTATATTTAATGTTTAGGGTATTTCTTCTCATGAGGACTAAAACCCATAGAGTATTATGCCATGACATTACTTTAAGTATCATGAAATATCCCAAAACAAAACCTAATGCATCATAATACACCTCATATCTAATTGATAAAATCAGGTGAATTAAAATTTTTGTTGAATCTAACAACCTATTTAACTCCCCAAATGCTTCATAACACTTCTCATCCAACATTAAATTTACTCTATTCCAATACAAGGGTATCAGGGAAGAATCCATCATTGAGAAGTAATATAGAAAAAATTAATAATTCATAGCTAAACCCAAGAAATTGAAAACCCAAAAAAAATCTATATCCACTCTTATATCATCACTTCCTTGATTGTCATGGGAATAATAGATATACTTGTATATAAAATAACATGACTATGAAACTTAACCTCTTGAATATAAAAATGTAAAATAAAAAACATAATGTATAAATAATAATCATGAATGTTTTCCCAACACACTTCTATGTGTCTTTCATGATCCTCCTCAGTCATTAAATACATGATTTTATCATCAAGAAATAACACCATAAAGTTGTCTGAATTGAGATAAAATGTATTAGTCATCATAGCAATGAAGACCATCGGTGTTTTTGTAACTCAAAACAGCTCATAAAATCTAAATATAATATGAACAAATTTATTTTGAATATCCCCTCCCATTGAATGTGGTTAATAATATCCATACTAAATGTTGATCTTGGAGAACTAATGATCTCCCTTCAATTGCTTGAATAAATCATCAATTTGAGGTATATGGTATTTATTATTCATCATCACCTAGTTCAACCTTTTATAGTTGATGAGATAAATATTTTTTATACATATTAGATAAATTTAATAATTTTTTATTCATTTTTTATTCAATAATTCACTAGGTTCTAGTTTTTTTTTGATAGAATTATGAATTTTGGACATAAAGGAATTAATCCTAAAAAAAGTTCCAAAATGGTATTGTAACACCCTGACCCCAATTACCCAGAGTCGGTGCATTATTACATAACATTGGCATGATCACAAGAAAGATCAAATCTCGAAAGACCGATTGGTTTAGTAGCCTTGGAAACACTAGATATATTCATAAAGTTTTACATTACATCATAAGGTGAAAAGATACTATAACAACATAGTCTCCATAGTCCACACTCTTATCCTCTCACACTATCCCTGTAGGTCATTCATAAATTACTTCTTCACATCCTGGGAAAAATAAAACATAGAAAAGAGGTGATCTCAAATGCCCAGTAAGGATAACAATGTATAGGATATATTCATAAGTAAGAATAAACATTTAAGGCAATGTATAACTAAAACAAAAGCCTTTTAAACTTGAACTTCAACATAGTAGGGAAAAAGTAAAATGAAATAATGCCATTTACTTATTCACATTGATACTACTAATAGAATAATCAGATTCAATATCAATAACCACTTTCATAATGATGGAATGCATAATTCCAGACTATCATAACCACATAACCAAGGCCTCATGCCAAGACTACAAATAAGATTTTGCCAAGGCCTTGTTCCAAGACACTAGTTTGTCTCATGAGACCTACCGATGCATCGAGGAGCTATAGCGGGCTACACCCATCACTTACTAAGTCCAGTTAATTCCCATATGAAAAGGTTTAAACATAACATAAACAATCGTATTAAAACTATTATATGAAATGTCAATACTTTCTCCATAAACCATGAATGGTATAAAAATAACACATCCACAGTAAAACAAATCACAAAACCTTCAATACAATACAAAAGTTTTGTATCATAATAAATCAACTTCATATAAGATTAAAATCCATCAAAGGATAGATGCAAATCAAAACTATTTGAGATAAATATCTCTTTTCTCGAAATCATTGAAAAGTCACACATTTATAAAGGAAGTAATTTAAAAGATATTTTTGAATCAAAGTTTCCCATACCACTTTGAAACTTTTGAAAAGAAATATCATTTCAAACCATTCATTTCCATATAAATAAATCCTTAAAATCATTTTGAAAACATGGACATTAATAAAAAGATTTAGAAAGATAAATCTTTAAAACATTTAAAATTATGATCTTGATAAAGAGTACCTTACACAAATTCTTAAAATATTCATTTCGAAATCATTTAAAAGTCGCATAATTATAAAATAAAACATTTACATTGAAAATATTCTTATAAGTTTCTAAGGGAATCTTTGATGATTTTATAACGGCGGTAAATAGTCGTACCCGCCGTATAAGTTAAAAAAAGACATTCTTACCCTAAATTTGTCGAAAAGGTTAAAAGTGCCTTGTTTGGAAAATGATGGAAAGATTCCTTTCCAAACACATAAGGGTATAAATTAATTTAACCCATTGTCTTGTAAATATTAAAAATGTTCATAAATACATTTTTAAGGAACATGTATGTGGATGATAAAGAGATCCCAGTAGATAATTGCATATAAACAACCTCGGATAATGAAGAGATTATGAAAAAAAACCCTTACCTTGTACTTTTCCTTGGTTGAGGGTAGGTTAACCTCCTGTATAATGGTGAAAAAATTGTTATTAAATTATAAATTAATCATATATATTAATATGATATCATATATGATCTTTTAACATTGCTTTGTTAATAATATCATTGTATTATCATCGTTTCGGGTGTTAACTTACTCATTTTCTTTTATATGTTTTGGTACATAAGCCATGTTTGTCATGGATAGGTTGTATCTTATTCATATCCGGACTGATATCATGTCCTTAAATATTATTTTTAAATCATCAAATAATAATTATACTTGAATGGATACGATGGAGAATGAATCTCATCACATTCGTGGAGACGGTAGTCCGTACGTACGCACGAGCGACAATATCATTCTTCTGATATTAAAATAATATATAAATGGATGGTATATCATATATACAGAATCATTATCATGTTACATTTATTATTTACATGAATTACACATCATTATTATATCCATCCAAATAATGATTTATTGAATAACAATTACACCACGACGTGGAGACGGTAAGCCGTATGTATGCACGTATGGTGACATGTTATTCAAAGCGTTGATAGAATAGTGAATATGGTTGTACCATATTTATAATAACATCATAGTATATATAAGATACTATATTTTTTATTTTATAATGGTAATAACAAAGAAAGAAGAAGTGGAAGAAGAAAGGAACTTGAAAAGGGGTGGTGAAAACATTACCTCTTCTTTGGGTTCGTCCTTTTGATTTGATCAAAAGGGCTCCATAGGTTGGCTTTCTGATCAAACTAAGGCATCTAGGTTGTAGTGAGTGAAGTTAAGAGAGTATTTGGGTAGGGGTTGGCTGAACCAAAAGGATTTGAAGGTGTAAAGAAATGCTATGTAGGAGTGCCCTTTTATAAGAGTGGTGAGGGGCACCTATGGAAAAGCTAGAAATATTAATTTATAATAAATTTATATTCAGTTTCTAATGGATCCAATGTTGATTATTCGAAGGTTAAGGTAGGTATAGGTCTAAAACCATTCAACCAATAGAATTTATACAGGTTTGGGTCACTATATTAACCTTATCTTTTAGTTTTAACTCTTAGTTAATTAGTTTGACATTTACCTTGTCACTTTATATTTTTATATTATATAGTTAATAAACATACTATATACATCCACGCAACCCCCAAGTGGTCAATTAATTATACACTTATCATGATATAAGTATCTTGTCAGAACCTTATATTTTTAGGAATTTAATATCAATTAGTAATATAATATTTTTTTAAAAAAACTCTTTTATGTCAATTTTGACACTATTCAATAGTTGATTTTTGTGAAACTTATAACAGAATTATTAATTCAAACAAGGTAAATTAAATCAATCCTAATATGTCATATTATCCTATAAAAGTATTTTAATTCATTAAAAGTCTCAAATTATATTTATTAGGGTATTTATAATATCAATTATTTTAATTTTTTACTATTATGGTAATTACTGCATCATCATTGTGTCATAAAAAATTAACATATTTATTGTCTAAAAATTATAAATAAAATATCATTATGTAGTAAATCTTCTTATATTTCTAATTAATATTTATAGTCGAAAATCCAACATATATAACCCTATTTCAAAATTGGTTTTCTAAAAGATCTATGCTTATGTCATTTTTGTACTTATTTTAACTTAATTAAAATAAAGTGTCCCTATCACCTACAAGTGGCGCCATGGGGTCCCCAAATCGACCCAAAGATGCCCATGGTCGGACATGTAACCACAAATAAGGTTAGGACATGTTTTAGGGTAATTTAGTATTATTATAATATTATTTTGTAACCCTTATTTACCGAATTTACCCTTAACCATTATAAATAAAATATTTACCGCAGTAATTATTCAAAATATCTAAAAATAAAAGTTACATATTTACAAAATATGAACATATTGATTCCAAATATGGAATCCATATTTCCAAATTCAAAAAACAAAATTGTTAGAAATTAATTTAAAATTAGTTCCCGTTGTTAAAACAAAAAGCGTGTTTTTAAGAGATAATAACTATCAAAAGATTGACACTTGTTTATGTCTCGTTTAATTGTAAAATTATGTCCAATGACAAACATTGAATTAAATGGTAAGAATATATTATAAATATACTTTTAAACCACTCAAATTCATAATTTATTAATATTAATTATTTTGATTAAAAAAGTTGTTTTTAATTAAAATTTAGTAATTTTCACTATTCATCAAAATATTAAAGTTATCCGAAAAGTACCAGAATTTCACCCTAGGCTAATTTTGATATTACGAATCCAAAAATGAAGTCCATTTTGAGAGATAGAATTTATAAAATTTCAAAAAGTAGGTATTACTATTCATAACGGCTAGTTTGGTAAGTCATGGTGCGCTTTAACTCGGTGTTGCGTGTAGTGCAAGTTATTGAATTATTTTGAAGAAATAACACAATATGAAATCTTGGGGTGTTACATTCTCTCCTCCTTCAATAAATTTCATCCTCACAATTTGAAATTGTTCTTTGAAAATAAAAGGTTGAAAATAGAAAATATCTTTGTGGGAAAACCCACATCGGAAATTGGGTTACTAAAATTTAGTCTTAATATGAGGAAAAGAGAAATGAAAGGGTCACCACCAAATTATGATCTTGATTAGGAGAACATTGGTGGAAATTAGAGACATATAATTGGAGGAAAACGTAAATATTTATAGGTAGTGATTGAGGTCATCAATCACAAACAAGTGTAAAATTGAGGTCCTTAAATTCATCAATCTATGATGATTTGAAATACCATCGGTTCAACAAAACATAGGGTATTAGGATAACACATTTTTGGTTTTAGGATTCCGTAAATAAAGTATAAGAATTAATTTCTTCATATAATAAGAGAAAATTACAAATATATTCTTGACAAGTAGAGTTCCATCCTTTAACTAATTTCTACCATAGACTCATCTTTCACTCTAAAAGATAATAGAACATAAAAATAATATTCTATTTATACTATTCGTATAGGGTTAAAAAATGAATTTATAATTCATCTAGAAGAACCATTAAAAAAAGACATTATTTCATCCAGGACATCATGTGGTTCAGTGGTAGTTGATACACCCTTTTCGCCCTTCGGTTGTGGGTTCAAGTCTCGCGGCCTTGCCGGACGCGACGGGTTATCGCCCGACCTCCAGGTTGTCCTTTTTTGGCAATCCAAAATAATCCAAACTAGAACTATCCAAAATATTTCAGTCCAAAATTTATAAGGAAGCTAAACACAATGAATATCCTTTTTTTCCGCGTAATAACATGTGATCACCTTCATCGTGTATTCTTTTAAAACACTGCAACATCCTGAATTACCATAAAACCTTATTGATTACATTCATGATCCCTTATTCCTTAAAGAATAATAGATATACTCCTTCAATCCAAAAAGGTTTTAAACCCCAAAAATGATGGAATATACAAATCATTAATCTGTTTCAAGGTAGTCAAGAATATCCAATATAATTTATCCAAATCAATCATGTATTATTCCAAAATCACTACCTCGGTATCAGAACTATATTATGGTTTATCATTCTCTCATCCATATATTTTCCAAAAATGTATCCTACTATTGAGTCACTTTTCTTTGTTCCACACAATCTCAAGTCCTTAATTAAATAGTACTGCAGTACAATCCTTATATACTCCATAATTATTATAACAAGTACATTGTTGATACAACACTCAATTGACATAATCAACATAAGAACTCTAATCATTCCTCTTCATCTATGGTAGTATCATAACATGATTATTATCCAATAGCATCATTTGCGACATAGTCTGATGACTGGGACATAGGTTTGTGTAGTGTCCAAACTCCTTGCAAATGAAGCATTGTATATTCGAAACCATTTTCTTACCCTTGAAGTCACGTACTTTGTGCCCTTTTCTTCCACACTTATAACAAACTCCCATTCCTTTCAGGAAAGTTCCAGGGTGTTTCTTCCCACAGTTATCACATATGAGAAAATTCTTCTTTTCCCTCTTCCCTTTACCCATCTTTCTCTCTCCCATACTTTTCTTCTCTTGATTCCCATCAAAGCCATAGGACTCAGTAAACTCTTTACTTATCTTATCAACACATGATATTATTTCTTCATATTATGATAATACATGGGAGACTATTTATCTTATAAATTCTAGCTTAAGACCATGAAAGATATGATCCTTCTTTCTCTTTGGATCATATGCAATGCTGAAGTTCTCATTCCTTCTACTGGGTGCCATTTCTAAACAATGGCATACACTAGATTAGTTTATGAATAACAATACCTAATCCAAAACTTGTAAAACACCTAACATTAATTAAATAGTTTATGGATATAATCTTTAATCATAAAAATGTTTTCATTGAGGATGTATATACTCATAAACCCTTCATAATGATTTGTATATAAAATGAGAGTTATCATAAGCATATCCCCCGGGAGTTTCGTAACCAAGAGTGTAGCAAGGCCCGTTGTCGTGCACCAGTTCCCGTTCGAGTCTAGATCAAAGCATTGTTTTCGAGTTTTACCCCTAGGTACATCTGTGCCAGAGCCGCCTCTACCTGCTCATATCCAAACAAGGATGTATTGCTCAGAAAATTCACAAAATCTCTACAATACCAAAATTCTAGGAAGTTCTTCTATACTAATACTCAAAGTTCATCTTAGGTCTGCGTGCTCTAATCAGAGTTTATCTAAATCTAGCTTCCAAGGTTTGTACTAAACATCCTATGATACCAACTGTAATGCCCCGACCCTAGTTACCCAGAGTCGGTGCATTATTACTTAACATTGGCATGATCACAAGAAAGATCAAATCTCGAAAGACCAATTGGTTTAGTAGCCTTGGAAACACTAGATATGTTCATAAAGTTTTACATTACATCATAAGGTGAAAAGCTACTACAACAACATAGTCTCCATAGTCCACACTCCATCCTCTCACACTATCCCTACAAGTCATTCATTAATTACTTCTTCACATCTTGGGAAAAATAAAACATAGAAAAGGGGTGAGCTCAAATGCCGAGTAAGGATAACAATATAGCGAAAACTTTCATAAATAAGAATAAACATTTAAAGCAATGTATAACTAAAACAAAAGCCTTTTAAACTTGAACTTCAACATAGTATGGCAAAAGTAAAATGAAATAATGCCATTTACTTATTCACATGGATATTCTACTAATCGAATAATCACATGCAATATCAATAACCACTTTCATAATTATGGAATGCATAATGCCAGACTATCATAACTACATAGCCATGTCCTCGTGCCAAGACTATAAATATGATTTTGCCAAGGCCTTGTTCCAAGACACTAGTTTGCCTCATGAGACCTACCGATGCATTGAGGAGCTATAGTGGGCTCCACTCGTCACTTACTAAGTCCAATGCATTCCCATATGAAAAGGTTTAAACATAACATAAACATTCGTATTAAAACTAGCACACGAAATGTCAATACTTTCTCTATAAACCATGAGTGGTATAAAAATAACACATCCACAGTAAAACATATCACAAAACCTTCAATACAATACAAAAGTTTTGTATGATAATAAATCAAATTCAAATAAGCTTAAAATCCATCAAAGTATAGATGCAAATCAAAACTATTTGAGAGAAATATCTCTTTTCTCGAAATCATTGAAAAGTCACACATTTATAAAGGAAGTAATTTAAAAGAGATTTCTGAATCAAAGTATCCCATACCACTTTGAAAATTTTGAAAAGAAATATCATTTCAAAACATTCATGTCCATATAAATAAATCCTTAAAATCATTTTGAAAACATGGACATTAATTAAAAAGATTTAGAAAGATAAATCTTTAAAACATTTAAAATTATGATCTTGATAAAGAGTACCTTTCACAAATTCTTAAAATATTCATTTTGAAATCATTTAAAAGTCACATAATTATAAAATAAAACATTTACTTTGAAAAAATTATTATAAGCTTCTAAGGGAAGCTTTGACGATTTTATAACGGCGGTAAATAGCCGTACACGCCGTATAAGTTAAAAAAGACATTCTTACCCTAAATTTGTCGAAAATGTTAAAAGTGGCTTGTTTGGAAAACGACAGAAAGATTCATTTCAAAACACATAAGGGTATAAATGACTTTAACCCATTGTCTTGTAAATAGTAAAAAAAATTAAATACATTTTTAAGGAATATGGATGTGGATGATAAAGAGATCCCAGTAGATAATTGCGTATAAACAACCTCGGATAATAAAGAGATTGTAAAATAAACCCTTACCTTGTACATTTCCTTGGTTGAGGGTAGGTTAACCTCCTGTATAATGGTGAAATAATTGTTATTAAATTATAATAGAATCATATATATTAATATGATATCATATATGATCTTTTAACATTTCTTTGTTAATAGTATCTTAGTATTATCGTCGTTTCGGGTGTTAACTTACTCATTTTCTTTTATATGTTTTGTTACGTAAGCCATGTTTGTCCTGGATAGGTTGTATATTATTCATATCCAGAATTATATCAAGACCTTAAATATTATTTTTAAATCATAAAATGATAATTATACTTGAATGGATACGATGGAGAATGAATATCATCGCATTCGTGGAGACGGTAGTCCGTACGTACGCACGAGTGACAATATCATTCATTTGATATTAAAATAATATATAAATGGATGGTATATCATATATACAGAATCATTATCATGTTAAATTTATTATTTAAATGAATTAAACATCATTATTATATCCATCCAAATAATAATTTATTGAATAACAATTACATCACGACGTGGAGACGGTAAGCCATACGTACGTACGTATGGTGACATGTTATTAAAAGGGTGGAGAGAATACTGAATATGGTTGTACCATATTTATAATAACATCACAGTATATATAAGATACTAGAGTTATTATTTTAGAATGGTAATAACAAAGAAAGAAGAAGTGGAAGAAGAAAGGAACTTGAAAAGGGGTGGAGAGAATACTGAATATGGTTGTACCATATTTATAATAACATCACAGTATATATAAGATACTAGAGTTATTATTTTAGAATGGTAATAACAAAGAAAGAAGAAGTGGAAGAAGAAAGGAACTTGAAAAGGGGTGGTGAAAACATTACCTCTTCTTCGGGTTCTTCCTTTTGATTTGATCAAAAGGGCTCCATAGGTTGGCTTTCCGATCAAACTAATGCCTCTAGGTTGTAGTGAGGGAAGTTGAGAGAGTATTTTGTCAGGGGTTGGCCGAACCAAAAGGCTTTGAAGGTGTGAATAAATGAGAAAGAGGAGTTCCCTTTTATAAGAGGGGTGAGGAGCATCTTTGGAAAAGCTAGAAATATTAATTCATAATAAATTTATATTCGGTTTCTAATGGCTCCAAAGTTTATTATTAAAAGTTTAACGTGGGGATAGGTCTAAAACCATTCAACCAATAGAATTTATACAGGTTTGGGTCACTATATTAACCTTATCTTTTAGTTTTAACTCATAGTTAATTAGTTTGACATTTACCATGTCACATTGTATTTTTATGTTATATAGTTAATAAACCTACAATGTACATCCAAGACACCCCCAAGTGGTCCATTAATTATACACCTATCATGACATAAGTCTCTTGGCCGAACCTTAGATTTTTAGGAATTTAATATCAATTAATAATATAATATTTTTTTTAAAAACTCTTTTATGTCAATTTTGACACTATTCAATAGTTGATTTTTGTGAAACTTATAACAGAATGATTACTTCAAACAAGGTCAATTAAATCAATCCTAATATGTCATATTATCCTATAAAATTAGTTTAATTCATTAAAAGTCTAAAATTATATTTATTTGGGTATTTATAATATCAATTATTTTAATTGTTCACTATTGTGGTAATTACTGCATCATCATTGTGTCATAAATAAATTACCTTATTTATTGTCTAAAAATTATAAATAAAATATCATTATGTAGTAAATCTTATTATCTTTCTAATGAAAATTTATAGTTGAAAATCCAGAATATATAACCCTATGTCAAAATTGGTTTTCTAAAAGATTTATGCTTATGTCATTTTTGTACTTATTTTAACTTAATTAAAATAAAGTGTCCCTATCACCTACAAGTGGCACCATGGGGTCCCAAAATCTACCCAAAGATGACCATGGTCGGACATGTATCCACCAAGAAGGTTAAGACACGTTTTAGGGTAATTTAGTATTATTATAATATTATTTTTTAACCCTTATTTACCGAATTTACCCTTAACCATGGTAAATAAAAATATTTACCGCAGCAATTTTTCAAAATGTCTAAAAATAAAAGTTATATATTTACACAATACGAACATCCTGATTAATAATATGGAATCCATATTTCCAAATTCAAAACACAGAAGTGGCAGATATTAATTTAAAATTAATTCATGTTGTTAAAACAAAAAGCGTGTTTTTAAAGGATAATAACTATCAAAAGATTGACATTTGTTTATGTCCCGTTTAATTGTAAAATTATGTCCAATGACAAACATTGAATTAAATTGTAAAAGTATATTCTAAATATACTTTTAAACCACTCAAATTAATAATTTATCAATATTAATTATTTTCATTAAAAAAGTTGTTTTTAATTAAAATTTAGTAGTTTTCACTATTCATCAAAATATTATAGTTATCCGAAAAGTACAAAAATTTCACCCTAGGATAATTTTGATATTACTAATCCAAAAATGAAGTCCATTTTGAGAGATAGAATTTATAAATTTTCAAAAAGTAGGTATTACTATTCATAACGGCTAGTTTGGTAAGTCATGGTGCGCTTTAACTCGGTGTTGCGTGTAGTGAAAGTTATTGAATTATTTTGAAGAAATAACACACTATGAAATCTTGGGGTGTTACAGGTATTTACATGTCGTGTATCACATAAATGATGTGTTGACCTCATTCATAGCATGCTTGCAAAGCCTCAGATCATCCCATGAAGGCAGTAAAATATGTGAAGCTAGTACATGATGTGTATATCGAGTACACAAAATGCATTTTTGAAAGATCATAATCTGATGCAAAGAGAATCACATACATGATGTGCAGAGATTCCATGGAATGCATAGCTCAAATGCTTTCCTAGTCAAATATATGATCAAATTCTTCAGTGGGAAATGTGCGCCTCAATTACACATCATGCAACCAAATTACATGATGTGAAGATGTTGGGATAGAAGTCAATTAAAAAAGTAAATGATTTCAATTAATTAAATGTCATGTAATTCTGTGGCTTATTAATATTTTGGTCACTCTTCCACAAACAGACGCTCAAGAACACTTTTATTTTATCTCATTTTACTTGATCATTTGTTCTCATTTTCATCTATTTTCATTCTAAATGAAATTTTATTCATTACATTATTTTTTTCATAGATTCATTTTTATTTTTTATCATTCTTCCCGCGTTCATCATCTATTGAAATCTCATTTCAATTATTGAATTCTTTTTCAATGTCACTCTCCATTCTTCATCAACTCTTCCATTGTTCTTCAACGTTTCTTCATTTTCAAAGAGTTTTTATTGTTTCTTTCTTGTTCAGATTTTGGATTTATTTTTATTCATTATTTCATCATGTGAAGTCAGTTTCTAATTATATTTACATTAAATTAAACATTTTACAATTGATTCTTGTTTGTTTTTATCCCAAGTTATTTCTTTATCAATTATTTCTTGATTATTCATATAATTTTTTTTATTTCATAGATTTTGATCATCACTACCATGTGTGGCTAGTCAACCGAGGGTTATAGGTTGAGAGTAGGGATGTTTCTAAGACTTATGAATCCTTATATTGAACTACAGTAACCATATATCTATTAATTAGGTTAATAATAACTTTTTATTACATTATTTTTCATAACCATGACCATAGGATGTGAAATTTAAGAAACCTAACCAAATTGGAGTTGAATAGAACTATGATCATTAGAATATGATGCTTTAAGCAATGAATCAAAGTGTAACACACCTGGGTTTCCATATATACGTTGAACATGGTATAGTTTCAGCATAGATAGATCCAATTAGATTGACCAAAAACCAATTGGTGATGATTTAACCACTTCAAATCCTAAGTAATAGGACAATCTCAAGATAAATATAGGATTATATTTTCTCAAGATACCTGAAATTGACACTAATAACTTCCTCTATTATCTAAATTAAATCCAAACTATATAGTTATTTTTAAAACCAAACCTAGAGAGTAAAAGTGGGAAATCTCTTTGAAGAGTTTTTTTATTGGCTGATGAACTTCCAATGATATTTTTCAGTTCGATCACACACTTCCACTTTACAAAAAACTTGTAGAATGTGTAGCTTGGTATTAAATATTTCTAATCTAATCATTTCCTGTGTGAATTCAGTACCATTTTTAGATGTGTGAAATTTTGGCACTGTTACCAAGGATTTTTTTTGATCAAGAATAGTGATCTTTATATCGAACCTCGTATTACCTCACACGCACCCACTTTTATTATCATTACTTCCCCTTTTTTATTTTGAATTTTTCTCCCCTTCATTCATACTTATTAAAATTTTCTATTTCACTCCCTCTATTTTATTTTTAGCTAGTGCATGTGCCAGGGCCCCTTAACTCCCTCAAGAATCCTAGATTCGCAAGAACAAATTATTTTCAATCCCGATATCAATAGAATAATTGATGTGCAACACCTCTATATAATAGATAAAAATAATAATCTTTCACCACCACACACTAAAAACTAAAAAAAATATACGATACATAGAACATAAAAATAAATTTGAGTTACCAGAACTTTAGGAGCACACCATCATGGACTACATCTTTCCTTCCATTAGTGGTGGTGCTCCTAACATTGTGCACCCACCTATTTAGGCGCACAGTTTTTAGATTAAGACTATATTCATTCACATCATCCATAACTTGGGTCAGTTCTATACACATAAAAGTGAAGACTCCCATGAATATATCTCCAATTTTATTGAGTTTTGTGACACCTTTTTCAACTATGGAATATCATCATATACAATTAGATTAAGACTTTTATAATGCTCTATGCATGATAAAACCAAGAAATGGCTCAAAAACCATACACCTAAGTCAATCATGACTTGGTAAAAATTTGAAATGAAAATCTTGGACAAATACTTCCAACTAATACAGACATGGAATCTCTAGAATGATATTAATAAATATGACCATGTAAAATGGTGAATTTGCATCATAATCCTAGGATATATTCAAATATCTTACCCAAAAGTTCCCACATAATGATCTAGATCTCTTTCATTAGTTATATACATTTTATCTTGGACATCAGCCTATTGGAAAAATGAAAGTACACACGACTACTGATTGAGGGATCATTCTCAAGACACTGGAAGTGGACACAGAAATTTTAGATAAAGTATCCCATATTTCTAGTCTATAGAAATGTGATAGTGGACCGATATGGCATTTAATTCATCAAAATAAAGACACAAACCACCTCTATGCTCAAGTAGTGGCTCTAGAAAAAGTGGTTGGAATCATTTCAATTACATATTTCATCACCACCCCCTCTTTCTCTATTGTTGAAATTTTAATCCTATGAGATATCCAGAGGCCCGAATTTTTACCATTACTCTAGGGTAAGGATTGAAAAACCCCACCAACTCAATATTATAATTGTATCAATTATAATAAATAAGTCCAACAGTTTCAAAAGCGCAAAAAATTTAAAAACTATCAACAAAGACAGGATCGGCATCCACAGTAGAAAAACCAATGTTATATTCATCATAGGAGTAGAGTGATACCACCAATGAATTAGGGACCACCTAGGTATCAATAAAAAGGTCAATATCCTCAACCAAAAAAACAACTCCAATCACCTTTTACAATCTCTCATCAGTTTCCACCAGCACAATAAAAGAAATTTCCATGAAGATCGTAACAAAAAATATCAACCTCTCTAGGCCAGTCTTGAAAACCTTCTTGCTACATTCAGCAGACCAATGGTTGACAACCGAATAAACTAAGATGAAAAATCACAAGGCTTCACTATGTAACATGAATCATAAAATGAGTTAGATCTATAATACATTATGTTATTGAATACTAGGTACCTTTCCCGGTAACATTGAACCTCGTCTAAGGAAGGAACCTAAACCTAACATCGTTAAAAGTATAATGGTGGTTGATTTTAAACTTCCATGCATTGTTGAGAAAAATAAATTGAAACAATCTAATTAAGCTAGGTAGGGGAGAACTCAAGAGATAGAACCATTTGAGAAATCTCTAATTGAGGAATATCTTGAAAAGGGCAATGACTTTGTGGAACCACCACCATACAAGACAAGACCCCTCATTCCTGAATGGATGCAACAAGGAAAAAGTGATGGAAAATATATAAAAATATCCTAGATATATTTAAAAAATATCATCTCAATATTCCATTTGAAGAGGAAATTACTCATGTCCTAGATTAAGAAAGATTCTTCACACAAATTATCTAAATAAAAATTAAAATTGATGAAATAGGAGTAGTCTCCCTAAATGAAGAGTGATCCATAGTTTTCTAGAGGTTGTTTCCTTTGAAAATGATAGACCCTGGAAGTTTCTTAATCCCTTTCACTATCGGGACATGTACCATTGAAAAATCCATGTGTGATCTAAGTGTTATTATCAAAATAATTTCCATGAGTGTTTACAACAAGATGGGGCTCATTGAATTGAATCCAATAAGGGTGGAATCTAACTCACAGGATATTTAGTCAATCATCTCCCAAGATTTCTCAAGGATGTATTATTAAAATTTGGTAAATTCATTTTTCCTAATTATTTCCTTATTATGGATATAGAATGGGAAGGTGATATTCCCCTCATTATATAAAGACCATTTATCACAACTAAAATGCTTTGATTGATCTTAATCATCATAAACATATTTTTGGAGATGTTGAAGAAAATGATATGTTCAATTTGAAGATGTTATCTAATGAAAGCGATGATTCATTAAATTTTCAAACAGTATATCTTACTAATAAAACATATGATCATGAAATCAGAAATGACATGAAAAATAAAGTACATATTATTTAAAAGGGATCTACTGATCACAATAATGCACATTTCACTGCACCAATAAAGATGGAGGTCATGCCACCTTTTCCAAACTTTTCTCAAATATCCTTTTAGAGGGGGTATCAACTCTTAGTTAAATAATTATTCTTTAAAAAATATCTAACTCTACAAAACAAAAACAGTGATGAATGGTAGGAAACCCTAGGTGGGATTAAATATAATAGGATAGGATATTTTAGTCATTATAGCTATTAAGGGTTCCTATAATCTTATCGAGAGGACCTGGTAAAAAAATGGGGAAAATTGAAAAATTCATGTTGTGCAACATACGCATAGTGTGTAAATATTGATCACCCAAAAAAATAAAAAATAAATACTCACCATGTAAATAATTCACAACATGAACTATTCTAGATTCTTTCATGTTTTGTGAAACTTGGGATTAAGCCAACCCCCCCCCCCCTGTTGCTTCTCCACTCATGTGAACACTTTATTGTGGAACCTCCCCTCCCTCATTGACCATTCCCTTCTACCAGCCACCTCACCTCATCGTCCCTAATCCTCCATATCCTCTTCATCCATCCCACATTTCCCTCCTTCCATAATGGCTAAAACCCATACTGTCTAAACCCTATCAGCCAACCATGTACCCAAAGGTGAGTACACACCTCCTCCACCCAAAAAGTGAAGGATTTCATCCTGTCCACCACCTACAGATCCATATTCCTCAACCTCCACCTCTACCCCTATTTATCAATCTTCCTTGGAAAAATCACAGTTAGCTTTCAATGGATCATAGGGCCCTGTCCATCCTCACCTTCATCCCAGAATCCATTTTTTCTGGCCCTACACCCAAATTTAGTTGGTTCATATCCAACCTAAGATGATGCAGACCAAAAAAATATTTGACCTCACAGTACTAGAGAACATCTATATCCATCATTACTTCCATGACCACTTCCACCATCTTTACCTTACCCCAATCACCCAGGACCTTAAAGAGATATTAAATGTTCTCTTTTTTGAGTTCTTGGCCACCTTTGAGTTTTCCATTAATTCTGTTCACATTAGACTCTAAGGTCATCCATGGGATCTCACCCACAGCTAGTGTGGAATTATCTTTAACATCTATTCTACCAAAATCATCCCCTACCCCATCTTCTAGAAATTTCATCTAGAGACTAACAAGGCCAATATTTTATGACTCCAGACTTGGATCACTAGAAACTTGACAAGCATTAATGATCCTCAATACATGAATAAAACTATACTTTGAGGTGGTTCCCACCGGATCATGAATAAGGCCTTAGCTCATTTGTGGATGGCCCATGGTGATGACCATGGTGAGGTGAGATAGATCGAGGACATAATTCTCACATTACCTATGGGAATCCAATCCATCAAGATGGTAATGTAGTTCAGTGAGTTCTATACGTCCTTTGAGAAGTGGAATCGTGGTTCCATGATGGGTGGATAATTCATTACCCACATGGATAGGCATCTTGGCACCTTTGAGGGTACCCAAAACTACACCTCCCTTGATCGTATGGATGGAATCATCCTGCTTCTTCTCCAAAAGATAGGGATACCCAAAAATTATGGAACAATCTACAAATGAGAACTAGAATATATAGAGGATGTCGATGTGGCCTCTTACAAGAATATTGTTGATCCATCCACACTAGCCTCCCCACATCATTCCCCTTCTCCCACCCAATACCCTACCACCACACATTCCACCCCTACCACCACTTCCATCCCACCAGCCACCATTCCCCCAACCCCAACCACCACCCATTTTCATTCTGCATAAACTATAAGCCATACCACACCATCATTTATTCCATCATTCATATGTAGATAACTAGGTGGTCCATCATAGCAATCTGGAGAAACTTTTCCAAATTCCCCACCACTTACACATTCCATTTTCTAACCTTTCTCTTTTTACAACCCCTCCTCCACCAATAGCCTCCAGAGAATCTAACCCAGCACTTCTGATAGGTCCATTATGCTCCTCCATTCCCTCACAATTTCCTTCCCACACCACTCTTCCCTTTGATCTGAAGACCCTACATCCTAGTATGGGTTTATAGTATAGCAGTCTTTGTGGTCCAAGGGACCGTCCACCCCACTATTTACTAAGGTTTCATTTTTCGACCTTAATGTTGGACACGCGGTCACCATCAGGATCGACACCTCACCTCCACCATCTATTGAGATGTATGTCATCATGAAAACACCCACCGGAGTACTTTATCCTCTAACACCTTCCTCCATCACTAATATTGATAGGGCTGGACAACTATATGAATCCACTCTTCAGGAGGGAGCATTTTATGTGGATCATGATAACCTAGAGTTTACTGTCTAGTTTTTTCCCAATCCCCTCCACTATTTTTGTAGTTTATTTTGGTGATTTTTTTAATACTTGTATACCATTTCATACTGATTTATCATTTATATACATATATACGTGGAATAAATATTTTTTCATCACTCCTAGTTGGATTATATTTATTTTATTACTCTATTACTTTAGATATGTATATCTATTATGCCTCATCCATGGTCATTGATGAAACTATTACACCCCCATATTCCCTCCTAAATCAGATGACCCACCATCTAGCTGATGTAGAGTCATGGCTTGAGGAGTTCTCACTGTAGATCGTTGCTCAGTAGGGATCTCGACCATAATCAGTACAAGTTCTATTATTGCCTCATTAGATTCATTCTTAGTATGCTTCTTATGTAGTTAATCCTTCAATGTGTCCCCACAATCTCAATGACATAGCCACAAGTTTCTATATGGGGAAGTGGACTCTTTGGTGGATGGAAGACACTACCTGATCATTTTGTCCATCAGTCTAACTAGCAGCATCATTATTAGCACTTTTTGGGTGGCAACCACCTTTTTTCATCCATTTAATTAGGATTTTTGTTTCCAATTTAGTATACTTATTTCTCATAGTATTTTCTATATCATCACTGTACTAACATATATTCATTAATATGAGATACTTTTAATTACTATTGATAGTCTGCACGTTCCCATTTCACTGCTTTCATATTTTTTAAACCTTGTGGGAAATGTTTTATTTATCTTAGTTTTTTTCTTTATAATATTTTTGTTATGTCACACAAACTACACTAAATATGCAACATTTTTCGCCATAGAATGATACTAATTAATAAGAGCACTCTATTTTCTAACAAAAAATTCCAATTGCCATTTAATTTTTTATGCTATATATATGATATATATCCCATGATTCTTTCCAAGATAATTCATATACTATCTCATTTTAATTATGCAGATTATTTCTTGATCTTTATTATTGATACACATGGAATATTGACTATTTTCACTTATCTATGAGATATTTTTCACTGAAATCATGCTTTAAATTTGTAAAATGATTACGCCCATTTATATGAAAGAATAAGATAGGTTGTAAATTTTTGAAATCCATGTTTTACTCTAGTTTATATTTTTATCATGATTACTGTGTTTAGTAATTTATTTCAAATTCCAAATTATTTAAATTTATTTTGATTAAAATTTTAATTGATTTTATACCTTGAGTGATTGCTAGTTATTTTTCTATTCTCCCATTAAAGTGATGATTCTTGAACCTTGATTTCATATTATTTTCTATTTATATTTATTGAGGGACACCGGGGGAATATAAACCTATCAAAACATTTGTTTGTATCTTCTTAAGGATATTATTGAACAAATAAAAATTTAATATGATTGAGGAAATATTTTTTGATCCATATTTCCCTGAGTCACAACTTTAATTTTTCTTTCTTTATACCATAGTATCCATGAATAACCTCTTTCAGGTGGATCCATTTCAATCCAATTATCCCCTCCAACCCTTCTCTTGGTATTATGTTAGATTATCATTTGAACCCATGTGGGAGAATTTTCAGCTGATGGACACGAAATGTTGATACTTAGTATATGTAATGTTCCATTTTCACTTGAATAATATGATGTGGTCCATCATAACTTTTGGAATTTTCTACACCTAACATGTTCTTCTAAGAAAAATTATAAAGATAAGAATATTGGGTTGTTTATTCGAAAGGTCAAAAATCACCATTTCTAGACATATGAATCCTTTAATGGGTCATTTGTGGTTAGGGGATGGATGTGAGATTAGGTCTAAATATGAATTTTAAAAAATAAATAAGAAGAAAATAAAAATAAAGGAACATGGTTTATATTTCATACTTGATAGCTTAGTGGATCCACATTGACCTGTTTAGATCATGTACACGTTTTTATCTTAGATGAGTTACTTCATTTAATTATTTTTGTTTCTCATGCATTATACATTACATATTACTCTCCCTTTAAGATTGATTTTCACTTTCTACCCACCTTTCCTTCGCCTTAGATTCATTTGAACCCTTTTTTTGAAGCACTCATGATTGATTTTGTGTTTGTATTTACGAAGTTAATATCATAGAACCAATAAAAGCCTATGGTTAGGAACATCTATTCAGGGTAAGATCATAACTCTAATTAAATTTTACTATGAGTGATAAGAGAATTTTTATTATGATATAAATTGAAAAATGGGTATAGAATTTCATAAATAGTTACAAAATTGTTATCAAAATAATAATTAATCTTGATAAAGTACTAAACTATGAGGAATTACTAATTCTCTATGAAGGACTGATTTTGGAGGACTAACTTGTTCTTCATAGAATTAGTTTTATTTTCATGTTTGTAATGCATGTTCTCATTTTAAAAAAAATATTTCTTTGGGAATCTCTATCGAGATGTTTTTTTTCTTGAGGACAAGAAAATGTTCAAGCATGGGAGAATTTGATTAGATTAATTTATATATACATATTTAATACATTTAATAAAATATTTTTCATGTTTTATTTGATAATGAACTAGTTTCTAGTTTGTGGACAAGGGAATTAGAATTTCATTACATAAAGGAAAAAATTCTAAAAAAGTATGAAAAATGGGATTTATACATCTTGTATCAAATACACAATATGTAGACCTCATTCACATCATGCCTATAAAGACACAGACCAGCCCATGAAGACATTATTTAATGTGAACCCAGTATAAGACATGTAAATCTAGTACACGATGTGTAGATTTCAATTATCAGAATCACATGAAAAGTTAATTTCATACATAGCATGTAGATATTGCATGACATGCAAAGCATGATGGCTTTCCCAGTCTATGATACAAGCAGATTCATTGAAGGGGAATGTGGATCTCAATTACATAGAGTGAAACCAACATACATGATATAAATATATCAAGATAGATGACACATTAAGTGAATTATTTAAATTTCATGTACTTACTTGGACTATTAATATTCGGAGTGCTATACAGCGCACAAAAGATCATGCACACTTTTATTTTCTCTCATTTTATTCCACCATTTCTTCTCATTTTTTTCTATTTTCAGTCTATACTAAATTTCATTCATTCATTTCATTGTATTATTGAACCCTTTTTTAGTTTTTAATCCTTATTCACCCATTATTAAAGTATTTCAATCTCATTTCGATTCAATACATCCATTTCAACACTACCCTCTAATCATCATCAATGCTTGCATCGTTCTTCAAGGATTCTTTATTCGTAGTTAGTTTTTCGATTATTTTATACTTATTTTTGATTTTGGATTTCTTTTTAATCTTTTTTTAATCATGTAAAGTTAGTTTTTATTAAATTTAAATTTCTAAAAAAAATAACATTGAATCTTTTATTTATTCTTGGATTTCTTATTTATCAATTGTTTTATGATTATTCCAAGCATGTTTATTATTTCTATTCTTTTTTATCATCACTTTCATGTGCGGATAAACCACCTAGGGTTATGGGATGATAGTAGGGGTGTTTCTAAGCCTAGTAAATCCTTTTATTTAACCTTTATAACCCTATGGATAGTAATTATGTTACTAATAATTTTTCATTATGTTATTTTCGACAACATTGACCATGGGAAGTGAAATTTAATGAACCTAATCTAGTTATAGTTAAGAAGGACTATGACCATTAGTTTTTGTTAATTACTACATAGAATAAAAGTTTAATTTTCCTATGTTGTCTTCTATACCCTAACCATGGGATTGTTTCAACATAGGTAGATCCACTTAATTAGGACAAGACCAATTGACTCGCTTTACACCACTTCACATCCTAAGCTGTAGGACTATTCCAAGATAAATCTATGATTATCTTTCATCAGGAACCCTAAAATTGACTATGATCCCTTCTTTTATTATCTCAGATAAATCAAAACTATATAATCTTAATTAATTCCAAAATTAAGGAGTACAAGTGATTAATCTTATTAAAGTGTTTTGATCGATTGGTTGATGGCCTACCGTTGATCTTCATGGGTTTGACCCTACACTACCACTTTACTATGACCTAGTATTAAGTGATGTTTGGGACTATGAATTTATAATACAATCATCTCCCGCATGAATTCAATGATGTGTGTAGGTTCATTAGTAATCAATTCACAATCTCAAACTAATATTTAATTCTTAGAAATAATGATTGATGATTCTCAAGGGGACTCCCCTAGTGGAATAAACACTTTTTATTCAAGTGAATCTAGTTGTACCTTTATCTCTAACAACTCCAATGAAACTATACAATGAGAGGGGTTGATAAATTGGATTCCCTCTTAAAAAATAAATAGTGAGACATATGTCCTGAACAGGGGTAAATTTCAAAAATAGTCTAAAAATACATTTGGATATTTGTCTACAAATATTGAAAGTAGAGTTGGTACATTCCCTTAATGGAACCAAACACAAATCCTACCAAAAGAGAAGATAAATATGTAACATTCCACATGATTGGTCTCTTCATTCTAAAATTTATATCCCACTCTTCCTTAAATGTGTGGATGGTTCTGACCAAAGATACAAAATAGAACCCTTAGATTATAATAATCTAACTCATAAATGCATAACTATATCATAAATTTACATCTTACAGACTAGAAATTCAAATTATATTTCAACATTATTAATTGTGGTCAAAAAATTTGTACACTGAAACACCCACTCTGTTCATTTCCCTAGTGAAGTTTCAATCCTCATTGATTACAACATAATCCCGAATATAACACAAATAAATCAACCAGTCTGTAATAGAAAATGGAACACAATGCATTGGAATATAATAATGAAGAGATGAGGGTAGAGTCTATTATGATGCCCTACCACACCATCAATATTCTTCCTTTTTCATCATATTCACCATAAAAATTATATGCAACAAAATGTCTCCCTAGACCCTTATAGTGACTAAAAATTTCATCCTATAGGGTAATTACCATAATTACATGAGTTTTAAAATATGATTTTTTGATATTTCACCCAGCACTCTATATCCATGCACCTGGTTGGAAAATTAATTTCCTCCCAAATATCTGAATTAACCATAAAACTTATTTATGTGGCCTAATATCCCACACTAGGGGAAAAACATATTTTATTAAAGAATTTAATCTTCAGGATCCCCACCTCTCCATAATTAAGTCACTATAGTTGTCCCTTTACTTGAAAAAAATATCCACATGACCATCCATGGAATTATCTATTCCACTTATGTATATAAAAAGACTTTTACATAATATGGTCAAGGAAGGAATGCAATCACCTCCCTTAAATCATCCATATTCACCTTAGTATAATCCATTATTCTCACTACCTATGTATAGGTCATCAGTTTCCTTAAAATAATCCTCTCCTAGATCTTTACTCATATCCACATTTAAAATATCAAAGATTTTAGCCTCTCATTCCTCAAAAATTCCTAAATAGACTCCATGTGCTCATAAAAAATAGAATCACAAATTATCATATACTTTATTTAATACTCTATATCTAAAAACTCTCTAAGATTATATAACAAAAACACATCAGATTAGTAATTATTATTAACAAAAATTAAAAATCATTTTATTTTTGTTCCTCATACTTCATAAACTATTCAATGGTTTCCCACTATTTCCATGTGTGTCCCTCTATAAATAGTAATATGATATGACCATTGAGTAATCTCAAGTTTGTAAAAACATGAATATTCAAATAACATTCACCATCCACTCATTGGCCTACTCTAGCCCCACATCCCCTCTATACTGCTAGGGTTTGTTCTTCATAAACTCTATAACCCAATCTGTCTCCTAAAGTCTATCTAGGTTTATGCCCCAATATAGTCCCTAGATCAACTAAATAATTTCCCACACTAACTAAGGGTTCATAAGATCATTATGAATATCCCCTTTACCACTCTCTAAAAAACACTCTTAGTTATTATAGTTTACAACACCTAAGAAAATCCATTAAAATTGCATAAAAAACTTATACACCTCACCCAACTACTATGTGTCACTATAAACCTTATCTAATTTCATCTCATCCAATTATCACATCATTTACGGGTCAAGTCAAAAGTAAAACCAAACCATTTTATAGATACATCTTAAAATAATTGAAATAAATCAGTCTTTGGGAATACCCTTTTATAAAAAAATGTCTTCAAAACCATGACATGTGATGCAATTCACTTTCTATCACCCTATCCATGATTCAACCCAAACTATATTTATCATGATTCATGAACACATGCACACCTAAAACTCTTATGAGATTATTGATAAAGAAATCATATTTATACATGGTTGTTATAACCCTTTCCATTATCATATTATACTTATTACTCATAGTTGTCCATAAATAGGATAGATATGGATTTTTTTGGGAATGTTTTTAATCCCATCCACACTATTTTTCAAGTCTATCAAACTACCCATGATTTTCAAATAGTAACCCTAAAAGGACCATGAATGATCTATGTGATAACTGAGAGGGGGAGGGTTGAATAAGTTGTCTATTTTATTTTATTTTTTCTTTCTTATGAAACATCCTTCGACTCTTGATAAATAGATAAATTTTTAGAAAATATCCTAACATACACAACCACAATAACATTAGAATTTAAAAGGATACTTACTCAACAAGATTACCTTTTCCTTATAATGGTTTGGAAATAATCCAATAACACACCATCCACAAGAAAATAATCCTTTTATGTGGTTGAAATAAGAAGATAATATCCTTAACCCTATGTTGTAATTTTATCAAAACAATAGTGCAGGTAATTTACACAATGATATAATATGTAATAAATATTTCATGAATGCTTTGTAAACCTTAAATAACAGGATCACAATGCTTTCATTGTGCTATGTATACAAACTATTGTTTTTCTCTACTAGAAAAAAACAACTTCTTCACTTTCTTACCTAGTAGTGGATAAGAACATTCTTTTTCTTTCTCCATTTAGAATTTTTCAATATATAATTTTTCATCCTGAGTTTTTCAATCATGAATGTTACATTCTTGAATTTATCTATCCTAAATATATTTATCAAAAAATGTTTTTCCTGAATTTTCCCATCCTAAATCAATCCATCCTGAATATGTCATTCTTGGTTCTATCCATCCTGAATTTAGTCATCCAGAATCATAAAATTTGGAATATGTTCATCCAAAAATTTTATATACTCAATATTTCCATCCAGAATCAATTCCTCTTTAATTTTTTCATCTTGAATTTTTCATTCTAAAATTTACCCATCCATATTTTGTATATTTGATCATCCCTTCTTACCTAGCCATGAAATTCCTTGGTTAAAAGTATCCTACTCAAATGTTCCTTTTAAATGTTCATTTAGGACTTCTGTCTAAAACTAATTATCATCACTTTCACCTTTTTTGAAAATGGGAGTAGTCGCATCATACTCTCACTTAAAACCATTAAATAGTTGGAATCAAAATTGAAAAATAAATAACACTAATTTATTTTTTTTCTTCAATGAAAAAATGAAATTAAAAATTCCAAATCAGAAAATTCAAAATTTTAGCCATTCATACCTTCTGTTAAATATCTATAAAACTCATTGTGAAGAAAGAATTCCTTCTATGATATTTTTAATAATAAAAGGCAATATCAACATCATTAAATTTTATATCATTATAAATATTTTCTAGTGAATTTTAATTCACAAAAAAAAATTCACAAAAATTGTTGTTCCAGAATGTTCATATGAAATGTTCGTACAAAATATTTATCTGAAATGTTGATCTGAAATTTACATCTGAAATTTTCACATTGACTATCTTTAAAAATTCTAAAAAGTTAATCCAAAATTTTCAAATTTTTTATCCAAAAAATATTATTCAGTTTACATTCTTCAGTAACATTTCATATTTTTTTATATTTTAATAAAAACATCACAAATTTCATACAACTATAGAATCCAAATATTAGAAAAAATCATTTCTTAGCCAAAAATCCATCAAAATTTGTACAACTAAGAAAATATATCCTCCATTATTCCATGTTCATGGTCTATGATATTTTGTAACTCAATATGTTTGAAAATTTTAAAACAGCATAGCATTGTCAGATTTCATTTTCACCACCTTATACATTTGTTGACTTTTTTGAGAATATTCATAAGGAAACTTCATCTGATCCTTATACATAAATTTCATATTGAACCTCTATCTAATATTTTTTATAAAATTTATTGGATAAACTCTATATAATATTATTCAATAAATTTACAAATAATATCACATCCTATATTTTCCACTTTCTTATGAAGCGTTTGTTCGATCTTTTTCCAAAACATTCTTATGGAAATTTTGTCTTATATTTTCAAAAAAATTTCTTAGGGAAACTCCATCTAATATTTTTCTACAAATTTTAAAAGAAACCTTATTCCAATAAATTTCAACAAATTTATTAAGGAAATTTTATCTGAACATTTTCCAAAAATTTCAAAAAAAATAATTTGTCCTATCTTTTTCAACAATTTTTTTAAGGAAAATCCATCTAAACTGTTTCTAAAAATATTGTAAGAAAACTCCATTGAATTTTATTTATAAATAAATTACAAAGTTATTTTATTTGTTTTAAGACATAAAAAACACAAAATTTTCCATCATGCATTATTTTATAAAAACAAGTCATCCTAACTTCTTAAAAACTACTTCCAATAACCAAAAAAAACTACTTTAGCCAACATTGATCCAAAAAATATCTCCCTTTTTTTTGTTTTTACAAAGAATCATAAATCACTAAAACATTGTAACTCAGGCTATGGATAACTTATCCAATAACTATAAACCTATGTGAGTGAACTTTATATAGTAAATAATAAAATGAATATAAAACCCTTTTTTTCTATAAGTAGTTAATTAAGAAAATTATTCTTCCACACATTCTAGGCACCATTTTCCATAATCAGTGAACTTTTACAACTTTTTCCTGCAAGAAAAATGATTCCTACATCCACTTCAGAAAACTATTAAAATAGTTCACACATAGTGAAATAATAAATTATCCCTTTTAAAAAACTCCCCCTAAATATATGAATTCCAAAAAAATGTTAAGCATGTATCAATTGATTGATTTATGTAAATCTTTCTACCCCTTTGAAACAGTACTAAATGATAAGATGAGAGAGGGGACAAAAAACACGTACATTATCCTTGATGAGAGGGATATTATACACCCATGTTTTGCCTCAGTTTATAAAAAGTCTAATTTTTAGTGGTTTAGTTAATATATTAGAAAAAATTTCTATTGTAGGAACATACTCTATATTTAGTTTAATCTAATCTACAATCTATTTAATGATGTGATATTTGATGTCAATATTCATTGAATAAGAATATTTCATAAGATTTTAAGTGATATTTATACAACTTTTATTATCACAACCCATTATGATTAGTAACTTCACATCTACTAATAAATATTTAAATTGAGTTTTCATCCCGATTAGTAGTGTTTTAGGGAGAGTGGTAGCAACATACTCATCTTCAGTCATAATCAGAGTAAAAAAAATTCTTCTTTGTATTCAACCTTATACAACCTTCACCCAAAAATAAAAATCCAAAATATGTGGATCTTATTTCATCAATACTTCTTTCAAAATAAGTGTTTGTATAATAAAATAAATCAATCCTTCATGATATATTAAATTTTATATGAATATCTATTATACCTTTGATGTATATGATGAGTTTTTTCCCTACAAATAGATATGATTATTTTAGAGAAATTTGAAATCATTCACACAATGTGACAAAAAAAGAATATATGTCCTTGAGGATATAAAATATAAAAAACTTCCAAACTACTTCTTAAACTCATTAGGATCCACTTCCTTACCATATATATCTTTTGAAAAAAAATTGTTCCCACTTATATTGGTGTAGAAACTGTTTTTTTATCTTACATAAAATATTTTGTTAGGATTTCTTTATTGTACTTCTCTTGAGATAGGAAAATATGTATCTCATTTTGTGTGATTTATAAGCCAAGAAAATTTTATTTCTCTTAGCATGGAATTTTCAAATATCTTCTTCATCTCATTTACAAATATTTCACAATTTTCTTCATCATTCCTGATAAATATAATATCATCAACAAAAGCAATCAAAATGAGTTAAGCCTCTTGATTTTTTTGATGTAGATATTATTGTAAACTCTAACTTTCTTGAACTTTAAATCCAACAATGAGGAATCTAATTTAGAAAACCAATATCTAAGATATTTATCTAGAACATAGAGATCATTCTTTAACTTATACATGTATCTTTGGTCTATCCCAATTATAAATCTATAGTGTTGTTTAATATAAACATATTCATCATGTTCTCAGTTATGAAAATTTGAAATTACATCTATCAAAAATATTTTATAACCTCATTGTGCAATGACATAAAAAAATATTATTCCTGTTTCTAATATTTCTACTGGAGAAAGAGACTCAAAAAAATGAATGTCATCAATTTGTGAGTAACCTTTACAAAGACCTTATGCTTAATTTCTTATCATATCACTATCTTCATTCAACTTGTTTTAAAACACTAGATTTCATCCATTAAATTTTTTATTATTTTTCTTGGGTAAAAGGTCCCCAGTATAATTTTTCTCAATTTGATCTTACTCTTAATTCATAGTATCAATCCACTATTGATGCATCCAAGATTCATCTAAATAATTTTGATACACCTATGATAATAAATAAGTATTTAAAATATACGTTGATTCTCTTCTTGTTTGATACTATTTTTCTTGATATACAATGATGTTATGAGCATCGATATAATACCTAAAAATAGTATGAGATTAAAAAATTTGTTCCTTATCACTTTAGATAATTAATTCTCATTCCTCATTATGTGTAGCATCAAAATTGTTACTTTTGTTAAGAACTTATTCTTGATTCTCAATTAGAACCACCTTATCTTCCTCATCTTCCACATATGCATCCATTTGTAAAACATTAATATCATGTTTTTAAATAACTTTTACATCTAGAAAATAAATTATATTTCATATTTATATATTAATAAAAATATCCTCTACTATTAAGATCATATCCAGGAAATATTCCTTCAATACCTATCCAATCAAATTTCCCAATATTCCCCCATTAATTTTTATAATAGTCAAACACCTTTTGGGGCTTCAAACATGAGGTGTCATTTTATAACAATTTTTATGAAGTCATATCATAGTTCGATTGATAGAAAAAACAATTATAAATATAAACAGATTTATTAAAAAACTTCCTCCAATAATAATGGGAAGTATCATGCTCAATTATCATCATTCACCCCATTTTCACCAAACTTCTATTTTTTTAGGAAATCCCATTTTTGTGGTCTATATGGTGAATGAAATTCATTTTAGATACCATGTTTTTTAAGATAATCATTGAACTCCTCATTTTCTATTCTCCAACATTATCACTTTATAAATTTTTCATAGAATATCCTCATTCTTTATCTTCACTTCACATGAAATACATAAACATAGTGGAATTCTCTTGTTTATGTTTTAAATACATAATACTTTTATTGATATTAAATTCATAAATAAATTAAATTAATTAATTATCTACACATGTATATTATTTAATCAATATCCCACAAATATCCAAATGTATTAGCTCTAGGGGTTGAGTTGAAAGAATATAAATTTATTACATAGTGAGTTTATCATATTCCCTTTTAAAAAATATAGCACCACAAATCCTTTATTCTTATCAACATTGGAATATTGAAAATATTATCTCTCTTTCATAACTTATTAATAATACTTGAATGCATGTTCCCTATCCTTTTATGTAATAGTTGAATTTCTTCCATCATTCTAAGATAATATGAACTTTTTGGAGACAAACAATAAATGAATTTCCCTTGGTTATTTATCCTTTGGTAATAACTTTCCCAGATTCTATTCTTTTCACAAAAAAACAATTTTTCTAGAAACAACGTTACTGCCTTCATCACAAACTTGTGAAACATTTAACAATTAGTATTTCAACCCATCAATAAATAGTGCATTTTTAGATTTTAACATTTCTTTAATAATGAATGTAGATCCAATTCCTCAAATTCTAAGTGACTCATCATTCCTAGATTTACTATACCTTATTTAAATTAGTTTACATTCATCAAAAAAATTAAATATCTTATTATATGTGAAGAGCACCTACTATCAAAAATCCAGGGTAATTCTCATTTTTTATCATTGAGATAATTTTTAACCATAAGTTCTTTTTTCCTTTCTTTCTTCATTATTCACATCTATATTATGAGATTTATTATAAAAATTTTGTTAGACCGGTAACATGACAAGACATAATTTTTCAAGATGTCTAGGTTGTTCAAATCTTTCACAAATAATTTATAAGGGTTGGAATCAATTTTCATTCATCAAATAAACTTTATCAGGTTTCCATCCTAGAGTTGGTTCACTCCCCCTCCAACATTACCTTAGGATTATTATCATTTTGTTTTAATATTGTCAGTTAAACTAACACTTATACAACTTATGAAATAATCCTCCACAATTCCATTAGTAACCATAGAAAGAGTATCACCCTATGTATCATACAAGATGTTTAGAGTTGTGTTCCTTCTTTTCATCATCTTATTTTCCTTCCACTTTGGTATTTCATTGGACACAAGAGTTTTTTGTACTTCTTAATATTTTATTCTCATTCAAAATATAATCACCAATATTAGAAATGTTTTGTTCCAATTTTGTAACCTTAGAAACATTTTGTTTTTCAAATCATATTTTTTAACTATATACAAGGTTTTCTTATCTTTTTCAGTCTTTTGAAAAATGGCATCCTTATTATTCACCATTGAGGGTAGATTTTTTTACCCTTCATAGGTATCACATCTCATAAATTTCACTAAATTCAGTAATAGAGTTTTGAAAAATTAAAATTCCTTGATCATATTTAGCATGTTTTTCTTGATTAAGTATTAACTCTTGCTCCTTTTACTAAAATTTTTATTCAAGACCTAAATTTCAGTTTTTCGCCTCATTAACCAAATTTTTTAAATAATAAATATCTTAGAAAAACATGTATTTTTAATGAATAGTTTCTTCATTTTTTTCTATATAATTTTCATTTTTAATTTTTTGATCACTCTTCCAAGACTTACAATATTTATAATATATCCATTAAAATCTATTTTTAGAATTAAATATAACTGAGGTTCTTCATCTTCTGAACTACAAATTTTATCATTGTTTAAATTTTCTTCATTCACTATTTTGACAAAAGTATTTTATGTTTCTTTATCACTATTATTTTCAGTATCTTCTTCACTTTTTCCACATTCATCATCTTTAGAATAAGAATCTTCTCCTTTTACATTTTGTGAACTTTTTACCCTTTAGATTGAACTAAGATTTTGATTTGTTATAATTATTCTTATTAGATATTATTCATTCCCTATCATCTCTATCACTTTCTTCATCTTATTTATTCTGAGGGAAATTTACAGTAAAGCCCCCAGTAGCTCCAGAGGAAAAACATTTAAGTGGTAACATCCCTTTATACTTTTATATAAATTTTTTCATATTTTTAGAATTCAAGGTAATAAATTGAATAAAAAATTTAATAACCTCTTCTTTGGTGTCAGAGTCAGTAATTTATTATTCTTCAAAAAATCAAAGATTTTCCTTCCTTGGAAAATTTGAAAGATATTTATTGATCGTCCTTTTCTTTAACTTTTATGAAATTATATCTTCTCACTTAATAAGTGATGATGATTTTATGTTTATCATCTAGATATATAGTTGTATAATCATTATCTTCCAATGATGAAACGTTGGAATCAACTTTTCAAGATGAATTTATAAGTTTTTTTCAACAATAGTTAGATCTTCTAACTTATAACTAAGACATATTTTAGTGCATACAATGTTGTTAACTATTGTGAAGAAGTCACCAACAAATTTATACTGGATTATTCTTTGATATTCATACTACAGACTCTATATTTCAAACATTTCTTTCTTAACCTTCATATTTCTTTCATTGATGATCATCAATTTTTCTTAAATACCATTTTCTGTACCAACTCCTTTAACTTTGAGAAACTCAATTTTAGAGAGTTAAGAATGTATATCATTTCTATATCACACATCATTCCACAAATCTTTCTTAACATCATATTTTAAAAGATCATTCTCAAAATACGGAGGAAAACCATTGCTGGTAACTTTAAAAAAATAACTATGACACATAATATATAAAAACATTCTATCTTTCCAAATATGATAGTTTTTTCCATCAAAACCTAGAATCACCATATTCCTCATATAATTCTAAACATCCATAGAAAAATATATTTTCATCCAAATTTAGAAAAGATTCAATGATGGAAACCTTCCCTCTTATACCAACTGAAATTCCCAATTGCGATCTATGTGATAAATAATAGGGGGATGGGTAAATTATTGATATCTTTTTCATTAATTTTTTATTTCTTACAAAACTACATTTTAATCCTTCAAAATAGTTTCAGATTTTTTTAAAACAAACTCACATAAACACTCACAAGAATATAAGAATTTACAAGGTTCACTACTCCACAATAGTAACTAGTCATTAGCATGGTTTAGAAATAATTCAATGCCAAATCATACACAAGCAAATAATCCTTTTATGTGATTACAGCATGTATGGAATCTATTTACACTTTATTTTAGATTTTATCAATAAAACAGTAAATATGATTTACCAAAATGTGAAATACTTAACAAATACTTCATAAAAACGTCAAAAAACATCACCAATAAGCTCAAAATTTTATCATTACACTACTAGTAAAATCTTCACATTTTATCTTATTGAAAAAAAGTCTTATTCACTTTCTTACCTGGTATTAGATAATAAATTCATTCTATTTTCTCCATTTAGAATTTTTTTATCTTTAATTTTTCATCCAGAATTTGTGTGTTTTGAATCTATCAAACTTGAATCTGTATGTCCTAAAAATATCCATCTACAACATGTATGTTCAAGATCTATCCATCATGAATCTTCTAATCGATAATCTTTCTATAATGAATATTTTTCTTCCAAATTTAACATCCTAATATCATAAAATAATTCTATGTTTGATAGCTTAAGTTTCACATAACAAAGAGCTTAAACAAACTCCACAATATTATTATTTTAACAAGACTCTTATAAACTAGTTGATAAATTTGTGGATGTTAATAGTATTTAAAATATTATGAAATAAATATAATGTTCATATTAAATAAAAAAAAATTATTATTATTATGAAATTAATTCATAATTTTAGTAATGTAATTTTATTCTTCCAGTATATGTTTTATTTAAAAAGAGGTTTTTGATTTCTTTCAATGAGAATTTAAATAAAAATTATTTTTTACACTTTTATAAAATATATTTCAAAAATAAAATGTCATTTTTGGACTCATGACATCAAAATTATCTTATGGTAATTTTTTGGTGATTTTCTAAATATTATATTTTTTGGTTTAAAAGTGAAAATGTTGTTCTTATTAAATACCCTAACTCTTATGAAATTATTATTATGTAATCAGGATATAAAATCTATTAAAACTTATTATTTATTTAAATTTATTTATGTAATTAGGTAATACATTATTTTTTACATTTAGATGCATATTCTTAGCAATTTTTAATAATTCAATTTTAATCCGAAAAAAATTATGAGTTATACGCTTAACATATTTAGAATTCATATTTATAAATTTTTTAAATTAAATCATGTAAAATGGATTCAATATTTGGATAAGTAATTCAAATTTTGGTTATTATGTTATTTTATTTTATTGGAATAAAATGTTATAGTGGTAAAAAATGATTTACCACATTATAAATAAAATAAGGTAGCTGATTAAATTTAAATAGTAAAAGCATAAAATACCTTAAAAATAAAGTAATAAATGGGTGTATGATTTTTTTATCAACCCTATCCAACCTTTAAAACGTTAATTATCAACCAAAATTTTTTATAATTCCCCCCCCCCCAATTTTGGTTGGCTTATATATAAAATAATCATTATTTAATCACTTAACCATCCCTACTCAAGTATAAATACCAACCCTCAACACTACGTTTCTCATCACAATAATTTAATCTATTTAGTTATCTAAAAACCCTTTACTTCCTACTCTCCCCACATCTATGTTATTCTGGTATCACCCAATTACCTAGTCCTAGTTACTTATGGGATCCTTCAAAGAGGTGATATTCAAGAGGTAACTTTCTCAAACCACCTCTCCTAATCTTCCTTCTTCTCTTACCTTCTTCTATCCTCATTCATCCATAAAATAATATTAACTACAATAAAATTTATATACAGGAATATTATATTTATAATGAGATATCTTTTATCCATCCCTTTTCTTATCTCCTCTTATTCAAATAAATGAAACTATTTTCCAAATTACAGTGGTTAACTGTCTTTATGGATAATGATTTTTTTTCTGTTATCGCCATCAAGGTTAGTAAAAAAAGTATTTTCATGGTTACATAATATTTTAATAGGTATATTTTAACCTATATCATATTATATAATTAATATATAGAAATAATATTAAATAAAATGAATCTAGTTCAAGATTTTCAGAAATACCACCAAAATAAAAGAAATTATTTATAATTAACATTATATCAAACGAACCATCCTTATGTTAAAAAGAAAAATGATATATGGGACCACTTAAAATTTTTAAGATCATTAATATAATTTCATTTCCATTCAATATTTTTATTTCCATTTTATAAGCAAATCCATAATTATACACAAGTGAACTGACCATGAAGCCAAAAAACAAACACACCCAAAATAATGAAAATAATGAAATATTATTAATGAATAGGTGGTAAGATGTTATAAAAATATCATACAAGGTGTAAAAAATTTATAGTTAAATAATGAATTAATAACATCATATTGACCTATATACATGAGTATAGTGTACACAAAACTAACGAGAAGTGAGAGGTAAAGGATTTTTTAACTCAATTTCCACTCATTGTGTTAAACTCCTACTTCATTGATTATTCCATGATAAGAATATGTGCGAGATGACTATTGATTATCTTATGTTATAATTACACTTTTTTATGTGAATTTATAGTGGATACACACAATTGATTCATTTTTTAATGGTCACATCATGATATTATCTTTGAAAATGAATTCATCACAATTTACTTTCAATGATGTGTATTTTGATGTTATGCACCTACATTATTTTCTATTGTGTATATAATTCCCCTTTTACAAGTTATAGTGTAAATTTATTTATTATTATGATATTTAATTTATTCATAAACGTTATTCTTACATGGGTAATGCAATGTGACTTATTACAAATTTTTAAGGGTTTATTTTACAATCTCATTCAGGATGGCTTATGTTTTAGTCTTCACTGGATAATATTTCTCTTCCGTGTCCATCTGTTCTAAAAAAATTTCCAAAAAATTTTCTAAACATCTCTTATAAAAATTTTATCCCATTTTTTAATTTTTTTTAAAAAAATATTTAAAATAATCTCCATGTCATTTATTAAACATTACTCATTTGGAGTTTACCAAAAAAGTGAAAAGAAACTTTCTTTTAACATTTATGACAAGAATGGAATTTATAGAATTCATAAATACTTAGATTTTTAAATTCATATTTTATGTGATTAAAATGTAATTTTAAATAGAAATTATTTTTTAATTATTTCTTAAAATTTCGTTTTGGTGATTTTTAAAATGAAAATGATATTTTCATCAAAAAACATTTCAGGATTTTTTATGGTATTTCTATTTATCAATGTAACCAACCCTTTATTTTACATTTAATAAACTAAGGTTATATTGTTTTTATATCATCTATATTTTTTCATTAGAAGGTTTATGATCATTTTGACTCTGGATGTTCTATCTTGATACCATTATCCATATTACTCTAGATGGTTTGAGGTTATTGATTAGATAAACTATTCAAATTTCATATGATAGTTTATAATATGAATTTTTATATTGATTATGTTTAACCCCCTTTTGTATGAGTAATTAATTGGACTTAGTAATTGATTTTTTTTTCTAGTTATATCCCCTCGATGTATCAGTAGCTCTCATGAGATAATCTAGATTAGGTTTTGGCTAAGGGCTTACCCATTTATAATATTCCTGGCATGAATCCTAGAAAGTATTAGATTCTTGGCATGAATCCTTGAGAGTATGTTTTAGATGTCTTGAAATATTCATTCCAACATTATGAATTTAGTTATTTATATTCAATGTTATTATTCGATAAGCTATAATATTTGTGGTTTTCGTTTCATGATCATGTGGTTATTTATATTGAAATAATTAATTATCATTTATTCCTGTCATATTATTCTCAATTTATTTATCAAATGAAATGTGTGTTTAGTTATTTACATTTATATACTATTAATTATTATTTATTTGTCACGACCCTTCCTCAGGGCCCGTGCCATGACTACCCCAAGCCCGCCTTCCATAGGCCAGGGGCTGGAGACTAGCACCAAGGCGTAAATCCCGGTAAAAAGGGAAGGCATTGCCTTTGTAAAGTAAACAAGCACCACAGAGTAAGCAAGCGGAAAAGTAAACACTAAGTAAAAACATAGTACAATTGAAAGTGTGGAAAAGTAAATGGGCCAGTATACAAACCCAAACTGAATGTAAAGTACAACTCGAAAGGAAAAATAGCAACTGTAAAGTAAAAGCCGCTACACCGATCTGTCCAATGGAAATCCCACCTGAAGGGTGGGTACAGATAGCTCCACTGCTCCTCGAGTCCCGCCGTCCGCTCCGAGCACGTCCCGCCCAGTGGTCCACCTCCAGGTACCGTCCTGCTCTGTGAGCCTCAACCACGATCAATGATGTCTGTCGTCTGCAACCAAAACAACGTAGTGCGGGCATAGCCCGTACATGGGTGAGTATAAGCTACTCAGTAGGGACCCCGAGACCCCCTAAGGTCTCCCAAAATCCATAAAGGATAAACCACAAAAGAAGGATACAATCACGAATTAACAACCGACACTGCTTAGGTATATGCCCATACATATAACTAAGTCATCAATTCCAATACGCTCCAACCTCCGAGCCCAAGTACAACTCAGTCCACATAGGAAAGTATACGTATTCCACACAGGAAAGAAAAAGGTAATCCACACAGGATAGTACAACACAATCCACACAGGAAAGAAAACAGGATTCAGCTCACACAGGCATACATCTTCGAAGAAGATAGAGATGATCAATGATCTATCTAAGTCATTGGACCCACAAAGGATCGATAGGTACTAACCCCTGCAATGACCCACACAGGATCGGTAGGAAACTAACCCCCACAAAGACCCACATAGGATCGGACCCACACAGGATCTGTAGGTGCTGGCTCACACAGAACCGCTGAGCGCTGACCCACACAGGATCGGACCCACACAGGATCGGTAGCACTAATCCACATAGGATCGCTGAATGTTGTAGTCGTCGTCGTTGAATCCACTGAGGATCTCTGCAAAGTCGTCGTCGCAGTCACAGTAGCAGTCGCAGCCAGCACTAGGGTTCCCGCACACAGCAAGCTTGCTCGGGAGGGTCCGCTCCACGAGCCGAGAGGCTGATACATCAACTGTCACATAGTCCAGAGTTGATGTATCCAAAAGTACCGTATCTTCAACAGGAACTCAACGCAACAGACAGCACGTCAATCGGACGCCCGGTCTGAGAGTTATTGGCTTTTTCGTTCCAGGGGTCCGGTTGGTTTTTTAAGGAAAAACCAACCCGACCATACTCCACTTGCGTCCAAACCTCGGGCGGAGTATGCCAAAAGATCCGTCTCACTATGACGAACTCAACAAAGTTGACGGCACGTCAATCGGACATCCGTAGCTTAAGATATGAGCGTTTCCGCTCCGAGGGCCCGGTTGGTTTCGTGTACGAACCAACCTGGCTGAACACAAAGTATCTCGAAACCTTGAGTACGATATACCAAAATGACCGTCTCAATCCATGGATCGCATCGCCACTGATGGCGCATCGTTTGGAGGTCCGTAGCCCAAATTATTGGGCATTTGAACCTAAACAGTCCGATAACGGTGGTTTCGGGCCCGGACCGACCCGACCCGAGACCCCCCCCCCCCCCCCCCCCCGGCTGGCCCGAACTGGGTCGACCCGCCCCAGACAGGGTCGACCCGGCGTGGCCCCGCCCGGCGCGGCCCCGCCCGGCTGCGCTCGGCCCGGCCTGGCAGACCGGCCAGGCGCCGGTCCTGTCGGACGCAGCGCGCCCAGCGCGCTGCCAGCTCGGCCTTCAGCCGAGCTGTTGGAAAAATGGGGGGCGCCTGCCCCCCTTGTGTAACCCCCCCCCCCCCCTCATTATGGGGGGCCGTTGATGCTGGCCGAAGGAATTTAATTCCCCCGGCTTTCTCTTTTCCGGTCGGCCCGACCTGGCCGGTCAGCTCCTACTCAACGGGACCGGCGGTGGCGGGTCCCCTTCCGGCTCCGACACCGGCGGCCCGGCTGGCCGCCGGTCACCTTGCTCCGTCGCGGCCCGGAACCGGCCGTGGCCCTTGTCGTCTGGCGCGGTGCGATGACACCGCACCCCTCCGCCGCGGCCCCACTTCGGTCGCGGTGCCTTCGATTTCTTTCGACGTGGCGCGACGGCGTCACGTTCTTAACTTCTTTACACGGCGCGGCGCGACGGTGCCGTGCAATACTTGTCGTGTGATTTCTGCGTGGTGTGACGGCACCACGCCATCCCGTTCCATCAGCAAAGAAACAATCATGAACATAGGTGGGGGGTTCGGCTATCTTTGTGCGGACCGACCCCCCCTCTCATTAATCGATATCATCTAGTCGAAAATTCCACGATAATCGATAAACTGGAATCATGAACGGGAAAAATTAAATAAAACAAACCCCTACCTCGGTTCAATAACAGTTTTCGTCAACGAGCCACGGAAGATGAGCGTCGCGGAGGTCGGGCGTCGCGGGAGAATGTCGACGTCGCGAAGCGAGGATTCGAAGTCGTTGACGGCGATTCCGTTGTGGAAAACCGTCGCGGAAGAGATGACGCAGAATAAGAACGTCGCGTTGCGGATACGGCGTCGCGGAAGAACCGTGTTCTTCAGCGAAGAAGTTCTTCATTGAAGAACGGTGTTCTTCACGTTCTTCGTCGAGGTTGATTAAGAATAAGACCGCTTCCCCAATTCTCTCAAGGTGACAAAACTCTAACCAAAAATAAAATAAGACTCTTTCTTATTTTATTAACACAACAAGTCTTTAAATTTCAAGAGTTTGAAAATTGAGTAACTCATCTTAATTAATAACACAAGTTGTCAAATTAATTAGAGTGGAGTTATTTGGGGAGTTTAAGGGGAGTTGAAGAGTTAGGGATTGTGTGGGCCCCACCACACTTGATCCTGTCAAGGGAGGTTATGTGTATGTGGGTCCCACCTCTAACTCCCTTTGGGAGGAAATAACCAACAAAGTTAAAAAAAATAAATTGTCTTCCACAATTTATTTAACTTATTTTAATTTCCCCCAAAACTAACTCTCAACCTGCATAAAAACCAACCTCGTAAAAGGTCTCCTTAAGCGAATATCGGCGTTGTGAGTTCATTGGTGTCCTCGGATTTCAATTCTGAGCACCAGCTCAAATGTTAGAAATACCCGCTCGTTCGTTCACTGAACGTACCGGAGCCAAACTTCAGAAATTGATTCCGGGCACACCGGGCCTCGGAATCAAGTGCCGTCAGAAACCGCGTTCTTGTAAAATTCAAAAGAATATTAAGAAAAAATTTCCCTTGAATTTTACGGGTCTTTAAATTATTAATGATATATTATATTATACATGACCCTTAATGAGCATTTGAGATCACCCCTTTCTTATGTTTTTTCCCAAGTAGCCAAAAAGTATATTATGATTAATATGTTGGAATAATCTAGGGTAATAATGTTGTTATAAATTTAATTTATATGTTTTAATTTATATTTTTTTTTTCAAATTTAAGATTCAATTATGTATCATGTTATCAAATTTTATTAATCTATTCATTCCTTTGGTATATGATTCCTTGTATATTATTAAAATATACTAAAGTAACCACACAGTCTAGGAAACTAGGTCAGGGTGTTACACATGGTATGAGATAAAGTTTAGTATAAACCATGGAAATAATATTTAGAAAATAATTTATTTGTAAAATTTAAACCCAAAACATACTTTGATAAAATTTCCATAATAACAAAGCTTGGGATTTTGAGATTAGTTAAACATAAATTTTCAATTTCTATTCAGTGTTTTACTAGACTGAAATTATACATTATTATTCATAATATAATCTAGTGTATTCCATTTTTTTAGAAATGGGTTCTAGTGTTATAAATTGAAACTATATCAATATATGTAATCCATATAGGGATTTCCCTTTTATGAAAGCTAATGAAGCTAGAGTGGGAGTTATGGCTAGAGATGAAAAACTTAAAACTATACTATTACAACTGACACAGGTTATGAGCAATAAACTTACCCATCTGGAACATACTTTTGATCCCAAAAATGGTTAGACATTCTTATACCACTTCAAGCGACGAAAACCTTCATCATTATGTAGGACTAAATATCCATTTATAGCTGAGAAATGGATAACTCCCTTTGAGAAGATATTTCTCTATTTAGGAAGTCCTGAAAGGGATAATGTTTTCATGATAGTTTATCATCTATCAGGAGATGTGGATAAATGGGGGTCATTAATTATAAATTATAATGAATTTTAGGAAATATAAAAAATTAAATAGAGGATTTTGAGAAACTTTTCATGGATAAATATTTTCCTCATCAACAACAATCAGATATGTGGAGACAATTCTTAGGTCTGAGAAAGAAAAGGGAAAAGAATTTTGATAACTATTAAGATGACTCTACAAGGTATACAAAGAATTTTTTAGATACTTTACCGAATACAAAGAGAAATATAGACCATTTTATCATGGGGCTTAAGCTAAATCATAGATGTAACACCCCAAAACACTTGTGTATGAATATTTTATTTGATAGCGTGTATGAAATGCCACACCTAGTGTAAAAATGGAATATATTATTATGAATCATTAAAATATATTTACTATCTTATATAAATATAATATATTCTATAGCTTTTCATGCACTCAACATCGAGTTAGCTTACATTACACGCATTAGCGACCTTCCTTGATAGCTTATGTTACACGCAAGACTGAGTTTCACCAAATAAAAATTTAATATTAAAATATTCTTATTTAATATAATATGATATAACCAAGTTTTCTATTAGCAGTCATGAATATTATTATCTTAATTATTAAAATTTATATTTTATATAAATATAAAATTAATTTATTGGTTACCAATTAATGAGACATGAAAATAACAACCAATTGGATATAAATTTTTATTATTATTTTTATACGTCCAAATGAGTTTTGTCTTAATAGAAATAATTATTTACAATTGTTTGATGATTTTAATGAAATATATTCTTTATATATTCCATAAAACATTTCTTATATTAATCAATTAGGTTTTATAGGCATAAGATAAGAACAAACCCAATTTCACACATAAAAACATATATTTTTATAAGGGAAATTTTATCTCCTTTATATAATGAACCCATTTTAAATATAAATTTTACAAATTCATTTGGTTTAATGTATCAAAATAAACTTATTATTTGAAATATAAACATAAAAATTATGTTAGGGTAAAATTTTAATAATTTTCTTAAACATATCATTTTTTTAATAAATAATGAACATACTTAAATTTAATTCCAAACCTCTTTTCCATCTAATTTATATATAAGGATAAATTATAATTTTAATTGTTTTTATTCTCTAATTAGATTATATTTTTTCCAATTAATATAAAGTATGTAATTTTGATCAATTTCACATTGAAATTTAATATAAAAACTTATCAAACATTTAGATATTTTTACTTTATAAACCTACATTATCGTCAAACCTATAGGATAAAATTTAAATTAATTTTTGCCACTTATGTGATGGGAATTTTGAAAAATTGATTCAACATTTATAATAATAATAATTTATAATGTCTAATAATTCCAACTATGTTTTTTCTGAAAAAAAATAGTAGTAGAGGTAATTAAAATTAATTACCATTGTTAAGGAAAAATTGAGCTTAATAATGGACTAAACCTTTAACTTAAAAGCTCAAATTACCTATGAACTTATCTAAAATCCACTGTATGGAAATATGTTATCCATAAACCTTCCATTATTGAGTTTTGTTCATTTTTTGTGACTTTTGTAAGTAATAACATGTGAACACCAAACTTGTTTCGAAAAATCCAAGTGATTCCTCTACCTCCCTTATAAAGGGACACCAACTCTATCCATTACTCACACCTATAAAATAACTTATTTTCGTCCAATATCTACCCAAATAGCTTCCCAAAATCCCTCCTCTATCCCTTTAGGCCTAAAATTGGGCATAATTCCTTCCATGGAATCATTTTTGTGCAAACTAAAAGAAGTTTCCCTATTAAGAGGTAACGTCTTCACTCAAGCTCTCTAGTGGAATTTCCATTCTTCCCCCATAAAATATATTTTCTAAATGATTATATAATATCAAAATTATCCTAAATATACTTGGATGTTATTATGTAAAGGTTTCAACCTACACTTACACACACCTCCATCTAATGGTTAACAAACCTATTGTTTCTGTGTTTGACGAACTACCACCTCACGAAATGATGAATGTTCATATTTCCATTACCACCTATCATGGTGGAAATTATGATGGAAATTGTGTTTATATATGATATATATGATATTGATAATGATTATTTAATTTTTATTTAAAACATAACATTATGATTTCAATCTTCTGTAAATGATAATTTCGTTTGAGGAAGTGTGGACTGCCACCCCCTCAAAGCGATATGACTCATTCATGGCATACATAGAACATATAGAGGAAGATTTTAATAATCCTACATAAAATATATAACATATATATAATTATATAATTATAATATATATATTTTTCAATTATTTTTTATTCTACTAATACAAAAAAATAAATGAATATAGTGTTTAGGTGTACGTACGCCGTAAAATATCCTTGAATGGTGCACTTCATTTCTAATATAGATATATTATAGGCTTCTATAAATACATATATACTTAATATGAATAATAATTAAGCAATATTTTACGTTATTGAGGATATTAAATCATTATTTAACTAATACGGACAATACTTAACATGTCAGAAACATATTTGAGAAAACTAGGTAAGTAACACCCGAAATAGTCAAAATAAGAACAGTGTTTTGAGAAATGGGTAATAAAATATTTTTAGAAATTAATATTTGATATTATTAACATTTTTATAGTTATATTATTATTTAAATACATATTTTAAACCACTATACATGTGGCTAAATACCACACAAAAAATGGAAGGATAATGTAATGGAATTTCCTCTCAATTTACATTTCATTGAGAAATAATTGTTATTATGAACCAGTTCACTTTTATTTGGTGTATATAGTAAATTTTTATGTTATTTAATTAATACAATAATTCTCATGATATTTTATGTTTCATTTAATGTCTTTCCTTTAGGGTTATTTTTATTTAAATGTTTCAAATAGGTATGTGACACTTTGGAATGTTTACATATTATTCTCCTCAAGAATATTCTTAATGATTATCTTTTCAATCTCACATCCTTTTGATATTATTAACTTTTTTATAAAAAACACATTATTGTAATAATATTTTTAAATTTACTTGAATAATTATATTCTCATACAATTAATATTAGTATTTCCTAAACCATATAACATTTTACATACAGTATTTAAAATTCCAGTTATTTTATTAACTGGGGAATAAATAATAAATCAATATTTATCATTCAATATAGTTATTTTATAAAGAATATTATTTATTTTTATTTTTTTATATGATTATTTTTTGGGACTAGAAATGATAGGTTGTGTCTGGACTTTATATAGTTTATTAATGCATCAGCATGTTCTCATGAGACGAATAAGATGGCCAAATTAAATGGGTCTCTATCTGTGGTTTTAAACCATCTTATGAAAGGTCTTTATGGTATTGGTTTTCATGTGACTTATACATAACGTCTATTAAGAAATAATTTCCCTCATTTAGTTTAGTTATTATTTATCCATGATAATTTTCTTCGATATATCTATGGGTGTAGTTACTTCTCAGTTTATTGATTTATGGAATGCATTTTAGTTTCTTACCATGACATGTTAATTATTCCTTATCGAGTTGTGTAAATGGAAACTATTATTATTTATTTAACTTTCCATATATAATGATTAATTATTTCATCCATTTTACTTACCCTTAATGAGAATTTGATATCACCCTTATTGTGTTTCTTTCCCTAGGTTATTAAGAAGAGAACCTAGAATAAGCATTCAAGGATGCAGTTTATTTTGGTTTATTTTGTATCATGTTTTAATTATTTCCCCACTATATTATTGTTATCATGAATTTATTCTTGATTTCTAATACTAGTAAATTGATTGGTCCTTCTAGATTTTTTTTTTTTGTAAACATTATAATGTAATAAAATAATGCATTGGTGCCAGGCTTCTAGGGTCGGGGCATCACAGTTGGTAGCAAAGGAAGTTTAGCAACAACCATTGAAACTAGATTTAGAAAAAATATATTAGGGATCACATACCTACGATATACATTGAAGATAAGTTTAGAATGACATCCAAGAATTTTGGTAAGGTATACATTCTGATGGTATTGCTAGCAATACATCCATATCTAGACACTACAAGTGGATGTTGTTTTGGAACAGATGTACCTAGGAGTAACAAATCTAACAAGGTATTTTGGGCCTAACTCTCAGTAGCTTGGTATAATAAAATGGGCCTTACTTCACACCAAGTTAGACACTCTGATGATATATTCTTAGGATAGTTCATATTTTCTTGGAAAACCATTATGAATGATTTAGAAGTGAATTTTCCCAAAAGTATCTAAATTTTATGATTCTAGGATTCATGATGGATAAATATATGTTTTATACCAAATTTGTAATTATAAATTATTTTATTATTCAACCTAATAAATTATATTTCTTATAAATGGAACCTAGTAGGTGGAATGAGAACCCCGCAGATGCACGTGATCAAAAGAGTAAGCAGGATAAAATATTTCATATTCTTAATCCAATATTTTAATCGGAAATAGTATCCTAGAATTTCTCATCATATGAGTACATAGTATCATGTTACAATGATATGGGTAAAAATTTATCCATGTACTATGTCTTTTAAGGAAACCAAGACAAGAAGAGTCCATTTGAGCACCATGAAAAGGGAAACGAGTCAAAGAAGATGAAGGGAAAGAAGAATTTTTTGATATGTGACAATTTTGGAAAGAATAACTTCAGTACATTCCTGAAGGGAATTGTATTTTGTTATATGTGTGGAGAAAAAGGACACCATGTTCATGATTTCAAGTGTAAGAAAATTTTTTCAAATGTAAAATTCTTCAACTGTAAGGATATGGGACACCATGCGAACCAATGTCCCAAGAGTCAAAGGGATATATCCAAAATTAAGATATTGGATAATGGTCAAGTTATGCTACTACCATAGATAAAGAGGAATGATTAAATTTCATAGTCAAGAATTATGTAATTTGAATATTTTATCAGTGATGTGCTAATTATATGGATTATGGAATATGTGAGGAATTTATTGTAGTAATTTTTTATTAAATATTTGAGATCAAATGTTGAATGATACCGAAAAAAATTATTCAGTAGTTTTTAAAAAAAATTGAAAACACGTTATTGAGGGAAAGATAGCCCATAATATGTTATGATGTTGATATAATGATGTTGATATAATGATGACAAAATGATAGATTTGGATAAGTTGTGACTACCTTGGAACTGATAAATGACTTGTTGAAAATTTTTCTATACTATCAATGGTGGAGTTTAATAAACATTAGGATTTAAGGAATATATTAAATAACATTTGTCTTACGTAAGTAATAAGGAAGAATTCATTTTCCTAGAAAAGTATTATGGTAATTATAGTTATTATTATATTTTAGGTGAATACACAATGAAAGAATTCATGTATTATATGTGTCATGATTAAATATCCACATCACATAGATTTTAGGATAATTATAAGTTTAATTTTGGACATTTAGTAACATTATTTATAATGTGTTGGATCATAATATTTTTGAAAAGTTAACCATTTATGAAATGGTTTAAATTGAACTTTGGATGTTGTTTTAGAGAATTATATATCACATCACAATATGATGCATCATGTTCTAAGAGATGACGTATAAATAGTTCAAGGAATAACCAAGGAAAATGTTATGTTTATAGAAATGAATATTTACTTATATAAAATGAAATAATTTCTTGAATAAATAAAAATATGGTATTGACACAAAACTTTTGTCATATTATCATAATTTTAGATGATATCAATGACCTTTAATCATGCATCTGGTTTATGGTTTTGCAGCCAAAAACATTCATATAAACATGTTCTCCATCACACACCATAAGAACTTTATTTCTGTACTTTTTCTTCCATATCCATGTTTCCATTTCCCACCTATATTCCCCTATTCCGGAACCTATATTCGTGATGGTTGTACTTTCATTTCTCTCTTATAAAGAAGATGTGATATTAACTCTTTTTACAATGGGGGAATTTCAAAATTAATTTATTCTCAATCCCTAGATTACTGAGATTATGTTTAAATTTTTATGACTTAATTTAACTAAGGTGTGGAGAATGTAACACCCCAAAATTCTAGAGTATGAATATTGTATTTGATAGTGTGTATGAAATGTAACACCATGTAAAAAAATGTATTAATCTGATAAATTAAAATATATATACTATCTTTAATAAATATAATATATTATATTGTTTTTAATGCATGAGACATTGAATTATCTTTTGTTGTACACATGAGTGACATTCCTTGATAACTTGTGTTACTCACAAAACCGAGTTTCACCAAATTAAAAATGAAATATTAAAATACTGTTATTTTTGATAATATGATATAAAATAGACATTATGTTAGTATTTTTGAATATTAGGAAGAAAATTATGAAACATTAATGTTTATATAAATATAAAATTAATTTATTGGTTACCAATTAATGAGAAATGAAGATAAAAACCAATTGGATATAAAAAAAATATTTTATTATTTTTATGCACCCAAATGAGTTTGGTCATAATAAATATTTTTAATTAAAATTGTTTAATGATTTCAATGAAATAAATATTTTATATATTCTATAAAATATTTTTTATATTCATCAATTATGTTTCATATGCATAAGATATGGACAAACCCAATTTCACATATAAAAGCATATATTAACCTTTTTATACAGAACCCATTTTAAATCAAAATTTTGAAACTTTAATTGATTTAATATATTAAAATAAAATTATTATTTTAATTAAAAACATAAAAATTAGTTTATGGTGGAATTGTGATATTTTTCAGAAATGTATCATTTTTAATGAATAATGAAAAATACTAAAATTTAATTAAAAACTACGTTTTCGTATAGGTTATTTATATGGTAAAATTATAATTTTAATTAGTTTTAATTTATAATTAGATTAAATTATTATAAATTAATATAATTAATATAATTGAAATCAATTTCACATTGAAATTGATTGTAAAAAATTATCAATCATTTGGACATTTTTAATTAAAAAACATGCATTGTCGTCTAACCTGTGGGATGAAATTTAAATTTATTTTTCTCAATTATGTAATTGGAATTTAAAGAAATGGATTTCATATTTAGAATCAAAATAATTTATGATATATAATAAGTTCAACTGATTTAATTACCAAAAATATTACTAAAATTAATTAAAATTAATGATAATTATAAAGGAAAAATTAAGCTTAATAAAGGACTAAACATTTAACATAAGGGCCCAAATTACCTATCCACTTGTCCAACAACCATTTTCTGGAAATATCTCATCTATAAACCTTATATTATTTAGTTTTTTGCCTTGGAATTACTTTTTTTGGTAATAACAGGTGTACACCCAACTTGTTTCTAAAACATCCTAGTGAGACCTCTTCCTCCCTTATAAAAGGACACCATCTCTCCCAATTACTTACACCTCTCTAACCACATAGTTTCAGCCAATATCTACACATATAGATTCCCAAAATACATCCCATCATCCTTGTGTCCTAAATTTGGTCATAATTCCTTCCAAGTAATCATTTTGGTACAAACCAAAAGAATATATCAGATTAAGCGGTAACATCTTCTCGCATGCTCTTTAGTTTCATTTCCATTATAGACCCCCAAAAATATGTTTTTACATGATTATATTACAACACTAGTATACTAAATATGCTATGATGTTTTATGTAAATTTATTTACCAAAACATTCACATAGCTTCATCTAATGGGTAACGGACATATTGTTTCAATGTACGACGAACTACTGCCTCACGAAATGATGATTGTTCATTTATCCTTTACCACCTCTCATGGTGGCCGTTATGAGGGAAAGTATATTTATATATGATATTTATAATATTTATAATTCTTGTTTAATTTTTATTTATAACATAAATTTATGCATTCCATCTTGTGTAAACACGATAATTTTCTTTTGAGGAAGTGTGGACTATTGTCCCCTCAAAGAGGTATGACTCATTCATGCCATACATGGAATGTATAAAAGATAGTTTTAACAAAAATATGTAACATAAATAACATATATATCATACTGAAATTATAATATACATATTTATTATTTCATTTTCATTATTTTGTTACAATAATGAAATTAAAGTAGCATTTGTTCATACGTACAGCCTACTGACTCCATGAATGGGGCACTTCATTTCAAATATAAAAATAATGTTGAATACTATTAAAACATATTTATTGAATATATATGATAATATAGTCATGTTCTAAGTTATGGATTTTACGAAATCATGATTTAATTAATAGTAACATCAATTGACAAGTCCAAAACATGATTGAGAAAACTAGGCAAGTAACACCCAAAATAGACAAAATAATGAAAGAGTGTTAACAAACGGGTAATAAAATATTGTATTAAGTGAATATATTATATTATTAACATAATTATAGCTATATTATTGGTTAGTGACATATTTTATACCACTATATAGGGGGATTAATACCGAACATAAAAAGGAAGGATAAGGTAATGAGATTTCATCTCAATTTACACTCCATTAAGACTTAATTGATATTATGCACCAATTCTTTTTTTTTTGCATATACTTCCTTTTCCATGTTATATCATGAATACCACTATTCTTGTGATACTATATGTTTAATTTAATGTCATAAAGTCATGAGGATTCTGATTTAAATGTTTTAAAATGGTATGGGAATATTTGGAATGTTTAAAGATGATTCTACTCAAGAAGGATCTTTATGATTATCTTTGCAATATCACTTAATTTTGTGGATGTTAAATTTTTAGAGAAACCGTTAATTTATTGTAATCATTTTTCACTATAAATTTACATAAATATCTATATTCTCATAAAATTTATATTAGTATTTCCTAAACTATATACCATTTTACAAACGTTGTTTACTTTGATAGTTATCTGATTCACTAGGGAGTAAATAATAAATCTATATTTCTCATTCAATATGGTTATTTGATAATCCATATTATTATTTTTATTCAATATGAATTATTTTATGGAATAACATTGATGGGTAGATTCCTAAAATTATATATCTCTTTTATGCATCAACATGTCCTAATTAGACAAATAATTTGGCAAAATTAAATGGGTTTCTCTCCGTTGTTTTAAACCATATAGTGAAATTTATTGACAGTATAGGTTTTCATATTATATTGACATAAAAACCATTAAGAAATCATTTCCCTCATTTAGTTTCAGATATTATTTTTTCATGAGATTTTGTATTGATATATCTATTGATATAATTAATTCTAAGTTTATTGATTTATGGAATCCATTTCAGTTTCTTAGCTTGCTATATTAATTATGCCTTGTCTAGTTGTGTAAATGGAAATTATGCTTAGTAATTTACCTTTTCAAATAAAATGATTTATTATTTATTCCGTTGTATTTACCCTTAATGGGCATTTTATCTCACCCCTTTTATGTTTCATTCCCCAGGTTATGAAGAAGAGAACTTTGAATAAGCATTCAAGGATTCAGTTTTTTTCAATTTATTGGGTAGACTATTTTATTTTGTCTTCTAAAAAATTATCGGTATCATGTATGTAATCTAGATTTTTATGATTTCTATACTGAGTAGTCCATTGGGATTCTTTCCTTGTCAATATTCCAATGTAATAAAATAATGCAATGAAACAAGGTGTCATGGGTCAAGGTGTTACAATAGAAGGGAACCAGTCTACTAAACTTTCTCATCATATAAGGATATAGTGTCATGTTCTATTAAAATAGAGAAATAATTCTCTAAGTATAATGAAATTTATTGGATAAAAGATAATAATATAAGATAATAGAAAGATATATATAAAGGTAAAAATGGAATGAAGTATTATCCAGTATGTGATACTTGTGGAAGGAAACACCATGGTACATCCATAAAAGGAAATGGAATTTTCTTGAAGTGCGAGGAAAAAGGACACCATGCTCAGGATTGAAAGAAAAACGAAATAATTTTCAAATGTACAATGCCTCCACTATAAAGATATGGGGCACTATGAAAATAAATTCACAAACTGTAAAGGGAATATACCTTAGAAGAAGCTAATTGTTAAAGGCCATTCTTATGTTGTGATACAGACGAAGAGGGATGATTAGTATTATTGGGAATTTGGAACCAATATATAGATTATAAAATTATTTAATTTTCATTTTAATAATCATTAAATGTGTATGGATTTTACTGCAGTACCATTTCATAAATTATTTAAGATTATATGTTGAATGGAACTAATGGCCAAAAAATATATTCTATGATTGGGCAGAGGATAATACTTAAGATGTGCATAATGTTGTGATAATAATTATAAAAATATTATAATGGGATAAAATTGGTGACCATGAAATTGGTTATTCATTTCATTGTTCATATCATCTTTTCTAGAGTTTACTAGATGTTTGGATTTAAATAATATGGAAGATTTTATGTTTTCACTAAGGTGTTATACGGATTCAAGTTATTACCCTATTTTTATCTAATCAAGGTATATAGATGTTAAATTAAGATATACTTTATGGGAGATTAAATATATATTTATTTAATAATATTATTTATAAAATTTTGAATTATTATTAATAATATTTTGGATGATCCTTAAGATTGAAAACTTGTGGAATGGATTAAGTTGATATTTGGATATTATTGTCGAAAGTGAAAGTATGTGTTATCACATTGGAAAACATGATCTAACCATTTTGGTTTTAGAATATATTTAGAGATGAAAATAATTACTTATAAATTTTATGGTTCATTAAAAGTGCTTCCAGCATAAAAATTCATCATGAATATTTATTTCCTGGCATAAGAGATGATGTGGAAATAGATTGAATCACAAAAAAACTATAAGAATATGATTATGAAATGAAAAGAAATCAGGTAAATTTATTTTCTCAATTTATTTTTCTAGATAGAGAAATAATCCATCAACATTACTAAAAGACTTTTTCAAAAAAAATGATATTTGTTTAATGTTCTTTTTAAGAAATCAATGGCCTTTTATCCCATCCCAAATTTAGGTTTTTATGAAGTTAAAAATTATAATAACCATGTTATCTATTACTCTAAATAATAACATGATGGTTAAATTTCTTCTCAATGCCCTTGTATCATCCCCTAAAGTTCTCCTATATAGAAACCTAGTTCTGTGGTGACCTTTACATTTTCCTTTCCCTCTTTTTAAGAGTAAGTTTTATTAACCATTTTTAAAATGTGGTATTTCCACAAGGGTTTTTTAAAATGTTAAATTCATGATAAATTGTCACTATTTTAAATATTGGGGAGGATATTTCTTGAAATTTGGGAGAATATAACACCTGTAGATTTTAAAATAATACTATGTTCGATAGCTTATGTTATACAGAATACTGCTCTTAAACGGACTCCAAAGTATTATTATTTTAGCATAGCTAAAATAAAATATACATTAAATTGAAGTTGTGAGTAATATTAACAATATTATGAAATTAATATATTTTACCTATTAAATAAATTTTAATTATTTTTAATAAATGAATGAATAATGTTTAGTAAAGTAATTTTTTTCTTCAAATAAAAGTTTTCTTCAAAATTTGGTTTTTATTTATTTTTATGAGAAATTAAAAATAATTAATTTTTGAAAAAATTATCAAATTAATTTGAAAAAAAATAATTTTCAGAATAATCACATCAAATATATATTAGAGTAATTTTTTGGGGAATTTTCTAGAAATAATGATTTTTTTCTTAAAAATTGAAAATATTATTTTTACGCTATACAAAAACACTTATGAAATAATTATAATATGATCATGATTTAAAATTTAGAAAAATTTATTCCTGATAAAAATGTACTTATATAATTACATAATATATAAGTTGTTACATCTAGAAATAAATTATTTTTTATTTTCAAAACAACAATTTTAACCCTAAAAATGTTTTTATGAGTTATTTTCATAAAATATTTAGAATTGATATTTTTCCTATAATAAATTTAATAAAGTAAAATTGATTATGTATTTAGAATCCGGAGTTAAAAATATGGTTATAAGGTTTTATTAGTTTTATACACAAAAAACCTAACGTGGTAAAAAAAGATTTACTGCAGTATTGGTAAAATAATGTAGCTGATTAAAGAAAAAAGGTAAAAGATTAAAATACCTAAAATATATCACATTAAATGTGTCTTTTATGTATTTCTATACCTTTACCAGAATTTATAAACATTAATTATAAACCAAATTCATTGCAATTAATTCCACCAAAATGTGGTTGGATTTAGATATAAAATAATCATTATTTAATCACTTTAACCCACCCCTACTCAAGTACAAGCACTACCCCATTTCTAATAAAAATACTTGATGTTATTAAAATATATTCCATACCATATCCTACCCACTATACCCACCTCCTAGTTCTACTTATCTCACTCAAAGGCCAATTCCATGTTCCTTAAGGGGTCCTTCTAGGAGGTGATATTCAAGCGGTAACTTTCACAAACCACCTCTCTTCATTTCTTTTTTTATCCTACCTTCTCCTCACATAATTCATAAATAAAATAATAATAACTAAAATATAATTTATATATTATAATTTTATATTTATAGTGTAATATATTATATTCATCCATTTTCATATCTCCTCTTATTCAAATAAATGAAATTATTGTCTAATTTATGGCAGTTAACCATCCCCGTGGATAATGTTTTCTTCCATTACCACCTTCAAGGATGGTCATTAAGGTATTATTCAATTTAAATACGATTTTAATAGTTAAATTATAACCTATTTTATGTTTTGATAAATAAATATAATATTAAATAAAATATTACTAGTTCATGATTGTCGAAAAAACCACCAAAATAAACAAAACATTTATCATTAATAAATTTCAAATGAATCATCCTCATGCTAGAATGAAAAAAAGACATGTGGGATCCTTTAAACTTATTTACATGAATTAATAGCATTCAATTTCACATATGTGGTTTTATTTGAATTTTACATGATAATACATAATTATACACCAGTGAACCAATCATGAAACCATGAAATGAATACCCCAAAAAAATGAAAATAATGAAAAACAATATTAATGAATAGATGGTAAGATGTTTTAAAAGTATCATATAAATTAATATAAATATGGGTATAGTTCTAGAATGATTTAATAACATTATTTAAACCTTTTTACTGGAGTTTAATGTACACAAAACTAAATAGAATCATGAGGTAATCGATTTCTTAACTCAATTTCAACTCATTGGGTTAAACTCATACATCATTGATTATGTCATGCTAAGATTATGTGTGGAATGAATTTTGATTTTCATATGTTCTGTTCCAACTTATTTTTTGATAATTTTTAGTGGATACACATAATCGATTCATTTGATTAATTATCACTTCAAATATATGGTGTTTATAAAGGGCATCATCTCAATTTCCATTCATTGAGGCGTATTTTGACATTATGCACCTAAATTATTTCATATTGTGTATATAACACCCCTTTTACATGTTATATCATGAATTTATTTATTCTTATGATATTTAATGTTTTTTGAATGTTATTTTTTTGTGGGGTATATGATTATACTGATTTCAAAGTGACACCAGTTTATTTCAGAATCTCATTTCAGTTTTTTAGGTTTAAGTATCCACAAAGTAATATTTCGATTCCATGTCCATGTGTTTTAAAATTGTTTCAAAAAAGGATGTTAACATTATCCTACAATTTTTAAGGTTATTTATTCCTATACATTACTTTTAACAAACAATAATTGAAACATATATACATATCATTTACTAAATAATGCCCATTTGGCCATTATCAAAAATTTAAAAGGAATGTTTGTTTTAACATGTATAAAATTAACATAAACTCTATCTTTCATGACCACTCAATTATTTTGAAGTATATCTTAAAATATTCAAAATTTATTTTCAAAAGAATTTAATTTAAAAAAATTGAACATTTTTTTAAGTTGATTTTCAATATGCAATGGATATTTTCCTAAAAAAATAATCAAGTATCTTCTATGGTGTTTATACTAATGAATGACCTAAATCCTTTATTTTACATATAATAATATAGGTATATATTGTTTTTAAATCATATTTATTATTTCATTGTATTTTTTATGATCATTTTTATTGTGGGTGTTCTATTTTTATAGCATTTACCTTATTACTCTATATGGTTTATGGTTATTGATTGGTGGATGTATTCACAAATCATTTGTTAGTTTTTAGTAATAATGTTTATGTTGATTGTGTTTCACCCCCTTTCATATGTGGAATTAAATAGACTTATTATGTGATGGGTACAACCCACTATAGTACCTCTATATATTGATAGGTATCATGAGACAAACTAGATTGGGTTTTGGCCAATGTCTTACCAATTTATTAGATTCTAATCATAAAGCCTTGATGATGTTAGATTCTTTTCATGAATCCTTGATAGTTTTAGATCCTTGTCTTGAATCCTAAAATTTTATGTTTTAGATGTCTCGCGTTTTTCATTCCAACATTAGGAATTAGGTAATTGATATTCCATGTGATTATAAGATTAGTTAAAATATTTGTGGTTATGTTTCTTGATCATGTGGTTATTTATATAGAATCAACTAATTGTCATTTATTCCTACCACATTACGATCAGGTTAATGATTAAATGGAAAAAAATTAGTTATTTACATTTCCATGTTTTTTATGATTATTCATTCATGATATCGTGCATTATACTTAACTCTTAGTAAAAACTAAATCTCACCCATTTATTATGTTTTATTTTTTCCAACATATCAAAGATGTTTATTACTATTGATATTTTGAGATAATTTAGGGTAATAATGGTGATCTCAATGGAATTTCTATGTTATATTTTAAATTTTTAGATGTAATTTAATATTCAAGTATGCATAGAGTTTTCCAAAACTACTAAAATATTTGATCATTCAGAATGTGATTCCTTATATATTATAGCAATGTAATAAAGTATCCTCTGACTCTTGGAAACTAGTTTAGGGTCATAACACTGAATTAATTCATTCCAAAATTAGGGAATCCAAAATTTATCCATATTGAATTTTTCTATTCGATTCTAAATTCTTCCACAACTAATACTTTCTTTAGTCTAAAACATCCAACTCAATGCTAGATTTTAGAAATTAATCAATAACTTTGGTTTGAAACTAATACATTATTACTTCATCATTTTTTGCACATGATAGAAGTCAAAGTTTACTCTCACTTTCACCCTTTATATAGGTGATCATGAAATATTAATGGTGGTAACTCCATTTTATTTTTTCACTTCAAAGAGAACATGAAAATCAAAACTCCTTCTCAAAAAATTCATAATTTCAGACATTAAAAACCTTCCTTTGAACTTCATTAAAACATGGTCTGAATCATGATATTCTTCCATAATTATTAAGAAAATAAAATATGACCTCATCATAATAACATTTTATATCTTTATGAATATTTCATTATGAGTTTTACTTCATAAAAATTTCAACCAAAAAATATTTCTCCAAAATATTCCCATGAAATGTTCGTACAAAATATTCATCTGAAATGTTCATCTAAAATGTTCTCAAATGTTCATCTAAAATTTTTACATTTTCTATCTAAAAATGTTCATAAAAAATTTTCACTTTTTTCTATCTGAAAATATATATTTGATTTTTATTCTTCATCAAGGTTCCAAAATTTTCTACACTTCATACAAAATTGTATCATGAACTTTATACAACCACTACATACAAACATCATAAACATTGTAAATATATTTCCTTAGCCAAAATTCTATCCAATATTGGATAGATAAAAAAACATTCCACTTTCTTCCAAATTCATGGATCATATTATTTTCCAACTCATTTTGTTGGAATCTTTCATAAGATAAAATCATCATAAGAATTTATTTTCACCACCTTTTACATCTGATTACTTTTTTCTCAAAATCTTCATCAGATCATTATCCAAAAATTTCTTAAGGAATATATGTCTAATATTTTTCAAAAAATTTATTATAAAATTTCCATCGGATACTATATAACAAATTTCTTAAGAAAACTATATTAAATCTTTTCCACATTCCTAGGAAACATACATGTTATATTTTTTAACAAATTTCATAAGATAACTTTATCTGATATTTTTAAAAAAATATTAATGAAACCCTATTATATATTTTTCCTCAAATTTCATAACAAAATATAGTATGATATTTTTCAAAAAAAGTATAAAGGAATCTCTTTCTAATATTTTTCTATAAATTTATTAAAAAAACATTGACTTGTATTTTTCAAAAAATATATAATCAAAACTATATTTGAACTTTTTCTTATCATTTCATAAGAAAACTCTACCCAATTTCTATTGTAAGAAAACATTTCAAATGGATGTGATTTTTTTAAAACAAAAAAAAATAATTTCTAGAAAACCTTATTTAATTAAAATAACCAAACAAAAATTCATCAAAAAAAATTTTAGCAACCAAAAAAACACTCATCCAACATGGTCCTATAAACCCTACTCTAATACATCTTATTAAAACCCCAATATACGGTGTCTGATTCATGGGACCCAATTTGTAGGGCCGCATGTCCATAATTGTGGTCACTAATCACTAGATACCTTCAATTTGTTGGATGGAACACAATAAAATATCAAAAATGATTTCCCCTCTAAAAATTAAATAAGTAATAATGGAAAAGTATATAATTTTTTTTTACAAAACCCACTTTAAAATAATATTTTAAATAATACAAATATATATGTTTAAAAAACTGGTATTTATGGAAAACCCAAAGTGAAAACGATCAAATGAAAACCAATATTTCACATCCAACACTATGACATGAACTCACCCACGAATCCACTACTCTATAAACAAAACCCTCCCCAAGGTATTATATCTCATTATTATTATAAAATGTTAAAAATTTCCTTTAATTGCATCATTATCAACCAAAACCTTTGTTTCCCCCAAAGTGAATATTCAGGGGTTGAAAATACCCTATCAGATAAACTCCAGACTCCAAAAACTCCCAGGAATTTTGATTTCCAATAACACTGAAATAAATAATAATAATAAATAAATTAAAAATTGAATAATCTAATAAATTAAAATTTATTTTAAAGAAAATCGTGTTTTTAAATGATATAAAAATTTTATAAATTAGGCATATAATCATATCCAAGACATTTCCCTAAAATAATCCATGTCCCAAAAGAAATCACATTTCTACACAACCATTTAAAATCTCTATTTCCCCATCCAAAAATACAATCCCATATTATTTCATTAAATACTATACCATGGAAAATTTTGGTTTCATATTTTCTCACCAATTCAATGAAAAATATATTTTGAATTTCTCAGTATCTCAGAGGAACAATATTTAATGTAAACTTTATTCAAAGGGGATATAATACAATTTCCTTTCAAGTTCTAGTTATCTTATTCACCATATTTGAACCTCCTCTCCTTGATGTATTCCTTAGAGTTCATTACCACCCTAATTAGGTCACCCAACCCCTTAGTGTTCAATATATAGGCATTACTCAGACTCGTTAATCAACTCATACTCAAGGTATGAAATTTCAGTTTTCAAAATATTTCATATCACACAAACACCTAGTTCTTACTAACATTAAAAACCTAGGTTTTTCTAAAAAATAAATACCTATATTTCACATCATTAAATTATGAAATATATATTTTGAAATAATTAAAAAGTTCATAACTCACACAAATTACTTTTAAGATCACATACAAATTAGAAAATCCTTACCTTAACATTGCTATTAATATTAAAAAAATTACCCCAATACATGCCTTTCTAAAATATCTATTTAACCAAAAAAAATATTCTTAATAATAAAAATAATCATATTTTTAAGAATAATAATAAATCATGTAGTACATAAAATTATCCAATTCAAGGGTATGTTCAATTCCACCAAACTAGTTGTAAAATTTCCCAACATTTCCTAAACATCAATTGAATTATTCCACATCATATTCTCAAGTATCCCAATTCTATATCAACAGAAATTAAAATTTTCAATTAAACATCATAAATTTTTAGGTAAAAATATCCATACCTAGATTCTATATAAAAATAATTAGAATATAATAACTCACATTGCAAAATCCAAGGATTAAAAATATCTAATGATAAACCCATTATTCTATAGTCAAAATTTTCCAAATTTTGTTGTAAAATCACCCAATTTTTCATTTGATTTCACTTGGTGTCAAGGGAGTTTAAAGGGAATGAAAATAACCCTTAACCCCAATCCCCCCCATGAAAATAATTATTATTAAGAGGAAATGACCCAGTTGTGTGGTTATTCGGCCCATCATATTGAGATGATTTATTGGTCAAACACTTATCAATAAACATGTTTTGGTTCCATGAAGATATTTTGAAAACAATTTGATGATATGTTCATCACCTCATAGACAAGCCCCACATTCCCATATTCTACATGGTAGAACATAAGGAATTCCAAAACATGACCCAAATAACAAGGCCTAATGATAGTAGAAAAGTAATAACTATATAATTTGATCACTAGGTCTTTCATTATACAATTCCCAAAACTACCATATGATGGATCATACATATTGTTTTAAAAAATCCCTTAAAAAGATAACTCAATTCTTTATTTTGAAATATCTTTCACACTATTATTCTTGAGGTGAACCCAAGAATCATGAGGTTTATATCACAACATAATATCACACACCACTCTACGCTCTATATACCTCACTCTACTACCCCTAAATTGTAAACTGACATAAAAAATAGAAATTAATCATAGATCAACCCATGTCTTTTTTATGTGATATATTTATAGAAAGTATATTATATCCCTAGACTCACATTGTTCTGTATTAGATACATCATCATTGTGAAACATGGACCATGTTCCCTAAAATATCCTCTTAACAGCCTCTAACTATAACCAAAATATAAGAACACTAAATAAATTCATAAACAAGTGATATACACTATTATTAAACAAATAAAAAATATTACAATTTTATCTTAACAATGAATGCAAGGGAAAATAATAGACCCGCACACAATATAAAAAAATCAGTTGTTGCAATAAAAGATAAATATTATTGAATTTATCTATATAAAGGATTGGGTAAAGAGTTTTTTCTTAAACATCCACGTTTCATCAAGGATATTATTATTATGGTGTCCTATGTAAATAACTCAGTCATTTGAGGAATATAAATGTGGACTAACTACTATTAAAAATATGGATGTTTTCCTACAAATGGGTATGATTTATTTAAAATTCAATTCAATTTTAGTGAAATCACGTTTAATAGAATTCACAATTAAATAAAAGTTTCAAAAGATAGTAATCTGATAAAAAAATATATTTATAAAAACTAAAATCATTATCATCATACTTTCAATTGAGATCAATATTTGAAAATGACAATATCAATGGATGAAACTTCGTAGAATGGTATTGAATATTAATAATCATTCTTTAGTAAGAAATATAATTCGATGTGGTTTTCCAATTCCTCCCTTAACAAAATTTATTTAAAGTAGTTCCATAAGTTGATTTAAATTTTTTTGAGAAGTATAGATTAATTAAATTAATGTTTCAATGCAATTAGTTATAAAATGAATGAAATAATTTTTCTATCTTTCTTGACAAAGTTAATATGGTTAGGTAAGTTTGTGACTTGGGAAGAGTGTATGTTTAATTAAATTATTATTCAAGATCTATAATTTATTCAGTAATCATTGTTAGTAAAGCTTCGTCAATGTGAATGAGTTTTATAAAAATAATACTAAATTTTCTCATGCAATTGATGACATAAGTATTGATAATGTGATGTACATCTTTTAGGGTTTTATTAATAGTACAACTGAGTAATATTTGAAACTAAAAGAGGAAAAACTTATAATGTCCAATAATGTTTCATTGAGAAGCTATTCATGGTAAATAAAATATAATAGAGATTTCATGAAGGAAATAAAATGATTCAAGAAAATATAATTAACCATGATACCTAAAGGGATTTATGATACTTCAAATAGATTACTTGTTGACTATTAGATTCATAGAATCAATTATTCAATTTTTGATTGGTATAAGATCCCAAATGTTTATATTATGACTATTGTAAATATACAGGAGTTCAACATAATAAAACGAATTTTAGGAGATCATATTTTGTAATTAAATGATAAAAATGGGTTATTAAATCATGGATTGAGTTAAAATTCATTATAACATTTTCATATGGATTTTATTAAATGTTTTTTGTTTTCATTATATTTCACATATATGATAATAGAAACTGGTTTATAACCTGTTTTTGTAAATATAATATTATATGATTTTTTTTTACAAATGGTTTTTATTTAAATGGATTATATAACATATTGAAAATAATATAAGGATAAAAAAAACTTTATCTTGGATAAAAGAATTAAATTTATGATATTTGGTTAAAATATGTGGGAAAGAGTTCCCACCACCTTCAAGGGTATATTTTAATAAATAAAATCCTATTTTCAAAAAATTTCTCAAATCATAAAGAATACTATAAATTATATGGTTGTCAATAGTTTATTTTTTAAAAATTCACACTAAATGGAATAAATGGTATTCCTAACACAAATTAATTTTTGTCCTTTATAATGGTATTTTGATGAGAATATAATTTTTAAGAGTATAGTATGAGAAAATTTATATTTAAATAATTTCATATAAAATAAAATACTCAACAAGTCAAAATAAATGTGAGTGTCTCTTAATATACAAAAATAGTTTTGGTTATGTTGTATAAACTTCTAAATAGTTACATTTATTTAAACAAATTTAATGACATATTATATCATAAAAGTGTTTAGGATGTGTTGGTAGATAAATTTAGTGAAAAAACATCCATTTAGTTTCTAGAGGACCAAAAAGGAATTTATTGGTTGGAGAAGTTTCTATGATTGATGATAATAATTAACATATAAATAGTTTTATGTCAAAAATATAAGTTACTGATATCCTGACATTGGATGTTGTGAAATAAATGAGTTTTGATTACTTTTTCAAGGATTTGGACCTTAGGAATATTAATCATAAGTCACACAATTATTTTAAAAACATTATTTATATATGTCACTCAATAAAAAAGTTTAGTAGTAGGGTTTTATTAAAATTTAACATAGATCTGTGGTAGTAATTACATAGAGATATACTGAGTTTAATGAAATTTTATAAATACAATGAACATAAGGCCACTTAGGTAGTCTACCATACGGTATATATTTATATGGAAAAATTTCTATAGTTTTTTGTGTTTATAAAATTACATATGAATATAAAATGAATCTTATTATACAAAAATGAAAAATCTACATTATCATTCTTTAATTACTATTTTGTATATTGTGTGAAGTTAAATGGTGATTGACCTCTCATTGTTGAATATTAATTCATCCATAAATGATCTTTTCCAGGGTATATTATATGTAGTGATGAAATAATAAGATTAATATGGGTATAATTTCATAAAGAGAAAAAAAATATGATCAATAGGCACAAAAGGTATTTTATGCACTTGATGGACCACCAAGTATATCACAAGGAATGTCATACACTATTTCTTTGGCAAGTTGGGGTTGCAGGTTTCATGTTGAATCCCTATATCTAGGGTTGGAAAGATAAATAACCAGAGAGAATACAAACATTGATACCTTTATTATGAATTCCATGTGTGTTATCTAATTAAGGGGTGGTTGGGTATGTGGTTTATCACATTTTTTGTTGAGATACAAATAAGGTGGAATTTCATCACTCATATAACGTGCATGACATTTGGTTCTGTGGTTGATATAGATAAGATAATTCTATATCTATACCCTGATAAGTCTCATATGATGTGATTATTTATCTAGGTAAGGATCATGTGATGTGTTTATCTTCTTAGATTAAATAAATGGGATGCATTAATTAATTTCTTAAATATATACATAAACAATCGAGAATGATTGAGTATGATATATGAGATCCAAATATTCCTTGTGTAATCATCACTCATTATCATATGAAATGTTATATAATTATTAATAGTTGTATATGATACAACTAGTGATATAGGTATGGTGATACATATGTTTGATTGAGATACATCTAGATCCTTTTATAGCTTCATTAGTATTAATTATCTATTAGAGTTTATAATTTCCCTAATTTTTTGTACTCAAAAATTCATAATTATTGTTAACACCCCAAAGGCCTTTGGGGAAATACATTTTTGTTATGTTAATGAGGATCGTGGGTACCCTAAAAGTGTTTTGGATGGTATATGGAAGAAGATATTGATGAATTTTCACATGTTGTTACATATAATATACCATGTAATGTAAATTTTGGATATATTTCCCAAAATGAGTTTTGTAATAAATACAAAAATGTTTTTTTGTTATGATTTCGTTATTTTTTTATAGGGTTTGGAAAAAGGTCCATGTTCACTAAGTCTGTGAGGATTTCAACGAAGGTGTGAGATTGATTGTTATATGTAGTAAAATGACATGGATCATGTAATAGAGGTATCCATATCCTATGTATGGGTAAACCAAGGTATATGTATTCCATTTTCTGTGAAGGGATGTTCCATAATATCTTTAAGATCACTATGCCATGGTTCTTTGTATAGACATTATCGTGTTATGTGATAACATGATGAATTCGTTATTCTACCACTATAAATGATATAATTATCAGATATTCATTATACATTGACTAGATTGTGGAATTTAAACACATAACATGAATTTTAAACATTAAAAATTCTTCATGAAGGTTTAAAATGAGTGTTAATGAGTTTGAAATGTTTGGCAGTTTTGTGAAATGCTCAATAATGATATAGTAGGACCTTGATTTATGGATTCCTATATAATGCTAGTTAGATACTAATATGATGTTGTGTATTTATATTGTGTTGGGAAATTGTTTTAACTCCTCAAACCAATATGAGTATATATATATATATATTCCTCTATTTTCCTTAAACATACGGTTCTATTAGATCGTGGATATCGACATATCCTACCTTAGTGTTGATTTATTCTCTAAAATCCATGGATACCATAGGAGGTAGGAGTATTTTTTTCTTGTTTTGTGATCTCGGTCAAGGATTTTGAAGTATAAATATACAAGATCATCAGGGTGAAAAGTGCATAGTTTATTCATTATTTTTATACATTCTAATTTTATAGAAATATTCTCGGATAACGTTTTTTTGTTATTTTTCATCCATATCATTTTTTTATATTATAAATCCCTCTAAAGACCATTAAGATTATGTTCTTAATTTGTAAATAAATTAGTTACCAATGTTTTAGCGTTTTTTGGTTCATTTTTCTATTAGAAATTATGTACAAATATTTTTAAGATATTATGGAAATTATGATCACATTATATTAACCCATATATATAAGGCCCCAGCCTTAAAATATTACTTGATCTTGAGTTAAATCAAGAATTATTGACCCATTTATTGTATTGGTTTTCTAGGACTCATCAAATAGGTTTAGGACAAGTGTCAAGGTCATTTCATATTTTAATAATATCATTTTTACCTTAAATTTCACTAATTACCTTTAATCGCGATTAGTTAAACTTAAAAGTTACTATTCACCAAAAAATTATTTTAATCTCATTGAACAACATTTTACTTCCTAATGATAACCATGTATGTCGGATTTTTTAAAATCAAATCACAGAAGTGGTAATATTTCATTTAAACGAAAAATTAGTTATTTAACTACCACTTAGTGGTTTCACTATTCATCAAAAATTGATGTTTTTCAGAACAATGCCAAAATTTCACCCTAAGCTATAATTGATATTCTAAATTAAAAAATGATCTCTATTTTATGAAATTAAAAACATTTAAGTTGCATTAATTAATTTTATAATTAATTCCCGCTGTCACAACAAATAGCGTGTTTTTATGAAACAATATATATCAAAATATTGACAATTGTTTATGTCCAATTTCAAAGTGAAATTAATTCTAATGAACACCATTGGATAAAATGGTAAAAATCAATTCTTATTATACTTTAAAACCACTCAATAGTATAACTTATCACTATAAATTATTTTGATTAAAAAAGTTGTTTTAAGTATTTTTCACAATTCAAAAAAATTTGGAAGTTCCCAGAAAATTACAAAAAATTCAACATAGGCTAATTTTGACATTTCGAATTTAAAAATGAAGTCCATTTTGAAATATAAAATATATATAATTTCAAAAAGTGGGTATTACTATTCATAATGGCTATTTTGATTAGTCGTGTTGTGTTAGAATCTCGAACTTGCGTACAATGCAAGCTATTGCATTATTGAAAGAGAAGCGTATCATGGAAGATCAGGGTGTTACATTCTCCCCTCCTTCAATAAATTGCGTCCTCGCAATTTGAAATTTTTCTTTGAAAATAAAATGATGAAAATAGAAAATACCTTTGTGGAAAACCCACATCGGAAATAAGGTTAATAAAATTTAGCCTTAATAAGAGGGAAAGGGAAATGAAAAAGTCACCACCCAATTATGATCTCGATCAGGAGAACATTGGTGGCAATTAGAGACAAATAATTGGACGGAAAACGTAAATATTTATAGGGAGTTATTGAGGTCATCAATCACAAACAAGTGTCAAATTGAGGGCCTCAAAGCCTTCAATATTTGTTGATTTAAAATATCATCAGTTCAACAAGACATAAGGTATTAGGATAACACATTTTTTTTGTTTTAATATTCCTTTAATAAAGTTTAAGAATTAATTTATTCATAGAATAAGATATAGGTATATATTTATATTTATGCTTGACAAGTAGAGTTTCAACCTTCAACTAATTTCTACCACAAACTTATCTTTCACTCAAAAAGATAATAGAACTCAAAAATATTATATTTATCCTAATCGTACAAGGTTCAAAATATTAACACATACCATTTATATTATGAAAACTATTTTGTAATAACCAGGGACTTCCTGTAGGCTAGTGGTAGGTCATAAAGGCCTGTCGCAATATGGTTGTGGGTTCGATTCCTGCAGCTTTGTCCGAAGCGACGGGTTATCGCCCAACCTGAAGGTTGTCCTTTTTATAAAACTATTATAATATTACAAAAAAATATTCAGAAATGTTTTAACCTTAAACATTACTATCCAAGGTTCAACTTAATCCATTCCAACCTTTATAGTTATCCAAAATACTTCTATCCAACTTACAGTCCAAATTTTATGAGGAAGGCAAACATAATGAAGATCCCCCTTTTTTTCCGTGTAACAACATGTGAACACCTTCATCATGTATTCATTTAAAACACTGCAACATCCTCAATTACCATGATCCCTTATTCCTTATAGAATACTAGATATACTCCTTCTATCCAAAAATGTATACAAATCATCAATCAATTTCAAGGAAGTTAAGAATATCCAATATAATTTATCCAAATCAATCATGTCTTATTCCAAAATCACTATCTTGGTATCAGAACCATATTATGGTTTATCTTTCTCTCAACCATATATTTTCCAAAAATTTAACCTACTGTGGAGTCACTTTTCTTGGTTCCACACAATCTCAAGTCCTTAATGAAATAGTACTGCAGTACAATCCTTATATACTCCATAATTATTATAACCAGTACATCATTGATACAACACTCAAATTACAAAATTCTTTAATAACAACATAAGAACTCTAATCATTCCTCCTCATCTGTTGTAGTATCATAACTTGATTATTATCCAATAACATCATTTGGGGCACACTCTGATGATTTGGACATTGGTTTGCGTAGTGTCTCCACTCCTTGAAGATGAAGCGTTGTACATTTGAAACATTTTTCTTACCCTTGCAGTCATGCACTTTGTGTCCTTTTTCTCCACACTTATAACAAACTCTCATTCCCTTCAGGAAAGTTCCAAGGTGTTTCTTCCCATAGTTATCACATATTGTAAAATTCTTCTTTTCCCACGTCCCTTTTTCCATCATTCTCTCTTCCATCCTTTTCTTCTCTATCTTCCCTTCAAAACCATAAGACTCAGATAATTCTTTACTTATCTTATTAACACATGATACTATTTCTTCATATGTTGAGAACACATGGGAGATTATTTCCCTTCTAAATGTTGGCTTAATACCATGAAAGATAAGATCTTTCTTATGCTTTGGATCATTCGTATTGCTGGAGTTCACATTCCTTCCACTGGGCACCATTTCTATACAATGGAATAAACTAGGTTAGTTTATGAATTGCAATGAATAATTCCAAACATGTAAAATACTTAATGTAAATTGAACGGTTTACGGATATAATCCATAATCATAAAAATGTTTTCTTTGAGGAATTTTATACTCATAACCCTTCATAGTGGTTTGTAAAGAAAATGAGAATTATCCTAAGCATATCCCCCGGGAGTGTCGTAACCAAGAGTGCACCAAGGCCCGTTGTCGTGCACCAGTTCCCATTCGAGTGTAGCTCAAAGTGGTGTTTTCGGGTTTTACCCCTAGGTACATTTGTGCCAGAGCCGCCTCTACCTGCTCGTATCCAGACAGGGATGTATTGCTCGAAAAATTCACAAAATCTCTATAATACCAAAATTCTAGGAAGTTCTTCTATACTAATCCTTAAAGTCTATCTTCGGGCTATGTGCTCTAATCAGAGTTTATCTAAATCTAGCTTCCAATGTTAGTACTAAACTGCCTCTGATACCAACTGTAACGCCCCGACCCCAGTTACCCAGAGTCGGTGCATTATTACGTAGCATTTGCATGATCACAAAAGATCAAGTTTCGAAAGACCGATTAGTTTAGTAGCCTTGGAAACACTAGATACATTCATAAATGTTACATTACATCACAAAGTGAAAAACTAAAATAACATAGTCTCCATTTTCCACACTCATATCCCCTTTAGAATATCCCTACAGGTCATTCCTATAATACTTCATCACATCCTGGAAAAATTAAAACATTGAAAGGGGTGAGCTCAGATGCTCAGTAAGGATAAAAATATAGCGGATGATTTCATCAATAAACATAAACATTTAAGGCAATGTATAACTAAAAAATCCTTTTAAACTTGAACTTCAACATAATATGGAAAAAGTAAAATGAGATAATGCCATTTACTTCTTCACATGGATATTTTACTGGTCGAATAATCACATGCAATATCAATAACCACTTTCATAATGATGGAATGCATAATTCCAGACTATCATAACCACGTAACCAAGGCCTCGTGCCAAGACCACAAATAAGATTTTGTCAATGACTCATGCCAAAACACTAGTTTGTCTCATGAGACCTGCCGATGCATCGAGGAGCTATAGCAGGCTCCACCCGTCACTTTTAAGTCTAATGCATTCCTCATATTAATAGGTTTAAACATATCATAAACCATAACATAATCATATCACATAAAATATGCATAAAGGAAACATAACATTTCCACATTTCAATCACAAGATATCAATACAACACATTGATATAATAAAAAAACTTTCAAAACCATTTTCAATACCAAAATAAAATAAAATAAAAACTTGATATTTATTTTTCATTTTAAAAAAATGTTAAGGCTCGTAGAGGAAGCCGAAACTCAAATAATGGTCACGGTGGTGGAGAAGTCATTGTCACCGCAAACGTACGACAAGAAAAACATTCTTTTTTGTCATTTAGTAAAACACTTCGTATTAAAATATTTCTTTTGAATAAACGTAAAAGTCAAAGGGGTTTATACACCGTATAAATGAAAGATGGGTATAAAACCAAATATGCCTCAATGAAAGGAGATTGAGACGAAGTCCCTACAAAGATCTTTTTTTTAATAAAACAGATCTATTATTTGTATTCACTATAAAAACACATAAAAAATTACATATACAAGATAGGACATAATAATATCATGACATAATTTGAAAGTAGGAGATTAACCCAAAGAATGGAAATTGGGTTAAGAAGTTCCCTTACCTTCCGTCCTGTCTTGACTCGACCGTTCTTTAACCTCCTGAATAATAAACTAGAGTTAATTTATAGTTTCTTAAGAACCTTTTCAAGTTTCTTATTCCTTTAATATCACTTATTACCATGTTATTAACATTATGTAATTATTTAAGTTAATAATGGCCATTTTGTCGATCTTTGGTACTTGAGTCAAAAATAAACTTCTTATAATTACAAGTTGTTCATGTGGTGAAATATCCATTATATCCAGAATTATATTCATGATATAGATATCATATATCTCATATATATCCAGTATATATATGCATTTATAATATTCCATAACGTTTAGAGGTAAGAAATGAAATGCACCGTTTATGGAGACAGTAGGTCGTACGTACGCATGAACGCTACTTTCATTTCTATTTCGTATTTAATGAAATCATAATGATATAAAGGTATATTATAATTCCAGTATAATATCATATATAATATCATTTACTCCATACTTTATACATCCCACATATGGCCTTAACGATTCAAATCACTTTGAGGGGGCGGTAGTCCACACTTCCTAAAATGAAAATATCGCGTTTACCCATAATGGGAACAAGAAAGGTATGACATAAATGAAAAATATAGAACCTTAAGTAAAACATAAACATATTATATATCATATATAAATAGAGTGACATCTTAATGGCCACCTTTGAAGGTGTTAAATAAGTGTTGAACAATCATCGTTTCGTGAGGCAGAAATTCGCCATCCACAGAAACAGTATGTTCTTTAACCATTAGATGTAGGTGTGTGTAAGTGTAGCTAGAATATTTCTCATAACAACATCCTAGTATATTTAGGATACTGGTGTTGTTACAAAATAAATGAATAAAAAGATTTTAGGGGGTTGGATAAGAAAAATAAAACAAAATAACATAAGAGAAGACATTACCTTAAAATCGGGTAACTCTTTTGATTTGAGCCAAAGGCTTCCTTGGGAAATATTCTGCCCAAATTGAGGATTCTAGGAGTAAGGTTGGGAATGTGGGAGAGTATTTGGGCAGAGTTTGGCTGAGCCAAAAGGCTTTCAATGTGTGAGTAAGGTGGTAGTGGTGGGGGCCTTTTATAAGTGGAGAGGAGGGGCACTCTTGGAAAGTAATGAAATGTTAATTTATTATACAATGCTTTTCGGATTCTAAAGGTCCCACAATTATATAATTTGAGTCTAAGGTGATACGGGTTCGAAATCAACCCATACCATAGGCTTTGGACAAGTGTAAGTCTTAGATTTTACATTATCCTTCCATTTTATTTAAATCGTTAATTAATGAGGTAATCGCGACATCATCATGGTGTCATAAATAATTTAATTTATTTAATGTCTAAAAATCATAAGAAACTATCATGATGTAGGAAATCTTTTTAGATTTCTAATGAATATTTATAGTCAAAAATTTGACTTGTATAACCCCATTTAAAAATTGTTTTAGTAAAACAACTTATGTTTGTGACATTTTTATTTTAACTTTAAATAAAAGTTATTTATGTCATTTTCCTACCAAAGTGGCTCTATGGGGTCCCCAAGTTGACCCATTTATTGTCTTGGTCGGCCATGACTCATCCAATAGGTTTAGGACAAGTTTAAAGGTCATTTAATATTTTTATAATATCATTTTTAACTTAAATTTCACTAATTACCTTTAATCGCGATTAATTAAACTTAAAAGTTACTATTCACCAAAAAATTATTTTAATCCCATTTAACAACATTTTACTTCCTAATGACAACCATATATGTCGGATTTTTGAAAATCAAATCACAGAAGCGGTAATATTTCATTTAAACGAAAAAACAGTTATTTAACTACCACTTAGTGGTTTCACTATTCATCAAAAAGTGAAGTTTTTCAGAACAATGCCAAAATTTCACCCTAAGCTATAATTGATATTCCGAATTCAAAAATGATGTCTATTTTATGAAATTCCAAACATATAAGTTGCATTAATTAATTTTATAATTAATTCCCTCTATCACAACAAATAGCGTGTTTTTAAGAAACAATATATATCAAAAGATTGACAATTGTTTATGTCCAATTTCAAAGTGAAATTAATTCTAATGAACACCGTTGGATAAAATGGTAAAAATATATTCTAATTATACTTTAAAACCACTCAATAGTATTACTTATCACTATAAATTATTCTGATTAAAAAAGTTGTTTTTAGTATTTTTCACTATTCATAAAAATTTGGATGTTCTCAGAAAATTACAAAAAACCCAACATAGGCTAATTTCGACATTTCTAATCCAAAAATGAAGTCCATTTTGAAATATAAAATATATATAATTTCAAAAAGTGTTTATTACTATTCATAATGGCTATTTTGATTAGTCGTGGTGTGTTAGAATCTCGAACTTGCGTACAATGCAAGCTATTGCATTATTGAAAGAGAAGCGTCTCGTGGAAGATCGGGGTGTTACAATTACATTATCTCCAAAATAATATTAATTATTTAGATATCATATATATCATATATATCTAGTATATAAGTATTTATAATAGTCCATATCATTTTGAGATATGAAATGAAATGCATCGTTCATGGAGACCGTAAGTCGTATGTACGCATACACACTACTTTCATTTCAATCTAATATTTAAAGGAATGAAAACTTAATGAAACATAGATATATTATAATTATAGTATTAAATCATATGTTATATACGTTACATATGTTCATTAACTCCATCCTTTGTATGTTCCATGTATAGCAAGAAAGAGTCATATCACTTTGAGGGGGCGGTAGTCCGCACTTCCTCAAATGAAATTATTATATATATACAACATGAAAAGAATAAATTTATGTTATAAATGAGAATTAAATAATCATATAAGTAAAATAAAAATCATATATATCATATATAATTTCAGTTCCATCATAATGGCCACCATGAGTGGTGGTAGGGGAAAATTGAACAATCATCGTTTCGTGTGGAAGTAGTTCACCGTACAAAAAAACAGTATGTTCGTATCCATTAGATGGTGGTGTCTGTAAGTATAGTTCAAATAATTATCATAAAAAAAACATTTTATATTTTGGATCATGTTTTTTCTATGTAAACAAGGAATAAGAATAGAATTGAAAGTGGATAAGGAAAATAAAAGAAAACAACTTTAGAGAAGATGTTACCTTTAAATCGGTTAACATCCTTTGGATTGAACCAAAATACATTCTTTAATTGCCTTATTCCTAAGTTAATTCATCTATGAGAAAGATAGTTATGTTATGGGATTATCTGTGCTCAGGTAGAATGAGCCAAGGGGCCTGAGAGGTGTGACTAATGGGTTAGAGGTGATGGCCTTTTATAAGGGGGAGGGGCTCATTAATAATGTTTAAAAATATTATTTTATTATGAATTGAATTTAGATTTTCAAAAGGTCCCAAACTCCTTAAATTAGAAGCTAAGATGACTATTATTAGAAATCCTCTCAACCAATAAGTATTATACAAGTTTTGGTTTCATTTTTAACCTTATCATTTAGCTTTAACCCTTAGTTAACTAATTTAACTTTTAGCATGTTATCTAGTATATTCATACTATATGGTTAATATAGTTACAATAAAATTAAAAGTAACCCAAAATGGATCATTAATGACATTTTTAACATCATATATGTCATTTGGAATAATTTATGATTTTTTGGAGAATTTTATCATTCAATAAAATATGTATTTATTAAAAAACTCTTTTATATCAATTTTAATACTATTCATATCGTGACTTTTTAATAAATCCAAAACAACATTATTCTTTCAAAAAATAATATTTAATTAAAATATAAAAAGTCATAATTATCTATATAATTCTTGTATGGAATAAATAGTTTCAAAATATATTTTTTTATTATTTATAATCTCATTTATTTAAATCATTCATTAATAAGGTAATCACTACATCTCTATTGTGTCATAAATAAATTTATTTATATGATGTCCAAAATTATAAATAAAATACCATGATGTATTAAATCTTTCTTTATTTCTAATTTATATTTATTGTCAAAAATATCTTCTATATAACCCCATATGAATGTTGTTTTACAAAAAGATATATGTTTATGCAACATTTTCCTTAACTTTGAATTAATTTTTATAGAATATCATTTTCATTTGCAGGTGGCTCTATGAGGTCCTAAAATAGACAAAAGTATTACCATGGTTGAAAATTTATCATCCAATAGGTTCAGGACATGTGTTAGGGTAATTTAATATTATTATAATATTTTTTTGTACCCTTATTAATAGATTTACCCTTTAACCATGGTAAATAAAATATTTTCTAAAGTTAATATTCATAATTCTTAAAAATAAAATTTACTTATTTACATAATTTGGACTTCATTATTCCAAATATAGAATCCATTTTTTCAAATTCAAAACAACTAAGTTTCCTAAATTAATTTAAAATGAATTCTCGTTGTCAAAACCAAAAAGCATGGTTTTATGAAATAATAACTATCCAAATATTGACATTTGTTTATGTCCAATTTCAAAATAAAATTACTTAAAATGACCAAAATTGGATTAAATGGTAAAAATATAATCTAATTACACATTAAAACCAATTATAAGGAAAATATAACTATATAAATAAATTAGATGAAAAGACTGTTTTGACTTAAAATCCAGTATTTTTCACTATTCATTAAAAAATAAACTTTATCCGAAAAATTCCAAAACTTTACCCAAAGTAAATATGGATGTCCCAATTCTACAAAATAAGTTTATTTTGCCAAATTTAACATATAAAATAGACAAAACTAATATTTAAAAGGGGTTCTCTAACAAAAGGCAGTAAAACAGCCTTTTAAAAATATTAGAGTTTTTCTTGCTTAAAATTGGATCCATTCTTATTTTAAGCCTCTAAATTTTATTGAATAAATTTAAACACATTTAAAAAACATGTATTATAATATTTTAGTTAGTTCTGTTCATTCCGGCCAATACAATAGTTATGCATTAACTACTTTTAAAAATAATATTATATTATTATTTTTGTGTGCAACATAAGATTTCGGAGAAACCCATTGTTGCATGTGTGGTACTCAATAGAACATAGAATCCCCTTTAAAGTATAAATAATATTTAATTCACAAATATTAATAAATATTACAAAGTCATATTATTTATTTATATGGGATGTTACAATATATTATATGTTATGATATACTAAATACTGAATGATTACATAGTGCCTCTTATTATAATATCTTATCTCATAGAAATCTATAGAATTTATTATCATACCCCATTTCATATATTATTAAAATTTTCATTTTCCATATCTTAATTAACAATTAAAAACATGATATCTATATTTTCATTTTTATCATGATTTCATGAACCACTTAACGAATGGAACTAGAATGATATACCATTAATGGGATAGAACATGTCCCATAAAATAACCATATACCATGTGAAATTTGTATGAACCAATAAAATCACTTCACAATATTTTTTATTTTCTTATGAAAATCCTCCCATAAAATAGGGAACCCTAACAATAAACCACACATTTTCACACATTCATTCAAGAGAGTTCCTTGAAATCTATTAATGCTTTCACTTTTTCTTTGACACTAACGATTGGTCTATAAGGATATAATAACTCTTAATCATGTACAAAATTATTAAGTAAACAATTAAACACAAGATCAATATACTATGAAATTTAAATCATGTAAAAAATAGATAACACATCTGTAACAAACACTAATGATTACCAAAGCATTTGTCTCCAATAACACATTTGATAAAGATCCTTATGAATAAGACATATGACTACTTAATCTATGGTCCATCTATTGGATAACTTCAATCCCATAATATTTTGGTTAGATCCTCCTTTGTACCATGAAATTATCGTATCTCTCATTCAAATAGGAGGAGGACAAATAGGCATTTTAGTGAGTATTAGGACTAGATTCTAGGACCACCATCTTAATGGATTTGATCACTTTCTATAAAACACAAGGAAACTACTAAGACATTTGTTAATTTACTCATATTTTCATAACATATGAGTTATTGTCTTAAAATTACATACCCTTTTTAAATAATTAGTCGATCGCACTCTCCCAATCATTTTATCATATAAAACATTTATAACTAATGATGATTATATGTGGATAATTACTAACAAATAACTATTAACATTAAATATCTATGTAAATCACACCATAATATTACCTCATATTAATATTTAATGATATATCCATGTCAAACACTATGAAAAGCGATGGAATTTATAAGGTATCACCCTTTCACACCATACGGTATCCCGATCTTAAGGATTATGATATCCCTTAGTTACCATATGTCATACCACATGAAATATACATATTTTTTCTTATGATAAATCCAAAATATATTATATATATAAATATATTGATTTATGGAGTATCTATATCAATATAAGAACTAAGATATTAGATTGCTACATATTTGGAATGAGGTTTGTGGTGTATACTATCTATAAGAACAACTAGAATGTCCTTTTACAAAATAACTAAAACCATTAGAATGAGATTTTTGTTGAGTAGATATATTATTTTTAAATTATATAACATATAACCCAAGAAAATGATGATTGTTTCTAAAAAATACCTAATAAAATGAAAAATCTAGAGATTCCCTATGATGGGGGCGGGGGGGAATCAGTGTGTAGAGCACATTAATATTTTTCCTTTACTCATTTTTTCCCTTTAGCATCATGTTCCAAAATTTTCAGTAATTGTGTTCAACATACCAATTATTTATTTCTACACTCTACCTCACTTAATTTAAATCATATAATTTGAAATGTAAATCGTGCAATGATGCATGGGTTTTATATAGTTCCCCATAAAGTGATAATATATATTGTATTCATCGATGGTGTGTCGACATGACAAGATGTAATATTACTCAATATATTTATTACAATTAATTAGTAAATTATCTCTGATGAACCTGAGAACAGTCCCTCTTCCAACCCTTTATATACATCATCAGTGAAGGATATTAATAGTTTTTAATTATTTTGGTCTCATCTGAAATAGTAATAATTGTAACATCCTAGGTAAATAAAGAATAATAAATTTTCATATTTATTAATATTTGATAATTAAATATTAATTTTACTTTAAAGGGGTTACTATGTTCGATAGCGTACCTGATACGCAACAAAGAGTTTCATTGAAATCTTATGTTGCACACTAGTAATAAAATAATATTATTTTAAATGGTAGTTAACACATAGCCGTTGTATTGGTGGTAATGGATAGAAATAACTAAAATATGATTATATAGGTTTTTTAAATGTTTTTACATTTATCTAAGAAAAGATAAAGGTTTCAAATACAGAAATAATTCAATTTTAGGCATATATACCCTAATTCTCACTAAAGGTTCACTTAGCGCCTTTTGATGGGGAACCATCATTAAATATAGTTTTGTTCACTCTTATACAATATATTGGACCAAATAAAACTCTTCTTTAGAATTGGGACATCAAAATTTACTTTGTGTAAATTTTTGGTATTTTTCCGATAAAGTTCATTTTTTTAATGAATAGTGTAAAATGTTGTATTTTAATTCAAAACCTCTTTTTAATCTAATTTATTTATATGATTAGATTCTCTTTTCAATTGGTTTTAAAGTGAAATTAGAATATATTTTTACCATTAAATCTAATAGTGGTCATTGGAATTAATTTCACATTGAAATCGGACTTAAACTAGTGTCAATCTTTTGATACTTATTGTTTCATAAAAACACGCTATTTGCTCTGACAGCGGGAATTAATTATTAAATTTATTAATGCAACCTATATGTTTTGAATTTGGTAAAATGGACGTCATTTTTGAATTCGTAATATCAAATATAGCTTAGGGTGAAGTTTTGGTATTTTCCCAAAAAACTTCAATTTTTAATGAATAGTGAAACCACTAAGTGGTACTTATAAAAACTGATTTTTCGTTTAAATGAAATTTTACCACCTCTGTGTTTTGAATTTCAAAAATCCGACATACATGGTTTTCATTAAGAAGTTAAATGTGGTTCAATGGGATTAAAATAATTTTTTGGTGAATAGTAACTTTTAAGTTTTTTAATCGTGATTAGAGGTAATTAGTATAGTTTAAGGTAAAAATAATGTTTTAATAATATGAAATGACCTAGACACATGTCCTAACCTTATTGGATATGTCATGGCCGACCAAGACAATCCATGGGTCATCTTGGGGACCCCATGGAGCCACTTTGGAAGGAAAATGACATTAATACCTTTTTATTTAATGTTAAAGTAAAAATGTCACAAACATGAGTTATTTCACTAAAAAAATTTGTACATGGGGTTATAGAAGTCAGATTTTTGACTATAAATAGTCATTATAAATCTAAAAATATTTCCTACATCATAATATTTTTTTAATTTTTATACATTAAATAAATTAAATTATTTATGACACTGTGATGATGTAGTGATTACCTCATTATTTAATGATTTAAATAAAATGAAAAAATAATGTAAAATCTAAGACCTACAATTGTAAAAAACCTATTGTATGGGTATATTTCGAACCTGTATCACCTTATCCTAGAATTATATCAATTTGGTACCTTTTAAATCCAAAACTCATTTTAAAATAAAGGAACATTTCTTTACTTTCCAAGAGTGCCCCTCCTCTCTTCTTATAAAAGGCCCCCACCTATACCTCTTTACCCACACTTCCAAAGCCTTCGGACCGGAAAAACTCTCCCCATTTTGTCTCTCCGCATCCCTCTATAACTCTTAGAAGCCTAACTTTGGGCAGAAGTCTTCCCAAGGAAGCCTTTGAGCTCAAATCAAAAAGAGTTACCCATTTTAAAGGTAGTGTCTTCTCTTGTGTTCTTTGGTTTTATTTTGCTTCTCCGACCCCCTAAAATCTTTTTATTCATTTATTTTGTAACAAATCTAGTATCTTCAATATACTAGGATGTTGTTATAAGAATAATTCGAGCTACACTTACACACACCAACATCTAATGGTTAAAGAACATACTGTTTCTGTGGATGGCGAATTTCTGCCTCACCAAACGATGATTGTTCAGTATTCTTCTAACACCTTCAAAGGTGGCCATTAAGATGTCACTATGTTTATATATTATATATAATATGTTATGTTTTCCTTAATCTTCTGTATTTTTAATTTATGGAATTCCATTATGGCTTCCATTATGGGTAAACACGATAATTTCTTTTTAGGAAGTGCGGACTACCGCCCCCTCAAAGTGATTTGATTTGTTAATGCCATAAGTGGTATTTATAAAGGATGGATTTAAAGTTATTATATATGATTTTATACTGGAATTAAAATATACCTTTATATAATTATTATTTATTTCCATTAATGTATGAGATAGAAATGAAAGTAGTGTTCATGCGTACGTACGGCTTACCGTCTCCATGTACGGTGCATTTCATTTCTTATCCCCAAATGTAATGTACTATTATAAGTACATATATTTAATGGATATATATGATGTATGTTACATCTAAATTATTACTATAATTCTGGAATTAAAATATACATACCTCTCATTTAGTTTTAATTCCATTATTATGACATAGAAATGAAAGTAGCATTCATGCGTACGTACGGCTTACCGTCTCCATGAACGGTGCATTTCATTTCTTACCTCTAAATGATTATGTAATATTATAAATACATGTATATGTGGGATATATATGATATATATGATATCCAAATCAGGAATATCATTCTGGATATAATGAACCTTTGACAACATGAACAACATGTAATTGTAAGAAGTCCACTTTCGACTTAAGAACAAAATATCGACAAAACATACATTATGAACATAAATGATTACATAATGTTTATAACATGGAAATAAGTGATGTAAAAGGAATAATGAACTTGAAAAGGGTTCTTAATCAAGTTGAAATTAACTCATGTTTATTATTCAGGAGGTTAAAGAACGATCGAGTCAAGTTGGACCCGAGGTAAGGGACTTCGTCTCAATCTCCTTTCATTGAGCCATATTTCGTTTTTACAAAACTTTCTTTTATACGGTGTATAAACCCCTTTGACTTTTACTTTTATACAAAAGGAATCCTTTTCTGTGAAGAATTTTACAAAACGAAAAAAAAAGGAATGTTTCTTTTAATGTACGTGGTGACAATGACCTTTTCTGCCGCCGCGACTATTATATGGTCTTTGGATTCTTCAACAAGCCGTAAAGTTTTTTTTAAATGAAATAAATACCATATAATATTTTATTTATTTTGGTATTGAAAATGGATTTTATAATGGATTTTTTATGTCAATATATTTATGTGATATATTGTGATCAAAGTGTGTAAATGTTTTCTTTCCATTATAATTGTTTTATATCTTTTTATTTTTATAATGGTACTTGGACATTTGACAGGTGGTTACGTGCTAAGCCATATGACGGGTGGTACCGTGAATACCAGGATGGGTGGTTACATTATAACCTCCAATGCATTGGGTATGGAAGTCAGTTGTATGGATATTCCATTAAGTGATATGTGTGGAAGTCGACCGTATGGTTATTCCATTTAAGTATGTTTATGTCCCAAGTTACCTTTATATGTTATGTGATCATTATATGGGTTTTATGGTAATCATTTCGTTACAAAAGGGTATGTAATGATCTTTTATTCAGTGAAGAGTTTTTACTACTTCATAAAGGTGAAAATTATTACTTTGATAAAGTATATATGGTTTACTTGTTGTTTTGATAAACTAATAGTTTTCATTCTTTATGTATCCCTTACTGAGCTTTTTATGCTCACCCCAAGTTTTTTTGAAATGTTTTTCACAGGACTTAATGTGGAATAGGGTCAAGGATGAGATCAAGGTAAAGTCATGCTATATAAAACATGGAACTGGACATGTTTCTTTTTAAGAGTTTTTTCTTCTATGTAAACTTAGTAGAAGTGTCTACTTTGTAATATTTTGAGATGTAATAGTTATGTACTAATTCTCTAAAACTCTAAACCTGAAAAGATCCTCAATGTGATTTATTCATTTAATTCAATATTAAGTAAGGTTTAAGGTCGGGGCCTTATAGTTGGTATCAGAGATCGGTTTAGACAACTTTAGGAGTTAGAATTCTATTAAATGATTATCCAAAAATATTTTTTTGAAATGATATATCATTTGAAGATTACCATGTTGCTTCATCTGAGACATGTTTGTTAAGAATGGATTTCATAGAGGAAACAGAACAACTTTTCTGGGAAGGCATACAGAGGGAAATGACCTTTCAAATCAATATCCTGAGATGGTCAGAATCAGAACTAAATAGTTTGGTGTAGTGATGGCTCAGTTGACTTAGGAGTTGAAAAGAAGATTGGCGAATGCTCCCGTTTTGGCACTTCCTTCCAGGAATGGTGAGTTTTTTATATACAATGATGCTTAGTTGAAGGTAGATGGTTGTTTCCTTATACATAATGATTAGGTAATTGCATATGCTTCACGTCAATTGAAAACTCATGAGGTAAATTACCCTACACATGATTTGGAATTAGCTGTTGTTGTTTTCGCTTTAAAAATTTTGAGGCATCATTTGTATGGAGTAAAGTTTGAAATATATACTGATCACAAAAGTTTAATGTATATATTCACTAATAATTAATTGAACATGAGATAGAGTATATGGCTAGAATTAATCAAGGATTATGATTATACAATTCATTACCATCCGGGAAAAGAAAATAAAGTGGCTGATGCTTTGAGTCGAAAAAGTAATGCTTCATTAACAATGTTGTGTTTGGAATATGATCCTTTGGTTAATGATTTGATGAACTTTGGCATAAAAGTTGTTGGTGCAGGATGTCCTTCTGTTTTGTTTCTAGTATTAGTGAAATCATCTCTATCAGACAGAATTAAACAAGTACAGAAGCAAGACAACGAGTTGCAAAAAAAGGTAGAGCTGGTTTAGAAGGGTAAGTTGCATGAATTCAACATTGATAATGATTGTGTTTTCAGATTTGGGAAGAGATTATGTGTGCCTGGTGATTCATAGTTGAAAAATGAGTAGTTATGTGAGGATCATAGTTTCCCGTTTTCAGTTCATCCTGGAAGTACTAAGATGTATAGAGATCTGTGTGAGTATTACTGGTGGGATGGAATGAAAAGAGATATTGCGGATTTTACTGTGAAGTTTTTGACTTGTCAGTAGGTTAAAGTAGAGTAGCAGTTAATGAAAGGGATGCTTCAGCCTTTACCAGTGCCAGAGTGGAAATGGGAAAATATATCCATGGACTTTGTTGTGGGATTACCGAAGACATCTCGAGGTAATAATGCAATCTCGGTTATTGTTGATCGCTTGACTAAATCTGCTCATTTCCTTACTATTCGAGATACTTTCTCTCTAGATCAACTTTCTCAATGGTATCCTAAAGAGATAGTCAGGTTACATGGAGTTCCCCTCTCCATTTTATCTGATCATGATCCCAGGTTTACTTCTAACTTTTGGAAAGGCCTTCAGAAGTCATTGGATACTGAATTAAATTTTAGTACAGCTTTTCATCCGCAATCAGATGGGCAGTCAGAACGAACAATTCAGACCTTGGAGGATATGCTACGGGCTTGCTCTATGGATTATCAAGAAAGTTTGGACCAACATCTTTATTTCGTTGTGTTTTCTTATAATAACAGTTTTCATTCCAGTATGTAGATGGCACCATTTGAGAAATTATATGGGAAGCGGTATCGAACTCCAGCTTTTGGGATGAAGTAGGTGAGAGGAAGTTGATGGGACTAGAATTGATAGAAGAATTGGCAGAAAAAGTTCAGTTGATTCAGAAACACATAAGAACAGCTCAGAGCTGACAGGAAAGTTATGCGGATAACCGGAGGAAGGATCTATCTTTTGAGGTAGGTGATCATGTTTTTCTCAAAGTTTCACCGTGGAAAAGTGTGATGCGATTTGGTAAGAAAGGAAAGCTGAGTCCATGGTTCATTGGACCATATGAAATTCTGGAGAGATTTGGATCAGTCGCATACAGAGTGGATTTACCTCCGAGTTTATCTCAGGTACACAATGTTTTTCATGTTTCAATGTTGAGAAAGTATATGCCAGATCCATCTCATGTTTTGAGCCCGTAGGTAGTTCAGTTGGAAGAGAATCTCTCTTATGAAGAACAACTAGTCCAGATTCTTGACTGAAGAGAGAAAGTGTTGCGAAATAAGGTAATTCACCAGGTAAAGGTTTTGGAAAAAAACCATATGGTTTAATAGGCAACATGGGAATCTGAAAATGCTATGAGGGATAAATACCCCCACTTATTTTGATAAGTGAATAAAATTGCGAGGACGCAATTCCCAAAAGGGGGGAAGGATGTAACATCCCAGGTAAATAAAGAATAATAAATTTTCATATTTATTAATATTGGCGAATTAAATATTAATTTTACTTTAAAAGTGTTGCTATGTTCGATAGCATACCTGATACGCAACAAAGAGTTTCATTGAAATCTTACGTTGCACACTAGTAATAAAATAATATTATTTTAAATGGTAGTTAACACATAGCCGTTGTATTGTCGAGAATGGATAGGAATAACTAATATATGATTATATATGTTTTTTAAATGTTTTTACATTTATCTAATAAAATATAAATGCTTAAAATACGGAAAGAATTCAATTTTAGGCATACATACCATAATTTTCACTAAAGGTTCACTTAGCGCCTTTTGATGGCGAACCGTCATTAAATATAGTTTTGTTCCCACTTATACATTCTATTGGACCAAATTAAACTCTTCTTTATAATCGAGACATCAAAATTTACTTTGTGTAAATTTTTGGTATTTTTTTGATAAAGTTCATTTTTTTAATGAATAGTGTAAAATGTTGTATTTTAATTCAAAACCTCTTTTTAATCTAATTTATTTATATGATTAGATTCTTTTTTGAATTGGTTTTAAAGTGAAATTAGAATATATTTTTACCATTAAATTCAATAGTGGTCGTTGGAATTAATTTCACTTTGAAATCGGACTTAAACTAGTGTCAAACTTTTGATATTTATTGTTTCATAAAAACACGTTATTTGCTCTGACAGCGGGAATTAATTATTAAATTAATTAATGCAACCTATATTTTTTGAATTTTGTAAAATGGACTTCATTTTTTAATTCTGAATATCAAATATATCTTATGGCGAAGTTTTGGTATTTTTCGGAAAAACTTCAATTTTTGATGAATAGTGAAACCACTAAGTGGTACTTATAAAAACTGATTTTTTGTTTAAATGAAATTTTACCACCTCTGTGTTTTGAATTTCAAAAATCCGACATACATGGTTGTCATTAAGAAGTAAAATGTGGTTCAATGGGATTAAAATAATTTTTTTGTAAATGGTAACTTTTAAGTTTTTTAATCGCTATTAGTGGTAATTAGTGTAGTTTAAAGTAAAAATAATGTTCTAATAATATGGAATGACCTAGACACATGTCATACCCTTATTGGATATGTCATGGCCGACAAAGAAAATCCATGGGTCAACTTGGGGACCCCATGGATCCACTTTGGAAGGAAAATGACATTAATACCTTTTTATTTAATGTTAAAGTAAAAATGTCACAAACATGAGTTATTTTACTAAAAAAAATTTACATGGGGTTATAGAAGTCAGATATTTAACTATAAATAGTCATTGGAAATATAAAAAGATTTCCTACATCATGATATTTTTTTTAATTTTTAGACATTAAATAAATTAAATTATTTATGACACCATGATGATGTAGTGATTACCTCATTATTTAACGATTTAAATAAAATGAAAATATAATGTAAAATATAAGACCTACACTTGTCAAAAACCTATTGGATGGGTATATTTAGATCCCTTATCACCTTATCCTAGAATTATATCAATTTGGGACCTTTTAAATCCGAAACTCATTTTAAAATAAAGTAACATTTCTTTACTTTCCAAGAGTGCCCCTCCTCTCCTCTTATAAAAGGCCCCCACCTCTACCTCTTTACCCACACTTCCAAAGCCTTTGCCTCGGCCAAAATCTACCCATGTTGTCTCTCCACATCCCTATATAACTCTTAGAAGCCTCACTTTGGTCAGACGTCTACCCAAGGTAGCCTTTGAGCTCAAATCAAAAAGAGTTACCCATTTTAAATGTAGTGTCTTCTCTTGTGTTCTTTTGTTTTATTTTGCTTCTCCAACCCACTAAACTATTTTTATTAATTTCTTTTGTAACAACTCCAGTATATTCAATATACTAGTATGTTTTCATAATAATCATTCGATCTACACTAACACACACCAACATCTAATGGTTAATGAACATACTGTTTCTGTGGATGGCGAATTTCTTCCTCACGAAACGATGATTGTTCAATATTCTTCTAACACCTTCAAAGGTGGACATTAAGATTTCACTATGTTTATATATGATATATAATATGTTATGTTTTCCGTAAGCTTCTGTATTTCTAATTTATGTCATACCTTTATGGCTTCCATTATGGGTAAACATGATAATTTCATTTTAGGAAGTGCAGACTACCGCCCCCTCAAAGTGATTTGATTCGTTAATGCCATATGTGGGATGTAAAAAGGATGGATTTAAAGTTATTATATATGATTTTATACTGGAATTATAATATACCTTTATATAATTATTATTTTTTTCTATTAAAGTATTAGATAGAAATGAATGTAGCGTTCATGCGTACATATGGCTTACCGTCTCTATGAACGGTGCATTTCATTTCTTATCCCCAAATGTAATGTACTATTATAAGTACATATATATAATGGATATATATGATATATGTTACATCTAAATGATTAATATAATTATGGAATTAAAATATACATACCTCTCATTTAGTTTTAATTCCATTAATATGACATAGAAATGAAAGTAGCATTCATATGTACGTACGGCTTACCGTCTCCATGAACGGTGCATTTCATTTATTACCTCTAAATGATTATGTAATATTATAAATACATGTATATTCTGGATATATATGGTATATATGATATCCAAATCATGAATATCATTCTGGATATAATGAAGCTTTGACCACACGAACAACATGTAATTGTAAGAAGTCCACTTTCGACTTAAGAACCAAATATCGACAAAACAAACATTATGAACATAAATGATTACATAATGTTTATAACATGGAAATAAGTGATATAAAATGAATAATGAACTTGAAAAACGTTCTTAAGCAAGTAGAAATTAACTCATGTTTATTATTTAGGACGTTAAAGAACGATCGAGTCAAGTCGGACATGAGGTAAGGGACTTCGTCTCAATATCCTTTCATTGAGGCATATTTCGTTTTATACACAACTTTATTTTATATGGTGTATAAACCCCTTTTACTTTTACTTTTATACAAAAGGAATCTTTTTCTACGAAGCATTTTACAAAATGAAAAAAAGGAATGTTTCTTTTAACGTACGCGGTGACAATGACCTTTTCCGCCGCCGCGAGTATTATTTGGTGTTTCGCTTCCTGAACAAGCCGTAATGTTATTTTTCAAATGAAATAAATACCATATACTCTTTTATGTATTTTGGTATTGAAAATCATTTTTATAATGGATTTTTTATGTCAATATATTTATGTGATATATTGTGATCAAAGTGTGGAAATATTTTCTTTCCATTATATTTGTTTTATGTCTTATGATTTTTATAATGGTACTTGGAAATTTGACGGGTGGTTACATGATAAACCATATGACGGGTGGTGCCGTGAATACTAGGACGGGTGGTTACGTTATAACCTCCAATTCCTTGGGTATGGAAGTCGGTCGTATGGCTATTCTATTAAGTGATATGTGTGGAAGTCGACCGTATGGTTATTCCATTTAAGTATGTTTATGTCCCAAGTTACCCTTATATGTTATGTGATCTTTATATGGGTTTTATGGTAATCTTTTGGTTACAAAAGGGTAGGTAATGATCTTTTATTCAATAAAGAGTTTTTACTACTTCATAAAGGTGAAAAGTATTACTTTGATAAAGTATACATGGTTTACTTGTTGTTTTGATAAACTAATAGTTTTCATTCTTTATGTATCCCTTACTGAGCTTTTTATGCTCAACCAAAGTTTTTTTGAAATGTTTTTCACAGGACATAATGTGGAATAGGTTCACGGATGGGATCAAGGGAAATTCATTCTATATAGAACATGGAACTAGACATGTTTCTTTTTAAGAGTTTTTTATTCTATGGAAACTTAGTAGAAGTGTCTACATTGTAATCTTTTGAGATGTAATAGTTATGTTCTAATTCACTAAAACTCTAAACCTGAAAAGATCCTCAATGTGAATTATTCATTTAATTCAATATTAAGTAAGGTTTAAGACTGGGGCCTTATAATAATATTCTGGATTGTGTGCATATTAAACTCCAAGTCTATAATATTTTGATATTAAATTTTTTTGATTTTTTCTTCTTTCAGACTAGATGAGATATCCATAATAGTTGAGCATTTAATATATATTTTATTCTTATTTAACAGCACTGAATTTCTCCCTTTATCTATTTCTACTATATGAGAATATTCTCATACTAAAATTATCATATTATGCTCCTTTTTCAGTGATCATATATGTAAATGATAGGCCTCCTGCTTTCAATCATTTTTCATGTCATGAACCTAATATGTTATTGATGGACTTTATAAAATTCTCTACTTCCTCTTTATCCTTCGAAACAATATGTAGTAGTATGCATCGTTATCCCTTTTCATTCTTGTACACTATATATATCATTCAAGAACCTATCCTATAAAAAATAGGATATTTAGTTTTTCTCAACCACCATATATTATTCTTTGACCTGAATATTTTTAAATAATATAAGTTGATTCTATCAATTTTTTCCTCATAATACTACTCTTCTTATAGGTTTCCTCAAAAATAATAAGATATTTTTCCATAATTCAAATATGGAAATTCCATGAAATTCATAACATGATCTCTTCAATATTCTATAATTATCAGTCTACCCAATTTTCAATTATTTCAGGATATATTTACCATAGTTTAGAACATGGATGTAGTGACCTAAACTCAAATATCCCAAAGCAGGTGTCTACTACCATTACATTGGCATGATTATAAGGAATAAAATCTAATATTATCAAAGATATTAGTAGTATTGGTAAACTAGATGCATACATGATTCTTTCATTACAAATATAAACAGTAATTTCAATATATTTCTTTTCTTTCGAGGATAAATTTATCTCATCTAGTATATCCCTGTATATATTTCATAGTATGCTTCTGGGATTCCTAATTAAAGGAAACAAAATATAGCTGATCTCAATTTATCAATATAGATAATGTATAAAAAATTAATAATGAATCAATGAGAATAATAATTATGTAATTTTAAATAATTGAATAATCATACCATGTAGTCAAAAAATTGAGAAGGAAGTGCATAAAAATGTGAAAATGTAATAACTAAAAACCTATTCCATTCAAAAAACTAGATAATAAAAAATTAATATATAAAGGTAAGAAACTCGAATACATTCCATTTAATCAATGAACTAAGAATGAAATTAATCCATATATATGATGATGAAAAATCTCATGGATAAATTATAACTAAAATAAATGTGATTCTTAATTATTATACTTCGTGTATCTTTCATATAAACCATTATACCATTAACATATAATCTTAGGAATGTTTATGTATGTGGGTTAAAACTCATCTATTCTACTAGGAAATAAATTCTAAGGGCATATTTCTAACTAATTTCATCTCATGAGACTACCAATACATGGAGGGGCTATATAAAGTACAATCCCTATCCTTTAGTACATTTTCAAAGCATTCCACACATTTAGAATAATAAATTTAATTAAAAAAATGTGCCTTATAAAATATCCATATGGAGTAAAAGATATTAATTTATCTCTATTTCAAAAAATAATCAGATAACATTCAAAGTAAACACCATTTGAAAAATGGTATACAGTTTATTCAATGAACATATCCATGTTAAATGATATGGATAATTAGGATAAATTCAATGTTCAATGATGATAGAAAATTGAATATTTAAAATATGACAAAAAGAAATCAATGAATTGATTTTAGTTATTATATTTAGCCAAATAAATCATAACCCATCCAGGGGAAGAATAAATATGGAATCAATACAACAAATCTGAAGTGTAGTAAAAATCAAGGGTTGTTTTAATTGATGAATATAAATACTATAAAAATATATTTTCAAACCTTATTGAGGAAATTATCCTTTTGTTTTGAAAAAAAAAATGTTTTAAAATAACTCTGGAAAAAAATGAAAAATTAACCTTTTTAACATGAAAAGTATGCTTCAAAGAAATAATGGAGGTTAAATCCATGCTTGTCATATGGGTTAAATAGAATATTCCTTTGGCATGGTGAGAAGGTTAGAAAAATGACTTGTTTAGAAAAAAACAACAAGAATCATTTGAAAACATTGGAAAAATACAAAAAGGGGGAAAAGTATTTAATAAATTATTTTGGAATGGATAAAAACATTTTTCAGAAAAACTTTTTAGAAAATAGTGTTTTTAGAATAAAACAGGTTCTCCAACTAACGAGTGAAATAAAGTTGAGTTTTCTTTAAAAAAAGTAAAAAAATTTATTATGAAAGAGTTATAAAATTGTACAAATCATTGAAAATATATATTAATTACTATATTATAGGAAAATTAAATCGTTTATTGAACAATGTTAAGATAATTTCCTAAAATGGAAATACCTCTGAAAGATCCTTAAAATTATTCTATGGGAAAATAATCTTTAAACCTTCCAAAGTATCCCACACTACTTTGAGATATTTTAAAACATAATCCTCCTAAAGGAATAACATTAATTTAAATTTTAAAATAAATGTATTTAAAATTCATGATGATATAATATATCAAAAGGGTTAATAGATACACTATGCATATAATTAAGTGGGTGATATGACATTTATCTTACTAATGTAAAAAATGAGATGAAAATTTCATACCTTGAGTATGACTTGTCTCGTGTGTCTTTATATTCTTGAATAATAAACTTATGTTAATTATTTAAATTATTAAAAACCTTTTTAATTTTTATAATTACTTCTATTTCAGTTATTTTGTTTGTATACAACTATACAAACAATTAAATTTACATCATGTGTTTTGACCAAATTCGGTTTATGTGCCCAAAAACAACTTTTGTAGGTCAAATATGGTCGAATGGGTCTTTATATAACATCAACCATATAAAAGTAAATAAATAATTATAATATTTATAATTAAATTATACATTTAAAACTAATCATTAATTGTGGTTATGAAAAATGAACCAATGTTACAATCATGGATATGGTAGGTCATACGTATGTGTGAGTAACGTTCCCATTTTTCAAAAATCATTATTAAAAAAAGCTAAGTAAGAATAATATTTCTAGAATTATCATTATCTCATCGGTACTAGGTTATTTAATAATATATACTTATGTATATAATTATTGTGATGTAAAAGGAATCTCATCGTGTCAAGGAGGCAGTAGTCCACAAATCTAGGATCGACGTTATCACTTTTTATTGTGTGAAAAGGGTATTAAAGAAGATGATCTATTATATTTACAAAAATATAATTATGTAATTAATTTCATAAATATTTTATTAATGCCACATATTATTAATTTAATCCATTATTTATACATTCCATGTAAATCATGAATGAATCAGATTGCTATGAGGAGGTGTTGGTCGACACTTCTATAAATGATGTTATTGTATTTACACAAAATGGGAAGTATAATGTTATGTGTTGTAAAAGAATTAAATAAAAATAAATACATAATAAATGTAATATATATTTTATATTAACATCATTTACTTTAAAATTCACAAACATATTAGGTGGTAATGGAAAAACAAACGACATCATTTTGTGAGACGGTAGTTCACCATTCACATAAACGGTAAGTTTGTTACCCATTAGATGAAAGTGTGTGTAAGTGTAGGAAGAATAATTAAAAAACAACAACTCAGCATATTGAGGGTAATATTTTAGTTATATAATCATGTAATAATTATATTTTAGGGGGTGTAGAATGTAAATAAAACCAAATAGCTTGAGAAAGAATATTGCCTCTTCTTCAGGTAACTCCTATTGTTTTACACTAAGGGGATTCCTTGGATATATTTATTCATAAGGTTATTATTCTTGGTTGAATTGTATATTTTTAGGATCTATTTTTGTATATATTTCTTGAGCATATGTGTCTTTAGATTTGTGGGGAAGCGGGGGATGAGTTCCTTTTTGTAGTGGAAGAGGAGTGGCACTCTTGTAATTTTTTTGAAAGGGAATTTCACCCATGTTTTTTCCATGTAATATGGATAAAATAATGGTCTAAATAGGATTAAAGGGAGTATAGGTTATAAATATGGCTATAAATTGGATTTTGGGAATTTTTTTAAGTCATTTTGGCCGTTATTTTTAAGGATTAATCTCGTGTTAAGCTTAATTTCACCTCAATCGTTGTAAATAATTTTCATTATTTTCACTAATATTTTTGGAAAAAACTATGTTGATTTTTTTAGAAAATATAAAATAATTTGATTCCAAATAAGAAATCAACTTTTTTAAATTAAAATCATATAATTTTTAGAAATAAATTTAAATTTAAACCTATATACAGGATGACAATGAGGGTTTTTTAAGTAAAACTGTTCAAAAGTTTGCAAGGTTTTTTATCCAATTTCATTGTGAAATTGAATAAAATTAACTAAATTATATTAAATAATAGTAAAAAATTATCTAATTAAACTTTAAAATAAATTCAAAATATAATTTAACGATATAAATAAATTAGTAGAAAACACATTTTTGAATTAAGATGTAGTATTTTTTACTATTCATCAAAAAATAATACTGCTCTGAAAAATACCAAAAATTCACCCTAACCTATTTTGTATGTTTCTATTTCAAATATAATGTTTTTTGACATATAAAAATTATTAAACTTCAAAAAATGATATTTAAAATAGGTTCTCCATTAAAAGGTAGTAAAACTGCCTTAATAATAATATAGGGTTTTATGCATAAAATTAGGTTTGTTCTTATATTATGACTATAAAATATATTTGATGATTTTAAAAAATATTAGATTGAATATAATATATATATATATATTACATTAATATAACTCACTAAATTTAATTAATTTAATTTATTAGGTTAAAATGGCTTCGTGAGCATAAAAAAATTTCTATAAAAATATTATTTTTATATTCAATTGGTTCTTATATTAATTTATAAATAATTTTTAATCAGTGAATTAATTTTATATTTTTTTAAACCATATATATTAATATTTTATTTAATACTATACTTACTCTCTAATTCAACAGCTATATTTATTATGGTGAACAATAATATTTTATTATTATATTGTTTTTTGGTAAAACTCGGTTTTGTTTGTAACACAAGTAATTGAAGACAGTATTTTTTGTTTGTAATGAAGCCTAACCCATTAATCGATGCATTGAAATATATATGATAATTTAAAAATGGTAATTATACTATAAAGACTCAGTATATCTTATTCTCGTATGCATTGGGTGTTGTGTGCCATATACGCAATCAAATACAATGTTCTTACTTTAAATATTTGGGGCATTAAATTCTCCCCACCTTAATTAAATTTAATCTCCATAATTTAAACTCTATCTTAGTAATACATTGTTTGATATTTCCTAGGTTAAAATCCCGTATCACGAGAAGGTTTCAAGAAGCATCCTCTAGAAAAGAGAGAGTAGGAAGTGTAAAGGTTACATGGACTGTCATATAACTATGTCTCTGAGTAGGATAACATTTTTAGATAGTAGAGATACATATATGAAGAAAAAAGGTAAATATTTCTATGGAGTTATTTAGGTCATAAATCACAAACAAATGATTTATCAACAGAAATTTGAGGGCTAAAATCCATAAATCTTTGAGGATTTAGAGTAATATCGATTCACAAAAAATTAGGGTATTAAGATAACTTTTTTTAAGACCCTTTTCCTAATTTTGAGTAATTATTTTACTAACCAGTAATATAAGTAAATATACTAACTTTAGGGGTTTTAATATCATATTAATAATTCCATATTTTGGTTATTATTTTATCAAATTCAAATACATCCCTTACATCACGAAATGGAAATCCAAAAATTAAATTTGATGCTTAAAGAATTAAAATACAATTTAACATATCATAATACCCATGAAAAGTCATTATATTTGTCTCTAACTATTTTTCAAATCTAATATTGTGCACACATTAATCTCTAAACATAAAAAGTAACACAACAATATCATCATTAATATCTATTTGTCAAATTGTTTAACTAAGAACCTTCACAAATTAACTCATACATTGTGTAAGTTAGTGGTTGACATGAAACCCTTATCATCCTTCAGTTGTGGGATGAAGTCTTGTGGCCTTTCCAGATTTAATGGGTTTTCACCCAGTATATTGGTTTACCTATTCTAAAACCATATTGATATAATTTCAAAAAAATCTTATAGACATACATGAAAGAAGGTTAACCAATAAATATCCTTTTAACTAAGGTTTTTCAACACAACCCCAATACATAAATACTTCATCCAGTTATTACCACATATATATTTCCATTTTATAGATTTTTATCTTCTAGAAAATGGAATTGACTCGAGTAATTCCATGGTTCCCCTAATCTACAGTAGTGAAATAAAAATTGATCCTTATGATGAGTTTTAGTTCTTTCTATCATACTCTTCATTTCTCCTCAATAATTCTTTGATTTATATCCTTCTTTCCTACAAATAACGAATTTTCATGTTCTATTGAGACACTTTCCTAGGTGTCTCTTCCACATTTATTTTATAAGTGGAATTGACCATTCTTCTCTCTATGGTCTCCAACACTTGGGCTCTTCGAAAACTTTATCCATCTCTTCTTTGCTAAGTTCAGTTGTGGGTTAAGGTATATGTTGTCAATCATATTTTAGAGAAAAAAATTATGAAAAAACATTATATCTTTCACTTCTGTCACACCTCATTTTGTTGTTCATTTTCATTACCTTATCCTTCATCTTTTATATTAACTTGACTCCTTCAGGTCCCAGTCATTGACTAAAACCAGATAGCTTAGTGTGAGTAAAAATAGTCATAGAAAAACATATAATCATTTATAGGATATCTAAATAATAATACCTTATCTTCAATACAAACTAGCTTTTGTTGAACATAGGTTATTCATTATCAAAATCATTCATAGTGGTTTGTAAATAAAATTTGAATTATCCAAATAATATCCCCTAGGAGTGTCAAACCAGGTGCACAATAAGGCTCATTGTTGTCTACCAGGTTATGATGAGTCTAGCCTGACACACATTGTTGGAGTTGTTAATCCTAAGTACATCGGTTTCAAAACCACATCCACTTGTAGTATTCAGATGGGGATGTATTACTATGAATACCCACCTAATATATTCTTTACCAAAATTTTAGAGTATTATTTTATACTTATCTTCAAATTCTATATTATGGTTATGTTCTGTAATCTATGTTTTCCGAACTCCAGTTCCCAATGTTTCTACTAAACTTCATTTGATACCAAATGTAGAGACCCTACCCTAGAGAACTCGGAGCTGGTTTCTACTAACATTTAATAGGAGTGATTACAGTTAATAAAATATAGAAATACTGAAGAGTATAATAGTATTAGTAAACTAGATACATACATGAGTCTTGTATTACAAATGAAATCATTAATTACAACATAATTTTTTTTCTTTTGATGATAAATTTATCCAATCTAGTATATCCATGAATATTTATCATAGTATGATTATTGTAATACTGTGGAAATAAAACAAAATAGGGTGACCTCAAATTCATAGTGTGGGTAAATTATAGAGGAATCAATAATGAATCAATTAGAATAACAATTATAGCATGGTAAATAACTGAAAAAACATACCATGTAATCAACATGCAGATAAGGAAGTTCATAAAAAGTATATAAATGTAATAACTGAAAACACATGCCATTAAAATAACTTTATAATGAAAAATAAATATGGAAATGTAAGAAGCTGAAATTCATTCCATTTAATCAATGAATAGAGAGTTAAATGCATCCATAGATAAGTTGATACAAAATATAATGGATAAATAATAACTAAAATGAAGGTGAACCTTAATTAGTGTAAATAATTTATTTGGACCATGAACCACTATACAATCAAGATCTATCCTCAAGAAATTTTATGTATGTGGGTAAAAACTTGTCTATTCTTTGTTGGAAGAAAATCCCTCAAGGTAACATTGCAGCATTTTTGGGTTGATTGTGTTGGTTGAAAAAGCAGGTTTCCATGGTGAATTGTCGAGTTCCAGATAAGTTTTTGACAATCTATGTTGAAAAAGAACAATGACAAAGGAACGAATGATCTGGAGGTGGTACAAAAAGAGCAGTACAAGCTGGTGCTATTTTCTAGTGTTTGCCAAATTTTTGGGGTCCAACATTTGGATTTTGGTGAGCATCATGAAAATAGTATTTCCATGAAGATCATATTTTAATATGGAAAAGGCATGAATTTTTCAAAGAGAGGTTTCATGGATTGAATTTCGCAAAGACAAAAAGTATGTTGATGGTGTTCTTCATGATTACATCAAGCTTCGTGAATGGTAGAGGTTGAAGCACATCGTGGTGGTGAAGGAATTTGCGAGGGAGCTTCATAGTGAAGGCATGAAGGGATTGATGGTGATTCTCTGCAAATACGACGACCTTTGTGATCCGAGAATTGATGAGGTGGTTCGAGATTTTGAGAGAATTCCGACAGAAATTCCGGAGCTTCGTGATTGGAGATGATGTGGCACTGACTTCGCGTGGAAGGGTCGAGGGTTGGTGGAATTTCCTATAAATAGAGGTCGACCCCCTGGAGAAAATTAGATAATTTTAAGAAAACATATTTTACTCTCATTTCACGAAGGTAGTTTGCGTAGCCAGTGTGCTTCACGAAATAAGATCTTCACTGCGACTAATCTAGCTCCATGAAAGTTGCGAGCTCCACGTTGGCTCAGTGAGCTTCTTGAGGTAAGTCGCTCTTCAATGACTTGAGCTTCATGAGAGTGCTTCACAAGAGTGCTTCGCGAAAACGTAGGAGCTTTATGAAGGCTTGTTTGAGCTTCGCAAAATTGGGAGCCTCATGAAGTAGGGTGCTTTGCGAATGATTTCCAAAAGGAATTGCCCAGTGTTTAGAGGCAAAAGGGGTCTTCATCTGTGTATTAATGTTAGACTTCACCAGAACCTCTATCAATATTTGAGGATGCTTTTATTCAGGAAAATTAAGAGACCTGCAAGTCTATAAAGTGTGAGTGGATCCCTTCTTAGTGCAGTGAGCAAATGAAGAGGAAAAATGTTATCCTTTCTACCAAAAGTGTGCTAGTGAAAGAGAAACAAGGAGTGACCCTTGGGAAAGCAGTGAGCTGACCCTAAACTTTGTAAAGGCAGTGTGCCTTGGCATAAAAGTGATCTATCCTGAACATTATTGGCAGTGATCCTTAGGGGATTTGTACAGTGGCACATCATTGTTATATGCTCCATGGACGTAACCCAGTGAGGGTGAACCAAGTAATAATCTATGTGTCTGCCTGCTTACTTCTCTGCATTTCATTCAAAGCATCATCATCAAATAAAGAAGAAAAGAAGTGGTCATAATAAACACACAAGTGAAAACAAAGAAACCCTTGTAGTAAAGAGGTCAAGATCCAGTGGTCTAGGAAGAATTTAGAAAAGAATATCCATACCCCGATTTACCCCCCTCTCAGGGTATAGAGGACCCTATTGGTTCTAAAAATTGGTATTAGAGAGATAGGTTTCTCTTATCTGATTTGTTTGGTACAACTTTGTGTAGTCGATTTGTGTGGTTAAATCAGTCTTATTTTATCTCAGTGTGCCATGGAAAAGTGAAAAACATCAAAGAAGAATCAGAAGTCAGGTGGTATCCCTCAGTGTAGAAGTGTTTATGGGAAAAGTGAGATTTAACTAAATGAATCAAACAGCTTACTGAAGGAAGGCCTGGATGAATCTGATTGGGAAAAGTTTGATTCACTCAATCATGATGTAGGAATGAGTGAAGTACATCAACATTAAAGTGATACCGAAACAACCAATGATGAATAAGTTTTAAGAAGAAGGCCATCTCTATATTTTGTCAACATGACAAAAAAATGGATCAGAAAATGGATGAAGAAGTTAAATCTAAATATATCTATATCCAAGTATTGGAAATTGAGGTCAACAAGATAAGAGGCTTAAATAAAAGGCTTATTGATGTGTCTACTGACCTAAGGTAGAAGAATGATTCTCAAGGTGAATAACTACAAAAGATGGCTAAAATGAAAGGAAAACAAAAGGTTGATGACTATGAAGAGAATAAAAAGTTAGATAAAGTTCATAATCTGAAAGCTAGAAATGATAATCCATCAACAAAGTTGTTTGAAGAAGTTTAGAAGAATCAAAGCCTACAAAAAGAGAATGAATATGTCTCTGAATATGTTTCTCAGGAAAAATTGAATGTAATGGAGCAAGGTGACATGGTAGAAAAGCTCACATGAGAACTAGAGGTTGATATGAGTTTTGGAAATAATCTCAGAAGGGAACTCAATGCCCAACTTGAGTCAAGGGATATGAAGATTCAAAAGTTGGAAGAAGAACTAGAATCAGTGAAAAAGGAAGTGGAGAAATCCAATACTAGAGGAAAGCCTATAATGAAGGATGCCTTGTGCTTACTATTTGATTATACATCGGCAAGTGATGATGAAATGAAAAGAAAATTTTCTATTTCTAAAAAATACCAAGAACAAATTCTCTCAACTCAAAGACCATATAGTTTGGGAAAAACTGGTATTGGATTTGATGAATCCGCTCTTGTGCATGATAAAATGAAAGCCGTGAAGAGTTCCAAGAGTGGAGAAAAACATGTAGGTGTTGGATATAGGAATAATAAGACAGTTTCAAAAAGAAGTGATGACAGGTGATATTTCTGCGGGATTCCTGGCCACACATCAAGCTTCTATTCAGAGGCTCTGCAATACATTTTAGGCTATAAAAATAGAATCTTTGATAAATCTGGGAATAAGAAGAAGCATCATGAGAAATCAAAGAGAAGTGTCTCTCATAGGAAAGCATTCATTAGATGCTATTACTGTGGAAGAAAGGGACACACCATGAATATGTGTTAGGAAGTGCAGTCGCTCAATGCCAAAGGAAGAACTCAAGCTGCATCAACATCTCGGTGGAGAGATGACAAAATGAGGTATGCCTTTATGGAAGATGCTTAATATGTTCTAGTCATGGGAATTTGGCATGATATTTTAGCAAGAAGAATGTGAGAAAGGAAAAGGATCTCAGAAAGTGATTCTTGAATCCAGTGATGTATAAAGAGAAATACTACATTGGAAGAGAATGTGGTAGATTGAAAAAAAAGGTTTTTTACCTCCGGGGAATCACAAGGAGATAAATGAAAGGTTTATCAATCACCTTCTCCATCCCACTCAAAACAATACTTGGGGATAAAATGTGAACAAACCTGGAAGATTAAGGGGAGATCTACTCCAGCTATTAGAATGAATAATCCAAATTTAGGGGAGAATTCACCACCAGTGAAAAATAGTGTGGTGACTCAAATATCTGATAAAAGAAAGATGAACAAAAAATGCATTGAAAAATCCACAAGTTGTGTTCCTCAGCTAGATGTGGAGGAAAGAGAAAGACCCCTCCAATAGTGGAAGAATAAAGGGAAGATGAAAATCATAGAGATTACAAACCAGAGAAAGAATCAAGGGAAATGGAATTTTGGTGGAACAAAAAAGAGGGAAATGTCTACCATTGGGTTTAAACCCAAAATGGTGAGAAAGTCTAGGCCTATAGAATCTACATATCAAGAAAAGGCTCAGCATGCGGGTAAAGAATGCCCAGTCATATGGCCAGAACAGTTGAAGTTGGCTATGCAGCTAGAAGAAGCGAGGATGGAGTGTGATGCTCTTCAAGAATGAATCAAAGGTTTGACCCATCAAGATCAACCACTATCCTCGTCTTGAGGATTCTAGAACCGTCCCTCTCCCTATGTATATAAATGTTGTTAACTTATGATTCAAATATTTTAGGTTTTATAAAGATACGATCCAAGGGAATCTGGAATCTAGAGATGGAAAGTGGACAAGTGATATGCTCAAGGATTTCAATTGCGTCAAATCAGGTACCAAAGTTGAAGAGGAAAAGGAGCAACAGAGAAAAATAAGAAGTTATTGTGTTATTAACTTTATCTCTTGTTTCCTACACGGAGTTTCAACTCAGTAGGCTTAGAGATCTTGTTAATGGATCAATGATGAGTGACAGATAAAAAATATGCATGATGAGAATAATGGTTATGGTTCTATATAGTTGTGCCTGACCCCTAGAAGTGTTGCATAATATAGGGGGAGATTACAATAACAAAATCAGATGCAAGTTCCATCAAAGAAACAATTGGATGAATCTGCTCAGGTGTTGTCTATCGTGGGAAGACATATTGATGGAGAATCAGCAATAATCATGCATCTCATGCTCATTTATTTTGATCTAACAATGTGGTATCAGCTGACTATTTTCCGGATACCAAGAAGCTGTGAGAAGTAGTTGAAAGGAATTATTCCATTGAATAATGAAACAGTGAGAAATTTCTTGATTAATGTTATGATGGAAGGAAAAAAAGGGGGAGCATAAGTGACCGATACCGATTCAGAAAAGAATTAGACATTGGATACTCTTTCAAGGCCAGCATATAAGAATGTCATCTGGACTAAATGGATCTATCACAATAAGATGAATGAAGATGGAACAGTGATTCAGAACAAAGCACAATTAGTGTCCAAGGGATACTCCCATATATAGAGAATAGATGTTGATGAGACATTTTCACCAGTTGCAAGGCTGGAGACAATCAGATTATTCCTATCCATTGTAGTTCAACGGAAGTTCAAAGTGTTCTAGATGGATGTCAAATCTGCATTCTTGAATGGGATTCTATAGCAAGAAGTGTATATCGAACAGCCAGATGGTTTTCACATTCATGAGGATGATAACAAGGTTTTTTGGCTGAAGAAGGGGTTATATGGGCTGAAACAAGCACCAAGATCATTATACTTAAGGCCTAATCAGTATTTGAAGAAACTTGGTTTCCAGTGTGGTGGAGATGATTACAATATCTATTTCAACCACTATAGTATTCAAAGGAAGGTGGTACTGGTTTATGTCGATGACATAATCTTTGGAAGATCAGATGAAGCACAGTGCAGACAGTTCTCTGAATTCATGAAAAGTGACTTCTAAATGTCAATGATTGGAGAACTAACGTTTTTCCTTGGTTTATAGGTGAAACAAGGAAGTAATAGAACATTCATTTCTCAATCCAAATATGTCAAGGAGGTTTTGAGAAGATTTGGCATGGAAAATTCCAAGGATATGAAGACTCTGGTTGCTACCTAGATGAAACTGTCTAAAGAAGAAGATGGTAGGGCAGTTAATATCACAGAATATAGGAAAATCATTGGATGTCTATTGTACTTGACTGCAACAAGGCCTGACATTGTATTCGCCACATTCCATGTAGTGAGATATCAGATTAATCCCAAGGAAAGCCGCATTCTTGTACTGAAAAGAATACTTCGGTATATCAATGGAACAATGGAATTCACCTTCTTCTATAGTGATAAATCTCAATCATAATTATTTGGATATACTGATGCAGATTGGGCCGGTTCAGCGGATGACAGGAAGTCAATGTTAGGAGGTGCATTCTATCTTGGTGGACTATGTATTGCTTGGCTGAGAAGGAAGCAAGATTTCATTTCATTGAGCACTGTAGAATCTGAGTATATTGCAGCCACTCAAGCATGCACACAATTATTGTGGATGAAGCAGCAGTTTGAAGATACGGGAGTTGAAGTGAAGTCTCCGATCAGAATCCAGTGTGATAACTCTAGTACTATAAATCTCAGAAACAAAATCATGTCTATCACTCAAGGACAAAGCACATTGAGATAATGTATCATTTTATTAAGGATAAGTTTGAGCAAGGGCTTGTGAAGTTTGAGTATGTGCCTACATAACTACAGATTATAGACATTATGATGAAGGCCTTACCCAAGGATGCTTTTGAGAGTCATCGACTAGCTCGGGGAGTTTACTCGACTCCCTGCACTTGAAACAGTGCGGTTTTGGAAACACACCCTCTCCCTGAGGTATTGGAGGTTTTTCGCTAATTGTTCTTATCTTTGGTCTTTCCAATGTTGCAGACCGCAAAGTGGTGACCTTTGGGTTTGTTGAAAAAGGGGGAGAAATAGTGGCTCCTCAAGGGGTAGAAACTGTGGCTACTAAAGGGAGAAGATGTCTTTGTCAAAGACATAGGGAGAAGTTGACAGGTGGAGCAACGAGATAGGGGGAGAGCAATGAGATAGGGGGAGAAAATAGAATCTGTCAAAACTAGAATTGATCGATCAAAGACTATATATCATGACAGTTGTGGATCATGATAAAAGAAGAACAGTGATGTTGGAATGGTGAGAGAAGTCTTCCAGTGATCACCATTTGGTATCAGTGTGGTTCGACAATTGGTATCAATTTTTCAATTGGTATCAGTTTGGAATCGACAATTGGGGTCTGACATGGAGTGATTCATTGATAAAAATTTCTTACTACTCTTGTTTCTCATGTCGATCATTGCTCATGTGGGCTTAGAGTACATGTTAAGTGATTCCTTGAAAGGTATCAAAATCACAAGAGGTGAATGGTGGTAGATGATGGAAGGAGATTCAGAGAGGTATCAAAGTGAAAAAAATCATTCTGAGAAGAGTTGTGAAGAGTTGTCAACAAACCCAAAGGGGATATTGTTTTGAAAAAATCCCTCAAAGAAACATTGTAGCACTTTTGGGTTGATTGTGTTTGTTGAAAAAGTATCTTTCAATGGTGAATTTTTGAGTTCCAAAGATGTTGTTGAAACTTCATGTTGACAAAGAACAATGACAAATGACTGAACGATCTAGAGGCAGTACAAAAAGAGCAGTACAAGGTGGTTCTATATTCTAGTGTTTGCCAAATTTTTTGGGTCCAAAATTTGGAGTTTGGTAAGAATCGCTTAAATAGGATTTCCATGAAGATCATATTTTACTATGGAAAAGGCATGAATTTCACGAAGAAAGGCTTAATGGATTGAATTTCGTGAAGACAAGAAGAATTTTGATGGTGTGCTTAGCGATTACGTCGAGCTTCGCGAATGGAAGTGGTTGAATCACATTGCGATGGTAAAGGGATTTGCGAGGGAGCTTCGCGGGGAAGGCGTGAAGTGATTGACGGTGATGCTCCGCGATTACGATGAACTCCGTGATCCGAGAATTGCCGAGGGGCTTTGCGATTTTGAGAGAATTCTGGCAGAAGTTTCAGAGCTTCGTGATTGGCGATGACGTGGCACTGAATTCGCACGGAAGGGTCAAGGGTTAGTGGAATTTCCTATAAATAGTGGTTTACCCCCTCAAGAGAAGTAGAGAATTATTAGAGAAAATATTTTGCTCTTGGTTCACAAAGGTAGTTCGCATGGCCAGTGTACTTCATGAAAGAAGAACTTCAAAGCAACTATTCTAGCTCCACGAATGTTGTGAGCTCCGCGCTGGCTCAGTGAGATTCGTGATGGAAGTGGCTCTTCTATGACTTTCACTTCTCAAGAGTACTTCGTGAAAAGGTAGGAGCTTCACGAAGGCTTGTTTTGAGCTTCGCGATGTTGGGAGCCTCGCGAAGTTGGGTGCTTTGCAAAGGTATTTCCAAAAGGAATATCCTAGTGTTTAGATCCAAAGGGTTATTCATCTGTGGATGAATGTTGGACTTCACCAGAGCATCTATCAATAGTTGAGAATGTGTTTATTTATGCAAATGAAGAGACCTACAAGTCTATAAACTCTGAGTGGATCCCTTCCAAGTGCAGTGAGCAAAGGAAGAGGAAAAAGTTAATCCTTTCTACAGGTAGTGAGCCAGTGAAAGAGAAACAGGGAGTGACCCTTGAGAAAGCAGTGAGCTAACCCTAAACTTTGTAAAGGTAGAAAGCCTAGGCATAAAAGTGATCTAGCCCAAAAATTATTGGTAGTGAGATTTAGTGTATATGGTATAATGGACCATTGTCGTTTTATGCTCCTAAGACATAACCCAGTGAGGGTGAACCAACTAAAAATCACTCTATCTGCCTACTTGCTTCCCTGCATTGCATTCAAAGCAACATCATCAGATGAAGAAGAAAAGAAGTGGTCATAATAAACACACTAGTGAAAACAAAGCGACCCTTGTAATAAAGAGGTCAAGATCCAGTGGGGCAGGAAGAATTTAGAAAAGAATATCCATACCCTGATTCACCCCCCCTCTCAGGGTATATTGGCCCTTATTGTTCCTAATAATTGGTATTTGAGGGATATGTTTCTTTTATCTGATTTGTTTTCTACGACTTAGTGTAGTCAATTTGTGTGGTTAAATCAGTCTTCCCTTATCTCCATATGCTATGGAAAAGGGAAAAACATCAAAGAAGAATCAGAATTCAGGTGGTATCCCTTAGTGTGGAAGTGTTTATGGGAAACGTGTGATTCAACTAAAAGAATCAAACTACTTACTGAGGGAAGGTCATGATGAATATGATAGGGAAAAGATTTATTTACTCAATCATGATGTAGGAATGAGGTAAGTACGTGAACATAAAAGTGATACTGAAACAACTGATGATGAAGGAAGTTTTAAGAAGAAGGACACGAGTGTATGTTGTCAACATGACAAAAAAATGTATCAGAAATTGAATGAAGAAGTTAAATCTAAAGATATCTAGATCCAAGTATTGTAAATTGAGGTCAACAAGCTAAGAGGATTAAATCAAAGGCTTATTGATGTGGATACTGATCTAAGGGAGAAGAATGATTCTCAAGGTGAAGAACTACAAAAGATGGCTAAAATGGAAGGAAAACAAAAGGCTGATGATTATGAAGAGAATAAAAAGTCAGATGATGTTCGGAATCTGAAAGCTAGAAATGATGATCCAGCAACACAATTGTTTGAAGAAGTTCAGAAGAATCAAAGGCTAAAACAAGAGAATGAATCTCTCTTTGAATCTGTATCTTAGGAAAAATTGAATGTAATGGAGTTAGGTGACATGGTATAAAATCTCACACGAGAACTGGAGGATGAGAAGAGTAGTGGAAATAATCTCAGAAGTGAACTCAATGCCCAAGTTGATTCAAGGGATATGAAGATTCAAAAGATGGAAGAAGAACTAAAATCAGTGAAAAAGGAAGTGGAGAAATCCAATGCTAAAGGAAACCCTAATATAAGGATGCCTTGCACTTACTATTTGATTATCCATCGGCATGTTATGATGAAATTAAAAGAAAATTTTTTATTTTGGAAAAATTCGAAGACCAAATTCTCTCAGCTCAAAGACCATATAGTTTGGGAAAAACAATTATTGGATTTGATGAATCCCATCATGTGCATGATATAATGCAAGCCATGAAGAGTTCCAAGAGTGGTGAAAAATATGTAGGTGTTAGAGATAGGCCAAATAAGACAGTTTCAAAAAGAAGTGATGACAGGTGCTATTTCTACGGGATTCATGGCCACACATAAAGCATCTTTTCAAAGGCTCTGGAACACATTCTAGGCTATGAAAATAGACTCTTTGATAAATCGTAGAATAAGAAGCATAATGATAAATCAGAGAGAAGAGTCTCTGAGAGGAAATCATTCATTAGATGCAATTACTGTAGAAGAAAGGAACACACCATGAATATGTGTCAGGAAGCGCAGGCACTCAATGCTAGAGGAAGAACTCAAGTTGCATCAACATCTCGGCTGAGAGATGATGAAATGAGGTATTCCTTTAATGGATGATTCTCCATATGTTCTAATCAAGGGAATTTGGAAAGATATTGTAGCAAGAAGAATGCGAGAAAGGAAAATAATCCCATAAATAGATTCTTGAAACCAGTGATGTATAAAGAGAAATCCTACATTGGAAGAGAATGTGGTAGATTGAAAAAAAGGTTTTCTACCTCAGGGGAATAACAAGGTGATAAACGAAAGTTGTATCAATCACCTTCTCTGTCACACTCACAACAACCCTTGGGGAGAAAATGTTAACAAACCTGGAACATTATGGGGAGATCTACTCCAGTTATCAGAAAGAATAATGCACCTTCAGGGGATAATTCACCACCAATGAAAAATAGTGTGGTGACTCATATATCTGATAAAAGAAATATGAACAAAGAATGCATTGAAAAATCTGCATGTTGTGTTCCTCAGCGTGATTTGGATGAATGAGAAAGACCCCTCCAATAGTGGAATAATAAAGGGAAGATGAAAATCATATAGATTTCAAACCATAGAAAGAATCAAGGGAAATGGAATTTTGGTGGAACACAAAAGAGTGAAATGTCTACTAGTGGGTTTAAACCCCAAATAGTGAGAAAGGATAGGCCTAGAGAATCTACATATTAAGAAAAGGCTTAGAATGCGGGTAAAGAATGCCTAGTCATATGGCCATAAAATTTGATGTTGGCTAGGTAGCTAGAATAAACAAGGATGGAGTGTGATGTTCTTCAAGAAAGAATCAAAGGGTTTAAAAATCATGATCAACCACTATCCTTGTATTGAGGATTTGGGAACCGCCCCTCTCCCTATGTATAGAAATTTTGTTAACTGATCATTCAAATATTTTAGGTTTTATAAAGATACGATCCATGGGGAAGTGGCATCCAAAGATGAAAAGTGGAGAAGTGATATGCTCAAGGGTTTCAATTGCCTCAAATCAGGTACCAATGTTGAAGAAGAAAAGGAGAAATAGAGAAGAATAAGAAGTGATTGTGATATTAACTTTGTCTCTTGTTTCCTACACGGAGTTTCAACTCAGTAGGCTTAGAGATTTTGTTAATGGATCAATGATGAGTGCCAGATAATAAAAGACATGTGAGGAGAAGAATGGTTATGTTTCTATACAGTTGGGCCTAACCCCTGGGACTGTTGCATAACATAGGGGGAGATTTCAATAACAAAATCAGATGCAAGTGCAATCAAAGAAACAATTGGATGAATCTTCTCAGGTGTTGTCTATCGATGGAAGACATATTGATTGATAAGCAACAATAATCATGCATCTCATGCTAATTTATTTTGATCTGTCAATGTAGTATCAACAGACTATTTTCAAGATACCAAGAAGCTATGAGAAGTAGTTGTAAGGAATGATTCCAATGAATAATTAAATAGTGAGAAATTTCTTGATGAATGTTATGATGGAAAGAAGCAATGGGGGAGCATAAGTGACTGATGCCGATTCAGAAAAGAATCAGACATGGGATATTATTTCGAGGCCAGCAGATAAGAATGTCATTAGGACTAAATGGGTCTATCGCAACAAGATGAATGAAGATGGCACAGTGATTTGGAACAAAGCACAACTAGTGTGAAAGGGATACTCCCAGATACAGGGAATAGATGTTGATGATTCATTTCCACTGGTTGCAAGGCTGGACACAATAAGATTATTCCTAGCCATTGTAGTGCAACGGATGTTCAAAGTGTTCTAGATGGATGTCAAACCTAAATTATTGAATGGAATTCTGGAGAAAGAAGTTTATATCGAATATCCAGATGGTTTTCACATTCAAGAGGATGAGAAAAAGGTTTTTTGGTTAAAGAAGGGGTTATATGGGCTGAAACAAGCACCATGAGCAAGATACTTATGGCCTGATCCGTATTTGATGAAACTTGGTTTCTAATGTGGTGGAGTTGATTACAATATCTATTTTAACCACAACATTAATCAAAGGAAGGTGGTATTGGTTTATGTCAATGACATAATCTTTGGAAGATAAAATGAAGCACAGTGTAGATAGTTCTCAGAATTCATGAAAAGTGAGTTCTAAATGTCAATGATTGGAGAACAAACGTTTTCCTTGGTTTACAGGTGACACAAGAAGGAATGGAACTATCATTTCTCAATTCAAATATGCTAAGGAGGTTTTGAGAAGATTTGTCATGGAAAATTCCAAGGATATGAAGACTCTGGTTTCTACCTGGATGAAACTGTCTAATGATGAAGATGGAAGGGCAGTTAAAATCATAGAATATAGATAAATCATTGGAAGTCTGTTGTACTTGACTGCGACAAGGTCTGACATTGTATTCGCCACATGCCAAGCAGCGAGATATCAGAGTAATCCCAAGGAATTCCACATGCTTGCAGTAAAAAGAATACATCGGTATATCAAGGGCATAATGGAATTCGGTTTGATCTATAGTGATAAATATCATTCAGAATTATTGGGATATCTGATGCAGATTGGTCCGGTTCAGCGGATGACAGGATGTCAATGTCAGGAGGTGCATTCTATCTTAGTGGACTATGTATTCCTTGGCTGAGCAAGAAGAAAGATTTCATTTCATTGAGCACCGCAAAATCTGAGTATATTACAAACACTCAAGAATGCACACAGTTATTGTGGATGAAGTAGAAGGTAGAAGATATGGGAGATGAAGTGAAGTCTCTGATCAGAATCAAGTGCGATAAGTCAGGTGCTATAAATATAAAAAAAAATCTCGTCCATCACTCAAGGACAAAGCACATTGAGATAATGTATCATTATATCAACGATAAGGTTGATCAAGGGCTTGTGAAGTTTGATTATGTGCCTACATAACTATAGATTGTAGACATTATGATGAAGGCCTTATCCAAGGAAGCTTTTGAGAGGCATAGAATAGCTTTGGGAATTTAGTCGACTGCCCACACTTTAAATAGTGTGGTTTTGGAAACACCCCCTCTCTATGAGGTATTGCGTGTTTTTCTCTAATTGTGCATATCTTTGGTCTTTCCAATGTTACAGACCGAAAAGGGGTGACCTTTGGGTTCGTTGAAAAAGGGGGAGAAATAGTGTCTCCTCAAGGGGGAGAAACTGTGGCTACTAAAGGGAGAAAATGGATTTCTCAAAGACATGGGGAGAAGCTGATAGGTGGAGCAGTGAGAGAGGGGGAGAGCAATGAGATAGGGGGAGAAAATAGAATCTGACGATGCTAGAATTGATGGATCAGAGACTAGATATCATGACAGCTGAGGATCGTGATAAAAGTAGAACAGTGATGTTGGAATGGTGGGAGAATGTTTCCAGCTATCACCATTTGGTATCGGTGTGTTTTGACAATTGGTATCAATTTTGTAATTGGTATCAGTTTGGAATCGACAATTGGTGTCTGATATGAAGTGATTCATTGATGAACTTTTCATACTAATCTTGTTTCTCACGCTGAGCGTTGCTCATGTGGGCTAAGAATATGTGTTAAGTGATTCCTTGAACACTATCAAAATCTCAATAGTTTAATGGTGGTAGATGATGGAAGGAGATTCAGAGAGGTATCCATGTGAAGAAAATCATTCTGAGAAGAGTTGTGAAGAGTTTTCAACAAACCCAAAGGAGGAGATTGTTGGAAAAAATCCCTCAAGGTAACATTGCAACATTTTTGGGTTGATTGTGTTTGTTGAAAAAGCAGGTTTCCATGGTTAATTGTCAAGTTCAAGAGAAGTTGTTGACAATCCATGTTGACAAAGAACAATAAAAAAGGAACGAATGATCTAGAGGCGGTACAAAAAGAGCAGTACAAGGTGGCGCTATTTTCCAGTGTTTGCCAAATTTTTGGGGTCCAAAATTTGGAGTTTGGTGAGCATCATGAAAATAGGATTTCCATGAAGATCATATTTTAATATGGAAAAGGCATGAATTTTATGAAGAGAGGATTCATGGATTGAATTTTGCAAAGATAAGAAAAATGTTGATGGTGTTCTTCATGATTACGTCAAGCTTCACAAACGGAAGAGGTTGAAGCGCATTGCGGTGGTGAAGGGATTTGCGAGAAAGCTTCGAAGCAAAGGCGTGAAGGGATTGATGGTGATGCTCCGTGATTATGAAGAGCTCTACAATCCGAGAATTTCCAAGGTTCATTGAAATTTTGAGAGAATTCTGGCAGAAATTTTGGAGCTTTGCGACTGGAGATGACGTGGCACTGACTTCATGCAGAAGGGTCGGAGGTTGCTGGAGTTGCCTATAAATATAGGTCGACCACCTCAAGAGAAGTAGAGAATTTTCAAAGAAAATATTTTTCTCTCATTTCGTGAAGGTAGTTAGCATAGCTAGTGTGCTTCGCGAAAGAAGATCTTTGCGGTGACTATTCTAGCTCTTCGAAAGTTGAGAGCTTCGTGTTGGCTCAGTGAGCTTCATGAGGGAAGTTGCTCTGTAACAACTTGAGCTTCGCGAGAGTACTTCACAAGAGTGCTTCGTGAAAAGGCAGTAGCTTCATGAAGTCTTTTTTGAGCTTTACAAAATTGGTATCCTCGTGAAGTAGGGTACTTTGTGAAGGTATTTCCAAAAGGAATTGCCTAGTGTTCAGAGGCAAATGGGTATTCATCTATGGATGAATGTTGGAATTCACCAGAGCATCTATCAATAGTTGAGGATGTGTTTATTCATTCAAATGAAGAGACCTACAAGTCTATAAACTTTGAGTGGATCCTTTCCAAGTGCAGTGAGCAAAGGAAGAGGAAGAAGGTAATACTTTCTACTGGCAGTGAGATAGTGAAAGAGAAACAGGGAGTGACCCTTGGGAAAGCAGTGAGATTCCCAAAACTTAGTAAAGCCAGTGAGCCTGGGTATAAAAGTGATCTAGCCTGAACATTATTGGCAGTGAGCCTTAGTGGATTTGGTGCAACGGCACATCGCCGTTTTATGCTCCTTAAACGTAACCTAGTGAGGATGAACCATGTAAAAATATATGTGTCTTCCTACTTGCTTCCCTGCATTGCATTCAAAACATCATCATCAGATAAAGAAGAAAAGAAGTGGTCATAATGAACACACAAGTGAAAACAAAGCGACTCTTGTAATAAAGAGGTCAAGATCCAGTGGGTTAGGAATAATTTAGAAAAGAATATCCATACCCTGATTCACCCCCCCCCCCCCCCTCAGGGTATTTAGGGCCCTATTGGTCCTAACATTCTTCTTGGAAACAAACTCGATGGGATTGTCTCTAACAAATCTTATATCATGAGACTATCGATGAATCAGGGTTCTATATAAAGTATTGGCCTCAACTATCCCTACCTGTCTAAATCATTCATCAAATATTAAATAATTTATTTAATTCAAAAAAAATATTCCTTATTAAATATATTCATGTAGTAGAATATATGAATATGTAAATATCTAACCAATTAATCAAATAATATTCAAATTAAACCCCATATGAAAATGGTATATGTTGAAGGAAATGAAAATATGCATAATAAATGATATAGATTATTATGGTAAATTCAGTGTTTAATGATCATAGGAAATAGAATATTTTAGGAGGGACAAAAAAGAATCCATTAAGTGAATGTCAATATTTTTCTTGTAAAAATTATTAATAAACCATATAGGGGATGAATAAGGATGGTATCAATACAATATATCCCATTTATAGTGAAATTAAGGGTTTTGTGGTTGATGAATAAAAATACTATAAAAGGATATTTTAAAAAAATATTGAGGAAAATATCATTGTGTTTCGAGAAACCTTTTGAAAAACCATTTCATTAAAATTAACTTCTGAAAAAAAAAATCAAAATTTAAACAAGAAATGTAAGATTCAATTAATTAGTGATGGGTAATTATGTACATTCATTATGAGGTAAAATAGAACATTCCTTTATCCCGGTAAAAATGCAAGAAAAATGAATTATTTAGAAACTGATAAGAAGATTCATTTGAGAACATTATTAAAAGAAAAAATGGTAAAATTTATTTATGGAATAATTTTTGAAAGATTAAAAATGTTTTTTAAAAACTTTTTAGAAATAAAATTAGATGAAAACAGGTTCCCTCACTAAAGAGCAAAATGAAGTCGGGTTTTCCTAAAAACATTTTATAAATCATTTTGAAAAAAAAGAGTCGGAAAATGGTACTAATACTTGAAAAAAGGTCATGAATAAAAATATGAGATGAAAAATTAAATTTTTTATTGAATATTGTTCATTTAATTTTTTCTAATGGAAATACAATTGAAAATCATTAATAATATTCTTGAGTAAAGTGATCATTAAACATTCCAAAGTGACTCGTACCACTTTGAAACATAATAAATAATAAGACTCGTGAAATGATTAAATTAAATGAAATTTTTAAATAACATGAATATAAAATTATTAATGGTATAATATATCAAAATAGGCAATTGATACCCCACACAAAATAAGTAAGTGTTGAGTATGACATTTATCTCACAAATGTAAAAAGTGAGATGAAAATACATTTCCTTGAGTATGAATTATCTCATGTGTCATTATATTCCTGAATAATAAAAATATGTCAATAATTTACATTCTTCATAAAATTGTACATGTTTAGAATTAATATTATTTTACTTATTACAACATTGTATACAACTAATTAAACATTAAAGTTTATGTCAGGTGTTTTTACAAAATTCAATTTATGTGTCAAAAACAACATTGGTAGGTCAACTATGGTCAAAAGGGTAGTTATATAAAATCTTATAAATTATAATCATGATGTAATAATCATATTTATACATAAATTAAACTTTTAAAACCAATTGTTAAATATGGTTGTGAAAAATAAACCAAGGTTACAATCATAAAGACAGTAGGTCGTTTGTACGAATGAGTAACATTCCCATTTTTCAATAATCATTATGGAAAAAAGGTAAGTAACATTAATCATTTCATAATGATCATTATATCATAATTAAAATTTTATTTAATCATTTATACTTATATATATAATTCTTGTGTTGTAGAGGAATCGCATCGTGTCAGGGGGGAGGTTTTCCACACATCTATGACTGACGTTATCACTTTTTAGTGTGTGGAAAGGGTAATAAATAAAATTATATATTAAATTTATATAAATTTAATTATGTGATTAATATCATATATATGTCATTTATTTCACATATTTTTACCTAAACCCATCCATTATACATTCCATGTATATATTGATTAAATCACATCGCGTTGATAAGGCCGGAGTCCATACTTTTGCAAATGATGTTATCGTATTTCCAAAAAAAGGAAAGTATAAATGTATATATTATATAATAATTAACTAAGAATAAATAAATAATAATTCTGATATATCTATCATATATTTATATTTTTTCCACCATAATTCCCAACCATGATAGATATAAGGCCCCAGCCTTAATCATTACTTAATCTTGGGTTATTTCGAGAATTCACTTTGAGGATATTTTCTGGTTTAGAGTTTTAGAGAATTATTTCATATATCATGCATTTCATTCCACATTTAAACAAGGTGGTTACATCAAAAATAGTATTCATTTTTTCCCATTAAAGGAAGCATATTTAAAATAAAACATAGTTTCTTTCTTGACACATCCTCGACACTATCATCACATCATGTACATTTCCCTTGACCTGTGAAAAACATTTCAAAAACTTGGGATAAGCTTAAAAAGCTCAGTAAGGGATATAAAAATATGGAATGAAAACATTAGTCCATGTATACACAAGAATCAATAAAATCATACTTTACTCATAAAACATAAGCACATTAACATACCATATGAAATCATAATATTTATGAATAACTCATAGAAATCATAAGACATAATGGTAACTTGAGGCATTCATAACATTCTTATATATGGAGTAACCCTCATGGTTACGTTTGGAATACCCATCACAGTATATTCCCTAAATCTCTTTGGAGAAACCTTAGAATTTAACTCCTTCATGTTACCCAATCCATTGGAGAGCTATCTCAGGCTCACCCACCCTTACTCTATCACAGAACCACCCGACATCATAAATAATGCCCAAGAACCATAACATTATCGTATACATAAAACATGCATAAAGGAAACATAACATTTCCACATTTCAATCACAAGATATCAACATAACACATTGATATAATAAAAACATTAACAAACCCATTTTCAATAGAAAAATAAAAGAAAAGTAAAACATGGTATTTATTTTTCATTTAAAAAATTTATGGCTTGTAGATGAAACTAAAAATCAAATAATGGTCACAGCGGCGGAGAAGTCCTTATCACCGCATACGTAAGACAAAAACATTACCTTTTTTCATTTAGTAAAATGATTCATGTAAAAAGATTCCTTTTGAATGAAATTAAAAGTAAAAAGGGTTTATTATACAACTAATAAAATAAGGTTGTATATAAATTGAAGTATGCCTCAATGAAAGGAGATTGAGACGAAGTCCCTTACCTTAAGCCCGACTTGTTCTCATTCGTTATTTATATTCCTGAATAATAAACCTAGGTCAATTTATAATTTCTTAAGGACTTCCATTAAATTTTATTATTCAATTCATATTACGTATTATCATGTTATAATAATTAGTTAATTATGTGAGTTCATATCATACGTTTTGTCGATGTTCGGTACATGAGTCAAAAATGAACTTTTTTGAAAATAATTTCTCATGTAGTTATAATTAAATCATCTCCAGAATGGTATTAATGATTTAAATATCATATATATCCAGTATATATTTATTTTATACTATTCAATAACATTTGGAGATAAAAAATGAAATGCACCGTTCATGGAGATGGTAGGTCGTACGTACGCATGAACGCTACTTTAATTTATTTTTCATATTAAAGGAATTCAAACTAAATGAGACTTATATATATTATAATTCCAGTATAATATATATGTTATATAGGTAACATATGTTCATTAATTACATTCTTTATAAATTCCATGTTTGGCATCAACGAGTCACATAACTTGAGGGGTCGGTATTCCACACTTCCTAAGATGAAATTATCGCAGTTCCACAACATGAAAAACATAACGATGTGATTTGAAAATAAAATTCATAATCATATAGAAAAAATAAATACCATATATATCATATATAAATACAGTGACATCATAATGGCCACCATGAAAGGTGTTAAATGAATATTGAACAATCACCATTTCGTGAGGCAGTAATTCGCCACCCACAGAAATAGTATGTTCTTTAACCATTAGATGGAGGAGTGTGTAAGTTTAGGTAGAATAATTATCATAAATAAATACTATTATATTTTAGATTCTGGTGTTATTATGGGATCAAATAATAAGATGATAGTGGGGAGTGAATAAGTAAAATAAAAGGAAGAAACTCGAGAGAGGACATTGCCTCTAAATCGGGTAACTCTTTTTGATTTGATCGAAAGGCTTCCTTGGAAATACTTATGCCCAAAGTGAGAGGTGTGGGTAAGGGGGTAGAGGTGGGGGACTTTTATAAGAGGGAGTACGGTCACTTTTGGAAGGTCTTGAAATGTTACTTTATTATAAAATGATTTTAGGATTTTAAAGGTTCCAAAATGATACATTTTGAGGATAAGGTGATAAGGGTTTTAAATCTACCCATCCAATTGGTTTTAGACAATTTTATGTTTTATATTTTACCTTATCTCTTCATTTTATTTAAATCATTCATTGATGAGGTAATCACTGCATCATCATGGTGTCATAAATAAATTTATTTATTTAATGTCTAAAAATTATAAAAAAAATTACCATGATATAGGAAATCTTTTTAGCATTACAATTAATATTTATAGTCTAAGAGATCATTTATGTAAACAAAATTAAAATTCTTTTACTTAGGATATACAAAACTTTTTTATATTTCTCTTTTTTTTAAATAATGTAATAAATGTCACTATCACACCCATGTGACTCCATGGGCTCTCAAGTTCCGTAAAACGCTTTCCTTGGTCAGCCATGACTCAAAAAAGAGGATTTGGACACATTTTGGGGTCATTTTATATTATTATGATATTATTTTATTACCCTTAACTACCCGATTACTAATTAATCACGATAATTAAAGACAATTACCATTGTTACTATTCATAATGTCCAAAAACAAAAAGGTATTAATTACATAATTTGACCCTTCGGATTCTAAATATGGAATCCATTTTACCAAATTCCAAACACAGAAATTGCAGTAATTAATTTAAAAATAATTCCCGTTGTTAAAAAAATAGCGTGTTTTTAAGAAACAATATCTATCAAAAGATTGAAAATTTTTTATATCCAATTTCAAAGTGAAACTAATTATAATGAAAACCATTGGATTAAATCATAAAAATATATTCTAATTACACTTTAAAATCAATTAAAAATATAATCTTACCATATAATTAAATTAAATGAAAAGGCAATTTTGAAGTAAAATGCAGTATTTTTCACTATTCATTAAAAAAATGAACATTGTCAAAAAAAATACCAAACATTTATCCAAAGTGAATTTAAATTTCCCAATTCTAAAGAATAAGTTTATTTTGACAAATATATCTTATAAAATTGTCAAAAGTTAGATTTAAAAATTATTTTCTATCAAATGGCGGTAAAAAAATCTTATAAAAATATTAGAGTATTTATGCTTAAGATTGGATTTATTCTCATTTTAAGCCTCTAAAACACTATCTAATTCATAAATAGACATATATATGAAAATAGATTATTCTTTACTTACTTGAGATGCTACATCCTTCATCCCTTTATGAAATTGTGTCCCCACATTTTATTTACTTATCGAATAAGTGGGGTTATTTATCCCTCGTTGCATTTTCAGATTCCCATGTAGCCTCTTCAACTATATAGTTTTTCCATAGAACCTTTACATGATAAATCACCTTATTCCGCAACACTTTCTCCCTATGGTCAAGAATATGGACCGGTTGTTTTATATAAGATATATTCTCTTCTAGCTAAACTACCTCTGGACTCAAAACATGAGATGGTTCTGGAATGTACTTCCATAACATTGAAACATAAAAAACATTATGTACCTATGATAAATTCGAAGGTAAATCCACTCTGTATGCAACTGATCCAACTCTCTCCAAAATTTCATGTGGTCTAATGAACCTTGTACTCAGCTTTCCTTTCTTACCAAATCGCATCACACTTATCCATGGTGAAACTTTAAGAAAGACATTACCACCTACCTCAAAAGAGAGATCATTCCTCCTGTTGTCTGCATAACGTTTCTGCCTACTCTAAGCTGTTCTCATGTGTTTCTTTATCAACAGAACATTTTATACCATTTGTTCTACCAATTCTGGTCCCATAAACTTCCTTTCACCTACTTCATCCCAAAAAGCTGGAGTTCGACACTACTTACCATATAATGCCTCAAATGGTGCCATCTATATATTGGAATGAAAACTGTTATTATAAGAAAACTCAACCAATGAAAGATGTTGGTCCCAATTTCCCTAATAATCCATCAAATAAGCATGTAGCATATCCTCCACAGTCTTAATTGTTCATTCTGACTGCCCATCTAATGGAGGATGAAAAGTTGTACTAAAATTCAATTCAGTACCCAAAGACTTATGAAGGCCTTTCCAAAAGTAAGAATTGAACCTGGGATCACGATCAGATACAATGGAAAGGGTAACTCTATGTAACCTGACTATCCCATTAAGATACAATTGAGAAAGTTGATCTAGGGAAAAATTATCTCGTATAGCAAGGAAATGAGCAGATTTAGTCAAGCGATCAATAATAACCTAGATTGCATTATTACCTCGAGGTGTATTTGGTAATCCCACAATGAAGTCAGTAAATATATTCTCTCATTTCCACTGTGGAACTAGTAAATTCTAAATCTTCCCTTTCAGTAACTGTCACCCTGCTTTAACCTATTGAAAAGTCAAACAATTCACAGTAAAATCAGAAATATCTCTTTTCATTCCATCCCACTAGTAATACTCTCAATGATCTATATACAACTAAGTACTGCCAGGATGAACTGAGAATGGAGAACTATGAGCTTCGCATAACAACTCTCTATTCAACTGTGAATCATAAGGCACACAAAATCACTTCCCAAATATCAAAACACAATCATTATCAATGTTGAATTCAGGTAACATACCCTTCTGAACTAGCTCTACCTTTTTCTACAACTCATTGTCTTGCTTCTGTGCTTGCTTAATTCTATCTGATGGAGAAGATTTCACTGATACCTGAAACAAAACAGAAGAATTTTCTGCACCAAAAACTTCCAAGCCAAAATTCATCAAATCCTTAACCAAAGGATCACGTTCTAAACATAACATGGTTAATGAAGCATTACATTTTCAACTCAAGGCATCTTACACTTTATTTGATTTTCCTATGTGGTATTGAATTGTGCAATAATAATCCTTGATTAATTCTAGACATCTCCTATGTCTCATGTTAAATTATTTTTTAGTGAATATATACTTTAAAATTTTGTGATCAGTATATATTTCACACTTTACACCATACAAATGATACCTCAAAAAATTAAAAGTGAAAACAACAATAGCTAATTCCAACTCATTTTTAGGATAATTTATCTCATGAGTTTTCAACTGATGTGAATCATAAGCAATTACCTGATCATTCTGCATTAGGTCGCAACCAAGTCCTTTCAATGAAGCATCACTGTAGATAACAAACTCACTATTCCTTGAAGGTAGTTCCAATAATGAAGCATTCACTAATCTTCTTTTCAATTCCTTAAAACAATCATCCCATTATTTTGTCCAGATAATCTTAACACCCTTCCGAGTTAGCTTAGTCAATGGGCTGGACAACCATGCAAAAATTTTAACAAACCTCTAGTAATAGCCTTCCAAACCAAGAAAACTACGAATCACGGTTACATTTCTTGGTCTTGGACATTCTTCAACAACATTTTTTTAAAGGATCAACAATTATTCCATCTTTAGAAACAATGTGACCAAAGAAAAATATTTATTGCAACCAAAACTCACACTTGTTGAGTTTCCCATACAATTCATTTTCTTTTATGGTTTTCAAATTAACTCTTAAATGACTTTCATTCTACTCTTTACTTTTAGAAAACACCAAAATATCATCAATGAAAACAACCACAAACTTATCCAATAACTCATGGAAAATTCTATTCATAAGCTCCATGAATATAACAGGTGCATTGGTTAACCCAAAATGCATAACTACAAATTCATAATGGTCATATCTTTTACGAAATGCATTCTTCGGAATATATGCTTCCTTAAACTTCAACTGATGGTACCCCAATCTCAAATCAATCTTTGAAAAATACTGAGCTCCCTGAATCTAATCAAACAAATCATCGATATGAGGCAAAGGATATTTGTTCTTAATAGTGATGTTTTTCAAGGCTCTATAATTAATGAAAAGTCTCATTGAACCATCTTTCTTTTAAAAAAATAAGACATGAGCACCCCATGGTGATGCTCTAGTTTGAATGAAACCTTTCTCTAATAAATCTTTCAATTTCTCCTTCAACTCTAAAAGTTCAATTTGAGCCATTCAATAAGGGGGTTTTGAAATTGGCTTAGCATCAGGAACTATGTCAACAGTAAATTCAACTTCCTGATCTGGTATTATTCAAGGAAACTCATCAGGAAAAACATATGGATACTCATTTACCGCTGGCACATCATTATTCTAAACAGTTCCTTTTTTTCAACAATATGTGCAAGGTAACATTCATTTCCAACTTTTACATGTTTCTCAGCCTCTTGATATGTTATCAACAGTAAGGGTTCATTATTATACACAAACTGGAAGTCTTTCTGAAAAGAAACTTCTTTATCTCTATAGTAAATCTTATCATGGTAAACAGAGAGCCAATCCATACCCAGGATAGCATCAAACTCTAATAGAGGTAAAACAATAAGGTTTTCAAGTAGGTTATTTCCACGAATAAGGATAGGAAGATTCTTATAAATTATTTTTTCCTCAACATTTCCCCCATGTGTTTTTACCACAAGTTCATGAGTCATTTCTTTAGATGGAGGTCCCAATTTACTAGAAAATTTTTCAGAGATGAAAGAATGTGTAGACCCTAAATCAAACAACACATTGGAATAATCAGAAAAAATAAAAAAAAGTACCTGATACCACTTCATTTGATGTCCCAACGTCTGCTGAAGTAGTTACAAAGGATTTCACCACACCTTTCTTCTTGTAGTCTGACTACTTCCCATCATTCGAGCTCTTTTTCGGACACTCGTTTGCATAATGACCCATCTCATTGCACTTGAAACATTTCAATAAACTGTAAATCAAATTTGGTCTTACCATTACCCTGACCTTTTCCAGTGGAATCATGAGCCTTGTGTCCCATCTTACAACATCGAAAGCACATTCTAGAATTCAAAATACATTCACCAGCATGCTTTTTACCACATTTATCACAAACTGCAAACTTATTTTTCTTACCATAAAACCTTTTTTAAGGATTCTTCCATTTCTCTTGCCACCTCGGTCTCTTATTCTATTGGTTGTCATAGAACACTTTCTCATCGAAAAACTCCATTTCCACCTTCTCATCACATGAAGCATGCTTTTCATAACTTTGAACTCACGAGAAGCTAATGTCGTCCGATATTTTGGAATTAATCCTGAGTAAATATGATTTATTTTACTATCAAGGCCTCTAATAAAATTTGGAGCATACCTTTCCAATCAAGTGAACTTTTCTTCATAAGAATCCACTGAGTCATCCTCTTGCCTCAATTTCAAGAATTATTTTTCCATCCTAAGTCGAACAGCCTTAGGAAAATATTTCTTAAGAAAAATACCTTTGAATTCATCCCAGTAAAGAGAATCAATCTCATCAGCGTCCCTAATATTTTTAACCATCGACCACCACTAATCAGCTTCACCCTCCAAACAGTAAACAACAATACTAACCTTTTGATTGGCTGAACACCCCATGACATTGAAAATCTTCACCAGTGCTTTAATCCACCCTTTAGCTAGCATAGGGTCAGATGATCCTCTGAATGATGGAGGATGTTGCCTCATGAAATGTTCCACCACTGACATGTTCCTATGTGGTTGATATGTCTGATCTCATGCATGGATACCACAACCATTTATCACTTGAGTCAACTACGCCATTAATGAAACAAACTGTTTAGTTCCAATTCTGACCATCTCAGGGTGCTAATTTGGAAGGTCATTTCCTTCTGTATGCCTTCCTAGCACTGCTTATTTGTGTCATCTACAGAAAACCATTCTGAACAAACATGTCGTAGATGAAGCAACAACGTAATATTCAAATGATATATCTTTTAAATTTGGCCATAATGTAAAAAATATATTTTTATATAATCATTTAATAGAATTATAACTCCTAAAGTTATCTAAACTGACCTCTAATACAAACTATAAGGCCCCAGCCTTAAACATTAGTTAATATTGTATTATTTTAAGAATTCACTTTGAGGATCTTTTCATGTTTAGAATTTTAGAGAATTATATCATAAATCACGCATTTCATTCCACATTTAAACAAGGTGGTTACATCAAAAAAAGTATTCATTTTTTCTCATCAAAGGAAACATATTTAAAATAAAATGTGGTTTATTTCTTGACACTTTCTCAACACTATCATCACATAATGTACCTTTCCCTTGACGTGTGAAAAACATTTAAAAAACATGGGATGAGCATAAAAATCTTAGTAAGGGATATAAAAATACAGAAAGAAAACATTATTCCATGTATACCTAAGAATCAATGAAATCATACTTTACTCATAAAACATAATCACATTAAAATACCCCATGAAATCATATGATTTATGAAAAACTCATATAAATCATAATACATAATGGTAACTTGAGGCATTCATAACATTCATATGTAGGGAGTAACCCTCATGGTTATGTTTGGAATACCAATCATAGTGTATTCCCTAAATCTCTTCGGATAAACCTTAGCGTTTAACTCCTTTGTGTTACCCAATGCATTAGAGAGCTATCTCGGGCTCACCTGCCCTTATTCTATCACAGAACCACCTGACTTCATAAACAATTCCCAAGAACCATAACATAATCATATCACATAAAACATGCATAAAGAAAACATAACATTTCCACATTTCAATCACAAGATATGAATACAACACATTGATATAATCAAAACATTATCAAAACCATTTTCAATACCAAAATAAAATAAAATTAAAACATGGTATTTATTTTTCATTTAAAAAATTTATGGCTTGTAGAGGAATCCGAAACTAAAATAATGGTCATGGCGGGGGAGAAGTCATTGTCGCCACATACGTAAGACAAAACATTACCTTTTGTCGTTTTGTAAAACACTTCGTGTAAAAAGATTTCTTTTGAATGAAATTAAAAGTCAAAAGGGTTTATTATACAAATAATAAAATAAGATCGTATATAAATTGAAGTATGCCTCAACGAAAGGAGATTGAGACGAAGTCCCTTACCTCAAGTCCGACTTGTTCTCGATCGTTGTTAATATTCCTAAATAATAAACATAGGTCAATTTATAATTTCATAAACAATTTCTTTAAAGTTTATTATTCAATTCATATCACATATTATCATGTTATAATAATTAGTTACTTATGTGAGTTCATATCATACGTTTCGTCGATGTTAGGTACATGAGTTAAAAATGAAATTGTTTGAAAAGAATTGCCCATGTAGTTATAAGTAAATCATCTCTAGAATGGAATTAACGATTTAAATATCATATATATATCCATTATATATTTATTTTATACTATTCCATAACATTGGTAGATAAAAAATGAAATGCACCGTTCATGGAGACGGTAGGCCGTACGTACGCATGAAAGCTACTTTCATTTTTTTGTCATATTAAAGGAATTAAAACTAAATGAGACATATATATATTATTATTCCAGAATAATATATATTTTACATAGGTAACATAAGTTCATAAATTAAATTCTTTATAAATTCCATGTTTGGCATGAACGAGTCACAGCACATGAGGGGGCGGTAGTCCACACTTCCTTAGATTAAATTATCGGAGTTCCACAACATGAAAAGAATAAAGATGTGATTTAAAAATAAAATTCAGAAGGATATGGAAAAATTAAATAACATATATATCACATATAAATACATTTACATCATAATGTCCACCATGAAAGGTGTTAAAAGAAGATTGAACAATCATCATTTCGTGAGGTTGTAATTCGCCACCCACAGAAACAGTATGTTCTTTAACCATTAGATGGAAGTGTTTGTAAGTGTATATAGAATCCTTATCATGAAAACATCCTAGTATATTGAGTATACTAGTGTTATTATGGGATCAAATAATAAAATGATAGTGGTGAGTGAATAAGTAAAATAATAGGAAGAAACTCGAGAGAAGACATAACCTCTAAATCGGGTAACTCTTTTTTATTTGCGTCAGAGGCTTCCTTGGAAAGAATTATGCCCAAAGTGTGGCTTCTAGGAGTAATAAAGGGATGTTTAGAGATAATATGAGTAGAGTTTGGTTGATCCAAGGTCTTGAGAGGTGTGGGTAAGGGGGTATAGGTGGGGGCCTTCTATAAGAGGGAGGAGGGTCGCTTTTGGAAAGTCTTGAAATGTTACTTTATTATAAAATGATTTTAGGATTTTAAAGGTCCCACAATGATATATTTTTAGGATAAGGTGATAAGGGTTCGAAATAATCCCATACTATAGGTTTTCAACAAGTTTAAGTCTTATATTTTACCTTATCTTTTCATTTTATTTAAATTGTTCATTAATGAGGTAATCAGTGCATCATCATGGAGTCATAAATAAATTTATTTATTTAATGTCTAAAAATTATAAACAAATAACATGATTTAGGAAATATTTTTAGCTTTACAATGATTTTTTATAGTCTAAGATATCATATATGTAAACAAAATTAATTTTTTTTACTTAGGATATACAAACCTTTTTTATATTTCTCCTCTTTTTAAAAATAATGTCATAAATGTCACTATCACACCCATGTGACTCCATGGGATCTCAAGTTCAGTAAAAATATTCACATGGTCTTCCATGACTAAAAAAGTGTATTTGGACACATTTTGGGGTCATTTTATATTATTATGATATTATTTTATTACCCTTAACTACCTGATTACTAATTAATCGCGATAATTAGAGATAATTACTATCATTACTATTCATTATGTCCAAAAAAAGGTATTAATTAAATAATTTGGACCTTATTATTCCCAATATGGAATTAATTTTATGAAATTCCAAACACATAAATTTCAGTAATTAATTTAAAAATAATTCCCGTTTTCAAAACAAATAGCGTGTTTTTAAGAAACAATATCTATCAAAATATTGACAATTGTTTATGTCCAATTTCAAAGTGAAAATAATTCTAATGACCACCATTGGATTAAATGGTAAAAATATATTCTAATTACACTTTAAATAAAATTAAAAATCTAATCTAATCATATAATTAAATTATATGAAAAAGCAGTTTTGAAGTAAAATGCAGTATTTTTCACTATTCATTAAAAAATGAACATTGTGAGAAAAATACCAAAAATTTATCGAATGAAAATTTCAATGTCCCAATTCTATAGAATAAATTTATTTTGACAAAGACAGCTCATAAAATTTTCAAAAGTTATATTTAAAAATGGTTTTCCCTCAAAAGGTGGTAAAATAATCTTTTAAAAATATTAGAGTATTCTATGCTTGAGATTGGATTTATTCTCATTTTAAGCCTCTAAACACTATATAATTCATAAATAGACATATATATATGAAAATAAATTATTCTTTACTGACTTGGGATGTTACAATAGGTGGTAAATAAAATCGAACGACGTCATTTTTTGAGGTGATCGTTCACCGTACACATAAATTGTAAGCTCATTACCCATTAGATGAAAATGTGTGTAAGTTTAGGTAAAACCCTTAATATAACAATATATTTTTATATAAAGGATATTTTTTTATATAATCATGGTATAAGATTATTTTATGTGGTGGAATATGGAAATAAAAATAAAGAGCTTGAGGAAGAATGTTGCCACTTTTGTTTTGGGTAACTCCTATTGGTTTTCACCAAAGGGCTTCCTTAGATTGATTTATACCAAAGGTGGGGATTATAAGATTAAGGGAGATATTTTTAAAAACTATTTTTTCATATCTTGGATGATCCAATGTTTCTTTATAGGTGTGAGGAAGTGGGATGGATGAGTGCCTTTTTATAGAGGAAGAGGAGTGGCACTCTTGTAAAATTCTGGAAAGAGAAATCAACTAATGTTTTTCCCATGTCAATTGGATCCTATAATGTTCCCAATTATTTAAAAAGAAGTATAGTGTTGAAATGTATCCATAAAATGGATTCTTGGATATTATTTATGTAATTTTGGCCATTAAGTTTAATATTTAGTCCCTTATTAAACATAATTTCACCTAAATAGTTGTAATTAATTTTGATTTCTTTCACTAATATTTTTTGTAAAAAAATAAGTTTAAATTATTATAAATTATAAAATATTATGATTAAAAATATGGAATCTATTTTTTCAAATTAAAAATAATTATGTTTTAGAATTTAAATTATATTTAATCCCACAGACTGGACGAAAATACGGCTTATTAAAGTTAAAATGTTCAAACGATTATAAGGTTTTATATCCAATTTCACTGTGAAATTGATTCAAATGACCTTAATTGGACAAATTAATAAATAATTGATCTAATTTTAATTTTGAATAAAATAAAATATCATTTAACCTTATAAATAAATTATATGAAAAATAATTTTTTAATTAAATTTCAGTATTTTTCACTATTCATATAAAAATGAAACCTCATAGAAAAATAAAAAAAATCATCCTAACATAATTTTAATGTTTATATTATAAATATTAATTTTATTTTGACATATATATTCTATAAATTTATAAAAATTTTATTTATAATAGGTTTTCCATTATAAGGCGGTAAAACAACCTTAATAATAATATAGGTTTTTATGTGTATAAGTGGGATTGTTCTTATCTTATGCCTATCAAATATATTAGGTGAATATAAAAAATATTTGATTGAATATTATATAAATTAAATTAATATCCCCAATTAATTGTAATTAATTTAATTAATTAGGATAAAATATCTTTGGGAGGATAAAAATACTTATCTATAAAAAATATTCTTTTTATATTCAATTGGTTCTTAAATTTGTTTCTAATTAATTTGTAACAAATGAATTAATTTTATATTTTTTCAAACCATATATTTTCATATTTTATTTAATCCTATTCATAACTACAAATTTAACAACTATGTTTATTATATTTAATAATAATATTTTACTAATATATTTCTTTTGTAAAACTCATCTTTTCTTGTAAGGAAAGTCATTGAAGAAAGTCTTTGTTTCATGTAAGGCGATCTAACCTATTATGTGTGCATTAAAATATATGTCATGTATTTCCAAATATTAATTATACATTAAATAATGAATATATTATATTCCCATATGTTCTCAGTGTTCTGTGTCATACACCCTATTGAATATAATGCACCTATATTAGAATTTTTGTGCATTACAATGGAAACACTAATAAATTACCAATTAATTCTTTACAATATTGAGACATTAAATTCTAACAATATTCTTTAGATATATGGCCTTTAATTTTCCCTAAAATTTGGAAGAATACTTAATCTTTTTTAACCATATTATCAATCATATATCATGGTTAAATATAAATTTCTAGATAATGACACATGACACAACACTATAAGTCATGGAATGATATTTTTTTAGAATTGAATCTTCATAATAATTTCATTTTGAATCACCAATAAAAATTTAGCATATTTTTCTTTAATATCAATATGAAAATTTTCCATTATCCAAAAAATATTTCATATATGATCTACAAATATTTGAATTCACCCATGGGATGACTCTTCCACACTATACATCGATGCCAAATGAATGTTGTTTAATTTTTAAAATGACCCTTAAATGGTCTCATATTACACTTATGAAAACTATGTGACCTTTATTAAATTACCCATGACACTTATAATATTTTCAATTACTCTTATTATTTTTATAATAAACCATAAAAATTTTAAAATCGTAAAGTAAAGGACCCTTAAAGTATCATTTTTCTCACATTGTATATTTCTATAGCCCTGGTGATCCCTACGTGTCTCATAAATGACTCTTACAAAATAATCCAGTGAATTTATTGAAAAGGGGTATTTTATTTCAACATCATATATAGGACAAATGGGTGTTTCATTTAATTTTTTAAATTAAACTTGAGGATGGTCCTTAGAGAAGAAATATTAATGTCAATATGTATCATGTGAGGATAAGAATCAAGTCACACATCATTCTTGAAGGGTAAAATATGTATATAAGACACTTGAATAGGGGTGTGTTAATTTATATCCTTGATAATATGTATATAATTCCCTTATAACAATTATAAAAATCCAAATATTCTATAGGGGAATGGTGTTATAATGTTTAATCCCTTCTAAGTTGTTTAAAGTTCTATAGAGTGAACTAAATCATTCCCCATCTTTAATAATTTTACTTTTCTAAAATGTTTAAGTGGTGAAATTGACCAAGGTCTCTAAGATCATGTGAGTCATAATCAGTGTATGAAACAAGAGGAAATTATAGGATTACTTGTACTATACTATATCACATTCCAAAGGTATTCAATAAACATACCATAGGATTTAGCATTCTTGGTTTGAAATTTGTTATAAATTTTAAAATTATTTAACTAGTATGTTAGTGCTAAGTAGTTTAAGGTTTTATAACTTAGACTAACACCATGTAGTACAACATCATGTGTTAGGGATGTTTACTATTCATTTTAATTTCTTACAATGAGGAAAATGTGACTTTTAGTTTAATATCATGTGATAATGATAGCATATTGTAGTTTAATATCACATGATTAGGATGTTGTTTTGTACAGTTTAAAGACTTGAATCTAGGACTATGGATGTATTCCTCTTTAATATGTCAAACCAGGACCCTAACTATGTAGTTCAATATCATGCAGTGAGGATGGTATGATATGTGTTTAAATTTAGATAGTTAGGAAATTGTCATGCAGTTTTACATTATGTGACTAAAATGATTTCCATGTAATTTAACATTACATAGTTATGATATGTATAAACTGATGTCAAATTATGAAAATTAATTCTAAATAATACTTTTATTCATAGCTGACATTATTCAGTATCTATACATTGTGACTAAGGAATAATAAAAATTTTAATTGTCTATATGTATGACATAACATCCTTTGAACTTTTGCTTGGGCTTTGGATACCTCTTCATTTGTATCATTGGAGTGTTTTAAGAACCTAGACTAGAATTACCTTGAATAAATAAGAGAGGTGAAGTGTCTTGTTAAAAGATCATGTAACTCAATTTTGATGGATTTCAATGTTGTAAAATGTGTAAAAAAATTTAATTGAGTTATTCCAAGTCATACATCCCCTTATAATATTTTTCACCACTAAACTCTTTATTATATACGGCGATGTGAAGTAATGGAAACTAGAATTCGATGGGTATCTCTACCTCTTACCACATATAGTAAAATATGGGGCCACATGGATGGAAATGGTGTGATAATCCCAAAAATCATGTCAATGTTTTGTAAGACCAATATTATTTCCTTTTTCTACCATCCTCTAGATTATGTTTGATAGATTCTTGTTAAAATCATCTATTTGTCCATTTTCCAATATATTTTAGAGGAATTAGTGGTTAGAATGAATACCATATAACTGAAATAATATTTTCAACCTGAAAGATAAAACATTGGTATGATTTTCTATCAAGACTGTATGAGGGAATAAAAACCTAGTAATGATATTAAAAATCACAATGTTTTTGATAGACTTCATTCTGACTACTTTGATGGATTTTTCCTCATCTCATTTGAAGAAGTAAGGATGTACTCGAACATCTTGAGTGATTCCAGGGGATATGTCTCCATTATATCTATTCCCCCATAGGAAAAGTAACCAAGAATATTTTTTGGTACAAAATAATTTAAAGGGTTAATTGATGAAATTGGCATGTATATAGAATGAATTTCATTGTCTCATGAATCTTGACCATTCTTATGTCATCAATGAAAATAAGTATCAAAGATACTTGATAATATAGGAGTTATTTGTTCCTAATTTGTAACCATTTTATGTTACTATATAGAATTCCTTCATAATAGTGAAACTCTCTCCTCTATCAATTAATCTAAGGAGGAATCCATCAAAACCTCATTTATAAAGGAATTTTTGAGATTTTTTTTATCTTAAATGGTAATCTTTACAACCCGCCATCGAATGCACTCCTCTCTGGTTTAATATAATAGAATAATTCTACTTTGGAGATAGTATATCATTTGGGAAATCCATCTAGTGACAACATCATTTTGTAAGGATACCTAATGGGCTTGTTTATGAAGGGTTTCAATCATATTGATCACTTCTATGTCACTACCAAAGAATGGGAACACCACCCTACATTGTACAATTCTTATAACTATCTCATCTCAGTATTGAACTACTAAAACTATGGTGGAATTAGAAAATGCATCTACGTGATCATTTAATTAATGTGATACATGAAATAGTGTAGTATTTGAATGGAATTCTATCATTAACCTTCATATGTAATCGATTAGGGTAATATATTTATTTTTATTAATATAATATTCACCATTAATTTTATTTATTCCAAACTCTCAGACTCTTTTTATATTTAGTCGGGAAACATGTATCTCCAAATAAAACTCTAATACTACAATGTGAGTTTGGTATTTTTTTCATTTTTTGTGAATCCTTTTATCAATACTAAAGAATAAATAAAAATTAACTTTTCCATATAGATTAGAATAATTCTAAATATGACACTATTAATATTTTCAAATTCTATCCTTATTCCTATTGGAATCTTGAAAGCATCATCTAAATACATCTCCCATGTCTAAGGATTTTAAATAATATAGAATACTACATTATCAGGAAATTTAAAATTTAGTAGTGTGACTTCGAAGGTGGGGTGTTTTATAAGAAAATATTGAAATTTTTTCCATTTGTCTACTTTATTTATTATGAAATGAATATCAAATTGTTATAGGATAACCACCCACTATGCCAAATATCATGTAAACATTAGAAAATTATGTATGTATTTGAGTGAGTCAATATGAGAGACTAAATAGTCACTTGTGATGCTACATGTAATGTATCTACTTTTGATCTATGAAGATCCATGCAAGTTATTTATTCTAAATGTATGAATATCATGTCTTAGTATATAGAATGGTTTTTCAAAGATTTTTGAGATGATTTTATTTTCCTTCTTCATTCTTTTTTCTGAAAAAGGCACCAAGTGGTCAACCTATTATTTCCATGTATAGAATGACTGTCTTTTCTTTCACTGGTGGAATCAATACTAGGGGGATCGAGAGGTGTTTATTTATTTTTTCAAAAGATTCTTGATAATATTCATCCCAATTATAAGTGAATACCTTATTATTGATCTTGATGAATTGTAGGAACTTCCCTATAAGGTTCTCTATGAAGCTTATGATGCAAGTGAGAAGTCCATGAATTACTCACAACTCATTGAGATTTAGAGGTTGTGGAATACTATGTATTTCCTTGTTATTCTTAGGTTCGACCTCAATTCCCCAATGGCATGACACAAAACTAAAAGTAATAATAATAAAACCCCAAATGTTCATGTTGATAAGTCCCTTTTCAATTTGTGTGGTCACAGTTTGTAGAAAATTGTTTTATGGTCAGAAAGAGGATCACAACACTGCTAAGATGTGACTACCAGATCATCTATATAGCACTCCATAGTCTTATCTATAAAAGGATATATGAAATGGTTCAAGGAAAACTGATATGTGGTGCCAATATTTTCAAGATAAATGAAATTACTTGATATTAATTCATTCCATGGGGTGCCCAAAAAAATATGGCCTCCCCATTTTTAATATTCCTTGCAATTTATTTATAACTATAACATATTTCCATGTAGGAGAGGTCTTGGATGTTAGATATTGCATTGATAAAAAATTCTATAGTTGGAACTCAAAATTCACAATTTTGTAAATGTTTCTTGAGATTCCTTAAATTATTGTAAACTAAGATATTCTTATTCTTATTTTCAATAAAGATGATGTTAAAAAACTATTTAATGTATTGATCCTCCCAAATGAAGTTTTCTCTGATGAGCTTATCAATATCAACTACCACTTTGGAAGCATGATATATATGAATTATCTTGGATTCCTTATTGTATCCATGTTGATCCTTAGTAAGACCCAAATGTTGGGTGGCCATATTTGGATCATGTTTATAAATTTCTATAAAATTCCATCTAAAGACATCTTGAAACTAATTTAATAAATATTTTTATGTATCATATTTTTTGGTATACATAGAGACACTAACTATGATTAGACACAAGTATTCCTTTTTACGTATATTCACCTATTTTAGTACATTGATGTTGGTAGAAACACTTTCTTTAAATAATGGTGGACCATATCTAAGATATCTCTCTTCTTCTCTCTCTTCTTCCATTTCCTTGATTTCAGTGGAAGTGGTTGATGAATGGGAATTATTTGAATTAGAATATGGTGTGGGTTAATTGTTACATTCAAGGAATGATAAGGAAGTTTCACTAGAAATTGGGGATTCTAATTCATTGGAATTATGAATGGGATCATTTGGGATATTCTCTCCTTATTCAACACTATCATGAGGGGCATAGGAAGTGCTAGAAACATTCGATTTGGGGGATAACAAAAGGGAATGTTCACTTTTTGGATGATGTGAGATAATTTTCTGATCATTTAGGCAATGAAAGGATCACTTTAAATGGTAGAGATAATGTAAGAAAATTCTCATCTAGGGAATTATCATCACAATTGGGATCACACCCTTCCACCGCACAATTGTATTCAATAAATGTGACTCGTATTAGGAAGATATAGAAAAATGCTTCCAAACCTCGTGCCTTCATTCTTCTCAGGGAATTCATATTCGCTTGGTTAGAGAGTTTTGGTTTCATTGATTGGGGTTAGAGATCAGTCAGTTCATCCTTCTAATAAAGTCTCCAAGGGAAAATATTATTCATCATTGGAGGTATGGAATTATTTCTCTCAGTTGGAGGTGGTGATTCTGGGGGAACATTAACCCAACTATCATATGAAAAAAAATTATCAAATACTTTTCCTTATTAGGTGGGGTTTGTATGGCCTAATTACCCCCCCCCCCAATATTTTTATTCATTTCATTGATTTTATGGATCATAAGTACATATTCTTCACTAAGATCTTGTAATGGGTTGATATGGTCTATTTCCAAACCTTTAGGGTATGTAGATTGGATAAATCACTTTTCATTGGATTTTTTCCTCCCTTCAGTAGAATCATATATCTATGTATTTAATGGGAATCAAAAGGGCCACTATCACCATGCTGAACTCTATCCTGCCCATCAAGAGAATACTTAAGAAAATAGTGGTGTGTTAAATGTATTGTTTTATGGGAATACATCCATGGACTTCCTAATAAAACATTGAACCATTTTTATTGGTAAAAATTTAAATATATAATTACATACAAGGTATCAAAATTGGACTTTGATATTATTTCATCTTGAAGGTTTTTTATCCCTATTATTGTACCCTAGGATTTCCTGAGTAGAGGGAGATGAATCAGATTCAATATAACCAAATCATAAGAGGATACATAGTGGAATTACATTTATTCTAGAACTATTATCAATAAGGTATCTTTGATTTTTAGGGTTATCTATATTTCCATATATATACAAGAGACTGATATTTCCTTGTATAGTGGCCTCTATATCATTATATATGAATGAGATGACTTCTTGACACTCAATTGGGTCAGTCTTTATGCAATATATTTAAGTAGAGATGACCTTAGATTGAAATTCTTAAGGTATTAGGAGAGATACATCAAGTGTTTCCTAAATCTCCTTTAAATGATGGATGGAATAAAGAATTAAAAAGTTTTCTATAAAAATAACTAAATATTTCAAGATTTCATGATTCTAAGAAAAGTATTTCACTTCCCTGCATAATAATTCTATAGGGTTTGTGTATTTAATATTGATACTATTTTTACAGATTGATGATATCCCTTATTCCAACATGATGATATCTTTTTTATTTGTGAATTGTTTTTAAATGACTTTCCCATATTTTATTTTTTACAAGAAAAATATATATTCACCAATTAGTACCATAAAATAAATAATATTGAACTAACCTTGGATGATTCAGGAGAAGATTGGTGATCTTTTTATGCTCTCTGATGTACATTCCCTCAAGTCTCAATATCATATATATCTTTAGATGATAGATGGACTAGATTTTTGGATTCTTATCATGATCCTTATTGACCTCATATTCCTTAACCCCATAATATTATGTGGATTTGTTCTAAATATCACTAATTTTTGTTAGGTATTTCACATTAATATATTGGTTCTTAATTGGATAATGGATCTACTAACTTTCTAACATTGATGGTGGGGAAAGGTGGTTCCTATCCTCTTAAAAATGTTATGAAATCTATAAGAGACTGAACTAATTTAGGAATATATATAATTTCCTCTTCTTGATTATTATTTTTGTTACACTGATTGCATAGGTTCATAGTAGATTGTCCCTTGGAGTTTTGTTTTTATAAATAATTTGACTTAGTCCGCACAAATGGAGTTAGAGTCACAACTAGTTGGTTTAACTATTAATTGAGGATAACATGATCTCAATTGAACATATTTTTTGTCATCCAATAATCAAATTTATTTTTTTTTTCTTTATTGGGGCATAATAATTTTCTATATTCAATTCGGTGGGATTAAAAAACATAAGAAACTTGTTTTGGAAGCTTTCCCAACATGATTGTCCTATAATATACTATCTTTTAGAGGATGTCATTGATATAAAATCACTCCCAGATTGTGTGTCTCATCATCTAGTGTAATGGATAGTAATTAGGGTGGTTTTTGAGGCCGAAATGATTAGTATTTCAAGTATATATAATCTTTATAAAATTATTGTCTATAGGTGTGATCAAATACCCAATAGCATAATCATTTCATAAATAATAAAAATATATTCTCTTAACTTCAAAAGGTGTGTGAATATACTCTTTTCTCCCTTACTAAATAAGTTACTACTGTTTTTTCATTAAATAGAATGTACAATGTGTTATTTTATAGGTTTGGGTTCTAGAGATGTAACACCGCAAGATTTCATGATACATTTCTTCTTAAATAAATTCAACAGCTTGTGTTGTACGCAACACTGAGTTCAAGAGGACTATAATATATTAGATTTGTCGTTTAAAAAAGTAATTATGAATATTATTAATCACATTATGAAATTTATATTTTTCAAAATAGACATCATTTTTTATTTAAGAATATCAAAATTATCTTTGGGTGAATTTTTGGTATTTTCTGAAAAGTTTCATTTTTATGAATAGTGAAAAATAATGCATTGTTGTTAAAACCGACTTTTTCATTTCAATAATTATTTTACATTAAATGGTTTAAAAGTACCAATAGATAAATAATACATATATTAATCTAATTCAGTTCATTTCAGTAATTTTTATAATAGAATTATGTATTAAAAGTTATTGAACATTTGAACATCTCTTTTACCCACCTTCTACAACATTTGTGGAATTAGCATTAAATGTAATTTTACTGTGTCTGTTAATGGAGTTTCGAAAAACAGACATACATATTTTTAATTAGTATGAATTTTTTTTTCTAATAGGATCAATAAAAATTTTGGGTGAATATTAACATTAGTAAATTTTTATTTATTTACCACTGTTAAGGGTAGATTAAATAATTTAAAGTAAAAATAATATTATACTTTTTAAATTTTACCCTAAAACTTGTCCTGATTTTATTGGATAAGTGTTTATTGACCAAAATAAACCTTGGTTATAAATTATGATCTTTTTTATCAACTTTTTAATGAATAATACATTTATTATATTTCATTTAATGTTAATTTAAAAATGTCATGCTCAAACTTATAATAACTAAATGATTTTTAATATGGGTTTATAGAGAAAAGTAATTAGACAATAAATATTCATTAGAAAAATAAAATGTTTATCTACATCATGATAATTTATTTATAATTATTATATATTATATAACTTAAATTAATTATGATACAATGATGATGTAGTAATTGATTTATTAAAAGAAGAATAAAATAAATGATATGAATAATATTAAAATAAATATCATTTGAAATATTTCATTCCACACATGATTTTTTTGGAATAAATTTACGTATTATGGATTATATAATGTATTTTTTAATAGTAATCAAGTTTTAATGATTTTATAAAAACTCAAATAATAAATAGTGTCAAAATTAACATAAATGATATTTTAAAATGAATAATATTTTATTAAAGGATAAAAAATTAATAAAAATATATATTTCATAAAACTAACTAGTATAATGTCAATTATATCATAAATGGTCCAATTTTTATTCTTTTTTCATTTTATTATAAATATATTAACTCTATAGATTAAAATTCCAAGTTGTCCGTGTAATAGTTAAAGGGGGTAAATAATGGTTAAAAAAGGATAAGTATCAAAAATATAATAATAACATTCAAAATATTATTCGATAAATAATATTCCACCCTTATGAAATTAATATAGATTTTTAATCATTTAATGGACACTTTCCCATGAAATTGACATATATATTTAAAAAAATTAAAGAATGTGACAAAATATCACACTCATTTCTTATAAGTTTAATAATTTAATATGGATATATCCAGAAGCTAATGTAGCCAATAAATATTATTTGTAAATATAATATAATTTTATATATAATAGCTATTTATTTATAATTTTTTTTGGATTATATAATTACCATAAATAATGACATAATAGTGAAGAAGTGATTGTTTTATTAATAGAAATATCAAATAAATGATATTAGAAATATTAAAAGAAAAATAATTGGACATATTTTAGGTGATCCATGAATTTTATAGATTACCATGGCATTTTATAAGTGTATTAAATGGTTTTTATAGAATTTATCTTTTTATTTGGATTTTATTTAAAGTAAAAGTAATGAATAGTGTCAAAATTGATACTATTGATATTTTATAAAACTAATAATTTATTAAATTATTTAAAAATCATAAAACAAATTAAAAATAAAAAATGATTATTATATGTTCTATAAGTTCCTAAAATTTCTATATATGGACAATTTACAATATATAAGTAAAATTTTATAACCTTGTAATATTTAAAATATTATTACCATAATTAAAATTAAATAGATAAATTAAGGGTTAAAGAAAAAAAGATAAGGTTAATTTTTTTCTTTAAACATGTGTAAAATTTATTGATTCAGAGGATTTAGTCACATACTCATATTATATTTTAAATAACTCACATTGGAGCTATTTTAAATCGAAAATAAATTTATATTAAATTAATATTTTTGGTGTTTCTTAATGTGCCCCTCCCCTCTCTTATAAAAGGGAACCTTTCCTTATCTTTTACTAACATCTCTAAAACACTTTTTCTCAGACCAACCATTATCATATTCCCTTAAAAATTCACCCAATTAATTATTGAGGCCATACTTTGGGCATAAATCCAACCTAATGATTCCTTTTGTGAAAATCAAAATGAGAGAATCAAAGAAGTGGTAATTGTTTACCAACTCTTTCAAAGTTATTTTCTTCTTATACTTTCTTTTACTAAGTTGTTTCCATAATAAAGTAATAAATACAACATATAATATATTCATATATGTTTTTATGATTAGGTGAAAACCATATTTCTCATTTTACTCATCCTATGAAAAACAATATCACCATGTGTGCGTACGTACTGTTTACTGTCTCCATGATTCAATGAGATTCATCCTCCACTACAACAATTTATGAATATTTATGAAAAGGTATATAGTGAATAGGTATGAAATTTATCACATAGTAATTGTATTTTAACAATATATATATGTCATTTACTTTCTCCCATTCAATATGATAACAAAATGAAAACATAGTTGATGTGTATGAACGGTTTATCATCTCCATGAACGGTATATTCCATTCAATATATTTTATATATTTATATATTTATATATTTATATACTGAATATATATGATATATAAATAATTTTTTACATTATTTAAGTAATTAAATTATTATCTATGTAATATGATCAAGAATAACGAGTCAAAACACATACAATAAACAAATCGATTATTACCCGAAATATTGATTTAAATTGGATATTATAAATAAACTGATAATATAATGTCATGAATGAATAATATATGATATAATAAATAGTATTATGATTATTTTAAAAGTCAATAATATGTTTAAAATCATTATATATGAGTTTCGTACACATACGGAGAGTATCAGACCTAAGGTAAGGGAATTTCGTCTCACTTTTAATTTTCATGATATATAAGCCAGGTTCACCACCTATTTATTATGTGTTGTGTATGTACTTCCCCTTTTATGTTTTATATCATGAATAAATTTATATTCATGGTATTTAAAGTTTCATTTTAATATATTGGGTTTATTATTTAAATTTTCAAAGTGGTTTGGGATGCTTTGAATGTTTAAAGAATTTATCCTTTTACTATTTCAATATTATTTATTTTGGAATTAATAATTATATATATATATATATGAAGGATTATATAGAAAGTTTTATATGTGTTTTTTATTTCATTCAAAAAAATTTAATGGAAAATATTTTAGGTTTTATCTATGGGCCTTTTTAATTGAAACATTATTTTAAATGATTTATAGATTTATTATTCTAAATCATTCTAATTAATGTCCATGCTTTCAAAATGGTTTTAAAAATTTATTTATTTGGATATGAATGTTTTAAAATGTTAATTCCTTTAAAAAGAATAAAATTGGTATGGTAAACTTTGATTCAAAAATCTCTTTTCGAATTTATTCTTTTATAAGTATGTGTCTTTTTAATATATTATTCTATTGAAAAAGAGAAATATGTATCAAGATATTTTTATTGATTTTAATAGAGTATTTTAATCTATGTCAACATACTATGTTGAATATTATTCTTAATTGAGGTTGATCTCTTATGATTTCATTTACCATATTGTATTGAATAGTTTATGATCAGTTTGATTATGGATGTGCTATTTAGATACTATTTTTTGTTTATGTTTAAATTATTCACATTTCATATAATAGTTTTTAATATGAATGATTATATTTTTTATATTTCAAAATTTTTATATAATAAATTTATTTAACTTAGTAAGAGACTGTCGGTTCCCTATATAGCCTCCCGATACATCGGTAGGTCTCATGAGACAAACTAGTTTGGGTTTTTACCCATTTATGTATGGTATTCTCAGGAAGCCTTAATAATGAAGTTATGATGTCCGGAATTATGCATTCCCACATTAAGAGATTATTTATTTATATTACTATTGAGTCAATAAGGTTTTCCTTATGAATTATCCATTCCTCTCTTCAAGGGGGAGATTGTTGAGTCATTAAGGTTTTCTTATGACTTTATCATTTCTTATTGTTTTGAAAATCACAAACACTTTATCTTAAGGAAAAAATCTTTTTACCCTATGTTTTACTTCTATAACGAAAAATTCCCTTCCCCAATAAAATTTATCTTTACCATGTTTTCATCAGTCATATCACATTTTCACTAAGTGTAAAATTCGGATTGAAACCAAAAAAACTCAGAATCCTATAAGTACCTTGATATGAAGCATTCTATTTTAGGATCTGAATTCTCGGGATTCAGGTTACGAACTCTTCTGAGTTCTGACTCCGAATTCTGAATCAGAATTCTGGTTATGAACTTCACTAAGATCTGACTTCGAATTCTAAATCAGAATTCTAGTTACGAACTTCACTGAGATCTAACTCCAAATTCTGAATCAGAATTTTGGTTACGAACTACACTGAGATCTAACTCTGAATTCTGAATACGAATTCCGAATACGAACTTCTCTAAGTTCTCACTCCGAATTTCTCTAAATTCAGACTCCGAACTCTTTTGAGTTCTGACTCTGAATTCTCATGAAATTTGACTCAGAACTTTGTAAGTTCAGGTTCTGAATTCTCGTGAATCCTGATTCTGAATTTCCTTGAAATTCAGACTCCGAAATTATATACAATTCAGATTCCGAATTCCTATAAAATAGAATCTGAATATCCTTGTAATATAGACTCCGAATTCATTTTTGGTTAGACTCTGAACTTTGACATTCTTACACTCCGCATATTGAATTTTAGTTATGTAACCATATTTGGCATACACTTGTTTTATTATAAAATTATGTTGTTCTTTCAGTTACTCACTAACCGTTATTTGGGTGACATGTGTACAGGTCCCTCTGAAATTCAAGGAAAAATATGACCATTGGAGGAGGGAGCCAACCGTTGAAGTTGTGCCTATAAATAGGGACTCATTTGAAAGAGCTCAATACTCTTTGATGACTCTAGAGACCACATGCTGTTGAATTGATTTCTAGGGAGAGACTTTCATTGCTTTGTGTATACTGAAGTACTTGTTCATGTTTTCTTTGTGCGACTTCGAATGTTGTTGAGTACATTCGAGGGATTTCGAGGATATGAAGATATAGGTGCCGACTACCTTGAAGTTGAGGGCTTCCTTGCTGAGGAAGACAGAGGTTCCAAATACCTTGAAGTTGAGGGCTTGCGACGACAGCAAGACAGACTCCAATATTCATATCAAGGGCTTACCCTGGTATGGGTAAGACATACTTTCTTGAAAATATAAATCAAGGGACCTTTATCCAAGGTTGTTGGATACACTTCTATTTGAGTTAAAATACATACTAATGTTACTTGTTTTGTTACAAGTTTTCTGTTGCATTTGTATTGTTGAGGAATGTATAACTATATTATACTTCCTTATATTTGTACTATGATTTAGTTAGATTCTATACACTTTAAGGTAGAATCTTTATCTTTGTAAACTTTCATTATGTTTCATTTTTGGAATCACTTTTCCAGAATTTCTTTCTCGGAATTATATTTCCTTATTCAAGCAAGTTTGTAGAACTAGAGGTTTTGTGAATTATCTTGTTTAACCTTGTTAAACACAACCATATTTAAAAGCTCCAAAGGTTTTTTTAAATGTATACAACTCACCCCCCCCCCCCCCCCTCTTGTATTTTTATCATCTCATTACATATTTGATCCTACATTTTGTATTATAGAGTATATCATACTCAGACATACCATCTAACAATTACATGTGATTATTCTACTAGTATAATATCCATGTTAATGATTAACTGGAATTATTTGATTTATTATTGATATATTATGCTGAAGATACTGTTTAAAAGGCTTTTGTTTCAATTTAATACATTTACTTAAAAGTTTATGCTTATTTATAAAATATTCTGTTGTATTTTTTATCCTTACTGAGCATCTGAGCTCACCCCTTTATTATGTTTTATTTTCCCTGGATTCCAAGAATTGTTTTATGATTAATATGAATGGTTAACTGAGGAGAATAATTTCATTCTAAAAGGATTATATATTTTTTATTTTATGTTTTGAATTCTAATGTAAAGTTCATGTATTAAATAAATTTTCCAAGACTACTAAAATGATCAGTCCTTCAGGATTTTATTCCTTATCATCATTCCAATGTAATAAAATAATGCACCGACTATGGGCTTCTAGGGTTAGGGCATTATATTTGGTATAAAAGGAAGTTTATAAACAACCTTATAAATTAGATTTAGAAATCAGATATTAGAAAACATAATCCTATGAATAAATTTGAGGATAAGTCTATGTATAGGATATCATCCATCAGATTTGGTAATGGATAACCTAGATTAATCCTATAGAATTTTGTATTGAGAAGAAGATTATATCATTTAGAGATCTTATAAATGATTCTTCATAACTATATAACTATGAATATATTTTCTGAGACTGTGATTTGGGTTTTGGTCAATGGTTAGAGTCAACATGGTTATACAATAAATGGTTATATTGATGATGATAGAGAGACTACAAAACGAAAATGAAACGAATGTGGTATTAAGTAATAAGATGATGAGGAGTAGTTTATGGTTTAAGAATGAATCACAATGATGAAATTTCATGTGTATTTGGATTAAAGAACTATTTCATAAATGGTTCTTTGGTTATAAGAACCATGAGATATATAACAATTATACAAGAGTACATATATATCTAGTATTTAGAAGCATGAATTATTTCATTAATTTGTTTAAGGTCATAATGTTATTTCTCAATAAGAGATACATTATGTTGTTTGTTTAATCTGATGATACGATTCATTTTAGAAGTTTATAGACTTTTTTGACTATTAATTTGGACAGACGTGTTTTGTAAAATTATTATGGTTAGAATGGAGTAAGTTGAAAATTGGATATTATTTTTTGAGGATAAATTATGATTTATTGGATACTTTGGACTAACCTACTTGGTTTAAGTGAAAATTTAGAGGGTGAATGAAATAATTACGGGCCTTATGATTTATCAAAAGTGCTTCAGGCGTGAAAAAAATGATTTTGAACTTTTATTTTCCGGAGTAAGTGGTGAAGTAAAAAATAGATCAAAGCACAACCAAAGGATGAGATTTTGAATATGTCATGGAAATAAATAAATTATGTTCTAATATAAATAGTAAAATAATTCTTTAACTCTAGGGAAAGGTTCCTGAAACCAAAAATGATATCCTATTACTTTTTCCGATGAATCAAATGGTCCCTTAGATCATCGTAGATTTATAGATTTGTGATTGTTAACTTTCTCCTAACCTTGTTCTCTATCACTCTCCATGATAAATTAATAGTTAGAATTTTCTTTCATTTCCATGTTTTCATACATAGAACCCTTGTATGTGTTATATCTAGTAACCTTTATACTTCCCTTTATTTATTTTAAATTATAACTTTTATCTACCATTATTTCGATGTGGGCTTTCAATAAAGGTATTTTGTATAGTCAAAAATTAGATACCAAACTCAAATTTGAAAATTAAAAGGAATAAATATATTGAAGGTGGGTAGAATGTAACACCCCGTGACTTCATGGAACCTTTCTTCTTAAATAAATTCAATAGATTACATTATACGCAACACTGAGTTCGAGCACACTATGATATATTCAATTAGTCATTTGAAAAAAAAAGTAATGAATATTATTAATCACACTATGAAATTTAAATTCTTCAAAATAGAATTTATTTTTTATTTAAAAATATCAAATTTATCTTAGGGTTAAGTTTTGGTATTTTCTGAAAAGTTTCATTATTTTGTTGAATAGTGAAAATACGGCATTGTTGTTAAAAAACCGGCTTTTCATTTAAATAATTGTTTTACTTTAAATTAATCTTAACAAGAAAATAGATAAATAATACATATATTAATACAATTAAGTTAATTCAAAATATTTTTATAATGCAATTAGATATAAAAAGTCCTTGAAATTTTGAACATCTCTTTTACCAGCCTTCCTGTCACATTTCAGGATAAGCATTAAATGCAATTATACCACTTCTATGAATGCAATTTAGAAAAATATATTCACATGGTTTTAATTTTTATGAAATTTTTGATATAATAGGATCAAAGTATTTTTTTAAAATAGTAACTTTAGTAAATTTTTATTTATTTACCACGTTTAAGGTTACATTAGGTAATTAAAGGTAAAAATAAAATTATAATACATAAAAATTACCCAAATAATTATCCTAATTTCATAGGATAAGTGTGTTTAGACCAAAATAAAACCTATATTAAAATTATTATCTTTTTAATCCACATAGGTAATAATAAGACCTTTGTTATATTTTATTTACAAATAAGTTAGAAATGTCATACATAAAATTTTAATAAATAAATCATTTTTAATATAGGGTTATACATAAGATAAATTTGAATATAAATATTAATTATAAATATAAGATTTCTATCTAAATCATGATAATTTATTTATAATTTTTATATGTTAAATATTTATATTTAATTATGATACAATGATGATGCAGTAATTGATTTATTTAAGGAAGAATCAAATAAATGATATGAATAATATTAAAATAAAAATTGCATGAAATATTTTATGCCATCCCATATTGTTTTAGATGACATTGATTTAATAGATATGATTTAATTTATTTTTTAAAAAGGAATCAAATTTTTATGAATTTATAAAAAAGTAAAATAATAAATAGTGTCAAAATTGACATAAATGGTATTTTAAAATAAGTAAACTTTTATTAAAGGACATAAAATTCATAAAAATATATATTTTTTCCAAATAACTAGGATAATTATGAATATGTCATAAATGATACAATTGGTATTCATTAAGAATTTTATTATAACTATATTAACCATATACATTAAAAAGCCATGTTGTCACAGTAATAGTTAAAGCGGTTAAATAATGGTTAAAACAAAAATATAAATATCAAAATAATAATAATATTTTTAAAATAATTATTGGATGAATAATATTCCACAATTATCACATTATTATAATTTTGGAATCATTTAATGGACACATATACATGAAAATTACATAGATATTATAAAAAATAAAGAATGTGACAAATTTTTACTCTCATTTCTTATAGGTATACTAATTTTAATTTGTGGATAAACTAGAGATAACTCTGATCATAAATAGTATTTGAAAATACAATATAATTTTATACATATTACTAATTTATTTATTAGTTTTAGTGACAACATAATTAAAATAAATAATGACACAATGGTGACGAAGTAATTATTTTATTAACAGAAATATCAAATAAATGATTTTAAAAATACTAAAAGAAATATAATTTGACTTAATTGAATATATAATTAAGGGATAAATCCAAAGGAAAAGATTAATTTTATGCCCCAAACATGTCTAAAATTCATTTTTGAGAGTATTTAGACCAATCCTCGTATTATATTTTATATAACCCACTTTAGATCTATTTAAAATAAAAAATTAATTTATATTAAATTAATAGTTTTAGAGTTTCCAAGAGTTCTCCTCCTATCTCATATAAAAGGGAACATCTCCTTCTCTTTTATTCACATATCTAAAACACTTTTCTCATCCAAAACATATCCATTTATACTTAAAACGTCCCCCATTTCATCATAGAGTCCATAAATGGGTATAAATACAACCTATGGACTCCTTTTGTTCAAATCAAAAGGAGGCACTAAAAAAGTGGTAATTTTTTTACTGACCCTTTCAAAGTTATTTTATTATTATACATCCTTTTCCTATGTTGTTTCAATAATAAAGTAATAACTACATCAAATAATATATAATGAGATTTTTTTATGATTATGGTATAAATATATTCCTCATATTACCCATCCTATAAAAACAATATCATCATGTGTGCATACGTACAGCTTATCGTCTCCATAACTCAATGGGATTCATCCACTACTAAAACCATTTAAGAATGATTATGAAAATTTATATAATGAAAAATTATAAAATATATGACATAATAATTCTGTTTGATAATATATATATATATACATGTATATGTCATTTACTTTCTTCCATTTAATATGATAAGAAAATGGAAATAGTGTTCATGAGTATGTATGACCTCCTGTCTCAATGAACGTGTATTCCATTCCATATATTTTACATATTTATATAAGAAATATATATGATATATAAATCATTTTTTACATTCTAGAAGTAATTTAATCATGACCTATGTAATATGATCAAAAATAAAAAGGCAAAACACATATGATAAAAAAAGAAATTATTACCCAAAATGTTGTTTTAACTTAGAAATTATTAAAAATGGGTAATATAAAGTCATAAATGAATCATATATGATATCATGAATATTATTATGGTTTTTTTGAAAGTTAATAATATGTTTAAAACTAGTATATATGAGTTTTAGACACGTATGGAGAGTATTGGGCCTAAGGTAATGGAATTTCGTCTCACTTTTAATTTTCATGACATATAAGCCATTTTAACCACCTATTTCATATGTGTGGTGTATGTACTGCCCCTATCATATTTGATATCATGAAAACATTTATCATCATTGTATTTTAATATCCATTTGAAGATATTAGGCTTATTTTTTAAATGGTCAAAGTGGTATGGGACACATTGAATGTTTAAAGAATTAATCCTTTCTCCATTTCAATATTCTTGATATTATCATAAATATTTATTTATATGTATATAAAGGATTATAAATAAAATTTTATGTCTATTTCAAATTTCATTCAAATTTTTTCACAATAAATATTTTTAATGTTTTATGTAAGGGACTATTTAACTATAATATTTATTTAAATGTTTTAGAGATTTATTCTTATAAATATTTATCATTAATGTCATTATTTTCATTATGGTTTTAAGGATTTATTTTTATCTACATTAATGTTTTAAAATTTTAATTCCATTAAAAGAATTCTAAATTATTATGTGACACAATTATTCAGAAATCTATTTTTAAATGTTATTTTTTATAAGTGTGAGGCTTATTAATAAATGATTTCGAGGATAAAGGGGAATGTGTCTCAAGATATTTTAAATACTTTTAATTGGGTATTTTCATCTATATCAACATCATTTGTTAGAACTTATTCTTAATTGGGTTTGATATCTTAGGATATCATTTACCATATTTTATTGAATGATTTCTGATTATTTATATTGTGGATGTGATATTTAAAAACCATTATTTGTTTGTGGTTAAATTATTCATATTTTGTAAACTAGTTTTTAATACAAATTATTATGTTATTTATGTTTGACCATTTTCATATTAGGAATGTATTTGACTTAGTAAGTGATGGGTGGGGCCCGATATATTCTCTTGATTAATCAGTTGGTCACATTAGACAAACTAGTTTCGGTTTTTACCCATTTATGTATGGTCTTGGCACGAGGACTGGATGATGTAGTTATAATGTCTAGCATTATAAATTTCCTCATTATGGGATTTGTTATTGATATTTTATGTTATCATTAAACTACTATAATATCCATCATAATGTTTAAATTGAATTATTTGATTTATTCTTTTCATATTATGCTAAATATTATGTTTAAAACGATTGTGTTTTAGTTTTATACCTTGACATGAAAGTTTGTGATTATTTATGATAGATTATACTATACTGTTTACCCATACTGAGCATATAATCTCACCCCTTTCTTGTGTTTTATATTCCCAAGATAACATGAAGTGTTTTATGATTGATATTTTGGGTTAATCATAGAGAATAATGGTATTCTCAACGGATTATCAATGTTTTATTTTATGTTTTTAATTGTAATGTAAAGTTCACGTATATAGTCTATTTTACAAGACATCTAAACTGGTCATTTCTTTAGGATTTGATTTGTTCTAATCATTCCAATGTATTAAAATAATGCACCGGATCTGGGATTCTAGGTTCATGACATTACAAGAGATAGTGTTAGAGTTGGATTAAGCATAAAAATTTCATTTTATTCTTTTCCAATTTAATTTATTTAGGCTAGTGGCATTTGATAAGACTTTTCCATGGTCTATAGGATGGTTTTTTCTAACCTTTTTGTTTCTTCAGCAAACTCAGGAATTTTTTTAGTGTATTTTATTAGGATCAATAGTGTTTTTAACTTATCATAAATATTATCTATGCTATTAAATAGTATATTATCTTGTTCTAGTTTCATGTTTAAGGAGTAGGCCAGACCATTCCATCTAGAAATGAACTCTGTGAACCACTAATTCTAATTATACTTTCAATTTCTTAGGCAAAATACTATTGTATTTATTAATAATTGAGTTTAAATTGTATTGAAATTGCTGATGGAGATCTTTATAATTATTGAAAGACCTAGTTGGTTAGTTGTTATACCTAAAAATGTTAGTCTTTCCATGGTTTGTACAAAACACTTATGATTAGGTACCTATTTATGTTAAAGAGTTCCCACCATGTAGATATATCAATATAAAATATTTTAGATGTCCTTTTTAAGTCCTAAGTACTCCTAAATATAAGAAATGAAGTATTTTTGAAATTTGGAGAAGGTGGACCTACATCCAACCATTTATGATAGGGGTTACTTTCCCATTAAACTAATACTATAAATCATTCTATGGCCTACAAATTGGTATTTTGGTATTCTAATAAGTTTATAATATTTAGTAAAATGGTTGGATAGTCAGACACTATAAAAGGGGTTGTGGGTAGAGCTTGATGAGGTAGGCCTTCCCATGTTTTCTACTAGTAACTGGTATAGTTTTTCCTAGGATAGATCACCTCACATGGTTTAAGATACCACCCCAATAGAAATAAATCCTAATATAGATTATTCATTAGGACTAGATAAACTAGTTTTTTCAGTCTAGGATTGGTTGGATGGTCATATTATTTTCTTATTTTTATATTCAATATCTCCATGTTTAGGGATATTTTTTGAAGGAAAAATGTGATTCTCTAATTTATAGTTGTACTTGTGGGGATTATTTCTATTGAGTAGTTTGTTGTTGAGTATTTTAACTCCTTAAACTCTTCTTAATATTACAAAACTCTTTCATATTCAGTAGAATTCCCAATTTATTTCGGTGATGATGGGTTATTTACACACTCTTCAGCTTTTCTCTTTCTGAGGATCACCAGGGTGGAAGTAAATTAGAATTTGAGGGTACCCATAAATTTTAAACATGACATTAAAGGTAGGTATACACACCTAAAAAAATTTGTATGGACCATTTTTTTGATAAAAACATCCTCATTCATCTCTTTTATATTTGATTTATGTTTCAGATCATTTATAGGGTCGATGTTTTTGTTAAACATTACTTTTACACATATTATCACATGATTTTTAACATAAACATCATAATAATTATAAACAAATTATTGTGAGGTCTAGTGTCATTGAAATATTATGTTCATAATATATGAAAGTGAGAAAAAATTTAAAATATTGTATAATATTCTCCATAACAAGATCTTAAATCCATTTGAGCTCCTAAAAATGCATAGAAAAAATCTAGAGTAAATAAAAGAAATAGGTGAGAAAAAAATCTTAGTAAGGTAATAAACATGATTAGGAAACATAACATATGAGTCAAAGGTATAAAATGATTTCATAAAATATAAGGCTCATGAGTAATCACATGGAATCATAACATAAAGAACATGGTATCATAAGATCGTGGTAAGAAAATAAATTTGACCGTAATATATAACCTGGCATAAACATGATTCAAGGATAACTTCCTAGACAATATGACATGGTTTAAAAATTCCCATAATATATTACGTTTACTTTAAAATCCCATACATAACACCTAAAAATACTAAATATTTACTCAATTCATTGGTGTGATATCTAGGTGAAACCATCCTAAAATTTTCATGATTTAAGTGTGAAGAATAAAGAAAACAAATCATAAAAAAAACATATTAATTACCCATGGAAATAAAATTGGGTCTATAATCTCTCCTCTTAAAATAATTAAAGTAACTATTATAGTGAATTTATTTTATAAATGAGTATAATAAATGCATTACCCCATAAAAAGAAGGATTAACAAGATAGTTATATAAGTGAGAGACATATATATATAATTTATAATCATTAAAAAAATATTATTTATTGTTCTTGTTGATTAATTATGATATTGTTACAAATATTGAAAACATTCTTGAGGAAAATAAACCTTCTACATTGAAAATAACTTTTGAAAAATTGAAAATAAAAAAATATTTGGGAAATCCTTTTATTTAAAAATATCCCTCAAAACATATAATGTAATATTCAAGGAATATAATGGTCATGATGATGGTTAATTCTGTACATGTCATATAAGTTAAAAACATTCATTTCAGACTATTGTAAAAACTCAAAAAGTATTTTTTTAAAAATGTGATAAGAAGATTCATTTTAAACCATTTTTTAAAAAAATAAAACAAGGTTAAATATTAATTTAAACATTCATGGTATTATATTTAAGAATTTTTCAAAACATTTAAATAAATCATGTACATGTAATAGAAAAGGGCTTTCGACTGAAGATGGAAATAAAGTTGTTTTTCCTTAAAATCATTATCTCAATCATTTTAGGTTTTAAATAGAGAAAAATTGTACAATTACTTGAAAAGTTTATTAATTAATAAATTTGAATAAAATTATAGGTTTTTATAATAAAATGATTAAATAATTTCCTCTAATGGAAATGAAAGATAAATAATCCTGTTTAGAATGAGATTGAAACATAAACCATTCTTGATTTGGTAACTTTTTGTTCAAACTCCCATAATTGAAGTAAATAAATTATAACTTAAAATATCATGAAATATTAAGAAAAAATTATATAATATGTAAATGGTTATTAGAGAAACCTTTTAAAAAATATGTGTTTAGAATAACATTTGTCTCAAAGAATTGTGTTTTGAGGCAAAACCCATACCTCGAGTCCAGAATATTTTGAATTTGTATTTTATCTCCTCTATAATAAACATATATAAATTATTTTTTTCTAAATAAAATTATATAGACCTAAATACTTATACTTTAACCGTTTATTCCATTTATTTTCATTATATATTTAATTATGTAATTGGTAATGTCAATATTGGGTGTTTTGAGGACATTTAGTTCGTAAATTCAAAATGGAATCAGTGTATTGATTATGGTCAAAGGGGAAATTATTCTTTCATAAAAATAATAAAAATAAAATATATATATATATATATATATTAAATTATTAACACTAATCATGAATTATGGTTATGATAAATTAATTATGTGACAATCATAGACATGGTAGGTTATATATACGCATGGGTAGCATTTCCATTTTTTAATGATCATAATGGAAATAAGGTAATTGATATTTTATATCTATATAATTATTATTACATCATAAGTATAATTTTATTTCTTTAATTAAACTTAAATATATCTTCCATATGAAGAGGTAATGAAAAATGGATCACATCTCTTCGCGATGTGGTAATCTGCCATACACACGAATGACATTATCATTTTTAAATTAATGGTAAGGTGAGAAAGTATATAATACATTACTTTTAAAAAATGATTAATATTTTGATAATATCATATAAAAAATTAAATGCTTCATCATAAATAGTTATGGTATGTGATGATGGAAAACTAGATACATCGGTTCGTGAGATGGTAGTCTACCGGACACACGAACGATGCTTCTATTTCCCATTGGTGAAAGTGGAGAAGTCTTTAGGGTATTCCATTTCCTTAATAAAATTTCAGTATATAGTAGATACTTGTGTTAAACTATTATAATTATTGAGTAAAATTTTAATTATTTTTAATGATAAATAAAACAAAGATGCTCGGTTAAGGATGTTAGCTCTTCTTCAGACCACCTCTTTAGGATTATACCTAAAGCCTCTCTAGATTTAATTTCTGAACAAAAAAATCTTCTATAAAATTATAATGGAATTATGGTAGGGATTTTGGAAAGGATTATATAAACCAATGGGGTTTGTATGTGTGTAAATGAGAAGATATTTAAGTACCCTTTTATAAGGATGGAAGAGTGGCATTCTTGTAAAGGCCCAAAACTATTAAATAATAGGAAGTCACTCTCAAGATAACATCCTCAAAAATTTAAAATTAAAGTATTATAATATATCCATTTTTGAGGCACACTTTTAAAAATAAAAATAAACATTTTTTAAACATTTTATCCTCTTTAGATGTAAGGTTACTCACATTTACCCTTTTAATGTTTTTTACCATGGTAACTATTTTTTACTATTTTTATTATTCAATTGAGCCAAAAATTAAGTTTACATTATTATATAATATAAATTATTCTTATTCTAAATATTAAATCCATTTAATAAAATTAAATTAACATAATTATGAAATTTAATTTAAAATAAAACCTGCAAACATGACAAAAATGGTTTTACGAAAAATGCATTTTTCAAGCATACGATGAAATTATAATTACTATATTAAATGAATTAAAATTAATATTTATAGATATATAATCTATACATTTTACTTAAATAATTATTTACTATGGTTTATTTTAATTACTTAAAATGGAGAAACGTTATTCACTTTAAAACTATTTTCTAGAAAAATAGATTTAAAGGAAAAAATTAAAATTATAATAAAATCCAATATAAAGTTGATTTAAATGTAATTATTTGAAATAAATATAACTAAATAAAAATAATTTTAATTTGAAAAAAATATAATCTATTAAGGTTAAATTTAAATTAATTAATTTTCTAAAAATAAATGATTATTTTACCAAAAATAAATATTTTTCACTATTTACTAAAAAATAAATATTTTATAAAATATCTCAAATATTAGTCCTAATATAATATAAATATTTTAATTTAAATATTTATTTTCATTTTTTTTAAAAAACACCAAACTATGAAAAAAAATATTTATAAAATTTTTTTATAAAAAAATAAAAACATATTTGAAGGAAACATGTTTTTCTAGAATAAAATATATTTATTAGAGTTGAGTTCCTATTTATTTAGGATTTTTAAATAAATTTAAATTTATTATGGAATATACATATTTCATATAGTTTTTAATACTATTTATTCCCATCAATTTAATGTCAAGGTAATATCCCTCATCTTTAAATAATAATATTTTAATATTATATCATAGTTCATTTAAACATAGTATAGTGTATTGAATATTATATCAAACACATTGTTCTTTTAAAATATCAAGGTGTTTCATTCGGCCATCATAAATAATTCCTCACAATTTTACTTTTTTATTATAAATCAAAATATTGACATTGAAAAATTCTTTTGTGGAAAACCCACATTGTAAAAAGTGTTAATAAAATATCCTCTTAAAAGAGAGAAAAAGAATTTTGAAGGGCATATAGAATAAAACATACAAGGATTGCAAATAAAAGAACATTGGAGGAAGTTGAAAACATTTATTTGGAAATAATATCCATTTCGGAGGTAATGTTATACTTTTTAATGAATGAAGAGACCATCAGTTTATCAAAAATGAATAACACTTTTATTTCATGATCTTTTTCTTAAAGTTGAGTGATCGTTTACAATCTAAAGTAAGAAAATAAAAAAAATACATTAAAATTATAATTTATTCCATTAATAAATTCCATCACAATATTATCTTTTCTCAAAATTATGAGTATTTAGGATGAATTATTCATGCCTAAAGCACAAAAACATCTAAATGATCAAATAATACCCAACAAATAACAAGATATCCCTCCAATATTTACTAAAACTCAAATGGTTTGAAGAAAAGTTATCTAAATTAATATATTAATCTATATTACCAAAATATGTACTCTAAAAGTTCAAATTAATCCATTTCATAAGTTTCTATCCTTAAAAATATTCATCTTACATATCTAAAAACATAATAACATTCTTACCTAATAATACTTTATGATAAACAAAAAGGTTATATATATTTCAACTAAATAAAACATCTCTTGAAATATCATTAATCACCTAAAAATATTTATTCAACTTAATATTAATCCATATAATTGTTTAATTAAAATCAATTTCATACTAACTAGTACATCATGTAGTCTAATTGTAGGCTTTTCACCCGTATCATCCTTCAGTTTTGGGTTTAAACCCCACATCCATACTGGATATGGTGAGTTTTCACAGGCCATGTGGGTTGTCCTTTTATAAAACTATACTATAATAATTCTTATTACATTACTAAAATTATGTCTAAAATCATCAAAATAACATTAATCATAAAATTAATTTTAAAACACTAAATTCTTCAATACAACTTATTTTTTTCAAAAAATATAATAATCATAATTGAAAATAATTACCTCTATATCCAGAACAGATAAAATATTATCCTTTACAAAATATTTTTATTTTATATAAAATATCACCTTACTATTAAATCACTTTTCTATGTTATTAATACCATTAAACATATTTCTAAAAATCCTTATTGAAAAACTATTGCAGAATTATCCTTATAAATTTATACCTAATATACCATTGATAATAATACTTCAGAAACATTATTCCTGGCTTAAAAAAATAAACACTTAAATAATTCCACTTGAATTATTTTATTAACATATACCCTCTAGAATTAATCCTTTTATGTGCGAATTAACTCTGATAGTTACAAATTTCCCCACAGATATGAAATTGAACTACTAAAGGTGTCTTAGGTTGAACTTTATTTCCCTACACCTTGTTAACTAGACTCTTCGTTTTTCCTCTGCAATTAGATATGTTTTCCCTCCTTTTCGACACATAAATCATCTTCTAATTCGATTTAGACATTTTCTATGGTTCCTCTTCCCAAATTTTTAGTATGTAAGAAATTGAGTCTTTTTTTCTATTATCACATTTACACTTAAACTTCAATGAGATTTCATCCTTCTATTCTTTGATTTTTTTGGGAATTTAAATCTTTTCTAGTTTGTAATAATAATTTGGTATTGACAATTCTTAATTATCACCAAATATATTACTTCTATTCCCATAATTTTAAGAATATCGTCAGGGAAATCAATTCATTTCCCATCACATTGGTTTTTGGAATACATTCTCTAATTTACCATCATTAACTAAATGCAATAAAAGAAAAAAGTTGAGAATTAATTGACATAAAAAATGGGGAAATTATAAATCCAGATAGAATAAATTATAAATGATAAACATATCCTAACTTATGAGTCTCAAGGTTTTAATCTAGGTTATTCATGGTAATGTTTCCTATTATGTTTTCAAACCTAAAAACTTTTCTTGAAATTTATAATGGCTTATAAAGAGTTTTTTATTTTCCAAAACATATCCCTAGGATTACCAAACAAATTGCATTGTAAAGACCATTTTCATACACCTGGTGATGTTCAATTTATGCTCTATATTTCTTTTTCATGTTATTACACCTAGGTATTTCTATTCTAAAATGATGTCCACTTGTAGTACCTAGATAGTGATTTAATTTCTTGGAAACCACTTTCTATATACTTCCTCAAGATTCTATAATATTATTCTATAGTTAGACTTATCCCTAGGGTCTTATCAAATGTTATTTATTCATAGTTTTCAGAGGATAACTAAAACATTTCTCAAATACCAACTATATAAACCCCTTACTTTTACACATATTATCCCATTACTTTTAATATAAACATCTAAATAATTACAACCTAAATATCCTAAGGTCTAGTGTATTTTGAATCTAGCTTCATAATTCATCATATTGAAACTAAAATAAAATCTATTCATTTTATTATCCATAATGAGATCCTAAATCCATTTTACCTCCTTAAACTATATAGAAAAACTAAGAAAAAACATAATATAAAGGGGTGTACTAAAAATATCAATATGGTAATGAACATGATAATGAATTATAACATGTGAGTCAAGTGTATAATAGGATATTATAAAATATAAGGCTCATGAGTAATCACATGGATGTGTAAAATAAATAACATTGTATCATAAGATCTTGGTAACATAGTAAATGTTGTAAAAAATATAAAAGGACATAAACATGAGTCATGGATAACTACCTAGACAACATCACTTGGTGGAAAAAGTCCCATTATGGATTAGGTTTACTCTTTAATCTCGTACATGATGCCTCATAATACTAAATATTTTCGCAATTAATTGGATTGTTATATGGGGACACCCATCCTAAAATTTTCATGATTTATTCCCATGTAAAGGAGATAAATCATAATAAATAACATAATAATTACCCATCAAAATAAAACAGGTTCCATAATCATTCCTCGTACCATAATCAAAAGCAATTTCAAAATGGAGTCATTTGAAAAATTAGAATAAGATATATATTACCCCATAAAATGAAAAGATAATCATATAGGTATATATCTGAGAAACATATATACAAAATTTATAATCATTACATAACATTAATGGTTGTTTCATTGATTAATAAAAATAATTTTTAAAATATTAGAAAATGTGTTTTTAGGAAAATTAACTTTTCACTTTAATAATAACTTTTAAAAAACTAAATATTCACAAAATATAATTGAAATACATTTATTTGAAAATAACTTAGTAAAGTTATTAAGTAATATTCAAGGAGAATAATAGTCTTGACAGTGGATAATTCCATGCATGTCGTATCGGTTAAAAAAACATTCCTTTCACACATTTGAAGAAAGATTAAAAGTACCTCATTCAGAAACAGACAAGAGGATTCATTTAAAACCATTTTCAAAAGAAAATTATACATGTGTAAGAATTACATTAAACAATCATGGTATAATTTTAAAACATTTTTTAAAATATTTCAAAAATACTTGTACATGGAAGACAAAGGGTTTTCGACTGAAGAGGGAAATAAAATCAATCATCCTTCAAAACATTTTTTCAATAATTTTATGTAGAAAATGGAAACAAATGTTACCATTACATGAAATTTTCAAATATAAATAGTAGATAATAAAATGAAATTTTTTATTAAACAATGATCAAATAATTTTCTATAATTGAAATACAAGCAAAAACATTCCCATTTAGAATGAGATAAAAACATAAACCCTTACCACTTTGGTAATTTTGAATCAAAAATACATTGAATAAATAAAATAAATTGAAACATAAAATATTATTAATTATTAATTATTCAAGAAATAATTTGTAAATGGTTAGTATAGACATCATTTAAAGGAAATTAGGTGCATAAAATAACATGTGTCTCAAAGAAAGAAGTTTTGAGACAAAACCATTACCTCAAGTCCAAAATTTACCATATATATATTTTATCTACTATATAATAAATTTATATCAATTATTTTTTTAATAAAACCCTTTCATATGTTAAAACCATACACTTTAAAAATTTATTTAATTTATTTTAATGAAATTTTAAATTACTTAATTAGTTATGTCTACATCAAGTGTTTTGAGGAAATTTATTTCATAAATTCAAAATGAAATTAGAGTGTAGACTATTGTTAAAGGTTTCATTGTAAAATAATATAAAAAAATAATCATAAAAAAAATTATACATAAATTATACTTTTAACACTAATTATGATGTTTTTTATGAAAAAAAATGAACTCTACTAAAATCATAGATATGGTAGGTCATACGTATGCATGTGTAACATTTATAGTTTTCAACTATCATATTTGAAATATGTTCAGTGTTATTTTATATTTATAGAATGATTATTATATCATAAATATAATATTATTTCTTTTAATACACTTAAATATAACTTCCATGTGATGTGGTAATAAAAAACATATCACACCAGTTTTTTAGGCAGTAGTTCGTTGTACACAAGAATAACGTTATCATTTTTCTATGGATGGTAAGTTTAGAAATGATATGATATATTAAATTTAAATAATGATCAATCTTTCATTAATATCATATAAAAAATTAATTCCATCAACAGAAACACCAGTGATGGGAGATGATAGAAAATGAGTTACAATGATTATTTAGGCGGTAGTTTGTCGTACACATGAACGATGATTATTAAAGGTCTTAGTCACAAATTAAAATGTTTCAGTAAATTGTGTAACTCATGTAATGTAATTAACATTTGTAATAATACTTATATCATTAACCGAAATGATTATGCAGTTATGATGCAGATAAAGTACATTAAGGATAGTCTCAGTCTAGTTATAGGAGAAAAAGATAAGTGTTTTATTCCATGTAATAATAAACAAGATATTAGAACAAATGGACTGGTAACTTGAGACATTATTCCTTGTATGAACTAGTAAATAATTATAGATTTCATGATCTTATTAAAAAACCAAATTACTATACAATCAAATGTGAAATTCATTAAAATGTTAAGATTGTTCAGAAAATGTATAAATAAAAAGACTAGAAGTCATATAGGGTTCTTGAATTGGTTCATCTAGATGTTTTTAGACTGATATCAACATGATCCATTTTAAAAAACAGATACTATTAACTTTTATGTATGATTATAGTTTGATATCATTATAGATGGACATGACCCGCATGTCAGAGATATTCAATTGCATTACTCATTATCATAGGAAGGCTAAAAATATTTCCATAAATAAAATTATTAAATTATAAACTGAAAATGGAATATAATTTACCAATATCTAGGTAAATAATAATCTCAAAAAGAATGGGATAGGGAACCAAATATTATCAATGAAAAATCCTCAAAAAAATAGCGTCTTTGAGAGAATAAAATGGATCAAAAACAATATTTATAGAATGATTAATATTGTGAAATACCTACTATATAAGTTTTGGAATGAAGTCATCAAGACATTTATTTACATTTATAACATAGTTTGGTTATATTTAGGCTAAAAAATAATCCATATGAGAAGTAGTATTGAAAGTATCCAATGTCAGCATACTATCAAACTTTCAAAAGAAGTCATACTCAATAAGGAGAAACACAAGATGATGGAGTCTCATAGATATGTGTGAATTTTACATAGCTACTCATCTAATAGTAAGGTAAAAAAGAGTTAAAATAAATATTCTGCAAATATTAATAAAATCCAAGATATCATTATACTGGAAAATGAACCAAATCCTTAGCTGAACGCAAAGAATATTCTGGAAGATGTTGATAAGGAGGTGAAAAACTCCAGGGTTCACAATGGGATAATAATGATTCAAAATAATACATTGATTATGGTAAAAATGAAATTAAACCTTCATTTATATACAAGGTCGATTAAATACCCCACCATAGAACACAACACAATGAGGAAGATTATTGTAAATCACATGCCAAGTGACTTGACCCTACTACCTTCCCGTCAACACTGTACCTAAATTTTTTCATTAGATCCATATTTATATATAATGAAAAAATTATGGATAGAGTTAATGAGTGGGATATCATCAGTGATCAGAGTGAACCTATGCAGATAAGTAGAATGAATTCTTAATTAAAAACATATATCTTCGCCTAGGTAGAGAAACATTTCTTGGAATAAGCTATTGTATATGAAAATTAGGTTCATTTAATGAATCAAGAGTATAAATAAATTAAAAATATATATATAATGGAGACTATTTCAACACTAACAAATAAGATCATATTCAGGACCAAATGGGATATCTATAATAAACTAAAAGAAAAGGGTAAGTGATTTTAAATTCTACATGACTTATGTACAAGGGATACCCCTAAATTTAAATGATCATTATAGATGAAATATTTTCAATCATGGTGAATCTCGATAAATTTTTTCTATTATTGTCCTTATAAATGAAAATAGATTTTAAAGTATTCAAAATGGATTTTAATTCATCATTTCTAAATGCTTTACTCTAATTAGAGGTATACATCAAGATGTTGGATAGTTTTTTGGTCTATAAATATAATAAAAAATTGTTGTTTAGATTATGAAAGAATTTTATGGGATAAATCATACACCATGATAATTTTATTCAAGACTATATCAATAATTAAAGTAGCTTGGTTTCTAGTGAGGTGGAGTTAATCATAGTCACTACATAAAGTATGGGAGTGGTCCAAGAATTATCGTGCTAGTATATGTTTAAAACCTAACATTTTCTGGATTGAATGAATCGTAGTAAATGAAATTTATATATTTAATTACATGATATTTTATAATATATTTCATATTAAATATTTTTATTTTATCGATAACATACATTACACACAACAATGAGTTCAGAAAATCCATGATATACTATTAAAATATTATTATTTAATATTATAACCTTGTAATTGGATTAGAAGGTATCAATATGATTAACTAAATTATGAAAATTTATGATCTAAACATGTATAAAATCAATTTTTTTATAGTTAATTAATTATAAATGAAAATAAAAAACATTTAAAAATAAAGGAGTTTTTTTCTGAGAAAACTATATTTTGTGCGATGTATTTTTATCCTAATAAATTACATTTGTCACTATAAATTAATGATGCTAATTGTATTTTTAAACAATATATTCAGCCAAAAAATTAAGAGTCATCTAATATTTTTACTATGGGTGGGATAACAATCAATCTAGTTTTATGCTTAAAATGTATTTTTTTAAAATAAAATTTTCATCCTGTTTTCCATAATTACATTAAAATTAATTTCTACCAATTATAGGTATTTAGTATTATAAAAATAATTCCGTATTTTTAATTAGGAGTTTCAAATTTTGTAAATCAGTCCCTTTTATTTTTGATCAATATTAATAGAAACCATGGTAAAATTTATCACCTCAATAAAGGGTAAATCATAATAATCATGGTTCAAACAAATTTATAAGGCCAAAATTTTTCATATTAATTATTATTTAATGAAATTAATTCTACCCTTGTCACCTTATTCTCTAAATTGATTTGTTTAATGAACAATGTTCCATGAAAATTAACTTTATAATATTTAAAACAATGAAAGTTTTAATATATCAATCTCTTGGTTTTAAATATTTCTTATGTATTCAAATAAGGGAAAAAATCATGTTATCAATTAATATATATGACCATATTTTAATAATGAAATTACTTTCATGATGGTAATTTATTTATAATTTTTTTTGATAAATTATTACCTTTAATACTTGTGAAGATCTAATAAATTATTTATTCAATTAATTGAAAAATAATATAAATAATTTTAAAAATATTAGAAGAAAATTCATTTGCGTGAGATACTATGTTACATTATTTTTTTTATATAAATATGACATATTATTTATATGTAGAATTATTATACTCAAATTCAAATTTTTTTATGTCTTTTAAGTCAAATTAAATGAATGTTTTCAAAATCAACATTAAATATATTTTATCAAAATAATATTTTATCAAATTGCTTAAAAATATAGAAAACTATAAATATAAAAACTATGGTAATTTATCTTCAAAAATATCATAATTTTTCAATTTATTTTTCAATAGTTACATTATAATTAAAATTATAACCCTAAAAGAGTTAAAAAGTTGTTGTTGTGGTTAAGGTTAAAATGGGTAACTAAGGGGTTAAACAATAATATAAGGTTTAAAAAACCAGATAAACCTATCCAAATTATATTTTTTTAGGGAATTAGAAAAATGTCTTATATTATCATTAAATATATTTCCATTTTAAATAATATTTATTTATAATGACATTATTTTAATTTAATATTTTAAGAAATTCTAAGTGTGTACTCTCCCTCCTTATAAAATCTAACCCCTCCATTATCTATATTACACCACCATGAACCTTTTAAATCAACCATACCCTACACAAATACCTTTTATATTTTTTTATACACATTATATGGGTGTTTTAATCCAAAAATACAAACACTAGGATCCTTAAGAGGATATCCAAATGAGTTCTTTCAAAGAAAAGGTAATCTCTTTAACCGATCACTTTCTTTTCTACTTCTTATTTTACCTCCTATAAGTATATGGTATTTATCATAAAATAATAAATTCAATATCATAAATGTGATGGAATTTTATTGTGATTATTAAAACACCATTATCTACCCTCTTTCCCATCAAATGGAAAAATAAAATATAGCTTGTGTGTATGTATGGCTCATCATCTCCATGTAGCGATACAATTAATTTGTCATCACCATATTTTATGGATGGGTGTTATAATGGGTATAATTTTTATATATGATATTTATAACATAATTATAATTATTTAATTATAATATAATTTCCGCATTATTACCTTCCAATCCACTAGGAAATGATAATGTTTCTCATGTGTATGTGTGGACTACCACATCCATGAAGCAATGTGATTTGTTTTTTATTTATATTTTACATAGATCATAATGGGGATAAATATAAAGATTATATATTATTTATATGATATAATAATGATACTTTTAATTTAAATTATTATTTATCTATATTTCATTCCATCCTTTGAAAAATGAAAACATTGTTCATACGTACGTACGACCTACCATCTCCATGAATGATGTAATTGATTTTTTATCTCCATAAATCAGGGAAGACTATAAATATATATAATGAATATATGTGATATTTTATCATGATTAAAATTATGGATATCATGAAACCATAATTAAATTACATATACCAAAACTACCAATCGAAAACATACATGAAAAACAAATCAATTATCACCCAGAATTGTTATTTTTATAGAGAATAGTTAATAAACTAGTGGGAAAAGGTTATAAGTAAATATAATATAGTATATATATATATATATGTGATTATTTATCTTTAATAGTTTTATAATAAAAATATATTTATTATATAGGATTTATGAACTTGTATAAAGGAATTCAGACTTGTGGTAGCGGTTTTATATTACAATAATATTGTTAATCTGGATTGTTTATGATTAAGTTTTAATGATGAAATATTATTATCTACCACTCAAGATACCCATTAATTTTATTATTATCTAGTTAATTCTTTAACATACATTTTTTCTTTCATTTTACTCACCTTAAGTACTCAAGATATTGAAAATATGTTTTTAAGTAAAATCTACTTTATTTTTCTTTTTGATCGAAAAACCATTTTCTTCTTTATCAACATTTTCTAAAAATGTTGAAAATAATTATTTTATGATTACCCTATAATTTTTTAAATTCATTTTTACTAATTTTTGACTTATTTTAAAATAGTTAAAAAAAATATTCTTATCATTTTTTGAATGATGTACTTTTTCACTTTTTACAAAAAATCTGAAAGGGATGTGTTATTTTAGCTTATATGTCATGAATCGAATTTTCCCCCATCAGAAATTGTCTATTTATTTAAGTTTACTTTAGTATTTTCCATGAATATTTTCAAATAAAAAAGTTTCTATATTACTTGGAAAAATTTTATATTTTAAGGAATTGATTTCAATATGGAAAGATTATTTTCCTCAAGAATGTTTTAATAATAATTTTATTTATAAAAGACAAAAACATTTGATTTTAGTTATACTTTACTATTAATATAATCCAAGTATACCATACTTATTCTTTATTTAGATTACTTGTGTTTATGATGACAATATTTTTATGAAAATCATTCATTTTCCATAGGTCATTCTATGGAGAAATCATGAAATGTTTATAAGACGCATTTCTTTTTCATAGGTTATGCTATAATAAATTTTTTATAAAACTCCTTTATTTTTTGAGTTCTAATATAAATTATATTTTACGATCTTATGGAACAGATATGTATGATTTTAATTATTTTATGTGTGGGGTATAAATATCCCTCCAATTCATTAGGTAAATGTATATATATAAGGAAATGAATGTAGAGTGAACCCAGTTTAGTAAGGGACTTTGTCAACATTGACAGTCTTGGGATTAAACCTTGACTATTATGCCTATTTTTGGATTGAACCTATTCTACTATGATATTCATGGAAATGATATTTCACTAATAATGAAATTATTTCGTATGGTTATGTGTATTCAAAAAATCGATGTTTTATTCCCATGTTATGATTTCATAGCCCTTGTTATTTTTTTCCTTTATGATACATTCCTTATAAACATAAAAACATTATACCATCACTCAATATTATTATATTTGATATACAAGGAGTGGTTTTAAACTTTTAACCTCATGTTCTTATATCCTTATTCCCTTGTAATTTTTACATGATCATTGATATCTCCATTGATTACCCTTACTGAGCATCAAATCTCACCCTTTCTTATGTTTCATTTCCCTTGGTTATGAAGAAAAGGTTTATGTTGGGTTTTTCAATGAATATTACTAAATGGGAGGATCTTTGTGGAAGATTTTGGATTTCTTTCCTAAAATAAGAAGACTGTGTATTTAGTCTCCAAAGGCATTAAACTTTTATAAACCTCAAGAATATATTTAGTAAATATATTTAATATTAATATTTAAATATATGATATTTATATACGAATAGTTCAAATCATAATATTTTGTCTCTAAGAAAGGTTTAGCTAACCATTGGAAACTGGGATGATAAAAAATTAGTGATAACTATAGGGGTAATTCAATGTGTACTAAAATGTCCAAGAATTTGAGTGAAGTATAAATTTAGTGGTTTCCATGAAATTATATCCCTATTTAGAATCTACAAGTGGATGTGTCTCTAGTACAGTTGTATATTGGGGTAATAACTATGAAAATGGTTCATTGGGAATTAACTCAACTATTTCTTGGTGCTTGACAATTAGGGTTACTTACATCTGTTTTAACAATCCTAAGGGATATATTTTATAAATTCGCAAACTCTTTACATATCATTATGAAGGATTTGAATATATTATGACCATGAATGTCCTAGGCTAAACCTAATGAGTTATATATTGAAAATAAGGTCTCATGATTTTTACATTATATAGATAATTTTCATGATTTATTACCCTAATCATATATTTTTTATGTTCATGAAAACCTTTTAGGTTTTACTATGGCATTGAATATAAAATGATAAAGTTGAGTTTGTTACTAGTATGATAAAATATTGAAGTTTATTATATGATATTAGTTATATGAATTTACTTTTATCATGAAAAGTATCTAGAAATGTTAATTCATATCCTCAATTATTGTATTTTTAATTAATATTAAAACCCCTAATGGTATGATGATTGCATCCCATTTCTATGATTCTTATCCAATTAAATTTTATTGTAATGTGCTTCCTAAAAATGTTTTTGTTTTCTCTCTTTTTAAGTTTAATTTTTTTTGGGATTGTATTGTCTTTCTATACATAAGTCTCAGATCAATTATTTTGGAAGAGACTTAATGTTTGATATTCTAAACCAACCTATGATTATATATTAGTGTGACTATAAATATGAAATTCCAATGGGAATCACATACATTGTATGGGTATTTATTCCTAATCAAAAGTGGTGTTTATCCAAGATTGTTGGGGATAATTTAATCATCGAGTATATGACTATTGTGTGATAGTTTTTGATGTCTTTATTGAAGAGTTTCCTTATCTTTTAAAAAATATAAAGTTAAGTTTTCAATAGAACGCTTGTCTCATTCTACACCTATTTCAAAGACTCCATATAGAATGGACCTGATTGATTTTTAGGAACTAAAAATGAAACTCATGGAGGATCTTGAAAAATGATTCATTCATCCAACTGCATAACCTTGAAGTTCACATTTTATTTCTATTAAGAATAAATATGGATCAATGTGACTCTTTTTATTATCCAAAATGAAACAAAATCAAAATTCAGAAGAATTATCCTTTACCCTGTATTGATGTCTTATTTCATCAACTGTGCAAATATCAATAATTTCTAAGATTGAACTTCATTATAGATATCATCAATTAAGGATAAAGATGTAGGATATACCCACGATGGTATTTCATACAAGGTATGGATGTTGTAAATTTATAATGATTCAATGTTTCCTTACTAATCCACCAAAAATCATCATAGATTTAATATGTGGAGTCTTTAGAGAATACTTTGTTCATTTTTTTGTATTATTTATATATGATATTCTAATATATTCAAAGATTGAGGAAAAGGATGAAGATTACTTTATTATTGTGCTAATGACCATAAATGAGGATAATATTTATTAAAAACATACTAAGTGTAAATTTTGGCTCTAAAAAGTTTCATTATTGGATCATATAATCTCATTGGAGGGTATATCAACAGACTCTTCAAAAACATAATATATTAAATATAGGAACATATCAATCACTTTTATAGAGTTCGTTAGTTATCTTTATTTGTATGGGTATTATCGACATTTTTTTGGATAATTTATCAAAGATTCTAATCGACTAACCAGGTTAACTTAGAAGGGATCCAAGTTCCTTTAGAAAGATCAATGTGAGTAAATTTTTAGAAACTGAAGAGAAATCTAGTTAGTGCACCTATTCATACACTACCCTATAGTGGAGAAATGATTTTAATTTATCGTGATTCATTTAAGAAGGTACCTAAATTTTTCCTCATGCAGAATGATATAGTTAAAGGTTATGCCTCATGATAATTTAAGTTCCATGAAAAAAATTACACAACTCGCAATTTAGAGTTATATGTGGTAATTGATGAGTTTAAGATATAGAGGAATTATATTTATATAGAATAGTGTGATATATATTGATCAAAAAAATTTAAAGTATATATTCATGCATAAAGAGTTAAATAGGATCCAGAGAATATAGTTGGAGATGATTAAATATTATGATATTTTTAACACATTTCCACCTTGGGAGAGATAAAAAGCTGGCCAATTATTTGAGTTGAAAGTATCATTCTAGCTAATATATAATGATGCTCAGAAAAGATGCAATATTTCTATATTTACAAAGAATTGATCTTAAAATAACAGAGGATGGGGATAAATATTATATTTCTCAAATAAGTGTACAATCATATATTTAAGTGAAGGTTAAATAGTAATATATGAATAATATAGAGAAATATAAGAAGGTTACAAATTATCCTGACTTCAACCCTTATTATGATGGTATAATAAGTTTTAAGAATCATGATTGTGTCCTGTTCATTCAATATTTGAAGGAGTTGTAGGATGAATCTTATCAACCATCCAAATCCTTTTTTTTATATTTTCAAAAGCCACTTTAGGATGAGTGGTAACGTCGCAGATTTCAAGATATTACAAATCTCAAAACAGAATAAGGCATCAAATTCAAACAAAAACCATGATCATGGATGGTCAGTGTCATCCACATCATCACTAAATGAGGAAAAAGAGAAGATTAAATTTTCAAATTTCAAATGACAAAGGTAATCCATCATCACTGCCTTGGTTAACTAGTTGCCTCACGTCACGTACCCTAATCCGAACTGATCCGTACAACCACACCATGCCGCCAGTGAGAGATGACACCTAAAACCAACACCGCCACTGAAGAACCACCAAACATTATGCCAATCAACACCACAAGAACCACCAGATGAAGAATCTCACAAACATAGCATTTCAAACAAAAAATCCAAAAAATCACCATCATCACTGTCACAGATAACCGCACAAGAACAGACTAGCCATTAACAACCCCAGCAGCAAAAATACATCACCGAGCACAAAAACCTCCTGGAACTCCGTCGACCACTCAAAATCACCTCCCAAGACACCGTGACATCCACCGTGCAAATCCGGCTGGGAGGAGATTGGTGGAATCCTAGAGCAAGAGAAGAGTAAGAGTAGTCGTCGTCGAGCGGGAACACAATCACCAAAATCTTCTAATGTCTAGGAGGATGAAAACCATGACCAAATCCAAACATCATGGGTCCGAACATCAATTGAGACCGGAAAACACCACCAGGATCGAAAGAAAAACCCAGAACAAAAACCCCAAAGTTAAACCAATGAAGAAAACTGAAACCCTAAGGCATAACAGAAACAACACGAATCACGGCTCCTTGGAAATCGATGAACTCTCGATTTACACATCCCAACCCCCCACGAGAGCCACTGCATCAGACCGAGATGGAGTCCGGTGCAATAGATCTGGGAGAAAGAGCAGATATTGAGATGAAAAAGGCCTCGACAATGATCCAAGAATGTGGAGAGAGAGAAAACACGACCAGGATGGACGGGAAGAGAGCAGAAGATAGCATCAAAGGTTGAAAAAGTTCCAAAATGCACGAAGAGAGAAGCCTTGGAGGAAAACCAAGTCACTGAGGGAGAACATCCATCCGAGAAGGTGAGAGAAGAAAGGAACATATGTCATAAGTGGTTAGTCCATCGCCAGGGGGAAACCCTAGATGGAGGAGAGGCGTGGAGCACTTGGGAGAGCTATCCGGGAGAGAAGGGGGCCATCATACCTCCCCAAAGTTGGATGAATCTTATAGTTATTCTTTTTTTGTTCAATATGGAATCTTGAATACTTATAGAGATTAGAAAGAGTATTTTTTGTGGGATAACAAAAAGAGATATATTTCAAGGTATGTTTCTCAATACTTGGTATATTAGTTATTTAATTTTTAGAGATATAAGTCAAAGGATATGTATAACCATTACTCATACAAGAATGTAAATGGGAAAACGCCACTAAGGATTTTGTTGTCGGAATCCCCAAAACATCCATAGAGAACAATTCTATATCGATTATTATTGATCACCATAAAATTTCATCACACTTCATTTACATTAGAGAAGATTTAAATCTTCATTATATTTCCATCATATACTTTTAAGAAGTAGTTATATTTCATGGAGTAACAATATCATTAATATAAAATCAGGATTTGAGGTTCACATAGATGTTTTCGAGAAGTCTTCAGTGGCCTCTAGATATAGAATTAAGTTTCTTAACAACTTATTATACTAAAATATTGGTCCATTTTATAGGACAATTCAACCTTTAGAAGATGTTTTGAGAGATATATCTATGGATTTCAAAGGTGTTTGGGATCACCACCTTCCTTCTGTGGAATTTTCATAAAACAATAATTTCCACTCAAGCATTCTGATGGATTCTCAGAAATCCTTCTATGTATGGAAATGTAGGACTCCAACATGTTTGAATAAAGAAGGATAAAAAATCTATTGGGGAAATACCTATCTAATGAAATCACATAGAGGGATAAAGTCATTCAATAGTGCATAAGGGCATGTCAGAGTTGAAAAAAAAATTATGCTGACAATCATAAGAAATATCTACAGTTTGTAGTTAGTAATAAGGTATTCCAACAAATAAAACCATGAAGAGGGTGATGATATTTAGAAACAAGTTGAAGATAATCCCTAGTTATATAAGTCTCTTTAAAATTATTGATTGTATGAGGATGGTAGATTATTGATTTTAGATTACTCTAAATCTCTCTCAAGTTCACTATTTGTTTCATGTATCTCTCATAAGAAAGTACATACCAGACACTTCACATGTACTAAACTCAAAGATAATGGCACTAAATAAAGATCATTCTTATAATAAATAACCTATAGAGATTATGGACTATGTAGATAAATTTTTATAAAACTATACCCCATACCTAGTTAAATTTTTTTGCTGTAACCACGAATTTGTGGAAGCAATGTGGGAACATGAGGATAGGATAAGTCATAAGTATCCTTAGCTATTTTTATCAAAGTAATAGAATTTTTATGGAGGAATTCTTTTAATAGGGTAGAATGTAACACCCTGAGATTTTATAATATATTCCTCTTAAAATAATTTTATATCTCTAATAGCTAGTGTTACATATAATTGTTAGTTTATAAAAACCGTGATATACAATTAGAATATTATTATTTAATGTTATCACCTTGTTGTTCGATTAGATAATGCTAATAGGACTAACTAAATTGTTAAAATTTAGTATTTTTTCACCTATATAAAATAAATTCACTAGTTAACAATTAATTATAATTGAAAAAAATCATTTGAAAATAAAGGAGTTGTTTTTCTGAAAACCTAATTTATATACGTGTAATGAATTTGTATCATTATAAATTTAATTTACCAATTTTATTTAATTATTTTAATGAAACATAATATTATATATTCAACCAAATTTTTTAAAATTAATCTTATATTTTTATTATGCATGGGATAAATATAAATTTAGTTTTATGCGTAAAAATTTATTTTTTTTAAAGCATTATTCATCATGTTTTGCACACTTTATTTAAAATTAATTTTTGAAACTTATAAGTATTTAATTTTAAAAAAAATTATTTTTATAATTATTAGGTTCAAATATGGTAAATATCCACCTTTTATTTTTTGCCAATATGACTAGTAACCAAGGTAAAATTTGTCACCTTAGTAAAGGGTAAATCGAGTTAATCTAGGTTAAAACTAAGAGATAAAGCCATAATTTTTCATCTTAATTCTTATTGGATGAAGTAAATTACACCGTAATAAGCTTCTCCTCTAAATTTATTTTTTAATTGGAATCTTGTTTATGAAAAATAAATTTACAATATTTAAAACAAATAATGTTATGAATTGTCAGTCTCTTAGTATTAAATACCTCTTTTGTGTTCACACAGAGAAAAGGCCAAGTTATGAACCAATATAAATTTCTATTTTTTGAATAATTAAATAATTCTAACTATGTAATTCTATTTATATATTTTAGTTATTAAATAAATTACATAATTTATTATGCAGTGCTAATAAAATATTTATTAAATTAATAAAATAAATAAAATAAATTATTTTAAAAATATCAAAAGTAATAAAATTTGAGTGATTTATAATGTTATATGAATCATTAAGATAAATAAAATATATTACATATTGTTTAAATTATTTTATCCAAACAAAAACTTTTTCTTCATGTCTTTTATGTCAAATTAAATTAATAGTGTCAAAATTAACATTAATGATATTTTATCAAAATAATATTTTACTAGACTAAATAAAAATTATAAAATAAATAAAGAAGAAAATTGTGATAATATTTGGTCTAAAATATTATAATTTTTGCATTAATGATTCAATAGTTACCTTATAAGTAAAATTATAACCTTTTAAGAGTGAAAAAGTTGTTATTGTGGTTAAGGATAAAATGGGATAACTAAGGGGTTAAACTAGAAGATAAGGTCTCGAACACCACATAAACCTATCTAAATTATATTTTTTGGTGGTATTAAAACAAAATACTATATTATCATAAAATACATATCCATTTTGAATTATTTTTCTTTAGAATTACTTTATTAAAATTTAATCTCTTATGAAATTCCAAGTGTGTCCTCTCCCTCCTTTATAAAAAGACACCTCTCCTTTATTTTCTTCACACTACTTTGAGCCTTCTAGATCAATCATACACTGAAAAAATAAATTTTAAAATTTATTATACACATTCTATAGGTTTTTTTATTCCCAAAATATTTACCCTAGGATCCGTAAGAGGAGATACAAATGAGTTCTTTCAATGAAGAGGTAACCTCCTTAACCAATCACTTTCTTTTTACTTATTCACTTACCTCCAATACATTTATCTTATATATAATCAAATAATAAATTAATTATATTAAATATGTTTAAATATTATTATGATTATGGAACCACCATATCCACACTCTTTCCCATCATGTAGGTAGTGAAATTATCACTCATGCGTGTGTACGGCTTACCATCACCACGTAGTGATACAATTTATTTTTCATCGCCATATTTTATAGATGGGTGTTATGATGGGTTTAATTATTATATATTAATTTTTAAAATAATTATAATTCTATAATTATAGTATCTTATCCACCTTATTAACTTTTAATATTTTGGGAAGTGATAACGTCTCTTGTTCGTACTTGTGGACCGCCACCTCCACAAAGCGATGTCATTAGTTTTAAATTTCTATTTTACATGGATGGTAAGGATGATGTATATGATGAATATATTTTCTTTATATAATATAATAATGACTATATATAGTTGAATTATTTCTTTCCTTTTTCATTCAATTCACTGAAAAATGAAAAAATCGTTCAAGCGTACGTACGGCCTACCATCTCCCTGAATGGTGTAATTCATTATTCTATCCCAAACATTCATGGATAAATCTCTCTCTATATATATATAATGAATTAATATGAAAATTATATAATTAATTAAATTTTTTATATTATGTTATCATGATCAAATAACAATGACCTAAACTACCAAACCAAAACATACTTGAAAAACAAAGCAATTATAACCGAAAATAGTGATTTTTTTAAAGAATTGGCAATAGATGACTGGTAAAAAGTTATAAGTAAATTGTATAACGTTTTATATGTATTATTATGGTTATATAATATATTTATAATAAAAATATATTTATTATATGGTATTTTCATACCCATATGAGGGAAGTCATACCTGAGGTAAGGGTTTTATTTTATAATCTCATTGTTTGCTGAGATTATTTATAATTTAGTTTTGATGATAAAATATTATGATCAAACTCTCAAGATACACATTAATTTTATTATCCTGTACTTATTTCTTGAAAATAAATGTTATCTTATCATTTTTCTCAACTTCTGTACTTAATAAAACAAAAAATATGGAAAATCAACTATATTTGTCTCTTCAGTCAAAACCAATTTTCTTCCATATCCATGTTTTCTAAAAATATTTTCAAGAATGTTTTTATTATTATCTGGTTATTTTTTAAAGTAATTTTTACCCATCTTTTACTATTTACAAAATGTTTTAAAATTAATTTTTCTTTATTTTTCAAATAATATACAATCATACATTTTATAAAAATGTTAATGGAATTTTTTTACGTATACGGCATGAAAGGAATTTCCCACCATCATGGTTGCTCAATATTTTGAATATTCAATTACATGAATCCATAGTAATTTCAAAAGAAAATATTTTCCATTATTTTTTTATAATTTTAGAATTTTAAATAATTTGTTTCAAAATCAAAAGTTAAGTTTCCTCAATAATTTTTTACTAATCTTTATATTCATCAAAGGAAAAAACCCTTGATTAAGCTTATTATTTACTTGGGATATGATCCAATGGGTCCATCCTTATTTTTTATCTGTAAGATTTATATTTATTATTAAAATATATTTATGAAACCCATTCGTTTTCCATAGGTTATTCTATAATGAATTCATGAAATGTTTATGAAACCTATTTCTTTTTCACATGTTTTTCTATGATAAAATCTTTATGTTATCATTCATATCTCCCTTGTTTACTTTTATAGAGCATCAGATCTCACACTTTCTTATATTTCTATTCCCACAGTTATAAAGAAATTATGTTTGCAGTTTTTTTCTATGAAGTGTACTATATGAGAAGGTATTTTTTGTTATTTTTATGATATTTCATGAAATAATAATATTGTGTATCTAGTATCCAAATAAAAATAAAACTTTACCGGCCCCGGGTGTGTATTTTTGAAATTTATTGAATATTCATCTATTAAGATATACAATTTATAAATCTAGATTTTGGGTTTAGTTAACATAATTTAAGAGGTGTGAGTTTAAAATATTGATGATTTGGGAGATGAAATTTTTCCATTAGACCCCCCCCCCCACTTAGATAAGTTTAGATGTGGGACCCTTCTCCCCAATTTAATATATGGATTTCCCCATGTATGGATGGTTCTTCTTTCCATTTTCATCCCATAAAGGAGTGAATTTGAGCTTCATTGACAAAGGGGTAGATATATTCATTAAAGTGGGATATGTTTCTCAAATCCTCTAAGGGTATGAGTAATACTAGTAATGGGTGAGATCTATTATTTGTTACATAAAGGGGATAAAAGATATAGGATGAGTTATAAATGTGATATTTTTGAAGTTTTTTTGTAACAAATTACAAATCATGAAGAGAGACTATGATGTAGGTTGTTTTGAAATATCCTAAGAAGTCTGAGATCTGAATAAAGTAATTCATTTATATGGTTTATAATTTTCTCTATATTCACATGTCATAATAGTTTCATATGGGAATAGATTATGTGTTGGCTAAGTTCTTCATTACTATCTATTATTACATAGTGTAAGTGGTGTTTTAAGAAACAAAGTGCACAAGATTTTTCTACTAGTTGGTTAATTGGAAATGAAATCCCTCAATGTTTCATTACAAATATTTTGAGTTGTTGTTATTGTTAACTAAGTAGAAAATTATTAAGGAATATGGTTAAAAAAATATAATTACTCAAAATTTTATATATTTAATATTTATTCTAATCATATAATTGTTTAATATTTAGTAATTTATTCTTATATAAAGAATGTGAAAAAATAAAGAAAACTAGAAATATTTTTATTATATTGAATTGGAAATTATTTTTAGAGAATAAATATATCCATAATAATTAAAAATATAAAAATTGGATAAAAAATAAAAAAACTAAGATAACTATAATATGAAATTTTAGATATGTTTGATCCCCTAAAATAATTCCAATCTCAAAAAAATACTATAAAATTAAGCAAAATATTAGAAAAAAATTTATTTTTAAAATGAAAATATATATAACCTTGAGATAAAATATAAGTTAATAAATAATTAATGAAATATGAGGCATTTATAGAAAGTAAATAACCCATATAACTATTACAAATCTGACCGTTGAAATAGTAATCTGACAGTTTGAATAGTAACATGACCATTAAAATTGTTTCATCTCTTGTTAAAGTTTTAATTAATATTTAAGAATCATATAAAGTTTAAATATGACATATTTATATATTCTATAAGTAAATAATTTTCTAAAAATTATAAAATAAGTGTTTCTATTTATATAAAACATATATGTTTTATTTCTATTTTTATAAAACATATTAAGTTTTTTTTAAAAAATTATTTTCAAAAATGTGTCTATAAATAAATATTTATTATCATTTTAATAATAATTAAATTTTATGAGACCATAAATAATTTTTTAAAGGGTTAAAATATTGATCATAATATTAAAATTGGTATTTTTCAAATAAATAAGGATTTTATTTAAAATTTTAAATTACCATATTTGGAAAAATATTTTCGTAATATAAATTTACTTTTTGAAATCTGCACATTAAAATATGGTGAGGGTGACTTTTTGGTATTCTTCTAAAATAGTTCAATTTTTTGTGAATAGTGTAAAACTATAAAAGACATTATTTAACATTATATGTTAAATAAATGATTAGTTTCAAAAGGGGTGATGTAAGTAGCCAATAGTTAAAAATAACATGAACCATTTAATATATATTATCACAAGAATCAACACTATTTGTATTCTTGAAACAAAATAATTAAGTATTGAATATAATATCCAAAAACTCTCTTCTCCTCTACATATAAATTCCTATCATGACCACCCCTTGTACACAGACCATATAAACCATGGACCTTTCCAAAAATCTTCCCAACTCTCCAAAAATATATTTCCAAGTGTCCTTATAATATTTGTTCTCCTAAAAATAAAAATCCCATAGTGCCTTAAGTGGAAGCCTGAGAAGAGACATCCAAAGGAGAAGGTAACACTCTCAGCCAAACATTATTTATTTCATTCCATCTTCTACCTTCTAAATACCTCCTTATCCATGAAAGTATGATAATTTAATTATTTTTTATATACTAACTTATTATTATATCTATTTAATATCTCTTTCCACTCTTCTAATATTCTAAAAATGGAAACATCATCCATATTATGTCGGTTAACCGCCTCTATGGATGATAACTTTTTGTTTTCCATTAACAACCTCATGGAGGGTTTAAATACACTTATAATGGGTTAAAATTTCCTAAAAATATATATTATATATTCTTTATATTATTTAATGAATATATATCTATAATATTATATAAATTGAATCTAGTTCAGGATAGTCAGTAAAACCCTCGAAATGAACTAAGTGTATAAAGTTAATGTTTTTACTAAATGAAGGATACTTTTTTCAAACACATATAGGTATTTGGTACCATATAAATTATTTTAAAATGAATAAAATTTCATTTCACTTGAAAAAATTTCCTCTCATTTGATTGGGACATCAATAATTATCCAAAAGTCATTGGACCTTGGAACCATAAAATGAACGCCCCCCTAACAATGAAATTAAACTTCATATATCATTAAATGGTTGTAAATGATCATAATATATTAATAGAAAATATAATATATATGAAAAAAATAAATATAATTAATGAATCTTATTTTATTATTTATGATGTTAATTTCAGGTTCATAATGATTCTGGCCTAAGTTGAGTTATTTCTTTGAACCACCTTGTTTTCATTGGGATATTCTTTCTCACTCTTTTCCCCACTTTATATCTATGTTTTCCTTATTTACTTCATATATATTCTGTATGTATGTTATAAAAATACATATATAGTTTAATTCAATCTTGTTTTATTAGTGTATACTTGTTTTAAAGGTTCCATTCCCAATATCATTTGAAAATAAAATCCAATTAGAAGGGAACCTAATTGAAAACTAATTTTTTTATTTCAAAATAACTTTTGTTTAAAAAGTGGGAAACCTCATAAGAGTAAAATAGAATGTTATTTCAGACAAAAATAAATAAAAAAATCATTAAATATTATTTTATGGTTATTAGAATAAATCACTCTATATAATCCCAATTACAATGTAGCCACCTTTGTAACAGAGTCTTCCTAGATAATATCTTCAAAATATTGGGCCATATTGTCCCAAGTCTAGATATATTCCTCCAAATTTAAATTTTCTCCATTGATTCATCATGCAAAAATGTGATCTTGATTTTTTATCCACGCCCTTTTATCCACATTAAGATCAACGTGAATCATTATTTCATATATTAAGTTCACATCATCCTTTCTATCACTGATATTTAGAAACCCTTCAACCATTTCTTCTTTTGAGTGGAGAATAATCTCTCAATGTTGTTATTTTTTTTACTTCACCAATCTAGTAATTATCTTAAATTAATTTAAACTTAATGATTCTTGTACATAGAGTTGTTAGATACTTTAGGAAGTTTAGGTTGACCAAAACTTTTATCTTTACCCACACACACGAAGCCTCTCTGCACCTAATGTGAAGCTTCCATATTGTCACCACAATACTCTTTTTCCTTAGATATATTATCATCGGCCATATGGTTTAGACCCTAGATATCAAGATTCTTCTTGTGAACCAAATCATTTAGAGTTTATTTATATTTAGGCGCCTTATTTTCCCCACCCTTTTGGGAATACCTTATCTCTATGGGTTTAGTCAAGTAACAAGAGTCCTTACACCCCTTGGTTTTCATTCCCTTAAACACCATGTGAATCCCTGACTCTCAGGTTCCCTTCTACCCCTACTTCATACAAGGGAGGTAAATTACTCTACCATGAATTGTCTCAACACTATCCACTAAGAACTAATTGGATATTTCATTACTGGCCAAGTAAAGATCCTGATCATTATCTAAAATAGGTAGGGAATCTGTTTCATTATCACTCGCCACTAGATCAACCTAGTTCTTGGAATGAGTAAACTTGTTTTTCCACATAGAAATAACAATATTCCACTCATATTAGTTAGTATCATAGACCAAAGGTTCTTACAATGTATTAAAATGATTATAAAATTTTCATAATGCATGGGAATCCCACTAGTCAGAAGGTGCCTTCCCTGGAGGTATTCTATCATCTGATGAGATCAATGAAGTCCCAACGGATTCAGAGGGAAACAGACTCAGAATAAAACTTGGAGAAAGCCCCTTCCTTTTACCCCCCCCCCCCCCCCATAATACACTATTTGAGAAAATGATAAAGAATTAGTGGAGGGGTATAACTGGGTCTCCCCCTCCATCAACATAATTTTATTGAATCCTTAAAATTCACACCTCAAGCCAGAAAAAATGTCAGCAACATTCTAGTCTGGTTTTATCATACCATCCTACTTTCGAAGAGGATCACACAATGTTATACCTTTATTTTCTAGATACTAGTATATTGTTCCTAAAAAATACTAGATATAGAATATATAACAACCTGGGCTTGAGGTTTTCCTATATAATGCATATATAAGTTCTGTTATAGGTGAACCAAATGAGAACACAATGTAAAAAAATCATACCAATTTTCAAACACCACTAATTGAAGATAGATAATCTCTTCACCCACTTCAATCCATAAAGCATCAATATGAGTCCTATGAATGTCAACTTTAATGAAAATATAGGGTGCAATGGGATGAAACAAGGATCTCTAACAATCATTAAAATCCAAAAAACTTCATACAGGGTTACCCAGCATTAGATTAATTAAGTTATTTTGGAAAGGAAATGGTACTCTTAGAAAACATATCCAAATCTCTATAGTGAGGTGATCATTCTTATAGTGAAATCTATTACCCAATTTGAGAATGAATAATTTATATCCTTCATTGGAGCAGTGACCCTTGGACCACACAGAGGTGAGGTCATCAATATTGGGGAATTAAAGAAGGAAATGGTGAGGATCCATTAATCTAATGACGGATCACTCTTTTAGGGGACATGTGTTGTTGCAAAACTCATTTTAGTCTATTTTTTATTTAATTAAAATTATTAGTCTCTTCCCCTATTTAATGAATCCTTACCCATTTTCCTAAAATCCAGCTTAAGTGGTCAATTTTCAAAAGTTAGTTATCCACTACTTTTCACATCTTCACTTCACATGGACATAATTTTTCACTATTTATGTTTTATTTTCACCTATGAATATAAAATAATGTTTTAATACCTTATTTCATGGATACCATTATGATATTCCTTCAATTTATGCTATTAGACATGATTATGAAATATAATTATTTCCTTGGGAAAATCTTATGTTTTGGACTTATGTGGGATTTTCATCTGTGGAATACATAAGAATGTACATGTTGTGATGGGTGCACAAAAATAGAACTCTAGTGAATTTGGTAATTTTTATGTCTCATGAGATAATATTTATGGTATTAGGGTGTAAACCTAATCCATGATGGAACTCTGTCAACCTTGTGATATTATCTTAGAGGTTATCCATGACTTATTCTTATTTCATGTTTTATGTTATTTCTAGATTTATATGATTCCATGATCTTATGATTCCATATTATTTATATCATGCCCCATATATATATTCATGTTATTTTTATTTATGATATTGTTTTATTCCTTTTCACTCAAATGTTATGCTTCCTCATCATGTTTATTCCCTTACCAAGCTTTATAACTTACCCCTTTTTTATGTATTCTTTAGGTTATACTATTCAATTTTATAATCTAAAAGGGGATTATAATATCTATATAGAGAATAAAATAATTCCAATTTATTTTAGTTCAATTTTGATGTTTTATATACATAGTCTTCCCAAGACACTAGTCCTCTCCATACTTGGGTTGTATTTATCATATATTTATGTTAAAAATCATATAATAATATGTTTAAAATAATTTTATTTCTATAGTTTATATATTAATATAGCCTAGTTATTTTTTGGGATTATGGAATTAATATATTATTAAAAACCCTATTTATAAGACTAATTATAGGAAAATACCCTAAAATTTTGGTGATGTTAAGAGATAGTGTTTTCTAATAAATTATATTGTTGTCTAGATACTATAAGTGTATATGGATCTAGAATTTATCTACCTAGGTGTAACAACCCTGAAAAGGTTGTTTAGGTTTTAACTCAACCTTTAACAAATTAATGGAAAAAATTACCAACTATACACAATGTCTAACACTCCTAGGGGATATACTTTACAAAATTTACAAAACTCATTATGAACCATTATGAAGGACTTGAATAGATTGTTATGTTTGAAAGGTTAATAGGGAAATTTCCAAGGATATCCAATATTGAAACCTATTGAATCATATGTTAGGATATATGTGTTATTTATAATTTATTTCTTCTGAGTTCATAGTTTCATTTTTATATTATTTTTATTTTTATAATTATTTTCCATAAATTTATTTCTATTATTTTATTTAATGGAATGAAATAGGATGAAATGGGACAACAACCAATGCAATAGAAATTAGGATGATTTTCCTAATGACATGCTTAACCTATTGGGTGTAAGATCTAATAAATTAACGGTATTAATAGTTCAACTAACTCAACTTATAAATAATAACATGAATTGTGTGGAAATCCCTCCTTCTCATAAGAAATAGAAATTTTTGGTTGAGACCTTTATTTGAAAAAGGAATCCTACCTTTATTGGATCTTATGATCCCCTTATAATGAAACAATGGATTAAATCTATATAGGATATATTCTATATCCTCTAATACTTGGGATTATAGAAAGTTGTATTGGTTGATCGCATGAATGGGGGATTTAATCAATGGTAGATACTGATCAATAACATGAATACCAAAGAGGAAATGCATTCTATGGAATAGGAAGGATACAAGGAAATAATTTTCAATAAATATTTTCCATGTACTCTCCATATTAAAATATTGATTGATTTAGTTTGACTATTAAAAAATGAAGATGGTTCTATTTGGTAATACGCGTAAATATTCACAAGGATTCCATAGGGTTCCATTATCTTTCTCATGATCATTGGAAGTAAGGTGGAACAATTATTTAATGTATTAAATGAATGTCTATAAAAATATTTTTTGATTCAAGATTTGTAATCTATGAATATATTTTTAATTATACTTTTATGTTAAAGATGGAGATTGGTGACTATCATTGGTCTCATTGGGATAGACATAAAAATGATAAAATTTCTTTTTATTTAGGAGGATCAATGGATAAATCGCATAGAGGAATAAAAACCCAACTAACCTTATATAAAAATCATTGGTAGAATATTCCCAATAACTATCTCAAGGGAATGTGGAAGTGCTGCAAGTGTGGAAAATAGTGGAATTATGATAATTAGTGTATATGGGAGATTAGTAATTCCACTAATGAGATAGAAGAAAATTAGGTTTTGATCTACACTTAGAATGTGGTCTAGTGTTTCAACTACAAAGAACATAGACAAAATGCATGCCAATGGTAATACCTTGACGCAAACTACTTGGTTAAATAAAGAGATCCATAAGACCTCATGTATATCTCCTCATGCTTAATAGGATTCTATCTAGAAGTGAGGGTCCAAAAACCATCAATGGGGAGACTATACCCCCTGAATCATAATCAGGCACCAAAAATATAAATAAAATATAAGACAACTCAAATTAATCAAGCTAAAGATAAATCATAAAAATGTAACAACATATGGTATACATGTAGTACAAATAAATAAACCAACATCCTAATATGGGGATCTAAATCATAGTATAAGGTGCAAGTAAATACTAATAGACATTATGGAATCCTCTAGTGTCCATCATGTCACTACTACAAGCTCCACGGTGCACTATTCTACTATATTCCATTGGCCCCTTTCCCTTGACTATATCCATATACCTAAAGTCTACATGTGCATTGAGATACCCATGTAGTGAGTGGGTAATAAAACTTTGCAGGACTCCCCTAACGCATTATTAACATGTGTAAACATGTATTATAAGTGTACTCCATGATAATAATAAGTAAACAAGCAAGCATAAGCACTCACATACATAACGTTCGTGTTCTAACCAAGCCACCAATATCCCAAGTCCTTCCTTCTTAGGCTCCATTATGAAAGGAAAATAAAATATTTTGGAAGAAATCATGAACTATAAACAAGGCTAGTGAACATGTTACTTAGCATCTATAAGGCATAAAGTCAAAATGTCACTCAAAATATATAGTCTGTAAAGAAAACATTTCATTTGGAATCTAGAAGGCATCGAGAAAATATCTCACCAGACATACACAGTGAATTGAGTGAACATTTCACTCATAATCCACCATCACAACATATATATTATTGCATGTCGTGTGCACACCCATTCTAGGGGATAATCATATCATAATGGTCAACCAGTTTCGAGTAACAAAACAATACTTCCAAAGGCATAGTAATACATACAATATGGAAGGTCATTTAAAGAAAACAGAAATCAATGTCATCATGAGGAATTAAAAGAAACATACATAAAACTATGATTGATATTTAATATAGTAGAAAGATGCATAAGCATACTCATTGAATCAAATGTCAAAATTGGGTCTCATGGGCTACACACACACCCATAAGCAATCACTATCAAGCATGGTAAAACAAGAAATGAAATCACAAGAATAATATTAAGGCTACATGTGTATACAAGGTCCCAAAATAGTAAAGAAAATTATACTTCAAGATTCATGATGTTAAGACCAAAATTTCTCCATGTAAACATCACCTAAATCACATATTTGGACTGATTGATTCAAACCACTTTCCAAGGATTCTTAGAACAAATTCTCAATGTTTTATTTTCAAAGTAAATAGAGACACGATATATGATAACATCTTCTATATCCTGGAAAATTTTAAAATTATTTATTTCAATAAAAACATGAGATAACCATATATTCCATATAAAAGATTATAGTTCCTCATATGATAATAAATTTCTCCTTCCAGAATAATCCTAAATAAACTTAATGTGATTATTGTTTTTCATTCATCAAAAATTTTAGGATATTATAATTTAAAAATTAATTACCCATATTCCAAAATGTATCTAAATTTTATAATTAATGAAACACTTAAAAAATAAATAAAATAAGAATAAATTTTCCAATCTATAATTATCCTTTTAATGTAATATGTCCAAAAGATAAAAGAAAAAGGGAGGGTTCTACCAATCTAGGAAACTAGATAATGAACATGGATTGATTGAAACTGACTTTTCAAATCTTAAAAAGTATAATAATAGACTACTCAGACTCAAGAGGATCTCAAAACCTTAAGGCATTAAAGGTTTATACATTTTTAAGAATACAGAACGTTTTCTAGATTATAGCATTAAAACCCCCAAATAAAATCACCATTTAATTTTCTATTCAAGTGGTTCTTAAATATCGTTATTTAAAACCTTCCAAAACATGAGTTTTGAATTTTAAACAATTAAAAGAATTTATTTCTTAAGTTTTTTGTCTTTTAGAATCATTAAAGCATTATATAGGGTTATTTTGGAATTGGAAGAATGAAAATAGTGTTTAGTAACATTTTCCCCCCAAAAGTGTGTGGTGTATGGGTAACAAGATTTTACACTTATGCATATTAGTTGTCACATGAGGGTAGGTATTTTTTACCCATACCTGAGTCTCCTACCCTTACACAACACATATAAATGCTTACATATACGTTCATGTGTAAAATACTACCCTTAAAAAACATTTAGAAATTAGGGGTTAGCCTTATGTAACGCTTAAAGAACCCACCTTAACTTTACATATTTTCATAGTTACCATTACAAATCCTTGGGAAATGGGGGATTACCCTTCCACGGTGTATAGAAATAAAGCTCTAAACTTATGAAACTCATAGAAAAAGGTATTAAACTTTACACTACATTTTAAAAAAATTATTTACCCTTATGAAACTTTTAAAAATAGGCCTAAATATTGCTATAAATCATTTAACATTACATAGGCCCCATTTAATATGTAATCTTGAAATTTAAATTGAAATTTTTAAAAATTACACTTAAGGGACTTATAAATGGAAACCAAAATTAGGTATTTAGAAAATTTAAAAGATAAGAATGTTATAATTCTATGAATCCAATTACTTCTCATCCATGATAAGTATTTATAGTGGTCTTACTCAAAAAAATGGTCACTGAGCTCGAATATTAGAACATTGCTCTCACATTTTCTCTTAGATCCATCCTTATTTCCTTAAGATTGAGAGAAGTGGTATTGTATATTCTCATGGGGTCTTTATCACTCTAGTATACTACACTCAAAATTCCACATATTATTCATCAGGATCTAGATCAATATCCTCATATTCAATAACATTTGTAGCAGTGGTTATGTACCGTCAGTGATGAGATTCATGAAACACATCATGAATAAATCAGTAGTGATAAATAAGATCTAGATGTTACTCTTCAATTCCAATCCACTTGGTGTTATTAAATGGTCCAAAATATTTTTCTTCTATCTTCTATTTCTTCTTCATAGGTTTTTGGCCTAACCGAGGAGTCACTATCATAAAAACCTGGTCCCCTATAGAAAAATATAATGGTTTTTTCTATGGTTAGAATAAGAATTCTTCATACTCCAATCTTGGATAGAACCTCTTATAAATTTGATTCACTCTTTTGGAGTTCTCCTTTATCATACACGGGAAGAAAAATTTGGCCTCGCCAACTTTATTACAACAAAGAAATGAATGGAATGGCCTAACATAAGGATCCTTATAATGTGTCATATGAATCAAATCATGTTAACTATTTTTGAATGTGAAATCAATCAATTATTGGTAATAATCCCAAGTTCCTATAAAATCTAATATACAATATTGATTTATATCCTCCAAAATATAAAACATATTCTCTAACTATCCATCTGTCTGAGGATGGTATGTTGTGCTCAACCATAGCTGATTAACTAAGGCTTCTTCAAACCCTTCCAAAACAATGTTGTAAACATTAACTCTCTGTTAGATAAAATTATTAAACTACATGAATGTGTAATATATTAAGTATATACATCTTTCCTAGCTCATCTAATAAGTGATTCTCATGAATCAGTAAGAAATAACCATCTTTCATCAGCCTATCATCAATCGTCCAAATAGAATCATGGATTATATGGGTTATTGGTAACCCCATCACAATTTACATCATGAAATTCTCTCACTTATTTGTGAGAAAGGATGTGGTACAAGAAAACCACTAGTAAAATGGTGCTTAGCCTTTATCCTCTAGCGCATAAGGATTAATTTCCTTCTTTATTGTTGGCCACTAGAACATCCTCTCAAAGATAGGTTAAATATCATTCACTCTAGGATGCACCACCCACTTAGAGTTATAGAAGATTCTCATCAAATATTACTTAATGGAATCAAGGACTAAAACTCTCCCACTTACTAGGTTCACATTATTATTATCCAACAACCACCCAGGTATTGTGTCACCACATGCTCATTGTTCCCACATCACAACACACTCTAGGATGGATTCCTAACTATCATTCACTCAGTCAGCTAATGAATTTTTTATTAATAATGGGACACATGTCATCAATCCATGGTCCTCATAAGAATCCATACTCTAATCAACCAATAAGCACATCTAGCATAACTATTCCTCTAAAGTTCATCCACCAAGCTCTTAGTCTACCGATTTATTCTGAATAAGAGAATATATAAAAAAATTCCCTTTCCTGGTTCATAGGCCATCTCAATGTTGAGTGTATATAGGTAACCTACCTAGAGCCTCTTCTAAAAATTTAGATCCCACTCTGAGAAGATATAGCTAATTCTCTTATGGTTTGTGTATATAAAAAACCTTTAGCCAAAGAGATAGTGCTTCCAAAACATCCACCCATAGACCATGGCTGCTCGATCCAATTCATAGATAAGATATTTTGTTTCATGTTTTCAAACATTATGTGACTCATAATCTACTACATGGTCCCCCTGTATTAACACTTCCCCCAAACCAACCCATGATTCATTATAATGAATGACATATCTGATCTTAGGCTCATGAAGAATCAACATTATAGTTTGAGTAAACCTCCCCATTAACTCAATAAAAATCTCTTAAAATTGGATCAACAACTGAATCCTCACCCCTTTATTTGTAAGTATAGTCATGGGTGCTGATAAATGGGAGAAATGAAAGAAAAACATAGATAGTATTTCACTAAACCCAGAAAGATCCCGATCTCAAACACATTTTTAGGATGTGTCTAGGACATCATCATTTCTAATTTCTCCAATTCAACTAATTTTCCATTATTAGAAACCATATTCCCTAATAATTGTACCTCATAAATCTAAAAGTGACAATTTGAGATATTAAAATAATTTTTATGTACTCAAATTTTAATTAGGACAATATCGGGATATTTTTCTTGCTTCTCTGGGTTCAATGAGTAAATAATGATATCCTCAATGAACACCATGATGAATGAGTCAAGGTATGGGTTTAATACCTTGTTCATGAGATACATGTACTCTATAAGTTCATTTTTATATCCAAATAGCATCACTGAGTACTCATATAGACCATACCTACTACTAATGTCGTTCATTGGGATTTCCTCCTCTCTAACGTACAACTAGTGATAACAAGAATAGAGATCAATCATTGAGAACCACCAGGATCTCAGTAACTAGTTAAAGAGATAATTTACACTACGAAAAGGGTATTTATTATTCATTATCACAATTTTCAACATCTAATAATCTATATATATTCAGATACTATCATCCACCTTCTTGGAGAAAAAAATAGTTTCACCCAATAGTGACGTGTATAGAATAATAAATCCCTTATATTCAAATTTCTTGAGTTATACCTTGAGATTGTCCAACTAAATTCATGTAATATAATAAGGGTGTATAAAAATGGTATGAAAACTAGGAAAAAGTGTTATCTTGCAGTTAACTACACTATCAGGGGGAATTCTTATGAATAATTTTGGGGAAAAACCTGATAGAGATCCACAACTAGAGAAAAAGACAAGGGGGATACTATTGATCCTATTAAAATAATCAAGCCTATAATCTGAACCATATTCATCCTAGTCTAGATCATTTCTAGACACATTCTATCAGCTCACAACTCCCACTCAATGGTTATTAGGAACTTCTCTTCCTTGGGTGTTGTAAACAATACACATCTCTGATATAAATCAATTTAGACTTGAAATTTTTCCATTTAGTACATTCCAATAATCACATAAAGTATTTCCATCACCAGTATCATGAATTCGTAATTATTTCTATAACCACAAATGACTATAGGATACTCTAGGAACTGATGAAGATGATCAACTTTCTTTTACAATAGTGTATCAAGGGAAACCAACTCAAAATATAACATCATCTATGATTCAAGTCCAGAAATAACTTGTGTATAAGTAATGTAATGGGAAGTACTACTACCAAAAAAAGTATTAGACAGCATAAAAGTGGTCAAGATCATTCCTTGAATAGTAGATGGTCCATGTCCACCATCCAATGTAGCTAGGTTCTCTATGTAAACTCATCAATTATTAGCTCTATGGATATAACCATGAGATGAATGAAAAACTTAGGTCATCATTATCTTGTCTAAGTGATTAGGAATCCATTCGGATCCCTAGTTCATATATCATTCACATCATGTACCCCTATAGAAATTCAACCATGATGCTCAGGATTAAAACTTCTAGAGATTTCTCATATTCCCATGATGCTCACACTTTCTCTGATTTAATTAAAAAACTTGTAATAATGGTCTACCTTCCCACAGTTGAATCACTTTTTAAATCTTCCTAAGGGGGATAAAGAAGATGTAATCTTCTTATACTTCTTACCATTACCCCACTACAAATACATGGTCTTCCACTTCGATATACTAGAAGAGAGGATCATCACAACAGTAGGAGTTTCATCTACCTGAGTACTGAATGGCTGATGAACACTAATTGTTTGATCCTTCTCCAACACCTTCTCAATAATCAAGTACATTCATAGAATCGATGGTTATGTCATTAGGTAGAAACTTCTATACATCCATCTAATATTAGGATGTAGACTAATCTCAATCTTCTTATTATTTTGTTCCTTATTTCTATCCTATATGGGGGAAAAGATATTCAATTATATCAAATGAGAGGAGTATGAAGATATTGTTATGGATCAATTCTGAAGCTCCATGAGTTTCCATGCATGTTCCATCTTCATCACCCTTTAATAAAATGTTCTTCAGGTCCACCAAAGAAATACCATCATGTTTTCAAACTTTTCTCATGACACTTCACCATTACCTAATTGGTCTCTAAATCATAAATACCACTAGCATGACCCATTGATGTTGTCATGTCTTGACCAAGTTGAATATGCCCTCAATGATTTCTAAACAGTCTTCAGTATCTTGTGGTCCACCAATTCCCAGAAAGGCAGGAAAATTTTAGAGATGAATTTCATGAGCATATTCAACCATGGTCATCTATAGTCCTTCTATATGGGTAGTTACAATCCAAAATGTTTTGGTTTTGAGTGGATCTAATTTATGAACCACTTGATCATGAGCGAGAGCATTCATGGGTGTATCCCCATGTATTACATGTGGTGGAACTAGTGTTTCATCCCTAGGGAGATCATTTTAGAGTCTCTGAAGTGGAAGTTTTTGAAATTCCGATGAATATTTAGTCACCTTAAGAAATTAATGAAGATCTTAAATATCCAATGGGATCCCATAAAGTCTTTCATCAAACGCAACTCATAAACCAATTTATATCCCTCCAAACACTACCCAAGGTTCTTTGTACTTGAATATTAGTCACAATCATATATATACATATAAAAAACATAACAGCATGATCAAGTTCAAATAATTATTTTGGAAAAAAGATATTTCACAATAATACAGAAAACAAATATATCACTCAATAGAGAATAAGGTTCTATCATGAACAAATAGCACAAATAAAGGAATTAAATTAAAGTACTAACATGCATCCCACAATATATATATATATATATATATTACACATGATCCTATGTGCCTAATAATTATGTATTAATGCACCCAAATCCTATAAAACTATACCCATAATCCAGTCAATGAAAACATAAAGGCCCATTACTCTTGAAATGGGAAGGAACATAGGGACTCCCCTACTTGATTCCTTTATATCATACCTCCTTTTGTAAAATGACTTAGGTTTAGCAATAAGAAATGAATAAAACTATTCTTTGGGACCATTTTTTAATACCTAGGCCTAAACTATTGGGTTTGACCTAGAGATACACCAAAAATCATCTGTGAATCAATATACTCAACTAGCTACTGTAGAGTAGTCAAATTCTGAATGGTATTAATGGAGTGACTATACCCTCAGTATCATATCTATACACCAAATATATATATAACCAAAATCGTATTAATAAAAGAGGATGATAAAGAATCATAATGTAATAACATATCGAATAGATGTCATATAAATAAATACATTGGGATCCTGGGGTGTCCAACCAAACCAACATACAGGTGAATATAAATAAAAAAGAAACATTGTAGAATCCTTCATAGTCCATCTTAGTACCAATACAAGATCCATTGCTAAGACTTATGCAATAGCCCCTTTTCCTTTACCCAGATCCTTATACATGAATTATGTACAAACATCACTATTCTAATGTAGGGTATGAGTAAAAAAAATCTAGTAGAAAACAAATAATTCATTATTAAAATGTGTTCACAAGTATAACAGGTGTATTCCATGGTAGCAACAAATTTTCAAAAAAAAATAACATATCCATCATTTTTTAGATAAAAAATACTTGGTCATAACTGCATCATATCCATACGAAAAGGATAATAAAAAAATATTAGAAGAGATCAAGAACTAGATACATGGATGGCGAACATTTTACCCTTCATCCACTAAGCATAAAGTCAATATGTTACTCAAAATACACAAGGAAATGAGACAAAATATCTTTTGGAATCCATAAGTCATCGAGATAACATGTCACATGGAATCTATAAGGAATCAAGTAAACATGTCACTCGACAGCCAGTGGTCAATCATCATCATCATTTCAGACTGTGTACACTCCCCCTCTAAAGGATAATCATATCACAACAATCCACTTGTTCAAAGTACCAAAATAATTCCTCCAAAGGAATAGTAATACATAAAATAGGAAAAAATATATAAAAGAAACATAGGGAAAGTAATCTTGAGAATATATTAGAAATATAAATAAACAAGTGATAAATATATAACATGATATCATGATATATAAGCATACTCATGGAGTTAAGAATCATAAATGGGTATCAAAAACTATACACACAACCAAATTCAATCACTATCAAATATCATCAAATAATAAATTTTCATCACAAGATTCATATCGAGGAAAAAATTGTATATAAGGGTCCCAAAAGGTATAGAAATTCCTTCCTCAAATTTTCTGAGGTTAAGTATAAAGGTACAATAAAAAACTCTCTTAAATCATGTCTTCATGATAATAAATTCAAACAGATATCTAATTATTCCTATAACTAATTCAAAATAATTTATTTCCAAAGGAAATAGATGAACTATATGTGAAAATAGTTTCTCTCCCCTGGTTAATTTAAAAATTATAAATTTAACCTATATCATGATCTAACCATCTATTCCTAGGAAAAAAATATAGTTCCATATAGGGTAATAATTTTCTCTCTCTAGAATTATCTTAGATAAACATGATATAATTATTTTTATCATTATTTGATAATTTATGGTTATTATTATTTAATAATTCATTATGAGTTTTCTAAAAGGTTTCTAAAGGCCTTATGTCATAAAAAACTTATGAAATAAGGATATTAAGAATACGTATTCTTAACTAGAATTACAATTTTAAAATATTACACCAAAAATAGAACAGGAATGGGAGAGGTCTACCATTCCTAGAAATCAGATAAAGAACACTGATTGATCAAAGAAATATTCACATATCTCTGATAGAGGTATTTTGGACATCTCAGACTCAAGATGATCTCAAACACCAAAGTAAGAAATGGTCAGGATATTTTTAATAATATATAAGGTATTATAGTTCAATGTATTCAACCCCTCGAAATAAATCACCATTTAATTTTCCTTTTAATAAATTCTTAAATGTCAAAATTTAATACCTTCCAAAACCTGAGTATGAATTCTAAACAATTCCAAGATTTTATTTCCCATGCTTTTTGGATTTAAAACCCATTAATGAACATTATAGGTTAGTTTTGGAAGAGGAAGAATAAAAAAATAATTTTTATAATCATTTTCCCCAAAAAGATCATAATATAAGGGTAACATGGTTTGACCCTTATTCATCTCATATATATCACATGAAGGTAAGAAGTTATACTTATATGTGGGTTTTCTAACCTTACGCAGCACATAGAAATATATGCTTAACCTTACATGTGAAGAATACTACACTTATGAAACCTTTAGAAAAATGTGTTACCCTTATGTAATTCTTGAAGAATCCACCTTACATGTATGCAGTGCCCAAGTTACCCCTACAAATCCTTTGAAAATAGGGCTTACCATTTTGCAGTTTATAGAAATAGAGCTCTACCCTTACGATACTCATTGAAAAAGGTATTTAACTTTATGTATCATTTAAAAACAATGATCTACTCTTATAGAAGTGAAAAATAGACATGTTTATAGGAAGAAAGAATTTTCTTTTACAAAGATCCTTTTCAATACATAAGGGCAAAATTTAAATTGATAAATTGATAAATTTTCACTTAAAGGAATTATAAAATAAAACCAAGATGGGGTTTTTATAACATTAAAAAACAATAATGTGACACCAATTCCCTAAGATAATGGTTTTAGAATAAAATCAATAACAATAACTCATAAGTCTTAGAGATAAAGGAAGGGAATATGATATCTCTACTATCAAGGGGGAACCTAATAATGACATGGTGAAAGGTACATTGGTTATCTATTCAAGAATATTGAACATATATTTGATTATAGTTCTTAAATTTTTTTAGTATCATGTAATTTTAGTAGAACTCTTTAGACACTACCACAAAACATGGAGGTTGAGTAATCGGTAAGAATAGAAAATGGGGAAATTATTGCATAAAAGTATATAAATCCTCCCTAACGATTGTTTTAGGAATGAACCTCCCAAAAAAATATTTCCATGCTTCATTTAGTGAAATTTGATGCTATATTGGGAATCAATTTTCTTCCCTTATATAAATCCACCATCAAATTCTAGGGGAGGGAGATCAATATTGACATCATGAGTCATCCTATGATTCAATATAAGTGTAAGGATAAGGATGAATATCATTTAGAATAATATTATAAAACATTGATATTATTGCCTTATAATCTAGAAAATATATCGGAAATGATTGAGATAGTGGAGAGAAATATTCATGAGGATGTTCCCTTTGTGAGGGACTATAATAATGTATTCCTTAAATATTTTTTTGAACTTCCTCTTGACCAAGAGGTTGAGTTTTTAGTTGAAATTATACCTATATCTATGCTAGCATCCAAAAAACCTTATAGAATGGCCACCACTAAGTTGGAAGAACTGAAGAAATAGTTATAAGAGAATTGGGTAAAGGGTTTTTTCACCTGAGTGAATCATTGTGGGTTTCAATTATCCGCTTCACCGTGAAGACGGATGGGTCAATGCGCCAATGCATTGATTATCGTGAACTCATCAAGATCATGATAAAGAAAAATTATTCACTACAACAAATTTATGACTTTTTTTATTATCTTTTGGGTGGCCATTACTTCTCTAATTTGGACATTCAATTAGAATATTACCAATTAAAGGTGAATAAGGAAGACATTCCCAATACTACCTTTAAAACAACTTATAGACTCTTTGATTTTATAGTGATTACTTTATCACAAAAAAATATCTAGTAATATTCATATACTTTAAGAATAGATTCTTTAGCTAGTACCTTGATAAATGTGTTGTAGTATTTACAAATGATAGTTTTATATACACTACAAAAATGAGGAGTATGAGGACCTTTTGAATATTGTACTAAAAACATTCCTAAAGGATACGCTATTTTAGAAGTATAGAAAATTTGATTTATGGATGGAGAAAGTATCATTCTTATGGCATGTTATCACCAATAAATTGAAATCTATTAATCCTTCTAATACAAAGGAAATTAATTAATATCCTAGACCAAAATATTTAACAGATATTTGTAGCTTACTTAGACTAGTTGGGTATGATTTGTTAGAAACAACACATGATTTCCAAACCCACTAAAAAATATTCCTCGTAATGGATTCGTGTTTTTTAGACCAATGAATCTAAAGATATATTCAACGAATTGAAAAGGAGGCTTATCACTACACCAGTACTCACACTACCCTCAATTGTGGAATATTTCATCATATATAGTGATGCTTCAAATAATTGATTACGTTTTTTACTAATTAAAAATGATAAATTAAAATCTTATGCCTTATGGAAGTTGAAATTTCATGAGCAGAACTACGAAACACATGATCTAGAGTTGACTATAGTAATATTCACATTTAAAATTTGGAAGCATTATATCTATGAGGAGAAGTGTGAAATATATATAGATCTTAATAGCCTAAAATATATATATTAAAATAGAAGAAACATATTATACACTAATGAAGATGGTTATATTAGATCTAGGATTCTGAATTCTCAATTCATTTCCATCCTAGGAAGGAAAATAAAGTGTAACATTCTCTAAGTATAAAGGATCCTACAACATTATCAATGATAAGGATTGAGAAGGATATGATCATCTTATACATGAAAAGGATAGACATGGGAATCATAAATGAAGGAACATCATAATTCCTTTATCAAATGATTACTCACTCGTAAATTTTGGAGAAGATAAATGATGGTCAATGAGATGATGTTGAAATATAGAAGAAGGTGGAATCTATAAGAAAATGAAAATTCAAAAAGTTAAAATTTGTTGAAGGATTTGTAAGATTAAGTTCATGAGTTAGTGTACCATCATATCCTAAGATAAAGAAAGTTTTTATGAATAGAATATATATAACAACCTTCTCTTCCCACCCATGGAGCATAAAGATGTATTGGTATCTCTAAGAAATCTATTGGTGGGACAATATGAAGAAAGATATTAGAAAATATACATAAAAGTACCTTGTATATTAGTAAGTGATGGAAAAGTGGAAAAAGTTTAAGGGGATGATGGAACCACTACCCATACCAATATGAAAATGGGAAAACATCAACATGACCTTTTTTAATTGTCTTTCAAGGAAATATAGATAAAATAATTCTATAGGGTTGTGGTAGATCTTCTTACAAAGAATTATTGTTTAATTTTTATTTGACATGGATTATTACTCAATCGACTTATAAGGATATACATTAGAGAATTTGTGTGGATATATGGAATACTATTATCGATTGTATCTAACTGAGATCCAATATTGACCTATATTTTTGCTAAAATTATCAAATATGATCTAACACAAATTTGAACTTCAGCACATATTATCATCCCCAAACTAATGGATAATATAAGTTGACTATCTAAACACTTTAAGAAATGTTGAGCACATGATTGATGGACATTAATGGTTTATGGGACTAGCATATTTCTCTGGTTTTTTTATCATATAGTAATAGCTTTCACTCAATAATCCAAATGGATCCATATAAATCCATTTTATGTTAAGAGATGTTTAACACCTAAATTTTAGAATGGTGTTGGTGAAAACAAGTTGAAGTGGTTGAAGAAATGGTAGATAATGTCAATATTATTTATTAGTACATCAGTATTCCTCAAAGATGAAATAATATTTCTATTGAAAATCATCGATGAGATGTTGATTTTGAAGTTAGAGACAAATTTTCCCCCCACATATCTTCATAGAGGATAATCATGTGATTTGGGAAGAAGGGAGAGCTAAGTCCCAAGTACATCATCCCCTTTGAGATTATTGATTGTATTAGAGTTGTTTCTTGTCCATTAGTATTATCACCAACCCTGTATCAAGTACATGATGTGTTCCCTATATTCCTATTGAGAAAGTACATTCCAAAATCCATCACATGTACTAAATTTTGAGGTGGTATGGCTGGAAAATGACCTCTCGTATAAGAGGAAATATGTGAAGATATTGTATTTTAGAGAGAGTGTTCTACGCAATAAGGAAGTTCACAAGTCAAAGTAGTTTAGTGGTACCATAAGTATGATGAGGCAACATATGATGTGGAGGAAGAAATAAATTAGAACTACCATCACCTATTTTATCTTTAGTTTGTACAATGAATTTTTTTAGGATGAAATTTCTTAAAGGGGAAGAATTTAGTAACCCATGATTTTATAAATAGAATTTCCCTTCTGATTATAAAACTATATCATATTTAATAACGTAGTATTATATAAACCACTTGAAAAACATAATGGAAACTAATAAAATATTATTATATTAAATTTTAAATTGAATTTAGAAAATAAATATATCCATAATAATTGAAAAAAATACAATGGGATAAAAAAAATAAAAAAAATATAATTATAATATAAAAATTGGGATCTTCATGATCCCCCAAAATGAACCCACTCATGAACTACATTATAGAAATGAAGTAGAATATTAGTAATGAAATATTAATTTTGAAAATTAAAATATATATATCCATGATAAAAAATATAATTCAATTAAAAATGAATTAAATATGAGTTATGTATATAATATAGTGAACCCATATTCCCATTCAAAATATGACCATTGGAATCATAATCTGATCATTGGAGTAGTAATATGACCTTTAGGAATAGTAAAATGACCATTAGAATTGTATCCTCACCTATGTATGAGTAAAATAATATTTATTTATCATTAAAAATGAAGATATGACATATTTTTATCATTATAAAAGTAAATAAATGTTTTAAAATGATAAAATAAGTTTTCATATTTTTGAAAAATATATATGTCTTATTCACATTTTTATAACAAATGTAAATTTTCTATGTAAGATTAATTTTTATAAAATTATTTTATAAAACAATATTATTTTTTATTATAATAATAATTTAATTTTATAATGCCATGAATAATTTTTCCAAGGGTCAGAAATTGATTATAAAATTAAATTTTGTATTTTTAAAATAAATAAGGATTTTATTTAAAAATTAAATTTCTCATATTTAGAAAAATATTTTTTATAAAATAAATTTCATTTTTTAATCTACAGGTTGAAAAAAAATATGTTGAATTTTTTTTATTTTTCTAAAACAGTTGAACTTTTGGTGAAAAGTCAAATATGTTAAAATATTGTATTTAACATTATAAGTTAAATACATAATTAATTTCATAAGTGGGGACGTAATAATGAATTCGTTCAAAATAACATGCACCATTTAATATTTTTATTCATAAGAATCAACATTATTGGTATTCTTTAGCCAAAATAATAAACTAATGAAAATGATATTCCAAAACTCTCTTCTACTCCCCTTATAAATACCACCCTTCTCCAACCATTATCCTAAAACATTATAGACCTTGGATATTACCCAAATTATAACCCAATATCACCTTTTATCTCTACCCAAATCCCTAGAATATATTTTCTTCAAAAAATATAATTCCCAATGTTTCTTAAGTGGAAAATAATGAGGAGGCATCTAAAGGAGAAGGAAACACTATCAACTAATAATTCTTTATTTAATTACTTATTCTACCTCCTCAAGACCACCTTATCAATGATTTTATGACACCATTAGTATTGATAATATACATAAGTTTTATTATATTTATGTAATATCCTTTAACTCTCTTCTAATATTCTATAAACAAAAAAAACATCCATATTATATTGGTCCACTCCCTTTGTGGACGATGAGTATTTATTTTACATTAACACCTGCATAACAGTTTTCAATTCACTAATCATTTTTTTAAATAACTTAAATATGTATACTATATATTTTATCATATTCTAGAATGAATATATATCCATATTATTAAATAAAACCAATATAGTTCAAGAGCTTCCATAAAACCGCCAAATTGAACTAATTGTATAATGTTAACATTTTTCTTAAATGAATAATACCTATGTTAGAACACATAGAGATATTTATAAACATTCATGTTTATTTAAGGAAATTAATTTCATTTCATTTCACTTTTGTAGTTTCATTTCCATTTGATAAGGAATTTAATAATTATCCACAAGTGATTTGACCTTAAAACCATAAAACGAAAACCCTCAAAACCACAAAATTAACATTTTATCTTAATGAAATTTTTATAAGTAAAAATTATATAGTTATATGAAATAAAATATATATTACGAAATTTATAAATTAATTAATTAATTAACATAATTTGATTATTAATGATGTTAAGTGAAAGTGCAGAATGATTCTAGACCTAAGGTAAGGGATCTCTCTAAACCATCCTATTTTCATTGGGATATTCTTTCTATCTCTTTTCCCCACTATCTTTATTTATCATCATCATTTTTTTATTTTATATTATGTAAATATATCATAAATTTATTCACATTGTTTAATTAAAACTCCTTTTAAGGGGATATATATGTTTTAAAGGTTCCCTTCTCAACTTCATTCGATAATTGAACCTAATTATATGGGAACCTCTATGTTTCTAACCCTATATCAAGTAACACTACATAAATTTTTTTAAACCATACGTGTTTTAAAATATTTATCATTATATTTTGGAAAACCCTATTTTTCATTTCTAGTTTTTATGGTTATTAATATTCTATTTCCCCTCTTTAAGGACTCTTTACCCTTTTCCTGAAAACCGCACTAAGGTGGTACATTTACAAAGTTATATATTCACTATTTTAAATAAATTCACTTCAAATGGAAATAAATTTTATATTATATGATTATTTTTCACTAATTAATGTCTAATAATTTTTTTAATCCATTATTTCATAAAACCCATTATGATATACCATGAGGTTATGTTATAAGACATGATTACACAACCTAATTCTTTCCCAGGGTAATTCTTATATATATGAATTTTGACGGATTCCCATTTGTGGAACACATTATTATCTATATGTTATGATGGGTGAACCCAGATGTCACTCTAATAAATTGGTTAATGTTTATTTCTCATGTTATGATATGTATGGGATTAGGGATAAACGTAATCTAGGATGGGACTCTATCCACCATGTGATGTTGTCTTAGTGGTTAGTCTTAACTTATGCTTCTGTCAGGTTTCATATTGTTGTATTGTTTCAATGTTTCAATGATCTTATCATTTCATAGTCTTTATTCCATTCTCTTATATGATTATTCAGGATATTTTACTTTTATGACATAATGTTATGACTTTTGACTCATATGTTATACTTCCTCATCATTTTCATTCCTTTACTGGGATTTATATCTCACCACTTTTATTTACATATTTTGTAAATTATAGTATAGATTTTTAGGTGCTCAAAGGTATTTTTTATCTCAATATACTAATTATAATAAAGATATTTTATTTTAGTTTCATTTTGAAGTTTTATGTACCTAGTCTTCTAAAGACACTAGGCCTCTCGATCCTTGGGTTTTTTATTGGATATTTATATTAAAAAACATGTAATAATATGTGTAAAAGAATTAGGTGGCTATAAAAATCTTCCCCTGTGTTTTTTGGAAAATGGGGGGTCAAAAAAAATGTTTTTGAATTTAATATAATAAATATAGGAAATTATATATAAAATCATAAAATTAAGGAAGTTTGAGAAGGATGTTTTTTCATCAAGTGGAATATTGTCACATAACATGTATGATACCATGTTGGGCATACATTATATCTAGTACATGAATAATTTATGTAAAAATGAATGATTTATGTGGTGTTGGTATTTTAAGAATTTTTGACAGAAGCAGTTTGTGAACCATTAAGGAAGCTTCTATGTGAATCCACGAATGAATTCAATAAAGGGAATTTAACAAATAAAAAAATAATAAGAGTTATGTAAAGTCTGGAATGAATTATAAAAATTAATTTTATGTGAAATACCCAATGGAATCATTCTATAAAGTCTATTTCATTTTTGGGCTAGTAAAGGTGATGGTATGGGATCCACGTATGAAAAAAAACAATATAAAGGGGTTTACGTGAAAGGATAAATAGTAGTTTTATGATTAGAATATTTTTTGATGTATTAACTTATATAAATACCCAGAATCACTTTTTTAATTAGTGATTCATAATTGGATGGAGGGGGATTAAATGTAAGATCTGGCCACTCAAACAAAATTCAATGAATCAATTGTTCAAAAATAAATTCATGAAGGATATTATTGCATGATGGAGAATAATTCATAAAGGAAGACGATTCAAGAAGTATGGTGCTTTTTGAAGAAATTTTTTTCATGAAGTAGAGTAATTAATAAAGGTTAAATTCATAAAGGATAGTTTATTAAAAATTTATGTGAAGCAGCTAATGGAGGAACTCATATAGAGGCATTTTTTGAGTGATGTGTTTGTAGGGAAGTTTACAAAGAGGCAGTCAGAGAAGGATAGTTCATGGAAGTCACATTTTATGAAATATTTACCCAAAAATAATTTTTTTTAAATATTGTTTCATCCCATTGATGAAAAAGGAGATTCATTTTTCACTTATTTCAGTTTCAACCAACTTAGAGATGATATAGATCATCTGAGGATTCATTTAAAGGAGCATGGATCTCCTTTAGTCGAGAGAGTAGTGAGTTATATGAAGAGTGAATTCTTGTAAACCAAGGGGTCTATGAGTATTCTATAAACATTATAACAATAATAATATTTAGTGAGTATAATTCATTAGAACATTTCCCTTGTATACTTATTGTATTATCTTGGTTTGTGTGAACTATGTAAAATGTTTTTGCCTCTTATATGCTTTTCATTTTATCATATATATCTAAGAGGTAAATAGAGAGGAGTGTTTCATTAAATGAAAAACTAGATAACCAAGGGTAATTATTTTTAAAATCTATACCCTAATTTCCCCCCACCACATATTAGGGTATTTAACATGGTGGGGACATCATATATAGTTCATGTTATTATTCATAACTTGAGCCTATTGAATAAATACATTCACAGAATTTTCAACTCCTTCTACCATCATATTAGACATATCATTCAAGAAATCATTACATTACCCACCACATTATCTACTAATATAGTTTCTCATATTTTTATCCATTTACTAAATAAAATATAAGTTAAAAATTAGAATACTCTAAGAATATATAAGGGTAATTATAAAATTTGAATTAATAACTCAAAATCACAAGTATATGCTAACTTATTCCTTCTTATGTTTCAATCGATATTATTTATACTAAATTTACAATAATTTTCACTAACAAAAACCCAATAAATAACTAAAGATTTATCTAATATCAAATATAAGGTCCCACATCTATTACATATATAATTATTACATTTTTTACAAAAAAACCATATAATAATACAGGCCCAGAAATCTAGAGTTCTAGTGTATTTGGGAGATTAGTAGAATGGTACAAAATTTTAAAATAAACCAAATAATATTTTAGTTTCATATTAATAATACTCTTTTATATATCGTCGTACTCTTATCACTACATGATATACCCTGGGGATATACATGAAATAAAGAGTGATCTAAACAACCAAGTAGGGAGACAATTAAAATGAATATGAAAGTGATATATCATAAGAATCAATAATATTAACATAAAACCTCTAAAAGTTAGATCATAAAACATTACATTGTAAAATGAGATAATTAAGATGATATCATAAGACCATAGTAATCATGAGAGTCATAATAATATGGAATAAATATAAAATATTTTATCATAAAAATATATCATGGCTCACTACCAAGATATCATAACATAATGTTCTAGCCTCACTATCTATGCACCATATATGGTATCTCATGTTTTGGAAGAATTATATAATTTATTATAAGATGTGTAATTCAATGCCCATATTACAACCCTTCTCTTTATTACACTTTATTTCATGATTTATTATATAAAATTAAACATAAAACAACTCAGAAGATCAATAATTATAGTGTATTTAGGAAAAATGTACAATATGTGACAAACTAAATCAACTAATACATTATTTTTATTTAAAACCTCTTTAACATGTTCATAATATTCCTTCATACATAAAATTGTATGGGATAACCTGGGGACATACATAAGAAATGGGTGAACTATAAAGCCTAATAAGGCAATAAACATGGAATAACATGAAGAAAACAATACATCTTAGATAATAATAATATCAATGGGGCATAAATGGATTGAGAATCATAAAAATTAAAATGATACATGATAAAGAATGATAATCATTATGGAAACATGAGAAATTTGGTAATAACATAAAACACTGCATTATAAACATAGGTCAAGGACAAAGGAAAATACATCATGATGGTAAAGTACCAAAAAAGAATCATGTTTTCTCTATTTACCAATATGAGGTCTCATGATACTAAACATTACACAATTCATAGGAGTTCTATATAATTTTGGGTACACCCATCACTTTCATTTCATTCTCAGGCTTAAGTGTGCCACATAGATCATACAACATGAATTCATTAATAATAATGTTTCTTTTCATGATAAATGTGTGTGGAATAAATTTATGTAATTTCCTAACTAAATAGTTATGAGTTCGTAAAGGTTAACACCCTTTATAAAAAAATTGTATTGGTATTCACTACACATTTGTTTGGAATGGAGAATTGTGGGGAAATTTTGCTAGCATAACGACGTCACATAAAAAATCATTAAATTGGTTAGTGAGAGATAAAAGGGTATATCATCATTTGGAAATTTAGTTAATAGTAATATGGACATGTAAAAACATATCCCAAAAATATTAATTTAAAATATAAGGCATAAGATAATGAAGAAACTTGAAGAAAGTGGAGAATGAAAGGATCCATTACCTTGAGAGTGTGACACCAAATGGTTAGGATGAGCTTCTTGAGAGCTTAGGGTCACCTTGTAAGACCTATAGATATAAGAGGAAGGTGTAAAGACTGTGATCCAAGGATTTGGAGTGAAGATAATTGAGATCATTGTTGGGTTTATTTAGGAAAATATAGGGTAATTCTTTATTATTTCTCAGACATAGGTTTCACACTCTATGTAATAAAATTACCAAAAATTCCATCGTTATCATATTTTTTCCCATGGTTTCTACTAAAGGTATTTTATTTCATTATTTTATATTTCTATTATCACAACATAAAAAAATAATACCCTTTATGAAGTGGTAGTGATACATACTCTTAAAGAAATTATTTTAAAACATTAAAATATATTAATAATTTGGGAAGATTCCTAATGGAATTATAAAATTAATAAAATAAACATAAAATTACAGTAATTTTAATATAAAACATATATTTTTATTTGATACCATATAAGTAATTTATTAAATCACATTTGGGTCATTATGATGTCATGATACACAATTTATATTTATACGGTATTTAATTTTCACCTAAAAATTCTATTATCTCTGAAAATTATAAAAATTTCATAGTTGGATAATTTTAAAATTATAATTCAAAAAATAATATTAATTTTATCAAAATAATTTTCTAAATATTTTAATTTTCAATTTTAAAATAATAATTGGAATTTATTTAGAAATTATGGGTTTATTAATCATAACAGTTTTTGAATCCTTATAAAAATTACAATTGACTTCATAAAAATTATATGATAATTTATGTTTAATAAAAAATATTTCATAATAATATTTTATTAAAATATTAGTTATTTTCTAAAACCATTAATTCACCAAAAAATGTCTTAATTGAAATTAAAGGTTAATTAATAATATATTTTGTGTTTTATTGTACAAAAATAAAATTCATTTATAATATAATGATAAGAATAAAATATGAACATTATACTATTGAAAATAAAATATAAATATTCATATAGTTATGGTCTTGATACATGTCCATTTAATAAACCAAAAAACTCTCTAAGGGTATGGTGTGTGGTGGTGAGACTCTCATGGGGTGGTTCAGCGTACATGGTTTGGGTCGTGATCTCAATGAGATTGAACTTCTACTATAAACGGTCTCACCCATTATTAAAATATTTTATGTTAGTTTGGGATTAGTAAGGGTAAATCCTAGTGGGTTTATCTTTCTCATAATCATTGATAAATTGGATTCATAGGCTAGTATCCTAATGGTGGATACCATCATTTCCTTTGTTTATATCAATTGTATTTTTTAAAACCTTATATTTATACTAATCAAATGATCATTGTTCAATAGCTATATTGTCAATGGTAATGATTCTTAAAGATATTTTAAATCTAATAAGATATAATAAAAATAGAAAATATTGTGTTTTTTTATATATCCATGATATATAATAATATATTTGATTAAATTTCAACATGAATTTTATTTATAAAAGTTCAGGACATTACAATCTTCCCGCCTTTAGAAATTTCACCCCCAAAATTTTCAGTTCCCACACAAAAATAGATGAAGTTGATTCACTTTCATCACCTCCTTTGTTTCCCATGTTGCTTATTTAAACTTTTCTTTCTCTACAACAATTTGACTGGGTGAATTTTATTACTTCATAGAACTTTTTCTTTACAATCTAAGATCTTTATCAATTTCTCCTCATATGAAAGATAATTCCCTAATGGTACCACTTCTGGATTTAGTAAATATGATGGATATGTTATATACTTACTAAGGAGGAATACATTGAATACATCAAGTACTTGGGATAGGTAAGGTGGGAGTTCCATTTGATAGTCAACTGCTCTGATGCGATCAAGGATCTCAAAGGGTCTGATTTATATTGGAATAAACTTTCACTTATTCTCAAATATCATGACTTTATTCAATAGATATGTGTGGGGTAATACCATGATTCAAACATCAAACTCTAGGTCTCATCGATGATTGTCATCATAGCTCTTTTTTTGGATATGAGAATTCTTGATGTGATGTTAAATGGTATTAACCATTTTCACTATTTCCTCAACCATTTTTGGACCTATCATTTTTCGTTCCCCCGCTTCATCCCAACATATAGGTGTTCGTAAACTCTTCCTATAAAGGGCTTCATATAGATCCATTTGGATTCTTCAGTGGAAACAATTATTGAATTAGAACTCGACTAGAAGAATATGTTTATCCCATCCCCCTTTGAAGTCAATTGATCATGATCTAAAAATTTCATCAAGTGTCCTGATAGTCCACTAATATTAAAAATAACTTTTAGGGTGATAATTTTTGTGAAGTTCAACTCAGTATTCAGATCATATTGGGTACTCGTCTATAATATAGAGGAAAATCTGTGAAATTGATAAGATATCATTGATGGAGGTGCTCTTTTCAACCACAACACTTCTCTAATGTATATCCTTACCATTTTCTTAATTTATAAGTCCTAACGAAGAAAAATTTTGTTATAAGTCTTTATAACTTGATTCACCACAACCTATAGCATTATTTCCTCTTGATGTCATCTGAAGACCAGTGAAAAATTCTATGGTGATTTTTTCCTATTTCCATATAGGTTTGGGTAACGGTTGTATCATTCCCTTGGATTGGTTACTTTCCGCCTTCACTTATTAACATACAAGACATATTTCTATATATTATGTGATCTCCTTATTCATATTTTCCAACCAATAGTCCTCTCATATATCTCAATATATCTTTTTTCTTCTAGGACAGATAGAATAGGTTGAACTATGTGAATCATCCAAAAACTCCTTCTTTAACTGATTATTTAATGGTACACATATTCATGAAGCAAATCTTATAACTCCTTCTTCATTAATATTGAACTCTAATGATTTGGATTCTGATTTTTCTGAATTCTCACATCATCTCTTTGAGCCTCCTTTATCTTCTTCAGAAGGGATTGTTGAGAAATCATTTTTAAAAGGATTAATGAATTTTCATCCTTTATGATTCTCATGTCCATCCTTTCCAAATCTAAGATGTTTGGTTCCCTCTCAATTATCATCAACGATATTATTGTTGGATCATTTAAACTTAGAGAATCTTCCCCTTTATTACCTTTCTCAAGATGTAAGTGAACTGAGCATTCATAGTCCTTGATCAGTTTTAACCAAATTAATTGGCCCATATAAAGGTCTTTCTGTGTGAATATATACTTGAGGATTTTTTGTTCCATATATATTTCAGAAATATACCCAAAGAGATAAATATTCAATATTTTTAAAGTTAATATCACTGTAGCCAAATCCATATCATGATTTGGGTAGTTCTGTTCATGAACATTCAACTACCTTGAATCATAGTTTATCACTTTTTCAATCTACAATAAAACACTTCCCAATCCTTTATTCAATGTATCACTAAATACCATAAAACGTTCTCAACTTGTGGGTAGTGTGAGTACAAGTGCAGTTATAATCCTCCTATTCACCTCTTTGAAGCACTCTTCACGTTCATTATTCCAATAAAAGTTGACTCCCTCCCGATTTAGCATAGTTATAGGGTTTTAAAATCCTTATAAATTTCTCACAAATAGATGATAATAACTAGATAATCCAAGGAAACTATAGGTATTTGTTATAGATTTTTTCATTTTCCATCAGTCAATTTTTTTTATCTTTTAAGGTTCCAGAGTTATCCCATTGATTGTGACGATATTCCCAAAGAATGAGACTTCCTTCAACCAGAACTCACATTTGTTATAATTTTCATAAAGATTCTCCTTTTTCAGGGTCTTCAGAATGGTGGTCAGATTCTCCACATATTCCACCTTGGTTTTGGATTATATTAGAATATCATCTATAAATACTACCATAAATTTTTCAACATAATCCCTAAAAGAACTATTCATCAAGTCTATGAATATTTTTGGAGCATTAGTGAGTCTGAATGGAATTATTATGAACTAATAGTTCCCATACCTTCTACTAAAATTATTCATGTGGATATCCACCTTATTCACCCTATCTTGGTAGTATCCTGACCATAGATCCGCCTTGGAGAAGTATTTTTCTCCATCTAGTTGATCGAACAAGCCATCAATCTATGGAAGAGGATACTTATTCTTTATCATGATCTTCTTGATCTCAAGATAATCAATGAAAAGGAACATTGACACATTCTTCTACTTGATAAAGAGGACTTGTGCACCCCATGGTGAAGCACTTGGTAATATTAACCCTTTGTCTAGATTCTCTTGTAGTTATTTCTTTAGCTCATCAACTTCCACAATAGTCAATCTACAGAGAGTCTTGGATAATGGTAACGCCCTAGGTATAATCTTGATTAAAAATTCAACCTCTCATCTAGGAAAAAGACCAGGAAATTCCTTGGTAAACACATAAACATATTCCCTCATGATGGGAATGTCTACAAGCATGATTCTTTCCCTAAACTCAGTCATTTAAGCTATATATTCTTGCTTGTAGGGAAATAATATTCATTCATGCGATATTGGTGCTAAATAATATTCATCCTCTTCCTTGAACTTGTATAGAACCGAGAGTCAATTCTTGATATGGATATTGATTTCCTTCTAACATAAATCTATGTTGGCTCTATATAGGGAAATCCAATCCATGCCCAGAATTGCATCAAATTCCACCAAAGGGCGTATAACAAGGATTACTAGGATGTTCAGGCCAAAATATTTGATTGGGGATTTATGTAGTGGGGATGCAAACAATTTCCAATTTTTCATTTTAACTAACATCTCTAATTTAATACATTATGATGGTGTTTGAATAGTTCTTCTAAACTTTTGTGATACGAAAGACACTAGAATTAAAAAGTAGGTTTTCTATTCTAGAATGAATAACTAGAATACCTATCAAAAACATATTTTTGGGATCCACCTCTATGGTTATGGAGGAAAACTCTCTCCCTTAATACCGTGGATGTTTTTGGTTGTCTCCAAAAACTATTTTCTTAGTGCATTGGTTTGTAAACTTCCATGGTTCCCTACAGTTGAAGAAATGAACAATGCATTGAGGGTTGACAACAGTATTCCTTTTCTTTTCTATATTAGTTTGGTTCTCCCATTGGTAATAATTATCTTGGTTCCCCTCTTTACTGTACCTAAAGAACTTCCTCATTCCCGTTAGGAAATTTATAGGGTGCCTCTTTCTGTGCCTTTGACAAGTGGGATGTTAAAATTTATTAGCACCATTAAATTTCTCCATCACAACTCTAAAATTAAACCCCACTTTACAATTCTAATCCCCACGATACCCTTGGGATTTTTCGATCTTCATTTTGACTTTGAGGACACATAGAAGAATTTCCTCATAACCATCATAGTCTGGGATCGCCAGGGATTTTCATTGAGCAAGTTTTATCCCACCAATGAAGTGGTAAAACTTTCATTTGGGGGTAATGATAAAGCCACAGTTGTATTGTGAAAGTCATGTAATGTTTTCCTAAAACACCCTGATAGATTCATCATCTTTTTCTTGAGGGAAATTAAATCCCTTTTCATTTTAATTCAGTGAGTATAAGGAAAATATTTATCAAAAAACACTATCTAGAATTCCTCCCACCCCATCACATTTATCTCTTTCTTAGGATTCATACTCTCGAGCAATTTCTACCACTAATCATTTTCTTCCTATATATTATAAATAGCTAGTAGAACCTTCTATATCTAATAACATTGAAGGATGGAGAATATATTCTCAATAGAGTTGATCCATTGTTCCATGATTAAAGCATCAGATGATCCACTGAAAGTTAGAGGCATTTATCACATAAATATATCAAATGCATCTTGTTCTTTCTTAGGGGAATTTTTTTCTCATCCCGGTCCAGGTTTATATTCATTTCCTGAGTTGGATGAGGGTGTATCATCATATAATTCATGACTCCGTCTGCAATAGCGTTGGGAATATTTTGTGGGTTCTTATCACATTGCTCACCACATTGATTTTTTATCTGATTCCTCATATTTTCGGTCATTGGCTAGAGTAAAGAGATAATAAGGGATGATTACTTTTAAACTATTAAACACATAGAAGTAAATCCAATTACATTAAATAGATAACTTATTAATTACACTTATTTTATTAACTTATGAATTTATTGGATTCAATATATGTTATCCATGATCTATTTTTTAACATTTACTCTTATGTATATTTTTTCATATAATAATGGTTCATAATAAGATTATGAATTTACCAAATAATTTCCCCTTTGATTTTCAAACTAGGTGTGCAGAAAGGCCCATTATCATGTACCAGTGCCCAGTCAAGTCTAGTTTAACATGGTGTTTTCTGGTTTCACCACTATGTACATTTAATCAAGAGACACATCCACTTATAGTATCTAGATAAGGATTTATTTTATTGTTAAACCACTTACTCTATACTTACCATGATTTAGGTATTTGTTTCATATTCTTAGACCTATCCCTATGTCTTTCTCTAGATTTTTCTAATATTAAACCCAAAAATGACTATATGTTTCCCTTGATATCAACTATGACAATCCTTCTATTTATTACACTTTATTTCATGAATTGTTATATAATATTACACATAATACAACTTGCAATATCAATATGTGTAATATCTTTTGGAAATAGGTACACTACATAACAACATAAAATAAGGAATACATCAACATTATTGAAAACCTCCTTGACATATTCATAATATTACTTTGTACTAAAAACTGTGTGGGATAACTTGGGGACATATATAAGAAAGGGATGAGCTATAAAGCCTAGTAAGGGAATAAACATGGAATAAAATAAAGAAAACTATACATGTTGTATAATAGGAATATAAATTGAGAATAAAATGAGTGAGAATCATAAACATGATCAATGATAAATTTTAATGCATGATAATCACAAAGGCAACATGGGAAATGTAGCAACAACTTAAAACACTACATCATAAACATAGGTCAGGGATAAATTCCAAGACATCTTGATGGAAGGAGTCCCATAAAAGAATCATGTTTACTACATATCTCAACATGACTTATCATGATACTAAACATTACCTAATTCATTGGAGCACTATATAATTATGGTCACACCTAGAACTTTCATTTCATTCTCATGTTTAAGTGTGCCACACATATCATACAACATAGATTTCATAATAATCATATTTAATTCCATGATTAAGGAGTGTGAAATACGTACATTTAAGTCACCAATTAATGATATATGAGTTTATAAAGGTAAAAACCCCTGATAAAAAATGGGAATGGGTAATCACTACACATTTGTTTGGCATGGAAAATCACAGTGACATTTCCACAACATAACAATGTAAATTGATGATTCTTAAAATGGGTTTATGGGATTGAAAGGGGTAACCTATAATTTTTAAATTTAATGTAAAGTATTAGGGACATGTAAAAATAGATCCTTACATTAATCAATTGAAAATATAATGCATAATATAATGAATAAACATGAATAAAGAAGAGAAGTAGAGGATCCCTTACCTTGACAGTGTGACTCCAAATGGATGGGAAAAGATTCTTGAGATCTTGGGTGAACCTTATGAGAACTCTAGAGGAGGGAGGGAATGGTTAGGAAATATTCCAAGGATTTTGAGTGAAGATAATTGGGATCTTGTGTGGTTTTATATAAGAAAAAAGAAAAATGATTTACTATTTCTCAAACATAGGTTTTAGACTCAATGTAACAAAATAACCAAAACCACAAACCTTACCATGGTTTTTCCACTGGTTTCTACCAAAAGGGAGTGGTTTTCATTATTTTATAATTACAAGTACCTTAATTAATAAAATAATACACTTTAAGATGTGGATATGAGTCATACTCTTTAAAAAATGATCTTAAAACATTAAAATATATTAATGGTTTTGGAGGATTCATAAAGGCATTATAAAATTTGTAAAATAATAATAAAATCACTATATTTTAAATTTAAAATGTATATTTGATCTTGTATACCCTTTAATAATATTTATTACATCACTTTTTGGTCATTATGTTGTGATAATACACACCATATATTTATATGGTATTTAATTTTCACCCAAAAATTCCACTACTTCAGAAAAGTATGAAAAATTAATCATTAAATGATTTTAAAATTATTATTCAAAAAATAATATTCATTTTATCAAGATAATTTATAAATGTTTTAATTTTTACTTTTACAATAATAATCAATATTTATTAAGAGATTCTTGGCTTTTTTGACAATAACAGTTTTAGATTCCTTATAAAAATTACATTTGACTTCTTAAAAATTATATGATCATTTATATTTAATAAAAATTATATAATAATAATGTTTTTTTAAAATATTATTTATTTAAAAAATCCATTAATTCATTAAAATAAGTGTCATCATTCAAATTTTAAACTATTTAAAAATCCAATTTTGATTTTATTTTATAAAACTTAAAATCATTTACAAAGTAATAATAAGAAAAAAATGAACATTATTCTATTGAAAATACAATATAAATAATCATTTTGTTATGGTATTGGTACATATACCATTAATACACCAGAAAACATCCTAAGGATAAGGTGTGTGTTGGCGATACTTTCATGTGGTGGTTCGGCGTATATGTCTTGGGTCGTGATCTCTCTGAGCTTAAACTTCTTATGTGAACAGTTTTTATCATGCATAAGTTGTTAGACCTCAGCATGTGTTTGTACAAGGTCAAATCCCATTGATTCTTTCTCCCACATAATCCTTGAAAATGGGGTACATAGGGTATGATCCTACTAGTTGAGGCTATTAATTCCTTTTTCTATGTCCATTGGATTTTTTGAAACCCTAAAATTATAATAATCATATGATCATTGTTCAATGGATATATTATCAATGGTAATTTTTCTTAATAGTATTTTAAATATGATATTATATAATAAAAACAAATATATGCATGTTTTTTCAATATCCATGATATATAATAAGACATTTGAATGAATTGAAAGGGAAATTTTATTTATAAGATTTTGGGACATTACAAACCAACCACCACATCAAAATATTCCATTAATATTTTTTCAATATTTAAAACTAAATACATAAAGTATAAACATGAAATAAACCCATGAGAATATAATGGGTTTCATAATAATGTTATAAATAATATATCAATGAATACAATTATAGGAAACCAAAAAATAGAAGGGAATAAATTATATTGAAAATTGTTGATATAAGATCAATACATAATAAAATATCATGGGCCCCAAAGAACATATAAAAGGTGAAGGAAACAACATAAGAAGTATCAAGAGGATTTTTTAGAAATAATGTCTTTACAAACATCATTAAAGGTGGATACAGAATCATATAAAGGGTATAAAAACATATATATACTCAAAAGAAAGTAAGGGAAAGTAATACAATATAAATTTATAAGTCATGAATTAAAAATAATGAATATTTATTTGATAAATAGAGAGAAAAGGAGTTCATAAACCTAAAATAAAAGAAAATATTTTGATAATACCCTTACATTGAGCCCCAACTCACATTGGAAACTCCTCTAACCCCTAGAAACACTAAATTACATTCATTAATTATAAATTAAATAACATAGTTGATTGTTATATAAATTTTTATCATTTATTAATTATCATATATTATTTATTCATAAGATCAATATGGTTTACATTGATATTTTGATGGTTTTTAGTCAATGGTTCAAAAATCCCTTCAATATATTGTCAACGGTCACTGGTGTTTTCCCTTAAATCCATAAGATCAATAAATTTTAATGTTGAAAGTCTTAAAATTCCACCAATATATGATTTAAATAATTTAATATATTATAATGTCCTCCCCCATTATTTGGTCATTTAGTGGTGCCCATACTGAATAATTCTCCAAGTGACCTTTAGTGAGCCTCCTCGTATGCCAGAGGCTACCAAATAGTAATGGGGGTCCAGGATGTTACTATGGGGATACAATACACCCATATAAGAGTACAAAATACTATGGAAAATAACCAAAAAATAAACAAAATATATGATTAAGGTATATAGAAGAAAATAAATAAATAAAAATGTTATATCGAATTGTAATATAAAAGAATACAACTCACTATCATGCCAGTACACAAAGACTAGTCATCCACTAGGTTGACCAAAATATAAATAAATAAAAGAATAAAATGGCATATAGTCACTACTATAATCCTTAAGATTCACCTCATCTAAATATCCAATAATTTTTGTGCTACCATGCTCGATCGTGAAACATCGAGCCTCTTCCCAACCTCAACCTATAATCAGTGAAGTCTGCTTGTTTACCCAAGTGTCATTGCATAATAAGAAGGGTGTGAATAAAAATCAAAAGGGAACCACTAAAATAGTCCCATTCATAACCAATAAATGTAGTTTATACGCAAATTTTATATTATCACCAAAATAAATAAAACAATACTGAATCATAAATAAAATATCCACCATAAATCCTTGGGTTCTAACATGATAAACTTGATCAAACCAAACCTACTTCATCCAGTTTTGATGTGTCTTTTAGCACATAACACAACTTTTTTACTTCTAATATATTAAAAATGGTTGATCCTTGTAGAATGGGATGTAAATTTCATCAATATAAAGATCAACATCAGATTACATGGATCATGTTCTAGGAAATAATATAGTATCATTAAAATTGTCACTGATTCCTAGGGGGTTACCCTAGGAAAAAAAGTGTTAAGAATTATCATTGATCCAAGGAGAAATTTCATTGAAATCAAGTAGACCTAAATGTAAAATCCTATAATCCTTGGAATTCCATAGTCATCATGCATAAATTTTATCTCTATTTGGTAATCCTATGTTATCAAATATAATAAAACATAAAATAAATCCCACAGAATAGGTGATCCATGGAGATCAATCGTCATTAGGAACAAATGTCAAACACTATGAGGTAATCTGAGGCATTCCATAAAAGAATTCATAATTTTAATACCCAAAGAGAACTTCTAAGTCATATATCTATATAGACACATCTCGTGTAGTAATACATTCCTCTTATAACATCTCATATAACACATATTGAAGAGGTTGTCCATCTGCCTGATCCCATACTACATTCTAAGTTCAAACTATTAGTTTCATGGCCTATCATTGCCACATCCATAAATGGATCAAATCATTGATTCTGGTTCAATGGGGACACCCACAATCATCACAACATATTTCCCATACACACCCTCTCTAGGGTCAACATATCATTGGGGCACCCACTAGGGTCCCTTAGGTCTCATCTCTACAATGAAACTCCACTTTCCCTCATATGTCATATTCTCATTTCTCAGCATAAACCCCATAAATTAGAGAGAAGGGAATCCCTTGGTGTCATCATAGAAAAAATTAAGCCTTATTGTAATCATAATTAATCCTTAAAGGTAACACTCTCAAGAGAAGTAAAAAAGACGCATCTTTATTCCTAAGTCCCCCAAGGTCAGTACACTTTCCCAACTTATCTATTAATCTTCACATGCTCTACCCACCTGGTTAATTGCATATTAGTGGGGGACGAACACTCACCCCACTCTCATATCAACTATACTGTAGGATTTATGGAATCACAAGTTTATTATATAGTTAATTCCTAATCCATCAACCACAATTTGTAAATTTTATATACCTTTTGGACAATAAGGGATCCTAACTTTAGGGCCTCTACGTCTCATTCATTTCATTTTTGTTGATTAATTTCATTTGCATCTCTTAGTGTATAAACATATCAAGGTATTCAATTATAGTAAAGGCCTCAATTATCATCATCTAATCCATCAATACATTGCACAAGGTCACTCATGGTCATGTCACTTTTTTCAATTCATTCATGGTCATTTCATTAAAATTAAATATTTTATTTTAATTTATAAGATCTATCACCTTCATGGGTGAGTCCACACATATAACATTCATATACCAAATGCATAAACACAGGGGAAATGAAAAAGGACTATGTACCTCAATTACATAGTTACACCCCTTTAATGTAGACCAACAACACTTTCTTGAACTCATATATGATCTCAGGAACTTTTCAAGAACCTATATCATATCACATTATCCCACAATTAACTGTAAATCGCTTATAATTAATAATTAAACTCTTTTTAACAATTTATAATCAGTTTGAAAATTAATTCTATTTAGAATAATTTCATAAAAGCTTACCCGGTGCTCGGAGCACACCAAAAATAAAACAAACCACATTCAAAAAAACATATGGAATTCTCAAGAACATCCCCACTCAAAATACCTAACAATAGTCATCAAATTAAACATTGATATTTCAAAATTTATACCCAAAACCCTAGAATAATTCATATAATGTCTCTAATTTTTTCAAAAAGCATGTGACAGAATATAGAAATCATCAAGGGATGTAATTTAGTAATACTATATGAAATAACCATCAATATCAAATTATTTCACCATAATTTACTGAAATATTCTCCATACCCATGACCAAACCAAATTAAAATCAAAGTAGAGTAAATAGAGTGAACAAAGGGGATGAAAGGTAAGATCATACATTGAATCCATGAAAACAAACATCCCCAAACCACCCAAATGAAATGGGCACCAAAGAGAAGGAGGAGGATAACTAGAGAAGGATATCCCTCTTCATTTTTTAAAAAAAAAAGTGGAATCCAAAGGGGTTCATAAAAATAAACCCATACAAAAATTACCCCAAATCCCTAGAGTGGGAGAGAACCATAAATGGTTCATACTATAAATTAGAGGTTCACACAGTGAATTCTCCCCCAGGTATAGGGTAGCCCCTATACCTTCATAAATTCATATAGTGACTCTTAGTTATCACTATAAATGGTACTAGGTAGAAACCCCCACACTCGGATACCCCATTTACTACCAAATTGTCATGCATGATGTACATGCATGGTGTGAATTCCTCCCATCATTCCTTCAATAGACTGTTGTTATATTTTCTGTAGCCTAGCCACCCATCCACTGCTATAAAAATTACTAAAATGCTTTTGGCATCCACAAAGCCTCATACCACATCAAAAAACACTTCTTTGATGTCTAAACGCTTAGAATCTCAATACAAATCACAATTCTCAAAATGAACCCCTCACCGGAATTAGAAATTCGAATTTCTTTAGGAAATCACTACCAAAAGGAGGTTTTAAAACTCCCCCCCCCCCCATTTCACTTCTCATCCATGATAAGCCTCAATAATATTTCAACCATCAATCCCAACAAACCCTATTATCAATTCATGGTCAACTCATCACATCCTATTCTGGAACACCAAATGATCTATCGTTATGTATCTCTAAACATGAGAATTTCTATTTGTTAAATACTAATCATCCACTAATCACCATCATGGAAACACTAACACAGTGATCCCCACCATAAATCTTTATCATTCTATATTTTGATTAATCTCCCAGCTTATAGTTCTCCTCATTATAAGGCTCACCTCATAAAGTATGAATATGATCTTCAATGTTACACACCATTGGAATCACCTAAAAATGTAATTTTAGATTTTCAATGACCCAATTGATGTAGTTTCCATAGCACCACACCCAATTCCATGAAAAATATTCGGTCCGATATTCTATGGCTGACCATTCTCACAACCACTTTATCTCACATGCCAACACATCATCACATCACCTAATATTGATTCCTTTACTCACAAACACATATTGATATTTCCTAATAATGAAACCATAATTTAAAACTGACTCTTGCTGTAATTCCATGGTTGGATTGTCAATTAACCTGACCTATCGACATAATCTACTCACAATCATTGGTGTACCATCATTCTTACACACCTCCAGATCATATCCAAACAATCTTAATCCTAATTAGAATTCACAGAATCTATTCAATATATAATTGTAAAAAAAATCTTTTATTGGATATGGGACAAGATATATTAGATTCATCAGCTCCCCATAATCTAGTAGTCGCCACAATCATCCAATGATCTGCCGCATCGCACCCACAACCCTACCAAAATGGGTCTGTACCACTGATGTTCATGTTCCACTCATCACCACACCTAATGAAAAGATATATCCATCTCTATCATATCCAAATTATAATACAAAACATCACATTACCCATTCCCATATCACTGGACCATCATCTTCAACTACTACTAACATTTACCCATAATGAGGGTCGCATCCTCTAATGATTAATAGTATACTCCCAACAATATGGATTCTCTTATATCATTCCTTGAGTGAAAAATCAATAGGTTCCATCATCATGCATACATCTATCCTTCTAATTTATGACCATATATTCTATTAATAATGAAACCATTCATCCATGGAATCATTTTCATCGCGGAAGAGGCACTCCTTATTCACATCAAATCATCATGAAATTATTCCCATTACTCAATCAAAACCATCATCCCTTGTCCCATCCACGGACACTCATAAACTCACAATGTAAGTTGAATAATTTGAAACCAATGTGTTTAACAATGATCTCATTCTAATTCAATAGAAATATACTCTAATAATATCTAGTAGCAGCACTCTTTTCACACTCACTTAAGTCATAAATTACTAAAACTAGGTTCATAGACCTAAAAACTAATCATGCTCTATTATCATGTAATTCTCATATAAATATAATCTCACTCTATTCTTCTCTTCAAAATTGGAAATTTCCCTTATGCCAAGATGTTTGTAAAACCACCTGTTGTCCTAGGCCTCATTCCAAAACTAAAATCTTCTACCAATTCTATATAAATTCTAAATTCATCCATCTATGACCAATATTTTTTATCTTAATGATAATACACACCCAAAATTACCATATATATGAATCATTCCTAACCTTCCCTAAAAATTCATCCATGACACTAAAATAACTTCAAGTTATTTACATCGTGAAATTCCAAGGCACCTCTATGCCTATACAAATATTATCACGAAGCATATACCTGTTTTTATTATCTATAAGAAGCTAAAAATGTTGGATAAAACCTCTCTCTCAGGTTACCTTCACACACATCACTTCTCAACCATATTACCTAGCTCACCACTATCATGATGTATATGTAAAATCACTAGGCTCTCCCAGATATCCCATAAATCACATCTCACATTTGTCACATATCTTGAGAAACCCCTCTTTGCACCTATCTCAAACACCACACATCAACTCACATTACAACCGCTAACTCTAGGGTTCTCATATTCATATACATGTGTAGCATCACATATTATACCATCAAACTACTCACAGGAACTAATTCTCATTGGGTATCCACATGCAGGTTAACCCCCTCAAGAATCACAATCTAAGGATAATCCTAAATGGGCCTCTTTTTACGAGATCCACCCCCTCAAGGATCACATTATCATCTATAAAAATTGATGTATATATATAAATCACCCTAGATTATTCATATTGAGTTACAATACTCATAGTTTCTAGTTAAGTAGTATTCATCCACCAAGCTATATTAGAAAACATCATGTAGGATGTTACAAAAACATTGATTAACTAAACCTATTTTCTTTTAGAACTAGTATCCGGAAATTAAATTCCTAAACTAACACACTATGGTAACTATAAATCCTTTACATAGAGGGACTTTATAGTCATCAATTAGGGGAATTATTTTATAACATTCATATTACCTTTCACCATAATAAACATATATTGTGTTTTAGCTGAGTACAATTCCACCAACAAGTTATATGGGAAAACATAATAAAAGTTTTTTTACACTTTAAATATATTAAATCTCTATATTTAGTGATATCAATCACTCACATGCACATATATGTCATGAAAATACTATGTTCCAAGAATGATTCATGTACACTAACTTCTTTCCATTAGGACAAGAGACAAAAACCATAATAAGTCATAAATTTAAAAATTGATTTATGTCACACAAGGTGAAATCATAAAATAATAAAATATAAAACCAATAATATCAATCCCATATATATTGTAAATTTTACTTACTATTAGAAATTTTGTTCCTGGCACACCATTTTGATATCCCTCATAATCTCAAATACATTTATATGTCACTAGTTTACTATCTTACCATATAATAAGACAAAATAAAAAATAATGATACACTTTATAATAATTTTTATATATACTTTGATTTTAATTTGTAACATACACCCTCATTAAGTTTCCATTGAGTGGTACTAGGACTGTAGAAGTTTCCACGTGACCTCAATCGTGCCTCACCATATGCCAGAGGCTATTGATTATAAGCAAAGGTCTAGGGTGTTACCACATGGAGAAAATAAATCCTTATCATAGTTTGAAATGACAAAGAGATAATTCAAAAAATATCCATAATAAATAATTATAGAATGAGGAAGAAAATAAATAAAAAATATTTCAATATCAAAATGTAATGTTGAAGCATGCACACAATCATACTCACAATCATGCAAACATATAGAGACCGATTACCCACTAGAATGATCATAATAAAAATACTTGAATGAATAAAATGACATTGTGGATCTACTTCCATAATCAACCTTCACACCATCCACATGCCAGATCCCATCCTAGCTACCCCACTCAATCATGCTAAATTGGAACTCTTCCCAATATGAACCAACAATCAATGAAATCTACATGGGAACCCAAGTCTAATGGACATCCTAGAAGGGTGTGATTATAATAATTAGGGAACCACCAAGGTGATCCCATACATAAAAAATTAATGTATACATAGATTTTATATTCTAAACATGATAAATAAAATAGTTGGAAGCATAAATAAGATTTCCATCATCAATCCTAGGGTTCAAATATGACATTTAGGATCAACCCAAACCTACTTTATCTAGTTATAGATTGTATATGAGCATGTAATATGGCCTATCAGACCAATATCTAAACCATGACTTATTTTAAGAATCATTTCCTTGGTAATCCAATAGTAGCAGGATAAACAACCAAAATGTTGGTTCAATTATTAAGTAATAAAATAGTAGTATAAGAAATCATCCTTGATTCCTTGGGGGTTACCGTAGGAAATAAAAGTATCAGGCATCATCATCGATTTCCTAGGAAATCATGTAGACTAAAAGGACAAATCCCAGTATCTTAGTTATCTCACAGTCATCTGTAAAAAAGATAATCCTTATGAGGTAATCCTAGGATATCCAATACTATAAAGCTTAAAATGATCTGTGGGAGGGGATCCTAGGTGATAAATAGTCATCAAGCCTAAACATCAAACCCCATAAGGTATTCTTAGGTGTTCCATAATTTCAAGAACAAAGGGAATATTCAAGGAGAATTTATAAGGAATCTCATGTATATAAATAAATCTCATAGATTAGTAAATTACTCTCTTAACATATCATATAACATATCTCAATGTGTTCTTCCATCTACCTAAACCCATCCTACAATCTGAGATCAGCCTCTCAATTTTGTAACCTATTATCATCCAAATGATAATAGGTTCACATAAACATATTGGGGTTTAAGGTGACACTCACATTCATCACTACTTTTTTCCCATTTGCACCCTCATTAGGGTCAACATCTAACTAGAGCACGAATTGGGATCCCCTAGGTCTCATATCTACTAGGAAACCCCACCTAGGCTCATCTATCATGATTTCATATCTGAATAAAACACTCATAAAATAGATTTAATAACGTCCCTTGGTAATATCTTTGTCATATTGAGGCATCATTGTCTTCCAATGAATGCCTCAATGGAATCACCCTTAGGATATTGGAAAATGACCATCTCTGTGTTGGGACCATGTTGGATGGAGAAGGAATTAATAACAGTTTGATGTTACATATTGTTGTCTTTTATTTTCAGAGATGATAAATCAATTTACTTTGTAAAGGACTTGAAAATCAGATGATGATTTTTTAATTTTTATTTCCCAAATATCATAATTTTGGAGAACTTTTGATGCAAGCCTTATGAAGGAAAGGAGGAGAAAAGTCAGTTCCAATCATATTCAGTTTTGGTTGGAAATAATGATGTTTCTAGAAGACGGGGAAGTTATAGTACTTTCCCTTGAAGATCTAAAAATTCTAAAGGTGTTCGATCAAAGAATATATATCATGATAGATATGGTTTTTTATGGAATCAGTTGTTTGTTGAATATGCCAGATGATAATTAAATAGCATTGGTGTTTTTTTCAAAGCATATTTTAAGGTGGTATCATTTCCTAGTGTTTTCCAGATTTTTGGGGTTGAAAATCAGGATATAGAGAAATATGTTTTTTGGAAAATGATGTTGCCCGCATGTTTGAAGATATCTTGGTATGTTGCGTGCAAGGCATGATTCAAGGTCATAAAATCAAAAAATAGAAAATTCATGAAGTGCACAAAATATTCAAGAAGTGCATGAAAGATGAAGTTGTTGCGAAAGAGACTTATGTGCCTAATGTGATGTCAAATGGGGTTCTGCGTGACGTGTCAGTATATTGCGTGATGTATCGAGGTTTTTGCATGAGGGGGTTGGTGATGCCTATATATAAGAGGTGACCCCCTCTCAATTATAATTCTAGACACTTATAGAAATCCCAAGATCTAAAGTGTGGAATAATTTTAAGGAAAGGGATTTTCACGAAAGAAGTATAGTTGCACATAAGAAAGAGAGGTTGCGCAGAATAAGAGAGTTACTTGCAAGATTAAAGTTGCGTGCAAGAGGTTTTTCATGAAAAAAGTAAAATCTTATGTGCATGGAATAAAATTTGTGTGCAATACATCTAAAAGGGTTCACAAAGTATTTGGGTTCTTTTCATGTATTCAGTTGTTCATAAGATAGTTCTTATCAGCTTCTGGGTAGGAATTTGAAGATTTTTACTTCAGATAATACACATGTTCAATTGTAAAGAAGCACTGAAATACTGTAATTACAAATTTCTGCTAAGAGGGTGCACACACACTTTTGGATTGTTCTCCAAGTTCTACACAAGTGTAAGGGAATGTCCTACTCATTTCATTCCACATCATAGGATTTTTTTCTAGTGGATTGTGTGGTACTAAATTATTTTCGTTCCATATGAAGGATGTAGATACTCTTGTTGAGTAGTGGACCTTATAAATCTTGTGTTCATGTGGTTGTGTGCATTCAGAAGGGAAAGAACTCTTTAACAGGAGGTGAAGGTTGTTTCAAAAATAATGTTAACCTAAAATAAAATGATATCACTAATTCATCCCCTCCTCCTCTCAGTGATACTTGGATCTTGATTGGGTAACTTTACTCCATTCTCAAGTAATCCAAGGCTAATCTACTCACCCAAACTAACCATAAATTTACACATGTTCTACCCACTTAGGTAATTACATCATAGTTTGGGAATAACACTCACCCCATTATAATATCAACTATCTTATAGGCTATATGGAATCTCATGGTTTTCACTTAGCTAATACTTGTCCCATCTGCCTCAATTCATCACTCACCTCTACCTTGATGTCACTAAGGGAAACTAAAACTAAGACCACTATATCTCATTCATTTTTTATTATATTATCCATTTCATTTAAACCCCTCATGGTCCAAAAATATAAATTAATATAATTGTAATTAAGGCTTTTTCCATCAGTGACAAAGGCTTCAAGCTAATGTATAAGGTCCCCTATGGCCTTGGAACTTTGTTCAATTCATTCATGGGTGTTTTGTTTAAATTATTGAAAATATTTAAATTTAAAGTTTCTATCATCCTCATGGGAGATACATCACATATTACATGAATATATCAAATTCATAAAAAAAATATGGAATTTATAAGGACTACCTGCTTCAATTATAGAGTTATCCCCATTTAAAGCAGCCTAGAAACTCTTGCACAAGATCATCCAAGCTTACATCAACATCCCAATATTCTATCTCATGGAAACATATACCACAATTAATTATAAATTATTTATATTTAATTATCCAACACAATAAAAAAATTATAATCAATTTATAAATTAATTCAAGTAGGCTTGATATTCTAATAACTCACCTAATGCTTCTTCCGCACCAACACTGCAACCAAATGTATAAAAATATCCCATGAAATTTTCTAGACATATCCTCACCCAAAATACCTAACATACAATGTCAAATAAAACACCAATTTTAAAAAAAAATAAACCAAAAACCCTATAATAATTTGTACAATTATTTTCCTACATTGAAATGGCATGTGAAAGTATAAAAAAATCATCTCAGGATGTCCTCATGCTACTCCAAATCAAAGCCCCATCAGTATCAGATGATTTCACCATGCTCCAATGAAATTTTCATCGATCCCTATCCCAAACTAAATTTCAATAAAAGGACTGTAAATAGGGACATAAAATGATAAGTAGGGGAGGATCTTACTTTGAATCCATAAGATGAAACATCCTCAAACCATTCAGTTCAAAGGGGCACCGATAGAGGGAAGAGGAGATCCAAAGAGAGATCTACCTCTTTATTTAGATGACCAAAATAAGGGTAACCCAAACTGGTTTCTAAAAATAAATCCTCATAAAAATTACCTTTAATACCTTATAAATAGTGTTCAATGTGCATGGTTCATAGCATGAATATGGGGTTCAAATTAAGAATCATTCCCAGGTAGAGGGAATTCTATATACCTTGGTACTTTCGTGGTGTTTCCTAAGGGTTACACAATTAATGGTCTTGGGATGAAATTACCTCAATGGTTACACCATTTATAGCCTGATTGTCCTGTATGAATTACATTCAAGACATGAATGCCACCTATTATGTTGTGAATGGACTTCTCATATCATTTTTAGAATCCCAGCCACCTAGACACTACTTTGATGTCCATAAAAACACCCATGGTATCAAAAGAGCCTCAATACTCATCCTAACTTATTTGAGATTTAAAAACACTCATAAACCCTATATGTGTACTTATTCTCAAAAAAACCTCATCAAAATCAAAAATTAAAATTCCGCCATGAAATAAAAACTTGAAAAGGCATGGGGTTTTACATAAATACTATAAAATAGTTAATAATTAACAGATATTTTATTGCACAACAATTATCAAAAATTGTTTTCATTTTCTTATATAATATTAATAATTAATTATTAAAATGTTTATTATTTGTAAATGGTATATTTAATCACTTAAGTATTATAAAACTATCATGGATTAACGGTGTTTCTTAAGGAGATTAAAAAGGAAGTAAAGAAAATTTATATTTGATTTCATAATTAATTTAAAGAATGATTATACTACTAATTTCATGTCGTGACTAGGTTAATATATTTTTATATAGTGGTATGAGGGAAATTTAAAATAAAATATTTGAGATTTTGAACTCTTTCTTTTCTATTTGAGATGACTCCTTTGGGATGCAACTTATTCTTTTAGAGGATGGTATTTTGGTTAGATCAAGGCTTCCCAAACATGTATAGAAATGTTCAAGGAGAAAATTTGATAGATATATAAAAATAAAAAAAAATAGGAGTTGATATAAATGAGTGCTGAAGGGGAGTATTTATACCTGAAAGAGAAGGATTTTTTTAAATAAAATAATGAATAGATTTTAATTTTTTCTCAAGCCTATGAATATTTTTTATTATTATAACTGATAATATTATTAGATTAATATATATATATATATATATATATTCTTTCCATAAAATAAATTTCAAAACTAAATATAATCTTTAAAATAATTTTATTCAAATTAAATAATTAAAAATTAATTATTTGTTAAATTAGAATATATTATATTCTTTGGAAATTAATTTATAGGTTTTTAAAATGAAGTTATTATTTTAAAATGAATTATTTTAGTCATTAAATATATTTTATATTATTCCAAGAATTTGATAAATTATTATGTCATTTTTATATCATAATGAGTTCATAAAAGATACCTTATAATCAAAATTGTATTTTTAATATTCACCCCAAAATTTAGTTTCTCAAAATAATATAGAAAAATCCATCTTAGATCACTTTTATGTCATAATTCCCAAAATAAAATTCATTTTATTAAAATAGTTTTCTAATTTAGGTAAGTATAATATTAATTTATATATATTATTGACCTATCCTGGTTTTAATAATCACAAATCATTCATTATAATGTTTCTAATAATCTTATTGTGTTATGATTAAATTTAGAATTATAAGACATATTGGAAGAATGTTCTAAGGATGACACACCATTCCTCACTCATCGCTCCTAACTCACCTCTAAGGTTGTCTCATCACTCCTAACTCACCACTTTTGAATCACTACTAAGGATGACTCACCACTCTTAACTCACTGATCCTAAGTCACCTCTAAGGATGACTCACTACTCCGGATTCACCACTCTAAAGAGTCACCGCTAATTCTGAGTCCCTCATCAAAAGAGTCACCATTGCAAAGGGACTACAAAGAATAACTCATCCCCAGCCATGAGTCACTGTTGAATCAATATAGCACCAGAACTTGAGTCACTCCTGATTCAACTTACTCCAAATTGACACCACTCAAAATACTAACCGCTACCTTTCCTTTTCCATTTTGAATAAAATACTACTAACAATATTATTTGTGGAATTCAATGATACTGATTATCTTGATGACCTTTTTCAAACAAAATTAAAATAAATGTCAGACCCCAGTATGAGGTATGAGGTACCATAACACAATCATGAAAATGATTAATTTATATTAGAGAATATAAAGCTAAAAGATCTATGAAAAGAAAAATAGGAAGATTCCTGGTGATAGATGAGAATAAAGATGACTCAACAAGTGTACCAAACTTAAAAGAGTCACTTTTATGAGTGAAATCATGAACTTCAAACATTCTAATAACAAACAAAGAAGAATATTTTTTTACAATTGGATCACTCACACAACCCAATACAGATGATTTTACAATACTTTTTTTTATAACAACTTTATGAAAAAATGGCTCAAGCCTCATTTTAAGCTACCTTCAAGGAGTCACGAAGCTGCAACACATATCACACAGAGAAACTATTGGGACCACTTTGGGTATAAGGTTTTATTTGTTGTCAATAGTTTCCAATGAAGATCAAAATGAAGGAGATCAAGAAGTACTCCAATAAAATAGAGGAATGGAAATTCAGATGATTGTTATACTAATAATAAATTGAAAGAACTTGTGTCAAAGGTGACATTGTCACAGCCCATCCTTGGGGCCCGTGTTGTGACTAACCCAAGCCCGTCTTCCATAGGCCAGGGGCTGGAGACTAGCACCAAGGAATAAACCCCGGTAAAAAGGGAAGGCATTGCCTTTGTAAAGTAAACAAACACCACAGAGCAAGAAAACAGTAGAAGTAATCACTAAGTAAAAACTGAGTACAACAGTAAGTGCGGAAAAGTAAGTGGGCCAGTATACAAACCCAAACTGAAAGTAAAGTACAACTGGAAGGGAAAACAGCAACTGAAAGGTAAAGCCACAACATCGAGCTGTCCACTAGAAATCCCACCTGAAGGGTGGGTACAGATAGCCTCCTATGCTCCTTGAGTCCATCCGACCGCTCCGAGTACGTCCCGCCCAGTGGTCCACCTCCAAGTAACGTCTTGCTCCGCAGGCCTCAACCACGATCAGCACTGTCTGTCGTCTGCAACCAACACAATGTAGTGTGGGCATAGCCCGTGCAGGGGTGAGTATAAGCTACTCAGTAGGGACCCTGAGACCTCCGAAGGTCTCCCAAAATCCACAAAGGATAATCCGCAAAGGAAAGATACAATCACGAAGTATCATCTTACACTGCTTAGGTATATGCCCATAAATATACCTAAGTCATCAATTCCAAGTTTGGCTCCAACATCCGAGCCCAAGTACAACCCATTCCACACATGAAAGAAAAACGTAAATCCATACAGGATAGCACAACACAATCCACATAGGAAAGAAAAATAGGATTCATCTCACATAGGTATACTTCTTCAAATGACGATAGAGATGATCAGATGTATCCACTGATTCATCTAAGTCATCGGACACAAAAAGGGTCGATAGGTACTAACCCCTACAATGACCCACACAGTATCGATCATGAAGTTGAAACCATAGCTATTGGGAAACTCCTTCTCTCTCAAGTATAGTGTTTTTGCCGCTACAACCAAGTGTTTCCCTTTAACCTTGGACTGCTGTAGTACTCCACCTATCGAGTACTATGGGTCTGCTGCTACAATCAAGAGCTTCCCACCATGGGTCTGCCGCTACAACCAAGCGCTCCCCCTCATAGCCTCTAGAGGTACTCCTTCTGTTGAGTACCACGGATCAGCCGCTACAACCAAGTGCTCCTCCGTCATGTGTCTGACGCTACAACCAAGTGCTCCCCCGTGCTGCTACAACCAAGCGCTCCTCCATCGTGGGTCTGCCGCTACAACCAAGAACTCCCTCTCATAGCCTCCAGAGGTACTCCTTCTGTTGATTACTGCAAGTCTGCCACTACAACCAAGCGGTCCTCTACCGTGGGTCTGCTGCTACAACCAAGCGCTTCCCACTGGGCTATCCGTAACACACCGAGTTGTTCGATCAGCAGTCGTCAAGTCTCAACCGCCTCTAGGGTTTCCGCACACAGCATGCTCGTTCCAGGAGGGTCCACTCCACAGGCCAAGAGTTCGATGCATCAACTAACACATAGTCCAGAGTTGATATATCCAAAAGTTCCGTATCGTCAACAGGAACTCAACGTCGTAGACGGCGCGTCAATCAGACGTCTGGTCTGAGAGTTATCAGCTTTTCCGTTCCAGGGGCCCTGTTGGATTCCGGGTGCAATCCAACTCAGCCACTATCCAACTGTATCCAAAACTCAAGAGAATTATGCCAAAAGTTCTTTCTCATCAAGAGGAAATTAACGAGACAGACGGCGCGTCAATCGGATGCCCGGTCTGTGAGTTATTGGCTTTTTCGTTCCAGGGCCCGGTTGGTTTCATGAGCGAACCAACCCGACTGCACTCCAACGGCATCCAAACCTCAAGTGGAGTAAGCCAAAATTTCTTTCCCATCAAAAGGAATCCAACAAAGTCGACGGCACATCAATCGGACGTCCGGAGCTCATGTTATGAGTGTTTCTGCTCCGAGGGCCCGGTTGGTTTCGTCTACGAACCAACCCGGCCGAACCCAAAGTACTCCTAAACCTTGAGTGCGATATACCTAAACGACCGTCTCGGTCCAAGGATCACATCACCGCTGACGGTGTGTCGATCGGAGGCCCGTAGTTCAAGTTATGAGCAAAAGACCGAAAAGGTCCGAAAACAGGGGGTCTGGGCCCTGACCGACCCGGCCCCACCCCCCTGGGTCAGCCCGAACCGGGTCCGGGTCTGACCCGATCGGTGCGGCCCGGCCTGGCTGGGCACGGCCCGGCCCGGCTGGCGCGACGCCAGGTGGCTCGGCTGAGCCATTCGGAAAGCGGGGGGGGGGGGGGGGCGCTGCCCCCCACGGTTTGTAACCGCGGCCCCCCTTAATGGGGGCCGCTCAGCTGGTCGGCCAGGGGTTTGAACCCCCGGCTTTCCCTTGTCCGGCCGGCCGGTCCCCTCCCTGCTCCGACACCAGCAACCCGTTTCCAGCTGCCGGTTTCCACGCTCCGCCGCGGCCCGGTATCGGTAGTGGCCTTCATTCATCCGGTGCGGCACGACGGCGCTGCACCCCTCCGCCGCGGCCTCGCTCCGGCCGTGGTGCTTTTACGGTTCTCCGCCACGGCGCGACGGCGCCGCGACTTGGTTCAATTTCACGGCGCGGCGCGACGGCGCCACGCATTCCTTGCCGCAAGATCTCATGCGGTGCAACGGCTCCGCATCACTTCCCTTTGTACCGCAACAACAAGCAAAATAATAAGTGAGGGGGACGGCTGTGTTTGTGCGGTCCGGCCTCCTCCTGTAAATCGATAGCATGCAGTCCAAATATACGTGGATAATGAACGGGAGTAAAACACGAAACGAAAAATCACATAAACCCCTACCTTGAGCGTAGCTTGTATAGAGGTTTGTCGAACGAGGATTCGTCGTGGAATATCCGCCGCGGAAAGAGACATCGCGAAAGAAGACGTCATCGGCGTCGCGTAGTCAGTTTCTGAGGACTCAGCGTTCTTCGTCGGAGATCGATGCGTTCTTCGCATTCTTCGTCGAAGACGAAGAAGTTCCTCAAGTCCCTTAGCCTTTTCTCCCCAAAGACTCTACAACAAGAATCCAACCCTTAATAAAATAAGCCCACACTTATTTTATTAACTTGACATTAGTTTTAAATTCAAACACTCACCTTAAACTCACTTCATAAATATCATAATTTATTAAAACTTAAGTTATCAAATTTAATTGTGAGTTGAGAGAGTTAAGGAATGTGAAGGGGTGGGGTTCGTGTGGGCCCCACCACCCTCATAACCTCCCATGGGAAGTTGGGTAGTTACCCAACTTCCACGCAAAGCTTAAATCCACTTTGAGAAAATAAAAATTGTAGTTAAATTTTTATTTTAACTTCAACAATTTTTATCAACTTCTCTCGTGAAAATAGAACTCCGGAAAAGGTGTTCCTAAGCAATTACTGGTGCTGCGAATCCATCGGTGCCCTCGGAATTTGATTCTGAACACCGGTTCAAAAGTTAAAAATTCCTGCTCATTCATTCACTGAACGTACCCAAGCTAAACTTCGGATATAAATTCCGGGAACACCGGGCCTCGGAATCAAGTGTCGTCAGAAACTGCGTTCTTGTAAAATCCCAAAGAAAATTAAGAAAAAAAATTCCTTGAATTTTACGGGTCTTTACATTACTCCCACCTGAGGGCTTTATGTCCCCGTAAAGATACATCGAAACTAGGGAAAAAAATGTGGGTACTGAGCACGCATATGAGCCTCCCGCTCCCAAGTGCTCTCCTGGAGGTTCTCATGCTTCCATCTGATGCGCACAAGAGGAATCGACCGTCCACGTAGGACTCGCTCCCGTCGATCCTCGATCTCCACTGGGACCTCCGTAAAAGTTTCCCCATCATAAACCTTCAGCTCCCCATGGTCAATGATATGCATCAGGTCGTGCACGTATCTCCTCAGCTGAGATACGTGGAAGACGTCGTGCACCCGGTGAAACTAAGGTGGTATATCCCGGCGATAAGCCACCTCGCCAATCCTGATGAGGACCTAGAATAGTCCAATGAAGCATGGAGACAACTTGCTGCCTCAGCCAAATCTCCGTAATCCAAGTCGAGGTGAGACACGCCAGAAGACGTGGTCGCCATCCTCAAACTCTAGTGGCCTACGCCTTCTGTCAGCACAAGACTTTTTCCGGCTCTGAGCTGTCCTCATCTGCTCTTGGATGACTTGGACCTTTCTAGTCTTACTTGAGCTGCTGAGATTTCTTCTTTGCCAAGAATAGAAATCTGGTCTCATCCCCTGGATGAACCACGTTCTTCACCTAATACAGTCAATCCCGTCATGGATGATACTAACCCATACCAAGGAAGACGTCGTAAGGCCTCGACGCTACTACCAAGAGATCCAACTGTTACTCTCACCTCCAAGGGTTTAGTCACACTGTCGGCATCAGTGTGTGATCACTGGGTCTCCTCCAGTATGTATCTCAAAGTGAGGGTCAAGTAAACGGTTTTTAAATTGGAACATCTTAGTAACAGATAAAGAGAGGACAAGAAGGTAAACACCAAAAGAAAGGTGTCTTTTATTATTGCAGCTCAAAGTACAAATACACAAAACATCTACAGACAAACATCAACAATGCTATAAGAAGCATAAAAAAAAGTCTCCAGGCCTGGAGCTAGTCCCGCTTCTGTCCATCTGCTCCCGAGCTCCATGATCGTAGGCCTCAGCTGCCTGAAGCTGAGCTCTCCCACGTCCACCAGCTCCCTGCGGTCGGGGTGGACCTTCTGGTGGTGGTGGTGGCAACACCTCGAAGCATCGTCCACCTCCTGCTGCATGGCCAGCTCCCCTGCCACGGTCTCCTGCTCCATGCGGTCCACCTCGATCGAACCTCTGCCTCTGCGTGGGAGGTCCTTCATTCATCTGCTAGTCATCCGTATGGCGGGTCGGACAGTCACGAGCCATGTGACCAACTCCGCCGCATGAGTAACATTGTCCACTCATAGTAAGTCGTTGTCCACCCCGGGTATCTCGCACAAATGATCATGTGTCACGTGGTCGACCACCTGTAGGTCTAGTCCTCTTGGACCCCAGCGTCATCTGTCTACTGCCCGCTGCAGACGACTCTGCCGCATGCCGGCTAGTGGTGGGTCCTGCTCCTGGAGACTGCTGAGCAAGGAAACTCTCCCCTAAGAGGGCTCTCTCCAACACCCCTGTCTGTGTCGGAAAGTTGTGAGAAAAAACTGAAGCTCTAATCTCTCGCCTGAGCCCCTGCTCGAAGGTTCGGGCCCTGAATAAAGGGTCTCGTACCATGTCAGTGGAATAGCGTGATAGATCGGTAAACCTCGCCGCATACTGGGCTACTGTCATGCTGCCCTACCGCAGCTGTAGAAGCTCCTGTATGCGCACCGCATGGAGGGTGGCTGGGATGAACTCCGAGCGAAAGATTATCTCAAAGTCCTTCTATAGGAGAGATGCCTCATCGTGCACCTGGAGCATCAAGCCCCACCATCTGCCTGCTGCCGCGTGCAGTAGGCTCACTGCGAGGATCACCATGAGGTATATTGGTGTCCTTACTAACCTGAAAACCCGTACAACAGCCTCCATCCAGTCCTCGGCTGCCTGGGGGTCCGTCTCCCCACGGAACCTCGGCGGTCGCTGGCACTGAAACTCGTGCAGTGCACTAAGGCGACGTGCATAGTTAGCAGCTGGGGCTGGTAGAATTGGTGGCTCGGCGGGTAGAGGTACCGTCGGTGCCTCAGCTGTCAAAGGGCCATGTACCAAGGCCTCGTCGCTCGGTGAGCTGTCATCACGTACAAATATCGGGACCCTAACTGGCTGACGTGGTGGGGCCATCCTAAAAAGAAACAGGTGTGCCACGGTCAACAGTATACCTGGTGAGCTGACATAAAAGTAATCACAAAGAAAACTTGAAACACACATGCAATCATTGTTTTCACGCATTAAGTCGGAAATCAGAAGTTAGGGTCCTGGTGTATGGATACGCCGGCCGCTGCACCAACACTGGACTCCCTGAACTGATAACCACACCCAATACGCTTGACATTATTGCTTCATGTAGAAAAAATATCAGAGTCCCATGTTCTGCGGTAGAACCGAACTCCTTTGATGCCAATTTTTCACAACCCGTCCTCGGGGCCCGTGTCGTGACTACCCCAAGCCCGGTTTCCATAGGCCAGGGGCTGGTGACTAGCACCAAGTCGTAAATCCCGGTAATAATGGAAGGAATTGCCTTTGTAAAGTAAACAAACACCACAGAGAAAGCAAGCAGTAGAGGTAAACACTAAGTAAAAACTGAGTTCAACAATAAGTGTGGAAAAGTAAGTGGGCCAGTATACAAACCCAAACTGAAAGTAAAATACAACTAGAAGGGAAAACAGCAACTGAAAGGTAAAGCCGCAACGTCGAGCTGACCACTGGAAATCCCACCTGAAGGGTGGGTACAGATAGCCTCCTCTGCTCCTTGGGTCCAGCCGACCGCTCCGAGTACGTCCCGCCCAGTGGTCCACCTCCAAGTAACGTCCTGCTCCGCAGGCCTCAACCACGATCAGCGTTGTCCGTCATCTGCAACCAACACAACGTAGTGCAGGAATAGCCTGTGCAGGGGTGAGTATAAGCTACTCAGTAGGGACCCCAAGACCCCCGAAGGTCTCCCAAAATCCACAAAGGATAATCCACAAAGTAAATATACAATCATGAAGTATTATCCGACACTTCTTAGGTATACGCCCATACATATACCTAAGTCATCAATTCCAAGTTCGGATCCAACATCCGAGCCCATGTACAACCCATTCCACAAAGGAAAGAAAAACGTAAATTCACACAGGATAGCACAACACAATCCACATAGGAAAGAAAAATAGGATTCAGCTCACACAGGTATACTTCTTCAAATGACGATAGAGATGATCAGATGTAGCCACTGATTCATCTAAGCCGTCGGACCCACAAAGGGTCGATAGGTACTAACCCCCGCAATGACCCACATAGGATCGATCATGAAGTTGAAACCATAGCTATTGGGAAACTCCTTCTCTATCATGTATAGTGGTTATGCTGCTACAACCGAGCGCTTCCCTCTAACCTTGGACTGTTGTAGTACTCCACCTATCGAGTACTGTGGGCCTGCTGCTAAAATCAAGCGCTTCCCACCATGGGTCTTTCGCTACAACCAAGTGCTCCCCCTCATAGCCTCTAGAGGTACTCCTTCTGTTGAGTATCACGGGTCAGCCTCTACAACCAAGCGCTCCTCCGTCGTGGGTCTGCCGTTACAACCAAGTGCTCCCACGTGTTGCTACAACCAAGCACTCCTCCGTCGTGGGTCTGTCGCTACAACCAAGCGCTCCCTCTCATAGCCTCTAGAGGTACTCCTTCTGTTGAGTACCGCGGGTCTACCGCTACAACCAAGCGCTCCTCCGCCATGGGTCTGCTGCTACAACCAAGCTCTTCCCACTGGGCTATCCATAACACACCGAGTCGTTCGATCAGCAGTCGTCAAGTCTCAACCGCCTCTAGGGTTTCCGCACACAGCATGCTCATTCCGGGAGGGTCCACTCCACGAGCCAAGAGGTCGATGCATCAACTGGAACATAGTCCAGATTTGATATATCCAAAAGTTCTATATCGTAAACAGGAACTCAACGTCGCAGACGGCGCGTCAATCGGACGTCTGGTCTGAGAGTTATCAGCTTTTCTGTTCCAGGGGCCCGGTTGGATTTCGGGTGCAATCCAACCTGGCCACTATCCAACTGCATCCAAAACTAAAGCTAATTATGCCAAAAGTTCCATCTCATCAAGAGGAAATCAACGAGATAGACGGTGCGTCAATCGGACGCCCGGTCTGTGAGTTATTGGCTTTTTTGTTCCAGGGGCCCGGATGGTTTCGTGAGCGAACCAACCCGACCGCACTCTGATGGCATCCAAACCTCGAGTGGAGTAAGCCAAAAGTTCTGTCTCATCAATAGGAATACAACAAAGTCGACGGCACGTTAATCGGACGTCCGGAGCTCATGTTATGAGCATTTTCGCTCCGAGGGCCTGGTTGGTTTCGTGCACGAACCAACCCGGCTGAACACAAAGTACTCTGAAACCTTGAGTGCGATATACCGAAATGACCATCTCGATCCAAGGATCAAATCTCCACTGACGTTGTGTCGATCAGAGGCTTGTATCTCAAGTTATGAGCAAAAGACCCAAAAGGTTTGAAAATGGGGGGTCTGGGCCCGGACCGACCCGGCCCCGCCCCCCTGGGTCGACCCGAACTGGGTCGACCCGACCGGCGCGGCCCAGCCCAGCTAGGTGCGGCCCGGCCCGGCGCGCGGCGCCAGGTGGCTCGGCTGAACAGCTAAGCCGTTCAGAAAGCGGGGGGGCACGGCCCACCGCGGTTTGTAACCGCGGCCCCCCTTAATGTGGGCCGCTCAGCTGGTCGGCCAGGGGTTTGAACCCCCGACTTTCCCTTGTCTGGCCAGCCTGCCCCTGTCGGCCGGTCCCCTCCCTGCTCCGACACCGGCGAACCATTTCCGGATGCCGGTTTTCACTCTCTGTCGCAGCCCGGTATCGGTCGTGGCCTTCATTCATCCGGTGCGGCGCGACGGCGCCGCACCCCTCCACCGCGGCCCCGCTCCAGCCGCGGTGCTTTTGCAGTTCTCCGATGCGGCGCGACGGCGCTGCGACTTGGTTCAATTTCACGGTGCGGCGTGACGGCGCCGCACATTCCTTGCCGCAAGATCCCGTGCGGTGCGATGGCTCCGTGTCACTTCCCTTCATACTGCAACAACAAGAAAAATAATAAGGGAGGGGGACGGTTGTGTTTGTGCGGTCCGGCCTCCTCCTATAAATCGATAGCATGCGGTCCAAATATATGTGGATAATGAAAGGGAGTAAAACATGAAAAGAAAAATCACATAAACCCCTACCTTGAGCATAGCTTGTATGGAGGTTCATCGAACGAGGATTCGTCGCGGAATATCCGTCGCGGAAAGAGACGTCGCGAAAGAAGACGTCATCGGCGTCGTGGTATACGGTGTCGCGTAGTTGGTTTCCGAGGACTCAGTGTTCTTCGTCGGAGATCGATGTGTTCTTCGCGTTATTCATCGAAGATGAAGAAGTTCTTCAAGTTCCTTAGCCTTTTCTCCCCAAAGACTCCACAACAATAATCCAACCCTTAATAAAATAATCCCACACTTATTTTATTAACTTGACATTAGTTTGAAATTCAAACACTCACATTAAACTCACTTCATTAATATCATAAGTTATTAAAACTTAAGTTATAAAATTTAATTGTAAGTTGAGGGAGTTAAGTAATGTGAAGGGGTGGGGTTCGTGTGGGCCCCACCACCCTCATAACCTCCCATGGGAAGTTGGGTAGTTACCCAACTTCCACCCAAAGCTTAAATCCACTTTGAGAAAATAAAAATTGTAGTTAAATTTTTATTTTAACTTCCACAATTTTTATCAACTTCTCTCGTGAAAACGGAACTTCGGAAAAGGTGTTCCTAAGCAATTACCGGCACTGCGAATCCATCGATGCCCTTGGAATTCGATTCCGAACACCGGTTCACAAGTTAGAAATTCCCGCTCGTTCGTTCACTAAACGTACCCGAGCTAAACTTCGGATAGAAATTCCGAGCACACCGGGCCTCGGAATAAAGTTCCGTCAGAAACTGAGTTCTTGTAAAATCCCAAATAAAATTAAGAAAAAAAATTTCCTTGAATTTTACGGGTCTTTACAGACACATTTTTTACAATAGTAGAGAATGTTGAGGTATAATCCATCTAAGGTTGATCAAAGAAGAATGAGGATTTGATGAAGACCATACAATTCTCCATGATTGCATGAGAACCATGCAAAAGCCTACTTGAAGAATTGAATCATATGTTTTGCATGAAGTATAGAATGACGGTTGAAGATGGAAAATAATATAAAAGAATCAGGAAGGTTACGTCCGAAGCATATATTGAAGGTGGTGTTGTTTCCCAGTGTTTGCCAACTTTTTGGGCCTCAAATTTAGAAAATGAAGACACAGTTTGTTGGGAAAAGGAAGTGTGCGCAAAGAGGAAGTGGTGTGAAAAATATTGGGAGGCATACGCGAAAAATCTAGGTCTGCATGAAAAACAGCAGGTTTTCACTAAAAAGAGTGGTGTGTGTGAAAAAAATCATGGTGCGTGAAATAGCGGAGAAAGGTTTTTCGCGCAAGAGGTGTTTCAGAGTTAGAACGTCGAAAAATGGCAAAGGCATGGGCTGCGCAAAAAAGCCAGAGTAGTGCGCAGAAAAATGTTGTGCATAAAATAGCTGGGTAAGTTTTTCATGCAAGCCATGTCTCAGATCCGAAACACTAAAAATTAGAAAAGGCAATAGGCACGTGAAAAATCTGAGATGGTCGTGCCATGTACGCTGAAAATCAAAAGCATGTGCGAAAAATTGGTTGTGCACAAAATGTGGGTTTTAAGTTCTACGCGCAAGAGAGGATTCATGTTCAGAATGATGAAAATGGAGAATTCATGTGATGCATGAAAAACCAAGGTGTTGTGCGAGAATAAAAGTAAGGGGCTCATAATTCAAAGAACTGAGAGAAAAGTTTACACACAGGACGGGGTTTTACATGCTGGATCAAAAACGCCTATAAATATGAGGTGAACCCCTCTCATTAGGCGCAGATCGACATTTAGACAAATCCTGAGCTCTAGCATGTGGAAAAATTGAGGTATAGAGTGGTGTGTGAAAAGAAGAAGGGTTGCACGAAAAATAAGGTGTTGCATGAAAAAGGGAAGTTCTACGTGAAAAAGAAGAGTTGTGCGAAAAGCCTTTTTTCCACCAAAAGTTATTTTTACGTGAAAGGTTTGAATTTTACGTCCAAGATACCCGGAAGGGTGTGCGAAAAATTTGGGGGTCCCATGGGCCTTTGACAGGTGCTTAGCACCCTCAATGTGGCTTCATGAAGAAGGAAGTACAGTGAACCATTCGCTTTTATGAAGAGAAGTTGTACCAGACACACATGACTAGTGTTTAACACCCTCATTGTGCTTTGTGAAGATAAGAAGAATGATTCGTGAAACTAAACTCGGATTTGCACAGAAAGAGGGAAATATAATGATAAACTCATGTGTCGGTATTGGGAATTAATGGAAGAGAAAAAGTATATTTAGTTCATTCAGTTATTACACTAAAGTAGAATATTGAATACAAAAGAGCATCAACTCAGTACTCTGATGAAAGCATTTTCTCATGCTAAATAGGAGACAAAGACTTCTATGTTTATATATTGAAGAGACCTTCACGTCTATAAATTGAGTGGGACTTCACCAAATGAAGTGAGCCAGGGGGAGTCAATGGGAGTGACCTGAGGGATGCAGTGATCTATCCCTGAACTTTTGTAAAGACAGTGATCCAGGGACAGTGTGACTGTGCCCAAACCATTGTAATCCACAACTAGTAAATAATAGTGTAATTAGGTATGATGGGAAACATATCAGCGTATACTCCTTTGATGTAGTCGTTAGTGGTGAACCAAGTAAAAGTGTTGTGTCAACTCATTGAATGTGAATGTTCGATTGGTGATCATATCCTTGATATAGGTTTTACAAGTTCCTACCAACATGGGGATAAGATCTATCACATTGAGAGAAACAGTTGACACCCTGATTCACCCATCCCCTCTCAAGGTGTCTCGGGTTCCTACAGAAATGCTATCTCTTATACTCTTTTATCTACTCTATTTGTGGACATTATATACATTACGAGTAGTGTGTGATTATATCTATTTTATGAACACATACTGACACTTGTTCATAACTAGAAGATACTCAGATATCTTCTCAGCCTATATTTTTACACCTTATATTCCCACTAATAATAATGAAAGAGGTCCTTGTGTGGCATAAAACATATTACACTCCCATGAAAACTTTGGAAGAGGTCTTTGTGACCTAGAAAACATTTTATGTGTTATTGAATACCTTGATCTAGGTTATGGATGAAGTTTATTTTTATATAAACTACTTGATCATAGGTGATCACCTAGTAGGGAGGACTCTGTCTCTGCTTGAGACTGAACCTATTTTTATTATATTTGTTGTTCTTTTTAATGTTTTGTTTTCACTTTTCTATCTATTAAAATCTAAAAGTATTTCTTCCACTTTGATAGTTATTCATAGATAGTTTTTATATTAGAATTTGATTTAGTAAATTGATTTCAAACGTTAAAATAGTATTTCATATTATTTCAACTGACAACTAATCACTCTTTGTGATATCTTTTAAAAGATCAAAATTCTAATAAATCTTCTAATTTGCTTAACTAGTATATGTTTTATTCTAATTTGGGGTATTTTTTTTAAATAAATTTTAAATAGAAATTTTAATTAGGAACCCAATCCCCCCCATCTTAAGTCTCCTACTCCGACCAAACTTTGGTATAAAATGATTTAAAATATTTTCAAATCCTTTTAAACTATGATTATAGTTTTACATTAATGTTCATAAAATTTCTATCAATTATAAATTTTTAGTTCTATATATTTATTTATTAGTCTTTTATAATGGATAACAGATAGGAAGTTGATTCCACTAATAGGCCTCCATATTTCAATGGGACTAATTATTCCTAAAATAAAATAAAAATGAAAATACACATTGAACGTGTGGGTATTAAAATATACCATTCCATAATAGAGGAGTATAAAATTCTTGCTATTGATAGAATTAATTTGGATAATAAAAATATGGATGCTTATAATAATTACTTCAAATCCATGAATACCTTATATTGATCCTTAGGAGATGAATAGTTTAATGGAGTTTTTGAATGTAAAACTGAAAATGAGATATGGGATACTCTAGCTCTCTCGTATTAAGGAACAACAAAAGTTAAAGAAATGAGTCTTAACACATACACTATTAAATACGATAACTTTATGATGAAGCATGAAGATCCTGTCTCTAACATGTATCTTAGGTTTAATGAGATTGTGAATACAACAAGCTCACTGGGAAAGTCAATCACTACAAAAGAACAGATCATGTGACTATTGAGATGTCTCCCAGAAAGATAGAGAGAGACATTAGTTTCAATTATAAAATCTTGTGACATCAATACACTACCTATAAAGTAGACGATAAAAAAATTGGTGACGTATGAGGAAGATCTAAAGTTAAATAGAAAAAAATGATGAACTTCAGAGAAAATAGATTTCATTCAAAACCACTGCATCTAAGAAAAAATAAAAGTATAAAGTTAAAGATCAATAAGAAAGTTAAATTGATGAATATTCATCATCTGATAATGATGCCAAAATGGCTCAACTTTCTAGATGATTCAATAAATTTTATAGAAAAAATAAATTCTCTATGAAATCTAACTACAAGGGAAATTATGACAATAGTGGGAAGTTGAAAAAAGATTGGAAGAAAAATGATCATTCAAATAGCATCATATGTTACAAATGAAAGAGAAAAGAACATATCAAGGTTGACTATACATAAATGAAGTCCAATAAGAAATATGATAACAAGGATCAAAAGTACAATAACACTATGAAAGCTGCTTATAGTGATTCTGAGGACTCCTCTGGGGACTCTGATTCATCTCATGCTAAAAAAAGATAAACATGACATGTTATTTAAGAAAAATATATCCAAGGTAACTTATGTATCTCTATGACATAAATCCTATTATTATAGAGATGAATCTAAAAATTAAACTGATGAGAACCTATCTAAAGAAGAACTGTTTTAATATTTCATCATGCTAGAGGATGCTTCTATTAATCTAAATTAAAAATACTAAAATACTAAAAAACAACATGTTCTTACTCTTTTTATTAAAACTAAATTTGCTATAGAAATGGAGAAAAATTCTTAGTTTCTTGAAGAAAATACTGAACTTAAGTTATCTATTGAACGGTTAAAGAAAGATCTATAAAAATTCACTGATGGGGAAAATATTCTAACACAAATTCTTCGATAAAAAATTGTTTCAAAATACACCATAGGTCTATGATACCAACCTGGATATAGGAGAATAATTAAAAAAATTCCTAAATCTAGAAAGTATTCTACTTGTTTTATATCTAAAAAATTTTTGTTGCACCTAGTTCTGAAAATCACTTTATAATTTATTTTACTGGAGGCCCTAACAGAGTTTATTTCCCTATAAATTTACAAACTACTTACAAGAAACTCATTATGAAAGTGTGGGTTCCTAAACCTTTTTTTACTAACATTTTTGGACCCAAGAAAATCTAGGTACCAAAATAATTTCTTCTTTAATATATTTTATAAGAAAGAATCTTGAAAGGTTCCTATAATAACTTATGGTACTTGGATAGAGGATGTTCAAGTCATATGATAATAGACTAATCAATATTCAAGAATCTAATTAAGTTTTATGGTGGATATGTAACCTTTGGTGACAATGATAAGGTAATCATCATTCTTCTTGGCTAGATTGGAGACACCAATTCAATTGTAATTTCTAAAGTACTTTTTTATTGTTTAAAATATAATCTGCTTAGTATTTCACAATTATTTGAAGATGGTTTTCATGCCAAATTTTAAAATAATGTGTTTAATTTTTTTGACTTTAAAAATGAGTTATTTTTTATTGCCTTTAGAAATGAAAATTTTTATGTGGTTAATATAGATTCTTTAATTTCAAAAAATGTTTCTTTATTATGTTTATTTCATAGAGAATCTTTTCTTTGGAATAGGAGACTAGGACATTGGAACATCCACTAACTTAGAAAGCTTACTAGAAAAGGGTTAGTCAGGGATCTACCTAACCATGAGTTTCCAAACAATAAATCATGTAATCCTTATCAAAAAAGAAAAACATCACAAGATATCCTTCAAACCAAATAAATAAGTCTCAACTTCTCAACCTCTCGATTTGTTTCACTTGGGCTTATTTGTACCATCTAGATTTTCAAGCTTAAATGGGAAGCACTACAATTATATACTGGCAAATGAATTATCTATGTATACCTGTTTTTCATTTTTAGCTCAGAAAATTGAATATAGTTATTATTTTACTAATTATGATATATCGATAGAAAATGAAAGTGGAATTAAAATTATGACTTTAAGAAGTGGCCATGAATGTGAGTTTGAAAATCAAGATTTTGATTCATTTTTCTCACAAAATGGTTATAGTCACAACTTCTCTTCTCCTAGAACAAATAAAAGTAATATAGTTATAGAAATAATAAACAAAAATCTTTAAGTGATTTCTAGGACTATGCTCAATGAATATGACTTAACTACATACTTTTGGGCAGAGGCTATGAATACAGCTTGCTATGTAATCAATAAAGTCTTAATTAGACAAATCTTGAAGAGAAACTGTTATGAATTGTGGAATAATAGGATGACTAAGGTTAACTATATTATATTTCATGGTTGAAAAGTACGTATTCTTAATTAAAGTATAATCTTGACAAATTTTCCTCCAAAATCAATGAAGGAATTTCCCTATGTTATTCAGTTTCAATAAAATCATATAGATTATTTAATCATAGAACTAAATGTTTAGAAGAATATGTACATGTCAAATTTTTTGAAATAGATCCAGATGATCCGAAACCCCCTCTATAAAATCTTGAGGATTATGTATAAAATATGTACATAAATTCCAAACATTCTGATTATACTCTCAAACAGGAAGAAAATTCATCCAGTTCTGGAAAATTTCTAGACTCTATACCTATGGAACTCAAATCTGTAGAAGACCAATAGGAAAATAATATATCTTTTTCTAGAGTCACCCTTAAAAATAACCCTTTAGATTTTGTCGTTAGATACTTAGAAAAAGTTACACAAACTAGATCTTCTCTAAGAAATCAAGTTAAACATCTGGCCTTTTTGTCAGAGATTGAGCCTAAAAATATCAATTAGAGAATCAGTGATGAATTCTGTTTAATGGATATGAAAGAAGAGCTAAATCGTATTGAAAGAATAAAATATGGGAAGAAAATCATAGACCTAGGGATACCTTAACTATCGGTAGTGAATGGGAGTTTAGAAATAAGTTTGATGAAGCTAGATCTACAGTAAGGAATAAGGCTATATTAGTTTCAAAAGGTTATAGTCAAGAAGAATTCATAGACTATGAAGAGACCTTTTCACCAGTAGCCTAAAGTGAATCCATTATAATCTTTCAATCTTTTTTAGCTCATTTAAATTTCAAACATTATCAAATAGAGTCAAAAGTGGATTCATAAATAGTTATATAGTTGAGGATGTTTTTGTTGAACAACCCCTCAATTTTCAAAATACCCATTTTCCAAATCATGTTTTCAAATGAAAAAAAATCATTATATAGTTTAAAAAATCTTCTAGATCACGGTTTGATATGCTCATCTCTTTTCTTATATCAAAATTTTTTACAAAAGGTAGATTTGATCCTACCCTTTTTATCAAAATAATTTCCAAAGATGTTTTATTTATTCAAATATATGAATATGATATTATTTTTATATCTTCTAAAAAAATAATATGTTTTTATTTTACAAAAATGATTTTATGTTAATTTGAAATGAGTTTAATGGGTGAACTTAAATTCATTCTAGGATTTCAAATTTTTCAAAACAAAGAATGAATTATTTTAAAGAAAAGTAAATATACAAAATATCTTCTAAAAAATTTTCTGGATAAAACTAAAGGTAGTAATACTCCCATTAGTACCACATGTAAGTTAGATCTTGATGAGGCTAGGAAACCAGTGGATCGAACAAATTATAGAGGTATTATTGGAATTTTTCTATACATAACAACTAGTCAACTTGACATTATGTTTAGTGTGTGTATGTGTACTTTTTTCAAGAAAACCCAAAAAATTCACACTTTCTTTATATTAGTAGTGATTTTAATTACATCAAATATACTACCAATTTTGGATTATTCAATCCAAAAGAAATAGCATTTGATTTAATTAGTCATTCTGATGCTGATGTTGGTGCATGTAAGTTGGATAGAAAAAGAACCTCTGGAACATGTCATCTTTTGGGTAAGTCACTAGTATCATGGTTTAGTAAGAAATAAATTATGTTTCATTATCTACTATTGAATATAAATACATAGCTATTGGTAGTTTTTGTGCTCAAATTTTGTGGAAAATAAACATTACAAGATTATGGATATCAATTCTGACATATCCCTATAAATTGTGACAACACAAGTGCAATTAAAATTTCTTAAAATATGGTTTCCCAATCTAGAACAAAACACATTTATGAAAGACACCACTTTTTTGAGAGATCATTATCAAAAAGATTATATAACTATTGAATACATTGGAACAGAACATCTTCTTGCTGATATTTTTACCAAGCCTTGGAATTCTAAGAGAATGAATTACATCAAACATGAGTTAGGAATGATTAATTGTAGTTAATTAAAACATTCATGATGTATCACAATTGATGTCTCATCATTGATGTCTCACCATTGATGAATCACAATTGATGTCTCACTATTGATGACTCATAATAGATGCCTCATCGTTGATGGATAAAAATTGATGTCTCACCATTGATGTATCACCGTTGATGTCTTGCCATTAGTGTCTCATTGTTTTTATCTCACTGTTGATGTATTTCCATTGATGTATCTCCATTTAGTGTCTCACCATTATTTTTCCTTTAAAATGTTTATCTGAATAAGCTATTGATTATTATTTTTATTCATTGAATTTTATATATTGGGTTTTAGAATCCCTAAATGATAAAATCAAAACTCATCTAAGTTCATCAGGTCTCTAGAACTATAAACCCTAGTTTCAAACATCCTTCCCTACCATTATGTCTTTCTTCTATTACATTTGACCTCTCCCTGATGCTCATAATGTCTAGACTGATGTGACTATTTGAATAGTCTCTATAAAAAAAGATGCCCATCAAAGAAGAAGAAAAGTGTTTTGAGCCGAAAGACTAAGGAACATTTGAATCCTGAACTCATGAACAAATTTTTTGTATCTAAAAAATGAGATCTTTTAATTGTGGCTTCTCTCAAGTAAGTCACTTATGTTAAGGGTATTAAAAGATAAATGTTTTATAGAATGGTTTTCCGATAATAATTTACCCCTATTTCAGAAGATAATGTTTTAGTTTTATCAAAGTGATAAGTTTGATTTTAATTAATAAGATGATTTTTTGGTAAGAAGTACAGTAAATAGACATAAATCTATCTTCTCTTCAAGTTTATGGGCAGCAGTTTTAGGAGTACCGCATGAGGGTATCTTTTAAGATCATTAGGTATGTTCCCCTCCTACTAGTGAAATATTCTATTATGAAGTGTCATTATCAGATATGACTGGAGATGGAATTCCTATAAGACCTATTGTTTCCAAGTAATATGGTGAAACCAAAATAGGAATCTCAAGTCTTCTGGTTTCTCTCTCTCCTCATACTAGTGTTTCCCAGCACTTCCACTTCCTCCCTCTCATACTGCTCTTGCGGTGAGAGTTTTCTAGAGGTCCTCCTCTTATTTCCTCTCCTATCATCCCCTTTCTTGGAGGCGTATGACATGTCTTTCTATTTCCCTCTTGGATTTCTCCTCCTCTCATCCTCTTGATCACTATTATCCTTATTCATCCTTTTTTTCCTCCTCCTTTTTCCTTATCCACCTACTTGGATTCGATGGAATTATGGTTCCCTTTTGTGACAAAAATTACTATTTTCAATATAACTTCTTGGTCTCGATAATTTTTTTTTCTATAGGGATCCTTAGTTGCTCAACTTTCTCTACCCATTGTGCCTATGCACCTCCATAAGATGGATCTAGTGAATAGGTAACTACATGGTGTTGGATTTTTATTTCAGGTTTCCAAGGGATTCAAGGTTTTTTCAGAGTTTAAGTTCTTTCATTTTGTTGAATTTAGTTTTATTTCTCTATTTATATGGTTTTATGCTATATTTTTTGTTCTTTTTTCTCATGTATTCATGGTGATGGCACTCAGGTTCCCTTTTTTGTTGCTGAAAACTTTTTTCATGAAGGATTCTTGGGCCCGATGATGGTTTTGTGCTGAAGAGCTTCTTGGCTGCTTAACCTGCTATGACCCCAAGATTTTATACACCTCTCCTATTTGGATCTGTTGTAGTGGTATCTGTGAATTTTTTGGATTTGGGGTTCAATGTTCGAAGGGCTTCAAGGAACTTAAAAAGTTATAGTAATTTGGATTTTTTGTCTTTCGTTTTTTTCGTTGTTTCCTTGGTTTTTTGTTAAGGTTTTTCTTGGCGATGATAATGGTTTCCAGTGATCTATTTTCTCTAGCCATGATGACTAATAAGTGATGATGACAACGTTGATATACAGCAATGATTTTTTGGTTCTATTTATTACAGATTGTAGTGGTGGATGTTGGTTATGATGGTGAGGTGAGGGGATGATAGCAATGAAGTGTTAGCAAGATGTGACTTTCCTCGAGGTAGTCAATGTGGTTTCCTTGATCAGGTCAGGGGATTTACATTATTCGAAAAGCTGATAGTTTGAATTTTGAAATAGGGTGTGTTATGATAGTTTTGGTATGGTGATTTGGTTCTATTTTATTATTTTGATATTTAAATTCAACAATGTATATTTTTTTAGGGTGTGACTTGATGTTGTAGGAATGGTATTGTAGATTCCCACTTATCCTAAAAGTTCCTTTTCTATAAAATATAAAAAAAATATTGTGATGGTGTTAAAAAATATGATTAAACAATATAACTATTAAAATTTATTCAACATATTTTTTTCCTGAGAAAATATGAATTTTCCACCATAAAGTATTAGGATATATATTTGTTCTATCTTATAGATAAAGGATATAAATTCAATCTATTAAAATACCTCATTTTTTATATTTACGAAATTATTAAACCCAATTCAATATCTACTTCACTGTTTTAGTCAAAGTTCATTTTTTATGTTAAAATTAAAAGGATTGGTATAAGAAAATGAAGATTATATTATAGAATATATTGTTTTTTTCATTACCAAGGTTATATGAAAGATTATTTAAATAAGTTTCAATCCATGTAAGAAATAATTGGTAGATTAAAACGAAAATATTTATCAAAATTTCAACCCTATTGACCATCCCACAAGACTAAAAGATATTTTTGATCCTGGTTTGTCACCAGAGGAAGTAATAGAATACTTGGATAAAGAAGAATATATTCTAGCATCTAGAGATTTAGAAGTAAATTTGTCTAATGAAGATGAATATGGTCCCGATATCCCTAAATAGAATGAAGAAAATTCATATGAATATCCTATACCTTCACATGCTCTATGCTCCAAAGAAACTCTTCTCAAGGATGATGATGATGTTGATGATGAGACTGAGAAAGAATGAATTGAATATAAAAGTGAATCTAAACCCCTTGACACTCTTTTTGCGAAATTTAATGATATATAAGAGAATAAAAATGAAAGTGAAGACAATAGAGAAGAAGCTGATTATGATGATGAAGAAAAGTATGATGAAAATGAAGTGGAATAAGAAAGTGATGAAGATGGAGAAGAATAATTTGATAAAAATAAAGGAGATGAGGAAGAAAAGAAAATTGTTGATGATAACTCATATCATGATGGATTTGATGAAATTGATGATGATTTATCTTCTTGAGATAATGATGAATCAGTTGAAGTGTCCAACAAAGATGGTGTTGGATATGAGGAACCTGAAAATATAGTTGACATAGTGATGTAAATGATGATGTAGATATTCAATTTATTGAATCAGATAATAATCAAAAGGGTACATCTATTAATGGGTAGAAAAACCCTCGTTTTTTAAGAGTTTATGTACCCAACCCTTATGATCCACCTTCCATGGATGAATGGTATAAATACCCTATTTGTATTAGTTTTAGTTTTGTTCATAAAACTTCCATTGACTCTTAGGGATCCTTACTTAATGAAATGGACTTATCAAAAAAGATTTATCTCAAACCAGTATCAGTTAAGGAATATTACCCTTCCACTACTCAAAAACCATCAAACTATGTAATTATATATGACTTAAATACTTTTGGAGAGAAATTATTATTTGGTTTTGGAAATTTTCTTAGATCACAGCTTTCACCTGTGAAAAATCTTAGTCAAAGAGATGCTTTATTACTTCTAGAGAAATTCATTTGGAAAATTCAACCCAAGATAATCCCTAGAATTCAGGAAGCAAAAATTTAAAATAAGTAGATAAGTTATGAACTAGAAACTATCAAATATTTGATTGAGGAAGTGAAATATGAGTTTAAAGATTCATTGGTTAGTATCCTTAGAAATCATTAGGATACTTCCTCAAATTATTTTGTAGTTATTCTTCTTTATTCTCTAGTGTTTTATATTAATTAGTTGAGATAAGTTCTTAGAGATGAGTTAAGATCTATATAAACTTTTAATACTCCTCCTCTTCCTAAAACGATGAATTCTAAGATGCTAAAATTAGTTTTTAGAGAAGAGTTTCATACTATGATGGGTGGCTTAGATCAGTAGATCTTGAGAAAAAATTAACAAAATAGTGGCCATGCACATTCCATGGTCATGCAGTATTCCAAAGAATCCACTGATTCTGAAGAATATATCACCAAGAAACTATAATTCTAATTCATAATAATTTTTACTAAGCATCAATTTAATAGTCATTTATGTTTCTGAATAAAAATATAAAGATTCCACCAGTCACACAATCCTTTAGATTGAAAGTTAAGAAACTTAAAGAACATAATCCTGCTCTTAAATACATTATGAAAAATAAGGATTCCTTTAATAAGGATATAGAAAAGGGAGGATAGATCATTATGGATTTTATAAATAGATTGAATCATTATCTACATTTCCATACCACTAACATAGTAGCTTCATATGCCTTTCTCATTCCTTCAACTTATTCTAGACTCACTACCTGACTTGTACACCCTTCTCCTCATCCTCAATACCTTTAACCAGTCCTTTTTCAGATTTACCACTTATACTTCAACATTTTACTATTACTCCTACTAATTCTTTGAAACATTTGAGACCCATTATTTATAGATAATTACATTCCTATAATACATCATCTCCTCCTAAAGTGTCAAAAGATGTCCCTAAGCCTTCAGCAATTTCTTATACCACATATGATAAAGGGAAAGAACCTCTAGTACCTACCAATGAGAATCCATAAACATAGATTTTTTGTTTTGATGGGGATGTACCAAGACAATATTATCAATATATATAATCCTTTTTGGATCATTATTTATTATTTTTATCTATTTTAACATTTTTTATAATCTCTAAAGGCGAAGAATATTATTATGGAATATGAATTTTTTTATTGCTTCTTCGATATTTGTTATTTCACTCTCTTATACAATTTATGTTATGCTATGTAATCTAATATAATTTTATTGTTCATCTATTATTTTATGTTCTACCATATTATATATTAATTGGTTAAGTCTAATGTCATAATTTATGATCATCAAAAACGGGAAAATTGTTTACCTCTCCTAGTTTTAATAATCAAAAATCATGCTTAATTATGTTTCTAATGAGTTTAATATGCGATGTTAGCATTTGTAATTATAGTATAGATTGGAATAATGTTCTATGGGTGACATTCCATTCTTGACTCACCACGCCTGACTCACCACTAAGGCTGACTCACCACTCCTAACTCACCACTAATGCTAACTCACCACTCCTGACTCACTGATCTTGACTCATCGATAAGGCTGACTCATTCCTCTTGAATCACTTCTCTAAAGAGTCATCAAAAAGCATTATTCACCACTCTAAAGATACACCATTTCAAAGACACCAGCAAGAATAATTCACGACAAGGAATGATTCACTATTTAATCAACCTACCACCAAAACCCAAGTCACTGCTAATTTGACTTACGCTAGAGAGTCGCCACTCAATAGACTCACCGCTACCTTTCCTTTTTCATTTGAATTAAATATTTCCAATGATTATATTTGTGTAATTCAACACTACTGATTATTTTAATTACCTTTTTCATGTAGAATTAAAATCATTGTCAGAGCCCAGTATGGGGTATGAGGTACTAGAACACCATCAAGAACATGTTTTATGTCTGTTGCAGAATAATAAGCTAAAATATCTCTAAAAAGAAAATTAGGAAGATGTCTGGTGACAGATGAGAACAAATGAGTCTCAAAAAGTATGTCAAACTGAAAAGATCCATTTTTGTGGGTGCAAGCTTATACTTCAAACATTATAAGAACAAACGAATAATAAGGTTGTTTTACACTTGGATCACTCACGCATCCCAATATAGAATATTTTATGATACTTTGTTTTACAATAACTTTACAAAAAAAGACTCATGTCTCATTTCAAGCTTTCTTTAAGGAGTCATGAAGCTGAAATGCATAACACAGAGAGCAACACTATACCTTATACTCTTTTATCTACTCTTTTTGTGTACATTATATACATTGTGGGCATTGTGTGATTATCTCAATTTTATGAACACACACTGACTCTTGTGAATAACTAGAAGATACAAGGACATCTTCTCAACCTATCTTTTTACACCTTATATTTCGATAGATAACAGTAGAAGAGGTCACTACATGGCTTGTCATATTTTAGACTCCCACGAAAACAGTGGAAGTGGCCTTTGTGACCTAGAATATATTGTATGTGTTGTTTTATACCTCAAACTAGGTTGTGTATCATGTTTATTTTTATATAAATTGCTTGGTGGTATGTGATCACTATGTGGATAGGATAAACTATCAGCTTGATACTGAACCACTTGTTATTATTTTTGTTATTCCTTTTAATATTCATTTTTTCAGGGTTCTGTGTATTTAAATTTAAAAAACATTATTTCAATTTTATAGTTAATCTTAGATATTATTTATATTATATTTTCATTTAGTAAATTGATTTCAAAATTTAAAAAATTATTTCATATTATTTCAACTTATAACTAAACACTCTTTGATAAATCTTTAAAAATATCAAAACTTTTATAAATCTGCTACTTTTGTTAACAAGACTATATTTTAAGCTAATTTGGGCAATTTTTTTAAAATCCATTTTAAATAGAAATATTAATTAGGAACTCAATTCACCCCCCCCCCCCCTTGAGATTATTACTCCAAAAATCATATATAAAAATTATGGTTTTTTCTAACAAATTAAAATATAACATAAAACTATAAACATATACTTTCTTTGAGTTTCCTAATGTGAAAATTTATTTTATAATATTATAATATTAATATTTACTTATTTTATTTATGTTAAATGTTACTTATCAGTAATTTTACTATTATAATGGTCAAGTTACTATTCTAATGATTAGGTTACTATTCTCGATGTCATGTTACAATTCTAGAAGTTATATAATCTTATTACTTCCTATAAATACCACTTATTTCCATCTCTATCCATTTATTCATTTTTCTATCATGGTTCACAATACTTTATTTAAAAAAATAAAATCATATTTTTAATGTTTTTTTATTTTCCTCACGTTATTAATATTTGATCTATTTTTAGGAGATCATGACCCATTAGATTTCTATATATTAGAAATATTATTACTTGTTTTTATTAACCTATTATACTTATATTTGTCCTATATAATATATGAATCCTTAATTTTAAATTTCATATTATAAAATAAAATGATGCTTGTTTTGTTTCATGATATATATGATAATATATAAAAGTATTTAATGAAATTATTTAATTATGAAGCATATGGGTATTAAGGAAGAAATTTTCCTTAAAAATTTGTTTGTTAGACTTTATTCACTGATATTATGAATAATTATAAGTAATATTTTATATAATTTTTTTCAATATTCTTCTTTTCTAAACAATGTCACAAAAAGTTTGATAAGAAATAAGGTAAATTAAAAAAATGAGTAATTGAAGAGTGTATCATCATGTGTACTCATTCACTTTTTCAAAGGTGGAAAACCTTTTCCAAAAAAAGTATTTTATCCCCCTTAATATATTCCAATCATTATTTTCCAATTTTTTGTAGAGTAAGTTTATGTTTCTCAACTATATTATCAAAATATGGTTGATCATTTTTGTATAGATATCTCATTGATAAGAAACATTGATTTCCCAATGAATTAATACTTTTTCTTTAAGGACTCTTGGTTTTCCATGTAATAATTTGAAATACATTCAAAAAAATATTTGGAGTCAGATTCTGAGATAGCCTTTAATTTTGAGGCCTAGTGAGCCTAGAAATAATTTTATAAAAATATTAAATCTATTTTATTTCATGCATGCATGTTTTTTCAAAAATAATAGAATATCTCATAAATGGAGCCTTTTATAAAAAATATACTACAATGGTTGAATCCTAAGATTATGTTTTACCCTATGTGTGACCTAATGTTGGTCTATGTCAGATGTTCGGATGTGGCAGTCATTGGCGGGTGCATTTAAATTAATATAATTTATTTATTTATTTATCTATTTTAAATGAACAAAATATAATCTTATATAAATATGTCATTATGAAATTTTACAAGGGTTATTTTCATAACCCTGGGAGGTATTATAGAGGATCACTAATGACCTTCATTGGTGAATCATGATCGGATGATGACTGGTGATCGGATCGAGGTGAATTGATAGGCAACAGACGTAGCGAATCATCTTCAATACTGGTGAATGTGATCTTTACCAAATATTGGTCCAATATTGATGTAGGAATATTCAATTGTTAATTTCTCCCTTTTGACTAAAATATTGAGCATGGATTAATTATCTACTTTGATATGAAATTTATTTATTCCTTCATATGAGTCTATTTCATAATTTGATTTGATTAAATTAGATACTTAATTTTTTATGTCTTTTCTCACCCATTAATTTTTACCTATATATTGTTGTATGGGATTGAATTTTAAAACAATTAGTATTACCTTTTATTATGATCCTATCTCCCTCCAATATTTCTATTCATCATTGGTAATCAATTGATCAATAATTTAATGATGTCTGGGAATACTGATTGTTGTGCATTCGCTCTTTGTAAAAATAGTTCATGGTTAAAAGTTCATATTTTTATTTTGGAGATGTAAATGAGGAATGGTTATTATGATAGGAAACCTACTTTGGATCAAGTTTTAGTGGTTTTTGATCCAGAATAAGTGTATCTCTCCCAAGGTGTAGTGATTGATCTTTTGAGCAACGAGTGGCTGGAATCCAGCCATCAGTGATGATGGAGTCTCATGTTTGTGTAGACATTAGGGTTCCTATGACCCAGGATGTGTGGATGTGCTATTATTACTTTTAATAATAATATATTTATAAAAAAGGGAAATTAAGGGGTTGTGCATGACCTGATCCTCAAATAGGTAGGTAACAGCCTTATCCTTTATATTATATAATTATTATTATTATAAAAATAATAATAATAATTAGCCACCATATTTGGGGAGCATCTTGTCTGCATGTGAATATTGGGGTAGATTAACTACCCCTTGAAATTATTTGGTATATTCACATTTTAATATAATAATAATAATATAAACATTATTATTATTAAATGGGTGTAAGAAACCAAATTTGAAGAGACAGAAGGGTGGGGAACATGAGGATTGTTGCATGAAGAATTCCTCCAACACAAGAAGACTCTACCCTCTAGTACATTTCCATAAATTGATATAATAATAATATATATATGTATATATTATTATTATTATTATTATTATCATGAAATCTTGTTTCAGTCGTAACTCCCTCATGTGATGTCAGATTGGCAATCCATCTGCAGCATTGAGGTCGTGGTATTGAGACAGACGATTCAAGACCAATGTTGGGTAATTAATTTAGGATCATGGTAAAGCTCCATGAAGAACCCAATAATAATAATAATAATAATAATATTTTTGTTGTTTTATTATTGTTATTATTATTATTATTATTACTATTACAATTATTATTATTATTATAGAATCTAGTATCATACGTAACATTTAGATATGGTGTCAGAATGACCAAATTTCTAAGGCATCAAGACCTTGTTATTTATGCATATGTTTCAAGATTGATATCAAGTGTTTAATTCAGACCAATGGCTTAGTCCCTTGCAGTTTCATCCCAGACAATGTTATTCCCCAAGACTCATCTAAAAATTGTTACCATTCACTGATAAATAGTTCTCTTTAGATGATTGTGACGTTTTAAGTTATTCAAGATAGAATAATTTACTTCAATATATTATATAAATTTTGTTTCAATTGGTATGAATAATTAAACTAAATGATGAAAGAAAATAAGATTTACCATGGATGCAAGATTACTGAGTTTTCTTATTTCTCTCCTCGAGCAAGAACTAAAATACGACATGAAAATTGTACCAGAAGATCCATAAATTCAGCAGCCCCAAAAATGTTTAATCTAGACTTATAATTGCAATGGTACCTCAATGATATCGAGATAAAGATCTTGAAATACACCCATGTAGTCCACCTCCCTTCCAGATGCTCATTCGCTGCCTCCCGAACTCTCACTGAGGTTTTCTAAACCAGTAATGAGTTGGTTGTCTCCTATGACACGAACCTCGCAACACTATGTAAGTTGGGTTGCAGATTGAACATCCAGGATTAATGGAAGCACCGAACGAAAAGGGATATAGAAATGAAATCACATCAACAGGGTCTGATATCTAGCGAAGGATGGAATGGAGGCATTAAAGATAGAGACGAGGTGGAGAAGCACTGGCATTATGAAGCGAAGTAGTGAAAGAATGATTTCCACTTATTTTAAGGTTGAAATGATCCAATGTGACTAGTGGGATAGGGAGATGAGAGAGCTGGAGGTAAAAGGGGAGGTCGTTGTTGCCCCTTAGCCCATTGTTTCCCTAGCCCATGGGATTGCAGAGCTTTTCCTCGGTCCAGCCTTGGTCCTATGAGGTGACATACATGATTTTTATTAAAAAATACATTTTTGTCACTCAGTGTTTAATTTGGGAGAGTGAATATCCTTTCCCTAGTGTTTTCCCATGAGGATCACAATAGTGTGATCTATTATTTCCATTCATAACCATTTTGATGACATATCGATGGTTTGATGTTTTCACCCATCAGACCAATCATAAGCCTTGTTCATTCATTGGGATTTTGGATAGACACGTTGTTTAATCTGGGAGTACACGGGCACTCCTAGGGATACACAAGCATATCCCGGTACCCAGGAAAATCCAGGTATAATTCCAGTCAATGAAGTGGGTCCACACACTATGTGGACCCCCTTACACATTTTTTACTTATTTATGAAATTTATACCACTCTTATCTCCTTCATTTTGACGTGGATTTTGGCCTGTGAGTAGCCTATCCAGAGTGTTTTTTATATAGAACAGGATGATAGCCTTATTAGTGGATTTTGAGATACAATGTGATATTTTTTGAGCTTGAATATTATTTAGGAGATTCTCAAAAATGACAATGATCGGGTAGGATAGCCAAAGATATGTTTTAGTGGTACCCCCTTATAGACTAGGGTGTGGGTCCTCTACCTACTGAGTGGTAACCCCCCCCCCCTACTGTCTAGGGTGTGGGTCATCTACCTATAGAGTGGTACCCATCTAATAGACTAGGGTGTGGTTCTCTACCAACATTTTGGTATCCCCCTTAGAGACTAGGTTGTGGGTCATGTTCCTCATGGGTGGTATCCCTCTTATGGACCAGGGAATGGGTATTTTGCCTATTGAGTGTTACCCCCATTATGAACTAGGGTGTTGGTCCACTGCCTACTGAGTGATACCCTCTTACAGACTAGGATGTGGGTCCTCTACCTACTGAGTGGTACCCCCTTATTCCCTCGTGTTTGGTTTCTGTACCTACTGAGTGGTACCCCCATACAAACTATAGATTAGGTCCTCTACTTAAAATGTGTTCCTACTTGATTAGTCAGCATAATGGAGAGGTGTGGGTCCTCTACAGAGCTACTTATTTGGACAGACACATGATATATTGGGCATCGATGATGAAAATTGGGAGGCTTTTTAAAGGTTCTTGGATGACCATCATTGTTGGATTGTGATTGGATGATGATCGGTGATCAAATCAATGTGAATCGATAGGAAGAGGATGTAACAGATCATCCTCATCGCTAGAGAATGTGTTCTTCACCAATTATTGATCCAATCTTGATGTAAGACTCATCAATTGTGGATTTCTCCCTTTTCATTAAAATATTAAGAGTTGATTAATTATGTGCTTTGATATATGATTTATTTATTCCTTCTCATGATCACACTAAATAATTTTACTTGTTTAAATCAATTATTTATTTATTTTATGTCTTTTTATCACCAATGACTTATTACCTTTCGATCATTGTTCAGGATCACACCCTAATGTGATTATTAACACCTTTGTGTTTTTTCCTTTCACCCCCCATTCATGGCATTCATAATTGGTAATCTATTGGCTATTAATTCAATGAAATCTATAAATATCAATCATTACATGTTCATTATTTGGCACAATGGATTTCACTCATGAGATTAGATTTGGATTTTGGAGATGTGATGGAGCCATGTAGATTGTGATGGGAACCCAACTTTGGATAGGGAATCTGTGGGTTTCTAGCTGGATTGAGTGAATCTCTCTGGTGGTACAATGATTGATGTTTTTGAGAAAAGGGTGGTCATAGTATGTCCACTAGAAATGATAGTGTCTGGTGTTTTTGTGGATAGTAGGGTTCTTAATACCTGGGAAGAGTAGATGTGGTATTATTATTATTATTATCATTATAAAAAAGGAAAATCTATGGTGCGTGTGAATCCTCTTAATGAAATAAAGGGAGAAGGAATTTCTCCTTCATTTTATATAATTATTATTATTATTTAAAATAATAATAATAATTAGCCTACATCTTTGGGGAACTTCTTGTATGTGCATGAAGAATGGGTGGATTCCATTCCCCTTGAAATTATGTATTATATTCACACTTTAATATAATAATAATATAGACATTGTTATTATTAAATAAAAGAAATAATACAAAATAGAATAGAGAGAAGGGTGGGTGCATGAGGATTGGTGCATAAGGAATCCCTCACCTACATAAACACTCTCCCCTCTAGTATCATGCCTTAAATTGATAATATAATTATAAAAAATATTATTATTATTGTCATGAAATCATTTTTTGGTCATAACTCCGTCATGCGATGTCGAATTGGTTATCCGCCTATGGTATCATTATTGTAGTATTGAGATGGATGATTAAATTCCAATGTTGGGTACATAATTTGGTCTCATGGATCAATTCCAAAAAGTACCCAATAATATTATAATTTTTTGTAGTAGTTGTTATTGTTTTTTTTGTTATAGATCTATTATTTGATGTAAGTTTTTCATATAGTGTCAAAATAATGAACCATCTAAGGTATCATGACCTTGATATTGATGAATATGTTTCAAGACCAATATCAAGTGTTTAATTCAGACTTCTAGCTTGGTCCCATAAAAAAATATACGTGCATGTTATAGGGGAATCCATTTTTTCATCGTGTGTCTGATTTGGGAAAGTAAATTTCTTATCCCATGTGTTTTTTCCATAATTATCATAGCAGTGTGTTCCATTTTCCCATTAATAGCTAGTTTTTTAACATATCAATGGTTTATTGTTTTCTATCATCAGACTGACGAAGACCCCTTTGTGTTTGTCAGGATTTTATCAAGGCACATTGTGTACTCTACGAGTACACTGGAACTCCCATGGGTACATAGAAACCTATTGGTACCCAGGCACATCTAGTTGCACACCCAGGTAGTGTAGTAGCAACACAGGCCATATAGACCCCCTTACATGCCATGTAATTATTTATGAAACTTCTACCTATCAAATATCATTCCTTTATACTTTTATTTTGGGCAATGAGTATCAAATCTTGAGTTTTTTTCACATAGAATGTGATGGTGGCCTTCAAAGAGACTTTTTAGATATGACATGAGATGGTATGAACATGATGATTCTTTAATCAATGGTCAATGATGGTAGCGATTGGGTAGGATCATCAGAGATAGGCCAGATTAGTACTCCCCCCCAATACACTAGGGTGTGGTTCCACTACCTACTATATGGTACCTCCCTTATAGACTAGGGATTGGGTCCTCTACATACTGAGTGGTACCCCTTATAGAATATGATGTGGTTCCTTGGCCTACTGAGTGGTACCCCGTAATGGACAAGTGTTCTGGTCCTCTACCTGCTGAGTGGTATCCCCTTATGGACTAGGACGTGGGTCCTCTACCTACTTAGTGGTACCCCCTTACTAACTCGGGAATGGTCCCTCTTCCAGCTGAGTGGTCACCTTATAGAAAAGGGTGCAGGTCCTTTACCTTATAAGTGGTACCTCCCCCCCCCCCACGGGCTAGGGTGTGGGTCCTCTCCATGCTAATTGGTATCCCCTTATTCATTAGGGATAAAGTCCTCAACTTATAGGTTGATCCCCCTCAACTATGAGACATATTTTTGAGGTGTGGGTCCTCTACACTTTTACTTCTTCAGAGAGACCTGTGATATGTTGGGAATCGATGATAGACCTTTAGAACTTTTAGCAGACTCATCATCCCAGACTAGGTTTTGAGGTTCATATCCCCTTTCTTTATCATTTGGGTTTATTTTTTGAGGATATATATCTATGTTGTTGATTTTTGTTTCCCTATTTCATTGGGATGAGATGAATACTTCTATTATGTCTTCTATTGCTCCCACTTCAGTTTCTCGGGTGTCGTACTGCGTATGTATATAATCACCCCTGCATGGGATTTTCCTTCATTTTTCATGTCTTATGCAGATGACTGACAGATCAATGGTTGCATAGGTGGAGCTTAGGTATTATCGTGTGCATAAACCACAAACATTTGTTAGGTCAGGGAGGTCTATATTCGGGATCTATAAGGATTTATTTTCATTTTTTTTAGGTTGGGACATATTTTCTGGGTGAGAATGTATTTTTCCCATTACTTTTCATATTATGTTTCTGTGCTCTTTTATTTACCTAGTTGTTATTGCATGCATTGTTTTTACTCTAAATGTTTCATTCTTTTATTATTATTCTTCTACACATCTACATGGATATTGTTGGGTGCATGTGTAAAGTTATATTATTGAAAGGCCTCCCATATTAGTTATGTCTTCTTTGTTCTTGTTTCTATCCCCTAGCCTATGGAGGAGGGCTTAGGGTAGTTGTGGATTAACCTTCCACCATCTAGGAAAGCCCCAGTGGGCCATTTAATGACACATATGTGGTTTCATTATTCTAAATCATATTTTTTCATATATTAGAAAATATATATTCGTATTCATGATCAAACTAGACATATTTCATTCTAGAGAGAAATTATTTATTGTCCAAATTAGAGCATCACACATTTTAAATAAATCATTTCTTGAAGCATCATTTTGTAGGCATACCCACAATCAAAAAATGATTTAAATCAATTATAATTATTTGTATACACAAATTTATATGATTAATTAGATCATTACTCCTAGAAATAAGTATGGTAATTAAAGTATGTGGTCACGTCATACACATCCAAAGAGTAAGATTATATATATATTAATGAATTTTGGCCATGAATTATGCATTTTATGAGTCTTTCCAAATGGATTAAAACTATCACATGATAACCTTGATCTGAAATTATATATCCCAGATAAAAAATAATAATATTTTTTAGTAATATCCTTTCATCCCAATATATTTACTGAGAGAACCAAATGCACACTATTTTCATTTCTTTATCTATACTTTCTCAAATCTTCTATGATTTTTTCTGATAGGAACATTTATTAAAGTATCTGAGCCAAGAGGAGGTATGACATAACCTTCTAGGGAATGTGAGACAATGTGTTACATTGATTGATATTCCAGATACATGTACCAAATTTCTTATAGTTTTTTAATGATTCTTTTTTTCTCAATAATTCATATAATCATTGGGGTATACATGTATTTTATTAGGATGAATTCCAATCTAATCATTTAAATTTGACACCTAGTAGTCATATTTTGGACTTTCTGGACCCTCAGAAGCAATACATTTAAAAATTAAATTAGAGAGACAATAAAACTATTACTAAATCCATATATGGTTTCCATATAAAGTAACTATATCATAAATTAATTCTTTTCATCATGACATACACAATATATAGTAGTTTCATTTCATTTTACATCGCCTTCTAAAATTTATCAATGTCATTGTTTTGGATCATACCAATAGAAACTTGCATTGAATTTTAATTCAGTATTTATTATTTTCTTCAAGGGTGTATCTTCATCTTAATAAAGAAAAGGAAACCAATCAAATATTATATCTTTCAAAAAACCTCTATAAGGTGATTCCATATTTTCTTATTATTGAAATAATTCTATATTGTTGTTTCACACCTCATATTTTCCTTAAAATTGAAATTCTAATGTGATGTTAACTTATATCATCATAAGTTAACTATGATCGGTTGATGTAATTATAAATATAACATAAAATAAGTTACCCCTCTAAAGAATATTTGAAATTAAAATCCAAAAAAAAATTAAATCTTATTCTCAGACACATTTGGAACCCAATGAAAAGAATACATCCAAATTATATGCATTGTGAAATAAAAAATATTATACTTCATGAAATAAAAGAAATCTTTTTAACCAAATGAAATTTATGAAAAAATAATCATCATATTATAAACTTTATAATGATAAAAAACATTTAGATATTTAAATAAACTTAATAAAATGAATGTCAAATAAATAATCAATTTTATTATTAATAATTATATATAACATAATTTTTTATAAAAATAATTAGATATATAAACTATGATTAATTAATGTTATCTTTAATTCTTAATAATTGTGAGAATAACTAAAAAACAATGATGTAGATAATTTATCATTTATTTTATTAGGAAATTATATAGGTAACATTAGTATAAGAGTTACATAAGGACTTATATCCCAAAAATATATTGAGAAATTGAATGATTGATATAGGTATTATTTTTAAACATTTGAAAGATTTCAAAAGTAAATTTTCAAAAAAAATTATTTCTTATTAAATTATATAGTTTTTGAATAATGGGAAATGTTTTGTGTAGTCAGGATCAAAACTTTTCAGGAAAGGTTGATCTCTTTCTTGATTAATTTTGGAATGAAATATTTATGGGATGATAATGACATAAAACTATTTTTATTTTTGATAAATTTTTATTATTTAGATAATTTTAAAGGAAGTATATCATTATTTAAAGATTTTCTTGATTATGTTCCTTTGATTAATAAATTTCAAATGAAAAAATGGTATAAATGATTGAAGTATCTTTCTAAAAAACAACCAAAATTGATAAAACCAAAAATTATAAATAATGAAACCTAAATATGAAATAATAATTAAACCAATTTATAAAGGAAATACTTTTTAAGAATTTATATATAGAAATTACATGTGATAGAACTTGAAATAAACTTTTGGGATTTAATAATCTATAAAATCATAACTATCCAGTATAATAAAAAAACCATTATTTAAATATGAATATGAATATATCATTCTACTAAAAAATAGTGAAACCATAATTTACGCTTTTAAATACTATAGGTCTATATAAAAATAATCAAATAAATAAGTAATCACACGACTTTTATGGGTATTTTGGATAGAGGAGGTGGTCAGTGGGTGAAACGAATGTGAAACATGGTATTTTGAATTAAGGGGAAAATAAGTGGATGATAAATAAATTAAATAGTGTGGGGAAGTGATAGAAGGTAAATAATGGGTGATGATGTGTAAGGAACTCAATTAAGTGATGGAAAGGTGATGAGATTGGGAGGATTGGTTGTAATATGGGAGAGTGGTTCAGATTTAGAGTTTTCTTAGATCTATCCCCATAGTTTCTTCAAATTATAATAGTAGATATTATATTGTAACATTTAATTTAAACCTTAATAATATAACATAAATTATAAGTGTTTAAACAAACCATAGGTATAAATAAATATTGTAATGGATTATAAAACCATGATAACAGAACTATAGGAAAAACGTAAAAATCTACTAGTGTATCCCAATAATTTTTTTTGTACATTTAGATATAAAATAATTATGTTAAATTAATAAAATAAATATATTAATTAATCTTATAAATAAAAAATATTATAATATAATCACTCTTGAAATGAATAGAAAAATATTAAATTATTTATATTATGAATAAATAAGTGACAAAATCCAAACCATGTATTCTTAAATTAAATATTTTTTTATTGAATTTAAAATCAATATAAATTGAATGAAATAAATTTCAAAAACCAATTTTTAATTTATTCTTAAACATATTTTTAAATAAATATAATGATATTATGGTACACTATGTGTGTATCCCTCTATGATCATTTCTCAGTGGTAATAGACTTTATGAACTGAAAAAAAATATGTAGCAATATATCATATCCCCAATTGAAGAAAGGATATGACATAGAAAAACAACCTTACTAAAAATTATAATACGTATAGTAATTCCTTTATCTCCTAATATTTCATCAAACAGAATGTATACATGTGTCAATATCCATTCTACTTGATTAATCTTTCTGTGATGAACTTTTCTGCAGACTAAAATGTCTGTTAATTTTATCCAAAAACCTCTAACTCAATCCTAGGGAATATAGATATTTTTATTTTATAACTTAGAATGGAAAATTATATCTTAATAATTCAATCAATGTCATTCCAGTCTTAACACTCTTAATGTAATGTATTTCTATATAAGTAAATACATCATGGTTTTTATCATGTATATATTTTATCATGATAAACATTGATAAAAATCTAAATTATATGAAAAAATAAATAAGTTTATATATATGATCATTTAAAGAAACATAAATTTTGTGGTGTTACAATTGTGAGTTTCTCCTCATGACCCAGCATATTAGAGATCACTCAGTGTGAATTTCATGATACTAAGTCTTAATCCTTATGATACCCTAATACCTGAAATCTAGATATATTCTATAACCCATTATAGTGATTAATATGGACCATAGGATAATATTTTAATAATATCATCATATTATCTATATGTACACATTATAGTGGGAAATTGTTATAACCCACCAATGTGATAAATATACTAAGGACATTATCACATAAATTATATAGAAGTAAATTCATTATGTGATAATAATATAACATGTATAAGTTGAATAAAATATTTAGTAATCTAAAGTACATGATAAAGTTGGTTCTAGGGAACCAAATATAACATATAAAAGTACACATATAATATCTTTAATGTATACATATATAATGTATATAAATTTTACATATAAATTCTATAAAATAAATATATAAAGTATACATATAAAGTGTAAACATATTGAACATAATATAAACTATTTATATAAATTAAAATTTATAGAGTATATAAAGTATATTATTAAAGTATTAAAATAAAATATATCTATGCATAGACTCATATATATATATATATATTGTACATCATATATATAAATTTTATATAATACATATGTATATATAAACACATACATACATGTGTTCATGCATACATCTATTTCATGTATATATATTTTAGGTGACTACATCCCACTTATATGGATTTAATAAATACCATGGATTTAAATTCAACAATTGAATGATGAAATGCAGGTTTATTTGAATTTTTTGTTTCATATATGGATTCATCTTTTATTTGGGGAAATTTTCGTCGGTATTAAATTTTAGGATGGTTTTTAGTAGTTCAAAATTGGTTTGAGTTTTGATAGGTGATTTGATTATTTTTGTAGTCTAGAAGGAAGTTACACCTATAGTTTTAAACTATATGTTTCACGGATATATGGTTGAGGGTATTAAGTACACAGTGAGACTAGTTACTCTGGGGGTGGTTCTAGAGGGGCCACCATCTACCTAATGTAATTATAACAAGGACTCAATAGGACTAGTACATTTTTCCTTAAATAATGGTAAATTTTTTCATTTCTCCTCTATCTTTCTACCCCCTATTTGGCTTAATTTTAAGTCATTTATTTCCCAAAAGCAGAGAGACCTTCCCCATGTCTTCTTTATTACACTTCACTCCCCTCTATTTATCTCATGGTTCAAAGATGATAATGGTGAGTTCCTTCCTCTAATTCAAGAAAAATATTCAACCTCACCACTTCTCTTCCCTATTTTTTCTTATCCTCTTTTTCCCCTTATACTTATTAGAGATTTGGTGTTCTGATTTCATCAATTCACAGTAAAATCACCAATTGGTTTAGCTCTTCTTATCCTTCTACTTCATGGAGGGGTATGGTTTTTTATGCACTTTTGGATGTAATTTTTATGGAAATACATTTATTTATGATATATTATATAATTTTAGGTTTCTATTAATTGGGTATTTTGGTTCTTATAGCGTTTGATGGATTTTAGGAGTTATCTTCCAATGTTTTTTTGGTTTTAGATATCCTTTTATTATATGGACAAGTTATTTTGGTTTTCAATAAATTCATTTTTTATTTTATTTTTTAAAAAAATATGTTATGTGGGAAACAAATAATTAGGATTATTTGGGTATCCCAACCCAAAATAAGATTTTCTTGGGTTTTGGGATTTCTTTGTTATAAAATTCTATTTGGTGGTTTTAGGTGTTAACCCAATGATTTAAAATTCTTGGTAATGGTTTCTAATTTTATGACTAGGTAGTCTCAACCATCCAATTGATTATAGGGATATTCCTATGAAATTATTTACTGATGTATTCCAAATTATTAATAATTTTTAAATCATATTTTCATAATTATGAATGTTTGGTTTTCCAAGAGTGGTTTTTATAATAGAATAATTATTCCTAATGAGTTTACAAATAAAAATATTCATGGGAAAATATTATACATGTTTATTTAAGGTACCATGATATAATAAATTCAGTTAAGTTATTCATTTATAAGATTATTTTAATTAAATAATTTTTTAGCTTGATCAGGTATGGTTAGGCTTCCTCCTTACCTATTGAGAATGATTATCTATTGAAATCTAAATATTTTAGGATTACTAGTGAGCATGGAACTTATTTTTGAGTTTAACCTTTATATATTTATTTTAAATAGGATAAATCATATTCTCTTAGAGCTTAATCGATTGTTCCATAATGGTGTCACCCATTCCAAAATAAAACCCAAATGAATTACAAGTCAAGAACAATACTTAACCTCTAGTTAAGTGTCTGATTTAGTGAAGATATATTGTATGGGTTGATTGGGTGGGAATATAAGATCTATAACTTATAATTGTTCTATATCCAACCACTACTTAATTTTTTATGTACTATAGTTAGAGTTTTTTTAAATAATAATTTAAACCGATCTTAGGTTATGTAATGACTTGGATGTTATGAGAATTCATCATTAAAAGTATATGTTTTGAGATTTTTTTCCTCTTTAAAAATAAAACCCTTGGGTTTTTTCTTATTTTTTTAATGCTTAAAATTTTTATTTTTACCTGTTTAAATTTTTTAGAGACATATACCAACATTTTTTAAATAATGAGTTAGTGGGATTTATTTATTTTCCTAAAACTAATATAAATTTTAATGATACTTAATATAAAGGTTTAAATAAGGTAGAGGTAAATATTAGTCTAACTCTAGTATGACATTCTAATAACAAGAAATGAAAACAGTAAATTAATTTATTTAAAATATTAAGTCGATCATATACATCTAAAATATAATTTTTAACAAAAAAGTTTATATTTGGGATGAATTATAACCCACCTTATAGGTATTAATAACATTGGTTAAAAAGTTTCTTGGTGTGTAATGTTTTCAAATACTGACTAGATGAACCTTATATTGGGTAACTGAAAATTGATGTCTATTCTAGTAAAATGTGGTTAATAAGGTGTTCTTGAACCAAAATCTAAATAAAAATAGTGATAATATTAAATTAATATCCAAATAAATTGATTAGGTTATGCCTTATTCATACTACTCATGCATTGTAATTAGTAATATTATTCATATATTGCATCATTTGACTTTTCTGGAACTTTTCAAATTATTTCTTATAATCTATCTATTTACCTGTTTGGATTTCTGTAATTATATTAAAATTATGATAATGAAATGTATTATAACATGTTAGAATATAAACTAAAAATTTATTTTACTTGATAAAAGGAATATCTATTTTTTACTTGGAACATGTCTACAATTGATATGAAGCATGTTAATTATTGATATAGAGAATGTTTATTTCAATGATTTAGAGAATTTATGTTGTTTTTATATAGAGACCATGTGATATATTATCATCATTTGATATTATTGTAACTATCATATTTGTAAATTTTCTTATTTCGTGTTGTATATGGATAGTCATAGTTTTTTTATGTATGACATATGTGGGTACCTGGACCTTGACTTGTAGGTTCAAGGTGGAGACATTGGTACTAGCTACAATTAGATATATTTATATTTATATATATATTTATTTATATTTAGTTCCTTCCTTTGAGGAGATAGGACTTGTCTAGAGTATGGATTAGTTATATGTATATAATTATTGATATATATATATAAATGTTACTTCTTATGATATAATGATGACTCATATACCAAGATGATGCAGAAGAACATGTATTGTTACTCTCTATAAAAAGAGAGGCCTTATAAAGGAGGATAATATATATATCCTTTATATGAGAAGATAAGGCTTCCTAGGGAGGATAATTATAGATACATTTATATATATATATATATATATATATATATATATATTGATACGTGTGTGTGTGTGTGTGAATTTACTCCTATAGATGATGGGTTTGGTCAGACATCCTTGATAAATTGGTCCCGTATGGTGAATAGGTACACTAGATGGATTCAAATAAGGTCTCTAATATGGTTTGTCTAATGTTATAGAAAATTATTAAAAAATTGATAATATTAATTTTAGTTTTATTATTCGATATAAAATCATATTTATTTTTCTTTTATATCTTCTTATTTTAATTAATTTTATTCTATGATGTTTATTTTCATGTTGTGTGACCTCCTATAAAGATATTTTTATACCTATGTATATATATAAACATGTTTAAGTATATAATTTTCCATTAATTGTGTGTATTGAGAACCCATTGGTGGTTCCCTATTGATTATCTATGCTCTCACCCTACATGGAAACCTTTTTAGACATACAACATCTCCTTATTGGATTTTAGGTATATAAAGGAAAGTTAACTTCTTAGGTTGTCTATATCAGTGTTTTACATACTCATTATTGATGTTAGTTTGGTTCATACATTTGAAAAGGAGATGATAGATTATGGGTTGGAGGACCTATTTGCAATATATCTCATTTCCCTTTGGCATCTTATCCTAGGCCCTTCTTTTTATGAAATTATTTATAGTTTGTTTATATGTTTCAGATTTCATGTTGATTATCTTAAAATTAATTCATTTAGTGGGTTTTAGTATAACAACCTTGAACCCCCACTCTTGGATCCGATGTGAAAACATAATCATTACTTTTATATCTTTGATAATGATAAAAGTGACCCAATTTTATACCATAAAATTATATAATCTCAAAGTGAAAATTTGGATCACTTAAATACCCAAGGACCATTTAGTTTTAAAGTTTTAGAAAATTAGGAAAAACTCTTATATGAAAACATGGATACATAAACAATTGGTTCATAAAAATATACATCATATCCTACTAATTTATCCACATCTATTAACTTTCTCAGTAGTAACATACTTAAAACATATCTTCACAACCTAAGGAAATTGAAAACATAATAAGGGTGAGCTCAAATGCTCAGTAAGGGTAAAAATATGCATTAACAATTGAATGTCATCAGGGATCATAAGATGAGAATAAGAGTATGATGACATAATTAAAGTGAATGAGAAACCATAATAGAATCCATACCCATTAGAACATGGATCGTGGAATAAATATTTAATATAAGACAAGAGTTATATAATTCACTTATCATGATCCATGGGAAATTAATCCTTGAACAAAGGATCCATTAAAATATCATAGAAATCATAGAGAAAAAATATTTATATCTTGGAAAATTATCTTAATAAAACCCTTAAAATACCCATTAAATATAGGATAACCTTACCTGGTTAATACACATAATATATTAAGAGTATCCTATTAACTGGTTAACTCCATCATCTCTTAGAAGTTACTTATATTCATCCAGCTCTTCCATTATTACCCATTTCATTAGATGTCTATAATAGACTCATCCATAACATATGAAAAAAAGTTTCTTATGTATTTGGGTTCATTCTGTAATCATGATTTCATAAATAAAATCTAAATACCATATCATGAGAAAAAAAATGAATATAAGGAACTTTTTAACATAACAATAACAATTGTTATTTCATAGCTTGATTTTCTTATGGAAAATAAATATGTTCCATGAAAATATATTTGAAAAAATAATAATTAATATAGATAAAAATTAGGATGGTATCATTATAATATATCCTCATTTAATTATAAATAAAATAAAGGGTTTTTGTCATTAATGAATAGAAATTATTTAAAATGATCTCTAAAAACATTCTTAATGAAAATAGCCATTTTCACATTGAAAATAAATATTTCAAAACTAAAAAATCACAAAATATTTAAAAAATAATTTTATTTGAAAATAAAATTCAGAAAATATAAATAAAGAATCAAATAAAATAATAGTCATGACTATATGAAAAAAATTTCATGATGTAAATTTTAAAAATAAACAGTCTTTAAAAACTTTTTTAATGAGAGTCAGAAGTCACCCCTATGGAAAACATTATGAAATTTCCTTTTAAAAACTTATATAAATGGTCAAATATTATATAAAATAAATTTAAAAAATTAGTTATGTTTATAAATTAAAATTCATGAAAACATTTTATAGAACAAGGATCAGGTAGAGAAATATTCTTGATCTAAAAAAAATATAAGATCGGTATCAATTACAAAAAACTTTCTTGGTGTTTCTTTAACTGAAAAGGGTGTAAAAGAAAATTAAACATGTAAACCACATTCATTACCAGATTAGAATAAAATATATTTGGTTCAAGAAAATAAGATTATATAATCTCTCCCAAAGGAACTATGAACATAGAAAATCACAAAATAAGATAAGATTGTATCATAAAAATACTTACTCTTTTGATAAATTTTAAATCATAAGCCTATGAAAGAAATTACATAAAAAGAAACATTAAATACCATGAATATATGATATAACATTTTAAAGGGAATTATATTCACCTCGTAAAATAATAAAGGTTTACAACATTAATATATGTCCAAAAAAGGGAGAATTTGAGATAAATAACCCTTACAAAGATTATATAATTTCACAAAGAATTAATCAATGCAGGAATTATGTGTAAAAAATTAAATCCAAAAAAAAGTTTATATAGAAAATAAATAAAACAATTTTCATTTAAAAAATAATATTGACATAATATAATCAATGAAGAGGTGATTTGACCCAAAGAAATTGATTTATGAAATCCATTACCTCTTCGTAACTTTCAAGTAATATAACATGGGATAATATAATTTAAAAAGTAAATTAAAATACAATTAAATATAAAGGATTCATGATATAACACGTAAAATGGAAATTTTATGCTTCATATAAAATAAATTAGGTTCATAACATTAAAACATTCCTCAATGAAGTGAAATTGAGATGAAATCTCTTACCTTGATTCCAAACACACTATGTATGTCCTTTAATACTAGTATAATAAAATTATATAAAAATTTGTATTTGTTATGAAAAATTTACAGTATCAATTCCATATCCTTAAACCATTCATTTCATTTATTTCTATTAAATATTTAATTACCTCATCAGTTAATTTCACATCTGGTTTTTGGGGATGTTTGGTTCATAACTTCAAAATGACTTCGGTATGTTGATCATAGTAAAATAGATATTTGTTTAATCATCACAAGAATAATAATAATTAAATAATTATTATTTTTATACTTTAATTATAATTTAAAAAAATCATGAATGATGGTTATGAAAAATTAACTACATTCAATCATGGTGATGGTATGTTATGCGTACGCATGAGTAACATTTCCATTTTTCAGTGAACATGGGTGAAATAAGGTAGGTATTATTTAATCTTTACATAATTATGAATATATCATAAATATAATATTATATATTTAAAAATACAAATATATATATATATACCATCCATGTGATGCGGTGATTAAAAATTAATCGCATCACTTCGTAGAAGTAGTAATGCACATTTTCGAATCAATGGCATTATCATTTTTTTATGGATGGGAAAGTAAGAAAATTTATTTAAATTATTTTTATATAATGATAATTATTTCATTAATATCATATATATATATATATATTATATCCTTCATTATAACCATATGTGAGAGGTAGTGAAGGAAAAAGAATTGCATCGGTTGGTGAGGTAGTAACCTACTGTACACACAAACAATGGTTTCATTGACCATTTGATAGAAGAATAGATTGATATAGGTTATTTAATTAATAGAATTAAATATAAGTATATATAATACACTGATTTTATTATTTCATACTGATTGAATAATATTTTAAGGGGGTATAAGACGAAATAAAATTAAAACATTGGGTTAAAATCTATACCACTTCTTCAGACAACCTTCTTTTCTTTACACATTAATCTATAACAGGATGGTATTATTCAAAAAATAAGACATATAAAACATGTTTAGAGATTTTATAAATGGATTTGGATAGTTATTGGAAGATATATAATGCTAAAATGTGTGAGGAATATATGATAGGAGGTTCTCTTTAATAAGTGGGTGGGGGAACTCTTATAATTACATAAATTATTAAATTAATATAAATTAAATTTCATGTAGAATTGGAACCAAGTTGTTTTATTTATATTATAGGATTATTATGAGTCTAAATACTCCCATATAATAATATTCTGAAAATTTTAGGTGATGTTTTCAACCTTATATCTTTATTTTAACCCCCCCCCCCCCCCCCCCGCATTAACCCTTTTGATGATTACTCTCATATTAAAGTTTTTTACTTTTAACTGTTAAGAAAGTTAATATAACAATACAACTAACACATAAATTGAACTTGTTTAATATGTTTAACTATATCCCATTAAATTTTCAGAATATATTATTTTTATGAATTTAAGAAAATTTAACAAAATGTTGTATATTATAGAATATCATTAATGACATTTTTGGAACTATTTATTTACTTTGACTTTAAAGTCATCAATAAGAAACTTTATATCAAATATATATTTTTAGAAAATCCATAATATTATATTTATATATATATAATTCTTTTAAATCTATAACTAACCTAAAAAAATTACATTTAGTGTTTTTAAAATCATTTAGTCGATTTTTCTACTGGTTGCACAAGCACTATATCGACATTGTGTAAGAATTAAAGGTAATTATTTCATCACTAAAAATTAGAATTAAATAACCATAATAAAAAAATTCATTATTCCCAAAATAAAATTTAATATTCATTCAAAACAAATTTTTATCACAATGTGAACATATAAGAGTCATTTAAAATCAAGAGAGTGACATTTTGTGTTTTTCTTAACTTAAAATAATATATAATTTATTTTCAAAGAAAAATGTTACAAAATTTTCATAAAATTTAATATTGGATGAGAATTTTAAAACTTCACACATCAATATATTAATGTAAATTTTTATGGTTAGTTTTTAGTCCTTATTTTATTATTTTTAACCCTAATTACCTGATTTACCCTTACTGAGCTGACAAAAATTTACTAAGGTTACTATTTATAATGACCAAAAATAATAGGTAATTATTTGAAAATTTTGAAAATCAATATTAAAAATATTTGATAAATATTTCAATACTAAATTATTATATTTTTCAGAAATCAATCTTAATATAAATGTGTAAAACACAACAAAAAATAGTTTTTTTGAGAAATATGTTTTCTATCCCAAAACATATCTTATACCAAACTCAAGTATAATGATGATTCCTATGTAATTAATTAAATTAATTATAAATAAAGGATAAATGAGTAAATTTAATATAAAATTAAAATCACAATGGGTCATTAAAATTAAAATAAATTACAATTTTACAAAAAAACAATATTTTTCATTATTCACTAAAAAATTAATGTTTTCAAAAAATTTCCAAAATTACACCCCAAGATAATTTTGATACGATGATTTAAAAATGATATATTTTTATAGAATAAAATTTCTAAGTGTTATAAATTAATTACAATGTTTTCTCACAAAAATAAATAAAAACATTTTTTATGAAAATGTATTTTTTGAAGAATAAAATGACTTTACCAAAAATCGAGTAGTTATTTAAAAATATTTAATCAATAAATTTTTATTTCATCGGATATGTATATATTTTTTTCATAATGTTTTTAATCTTTTTTATACCCACCAATTCAATGTCTAGGTTATAACAGTCATGATTAAATAATAATATAATTTGGTTCATTTAAGCTTGGTGTTGTGTGTCTTGTATGACACATAAACATGGTCTTATTTTAAAATATTGGGGTTGTTGCATTCTCTCATCATAAAAAAAATTCATCCTCACAATTTAAATTTGAGATTAGTAATTAAGGGTTTGAAAATTCAAAATACCTTTGCTGAAAATCACAACATAAAAAGGGATAATAAAACATTATTTTTGAAATGAGGGAAAGGGAAATAAGAAAGTCATCTAGAATAACACATAATTAGGTTTCCAAATAGTAAAACATTATGGGGAAGTGAAAATATATAAATTGAGGAAAAATTTAATGTCCAAATAATGATGGAGAGTGAAATATTATATTGATCACAATAAATTTAATGATCATGATAAAGTCAATGACCATAAAACCGTAGGACAATGAGTTTTTAAAAAGGCCATAAATTCATCAAAAATAAAGGTAATAGGATAACATTTTTATTTCAAAATCTTTTTCTTAAATTTTAGTAGTTCCTTCACCATATAGACTAAGAAATAAGGGAATATACTTACTTGGTTTTCATAAAATCTATAAACACAACTCCACCCTTTGGATGCATGTTTCAAACAATTTCCACCTTTATCACATATTTTACTCTAAATTATGAGTTTTAATATTTAATTATTAAAGCACTATAATCAAATTCTAATGGACCATGAGTTTTATAAAAGGATAAAAATATATTCTCTATATCTTTTCTAAAACAAAAATGGTTATCACGTTATGATATAATACCCCAAAAAATGAATAAACTTTCATATGAATAAATAATACATTAATGTCCAAAATTCTATAATAAAACCCAAAGTACAAATTAAATAATTCCAAAAATAATTAACACTATATACTAATTAACCTCAATAATCTCAATATTAATGGATGTTTTAACCTCAAAGTTTGTATCATACCTTTCATCTTACATCCCTAAAAATTCAATAGCACTATTCCCAAATAATTCATTATATTAAACCTAAGTGTTATATATACCTTAACCCAATAAAATATCTCTCAAAATTTTATTAGTCACCTTAAAATCTTATCACATAAACCGCAAAAGGTGTGTATATTCCTTTGAAATTATGATAAATATTAAACTTATAAACTCATTATAGTATACATAAATCTTAAGTTAACTTCATATAAAAATATATTAATCTCTAAAATTATCTAAACCCTCTTCTTCTTCTTCTTCTTCTTCATTCTGGTGAAAAAACATAATCTTTACATTTATGGATTTTATAATAATAAACATGACCCAATTCTAACCCTTAAAAATATTTAATATAAAATTGAAAAATTATATCACTTACATACCCAAAGACCTTTTAATATTACAGTTTTAGATAATTGTAACAAACACTTTCATAGAAACTTAGATATATAAACAAACGGTTGATAAAAATATATATCATCTCCCACTAAGATCTTCATATATTGTATCCTTCTTAGGCATAACGTACATAAAATCTTTTTTTTACAATTTGGGTAAATGGATAACAAGATAAGTGTGATCTCAATTGCTCAGTAAGAGTAAACATAAGAATTAACAATTGAATGTCATAATTGAGAATAAAGGTATGGCAACATAATCACAGTGAATGAACAAAACATAAGAGTATTAATACCCATAAAATCATGGATCAAGGAATAAATATTTTATATAATAATTGAGTTTTATAATTCAACAATCATAATCCATGTGAAAACAATCCTTGATAAAAGGATCCATTAGAAACTCATGAAAAACAAAGACTAAACGTGTTGGTATATTAGAAAATTATCTTCACAGAACACTTAAAAGAAGACTTATATATGGGATAACCTTAACTTATTAATGACCATAATATCTTAGAAGTAACATGTTAACCATTTATCTCAAACATCTATAGGGAGTAATTATATTCAGTTAAATCTGTCATTATTTCTTAATGAATTAGAGGGCTGTAACAGACCCACCCATAACATATTGAAAATTTTTAATTAAAAATTTGGTTCCACTTCCCAATTCCGCTTTCATAAATAATTTCCAAGTACCATATAATGAGAAAAATAAGTAAAATATTTCAATTTTGAGCATAAAAAACCATCGTTCATTAATATCTTGATGTATCCATGGAAAAGAATTAGGTTTTATTAAAATATATTTGAAACAATTATAATCCATCTAGAGAAAAAACTAGGATGGTATCATTAAAAAATATCTCTATAGTATATTAATTAAAATAAATTTTTTTTTCATTGATGAATATAAATTACATTAAAATACCATTTAAAATATTCTTGAGGAAAATAGCATTGTCACTTTAAAATCACTTTTTAAAAACAAAAATAATAATAAAATACTTTGAAAAAAAATTAATTTTAAAATAAACATTGATAATTATAAAGTAATATTAAAATAAGATAATGGTCATGATGGTGGTAAAATCCATTCATGATGTAAATGTTAAAAATAATAATTATTTTCCAACTTTTGAAATTATATTCAAAAGTGTCCCTTGAAAAAAACATTAGGAAATATTATTTTCAAAACATTTTAAAAAAGATAAAAAATTTATGTAAAATAACTTTATGAAATCATTTATGTTTATAAAATAACATCTTGAAAACATTTTATAAAACATGGATATAGAAGAGAAACATTCCCAATCAAAAAAAAGATACAATATTGGTAACACTTATAAAAAACTTTCTTGATGTTTATTTAATCAAAAAGGGAAAAATGAAAATTAAACATGTAAATGAAATTCATATCCAACGGATAATGAAATATATGTTTTTCATGAAAAATAATAGTACATGATCTCTCCCTAAAAGAACATTGAACATAAAAATCCTTGAAAAAATATGATATTGTATCAAAAAAATCCTTATTATTTTGGTAAATTTTGAATCATAATCCCATAAACTAAATGAATTAAATTAAAAATAAAAATATAATGAATATATGATATAAAATTTCAAGTGGTATTATATACACCTATTAAAATAATAATGGTTCATAACATACCCATATGTCATGAAGAAGGAAAATTTGAGGCGAATAACCCTTACAAAGATCATATCATGGAAATAAGAATTAATAAATGGTCTGATTATATGTAACCAATGTAAAACCACACAAAAAAATTGAAATAAAACAAAGGTAATTTCACAAAAAATCTTTACATAATATAATCCATGAAAATTTATATAACCTAATGAAATTGAGTTATGAAATCTCTTATCGCTTTGTAACTTTCAATTCAAATCTCCTTATATGATATAATTTGAAATGTAAATTAAAATTCCATGAATTATGAAGGATTAATGACCCACCATATAAAAGGGGAATTATATACATCATATAAAATAAATTATGTTAAAAATATTAAAACATTCCTTAATGGAGGGAAATTGAGATAAAATATTTTACCTTGAGTCCAGACATGTTATGTATATCCTTTTACACCTATATAATAAACTTAAATCAATTATTTTATTTATTAATAAAATTTTATAAGATTATTACTTTATTTTTAAACCATTTATTTAATTTATTTTAATGATATATTTAATTACTTTATTAGTTAATTCTATATCTGGGGTTTTAAGGATATTTTTTTCATAGCTTCAAAATGAATTTGGTATATTGAATGTGAAAAAATGGATATTTATTCCATAATATATAGAATAATAATAATAACATAATTATAATTTTGATAAATAAATTATACTTTTAAAACCCAATTAAATATGGTTATGAAAAATAAATTAAGTTACAATCATGTAAACGGTATGTTGTGCATGTGCATGAGTAACGTTTCCATTTTTCAAAGAACACGAGGGAAAGAAGTGGGTTTTTATTTAATATTAAAATAATTATCATCATATCATAAATATATTATTCTCTCTTTAAATACACTCATATATACCATCCATGTGATGTGGTGATAAAAAACGTATCACATCGCTTCATGGAGGGGTAATCCACACATACGCACGAATGATGTTATCATTTTTAAATGGATGTAAAGGTGAGAAAATAGATAATATATTATATTTATATAATTATAATTATTTCATTAATATCATATATATATATATATATTAAAACTATAATTGTAAAGATCTTTTGGAGATGATGATGAAAAAAATTACATCATCTCGCGAGGTTGTAGTTCATCGTACACACAAATGATGATTTAATTTCCATTTATATAGAAGAGTAAATGAATATAGGTTATGAAATTAACATAATAAAATCTCATTATATTGAATATATTGATGTTATAATTTTACCATGGTTAAATATTATTTTAATTATGTATAATAAGAAATAAAACCAAAACATCCGGTTAAAATCAACTCCTCTTCTTCAGATAACCACCTTTTCATTACAAATTCGACCCTATAAGGATTGTATTATTCACAAAATATTACCTCTATAAAATGATTGGGGATGTTAATAATTTATTTTGGTATGTCTTGGCCAATCTAGAGTGCTCAAAATGTTTGAGGAAGATAGGATAGGAAGTTCCCATTAAATGTGATGGGAGGGGCACTCTTGAAATTACTTAAAGTATTAAATTAATATAGAATGATTTTAGTGTAAAAGTGGAAAAAAGTTTACATATTTATAATATATCATGTTTATGAGTCTATATACTCTATTATAATAAAATTTGGATAGGTATTGGTGATTCTTTAACCTTATCTCTTCATTTTAACCCCTTGTTAACCCTTTTGATGATTACCATGATATCAAAGTATTTTACACTTTAGAGGTTATGAAAAATACTATAAAAGTAATATTGAACAATAAATGGAAAATGGTTTATATGTTCTACCATATCCCATTAAAGTTTCTGAATAATTAACTTTTATTAATTTTAAATCCTTCAATAAAATAGTTTTTATTATAAAATATCATTAATTTCATTTTTTGAACTATTCATTTAATTTGACTTTAAAGTCATCAATAGAAAATTTTAATTAGAATATAGACTTTTAAAACATCACTTGTATTTTATATATATATATATAATTCATGTAACATAATAACTTAGCCAAAAAATTGCTTTTATAAATTTTAAAATCATTTATATGATATTTCTTTTATTTTCAAAAAAACTATGTTGGTCTTGCGTAAGAATATAAGATAATTATATCCTCACTAAGATTTAAAACAATTTCCATAATAAAAATAATTTAATTATGATAAAAATAAAATTTAATATTCATTCAAAATTCATTTTATGTAACACCCCAAGCTTATACGGTACGCTCTCTTTGAATAATACAATAGTGTGTGTTGTACGCAACATCGAGTTCTAACACACCACAACCAATCAAACTAGTCGTTATGAATAGTAAAACCCACTTTTTGAAATTTATAAATTTTATTTTTCAAAATGGACTTCATTTTTGGATTCAAAATATCGAAATTAGCCTAGGGTGAATTTTTGCTATTTTTCAGAAAAACTTCATTTTTGATGAATAGTGAAACCACTAAGTGGTAGTTAAAAATTTGAATTTTCATAAAACTTAATTTTACCGCTTATGTGAGTAGAATTTCAAAAATCTGAGAGACATGGTTAATATCAAGGAGTAAAATGTGGTTCAATGAAATGAAAATAATTTTTGGTGAATAGTAACTTTTTACTTTTATTTACCACAGTTAAAAGTAAATAGGATAATTAAGGGTAAAAATGATATTAATATTACCCTAACACATGTCCTAATTCTATTAGACAAGTGTATCTCGACCAAAAAAACCCTAGGAATAAAATATTATCATTTAGGTCCACTTGGATTAGATTAGGACATTTATTATTATTTAATTCAAAGAAGAGTTAAAAGAGGTAAAATCAATGTTTTATAACTAAAAAATTTTAATATAGGGTTACACACAAGATAAATTCGATTATAAATATTCATTATAAATCTAAAAATCCTTCCTACATAATTATATTTTATTTATAATTTTGATACATTAAATAGTTTAATTTATTTATGACACAATGATGATACAGTAATTACCATAATAGTGAAAAATTAAAATAATCGATATTATAAATACACAAATAAATATAATTTGAGACTTTTTATGAATTAAAATAATTTTCTAGGTTAATATGACATGTTATAATTTATTTAATTAACTTTTTTTGAAGTAATCATTCTGTTATGAGTTTTAAAAAAATCAATTTTCCAAATAGTGTCAAAATTGACATAAAAGAGTTTTTAAAACAAATATTATATTATTAATTGATATTAAATTCATAAAAATCTAATTTTCTTCCAAGAGACTTATATCATGATAGGTGTATCATTAATGGACCACTTGGGGGTCTCTTGGAGGTATATAGTAAGTTTATTAACTATATAATATAAAAATACAAAGTGACATGGTAAGTGTCAAACTAATTAACTAAGAGTTAAAACTAAAAGATAAGGTCAATATAATGACCCAAACCTGTCTAAATTCTATTGGTTGAGTGTTTTTAGACCCATACCCACCTTAACCTTTAAATAATTCACTTTTGAGCCATTATAACCCAAATATTAATTTATTATAAAATAATATTTCTAGCTTTTCCAAAGGTGCCCCTCACCCCTCTTATAAAAGGGCACTCACCCTTCTCACTAATTCACACATTCAAAGCCTTTTGGCTCAGCCAAACCCTACCCAAATACTCTTCCAACTTCCGTCACTTCAACCTAGAGGCCTTAGTTTGATCAGAAAGCCAACCTAAGGATCCCTTTTGATCAATTCAATAGGAAGAACCCGAAGAAGAGGTAATGTTTTCACCACCCTTTTTCAAGTTCCTTTCTTCTTCAACTTCATCTTTATTTGTTATTACCATTATAAAATAATAACTCCATTATATTATATATACTGTGATGTTATTATAAATATGGCACAACTATATTCAGTATTCTATCCATCCTTTGAATGACATGTCACCATACGTGCATACGTACAGCTTACCGTCTCCACGTTGTGGTGTAATTGTTATTCAATATATTATTATTTGGATGGGTATAATAATGATTTGTAATTCATGTAAATAATAAATATAACATGATAATGATTATTTATATATGATATATCATCTAATTATATATTATTTTAATATCAAAATAATGATATTGTCGCTCGTGCGTACGTACGGACTACCGTCTCCACGAATGCGATGAGATTCATTCTCCATCGTATCCATTCAAGTACAATTCTCATTTGATTATTAAAAATAATGTTTAAGGACTTGATATAATTCTGGATATGAATAAGATACAACCTATCCATAACAAACACAGCTTATGTAACAAAACATATAAAAGAAAACGAGTAAGTTAAAACCCGAAACGACGATAATTCTAAGATATTATTAACAAATCAATGTTAAAAGATCATATATGATATCATATTAATGTATATGATTCTTGTATAATTTAATAACAATTATTTCACCATTATACATGAGTTTAACCTACCCCCAACCAAGGAAAAGTACAAGGTAAGGGTTTATTTAACAATCTCTTCATTATCCGAGGTTGTTTATACGTAATTATCTACTGGGACCTCTTTATCATCCACATCCATGTTTCTTAAAAATGTGTTTCAAAACATTTTTACTATTTACAAGAATATGGGTTAAAGTCATTTATACCCTTGTTTTACTTTTTATAAGAGGTTTATAAAGGAATCTTTCCGTTGTTTTCCAAATAAGGTGCTTTTTAACCTTTTCGACGGAATTAAGGTAAGAATGTTTTTTTTTAACTTATACGGCGGGTGCGGCTATTTTCCACCATTATAAAATCTTCAAAGCTTCCCTTACAAGATTATAAGAAAATTTTCAAAGTAAATTTTTTATTTTATAATTATGTGACTCTTAAATGATTTCAAAATAGGAAGACATATTTCTCTAAAAAGAGTTTTGATTTCATCTATGTCAATATCCTTTAATGGATTTTAAGTTTATTTGGAGTTGATTTATTATGATACAAAACTTCCATATTGTATTTATGGTTTTGTGATATGTTTGAATGTGGATGTGTTATTTTTATACCATTCATGGTTTATGAAGAAACTATTAACATTTCGTATGCTAGTTTTAATACAAATGTTTATGTTATGTTTAAACCTGTTCAAATGAGGAATGAATTGGACTTAATAAGTGACGGGTGGAGCCCGCTATAGCTCCTCGATGCATCGGTAGGTCTCATGAAGAAAACTAGTGTTTTGGAACAAGGCCTTGACAAAATCTTATTTGTAGTCTTGGCACGAGGCCTTGACTATGTGGTTATGATATTCTGGAATTATGCATTCCATCATTATGAAAGTGGTTATTAATATTGCATGTGATTATTCGATTTGTAGAATATCCATGTGAATAAGTAAAAGGCATTATTTCATTTTGTTTTTTCCATACTATGTTGATGTTCAAGTTTAAAAGTATTTTGTTTTAGTTATACAGTGCCTTAAATGTTTATGATTATTTATGAAAGTTTCCGCTATATTGTTATCCTTTCTGAGCATCCGAGATCACCCCTTTCAATGTTTTATTTTTCCCATTATGTGAAGAAGTAATTTATGAATGACCTATAGGGAAAATATGATGGGATATGAATAAAATATTTTGTTATAGTTTTTTTGAGTTTATGATGTAATGTAAGACTTATGAATATATCTAGTGTTTCCATGACTATTAAACTAACCGGTCTTTTGAGACTTGATCTTTCTTGTGATCATTCCAATGTTATGTAATAATGCACCAACTCTGGGTAACTAGGATCGGGGAATTATAGTTGGTATTAGAGGAAGTTTAGTAAAAACCTTGGAAGCTAGATTTAGATAAACTCTGATTAGAGCACATAGACCTAAGATGGACTTTGAGGATTAGTATATAAGAACTTCCTAGAATTTTGGTATTGTAGATATTTTGTGAGTTTTCTGAGAAATACATCCCTGTTTAGATATGAGCAGGTAGAGGTGGCTCTGGCACAGATGTACCTAGCGGTAAAACCTAAAAACACCGCTTTGAGCTAGACTCGAACGGGAACTGGTGCATGACAACGGGTTGTGCTGCACTCTTTGTTATGACACTCCCGGGGGATATACTTAGGATAACTCTCATTTTCTTTACAAATTATTATGAAGTTTTTATGAGTATATACGTCCTCAAAGAAAACATTTTTATGATTATGGATTATATCCATTAATAGTTCAATTTATGTTAAGTGTTTTATAAGTATGAAATTATGTATTTTGATTCATAAACTGATCTAGTTTATGCCATTGTTTAGAAATGGCGCCTAGTGGAAGAAATGGAAACTATATCAATGCACCCACTCCATGTAGGTATTTCCCTCCTTCTCAAGATAATTATAGTGGAGCTGGTGATGCAACTGGTGCTGATCAACTAATCACCATACTGGGACAACTCACTCAGGTTATGAATAATAACCTTACCTGTATAGAGCACCCTGATCCACAGAATGGAGGATCAATGTTAGATCGCTTCATGAGGTAGCAACCACAAACATTTAATGGGAGTACAAATCAATTAGTAGCTATGCAATGGATAAGTTCCCTAGAGAAAATATTTCAGGCTTTGGGGAGTAGTGAAAGGGAAAAAGTTATCATGGCATTTTACTGCCTCACTGAAGAGGCTGATTAATGGAGGTCATTGATTCAAAACATGAAGGAAGATGATGAAGTATCAAATATGGAATGGAGGGAGTTCAAAGATCTATTTTTAGAAAAATACATTCCTCGTGACCATCGAGCTGATATGGAAAGGCAATTTCTGAATCTGAGACAAAAGGAGGATACGAATGTCGTAAAGTATGAGGATAACTATATGAGGTTAGAAAGGTATGCTGGAGATTATATATGTAACCTAATAAGTAAGATTGGTCATTTATTTTATGGGTTAAAACCATTTCTCCGTCGAGCATTAGTATCACAATCCTTCTCGTCGTACGAAGGCATTCCGAAGACAGCATTTCGAACCAGGCACGGGCATTACGAGTTTACAGTAATGCCTTTTGGGCTGACTAATGAACCATATGTATTCATGGATCTATTGAATAGAGTTTTCAAGTAATATCTCGATGAATTTTTGGTGGTATTTATTGATGATATCTTGGTATACAACAAATTCTACGAAGATCATGAAAATCACTTGCGCATTATCCTGAAGACTCTGAGAAGACATGAATTATATGGAAAGTTTAGCAAGTGTGAATTCTGGCTTCAGGAGATTTCTTTTCTTGGATATATTGTCTCTAAAGATGGAATCTCTATTGATACTTCTAATACCAAGGCAATCCATGATTGGCCAGCACCTACGAGTATAACTGAGGTACGTAGTTTTATTGGTTTAGCAAGTAATTATCGACGTTTCGTCCAGAATTTTGCCCGATTGGCTAACCCATTAACGAAGCTCACACGTAAAGGGGTTAAATTTGTTTGGAAAAAAGAGTGTCAAGAATGTTTTGAAGAACTAAAGAGAAGATTAGTCAATTCTCTTATATTAACTCTGCCATCGGGGAATGATGGGTTTGTTATTTATAGTGATGCATCAAAGAAAGGATGTGGTTGTGTCCTTATGCAGAATGATAGGGTTATTGCCTATGCATCATGACAGTTGAAAATTCATGAGCAAACCTATCCTACTCATGATCTCGAGTTAGCAGCTATGATCTTTCCTTTGAATATATGGCGCACTACCTCTATGGTGAAAATGTGATATTTATACTGATCACAAGAGTTTGAAGTATATTTTCTCACAAAAAGAACTCAACATGAGGAAAAGGAGATGGCTTGAATTACTCAAGGATTATGATTGTACGATACACTACCACCCGAGGACGGAAAATAAGGCGGCAGATACTTTGAGCAGAATATATCATGGAGTTTTGAACAATATGAGAATTGAAAAGGATCCAATTTTCATGGATCTAGTTATGATAGACATGGGAATAACCATGAAAGATGAAACATCAATGCTATTTAAAATGGTTTCCAAACCATCTTTACGAGAAAGGATTAAGAGTTATCAGACCGATGATGAAGAATTTCAAAAGAAGATTAAAGCTGTGAATGATGGGAGATTTAGAGACTTTGTGTATGAAGAAGGAATTTTGAAATACAGGAAGAGACTTTGTGTTCCCAATATACCTAATCTAAAAAGGGCATTGCTGGATTATGCTCATAGTTCCAATTTCTCTATACACCCTGGGAGCACCAAAATGTATAGAGATTTGAAGGAACACTTTTAGTGGGACAGCATGAAGAGGTAGATTGCTGATTTTGTGTCAAGATGTATGGTTTGTCAACAAGTGAAAGCTGGAAGGCAACATCCTGGTGGAGTATTGCAACCTCTTCCCATACCTGAGTGGAAATAGGATAATATCACGATGGACTTTGTCATGGGACTACCAAAGAATACTAGAAGTAATGATGCAATATGGGTTATTGTTGATCGTCTTACAAAGTCAGCACATTTTCTTGCTATAAGAAAAGATCTACCACTGGAACGTCTAGAAAGACTATATATTGATGAAGTTGTGAGACTTCATGGAGTACCCCTATCGAATGTTTCTGATCATGATCCTCGTTTTACATCAAGATTCTGGAAAAGTCTTCATAAAGCCTTGGATACTGAACTTCATTTGAGCACTGCCTACCACCCTCAAACAGATAGACAATCAGAACGAACTATTCAAACCTTAGAAGACATGTTGAGATCCTTCTCGCATGACTTTCAGGGTATGTGGGATCAATATTTACCTCTGGTAGAATTTTCCTATAACAATAGCTTCCATTCGAGTATTCAAATGGCACCATATGAAGCATTATACGGAAAGAGATGTCGCACACCAACCTGTTGGGATGACGTTGGTGAACGAAACTTGTAGGCCCAGAACTGATAGAGCAAACAATGGAAAAGGTAAAGGTAATCCAAAACCACATCAAAGCATCTCAATGTAGGTAGAAGATCTATACCAATAACCTAAGGAAGGATTTGGAATTTCAGGTAGGAGATCATGTTTTCTTGAAGGTATCTCCATGGAAGGGAGTTATACATTTCGGTAAGAAGGGTAAATTGATTCCTGGGTACATCTGACCTTTCGAAATTCTAAAATGAATTGGGGTTGTAGCTTACCATTTGGCAATGCCGCCAAGTCTCTCCAAAGTTCACGATGTGTTCCACGTATCACTATTGAGGAAATACATGCCTGACCCAACGCATGTACTCACCTATGAGGAATTAGAACTGGAACCCGATCTGTCTTATTGTGAAGAGCCCATCAGGATTCTTGATACGACAGAACAAGTACTGAGAAACCGGACGACTTGTCTGGTAAAAGTTTTGTGGAGAAACCATAAGATGGAAGAGGCAATGTGGGAACCCGAGGAACTTATGATCAAGAACCACCTGAGTCTTTTCATGCGGTAGTATTCTAGAAATTTCGAGGACGAAATTATTTAAAGTAGGGGATAATTTAACACCCCAAGCTTCTATGGTACGCTTCTCTTTGAATAATGCAATAGCGTGTGTTGTACGCAACATCGAGTTCTAACACACCACAACCAATCAAACTAGCCATTATGAATAGTAATACCCACTTTTTGAAATTTATAAATTTTATTTTTTAGAATGGACTTCATTGTTTGATTCGAAATACCGAAATTAGTCTAGGGTGAATTTTTGGTATTTTTCTGAAAAACATCATTTTTTATGAATAGTGAAACCACTAAGTGGTAGTTAAAAAACTGAATTTTTAATAAAACATAATTTTACCACTTCTGTGAGTGGAATTTAGAAAATCTGAGAAACATGGTTAATATCAATGAGTAAAATGTGGTTCAATGAGATGAAACTAATTTTTGGGGAATAGTAACTTTTTACTTTTATTTACCACTGTTAAAAGTAAATCAGATAATTAAGGGTAAAAATGATATTAATATTACCATGACACATGTCATAATTCTATTGGAAAAGTGTATCTCGACCAAAAACAACCTTAGGAATAAAATATTATCATTTAGGTCCACTTGGATTAGATTAGGACATTTATTATTATTTAATTCAAAGAAGAGTTAAAAGAGGTAAAATCAATGTTTTATAACTAAAACATTTTAATACAGGGATACACATAAGATAAATTATATTATAAATATTAATTAGAAAGCTAAAAATATTTCCTACATAATTATATTTTATTTATAACTTTTAGACATTAAATAAATTAATTTATTAATGACACAATGATGATGCAGTAATTACCATTATAGTGAAAAATTAAAATAATTTATATTACAAATACCCAAATAAATATAATTTAAGACTTTTTATGAATTAAACTAATTTTCTAGGTTAATATGACATGTTAGGATTTATTTAATTAACTTTTTTTGAAGTAATCATTATTTTAGGATTTTCACAAAAATCAATTTTCCAAATAGTGTCAAAATTAACATAAAAGAGTTTTTAAAACAAATATTATATTATTAATTGATATTAAATTACTAAAAATATAATTTTCGGCCAAGAGACTTATATAATGATAGGTGTATCATTAATGGACCACTTGGGGGTCTCTTTGACGTATATAGTATGTTTATTAACTATATAATATAAAAATACAAAGTGACATGGTAAGAGTCAAACTAATTAACTAAGAGTTAAAACTAAAATATAAGGTTAATATAATTACCCAAACCTATCTAAATTATATTGGTTGAGTGGTTTTTGACCCATCCCTACCTTAATCTTTAAATAATCCACTTTGGAGCCATTAGAAACCGAATATTAATTTATTATAAAATAATATTTCTAGCTTTTCCAAAGGTTCCCCCAACCCTCTTATAAAAGGGAACTCCCCCTTCTCACTAATTCACACATTCAAAGCCTTTTTTCTAGGCCAACCCCTGCCCAACTACTCTCTAAACTTCACTCAATTTATACTAGAGGCCTTAGTTTGATCATAAAGCCAACCTAAGGATCCCTTTTTATCAAATCAAAAGGGAGAACCCGAAGCAGAGGTAATGTTTTCACCACCCTCTTTCAAGTTCCTTTCTTCTTCAACATCTTCCTTCCTTGTTATTCCCATTATAAAATAATAACTCCAGTATATTATATATAATATTATGTTATTATAAATATGGTACAACTATATTCAGTATTCTATCCATCCTTTGAATGACATGTCACCATATGTGCGTACGTACGGCTTACCGTCTCCACGTCGTGGTGTAATTGTTATTCAATATATTATTATTTGGATGAGTATAATAATGATGTGTAATTCATGTAATAATAAATATAACATGATAATGATTTTTTATATATGATATACCATCCAATTATATATTATTTTAATATCAAAGGAATGATATTGTCGCTCGTGCGTACGTACAGACTACCGTCTCCACGAACGCGATGAGATCCATTCTCCATCGTATCCATTCAAGTATAATTCTCATTTGATGATTAAAAATAATGTTTAAGGACTTGATATAATTCTGGATATGAATAAGATAAAACATATCCATAACAAGAACATCTTATGTAACAAAACATATAAAAGAAAACGAGTAAGTTAACACCCAAAACGACGATAATTCTAAGATATTATTAACAAAGCAATGTTAAAAGATCATATATGATATCATATTAATGTATATGATTCTTGTATAATTTAATAACAATTATTTCACCATTATACATGAGTTTAATCTACCCCCAACCAAGGAAAAGTACAAGGTAAGGGTTTATTTCACAATCTCTTCATTATCCGAGGTTGTTTATAAGTAATTATCTACTGGGACCTCTTTATCATCCACATCCATGTTTCTTAAAATTGTGTTTCAAAACATTTTTACTATATAAAAGAATATGGGTTAAATTCATTTATACCCTTGTTTGAATTTTTATAAGAGGTTTATAAAGGAATATTTCCATCATTTTCCAAACAAGGTGCTTTTTAACCTTTTCAACAGAATTAAGGTAAGAATGTTTTTTTAACTTATACAGCGGGTGCGGCTATTTTCCACCGTTATAAAATCTTTGAAGCTTCCATTACAAGCTTATAAGAAAATTTTCAAAGTAAATGTTTTATTTTATAATTATGTGACTCTTAAATGATTTCAAAATAGGAAGAGATATTTCTCTAAAAAGAGTTTTGATATCATCTATGTCAACATCCTTTGATGGATTTTAAGTTTATTTGGAGTTGATTTATTATGATAAAAAAATTCCATATTGTATTGATGGTTTTGTGATATGTTTGATTGTGGATGTGTTATTTTTATACCATTCATGGTTTATGAAGAAAGTATTAACATTTTGTGTGCTATTTTTAATATGAATGTTTATGTTATGTTTAAACCTGTTCATATGAGGAATGCATTGGACTTAATAAGTGACAGGTGGAGCCCTCTATAGATCCTCGATGAATAGGTAGGTCTCATGAGACAAACTAGTGTCTTGGAACAAGGCCTTGACAAAATATTATTTGTAGTCTTGGCACGAGGCCTTGACTATGTGGTTATTATAGTCTGGCATTATGCATTCCATCATTATGAAAGTGGTTATTAATATTGCATGTGATTATTCGATTAGTAGAATATCCATGTGAATAAGTAAAAGGAATTATTTCATTTTATTTTTTCCATACTATGTTGAAGTTAAAGTTTAAAAGGCTTTTGTTTTAGTTATACAATGCCTTAAATGTTTATGCTTATTTATGAAAGTTTTCGCTATATTGTTATCCTTACTGAGCGTCCGAGCACACCCCTTTCAATGTTTTATTTTTCCCAGGATTTGAAGAAGTAATCTATGAATGACCTGTAGGGACAGTATGATGGGATATGAAGAAAATTTGTTGTTATAGTTTTTTTGAGTTTATGATGTAATGTAAGACTTATGAATATATCTAGTGTTTCGAAGACTACTAAACTAATCGGTCTTTCGAGACTTGATCTTTCTTGTGATCATGAAAATGTTATGTAATAATGCACCGACTCTGGGTAACTAGGGTCAGGGCGTTACACATTATCCCTATGTGAATATATAATATAAATTTACAAGCAATATTGTGACATTTTTTATTTCTCTTTACTTCAAATAATAGTCGTCGTTTTCAAAAACAAATTAAACAAAATTTCAATAACTTAAAATCTTGGATTAGTGTGGTAAAACAACACTGATAAAATATATATTAAAACGTTTTAGGGTTATTTTTAGTCCTTTACATATTATTTTAAACCTTAATTACCCAATTTACCTTTTACCAATGACAAAAATATTTCCTATAATTACTATTCATATTCACAAAAAATAAATGGTAATAATTTATAAAATTTTAACATAATAATTCCAATTATAGGATCAGTTTTTCAATATTCAATTCCTTTTAGTTGTAGAAATCAATTTTAATATAAATTAGTATAACATAATGAAAAATAGTTTATAGACAAATGTGTTTTTAAGCACAAAAATGAACTTACATCCAAATAAATTATACAGATGATTCCATTGTAATTACATAGATTATTAATTACTAAATGATTCCTCTATCAATTTAAGATCAAATTGAAATCATAATGGTATATTTAAAGGAAATTAAATGAAATGTATATAAAAATTTATATTTTCACTATTCACTGAAAAATTGAACTTTTTAGAAAAATCCAAAAATTCCACTTGAATATAATTTTGAGATGTTTATTTCAAAAATGATATAATTTTTATAATATAAAATTTCTAAAAGTGGAATAAATTAACAATAATATTTTCTCACAAAATACAATTAAAACCATTTTTTAAGAAAATCTATTGTTGAAGAATAAAATTACATTTTAGAAAATTGAGTAATTTTTTCAAATTCATTAATCAATTCATTTAAATTGAGTAGGAAATTTATGCATATTTCATAATGTGCTTAATTTTTTCATACCCTCCAATTCAATAGCTATGTTATAACCATCATATTTAGATAATATTTTTTGATTTTTTAATCTCAATGTTATGCTTTATGTACCCAATCGAACATAGTCTATTTCTATATTATTGGGGTTATTATAAGTAGTGTAAATTTGTTTTATTACTTTTTTTCTTATGAACTATTTGGTAGAAATTATTATTTTTGTTATTTATATCATATGTATGAGTAAATCCATATTTTCAGTAGAATTTATCTATTACATTATTTTATAACTGAAGTAGGTAAATCATTCCCCAACTATATAGCATGACTTGTGGAACTTGTATCCAAACCCTAAGGATCAACTAAATTTTTTGGGGTATGTAGTGACAGAATTTAGGTACCACTCAAGTATCTGGATCATGGTTTCTATAAGCTGTGTCATACCAGTTATAAGATCTCAGGTTTTGAACCATATAAAATCTCCACTGGAGTTTGAAATTTTATTTGGTGGATAGGATAAATGTTAAATTGTGATTCATAATGGAATTATGACAGTTAATGATTTTAAAAGTGTTTCTTTAGATGGGTTAAAGGATTTAGAGTTGTATCAGTTGTTCAATTAATTTTTAGGAGCATCTGAGTCTTGTTTAGAGTCGAAGCTCTAGTTTTTAGAGAAGTGGTACGAGGTGCATAGTTGGAACATGATTAGTAGTAACTGTGTGGCTTAACCGTGGAGACCATATGTAGGGGAGAAGGGTTTTAGTAAACCATGTGAGGGAGGTTGCATTGCCTTGTGTGGGTCTACATAAAACTGCATGGGTGGTACACATGCTACATATGGTTTGGTAAAACTCTGCACCTAGACCACATTGTTAGTGACACTTGGACAGTGAGCCCGTATGGTTGGTGCACATTTGGTCCATGGTTTTTCCAAACCTTATGAACCATTAAATGTGTGAAATTTCCATTTTTCTTCTACCTTCTTTTAATGTTAAACCCTATTTTTCCTCCATCATTTCTCTAGAAGTTTCCTTTGTCCACTCCTCATCTCCCTTCTTCCTCCATGGATAGATCTACATTGGTTGAGCTTTGAAATAAAACTTTTCATGTTCATTAGAAGTTTATTGATTATTCTGTGACACTTATTCCTTAGTTACTTGGTTTCTCTTACTGTATTGAATACATTTTCAATGTGAGATTTTTCCTCAATTTTTAGGGTGTTTGTCTAATAATTTTTTTTCTCTCAAATTGGATAAAATCAAAACCTGGTTTTTAAAAAGTGAAGTTTACTTGGGATGAGGTAGTAGTTCTATGGATTTTACATTAAAATGTTTCTTTTTATGAAGTATTTCATTTTTCCGCACTCTTTATTCTCTTTGCACTTCTCCTAAAAATTAGTATAAACTGAATTAATTATTTAAACCATGACATTTACCCTTTGTTCGAACCATTGATTTTCTTGGAGGTTCATGACCTCAACATGGTTCAACACTTTGGGTGGGTCCTATTAATTTACCTTATTTTTCTATTGTTTCAATTTGACCAAGATTGATATTTGATTGATTAATGATAGTGTTTTTTTAAATTGTAAATAGTCTTGTGTAATATCCTGTTACCAATCTGATTTGTGCGTCTTCAACCTTGTCATGGTTTTTGGCTTTTTGTTGACTTGGTAGGGTTGATATTGATTTTGGAGGATACCAATAATGGGGAAGTCATGTATTTTTTAGACTCTCAGCATTAACCGGCTATTTCTACAGGCTGTAATAGATTTACACATCATGTAACTAAGTTACATGTCATGTAATTATTTTTGGGTGGATATAGTGTGAGGGTTTATTCCATGAGAAGATTCAAACCATGAAAAGTTACATGAAATTATGATTCTCTACACATCGTGAGTTATTTAATGAATGATTTTTTATTAAAAGTAATGTGTTTTTCAGTTGATATGAAAAATAACAATTTCATGATGTGTAATGGGATTACATGTCATGTAATATCCCAAATTCAGATTTAAAATATGATTCATGGTTGATATATACCTTTTTTATTTTCTCTAATATCACTCCTCTCGACCCAAATCCTTCCCTAGATGATCTTGTATCTCTCCAACCCTTTTGGATCATTTTGTTTAGTGTTTGATCATCATTATGCTTCTAGTTTCATTACCAAGTAAGCATTCTCCCTTGTTCCTTGTCTTTATCTCTTTCTCCTACTTTTTTATTTCATAATATCATCTTGAAATTGATGGATCTATGCTACGTATTACTAGATCTCATTTCTAGTTTTATTTGTGAGGTCTTCTGCACCTTTATTCTCATTGGTGGGTTTTGTTGCAGGTGTTGTGTCTCAGAAAAAGGTAGGTCATTCCATCCCATTTGACCAAATTGAATAAAATCGAATTTATTGATTTATTTCAATTGTGGATTAGAATTCAATTTCACAAACATGCTTTCAACTGATTTAATAGAACCCAATTTTAATGAATTGGGAGATTTGAAATGGTTACAGAATGATAATTAGTAAGAAACCCCAATTCCATTGAATTGGGGTGTGTTTATGGAAATTAGTTGATTTATATTGTTTAATTTAAATTATAGATTTGATGGAATCAATTTCAATTAAATTTTTTAATTTAATTTCAGAAACTAATTTTGAAGTTTATGGAATTGTTTTTTAATTGAATTCAAGCTTGTGGAAATGGATTAAAAAGTTTTGATAGAATCCCAATGGTTTTATCCTATTAAAAAGGAATATTTTTTATTAAATCATGTTTTAGTTTTAAATGGAGAGTTTTCATTGAAATGGGGGAATGGGATTTAATTTTATTTTAAGAAGTATTAAAATAAAATTCCCATCATTGATTGTGTAAGAGCACATGGAATCCTTAGGTAGTTTGTGAGTTGTTTGGACACACTCTATTATTATAAAACAATCTAAAACTTAAACGGAACATGTCACGTCCCTAATAATATAGTGAGGAGTTTCTTATTGGCCATTTTCAAAAGGATGTGTGTGTACACATATTACCATGATCACTTAGAGAGTGTGTATTTCTATAGTTGGGAAATTTCATACCTATTTAGTATATGATCATGTTGGTCTCTTGTTTTATATTTGAGATATAAATATATGACAAGATTTTTAAAATACTTTATAGGCCATCTAAATTTATATAAACTATTTTATATAAAAAATTTATTTAATCCACTGTTTTTTGAGATATTCTATCACTTGTAAAGCCTTTTCTTAAAGTGATTTATATCATTTGAATTATATAGCATAATTTGTTTAAATATACTTTGAAATGACAAACCTATTTATTTAAAATTTGAATCATTCCTTTGGTTTATATATTATTGAAATTTGAGATAGAATCCTTGGTGAGACCCTTCTGGGATTTTTATTTCACACCCTAATTATGCCTTAAGGTGTTTTTAGATTATCTACTTCCAGGTTCAAACAAGAGGAAAGGATCACTTAGAGGTGGATCTAGCTGTTGAACCTTGGTTTTGGTGAGGTATGTCCTTAGGGTTTTGGGATGTTTTACTCTATTTTGGTATATGGTTTGTAACACTTTGGGATTTCTTTTCTATTAGACTTATAGTACATTACTTCCTAAGGAGTTTCTTTTATTATTAATACTTAATTATTTCATTTACTTATGTATTATTAGTGGAAAAAATGATTTATACTTTCATTTCCTATGATGCCAGGTGTTATTCAAGGACTAGTGTGGATCAGGAACTACCCTTGGGCTATGTTAGTGTTGGTTCATTTATCATGCTACCAAGGTACCTTGGTTGGTTCATGAAAAAGTGGTATCAGAGCTCAACGTAAAGCTTTTTTCTAAAAGTCAATATGCCTTTATGAAATCTTTTCGGGACATAGGACGTATTGGTGATTGAGTGCATGGTTAGATATCACCATAATGAACATTAAGACGCCAGGGTGTGGTTAGAGAAATATGTCTTGTGGATTAATTCTAGTCTTTTAACTTCTCTTTATTTGGATAGATCGAAATAAAAATCTAATTTTCGATCTGTCAGGATTATTTCACTTGTTGTACAAATTGAGTGTTAATCTAATGTCTTAATTGTTGTCTTTGGACATTGTGTAGTATCATTCCTCCATAAATATTTTTGAATCAGATCGAGGAAGAGTCTACTACTGATCATCAGAAATTGAATCTTTTTATAGATCAGAATATAGTTGAGGTTAACATGAGTATAGTTCAAGCTATGGGACAGGCACCACCTCTACTCTTTGTTCAAACTTCAGTTGTGGACCCTCAAGGGGATGTTCTTCAAAATATCTCTCACTAGTTTATTTGACAAAATCCACCACTTTTCAAAGTCTCCACTAATTGTCAACATGTTGTTGAATGTTTGGGTAGAATAGAATGTTTCTTTGAGTCCTTGAAGACACTAGATGAGATCATGGTGAAGTGTTCCACCTTCATACTAGAAGTACCGAGCATGAGATTGTGGGACACGATGGTGATGGAAAAGAAACATGAGGTCTTATAATCGAAATATTTCAAGGTTATTTTCATTGACCAATTCCATCCAGATTCAAGGGTGTTATCGAAGGTTGTGTATTTTTCAAGCTTTAGCAGGCAGACAGAACCATGACTAAGTATTCAAACTGCTTTTCTAAACTCGTGTAGTTTTTTACTAAGATTGTATCTTATGAGAGGATTAAGCCTCGATGGTTAGAGTTAAAAATTAAATCCGATAATCTTTCTCAAGTTTTCTTCCTAAATATTACCACTTATGAAGGTGTTATATATAGGGAAATGATGTTTGAAATGGACTTGGTTGGAAAATATGGGTTGAAGGGAGTTTCTTTTTCACCCAGTAGTAGTGTCAGTTCCTTCAAGGGAAGAAGGAAGTGATCCAGGGCCGAATGAGATACCTAGTTCTTTTTACAGGGCTACATGGTATTCAATCAAAGGGTACTTTGTGAGATCGGTGTAGGATTTCTTTCAGGGTGGTTATCTTCCACGCATAGCTAGTGGAACTAAGGTGGTTATGATACCAAAAGTGAGAAACCCCCTTATCATAGACCATTATAGACCGATCAGCATGTGAAATTTTTCTTATAAGGTCCTGGTGAACATCTTCAACAAAAGGTTGGCAGTGCACTTAAATGAATGGATGGCAGTGGAGTAACACGGTTTTATCATAGTGAGGCCTATTCAGGGTGCAATTGGAGTGGTGAGTGAATTGATAAGTGTGATTAATAATAAGAATTTTGGAAGCAATCTAGAAATCATGCTTGACAAGAGTGTATCATACGACAAGATGGAATGGGGCGTCATTCTCAAGGTGTTGACAAGCATGGGCTTCTCTAACTGGACATGGGATCTCCTATTTCGCTGCTTTAGCTCATCATGGATATCCACTTCATTTATGGGTAAACAATTCGGTTTCTTCAAGGCATGTGGAGGTTTAAGATAGGGGCCCCCTATCTCCAGCCCTATTCATTTTGTCTCAAAGTGTGCTAAGATACTTTATAAAGAGAAGTCTGCGCATAGGGAGAGTCCTTCCTTACCGGGATAAATATTCACAGAAGGGCATATCTCACTTGATGTTTGTAGATGACACAATTTTATTTATAAATGGAATTAGGTGATCAGTGGATGGATTTAACAGGTTGTTAGGGGAATACTGCAAATGGAGTGGACAGGTGGTCAATAGGGAGAAATGGTTGTTTTATACTGAAAAGGACCTCTCATCCAAGAGAGTTGGATCTTTGGAAAATAGGCTGAATATGCGGAGAGTCTCTTTTCCCATGGAGTATCTTAGAGCCCCGGTAAGTCCAAATTTCCTTCGTGTACAACACTTTGAAAAGTTTTTTGGAAATCTTATGGGGCGCATTATCAATTGGAAAAATAGGTTTCTTTCCTTCAGAGTGCGCATTACATTGGTAAATAGTGTCTTAGTCTCTATTCCTATGCACCTCATGTCTACCTTGAAGGTTCCTAAAAGTGTGATCACTAACATGGAGAGGATAATGGTGTCCTTCTTATGGGATATCCAGATGGATAGTAGGAATCACTAGGCATCAAGGAAGCACTTAGCAAGACCTATATCTGATTGTGGTATCAATTTGAGGAGTGATTCTTTGACCCTGAAGGGGATGCATTCCAAGCTTGCATGGGAGGCGATGGAGGGCTGTACTCTATGGGGCCAGCTCATGTAGGATAAATATGGTCTAGATTTGGCTGTTCATAGATATAAACCATAAGGAATATGGAAATTATACAACCATACTTAGAGGGACTTCATCCTAATGCACGATGGCTAGTGGGAAAAGGTGAGGTGAATTTCTGGCAACATGATTAGGGGTAGGGACTCTGTGGTTTCCTGGATGCCCAGTACTGGATATATCCTTCAAAGAAGCAAGTGTATACCCTGATTTCATTCTCACTATTCTCAATAATGATCAATGCTCTTCTTTCATGGAGGTCATCCAGATTGAGGAACCTGATCGCCTCATATTCATGGGTGCCTAGTCTTGTGTTTTTTCCATCGAAGCCAGAAGTAGTGTTATGAGGGATCCCAGTTTTGGTGACCACTAGGGGGAAATGATGTGGTGTAAGGGAATTTCACCCAAGTATAACTTTGTGTTGTGGAGAGTCTGTAATAATTCCTTGCCCACTGATGACAACATACAATGCTTGGGTTTTCACCTCACGTCCAAATGCTCGTGCTGTAGTAATCCCCAACCAGAAACAGTGGAACATCTCTTCTTCAATAGCAATTGGGATCGTTGGAGCTAGCAGGCTCTCAGTAAGTTTTCAGCATGGTAAGGTATAAGTGGGAGGTATGAGGATGTTCTAGATCATTTTTTTTCTGGTGTAGGTGAGCATGGTTTAGAGAGTAAAGGCAGGGCAATAATTCTCATGGCGGGTTCCTGGACTATTTGGAAAGCAAGGAAAGACATGTGACACAAGAGTATCTCCAACACCTGAGTAATCATATGCTTCAAAATAAATAATACATTGTTGGATTTAGTTAGATTATATACAGATTACCATGGCTCCCCATCGGCTAGATCCATTTTCCATGGTGACATCACTCAAGCGGGGAGGACAAGAAATGGTCACTGGGTACGTTGGAACCCTTTTAGTGACAGGCTCAAACTCAACACGGATGGATCCCTTCAGGGGGAGATGAGAAGCAGTGGTGTTATATGGGACTAGAGGGGGTCTATTGTGGTAGCTTTTTAGCCTTTTATAGAAGAGGAGATTCCCTTCAGGCTGAGGCTAGGGTGATGGTCTTGGGACTCAAGGTATGTGATCAAAGGAATATTAATTTGAGGATGGTAGAGACAAATTATATGATACTATATAAAGCTTTATCAGGATGTGGAAGTGTTACTTACATCATAGATTATATTATACGAAAGTGCAAGCAGATCATGGGCATCCATATGGGGATCTCCCACCCTTGGCATGAGTGGAATAAAGTTGTGGACTTCTTGGCATCCCAAGCTACCTCAATCTAAAATGTTTCCTTCTTCCTTAATTTAGGATCCTTCCTACCATAAGGAATCAACTTTGTTATCAGCAATGCTTTGGTGCTTCACTATTTCTGACTTCCTTGATGTTTTTCTCCTTTTGTATGTCCTTTCAAGCAATAAAAATGATAATTTTTAGTCAGTCATCATAGACATCCTCTAGCACTAGGACGAATTCATTTTATTTTCTATTAGTGTGGAAAGCTAGAATGTTCTAAGAGGGTTTAAATTAAGGCACCCAAGAACTGTAGCTCAAGAAGATGTTCAAGACACTTTTAGAGATTCTTCCATATCATTTTTACTCCATGAAGTGGAACAGTATCATCATCTCCTCCTAAAACTATGGGGAAACAGATGATTCACTTATAAAAGGGTTCCAGTCAGAGGCATACAAGACAAATATACTTCACATAGTGGAAGAGTCTATAGAGGAAGAAGACACAAGTCCAGCAACTATGAGAGGTATCATTACTATAGATTCATCATTAGTGAAGGATCTATTTGATATTAGTGCATTTCATTCATTTATTTCAACCTTTATTTTTAATCTGCTAAATCTTTCTATATAGATTTTATTTTTTGAAATGGATATTACTACACCCCTTGGAAAAAAGAGAGATTGTGGTCTCTATAGTCCTTCTTATATCGTTTCTATATTAGATTCATGCAAGCTTGGATTTTTATATTCCTCTACATGAAGCCTCTTGACGTCATTTTCTGAATTTATTGGATATTTTCCAATAAATCCTAGATATATTATTATATTCAATGGGTCTCTTTTACTTCAACTGATGGGGTTTTCCATATCTTTCCTGGAGAATGGGACTTGAGGTCAAGGAGAGATGGACCTTCTTATCTAGAGTTGGGGAAATTAATTTTTGTGTTTGATTTTGAACTAGAGTGGAAATATTTGAGTGATGATCTCCCTCTAGTTTTCATTGAGTTTCCATACCTGTTTCCTTTTTAATTATTTGTTTTTCCAATGGTAAGGGAGGTTGATTTTTTCCATGAATTAATGTCTAGTACTCAACTAGTTTCTATTACCTCATACTACAATTATCTAGTTGAAATGAAAGAGCCAACATCCCAATTAGACAATCTTCTTGAGAAAGGCTTTATATACTTGAGTGTGTCACCTTTGGTGGTGTTGGCTATCTTCTCTAAGAAATATTATGGTTCTCTTTTCTTATGTGTTCATTACTGGAATATAAATTTATTTTTAGTGAAGAACAAGAATTTTTTGCCACGAATTGATGATCTATTTGATCGGTTAAAAGGGGTGAAGTGGTTTTCAAATATCAACCTTTGATTTGGTTACCATCTGTTGATGATGAAAGAATATGAAATTCAGAACACTACCTTTCAAAAAAGGTAAGTCCATTGTGAGTACCTTGTTGTTCTCTTTGGTCTAACAAAATCTCCTAAATTTTTCATGGATTTGATGAATAAAGTTTTCCACAAATATATAGATATCTTTTTGGTAATCTTTGTTAATGATATCCTCTTTTATTCCATGTCTGAGTATGATCATGTGCATCATCTAAGAACTATTTTGTGTCTGCTGAGACGTCACCCACTTTATGACAAGATTTCAAAGTGTGATTTTTGGATTCAAGAAGTGAAATTCTTGGAACATGTGGTGTACGAATAGGGTATATCATTTTATCCTAAGAAGTTTAAGGTTGTTATGACTTGAGATAAACCACATAATGTCTTTAAGATTTGGATCTTCTTATGCTTAGTCAGATATTGTCTTCAGTTTGTGAAGTACTTCTTGAAGTTGGCTTCTTCGATGACTGATCTAACTCAAAAGGGGGTAAATTTTTCTTGGATTTATAAAGGTTAGAAATATTTTGTTGATCTGAAAAGTATTTTTACTACTTTGAAGTTGTTGACTCTTCGAGAGGTTGGGTAGCACTATGTGATATTTTTTGATGCATCAGGTTTAGGCTTGGGTTGCATTTGTATTCTAGGTAATCATTTTGTTTTCTATGGATCTTGTCAGCTTAAGACATATGAGAAGAATTATACCACCCATGACCTTGAACTTTTAGTTACGATGCACATTCTTAAGAGTTTGTGGAACTACCTTTTTGATGAAATGTTTACTATGTATTCAGACCACAATAGCTTGAGTTATATATTCTCTTAGAAAAATTTGAATCTCGGTCAGAGATGATTGGTGGAGTACTTGAAATATTTCGACTTTGACATCACCTATACCCCGAGGAAAGGGAATGACATTGGATAAATGTAGAGATGGAAAATTTCAACTTAGGCAGTGAAAGAATCTTCATAATAATGGAATTGGAAGGATCGCTTTGTACCGTATCATATTAGAGTCCAGGAATCACAGGATAAGGGTTCATTATCCATAATTCAGTTATCATTTGATCTTCTTGAGATGGTTCTTCAGGATCAATAGCTTTATGATGAATTATATTTCATTAGAGACTATCTTTATGGTGTGTACATAGTTTCCTAGTGGTCGTTTTCCAAAGAGGGTGTTCTATGCTATCAAAATTACTTTGTTGTGTTGTTATCGGTATGGAAGACTTAGATGAGGTACTGTCATAATTCTTAGTGAGTTGTGAACCCAAGAACCACTAATATGTTTTATGATATGTGGTGGTAGGTTTGGTTTCTAGGTATGATATGGGGAATTGCTATGTATTTTTCTCATTGTCACACATGCCAGCAGGTGAAGGCTGAGCACTAGAAACATTTGGGTTTACTTCAGCCACTTATAGTCCCTACATGGAATTGGAATGAAATATCTATGTAATTTTTTGTTGGGATGCCTCATACCCAAAGAAATAATAATTCGATATCACTTGTGAATGAAAGGCTAGCCAAGTCATCTCACTTCAAACCCATTCTTGATACAACAAAATTTGATGAGTTTGGAAATATCTTTGTGAAATAGATTATTCATTTTCATGGGGTTACATATTCTATAGTCCCTGATAGGGATCCTCAGTTCACTTCTCTCATTAGGAGTTACCTTTAGGAGGCACAGGGATATCTGGTCTGTTAGAACACATTCTCCCGTCTGTAGTCAGATGGCCAAACAGAGAGATCTATATAGATTCTTGACGATATGCATCACACTTGTGTTTTCAAATTTTATGGGGCTTGATATGATCACTTGGTGCTGGTTGAGTTTTCTTATAACAATATTTACCAATCCGTGATCAAAATGACTCCTTTTGAGGCCTTTTATGGCCATCCTTGTAAATCTTTGTTGTGTTGATCATAGATTGGTGAAAGTTAAATGGTTAGAAAAATTTTTCTACATGAGAGGACATAAAATATTCAATTAATTAATTTGATAATGTTGACAATGCATATCCTATATAATTCTCATGTTGATTATCATCGAATACCTTTGGAGACTAGTTGTTCTTGAAAGTTTCACCCCAGCTGGGTCATTAATGTCTTGGGAGGCAAGGGAAACTTACTTGTCATTTTGTGAGACCCTTTGAGGTTTTTCCGAATATGGGTAAAGTCGTGTACTACTAAGTACTTCAATCATAGTTTATGTCAACACATAACGTATTCCATGTATCATAGATGAGGAATTATTTATCCAATCCATCTCATGTTTTGAGATGGAGTGATCTTAAAATTGAACCTGATTTATCTTTGACTGAGAGGCCAATCAGGAGAGTTGATTTTGAGACCAATTTACTTCATGGTAGGAAGATACCTTAAGTATATGTGATATAGAATAATTTTTCTAATAATCAAGATACATGGGAATTTGAGGAAGTAATGGGCAAGTAGTGTCCTCATCACTATGGCCTGGAAGCTTCTTCATAGGCTTTTTGGAGTCATGAATTTTTTATGGTGTTGAAGTTAAAACATCTCATTACTGATCTGATAGGTACATATTCATCCTTTTTGTAGTTTTTTTCCTTTTCATTGATAGGGTAGGCTTGGTATTGAATAGGGAGGATACCTATAATGGTGTAGTCATAGATTTGTTGGACACTTAGCTTTAATAAGATATTTCTACAGGATACAATAGAGTTACACACCATGTAACTTGGTTACACGTCATGTAATTATTGTTGGGTTCATACCATGAGAGGGTTCATACCATGAGAATATTTTCACCATGAAATTTTTCACAAATTCATGAGCCTTTACACATTTTGAGTTATTTAATTAATGGGTTTTTATTAAAAGAAGGTTGTTTTTCACCACTTATGAAGATTAACTATTTCATGACGTGTAATGGGATTACACTTCCGGTAATATCCTGACTCTAGTTTTAAAATATATAGTTTGGATGATGATTCCCTTTTTTCTCCTCTCTAATTTCACTCCTCTCAACCCAAAGCCTTCCCCAGATGATCTTGGAGTTCTCCAACCCTTCCAGATCCTTTCATTCGGTATTCAATCATTGTTCCTTTGCAATGTGATTCTCAAGTAAGCATTCCCCATTATTATTCACAACTATCTATTTCTCCTACTCTAGGATTTCAATATATCATCGTAAAATTGATGGATCGATGCTCCGTGTTGCTAGATCTCACTTCTTGGTTGATTTTTGAGGTCTTCTGCACCTTCGTTCTCATTAGCGGGCTTCGTTGCTGGCATTGTATCTTAGAAAAGGTAGGTGATTTCAACCTAATTATCCAAATTTATTAACCTTGAATTTCTTCATTTACTTTAATTATTTATTTGAATTAAATTTCTCAAAATTTATTTTAGTGGATTTAATAAAACCCAATTTCAGTGAATTAGGATATTTGAAATGTTTTTTGGAATTAGAATTAGGAAAACTCCCCAAATTCCATTGAATTGGGGTGTGTTGGTGGAAATTAGTTGATTTAAATTGTTTTATTTAAATTATATATTTTATTGAAACTATTTCAATTAAATTATTGAATTTAATTTTAGAAATTAATTATGAATTTGATGAAATTGGTTTTGAATTGATTTCAAACTTGTAGAAATTTCATAAAATTTATTTATAGAAACCCAATGGTTTTACCTTGTTAAAAGTAATGTTTTTTATTAAAACCTATTTTGTTTTTAAAAGGGAAATTGGAATTGAAAATTGGTGAATGGGATTTAATTGTATTTTAAGTAATTTTAAAATAAATTACTCATCATTGATTGTGTAAGAACACATGCAATTATTAGGTATTTTGTGAGTTATTTGGACACACTCTAGGATTATATAATGTTCTAAAACATAAATGTAGTAGATCACATCCTCGATGGGATGGTGATGAGTTTCCTTTGGAAAGTTTTAAATGGATGTGTGTATACACATATTTTAGTGTTCACTTAGAGAGTGTGGAGTCCTATATCCTGGAACTTTTGTACCTATTTGGAAGATGACCATATTGCTAGATTATTTAATATTTGAGATATAAATATATTCCAATGTTTTTAAACTAATTTACATTCCTTATAAATTTATATAAAATTTTTTATATAAATGTTTTTATTTAATCAATTGTTTTTGAAATATTCTATCAGGTTTAAATACTTCTCTTAAATAAATTTCCATCATTTGAATGGTTTTGCATGATTTGTTTAAATATGATTTGAAATTACAAACCTAGTTATTTAATACAGAAAGAATTAACTTGATTAATATTTTATTGGAATTTGATATGGAATATTTTTTGAGACCTTACTGGTATTTTTAGATCACCCTCTACTCGTGCCTTTGGGTGTTTTTAGATTATCACCTTTTATGTTTGAGCAAGGGGAAAAGATCTCTTGTAAGTGGATCTATCTATTGAACCTTGGTTTTGGTGAGTTGTGTACATAGGGACTTTTGTTGATTTCCTCTTTTTTGGTACTTGGGTTGTAACACTTTGTGATTTAATGCCTATTTTACTTCTGGTACATTACTCCCTATGGATTTTATTTTATTATGAATACTACCTTGTTTCATTTAATTCCACATTATTAATGAAAAAAATCATTCTCACATTCAGATTTTATTATACTAGGTGCTTGTCACCAACCCATGGGGATCAAGAATACCCCTCAAGCTATGTCAGGGTTAACTTGGTTATCAAGTTACCAAGGTACCTAGTCTAGTTCGTGGCATCATGTTATTATCCCATTATAATACAAGAATTATTCTTTTGATAAAAATGTGTAATCAAATAGTTATTTTGGAATGATAGACAACATGGACCATTTCATGGCCCTCTTAATAAAATATAAATAGAATTCTCCAAATTGTGTACTTAAATTATGTTATGGAATGCTTATAGAAATGGATACTTTATTATTCATAATTGAACTAAAATATTTCATGATATTTACATGAAATTATTTATTACTTATGTTTAAATGGGAAAAGGTGTGGCTAATCACTTTTTCAATATTTATATATTAAAGGTAATGTGATTATTCCCTTATATTATACCTTTGGTGAACCTTGGATTCCCAAGTAGGAATTCCTTAGATAGTCTCATTGGTTAAAAAAATTATGACACTCAAGAAGTGATACGAGGTTTCTTACATAAAACACATTGGACAGGCTCACCGGGATGATTCCTTTATATTAACAAAGATCGATTCATGAATCCCTAGTAGAATGCCTTGGAAGGGCTCGACGGAAATGCTATTATACCATGCCATGGGTGATACATGGATCCTTATATGGTATACAATGGATATCCTCATATTGTTATTCCTTTAGACCATTTCATGAGTAATACTTGGGTTTCTTATACAGAATTCCTTGTACTAGCTCCTATGTTGATGGGTATTCATAGTACACCTAAAGTGATACCTAGGTTTAATTTTTATGGAACACCATGGATGGGATAGGGATTCCAAATATTTAAATCAATTTATATGAATTCCATGTCATATAAAAGTATTATATTCAATCTATATTTTATATACCTGATGTAATAGTTGTATGACATTCCTAATTTCATGTTCTATAAGAATTATGGAACTACTTAAAATGATGCATTGATGCCTTGGGTGTACTCCTTGTGTCCCAACTAGTATTTTTTATATACACTTATAAACATATATTTTCACATGTATATGATGTATATATGTACATAAACTTTTATATTTATATTTATATGTTCATATATATACATAATGAAATGTTTAGAGGCATTTTGGATTAGGCCAAAGCAGGTATTATCAGCTTGGTGTCCTTTGAGGAACCTAAGTTTAAATTGATTATATTCATTTTTTACAGATTTATTAATTATACCAAAACACTTCAATATTTTTATTCTCATATACTGGATATCATTATTCACCATTGGTGGTGGCCTACTAAGTTTATCCCAGACCCTATTTGGTCTTCCATCCATACCTAGATATACCTCATGGTTACAAGATCAGCTTCTGGATTATATAATGTGGTTCGACACCTAGATATGGGGTCTTAGGAGAATAGGATTGATCCAGTTCTTAGGATTATCATGGAGATATCCTTTCAAGATTTTATTCATTTCATTTTTCATTGTTATATGTTACCTATTATATGTCTTCTGCATGTACATTATAGATTGTTCATGCAAGATTGTTTATTTATTTATTATTGATTGTCATTTATGATTATATTCTGGTACATGGATATATTTGTTACTTTATATGTTGGTTACCTTTTTCACCATTGTGATATTCTGATCATGAGGGTTTTGTATCCCCAATGTACCACCATTGGTCCTTCACTACTAGTCAGTAGCCTTTGGCGTATGGGGAGGTGCATTTGAGGCCATGTGACTGACGAGCTTGGAGTCCCATTTTAGTGTCTCTGGGATCAGGATGTTACAAAGTGTTATCAGATCTATTTTCTTCTTTCTTACTATTTTGGGCTATTAGACAAGAGACTAGGAATGTGTTGGTTCTTGGTAAATATCCTTTTCCATGAGTGATCAACCGACACATGGGGAAAATACCAAGTGGCCATGGATGGGACTATTGTTCATGTTGTTCACTATTATAGTTGATTATGATATAACTTTGAGTGATTGGTGTAATTTATTCTATTTACTAATTTATAGGCTTTACAACATTTTACCCTTCACATGGTATTGTAAGGAATTATTTTTACATGCATAATTATAGATATATATAGATTCACATTCCATACATATTCCATCTCATGTAGGTTTCATTGCTTAACTGTTTGATACCTATTGAATGTGACTTCTGTAACTTAGCATCATGCATACCTATATACCATGTTTACGAATTTATTTGTCATGTTTTTCTATACATCATTATTTTGTAGCTTCATATTAATATGTCTGTGTTTTTTCTACTATGTGATAGCTTCCCTTGAAATAATTATGATATTTGATTGGTTGTTAATGTGTTTTCATCTACCAAAATGGATTTTCTTATATAGATTTATGGTGAAACCTTAACTTACATATCATGACACATTGATTCATAGACCATTGGTTCCATGGACTAAAACATCAGTAGTTACAATTAAATGGGAGTAGATTTTTCAATTTATAAAGTGTATAAGTGCTTAATAAATTGGGAATAACAATCTATATAATTGAACCATCAAAAAATGATTTGTTTTAGTTACATTAATTCCAATTGTAACTTATAAAGGCATGTACCTCTATAAATAAGGAATGGTGATTCATCTAATTGGACCATTGTAAAAATATAAAGGTTTTTAAACTCTAAATCATAAATGATGCAATTACTTATGGATAGACTTGGCTCAACCAGAGTAGGTTGGTCATGGTGCCTTATGATTATATAATAAACCAATTGAGGGTATGATAAATATTAAATGAATTATATTTTTTGGGTTGTATTTAGAAAAATATGGGGTGGTAGGATGGGATCCTAATATATTGCCTTATCTCGATTTGTAATAGTATTTAACCCCATAGAGGTATATTGTGATAAAATGGAATGGTTATTTAAAGTGTCCACAGCCACTTATACATGTGATGTATAAATTAATGGTGGAACCTTACTTAACTAATTACACATAAATTAAAAAGTTCTATTGTATTCTATTTTATACATTCTGATATCTGGTTTGGGTTAATTAAAATTCCAATTACAAACTAAATGGAATGTTTCTTTATATCTTGGAAACTGACATTTTCTTTAACCAAGACAATGGTGAGAACTTATGAAAAATGTTTTAAAATTAATAAAATGAATTTATAAGATAAATTACCAAATATTATGATATTATTTCACCTAAATAACTGATTTTTGAATAGAGGTTTTAAATAACTTGTTGGCGAGCCTAGCAGTGCAAGCTAAATAAAGTACAAGCACTTTGGATTTATAGTTGGTTATTAAATAACTTATGCATAAGACTCTTTAATCTTTAAAGTTAAAATATTAATTTATGTAATGGATAAAAATAAAAACCTAAAAGATGTATTTTTATATTCAACCCTTGTGTAGGGGTTAGTTTTACAGTGAGTGTATTGGTTAGCCTGCTAAGCTTAGTGACCTTTTCCTCAACAACTTACCATTGTATTGATGGTTTTTGTTTTCTTATGAGACTAATTCAATAGAGGTATCACCCTCATAACATAAAAGAATTTTTAAAAGATTAGGAAGTGTTTCATATGTGACGTGTAGTTTGGGTGTTGTTTGTCCTGTGTGGGACACTATATTTCTAAAATGACACCTAGGTTGGATGGGTGGTCATGCAGTGAAGTGACCCTTGTTAAGGGTAAGAGCATCAATTAATTCTCTAATTTAGCGGTTTATACATTCTTATAGAATTTTTCAATACATAGTAGGTCATGCGACCCTTTTTATTCTTTAGTGATTGGCTATTTGGTGAGTAATCCTCCAGGATAATTATCATGTGGGGCAATATAACTCTGGGCAAAATATTTTTTATATCCATTAGATATTAGGATTCATAGGGCTGATAGGCATGTATATAGTATCAAATTACGTTCCATTGTGTTGATGAAATCTTTGGTTAGTATGCCTCGATAGGCACTGTATCCATTGAATTGAAAAAATGGTACAAGAAACCAGATGAGTTCAGTGGAAGACACTTAAGAATTGAGCTATTATGCTTTGATTATAGGTTATATCTAAGGTAGAGTGACCTGGGAATTTAAGAAAATATAACATTTCCAAATTCTTGGTATGATGTTTCAAAGGATCGAGTGTTGTAACACTACTGACTCGGTGAGTCTTCAACCAAGAAAATAGTCATATAGGTTAATATAACTCTGAGTTAAATCTATTGTATGGACATTTAATACTGGGGTGCATAGGGCTGATAGGAATATGGGTAGTATCAAATGATTTCCCACTGTATTGATTAAATAATAGGGCATTACCCATAGATACATGTGGTACCCATTGAATTGATAAAATCGTACAATGAACCAGATGAGTTTTATGGAAAAAAAATTAAGCATGTAGCTATTTTCTATTGATTATATATCTTCTATGAGGTAGAGTGACTTGAGAATTAAAGAAAATATGACTTCTTCCAATGCATAGGATGATTTTACAAAGGATCGGGTGTTGTAACACAATTAAATGCTTTTGTTTTTGCTTCTATACCTAATACTGATGACATGGGTGACCATTATTTGAAAGATCATCACATGTACATTTAGAGTAAATCTGATCAATCATCCTTTTAAGAGGTTTTTCCCTTCCTCTCAAAATAGTGCTTGGTAAAATTCTGTTGGCTACGTCCAGAAACCATGTTCTGTGGTGGTTGGAGTTTTCATAGTGTAAATGTTTCTATTATTATTAAATAATGACTAGGACACTCATAAGGTGCATAACACTGTATCAAACATGTTTGGTGTGTCCTTCCAAGATGATGGAGCACAATCGTCAAAGGATATTTGGTAATGGTCATAACATTTTCTAAGATCTTGTGATACTTATAATTTTGAGTTGTTAGTCCTTTAGACAATGATAGAGAAAAAAACCAATTTTGGGATTGATTAATTTTGGATGCTAGATTGAGGCTCTGGGTGCATGAGTAACCTTGAGAATATAATGTTTGTAATATGTGTCAGTGATTTTAGGGCAGCATGTTGATAAAATATTTGGAAGTGTATGAAACCTTTATAGACACCATGAGTCCATATTAGACTACAGTTGGTGGGGTTAAACAATCATTGAAAGCCTTAGTAGTGATAGCATCATGTTCAATTAATGATGAAGCAATGATAGGTGCATCTGAGCCCTTTTATAAGAAGTCGGCTTGTAGTGATTCGCTTTTCCTTCTTATCAGGGGCTGGAAACTATATAGAGCACATCATTTTGATATGGTGGGAGTATCCTATGTCTTATTTTAAATCAATGATATCCTATTAGAGTACTCCTCATGTATATATGGTTATTCCCCCTATCATGACATCATATGGAGTATACTGAGATAGCATCAATTATATGATGGGAAAAAAAATTAAAATTCACTTTTATTTGATAAATAAACCCTTTTGGAGTTTGGATTTAGGAATGTGAATATTGTAGAGGCTAGTTTTTTCCTGAGTGATACATTGATTCACTTGTTGTAAGGCCTTGTATGGACTCAAGGACACTATCCATTTCGTTAACTTGACCATCGAGTGATACACTGCTATTAGGCTCAGTTAGTGTTCTGGATACAAAGACATGTTAGGAATCTACCAATAGCTCACTTATAAACTCTTGAGAATGAAATACCATGGATAAGCTCCATAGAATCTAATAGTTAATTCTGAGGTTATCTTAGACTTACGATTAGGATTGGCTGATATGGTTAGTGTCTGACATTCCAAGAGTATAGGATCGGGTATACACTTATGTTCATGATGTAGCGTGACAATGAAAATGATCAATTTTTCTAGAGATGTCACCAGAATATAGTTGAAATTTTTTTGGAGCATGGTTAAAATAATCTTGAGGTGTCTTTTAAAAAATTCATTAGGATTGAGTTTTGAATTCATGGGCTATTAAATCCAAACATTTTAAAAAAATAGTTGTCTGTTGGTGGATTAACTTTCTTTTCTTTTGTTTGAATAAATGTAGTCTATGAGGGACTAAATAAAACACATAATTAATATGAGATGATTGTAGTGAAAAGTTTGTAATGAGATTTTCATATAAAATATTCAGTGACTAGGATAAATTTGGTCTATTTGTAATTGACCATTCAATCAAGTTGAGAATTATACTAAGAGAGTAATTAGAACACAAAGGGATTGTTATTTTAGTAAATTATGACAGTGGTGAGTACCATGGATCAGAATTTTCTATTCAATGTTAGAACCTATGGTGGTAAGTTCTAAGAGATGGATAAGGAAATATATAGCAACATTATCATTTCTTAAGTTTGACAGCCTCATGTAATCATTGTCTTGATGTCTTCATTTTATGTACGAGTGTTGGCTCAAGTTTTAATGGATTATTTACCGTACACTTAAAGTGATGATTTTAGGTGTGTTGAGGATTGGAAATGAAATTTGGCCATTTCAGATGGAATTCATGTCTTGTTTTGGTTAGGTTATGTTTCATTTTATCCCCAATGATTCTTTGGGATTAAAAGTTCTAGGGTGGGGAGATTATAAGATCTCATGTTTTGAACCAGATTGAATTTCCAATGGAGTTTTAAATTTCTTTCTGGTGGATGGGAAAAATTTTAAAGTCATCTTTGAAATTGAATTTAGAGAGTTAAAGGTCATAAAATTATTTTTTTATGTGGTTTTATGGATTAAGAGTTTTCTTGGGTGTTCCATTGAGTTTTAAGAATACATGGGGCTTATTAGGAATTGGGGCTTCTATTTCATGAGAAGTGGTTTGAGGCACAAAGTTAGTGCATGGTTAGTAGCAACCATGTGGCTCAACCTTGAGAACCATATATAGGGGATCACAATTTTTTTAAATGGTGTGAGGTAGGCCACATATCCCTGCACGGGGTTTTTAGAAAATTTCAGAGGAGATGAATGGACAATGCATAGTTTGGTTAAACTGTGCACCTAAACCACATAGTTAGTTCCACATTGGCAGTGAACCCACATTGTTGGCACATAGTTTGGATAAACTGTGTATCCTAACTATGTACCCTATTTAAAAGGGTAAAATTAACCTTTTTCCACAACATTATTTTAACCTTCAACCCTCCCTTTCCCCCTTCATTTCTCCAACAATTACATCTACATGCTCTTCATCTCGCTCCTTCCTCCATAGATGTATCTCTTTTATTTGAGCTCTAAATCAAATTTTTTGGGGTGCATTATAACTGTACCAGTTAGTCTATAAATCATATTCCTTCTTTCCTCATTTTATCTTACTATATTGAATTCTATTTCAATGCAACCTATTTTTTCCAATTTTCAAATCATTTTTCTAATCTTCCATTTTCTCTTGAACTGGATCAAATCAAAGACCGATTTCAGATGAGTGAAGCATAATTAGTATGAGGTAGGTATTTTTGGACTTCCCCTTAAAGTATCATTATTTTATGAAATACTTCATTATTCCACATGCGGGATCCTTCGTTCGTTGATCCTAAAATGTGGAATGACCTGAATTAATTATTTAAACCATGACCTTGACCCTTTTTTAGATCCATTGATATGGTAGGAGGTTGGTGACCTCAACTTGGTCCACCCCTTTGGGTGTGCCTATTAATTTCACTTATTTAACCATTTTTGTAATTCTCCCTATATTAAGATTTGATTAATTAATGATGAATTTTTTGTTTAAATTTCAAATGGGAATTTCATTGGGCTATTATAATATAGGAAGTATGATTTGGTTAAAAAGTGGAAATCAAATTGTTATTTTGAAATGATAAAATACATGGACCTTCTCATGGAATTATTAATGAACTGTTAATGGAATTTCAAAAACTTTATACTTGTATTATGTTATGGCATTTTATGGACATGTCCTCTTTATCATTCATACTTGAACTAAAATACAACATGCTACTTACATGGCCTTCTTTATTACTTAGGTTTAAATGTATAAATGGCTTGGATAATCCCTTGGTCAATATTTTCATATTAAAGGAAACGTGATTATGAAATTATATTATACATTTATTGAACCTTGTCTTCCCTATAATAATTCCTTAGATAGGCTCATTTGTTAAATAAATTATGACATAAAGGTAGTGAAATAAGGGTTCTTACCAAAAAACACCTCAGACTAGCTCACTAGGTGGATTCCTTCATATTACACATAAATGATACATGTCTCCATAGTGAATACCTTGGATAGACTTATTGGGAAATGGTATTATACCATTCAATGAGTGATACATGGATCCCTACGTGGTATACCATGGACATGATCATAGGGTTATGCCTTTATACTATTTCATCAGTGATACTTGGGTTTCTTATATGAAGCACCTGGGATGGACTCCTATGGTGATCGGTATTTATAGTAAACCCAGAGTGATAAATGGGTTACCTTTTTATGGAATGACATGGAAGGTCTTAGGATTCCAACTAATTAAATCAATTAATGTGAATTCCAAGTCAAATAACATACTTGGATTTTGTCTATGTGCGGACACCTTGGGTATGCCCCTTTGGTGTCAACTAGTATTTCATATCTACATATATATAAATTTATGTTCACATGTATATAAGTGTAAATAAATATATATATATATATATATATATATATATATAATTTCATGTTTAGAGACATTTTGGATTAGGCCAAAGCAGGTATTGTTAGTCGGGTGTCCTTTGAGGAACCTGAGTTTGACATGATTATATTCAATTGTATACTACCTTATTTATTATACCTACACACTGTTGTATTTTTATACTCATAGATTGTATAACCTTATACATTGTTGGTGGTGGCCTACTAAGTTTATCTCTCACCCTTTTTGGGTCATCATTGATACCCAGACAAACCTCACTATTACAGGATCAGATTCTAGATTATGTTATTTTTTGTCACACTTGGATATGGGATCTTATGAGCACACGACTGATATGGTGCCTAATATTCCCATGGGGATAGCCTTTGAGGATTTTATTCATTTAATTGTGAATTGTTTGTATTATGTTTTCTATTTATTCTACTTTTACATTGTTTGTTTTTCATGCATGATTATTTATCCATTTATTATTGATAGTCAGTTTTGATTATCTTTCATAGCTCAGTTTTCAATATTACTTTTGAGGTTAATTATAATTTACACTATTGTGATACTCTAATCATGAAGGTATAGTCTCCCCACCATATAACCATTGGACCCTCACATTTATTCAACAGCCTCTAGCATATGATAAGGCATTCTTGAGGCCATATGATTGACCTGATCAAGGAACCATTTCAGTGGCTCCCAGATTGGGATGTTACAGTAGTGTTTTAGGATTTTTTAGATTTTTATATTTCTTCGAAAAAAATATAATACTATCAGAACATTGAAATGAACCCGTAAACATACTTGATCAACCTCGTAATGGTGGAATATCTTATTACTATATGATTGTTAGGTACTAAGTTCAAACCATAGGTTCATGTAAGGAATTTTATGTATAATATGATGGAACATGAGAAGTGTTATATGGCTCATTTAGGATCCATGTTTCACATGTTCCATTTATCATGACTAAAAATATATAAGTATGAACTAGTAGGATGATATGACATACCATTTTATTTTCTATAATTCTTTATATTGTAGTTGGAATCGATTAACATTTTATATTAAATAAAACTTCAATAATATATAAATAGTATTTTCCTATTTTTATATTAGTGATGGATAGGTTAATAAGAATAAAAAATGATTCTATTATATATAATAGCTCTATTTATCTATGTTGACATGTATAATTTTCATACTCATGTTCAAAGTAATATTTAAAATGATTTTAAATGATATATTTATTTATTTTTCTTATTTAGTTTTTTTTAATAAGCATGAAATCTGTTTTTTTAGAGACATATGCTTGGGCATGATACTTTTTCTTCTATTTGATATAATCTAACAATATTGTAATATAAAATTTACTTTCTATGAATATATGTTTTGGAAGATATCATACCTGAGGAAATATGAGAATCAAATTATCATATAAGAGTCATTAAGTGGAACCTATTAATATTATTGAGTAAAGTGATCTTGTAATAAGCATTAATTTAGTCATTATATTGATAAGCCTTCATTATGGGGGGAATGAATATTTTCTAGTTGAACTTTAGTTTTGTTTAAATGAGTTTAAGCCAAGTGTAAAAATGTTTATTAACCCAATGTTCAAAATTTAAAGGAGGTACTTTTATTTTGAAACTAGTTTTGTAACTAATTAATTTCATGAAAATACTAATATTTTAAAAGTGAAATTTTAGTTTTGAGTTTTAAAATGGGATTAAATTTTGGTTAAATAACATCTAATTTCCTTATGTTTTAAAATTTAAGTGGTTTTAAAATATATTAATTAATTGGAAATGTTTCTTTAGATTAAAGATTTAATTTTTTGAAATGTGGTTTTTTAGAAAATATGTTAACATGTGGATTTTGAAATGAAGTTTTTTTTATTATAAAATATTCTAAAAATGAATGCATTAATGAAATAGAAAATGTGATGCTCTGATATGAATAAATATTCCTAGGAAAATCATATTGTAGGTAGAAATCCATACTAAGTTCTAACCAATTATTTTATGGCATTAGTAGAATCATGAGTATATTATGTGCATTTAGGTGTTGATATATTATATTTATTAGTGTCTCATGTTAGTTTTTAGGAGTCATTCATTGAAATTCTAGTGATATTGGGATATATATTAAGGCATGATTATAAATGTACCCTGTGAATATTAGGATATTAGGGTATGTGTGACAAGTTTTGGATTTGGGAGTTGTGAATATAGTGTATGCTAATTTTTTTGTAATTACATAAGAGAATCGGATATGACTTGTGGGTTTAGTAGAGTATATTATCATTGGGTAAGCCTCTCCTTGGACTTCTAGGGGATGATAAGCCATGTAGTGGTGAGTTTATAGTAACTGGTATCCCACTTATATGGATTCAATAACTATTATGGATTTAAATTCATTATTTAAAGGATAAAATAAATGTATATTTGAATTATTGTTTCCATATCAAGGGTATTATTTTATTTTGGACACTATCATGAGTATTTATGTTTGATTGTTTCTTGTTAGGTGTGTTGGGACATGGTTTTAGGTTCATTAGGTGATTTTGGTATTCTAGTATGTTAGAATGATGTAGCACCTACTATTCAAAACTATAAGTGGCGTCGAGTACTCAGTGGAGGGTACTATGTACCTGTTGAGATTGGTTAGTGTTGGGGTGGTTCTAGAAGAAAATCTACATACCCTTAAACATGTAATGGTTTTCCAGTAGGACTAGGTCAATTTATCATTAATGAAATATCAATTTAGTCTTTTTAATTCCATCCTTTTCCCCTACTATTTGGATTCCTTAGAGCCATTCATCTCCTGAAAATTGAGATCTTTTCCCAATGGATTCATTAGGTCTCCACCATCTACTCCTTTATTCATGGTTTAAGGGTCATCTAGGAGAGTTCCATTAATTTGAGGTCTTCTAATTAACCTTTCCTCTTCCCAATTCCATTTTATTATTTATTTTCCCTTTCCATTATCAGGGATTTGGTGGTGTGATTTCACTAAATCATGGTGAAATCACCTCTTGGTTTAGGTTTTCTTACCTTATTGGTTCAAGGAAGGTATCATGGATTTTTTATGAACCATTATTCTTTGTTTTGATAAAATTTGACTGATGTATGATTCATTATAGGTTTTTACATTGGGATTAATGGTGGATTTTAGTTGTAATTATGTTCAATAGATTTAAGGAGTTATCTAATGTGTTTTTTTTGCATTTATACATCCTTTCATTATATGGTCATGTGATATGGGGTTTCATGGTAATGGAATATTAGTTTGGTAGATTTAGGTATTAATCTTGTGATTTTTTAATCATTTTAAATCTCACCATTAGTGTGGGTAGGTGGTCTCAACCCTCCAAGTGATTATTGAAATATACCTATTACATGATAACCCCATGTTTTTTAAATTGTTTATAAATTTTAACTCTTGCTTTTAAAATAATGAATGGATGGTTACCTAATGGTATATAATTATATTATAAAATTTATTCATACTAAGTTCTCATATAAATCACTATATGGAAAATAATTTATTCTTGAAGCTTTAAAGGGCCTTAATATATTAAATTGCGTAAATATAATCATTTTCAAGTTTGAATAAATTATGTTGAGGTTTATCTTGAGTGCATATGGTTAAGAATCCTAATGTGGTGGTTATTGAAAGACTCATAAAAAAAATTAAACCCAATTAAATGTTGTAATAAGTGTTAATTGGTATTATTTAGAGATAAGGGTGTTCTAGGAGTGATTTTCTTATTATTTGGATGGATTTGGTGTGTCTGTGTGTTTTTTTATTTTAGAATGAAAAAAATGGGTTCTTGAATTTAGTTCTAAATTTGATTTCATACCATTGATATTTTCCATAAATTATTTTATAAAAATTATTCATTAAGATAACACTCACTTGTTCTCTCACGAATTGGTCGAGAGCTCAACCAATTTTCTTTCCTTAGTGATTTTAGTTTTAATAGTAGAATGTAATGATAACATATTACCTATTATTACCTATCCTAGAAATTATAAATCTCTAATGGATACAGAATCAATCAACTTCCCTCCATCATATGGGAAGTGAATAAGTTCATGGGGTTGTTTTTTATAGCTAGTGAAGAAGTAAAAGAAGATGAATGAAAAGGTAATAAATATAGGAAATTTCCTACAATCTATAGAAATATAATATTTTCAGTAAGATCAATCATAATGGTGTTAATGATTAAAAAATAATTCATTATATGAGGGAGGAAAATATTTTCAGGATCAACCACAAAGGGTCTAGTGTATCATCACTTAAGTGATATTACAATAATGAAAATAATGAAAATAATCTCTCCAATAACATTCCAAATAATTATATACAGATTGGAATTTCTATACCTTTAGTGACTAGTAATCATCATTATAGAAGTAGTAGAGTGATTTATGCCTCCTTTTAGAAGTTTCATCTCCCACATGAGAATCATGGATTTCCCCTACAATGATTTATTTATATACACGCTTGGTGCTCTCAAAATCTGTTTAAGTTTCAATTCCCATATCTATTTTCTTTGATGAAATCTATATGTATTGATTAAGGTTTTGGATTCCACCATCAATCTATTCTCTTGAATTGTCTCCTTGCTTTGAAATAGTCACATGATCGAAGTATTCTTCTTCTGTTGGATTAATTTCATAATAAGTTATTAGAATATTTATTCCCAATTTGGTTGAACCAAATAAATGGAATTTTATATTAGGATGATCTTTTTTCTTTTTTGGGTTTTTTTTAATTCCACGTAGCCTAGGATTGGAAAAGTGGTTTGTTATATGCAATATAAAATAAGTTTCAAAAAATTAAATAAAGTATTATAGTAGCCCAAAAAAATTTAACATGGCCTCATTGAAGTATTAAAGTGCAGGATCAAGACATATAAATTGATTAGTACTTCAAATGCTCATGCCTACTAAATTCTAACATGGTGGAAGTCCAAGGGGATAGTAAGTTCTAACATAATGAAAGAGTCATATTCATTGTGGAATATTTTATAAAGGTTTTTGGTTGAAGTATTACATGGATCTACTTAAGTCTTATATAATTTTATTCCCTTTTTCAGTTTTAATCTAAGACCTATAATCATGAATAATTTTCTCATAGTGTAGGATTTTTTTATTTTATTCTAGAATTGAATCGAAATAATAAAAATTATAATTAAAACACTATTTAAAATTTAATATAAAAACCTTAAAATAAATGAATTTCTTTTAAATTAATTCCAAATAAGAATAAAATAATAAAAATATCTATATTAAAAAAATTGACATTTTAACTCAAAATTCATACTACTGTAGGACATTTATTTTAAATTAAATTCAAATAAGGATAAAATCCCATTAAAATTATTTTTTTTTTTGAAAAATTCTGGCATGATCACTCCCCCCTCACTTAAATAAGAACATTACGTTAATTTCATAAGGGTTCTTATACCTCTCAAGAAAAATTTCATGTTCTTGGATTGTGAGTAGAACAGAATTTAGTGAAATTAAGATACTAATAATTAGTACATTCATAAATCCCTATCCCTTAAGATCCCTTTTATAAATTTTATTTTCACATTTACTTTATACTTCCTATATGAAATTTAGATATATCATTTTTCCTTTAGTCATCAAAGTTCACAATTCCCCAAATCAATTCATCACCTTTGTCAATTATCACTTATTGGATTTTTCCCAACCATATTTTTTGAAAAAAAACTTATTGGATGAGTGTAGATAAATCTGGAATTAATCAATCCAAAGATATTAGGTATCCCCTTGGGACTAATTGTAATATTCAATTCATAGAATAAATACTTTGGAAACTGACTCTCAAGTTTCTCTAACTCATATTTCATGCCTAACTCACATACACATGTGATTTTTTGAGTTAAAAATATCTAGATTAGTTCCCTTATGATTATTTTACTATAATTTATATGTACTATCTGAATATCAATTAAGGAGTCCCCCTGAGGTTCTAATTAATCATAATGGGTACATCACATGATATCAATTTCAAAATCCCATCTTTCTCATGTTATCATTTTGATTCCACTTTATTCTTTTTTATCACACTCCCTTACCTATTTCTAAAGAACTTTTTTTCCATTTTTACCACTATAACATGGTTCTTTATTCCCTTTGGATGGGGTAATGGAATTTAAAAAATAAATTGTTAGTTTTTTTATTTTACAACAAAAATAATAAATAAAAATAGTAATTTATTTACATCTTGAACTACTTTTTCCTCTCCCACACACTCTTCTTAGACACAAATCCCAATTAATTACAACATTCAGTGGTTAAGGAATAATATATTTAAGATATGAGTTTCTAAAAAAATGTAAATGGAATAGTAAACCTTAGTTTCTTTATTAAAATTAATAAATGATTATTTTGTACTCTTTGATTGGTTCCTTCCAAAAGATTTAATGAAACTACTTTAGTTGTTTTTTTCATTAAATGGTTTCTAAGATTCAGTTCCTCTAATTTTAATGGGAATAAATTTTATTAGGGAGAAAAATAGTAATTGGTCTCAATATTGGGAGTCGCTTTTTTAAATGAATCTATCATGGAAATATTGGGATTTATCCTTTTATGGTGTGGAGTTCTCAGAAGAATATCTTCTCTACTCCAATAGTTCCATAATTTCGATATTTCTTTACTATCCAACCTTGCTAAATTTTAGGTTTACTTTATTTAAAACATAGTAATCTATGAACTGTAAATCAATGAGAATCTAATTACATTTTCTATATACTGTTTAGTAAGGGGACATACATAGTGGGTCTGAAATCATTTCTATATACCTAAAGCACATCCTCTAACTTTTGGCTCCAGTCCTTCTATTTGGGATGCACTAACATTCCCATATTTTAGGGTGTTAGATAGTAGAGGTATTTTTTTGTACTCTATATTTCCTCATGAGGGCTCTCATGTTTTTTCTTCAAAAATGTATTCCCTGATCACTGATTATTTCTTGATGTATTTCAAACATATAAAATATTTTATATCTTAAAAATTCAATAAAAACTTTGGAATAATTAATTCAAGTTTCTTTTGAATAATTCCACTTAAAAACATAATCAATTAGTTACAAAATATTGTAAAATCCCAAAAAATGGAAATGGGCCCAAGAAATCTAGTCCCCATACATCAAATACTTTACAAAAAACAATGTTTGTTGGGTACCTTCATATATTTTGAAAATTCCTCAAATAAATTTAAAGTGTTGAAATGATTTAAGAAATAATATGAGTATTTATAAAATTCTAACTGAAACAAAATAACTTATAACAATTTTATAGTTAATTTTTAAGTGCTAAAGTGGACTCCATATGAAACCATATAACAAAATGAAATCACAAAATTTACCTCTTCCATAATTATACACATTAAAATCACTTGAACACTATAAATGTTTCACAAATATATATCCTACAAGACATGGTTTTTGGATTAAAATTTCAACTTAAGAGTTTTATTCTTATAAAATAATGAAGGTACTTTTGATCTGGCCAAATAATTCACCATGTTAGCTTACTAGGGTAATTTTGTGAGCTCATCTAGCAACTCACCAAGGAGATATTCATTAAGTGTTGTCTGAGCAAGTGTTTCTACATTATTAGTGTATGTAAATCTACTCTTATGATATACCAATATATTCTAAAAACTCATATGGTATTTAATATAAAATATTTACTCTAGTGGTAGAATCATCTATCCCATCAATCTTAGATTTGTATCAACACTTTTCATTAAGTATCCAATAGAATCATGATTAGAATAAATTGTTACTTTAATTCCAAAAAAATATGAATGATATTTTTATAATGCAACAACATTTTCTAGAAAATAATTCTTTATTATTTTATAGTTGATTTGGGTTGTGTCTAGGGTTTCTAAAGCATAAGAAATCACATATGAATGTTCATTGATATTCATGGACAACATTTCCCCCAATACAATATTAGAGGAAACACACAATACTTTCAAAAGGATTATTCTAGGATGTTAGACTTATTATATAAATTATGGTATATTTTTATATAATTATATCAAAGGTTTTATTTCCAGATTCATCAAATAGAAATATAGCATACATCTTGAGTAATTTGGTCAATGGAAAAGAAATTTAACTAAATTATCTAATAAATATTCTATAAAATCCATTATTTTTTAAAAATAATCTGATATTCTTTATATTGGTGTGTTAAGTTAGTGTGGAACTAATTTCAACCATGGCCATATTCTCATAAATTCCCTACTTAGAAATAAGGAAGCCTAGTATATTACCTCTCTCCATAATGAAATTACATTTTTATAATTTTAAAACTGATTTCCTTTAAATTAATTTCTTTATAACTTTTTTTATATTTTCAATGAAAATTTTCAAATAGGTATCATAAACTATAAATTCAATAATAAATACATATAATAAAATTGTAATCATCTATGAAAATATTATTACCATAAATATTTAAAAAGTTCCTAGCGTATTACATAGACTAAAATGTTTCCTTTTGAAAACATATAAAATGGATAGGTGGATATAGTTTTGTCTTAGTATTCAGGTGCTACAAGGACCTAAAAATTTATATAAAATCCATTAAATAAATAGTAATGTCCCTTCTAATCTATTATCTCTAAAATTTTATATATAAAAAGGGTAAATATGTGGTATTTTTATCTCACATTGTTTAATTTTATATATATAATTTATACTTTAAAAATACTTTTAATATTAGTGTGTACTAGTACATTATTATCATTATATAAAATGGTGATTCAAGTTTTTAAAGTAATATTTTAATGGGTCTTAACTAATAATATTCTGAGATGTGGTAAATGATCTCAACTCCTTGAAATCTTTCTGTTTCTTTTTAAAATTTCGTGAGGGTCTATTTGAGCCTCCATTGGGTCTATCTCATTATATTTGACTCATTTTCTAAGAGAATATGAAGCATAAAATAGTGGGAAAATCTGTAGGATGTATCCTAATGAACATCCCATTTACATATCATTTTCTTTAAAAAAAATAATTTATTTTTTTTTAGGATCTAATTTATTTTAGATAATCACAAAAATTTTTTCATTTTATTTCATAAAAACATATTTTAAACTAGATTGTTGTAGCATAGCATCTTGTTATTGTGGGTGCTCAACTAAAATTTTTAGATTTATGCTTCCAATGTTTGAAAAATGAATATGATAATTAGAAGTACAAGTTACAATTTGTAAGTAAATAAACAAAATATTCCACATATATCTCTTCAAAATAGTCACTAAACAGTCCCTACTTCTAATTTAATTCATTTTAAAAAACAAAATTGTCACAAAGATCAAGTGATTGTATGGATTTTCCTAATTTGATTATCTTAACTAACATTATTATTTATTCTTTAGAATAAAAAAATATTAGAATGAGATGGTATGAAAATTTATTCTTCTTATTAAGGATATTTCTTTGGAACTAAAATACTAAAATTAATAATGTATTCAATAAAATACATTGATAGTGTACCTTCATAGACATTTATTATGGTTCTTAAAATATTTAGAAATTTCTTTCGTAATATAGTGAAATATACTACTCCTATGTTTGGGATATAAAAATCAGTAGGTAACAATAGTATCTTCACTCTTACAAATACATCCTCCAAAAAACTTACTCAGTATGTCGTGGTTTAGTTATCTAATTTCACAAAAAACTATTATTTTTTATTTATTTTATTTAAAGGTAATAATAAACTGAGTAAGTAATAACATTAATTTATGATCCTAAATCACATAAAAAATTAAAATTAATCTCTCTTATAGTGAATGGGATACTGAATATACATGGGTCTTTAAATTTACTAGGTATTTGTGGGATTATTATAGGAGAAACATTTCCCCCCAGTCTTACATTTTAATCACATTTAGATTTTATTTTATTCGAGAATATATATTTGAGAAACATTTCATCCCTTGTGATTTGGTTGATGGTATCTAAGAAAAAAATGCTCACTTCCACTTTCTTGAATATTTCAAGTCTTTTTTGTTGAATGGATTTTTCACTAGTCTTTATAGGTGGGTTAATTCTTAAATAAAAGGTAGGATGGGGTTGAGGTACCTATTCCATCTTTGATTTTACCATGCATTTTTTCTGGCTGTATCTCTATAAGAACCTCTATATCATGTTCCATCATAGGGAAAGGTTACTCCTACACTGGTTATTCCCTTCATAATTTAGCTTCTATGGGTGGTTCTTTTCTACTTTTCACATCCCTATCAGTTCTTTAAGAAATATATCTCACATTACCATTTGCATTAGGGATTTATTTGGTTGGGAACTTACCTAATCCTTGATTTACCAAGGGATTAAATGTATAAGTGATTTGTCCAAACTAACATTTGAACTCCTTCATCTCTAACCCATGAGTGGTAAGGGTGGATTTTTTATTTTCTTTGAGACTCAACTAGATATTTGAGAATGTAAATCATTAATGTATCTTTATTTTTCCCTTTTTATATCCTATAAATGGTTGATATATATTTCTATGGAATGATAATGGATAGTGAGGATGTTGAAAAAAATTCTAGAAGGGTAGTGGTAGATGGTAAGTAATTTGAAAATTTTATAGGAAGGGTGGCCTTTGAAGCTACTTATTTCCAACCCTATAAGGAATTTTTGAGTACTCCTTGAATATATGATTGTTTTTTGGTTTTTGGTACCACCTCTAGTTCATGGAATCACATTTTTCTATCTCTTATACTTAAGGAAAACTATCAATGAAATTCTCCAAAAAATGGAAAAGCTAACACACTTGAGGGGGTATAGATGGTGATTCTTCCTGAAAATTGTTCAATGATAAATGTTTCACTAGAAAAGTTTACTATTTAATTTAAATTTCAAGTAATGTATATTTATAAATGTTTACATTATATAATCCTTTATAAGTAGATCTTATACCTAATTGTTTGGAGTTTTATGAGATCATCTTTATTAGTTATCTAAATTCAGCTGGTAATTTTCTTATATGAGATCCTCCTGAATAATTATCCAATAGTTTATACTCATTTTCAAGAAATACTTGGTAAAAAACACCATGAAATGTCAGTCTTAAGAGGGTTGGTAAGGGAATTATATTGCTAGACTCTTAAACATCTCTCAAAATTCATATGGATTTTCTCTACTTTCTTTATTGACCTCGTATATTTCTATTCTTAGTTGGCTGACCCTTGAATCATAAAATAACCTCAATCGGATAACCATTTCGAGTTCATCCCATGTGGTAACTTCCCTAGGATTGGTTGTGTATTCAATCCTTGTTCAATACTTCCTCATGGAAGGGAAAAAACTTCCAAACAATATAATATTCTGGCAATCCTATAGGTTTGAATGTACTATATAAATTATCAAACTCTCTCAAATGAAAATTGGGGTCTTCTACTACCAATCCATGGAACTTGAGTAGGAGTCAAATTCTTCTAGTTTTATGTTCATTGTCATCTTGGTTATTTGGATATTAAATCCAATTATTATTTTTAAACTTAGGCATATAAAATTATCACAAAAATTTATATTTAGTTTTTCTAAATTATATTCTATATTTTCACTTCCTATAGTAACTCTAGTAGAAGTAGATGATAGAGAGTTTTTCAATGGAATTGTGACAATATTCATCCCCAATTTCTAGATGATTCATCTATTTTTTACTCTATCCAATAAAGTTCTCTCAAAATCAGTATAAAATCCAAAGTGGTGATAAAAACTATACCTATTCATGTATAAAATACATTTCAAATGAAAAAAATTAAAAAGGAAAACTATTTACCCATCCTCCCTAATAATAGTGCTAGGTTTATGCAATAGCTTTCGAGGGCCTCATGGAAAAAAAAATTGAACCCAAGTATATTTAATAATAAGTGGGACTATATTTGTCTATGAGAGGAGGATATTTTGGGTGTGAACGCATTTTCTGGATAGGTTCAGTATGTTTGTTTTAAAATGAAAAAAGGGGTGCTTTAATTAAGTTTTAAAACATTACACTTACCTAAAATATATTCTCTCACTTTCCTTATAAATCCTGACTCATTAAGATAACACTCTCTGTTTCTCTAAAAAAAATCCAAGATCTCAACCAATTTTATTCCCATAGTGATTTCAGTTCAAAAAGGGTAAGGCATTGATTAAATCATTCCCTATTATCACCTAACCTATAAATTAGAAATATCAAATTACTCTTAGATCAACCCATATCTCCCATCTTATGGGTATTGAAGAATGTTCTGGGGGACTATGTGTGAAATAAAGTGAAGAAAGAAAATAATATGAATGAAAGGGTAACAAAAAAGTAAATCTCATATTCTCTATAGTAATCTAATATTTCTAGTAAGATCAAACAAGATGGATTTAACAATTAAACATAAGAATTCATTACCAGGTGTTGGTGAAATTGTTATTGTATTAAAGAATAAGGGTCTATATTATCATCATTGGAGATATATTATAGAAAATTAATGAAATAAAATAAAATCACCAATTGTATTCCTTAGCTTGATCGACCGATTATTTTCTCTCTTTCTTTAATGATCAATTGTTGTCTTTATAGAAGTGGTAGAGTGATCGAGGGATCCTTTCAATATCTTCATATCCCATGTGAGAAGGAAAGTATTATTATCCCATGATTTATTATCATACTCTCTTATTACACTAATAGTCCTAGTAAGTTTCAATTCCTATATCTAGTTCCTTAGATGACTTCCACATATCTTAGTTATGGTTCTCGATTCCACTAGCAAGCACATCCCTAAAATATTATCCTTTCTTGAAAACCATCCTATAATTATAGTTTTATTCTTTAGTTATAAAAATTACATATAAGTCTATTATAAGGGCTTTAATGTTTTTTCATACCATATCAATGGAATTTTATTCTATTTTAAGGTTATTGTATTTTTATTGTTTTTATTCTATGCGACCCAAAATTGGAAATGTAGTAAGTTATATGTGATTGATGAAGTCGTACACTATAGTACGGAATCCTTAAAAAATTCCAAAAAGTATTATGGAAGCTTGGGGAAAGTATGACATGGCCTCATAGAAGTATTATTGTGCAGTTTTAAATCATATGAAATGACTAGAAAGTCATGCTCTTAGGATTAGCCCTCAGGATGGATACCTTCTCTTCCATATCTTTTCCTCTCGACTCTGGATCTACCTAGGGTTTCTTCTTGAAACTCTTAACTTCATAATTTATAGTGCATCTAAGCATTAACCTTATTTTTTCCCTTCCTTCCCTCCCCGATTCTCCTCTATTCCAGCCTTTTTCTTTCAGTGTGAATTCTTTGTGTTATGGTTTTTATTGGTATTGTCAACATCTTCTTCAAAGTTATCATGGGGTACTAATGATGGTTGGCTGTTGTTGAATCCCTCAGACTCTCTTTCCTTGGAATTGACCTCACATTCCTAAATTACTCTTCAAGTCAGATATGGATTAGCAGTTCAAAGAGGTTTTGGGTTTTATGATTTTTTGGTCAATGGGTATCAAGGAGATGCTTGAGTTGGATTGCTCTTACTTTGAAGGCTCCCAATTTTCAACCTCATCAATGTTTCCATTGTTAGGGGCCCATGGTCACACTAAACATTGATCTAACCTCACATTTTGTTTCTCCTCTATGATTTGGATATGTACCATTAGTAATAATGAGTTTTGGGAGGTGTGCATCGGTATCCATCAGTGTTCTATGTGTGTTACCTTTATCGATGGATTTGGTATTTTAGAGTTCTTCTATATGTTACTAGTAAAGTTTTGTTTTATTATTATTGGTGATAGTTCTATTTTTTAATTGTTTGTTCTTGTTTTTATTTGTGGTTCTGGTTCATTTTTGTTCATGTTTGGTTGTGGTAGTGGTCCTCAGTGTTTCACTTGAAGGTAAAATGTCGATGTTTTATACTTTTTGTTAAAGTGAGATTTCTCTATATTGGCAGTTTGGTTATTTTTGGTTCGGTGGGGGATGATGAAGACATGGTGATTTTTGATGTTTTATGGTGGATTTGATGGAATCCAATGATCTAAAATGACTGGTTTTCATAGTGTTTTGATGGAGATGATGATGGTGTTGATGGATGGCGATGGTGACTCATGATGATGATGATAGCTAGAGATATGGTGATGTGGGTGATCTTGAATCATGAACTTCTTTAGTGTTGTGTACTTTTTGAATTTCATAATTTGAAATTGGGTATTAGTTGTTTTTTGGTTCCTTCGTAGTGTGTAGGTTAACACTAAACCATAAATAATCTTCAAAAAACAAATAAAAATTAAATTTTCAATTCGTCATAATCTGAGGCCTACTCATGTCCGGTGTGGTGGAATTCCAACAGTATGAAAAAGTTTGGTGCATAAAAAGAGTAATACATCTTATGGAAAATGTCATACAAGATATTGGGTGACGTCTTACATGAATCTGTTTAATTCTTACAAAATTCTACTCAATTTTTCTCTTTTAACCTCGGGCCTGAAATCATGAAGAATTAACACTTAGTGTAGGATTTGTTACGTTTATTTCAAAATTTAATTTAAATCTTGAAATTTGAAATTAAAACACCACTAAAAATTTAATCTCAAAATCTCAAAATCAATACATGGATTTTTAATTAATTACAAAGATGAATAAAAATATCAAAAATCAATATTAAAAATCTTTTTTCATTTTAACACCAAATTCACACTGCTCCAAGATTGAAGACTTTCTATTTTTATCCAATGAAAAACAAATGGGAAAAATACTTCAACATTCTCAATACAAATTTTGAAAATTTTATCCTTGATCACATCTTTATTTATTATTAGGAATTATTTTCTTGGGTACTATGAAAACTTGAGTCTTTTTAGTGATAATACAACTTATTTTTAGCTAAACCCTTATAGAGTTATTTCACTCACAATAAAGAAAAATTTATTGGACCTTACTCAAGTGTTACATAATAGAATCACCCCTTCCCTTATAAAAATAAATTTAATTATAAGTTAATAACTATACATAACCATAAAATAAGTGATAGATATGTTGAAAATATAATAGTTAGTTTGATTAGTCTGGGGTATATGATCCATAACTTATAGTTTTATTATTTTCAAACACCACATAAAATATTATATACTCAAGTTGGTTTTTTAAACAATAATTTAAACATGTCTTGGTTTATGTAATGACTTGGATGTTTCAAGAAAAAATTTTAAAAACATTTCTTTTAGGAAAATAATTTCATCATTAAAAATTGAATCCTTGGGTTTTTTCTATCTTCTTCAAAATGGTTTGACATGTTACTTTTACACTTGAAAATTTGTTTCTTAAAGAGTGATACCAACTTTTCTGTGATCAATGATTGGGTGGGATTTATTTCTTTTTTTATAAAAATAATATTTATTTTAAAGACTCTAGGTGTAAATGGTTTAAACATGTTTTGGGTAAATCTTATCAATACTTTGGTATGACTTAATAAGGACATGAATTGAAAACAAGCACTTGGTTTTTTTAAATCTATTATCATATAAGTGTCAGGTATACTTCTTTTACATGAAGGGTAAGTGTGGAATGAATTTTAACCCTCTTTATAGGTATTACTAACATGGGATGCAAAGTGTTTTGGTATGTTATATTTCTAAATAGTGATTAGACCAACCTTATGTTGGGTAAATGATGAGTGATTCTTATTCTAGTTAAATATAGTTTAAAATGGGTTCTTAAAACATACTTGAAATGCCTAAACTGATAATCGTAAACACATACATTTCCAATTTTATTCGGTTTTTCCTTCTTCAAAATACTCAGGAATTGTTATTGGGCATGATATTCATATAGTGCCTCATCTAGCTTGTCCAGATCATGTCGACTTATTTACTAGGCCTTTCTTATTAACTTGTCTGGATTTTCAAGATTGTGTTGAAACATTTAAAATGTTTTTTCTTATAACACAATTGAATTTAAACTAACATGTTTGTTACTTTATGAAAACTATATCATTTTTTTGAAATAGAGCATGACTGTTATTGATAAAGTGAATGTATATTATTGATCTAAAGCATGTCTATTTTTGTTATAGAGTATATTTATTGATATGATATAGAATATGTATATTGTATTGATATAGATATTATATGCTATGTTTCAATCATTTGATATTGATGAAACTTACACATTAAGATATATCCTTATATAGTGTTTCATATGGATAGCCATAGTTTTTTAATGTATATCATATTTTTTAATGTGAACCTTATCTTGAAAGTTCAATCTATATACTTAAAACCAGAGAAACATAGAGAGAGATATCTATATGTATATATAGTTCATCCCAGTGGGATGATATTCCTTCAATAAATGAGGGATTATGTATATGTATATGATTATGCAAATAGACACACACACATACACAATCCCTTCTGTGAGAAGATGAGGCCTTTAAGTTGTGGATAATTCTGAAGATTGTGTATAGTTTCTTCTCACACAAATAGAATTATAGTCTTTGATGTTGGGGTTTAAACATTAAATTTTTAGAAATAGATATTGAAAGTGATGTGGGAAACTTTTAAAATTGGTTATTTTTAAAATTTATATTAAAATGTCTTTAGAATTACTTTTAATAATTATTTTATAAAAATAGACATTAAAAGTAATTAAAAACCTCTTTAGTATAGGTCTTCAATAAACCCAATGTTAAAAGTACTTAAAAAATATAGGCACCCTAAAACTCTTATTATTTCCTCTCTCGAAACCCTTTCTATTTACCAAATATGGCACCTGATGATCATTAACATCCTTTGATCATATTTAGAAGTCAATTTTCATCCACTTTTCACATTGTTTATACTTTATCTTCCATACTTCATCCTTTCTTTATGATCCTCGAGATATTCTGGTCAATATTCAACAATGGTTTAAGGTTTCTATTTTTTCTTTTTAATACTTCATTTTTTGCACTCATTTTTCTTCAATCTTGTAGTATTTTCCCAATAGTCACTGAATTTGATTGAGTTTATCGGAATTCAAGAGATGTTTTTCATCATCAACAATCAAATTTGTAAGTTATTTTTTATTTTTTATGATTAAATAATTATCTATTAGTTATAAATTTTATTCATCAATTAATTTGTTTGTATGAATTTTATTATAAATTATAAATAGAATTCAAACTTTTTTTAATGTTAGAAATTTTTTCTAATTATAAATTTTTTTCAACTATAATTTGTTTAATTAATTTAAATTTTTGTTTATATTTTTATTTGATTGAACCATTGAGATTAATATAGTTTATATATGACTCATTTATGTGTAGAATTCATTTTATTGGATATAACATATTTTATATTATTTAAAATTGTTATATTTCTACTAAAATTGCCTTGATTACTATGTTTTATGATTTATGTTGTTGTCTATTTTTTATTTTTATATTTTTAGGATAATAAGGTTATGGTATCCCCATTATAACCAATAACATCCAGTCTTGTTTTTTCGTGTAGTGTAACAATAGTAGTCATGTATAGATTATCTTTGGTGGAATAATTAGTAAAAGTTTCTATTTTATAAACATTTTTTTATTCTCTAATGTTATGTATTTATGTGGTTTGTATAATTAATCTTTCCTCAAAAAATACTAGAAATCAACCCAATAAAAAATGAGATTTTATAAATAAATTATTTTATGGTTGTTTATTTTTTTATTCAAGTTCTATAGATTTTTATTCAATAAAATTGTAAAAACTCAAGACCAGTTTCATTATATATAATTACTTACTATGATAAAATAGTTATCAATAATTCATTTTTTTATTATACATTTTTTTGTTCAAATTTTATCAGTTTATATATATATATATTTATATTTTTTAATATATTCATATTTTATATTGTGATCTTAGGTAATTAATGGATATTAATTGGATAAATTTATAATAGACCACCTATGAATATAAAAAATGAATTTATGATTTATTTGAATTTCCTAAATGAAATATTTAAAAAAATATTTGATTTTATGTATATAAATGAAGTTTTTGAATATGATAAGGTTAAATTATATTTAAATTAAGTATCCTCTCATTTATATGGTTTTATCAATTATTATACACATTAGATCTAGAATAGTGAAAAAATATAAAATTCAACAAGTAATGTTGATAAAAATATTCATAATGAGATACAGGATCGTATTGAAGGATTAATTAATGATATAGGCATTGAAATAATTAGAAAAATAACAATTGTTGAATGATTATATGGAGATTCTGAGAAACCATTATTCTCATGTTGTACTATGTTTATAATGTTATCAGTGGTTCTGAGATTAGTTAACTTGGAAGTAAAAAATGGGTGGGGTGATAAAATTTTCTCTGAATTTCTTGAACTTTTATAATAACTACTTCTTGAAGGAAACGGGATTCCAGATTCTAATTATAAGGTAAAGAAAATATTGTGTCCAATGGGATTGAGGTATAAAAAGATACATGCTTTCCCCAATTATTGTGTGCTGTATATAAAGGATTATAAATGTTTATAAAAATTTCCTAAATGTTGGACATCACAATATAATATGTATTAAAACATCAACATTGATTCACTCTCAGATTTCATCATAAAACCGCCTATTAAATCAATTTGGTACCTTCTAATAATTCCTCATTTGAAAAAACTATTTTAAAATTATAATGATGAAAAAAGGTTATGATCAAATGTATATGAGCGCATCTCTAATGGTAACATACATCACTGTGTTGATTCACCATAATAGAAGAGATTTGATAAAATATTTCCATATTTTGGAAGTGAAGTTAGAAATTTCAGAATGTAACTGTGTATATATGGAATGAATCTATATCAGAGACTCAATATCCAACACAGTTCATCATATGTTTTGTTGGTATTTTACAACTTTTCCCTATGGATATGTATAAAGAAAAAATGTGTAATGATGATCATGATTATTTACAGACCAAAAAGATGGGAAATGATATTGATGTGTATCTTTCATCATTGATGGATGATTTTAATCTTATTTGGGAGAAATGTGTTATAATTTTTTATACATAAAAGAAATATTATTTTCTTTTGCATGTTATAATAATGTTCACTATAATTGAATTTCCTATATATGAAAAATTATCTTGATATATTGTTATGGTACATAAATCATGTCCAATTTTTTAAGAAGAGGCTTCATAATATTAATTGAAGAATAGAATAATGACAGTGTATAGGGGAAACATAAGATTATTTTCCAATTGATCCTCCTTATCATATATTGGAAAAAAAATCAATGGTTTACATTAATATAATCTCCCTCCATAACCATTGTTAACTGAGGAATATTATCACAATGTAAAAAATATTGATTTCAAATTTGGAAAGAAAGGAAGTTATGATCATCAAAAAATTATCTAAAATAAATATTTTATCTTATTTGAACTACCTTAAATGATATTTTAAAGGTAAAACATAACATTGGTGTTATTTATTTTGAGAAAAATATTTGTGATGGTTTGATTAGAAAAATATTAGACATAAAAGGAAAATCAAAAGATGGATTTAATTCTAGATATGACTTGATATCTATTGGAATACATTTTTAGTTATCTTCCACTATGAAAGGAAATATAACACATTTTTCTATGGCTTATCACACATTATTTAAGAGTGAGATGATAAATTTTTATTAGTTTCAACATGGTATTAAAGTAATGAGTGAATATTATTCAAATTCGAATAATTTGGTTTCATTTAATGGTATTAAATTATTAGGTACAAAATATAAGGATAGTCATGTATTCATGAAACAACTTCTAATGAGTGGTATACTGCTAACATATGTTAGAAATAATATCATTAGGTTATGATATTTTTTTCAAATCCTTTTATAGAAAATTCATTGATCCAAATTTATCATATGTGTTGGAGATTGAATATATTTTCAAAAAAAATCAACTAAAAATGTATTTTTCACCTAAATTTTTTGATATAATGGTTCATCTAGTGATTCATTTAGTGGGTGATATAGGAATATTTTTTATTTTTTATTTACATTAGATGTATCCTTTTGAAAGATATATGAAAATTTTAAAGGAATATGTTAACAATCCATTTTGACCAGAGTTCTATATTGTTCAAAAATATGTATTTGAAGAGGTGATTGAGTAATTTACTAATTATTTATATGATGTAGATCATATCGGACTCCCTATATCTAAAAATTTGTTAGTTGATAGTAAAGTTATAGGGATTCTTAGATTGAATATAACTTTCATTCCATGTGATGAATTGATCCAAATACATTTATAGATTTTGAACAACATAGATGACATTAAACCATATAAGTCATCACATATTAATGGATTAAAGGAACAATATATGAAAATAAATGAAAATCGGTTGTTGATTTAGCATAAAAAGACAATTCTTTTATGGTTTAAATAGAAGTTCAATACTGATATATCTTCATCAGAAACACTGACATGAATGAAAGGGGAGATACCTATTAATGTGGTCATAATGTTTCATTTTGATATTAATGGTTACACATTTTACCTAAAAAATTTGAAGGACAATAGTACTGTTCAATATAGTGGGGTAATGGTCATTCTTGGATCATTGCATTTTTCTAGTGAAAAGGATAAAAATTCAATTTCCACATCAATGGAGAATTTTTTAGTTCTTAGGGATATATGGGAAATAGATTTTACTAAATATACAGTAATAGTGTTTATGTGTACCTGGGATAATGGTAATAATGGTGTCAAACATGATGAATATGGATTAACACTAGTTGATTTGAAAAGATTTATTTACAAAGAGGAATCATTTATCATGGTGATCGATGAAGATAAAATATTTTATGTTATTTATCCTTCGAATGATCAGTGGTCTACCATTTTTTAAGGTAAAGTAATTAATTTGGGTGATGAGGATGATGATGATGCTCTGGATCTATATGAGTTTTCTTCATCTATTATGCTATATTCAGATGATAACAATGAAAATAATTAATTCATAGTCCATATTGTATAAAATGATCATGCTCAAGGGATATGGGAAAATACTAAATTACTCTCCTAATTATCAATCTCCAAATTTTGTAAGTTATTTTTATATCGAGTTTTTTTCATTTTTCATTTTTTTTATTTTGATTTCTTATTAAATATTTTTGTTGTAAATTTTTTCATCTATATTTTTTAAGAGATAAATTATTTTTAAATTTTTTTTGAAATTTTAAATTATTTATTTTAATATTTGATGATATATTTCACTTTAATCTTACAATGTTTTCCATTTTTCCCCCATCTATTAGTTAAAATAAATTCAAGAACTATTTAAAAACAAATTTTATAAGTTGTTTTTTAATTTTTAAATATAAATTAAATATCTGTTAGTTATAAATTTCATCCATCCAATGATTTGTTTCTATATATTTTATTATCAATTGTAAATTATTATTTTTTTATGTTATATATTTTTTTATGAATATAAATAGTTTTTAATTGTAATTATTTTGGTTGTAACTATTTTTTATAATTGATTGTATATATACATTATTTATCACTATAATATGTTTTTGGTTGAAATCATTTTTCTTTAATTTTTTTCATATATAATATTTTATATATTATGAATAATAAGATTCTTATTTATTATAGTTTTAAAATTTTAATGAAATAATAGTACACATAATTTTGTTTAGGTATAATGAATATTTCAAAATGACAGACACTAAGGCATGGGAACAGAGGCAAGTAGGTTTCTTAATTTAAATATATATTTATAGTAATTGAATTATTTAATGAAATTAAACTTATATTTCTTAAAATTATTTATATCTCTTCTCCTTCCCTATAGAGGATGGTAACTAAATATGTTAGGTGTGGGATTAAACATTAATGAAAACTTGAATTAACACATGGATATAAAAGGGTGATAATTAACTTTGATGAGAGTAACTTCCCAATGAGCTCAAATTCCACCCAATATAGGACTTACCTAGTTGTACAGAGTCATTATATGATAAGTATTATATATCCTAATTTGGGGAGCATCGACTAGTCAGTTAAAGTTATTTTATGGGAGTCCCTAATGGTAAAATTTCTAAACATATTTATTTCATTTTCCAATTGTTTAAATACTATATATTCATTAATATTTTATTTATTCAATTATAGATTAAATTTTACTTTCAAGAGGCAAAAGGAATTAAAAAAAGTGTCTAACCATTGTGAAAATAAGTTGAAAAGATTTTAAGATAAATTTCACTTCAATTTTTATTTTTTGGAGTAAATAGGATAAATAACCATTCTATAATTATGAGTTTATATATAGAGAGACATGGAAATGTTTGTCTCTAGTTGGCAGGAGGAAGCTTTTATGGTATGTTTTTTTCTTTGTAAAATTTATTTGTTTGATTAAATTTCATTTCTTTATAACTTAATTATTGTTTCTTATGTAACATGCCTCCATAAATATTCACTAAGAGATACAATCTCACAATTTATACCCTCATACATTTGCATGAGGAGGATATCCTTTATTAAAGGAACAAATGATTATTAAAAAACTTAGTAAATTAAGATCCAAGTCAATTATTGACTCTGAAGAGGATTCAATCAACCCATTATCTTCTCTCACTCATCATGAAAAATGAAAAAGGTAGAGAATGTTAAAAAAGGGAATGTATATTACTAATAAATCATAGAAAGAAGCTAACTATATTATAAGTAATTTGTTGTTTCTTTTTATTAATATTACTATTTAGTAAATTAATCTCACTAATATTAAATTTGAAAATATTAACTCTAGATATACTTTTGGATAAAATGACATAGGGGACCATTATCCCTAAGGGTAGGAATCATATTTTTACTACTACTTTAAGAAATATAGAACAACATAGCAGCATCAAAGGGTATAAGGATAATATTTAATTTTAAATAGTTTTTGGTTACACCCCTAGTGAAACTTAAATGGGGGTAGAATATTAGGAAGAAATAGATTATTTAATTGATAAATTTCAACATATAAATAAATCAATAAGGGATAAGATTATATCATCTATATCAGCTATTATTATAGAGTCTATGAGACATACAGAGCCTACACAACCTTCCTACCCTGATCTTGCACCTCCTCATTCATACCTAACCATGTATTGTGAGTTGTATACTAGGGATCCCCATGTAGATATTTTATAATAAAATGATTGTACATCATCTGGGAGATTATGTACATCATCAACTTATGTAGACAGGTAAGGTAAGATTATAGGTACATGATATTATTTATATAACTTCTCTAGTGTCATTACCTACATAGGAGGTGTCCATAGGTTGATAAAATATTAGCCATTTTTTACTTTGACTAGTTAATATTTTTCTTCAGCTGACATATGATGTATGCATTTATTTTTATTTTTTATTTATCAATAAATTTGAAATTAGTTATAATAATTTCTTACACTTACCTTATATAGAATTATCTGATATTGAAAGAATCACCACAAAGAAAAGGAAAATTTTAGGTTCCACTACATTCTTATATTCCCCAGGAAACTTATTAGGTAATAATTTTATCACATTTTTTTCCTATATTAGATCATTATTATAATTTTCTGGTGAGTAATGATATATGTGAAAGAGGTTATATATTAACTATTTTTAAAACTAACATCATGTATGTTTTAAAGGATAATCATATCAGTGTATCAGTATAGTAGTTCTTTTCCATATTATAAAATTTAAATTATTAATTTATTTTCATTAATTAAACATATTTTATATTGACTTAATTAATTAATTTTTTAATCATGTATCTCAAAATCTTTTCATCAAAAATGAGTAAACTTATGTTTATGGTTTTATTGACCTAGAATACATTTCAATATAATTGAAATATTTGAATCAATAATCCAAAATTGAATATGTATTTGAAGAATTCAAAAACATATAGATCATATATTGGTTTTTTCCATTCCATGATAGGTAAGAACAAATATATAATTATAAAACACTATTCATTGTACTATTATTAATACTGAATATTTTAATTTTTAAGTGGATAATGGATGTTATGCATATTTCTTACAAAAGAATGTAAATTATATTTTTATGATCTTAATTGGGTGGTGTTTGAAGAAAATTTAGCAAAATATTAAAGAAGAAAATATTATTTCATAATTTTAGTTCATTAATCATATTTTTTTCATTTTACATCAATTTTGATAATTAATTTTAGAAAATTAAATTGGTCATGGATTCAATACAATAGGGCTCTTTATCCAATAATGGTACTATTAAAAATTGATTATATGAAAGTTCAGGTGAATAAATATTATATCAGTGAATACTTCCTACACATGTGAAGTATTTATTTTTAAAATTTTGTTTCATAAACATAGTTTCCTCACCAAAAATAGAATTTTTAATGTGGATATTATGTTTTATGATTCATTTATGAGATAGTCATGACTAAAACAACAATGGATTTTGAAAATTTTAGTTTTATTATAAAACCTTTAATTTAAACAAATATTCTATTTTTTAAATTTTTAACAATTTATTTTATAGTTATTTGACGATGTTTCCTTATATATATCCAACTACCAGAAATGCATTTAAATTTGATTTGCACAATATTTTCTTTGTCTGACTACTTTTGATATTTATTTTCATTTAGTTGTATACTTTTAAATATTATTATAAAAGTTATCAATGAGCTTTGTTACTTTTGTGTTGTTTCTAATATATGTTTGTTGTTTTTAGTTATTATTTTAGATTATAGGTTTGGAATTATGTCATTTTAAATATTTTTTTAAACTATCTTTCATTATTAGTTTTATAAAAAATAGATATTTAAATCCCCTGGTTGGGATTTATACATCATTGTTTACTAAAAACTGACATCGAAATCTAGTCATGGTGGAATTCGATGTCAATTTTTTATAAAACCAATGTTGAAATCCTTCTGGATATCAAAATTCTTTCAACATTATTTTTTTATAAAACTATAATGGAATGTTTCCTATGAGGACATTCAACATCATTATTTTATAAGACTGATATAGAAATCCATCTTTGAAAGATTTCCATGTCAGTTATATTAAAAATGGTGGAAAATTACTCTATAATTCCCCTTATGGATGGGTTTTTCAACATTTAATTATAAAAACCATCATGGAAAGTTCCACATTTAACATCAATTGTATTTTCATTAGTTATAAACTAACATTGAAAGGTTAAAAACTGAGATTAAAGGTGTTTTTTCACTAGTGTTTTGAGAAGAGTGGCCTCTTGGGGAATGATGATATATATATACTTCCTTCCTATGATAATATGAGGCCTTATAGAGAGGATTATTTAAAATATATACATCTGTGTGTGTGTGGGTGTATTTTTGTGTTTGTGTGTATACACTGAATCATATATATGATTGGTTCGGTTATACAACCTCGAAAAATAGGACCCTTATGATGGAAAGGTAAACTACTTAAATTAAAATATTTTATAAATATATGTTTCATTGATGCCATTAAAAATTATTAAAACTCTACAAATCATGATATCAGTTTTCTTGATTGATAAAAAATCACATATACATTTTTCCAACTCTTGATTTTAAATTTATTTATATCTCTATTTATTATTTACATGATTTTTGATCGCCTATGAAGCTATTTTTTATATCTATATAAATTTTTAGATATGTTCATGCATACACTTGTCAATTAACTTTTTTTATTGAGAAACTATCAATGGTGACCCACTAAGAATCTATTCTCACACCTTGTATGGATTTCCGAGTACACATATACCCTCTCACTATTTCATTTCAGGTATGTAAAGTTATGTTGATTGATTTATTTGTTCATATCAGCATTGTTATTTCTCTTCGTTGGGGTAGTTTTGGTTTCTATATTAGCCTTGGAGTTGATGAATTGTTCATTGGATGACCCATTTGGCATATAGCCCATTCCGACCCTTTATATTCCAGATTTATCCCTGTTTGGTTGTAAAATTATTTAGAGTTGGTTTTTTATATTTTATATTTCATGTTTATTGGATTAGAGTGAATTCATTTAGTGGTTTGTGGTGTATATTGATGTTCTTGTTCAATCTATTAGGACATGTTTTGTAGATTGTTTTATTTTTGGGATTTCTAATATATGAATGATTTGGGTAGCCTTTTTTACTATCTAGCCATGAATTTATTTTATAAACAATGTGGGTAAATAAATTAAGAACTGTGTACCAACACTTGTGATGCTAGTTACCAACCCCTAGGGATCAAGGAACACTTCTAGGATCAATAGTGCCCAGATTTGGGTACCACTTAGATATGGGTCAGATTCACTACAAATATAGTGATATATATGTGTTGGTATGACTATATATTATTAAAATTATGAGTATATCTAGTTACATATATTTCAAAGGGGAACAAATCCCTCATCAATTATAAAAGGAAGAGAAAACTTGGGAGAAGGGGTAGAATTTGGAGTTCCCAATTACCAAGTAGTATGTAGAATTAGGAATGATGAGGTGGGAATCATGAGATATGGATACTGGGTGAAGTAATGACCTAGGGGAAAAAATATTCTCTCTGATATGAAGGATATGGATATAGTGTCTATAATATAATTTGAATGGTCCTTATATGGGATATAGTAGATATAGTTGACACACTGATATAAGTTAGAGGGGTAGAAGGAGATCCCTATGATTTAGATTCCTAAAAAAAATTTAATTATGAGATATAATATGTGTGTGTGTGTGTGTGTTTATGTATATTGACATACTCATTTTTTTGTGAATATTTTTAATCAATTTCAATTTATTTTTTGATGAATTTAAAGGGAAATTCCATTATATTACATTATTTTATTGAAAGAATGGTAAATTATGAATATGGATGAATTTTTTTTAAAATAAATAAAATAATGATATTATGAAATTTTCAATTTAATTATGTAATGTGATGAATTATATTTTTTATTTGAAATTCTTTTCTAGGTGTTTAAAAAAAATAGACAACAGGCTAACCATCCCTCAACCAGATAGCTTGCCACATAGCCAAGCCCAATGGGCTAGCCATCCAAACCACTTATGAGATCCATTTGAGATGTGGTAGTGTGATGGAGGTTAGGCATGTGTAAAGAGGCTCGTGATGATGAAAAACATGTTCCATTTAGTTGGATTGAAGCCTAAGATCACAAGAATGTGGTTTCCAAGCATAGACTGCTGAAGGAGGAAAGCATCGCTGGGATGGGGCGGTCGGCGATGGCGGACAAGAGTCCTCTGGCTCATAAAAAAATTCATTATAGTGTGGGATCCATGATTATGATTATAAAAATGTTCCTCCCACCACTCAAATTCAATTTGGTGTAGCTTTTAGCTAGTATTTTTCATCCAATTTGAAAATTTCACATGCACCACCATTCAAATCATTCCTACGCCCCACCTCAATATCTCTACCACAGCTCCTACACCAGAAATTACTATTCACCAACACAGCATAGAATATCTCCATATCTGTCTATTTCTTGAGCTCCAACATGAGTATAAGTCCATTTCCAAGGACCGAGAACACCTGGGATCACCTCTCTTGTCACCATTTCCACCACCTCCTGAGATCAAGCTCGAACCCTTATCTACTACCAAAGGTTGGGACCTCTAATAATCATCTCAAAGGTCTCATATGACTCCAATATAACAATTTTATAAGGATCCTCTAGCCACATCAAATGATATAGGAGTAGGAGGGTTTGAGGAGCTCTCTATAACACCACCAAGCTCCTGCTACCCCGCATTTGTCATCGGAACCACCACATAGAACCACCACTTTTCCATGCACCATGAAAAGGCTCTTTATTTTTTTTAGCTTGATAATCCAAACATTAAATCTAATAATGAATTACTATTCTTTTTTTATAAATTTTGAAATTTAAAATGCCTTAAGAACTCCCAATTCCACCACCTCCTATAATCATGGTCGACGAGAAACCTTGGTCAAGGGTGTGCCATCTTCCAAGACCCAGCTCTATCAATGTGGTTTCATCCATTGATTGCATTGAATCTATCATGTGGAAATATAATAAATGGATATTGGGAAAATAAATTAAAAAAATATGGATAGATTGAGTTTCATGTCACTGGTGATATTTTTCACACCCATGCATGCTACTCAGATCTATCATAAACATTTAATAAACTTTTATAAAAATATCAAGACCACCTTTACCTCCCCTGGGCCAAGACTTGGTTTACCCTCCCATTATCAGGAGTAAGATATCTCTTGGTAGGATGAGTTATAAGACAATAAAAATATATATTAATAATATCAAAATAATAATGAAAATAAAAATAAAAAAGAAGAATGGCAGATAAGAGAAAGAAGAGAGAAAGAGGGGGGAAAGGGAAAATAAAATAAATGAGATATAAATATATATAACATATGGAATGAATTTTAGAATAATAATAATAATAATAAGAAATAAAAATAAAAATAAGAATAATAAATTAATAATAATTGTGGAATAGGGGAAAACTGAATATAAAAATAAACATGAATGAAAAAAAGTTTATTTAATAAAATAAAATTGAAATTAAAAATAAAATAAATAAAAGAAAAATTATGAAGAAGGAGGGATTAGTATCTTCGGTGGACATCTCCCCCTTGGGTGCATGGATACCTTTGGTAGTGGTAATGGCTATAATTTTATAAGTAGGGAGAGTGAGTCCCTCAAAATCCTCATGAGGATCTTAAAATCCTTGGATGAGTCCCCCAAACCCATGGGGATCTCTTTTCATAGATACATCCATGAGAACCATAGTGATTAAAGACACACCTAAGTCTATCAGGTGTTTAAAATTTTTTTGTGGAAGGAATTCACACTGCCACATCAGAATATCAGGGCTCCCTTCGTCACTTGAATGGATTGCACACCTATGGAAATGGATCAGTAGTGTGGGTGGCTTGAGACTGAGCTTCTTTAGCACATAAGTAGGGTGTGCAGCTCGAGTCAATCGTGAGCAGTGGTGAAAATGGTGTTCTTGGGTGAAATAGTGGAAGTCAGTAGCTGAAAAATAAGGTGGGGCAGTGGAGTGTGGTGGTATGTGGTGGCGAGTGACAAAGGCCTAATCCTTTATACATCCTTTTAAGTGGCTATATGAGGATTGAAGTACTTTAGGAAGATCAAATGAGGCTTTGGTGGTTCTCCATTGTGATTAGTAGTGGAATTAGTGAAAGTGGAGCTCGAGCTAAGGTCGAGAAGTGGAAACCATGGAGATCACATAGGGAAAATTGTGTGATCATGGGATAAGGAAAACATTGAAATTAGTCATAATCTTGAACCTGGCCATTTATGGAGTAGCAATAGAGGTTCGTAAAAGTTTTAGTGGTGGTATGGTGAGAGTTGAGCAGTGGAACCTTGGTGGTGCATGGAAGAGCAAGCACATGATGAACAGTACTACAAGAATCATTATCCCATATTGAAATGAAAGATGTGGGAGTTGATGGAATATCAACCTGAGAGTGGATTCTTTTCTTATAATCTTGCACCAGGGATGGGATACCAGCTTCACTTTCATGCACAAAAATGTGGGTTACACATACACATAGCTCAAGCATGCCCTTGTACTCACTATACTCCCCATAGGGTTCATCTCATGTAGGCCACCTATACATGGGGATTCACCACCTATGCACCCCTAACTTGAGAGGGCCCTCCTAGGCTGGCTTCCCCTTGTGGGATGGCTAAATGGAGGGATGGGTTTTTTGATGGGCTATCTTGAGATCAAACTATTTTTTTATTAAACTCCTAGAAATAAATCATATTAAAAATTTATAAAAAATTTGAAACATGGTAACCAAAATTTCAAAAACACAATCAACAATTCAAACTCAAAACCTTAATTCATTTGAACTAAATTTAATTCCACATTTAAAATTACCCACTTTTGAATAAAACAGTGAATTATATGGTAATTTCTATTGAAAATAATTAAAAATAATTGAGAATTGATTAAAAATATGCACCAAAAATGAGTCTGTCAAAAACTCCCACACATAAACCATGCTTATCCTCAAGCATAAAATCAAAAAATAAAATTCCATAGGTTACCAATTTTTCCAATATTCAAAATTCAAATTAATTAAGTTAAAAAAATTCAATTTTAAATTAAATTATATAATTTCACATAAAATATCAATTTTAATTTCCCAATTTTCAAAGAAATAATCAATTCAATTATTTTAATTTCTCCCTTTCAAAAATGGTAAAACATCTCTTTTCATTAATTCAAGTTCCTCAATTCATTATTATTCAACATTCCAAATCATGATTTTACCTCTCTTTTGAATCTTTTCCCTCATAACCTAAAATAATATTCAAGTAGATTTATGATCATATCATTAGAACATGATCCATGTCCATAGATTTGAAAATTAACTCTTTTCTCTACTTGGTAGAGACAAAAAGCACATAAAATAATGAGGGATTTCCATTAAAGGTTTAAATAACTCAGAGGCTTAATGTAGGTATAAATTCGTGTTTAAAAAATTAAGTTTCAAGGAAAAGTTTTATCTCTTAAATTAGAAAACATCATATTTATAAGTAAAAGTTCCACAAAATTATCTCCTTTAAATTATAACAATTCACACTTTCCAAAAAACTCAATGTAAATTTTATGATCAAAATATAGCATAATTAATGATTACTGCACCCTCTTGAATATTTTTTCTAATTTTATACTTTTGTTATTTTTTCAAAGAACCTTTTAATTTTTTCCCTTTTTGAAAGTTAGTCTTAGAATAAATCTCACATCCACCACCTAACCATATATGATAAAAATCATAGGTCCAGTCATTGTGATTTCTAGTTTTCCAAAATCACAACCCATTTTGCTTTTTATTTTTTGTTCCTTTTATCATTTTCTTTTTTTAAGATGGGAAAAAAAATTAAGAGTATAATGGATGAATAAAAAACCTTTCTTATCCCACAATATAGCACCCCCAAACTTATTACATTAAATATAAATGATCCCTTTTTCCAGGAATCCCTTCACCCCCACACATCAACTATAAAATATCATGAAAATACTAAGAGGAGGGTAGGAATGGATAAATATGGATTGAAAAATGGCTCATTAATAATAAGGGAATTCATTGTCTCTATGAGATAAAAAAGATTAATGTGAAGGTGGGAAAGAGGATAAGGTATTTTCAAATGATTCCTCAATCATTTTAAATGTGTTCTTTCATAGTCGTAGCTTTGTCAAGTTTAAATGAAAGTTCTTGTAGGTGAAATGTCCCAAGATCCCTTGAGAAATATCCTCATGAATAAATATCAATTACTTAGTCTATAAATCCTTTTAGTAATAGGAAAATAAAATTTGAAAATCACTTAAGGTATGGATAATAATAAAAAATCAGTTCACATGAATTTAATAAATTCAAAACATGAAAAAATATTTAAAATTTTCATTTCCATGAATCAATTAATTCCCTCAAAGCATGATTCTTCATTTTAATATTCATGCATTATTTTAATCATCTAATTATCTATTTTAATCATTGAATATCATTAAACATGAAATATAAAACATGGAATCATAGGATTCCTAATAAACTAATGTATCCTAGATAAGTCAAATAAATCATAAATTCAAATGTTGGTATGAAATTTCCAGTTTAAAGCTCAAAATAGGTTGTTTCTGAAAAATGTAGAGAGTTTAATAGATAAACATTAAAATTGAAAATCCTTTCCCAAGAAGCTTAGTCCTCTTCCTCCACTATTTGAGAAATCCTTTTGCCATCATGGACCAACAAATAAATTACTCAATTAAGCATAAGGATCATTTCAATTTGAGATAAAAAAGAAAATAGGGAGTGGGGATGCTTGCTAGACTACTTCCTAAAAATGAAAATTAACATCCGAAAAAGAAAATTGAGATAAGTATTGGTATGATCTCTAAAGTGGGCCTTGAATTTTTACAATCTCCATAGGGTAGTACCATATATTATTCAAAGTTTGAATATGGAAGGATCTTTTGTGACTTTTACAACTACATGTGCCTTTTCCCAACTTCTACATCTTCTTTGTTGGTGAGGAATTATCCATTGATAGAGTACACCAAATATTTCTCATTAAAAATTTGGTATATCTAGCATTATAGGGGTAGGATAAAGTATGAATCATTCTTCTTCTTGGTTTCTACTTGTGAAACTGCTTCTTTTTCAGTGTTTTCTCAATAGGGGTTTCATGAATTAAATGTTTAAAGGGAAAATGAACAGGTAATTTTACTTGGATAAAATTTAAATTTTAGTTTTCAATAAAAGATTTCCCCATTTCCATATGAGCAGGAAGTGTATATATTTTTTTATTATTATCAACTTGGACATATTCATTGGCCTCCTCGAATGGAAATTCAATAAATTTAGAAATCTCCATGTGTTCCTCAGTAGGTTCATGTTTTTTTCTTCATCCTCTTTTAAGGTATAGAAAAGATTGGAAGAATATGAAAAATTTAATGTTGTATGAATTAATACTCATTTAATATTGAATAAAATCAAATTAAATAGAGTTTGAGATAAGATCAAATCCCTAAATTGGTTCTGCTTCAATCTCCTCTTCAGTAGTGAGTGCCTATTGAAGTTGGATCCCAATCGATGGAGGTAAGTAGTTAGGATCCTCCATATTTTCCTCAAATTCCACCACTGTTATGGCTTCCTCCTATCTAGATCGAGTGACATGAAATGGTATTGGATCTCATACTTTTTAGGTATTGGGGGGATCAAGTTGTACCTCATACTCATTCCAGAATTCATTTAAATCTTGTTGACCTCCCACAGTTATCTTAGCCAGAAATTCTTCCTCACCATGGATCCACTCTAGATTATCATGGTCCAATAGGATCTAGATCTTTAGATGGTTGGGTTATGGAAACTCCTCAATATAGACCTCAACCTATTTGATGATTTTATTAAAATTGGGAAGCTTCAATGGAACTTCATTCTTGTCCTTCAATCTTTGATAATCAACTTTGACTTCATCAAGAATATATGTCAACTCATGAAATTAAATTACAGTCTTATTCCAATTTATCATATGTTTGGTCGGGTCAGTGAGTTCATTGATATTTTGTAGGAGAGCCTCCTCAACATTTTGTATCACCTTTTTCTATTCTTGAACCTTTGAGTAGGTGTTATATATATTGAAAAAAAAAATATCTAAAAACACCATGGAAATATAATTTTTTAGGGTTTTTTAAGAAATGAAAACTATATAAAATGTGAATTTAGAAAAAGATAATAAAACACTGATTGGATCCCAAAAAATTATGCCAATTTTCATGTATGCCTATCATAGGGTGTGGTAAAAGAAGATTATTTTTCCTACAATGGCACATTGGCTGACCAGAGTCATATCACTTGAGGAGATTCTCAATTTGTTCGAACACTTAATATAAATAACCTAAACTATTTTATTTTTTTATTTTGATTTTATTTTATGAAAATACTGATAAATTGGGGGTTTTTAACTTTATAAAATATTTAAATGACATAAAAAATAAAAATTCTAAACTATTCTAACAAGAAAGGATAAATATAATGGAATAAAGAATAAAGAACATGGTTTTGGGTTTGGTTTTGGTTTTGGGTTCAATCATTATTATACTTTACATTTTTTTATTTTAGTTTGATAATATAAACATGAAATAACATGATGAATTTGTATTATTTTTATTTAGAGATTTTGAAGTAAAAAATTCCTTAAGCATTATCAATTCCATCATCTTCTATAATCAAGGTTTATAACACACCTTGGTTGAGGGTGTTCTATATTCTTGGACCAAGCTCTACCAATTTTTTTCATCCATTAATTGGATCAACTCCATCATTTGAAGAGCTAAAAAATAGAGAGATAAAAAACAAATTATACAAAATAATATGAATAGATTTAGTTGCATTTCATGGGGTATATTTTCCATGCCCAAGCATGCTACTCAGATCTACCAAAAAAATTAAATAAGCATTATAAAAAAATCAAGAATACCTTGACCTCCCTAGTGCCAAGTCTCAGGGTAGCCTCCCATTATTGAAAGTAAGAGACCACATGGTGAAATAAAGAAGAAGAGAATAAAAAATATATAGTAATAAAATAAAAATAAGAATGAAAATAAAAATAAAAAGAAGAATTGTGGATGAGATAAAGAATACAGAGAGAGAATAAACAAATAAAATAAATAGAAAAATATATAATATATAGAATGAATTTCAAGATTATATTAATAATAAAAGTAAAATTAAAAATAAAAAGAATAAAAATAATTGTGGAATGGTTGAACACTTAAAATAAAAACAAACTTGAATAAACTAATTTATTTAACAAAATAAAGTTCAAATTACAATTAAAATAATAATAAAACAAAAAAAAGAAAATTGTAGAATATTAAGAGGGAGTAGAAGCTTTGGTGGAAAACTCCCCCTTGGGTGCGCGGATACCTTTGGCAGTGCCAATGGTTGGTCTTTTATAGTTAGGTAGTGAGAGTACCTCGTCTTCCTCATGAGGATCTTCAAATCCTAAGATGAGTACACTAAATCCATTGGGATATCTCTTCATAGATACAACAAAAAGACCTAGGATTATTAAAGAAACACCCACGTCTCTCCAGTGTCAAAATGTTTTAGTGTGAAAGGAATCCAAATGGGGCACATCATGGACACCATGGCTTCCATAGTGCATGGAATAGATGGCATGCCAGATAACATAGAAATGGATCTGTATCAAGGGAGGCTCGAGACTAACTTCTTCAGCATGAAAATGGTGAGCGGATCTTGAGTCAAGCTTGAGGAGAAACAGTAATGGCACTCCCTGGTGAAATAGTGGAAATAAATGGAATAGAATAAATGTGGAGTGGTAGAGTGTAGTAGAACACAGTGGAGAGAGACGATGGACTCCTCCTTCATCCAGCCTTTAATGCATTCATATGAGGCTCTAAGTGTCTTCAATTTGATAAAACAAACCTTTAAAGGTACTCAATGGTGATTAGTGGTAGAGGAAGGGAAAGTTGATCTCGAGATGAGGTTGAGAAACATTTGTTGTGGAGTTCACATGGGTACCACATTATGATCATAAGAGGTGTCAATCTTTAGAAGTAGCTAGAATCTTGAGCTCGAGCTTTGGTGTCATAGAAATGGAGGTTCCCAATAGTTCCAATAGCAGTCTGATGAAAGTAGTGTGGTGGAGCCATGATGGAGTGTAGATAAGCGAGCATAGGGTGAACAATGCCTCAAGAATCATTGTCCCACATCAAAACGAAATATGTTGGAGGAGATGGTATATCAACTTGATCATGACTTCCGCTACTCATAATATCGCACAGAGGATGGGCTCCCGACTTCACTTGCATGCTCAAAAATTTGGTCGCACCTACACATGGCATACGCAAGCCCTTGGGCTCGCTATAATCCTTGTGGGGTTTATCACCTATGAGACAACTATACCTGGGGATTCATCACCTATGAACCCTTGATTCAAGTGGGGCCTCCCTGACTGGCTTGGATAAAGTCCCCTTTGGGGCTAGCTAAATGGCAGGCTAGTTTGGTTGAAGGGCTATCCCAAGCTCATCCAAATTTTTTATTAATCTCTTAAAAATAAAGCATATGAAAATGTTATAAAATATTTGAAACATAGTAACCAAAATTTTAAAAACACAATCAAGAACTCAAACTCAAAAATATTAATTCATTTGAGCTAAATTTAATTCCAAATTTAAAATTACCCACTTATGAATAAAATAGTTAATTATATAGGGAATTACTATTTAAAATCATTAAAAAACATTGAAATGTGATTTAAAATATGCACCCAAAATGAGTTGGTCAAATACTCCCACACATAAACTAGGATTTTCCTCAAGAATAAAATCTCAATAAGGAATTACATAGATCACCAATGTTACCATTATTCAAAATACAATGTAATGAATTCAAACAATTTTCAATCTAAAATCAAAATTTTAAATTCGACATAAAATATCAATTCAATTTCTCAATTTTCAAAGAAATAATCAATACTAGTATTTTACTTTATCTATTTGGAAAATGTTGAAACTTATTTTCTAATTAATTCAAGATCCGCAATTCATTATTATTCAACATTTGAAATCATGATTTTACCTCTATTTTGAAACTTTTCACTCATAACTCATGATAAAATTCAAGTATATTTATGATCATATCATGAGAACATTCTCTTAATTAATATATTTGTATATTAAATCTTTTCTATGATTTTTATAAGAAAAAATGTACATAAAATTGTGTGGTTTTTCATTAAAGGTTCAAATGACTCTAAAGATTAATATAGGTAGGAATTGATGTTTGAAAAATCAAGTCTCAAGGAGGAGTTTTATATCTTAAAGTATAAATCATGATGTGTAAAATCAAAAGTGACATGAAATTATCCCCTTAAAATTTTAACAAGTCCCACTTTACCCAAAACGCAAAGTAAATGTTATGATCTAAATATATCATAATGAATGATATGTAGACCCTCTTGAATATTTTTTATACTTTTTATATTTTTTTCTTTCATCGAAGAACCTTTTCAGTTTTTTTTTGTTTTTTGAATCTTATGCTTAGAATAAAAATCACTTACACAACCTAAACACATATGATAAAATAACATAGGTCTACTAATGGTGATTTTTGGTTTTCTAAAATTACAACTCATTTTTCTCATTTTTTGGTTCTTTTTGACATTTCAATTTCTTCAATAGGGCAAAAAAAATTATGAGTACAATGAATGAATAAAAAATATTTCTTAACCCAAAATGTAGCACCCCCACATTTATTCCTTACAATGTAAGCCATCCCTTTATTCATAAATCCCTTCACCCCCACACTTCAACTACAAAATATCATGAAAATACAAAGAGTAGGGTAGTAATGGTTAAAAATTTCGTGAAACATGGCTTATTCATAACAAGGTAATTCATGGTCTCTATGGGATAAATAAAAATTGATGTAAAGGCGGGAAAGAGGATAAGGGATTTTCAAAAGATTCATCTACCATTTTAAGTGTGTTTTTGTATAGTAATATATTTGAAAAGTTCAAATGCAATATCTGGTAGGTGACATGTTCCAATATCACTTAGGAAATATTCTCAATAATAAATATTTAGTACTTGGTCTAGAAATACTCTTGAGAATAAAAATATGAAACTAAAAAATCACTCAAGGAATGGAAAATAATAATAAATCAATTCATATAACTTTTAAAAATTTAAAGAATGAAATTTTTTTTGTAAATATTTTTTTACATAAATCAATTAATTATCTCATTGATTGAGTCTTCTTTTTAATATCCATGATTTATTTTAATTATCCAATTATCTATTTTAATAATTCAACATCATTAACATTGAAATATAAAACATGGAATCAAAGGATTCCTATTAAACTCATGTCTCTTAGATAATTCATGTAAAACATAAATTCAAATGTGGGCATGAAATTTCTATTTTAATGTTCAAAATAGGTTGTTTGCACAAAGAATGTATAGTGTTTAGAATATAATAATTAAAAGTGAACTCCCTTTCCCATGAATCTTAGACCTCTTGCTCTACTATTTGAGACTTCCTCATGCAATCAAAAACCTAAAAAAATAAATTACTCAATCAATAACAATAATCATTTCATTTTATACTCAAAAACGATAAGTGGTAGTGGGGCTGCATGCAAGACTACTTCCTAGAAATGAAATTTAAAATCCTAGAAAGAAAGTATAGAAAAGTCTCAATATAATCCCTTAGGTGGGAATATAATTTTTACTACTTCTAGAGGGAATTACCAACTGTTATCCAAAGTCTTATGGTGGATGGATCTTCTTAAACTTGTTCCACTACATGTGTATTTCCCTAGCTTCCACATCTTTCTTTTTGGTGAGGAATGATCCATTAATAGAGTACACTAGATCCCCCCCCCCTTAAAAATTAGGTATATCTTTCTAGGAGGTGATAGGATGAATTATAAATCATCCTCCTTATGGGTTTCTACTTGTGAAAAAACTTCTTTTTCTAGTTTTCGATCAATAGGGGTTGCATGAATTAAATGTTCAAAGGGAAAGTAAACAGGTATTTTTACTTGAATTAAATTTAAATTTAAATTTTTAATAATTAATTTATCCCTTTAAATATGATCATCCTTATTCTTTATTTCCTTAGGATCGGAAACTTAGACTTCTTTATGGGCCTCCTTAAATTCATGTTCAATAAAATCAGGAAGCTTCATCTGTTCCTCAATAGGTGCATGTTTTTTCTTCATCCTCTTCTAAGGTATAGAAAAGTTTATTTGAATCTAAAAATTAAAAGTAGTGGGAATTAATAATAAATTCAGATTGAATAAAATCAAATGAAATAGAGTTCCAGATAAGAGCCAATCCCTTAATTGGTTCAGTTTCAATCTCTACTCCAGTGGTGAGTGCCTATTGATGTTGGATCTCAATGGATGGATGTAGGTTATTGGGATCTTCCATATTTATTTCAAATTACATCACTATTGGGGCTTCATCATCCATGGATAGAGTGACATGAAATTTTATTTTCTATTCTACTTTATAGTGATCTGGGATATCAAGTTTTACCTCATACTCATTATAGAAGTCATTTAGATCTTGTTGATATCCTACAATTATCTTAGTAGGAAATTATTTCTCACCATGGATCTACTCTATCTTATCATGATCCTATTAGATCTGTCTCTTTATATGGTTGATTTGTGGATACTCCTCAAGCTAGGCCTCAACCTCTTTGATGAATTCATTAAAATTAGGTATTTCTAGTGTCACTTCTTCCTTGTCCTGTAGTCTTTGATAATCAACTTTGACTTTATCAATCATGTCTTCCAACTCAGGAAATGATATTTTTGTTTTATTGATATTTACCATATTCTTGGCTAGGTCAATGATTTCATTGATATTCTGTAAGATAGCTTCCTCAACATTTTGTAATGTAGGATCGAAATAATGATGTAGATGCTCAATATACAAGAAGGGGGTGAATTGTAAACTTTAAAAATTTCCTTAAATAAGGAAATATATAAGTTTAAAAAAGTTAAACTAAGAAAATTCACAACACCTCTAACACCAATTGAAAGATTGGGACAAAGTATGAAGTTACAAACTTCTAGTTCTATGTACATGCTTAAATCTGGAAAGTGATTCTCAAAAACCGGTTTCAGAAATATGGATCTGAAAATGAAACTTAACCAAAGTTTACAATATGAGATTCTACCTTAAAACATATAGAATCTAACTAAAACATATTATAAGTGTAAGGAAATATAATAAGATTATACTTTCCTTACAATACAAAATGCAGTGTAAAAACTTGTAACAAAAACAAGTAACTAGATATAAATCTTTTAACCCAAAGATAAGGGTATCCAACAACCTTGGATAAAGGTACCCTGATTTATACTTTCAAGAAATTCTATCTTACCCACACCTGGGTAAGCCCTCGATACAAAGATTAGAGTCTTTGTCTTGTTATCCCCGCAAGCCCTCAACTTCAAGGTAGTTAGAACCTCTGTCTTCCTCAGCAAGGAAGTCCTCAAACTTATAGGTAGTCGGCACCTCTATCTTCCTATCCCCGGAAGCCCTCAAATGTAATCACCAACATTCGGAGCCACGTGAAGCAATTTTAATGAGCAATTCAGTATGAACAAGGCATGAAAATCATCTCTCTCTAGAAATCACCTTGACGACATGTGTTCTCTAGAGTGATCAACTTGTGTATGAGCTCTTTCAAATGAGCTCCTATTTATAGGCTTGGTAGCAACGGTCGGCTCCCTCCTCCAACGGTCATACTTTCCTAAAATTTCGGAGGGACCTGTATGTGTGTCACTCAATCAACAGATAGTTAGAAATAGAATATATGACATCATTTTATAACAAAACATGTGTAACTGAAAGCATTGCATCATTTTAACAAACTTAACAAATCAGAGTGTAAGTAAAAAGTTCAGAGTCTAACCAAAAATCATATTTGGAGTCCATATTACAAGGATATTCGAATTCTGTTTATCAGAAGAATTCGGAGTCGAACTTCATAAAAGTTCATATCCATAATTCGTAACCAGAATTCACAACCAGAATTCATAATGAGAATTCATCATAGAATTCGTAATGGGAATTCATCACAGAATTCGTAATGAGAATTCATCACATAATTCATAATGAGAATTCATCACAGAATTCGTAATGGGAATTCATCACAGAATTCGTAATGAGAATTCATCACAGAATTCGTAATGCGAATTCATCACAGAATTCCTAATGAGAATTCATCATCAGAATTCATAATGAGAATTTTTCATCAGAATTTGTAGTGAGAATTCATCACAGAATTCATAATGATAATTCCTTATCAGAATTCGTAATGAGAATTCATCACAGAATTCGTAATGAGAATTCATCACAGAATTTTTAATTAGAATTCATCATAGAATTCGTAATGGGAATTCATCACATAATTCGTAATGAGAATTCGTCATCAGAATTCGTAATGAGAATTCATCACAGAATTCGTAATGAGAATTCATCACAGAATTTGGAATGATAATTCAGATCCTGAAACTGAATTCTTCATATCTAAGTATTATACGATTCTGAGAATATATATATGAATCCTATTTTTATACTTAATAAAAATATTTATATGAATAATGAAATCTAGATAGAGGTAAATTTCCTTAAGGAAGTAAATTTTCCTTATAGAATCAAAACAGGGGTTAAAACATATTTGCTTAAAGATAAGGTGTATGTGATTTTCAAAACAAGAAGGAATGGAAAATTCATAAGGAAAACCTTATTGTCTCAACATGTAACACCTTATTGTATTCTTCCACCTGTGAGCATCTGTTCCATGTATTAAAAAATGTTTATTTGAAATATCATGGAGAAATAATTTTTCTATGATTTTTTTTGAAGAAATAAAAACTATCTAAAATTTGAATTTATAAAAAGATAAGAAAACAATGATTGGATCCCAAAAAATGACAGTAGTTTTTAAGCACACCTGTCACTATGGAAAAAGAAAATTATTTTTCCTTGTGCAGCACAGTGGCTAATTAGGGCTATCTCACTTAGGGAGCTTCTCAGTCTGTTTACTCACTTAATTTAATTCACTTAAACTAATTTTTTTTGTTTTGATTTTATTTTATGAAAATGATGAAAATTTTAGTTTTGATTAATTTCTAAATTATTTAAATTATATGAAAATAGAAATTTTAAACTATACTAACATAAATGGATAAACATAATGAAATAAGGAAAAAAGAACTTAGCTTTCAGTTCGGTTTTGGCTTCAATAATTATTTTGATTTATTTGTCTGATTTTCATTTGATAATCCAAATATGAAATCACATGATAAATTACTATTCTTTTTATTCATAAATTGTGAAATATTGAATTCCTTAAGAACTCTCAATTCCACCTCCTCCTATAATAAAGGTTGATGAAACACCTAGGTTGAGGGCGTGGCATCATCCAGGACTTGGATCTATCAATGTAGTTTCATCCATTGATTGGCTCAACTCCATCATGTAAAGATCTAACCAATAGAGAGATGGAAAATAAATTAATCAATAGAATAGAAATATATTGAGTTTCATGTTATAGGGGATATTTTCCAAACCCATTAATTCTACTTAGATCTACCAAATACATTAAATAATCTTTAGGAAAAATTCAAGAACACCTTGACCTTCCCTAGGTCATGCCTTAAGTTAGTCTCCCATTATCAGAAGTAAGATATCACTTGGTGGAATAAGGAATAAGATAAGGAAAATAAACAGTGATAAAATAAAAAATGATAATGAGATTTAAAATAAAAAATAAGAATGGTGGATGAGATAAAGAAGAGAGAGAGGGAATAAAAATAAAATAATTGAAATATATATATATATTTATAATATATGTAAAAAATGTTAAAATTATAAGAAGAATAATGATAAATAAAAATAAAAATAAGAGGGAGAATAGAATAATGATAATTTTGAATGTGGGAACACATAAAATAAAAACAAAAAAGTATGAACTAATTTATTTAATAAAATAAAAAAAATTAAAATTAAAATTAAAAAAAATTAAATAAAAGAAAAGTGAAGAAGAATAAGGGGGAGTGGAAACTTTGGTGGACATCTCTCCCTTAGGTGCACTGATAACTTTGGTAGTAGAAATGGATGGACTTTTATAGGTAGGGAGAGAGATTCCCTCGACCTCCTCATAAGGATCTTAAAATCCATTTATGATTCCCCCATATCCACTAGTATCTCTCTTCAAAAATACACCTACAATACTCGAGGTGATTAAAGACACACCTTAGTTTATTGGGCATTTAAATTTTTCAGTGTGTAAGGAATCAATGTGGGGTACAATTTGGACACTATGGATGCTTTTGTGCATGGAATGGATAGCACACCTGATGACATGGAAATGTCTCAGCAGCATGGGTGTCCTGAGACTGAACTTCTTTAGCATGTTAGTAGTGATCGGAGCTCAAGTAGAGCTCAACCAATGGTGGAAATAGAATTCTCAGGTGAAACTGTTGTGGTTATTATCTGCGAATAAAGGTGGAATGATGGAGTGTAGTGCCATGTGGTGGCGAGTGATGAGGGCCTCATCCTTCATATGGCCTTTTATGTGGATTGATGAGCCTCTATGTTATTTAAGGTGATTGGATGAGGATTCAAAGGTGCTCCAGGGTGATTAGTGGTTGCGGTAGGGAATGTGGAGCTTAGGCCGAGGTTGAGCAGTGGTATCCATGAAGTTTGGATGGGAACCATGTGGTGGCCACAGGATGCGGAAAGAGTTAGAAGTGGTTAGAATCTCAAATCTGAGCTTTAGTATTGTGGAAATGGAGGTTCCCAGCAGTTATAGTGGCAAGTTGGTAAGATTAGTGTGGCGGATCTGTAGAGGAGTGCGGAAGAGAGAGCACAAGATGAACAGTATAGCAAGAATCATTGTCCCACATCAAAACTAAATATGAGAGAGGTGATGGTATATCAACTTGATCATGGATTCCTCTTCTCATAATCTCGCACTAGGGATGGTCTCTTGACTTCAGTTGCATGCAAAAAAACTGTAGTTCGCACATACATGCATCCCATGCGAGCCCTTGGGCACACTATATTCAATGTAGGGCTCACCAACCCCATGCCACCTATCTATGAGGATTCATCACTCGTTCACCCCTTACTCAAGTGATCCCTCATAGGCTAGCTTGGACTGCTACCCCTTGTGGGCTCGCTAAATGGAGGGATGGCTTGGTTGATGGTCTAGATCAAGCTCACCGTAATTTTTTATTAATCTCATGAAAAGAAAACATATGAAAAATCAAGAGATTTTTGAAACATAGTAACCAAAATTTAAAATCACAATCAATATTTCAAACTCAATAATATTAATTCGTTTAAAATAAATTTAAATAGTCATTTAAAATTACCAACTTTTGAATAAAACTGTGAATTACATTGTAATTACCATTGAAATCATTAAAAATATTTGAAAATTGATTAAAAATATGCCCCAAAAATGAGTCTATCATATATTTATATAATGATATAAATATTAAAATTATATACTCACATGGGTGTTCATTGATACAATCTCAACCCCCATATATGTTGTTCATTTCAATTAATCACCATCCTTTTAATTTTCTTTAATCCAAAATTATCTAATAAAAAGGTTTCCATTTATATAATTTAACATATAATAAATAAGTATAAAATAAATTATGGATGTAAAGTGGAATTAGAAACATTGATCATAATTTTGCAACAATAGTTGAGGTTTTAAACCTTTACAAATAATTGAAATGTTTTGATCATCATATCAAAGACTAGGATGATCTTCTATATAGACATGTTATAGGGAAATATCATCGGAATCATAATTGAACATATATTTTGATATTTGTCTAAAAATAACTACAAATCTAATCCTTATACATAAAATACTACAAAAAACATCAATGGTAATTCAGTAATTTCTTATATTTTGAAAATTCCTCTAGTAAGGTGATATTTCTTACATGATTTGAAAAAATTATGTGATTCTTTAAAATTTGTTATCTAAAAAAATAGCTTATAACACTTATCTATTTTTTCTCTAAGGTCCAAAGTGGCCTCCAAATTCATGTGTATGAAAAAAATATAAGGAATCAATTTACCTCTTCCTCATGTATACACCTTAAATTCACTTGATATCTATAAATATTGTAAAAATATGGATCCTCCCTAACATGGTATTTAGATTCAAATTTTATATCGAGAGTTTTATTCATAGTAAATAAATAATTTTCCTTTGATCTAAGAAAATAATTCACCATTTCAGCATACCAAGGTACTTTTGTGAGTTCATACAACTCCTCACTAAGGATAGAGTCATTAATTATTGTATATGCGGCTATTTGTACCTTATTTGTATGGGGAAATATGCTAATGTGATCTTCTACAAGGTTCTCAAATACACACTTTTCTTTGATATACTAGTTGAACACTTTTGGTAGAATCATCCATTTCATAAATTTAGGATTTAAATTAGGATTATTGATTAAGTATTTGATAGATGCGTGATTAGAAAAACAAATTACTTTACTTATTAAAAAATATGAATAAAATTTTTCCAATATAATAATAATAATCAATAAATATTTATAATATTTTTTACAGTTTATTTGGGTTGTTTATGTGGTTTTTTAAGAATAAGTTATCACGTATAATTCCCATTTATCTTCTAGGAAAACATTACACCCACTATTTTATTAGAGACATCAAACGGTACTTCAAATGGTTTATTTTAGGATAGTGGAATAATTATAAGATTTATGGTTATGTTTTATTTGATTATATCAAATTTTTTCTTATATAATTCATCAAATATAAATGTTGGGTCTTTCTTGAGTAAGTTTGTCAATGGTAAAGAAATTATGTTGAAGTATCTAATAAATATTCTATAAAATCCATTATGTCCTAAAATTGATCTAATATTCTTAATAGTATTTTGGTAAGGTTGTGAGGAACTAATGTTAACCATGTCCTTTTTTTACTTCAATTACCACCTTATAAATAATTTAGTCTTGAAAATTTCATTTCTCCTCTATAAAATGTAATTTTTTAAAGTTTCAAACTAATTTATTTACAATTATTTTCCATAAAAAACCTATATTTTTTCTACATAAATAAAAATATTTATTACAAACTATAAATTAATCATAAAATACCTTTAATAATATTGCTATAATCTCTAAAAATATGTTAACCACATCTAGTTCAATAGTACCTAGGGAATTTCATAGACCAAAATTCATACTTTGATATACAATCGTACTAAAGGGATAGGTGAATATAGTTTTTTACTGGTATTATAGTGTTATGGGGACCTAAAAATATCAATAAAATCCTGCAAAGAAGTAATAATATCCCTTCCCAAATTGTATCTCTAACATTTTATGTATGAAAATAAAAAATAATTGGAATTTTTGTGCCAGATGGTTTAATTATCTATATTCAATGTAGACGTTACAAATATTTTTAATACTTGCGAGTACTAGTTCATTTTTATCAATTTACACAATAGTGATTCTAGTTTTTTGATGTAATATCTGAATGGGGATCAAACACTAAGATTCTAAGATGAGGTATTTGATCTTATCTCCAAAAAATATTTCAATTTTCAAAAACAATCCATGAGGGTCTAGTGTATCATTCATTGGGTTTTCTTTATTTGTGTTGACTCATTCTCTAAGATAATACAAGGCATAAAATAGTGTTAATAATCCTTGTGACATCTTCTAATGACCAAACCATGGCCCTAAAATTTTGTTTTATAATTTTTAATAATGGATTCCTTGAATTAGGTTCTAATTTTTTTAAGATAATCCTAATAATTTTTTCATTTTCTTTAGGAAAATAATATTTTAAACTTAGTGGAAGTGGCTTAACATCCATTTTTTATGGGTGTTCTAGTGATGGTTTTAACTCATTACATTTAATTTTTTCAAACTATATATGAAAATTTGGTGTATCAATAATATATTTGGGTAAATCATCAAAACATTCCCCATATATCTTCAAATTTTTCACTGAATAATCCTGATTCCATATTTAATTCAATTTCAAAAACATAATTATCATAAAAATAGGTGTTTTAAGGCTTCTCCAAATTTAATTATCTCATCGAACATTACAATTTATTCCTCAGAATAATAAAGAATGTCATAATGAGATAGTGTGAAAATTGATTTTTCTTTTTTAGGATATTTCATTGATTCCAAAATAAAAAAAAACTAATAGTTTATTTATCAAAAAAATTGAGTACATTCCTTCATGAACATTTGTTATGGTTTTAGTAGTTTTTAGAAATTTCTTTCCTAAGATGATGGGGGAATGGAATTCACCTCTTTCTTCATGCATGCTTGAGATATAAAAATAAATAAGGAATAACAATCCCTTTACTCTTACCAATACATCTTTTAAAAATCCTACCGGGTACGTAGTGGTTTGGTTATATAGTTTCACAGAAACTCTGGTTGTCTTGAGTTATTCTATCTACAATTAAAAATAAAATAATTAATTTATAACATTAATTTATTCTCTTAAATCACACGATTAATTTTTAAAATTAATCATTCCTATGGTGTAGAAGATAGTGAAAGTACCTGGGTCTTGACATTTCAAAAGTAGTTGTGGTTTTATTAGAGAAGAAACATTTCTCCTAAGGCTTATCATATCATTTAAATTTTCCCTTACTAGTGCATATCTTATTGATAAACTCTACATACCTTGGGATTTTGTTTACTGTATCCAAGAAAGTTATGTTGACTTCCACTTTATTGAAATTTTCTACCATTTATTGTTGAAGAGATTCTTCACTAGTCCTCATGGGTGGGTTAATTCTTAAAGGGGATAGAGGTTGGGGTTGAGGTACCTATTTCATTTTGGATTTTCTAGTTACATTGTTTACTTGTTGTATCTCTATATATTCCTATATATTGTGATCCTTCACAACGAAAGGTTATTTCAATACGAGTTATCTACTTTAAGATTTATATTCCATGGTGATTCTTTACTACTTTTTACTTCATTTAAACTTATTAGATAAATAGAAATTACATTACCAATAGGATTAGGCATTGATTGGGTAGAGAGATTACAAGATTCTTTATTAACCAGACTATTTGATGTTTAAATTAATTATCCAAACTAACATTTTAGCTCATTTAACTCAAATATATGGGAGTTTAGGGTGGATTTTTGGTTTCTTTAAGACTTCAATATTTATCTTAGTTTATCCTTATAAAGTCCAAGGACTGGTTCGGTTCCACTAATGTGGGTGAATTAGTGGTGTAATCTTTTAAATTTGTCTTTTAATTTAACCACTTAAACTTGTTAAGTTTGTTGATCCACTCAAAGATAACTCATAGTCTCACCTCATATGTAGCATAAAATAAAGAGAGAACAATACATAATATTTACATAGTTAGTTTGAAATTATTACTACTTTACATGTTAATTATACCCACCAATATAGATTCTCCATTATCTCTGATGAAAATTCTACCTCACCAAATCCATTATTCCCTCTTGACTTCATGATTCCACTAGAAGAAACTACAACACTTCTTCAAATAGGCTCCACAATGAGAATGATCTTTAACCTTCTAGATGATAGTCTTCCTCCATGAGCCAATAGGATCAGGTTTTCTCATTTAAAATTATTCAAGGTCTTCAATATCTATATGTAATAGGCATGTAATCCTTGAAACTCTTCTCATATCTTGAATAGTCTGATTATTTCAATCTTCGAATTCTTGAGAATATAAGATACTTCTTCTTTAAAGGATCCCTGCTTCAAAATCTTTGTTTTTCTGATAAAATATGAATTAGTATTCTCAAGATTATCTTACACAATATATGAAAGATATCTCAAAATGTTCTACTCCCTTTATTCATCACCTGCATGCACACACCTATCCATAAGAAAAACAATATTGTGGATGTAATTTATCATTTATTCAATAAATTTAATGTGTTATATGTAACACATTTATTTTTCTCAACATAAATACCCATAAATGATTGGGTGTTTAATTTATTCTCATATTAATTTAAATTTCCCACTTTAATATGCCCATAAACTTTAGGTAAACCTCATTTGTTGAACCTGGCATCATGAATGCATTCATTTTGAAATAACCCATAGTCTCAGGTAAATTTTCATTCTTCATGTCGTATCATTATATTAAATACCTAAAATATATTGGTATTTATTTGTTAAAATAGTGAAATACCCATATCTCACCTAAACATTCATATCTTTTAAAATTCCCACACATCTTGAGCTTCCTTATTTTAATACCTCACATTTATAATGCTTGAAATATTTATACCAGCCAATTTATTCATGTGGAATCTTCATTTTTTTAATACATATAGCTTCGCATTTCATCACGTAGCCTAATTATTGATTGATTCCATAGCCCATATCTCATTAAATATTACATTCATAAAATTGTAACTGTATTTATGTGAATTTACCTCAAGATTACTCACAAATTTATCATGTTTTTTCATTCAACTTTATTAAAAATGAATTCACGTCTTAGGTTATTTTATTCATGCATGGTAGATGCAAGAATATCATACACAACATGTGATTTGGACAAAAATTGATCTTAGTAGGTTGACTGAACTAAAAATTATTGATCCAAACAAGGTGTGGTTGATCTATAGCCTTCATGTGGCTGCTTAGGGTGTTTTCATGAAGGTGACCTTTCTTGGTACAGTCAATCCAAAGTACACATATGTTGACTCAAATTTATGTATTATTCACAATGATATCCTTACCTTTACATAGCTCATTTAAATTATAGATAAACTTTACATTTACCCTATGATACCTTTATATATTCTTTTCAACACTTACACCAAAAACCTTACACAAGTACCCTTATGCAACATTATTACCCTTATATAGGTACCCTTTTGTAGCACATTACCCTTACATGGGTAATAACTTACCTTTATGTAGCCTCAATTTACCCTTACACATGTCACCTAGATACACTTACAAATGTAATAACCTACCTTTACATAGCCTCATTGTAACCTTACATAGAATTTTCCCTTACACAATCTTCTACCACACACAACCTCATGGATAACTTTAATCAAGTCTCCTAGACACATTTATAAGAGCTAAGGAAGAACACAGATACCCAGATGTGGCTGAGGATTTACCGTTATCTGAGTTTCTTGTACCTATACACAACCTTCAAAAATATTTTTGTACCCTTACATAGCTTAAATAGTTTGCTAATACCTTTACACATGTATCAAATTTAACTAAAATCATCTCAGGACTTTCATAACCAATCTTGAGGCCATTCATCTTACATAAAATGATCAAGAAGTTATCTCTACATACACCATGTCATGAACCATCCTGGATACCTAGGTACCCTGATACATGATCTAGCACTGACATAACCCGAAGGGCATTCCTGATCCCCCTAGGTTGGAGACTAGAACCTAGAATCATACAAGATAAATGTGGGAATGGTTTTTTTCCATATAAATAGTGGAAGAAACAAATATAAGTCAGTATGATCAAAATAAAACTCCACAAGGAGAACAATACCAGAATTCAAATTGGTGTATAAACCCAAAGTACAACCACAAAGTTATAGAACTGAACAATAACAACCCTAGTCCCAACGAACACAACACTCCAAGACCAAATATCAACAACCACCACCTTTACATGGTTCTTTTCCCATGTTTGGACATGGTAGAAGTAAATCTACAAGCACTCGAAGTCACGGGTAGTGTGTGAGTTAATAGATGAGTAGGGTCTCACCAAGGATTCCAAAATAAGATGCTGTATTAATTAACCAAATAAAGATTTTGAATTTAAATACACAGTCATGGAAGTAAAAAGGCATATTTAAAACAAACCATGATTTATATTTCATTTGATAGAGATATTTCAAAAAAAATTGATTAATATACATTTTATATAAAATAGTTTATATAAATTCACAAGTTACGTGAAAAAAAATTTATATTCAGTAGCAATATATCAAAATAATCACAAATGATAAACATGGTCATATTCCAAGAGGTGTGATAGTTCTAGGTTATGCAATACTCACACACTTATATGGTGATTACGGAAATGTGCACACACATCCCATGGACACTGGTGAGAGAGGACTAATCAACATCCTACTAAAGATAAAATCTTCCAATAAGTTTATGTTAGATTTTTAAAATGTCAATATTTTTCTAGGGAATTCCCATACTAGTGTGTTTTTCCCTAATAACTCACTAACTACCTAGGCTTCCATGTTCTCAAACAATAATCAATAATGATAAATTTATTTCAAAGAGGTTTAAAATAAAATTAACCCATTTCCCATTTCAATATACCCATTTACTTTTAAAAACCAAAATGGATTTTTAATCAATCCATGCCTTTTCAGGATAAAACCAATGGGTTCTTATCAAAACCATTTAATCCTTTTTTCTCAAATAAAAATTTGAAATCATTTTCACAAATCAATTTCAAAATTTATTTCAATAACATAATTTCACAATTTTCCATAAAATTCTACTAACACACCCCAAGTCATTATAATTTGTGGTTTTCCCCAATTTTATGACCAAGAAAATTCAAATCACAATTTTATGTGAATTGGTTTTTCTATAATTTAGTTGAAATAAATTTAATTTAAATCATGAGATTTAGGGTAAATTCGATTGTCCAATCTTAAATGGAACCACCTAACGAAATAAAGAGATCATGGGATCACGAAACGCAACACTTGTAATGTGAAACTCTAATAAATAACAACATTAAATTAGATACAATTATTAAACCAATATTAAAGATCTAAAACAATAGATATTGGATGCTCCAACAATATGGATATATAATAAACTAAAATGGGGAGAGAAAAAGAGAGTGGGAGATATAGAATTAGAGAATAAATCTTACAGGGAAGATATTTATTGGTGTTCACCATGATTTGATTCTCTTCATAAGGGGTTTGGAGGATCCAACCATGAAAACCCTCACTTCCTATGTTTTCATGGTTTTCACTAGCGGGGCACACTGTTGGGAAAAATCGTGTGCCAACTGTGCACAGCCCAAGCTTCCTCCAATATTTTCAAAATTTCACCTGAAGCACCCATAAATGAGACTCAAACAAAGAATGACCAAAATAGGAATTGAGGAGTACCTAAAAATAGTAACAGTATGTTACAACCTCCCCATAATAAAAAAATTGTCCCCAAAAATCCTATTAAGAATCTTCCAAGTCAAAAAGATGAAGCCAACGCTCTCTCTTCAGTGCATATCTCTCCCACGTATCATGAATATCATAATCGTGCATCGATAGTACTCGAACCAAAAGTATCATCCTATAATGAAGTACCTTGTCTTTAGAATCAACTATCCTGACTGGATGCTCAGGAATGGATAAATCAGGCTCAACATCAAGATCACTCCAACTCAGAACATGAGATGGATTAGAAAGATACTTTCTCAACTCCAATACATGGAACATGTTATGTATCAACATCAGTTATAGAGGCATTTCTATATAGTAATCCACTTTACCCACCTTATCAACAACCTCAATAGGTCCCACAAAATGTGGATTAAGATTACCTTGCCTCCCAAGCCATTTATGACATAAACATGGTGAAACTTTCAGGAATACCAGATCAACAGCTTAAAATTACAACAGTCTATAATGAAGGTCATAATAAGACTTATACCGGCTTTGTGTCGCCAACATTCTCTAAATAATCAACTAAATATTTATTTTCATCTCTTGAACCAATCTTGGTCCAACTAAGGATATTTTATGATCTCTAACCAATACAATGGAGATTTTAAAGGATGATAATACAAGGCCTTCAAAGGATCCATTCTAATCATGGATGGGTAACATTTAATATAATAAAACATAACTAGTTCCTAATGGTCATCCCAATCACCACTGAAATCGAGGATATAGGAACAAAGCACATCCTCAAGAATCTGTAAATCTATTTTTATCTCGCCATCTGATTGTTGACGGTACGTCATGCTCAAATAAACCTAAGATCCCAGTACCTCCTAAAGGCCTCTCTAAAATCAAGAATTAAACTGGGGATCTCTATTAGAAACTAAAGTACATGGAACTCCATGAAAATGAAAAATATTTTTCACATAGAGAATTCCCAACTCCTCATATTTGGATGAATAAAAAATCGGTATAAAGTGATCCAATTTGGTCATCCCATCAATCAAGAACCATGTCACATTATTGTTTCTCTAGTTAAATGGAAACCCAACCAAAAGGTCTATAGAGATCTCATCCCACTTCCAAGTCAGAACTAGAACTGGCTTATGAAAACCTGAAGGTCTCTGGTGCTCATCCTTGACCTGTTGGCATATATAAAAATGAGAGATAAATCAATTATACCTCATCTCATTCATGGCCACAAGATTAATTATTTAATGACAAAGAATATTTTCATGGTTCCTGGGTGAATTTCCCAGTGAGAATTACGGAAATCCCCCATAATAGATTTCCTTATAAGAAAAGAAAAAATGTACTAGTTCAAGAAAATTAGGATAACCTTTATGTAGAATAACCATTCATCAATGATCTCCCAACCACAAAGATAGTTTATAATTACATGGAACTCATCATCAAGTTTTTTATCCTAATGAACCATTTTGAGAAGAGAGGTGGTCAACTAAACAATGGCCAAGAAAACCTCATCCTCTAAATTTGGGACTCCAATATCCAACTGTGCAAAAATATCCATCAAATTTTCTCTCTTTTGATGATTCCTTCACGTACTCAGTTATAAGTATCCTCCTAAAATCATCTTTAATGACATTCTTTATCCTTGGGGTATAGGTTATTTCAAATTTAAAATATTTTTGGTACTCCACTCAATACCTCTTATGGAGATTCAAATCTTTTTGAGAGAATATATAACTCAAGATTTTATGTTCAAAATACACGGTAAAACTATCTATAAAAATGTAGTGCCACGAAATATTAAGTTCATGCATCATAGATACGAGTTCAAGGTCATGGTTTAGATAATTCTTCTCATGTGGCATAAACTTTTGAAAGCTATAGAAACAACATGATCATACTTCATAATAACACAACCCAAACCTGAACTTGATGCCTCACAGAAGACCACATAGCCATGATCGGCCTCTGGAAGATTCAACACCACCACAGTAGTCAAAATATGTTTCATCTATAAAAAATAACTTTGACCATTCTCATCCCAAGAAAATTTTACTTCCTTCTATGTTAGAGTAGTAATCAGAGATGCTAACTTCAATAAGTCCTTTACAAATCAATGATAATATCCAGCTAAATCCAGGAAGCTCTGAATCTTGAAACCTTTATGTTATTGTTACCAGGTCATAAATAATTTCACCTTATCAGGGTCAACTGATATAATATGTTTTGACATCATGTATCCCACTAAATTCACTTCTAGGATTCAAAAAACACAATTCAATAGCTTGGCATAAAATCGGTGATTTCTCAACAATTCTAGAACTGCTCTGAGATAACGCACATGATCCTCCTATGACTTAGAGTAAACAAGGATTTAATCCATGAATACTACCATGAAATTATCATGATACTCATGGAAAATATTGTTCATCAAATCCATAAATATTATTGGAGCATTGGTTAAACCAAATGGTATGAAAAGGTACTCGTAATAGTCATACCTACTCCAAAAGGTAGTTTTCTGATTCTCATGTTATTTCATTCTCAACTGGTTACAACCATATTGAAGATCAATATTTAATAACCACGTCTCCACTTTTAACTATTCAAATAGGTAATCAATATGTGGAAGTGCATACTTGTTCTTTATCGTAACTTGATTTAGTTTTTGGTAATCAATGCAAAGGCAAAGTGACCCATCATCTTTCTTATAAAAGAGAATTGGTGCCACCCAAGGTGACACAATTGGGAGGATGAATCCTTTATCTAAAATATCATCCAACTACATATTAAACTCTTTCATTAAATCTATTACTATGAAAAAAGAAGGAATATAAACTAGCTGAGTACCAACTACTAAATATATAGAAAACTCTACCTCCATTACTAGTAGAAAACTATATAATTCAGAAGGAAAAAATGTCGAAAAACTCGATGAAAATTTGAGGGAGATCACCACTAAAATATTCTCTCTCCAGATAAAAAGTGAACATAGATATTACTTTCCCCAACTCTGGATAAAAATTTATAGATCAACTCAAACTCAGGTCCCACTCTCCCTAAAAGATATGGAAGACCCCATTAGGTGTAGTAAAGGATACCCACCAAAGAGAGGAATCAATTAAAACTTTATGATAAATAATCCAATCCATCCCAAAAATGACATAAAGAGGTTTCATGTTCAGAAATAAAAAATCCCATGAAAATAAATCTCAATTATAGAGAAGACACAAACATAAAAATGAATACCCTACTCTCTCTTTGTTCCAAGAGGTGTATTAATATCTGTCACATAAGATAAAATCTTTGTAGGGAGATTTAGTATATTAACAACCTGAGTTGATATGAATGAATTTGATTCACTAGTATCAAAAAAATAGGTCATTAAAGATGAATCAATAGTGAGGGTCCCTCTCATGGTCATTGGACCTGTATCTTCTTCCTTAGGAGACTCTTCCACTATGTGAAGAAGCTTCATTTTGGATGCATGTGGTTGGAACCCCATAGTTCTTAAAGCATATGATTTCACCACATAGATGATCCCTTTCCACTATATGGATTAGAATAGACATGATAGAACTTATTCAAATGAATTTAACATCTACAGCAACTGCATACCTTGGGTTCTTCAATGAAAACCTGTTTTGAGTGCCATGTCTTTCCACACTAGTAGCAAATCAAAGGGCATATATCCAGAACTGTATGAGGTATAGAATAACCCCACTATAAATAACCACCAAGATAATCATCCCAATTTATATTTCCCTTAAATTAACTCATAGAAGTTTCACTAGGAGATAAAGGAACTCCCAACAACCTTGACTTGTCATCCAGGTCAATTTCAAGCATCGATGCTATATCCAGCACATCAGTATGAGAAGGAAGCTTTAGAAAGAAAACCTAGGAATGAATATCATATCAAAGTCCCATAATGAACCATTGAGTCTTTATCTTATCATTTGATAATATCTCAAGTGAAAACTATACAAGATTAATAAAATGATTTTTATATTCAATCACGGTCCTGTCAACGTGCTTGAGTTTGAAAAACTCTATAGCCTTGGCCAACACCATCAACTCTGGATATAACTAGTCAGTAAAAATAGATTTAAATTATTTCCACTCAAATACCTTGTGCTTCTTTACCATTACCATTATTTCCCACCTTATCCTTCTAGGTCATTCTAGCTTGAAGGTGGGACATTTCAACTTCACTTCTTTAGGAGTTTCCAAGAACTCAAACAAAATATTGATGCTCAACAACCAATCCTCATCCATTTTAGGATTATTTGATCCCTAGAACGATAGTGGATTCTAGATAAGGAACTAATAATCATGATTCATTAAAAAATACCTTTGAGTTTCCATGGCTAGAGCCTAAACCAGAATGGGTGTTGGTGCTGGTCACAAAGATTGGATAGCACACACAATAACATTAACCAGATTTGGGTCTACATGAGGATTTTCTTATTGTGGTTCATAAGTATCTTCCTCCATGATCTGATTCACAATTCTTCCTAGAGGTATGATGTTACAAAACATCATCAAACAATATTAAAGATATCATATTAACACTAAAATAGAGCATCAAGTGAAATTAATTCAATCATATGGATAAACAAGATTTGTATTTCAACCTAAGAAAATTTGGGATAAGAATAGAACTAATCATAAATATGAAACTCCAAAACCACCCATGTTGACTTAAGCCTCATTGTGGTAAGATATGTCTAGGAACTCAATCTCAACTACCTTCTCGGTCTTGATAAGATTACTCAACCACATACCCACATAAGGGTAGGATTATTAATCTACAACTATGATACCACTTTTTCACAAACCAGCCCGGATACCTTGGTACCCTAATACCCAAGTTGGTACTGATATGTCCCGAAGGGCATTCTTGATCCCCACTAGTTGGTGACTAGAACCTGGAATCATATAAGATAAAGGTGGGAACATTTTTTTCCCCATAAACAGTTGTAGAAACAAATATGATTCAGTATGCTCAAAATAAAATTCCACATATGGAACAGTACCATAAGTCAAACAAGTATATAAAACCAAAGTTAAACCACAAAGTATCATAACTAAAAAATAACTACCCAAGTCCCAACAGTCATAGAAATCCAATCCCAAAGATCAAAAACTGCCACTTCCAAGTAGTGATTTTCCCTGGAATAAACCTAGAATGAGGAAACCTACAAACACCTGAAGTCATAAGTATGGTGAGAGCTAAAATCTCAGTAGGGTCTCACTAAAGATTCTAAAATAAGATTCCATATTAATAAACTAAATAAAGATTTAAATTTTAAATAAATAGGCATGGTATTACAAAATCATATTTAAAACAAATCATGATTTACATTTCTATTGATGTAGATATTTCAAACAATGTCTTCATAAACATTTTATATAAAATAGTTTATATAAATTCAAAAGGTATGAGTATAACGATTTATAAAAAAACATATATATATAAAATTAATCACAGATGATCAAAATGGTCATATTCCAAGAGGTATGATAGTTCTAGGCTATGGGATCCTCACACACTTATATAGTGATAATAGAAATGTGAAAACACATCCTTTAGACACTATTCATAGAGGGCTAATCAACAACCCACTAAGGATAATATCTCCCACTAAGTTTATGTTAAAGTTGTAAAACATAAATCCATTTCTAGGTAATTCCCATCCAATAGGTTTTTCACTAATAACTCACCAACTACCTAGGCTTTCATGTGGTCAAATAATAATCAATAATGGGAAATTTATCTCAAAAATGTTTAAAATTCAATTAACCCATTTCCCATTTCAATATGTCAATTTCCATTTAAAACCCAAAAAGGTTTGTTAATCAATTCATAACTTTTTTAGGATAAAACCAATGGGTTCTTATCAAAACCATTTAATCTATTTATCTCAAATGAAAATTTCAAATCAATTTCACAATTTAATTTCATAACATAATTTCACAATTTTCCATCAAATTCCACAGACACCCCTCAATTCATTGGAATTTGGGGTTTTCTCTAATTTCATGAACAAGAATCTTCTGATCCCAATTCAATGAAAATTGTTTTTTTTATATTCCATTTGAAATAAATTAAATTTAAATCAAAAAAAATGGGTTAAAATCAATTGGAAAATCTTAAATTAAACCACCTACCGAAACAAAGTGATCATGATATCATGAAACACAATGCCCACAATGGGAAAATCCAATGAAGAATATTGGAAAAGGAGATATGAGAATCAAACCTAGATTATAGATCTAAAACAATGTAGATTAGATCCTACAACAACACAAAGATCTAATAAACCCTAAGGAGGAGAGAATAAGAGAGTGGGAGATAGAGAATGAGAGAAGAACTCTTACATGGAAGAAAATAAATGACGTTCTCCATACTTTGATTCAGTTAGAAAGGGGTTTATAGGAGCCAAACTAGGTCCTTGAGAGATCTATCAACCTTGAAAAATGAGATATCCTGAGTTAAGGTTGAGAGGGGGTCCAAAATAGGGTTCAGGTAATTCTAAAAAAATCATAATAATAAAATTCCGTAAACATGGTTAGCTAGTAAAGGCCTCACAGTTTGTCCAACTAGAAACCCAAATTGTCTACCCCTCTAAAGAGGTGTACAGTTTCTACTAGGTGGGCACACATTTCTTCAAACCATGCACCAACCATGAAAACCCTCACTTCTTGGGCTTGCACGGTTTAAACTATTAGTTCACATAGTTTGGGAAAATCATGCGCCAACCGTGAATAGCCCAAGAGCCCTCCAAAATTTTCAAAATTTCACCCAAATCCCCCCTAAACAACACTAAACCAAATAATAATTAAAATATGGGTTGAGGAGTACCTAATAATAGTGACAAGATGACACATACCAACACTTTTATTTAGTTTCCTTGGAATATCAGTACAAAAATCATCCCATATGCAAGGATAATTGCTCAATCATTACATCCAATGCCATTAAACAAATCTATAACAATTATCCATGCATCAATACCTCATCTACACTCACTACGCACGTATTGAATCATTAAAAAATTAAATAATTACTTGGGCTCAACAATATCTCCCTTAGTATTTTTTTTATCAATATCAACCCACATCCTAAAAGTCAATATGTGGTAAAAACTTGTTTTTTACCCTATTTGACAATTAAATGAAAAGGATAAAAGTGGGTCTTATTATCTCATCATCAAAAACATTTTTTCCTCCCTTGTATGATTATTTCTTAAATATTTATGAGAGAGGGGTGATATAACAAGGTTCTCTTAGAAAATAGCCTTTATTTAATCAAATATAAGTCTTTGTGGTCTCATATAGTGTATAAAATAGGATAGATGTAACCAATATTTTATATGTTTTCTATAATCTACCATCCATGTGATTTTATGCTCAAAAATACTCAATTATCAAGATAGTGGCTATTAAGATAAGAAATAAAAAATCTTACACACACAAATTTCTTATATAATCTCCCCTTAATGGATGTACTCATCTTATTCATCATGGTGAATTTCCAACTAGGAATATCTATAAGGAAACTCACTATCATTTATATTTATAAATGACAGCCTCAACTTTCTCCTTCAATTCCGTATATGTTAGCTCAAAACATATAAAATAATAGGGAATAAGGAGAAACCTTTTGATTTCACAAAAGTAACTTTGAAGTTGAGAGATTCATCTCAACCTAGGACACTATTTCTTTCCTATATATTCCTTTTATTTGTGTGGAATATCATTTTACATTATAGTTATTTGAGAATATGAAATTGTAAGTTCTTTATCTTTATTTAAGAATAGCTCCCACTATTTAGGTAGAATCTCCATATAGTTTTGTGTAGCATGTCTAGATTTACCACACCATTCACACAGGTCACCATATTTATTCATGTTCCACATATTGGAATCTTTTATTTTTAATTTAACTTATTGTAATTTTTTGAATCATAACTTTTCTTTTTTTTACTCGTTAAGGCATACTCATGTTTATTTTATTTTTTCTTTTAATTTTGGTTAGCAGGTTTACATATCTATTTATCTTTTCTTTACATTTATTTTGGATTTATATGATTTTCATAAATTGGTTTTTATGAAAATAATATAGTTCTTTATTCCTATACATCCAATGAAACTAACAATATCATATGAATCTTCTTATCTTCTTTTCTAGTATAGTATGTTCTAATTTTATAGGTTGTGAACCTTAATATTTTTTAGTGGAACCACCACTCTTTATGACACTTCTTATGGAATAGATAGTTATATATCTTTTCTCATCCACAATTATGTGGTAGTTTAAATATTATTTTTCACCATCCATACTTTCCAATAATTTTGTTTAAAACTTGTATATTAATTAAAACAATATTAGTACAAAAAAAAATTCTAGTTTATGGGGTACCTTATTCTTTGAGGATGTTTCCATTTGGTTAGAGGTTGATCTCTTGGATCTCTTTCCACAAAATTAATTCATCTTGGATTCATGTCTCTCAATGTAAAATTGTGGGGAAATATATATTTTTCTTGAAACATGGGAAGTTCCTACTAGTGGTGATTCATGATTCTCCAATATCACCTACAACTCAAAACACTTCATATTGATGGGGTTATTTTCATCCTCAAAATATATCATCTTGTCTTCCTAATCATATTTCATCTTCTATTTTTGATATTTATGAATTTTTCTTGATTCATATAAGGAATTTTCAATATCCATTACCCTTTTTTCTTTAAACTCTAATAGATCCTCTTTAACATCCATAGAAACTTAATGAAAACTTTCATGTTCTTGAAAATATTTTAAAACAAATATCAGAAAAAACTTTCTCATAGGAATACCTTTGTAATTATTCTTTAGTATTAATAATAGACTGATCCATTGCTTCTACTAGGTCTATGAGAGTGATTCACTTTATAAAATTCTTACTTAGTGTATCCTCCATTTCTTCAACTTCTTCTTATATATACACTATAAAAAATAAGTCCCTTGATTATACCAATAATACACTTAACCACTTATTTGGGAAACTTCTTCATATGTTCATTGAATTTATAATAAATATCATTTGGTGGTATATTATTATCATATATTTAATAAGCTTCATTATAAGAATCAGAATCAAAATAATAATTAATACTTCCACAAATATTATTACCTTTAGTTAGTGGTGTTTCTCTATTTAATTTTAGATTCTTATTCAACTTCCTTACCTCTATATTCTTCTTTATTTTATAATTCTTGGTAGAAATATACATTTTTATATCATTAAGTGTATATTACTTTTTCTTTATCCTAGTTAACTCAAAAAACATCCTGAAATATTCAACTCATTAAAGATATTAAAAAAATCTAGGAAAAAAATTGGTTCTTTGGAGGGAACCTGCATGTGAAACCTATTGTATATTCTAAGGACTGGTTATGTTCCACTAAGAGGGGGTTAAAAAATTTCTTCTAATTCAACATAAAAAACTTTTTAAGGTTCTCATTCCATTTAAAGAAAACACATAGCCTCACATAATATGCAGTATAAAATAATGAGAGAATAACACACAAGATTTAAAAGGTTTGGATGAAAGTTATACACCTTTCCATGTTGAATATAACCCCAATAGGGATTATCCCCTATCTCTGATGAAACTTCTACAAAAAATAATACTCTATTCCCTAATAGCTTCTAGAGTCCACTAGAAAAACCTAAAACACTTATTCATGGATGATCAATAACTAGAAATATATTCAACCTTATGGATGAAAATATTCCTCCATGAAATTATAGTATTAGGTTTTCTCATGTAAAATTCTCCATGGTATTCAATAGATATATGAAATAGTTCTTCTATACTTTAAACTCTTCTTAGATCTTGAATGATCTGATTCTATCAGTCTTCAAATACTTAGGCAGACAAGTTGAGTCTTTTTCAAAGACTCCTAGATTTGAACTCATACTTTCTTGGATAAAAAGTTATTTTGGGCTTCTCAAAATTATTTGGAACAATAGATGAAATATCTCATAGAATTTTATACTCAATTTCTTCATCTCCTACATTCACCCATTTATCTATAATAAAAAAATATTTTTCATATAATTTTTAATTTATTCCACGATTTGAATGTGTTATGTATAAAACATTTACTTTTCTCAATTTAAATACCCATTAATGATCTATTATTTAAATTTATTGTCAAAACTCATTTAAATTTCCCATTTAAATATACCCATAAACCTCTGATAATCCTAATTTTTTAAACCATGAAGTATTCATTCATTCCTTTTGAAATACCTGAAAGTCTCAGGTAAATATCCATTATTCAAATTATATCATTATATTAAATACTTGAAGGAGTTGGGTATTTATTTTTTTCAATAGTGAAATTCCCATTAATCACATATGCATTCATTTTGTTTAAAAGTCCTTAATATCTCAAGATTCTCTATTTCAATACCTTACATTAATAATGCTCAAAATATTTGGGCCAAACTATTTCTTCATGTGGTATCTTAATTCTTGAATACTTGTGGATTTATATTTCATTAAATATCCTCATTATTGAATGATTACATTGAACTTCTATTATTCTATCTTATATGCATGTATGTGTGACTATATTCACTTTCATTTCTCTCAAGATTATTCATGCATTTATCATGTTTCTGTTTTGTTCATCTTTTTTAAAGGTGAAGTTGTGGCTTGGGTTCTTCTATCCATTCATGGAACATGCATGCATATCAAATTCATAATGTGATTTGGACTTTACTTGATTTCAATAGGTTTATTGAACTAATAATAGTTGATCCAAATAAGGTGTGGTCAATCCATAGCCTTCATGCGGTCACTTTAGGTGTTTTCATTCAAGTGATTATTATGGTCATGGTTGATCCAAATTTCCCTTATGTGGATTCACCTTTAAGTAGCCTTTACAAAGCTCTCCTTACCTTTATAGAGGTCCTATAAATCACATATGACCATTACATAGAACCTGTGGTACCTTTACATAGCCTTTACTAATATTATATTGGTACCTTTATGTGTCTTCATTACCCTTGTGTAGGTACCCTTAATAGCATCATTACCCTTATACAGATACCCATACACAACATAGTACCCTTTCAAAAGTAATGAATTGCCTTTATATAGCCTCAAAGTACTCTTATGATGATCTCCTAGATAACCTTATAAAGGTAATGACTTACCTTTATGTAGTTTCAATGAACCCTTATGCAGCATGTACCCTTACACAACTAGCTACCCACACACAGCCTTCTGTCTACCTTTAAATATGTCACCAAAATACCTTTATGTGTCTGGAGGAAGCTATAAGCTACACTTACATGGATGAGGATTAACCCTTATGTGAGAAAATTTCACCTATACATAGCATTAAAAACTCTATATGTATCCTTATATGGCTGAATTAGTTTTCTACGAACTTTATACAGGTGTCCAATTTAACTCAAAATAATCTCAGGCCTTGCATAATCAATCCTGAAGCCTTTTATCTTCCATATAATGATGTATACTTTGTCTCTAAATCTATCAACACATGTCTTTAGTTTCCTTTGAAGATCAGTATAACAATAATTATATATATAAGAATAATTTTTCAATCCTAACTGTAACACCCCCAGTATTTTAGGGTATGCCTTTTTTTAAATAAAATTAATCTCTTTGATAGCTTGTGTTGCACGCAAAAATGAGTTCAAACGAACCCTGATCTATTATTATGAGATTTTTATAACCTAGATGTTAAACTTTTGGGTATAAATGTTACTAACAAAAATTTTCAAAATATATGGTTTATATATTTATAGAATAAATTAAATGGTAATCAATTGATTATAATTATAATTTAAAAAAAATAAAGAATTATTTTTTTGAAAAACTATTTCTGTGCATGTAGTATATTTATATCATAATAAATAGAATTATTTAATATTGATGAATGATTTTAATAAAATTAAATGCTATATATTCAAAAAAAATTAATATTCATATAATATTTTTATTATGAATGGGATAAGAATAAATTCAGTTTTATTCTTAAAAACTATATTTTATTAAAAATGGTTGTTGTAGTATTTTGCGAACTTATTTTAAAAATAATTTCTATCAATTATCAATATTTAATTTGATAAAATTAATTACATATTAAGAAAAATGAGTCTCAAATTTGGTAATTGGGTCCCTTTTATTTTTTGGTCAAAATGAATAGTAACCATGGTAAAATTTATCACCTCAGTAAAGAGTAAATTGGGCTGAAACTAAGTGATAAGGCCATAATTATTCATCTTAATTCTTATTTGATGAATATGATTAGACCCTTATCACCTTAGGATATAATTTTAGTTTTTTAATATACAAGTTTACCTAAAAATAACAAATATTTTATTTAAATCAATGATAGTTACAAAATGTTTCTCTCTTTGTTTTTAATATATTTTATGTCTCCAGATAGGGGAAAAAATGAGATATAAATGAAACTAAATGTCTATTTTGATATTAATGAAATTATTTTCATTATATAAATTTATTTTTAATTTTTATAAATTATATTCTTACCTTAGATTCTTATGCAACACTAATACAATATTTATTTAATTAACCAAAAAAATATAATAAGTGATTTTAAAAATATTAATTTTTGTACAATTTGAATGATGTAGTTTTTGAAATTAATTTTATAGATATATATGACATATTAGAGATTTTTGAAACATTATATTCAAATCCCCCCTTTGTATTGATGTATTTTAAGTCGAATTATTTGAATAGTGTCAAAATTAACATTAATTGTAATTTATTAAAATAATATATTATTAAATTATTTAAAATTCCTAAAAAAATTATATTATTCAATTTTAAGAGAATATATTCGATAAAATCATGCATATTCCATTTATGAGTCATTTTCCCATTTATAGTAATTTTATTAACCCTTTATGATTAAAATAGTGGTTACCGTTGTTAAGGTCAAAAATAATTAACCAAGGGGTTTATCAAAATGATATGGTTTAAAATGACACCAAAACATGTATAAATTATATTGTATTATGTTATTAAAAACCTATACTACCTTATATTTCAATCATATCATTTATTATCAGAATGACTTTTTTATAATTTAATATTTTGAGAAATTACAAAAGTGCCACTCACCTAAATTATAAAAGGGTGCCTTTTCCCTCACTTATTCACACCAAATTGAGCCATATATATCAACCGATTACTATCCATTTATTTTATAAACATACTTATTCAAGTTTTATAGGTTCTATTCTCCCTAAAATACATACCATAAATCTCTTAACAAATAATCTAAATAAAGTCACTTGAAGAATAGGTAATTGTCTTACCTGGCCACTTTCAATTTATTCCTTATACTACCTCTTCTAAATCTCTAGAATTTATCATAAAATAATAAATTTAGTATTTAATATATAGTTAAATGTTATTATTATTATGAAACCACAATTACCCATCCTATTTCCAATTAAATGGGAAGTGAAAGTATCGCTCGTGTGTACGTATGACTTACCGTCACCATATAGCGATACAATTCATTTTTCATTACCATATTTTATGGATAAGAATTATGATAGGTTTAATTTTTATATTATATTAAAAAATAATTATAATTATTAAATAATAATTTCATATCTACCTTCTTACCTTCCAAACCATTGGTAAATGATAACATCACTTGTGTGTATGTGCGGAATACCACCTCTGCGAAGTGGTGTGCTTCATTTTTCATTTCTATTTTACTTGGATAGTAACAAGGATTGATTTGATTAATATATATTATTTATATGATATAATAATTATTCTATAATTTATAATTATTATATAAATTTATTTCATTTTATCCATAGAATAATGAAAAATGTGTTCATGCGTACATACGATATATCATCTTCATAAACGATGCAATACATTTTTCATTCTCTTCCTTTAATGGATAACTTTATATATTTATATAATTAATATATATTATATGTATATAATTATTAAAAAAAATTAGATGATTTAAATTTTATAAAAGTATAAATATTTAAACAACCGAGCCAAAACATACATGAAAAACAAAGTAACTATTACCCAAAATATGGATTTAAAAATAAATAATTGTTAAGAAACATGTGATAAAAGATTATAAGTATGTCATAAATTGTATGATATATAAAATTATTTTTATGGAATATATTTATAATAAATATATATTTATTATATATTAGTTTTGAACATGTATGAAGTAATTTGAATCTGGGGTAAGGGTTTATTTCATAATCACATCGTTATTCAAGATTGTTTTTATATAATTCTACACTGGGAAATATTTCTCTTCCATTTCCATGTAATCTAAAAATATTTTCAAAATTTTATTAAATATTATTCTTTAATTTTTTAAATTCATTTTTACCCATGTTTTAATTATTAAAAATATCTTTAAAGGAATCTTCTTTACATTTTCTGAATAAGGTACTTTTCAACCTTTCTGAAAAAAAATATGAAAGGAATTCTTTTTTAACTTATACGGCATGAACAGATTTTCCCATAATCATGACTAATCTATTATTTTAAGAATAATTTATAATTTTACAAGGTTATTTTAAAATAAAATTTTTTCTTTAATATGTGAACAATTTTAAAAAAATAGTTGATTTGAAAGTGAAAATGGTATTTTCATCAAAAGTCTTTCAATGATATTTTTAAAGTATTTTTATCTATGTAAAAATATTTTGTTATATTTTATTATTTAATAAGGTTATTCTATTATGGTACCATCTACCATATTTTAATAGGATGTTTTATTATTATTTTGTTTGCATATGTTCTATTTTAATACCATTCTCCATATTACTTTAGATAGGTTATGATTATGTTTATTGATTAGGATAGTTATTAACATTTTTTATATTAGTTTCAATATGACTATTTATGTTAATTTTGATTCATCCATATCATATTAGTAATGTATTCTACTAATTATGTTATGGGAAGTACCCTCTATATCCCCCCAATACATCGGTAGGTCTTATGATACAAACTAGTTTGGTTATTGGATAAGGCCTTATCCATTTATATAAGATCCCTTAGCACGAGGCCTCAATGGTATGTTTATAATGTACATAATTATGAATTTTCCTCATTATAATATTATTTATTGATGTCCATGTGATTATTTGATTATTTATGATATTAATGGATAGTTTTTAGCTCATGTGATTATTTATATGGAATTGTTAGATTTCTATTTATTTTCTGCCATATTATTCGTTCCTTATATAGTTTTCGTTGTACACATACCCTTATTGAGCATCTGAGTTCACCCTTTTTATTATGTTTATTTTTCCCTAGAATTCCAAGAAGTATATTATGATTTATTTGGAAGGATAATTTAGTAGAATAATGGTGTTCATAAGGGAACTACTTTGTTGTATTTTATGTCCTCAATTGTATTGTAAGATTCAAGTATGTATATAGTTTTCCAAGACTAATAAACTATTTAGTCATTTGGGATGTGATTATTATTATCTAATTATAATTTAATAAGGTAACCATTGGATCTAGGATACTAGGTTCATGTTATTTATAGTTGGTATCAGAGGAAGTTTAGTGTAAACCTTGGGAACTAGATTTGGGAAATGTAATCCTATAATGGACATTGAGAATATTCCAAAAGAAACTGAGATTATGATTTTGTGATTAGTTATATATAAATTTTCAGTTTATTTTAAGTGTATCATTAGTTTATTAATTATAAATTATGATTAATAATCTAATATAGTGTATTTAATTTCTTATAAATGGTTCCTAGTTGGAGGAATGGATATTGTATCAATGCATGTGATTCATATAGGTATTTCCCTCCTAGGAAAGATAATATTGTTGGAGATAGATCAACAGCTGGAGATAAAAAACTTATAACTATATTGGGATATATGACTCAGGTTATGATTAATAGACTTTCCCATGTGGATCATACTTTTAATCCATAATGTGTTGTAAGAATTGTAGACCACTTCATGCACCAGAAACCTCTATAATTCAATGGGACTAAAAATCTATTTCAAGTTGAGTGGTTGATAAGTTATTTAAAGAATATATTATTAATTTGATAAGTAATGAAATGAAGAAGGTTTTAATAGAATTTTATCATCTCTCATGATATGAATATAAATATTGTCTATTGATTCAAAACACTAAAGAGGAGGATGAAATAGAAAACATATAATTTAAGGATTTTATGGATCTTTTCTTGGAAAAATAACTTCCTTGCAAACATCGATCAGAGATGGAGAGACAATTCATGAGTCTAATATCAGAGGATGACAATTTTTCTAAGTATTATGCCATATTTATAAGGTTATAAAGGCATGTAGAAGGCTATATATCCAATTCAAAGAGCAATATTGATTGTTTATTTGATGCGATTAAGATAATTTTTTGAAGGGAACTAGTCTCCCAAAAATTCTCATCATATGAGGATGTAGTATCATTTTCTATCAAGACATAGAAATAATTTTCCAAGAATTATGTATTTGAAGATAATAATGATAATAATTGTTCTGAAAATTACTCAGTAAAAGGAAATCAGGAAAAGGGAAAGAAGGGAAGTGTAGAATTCCTAAAACTAAATAAATGTAGAAAGAAAAATCAGGGAACATGCCTATTAGGAATGGGAATTTTATAAAAGTGTAGAGAAAAAATCCACCACACCTATAATTTCAAGGTAAATATAAAATATATCAATGTGAAATGATTTAGTTATAAGGAGATGGGACACTATGAAAATTATTTTCATAGGCATCAAGTAAAATTTCCCTAAAAAGGACAAGGGATAAAGGCCAAGCTTATGCAATCACAATAGTTGAGTTTGAAGTTCCTAATGATGTGATGGTCAGTACTTTAATCATATCCTAAAATTTAGCTAATGCTTTATTTGATTTTGGATCATCACACTATTTTATATCTTCTCAGGTTTTTAAATAAATAGACATTTCTCATTCACCTTAAGAATAGAGTTGTCGGTTAAAAATACTAGTGAAAACTTCACTACAATAAAGATTTTTTAAGTAGTTCTTTTTATGATACATTAACATTCTCTATTTGTTGATTTTATTATCATACCTATGGTTTAATTTTATATAATACTTTTTATGGACTAGATTTCAAAATATAATTCCCAAAATTATTACAAATATAAGGAAATTATGATTCATGATGAATATATAAAATTCATTATATTTAGAGAGGAGGCTAATCAACTGATTCATGTCTAGATCCACCTCCAATATTTATTCTAAATGATATTCTTAGAGAATAATAAAAAATACAACCTACTGATGAAAAAATTTAATCTTCAGATTAATAAGGTACCTATTTTATAGGAATACATTGATGTATTTCCTAAGGAATTACATGGATATACACCATAGTGGGAAGCTGAGTTTTCCATTGTTTTAATCCCTAATACAAGACCTATATCAAAGACCCTATAGAATAACCACTATGGAGTTAGTATAGTTGAAGAAACATCAAGAGGATTTGAGTGGTAAGGGATTTATATGCCCTAGTGTTTCACCTTGGGGATCCCTTGTTCTTTTCATTGAGAATAAAGATGGTTTTTTGAGGCTATTCATTTATTATAGGAAAATAAATGCTATTACGATAAAGAAAAAGTATCTTATAACTTTCATGGATGACTTATTTGGACAAATTCATAGAGCTTAATATTTTTCAAAGATTTACCTCCGTTGTGGATATTATCAATTTTGAGTAATGAAGAAAGACATCTTGAAGGAAGCATTTTGGATGAGGTTTGGAAATTATAAGTTTACAGTTATACCATTTTGATTGACTAATGAACCCTCTATTTTTATGGATCTAAAGAACAAAGTATTCAAATAATATCATGATAATTTTTTTATGGTATTAATTAATGATATCTTGGTGTACTTTAATAATTATGAGGACTATGAGAACTACTTGCGGATTGTTCTATAGACTCTTAGAAGATAAGTATTGTGTACGAAATTTATATAGTGTGAATTCTGGATTCAAAAGGTTTCTTTTATTTTTCATCTTGTCTCAAAGGATGAAATATTAGTTGATCCTACAAAGAAAAATTAAGTACAAGAATGTACTATACCAATAGACATAATTTAGGTACATATTTTCATTGGTTTGGAAGGTTATTATCAGTGATTTATCGAAAAAAATTCTTGATTAGCTAACTCGCTAACCAAGATTACTCGTAAAGGGGTTATGTTTATTATGAATAAAAGGAATATGAAGAATGTTTTGAATAATTGAAAATCATATTGGTTAATGATCTGATCTTGACTCTACCACCAAAAAATGATATATTTTTTATATATAGTGATTCATCGAGGAAGGGACTCGGTTGTGTCCTTATGTGGAATGATAGAGTTATTGACTATTCATCATGGTAGTTAAAACCCCATGAACATAATTATCTAACTCATTATCTTTGTGTTAGTAGCTGTAATATTTTCTTTGAAGATATGGAGATGTAATATAAATGCTAAAATATATGAGATAGATATAGATCATAAGAGTTTGAAATATATATTCTCATATAAATAACTCAATATAAGGTGAAGGTGATGGCTTGAGCTACTCAAGGATTATGATTTCTTAATACACTACCTCCTAAGGAAGGAAAATAATATAGAAGATTCATTGATCAAAAAGGATCATGGAGTTATGAACAAAATCGGGATTTATAGGTTTCATGTGTCTATGGATCTAGTAAATATGGATATGGGGATTATTAAAGAAGTAGAAAAATCACTCCTTTTTCAAATTATTTCCCCATAATTATTGAAAAATATAAAATGTTCTCAATCTGATGATGAGAATTTTCAAAAGAAAATTAAAGATGTGGATGATGGGAAATTGGAAGACTTTACATATAAAGATGGTGTTTTGAAATTTGGACAGAGGCTTTCTATTCCCACTATACTTGAGTTAAAAATGAAATTATTCAATTATTCTTATAGCTCTAATTTCTCTATACACCCTGGTAGCACTAATATTTATAGGTATTTGGAGGAAAAAATTTTTGGGATATTATAAAGTGGTAAATTTATGCTTATGTGTCAAGATGTTTTTATTTTTAATAAGTCATGGCTGATAGAAAACATCCTAGAGGTTCATATAACCTATACCTATTACTAAATGGAAATGGGATGAAATCACTATGGAATTTTTTATTGGATTAAAAAATACTCCAAGAAATAATGATGAGATATGGGTTATTTTTGATCAACTTACCAATTTTTCAAATTCCATCTCTATAAGAGTATATTTTCCACTAGAGTGCCTTAGAAAACTATACATTAATGAAGTTTGAAGACTTTATGGTGCACCTATTTCAATTGTTTCTGATCAATATCCTTGATTTACATCAAAATTTTGGAAATGTATTCAGAAGTATCTTGATACTGAGCTCCATTTGATCACCGATTATCACCCTCAAACTGGAGGGTAGTTATAAAGGACAATTAAAATCTTAAAATGCATATTGAGGTCCTACTCACTTAACTTTGAAAGTTTGTGGGATCATTATTTAAATTTTTTATAATTCCCCTATAATAATAGCATCCATTAAATTATTGAAATGGTATTGTATGAGGCATTATATGGAAAGATAATTTGGTGAAAGGAATCTTATAGGCCTAGAACATGTGAAAAAATAATGGTAGAGGTAAAGAGTATTTAAATCCATATCAAAGAAGATAAAGGCTGTAAAAATAGTTATACCTATAATCAAATAATATATTTTTAATTTCAAGTGGGACATCATGTTTTCTTGAATGTATCTCCATGGAAGGGTGTTATAAGATTCAGTAACAAAGGAAAACTAATACTTAGGTACATCAGGCCTTTTGAAATCCTGGAAAGAATTGGAGCTGCGGTTTACCATTTAGAAATTCCACATATCCTTTCTAAAGTACATGATGTGTTACATGTCTCCTTATTAAGGAAGTAAATTCTAGACCCAACGCATGTTCTTACATTTCAAAAAAATTAATTGTATCCTGATTTACCTTATTTTGAAGAGTTTATGCAGATTTTGGACACTGGAGAACAAGTGTTGAGGAATTGGATGACTCAGTTGGTGAAGTTACTTTAGAAAATCATAACATTTAATAGGTGATTTGGGAACCTAAGAAATTATGATGAAGAACTATCCAAATCAATTTATGAGTTGACATTATATAAATTTTGAGGATGAAATTTTTTTGAGGATGGAAGAATTTAACACCCCCATACTTTTATGGTATGTCTCTTTTTAAATAAATTTAATCTATTTGATGGATTCTGTTGCATGAAACACCGAGTTCGAATGAACTATAGTCAATTATTATAAGGAGGCTATAACCTATATATTAAATTAGTGTGTATAAATGGGACTAACTAAATCTTGAAAAATATATTGTTTATAAATTTATAGAATAAATTCATTAGTTATCAATTTATTAGACATAAAAATTAAAAAAATTAAAAGAAGTGTTTTTATGAAAAACTATTTATGTGTGTGCAATATATTTATATCATAATAAAAAAATTGTCACTATTGGTGAATTATTTTAATAAAATTTATATATTATATATTAAATAAAATGTTTTAATATTTATATAATATTTTTATTATTCATGGGATAATAAAAAACCAGTTTTATTCTTAAAAACTAAATTTTCTAAAAAACAGTTTTTATCATGTTTTGTGCACTTATTTTAAAAAAATCTACCACTTATGGGTATTTAATTTTATAAAATAAATTATATATTTATAATAAGGAGTTTCAAATTTGGTATTTGGGAACCTTTTATTTTTTGTCAAAACTAATAGTAACTGTCATAAAATTTATCACTTTGGTAAAGGGTAAATTGGTTTAAAACTAAGTGATAATCTTGTAATTATTCATACTAATTCTTATTAGATCAATATTATTTTAAACTTATCACCTTAGGCTATAATTTTAGTTATTTAATTGAAACATTTCTTTGAAAATGACATGTATTTTAAAACTTTTTTTATTTACAACACACGTAAGGAAAGAAAACTGGCATGGGGAATCGGCCCCGTGACCGGTATTCCAAACCCCAAACCCCCTTGACACTTGTATTTTATTTACATCGAAGATAGTTAAAAAATTCCAATCTGTTTGTTTTTAACAAATTTAGGTGTACACATGTGGACAAAAGAATGATATTAATAAAAATAAATGTCTATTATGAGATTAATGAAATTATTTTAATTATTGAAATTTATTTTTCATTTTTTTGAAATTATATAATTTTCTTAAATTCTTGTGCAATGAAAATACGCTATTTATTTAATTAATAGAAAAATAAAATAAATGATTTTAAAAATAATAATTTTTATATAATTTAAATGAGATAATATTTGAAATGAATTATATATATATATATTAAATCTTAAAGCGGTTTGAAAGAATTATAATTGAACCATCCTTTTCCTTGATGTATTTTAATTCAAATTAAATTAATATTGTCAAAATTGAAATTAATGATAATTTATCAAAATAATATATGATTAAATTGTTTAAAATTCATAAAAATATTATCTTCATCCATTGGAATATAATATAGTGTAATACATCATGCATGTTACATTTATGAGTCATTTTCCCATTAATAGTAATGTTATTAACCCTTTATTGTTAAAATATATGTTATCATGTTTGAGGTAAAAAATAATTAACCAGGGGATTAATCAAAATTAAAGGGTTTAAAATGATAACAAAAAAATTCCTAAATTATATTTTTTTGACATTATCAAAACCCTATATTACCTTATCTTCGAATAATTTTCAATTTTTATGCATTCAATATGAGAATGGATTTATTATAATTTAATCTTCTGAGAAATTCCAAAAGTTCCCCTCATCTCAATTAAAAAAGAGAACCTCCTCCCTCACTTCTTCATGCCACATCAGTCCATATATATCAACCAATACCTATAAATTTATTTTATCAATATTATAATATATGTTTTATAGGTTCTTGTCTCCCTAAAATACTTACCTTAATCCCCTTAAGAAAAGGATCAAAAGACGGTATCCTGAAGAATAGGTAATTGTCTAACCCAACCTCTTTCAATTTATTCCTTCTTCTACCAATTCTTAATCTTTAGAATTTATAATAAAATAAGGAATTCAGTATCTAAAATATACTTAAATTTTATTATGATAACAAAACCACCATTAAACACCATCTTTCCCATCAAATGGGAAGTGAAAGTATCATTTGTGCTTACGTACGGATTACTGTCTCCAAGTAGTGATACAATTCATTTATCATTACCATATTTTATGGATGGGAATTATGATAGCTTAAATATTTATATATTATATTTATAACATAATTATAATTATAAAATTATAATATCATATCTACCTTCTTACATTAAAAACCACTGGTAAATGATAACGTCGCTCGTGTGTACGTGAGGACTACCACCTCCACAAAGTGATGTGATTCATTTATCATTTCTATTTTACTTAGATATAAATAAGGATGGATTTTATTAATATATATTATTTATATGACCTAATAATTATTCAATAAATGATAATTATTATTTACCTTTCTTTCATTCCATCCATATAATAATTAAAACATCATTCTTAAATATGCACGGCCTACCATCTCCATGAATGGTGTAATACATTTTTCTATCTCTTACTTTAATATATTACTTAAAATACACATATAATGTATATATATTATATTTATATCATTATTAAAAAAATACTTTATGTAAGATTTATCAAATTATAAATATTGAAACTAACAATCCAAAAAATATATGAAAACGGAACAGTTATTACCCAAAATAGTGATTTTTAATAAAGAATTATTAAGAAACAAGTGATAAAAGACTACAAGTATGTCATAAATGGTATTATATATATAATAATTTTTTTGTAATAGATTTATAATAAATATATATTAGTTTTAAACATGTATAAAGGAATTCAAACCCTAGGTAGGGGTTTATTTCAAAATATCATCATTATTCGGGATTATTTATGTTTAAGTCTCCACTGAGGAATATTTCTCTTCAATTTTCATGTTTGATAAAAATATTTTCAAAAACAATTAATATTATCATATTATTTTTTAAAGTTATTTTTACCCATGTTTTAATTTTTTCAAAAAGGTTTGAAAGGAATCTTCTTATCATTTTCCAAACAAGGTATTTTTCAAACTTTTCAATAAAAATATGAAATGCGGGATTCTTTAAATTATAGAAAATGATCATATTTTTATATAGTCATGACTAATCTATTATATTAAGCTTACTTTACAAGTTCTCAAGGATATTTTCAAAGATAATTTTTTCTTTTATATGTGCACATTTTTAAAAAAAAATATGTGATTTCAATGTGAAAAGGCTATTTTCATCAAAAGTTTTCCAATGATATTTTTAAAGTATTTTAATCTATGAAAACCACATTTACTAAATTTTATACCTTATTGAGTTATTTTATTATGGAACCATATAATATATTTTATTTTATGGTTTATGATTATTTTGATTATATATGTTTAATTTTAATATTATTCTCCATATTACTTTGGATGGGTTGTGATTATGTTTATTGATTGGGGTAATTATTAACATTTCCCATGTTAGTTTAAATATATGTTAATTATGTTTCACTCCTTTCAAATGAGGAATTCATTAGACTTATTAAGTGATGGGTGAGTCCCATTATAGCCCATTGATGCTTTAGTAGGTCTCATGGGACAAACTGTCTTATGTATTGGATGAGGCCCTATCTATTTATGTAAGATGTCTTGTCAAGAGGCATTGATGGTTTTTTTATGATGTCTAAAATTATTTCCCTTATTATGATATTATTTATTGATTTCCATGTGATTATTTGATTAGTTGTGATATATATGGTTATTTTTATCTCATGAGATTAATTATATAAAATTATTATATTTATATTTATTGAATTCCTTATCTAGTTTCCAATTTATGCATACCCTTACTAAACATCTGAGATCACCCTTTTTCTTATGTTTATTTTTCCCCAATATTACATGATGTATGTTAGGATTGATATGTAGGGATAATCTTAGAGAATAATGGTTTTCTTAAAGGAGCTAATATGTTGTATTTTATGTTATCAATTGTAATGTAATGTTAAATTATGTATATAGTTTTCAAAGACTACTAAAATATTCTGTCCTTTGGGATGTGATTATTTGTATCTAATAACAATGTAATAAAGTAACCACTGATATTGGGCTATTGGGATAGGGGTATTTATAATGACATCCAATGCCATTAATGAATCCATAATAATTCTCCAAACATTATAACCTTATCTCCACACACCAAACACATATTGACTCATTGAAAAAAATGAAATACTTACATTGTATCAACAGGACTTTATTAATGTTTATTGGTTTTGCATATGTTGATGTCTTGTAAAAAGTTGATGGTGTTTCTTTAGAAAATTGGTGGTTGGTAAGGATGTTGAAAATTTTGTTGGAATGGTGGCCTTTGAGGCTATTGGTTTTCAAATCCATACTAAATTTTTGAGTAATCCTTTAATCTTTGATTACTAGTCAATTTATGGTACTACCTCTAGTATAAGTTATCACAGTTCTCAAATTCATTCACTTGGGGACTACCATTAGTGAAATTCTCCAGAAAATTGAAAATTTGACACACTTTAGGAGGTGTAGATGATGATACTTCCTGAATCTTTTTCAATGTAAAATATATCACAAAATAATTTGTTACTTTAATTTTATTTTTATGTAAAGGATAGTTGGAACTATTTACCTTGTATACTTATTTGGTAGTGCATCTTGTACCAAATTTTTGTGAGTTTTATGAGATCCTATCTATCAGTTATATAACATCATTTGGTGATTTTTCAATAAGTTATAATCAGGAATATATATCCAATAGGTTCCTATCATTTTCAAGTAGTCCTTGGTAAAAGATCTCTAGAAAATGGTGGTCTTCATAGGGTTAGTGTGGCCAAGATGTAGTAAGTATCTTGAACCTCTCCTAAAATTCATATAGAGTTTCTCTACTTTAATTATTGATCCCATAGATTTACTTTCTTATTTGGGTTCTCTTTGAAACAAGGAAAACCCTCTAGATGGAGGCCCTATGGATTTCATCCCATGTTTTAAATTATCCAGGAATTGTTTTACATCCACTCCTTAGTTAATCCTTCTAGGTAGAAAGTAAAAAAATTATAGTTTATCTGATCTTATGGGACTCCTCTAGGTTTGGAAGTATAATATAAATTACTAAACTCTATTAAATATAGTTTAGGGTCCTCTCCTTTCATTCCATGGAACTTAGGAAGTAGTTGGATCATTATATTTTTAATTACAAAGTCATATTGGTTATTTTATTATTAAATCCAATTATCATTACTGAAATTAATCACAATAAACTATCTCAATGTTCTAATAAGTTGCTCCAAATTATCCTTTATATTTTCACTTCCTAGGGTAATTCTAGTGTACTTAGAATAGTAGGATATATATTATGTACAAGAAATTATGATAAAACCCCTCCTCACTTTCTCGGTGATTCTAATATTTATTACTATAGAGAATAAATTTCTCTAAAATTTTAGATCAAGGTTTAAGAGATTATGAGAACTAGACTGGTCATATATCAAACACATTTTAAATGAAAAAAATAAATGAAAAAAACATGGGATTGCCTCCATATAAATGGAACAAGGTTGATGAAATGGTTTCCATGGGCATTGTAACAAACAAATTATGAAGCCGATTATATATATTAATAAGTGGGGATTGGGTTGTCTTTAGAGAAGTGGGTGTTTTGGTGTGATTACATTATTGTTTTATGGGTTCATTTCATATGTTTGGAAAATAAAATAAATAGGTGATCCAATTTAGCATTGAAACATTGGTTATTTCTTGGCTATTTTCCTTCACTTACCTTGTAAAAAATGATTCATTAAGATGAAACTCTCTTATTAGCTTACTAGACAGTAACTCAAAAAAAAATTATATCCTATATGATTTTGGTTTAAACAGGGCAATGAAATGATCAATGCACTCCCTATTATAATATGTACTACTAATCAAAAAAATTGACTACTCATGAATCAACCTGCTTCCCTCCATCATATGGGTAATAAAGATGGTCCAAAGTGACTGTGTGTGCAATTTAGAGAAGAAATAAAATAATATTAAGGAAAATGTAATAAACAAAGGAAAACTCATACTGTATATAGTAATATAACATCTATAGTAAGATAAAACAATAAGAACTTAACAATCAAACATAACAATTCATTACAAGGTGTAGGGGAAATTATCATTGGCTTGAAAACTAAGGTTCTAGAGTGTCGGAACTAGAGAGATTTTAAAGCAAAGGAAATAATGAAAATAAAGTATCTAATAGAATCCCTTAGCTTGATCGATTGATTAGAAACTCTCTTAGTTTAGAAAATAGGTGTTCTCTTTATAGAATTAGTAGAGTGGTTGTTGACTACATTCCATTGCTTCATCTCCCCCATGAAATTAATTAAATTTATCTCCTTTAATTAAGATTCTTACTCTATTAAAACAATCATAATCCTCTTAAGTTTTAGTTCTCAACTCTAGTTCCTCTGATTACTTCCACATGTATTGGTTAAGGGTATGAATTCCGTTGACAATCTCTTATATAAAATATTATCATTTTTTGGAAACCATACCATTATCACTGTCTTCTTCTTTAATTGGAAAATTTTTCTTGGATTTCATGGAAGAGTTATTCCTATTTTGGCTGAAACATATAAATGGAATTTCATTTTACATCAATATTATTCCATTTTTGTATTTTTTTTGTTTTTATTCTATTCAATCTAAAATTGGAAAGGTTTTATGTTATATGTGATTGATGAAGTCATATGAAAAAGATGGGGCTTAAAAATTCATAAAATTTATACATAATCTAAGGTAAAGTTTAACCAACCTCACAAAAGTTTTACAATACAATTTAAAGTTAGATGTAATTACTGAGAAGTCATAGGTCCTACTAAATTTGATGTGGTGAAATTCCTACAGGGTGTAAAATCCTTATGCATGGAAAGATTCATATGACCTCCATACAAATACTTACAGTAATCTTAGTGAAGTTTTATATGAATCCAATAAATTTTTAGAAAATTATCTTCACCTTGTAAAATTTAGCCTCTAATATGTAATCTTAAAGAACTCACACTTAGTGCAGGATTCATTTAGTTTATTCCAAAATTAAATTGAGATAATGAAAATAAGAATTAAATCCCTATTGATAGTTTAATATAAAAACTTAAAAAATAAATTCATGGATTTTAAATTAATTACAAATATGAATAAAATAATAAGCAATCAATATTATAAATCATTTGTCATTTTAACTTCATATTCACAATACTCCAAGATTGGAGACTTTTATTTTGTATTAATGGTAAAAAAATGTTAAAACCTTTAAAATTATTTAAAAACTATAAACATTTACAACTTTATCACTCCCATATTTTTTATTAAGAATTATTGAATCTTGTACTTTTAATACTTGACGATTTTCAGTGAGAATAAAGCTTGATTTTGAGATAAATTCTTAGTTAGTAATTGTACTCAGGATAAAGAAAATTATATTCGGCCTTAGTCAGTTGTAAAATAATAGTTTCACCCCTTACCACTTAAATTTTTATTGAACTATAAGTCAATAACCACACTTAACAATCACTTAAGTAATTTATTTAGTGATAAGATAATAGTTTTTCTGATTGGGTGGAGAGATATGTTACATAACTCATACATTTTCGATATTTAAACACTGAATAAAGTTTTATGTACTCTAATTTTTTAAAATAATAATAATTTAAAACTATCTTGGTTTATATAATTAATTTTATTTTAAAATAACTCTTCTTTAAAAAAATATCTTTAAAGAAAATCATTTCTTATTTTAGAATCAAATCCTTCAGTTTTTTATATTTTCTTCAAAAAAAATTGACTTTATACCTTTACTTGTGTAAATATGTTTTCAACAGAGTGATTGAAAAATTCTCTCAATCAATGAGTGAGTGGGATATATTTATTTTTTAAAAAATTATCTAAATTTCAAAGACCTAAAGGTAAATGGTTTAATCAAGGTAGGAGTAAATCTTCTTCATACTCTGGTTTGACTTACTAAGGACTTAACTTGAAAAAAAACTTTATTTTTTAAATATATTATAATATAAGTTTCATATATACTTTTTTTACATTTAGGGTAAGTGTGGAATTATTTTTATCCCATTTTATAGTTATTAATAACATGGGTTGTAAATTTTTTTGACCTGTTATATTTTTAAATAGTGATTAGAAAAACCTTGTGTTGGATAAATGTAATTTGATTCCTATTATATTTAAGTTTGGTTAACAAGGGGTTCTTGAACCAAACCAAAAATAAATAAAGTGATAATCATAAATTGTAACACCCTAAGATTTTAATAAATATTTTTTTTTCAAATAAATTTAATTACTTTGATAGCTTGTGTTACACGCAATACCAAATTTTAACAAACCATAATATTTTATACCATTATAACCTATCTATTAAATTATTGGGTATGAATAAAACTAAATAAATTATGAAAATTATATGTTTTACACAAAAATATAATAAATTCATTTTTTATGAATTGATTAGAAATGAAAAATAATAATAATATTAAAGTAAAATAAATGTTTTTCAGAAAAAATATTTTTATGTACGCAATGTGTTTTTATCTCAATAAATTAAATTAATCACTATGGGAGGATGAATTAAATGAAATTTATATATTAAATATTCAATAAAAGTTGTTATCACTCATCTAATATTTTTTCTAGGCATGGGATAAAGATAAATCTTTTTTATTCTTAAAAACTATATTTTTCTCAAAAGTGGTTTTGTCGCATTTTGTGCAGTTGTTTTTAAATTAAATTTTTTTAATTTTATAAAATTTATTTGAAAAAATTAAATTCATATTTCATAATTAACATTTAAAAATTATCTTAGATAAATTTTTTGATAATCTTCTGAAAAGTTTAATTTTTAGATGAATAATGAAAAAATACTGATTTTTATTGAAAACTGTCTTTTCATTTAAAGAATTTACATTTTCATATTTTTTTATAAAAGTTTTTGAAATTAAAATTAATTAAATTTTATTATTATTAATCTTATTTATTTCATTTTAATCAAATTCATGTTTAATTTTTTATAAAAACCTTTTATAACAATGAAATGTTTTCCTTTGGAAAATTGCTTTTTCATCATGTTTTTGGGTTTTATTTTAAATTACATTTAAACACCTATATGAATTTAATTTGATAAAATGTATTACATATTTTTAATAATAATAATAAATATTATATAATAATATTAACTTAATGTTTTTCATGATGAATAGTAAAAAAAGTAAAAATTAATTACCACGGTTATGGTTAAAATAAGTTTATCAGGGGTTATTCTAAAAATACAAGGGTTAAATGACCTAAAAACATGTAAAATTTCCATTTTATGGACATATCTAAACCATATATCATCTATAACTCATAAATTTTCCATTTTGGAACCATTTTTACAAGAAAATGACATTACATTATTGAGAAACTTTGAAAAATTACAAGTGTGCCACCCACTTCAATTATAAAAGGGTACACTCTCTCCTATATTTTTCACACTTCAAGAACCCTTTGGTTCATAAAAAACCCAATAAAAACACTTCCTTATATAACTTACCACATCATAAAGTGTTTTTTTATTATTAAATCCTTCTAATAATGATTTTGGTTTAAACCTAATGGGGTTGTCCAAAGAAGATGTATTATTCTTAACTGAGCATTTTCATTTTATTTCTTCTTTTACCTCTTACGTGTATTCATATAATATTCTGAAATAATAACACTAATATCTCTAATATAATTTTATGTTTTTAAGTTAATTTCAAAACCAATATTAGTCTACTCCATCAAATTGGAAACAAAACCATCGATCGTGGTTACGATGAACTACCGTCTCATGAACCGATGTAATTTATTTTCCATTACTGCCTATAACGGACAAATATAATTATTTATTTAACATATTTATATGATATTTTTGATACTATTATACTTAAATAATTACAATATCATGTATACTATTTTATCTTTCAATCCATTGGAAAATTATAATGTCACTCATGCATACGTGTGGACTACCGCCTCCATGAAGCAATGTGATAGGTTTTTAGTTTTATTTTGACATGGATGGAAATAAAGATATATTTAATGAATACATATGATATATATGACATAAAATTATTCTTTAATGATAAAATATTATTTAACTTCCTTTTATTCTATCCGTTGAAAAGTGGAAAGAGCTTTCATTCCTACATATGGCTTACCGAGTCCATGAACGGTGTGATTCATTTTTTTATCTCTAATTTTTTGAGATGATTATAAATTATTATATAATTAATATAAATTATATTTGTACCATTTTTTCCATTTTTTAGATTATTTATCCAAGATCAAATTATGAGGACCAAAACAACCAAACCAAAACATACCTGAGAAAGGAAGTAGATATCTTCTAGAAGAGTGATTTTAATAAAGAATTATTAATAAAATGGTGATAAAAGGTTATAAGTAAATCATATATGATATTATATATATTTATTTTTATGATTATGTTTCTTTAATATATATAATAAACTTATATTTATTATACATGAGTTTTTAACATGTGCAAAGGAAATCGGACCTGGGGTAAGGGATTTTTATCTCACTTTTACTTCTGGGAGACATATGCCATATTAACCACCAATTTATTTTTTGTGGTGTATGTAATACTCATTTAACATGTTATATCATGATGTGACATCCCAAACCTGGATACCACTGAATGTTGCCTTGAACCCGGTTGACCACATAGCCCCAAACGCATCTCCCTAAATGTCAGAGGCTACCAACTAGCAGTGAGGGCCTAAGGTGTGTCTATGGGAGAAATATTACTTCTTGATAGAGTGTAACATAGTGGTAGAAAACATAAAATCAATAGAAGAAGTAGTATAATAGTTAAACAATAGATTACATCAAAATACACATATATATAAAAACAATACCAGAAGAAATTTCAAATACAATAATGATCATTTCATGTGTCTAAAAATCAGTAAAATATGTATACATTCAATGTTATAATATATGTATCAAAATACCAAAAAGTCCAAAAACTATCTTACTAGCATCATTATCCTTTTCATGGTTATGTTCTATTCTTCTATAAAGTAGAAAATAAAAACTTATAGTAGGGCACTTTCCATTGTCCATACCCATAGTCATGAAATCCTCTCTGGTACCAAAGGTAGCCAGAGTCTGTTCTGAGAAAAAATATCAGTATGCCCCCACCAATGGTGTCTAATTCCATCCATTTAAAAAATATATAATAAAAAAATTATACAAGTATTATTATAATATGTAAATGAAGTACTAATGTAAACAACCAATAAAGGTTCGATTTATCATGGACACTTGTCCTCTACTACCTTCTTCAGCCTTAGTTGGTATGTCTATGAATAAACATTCAGTCCTATATAAATTTATAATCAAGTCTCAATACCTATCACATAGAAAATCAACCCCCATAATGATATGTGATCAAGTGTTTCCTAACCAGGCCATCAATATGGTATAAGACTCTGACTGAATTAAAGCTTGTGCTTTGGCTTGGAAGACACGTCATATAAATCATTTCATTAATTAATCAATTAAGAAACTAATAATGTATTTGGAATTACTTATTTTTAATCTAGTTATTTCTCCATGCATGTAATACACTAAACACTTTACAATGTCATCCATGAAAATCCTCATCAGAACTCAGGTATCACTCTAGGTGTGGTATAACATAACTTCCCACTGAGTCTATCCTTGGCGGCCCACTATGGGGTTCCAAGTGTCACCCATGGTGTATATTATTAACTTCCCTATGATTTCATCCTTGTAAATAAATATTTATTACATGTATCACTTAGATGTATAGATAATTATCCCTCTGAGTTCATCCTTGGAAATCTACTAGGGAGTCTAAGTGTCACTTGGCATAAGTAAGGTAGTATCCAAATGAGTCCATCCATGGTGTTCGTATATGAACCCATGTGTCATCCAAGGAATATAATAAACATTAAATCAATATCATTTAACTATTTCAAGGTCCTCACCATGGTCATTTCATTTAAAAAACACCTTAGAAGGTGGATCAGGACATGGGCTAACCTCATAAGGCTTATCCCATTAATTATCTCATGTGGGTATTTCATTATAAGAGGTAGGTCACACTTAAAAAAGAAAACACATGGACATATCCTAGGGACTTTGTCTTCCATTACCATCCTTTAATCAATTCAAATTACAATTAAAATTTAAAATTAAATTCATCATTTAACATCCCAAAGTAAGGGGTGAACGAAACACTTTAAAAATGATCAAACCATATTCCACCCATGGTGTTCCTATTAATTAAACAGAACACATAATGTGTGGTTCCAATTCATGGTTAATAACATTTAATAATTCATTTATGGGTCTCATTAATTATATAATCCATACCTATCCATTTTAATTAAGGAATAAATTCCATTTCAAGGGCATCACTTAGAAAACCTAGAGTGTGGATCAACTTCAAATATATAAACCCATTGATTTAAGGGAAAAGAATGAGAACACCTACCACAAGTTCATATTGTATTTATCCTACAGTATCAACTCCTGATTTGTCTCAGATTGAGAGAAAAAACAAATAATTGATGAAAACCCTAAAAATAGGGCATATTATCTTGAACCTAAATAGTACAGACAATACCAAAAAAACAAAGAATAATAAAAAAGGAATTGAGTACTTGTCAACATATATCCATTAATGATATGAAAAAATCTCAATTCCACGCTCAGAAGGAAAATATCTCCCAAATCCAAGCCTAAGCTTCAAATGATCTCTCACATGGGTTCATTGTTGTGTAGAGGAAGAAATGTAAATATAATTTAAGTTATAATATTAATTAATGAAAAAATTGTCTTTTTTCCTCAAAATACTAGGTCACGCAATTTGGATTCATGGTTGGTCAAACCATACACCAACTATGTACCCTCTGTTGTACAAAGGGGGCACCTGCACAATCATTATGCACAGTTTGACTAACTGTGCACAAACTATACAGAACACCTCTTTCAAAAACTAAAGTTTCTCCCATATAGGCATGAGCCTCCATCCTCATGGTTTCCTAAAATCATGTATCCAATAATACCCCACATTCCAACCTCATGTGGTTATTAGTAACTATGCTGCCTTCCCCACATGGTTTCTATTAACCGTGCGGCCTGCCTGTTTTCCCCAAAAAATTGTGTTATGGGATTTGAACAATCCTAGGACACACCTGATACCTCCATGACCTCAAATTAAATACACATTAGTTTGAAAAAAAAAGAATTTAAACCAAAAATAAATATATTTTCACCTTATAAGAAGAATCGAGTTCTTACAAACTTCTCCCCTTAAAGCAATTCATCCTCAAATTTCCCTTCCAAGGGTGGTGAAACATAATTTGTGAACAACTCTTAACAATACTCTCATTAATCATTCTCTTTCCCTCTAGTATTTCCTTATTCATGGTTGTGCTTTCATAGCACCTGTACTAAAGGAACTAACCGACCTCAGAGAAATTTTGTGCTACAATCCACAATATTAATAGGATGCTTCTTGAAGGATGCATCTACCTATAACTCAACCTCCTTAGGATGAAAATCATGAGATATGACTAACTGATAATCTAGAAACTAATATATATGGAATATTTCAGGCATGAATCAGTGCATCTGAGGTAACTGCAACTGATAGGCTACTGGTCTGACTCTTTCCAGAATCTCAAAATGGCATGACATATCATGTTGAAAGCATACCTTGTCATCTGATCCTCCTATGTCCTAATCATGGTGAGACATGTAAAAATACTTGATCCCCAACCTTGAACTCTTGATGTCTTCGATGGTGATTGGCATAAGATTTTTGTCAAGACTGTGTTGTATAAATCCACTTCAGAATCAACTAAACATGTTACATAGTCTCTATAATGAGACAAGGTCCAAGCATAGTTTTCACTCCTACCTCTAACCAGTATAGGGGTGATCGGCATGATCTTACATAAAAATGATCCAAATGTTTCATTTTTATAGTATCATGAAATATATTTTTATAGTAATATTCAACCATGGGTATGTGCCTCTCCCAAGAGCCCCCAAAATCTTGGATGCATGCTTGTTTCATGTCCTTGAGCACGTGTATTGTGCAATCTGACTGGCCATCAGTCTGAGGGTGGTATGATGTACTCAGAAAAACGTGTGTACTCAATTCCTCCTACAACCCTTACTAAAACTATGAAGTTAATTGGGTATCCCAATCTGAAATGATAGTTTGGTGGATCCCATGAAGTTGTACTATCCCACAGATATAAAACCTTTCAATATCATCTACTAAAAAGGTATCCTTGATAGGTAGGAAATGAGAAACATTTTTTATTCTACCAACAACAACCAAAACAGCATCATTGTTCATGGTGACCTCAGTAACCCGGTCGCAAAATCCAACACAATTTTGTCTCATTTATACTAATAAATGGAAGCTGCTATAAAATTTTGACTAGTTTCTAGTGTTTATCCTTCACCTATTGACAAGTGGAATGCCTCATGAAAAAACATGCTACATCTCTTTTCAAACCCATCCACCATTATTAGTAATGTAAATCCTGATACATCCTGGTGATATTGGGGTGCACTACCCAAGATGAATCATGAGATATCGCATCAACTCCTTGTGCTTGTCTACTAAAACCCACATGTGACTATTTATAGATAGAATTTCATCTATTTTCTAATCAAGAGGAGGGTCCTCACCTACCACACTCTCCCGTATGATTAGGCCCTTATAATCTATCAGTTTCCTCATCCTCACTCTATCCATAAGGGTATAGGTCCTAGAAAATGATGAAAGAAAGGTCTTCTTATGACTATACTATACCTATATGTGAATCTTAGAGAACAAATCCATAATTTGGTACTTCTTACTAGCCTCTTAAACTTCCTGTATCAGACTACTATAGCTCAGTGCATTGGCCACTTCATTTCCTTTACCAGGTATATAAGAAATCTCAAAGTCAAAAGACTATAGGTACTCAACCCACCTTCATTATCTTAGATTCAAATCATGTTGTGTGAAAATATAATTGATGCTTTTTTGGTCCATGTACACTAAAAAATTATCTTCTAAAAAATAGTGTCTCTAACATTGAAAAGTGTAAACAACTTTAGATATTTTGAGATCATGTGTTGGGAAATTCCTCTCATGTTTCCTAAACTACTGATACCTATAATCCAAGACTCTATCCCCTTGCATAAACATTTATCCAAGATTGATACTTGATGCATCGCAAAAAATAGTGTATCTTCTGCCTAGTTCTAGAAAAATTAATATTGAAGCTGAGTTTGATCACCCTTTCATCTTCTGAAAGGATGAACCACATTCATATGACCATAAAAACTTCACACCCTACTTAGTTAACCCTATGAGTGACATTTCTAGGCATGATAAGTATTGTATGAAACTCCTATAATATCCATTCATCCCTGAGAAACTCTATACCTAAAATATGTTCTTGGATACTCTTAGTAAACTATAGCTCTCACCTTCTATAGGTCAAATGATACTCCCATGTCTGAGATAATGTGACCCAGGAAGTGAATTTATCCATTGAGAATTGGCACATTGTGAGCTTAGTATATAACTAATTCTCCTTTAGTATATCCAATACAATCCCAATATGTTTGGCATTTTCATGTTGAGTGTAAGAATGAAACATGATATCATCCATGAATACAAAGTAAAATGAATCCAGATAAGGATGGAAAACTTGGTTCATCAGTTTCATGAAATTTATTGGAATGTTTCTGAGACCGAATGGCATAACCAAATACTAATATAGACCATAACTTCTATGAAAATTTGTGCAACACATGTCAAATGGTGTAATACAAACCTAATGATAACCAGATCTAAAGTCAATTTTTTTATAACACCTAAGATCCTTAGAGCTGGTGAAGAGATTATCAAAAAATGGAAGAGGGTATTAGTTCTCAATCGCCACCTAGTTCAATTTCTAGTAATCCACACATATCCTAAGGTTATCATCTATATTTTTCACAAAAATTAATTAATAACCCCATGAATAAGTATTGGGATGGATAAACCCCTTTTCCTTTAAATCCTCAAGCTACCTCTTAAGCTCCTCCATCTCAATAGTGGTCATCCTATATGGATGAGTGGATACCGATGCATCTCCTGGAACTAGTTCGATATATAAATCTACCTCTCTCACTTGTGTTAGTCTTGAAAAGTAATACAGAAAAATGCCCCTAAAATTCTCAACCACTAAAGGGAAATATTCCTGAAGTGTTCCCTGATAAATGCATATATAAACTCGAAATCTGGGCTATCATCCTACCCAGCCCGTGATGCTCGGGTCCAGCTCAGCTCGCCAGTAAAGCCCATTCACCCTTGTAAATAAACTCTCCACAATCTAGTAATTTGAAGGTCACCCTTTTGTGAAAAAAAATCAATAAAACCTTGTAAGGAAACATACCAGTTCATCCCGTGAATGATTTCAAATCCTATCATCTTGAGGATAAAGAGGTACTATATAAAGTGACATCATAAAATATCAAGAGGACACTCCCTATACTGATTTACCTTTATAATCCAAAAAATATTATCAAGAATCATAAATCCATAAAAAACACTGAACATTGATCCCAAATATTTCCATAATGGGAAAATATATAAAGCTATGAGCAATGATGGTATCAAAAATAGCAGATATTCAGATATAGGCTACTAGAATGATATATCTCACCGTAGAAGTTATGGGGCTCTACTCCTTAGGGTTCCATTTCAATACGTATATATGGCCCGATCTGAAGCCTTGTGATACAATCTAAACACCCTAAGAAAATTAGTTCTATTACCACTACAAATCTGAGGTTTGAATACCATGGCCACGACCACCACCTTAGCCTGATCAGATAGATATAATCTAGCTCTCGGCCTTAAGATAAGATTATGTCCCCACTTATTCATGTGGAGTTGGTGTAGAACCTCTCTCACTATCAATCAAAGGAAAAGTTCTGAAAAATCTATATAGATGGCCAATCTTTCCACAATATTGGCACTCGACTGGGTCCCTCGTACACTGAGGTCTCAAATGTCCCAGCCTACTACACTAGTGAGACCTCACCTGGCTATTTGATTATGTTCTCTAGTTACTAATATCATTGCATGGAATCTCTAGATGGCAATTCCTACTATTGGTCAATATAGTACCAAATCTAGGTTCCAAATTTCCTTGGATTGCACCCCCATCCTCCCTCAGGTTACACTCTGGGATAAGTGCCCAATTCACTATTCTAGAAATGATATTAATTAGAATGACATTCACCTATGATGAGATTTCATACCTGATACCATCCTCTAATTTCTTCTTTTTAGATAAATTTTCACCCATTAGAATATTTGAGAAGTACTCGAGTTCTATAAAATGAGCTGAATAATCCATAAGTGATAACACTCTCTACTCCAAGTGCATGAACTCTCAGGATCTATCGGCCCTTAAGTTCTTAGGATAAATGTAATCATAAAGGGCCATATGAAAATCCCTCCAAGACATCTCCCGATGATGATCCATCTGAGTAATGAAATCCCACCATCTCTTAGCAGAATCATGAAGAATATAAGTATCGAGATTTAATCTCCTATTGGTAGGTGTATAAAGATTCTCTAATATTGGTAGCATGGCCTATAGACATGAATCTATAGCATGTGGTCCATCATCCCCTGAAAACATGGGTGTATATATCTACTATAAATCAGGAATCAACTCTATTGTAGTCGGGGCAAGTCGCGGTACTCCCAGAATGGTCTGCATGAAATGCATAAAGCCTTCAGATAACTTTGCCTCAACACTTGCGTCTGGTACAATCATCGGTGCAATAGCTAGCAATAATGAAGGATCTACCTATATCCCATGTCCCACCACCTTCGGAACATGGTTTCCACCACCATCCTAGCATGCTATTGGAGGACATCATGATGGAATATTCTATAAATGCCAAGAACATGCCTCAGATCAAGATTAAACAACTACTAAAAGAATATATATTACAATAGTATAGGTATAAATTTTACTATAGAAGAATCACACCCCTAACTTCTCCTTGATTCAAGTATGGGTGATGTATAGATAATAATAAAACAAGAGATACTACATACTTTCCACTATTAAGGTCAAGTCTAGTTCAAGTTCTCCGCCATAAAAAAAATTAGTTTCCATTTTATTCTCATATTCATTTCACATTAATATTAAATGGTTGAACCAAATGGTTCACCACTTATGATCCATAAGGTCCCATACATCTCATGAACTGAAATATGGCATCGAACTAATCCACACCATCACATGTTCTAGTCCATGTGACTCATGGTCCATGACTCAATGTGCCATAATTGGAAGATTTGGGTGTCTGTTGTAGCCTAATCAGAAAAACAAAACTTAGGTTATAGAATGATCTATAAGTACTGGCACTATTTTTCAATCCTCTTAACAAACATTTTCAAGAAGTAGGTATATAAATAATGTCACATATTAAATGGCATGCAATCAAGCAATGAATGCTATATGGCATGGAATAATGCATGGAATGTAATTCTAATAGGTTCCTAAAATGATGCATGATATGGAATACCCTCATCTCATCAGGTTGAAAAAAATTAAAACCCACAATAATATTAATAATAACATCACAGTTCTATTGCATCACCTAATAGTAGAATCAAATCAACTGTAATATCCAAAATCCATACAACATCAATTTTAATTCATGGAAATTCAGCTTTTTCTTGCATGTGGGTTAGCTACGCCTAGGAACAGCACATTAACAAATCCCTATTCCTTCTTATCCCTTTATATTGTCTCAAAATAGTATATAAAAGAAGAAAATAAAGGCTCTAATACCACTTTATAACATCCCGGACTCAGATGCCATTAAACAATGCCCCGAGCCCGGTTAGACACATGGCCTCAAGCACATCTCCCCAAACTATAGAGGATGTCGACTAGAATTTTAGGTCCTAGGGTGTGTATATGGGGAGATTATTCTCTCTTGTAAAAGTGTAAAATGATGGTAGAAAAAATACAATCAATAGAATAAGCAGTAAAATAGTTAGACAATAGATAACATCTAAATACAAATATATAAAAAAATACTAGAAGTAATTTCATAAACAACGATGATCATTTCATGTGTATACAAATAAAAAAATGGGTATAAAGGAAATGGAATAATACATGTATCAAAATACCAAAAAATAAAAAATATCTAGCTAGCATCATGAGCCTCAGCTTGGTTCTATGCTCCTCTTCTCCAAAGCAGCAATCAAAAACATGATGCAGGGAGTTTCCCTTGTCCATACCTGCTATCATGAAATCTTCTCTAGTACAAAAGGCATCCCCAGTAGGGTGTGAGATAAAATACCAGTAGGACACCACCAATGGTGTCTAATTCCATACAGTTAGTGAATATATTTTAACAATAGTGTGCAAGTAGTAATAGAATATGTAAAGTAGTAATTGAAAGTAAACAACCTATAAAGGTCTGGGCTCTCATGGACACACGTCTTCTGATACCTACTTCGGCCTTAGCTGGTAAGACTCTAAATAAATAGTTAGTAATGTATCAATTTATAATAAAGTCTCAAGACTTGGCGCATATCCTAGCATCCCCCATAATGATATGTGATCAAGATTTTCCCAACCAAGCCATAAATATGGTATAATAATCTGACTGAATCCAAACTTGTGGTTTGACTTTCCAAATGCATCATATAAATCATTTCATCAATTAATCAATTAAGAACCTGAGCCTATCCTTGGAATTATTTATTTGAAATACAGTTTTCCCTCTAGATATATCATGAACCAAACACCTTACAATCCCATCCATATAGATTCTCATCAGAACCCAAGTATCACTCTAGGTGTGGCATAACTCAACTCCCACTAAGTCCACCCTTTGTAGTCCAATAAGGGATCCCAAGTGTCACCCATGGAGTATATGACCAACTTCCCTATGTGTTTATCCTTGGAAATCCATAATTATTACATGTATCACTCGGAAATATAGAGAATTATCCCTCTGAGTATATCCTTGGAAATCCACTAGGGAGTCTATGTGTCACTCAGTGTAAGTAAGAAAGTATCCAAATGATTTTGTCCATGGAGTTTGTATATGAACCCATGTGTCACCCAATAAATATAATAAACATTAAATCAATATCATTTAACTATTTCAAGTTCATCACCATGATCATTTAATTTATCCCTCACCTTAGAAGGTGCATCAAGAAATGGGCTAAGTTAGAAGGCTAAACCCCTTGATTATCCCACGTGGGCATTTCATTATAAGAGGCAACTCGTGATCAAATAATAAAACACATGGCCATATACTAAATAATGTCCTTCCATTCCCTTCCTTTAATAATCAATTTAAATAAAAATTAAAATTTACAATTCAATTCATCATTTAACATTCCATATAAAGGGGTTAACTATACACTTTAAAAGAGATCAAACCATATGCCACCCATGGTGGTCCAATTAATTAAACAACTCGCCCAAGGGATGGCTCCAATTAATGGTTCATATCCTTTAATAATTCATTGATGGGACTCATTAATTACATAGGTCACACCTATCCATTTTAATTAAGGAATAAATTCTATTTCAAGTGATACACAGGGAAAACCCAGCATAGGGCACAAACACATATATATAAACACCCTGATATTAAGGTAAAATCATAAGACTACCTGCTGTAGGTCTGTAGTGGATTTTTCATCCATCATAAGATCCTTATTTGACTCAGATTGGGAGAAAAATTAAGAACATACAAAAAACCTAAAAATAGGGCATATTAGCTTACACCTAAATAGTGAAACTGATATCAAGACAAATGAAAAATGGCACAAAAGGAATTGATTAATCATAAACCTGAATCCAACGAGATGAATCACTCTCAATTATAAGATTAGATGGTGATGATATCTTAATTCCTAGCTTAGGCTTCAAAGGATCTCTTCCATGGGTTCACTACTGTGTAGAGGAATAAATGAGGATAGAATTTAGGTTATAAGATTAATTAAGGGGGAAATGGTCATTTTGCCTCAAAATATTGGGACTCATGGTTTATCCACATAGTTGTCCAAAATTTTATCCAATTATTCTCCCACTTTTTTACTAAGGGGGACCTGTACAGTCACTATGCATGGTTTGACTAACCATTCACAAACCTTTCAAAACACATCTTTCAAAAACTGCAGGTTCTCCTGCACGGGCTTCCACCTCAATCTGCATGGTTTCCTCAAACTTTGTGGCCTATATAACCCCACTATCCAACCTTTAATGGTTAGTAGTAACCATGCGGCCTGCCTTATATGGTTTCTAATAACCATTCATCATACCTACTTTCCCTAGAAAGTAGGTTATGGGCTCCGAACAAGCCTCGAACACCCTCAATACCTCCATGACCTCAAATTAATTTCACAATAGGGCATAAAAATCATTTAAACCAAAAAAAATAGATTTAAACCTCATAATAAGAACCAGTTTGTTACACATGAATATCCTTATTTTCATGATTTTTAGTGTTTAGATTTATATTATTCTTTCATGAGTCTAATGATTCAAAAGTTACCAAAGTAGTAATGTTTTTTATGTTACAATCTCATAGTTTATCATGATTGTTCAAAATTATGCTTCTGATGATGAAATATTATAATATATCTCTCAATAAGCTCTCCAATTTTATTATCATCTGGTTATTTCTTGAGGATACATGTTTTCATTTCATTTTCCTCACTTTAAGAAATCAATATACCAAAATAATGTTTTTTAGGAAAATAAACTTTATTTCTCGCTTCGGTCGAAAACCCTTTATCTTAAATTTACTTGTTCAATATAATAGGGTTTCAATAATTTTTTTAATATTATTATATGTTTTTTTAATATATTTTTTACCTATTATTGAATTACTACAAAAAAAATTAAAATTAATCTTCTTTTCATTTACTAAACAATGTACTTTTTTACATTTTACCAAAGAGTGAAAAAAATGTTTTATTTTAATTGGTACAACATGAATGAGATTTCATTCCATTATTATCACCCAATGATTTAAATATTACTTTATAATTTTCTGAGTTTACTTTCAAAGAAAAGGTTTTCAAAATATTTTTTGAACTTTTAGTTTTAAAATATTGTTTTCAAAGTGAAAAAGTTATTTTCCTCAAGAATTTCTTAATGATATCTTTATAGATTTTATATTAATAAAAGATAATAAATTTCGATTTAGTTATGTTTTGATGGGGATTTTATCAAATTATACCATCCTTATTCTTTCTCTGTATGGTTTATTATTATAATGAAAAGATTTTTTATGAAACCCGTTTCATTTTTATAGGTGTTGACATGATTAATTGATGAAATTCTTATGAAACTAATTTATTTCCACGAGTTATGATTTGATGAATGATTTATAATCTTATAGTGAAAATATATATGATTTTAATAATTTGATGTGTGGGACCTATATATCCCTCCAATGCATTGGGTAAATATTGATAACTTATGAGATAAACAGGATTGTAATAGGGAGTGAGCCCAGTATAGTAAGGGAATTTTTTCACTATTATAGTCTTGGGAGTAAACCTTGACTACTACAATGGTTTGGGGGTGAAAAAATTCCACTATTATAGCCTTGGAAATGATCATTTACTAATGGGGAAATTATTTCCTATAGTTATGTATATTCCAAAAAATCTATTTCTTATGCCAATGTTATTCTCTCATGGCTCATGTTGCTTGATTCCTTTATGAATCATGTCATATAAACTTCCAAGAATTATGTTATTAATAAATATTATGATCTATGATATTCAAGGTATGGTTTTTAGATGTTATTATCATGTTATAATACCTTTATTCTCATGTTTTTCTTATTTGATCATGGATATCATCCTTGTTTACCCTTACTAAGCATCATAGCTCACCCTTTCTTATTTTTCCTTTCTTCGCGTTATGAAAAGAGGTTTTATGTATGATATGTCTAAGAAGGGTTATAGTTATGAGAAAATAAGTGGGAGATGATTCATTTCACTTATGAACCAGTTGTTCATGTTTTTAAGTTTCTAAATCCACAAGAATTATACAATTCTAAAGAGTACCATTAAGTTGTGTAATGATTATTCATCTATTAATATGTGATATCTATGTATGAAAAGTATGGTTCAATATAGTTGGTATCATAGAAAGTTTTAGTTAACCTTTGGAAACTAGGATGAGAAAACTTTATTGATATACCTAGGGATAAGTTAAAGTATATAAAAATGTCCTAAAATTTTGGTGAAGGATAAAGCAGGTGGTTTCCAAGAAATTACATCCATGTTTGGATACTACAAGTGGATACTTCTCTAGAATAACTATACTTAGGTGTAATTATTCTGAAAAATTCATAATGTTATTTGACTCAATTTTTACTTAGTTCATGAAAATGGGCCTTACTACACCCCTGGTGTCACACCTGGATTTTCAATTCCATGCCTCGTTCCAAATCCTCTTTTGGTTCTTGGCTTTCTCTTGGTTTCTGGGTGTTTCGGGTTTGAAATTTCAGTTCTCGTCGTGTTAAAAATCTATAAACCTGGTATTGGGGGTATTGTATGGTAATTTTACTTCTCTTTTTTCAATGTTATGGTATGAGGTTGTGGTGTTTTGGATTTGGATTGGTGACACTCCTAGTGACACCACTTGTGGGGTAAGTTTTTGAGGTGGTTCGTACCCTTGTTTTGGATAAGTCTTGGGGTAAACATTTGGGTTTCCTAAGGGAATTATTTCCCCTATCCTTTTCATACATTTCTCCCGAGTTTTCCCCTTGGACCCCCCCCCCAAAAAAAAATTGGATTAAGAACATAGCTTTTGGGTGTCCAGAACAGGCTGCACGGTTTGGCCACACAGTTCCAAACCGTGCAGCCAAACTATGCAAGGGTGTCCATTTCAAAAATAATTGTTTTGAATTTCTAAGTTTTCCCTTACAGAAATAAAACAAATCCACCCATTATTTACCCATTCCATTCCTTACCTCCATGTCCAGCCTCCAAGCTCGCTCACCCTCCCTTGGACCTCATCTTTGAATAGAGATTTCATGGGGAAACATCAAAATTATTAAAGTAAGTCATTCTCTCATTGATTTCTTCCCTTTACTTATGGTTTCTTCAACCCTTTCATGAAGTTCCTATTGTCTATTAGCTAGGGTTTGTACCTAGGGTTTAACTAGTTGTCTTTTGGTGAAATATTGTGGTTTAGGGTTGGTTTTCACCCCTTGTGGTGTGGTGGTGGTGCGGTTGAAGTTTTGCACCAAGAATTAAGGGTTTTGACACAAAAGGTAGGTGATTCTATGTGTATACATTTTTTGATGAGTTATCTTACGGGATTTACTCATTTTTCATATTTCTCATATGTTGTGTGTGGTGTGAAAACAATTTTTGGTAGTGATGGTAAATCATTTAGTGTTAAAGTTACATTTTTGTTTGAAGTTGTGTACTTTTCAAATGTAACTCATGTGATATATTTTGTGGTAGTTTTATAAAATATGAAATTGATTTATTAGATGTTTAAATGGGCTTAAAATTATATTTTGTTAATTCCTTAGTGTCATATAGTCCTTGGAAGGGGGTTTTTGAATGGGTTAAAGGTGTAGAACCCTATTGTACTTCTTGAAAGTGATTTATGAAAATGTGGGTTTTCATGTGTATCTTTTTTGGAATTACTTGAGGTATTTTTATGAAACTTGGGCGTAGTTTAATAAATATTTTTAGGGCTTCCAATTATATTTTGTATTGGTATTGTTATGATTTTGTTCTTAAATGAGGGTTTTGAAATGGGTTTTGTGTGCTAAACATGGTTATACCTCTTGGGTTTGTTTTATGGAAATTGTAAATGTTTTATTGGGTTAAAGAAAGTGGTAAAATGGTGTACATGTACTATTTTGGTTATTTTATTCATTTAATATGGGTTTTTTAAAGTTAAATAGGTTATTTAAGGTTTCAAACAATTTTATAATGTTTTATAAATTGTTGAAATGCTTTTCTAAATTGTGTTGTGGGTGCGAAACATAGTTGTGGGATTTTTTTGTGTAATTTTGATGACAAAATGAATTTTGAAGGTGAGAAGGGTATTATGTGATATGTGTTTGGAATTCTATGTGAGTTTTAATATCTTGGAATGGTTTCATAAAATTGTTTAAAGGATTTGTGAAAAGTGTTGTGGGATATTTTGGAGTGAGTATGATTACAAAATGTATTTGAATTAAAAAGTGGATTTTGTGACTTGTGTGATGTACATGTGGGCTGTTTGGTGAATGTGTGATGTAGAAGTGATATTTTCATGTGTAAATTATATTTCTTGTCTTGTTGAACTTGTTTGAGCATAAGAGGGAAACTCAGGTATCTAGGTGTTTGGACATGTACTAGTATGCGAGTGACCCCGTGGGGTTTGGCCTCAGTTTCACTTAGCAAGATTGACGCTTAAAACACTAACTAAACTATGACTATGATGATAATTGGGGACCACTAAGTTATGGGTATGTTCCCTATTATTGGCTCGTGCACAAGAATGAATATTGTGATGGTTACTCTCACCGAGATACGAGGTACCTAGGACCCACAGCAAGCTAGTGCCTAGAGGTTATTTCTCATTGCTTGTGCTCACTAGATATTTTATAATTACCATTGGCATATGGTATATTTGGATGGAAAATTTAGTATATTTGGAATTTATTTTAAAAGTGTTGATTCTTTAAATTAGGCCACTTGAAAAAGTATTTTTATTTAAAGTTGCATCTTTTAGAAATTATAACTAGCATTTCATGTTTTGAAAACTTGCATGCTTTTTGTCTCTAAATGTTTATCACATGGAATCTCTTAGTGGTGGTATCCTACTAGTATTTGGCTCACACCCTACTTACACCCTTGGGTGTAAGTATACTTGTCTATTTCTGTCACAGGTTAGAGTATAGTTTTTAGAGCTAGTGGTTCGGGTTTCTAGTAGGTCCTTTGTGGTGTTGTCTTGTAGAGATGGCTTGAGGACGGTGCCTTTTTTCATGAGGATAGTTCTTGGGATATTAGTCATTTATAAATGTTTTAAATTATGTAATTCAGTTCAGAAATTTTGTAAATGATGGTTTTAGTTGAAAATTCCAGATTTATTTTATTGAGTTTGTTTGTTGTTTAATGTTTATAAACTTTGGTAAATTGTTCCGAAACTTAATTTTATGATACCAAGGAACTTGTTCCAGCCTGTGGGGATTAGGAACGTTCTTTAGGCCTTATTTTGGGTTAGGTCGGGTGCCAGTTTTGATGGCGACCAGATTTTGTTCGTGAAAAAATGGTATCAGAGGAGGTTCAAGTTTACTCTTTGGGTCATGTTATTTGGGTAATAGTCGAGACAGTCTAGAGTTAGGATTCTCGAGACTTGTAATTCTGGTTATGGGTAGTTTTCTTGATCACCACACCTCATGATATAATTCAAGTCGCCAGGGGAAGTCAGGAATCATCTAATTCCTTTGGTTTTCTTGGTTTGATGATGATTAGGGGAAACGAAAATAGAGTTGGGTTAATGGTCTCAGTGAGCTTGCAGGGCCTGGAAATCCATGTGAAGCTAAGGATATTTCCCTATAAAACTCTATGTGATGGTGAATTGATTGGAATATTTCTTCCAACCATATGTCCAAGTAACCCACCGAAGATAGTTTCCGTTTACATTGTCTTGTTTCCTTTAGTTTTTAAATCTTGGAAGTTTGGTTTTAGAGAAAAAATGACATGATCTTAAGAAGCGTAATGTTTTTGTGAGATTATTTTCTAATAAATAGGGAATGGTTTGATTTTTGAAATGGTGTAACTGAATTTTCATAATTGTTTTGAAATGGAAAATGGTGTGTTTACACCTCTTTTGAAAGTAGGAACTATGTTAGAGTTGGTTTTTAAAAAGTGTTCCCAATAGAGTTTTCTAAACTATTGAAAGGTGTTTTAATGGGATGAGATGTTTTGAAATTGATTTGAATTAATTGGAATTTAGTTCTCATATAAATGGTTGTTCCTTTATGAAAAGTTTTGTAAGATGTAAATTGGGTTTGATTTCATGGTTAGTGGTCTTGAGAAAAAAGAAGTATTGGTTGACTGTTTTGGTTTTGAAAATTGGAAGGGATTTTTACTTTAACCTTTGGTATCTTTGAGAGTGACCACATGCATGGGGTTATATGGGATTTTGGATGGTTAATGGCATGACTAGGATGTGTTCTGGGATGGATATGAGGAGGGTGCTCGGTGTGGCACAGGAACATGCATGTGTGAGGCCCATGGAGTACCATTAGTGGATACGATAACCGCTAAACCGTTTCTTTTCAAAGAAATGTTTTTAAAGGAAAACATGATGTCTTGATGACTGATTCGGGATGGTGTGTATTATGTGTTTTTAAAAATTTTGATGTTGTGTTATGTTTTGAGTCCAAGAACCCCTACTATTTGAAATGTGTTTTGGGTCTGTGTTTGGTCAGTAAGCTGGGTTGAAGGGATAGTTAGTGATCTCTTCTGAGATATGTTTTGGGATGCCTTTACGGTGGTCCCCTTTATGTGTTTGGATCTGGTTTCTGGTATGTCTTGACCAATGGAAAATCTTAGTTCAGTCCTTGGGTACTATTTTTGGATAAGGTACACCCCCATTAAGGGATTGTGCATAACTGAAGTGCATCCCAGGTTGTTTTGTTGTTGGAAGACCCTCCAATTGATCAATAAAAGGATTCTTTTTCTCAAGCTCTAGAGATTGATTTTACACCATTTCCATTCTTTGTTTTGTGGATCCTCTTGTAGTGAGAGAGTTATCATAGAATTTTGAAAGTGACCTTCGTTTCTTAAGTTACCTGATTCATCGAAGGTGGAAGTAATCGAGGTTGTTAGTGTGTATGGTGTCTAAGAGGGTATCTGGGTCCTTCGTAGTCTTTTTGAAGTAGGGGTTCACACTAAACCACCTGTGTGGGAAATATAGACATCAGAGTCTATTATGGCCACTTTCTATAATTGTGTGTTATTTTGGGACTTGGCATAAGGTACCCTCCTTGTATTGTTCCTATTAGTCACAATAGTCATGTTCAGTGACACCTTGTGATGTCAAGTGATCATTTGACTGTACAAGTGAAGGTTGTGCAATCCACTGAGAGTCTCTGTTATGTCGGGAGAATGTCTCTCTTGAAAAAACCCTAAAATCATCTATTTTATGGGAAGGTGTATATATTCATCCTTTCTTTATGTCATTTCTCACCCGAAGAAACAAGGCATGATGTGTGTGTATCCTCTAAGCCCTTGCTTCTTTGAAATGTTGGGTTAGGGTAATGTGAGTTTTGGAGTGTGTTTTGTCTTGGTAAACCCATCAAGGTTTATAGTGTAATTTTTTTGTAGCACTATAAGGAGAAGTTCCATTCATGTTGTTTTAAAATCCTAACTATGAGGCCTAAGATGCTTCAATCATTTGAGCTCTATCCATAGGTCCTAGAGGGAAGTTGGCACGTAGTCAGGGGAAACCCCAAGGTTGTTTAAACCCTTGTAAAAAGTCCAATACTCATTATGAAATATGGGAATATTTTAAACCTCTGGTGTCATCATGGTTGATCACACATTTTTGAATGATTAGTATTAAACATGTTCTAGAAATCCATGTGGAAAGAATGATCGGTACGGTTCACACACGACATCCCAAACTGTGCAGACTAACCGTGTGGTCGTCCCAACTCTTTATGTTTTGGGATCTTTCTATTTCAGCCTGTTTTGGTCAATTAAGATGGTTGGTTCTTATGGTGGGGAGACCCACTATGAATTTTATGTAAGTTTTTTAGGAAAGGCCTAATGGAAGTTTACCCCTTGTATCGGGGAGTCTGTTCGGGCCTCCCCCTGTGAGTGACCTAATCCTGTCTTGGGAAAATTAGAGTTGTATCTTGATGGTGGGGAGCCCATTTGTGTCTCCTCATATTATTAGCTCATATTGGTCCTTGGTCATGGCTTGGAAGTAGGTATAATTTTTTGGAGCTATCTAACTACCTACATCTTCCTTGGGTAAATTTTGGGATTAGAGAATTCCCAACAGTTTGGTTAAAGCAAGGTAAGTGTAACCTTGTTTGTTGTTCTTGTTCATCTAGGTAAATTTCTAGAATATTGTTTGGATAGTGTTTGAGGAGTTTTCTTTTGTGATAAAATCTGAATGTTCTTTGTCATTTCAGGAAAGTGGTGAAAGTTTTGGTTTGGGGGAGTGTTACTTCCTTAATTGATCACTGGACGTTTTTTGGCCATTAGGGGGAAGCTTGGAAAAACAGTACATCTTGGTATGTTGGTTGGGTTTGGATTTTCCTTTTTCCTTACTGTGGATTTATGAGGGTGGAAATGTTTCTGGTGGGGAGAATTGTCACACCCAGATTTTCAATTCCATGCCTTGTTCTAAATCCCTTTTTGGTTCTTGGATTTCTCTTGGTTTTCAGGTGTTCCAGGTGTGAAATTTTGGTTCCCATTGTGTTACTAATCTATGACCTTGATCTTGGGGGTATTGTATGGTAATTGGACTTCTCTTTTTTCAAAGTTATGGTATGAGGTTGTGGTGTTTTGGAGTTGGATTGGTGACACTCCTAGTGACACTACATGTCGGGTAAGTTGTTGAGGTGGTTCGTACCGTTGTTTTGGATGAGTCTTGGAGTGAAAAGGTGGTTTTCCATTGGGTATTATTTACCCCTATCCTTGTCCTACATTTCCCCCTAGGTTTCCCCCTTGGACCCCCCCCCCCTAAAATTGGAGGAAGAACATCACTTTTTGGGTGTCCAGAACAGGCCGCATGGTTTGGCCGCATGGTTCTAAACCATGAAAGGGTGTCCGGCTCATAAAAAATGTTTTTAAATTACAAGTTTTCTCTTTATTAAATAAACCAAATCTTCCCATTCCTTCCCCATTTCGTTACCTACCTCCATTTCCATCCTCCAAGGTCACTCACCCTCCCTTGGACCTCTTCTTTGAAGGGAGATTTGATGGGGGAAACATCAAAATTATGAAATTAAGTCATTCTATCTTAGATTTCTTCCCTTTCCTTAGGATTTCTTCAACACTTTCATGAAGTTACTTATGTCCAGTATCCAGGTTTCATACCTAGGGTTTAACCATTTGTCTTTTTGGTGAAATATTGTGTTTTAGGGTTGGTTTTTACCCGCTTGGGGTGTGGTGGGGTGCGGTCGAAGTTTTGCACCAAGATTTAAGGGTTTTGACACAAAAGGTAGGTGATTCCATGTGTAGGAATTTCTTGATGAGTTAGCATCCTTGATTTACTCATTTTTAATATTCCTCATATGTTTTGTGTGGTACAAAAATAATTTTCGGTATCATTGGTAAATCATTTAGTGTTAAAGTTACATTTTTGTTTGAAGTTGTGTACTTTTAAAATGTAACTCATGTGATATATTTTGTGGTAGTTTTATACAATATGTAATTGATTTATTAGTTGTTTAAAAGGTCTAAAAATTATGTTTTTTTAATGCCTTAGTGTCATGTAGTCCTTGGAATGGGGTTTTTGAATGGGTTTAAGGTGTAGAACCATGTTGTACTTCTTGAAAGTTATTTATGAACATGTATGTTTTTCATGTGTATCTTTTATGGTATTATTTGAGGTATTTTTATAAAACTTGGGGTGGTTTAATAAATATTTTTAGGGCTGCCAATTCTATTTTGGATTGGTATTGGTATTATTTTGGTCTTGAATGAGGGTTTTGAAATGGGTTTTGTGTGCAAACCATGGTTATACCTCTTGGGTTTGTTTTATGAAAATTGTAAAGGTTTTATTGGGTTAAAGAAAGTGGGAAAATGGGGTATATCTACTGTTTTGGGGATTTTATTAATTTAATATGGGTTTTTGAAAGGTAAATAGATGATTTAAGGTGTCAATCATTTTTATAATGTTTTATAAATTGTTGAAATGTTTTACTAAATTGTGTTGTGGGTGCAAAACATGGTTGTGGGATTTTTCGTGTAAGTTTGTTAACAAAATAAATTTTGAAGGTGATAAGGGTATTATGTGATATGTGTGTGGTATTTTATGTGACTTTTAATATCTTGGAATGGTTTCATAAAAAAATTTAAAGGATTTGTGAAAAGTGTTGCGCGCTATTTTGGTGTGAGTATGATTTCAAAATGCATTTGAATGAAAAATGTTGATTTTGTGACTTGTGTGATGTACATGTGGGATTTTTGGTGAATGTGTGATATGGAAGTGATATTTTCATGTAGAAATTATATTTCTTTTCTTTTTGAACTTGTTTGAGCACAAGAGCGAAACTCGGGTATCTGGGTGGGTGGACGTGTACTAGTATTCTAGTGATCCTGTGGGGTTTGGCCTCAGTTTCACTTAGTAAGATTGATGCTTAAAACACTAACTAAACTATGATGATGATGAAGATTTGGGACCATTAGGTTATTTTTATGTTCATTACAAGTGTCTCGTGCATGAGAACAGATATTGTGATGGTTACTCTCACTAAGATACGAGGTACCTGGGACCCACAGAGAGCTAGTGCCTAGGGGTTATTTCCCGTTGCTTGTGCTCACTAGATATTTAATACTTACTGTCAACATATGGAATATTTGGATGGAAAATTCAGTATCTTTTTCATTTATTTTAAAAGTTTTTATTCATTAAATTATACCACTTGAAAAATTGTTTTTATTTAAAGTTTCATCTTTTAGAATTTGTAGCTAGAATTTCATGTTTTGAAAACTTACAAGATTTTCATCTCTAAATGTTTATCATATGGAATCTCTTAGTGGTGGTATCCTACTGGGATTTGGATCACACCTTACTACACACTTGTGTGTAAGTATACTTGTCTACTTCTATCATAGGTTTGGGTACAGTTTTTAGTGCCAGTGGTTTGGGTTTCTAGCAGGTCCTTTGTGATTCTGTCTTGTGGAGTTGTCTTGAGGGCGGTTCCTCTTACCATGAGGATGGTTCTTGGGATGTCCATTTCCAGTTTCTTCATTTGTTTTAGTTATTTATAATTGTTTTAAAATATGTAATTTAGTTTTGAAATTTTTTAAAAGATGGTTTTAGTTGAAAAACCCAGATTTGTTTTATTAAGTTTGTTTGTTGTCTAATGTTTATAAACTTGGTTAAATCATTCCCAAGCTTAATTTTATGATACCCGGGCACTTGTACGAGCCCATGGGGATTGGGAATGCCCTTCAGGCCTTATCGCGGGTGGGGTCCAGTGCCGGTTTTTATGGCGACTAGATTCGGTTTGTGACACCTGGTTTGACACTTCTGGTGGATATGTTTTGGAAATTAAAAAACTCTTTACAAACCATAATAAAGGATTTGAATGGATGATGACCAAAAATATCCTAGTTTAAACATAATATTTCATTTATTTAAAAGGTGGTTTCATGATTTATATATACTATAAATTATTTTTCATGATTATTTGGTTTCCCACTATGATTATTTTTGTTCACACTAGGCTTTATGGTTTTTATTTGATGGATAGAACCCAAAAGAATCATTTTAATACTGAATGTAATGGACAATGAAATGATTGTAATCCTGAGAAACTAAATTTTATTTTATATAGAATGAAAAATCTCATTTATATTCTCATGAAACTTTCTCATGTTATGAATCACATTGAGCATCCAAATGGGTTGAGGGAACAACATTTTGTTGAGTCCTTCATGAGGTAATGTCCACATTCTTTTAATGGGTCTACTGATCCAATAATCAATGATAAATGGATAAATACCACCAAAAATATATCTTTCTTTTTCTATTGGTCATAACATAAAAATTTAATTTTGGTAACCTATAATTTTGAAGGAAAATTATATCAATTGTGGACTCTTATCAAGAATATGAGGCAATAAGAAGAAATTTAATCCATGGATTAGGACGAAATTAAGAGATTATTTCTAAATAAGTACTTTCCTCATATTATTTTAATGAAAATAGAGAAATAATTCCTTGAGATTAAGTGGAATTATGTTAAATCTATTATTAACTATGAGGAAAATTTTACAAGACCTGTGAGGTACGATTTTGGTATTATCAACCAACTTGAAAGTAAGGCTTATCGATTCTTTAGTGGATTAAATCCAAGTATCCAAATGGAATTATCCATAAGGTTCTTTAGTAGTTATGATTAAATAATTTCATGTACTTTCAATGTGGAGATGGAGATTGGATTTACCCATCAATCTCATGGTTTTAATAAGAAAAGAAAAATATAATTCAAAGGAAACTCTAAAAACCATGGAGAGAAGAAGGTGAGATTTACTTCATGCTCAAATTCTGGAAAGAAAAATGTAGAAAATTACCTTAATGGGACTAGTAAATTTTTAAATCATGGAAATGAATTTCATCTAATGTTTGAATATTTAAGTGATGGGAAGAGGTTTTCTAATGATACGGATAGAGATAAATCTCCATAAAATGTGTCACCCACACTCTAGTGATTAAAATACAATGAGTATAGGTATTATTCTAACCAATTATAAAATCTAAAGTTTATTGGTGATGATTGAAATCAATAACCTCTTAATCTCATGGACAATGGGAAATCTTAGGTGATCACTTTTTCTGATGAGGGGTACAATAATGACATGGTGAAAGCTATACTTATCATCCATTCTAAAACTACTAAGGTATTATTTGATTCTATATTTACCCACTATTTTATATATGAATAATTTTCTAAGGGTTTCAAAATGTCGCCCAAATGATTAGATATTGAATTAGCATTGAAACCACTCTAATGGTATAATGATCGCATATCATGTTTATGATTCTTATCCTATTCATGTTTAGGTGAATATGAATCCTGAAAATCTTATTATTCCACATCTGGTTAAATTTGATGTTATCTTAGGCATGGAATAGCTTTTATTAGATAAATAGCACATCAATTTCCAATTAAGAGAAGTTTTATTTGATATTATAAACCAATCTATGACCATTTATTATTGTAATGATATAAATTAACTTCCAATGGAAATAAAATCCATTGTATGGGTCTTGATTCCTATTAAAAAGGGGTGTTTATCTCATATGGTTGGGGAGAAATTGAAAATTGATGATATTACTATTATGAGGTAGTGTATTGGTGTTTTCCAAAATAATTGCCTTGTTTTCCACTAAATCATGAAGTTGAATTTTCAATAGAAATTATACTTAGTGATACACATATCTCAAATAAGACATATAGAATAGACCCAATTTATTTTCAAGAATTAAAGAAGAAACCCCAAGAGAATCATGATAAGGGATTTATTTAGCAACATTTATCACCTTAGAGTTCACCTATTATGTTTTTTATAAAGAAATATGGATCAATGAGACTCTGTATTGATTATCGGGAACATACCAAGATCACTATCAAGAAAAAGTTTCATTTTCCCCATATTGATAACTTGTTTGATTAATTGTGTAGCGATAAATAATTTTCCAAGATAGAACTTCATTCTAGATATCATTAATTGAGGGTTAGGAAGGAGGATATACCCAATATATCATTTTTTACAAGGTATGGACACTATGAATTGATAATGATTCCATTTTTCCTTATTAATTCCCTCATTATCTTCATGGATTTAATGAATAGGGTATTTAGGGATTACCTTGATCATTTTTTGGTAGTCTTTTTAGAAATATTCTTATATATTCAAAGAGAAATTAAGGGCATTAATATCACTTGAGTATTTTACTAAAGACCCTAAGGAATGAGAAATAGTATGAAAAATTTTAAAAGTGTAAAATTTGGCTATAAATGGTTTCATTTTTGGGTCATATAATCTCAAACAAGGGTATATCTGTAGACCCATAAAAGGCATAAGTTATTAAAAATAAGCTAATACTAACCATAGTGACTTAGATTTTTTGTTTTCTTATTTTGGATTGATATTATTGATACTTTTTGGAACATTTATCATGGTTGTCCATTCCAATCACCAAGTTAACTTGGAAGGGATCCAAGTTCCTTTAAACATATGAATGCGAAGAAAATTTTTAGGAACTTAAAAGAAGGTTAGTACATACACCTATGCTTACATTTTCTATAATAGAGAAGGGTTTTTAATCTATAATGATGCATCAAAAAAGGTATTGGGATTAATTATCATATATAATGATATGGTTATATCTTACCCCTCACAACAATTGAAGGTTCATGAGAAAAATTACACAACTCATGATTATGAGTTAGCTATAACAATTATTGCATTAAAGATATAGAGGAATTGTCTTTACATAGAAAGGTGTGAGATATATACTGATAATAAATGATTAAATTATATATTCACACATAATATTTGAATATATTTAGAAGAATATAGTTGACTATGATTAAATATTACGATTACTCAATACATTACCACCTTGGGAAAGTGAACAAAGTGGTTGATTCTTTGATTCAAAAGGATCACACTAGTTTATCTTTGATAAGGATTATAAAAGATCCATATTTATGGATTTTAAAATTATTTATATTTAAATCTTGAAGGAAGATGAGAAATATTATCTTTGTCAAATAAATTGTGAACCATCTATCCAAGTAAAGATTAAAGAGGCATAGCAGGAAAATGTGGAACTATAGAAGAAATTAAGATATTTTTATGAATTAAAACTTGATTATTTTGGAGTAATATTGTTTAGTAATCATGTTTGTGTCCCCTAAATTCTAGTTTTTAAGAATTATCTGTTATAGGAGTCTCATAGTTCCTCATTATCTAATCATCCTGGAAGTATGAACATTTAAAGTGATTTGAAGTAGTATTTATAGTGAGATAGCATGAAGGGAGATATCATAGAGTGTGTATCTAAATTCTTGGTATGTCAATGAGTTATGGTTTAGAGACAAAAATATAAGGGGATGTTACAACCATTACCTATACAATAATGGAAATGAGAAAATATCACCATGTATTTGTTCATCGGACTCCCCAAAACATCTAAATTCTATAATGAAATTTGAGTTATAGTTAATCACCTTACAAAGTCTACATATATAATTTCTATCATAAAATTTTTATATATGAATCATATTTCCACTATATATATTTTTATATATGAATCATATTTCCACTAACAATTACACAACTTCAATGTACCTATTGGATACTCAACAACCATATGTCCGACTATCACATGTCCAACATCCATGTGTCCAACAGCTATATTACATTCATATATATAGCTTTATATAAATATATAGAACCACTCATGATATTATTTTACAACATTATCAAATTATTTATCATATTTCTCATGTTTTTTCTTCTTTATATAGTTATAATCAAAGGTATGATCTTTAATTAAACCCATGAGGATAAGGATTTTATATTAATGTAATTTTTATTTAATTATGGTTTTATTCCTCTTATAGTTTTCGTAATGATGTTTCATATTGAATAATCATAATTTATTAATTTTTATGTTTCATTGTGATATTTTATCTCAATAAAAAATATCATGGTTTTTTTAGTTTAGTTTTATATATATTAAAAGCTATCAAAAATTGTATTGAATGAAAATACATACTAAAATATAAAGGTGTTACATTATACCCCCTTGTAAGAATTACACTATCAAAATTTCATTACTCTGGTAAAAAAATGATGGTACTAAAGATTCATTACATCTTCTGGTTCCCACATCACTTCCTAGATATAATAATTCTTACATATAACTTTAACCATGTGAGTGGTCATGTTTTGCAGTACGTTATCTCTATGATCTAATATTTCTTCTAGTTATTCCTTATAAGATAGAATATGTTCAAATGATACAACCATTGATTTCAGTATATGTGAAGGTTTAGTTATGTTCTTACTCACAAGTGATGCATGGAACACATCATACACTCGGAATAGGTTTGGTGGAAGTGCATGATGATAAGCTTTGATCCCCACACGATCGAGTATTTTTAAGGGGGCATGTGTCTATGGATCAACTTTCCTTTTCTATTGAATCACATAACCCTCTTACATAGTGATATTAAAAGTAATTATTTATCTCTAACTTCAATTTTCACACCTCGCTAACTATTATCAGTGTAGATATTCATTTGATTCCTTGAACATTTAATGTGACATTGAATGGTTTTAATCTTATCTATCTTATCTTAAGAAATATATTATTCTATTAGTTTTTATGCTTTCCAACTTTATCCTAATTTTTGAAGTTATACACCTCTTTTAATAAAATGCCTCATATGGTTCCATTCGAATTCTAGAATGGAAACAATTGTTTTATAATAACTCTACTAGGATAAGGTTTTGATCCCAACCTCATTTAAAATTCATGTAATGATATCTCATCAGATATTATATATTTTCAATGGTAATTTCATATTTAAAATCAATATAATGTGATAAGTAGTGTTGAAGATTAGATCCATATCAAATTATTGATTAATAATTCTCCAATACTTCAAGGTAAACCTTATATCATGATCAGATACACTAGAAATTGGTACTCTATGTAGCCTTACCACTTCCGTCATATATATCATAGTAAGTTGATCGAGTGATAAAAATTATAGAATAAAAATAAAATGCATTAAATTTTTAAGGAAATCAACCGCATCCCAAATTTCATTATAACTTTTAGATGTCTTGTGAATACCTATAATGAAATCCACATTGATGTTATATCATTTCCATAATGGTATTGGTAATTGTTTAATCATCCCTTTAGACTTATATCATTCTACATTAAAATTATTCCATTACAATTATAAATATATATACTCTACAATATCTCTCTCAAAAATTTATTCTTTATATATATATACATATTTGTGCTCCCTGAGTGAATAGAGAAGTATGAGTTTTGTGAATCATCCAAAATCTTCTTCCTTAATTCTGTTATTAAAGGGACACATATTTATTTATTTAATCTTATAATTCTATAAATGTAAAATTTAAACTCTATAATATTCCAAAACTTATTTTGTAGCTCCATAAATTCCTTTTCTTCCTCCTTTATATTCACACAGATGGATTGATGAGTATTCATTTTGAAAATATAGTATTTTCCCCTTCCCTTATGATTTCAAGGACCATCCTTTTAAAATCCAAGAGTATTGGGTCTCTTTAAAACCTCATTATAGATAAGGTAGCATGATCCTTCCTATCTCTAGCATCATCCACCTTTTTTACCTTACCAGGGTGGAAAGGTATTGGTCATTCATAGTCCTTGAACAACTCCAACCATCACCTTTGGTGCATGTTCAAATCATTCTATGTGAATACATACTTCCAACTCTTGTGATAAATATATATATCACACTTTTCAACATAGAGATAATTTCCCTATATATTTAATTAAAAAATTATTATTTAAATTTTCATATCATTTTTTGGGTAATTTTTCTCATTATACCTTAATTAATGTGAAACATAAGAGATCACCTTGTTATTTTTCTCAAGGAAACATACAGAGACCTTCATTAAAGAATCACTATATATATAACCCTTAACTAATGTAGGTTAGTGTAAGTACAAGTTTAGGTACCAACCTCTTCTTAATATCCATAAATTTGTATTCACATTTTTCTATCTATAGGAACTTCACTCCCTTTTGCATTAACTTGGTTAGTTTATTTTAAAATCATGATAAATTTATCACAAAAGGTCAATAGTATTCATCCAATAAAATAATACTATGGATCACAGTTACACATATTATTCTATGTCATTCTATAATTTCCTTGGTCTTTAAAGTTTCTATACATATAGCCTCACATGTGATTATATAACCCAAGAATGATAGTCTTTGTAACCATAATTCACACTTTTTTATGTTTGCATAAAATTTATCCTTTCATAAGGTATTTATCACAATCCTAAAATTATATTCATATTCTTCCTTACTCTTATTATATATGAAAATTTCATAAATAAATACTACCAAAAAAATCAATTTAATCTCTAAAGACTTTATTCATCAGATCCATGAAGTTGGTAGGGGAATTTGTAAGCCTGATTGATATCACTATGAATTCCTAGTGTCCATATCTTATATGAAAGGATTTATTGGTCACAGCCTCTCTTTTTATCCTTAGTTAATTATATCCAGATCAAAGTTAAATCTTTGAGAAGTATTGATCCTCTCAAAGTTGATATAATAAGTCATCAATATGGGGTAGAGGATTCTTATTATTGATCAAAATTTTGTTAAGTTCATGATAATCAATATAGAGACACATTGATCAATTTGTTTTCTTTATAAATAGTACCAGTGCACCCCATGGTGAATCAATTATACATATAAAACCGCTATAAAAATTCTCTTTGATTTTCTTATTTAATTCCTCTAATTGAACCAAGGCCATTCTATAAGTGATCCTTGATATTGGCATAACACTAGGTATGAGTTTTATGTAAAACCCAACCACTTGATCTGGGGGAAGACCATAAATGTATTAATTCATAGCATGTACTCAATATTTTGTTTCTACCTATACATTTGAGAAAAATATCTCTCATTTTTGGGTAATAAAAACCATATAATAGAAGTAATTTCCATATGGAATTTATGGTCATCCTTTCATTTATAGATGATCATAGGTTAATTTGGGATATCACATGTGAATTCCACATCCTGGAAATTAATATGGTATCTATATAGAGAGATTTTATCCATGTCTATAATCATATAAAATTTTACTAAATGGAAAATAATAATATTTTAAGGAATCACATTCCTGCAAACTAGGTGTAATAGACATGGGATACAATAATCATACCACTATGAGTATTCACGGATAATTTTATATCAATAATTGGGAGATATGAATTAATAATCCTATATAATTTTCAAAATATAAATTAATTTATATAACTATACTCAAATAAAATGTTTTCAATATTGAGTGTACCATTCACCACCCCAAATTCATGATTCTTTCTTCAGTCCCATACTAAAACCAAAATTTGTATCATGAATACTAAAAAATAATTATTAGAGTAAGAAATGATATGTTAAGGACAATATTTCCTAATATTTTTTAAATTATGACACTATTATTTCAAGTTATGACATTTTAGTTTCATGACATCGCTTTTGGTTCATCATAGATAGTTTTATATTCTATCCACTTTTTCTTCATTTCCTAATCCCTAAAAATAACTAAACCCTGCTCCAATACCAACTAAGATAAACCAAAGATACGATGAATATATTTGAAATCATTTTAATAACAAAAACATTACATCACACAAATGAACACACTACCCTGGAACCTAACAGTTTAATGTATTTATATATTGGTTACATAAATATGTTATTTCCCATTATTTCTTTAACATCTCCCAAAAATATCATTGTCACATTCTATCCTTCTAAACATATAATACTTAATATCATTCTTCATTTCCTAGAGAATGTAACCATAATAAGGGGTGAGCTCAAAAACTTTTTAAGGTAAAAACGTTATAATGAGTAATAAAGGGTCATATTATAAGCATGTGAGAAAATATGATCATTTGAGAAATATCTAATCAAAATAACATAGAATAATAAAATATTTAAATAAGTCATGAAACAATTTCATATAACCTAAAAGGATCATACATATATCATATCATAAGAATTTAGATACATGAGATAATAATCATGATCCATGGATCTAATCATAGGTATATGGAATAACATAGAATGTGGCATAAGCATAAGAATAGAAAATCATAACATTGTGAACATATTTATTTGAAATAATTTCCACAAAAACATTTGAGAATAGAACTATTTGTAATAATTTAAATTCAAAAAAAAATATTTACAAATATAACAACATTCATGTACATTCATAGAATTGTGAATAGAGATATCTAAAATCATGTCTGCATACAGACTTGTGAAAAAATATATTTTCAATCATATCCATAAACAGTATCATTATCTCCTAAGATATAAAATATTACCCAATTAAATAGATAGATATATCAGACCCACCCACCATATAATAATAAACCATATATATGTGTTCTATTTGAAAATGAAAACATTCATAATCTCATCATAGTTAGATTAATTCATGAGAAATAAATGGGTTTCCAAAAAAAAATTTATAAGATGTTATTATAAACCATTTAGAGAAAGGAAGTGGATGGTATCAATAGATCATATCCCTAATTAAGAATAAGAAACATTAAAGTATGATGACATATATGAAAAAACACTTTTATAAGATCATTATAATATTTCATTGAAAAATATAAAGAAATGCCTTTAACTTTTGATAACATTTATTTTAAAAGAAAAAAAATTATAAAAAATGGGAATATAAATTACTTTAGAAAACCTTTAAAATATAAAGATAAATTATCTTAAATAAAACTAATGAATATTGTGGGAAACTTCATTCATGCATAATACATTTCAAAAATATATTCTTTCCACACTTTTGTAAAGAAGGTAAAAGTTAGTAGAAAATGACCCCATGAAAAATATTAAAATAAGATTCATTTTGTAGATAATGTCAAGTATAATGAATAATTACATAATAAATAATATAATTATATATAATTAAATATATAAAACAATATAATATGGACATTTAGGAGAAATATTATTGACTAAACATAAGATATCAGGTTGACTCCACTTACAAACATCCTTTTGATTGAATTGTGAACTAAAGAGAAATTAAATCATAAGAAATCATATAAATATTTTAAAAAACAAGAGGATAAGAAAAAATATGTTAATTTATAGATAAATAACATAAAATTATTCTTAATGTAAGTTTAAGCATGAACGATCTCAATTTTAAAGTGAGATTGGAAAATAAACCCATAGATTTACTCTCAACTTTCATGAAATCACTTTCACACCCTATTTAATAAGAATAAATATAACAACCCAACTCTTTATTACAGAGTTAAACATGATGTATTACATAAAACCTTCACTTGATACAACATATAAGATCGATAGGTATAGTTTCTTTTGGGCTTAGGAATATTACATAACAACGTAAAACATATAATATAACATCTTATTGAAAACTTCCTTTACATGACCACTATATTCCCTCATACTTAGCATTGCATGGGATAACCTAAGGACATGTATAAGAAAAGGGTGATCTATAAAGCCCAATAAAAGAGTAAAAAAATTATAACATGAAGAATAAAATATAGTTTAGGAAATAGACATATCAACTGAGCATAAAAGAAACATGAACATAATGGCATGATATAGCATTATTATCATAACATGTAAATGTGACAACAACACTTAACATGGAATTAGCATGATCCAAGGCTCATTACACATGGAGCATTAGTAAACACTCATTGCACATGAATCACGAGTAAACCCTCATTTCACTTGAATTATCATGAGCCAACACTCATTGTACATGATGTATCATGATACTATACTTTACCCAATGCATTGGAGCACTATCAGGGAGTACCCTTCTTAAACATTTCATTTTATGCTTAAGTGTGTCACAAGATCATACAACATGGATTAACTAAAAATCATAATTTATTCCACGATAAAGGAATGTGGAATTCATATATGAAACTATTACATAAAAAAGTAAATTTTCATAAATTTGAATACCCTTGATAGAAAAAATGGGCATGGTATTCATTACACAATGATTTTAGGTTGGAAAATTGCGGTGCAATTTTGGCAGCATAATGGCGTGACATAAGAATTCATAAAAATGGTTGATGAGAGATAAATAGGTGTATCATCATATATACCTTAAACTTATAGTAATGGGTTATATAGATACATGTCCTAACAAATGTAATGGAATTTAGATACATAATACAAAATAATTTCTTGAATATAAATGAGGAGAGAGAAATTCCTTATGAAATTTCGACATGGTAACGGGTGTACATGGGAGGCATTAATGAGAGATAAATGGGGTCTCTTATCATTCAAAAATGAAGAGGAAATTATGGTGGAGGTGTGAAATAATACCCCCAACATTTGTAATTGAAAATAAAAGGACATAACAATATTAAGAAACTTGGATAAAATGAGAAAGGAAGGAAACCCTTACTTTGAAGTGTGATCCCAAAGGATTGGGAGAGGCTTGATAGAGGCTTATTGGGAGATTTAGGAACCTTGGGAGGATTATAGAGAGATTGAGGTAGATGTTGGAAAAACTCCAAAGGCATTGAGTGAAGAGGAAGTGGGATCTTGAGTGGGTTTATATAGGAAAAGAGGGGGAATTCTTTATTATTTATGTTTGGGACACCGCACATTAAACTAATCAAAAACACAAACCAGCCCATGGTTTTTGCACATTGTTTTTTCAAAAGGGGAGTGGAAAAAAAATATTTTATAAGTCCAATGGCCTAAATTCTTAAAATAATAGGGTTTCTTATGTGGAGGTGAGTTACACTCTGAAGGAAATCAATTTAAAAAGATAAAACGTTTTATAAGACTTGGAGGGTCCACTAAAGATTTGTAAAATAAATCAAAACAAAATCTAAAATCACATTGTTTTAATGGTAAAACATATATTGTCTGAATATAATGTTTATAGTATTTTATTACATCACTATTGGGTCATTATGATATCATAAAACACATTTTATATATAAACGGTATTTAATTTTTACCCAAAAATTCAACTATCTCAAAATATTATGAAAAATTCACTGTTGGATAATTTCAACATCCTGATTCCAAAAATAATATTCATTTTATCTAAACAAGTTTCTAAATATTTAAATTTTTACTTTTAAAATAAAAACTGACATTTATCTAAAATTCATGGGTTTTGACAAAAACATCTTTAAAAGCTTAATAAAAATTACAATTGTATTCATAAAAATTATGTGATCATTTATATTTAATAAAAATTAATTTAATGATAATATTTTAATAAAATATTATTTTATTAAAAAATCCATTAATTCATTAAAATTTATTTCTCAGTTGAATATTAACTAAAAATATTATTTGTGCTTTAAAAACTATTTACATAGAAATAATAAAAAACTGAATGTATATTCTTTATACAAAAATAATGTACATAGTAATAGTTATTGGGTGTTGTTACATAACCCCTTAAAACACCCCCATAAGACCGAAGGGTAAGGTGTGCAACGGTGATAGACTCTTGGGGTGGCTCAGATAACATCGTTCGTGTGGTAATCTCTATTAACTTCCACTTCTCCCATATTTGGTTTCTCTCAAGCTTAACGTATTCAAGCTCAGCTTGGGATTGATTAAGAACGAAACCCAATGATACCACCTCCTTTCCAATCTCAGACAAATAGGCTTCGTATGGGGAAAGTCTACTGGATGAGTCCATCGCTTCCTTTTTCTGAGTAAATTATATTTGTTAAATCCTTATATTTATACTAATCATGCGATCAGTTTTCAACAGATATATTAGCAACAATCACAATTCTTAATGGTATTTTAAAATTCAAAAACATAAAAAAAACTTCATATGTTTTATAACAATTTCATATATTAAGAAATTTAATTGGATCAAGAAGAATTTTCATTTGATAAAAGTTTGGGTCGTTACAATCTTCCCCACTTAATAAATTTCACCCTAGAAATTTCCTTTTCACACACCAAAAAATATGTGGGTAACTCTGCTTTATCACTTCCTTTGATTCTCACATCGCTTCTTCAAACTTGTGGTTTCTCCACAAAACTTTCATGAGGGGCATTGTCTTATTTCGTAGAACTTTTTCCCTACGATCTAAGATCTTCACTAGATTCTCTTCATAAGAGAGGTCATTCTCCAATGGTACCACATCTAGATTGAGTACATTTGATGGTTCAGGTATGTACTTCCTCAATAGTGATACATGGAATACATCATGTACTTGAGACAGGTTCGGTGGGATTTATAGTCGATAGGCCACTGCTCCAATGAGATGAAGGATCTCAAAAGGGTCGATGTACCTTGGACTAAGCTTTACCTTCTTCCAAAATCTCATAACTCTCTTCTACATTGATATGTAGAGGAATATCATCTCTCCGACATAAAACTCTAGGTCTCATCAAAAATTATTAGCATAGCTCTTTTGTCGACTCTGAGCAGCTTTAATGTGTTATTGGATGGTCGTAACCTTCTCCACCATTTCTCCGACCATTTCCGGACTTAGCAATTTTCTCTCCCCAACTTCATCCCAACATTCCAGTGTTCTGCACCTCTTCCTACAGAGGGATTCATAAGGATCCATTTAGATTCTTGATTGGAAACTGTTGTTATAAGAGAACTTAACCAGAGGAAGATGTTTATCCCATCCTCTTTTGAATTCTATTGAGCATGCTCTAAACATGTCCTCAAGTGTCTGGATAGTCTTCTCAGATTGGGAATTAGTTTGAGGATGATAAGTCGTACTAAAGTTCAGATCATTATCCAGATCATATTGAATACTCTTCCAAAACATAGTGGTAAATCTTGGATCTCGATCGGATACAATAGATAGTGGTACTCCATGCAAACTTACCACATCTTTGATGTATATCTGTTCCAGTTGATTCGGTGAGAAATCCTCCCAAATTTCAATGAAGTGTGTAGTCTTTGTAAGATGATCCACAACAACCCAGATAGTATTGTTTCCTTTGGATGTATTTGGAAGTCTAGTGACAAAGTCCATGGTGATGTTCTCCCATTTCCATGCTGGTATGGGTAATGGTTTCATCATCCCCTTAGACTTCTATCTCTCAGCCTTAACTTGCTAACACACCAGGCACTTTGATGTACATTCAGCGATCTTCTTCTTCACGTTATCCCACCAATAATGCTCTCAGATATCTCAATACATCTTTGTGTTTCTTGGGTGGATAGAGAAATTTGAACTATGTGTATCATCCAAAATCTCCTTCTTCGGCTTCATACTTGATGGAACACATAGTATTTTCCCAAATCTCACAATTCATTCTTCATTGACATTGAAATCTGAGGATTTTCCTTTTCTGACAGTTTCAAAATTCTTCTGAATTATCACATCATCCTTTTCAACATATTTTAACCTTTTCAAAAGAGATGGTTGAGCAATTATTTGTGAAAGGATTGATGATGCTTCCTTCTTTATGATTACCAAGTCCATATTCATCAAGTCCAAGAAGATTGGATCCTTTTCAAGTCTCATTAATGATAGAATTGTTGGATCCTTTCTACTTAGAGCATCTGCCACCTTGTCCACTTTCCCAGGGTGGTACCAGATTGAGAAGTCATAGTCTTTGATCAGCTCTAACCATCTTCATTGGCATATATTCAACTCTTTCTGTGTGAATATATACTTGAGGCTTTTGTGGTCCATATATATTTCACACTTCTCTCCAAAGAGATAATGCTGCAAAATTTTCAAATCAAAGATCATTGCAGCCAACTCCAGGTCATGTGTTAGATAGTTCTGCTCATGAACTTTCAATTTCCTTGAATCACAGGCAATGACTTTGTCATTTTTCATCAACACATATCCCAATCCATTCTTCTAAGCATCACTAAATACCACAAAAAGTTCTCCACTTGTGGGTAGTGTGAGAAGGGGCACAGTGATAAGCCTTTTTTTCAACTCCTTGAAGCTTTCTTCACATTCACCACTCCAAGTAAACTTTACTCCCTTCCAATTTATCTTGGTAAGAGGGTTGGAAAATCATGATAAATTTCTCAAAAATCATTTTTAATATCCAACTAACCCTAAGAAGCTACGGATATCTATTATCGATGTTGGTCTTGGCCATCCCTCTATTGCATCTGTCTTGGAGGGATCTATAGATATCTCATTTCTTATGATGATATGACTCAAGAATGAGACCTACTTAAACTATAAATCACACTTGTTGTACTTTTCATAGAGCTTCTCCTTTCACAAGATCTCTAGTACAATGTTTAGATGCTCCTCATGCTCCTCCTTGGTTTTGAAGTATATTAGAATATCATCTATAAAGACTACCTCAAATTTTTTGAGGTAATCTCTAAAGACTCTATTCATAAATTCCATGAATATTGTTGTAGAATTAGTGAGTCCTAAAGGTGTTACTATGAATCCATAGTGCCCATATCTTGTACGAAAAGCATTCTTGGGGATATCCTCCTTCTTCACCCTTACTTGGTAATATCCCAACCACAAATCCACCTTGGACAAGTATTGTGCTCCATGTAGTTGGTCAAACAAGTCATCAATTCATGGAAGAGGATACTCCTTCTTTATAGTTATTTTGTTGATCTCATGATAATCAATGCAAAGGCACATTGACCCATCCTTCTTCTTGATGAAGAGGAATAGAGCACCCCATGGTGAAGCACTTGGGCATATAAACCCTTTATCCATATTCTTCTGTAGTTGTTTCATTAGCTCCTCAAGATCCAAAACAGACATTCTATATGGATTCATTGATATTGGAAATGCCCCAGATATAAGATCAATTGAGAATTCAATATATATTCTAGGAGGAAGACTAGGAAATTCCTTGGGAAACACTTCTGTGAATTCCCTCACAATAGGCATGTCTTCAAGGATGGTTTTTTCCTTGGACTCAATCATCTTAGTGAGATACATGTGTTCATAGGTCATTAATATCCATGTTTGAGATGATGGAGCTAAAGAAGATTCATCCTCCTCCTTGCACTTGTAAAGAAGCGGGGGTCGATTCTCCACATGGAGAGTAATTTCTCTCTCATGGAAATTTATGCTGGCTCTATATAAGGAAAGTAAATCCATGCCAAGAATTTCATCAAATTCCACTAGAGGGATTATGATGAGGTTATCTACACAGTTTAATCCATAGATTGTGACTGGGGAGTAGTTATATTCATGGGATGCAATGATTGACCCATTTTCAATACTCACCAACATCTTTACTTCCATGATTTGTGGTGGTGTTGGGATTGTTCTACTAAATTTTAGGGATATAAAATAATGTGTAGAACCAGAATCAAAAATTGTGTTCGATATTCATGAAGGAATAATGAGAGTACCTATCACATCTTCATTGTCAAAGTTCACTTTGATGGTAGTAATGGAAAAATCTCGCACTTGCTACCTTGGAGGTTGTTGGTTGCCTCCGAAAACCCTTGGCTTAGGGAACTGATTTGCAAGGTGCCCTAGTTCTTTTCAGTTGAAGCAATGAAAAACACATTGAGAGTCTAACGGAGCATTCCTCTCCTATGTCACAGCTGCGGGTCTTTCTTGTTGGAAGTTAACAGCTAGGTTCCCTTTTCTTCCACGCCTAAAGCATTTCCTTGTCCCCTTCAGGCAATTTTTAGGGTGCTTCTTTCCGCATCTTTGGAAATTGGGGTGTTGGATCCTCTTAGCACCGTTGGATTTATCCATCAAACCACTAGAATTGAATTCCACCATAAACTTATTATCCCCATGATACCTCTGAGATTCCCCGATCTCTATTTCAACCTTGAGGGCATATCGGACAATTCTCTCATAGCTATCGAAGTCACTGATCTCTAGGGATTTCTGTAGGCTAGGTTTTATCCCACCAAAGAAGTGGTCAACCGTGCATTCAGGGGTAATGACAAATCCGGAGGCATATCATAAAAGCCTTGTGAATTTTTTCTCATACAATCTGATGGATTTTTCATCTTTTTTCTTGAGGGAAAGGAAGTCCCTTTCCATCTTAAGTCAGAGGGTGCATGGAAAATATTTATCAAAAAACATCTTTCATAAAACCTTCCATTCCAAAACCTCAATATCCTCCTCAAGCTTCGTATTTTTTATCAATGTCCACCATTGATCAGCTTCACCCTCTATACGATAAGCAGCAAGAAGAAATTGTTCTTGTTCAGAACATTGAAGGATGGACAAGATCTTTTCAGTGGAATTGATCCATTGTTCGGCGATTGAGGGATCAGATGATCCATTAAAAGTAGGAGGTATTTGTCTCATGAATCTCTCAATAGTGAATTGTTATTTCTTAGGGGGTTGAACATTCCTCTTGACCCATGCTTCTATTCAAAACTTGAGTTAACTGAGAGAGTATCGTGATAAATTTTTTGATTCCTACTCACATTGGATTGGGAATATCATTAGAGCAATCATCACATTGATCTTCACATCGGTTGTTATCTAGATTCTTCCTATTACCATCCATTGGCTGGAATAAAAGGAAATTTAGGGGTAAGACATAAAGGGTAATTCAAAGACAAAAACATATGACATATAAATTACTTTTATTTCCTTAACTTATGAATCTATAGTCTTTAATATATGTTATCCATGATCTACTTCCCAACATATATTCTTAGGGGAATTTTTTCTTATTCCCTTAATAATGGTTCATACTAAGATTGTGAATTACCAAACCATATCCCTCAGGATTTTCGTAACCAAGAGTATAGCAAGACCTATTGTTCTGTACTAGGATACCCTAGGTCAAACCTGAAACTCCAAGTCGGATTTTTCACTCCAAGGTACATTTGTGCCAGAGCCGCCTCTACCTGCTTGTATCCAGACAGGGATGTATTTTTTTGATAAACCACTTACTCAATATTCACCAAGATTTAGCAATTTTGTTATTATACTTAGTCTTATTCTTAAGGATTCACTAGGGTTTTCTAATCCTAATCCCAAAATAACTAAACCTATCCTCTGATACCAACTATAACAACCCTACTCTTTTTTACATAATTAATCATAATTTATTACATAAAACCTTCACTTGATAAAACATATAAGATCGATAGGTATTTTTTATTTGGGGATTAGGAACATTACATAACAAATTAAAATATATAATGCAACATCTTATTGAAAACTTCCTTTACATGACCACTACATTCCCTCATACTTAGAATTACATAGGATAACCTGAGGACATGCATAAGAAATGGGTGAGCTATAAAGCCTAGTAAGGGAGTAAAAAAGGTATAAAATGAAGAATATAATAAATGATAGGAAATAGGCATATCAATAGAGCATAAAATAAATATGAACATAAAGGCATGATATATAATGATTATCATAACATGGAAATGTGGCAACAACACTTAACCTGGAATTAGCATGAGCCAAGGCTCATTGCACATGAAGCATGAGTAAACTCTCATTTAACATGAAGCATGAGTAAACCCTCATTACACTTGAATTAGAATGATTCAACGCTCATTGCACATGACGTATCAGGACACTATACTTTAGCCAATTCATTGGATTGCTATCAGGGCACACCCTTCTTAAACATTTCATTTCATGCATAAGTGTGCCATAAGATCATACAACATGGATTCATTACACGTCATAATTTATTCCATTATAAAGGAATGTGGAATTAATACATGAAAATATTACATCAATAATTAAATGTTCATAAAGGTGAATACCCTTGATAGAGAAATGGGAATGGTATTCACTACACAATGATTTTGACTTGGAAAATTGAGGTGCAATTTCGGCAGCATAACAGCGTGACATAAGAATTCAAAAAAATAGTTGATGAGAGATAAATGGGTGTATAATCATATATAGATGAAATTTATAGTAAGGGATTCATCTAGATACATTTCCCAACAAATGTAATGTAATTTAGATACATAATACAAAATAATTTCTTGAATGTAAATGAGGAGAGAGAAATTCCTTACGGAATTTCGGCATGGTAACAGGTGTACATGGGAGGCATTAATGAGAGAGAAAGGGGGTATATTATCATTAAAACTTGAATATGGAAGTATGTTTGAGGTGTTAAATCATAACCAAACATTTTTAATTGAAAATAAAAGGACATGAAAATATTAAGAAACTTGGATAAAATGAGAAAGGAAGGAAACCCTTACTTGGAAGTGTGATCCCAAAGGCTTGGGAGAGGCGTGAGAGAGGCTTATTGGGAGATTGGGGAACCTTGGGAGGATTATAGAGAGATTAGGGCAGAGGTTGGATGAAATACAAAGGCTTTTAGTGAAGAGGAAGTGGGAGATTGGGTGGGTTTATATAGGTAAATAGGGGGAATTTTTTATTATTTAGGTTTGGGACACCACACATTAAACAAATCAAAACCACAAACCACCCAATGGTTTTTTCCCATGGATTTTTCCAAAGGGGAGTGGAAAGAGATATTTTATAAGGCCAATTTCCAAACTTCTTAAAATAATATGTTTTCTTATGTGGATATGAGTCGCACTCTCAAGGAAATCAATTTAAAAAGCTAAAATGTTTTATAAGTCTTGGAGGGTCCACTAAAGCTTTGTAAAATAAATCAAACAAATATAAAATATCATTATTTTAATCTTAAAACATATATTGGCCGAAATTAATGTATATAGTATTTTATTACATCACTATTGGGTCATTATGATGTCATAAAACACATTATATATTTAAACGGTATTTAATTTTTACCCAAAACTTTGACTGTCTCAAAAAATTATGAAAAATTCACAATTTTATAATTTAGACATCTTGATTCCAAAAATAATATTCATTTTATATAAGTAATTTTATAAATATTTTAATTTTTAATTTTAAAATAAAAACGACATTTATCGAAAATTCATGGGTTTTTGACAAAAACAGCTTTCAAAACCTTAATAAAAATTACAATTGTATTCCTAAAAATTATACGATCATTTATAATTAATAAAAAGTAATTTAATGATAACATTTTATTAAAATATTATTTAATTAAAAAATCTATTAATTCATCAAAATAGATTTCTTAGTTGAATATTAACTAAAAATACTATTTGTTCTTTTAAAACTATTTACAAAGTAACAATAACAAAATGAATGTATATTATTTATACAAAAATAATGTAAATAGTAATGGTGATAGGGTCTTGTTACATAACCCCTTAAATCACCTATATAAGCCCGAAGGGTAAGGTGCGCGATGGTTACAAACTCTTGGGGTGACTCAAATAACATCGCTCAGGTGGTAAACTCTATTAACTTCCACTTCTCTCGTAGTCAGTTCCACTCAAGCTTAACGTGTTCATGATCGGCTTGGGCTTCAGAAAGAGATAATCCCAATGACGCAACCTCCTTTCCAAGCTCCGATAAATGGGCATCGTACGGGGTAAGTCTACTGTATGAAGCCATCGCTTCCTTTTTCTAAGTAAATTGGATTTTTTAAAGCCTTATATTTATAATAATCATGTGATAACGATTCAACTGCTATATTATCAACGTTCACAATTATTAACAGTATTTTAAAATCCAAAAACATAAAAAAAAATGTGCTTATGTTATATAACCATTTCACATATTAAGACATTTAGTTAGATCAAGAGAAATTTTCATTTGATAAAAGTTTAGGTCGTTACAATAAACATATTAATAACTTATTTAATAACATTATTCATATCTATAAAATTATATACTATTCAATTATAATCATTAATTTCACCTATATTAGTTAGTTTTTTTCATCGTCATATGTCAGTAATTTGGATTGTTTTCAAAAAAGTTACAGTATAGCGATGTTGATCTTCATTCATTAATAACAAGTTAATCATTAAAATAATATTAAAGTTATTATAATAATTTAATTCTAATTATTTATATTTTCCTAAGTTCATTTTATAGAAGTTATGGGTATAGTTTGTGTGAACGTAATTCATAATGAGTATGTTTTAGGTAATTTTCCAATAATAATAAGTTACTTTATAATGACTATTTATTTTTTTAGTTACACTTATAAAACCATATTAATGACATAAAATTATTCTTAATATCATATATTACCAACATTAATATCTTTACACCCATTAATGTATGAAATGGTGAAGATAGTATAACATCATTCATGTTGGTGGCTAAACCAACCCAAACAAGAACACATTATACTAATGAATTATTAAGAGTATATAGTTATATAATTATAATATAATTTTATTAGAATTGTAATTATGTTAATATATAATCATTAAAATGTATAATAATATTTAAAAATATTTTATATGATAATTTAAGTTAAAAATGATGAAAAACTAGGTACTTTGATGAATTCTCTCCTCAAAACAATTTTCTATGGAATGAAGGATTTAAGGTTCCTCATTTGGAAAAGGGATTACCAAAAGTTTAATAAGGATTAAAGAGTGTAAATATAGGATTTTATTCAATAGATAATTAAATTAAATTAGTGGTATGGATGGGGTTGAGGAGGGGTCCTTTTATAGAAGAGTTTTGAGTGGCATTTCCAAAAAATATCCATTCCTTAATGTATAAGGTTTTCATTTTAAAAGTAAAGTAGATAAAAGTAGAAAATAATGCATATGTTTCATTCATATCTTCATATAAAAAATTTATAGATAAGGTTTCATGATGTTTTAATTCATTACCATTTAGTTTAACCCTTTTTACCTCATTTTACTATTATTGTGGTCACCCTATTTTTACCTTCGTAACTTATTTTTATACCAAAAAATGAAATTGACCTTTTTACCAAATTTTTAAATTATAATTGAAAATTTAGAATCCATTTAATATAATTAAATTTTTAAATATGATAAATCTAAATTTTAAATAAAATCATAAATTATAGAGGGAGAAAACTATTTTTATATAAAAATTAATTTTTAAACATTAAGTGCTCTTAATAAAATTTATTATTAATTAATAATTAAATGAGTATTGATAAATTTTTTATAAATTGAAACATTATAGTAGAATAATTATTTAAAATTTATGGATTTAATTTATTAAGATAAAAATACACAACACTTAGAAAACTATTCTTTGAAAAATATCCCCATTTGATATTAAATAATTTTAATCATATCCCATTAAAATTAATTATTATCTTCTAACCATTTAATTTCATAAATCCATTGCTTTTGATAATTTTTATTTTAATTTTATAAACATTTTAAATCATTTTTTTAAATAATAATAATGTTAAAAATGAATAAAAATAAAAATAAATTAATTAAAAATTATCTTTTGATTTCATTCTAGAATTATTTATTACTTTTTGAATTATATTACCTTTAATTTTTTACTAAAAAATACATCACTTCAATGAACCTATTGAATACCATTATATAAAATAACTATATATCTGGTAGAAATATGTCTGATGGTCATATGTCCAATAGTTATGTGTCTAATGTTCATATTGCATTCCTATATATTTCCTTACATGAATATCTATAATCATTCGTCCTATTCATTTACCTCATTCTAAAAATGAATATTATATTTCTAATTTTTTTAATTCATTCCATTGTTATGATCTTCAATGAAAACTATAAGGATAATAATTTCATTTTCATGTTCTTTTTATTTACTAGTTATTTTATTTCACTTATAGTTTTATATAATTATGGTTCATATTACATTATCATAATATATTAATTTTTATTTTTCATTTTAATATTTTATCTAAATAAAATATATCATGGTTTATTCTAGTTCATTTTTGCGTATATACAAGCTATATAACACATAGTATTAAAGGGAAATACATACTAAAATATCATGGTGCTAAATTACCTCCAATAATCATAATGGTGGTAAATGGTTGAGATTCAATCAGAATAAATATGAAAACTATATTTGAATGTAAAGTGGTTAAGAATTTTAATTTGATTTTAAATTTATTTTATAACTTATAAGAATATTATTGTGCAGATGAAAAAAAATAAACAATCGAAGATATAGAGTATAAAAAATATCACAAAGAATAAGGAAGGAGACAACAATATGGATGTCACTGAATATTTGATATTGAAATATTGAGTTATTATATAATTGAGTATCATTTAATATCATCTTTGGAATGATGATTTTGTTATACCCACTTTTGAAGATCACGAAAATATGATCTAAGAATTGTGGAGAACACCCAAGGTTGTGTGGTGATATTTCATAGATTATTATTTTTATGAGAATTAATTTGGTATGTATGTTATCATTTTTGTTTCACTTTTAGAAAGTAGTTATCAGAATAGAGTAATAGTTTGTAGAACTTGGATAAGTTTTGATTTTATCATAAATATTGTAATAACCAACTAGTAATGTAATGATTATTTGACATATCAACACAACTTTGATATATTTTCTGTGTACATAACCTATTGCATATGAACCAAGTAAAATCTTGGTGTCCGTTCTCTTTTAATTTCAATATTTTTTAATCTAGTTATGTAGTTATCATGACATATTCCGAGTGTCTTTTCAAACATGGAGAAAATATCAAAACAATTTTTAAATAAAAAAGGAAATTTTGAAACACCCTAATTCACCCCCCACCTCCCCTCCCCCCTCTTCGGGTGTATACCAGGACCTCGAGTTGTAAATATCATCTGTTTCAACATAATGATCCAATTCCACCACTACAAATCCATATTTATAAAAATAAAATCCTTATTAATTCAAAGTGTCAAACCACGTACATTTCGATATAATAACTCAACCTTGAGAGTAATAATATAATATAATTATTTTTTCCACTACTCTATAGAAGATATATTTATTTAACATGTTTTTGTGTCACTTGTTATAATATAATAGTATTTTTAAAATATTAACATAACACTATCATTTTCAATTTTCTTATTTACTAAATAACTATTAATAATGAACATGTATTGATTGATAATAATTGAATTATACTCATGTGTCACTATATTTATACCAAATGGTAGGGAAATAATCTAAGGATATATTACAATAATCTATAAAATTTCAACCTATAATGTATAAAAGTTTTATTATTACTATTAAATATAATAATAATATAAAAAATTAACAAATTAAACTTAAGAGTTGAACCATGCAGGAAACTTCTAACAACGAAACTTCTCTCTTCTTCTAAGAGGTAAATAATGATCCATTATATCTATAGTTTTCTTATAATATTTATGTTATTTAAAAAAATAAATTAATAATAAAACTATAATATATAATTAATATATAATAAATCATAATTTATCTTACTTTATATATTTATCCATGACATCGTAATTAAAAAATAAAAGTATGATGTGACATATACCACACCTGAAGGATAAAATTAATCAATGTACATGGGCTTCTAACTTCCCCTAGTTAGGTAAGTGATGAAAATATTGGATAAGTTGGATCACATTCATCATATTCATTTATCATTTGTGTATTATACCTTGTATCAATATTATTCAAATTCATTGAATAGAAATTCATGAACTCTTAGGCCAAATAACCTTTCACAATGAATTTATAAGAATAGTTCTTATTTATTACATAATAATTTATGTTTAATATCATTATTTTAGTGTGATACATCCAAAATAATAATCAGGACCGAAAATAAGAACTTTTATAGGAAGGTTCATTGTAATATGTATAATAAATGTGAAGATAAACAGTGGAAATGCATTTCTTAATTCATAAAAATGATCAGTAATTATTGTTAAATTTTATTAAAACTATATTTATTCAATCATTTAGAATAGATATATCTATAAAAGTTACAAAAAATAATTACATTCACCCTCATATTGTTTGTTAGTTTGTTTTATGTGATTATTTTAATCAATTCATTTAATAATATGTAATAGTAATGCGATTTCTGTGATTTTAACTTCACTTATCTATTATTCACCCATTTTGGTATGTTACTTGAATTTCCATAAATAAACATGATACTCTATAACTCATATATAAATATTTTTCTCTCTAAAATCCTTATCATTTGACAAGAATGAGGAATTGGGAACTTTTTTATACCAATTAGCTTGGATGACGATGTTTTTTAATACCCCAACCTTTTAAGTCTAACAATCGTCTTAAGTAATCCTTTATTTTTTTCTTGATAGTTTGAGTTATCAAAAGTAATAGTTCACATAAGTTTTTTTCCAAAATATCTCACATCTAAACAATGTATCATCAAATTTGATAGCTAATAAGGTAAATCAAAGAATATAGTTTTTTTCACCAATTGAAATGGGTATGTTTAGAATTACTCATTCTCCTTCATAAAAGTAAAATACCCTTTCCAAAAATAATATTAATCACCTCAAGGTATTCCAAGAACTAATTTCTTTACATATACATATGTTGTTTCAATTTCTCAATGATATTATTAAAATATTATCGATCATTTTTATATAGATGTCTCATTAGTAAAAAAACATTGATTTCCCATGAAACTAAAACTTTATCATTGTTTCATTATTATCAATCATGTATTTTTTCCATATTTTGGATAATATTATTTCCCCTTTTTGTTCAACTATAAATTTTTCCATAAGAAAAAATAATAATTTATAGTTCACAAAAGATAAGCATGTAACTAAAATGACTCATTCATTGAAGCATCTTATGTAGATGTACCCACTATCCAAACCTGATTTAACTCTGCTATAATTGGTTATAGATATACATATATATTAGAAACATTCAAACCAAAAATTATTATATTAATAAAATTATATGTATTCTTCATAAACATGCAAAGTAGAAGATTTTATATACGAATGGATATGGTCCATGTGTTGTGTCTTATATGATTCTACCCAATTGAATTAATACCATCACATGATAAGCCTAATATAATATTACATGCCACTTATGAAAAATTAAGATTTGTTTGGTAAATTCCATCGACACTAATCCATCAATGGGGTACAAAAAATCTTCAATATTTTTATTTATTTCTCCATGTCATCTCATATCTTATACTATTTTTTCTAGCATAAACATTCTTTATAGTCACTATGCTAAAGGAAAGTTCCATAGAACCTTATGGGGAACTCAAGAAAACATTTTATCTTTATTAGGATTCTATATACTTGTAATTAATTTCATAAAGTTATTTAAAGATTCATTTTCATTCCAATATATAATATAATAATTATGATAGGAATGTGTTGTATTGTAATAAAATCCAAGTTCATCAATTAACTTTGATGCTTCAATATCAATTTTTGAAATTTTATACACTATCGTGAATACTATATTCAAATTATTAATTTGAATTCATAATTTCTCTATAACAAAATAATGAACCCTAATTAACTATAATTTCCCAATTCAGAGGCCACTCAGTTGGTGCCCTAGCCCGGTTCTCCACAGGACCTTAGGCACACCTCCTCATACACCAAAAGTTTTCGAATAGTAGTAGGGGTCTAACATGGTACATTGTGATAAATAGTAATAAAATAACCAAGAATCATACACATCATAGTGAATATGAAATATAAATAAACTACAATAAAATCATGCTATAATAAAATGAAATTTTTTCATAAAGACCCAAACATTCATGCTCACATACAATAACTAATTGCCCACTAGGATGACTACATATACAGAAATAAATAAAAGTACAAGGATCTACTACCAACTCTGATACATACCTCAATCTCAATCTCTAATAATCTTAAGATACTCCATCCCAATCATAAGACTCTTCATGAGTGGCTTCATTTGATTATGAAATTCTGGCCCTCCACCCAATCACTACGCCCTATGCTCAACCAAAAAATAAACATCGGTTCTATATGCACACCAAGATGAATGTTAAAGGGGTGATAAATAAATCTCAATATTCCATCCTTAATGGTGAACCTATAACCTTCTATCATAAGTGAATACTAATGAGAAATTACCAACCTATTTGATAATAACTAGAATAAAAATAAATAACAAAAACCATTGTTGATCCTCGAGTCCATGACCTCAATCGACCATATGTAATTGATCTAGTTACAAGGTTCCTCTGAGCATGTCATGATATCATTATAACCATATAAAAACTATATTCTATGGTTTAACCAAATCATCATCAATGATCAATCTATAATTACCAATAACTCATCATGAATGAATCTATAGCTAAATACTAGTTGTCTCGAGAATCCTCCCAAACTACGGGTATAATGAATGGCTCAAATACAATACTTAGGTGTCCTAGGAAATCATCAAATCAGTTTCATCCCCCATTTCACCATGAAAAATAGCTAGATCCCATGCATTCTGGTCATCCCAATCAAGTGCATGAAATATCATTGGGCTTGACTGGCTAGATCCTAGGGATGACCAAGGAATATCATCATCATAAAAATAGCTATCACAATCCCCAAGATTGAATGACTAGATTCTAGAAAACTATTCATTATATAGACCTGTGGCATCTTAGTCATCCCATAGAGACCTAAGTTTGAATCTCAGTATCCCAGGAATTATTCATATGGCTCAACAGTCGGACCCCAAGAAACATTGGGAATCCATGACGACATCATCATGTCCAATCTGTATCACACCAGTAACTCAAGAGCATAAAAACTATTTCCTAGGAATCACCTATAAGAACCCACCATGTAGTCATCATCGTATCATATAAGGCTAATAATCTAGATGCCATAAAGTATCTTTGGGCACCCTCATCATACCATCTTCACACCAGGACCAAATGTCGGATCCTAGGAAGCATGTTTGGTCATGGATTGATGTATCAAAAATAAAAAATTGTAAGAATAAATAATATACAATGGTTGGTGGAATGCATAATCCAATTACCATAGTCTACATTCCCATAGGCTCACATATTTGGTATGGATTCTAAGGTGACACCTGCGACAATCTCTACCCATCCACATACACCCACATGAGATCATCTCGTGGAGTGGAACCCACAAGGTTTCCCTAGGTCATCACTATAGTGAAGTCACCCCAATTAGGATCCTTGAGGTAAATACATAAGAGTAGGCATCCCTCTTGGGATCCTCTAAGTCATAATATCAGAAGATAAATCCCTCTTGGGATCCTTGGGGTTAAAACATGAACAGAGGCATACCTGTTGGGATCCTCAGTCATAGATTGCCTCCTAGGTCAATACCAGTCCCATAGTGGTAGAACATCCCACAACCCATTCTATAACATCTTACATCCTTTCGGGACTACTAGGGAAAAACTCATAAGGGTTATGGACTCAATCCCATCCCCTTTCCATGTAAATCTAGGTTGACCCAAACACCCAACTTATCTATTTCCTTAATTTGCAACTCGATCCGACTAACTAGGGACTATTCCAATATACTCTAGTTGGGGACCTTAAAAATCCCATTACTCATTATCCAACCATTCTCATGACCCTCATCTGGGTTTAATCCCATGTCTCACTCTCAAGAGACAACTAGATTCAATTACTAGAGAAAAACTTCTCTATTGTAACTTTATTTTTTTAAATCACATATTAGAAGTCCTAAAAACACCCCAAGGGTTCCACCATCACATTCTATGTGTAAAAATTCTTAGAATGGATATCTATTATGTCTAATTTTTTCTCCAAGGTGAAAAAATATCCCAAAACCCTCAAATGGGTAACAAAGGAGAATTGCATGTTGTATACCCCAAGTACAAGGTGTGTACTCCAAAATATACACCATGTCTATGTACTTATATATGTACTGGGTACACCCAGGTTTTGTTCATGTACTACTACATGGCTAGTTCACACCTAGGGTCTATCCTTGTACTACTACATAGTCAGGGTACACTCAAGGTCTGTTCCTGTACTTCTACACATCTATATCCCCCTTATATGGGGTGTCTATCCAACTACACAGCCACATGGACATATACCACTACAATGAGTATAATCAGAGTACATGAAATTTGGTCACAAACACTCTATATTCTCTAAATAAGAAGAACACATGGTTTCTGTTCATGAAACCATGCATTGTGTGATTAGGATTTCCCAAGCGAAAACCCCTATAATCAGCCCAAAACCCCTATTTTCCCCCAAAATAGCTATAAATCGACCCCCACAGGGTCCCAAATAATCATAATAGGGATTAAAATCTAGAAATGAAAAAAATATTGGGATTAAATCTTAAAAATAAAAAATTGTACTACCTTGGGAGGAATCTGTCGATGCTTTGGTAAAATTCACGTCCTACAACTATCACATGATGATCTGGCATGACCTGAGCTCCACGACGGCACCTCCCTCTCCCTATAACTCTATATAACTCCCTCATAAATAATTAATGTAATAACCAAGGGTTAATTCATGAGAATAAAAGGGATTATATGAGAAAAGAAATGGAAAAGGGGAGATAAAAAATAAAAAAGAAGAAAAAGGGGGCTCAGACCTGCCCTTGGTTCCTACCTCAAGGTTATGCCTCTCCTAGAAATCCCAACCCCCCCCCCCACAAAATCAACCATGGATTTATAATATCAATACAATTATTTCTTCATAATATATCACCAAATGAACATGCATGAATAAATTAGTAATTAATTAATTAATACCAATTATTCCATGAAAACTTGAATGGATCAAAACTCCAAAAAATCATTGTTCTAGGGTAAAATACCTTTTTTGGGACAAAAATAGTGGTTATAAAAAAATATATGAGATCATTTTTTAGGGTAAAATGACAATTTTAACCCTCATGAGTATCTAAAACCAAAAATTCAAATTTTTAATCATTTTCACTACTTGTAAAAACATGGGGTTTTGAAGTCTCTAAAATATAGTTATTATAATCCTCAAGAAGTATAATTTTAAATATAATAGTTGTGTTTTAAATCCAAGAACTAGAACAATAGACACCATCATAACCATCCAACAACCAGTTTCACAGCATCCATAACTCTCCCAAGATAGGAGACTTTCAACCACAGCCAATTTGACTCTCCTCACCACATTAGTATCCTTATCATCACCCCAAAAAACACTAGAACCCATGACCCATGCTCTATAAATAATATAAAATAATTAATGGTCATGTAAAAATCACTCACACTATAGTTTCATCATGAAAACATCGACCACCCATTCTCAACTCACCAGGAATGAAAACCTCTATGCTCAAAAAAACTACTTAAAATGAAGATCACATCCTCTAATAGACTATGATATGATACCCACCATAAGTATTTAATTACACTGATCCTTATATTCTATCATCAATAGTTCCACCAATTTCTACACTTCTCATGTTTCCCCAAAACCTAAACAAACACAATGGACCCAAACATGGTCTTACTGACATTATGCATAACCTGTGTGCACATAAACTCATGTAACAAGGCTTTATCCCATAACATTTCACCAAATGCCACTATACTTATCATGGTATAGTGATTTAAAAAGAAAATATCATAATATTTCATTCTTACATGATCTTCAAACCAATAACCTAGGCTAACATGCTAAAACAATTGATTATTCTCCTTATGCGGGTCAGTTCCAATAACCCATAGCACCCTTGGAACTCCTTATAAAAACTAGACACCTAACTTGTGATAATATTAACTATACACTCATCCACTATATATCAGTGTAATTGAACCAAAATCATCCGCCCACACTTTCATCTCATTTCTAAAGTGAATCCATATTCAAGAGCCTCGATACCAAAAGCACCATCACTCGGGGTGCTTCTCACATAAAGGGTATTAAGGAATCGCCATGTCTACTGTTCATTTCTAGTTTCACCTCCTATTAATTGATCCCAACTCAAAGCATATACCCATGCCTTTCCACCTCAAATTTTCTCACAATCATAGGTCAACCCCTCTAAGGGTTTCCACTGACCATCGTAAAATCTCAATCTCACTAAACACTGAGTTGAGTCTGAAGATCTATAGGTCTCCCACCTAGACCAAAAGTTAGGTATCACTAAAGGTCATGGATCATTGTATGTAATCAATACTCTCATCTCAAAAAACCATGGAATCAAACATGACTATGTTAAAACCATCAAACCACTAAGCACCAACTCTCACTGAGAATCCACCTATGATATTGTTCTCTTGAGAATCAAGATCTCTTAAGTCAACACCACCATAACTAATGGAATCATACTAAACAATATGTATCAAGGGAAAACAATAATTGTATCAGATAAGAAAAATTCCATTCTGATCTATATGGTAAAATTCTATATAGGTTGTTACTAACACTTAAAATAAGCCAACCAATATGAAAATAACCCATAAGGGTTTTCCTAGTAAGGAATCAAATGCCTATATTGACCTACTTGGGTAACTCCAAGTCCCACGCACTAAGAGACTCTAGCATCATTGTCATGACTATATCACCATAGATTAATGTGACCTTCCATCAGAAAAAAAATTCAATGACAATTCAGCCTAGATGAGTATAATTACACCTAATACTTATATATAAAAACTAAGTATGATAATTTTTTGACACTTAAAACAACTAATTCTCAATAATTAGCGAAAAAATCACAGTAGAATTCCCATCTATTCCATATTAATCCTATGTGAAAACACATGATGCATGAGATGCCTCTTTCTTCCACGATCCATGATTCAAACCCATAATTGGTCCCTTTCTAAGAAGCCATAAACCAAATATCTAGTGGAAATAATAATTCTCGAATATCATGTGTGTCACATGAAGTAAAAATCATAGCAAATATAACATATCAAATCCAAAACATCAATCTCGTCATTGGAAACTTGTACTTATAATGAAAATAAGTGTTTATAATGTACTATCTCGGTATCCATCACAAGATCCAAAAAATTACTATATCCTAGATACCATATCCCAAATAGTAGAAAAGGCTATGATAACATTATGTACTATTCTATTTTAGAGGACACTCGACTGGTGACCCAACTTGGCACAAGACCTAAGTCATGCCTCCTCATATGCCAAAGGCTACCAAATTGTAGTGGGGTATAAAGTGGTACTATGAGGAGACTATACCCCTATATAAAAGTGCACAATATTAATAAAATAACCAAGAATAATACACATCAAAGTATACTGAAAAGATAAATAAAATGAAAAAAAACATGTTATAATAAAATGAAATGTTGCATAAAGACCTGAATAGTAATTCTCACATACAAAAATAGATCACCCACTCAATCAACCCCATATATAGAAAAAAATAAAATAGATAAATAATAAAAGTATCAAGCTCTACTAAAAACATTGATTCATACCACAATATCTATATTCAGTACTCTCAATATTCTATAGATAGATCATAAGACACCACACAAGTGACACCACTAAATTATGGAATCATGTGTCACTTCCCTTTCAATGTGCCCTATTCTCACATTAAATAACATCAGGTATTCACACACACTGAGATATATATATATATATATATATATATATATATATATGGTGTGGGAAATTAATCTCAGTAGACCATCTCCAACAGTGAACCTATAACCTACTATCATAAGTACATGATAATTCAATATTTCTATCCAGGTTGAGAATAAATAGAAGAAAAATAAATAACAAAAATTTTCTTCGATCCTCAGGTACAAAACCTCAATCAACCATACCTTTTTCAGTCAGTGTTGAGGTTTCTCGAATAACATCACAATATCATGTTAGACATATAAAAATTAGATCCTAGGGTGTAACATAGGCATCTCCAATGTTCAGGATCAAACAGACAACAACTCATCATGAACTTCTCCACAGCTAAATACCAGGAAACACAGGAATCCCTCCAAATTCAAGGTATAATGAATGGATCAAAGCTGACTATTGGGTGTCTTGGGAAATCACAAAACCAATTTAATCCCCCAAGTCACCATTCCAAATGGAAAAATCCCAGGCATTTTGGGCATCTCAATCAGGTATGTGGAATATCATTGAGCTCAAATGGCCAGATCCAAGGGTTGAACTAGGAATCTCATCATCATAAAAATATTAATCACAATCACCAAGACTGAAAGGATGTATCCTAGACAAATATGTATCCTAGGGACCTATGGAATCTAAGGAATACCATATTGACCTAATATTAGCTTCTGGTGTCCCGATAATTCTTCATGTCGCTCAATAACTAGATCCCAGGTGACATTGGGAATCCATGGTGTCATCATCGTGTCCAAGACATATCTCACCAATATCTGAAGATCTTAAAAAATGGGTCCTAAGAAGCACCACTAGGAACCCAATAAGTATTCATCAGTATATCATATAAGGCTCATAATCTAAATCCTATAAAGAATCATTATGCATCCTCATCATACCACAGCCACACCAGGACCAAAGGTTGAGTCCTAGGAAGCATACCTGTGAATTGATCACTATATCAAAAATAAAAAACTAGAAGAATAAATAAAATATAAGTGATGGATGAATTCTTAAGGCCATTACCATAGTATATATCTCCAAAGGCTCACATGTTCAGTATAATTTTTAAGGTGACAACTGAAACTATATCTACCTATCCACATAGACCTGCTCAAGATCATCTCATGGAGGAGAACCTACAGGGGTTCCCTATGTCATCAATATAGTGTAGGAATCCCACTCTAGATCCTCTAGGTCAATACATAAGTGTGGGAATACCTATTAGGATCCTCTAAGAAAAAACATCATTTGAGGCATCCCTCTTGTGATCTTTGGGGTCAAAACATAAGAATAGGAATCCCTCTTGGGATCCTCGGTCGCAACTAGTATCCTGATCCAACACCCACCCCATGGGGGATCATATCTCACAACCTAGACTCTAACATATTCTGGCCTCACAAGACTAATATATAAGAACTCACTAGGGAGATGGCCACAAGCCCATCCCCTTTCCATGTCATGCTTGGATAGCCCGAACACCCAACCTATCTGCTTCCTCAAGTAATAACATAGTCCTACTAAATAGGGATTATCCCACTATACACCAGTAGAGAAAATTGAAATACCATTCCACTTTATCCAACCATTTTCATGAACCTCATCTAGGTCTCATCCCATGCCTCACTCTTAGGAGACCACTAGATTAAATTACTTGAGGAAAACCTCTATATCATAACTTTTTAACACTAAATAATCTCTTAGATGTCATCAAAACAGCACAAGGGATCCACCATCATGTTCTATATGGAAAAATTCTTATAATAGACTCCTATTATGTCTAACTCTATCTCTGGGGTGAAAAATTACCCAAACCCCCCAAATAGGTAACAAAGGAGCAGTACACAATGTGTACCGTGAGTACACGGTATGTACTCAAAAATATCTACCCTATACATATACTTATACATGGTATAGGTACACTAAAGTTATATTCATGTACTACTACATATCCAAGGAATGCCTATGGTCTGGTTATGTACTACTACATGGCTAGGGTACACCTAGGGTCTAGTCGTGTACTTCTACACAGCCACATTACCCTTTCATGGGGTGTCTGGCCAAGTACCTGACCACATGGCCATGTACCACTACATGGAATATATTTAGTTTACATGGATTATAGTCCAAAAAACTTCACATTAACTAAATAGAAAGAAAAAATGGTGTGTGTTCTTAAAACCACATGTCATGTGATTGATATTTCTCAAATGAAAACCCCTGTAATCAGCTTAAAACCCCCATTTTCCCCAAAAATAGATACAAATTAACCCCCACAAGGTCTCCAATAATCATAATATGGATTTAAAAACTAAAAATGGAAAATATATTAGGATCTTAGATTAAAACTCAAAAACCATCCTACCTCAGGCAAAATCTGTTGATGCTTTGCTCAGATCAACATCATATAGTTTCTATACAATGATCCAGTGTGACTCAAGCTATGTGATGGAGCCTCCCTCTCCCTCTCCCTCTTCATCTCCCTCTACATATCCCTATCCCTCTCACTCAACCTATATCTCACATTTACAATGTAGTTAATACCCAAGGGTGCGTACATTAGAATCAAAGGAAGTAGAAGATAAAGGAAAAGGAAAAAAGGTAAAAGGAAAAGGAAAAAAAGGTGGTATAGACCCAGTCTTGACCCCCAACTCAAAGTTATACCTTACCAAGGAAAAAACTCCACATTAAAAATTCAACCATAGATTCAAAATCTTGGTTTTATGCTCCGTTCAAAATATATCACTAAACAAACCTGAGTGAATAAATTAGTATTTAATTAATTAATTATTAAATACCAATTATTCCTTAAAAATCGAATGACTCAAAATTACCCTAAACTTATATCCTAGGGTAAATTCCCTATTATGAGACCAACTAAGTGGTAATAAAAATTATTCGAGATCATATAATTAGGTAAATGCCTATTTTACCCCAAACATGAATCCAAAACCAAAAATTCAAATTTCTGCTCATTTTCACAACCCATAAAAACACAGTGTTTAACATTAAATCTCACAAATACTACAAATACATGTGGAAACACTCAAAAAATTAAGTAATAATATAACTTATATATATATTTTAGATCAAGTAGGTGGATAGTAGGACAAATAAAGGTAAATAAAGGTTTTTTGAATAGAGAGGGTGATAGATGGGTGATGTGGTGAGTGAGCAGTGTTGAAAATTGATGGAATGGTGATAGAGTGACGTTGATGTTTTTTATGCTTTCATGTCCACATTATAGAATACCTTCTTTCCAATGGTAGGTATCTACTAAAATTATCTATTGAATTTTAGGCTATTGTGTGTCAAAACTTAGAGGAATAGAGGTTTGATCATCCCATGAAGGATCTTGTTTCCTAGTCTAGGGATCTATTATATATTTAACACATGTTTATAAAGTTATTCCTAGTATCAATATAGGAAACCCTTATTGTGAGAAGATATTGATTAATTCCATGAATTTATTGAGAACACGTATCCACAGTTCTCCATATTTTCCATCATTAGATGGTTATTCAATGTTTTAAATCCATGTGGTTGGGTGATTTTTAATTTTTCATCATATAGGGAGTTGGTAGGTGATGTAATTTTAGGATTAGGCTCATGAGATGGACTTCCCACATATCCCAATTAAGGGAATTTGAACCCACATATTTTAGTTCCATTTAATGAGGTGCATAATACTTTTTAAGTTCATGTGACAAGGGCCATAATGGTGCCTTTTAAGGTCATGCAACCATGGACATAGTGGTTCCTTTTAATTTCATATTTCTAGAACCATTTTCAAGTAGTTTAAATTCATATGAAATTAAAATCTAGTTGAATTCTGAGTAGAATTTATTTTTTGTGGAGATTGTACATGAGCGGGTTTTTTTTGTTGGGTATTACTTCAAGTTAGAGTCATGGTATATTTTTTTTACTCGTAGATTGTAAAAAATGAGTTTGATTAGATTCTTTAGATCTATATATATTGGTCTAGATTAGTTATGATGAGAATCCTTATATAATAAAGATCCCACTAATACCCCAATATGGGGTATATTCATTATCAAGGAGATATATGATTGACTATACACAAAGGACCCTATCTATTAGGGAGAACAACCAATGAGTAACCCATTATCAAGGGAATAGATGATCATAATGGAGAACATGAGTGTACATAATTACCCATTCATGTATATTAGGAGATAGTGGAGGTTTCATAGACAGAGTAGGGTTTTGGTGTTCTAACCTAGGAAAACGAATGCCGGTAATGAATTTTGATCCATTGGGGAGGTATGCATATCCATAAATAGACTCTTTCATGAAAGTTGATTCCCTAGATCAAATCATATATGAATATAGGTAATTGTAAATAGGTAATCATGTACTATAATAAGCACTAATTTCATATAATATTTAGAGATTTATATGAATGAATGTGTCCCATAAGGGGTATAGAGTTTTAAGGTTGAAACCAATTTAATTTTTATATAGTGGAATTACCTCTAGTAAAGATTCATATAGAATATACAATAACCTCTATAAAGTCCTTACACATACTAGGACAAGAAGTTTTTCAAAGAGAATGTATGTTCATGAATAAATTACATGGGAAGTTACCTCCTCTTTAAAACTTATATTTAAAGTCTAATTGAGTTGATTCACCTTTTAAACCCTTTACATTAAATTTTTTCTCACTAACAATGTGATTTATCAAACTTCATGCTCCAAAAATCTCTAATTCTATCATGAACCAACTTGGTTCAACCTACAAAAATGCCTAAAGAGTGTTCCCAATTTCCACAGACTAGAAAATAGTGTTAGGGAATCAAAATATAACTCATTGAGAATGATTTCACCCAAAAATCATAATAATAAAACATAATGTGTTTACTACAATTTTGGAATGGTTCATCTAGACTTCAGACTTCCATAAACATAAAATATATAGTACAAAAGAATAAACAATCCAAACATGGAAAAACATAATAAACCATCCAAAAATACCTAATAAATATATAAAAAACTACCTTTAAATGCAACATCAAATTACCCAATGAAACAAGGTCTCAACATAAAGGAAACAAAAAACATAAATAAATAAGCTGGTTGAAATGGTTGATACATCAGCATCCCAAAAGATAAATCCATAACCTAATCAACAGAAAAACACCTCCATGTGACCCATGGTCACTCACCACATCCCAAAACATAAATCATCAGATCATGGGAATCACATCCAATACTAAATCACAAACTGGGAACCTTAAAATAAATATAAGAGCTATATATATACACATAAGTTTATATGTAGGGTGTGAGTTAAACAATCCTAATAGTATTTCACCACAATATTAATTTCTTCAATTTGTATTGAATTTTATTTTATGTTTTATTGGAAATTATAAATCCTAATTAATGAATAAATTGTTTATTTCTATATGTTTTACCATAAAAAATAACCCTTTCTTCATGATAATCACTTTTTGGGAAAAGAAAATAACTATTATGTATGGCCATATATAAGAGAGTAACCCATACATAAGAGTTTATCATGAAAAGGATGACCCTTTTGTATCAATTAATCTATACATATGATAGTTTTACTTCTATGGAAAGGGTAAATTTTTTAATCATGGGGATAATAAAATCTTACACATTCCCAATTGTAATTTATGATATATACTATTTTTTAACAATGACTCGATGATCTATATTTGTGTAACCTAGGTTTTAGTTGTAGCCTATAATATTACTTATATAATAGCATAACACTTGGAATAAAATCATGAGTTTTTAGTGTATCAATCCTTACGATACACAATATTCATACCCTATGACTAAGCAAGAACAGAATCATGCTTTATGATATTTTAAATTATAAATCTAAGAAGAGCGATCTGATAGTTAACATTCAGTCATAGTATATCTCATACTATGATATAGACTTAATAAAATTAAAATATTTATGTTATTCATAAAAATAGTAAAATAAAATTTTGATTCATTGATGAAAGTGGATTTTATACCATTTATGGGTTTGGGTGGATCATCTCATGAACATAGTAGTGGAATAAACCCATAAAAAATCCTTATCTATAATTAATAAAGAAACATCAAATATGAATAACCTAACATATAAACAAGAGTAACTCATATGCAGTGTGCTCTATCTATACCAGTCTTGATGGAGTATGCTTAACAGAGATAGCCAATGGACTCTCACCTCTATATGTAGTACACTAACCACTATAATCCTTGTATACTATGAGAGGAATACAGAACTCTAATGGTGTTCTATAATCATCACCTTGATGGTAAATAGAGAACTGGGATAAATAGATCTCTCACTATAGATAATTAAAATCACACACACACCCAACAAAAGGGTATCTACCTTTTATATATGCTTCCCTCATTTAATGAAAGGAGTCAAGCATCAATTTCCATCCCATGGAAGCTAATGTGCATGAAGATAATGTATACCTATTACAGTATAATAATAATTAAAATTTTCAAAAATTATATAATATATGAATATCCATAAAGAAATCAACCCATTGATTCATAACCTAAAGTAAAGAATGTAGAATATGTGGTAGTATATATGCGCTCAATATTCAATATTGTTTATCTATTTTACACTATGATAAATATTGATTGTATTCTATAATATCCCTATTTTAGTACATTTCTGACAATAATTTAGTGGATAATTTTAAATCCATTAAAATAACCTTATTGGAGGTCCTTGCATTATTTATATGACATTAGTTTTTAGGCTACCATTAGAGTAACCATATTAATATGAAAACACTACTTATAAAATGTATTGATGTGGTTAGTGTATCCATCATATGGTAGGTGTCTAGATTTGAGGTGGTTGAATTTTAACCTCGTATTGTAAAAAATATGGGGTATGTATTTCTATTCAAGTATTTATATAATAACAGATTGAGGGGTGTAAGTGAGCCAAAATATGGATCATATATTGCCTTCATAAAATTCATTTCACGTGATTTTATAACCTTATTTATATTCATCCAATGGTTCTTTTAGACCACAAAAGTTGTTATACCACATCTTTATTGATCAGTGTGGAATTATTCTAAAAAACATTTTACCACCACCAGGATTATACTATATAGAAAATTAATAGAAGGTTATTGTTCTTTAGCTCACTCATTTATTAGGATGATTCATTTCTAGTTGATAGTAGAGTGACTGGTGCATTTGACATTGGATTTTCATGTGTATTTTTATAAGAAGAATTCGTTAAAATGACTATGACATAGAGAGGGCCTTAAAAGTGAGGATCTGTATCATCATGAGGAATACCATTATATAAAATACCATTAGAAGAACCACCATGGTTGGTAATTTGTTTATCGTCAACATGGTGAGTACCTCAACATCAGTTGTTTGCTTAGTCACCATTGAAAGAGATTCCAAGGTTACTAACTTATTGTCATTATCATGGGAATAACCTTAATGTCAGTTAATTTTTTGTCACAGGGATGATCGTTATGGATAATTCTTTAGGAAGAACCTCTAGAATTATTAATTATTGATTAGTTTTTCAAATAAGGACCTCCCTATTGAAAGATCTCCATACTATGGGCAGGATCTCTATAAAAGGAACCATGGAGAGGGCCTTTCTAACTATTTAATTTAGTTATGAAATATAGAGGACTATATTACTAGTATTAATATTGTTTTAGGGAAGAATTTAGTGAATTTTAATGTGTTGGTGTTCACCATAGGTAATGCCTCTCTAGTTAGCGTCCATGTTTTCATATGTAATATCTCCATTATGAGTAATCTGGGGAGGATTTATTAAACTATTTGATATGTTACTATGGAGAGTACCTTCATTGAATTAGTTATTATATCTCCCTGTTTAGGGGTATATTGTGATATTCATTGGGGCCTACCTTGATATAATTTTAGTCTTATTGTCTATGGTGACCTAGAATCATACTTAGATTATTATTAGGATGTGCATATGAGGTTCATGGACATTGGAATCCTTAAATGTATAGACCTTATCTCAAGATATAGTGGTTTGATTTCCCTAACAGGCCATCCTCCTAGGTTTCTTGATATGAAAAATCAGATCCTCCATGTCCTCAATAGTAGTTCCTAAATAGGTTGTGGTTGTGTGGTAATGATGATGACCTTAATCAATGGGATCCAATCTGGGTGGATCCATGATATATTTTCAAATGTGAGAGATTTCCCATTCAACCTCTTCCATGTATGGAAGGATGACATTACTTTTCTCTAGGGATAGGCTCCTAATGTTGTTCAAAGTGGTGATGGGGATTTCCTTCCCCATGTTGGATTGTCTTTGGTACAATGGTTAGTGTAGCATTAGGCACTCAAGGATTGTGTAGGTTACCTCTAGTGTAGGGATAATACTATTATGTAGGTATTCCCTTACCACAGAATTGAACATTTGGTTTTGAAAGTACTAGGATTGTGACATTGTTTGATATAAATCAATATTTTATTAATTTTTTATTTGTAATTAAATGATTTTAACCCCTCCATTTTCATATTTTATGGGTAATTATCACATATTTAGATTATATAAATATTTTAGTATTTAATTTGAAGAATGTATTAAATACTGATTTTATATTGATTTTTATTTTTGGAATTATTATAAGAAATCCTACATTGATTTTTTTGTGTTTTGATGTTATTTAGGGAAGTAAAGATGATAGTCAGTTAATATAGAAGTTCAGAAAAAAAAATATATATAGGAAATTTTTAAAGTTGATTTGGACTTGAAAACTGAAAAAAAAAACTCACTGGAATACATAAGATTCATATAATCTTATGTAAGATTCATTCTGAAGTAATGTAGAAATTTTCAAAAGAAAATACACAAAAAATTTTAGATTTTTATTTAAGACATCAGAAGTAGGAGTTTAAAATTTTGAAATATATCTAAAGTGGTATGAATTTAAAAAAGTATTGGAACACATAAGAGTGACTAATCCCATACTTAAAATTAATCTAAACAATAGAAGAAATAAATTTGGGTAAGTCTAGGGATGGGTAAGATTAAAGAGTAAGATATATAAAGCTTAACTCAAGAAAAATGTAATAGTTGTTGTTCAAATTTTTATTATGATAAATCCCCCTTTTAAGGGATAAGGAGGAAACTAATGACATCAACACTTAAACAACAAACCAGGCCCCAACAGACCAAAAATCAAGATAAAAAACAACCCTCTCTATAAGATATCAACTCCTCCCAGCAACAAAATATATTAAAACCAGCTTCTATTGTCTCATCGTTGCATGTCTTGTTGTCTCATTCCAAAGAGAACAGGCCTGGTACTGATGGAAAAATCCATACTCTCTCAAACATCTGATTCTAAAAATCCATGAAACATTGAGAACTCATTGCCTTGAACCTCAACTGGGGTATCTTCTTGAAGAAAAATGGTTGCATAATCCCTTTATCCATAGACCACCAAGTCCAAAACCTTTCCCCCTTTCTAGAATTTCCAAATAAGTGAAAAAATATCATTGTCTTCCTTGCCATCCAATATCAGTAGTTCAGTGCAACAAATTACTGAAGAACCAAACACACAGCTGACACCAAAGCCTCAACCAATTCCTGAATTCAGTAACTCGTCTCACGAACATAGTAAAACAAACATGTCCCAAATTAAAACTGAATCACACATAAAAACCCACCGAATAAAGACGATCCAGATGCATCTCGTCCACACCACTACCATAACCGAACCAAATCCACCCAGAGTAGATGAACATAAACTCAGACCATGAACCATCCACAACCATAGCCAAATCCAATTCAAAGGGTTAAAAAATCAAGGTAAAAAACAAAACCCTAAAGGCAGTCATGAGGCCATGCTACAAACTAGAACCAGTTCCCATCGCTGCCTTCACATTCACACCCGTAGACCACCTCGACCCACCGTACATGCCCCCATCTCAGAAGAGAACTGTTGTGTCAACCCTTGGCCAAGAGAAGCGGTAACAAAATCCACTAGTTCCACTACACTTCCAAAAAATCCCTACCCAGTGAAGAAGGGCGAGAGAAAAATCATGCCAAAAAATGGTGGGAAATACCAAAATAGTCGCACCCATAAAGACCTTGATGCCGCCCCTGGGAGAATAACTACCATCACAAAGCATCAAGCTGGAGTTCCGAAGATAAGATCCAAATTCAATCCATAGTGTAAGAGAGACAGTGATAGGGGAAACCCTAATGCAGCATCGCCCCTTACGAGCTCATCGATCTCAATCAAGGATGTATGGTGATCATGTAATAGTTGTTGTTGAACTCCCTAGGATATGTAATAATCTCTAACTTTTTCACTGGAATATTTGTACTGATCTATAAGTTTTACAAAGAGAATATGTAAGAATCTTTACTTTTCTATAGGAATTATTAAAATTATACATAATAGACTTTTTAAACACCCCCTATAATATATAAGAGTAAATAGAATCTAATAAGGATACATAAGGGTCCTCAGTTTAGAAAAAATTCATCCAATATATAAACATAATTCTTATACTTTGTTGAGAATAAGAATCTCAAGATGTGTAAGAGTCTTCATTACATATGTAAAGGTCCTTACCTTTACAAAATATTAAGAACCAAATTCATTCATGGTATGAAGAAGATTTTTGTGTCAGGGAATTCATTATGTAACCTTCATGATTATGATAGTTCTATATATTCTATAGATCACATACATTAATTTAAATGATAATATGAATGACTGATGAACATGGGAGTAATTTAAAGAACAAAAAAAGAATATTTTCATGTGGAAATATCATATTACTCAATAATTTCATGTGCAAAGTACATTACACATACACATAGAATCATGTTAAATATTTTTGAATATTTAAATTAATTTTCCTCATATATATTTCACTCTCTCATACACAATCTTTCTCTAAAGGAGTTGGTTTTTCTTATTTTTTATTTTATTTTGTAATAGTTTCTGTATTTTAATGATAGTAGTTGGTTTTCTCTCTCACATGTCATTTATTCATGTTCCCTCCATTGTAACCATCAAATATTCACGTTAATTTAAAAATAACTCTTGTTTTTATTAAAAGGGAGGTAAAAAGTGAATCTATTATTTTTATTTCTCTTTAATATTTTCTCATTATTCAATTTTAAAAATTTAGTAGTTCTTAAACCGATAATAATGTGTGGTTGTATTTTTATTTATGAAATTGCTTTCTTATTCCTCATTCATTATTGGTAAGTGTTTTTTAACATATATAATTTCACTTAAATTATTATATGAGTAACATTTTTTACAAACATTTAATAAGAACTTTTATTAAATATTCTACCACTAAAATGATAACCCCTTTAAAACTCATCATATTCATTAGTGGGATAAGATCCATATTTAACTATTAAATGAGCCCAATTTATCATTTCTCTCATCACTTAGTTATTTAGGTAGGTTTTAATCTTAATCATATCATATATGAATCTTGGATAGTTGACTAGACAACCTTTTTACCAAACTTGTCATGTGGATAAATAAAACTATATTCCTCTAGTATCCTAACTTTTATAAGGTTTCTTAGCTAAGTGTGACCCAAATAAAATGATAATAATGGGATCCTAGTATAATTAGTGTCACTCATTACTTGATTACCTTACACACAAAAATTTAGGGCACCCAAATTTATAATTAACCAACCCATTTTATTGATCAAGGTCTTGAAAATGTCCACATTAGAAGGAATATAACACTTAATATTTTAAAATGTATTTAATCTCACCATCTTATCTCATGTTATTCTCTTTATATAAGAATACTTTTAGTGATTTATTTTTGATTCCTATTCATTCCACCAAATCAATTTTTTCAAACCAAATTGATGTGTAACTCTTTACTGGTTTGTGTTTCACAAAAAGGGAAATCAAATACATTTACACAAATCTAAATGCATCTTATACATAAGGTACATGAAATTTTAATGTAGTGGTTTAGAACTCTATGAATTAACCAATACCCATATGAGTAATATTATATCCACTAATAGTCAATCCCCTCTATTCTAGAATAAGTCATAACCCTCTAGGCCAGTGGGAAGTCCGACCCAAAGTCCCTCTACCTAGGGATATGTTACTCAATATATGTTCAAATTAATTATAACTCTAATACCAAATATGTGGAAACTATATTCCATAACCAAATTTAATATAATAACTTTAATTATAAACTTGATTCATGGTAGAAGATAACTAGATACATTATATTACTAAGAATGTTACTCCTTAGGTGCATATATGATAGCTTAAAACCAGTTTAACAATAAAAATAAAAAATACATAACAATTCATAATATAAAAATTATATCTATGAATAAAAGAGGGAATGAATTTTAAATAACTTAATAATTTACATATTTTGATATGGGATAAGTATTTATGAACAACTAATAAATAAAATATAAAAATAAACACTTTATAATTTTGCTTACCATGTGGATTTTTTTTTAATTTTGAATAAAAACACTTTATAATCACTTCTTAATATAAACTCTTTAATATTATCCATTATATATAATTTAACTTAAATATATGATATTACTTTAAATATAAAATTGTTACATTTCAATTTCTATTATGTAAACTATTTACATAATCCAAATATCACATTTGGTTATTTAAACATTGGTCAAATAAATCATTAAAACTTATTTTCATGAGGTTTAAATAATTTCTAAAAATAAAACCTTTAATTTGCACAATTCAAATTAATAATTATGAACAATTCATAATTTTAATTATAAAATCTTTCTATGTTTGTCATTATTTTTTAATTTAAAAATACTTTATAAATCACACATATAGTTTCAATATAATCACATTATATTTAAACTATAATCCATGCCATATAAGTTTCACCAATTTAATATATACATCATATGAATATTTAATGTATAACTATTACATCCCATCAAATCTTTATTGCCTTATGTTTTATTCCCCTATACATTCTTACCAATATATAAGTATTAACTTATCAATTAAATTAATCCAAACATAATATTCAAATTACATTAATAATTTATATATATAAATATTTAACATGAATAAAAAAATTAACATTTTATTTAATTTATAAACATAAGACATAAATATGAACATTTTATAATTAATTTAGGCATGAAAATATCTAATTTTTATTACCTAGTGTTTATCTTCTATAAGCATGTTATAAAACATAATCATTTTTTATTCAAAATATCAATTTCTTTATTTTGTATTGAATTATATTTTATTATTGATATGAAATTATTAATCAAAATATATGACTCAATTATCTCTTGTGATAAGTTCTATCATAAAATAGTAACCTATACATATTGAGAATATCATATGTGGAAAAGATTGTGACCATTTTGTATGGACTAACCCATAAGTAAGAGAGTAACCCATACCTAAGAGTCAATCACACAAAAGAATAACCTTATGTATCAAGTAGACCATATGAAATAGATTTTACTTCTTTAGAAAGGGTAAATATCTTAATCATGGGGCTCATAAACTCGTATACATGGTCATTCACGATTAATAATACACGCTATATCAAAACTATGACTTGATTCTCTATTTTTATATAACCTAGATTTTAGTTGTAACTTAAATTAGTTCATATATCATAGAATATGAAATAGAACAAAATCATTGGTTTTCAGTGTATCATACCTTATAATGCACACTAGTCATACCCTATGATTAAGTAGAAACAGAATCATGCTTTATAATATTTTATATTATAAAGCCAGGTAGAGTGATTTGGTGGTTGGAATTCAGCCACGGCATATCGTTCTCTAGGATATGGCCTCAAGAAACTTACGATATTATGGTTATTCATAAAATGGTAAATTAATATATTGATTCATTGAACCATGGGTAGGACATTTATGGATGCTAAATTGAGCTAGACCATGGGGAAGACCTATATAACTATTCTTCATGTTGTTGTGGGAGGAATTATATGACATTTTTTTGTGTTTTTTGTCAGCATAGGTAATAAATCACTGGTTATCATACATGTTTTCATGAGAAAGTTATCTATAATGAGTGCTCATAGGATGACCACCAAAACTATTTTATATATCACTATGAGGAGGAGATTTATAGAAGTAGTTGTTCTCCCTAGCTAATAAGGGGTCTATTGGGGTAGTCACTAGGACCTACCTTGAAAAAATATTATCCATATTTCCAATGGTGTCCTGGAATCATCCTCATCTTATTATCAATATTTTCTGATGAGGTTTGTGAACATTAGAGACCTCAAATGTAGAGACCTTCTCCCAAGATTCAGTGGTTTTATTTCCCAAGAAGGACCTCCTCCTAGGTGCCTTGATCTAGAAAATCAGATTCATTCCCTCAACAGTAGTTCCTAAAGAGGTTTGAGTTGTGTGTTAGTGAAAATGACCTTAGTTAATGGGATCCCACTTGGGTGGATCCATGATATTTTTTCAAATGTGATACATGCCCCATTTATCATCTTCCGTGTATGGAAGTTTGATATTACTTTTATATAAGGATAGAATATTAGATTTGTTTAAAGTAGTGATGGAGCTCACCTACCCCCTATTGTATTTTCATTGGTATAATTGTTGGTGTGGATTTAGAACCTCAAGTAATATCTAGACTACCTCTAGTGTTCGGATAATATTATTCTACGGGTATTCCCTCACCATGGAATTCAACATATGACATTGAAAGTTCTTTTTTGGTGATAGTGTTTTATAGTAATAAATATTTAATTAATTTTTGTTTATAATTCAACTATTTTATTCCCATAATTTTTATTTTTTATGGGTAATTATCACATATTAAGATTATAGGCATATTTGAGGATTTAATGTGAAAAATGGATTAAATTAATATTTTTATTGTTTTTTAAAAAATAGAATTATTAGAAGAAATAATACATTAGATTTTTGGTTTTTTTGATGTTATTTCAAGAATTCTATATGATAACAAGTTAATTTTGAAGTTATAAAAACGTTTTAATGCAGCAAAGTCCCGAAGTTGATTTGGACTTCAAAACTAGCAAAGGGAAAACTCACTAAAATATATAAGAGTATTATACTCTTATGTAAGAGTCATTATGAAGCAATTTAGAATAGTTAAAAATAAAAAAAAAAGAACAACGTATATAATTTTATTAAAGGAATCATAAGTAGAAGTTTAAACTTTTGAAATATAGCTAAAGTGGGAAGAAATTAACAAATGATTAGGATGTATATGAGAACCTTTGACCATAGATAAAAGGAAGCTAAATAGAGGAAGAAATAAATTTGGATAAGTCTAGGGATTTGTAATATTTTATATCAAGATACATAAAGGTAACATTGCCCAATACTTATGAGTTATTTTGATGCTACCTAGGATACGTAAGTGTCTCAAAATTTTCCGTTGGAGGATTTATGTTGATACATAAGAGTTGCATAGAGCATATGTAAGAGTATTTAATTTTCCATGGAAATAATAAAAGTAATGCATAAGAGAGTTTCTAAACTCTCTTAGAATATATAATAGTAAAAAAATTATAATAAGTATATGTAAGGTTAAACAAATTAGGAGAAAAAATTCAAGCTATATATATAAGATTAATATACATTTTTGAGAAAAATAAGTTCATAATGCATAAGATTCATCACTACATAGGTATTGTTCACATCCTTTACAAAATCTAAAGAAATAAATTCAGTCACAACATGAAGATGCTTGTTTTGTCATGGAATTCATCCCATGACCTTCATGTTCAATATATTTACATATATTTTGTGGATCACATACATTAATTTAAATGTGAAGATGAAAACAGAGGATCATGGGAGGAATTAAAATAAAAATATAATATATTTTCCATATGAAAACATCTTATTACTCAAGAACTACATGCATGAAGGAAATTATCCATATATATCATAGCCTGGTAAATTATGATACCTATTTAAATTAATTTTACTTCAATCTATTTGACTCTCTCTCACACACACACACAAGAGAGAGGATTTGGTTTTGATTCTGTTTTAGTTTCTTTTTTAATAGTTTCTTCACTTTAAGGATAATAGTTGGTTTTCTCTCTCTCTTGTTATTTCTTCATGTTTCCTCCACTATAACCATCTAATACCCATGGTAATAGAAAAATAACTCTTTTTTCTATTCTAATGGAGGTAAATAGAGAATCTTTGAGTTTTATTTCAATTTATTTTTTTATTTAATTCTATGAATTCAATAGTGCTTAAACTGATTGGAATGATAAGGCATCTTATTATCCTTCTAACAACTTTCTTCTTCCTCATTCATCTATTTCCTTCTTTTTAATATATAATCCATTCAAATAGTGGAACTCAGATTAGGTGTTTATGTTCATCAATGTGATTAATTAGTTGAATTCAGAAAGGTATTTTTCTATATATAAAGGTCCAGATTTAGGATAATTACCATTTGAGTAAGAGGATGTAGATTTATAGTTCTTGATCTTCACATTAAATGGGATAATAAAAATTAATATTTAAAATAATAATGATTATAACTAATTTAAACTCCTAAGTAAAATCGTTATTTTCTATTACTAAATTCATTATATTTTTCATTCTTGTATCCTTCAATTTCATTCATACATTTATATATCATATTAATATTATAAATCACCCACAGTTTTAGAAATATCATTTCATTTTGTGGTATATTTTAGTTAAAACAATAATGATAATAGAAGAGTGGTGTTTTGAGTGACCTCATTGTGAGATGAACCCTAGTCTGTGAAAAATATTACATGATTAGGTAAATAAGAATTTATTGAAGCAAGATTCATGATAAAATCCTCATATATCAATTTTTCACTATTTTTGAGCAAGTGTAATAACTTTCATACACTAATTTTCTAAAAAAAATCAAAAACTAAAAAAATAAAATTTAAAGCATATCATTCATTGAAAAATTATTATGTTCATTATTATCCATTTGGATTATAAAATGTATTCTTTGGAGAAAGATTTCTCTTAGGATGAAATAGTGACATTTTTTCTAAGAAATTTATAATAATTTTTTATTTAGGTTGTGAGTAGAATGTTTTGAGAGAAGTAATCAATTTTAATAAGGAAACATTTAAGTCTAAAATATTTGAACATTTTTTCAAGGAGATCTATGAATTCCCTTGATATTTTTCTAATTTTTATACTTGTGTGGAAGAAAAATTTGTTATTCCACCAAAAGTAGAAGATATCCCTCGCACTTGGAAAGAATAAAATCTACTGGAGATTGAGGAACACACATAAGTATGTACATTGCCTCAGATATCCACCTTCATATAAAAGGAATTATATAATCATTACATGTTATCTGAATATATAAATAGAGTTGAGGAAAACTTTATTTATTTAATATTTAAATTTTCAAAACTTTAATTATATTACCAATTTCTTAGTTAAAAGTTTTTAGGTATAGCACCATTATAATATTCCCAAGAGGGTGATGAAGAGGGAGAATCCACAACAAAATTGGTTGATGTTAAGTAAAAAAGAGGAGTTATTAGAGTTGTTTATGGTTTTATAAGAAAATATTGGTATAGATTTGAGTTTGGGTGAAAAAATTGTGATTCAAGTCGAAACAGATGAAAAATAACATCTTGAAGTATAATTCCTGGAACTAGATACCACTTATAAAGCTGAATAATTGGGGAGATTCTTCTAAATTTTGTTTTCTTCTCCACTACTCCATGGGAAACACAATTTTATATACGGTATCATGAATAAATATGAAAAATAAGGTACTCCACAAGTAGTGAAATCTAAGAAACATTGATACTAGAATAGTTTGGTGCTTCTTGAGTAAGAAGTAAAATACTCCATCATATTGGGTATAAATCAAAGTCTATATAGCTATGCATAATCAAAAACATATAAACCCTTTGGGGTTTATCTTACGATTATGTTTCCTTTATTTATATTTATATTTTCTTTAGTTTATATTTAGTTTGATAAAAAAATTATGATTTTTCTTATGTGTTTTAAGAAGGTAGAAAATATGAGCTTAATTGAGACTACCAATTCTCAAATAAATTAGGTTGTGTCACTCCTTATCATTATTTTAAATTCCCTATTATTTTAATTTTTCATGATCTTTAATAAAAGGAAGTTTAATCTATGTTTGTGGGAGTTCATATCAAATTTTTTAGGACTACATGTTTTGTTTTCTACATTTTATTTATAGAGTTTTTTTAGGATATCATCAGTTAATTAAATGAATCACTACTAAGAAATAAGGTCATACCAACGATTTTAAACCATTGGTATAGGCTGGAAAACCATTGGTATAGCCTATACCAATGGTTTTCCAAACCGTAGGGTAGTAAGTCATGAGGAAAACCCTATACCAACGGTTTAATCTAAACCATTGGTATAGCCCAATGTATTTATTGATACACCAACGGTTGTAGGTTAACCATTGGTATATGTTTGTATAACATTTTTACCAATGGTTCCCAGAAACTGTTGGTATATATTGAATACTAAACACTATACCAACAGTTTTAAAACTGTTGGTATAGTTTTTAAATTTCTATCAAAGTATACCAACGGTTTAAAACTGTTGGTATTGTGTTTTTTCAGAACTGTTATACCAACAGTGTAAAACCATTGGTATTGTGTTTTTTCAGAACTGTTGCACAGCAGCCCTCCAGTAGCCCCTCCAGTATACACCTGCATAAAAAATATCAAAAAAACCACATACAAACTTAAAACAGCATAAAAACACCTAAAATAGCACAAAAAACACATAAAACCATCAAAATATTACAACCATGTCATGTACTACAATTCTCTATTTCAATCTTCATATGACAACAATCATCCATCAGATTTAATAACAGTTTCAATAACTCAAACATTATTTACAACCATTTTAATATTCAAATGAAAACCACTCTTCCATTAGTAATTCACCTCACCCCTGCACAACCCCCCCAACTAGCATATCCCCCCCACCTACCCATAAAATTATAATAGGCAGAGTTTGAGAAATACTTATTAGAGTTGAATAAGAGTTTGAAATTGGATCAAATCCCAATTTTTTTTTCCAATCCTAGATTTGGGTATGTAATGATTTGTGATGCATTTTGCATTGAACTTGAATTTTTTATAATATATGGTGAAAAGGTATTTTCTTAGGAGTATCTTCACTTATGACCCCATGAGTGAAACTACCCAACTCATGAAAAATAGTTTGTGACTATCATTGATGAGTGTAAATTTCAGTTGTGGTATTCACTTAAAATGATGTCCTTTTGAAACAAAATAGAGACACTTTGAGTGTTGTCGGCCAAAACGCGCCTCATATTGAGGTGGGGTTGACTCATATACATCACAAATGACCCATGGATCATTTTCCTAAAGTATAAACACAATCCTAATGTGTTTGGTTAGTTTTCCATATGCCAGTTGTTTTTACTTAAAAGTGTCCATTTTAAACAAAAGAAAGACACTTTGAGTGGTACCGACCACACCGTGCCTCGGGTTGAGGCGGGGTTGACTCATAAACATCTAAAATGACCCATGGATCCTTTTCCTAAAGTATCAACAGAATCCAAATGTGTTTGGTCCATTTTCCGTATGTCAGTTGTTGTTTTCACTTAAAATGTTGTCCATTTCAAAGAAAAGCGAGTCACTTTGAGTGGTGTCGGCCACACCGTGACTCTGATGGAGGTCGGGTTGACTCTTACATGTCAAAAATGACCCATGGATAATTTTCCTAAAGTTTCAATAGAATTTGAATGCATTTGGTTGGATTTCCATATGTCATTTGTTGTTTTCACTTAAAATGATGTCCATTTTAAACAAAAGAGAGACATTTTGAGTGGTGTCAGCCACACCGCACCTCAGATTGGGGCGAGGTTGACTTGTACACATCACAAATGACCCATGAATTGTTTTCCTAAAATATCAACACAATCTAAATGTGTTTGGTCAGTTTTAAGTATGCCAGTTGTTGTTTTCACTTAAAATCTTGTTTATTTCAAACAAAAAAGAAACACTTTGAGTGGTGCCAGACACACCAACCCTCTGATTGAGGCGGGGTTGACTTATAAATGTCACATATGACCCATGAATCATTTTCCTAAAGTTTCAACAGAATATGAATGCCTTTGGTCGGTTTTCTGTATGTCAGTTGTTGTATTCACTTAAAATGATGTCCTTTAGAAACAAAAGAGAGACACTTTGAGTGGTGTCGGCCACACCGAGCCTCAGATTGAGGCTGGGTTGACTCATACGCATCATAAATGACCCATGGATCTTTTTACTAAAGTATCAACACAATCATAATGTGTTTGGTTGGTTTTTCATATGTCGGTTGTTTTTACTTAAAAGCGTATCCATTTTAAACAAAAGAAATACACTTTGAGTGGTACTGGCCACACTGGCTCTCAGATTGAGGCGAGGTTGACTCGTACATTTCACATATGACCTATGGATCATTTTCCTAAAGTTTAAATAGAATCAAAATGCGTTTGGTCGGTTTTACATATGCCAGTTGTTGTTTTCACTTAAAATCCTGTCTATTTCAAATAAAAGTGAGACACTTCGAGTGATACCGGTCACACCGTGCCTCGGATTGAGGCAGGGTTTACTTGTACACGTCAAAAATTACCCATAGATATTTTTCCTAAAGTTTCAATATAATTATAATTCCTTTTGTTGGTTTTCCATATTTTCAGTTATTGTATTCACTTAAAATGATGTCCTTTTGAAACAAAAGAGAGACACTTTGAGTGGTGTCAGCCACACTGTGCCTTGGATTGAGTTGGGGTTGACTTGAACACATCACAAATGACCCATGGATAATTTTCCTAAAATATCAACATAATCCTAAAGCGTTTGGTCGGTTTTAAGTATGTCAGTTGTTGTTTTCACTTAAAATCTTGTCCATTTCAAACAAAAGAGAAACACTTTGAGTGGTCCCAGCCATACTGGCCCTTGGATTGAGGTGGGGTTGACTCGTACATGTCACATATGACCAATGGATCATTTTCCTAAAGTTTCAACAGAATCTAAATGCCTTTGGTCGGTTTTCCATATGTCATTTGTTGTATTCACTTAAAATGATGTCCGTTTGAAACAAAAGAGAGACACTTTCAGTGGTGTTAGCCACATCATGCCTCGGATTGAGGCGGGGTTGACTCTTACACATCACAAATGACCCATGGGTCGTTTTCCTAAAGTATCAACACAATCCAAATGTGTTTGGTCAGTTTTTCGTATGCCAGTTGTTTTTACTTAAAAGTGTATCCATTTAAAACAAAAGAAAGACACTTTGAGTGGTACCGGACACATCGTGCCTCGAATTGAGTCGAGGTTGACTCATACACGTCAAAAATGACCCATGGATCCTTTTCCTAAAGTATAAATAGAATCTGAATGAGTTTGGTCAGTTTTCTGTATGTCAGTTGTTGTTTTCACTTAAAATGTTGTCCATTTCAAAGAAAAGTGAGACACTTTGAGTGGTTCTGGCCACACTGCACCTCGGATTGAGGCGGGGTTAACTCATACACATCTAAAATGACCCATGGATTGTTTTGTTGCAGTATCAACACAATTTGAATGTGTTTGGTAAGTTTTTCGTATGCCAGTTGTTGTTTTCACTTAAAATCTTGTCCATTTCAAATAAAAGTGATACATTTCGAGTGGTGTCAGCCACACAAGCCCTCGGATTGAGGTGGTGTTGACTTTTACATGTCACATATGACCCATTGATCGTTTTCCTAAAGTTTCAATAGAATCTGAATGCTTTTGTTCGGCTTTCCGTATGTCAGTTGTTGTTTTCACTTAAAATCGTGTCCATTTCAAAAAAATGTGAGACACTTTGAGTGATACCGGCCACACTGTGCCTCATATTGAGGCAGGGTTGACTCGTACACATAACATATGAACCATGGATCCTTTTCCTAAAGTATCAACAGAATATGAATGTGTTTGGTCAGTTTTCTGTATTCCAGTTGTTGTTTTCACTTAAAATGTTTTCCATTTCAAAGAAAAGTGAGACACTTTGAGTGGTGTCGGCCACATCGTACCTCTGATTGAGGCATGGTTGACTCATACACATCAAAAATGACCCATGTATTGTTTTACTAAAATATCAACACAATCCTAATGCATTTGGCTGGTTTTAAGTATGCCAGTTGTTGTTTTCACTTAAAATCTTGTCCATTTCAAACAAAAGAGAAACACTTTGAGTGGGGTCAGCCACATCGACCCTCGGATTGAGGTGGGGTTGGCTTGTACACGTCACATATGACCCATGGATCATTTTCCTAAAGTTTAAACAGAATCCAAATGACTTTGGTCGGTTTTCCGTATGCCAGTTGTTGTATTAACTTAAAATGATGTCCTTTTGAAGAAAAAGAGAGACACTTTGAGTGGTGTCAGCCACACCACGCCTCGGATTGAAGCGAGGTTGACTCTTACATGTCACAAATCACCCATGGATCATTTTTATAAAGTATAAACACAATACAAATGTGTTTGGTCAGTTTTCTATATGCCAGTTGTTTTTACTTAAAAGTGTATCCATTTTAAACAAAAGAAAGACACTTTGAGTGGTACCGGCCACACCCTACCTCGGATTGAGGTGGGGTTGACTCGTACACATCAAAAATGACCCATGGATCCTTTTCTTAAAGTATCAATAGAATAAAAATGAGTTTTTTTGGTTTTATGTATGTCAGTTGTTGTTTTCACTTAAAATGTTGTCTATTTCAATGACAAGTGAGACACTTTGAGTGGTGTCGGCCACACTGCACCTTAGGATTGTGGTATGATAAAGATATATATTTTATATTTGTGTTTTTTAAAAGTTTTACTAGTTAGTTGAAACTACTGATTGAGAGTCAAATTATCACACCCTAATCTATCACTGTGAGTTTTCGTAGACAGCGCACCTCCATTGGAGGAGTTTTATTATAAAAACATGACTATATTTATCAAATGAAACAATTATATTAAAGAAAACTTATTAAAGATATGAAATTCAATATAATTAATCAGAATTAAGAAATAATCTAAATTCAATTTAAATCATTCTTAAATTAAAGAGGCTACGAGAGGGACTCTACCTCAAGGGGTGTCTCCCATGGGTGTCTTGTGGTGTGTAGTGTATATCTATGATTTTTGTGGTGCTTTTGTATTGTGGTAAATGTGTATTGCATGTTCAATTTAATAAATACATTACTAAATTAGAAAATACACCCATACTCAATAGAGATATACCCAATTTTGATAGAGAATACCATCCAAATAACTAACTTAGAAATCCCAAACCAGAATTTTACTTTACCAATTCCAATTACATAATATATGCAGCACCAACTTATGTTTTATGAACCAATCAATTAAAGGGAAAGAAACTCCTCACAATAACCCATAAAATCTCATATCTCATCACTCACCTCCAAACCATTATAACATCATTAGGCTTCCATATTTGGTCGAAAATAAAGAGTTATACTCAATTCAAAAATATCCATACCAGAGTGAAAAAACGGGTTCAAAAATATAGAGTTATACATAATTCAAAAATGTAATGGATCAATATGCCCCTAATCACCATCACCAAAACCACTGTCATCATCAGCCTCATCCTCACTGCCATCTATGTCCTCATCCTCGTCCTCATCATCGTCCCCATGCTATTCGTCAACCCCATCCTCGCCATCGACCCCATCTTCTCCCTCAGCCCCATACTCGCCCTCATCCTCATCCTCATCCTCACCCTCGTCCTCTTCAGCATCCTCGTCATCACTAGGAATGTCATCATCTCAATCTCCACTATAACTAAAACCTGGTGCATTAGATAATGCACCCATCGACGACAAATATATCTGACAAGCTGCACTGGCCTCTGGTGGAAGTGATGAAGATAAAGCTTTGATCAGTTTCATAAATTCTTTCTCCCTCATTTGAACCTGTTCTTCCAACTCTGTGACCCTTTTATCAGACTATCTCACATGATCCTTGACCTGTTCCAACTCAGTGGTACTATAATGGATACCTGGAGAGGACCAATACCTCTCCAGGACTATATTCTTACCAGGTCGGCAGCGTACTCGACTAGAGTGCTCATCTCCCAAAACCTAATATAAATGATCTTGTGGCCTTAAATTGCCAGGCTCCTAGGCATCAAGAGCCTCTGAAGCAGCCTATTAAAAATATTGATAGATTATTAAATTTCAAAATAGATATTAAACTTTGAAATAAATAAATTAAAACTTACAATCTTTTCTTGTGTCGATTCATTAACCGCAGTTCCATCTTTTTTCCTTCTACTTGAGAAAAACAATTTTGGTCGAGGGATACATCCTTCAATATTCAATTTGTGCTTCTGTAATGACACTGAAACAAAATAAAGTTCAAGTATAATCATATATTCAATATTCAATAAATCACATAATTTAATTAGGAAATAATAAAAAGGGAAAGTCCTAAAGAAAAATTATAAACAACTATATCGTACCAATTGCCTCTCATGATCTGACATAGTTGTGCACCCCAAAGTGTGGAGGTATTTCTTTGAATAAATGTTTTTTTTTTGTTTTTTTCAGAAGATTCCTAAATAATGTTTAATAATAAATAAGATAATATTAATGAAAAATATGAAAACTGTCATTTAAATATCTCAAATGGGATTAATACCTTAAATTTGGAAGTCACCCAATGGGTAATCATTTGGCGATGTTGCTCTATCGGGTAGTTATCCATGATAGGTAATGTATCCAACTCCGTTCCCACTCTATCAAACTAGCCAACATACAGCTCATGCTTATAAGCTCTCCAAAGCTCTCCTAGCTCCTTTAAACGTGCTGATCGTGCAGCTTCGCCATCAGGGAAGTTAAACTGAAGCTGACACCTAACAGATTATTCATATAAATACAAAAAAAATACTACATTAAATCCAATAAATTTTTTACCCATATTTGTGCTCACGCATTATCCTTGACTTCGTGTGGCAGATGTCTCTAAGAGAGAGGGCTGACTAGAATGATGTCGGAGTATTTGGATAGCATCGCCAAAAAACCCCAACATTCCTGCCCAAATTTATCAATAATCTGTCCATCATCATTGTATTCAACCATCAACTGTGTATGGGGGTTCCATACCGCATGCAAGCGAGTACGCCCCCTCCCCCACCTCCTATCAGTAGATGAATCTATTATTAAAGAAAAAAATTATCAGTACAAGTTATAATAAAAAAAATTGGTATAAAAATTTGTTATAGTTATATAAATATACCTGTGGTAGTCAGATCAATGGGCATCACTGGATGTGGAGAAGCTGAAGGAATATCCCATACAGGTGGAGTGTCCCTTAGTGTACGCTCCTCAGCCACATACTATGTTGGAGCAGGAGTCGAAGAAGGTGGAATATAATAGCTCGGAGATAATGAACCAGAAGCAATAGATGATGGCACAGATGTCTGGCCAACTGGTAGTGTAAACATCAGAGGCCTAAATATCCTGTGTGTCCCTAAAGACACAGTAGGATCAAAATTGGGTGTAGAAGATACGTCTGTGGTAGGGGCATAGTCCAATCGAGTACGACTAGTGGATCATCTAACTCTCACACCATGAGCCCTCATACCACCGGCCTCAGTACCGGGACCACTAGATGGTCGTCTAACTCTGACACCACCCCCCTCCTACCACCAGCCTCTGTATTGGGAGCAATATCAGGCTCCTCATCAAATATCTCATATCTAGGGGGTGGATCCTAAAAAAAGTTTAACACAAAATTAAACACATGATATTATAAGTTATTGAAATATATATATTTGAAATAAAATACTCACAATAGGTATGAGTAGAGGAATTCCCATCTGTTTCATGTGATGATTATTTTATGTCTTCTTTTTTTGCTGCCTCTCTTCAATGGGTGTCATTTCTTACAATGAAAACAAATATGGAAGTAATTAGAAACCGATAACTAATGTGTAACCCAAAAAACAAAATATAGAAAAACCATTCTGATAAAAACACATAAAGAAACAGAATATTTATGGTGGTTTAAAGGTAAGCACTAGAATACACACTCTGAATGATGTATGTGAAACATGTAGGTGAGAACATGACTGTATGATTCTATATATTTCCCACCACACCTTCGGGTTCACAATCAACTCTGACAATTGATCTATTGGAGTCATCATAAGTAATAAACAAATTGCTTCCAATTACAGTAGGGATAGTTTCAACTTCATCATCACCATCATCAAAAACATGTCTGGGATTTACTTTAATAATTACACCAAATTTAGGATGACAGTGATCTTTGACATAAAAAACTTGTTTCATCGCTGATGTTAATACATATGGTTCATCAGTTTCAAGAGTGTGAGTCATGTCAATAACTCAAAATCCAAAATCATCAATAAAGGTACCTTGCCCCATCATTGAATCAAACCATTGACATTTCATCATCGTGACTCGACCATGCGAGTAATAATCCAAAATTATTATTTTCTCCATGACTCCATAATAAGCTACATTTTTAGAATGAGGTCTATTATCTGATGAACTGGCATAACAGTCTGGTGTGTCAATTATCATAACACCATCATGCTGTGTTATCATGTTTCTTTCTTGTTCAGTGATAATAAAATTTGTATCCATTTATCACAAGTGATTTACAAGCACGAACCATGGTATTAGGACCAAAACACAAAGCTCTTATTTCCTCAGAAACAGATTCTGCAGGCAAACTCAATACCTGAAATATAAAAAAATAGTAAACTTAATTAAATATTATTTTTATTTAGTTATTATAGAAATATTTTTACCTTCAATTTCAACCAAGCAGAAAACCCTTTGTTATGAAAAGTCTCTTTCCTTATCAAAGATAAAGAGCGATGCTTTCTATATATCAATTCTTTATGTTCCCTGTAGATAAAAATAATAATAGTTTAAAAATATTTAAAATTACAAGAAATAATATAAGATATACATTTACAATTTACTTACTTGATATACTCATCAAAAAAATCACAATTGAACAACACTGTACGATGTGCCATCTCTCACTCTTCAAGTCTTAATTTCGTCAATGTATATGATCTCGGAATTCCTCCTATCTGAGGAAGTGATGGAAAAATGGGTTCAATTTTCCCATACTATTCTTCTTCATTTATAATTGGTCTATTTATACTCATAGTAAGATCAGAAAAATACATTGAGCATAAATCCATACATTCCTGAGCCAAGTAATTGTTCACAATAGAACCTTCGGGATAATTCATGTTCTGAACATATTATTTCCATGTGAACTTGTTTCTTTCAGTTGGATAAATCCAAAGTAAAGCAACGGGTCCTTCAAGAAGTATTTTGGTCAGAAGATGGACAGTAAGATGCAACATGCATGTAAAAAATGATGGAGGGAATATTTTCTCTAAATCACACAAAATTAATGGTGTCTCTCCCAACAATTTTTACAAGAAGGATTTGGACAACCTCTTAGCACAAAAATCTCTAAACAAATAGCACAACCAAATAACTGAGACTCTTACATTATTGGACAAGAGATGACAGATTTCTATTGGAATCAACTCATGCAAAAGGACGTGATAATCATGAGTCTTCAAAGATTTTAGCTTCAACTCTTTTTTGTTGACCCGTTTTGATATATTTCTTAAATAGACATTAGGAACATTAATAGTCTCTAGTACTTCCAAAAAATTGATTTTTTTCAGCAGGTGTCATCACATAAGAAGCACATGGAACTTTCCATTTATTTTCACTGATACAGACAGGATGCAATTCTGGTCTAATCCCCCAATCTACCAAGTCACGCCGAGATCGTAAATCATCTTTTGTCTTCCCCTTGAAATTTAAAAGAATCGAAATAAACATTTCACATATATTATTTTCAATGTTAATTACATCTAAGCAATGATGTAACAAGTTGGTTGACCAATACGACAACTCAAAGAATATAATCTTCTTCTTCCAATTGTAACATCTATAATTGGAAACATTTTTCCTCTTTCTAGATTTCATTACACCCTTCCCAAATGAATAACTAAAATCTTTCAATTCATTAAGCACATTAGTTCTATACATACGCTGATGTGGATCGTCAGTCTCTATGGTATTGTCAAATCTTCGATGATTGTTTCTATATGGATGGTTCATTGGAAAGAATCATCGATGTCCCATAAAACTAAAACTATGATGATATTTCAGTCTTCTCAATCGATTATTCTTTATATAAATAGGACATGACAATTTTCCTTTAGTGCTCCATCTAGAAATCATTGCATAAGCAGGAAAATCATTGATCATCCACATAAGTGCAGCACGCATCTGAAATATGTCTTTCAAACATGCATCGTATGTGGAAACATCCACATCCCAAATAAGTTTCAACTCTTTTATTAAAGGTTGCATGTATACATCTATATCATTTCCAGGATCAGAAGGGCCAGATATCAGTATACTTAAGAAAGTTTAAGGCTTTTTCATACACAACCATAGGGGGAGGTTATACATGTGTATGAAAACCGGTCATGTGTTATGCGAAGTAAGCATCTGCCCAAATGGATTAAAACCATCACATGAAAGACCCAGTCTCACATTATGCACATCGGCTGAAAATTCAGGATATCGAGCATCAAATCTCTGCCATGAAAATCCATCTACTGGGTGAACCAACTCTTCATTATTCTTTTTTATCTCAATGTCATTCCATCGCATTTTTACTGATATTTCATCAGACATGAAAAGGTTCTGTAATCTAGGGATTAATGGAAAGTGCCACATTACTTTTTTTGGAACACAAGATGGTGTTCCATCATCTTTTGGCTTCCATTGGGAGTTTCCACATTTGATATAATCATTTCTTTCAGCAGTTTCTTCCCAATATAAGCTGCAATTATTTGGGCAAGCATTAATTTTTTTTTTGAGAATCCAAGTTCATCAACTAACTTCCATGACATATAGTAGTTTAATGGAATATCTACATCATCTAGAAGTAATTCCTTCAAGAAGGTAAGAATGTAATCAATTTCAGTATTTCAAATCCCATACATAGTTTTCCCATGAAACAATCGGATTAAAAATTCCAACTTTTTTATTTTACCACATTGCCGATATACTGGAGTCATCGCAGTATCATTCAATTTTTTCACCCTATCAACATCATCATTTTTATTGGACACATTTGTATGCTTGTATCAAAATCTTGTTGGCTGGACATCCTTTCCTTCTCATGATTCTGAATAAATGGAAGCCGATCATATATCAAACTCTCCAATTCAGTATTATCATTTGGATCATCAATATTTTGAGATTCCATTTTCTCTCCATTGTGATACCACACATAATAGTTTGTTTGGAAACCATATTTGGTTATATGATAGCTAACTAATTCACGACTCAACTAAGGTCTTCTAACATAATTAGAACATGGGCAGTGTATGCGACCACTATATGAATACTTGTCAAATGAAAAATATAGAAATATATTCAAATTAATTTGAAAATCGGTTGAAATCTGATCAGTTTCGTACATCCAACTTCTATTCATTCTGTAAAAAAAATTCAATAAGTCATTTCAAAGCAATTAAATAATATTGAAGTTCAATCAAAAAAAATATTTAGGTAAATGACAATTGTTCACTTTAAATAAAAGCATAACTGACACATTGCTCTATATGAGAATCATATTAAGAAATACAAAAAAATACAATGTATATAAGAAAATAAGATACAGAATTCCTAATGCCTATATTCAAGGATTTCCCAGTAAGATATTCGAAATGGATCAAGGAATACATAATCCTTAAGGGTATTGTTGGGAGTACATGAGTTTTATACTTTAACTTCTTCAGGGAGATCAGGATGAGGAGTAAGATGAGAATCAGGGGAGTGGAGGGGTTGTCCAAGGGGGTGCAGGGTGTCCAGGGGGTGCGGGGTGTCTAGGGGGTGGTGGGGCCATCTGGGGGGTCGGAGGTGTCCAGGGGGTGGGGGCTGTCTAGGGGGGGTCGGGGTGTCCAGGTGGGCGGGCTGTCCAGAGGGGTGTTCAGGCTATCCAGGGGGGTAGGGGGAGTCCAGGGGGTGGGCGGGTTGTCCAAGGAGGTGAGTGGGGTGTCCAGGGGGTGGGTGGGGATTTTCGGGGGTATGGGGTGTCCAAGGGGTGGGCGGGCTGCCCATGGGGGTGGCGGGGCTGTCCAGGGGTCTAAGGTGTCCAGGGGGTGGGTGAGCAGTCTAGGGGGGTGGGCGGGCTATCCACGGGGGGTGGTCGGGCTATCCACAGGGGGGGTCAGGCTATCCATGGGGGTGGCAGCGCTGTTCAATGGGGTCGGGGGTGTCAAGGGGGTGGGGGGGGCTTTCTAGGGGTGGGGGTGTCCGGGGGGGGATGGGGGTATCCGGGAGGTGGTGGGCGGGTGTTCGGGGGTGGGGTGGGTGGGATGTCAAAAATGGTGGGGGCTATCCAGGGGGGCATGGGCTATACAGGGGGGTGGGTGGGCTATCCACGAGGGTGGCAAGGCTGTCCAGGGGGGTCGGGGTTGTCCAAGGGGTGGGGGGCTTTCCAGTGGGTACGAGGTGTCCAGGGGTTGGGCGGGGTGTCTAGGGGGTGGTGGGGGTGGTGGGGCTGTCCAGGGGCGTACAGGGTGTCCAGGGGGGTGGGCGGGCTATCCCTAGGACTGGGGGTAGTCCATGGGGGGAGGGGTGTCCAGGGGGTGGGCAGGGCGGTCTAGGGGGGTACTATAACTAGTTCCAAGTCATTCATTGGACAATATAAAAAAATTGACTGATAGCAGCTACTTTTTCTTTTTGAGTTTGCGGTAGTTTAAATTGCTTCTATATGGTTCTACGATGGTTTCCAAAAATCACTGCTAAAATTGGCATCAGCATCCAACTCATTTTAGTTCTATAAATTTAGCGTCAACTTTGGGAAATCATCAGAGAATATTTTTTAGTGGCGTTTTTGGTTTTAGTGACGGTTTCACCTTCCAAAAAAAGGAAAGGATATAGTAGTGGTTTGAACCGCCATTATATCCTCACCATTTTTTGTCATGGAAAACAACTGTTAAAACAAAAAATAGTAAAAAAATATTGAATTTAAATAGTGGTGGTTTAAACCACTACTAAACAACCATTATTCATATATAGTAGGGGTTTAAAACGTTGCTATATATCGCTTTTAAAAAAAACCCAACTGCAGAATTTGCAACCTTGGGAGATAAAAAAAATTCAATACATATGTTTAAAATTATATCCATATTCACCACACACACCTATGAGATCATAAAATAATGAAGGTTATCAACATGGTTTACTAGAATGTAAAAATTAATTGACTATTCCAGGAATAAATTACATTATTTAAGCAAGGAAAAACATTCAAGTGGCTATTAGATTTCTAAGACATCCTTAGAAGACATTAACGAAGGAAGAAGTGAACTCATTAAAAAATCTAATGAGATGTACACAATCTAAAAATGGTATTATGCTATGGGATATTAGTGGTAATTCTCAAACATGGATCCAAACTTATAAAGGATTCACTAAGTATAAATATGTTTAATGAGATTTTAGAATACAATAAAAATGGGATCTATCTTTGTACAGTTCCAAATAAACCACTTAGAAAACATTTTACCAATTTTATAAACATATATTTAAAAAGCACTCATTTATATAATTAAAATATAAATAGGTTTCATTATTAAAAAAATCGAATGTTGGCATCATAAAAACATAACCAAATAGTTACTTAGTGAGTCGACACCACCTACAAAAAAATTAGGCACACTTTATGAATACAATGATCTCTAAGAAGAACTTAAGAATAACTCACCTAAAATTCATGACCAAAGGAACCCAATAAATAATCACAATAAATCTATAAGATAATAAAATACATTAAAAACCAACACTACAAACTCTATAGAACAAAAGAAGAGGAAGCCCCATGATCCTAGGAAAATTCCACCATTCTTAGGTGGAATCAAAATATTAGTGGTAGTATGTCGTATGTTTAGTTAAAAATAATATATGAAACCAAAGTCAACCCCAGTCACATACATCTACCAATCATGTATTAGTCATTGATTTAGTATCAAATAGTGTGAATCATAAAATTTTCCAAAATCCCTAAAATAGGAAAAAAAATGGCGTGATCTTTCTAGATATTGAAATAAATATAGAAATCAAAGGAATAGGGATTCTATGTTTGTATTTGGTAATAGGTTTAAAGAGTCTAAACTAGATGGCGGATTTGCATCTGATCATATGGAAGAACTCGAGTTAGGGTTCACCTACGTGTCGGGGCTTCTGGAAATTTGGGGAAACGAGTTCTGTGCTATGCTGTGGGGGCTTCTGGAAATCGAGAGTATTTGAGGAGACCTTTCCCAATGGTTTGTAAAAACCATTGGGAAATCATGACTTTTCCCAATGGTTTGTAAAAACCATTGGGAAAAAATTATGACGCCCCATGTTTTATGAACTGGTCCAAGTGAACAATGTTATGCTTTATAATGATGTCTCTTGTTTTACATGGTTTGTTTTTTTTTTCTAATAAAGAAATTGAAACTAAATAGATGAAAAATAGGGAGAATAAGGTAAACTGATATATATTAAAATGTTACAATGCAACAAAGACCCAACTAATTGAAAATACCATGCACAAGACCTAACATAGCCATGGCAAGGCTACTAAAAACCACAACTCCGGTAATTTGATAGTAAACATCTTCTGGGTCGGCAGAGTGAAAAACATGATAACCATAACTACCACACACATACTAAGCACCAAAGGTATGAGGAGATCCATCCTTCCTGGTTCAAGTGTTTTGATTTTGAGAAACACCCTACACCCCTGTTTTTATAATGGCCCTTTAATTTTTTACCATTAAGTATATAACTGTTGGGTTTTCAAAACAACCTTTGGGTTTCTGTTGATAAAGTTTATCCTTATATGAAGACTTGGGTTTTTATGCTCTTATAATTTTTTGATATTTCAAATATTATAATATGTCAAAAATATTTTTCACAAAAGAATCATAGTTTTAAAATAAAAAGAGTATTCTTGGAAATAAATCTTTTTGTTTTTACAAAATCCTGATGGATACCTATATGGTTGAAAACTTAGTATTATTTTAATGAAAAATATGTTTAAAGGGTATTTTTAATAATTATATCTGTTGATCTCTAAAATTATGTATTTTTGAATTGGGGAAAACTAGTGATCTTTTAAAAAAAAGAATTTTATGAAACAGATAGTGGTGTATTTTAAAGATCCTAATATTTATAATGGTTTTGTATGTGAAATATGAAAGGTATATATTTTAAAAGATTTATATCAAGACGTAAAGTATTTTATATAAGCTAGAAAATGGTTTTATATTTTAAGTTAAAAACTATTTGTTTTTATTGTATATTAACTCAATTTTTACAAATATTTATATTATACACTATTTTGAACTAAGTACACTTATACAAGTTATTTTGTGAATCTAAATAATGTTTAATAAAAAAATTATGTTGGGACCCGGCCAAGCCGAGCGCATACCTTAGGGACAAGCCATCAAGGCCAAGACCGATCCCCTAGGGACCCGAGGTACCGACCATTGGGTTCCCAAGTGTGTATAGAGAGTCTCAACCAGGTCCGAGCCGAGCATAGGTTCATCCAGTCACATGCAGGCCCGTGTGTAAGGCCTGCGGCGCGAACTGCGTAGGGTTGGTCCAAGGCCCGCATGGAACCCGTGTATATGGCCCTTGTGTGTGTGTGTTTGTGTTATTACTCTGTTTCTAACACGCTTTTAGTTTTAAACCTCACCTCATCTGCGGTTTGTTTCGATGTGGGATGTGTTCCGCACGATCAGAACCGTTCGATCGACTTCCGCTTCGATCTCGTCCGTCCGACCCTTTTAACCACGTGATCTCCCACGTGTATCTCCATAACCGTCTGATCTCTTCCGAGATCTAATCGCGGCCCTCGATTTCTTTTAAATCGATCAACCCAATTCCCGCGCCTCCTCCAACCGTACGATCTCTCCATTTTTGATCCAGGTCGTCCGTTCCTTTCCGCGTCGACCTCTTCAGTGTCTTCTACCTCATGTCGGGGTCCCGCACCAGTATGCCTGCACCCGAGGATGCCTCGGCTTCTCCATTTGCACTGCTCCTCTTGACCCCTGAACACCCCCCTCCTAGGTCACTTTTATCTCATCTTCCCCACGCTAGCCTACTCTTGGGTCGAGTCACCCTTTTTTCACCGAAGCCCTACTTAAACGCCTCATGCCTCATGAAACCAGGGGTGGTTCCTCCTCCTTCTCTCCCTCGAACTCCCAGCAATCCAGAGACGTACCTCCGGTCCTAACCTCCTCCTTAAGCAATGTAAGGGTGCTTACATACCTGTCTTCGTTTGGTAAAAACCTAATTTCTATACCCCCGGATTATATATAATTTATGTATGTACTTATACACTATACAACCCTCCCCGGTCCGTAACGCTTTATAGGGGTTTGCAATATTATTATCAAAAGGGATACATTTGTAATCACACTTTTTATGTTTTTAATGATTCGGTTTTACAAAGAACCCAAAAATTATATTTATATTGTGTATACAGTTTTGTATATACATATATACATATTCATAACTCAAACCCAATCAATTTAGGGTATCCAAGATTATTTCGGTAGGTTATACTAGCTAATATGTTTTTATAGAGGTTATATTTTTAACCGACTCTTAACATATATTAATTATGTAAACCTTATATATGTAAATAACTGAGTATGTATACATGTACATGTTTTTCAAAACAAGACCATTATGATTTTGGGGAAAGAATACCTACCCTTAAATGATATTGTGGATGAAAACCAGGCCATTGGATTAGGTGCAATTATGTTTTTGTTTAAAACCAAAGTTGTTACATATTTATGTATTTATAGTTTCACGAGGATTAAACCCTCCTGAAGTTTTTATTTTCGAATAAATAAAACTTAAGTAATTTGAGTTTTTCAGAACTCGATAAATTTTAATGGTCTTGTTGATTTAGTGTAAAAACCCATATATACATTCTTGGTGTATATATGGTGATGTGTAAATATATTTATAAGTATAATTTCCAAAACCCCACATGTGTGATTTTAATAATTTTGGTGTTTTCTAAACCAACATGTATTTTTTATATATGTACACACAAATGAGCATGTTTTATTAAAGGAGTTTGTTTGACATTTCCCACGACGTATTTTATGATAAAGTGTATATTTTGTCTTGATGAAAATGTATTAAAGGATTTAGGATTTATGGGATTAGGTCATCATAATGTGTTCATTTATTGACTTATTACACCATGATCCTACTTTGGTGAATGTTACTAATTAATCAAGTTATGGCTAAATTTTTTTTCAAGGGCCTGTTTATCACCATAACTAGTGGCAAGTGTTTTCTCTAAGAATTCCATTTCCAAGGAATAATAATTTTAAAGATTCATCATTTATTATATCATCCTTTTTTTTATGCTTTAGTAATTAGCTTATGTGAAAAAAATGTTTTTACTAAACTATGTGTGACTTTGATTAGTTATTAACATATTTTTCAATATTAACTATCATATCATGTATTAGAAATATGTGTGGTGGCTCATTAATTATTTTAGTTATTAATTTACATAATGCATACTGATGATATATCACTAAATGAACTAAGAAATTAGATTACCCAAAGTGGTATGGGATACCTTGGGTAATATGAAAATGAATGAGTTATTCAAGGTGGTATGGGACATCTTGAATATACAAACTGTTTAAGCAAAGTATGAACAATATGACTCACATGATAACAAAGATAAATTTAAGGGTGCGACCTGATAGCGCTCCAATGTGTTGGGTAATGATGTAACCACTAGAGATTACAATTTTAAGGGTGCGCCCTGATAGCGCTCCAATGCATTGGATAATGATGTAATCACTAACGATTAAAATTTTAACAATACCTTGGGGTTTACCTTGGTAATGTTTTTAATGACACCTTAGGGATGGATTTTGGTGAAACGGAAATGATTGTCTAAGTTAAATGGTGTAGCCACATATTCAAGTTATGTAACAAGTTCTTTTCAAGATAATATACCTATTCTTTCATAACCATTGCCCTTATGCTTTCATCAAGTTCATATTTCCCTGGTATAAGTTGGAGCATGATGTATGTTTATCAATTAGTAAAATAGTAACCAGTATATGAAAATTTAAGTTATTTCCTTTATGTGCAACTCTGATTATGCATTATTTTGAACTGTTTAATTTTATGCTTAAGTAAATCACATGTTGTACTTGTTTATGATAACCATTATTACTCCTTTGAGAAATGACATAATTGTTTCATGTACTTCTTGAAAACCTTGATTGAGCATTTGATGTTATGTGTTACAATTTTCCTTTAGAGAATGTTCTACGAATAATTTTTAAAAGAATGTTTTCAAAAGCTACACTGTTTTTTTTAAACCCCTTACTGAGTATTTCAATGCTCACCCTACATTTTGATTTAAAATTTTCAGGTATCAACTTTTAAAAGATGAATTGTTTCAGAAGTTTCTGGTTTCTCAGAACCCAAACCGCACACGATCCTCTGTATGGGACATGTTGTGTAGTTTATCAGTGCTTTTTTTTAAAAACAACACATCATGTTCAGAAGGCAGAGGCTCCTGGGTTTCGGGAGTCGGAGTCTCTAGACTTGGTATCAGAGGTTCAGTTTGGATAACTCTAGAAATCCAGAAACTGAAACAAATATATATATATATACTTCAGTTTTACTAAAAAAATGGGTTTTCTTAAATTTCATATGGAAAACGAAGGTACTAATCTTTTTTCTCTCTCCACAGAGGCCCTAGAGACCATTGTGTCTTTAGCTAGCCATGAGGATTTTCTAAACTATTCCCATATTTTCATGACATGCAAACACCTATATGACGTGTCCAACTCACCTCGAGGGCTTAGCCTACACAGGTGGTTGGGATTGGATTACCTATTTATGATGATGACCAAATTTCCCTCCTATGCATGTCGGGGAAGGTACCATGAAGGACTTTTCTGAGTGTTCACGGTGGGTGAAGAATTTGGAACTATGATTCATAACCCTTACCAAGAAGATACTATTGACGGATACCTCCGAGCGGCCTACCTTTGTCAGATTTTGAACTACGGCTTCTGGGGTCAGTTGTTGGACTTCGGAATGTTAGAAGATGAGTCCAATCTACTTTCTTGTAGAAAAAAAGTGTATGTGGATGTCTCCCAACTTCATACCCCTCATGCTAAACTCATGAGACGTCATAGGTTCCCCCATGAGTTTTTCCCTGAATGCTCAGCCTGTGTTTGGTTCGAGGAGTTAGGGAGTTTTTCTTCGCTGTGTGGAGTTCATATAGTCGGTGGTTAAGGGAAACTCAAGTGCTAATGTTTAATAATAAACTTATGCTTATTGAAATGTTTCCTTTCCCCTTCCTTGTCTTTACTTTGTATTTATCCTTGAATGGTTTTCAAGTGATTGAACTCCTGTCTTAAACTTTCAGATGGAAGGAAAATCCACCTATTATCTCTTCCCACTGATATCCTGGAAATCATTGCAATCAAAATGTGTGAGGACAAGTATGACCCCTTCACAAATTTGTTAAAAATGTACAAGCAGTGGTTTGAGGTGACAAACAGTCTGGAGATTCTCCGCACCTGCCAGGGGAATGCCTCCATCTTCTACCGTATAGGCTCAGCAAAGCTGGCAGGGCGTGAACGGCAAGAAAGTTACCACAAAGGACTCTTCCTATGTTTCACCCTATGCCGGAACTACACATCCAAAGTGAAATTTCATGAGAGTGCAGTGGAGGGAAATCTTTATGCGACCTATATGTTCCAACTCCTTAGCTTTAGCCTGTTTGACCACATCTATGGCTTGAATGTTCTCGACCAAGACATAATTCGGAGAGTTCTTCATATGTTGGTCTACAAGGACATTTCAGAACATTGTATTGTTCGAGCCTCCCTCTAGAAGCCTAAAGGTTCGAAACATGAGTTCAACCCCTCCTGTCCTAGGTGTATCTGGGTTAGGGAATTGGAATAATTGAGCAACACTACGGGGATTACACTAAATGCACCTGTTGATCCTATACATTGGTGGAGATGGTAAGAACGTCGTATAACCTTTTTAGTTTTGTGAAATAAATTGCGAGGACGCAATTTTTTAAAGGGGGGATAATGTGACGCCCCAAGTTTTATGAATTGTTCCAAGTGAATAATGTTATGCTTTATAATGATGTCTCTTGTTTTACATGGTTCGTTTTTTTGTGCTAATAAAGAATTTGAAACTAAATAGTTGAAAAACAGGGAGAATATGGTAAACAGATATATATTAAAATGTTACATTGCAACAAATACCCAACTAATTGAAAATACCATGCACAAGACCTAACATAGCCACAGCAAGGCTACTAAAAACCACAACTCCTATAATTTGATAGTAAAAATCTTCTGGGTCCGGCAGAGTGAAAAACATGATAACCAGAACTACCACACACATACTTAGCACCAAAGGTATGAGGAGAGCCATCCTTCCTGGTTCAAGTATTTTGATTTTGAGAAACACCCTATACCCCTATTTTTATAATGGTCCGTTAAGTTATGATTGTTAAATATATAACCGTTGGGTTTTCAAAACAACCTTTGGGTTTCCATTGATAAATTTTATCTTTATATGAAGACTTGGGTTTTTATGCTCTTATAATTTGATGATATTTCAAATATTATAATATCTCTAAAATATTTTTCACAAAAGAATCATAGTTTTAAAATAAAAAGAGTATTCTTGGAAATAAATCTTTTTTTTACAAAATCCCAATGGATACCTATATGGTTGAAAACTTAGTATTATTTTTATGAAAAATATGTTTAAAGGGTATCTGTAATAATTATATTTTTTGATCTCTAAAATTAGGTATTTTTGAATTGGGGAAAACTAGTGGTCTTTTAAAAAAAAGAATTTTATGAAACAGATCATGATGTATTTTAAATATCCTAATATTTATAATGGATTTGTATGTGAAATATGAAAGGTGTATCTTTTAAAATATTAATATCAAGACGTAAAGTATTTTATATAAGATAGAAAAGGGTTTTAGATTTTAAGTTAAAAAATATTTTTTTTATTGTATATTAACTCAATTTTTACAAATATTTATATTATACACTATTTTGAACTAAGTATACTTATACTAGTTATTTTGTAAATCTAAATAACTTTTAATAAAAAACTTATGTTGGGACCCGGCCAATCTGAGGTCATCCCTTAGGGACAAGCCCTCAAGGCCGAGACCGAGCCCCTAGGGACCCGAGGTACCAACCATCGGGGTCCCAAGCATGTATAGAGAGTGTTAACCAGGTCTGAGCCGAGCATAGGTTCATCCAGTCGCATGTAGGCCTGTGTGTAAGGTCTGCGGTGCACGTTGCATAGGGTTGGACCAAGGCCCACATGGGGCCCATGTATAAGGCCCCTTTGTGTGTGCATTTGTGTTATTTCTCGGTTTCCAGCACTCTTTGAGTTTTAAACCTCACCTCATTTTCAGTTCGTTTCGATGTGGGACGCGTTCCGCACGATCAGAACCGTTCGATCGACTTCTGCTTCGATCTCGTCCGTCCAACCCTTTTAACCGCACGATGTCCCCCGCGTATCTCCGTAATAGTCCGAACTCTCTTGAGATCTAATCACGACCCTCTATTTCTTTTAAATCGATCAACCCAATTCTCGTGCCTCCTCCAACCGTATGATCTCTCCATTTTTGATCCAGGACGTCTGTTCCTTTCTGCGTCGACCTTTTCAATGTCTTTTACCTCACGTCGGGGTCCCGCACCAGTAGGCCTGCACCCGAGGACGCCTCGGCTCCTCCATTTTCACTGCTCTTCTTGACCCCCGAACACCCCCCTCCTAGGTCACTGTTATCTCGTCTTCCCCACACCAGCCTACTCTTGGGTCGAGTCACCCTTTTTGCACTGAGTCCCTACTTAAACGCCTCCTGCCTCATGAAACCAGGGGCGGTTCCTCCTTCTCCTTCTCTCCCTCGAACTCCCAGCAATCTAGCGACGTACCTCCAGTCCCTGCCTCCTCATCAAGCAATGTAAGGGTTCTTACATACCTATCTTCATTTGGTGAAAACCTACTTTTTATACCCCCAGATTATATATAATTTATGTATGTACTTATACACTATGCAGCCCTCCTCGGTCAGTAACGCTTTATAGGGGTTTGCAATATTATTATCAAAAAGGATACATTTGTAATCACCATTTTTATGTTTTTAACGATTTAGTTTTACAAAGAACCCAAAACTTATATTTATATTGTGTATACAGTTTTGTAAATACATATATACATATTCATAACTCAAACCCAATCGGTTTAGGGTATCCAAGATTATTTCGGTAGGTTATACTAGCTAATATGTGTTTATAGAGGTTATATTTTTAACTGACTCTTAACATATATTAATTATGTAAACCTTATATATGTAAATAACTAAGTATGTATACATGTACATGTTTTCAAAACAAGACCGTTATGATTTTGGGGAAATAACACCTATCCTTAAATGATATTGTGGATGCAAACCAGGCCATTGGCTTAGGTGCAATTATGTTGTTGTTTAAAACCAAAGTTGTTACATATTTACATATTTATAGTTTCACGGGGATTAAACCTTCATAAAGTTTTGATTTTTGACTAAATAAAACTTAAGTAATTTGAGTTTTTCAGAACTCAAGATATTTGAATGGTCTTGTTGATTTAGTGTAAAAAACCCATATATACATTCTTGGTGTATATATGGTGATGTGTAAATATATTTATAAGTATAATTTCCAAAACCCCACATGTGTGATTTTAATAATTTTGGTGTTTTCTAAACTAACATGTATTTTGTATATATGTACACACAAATGAGCATGTTTTATTAAAGAAGTTTGTTTGAAATTTCCCACGAAGTATTTTATGATAAAGTGTATATTTTGGCTTGATTAAAATGTATTAAAGGATTTAGGATTTATGGGATCAGGTCGTCATAATGTGTTCATTTATTGACCCATTACACCATGATCCTACTTTGGTGAATGTTACTAATTAATCAAGTTATGGCTAATTTTTTTTTCAAGGGCCTGTTTATCACCATAACTAGTGGAAAGTGTTTCCTCTAAGCATTCCATTTCCAAGGAATAATAATTTTAAATATTCATCATTTATTATATCATTCTTTTTTATGCTTTAGTAATTAGCTTATGTGAAAATAATGTTTTACTAAACTATGTGTGCCTTTGATTAATTATTAACATATTTTGCAATATTAACTGTCATATCATGTATTAGCAAGATGTGTGGTGGCTCGTTAATTATTTTAGTTATTAATGTACATAATACATACTGATGACATGTCACTAAATGAACTAAGAAATTAGATTACCCAAAGTGGTATGGGACACCTTAGGTAATATGAAAATGAATGAGTTATTCAAGGCGGTATGGGACATCTTGAATATACAAACTGTTTAATAAAAGTATGAACGGTGTGGCTGACATGATAACAAAGACAAATTTAAGGGTGCGCCCTGATAGCACTCCAATGCATTGGGTAATGATGTAACCACTAGAGATTTCAATTTTAAGGGTGCGCCCTGATAGTGCCCCAATGCATTGGGTAATGATGTAATCACTAACGATTACAATTTTAACAATACCTTGGGGTTTACCATGGTAATGTTTTTAATGACACCTTGGGGATAGACCTTGGTGAAACGGAAATGATTGTCTAAGTTAAATGGTGTATCCACATATTCAAGTTATCTAACAAGTTATTTTCAAGATAATATACCTATTATTTCACAACCATTTCCCTTATTCTTTCATAAAGTTCATATTTCACTGGAATACGTTGGAGCATGATGTGTGTTTATCACTTAGTAAAATAGTAACCAGCATATGAAAATTTAAGTTGTTTCCTTTATGCGCAACTCTTATTATGAATTATTCTGAACTGTTTAATTTTATGCTTAAGTGAATCACATGTTGTACTTGTTTATGATAACCATTATTACTCCTTTGAGAAATGGCATAATTGTTTCATGTACTTATTGAAAACCTTGATTGAGCATTTGATGTTATGTGTTACAATTTTCCTTTATAGAATGTTCTATGGATAATTTTTAAAATAATGTTTTCAAAAGCTACACTGTTTTTATTTTAAAACCCCTTACTGAGTATTTCAATTCTCACCCTACGTTTTGATTTAAAATTTTCACGTATCAGCTTTTAAAAGATGAATCGTTTCAGTATTTTCCGGTTTCCCAGAACCCGAACCGCACACGATCCTCTGTATGGGACATGATGTGTAGTTTATCAGTTCTTTTTTTTTTAAAAAAACAACACATCATGTTCATAAGGCACTGGCTCCTGGGTTTCAGGAGTCAGGGTCTCTACAAAAATGGCCTTTACCAACGGTTTGCTACAAACTATTGGTAAAGGGTGAAATCATTTTGGATTTCCCAACAGTTTCTTCAAACCGTTGGGAAAGCCTTCATGAAACCAAGATTTACCAATAGTTTTTACAAACCGTTGGTAAAAAACACTTATACCAATAGTTCTAGAGAACCGTTGGTATTCGAGTGTTGGGAAAATCCAACTTTCCAATAGTGAATGGCGCTCGTCTCTCCCTACTCTCCCCATCTCTATTTCAGCTCTATTTAGGGTTTCCTCCCGGAACCCTCCACTGTGGGTTCAGCGGGGCGTCTAAGCACTACTCCTCTCCTTTCCTTCGTTTCTCCCCCTCTTCTCCTTCTTCCTACTTGGTGATTTGTAAACCTTTAGTGATGAAATCAACCTATTTTTTATTCCATGGTGGTGCGGATTTCTTGGAATAGGTCTCTTGGGTGGATTTTGTTGATCTTGCCATTGACAATCCCTATTGAAGCCCCTGGCTGCAACAACCCTATTTTGACCTCGCATTCCACCATGCCTCTCAAGGTTGGATTTATAGTAGTGGTAACACAAAAGTTTTGGGTAAAGTGGTTCGGCAGTCATTGGTTTTTTCAAGTGCTCCTGCATCAGCTCGACCTTGTGTTTAGCTTCTGGTATCAACCTTGTTGTGTTATTGACGTCGAATCCCTCACACGTCCATATATATACCCCGACCTCAAGTCCCTTAGTTTCTCTCTGATTCAGATCTGAAGTGTTGGTTCTATAGAGGTTTTGGGAGATGGGGTTCAGTGGCTGATGGTTCTCCTTTCCTGGTCTGAAGCAGTTTTCAGTGAAGGTTTGTTCCTTTCTTCTTCTTTTGCAGTCTCTCTATTCGAGGCTTTCTTGGTGAAGGTTCTGAGGATGTTTTTGGTTCAGTTTTTCTTTTTTTTGGGTATGGAGATGGCCATTGGTGATGTTCATGATGGTTTCATGCCAATGATTTCATGTTTTGATAGTGTGAGTTCACTCTATATTGGTATTTTGGCTATTTCTAGTTTGTGAAGACATGGATTGCAGAGAGGCTTCATCTCGTGGATTCAATGGCTTGTGGTGTTCGATTGTTTGCAGTGCTCAGTTTGTGTTCTTTTGATGATGATGGTGATTTTCTGACGACTTCAGTGGATTCCAGCAGTTCCCTCGCCATTTTTGGTGTGATGATGGGTTTGATTTATGTCAGGGTATGTGATTCAAATCAGGATGTGTCCCGAGGTGGTGATGAAGTTTGATTTTTGAAATTTTGAAGTTTGAATTTTGAATCTCATTTTGTGTGGTTTTATTAGTGGATGGATGGTGATTTTTGGTTCCCACTTAGCCAAAAAGTGGTTTTTCAAAATAATAAAAAGATGTATTAAGGGGGTGATCTAATTAAATACCTTGGTAAATTTCAAATTATCTTGGTATTTTTAGAAAAACAAAATTATTTTAATATCAAAGGGTTTAAATGATTACTAAAATGGATTTTTTTCCTTGATTTATAATCTGATTATTTAAAGAAGTTTGATGTATTTTGAAACTCATGTGTACAATTAATGTCAAATTTTTATCTTTCCCAGCCCAAGAGATTTATAAACCTTTTTCACAACTTATTTAAATTTTCATTTTTCTTAAGAGTTATAATTCATGTTATGAGATCTATAAATTTATTTTTTTATTTTTTTAAAATATTTTAGAGTTTATGAATTCTATCAAAAATTATCAAGGCATTCTTTTGATTAAAAAATCATTTTCAACAATAAACTACTACTTGATCCTACCTTTACATCTGAACCTTGTTATCCCCTAGGATCCATTAATTACCTTGTTATGAATCCACATTATAATCCTAAAATCCCTAACTAACCTTCTCTTTATAGAAATCCATGATCATATTTGAACTCAATTGTGGGGAAGGGAATAAGTTGTATTTTTTATCTAGAGAATAATTTTTTTGGTAAAAATTTATAGGTTTTACATCATTTAAACATGTTTAGTGAAATATTCTAAAAAATCAACAATGATGGACGGATAGAAGGGGGGAATTCTTCAAAAATTAAGAAAGGTATTTCAATATTTATTTGAAAAAATATATTCCTCTCTAACTTCAAATATAAAATCTATAATAAATGGAAAATACAAAGGTAATTGTTCTATTATGAAGGTGGAGAGAAGAAGAAAAGGAAGAAATTTTACTATTTTTAAAATGCTTCATGTGTGAATTTTCAATGATAATAAAATGGTTATGTAGGTGATTTTTTCAAAGTGGAGTTATTATGGATACCATTATTGAGTGAAAACATAATATCATGCATTTTAATTCATTTTAGAGCCAAAACACCTCATTATTCCTTAAAATTATTAGTATTTAAAACCTTCCAACCCTAACCCCCAGAAAAAACCCATCTAAATTCCTCATGATTGACACACCTTTATGATTCTGTGAATTGAAGATATTAATATGGTAGTAAGCCTATAGAAATCATGTATACACTTAATAATGAGAAAAATTACAATTAAATACCTTTAGTGGAGTGTGATACATTTTCAAGGATGTAGGTACAAAATACACATAGGTATTAATAGGTGATTGAATGAATTTTTATGATCAATGAGGAATTAGGTAGTTGATATCCATATAGGAAGCATGATATTTATAAGTGTTTGATAATTGAATGGTGGGGCCATTAATGTCTTGAGATACTAATTTGACCTTAGTATTAGATGATTTACTAGGATTGAAATGTTTAGGTATGGGAGATTGATAGGGCACAATATTTCATTAATTTTTCTTTTTAATTAAATAATTTTATCCTTATAATTTTCATATTTTATGGGTAATTATCACAAATTTATATTATAGGCATATTTTGGTATTTAATATAAAAAATGGTTTAAATCTTAATTTTAAATTATTTTATTTACTTTTTATAATTGTTAGAGTAAATTTTACAGTTGATATTGGGTGTTTTGATGTTATTTTAGGAATTATAGTTAATTGTAGGTTAATTTGGAAGTTAAGAAAATGTTTAGATGCAGTAAATTCTGAAAGTTGATTTAGACATTAAAACTGGAAAAGGGAAAAATCACTGGAATATATATGAGTCTTATACTCTTATGTAAGATTTATTCTGAAGCAATATATAAAATTTTGGAGGAAAAGTATAATAATTTTATATAATTTAGTTGAAGGATTCAGAATGAGTTTTAACTTCTAAAAGATAGGTAAAGTGGGAAGAATTTGATAATGGACTGGGATGTATAAGAGTCGTTGAGTCTATATATAAAATTCAGTTAAACATCAGTATTGATAAATTTCAATTAATCTAAAGATGTGTAAAAGTAAATAGTGGGATACAAGATGGTGACCTATACCAATATTTAAGAGTCATTTTTATGCTCTATGGGATACATAATATTCTCTAAAATTTCTACTAGAGGATTTATGCAATACATAAGAGTTCAAATGATTATATGTAAGAGTCACTACTTTTCTATGGGAATGATACAAGTGATATGTAAGTGTCTTTTCAAACTCACCTAGAATACATAAGAGTAAATGGATTCTAAGAAGGATACATAGGGATCATGGTCTTCGTGAAAATTTTGAAAATATCTATATGTAAGAGTTTTATACTTTTCTAAGAAAAGGAAGATTTCAATGCGTAAGAGATATCACTATATATGTAAAGGTCATATCATTTATAAAATCTGAAGAACCAAAGTTATTATTGATGTAAAGGTAGATTTTGTTGTGTGTTATGGATCCTATAGTCTTCATGATTAATATATTTCCATATCTTTAATGTATAATATGAATTAATTTAAATGAGAAGATCAAAGATCAAAGATCATAGGAGGAATTCAAAGAACAATAAAATATTTTTACCTTGTAAAAACATATTATTACTCAAGAACTGCATGTGTGTAGGTTGTTACCCATTCACATTGAATCCTACTAAATACTAATTTCTATTTAACTTAATTCTCCTCTAACTTATTTCACTCTCTTGAGAGGAGTCAAATTTTATTCTGTTTTATTTTATTTTATAATAGTTTCTTCATTTTAATAATGGTTTATTATTTTCTCTATATTCTATAAATTCTTCATGTTTACCCCATTGTAACCCTATAATATTCATGGTAATGGATAACTGAATCTTGTTTCTTTTCTAATGTAGGTAAATAGAAATTATTTGAGTTTTGTTTCACCATAATGTTTTCTCATTATTTTTTTCTAATAAATAATTAGTGGTTAAAATGATAGCAATGAGTGGTCTCCTTGTTTCCCCTATAAAAAATTCTTCTTCCTTGTTCATTTATTTTCCAACCCTTTAATATTTAATCCATTTAAATGGTGGTGTTTAGATTTGGTATTTATTTTTAGAAATGTGGTTACTTACCTAAATTCAAGAAGATATTTTCCTATATACATAGGTCTTGATGAAGGATAATAATCATTCAAGAAATATGGTGTATAGTGATAAGTCTTGATCTATACATTGAATAGGATAATGATAATTGATATTTAAAAGAAAAATTATTAGCATTACTATGAACTCCTAAGGATAGAAATTATTTTCTATTACAAAATTCATTGTTTTTTTTCATTATTGTTCCTTCAATTACATTCATACATATATATATATATATTATTCATTTTATAAAACCTCCCACTATTTAAGGAATAGTGTTTATTTTTTTAGTATATTTTAGTTAAATAAATAGTGACAATATAATAATAGTATTTTTGAGTGTGCTTTTTGTGAGATAAACCCTATGTTTTTTACTATATTTCATGATTAGATAAATAAGAATTTATTAAAGTAGTATTCACAAAAAAGGATTTTATATCAATATATTTCAAGATTTTGGATCCATGGAAGCCATAATGGTATTAGTATACAACCCAGGTTCCATAGTATTATTATGTGAAGATACTTAGGATATTTCTATGTTTCCATCATCCTAGCTGAGGATCTTGATGTTTTTTATTCATTTATAGATAATTCTAGATGAATGTTGTGGGATAAAGTTATGATAGAAAGAAAAAAACAAGGAACTCATAAATTTATAATTGTAAGTAAAAATTCATTTTCAACCAATCTCTTCCACTAATAAAGGATTTCATGTAATGTTAACTATTTTTTGTATCTTATGCTTCTAAATCTACATTATAGAAGACTTTGTTTTAAAATTAAAGGAAGCTACTAAGATGACATAACAATTTTTAGGTTGTTGTGTGTCAAAAATGATAGGATGGGAGGTTAATTCATCCCGTGTAGGATCTTATTTCCCATTTCAAGACTCTACTATAGATTTAATATGTATTCATGAAATCATTCTCAATAATAATGCGCATTTCCCTTATTGTGAAAATTGATTTATTAATACCATGAATTTATTAAGAACATGTATGAAAGGTTCTACATATATTACTTTATTATTTGGTTGTACTTTAGTTTAAATTTTTACAGTTGGGCACTCTGGAATTTATCAACATTCAGGGAAGTGATTAGTGTTGTGGAGTTGGGATTGGGCCCATGAGAGGTGCTTCTTACATATCACTGTGAAGGGAATTAAAACCCATATAGTTTGGTTCCATATAGTGAGGCACATAATACATTTTAAGTTCATGTAATATGAACTATAATGGTTCCATTGAAGGTCATACATACATTAAAAATGTTGTTCCATTGAAGGTTGTGTTTCTAGGATCATTTCTAAGAAGTTTAAATCCATGTGGAATGGAATACTGGGTGAAAGGTACCTAGAAATGGTTTGGTGTGGTACTTACACATGATAGGCCCTTTTTGGTTGGGTCTTATACTAGGTTGAATGTCTATTATATTTTATTATAATTAATTGGTCAAAAGGAGGCTAAATAGATGCTTGAGAGTTGTGGAGATAGATTAAGAGTATCCATTATGTTAATCTTAAGCTATAAGAGATCCCACTAATTCCCCAAGAGGAAATATCCTCATTATTATTGGGATACATGATTGGTTATACCCCATGTACCCTATAGGTTAGAGATAACAATAAGTATGTAACCCATTATTAAGGGAATACATGATTAAAGGAGAGAACATCAGTGTGTATAATGACCCATTCATGTATGTCAAGAGGTTTTGTAATATCCCTAGATAAAGAATAATTTTTATAGATTTTACCAAGTAAAATGAGTGATGGAATTTTATTTTGAGATATTATAGAGGCTTAGTTACCCATAAAATGAATCTTTTGAAAAATGGGTCACCCTAGGTCAAATATTATGTGAAGATAGAACATTTTAAATAAGGAAATAAGGAATATAAAAAGCTCCAATTTTGCATAAAATTTAGTAAATTATAAAATTTAATGAGGTCCAGAGAGGGGTATAAAGGTTTAAGCTAGAAACCACTTAACATTTATGTAGTGGATAACCATCTATAAAATATTCACTCAAGAGATACTGGAACCTCCACAAAGGTGTTATGTAGACCAATTTGTAAATTTTCACACATAGAAGGTATGTATTTAAACAACTTACATGGGAGTATCTCTCCCCTTTAAAACTAATATTTAAAGTTTAATTGAGGTAATTCATCTTCGAAAACCATCACGTTAAAGGTTTCCACACACAAAAATTTATTTCTTAGACTCTATGCTCTAAAAATCTCGAAGCCTCTTGAAATGAATGTCAAAGGATGCATTTATAGTAAAATCCACTTCTCCCACAACTTACAAAGCATCATCCACATAAAATAATGGAAACTGTATAAGAACGATGCCTTTGGACCATAAATGATGGAATAGTCATAAAAGGAAGGATGTTCACATGAATTCTCACCTCAAGTCCACATATTAAAAAGGCCCTACAAAAGGGTAAGTAGTCACAAAGGAATCCTTCTGTAATTCCCAAATGATGAGGGTCCCAAAAGGGTTGATATAAATAAATAAATCCCTCCAAGGTACCACAAATTATGTGTAGTGATGCATCAAATCTTGTGTCCATAAATGGGTTCCACCACTGCACCAAAAATGACTACCACACAACAAAAATATTTCATAGTCACGTAATTATTATGCAGTTTCTAATTCTAATTTATGCTAATGTATAAATCTCTTATAAATTTTCTTCTAATCTTATTCTTATTGTTATGGAAAAGTGTTTATACATTTTTTAAGTGACAACAGATGACATGGGAGGAGCAAAGCTGAGTGATGATAGGGCAATGAGATCAATAGGATTGGGGTGATATAAGGAGAGTGATTTACATATAGGATTTTTTAAGATCTATCCCTATGGTTTCTTCAAACCATAACAATAGATGATCTATTATTATAGTGTTATTAAAAAAAGAACAATAGAAAATTTATTATCATAGTTTGAAGAAACCATGGGGATAAAGAACTATTTCCAGGGTATATAAAATCATGAAAATATATTTGTAGGTAAAATATAAAAATCTTGTAGTGTATTTAATAAAAGTTTATTAAAACTTACACCTAAAAATAATTATGTTTGTTTAATAAAAAAATATATTCAATTATATTGTAAATAAATAAATATCATATTATATCTTTTGATCACATGAATAAATAAATATTATATTTTTTATCTTGTGAATAAATAATAAAAAATTCAAATCACTTATTATTGACTTTAATAGCTTGTGATTTAATTTATGATCAATATAGTTTGAATAAAATTCATTATACAAACCAAGAATTAATTTATTCTTAAACTTAGATTCAGATGAATATAATGAGCCTATGAATGACCCCTTTAACTCATTTCTTAGTGGTAGTAGGTCCTACCCACAAACCAAGAGTGGTATCTTGAAACACATCATGAACCCATTAGAGAAAAGGATAATTAATTGAAAAAAATTATAACCTTTCAATGAACACTACTATGTAATATAACACATTTATTAACTAATATCCCATCATGATGGATGCATATATAATTCATCATTATTTCTACTTGATTTATTGTTTCGACTTACTGATATGAATTTTCCTATAAACTATCATGGTTGAGGATTTTAATTTGGAACTTTCATCACAATCAAAGGGCTAGAGATGTCATATTTAATAACTCAAATGGAAAAAAAAAATATCTTAACCTTTAAATCAATGTTATACCAGTTATGATGAACATTACACAAGCTACTTCCCCATGAGTAAATACATCAAGGTTTTCATCATTTATATAAGTATGTGGATCATGATACATATTAATAATGATATCAAGTATAAGTATTAATACACCCACTCATAAATAAGAACATCAAATGACATTAATTATGTGGTGTTTACAACTCTAGTGATACGATAACTTATTTAATAGTTAAATATGGTCTTCCGAAACTATTATAAGAAGGTCATTGAATAAGATCTCAATATGAAATATCATTAAAAGTGAAATCTAAAAAATCAATATTATTTTAAACTCATTCAACACCCAATCAAGATCATACATCTAACTTCTATCTATTTTGAAATAAAAAAAAATATAATATTGTATATAATAAAACAACACTTCATTAATCAATTTAAATTGTTTAAAAATAATAATAATAACCACATTACAAACTTTATAATGAAGAAAGAACATTTTTATATTTATAAAAACTAAATATAATATATGTTAAACAAATAATCAATTTTATTGTTAATAATTATAAATAAAGACATTATTAATTAAAATAATAATATATAAAAATAATAATCAATGATTCATTAATGTTGTTTTTAGTTAAAAATAATTATAAGAATCACTACAATACAAAAATGTAGATAATTTCTAATTGAATTCATCAAAAAAAATATGGAGTATTATCATAAGAGTTACATATGTACTTATATCAAAAAATTATATTGAGAAATGGAATAATGATTATGGGTATTGGATTTAAAAATCTATAAGGTTCTTAAGTTTCATTTTCAAATACCTTTTGTTTCTTATAAAAGTATAAAATTTTTTATTATGGAAAATATATTATGAATTTTGAATCTAAACTTTTCATGAAAGATTGATATATTTCTCAATTTATTTTTGAATGAGATATCGATTGGATAACAATAACTTAAAATTATATTTATATATATATATATATATTTACTATTTATAGAATTTAAAAGGAAATATAACAATATTTAAGGGTTCATTATTAATTCTTGATTTTTTTATTTAATTAATAATTTAAAAAAATCAATGGCATAGAGTCCTGAGGAAATTTTTTCAAAAAAAACCTCAAACTATTGATAAAACATCAAATGATAAAAAGTGGATGTAGTTATGTTAAAAGAATTAAACCAATTTAAAATAAATAAAATTTAATAATTGATGCATAGGAATTGGACATGATAGACTTTGTAATACAATTTTTGAAACTAAAAATCATTCAAATCAAAACTGCACAATATCACAAAAAAATTAAATGAAGACTTTGAATGTGAATGAATTATATAGATTAGATATTTTGGGTACAATTATAGCCAAACGTGCACACACACCCAAGGGTATAACCCATCCCATATCCCCTTAGGGATAGGTTGGGTTTATTAAACAATTTTATTTATTATATATATTTTTTAATATATAAGAACATTGCCCATAAGCTCATAATTTTCATCTTGGACACCCCCTATAAGCTGGGTCATAGGCCCACATGAAACTAGACCTATATACCCTATTTTTTCCATCATGTGGGACCCTTATTCGGACCACTTCCACATGCACATTAATCGTTTTCACTTTCAACTATAGCCACTGTGAGCATACCCCCCCCCCCCACCACCCCCATCAAGTGAGGGTCTCCGTAGCCATCCCCGCCATTAGGTAGGGCTCCTCTTGCTTTTGGCATGACCGTCTCGCTACATCAACAGCCTAACCTATATAATGATTGATCTATCATTGTTGCCTCCTGAATCTCTCTACTAGTATCACTGAAAACCAAAAATAATATTGATAAAAACCATAAATGACTTGAAACATTTCTCTTGTACCCCTCTTAAGGTCATCGACACCGTTGATGGTCCTTTTCGGCCTTGAATCCAGCTTTATGTCACCCCTTCACATCTTGACAGTCCCACCTTACTTCTAGTCTCACACCATTTTTAAATTTCATCGTCCCCAATGTGTCTTTTTATCACCCTCTTAAAGTGGGGACCATTCCACATCTTCCCCGCCAATATGCGGGGGGCCCTTGCATGTGTTCCCAACCACATGTCAAACCTCCACTATCAAGGTTATTGTCGATGATAGTTGTTTCTAGAAACCAAACCATCATCAAAGAAAACAGACCCTACCATGATAGTGGTCATGAAGCACAACCAAATATTTCCTATTTACTATCCACCTCCATGAATACTTCCCCCACAAACATGCCTCCTTGGAAAAAAACTAAGCCCGTATGCAGGACAAATAAATGTAGGACTAGGAATTGATCCCAACCCCTATGAGATGTGGTACCCCAACTGAGTACCACTTAGCTGTAGGCTTGGATACAATGTGAATGAATCATATTACTACAAAAAAACAATGAAACCCTAATTAAATCTCCAAAATACTAAATATCCATGTAGAAACACTCAATAAAACAAGTAATTGTATAACTTTTATAGATATTTGGGATAGAAGAGGTGAGTTGAAGTTTAGGAAAAGGTGTTATGTGGTTTTTCAAATGGAGGGGTGATAAAGGATCGATGTAGGAAGTGAGAAGTGTGGTAAAGGAATGGAAGGGAGATAAAAAGGTGAATAAATTAGAGGATATCAATCAAAAAATGTTAGGGTGATGAGATTGGGAGGATTGGGGTAATATTTGGAGAGGGATTTAGATATAGGTTTTTAAATATCTATCCCCTCAGTTTATTCAATCCATAATAATAAAACATTTATTGTCTTGGTTTGAATAAACTTTGTGGATAAATAACCATTGGGATGGTTTATAAAACCATGATAATATATTTTTGGGTAAAATCTAAAAAACCGGTAGTGTTTCATATAAAACATATTAAAATTTGAATCCTAAAATAATTATGTTCATTAAATAAAAAATATATTCACTTATATTATAAATAAGTAAATATCATATTATATTCACTCATCTCATCGATAAATAAATATTACATTTTTTATCTTGTGCATAAATAAGAAATAAATTTTAAATCCTATATTCTTGATGTGAATAAGTTGTAACTAAATTTATGATCAATATAGCTTGAATAAATATCATTCCAAAAACCAAGTATTAATTTCTACTTAAACTTAGATTAAATTAAATCTAATGAGATTATGATACACTTAATATGTGACCCTCTAAGATCCATTCTTAGTGAAAGTAATTCCTACCCATAGACCAAGAGTGGTATCTAATAACACCTCATAAACCCTATAAATAAAAGGACCATTCATAGAAATAATAAATTGTGTAATATAATCCATTTATAAACCAATATCTAATTAAGTAGCATGAATACATGTCTCATTATCCTTCTTACTTGATTTATCTATTTTGAATTATCTAAATGAATGTATCTATAAACTATCATGGCTATGGATTTTAGTTTTACACTTCCATGGTAATAAAAGCGTCGGTGATAGATTCTTCCATAACTTAGAGGGGAAAAATTCTATCTTGACCATTAAATCAATGTTATACCAGTAATGATGCATCTAACACAAGTTAATTCACCATGAGTAAATACACCATGGTTTTAATCATGTTACTAAGTAAAAAAATATGGATGTGCATTGATAATTATCTCAAGTATAAGGATAAATACACATAATCATAAATAGTAACATCCATTGACACATTAATTATTTAGTGTCTCCATCGGTAGTTATATCCTCATGAACACCCTTCTTCAATATTATAAATTGTGAAAAATTCATGAGAATAATTCTCAATTTTTATGATCCCAAAGCACCTAATATTCAAACATCATCTCTTTGCAATATTTTGAATATATCTAAACCAAGGGATATAGTTTTAAATATTTCATCATAGAATATCTAGGTTCTCATTATAATAGGAAACTATTATATATATATATATGATGATATAGATTCATTAATTTTAGCTCGAGTGTGGGTTAGTAAAGTATAAATAGAAATGATTTATTTTTCTATTGTGACTTCATAAATAGAGAAAATTATATTTTTTGGCTCCAAGGATCATCCTATCATTACTTTAACACTACTTCTCCCACTATAGTATAAGGGATAGAAAAATTTCCCAGATGAAGAGGGTTTTACCCATGTCCTAGAGAAGAATCATAGGCAAAGTAAAAAATTATTTTATAACACAAGGGATTATAACTATGAGGTCATCGAAGAAGTTGTCACAACCATTAATCATGAACAATAATGACCAGTTTAATAAAGGAAGTTTAATTATAGTATTTTTAGAAGAGGATGATGTGATAATATTAATAATGTAAGAAACATAAAAGTTCCCATTAATGTTATGAAATCAGCCTGGCTTTATGAATGGGATTCCTTATTTCAAAACGGTATGTTTTTTATTAATACCATCATTGATGAATATATTCAAATTTTTGTTTCCATCATACCTTATATTGGTTCTCTCTATCTTAAATAATTTAATGTTAGACTCACCTATTTGGTTTAGAGTATAAATATATATTTTATTTCCAACATTATTTTTTGTTATGAGTAAGTTTTTATTGGTTTTTATATTTTTTAAATGCTTTGATGGAGAATTTGGTCTAATGGATTGCCCATATTTATCTGATCTTGTGTATTTCTGCTTCCTTTAAATAATTTTTCAATAAATTTTCATTTACTTGAATATATATAAGAATATTTTTCATGACCCCCTCCCCACAAAGATACCACTATAATGAGAGAGATATGGTGACTTCCTCAGTCTAACCTTCAGTAGGCCTTAGGTTGGCGACTAACACCGAGGGTATAATTAACATGCATATGGGAGGCATTACCCTCTAAGAGAAACATGCAGAAGAGATAGATAAGAAATATATAATAACCAAAAATTTCTCAGAAATATATATACAAAATAAATACCAATCGAAAACATGCAATTCCATATAGTTTTAAAATAACTAAAAAGTAACTAAAAGTACCAAAAAGGTAAAGACGTTAGCGACCATGAATCCCAAACAGTTTCTGTTAAGCCTTGCGCTAGTAATATCTATCTCAATCTCCAAACTGCTCTAAATGACCTGAAAATTTTTTATATATACATAGGGTGAGCATAATATTATACTTCGTAGGATTATCCCTAGAGCCTCTCAAGCAAAAGATAAAGAAAGCATGTTAAAGCATATTGAATAACAATGAAACTAACTCGTCGCCTAAATAGGTACACTAAATTCCTAGCCTCACCATGGATAACTATCACCAAAATATCTACTACAAAATATCATATAATATAATAATAAAACATCAAGGGTATCACCTCCCACTTTCCCATTGGTTTGTCGCTCTAGGCCAATGTCGCACATCCTGATCCATCTCTCTCCAAAAGTAAGTCGGCCCGAAAACACTAGGGAAAGGCATCACAACATGAACCCCATACATCACATAACCAAATCAACCCATATCACATATCTATATAGTAACCAAGTCATTTCTATCATCCACCACATCTTGTATGATGTATATCAAACATCAAGTATTATACCTCAATCCATTATAGCCCATACACTGAGTAAGTACCTCAATCCACCACAGCCTATACCCATTATACCTATAATAATCCTTTGGATACTATATATGGTAATACATGTATATAAAATAACCACAATCCATTACATCCCTCTACGCATATATATGGTAAAAATAACCATCATGCATACCAGTACAAGTAACTACTAAGGGAGAATAGCGGGGCCAGAGGGGGTAGTCAACCAGCCATCCTCCCATTGGGATATTGGGGAAAACACCCTCCCAAAGTCCACTAGGTATTAATCACCCTAACTGACATGGGTGGGGTAGCATATGAAATAATATAATATACATGATATAATATATCTTACAACTACACTATGGGAATAACCTAGTCTTAGACACAACTATAGATAACGTTGCTTAGACTCCTAGCTGCCACTGTTATGATCAGATATCCTATATGCACACAAGCATATATGAAATATCCACATTAATTACTTCTTTTCTTCTAAAAATTTCCTTTAGTTAAATAATTCATTATCCATTAATTAACCATTAACATTATTCCATGTTACATTAAATTTCATTACATCAATCATAAAAGTAAATTCCATGCCCTCCGGGCATAATCCAATCCAAGTCCATGGTTTATCAAGATTAGCATCTTTTAAGCATTTTCATTCCATCATCAACAAACCTTGTGGGTTAAGAATTATTCAATCATTATTAGCATTATTCTATAAACCATGTACTCTAAGAAAACCCTTTGAATATACCACAAATATGAAACATGAAACCAAGCACATCCATCTACCTAAATCAGTGGGGAAAGGAATGTGGATAAAAAAGAAACTCTACCATCAGCCATTAAAAATATTCATAAGTGAGCATCCCAGCTCTCAGTGTCACATCAATGGGTGAGCACCACTTCAACCCATTCCATCACCTTAGATTAAATCTGTGACACCCATATGAATATACTGATGCATCTCGCTATCAAAGGTGTCAACTATTATCACCTCATCTGAGACTCCCCTCCCACATAACACATCATCCATCCCAGGCTCATCCATCTTAGGCTCACATCACATCTAGGCCTCCCCACCCCATATCAAATCAGTCATCCTAGGATCAGTCATATCAAGATTATATCACAAATATCATATCAAAATCACATCACAAAAGTATATGGAAACAAACATGCATATCCAATGAGGAAATTATTCCCTCTAATAAGGAATTCAGCCTTCACATGAAAACAAGCTCACACGGCTCCAAAACAAGGCACTCAGCCTTATCAAGAAAATAGGAAACTCATGACATGTAAAATTATCTTTATCAAACAACTAGTTCTCCTTCCATATTTAATTAAATGATTCATTATTCACAGGTTCCAAATACAGGAAACCTAAGGCATCAATCTATAACAAGCTATCAAAGGAAAAACATTCTATTAGCATTTATATCTATTTTTAAAAACCTAGAGAAGTATCATTATCAATTAATATTCCTTTTATATTATTATAATCAAGCATAAACATGATTCACATCATCTATCAATTAAATTAATCATAAGGAATATCAATTTCAATTACACATGTGCATTGCATCAATTTGATCATTATCAAATTACAACAAACATCGAATTACAAACATGCCTCTTATTTAATTTCTTAAACCAATTAATTATCAATTAATTCCATATTTATGTTCTTTTATAATTCCAAAATGCTACTCCAATAATAAGAACATTATAACCAAGAATATCATAGATATCACAAAATCTATAAAATCAAGAGGAAAACTGCTATCACGGTATAAAGCATCAACATCATCAATATGAAATCACTATCCAATTTATTAACATGTTTTAATAATTATTACGTAAATTTCTTTTCCATAAAAAGGGATAAATCATGATGAATTTACTATCAAATTTAAATAAAATAAGATAATAAACATATCCCTTACCTCAAAATTCATCAACATTCTTTGCATGAGAACGGACCAACATTGCAGATCCTGATCACCTCTCCCACAAGAAGCTACATTCATATAAAGACTTTGTGACAAAAAAGCATAAGAAAACAACCAATAAAACCCCATTAGAAACATGGGATGGTATTTTCCATCTCTTGAAAAGAAGAAATGGGAGGAAAATGATACCGATTGAGAAGACACCTCAAGAAATAGAGGCAAGACTCACCTTAGATCACCACATATTGAAGACAGAAGCCTAGGAATTGATCCCCATTTAAGGAATCTAAAAATTACATTATAGGTATCAATTGGTTTCCTAGAAAGAGAGAGGGAGGCACCGTATTCCATAGGGTTTGTGAAAAACCTGAGTGGTCTCACCCTTTAAATATGCACTCCAAAAAAGTATTTACATGATGTTTAATCCCCTTACACATCATTTGATCCTCATGGTTAAGTTTACACCAAAAAATATTTCATATTTTATTATTTAAACCCAAAAAATTACACATTGTTATCTATCCCTGTACGATCTATGAACCACCATTTCATATCATGTAACTTTACACGATATTAATTCTTCTAGATTCTATCATTTTTCATCCAAACCCATTCATACCACTTCCAAGCCTCTTATGAGAACCATGATCCTCAAAAGCATGAAAAGGGTCACTCCACATGGATCTAGGCCCTTAAATTAGATACCTCTGAAAGAATTCTCATCCTTCATAATCTAAAACCAAACCATATGAGGAAACAAAAGAGGTCATCTAAATAGCCACCCCATGAGATACCTCTCAAAGATCTCTCTATCTTGGGAGCTTAACCACCTCACTCATAGGAAACAAGTGAAAACCCATGAAATAGCAACATTCATCTCCTCAAACTCTCTCAGGGTAGATACATCCAAAACTAGAGTAAAACCACAATAAGAAACAAGATAAAATCATCTCATAAACTATAAGGTCAACATCTAAAAAAGAACAGCATTACAATAGAACTGCTAAAAATCAAAAAGATCAAGGTATTGAGCATGCATCTGCAACTCGTGTTCCTAGGTACTCTACTCTATGCCACTATGCCACCATAATACATGAACTATGGGAATAGCATGCCCATGTAACACCTTCTCTTGGAGGTCCTATATCTCCATAGGCTGCTCCTAGAAGGTCGCATCATCACCAACATTGATCTAGCCCCAATCGATGAAATGAGAGTATTCATGAAGATAATTATGGAGTTGCAACATATGAAAAACATTGTGTATCTAGATTATTTGTGGTTGAATTTCTATCCAATACACCACAGCTACAACACAATACAACACCTCAACAGGCTTAAAAACTAGGGATAAATCATAATCCCATGACTAAAACCTCACTGCCTATGATATGAAGTCACCTTCAAGAACATGTGGTCTCCAATGTCAAAATCCAGAGGTATCCCCCTATGATCGTCATATGATTTTTTATGATCCTACTCTAGATTTATCCTCTGATTAATTACTTGAACCATCTATGTTGTATTCTGTACTAGTTCTGGTCTGAGAATTACTACCTCTTTGACCCTAGTCCAGCAAAAAAGATAACATAAAGGTTATCTATACAAAGATTCAAACGGCACCATACAAATAGTGGAGTGGAAATTATAATTGTAATAAAACATGAACAAGGTTAGGTGCCTCATCCATGAACCTCTAAAATCCAAGACACAAGAGCACAACATGTCTTCAAGTGTCTGGATGGTCCACTTTGTCTGATTGTCCATATGCGGATGAAAATCAATGTTAAGGCATAGCTGAGAACCAAAAGAATGATGGAGACATCTCCTCACCCTAGAGGTAAAATAAGGATCTCGATCAGAGAGGATCATCCCCAAAAATCCATGGAGTCACACCACCTCCTCTAGATACTGCCTTGACAAAACCTCCACTGAGATTGAATCCCTGGTCGCTATAAAGTGGGATAATTTTTTCAAATGATCCACTATCACCCATATAGAATCATATCCTCCCTGATCTCAAGGTAAATAGTAAATAAGTCCATGAATATATCCTCCCATTTCCATTGGGTAACATCTAACAGCTAGAGAAAATCACCAGGAACACAATGTTCGGCCTTCACCTTCTCGAAGACCAAACATTGAGAAACAAACTCTACAACTATCTACTTCAACCCAGACCACTAAAAGTAACTTCTAAAGGCTCGGTACATTTTTTTCATGTCAGGATATACCACCAAAGTAAAACTATGAACTCACAAGGAACCATCTCATGCATCTCTAAATGAACAAAAATCCTTCCTTGGAACAAAACCCAATGTTTTCCATCATGATACCAACCACCAGGGGAATCGCCAAAAGCAACCCGGTACCTCCAGAATTCTAACTCAGAATCCCCCAAATGAGACTCTTCCACCTACTACACCAAATATGACTACACTATCATCTGGAAAAGACAACCTCTACCTTAAACCTATCCCATATCTGGATACATCATAGGGAGTTCCTCCATCATTCTCTAGGAATACCCATATTCATGCATGGCATTACTATATGACTTCCTGCTCAATGAATCAACTACAACATTTCCCTTGTCTGGAATATAAGAAATATTTAGGTAGTAATACTACAAGAATTATATCCACTAAAAGTAATTAAATTTCAATTCACACTGGGAGAAGACATACCTCAGGCTCTTATGGTCAGAAAAAAACCATAAAACTCTCCCCAATGAGGTGATGTCGCCACAACTTCAAATAAAACATAACAACTTCCCAATCAAGATCATGAGTGGAATAGTTAAAATCATGAAAACATAAATATTGAGACCCATAAGAAACAACTAATATCTGATGCATCATAACACAACCTAATCCAAGATTCGAAGCATCACATAAAATCTCAAACTGAACCCCCTCTACTGGAAAACAAAGAACTGGAGTGTTGACCCACTTCTCCTTTAGGTATTCAAAATTTTTCTTACACTGGTCATTCTAAAAGAATTCCTGATCCTTTCTATTCAAATATATCATAGGAGTTTTAAACCAAGATAAATTTTCTATGAAACTCTTGTAATAGCCTACAATACTAATGAAACTATGCACCACTTCTACTATCTTGGGGGTTTCCCAAGACACAACCACCTCTATCTTTGAAGGATCTGTAGCTACTCCCTACTAGGATACCACATTCCCAAAAAAGGACTTCATGACCCTAGAACTCACACTTCAACAACTTCCTAAATAGTTGATCGTGATGAAGAACTCCCAAAATAGCATATAGATTCTATGAATGATCCTATTCAAATGTGGAGTACACAAGGATGTTGTCAATTAAAAACACCACAAACTTATCCAAGAACTCTCTAAACACTATTTTCATTAACCACATGAACATAACTGGAGCATTCATCACATTGAACAGTATCACAATGAACTCATAATACCCATGAAAACAATGGAAAGAATTCTTATGAATATCCCCATTCTTCACCCACATCTGATGATATTGTGAAAATAAATTGATCTTTGAGAACCAACTTTTTACCTTTAGTTGATCAAATAAATTTTCAATCCATGGAAGAGGATAGTGGTTCTTTACTATCACTTGATTCAATAGATTATAATCGATATAAAGCCACAAAATGGCATCATCCTTCTTCATGATCAAAATGGGTGTACCCCAAGGTGACACACTCAACCAAAAAACCTCACTATAATAGATCATCGACCTATACTCATAGCTCTCACAACTTATAAGGTTTCATCCTATATAGAGACATTGATATAGGAGACAAGTCTGGTTATAGCTTGATCCCAAACTCGATCTTCCATCAAGGGGGTAACACTACAACCTCTTATAGGAAGACATTTGGGTACTCCTCCATAGAACTAGGAAACACCAACTATTAAACCTCTAACGAGATCAGAATTAGCTCATCCATCAAATAATACAAGGAAGAACCACACCTTTGGCCAATATGAGGATATTTATTTCTGAAAAAAAAACATTTTTGTCTCTCCATAATCATTATTGAACACAACCTACCTCTTAAAGAAATATATGATAGCCTACATTGAATACAACCAATCCATTCCAAGTATGATATCATATGGATTTATCTGTAAACATAGAAAGTCTCCCCAATATTGGTTCCTCCCCATCACTAGCTCACAGTCTCTGTGTTCTTAATAAAATTCATCTCAACCTCTGAATGGCATAGTAAATGATAAGGGCACAAGAAGCCTCTCTACCTCAATTCCCATTGCATGGACAAGGGTGGGTGATTTAAAGGATTGTGTCACTCCTAAATCAAAAAAATCATGCACCCATGTAGAAAACAAGCAAAGTGTACCTCAAATGATGTCTGGATCACCTAGCACTAAAAATACTAAAGCATGAAGGTGACCATGATCTACTCCATGGGATCTCTAACCTTTCTGATTACCACCTCCATAGCCACACTCTATTTTGTAAGGAATAGGAGCATCTCAAGGATATACTATACCAGCCTCAACTGAAACTATCTCAATAGTCAAACATAAAGTGGAACACCTGGCACATGTTGACTACTCAGAAAGTTCTAGAACTCTCACCACTAATGACCTTGACCTCCACAAAAAAAACACGCATTTGATCCTTTGTCATAAGTATGAGATTTGAAACCCATAGATAAATGAGATGATTAGGGATGGGACTTACCCAAGTCTTACTGAAAGATATTCTATCTTAGAAATATGGAACCCTAGACCATAGCTCTTCTTTGTAAGGAATCCTAATGACTCTTCTCTCATGATGATCTGGTTATGGTCAGCATCCACTCAATAACCTCTTCTCTCTCCAACACCTCGAGATACATCTTTAACATAAACAAGGTGACCTGGAGCTAGATTTTTATACATAAATCCTCCTAAAAATGCCTCACCCTAACCTCCTAATCTAGAAATAGATCTGAATCATATCATAAAAGGTTCCTAAAATGGATCCTAAACTCTATCACACTAAAGATCCCCTTTAAAAGGGTAATTAACTCATGGTGACTAGCCGCCTTCATGGTCAAAGAAAGAAAATCTACTCTCGACTGCTCATGTAACTTCTCCCATGAGACTATTGACTCTTCATGATCCTTGAGGAACAAGAACCACTGCTACCATGCTGCTCCATGTAGCGTTGTCACATCCAATGAAACCTAGTTCTCCTTATACACACAGATCGAACAGAAAGCTATCTCAACCTCCACTAACCAATCTTCTACGAATTCATCTAAAATGAAGACCTCATACTTTTATAGACTCTAAAATTGAAACTCTCAGGGTTTCCTCCTATAATTTTCATCATCATCAACCTTCACTCTGTGGTGATTTGCAGGCACATCCTATTAGACATCTTCAGTGTGAACCTAATGAGGATGTCAACTTGGATCCATACCTGTAAAAAGAACAAATTTTTAGAGATAAAAAACCTAGAATATGGAATATTTAATTTTAATTATTTAATTATATAATTATCTTGTTTATAGTTTTAACATATCCCAAGGTCTACCCATTTCAAACATAGGAAAAAAAGAATGATGCATGATCATTTACTAGTTCTCTACCCTACAACCAACATCACTTCATTTGGTAGGCATAGTAAACTTAATATTTGGTGAATCATATCATAGGGTGGCCTAAATACCCATGTATTAGCCGGTCTCCCATGTTTACATTTCTTACTAAACTTATCTAACACAATTTCCCTACCAACCCATGAAACCTCACATGTTCTTAACTTTATACTCCATCTTATCCCTCAACTTTAACCTATGATACCACTCTTTCATGACCCCTCCCCATAAAGATACCACAATTAGGAGAGATATATGGTGACTAGATGAGTCCCGCCTCTAGTAGGCCCCAGGTTGGTGATTAGCACCAAGGTTATAATAAACATGCATATGGGAGGCATTACCCTCTAAGAGAAACATGCGGAAGAGAGAGATAAGAAGGATACAACAACCAAAACCTACTCATACATATATATATATAAGAAATACTAAGCTAAAACATGCAATTATATATAGTACTAAAACAACTAAAGATAAACTAAAAGCACCGGAAATGTAAAGAAGGAAGCAACCATGAAGCCCAAACATCTCCTACTAAGCCTTGAGCTAGTAATATGCAACTTGATATCCAACCTAATCTAGATGATCTGATAAAAATCTTATATATAATTAGGGTGAGGATAATAGTATACTTAGTAGGATTCTCCCTAGATCCTCTCATGCAAAAGATAAATAAATCATGCTAAAGAACAGTGAACAACAGTCAAACTAACTCAACACCTAAATAGGTATACTAAATTCTCAACCTCACCATTTCTAACTCTCACCAAGTATCACATACAAGATATAATATAATATAATTATAAAACATCAAGGTTACCCCGCTCCTGCTTCCCCACTAGATTTCCACTCTTCCCCAATGGAATACATCCTAAGACATCTCTCTCCAAAAGTAAGTTGGCTCAAAAACACATGGGAAAGGAATCACAACTTGTACCTAATGAATCACATAATCTCATAATCCCATATCACATATACATATAGTAACTAATTAGTTTCTGGGAGCCACCATATCCCATATGACATATATCAAACATTAGGTATTATACATCTAGCCATTATATCCCGTACACTGAGTAAGTACCTCAATCCATCATAGAATATACCGATCATACCTATAATAATATTTTGGATACTATATCTAGTAATACATGTGTGTGAAATAACCACAAGTCATCACATCCCTCTATACAAGTATATGCTAAAACTAACCATCATGCATACTATCATAAGTAACTACAAAGATAAGAGAGTTGGGTCAGTGGGGGTAGTCAACCATCCATCTTCCCATCATGATGTTGGGGAAAACACCCTCCGAGAGTCCACTGGGTGTCATTATTACTAACCGACATGGGTGATGTATAAAATGAAATAACATCATATACATGATATAATATACCTTAAAACCTCACTATGGGTATAAACTAGTCTTTGACTCAACTGCAGCTAACGTCACTCAGATTCCTAGCTTCCATTATTGAGACCACATATACTATAAGCACAAAATAATATATTAATGAGCTATATTAATTACTTATTTTATTTTTTATAATTTACTTCCATTAATTAATTCATTATACATTAATTAACTATTAACATTATTCCTTATTAAATTAAATTGAATTTCATTAATCATTAGAGTGAATTCCATTCACTCTAGGCATAATCCAAACCAAGTCCATGGTTTATTAAGGTTAGAATCTTTCAAGAATTTTCATTCCATCATCAACCAACCACATGGGTTGAGAATTATTCATTCATTATTATCATTATTCGATAAACTATGTACTTTGGGAAAACCATCATAAGATAACATTAAGGGGAAACATGAAACTAAACACATCCATTAATTATTAATTGATTTTTGTATTTATATTCTTTACCAATTTCAACATGCTACTCTAATTATAAGAACATTCTAACTAATCATAGCATAAATATCACACTATCTAGAAAATCAAGAGGCAAATTGTTATCACTGTATAAAGAATCAACATCACCAACATGAGGTCATTATCCAATTTATTAATCTAGTTCAATAATTATTAGGTCAATTAAATTTCAATCCAAAGGGATAAATAATTATCAATTTATAATTGCACATAAATAAAATAAGAGAAACAATGAACCCCATACCTCAAAAGCATTCAATGTTCATAGCAAAAGAACAAACCAATGTTGTGGATCCCAATCACCTATCCTGCAAGAAGAAGCATCCATACAAGGACACTAAGGCACAACTACACCAACCAAAAACCAATAAAACCCTATTATAAACATATGATATGAACCTTCATTTCATGGAAAGAAGAAACGGGGGGAAAATGAGACTGGTCGAGAAGAAACTGCAAGAAACAGAGGTAGAAATCACCTTGGATCACCACAAATCAAAGATAGAGTCCTACAGATCAATACCCATTGAATGAATATAAAAACACCAATGGAGGGAGTCACTAGTTTCCTAGAACAATATAGGGAGGCACTATAGGCCATAGAGATTATGAAAATTTTGAGTGGCTCCACCCTTTAAAGATGCATTGCACAGGGGATTTACACAACATGTAATCCCCTTTCACATTATTTAATAATTGGGGTTAATTTTACTCCAAAAAAATACATAACCTTTTATTATTTAACCCATAAAATTTAAATGTTGTGATCCATCCTTACACAAGCCATGAACCACCCTTTCACATCGTGTAAATTTAAATGATGTTAATTTTTCCTACTTTTAGTCTCTTGCAGCCAAACTGCTCTAGACCACTTCCAAGCCTCCTATGAGAAACAAGAACCTTAAAAAAACACAAAGGGTTTGTCCACAAAGATACAAGACCTTAAAATATTGATTAATTCCTCAAATAAATTAAAAAAATAATAATTAAAAAATTGATCCGTAAAAAAATTGAAATAATAAAATTAGATTTTGATAATATACTATCAGTTTATGAATCAAATTTCAAATAAAACATAATGATATTAAAATTATTTGATAGGGTTTTATGATCCACATAGGTATTTAGTGAACAAGGAATAGTATTTTAAGTAGATTTCAATAATATGTCGATAGCCTTTATCAATGCTTACTTAGAAAACACTAATAAAGTCACGTCTTCTGAGTGCTAAAAATCATAGCACTAAGAAAGGTGGGTTTATTAGTACATTATTTATAATAAAAAATTAAAATATAATTATGAATATATAAAATTTATTATTAATTATATTTAAATACAATTTATATTTTCAAAAGATAAATTATAAATTTTATTTTTTAAATATATGTTTTAATTTAAAATTTAAATTATTTTATACTTAATAATTAAATTTTTATTTTTGAATATATAATAATAGTTTAAATTTAACCATTTAATGTTATTATACATACATAGAGACATATACATACATACACACACATATATATACATGCATGCATGTATATATGATGTAAATGAAAATAAATAATAAGCCTCACTTTTTGTGAAGGAATGACTTAATAAAAAGATGTTAAACATTAACAACATTGATAAAACATAAAGAGGGAAATATAAGTCCTAAAATAAATGAAAAAAACAATAAGGTTTGGTCCATCCAATCATTTCTAATTTTCCTCAAAAATAATTTGAAGTTGTGATTCCACCTCATCTATGTCTAATAAATTCAAAAATAATTTATAATTCATTAGTGAAAAGTTTATCATGTTGGATTTTATTTCTATCATAGTAACCAAAATTAGGTGTAATATCTTCATTGGAGAGAGAGGTGATGTTATATGGTTTTGGGATAGATTTACAGTCCTTGTAGTTTCTAGGAAAAATATTTTCTTTGGGGTTTTTCTTAGATAGTGTAGAACTCTCTTCCTAAGCATTATAAGAATTTTCATTACCAGTAAATTGACTCAATGTAAACTCATTTTTTATTATCATGGATAACCACCAACAAATACTGATAATTATTACTTGTGAAACTCATACTAAAAGTCTAAGGAGTAGATTAATAGTCTTTTTTTATGGATTAAATTCCTTATCCTTAACATAATTGAAGACCACCCCATCCTTAGTTGTTTTTTTCTTTGTCACTACCAAATTATACAAACTAAAATTCTCTAAAGATAGAGTTCCCAATATAAATTCATGGGGTGTAACTTGTCTAACCCCAATTCTAGTTGTAATTAATGCATCTATATCTCCCTTTATGGATGTTATTTCATAATCCTGCAAAGTCTCTTGGAAAGAATATATATCTTACATAATATAAGGAGTTTTATAATCTGTAATATATTTATCATCCTTGGTTGAATCCTATTGATTTGAGGATCCATGTAAGGCCCTTAAAGGATAACCTAGACCTATCCCAGTTTTTATCCCTTCTATAACCTTCTCACTTGGGGGAAAATTCCCTTTAATAGTCTTCTTAAAGGAAATATAAAAATTCAAATCCATCAAAATGTCCATTAATATGGGAGAATTAGAATATTGATCATTAGAGAGGAATTTTTATTTGGATGTATCTTGAATGAAACTTACACCAATGACTAAATTAATTCCTTCAATAAAAAAATCTAATGAAATTAAAATAACTTTATTAAAGTCACCTCCTTCAAGTTTTTTCCCATAAGCATCACCTAAATCCTTCCCTTAAATGTCTTTTAACTCAAACAAATTATCCTAACTATAATCATTAGCATCTAATAAATCATAGATATAAAATATCATTTGAGGATCCTTGTATATGATCATTATTAATTTTTTGTTATTAATTTTTTGTGTAATGGTTTTCGATTATTTACATAGGAAAAATAGATAGATTTTTTAATCTTTCATACCTATTTATTTAGAGGATTATCTTTATCTCGACTGATGGGATGTAATTTGTGGTGACCTAAATCTTAGAAAAGTCAATTTCAAAGATCATAGTAAAATGGAAGGTTATCATAAATAAATTATTTTTTAAAATAATTTGATCCATTTTCAAACTATATCATGTTAGTCAAATGAAAAAAACATACAATTCAAAAGAAATCACAAAATAGGGTCAAGATCATTTTTTATTGATTAGGTCTTGATTATCTTACCTAGAACTCTTCTAATAAACCATATTATTAGTTCATCAAATAAATAAACTAAAATACTAGGTTAGGAATTCTAAAATAGGACTATAGGAAATTCAATAGAAGATTTGAAATTAATACTACACTTTAAAAATGTTATCTTAAAACCAAAGAAATCCCACTGATCTTTAATAAATAAACAATAATAAGAAGCATCATAATCAAAATTAAAGATAAATTTCTATCATCAATCTAACCAACCGAAAAACCTAAAAAATACCTTAATATATTTCTTGTTTGAAGTCATGTTTATATTACCATTGAAAAAATTACCCACTAATGCAAATAGTAATTTTTTGGCTATATCATTATCCCCTCCTCTATAAAAGATATTAAAGGCCATCCTTGAAACATTGATGGAATTTTATCTTCAAAACACCTCTGATAACAAGAGGCTATCAAATATTATTCAAAAAACATCTTTAGGTCTATACTTAATGCATCAATAAAATATAAAACATTTTTTGATTGAGTTTGTTAATTCCCTTTCAAAATATCTAAATCTTTGGGATCAAAGCCATTCTTTGTTTTCTCAATTACTCTAATATCCTTTTTATCTATCTATCTCTATTTATATATTTATATACATATATATATTAAAATTTTCTTTAAAACCTAAATTTAGTATTATTTTATATATTATATTTTTATATATATTTACATAATTAATATATAAACATTAATTTCGATTTAAATATATCTTATTCATAAATTAACTTTTCTTAGCACTTAGTTTTAGTGAAAAGAAAGACATCATTTCACAGCTCTTACTAAAAGAATTGATAAAGTTCACTTCTCAATTTTCATGTTTTTATGGTAGTTTAAATATAATGTTTGATATTAATTGAATAGACAAATATTATTTTTTGAATTATAATTTTTTTTAAGTTATAAATATTCATCAAATGATCAAAAATGAGAAAATGGCCTCAGATAGATATGAAAATTTAGGAAAGTGGTCACTAGTTAATTTATGATATATAGGAATATATTTTATATCAATTCAAAATTATATGAGATCATAAGTGAAAAAGTGTATTTTTTTAAATTATTAACTCTTTTTAAGATACACATGCATCAGATAATAAAAATTGAGTAAACATGTTCATATTATTGTATAAAAAAAATTATAAGGATCTTTAATTAATTTTTGAGTTGTATGAAAAAATCAAACATCCAATGCTTATAATGTTTTAAAATTATCCAACTTGTATATTTATAATTATATATTTTTATGTTTGAAACATGCTAAAATTGATGAAAACCAATCAAAAAATTTTTGAATTATTATGACAATCTAAGTCAAAAATTGTCGATTAATTTTTGATATCTTAAAACAAATTAGATATTTATTCAATATATTATGTGTTTGAAATTATTCAAATTAAAATTATAACTCTCTTAAGCTCTATAAACATGAATCATATAATCAAAACAAAGATAAAAAGATCCAATTTTCATGAAAATTTAGACAGTAATTGTTAATTAATTTTTGAGATAATGTAGTAAAATTCACATCAATATAAAGTATAATTTTTCTAGAATATATGTAAATGGGATACATTGGATTATATTTTAAATTTATGTTATTAAATATTAAAAAAATTTGATTTATTATAATTCATTTATCACTAGATTCACACTTCTTTATTTAATTAAAAGTTGTGAAAAGATTGATCATTTAATAAGAATATTTTTAATGTATTATAATATTTTTTATCCTATTGTGTGTATGACTATACATTTTGATATGTGTGTTTAATAATTTAATTTTTTAGGATATTTAATTTCATTTATAAATTTTATTTAAATTTTATTCAAAATATTTTTAATATAAATTTAAATTATATACATTTATTATTGAATCTGATGAAAAAATATTTATTTAAATATTTCAATGTACTATTATTAGCATATTGAAAAAGTTCATGTGATTATGTCCATTGTCACCACTACAATTGATCCATGATTAAAGGTCTATGTCTTAATTATTTTTCAATGTTCAGTCAATAAAGCACATGCACACAAGAAAAAGAACAAAAAATGACACATAATAATTTACATGGTTTAGTCTTAATCCCTAAATCCATAAGGAAGGTAGAAAATTCACTATTAAAATTTTGGGATGCAGGGGTGGATTTGAGAGATCTTTCCCACACTCATATTTTATAATAAGAGATAAAAAAAAGAGAAAACGTCAACTATATTTTTATTTAGGAAATACCAACTCCTATTATGAATTATTAAGTCAAGTGACATCGACTCCAACTACAATTGTATTTTATTACCCACCTACCATGTAGGTTAGTGATATTTTTATCAACTTTAAAAAATCTAAAAAATTTCAATAAATAACACCAATTAACGTTTCTTATACAATTCATCATTTTTCCTTACATATTCCCATATCAATCTTAAGTATGAGAGATGTTGATCAAGACCAAAAAGTGTTGGAACTTGATCCCTGAAACCATCTTAGTCTACATGTATGTTGGGTTATAAGTTTTTATGATCTTTTAAAATGAGATGAACATTTCATTAATAATATCTTGATTGAAATGAAACTAAAAATAATTATTCTTAGTTTGACTGTAATGATCTTGATTATTAGAAAGGAAAATAACACTCTATATAGCTCAAAAAAACATCAATGTTCTCTTGTATGATTCCTAAGTCTATGATCAACCTATGAAACTAGATAAGTACCTTGAATGAATTTTTCACTATCATATACTCTTCCTTTTTAGTAGACAAAACCATTATTGGCTATAGTGCAGATCTCTATCTCTTCAATCCTCCCTCTATAGTAAAAACATAATCTATAGTGGGTCATTGATTTTCTAGGTCTCTTGAATAATTATAATCAAAATATTCAACAATTAATCTTCCAATATTAGTATCTCTCAAAAACATCAAACCAACATCTACAATAATTCTGATATATCATAAAATCCATATGATTGATTGTCAATGACCATTACCAAGGTCATACAATTATTATCTTATTAGGCTTGATATAAATAAAATACCAAGTTTTATACAAACCATATAATATATTAAGTATCATGTTGTGCTTTGATATGGAAAATGATCCATCTATTTCCTTTATTCATCTATTTTTAGAGATAAAAATGCACTAGGTTTAAAATGAGGTATTGACAGGCTTGGTTTTATCATCAATGTAAAATATCTAAAATAATTTCTTCAAATATTCTATCTGGATAAGATTAATATTACCCTTATCATTGTCTTGTCTGATCTCCATCCCATGAATCTTCTTAGCCTCTCCAAGATTCTTCACCTCAAAATCTAAGTTGATTTTTTCTTTCAACCTATAAATCTTCACCTTAATTTTACATGCAATTAAGATATCATCATGATATAAAAGAAAGTGAATAAGTGTACCATATTGAAGTTTCTTGATGTAAACACAATGTCCAAAATGATTATATATTGAGTTGGTTCCCTATAATTAACTAAATTTTTACTATTAATTACCATAATTTTAATAAATATATTATCACATGATGAATTTTATACTACATAACATTAATTTGGTAATCTCCCTATATTATTTTTCACATTGAATGTTTATAGAAATTCCAATCTATAATGATAACTTGGAAATATCATAAAAATATTATTAAACATATGTCCTATAGTCTAGATGAAATATATCTAATAGGACATCGATTATGTTTTTCCTATCAAGTGTTGGATTCTTGTAAGCAGATGAGGCTTATTCTCAAGAATTTTTTCACTTGGTAATCTCTAAGAGATGATGATATGTGGACAGACCCACCCATTGGAATTCCAAATGTTATATGTCTCATTGTATATTACTATCTATGGATGTATGCATTAGTCATTATAATTGATATTATTATTAATGTATATCATGAATTGTGTACTTTGATGTATTATCTAAATCCATGATGATATATGCTCGTGGTGAAGTATGATATATTGAGTACATCATAAGTGACACAGAATTCATTGAATAAGTCAAGAAAGAATTTATCCCTTTTGAGCTAATGGAAGAAGATATATCAATACTTTTGATTGAAATGGAACTATCTAATTAAGTATTTGTCCATGGAATTGTATCGAAGAGTTTATTTCAAGGAGTTAATGAAAGATAATTCAAGTATATAGGTTGATGACACAAAGTATACAACATGGTTAATGAGATATCAGGATAAGGGGATTATATTACATAGTAAGAATTCATATGAGGTTTTTTTTGTTGAGACATTAACTTCTTTCTATATGGGTGCCTTGACATGTTTCTAGATGTCAATATTGGACTTTAGGTAAGCTCGCTTAATTCCACTAAGAGAGTACAAGAGGGTCATAGACTAAGTGTATCCAGAATATTAGTTAAATTCTATTTGAATTCAATATTCATAATAAATATTATTCCTAGATTACGGTTTAATAATTATTCTAGTTGGGTTAATAGCATAAATTCAATCAATAGTTATTCATGTTAGAATATATGTCAGTTGAATATTAAATAAATACTATTTTCCACCTAGAAAGTATATAATATTTATCTATCTATTTTTTATTATTCACAACGTAATAAATATTTATTTATTTATTAATTATTTATTTATTTAGTTACTTGAATATTAAAATAAATATTTATTCTCATGTTTGTGAATGTAATATTTATCTATTTATTAAATTAATAATATAAATATTTTTATTTGTGTTAATATATATATATATATATAATTTAAAGGTTCAATAAATGTCTAATAGGATTGAAGTGTCTGATGGAAATGATATATTTTATTTAGTATCATTTAAATAAATATTGATTTTATGTATTTATACCAACGAGCTTATACCCTAGTGGTACAGGCTTCTGCTTGGAAACCAAAAGACCCAAGATCAAATCCGGGCAGGGGTAAATTTTCCAGGTACAATTATAGTACTATAGCAGTGGAAAACTGTAGCAACGGTGGAACTATAGCAACGGAGGGACAGTAGAAGGACTGTAGCGGTGATGGTACTGTAGCAGCATGGTAGTGTAGCAGTACTGTTCACTGAGGTGTCCTTTGGGCAAAAAAATGGGTTTTCAAGCCTTGTATTTAGGCCACTTGGCCTTGGGCCTTCGGGATATGTAATGGGTCACCCTCAACCCAATCTAAATAGATCTTTGATTTAAATAATAAATTGAGGCTTCAGCCCCAACCTTTAAAAAAATTGATTTTATGTATTTAATAAATTATATTTAAATATCTATGAGTTATTCCATATCCTGGAATATAATATTGTTGTTTTTGTTGTTGTTTTGATTGTTATTGTTGTTGTTATCGTTGTTATTATTATTTAAAAGGGGTTTTATTTAGGATAAACAATTAGTTAAGGGCCTCTATTTTATAACTAATTTTTAACCCTAACTATATCATCAAAATTATATCACTATAGAGGATATATGGAATAGTGTGCATAATGGATTCTCATAGATAATTCTCTCAAAGACCTAGAGATAACTTATCAAGGACGCTCTCAAGAGAAAGAGTATCATGACCTGACCCACTGGGGTCTGACCCATGACTACCCCAAGTCTACCTCCAATAGGCATTGGACTGGGGACTAGCACTGAGTAGGCATATCCCACAAATGGGAGGCATTAGTCTAAAGTACATGTAGACACATATACATCTCTAAGACTATACAATGCTGAAATGTAAAAGAAATGAAACCAATGCACGCATACATATATAATCCAATAACCATAGTACAATAATAAAGTAATGAAAGCAAAAAAGGGTCCAAATATAAGCCCAACCAAAAACTATAGAGTCCAACCTGCTCCAAGGGAGAGAACTATGATCAAATGGAATCTCTCAAAAAACGCATCGGTCTATCTAACTCAATATATTCTCCACCTTCTCCATGTCCTCCTAGGACACCTTCAAAAGGGTCTTCATTTGTATAAAATACAGTATGTGTGGGAAAAGCTCATATAGGGGTGATTATAACAATAGCTACTAGGACACCCCAAAAACACTAAACATGAATCATCAAGTATAGTTAGCTCAATACAAGGATATATTGATCAATGTGTAATAGAAAACACCCGAATATATTCAGGAAGGACACCATTCTACCAGGAGGTCACAACTATCAATCATCCACATGATTCTACTTTAAGAAAATCTTATTCTAGTAGAATCCACTCCATGAGAAATTTCATCATTGGAGACACTCATTCATCAGGTCAAGATCATTAGGTCCCGCTAAAGAAATCTCACTGGTCTTAGAAGAACCTGATACTCGTATAGGGGTTCATTCCCAAAACCAATGGGGGACACCATGAACCCAATATTGGTTAACCTGCTACATAGGGGATCACATGCCAACAATACCTACAAACCCTTATGATACGGCCTGCTAGATGGAGGATCAATTCTCTACTTAAGGAGATCATACTGATTCTACAAACACTGCCTAAGGTATAAAGAGGCTAGAGGATCACACTCCAGTATCATAGAGGGACACCACAAACTCTATTAGTGAATCATCCTCTATAGTGGATCACAATCCTGATATGTGAGTGTAATAATACACTCTACCCTTGAGGTAAAGTACCAAGGGAAAAACCACTCAACCAAAACTATTCTAAACTGAAGTGACTAATAGCTCTAAGCTGTCTCTAAGGGAGTAACCAGCGTGTAAGTGTGGTATATGATGTCTATCACTCATCCTGGATCTTCCTATGTTGTGTTACCTCACACATCATGTAAACCTCAAAATACACAGCATGTGAGTGCCACACATAGTGTGTAGAGGTTGCTCGATACCCATCATGTGTCACCTGTCCATTCTCATGTATAGTTGGCCATGTTGTGTACACCAGGTCATGCTCGTGTCCGAGTACATGGTGTGTCCATACCTATATACTCTTGGTTGTGTCCATGTACCCTTTGAGGTACATATTGAGCTATCATAGAGGGGTTAAATTCCATGTGACCATGTCACATGGCATGTGATATTTAACAATATTTGTAACCCTATCACCATATCTAAGAGGTCCCATAAGGCATGTAATCCCAAAATACATGTCGTGTTTATTGTAATTTTCCAATCTATCAGGATATTCCTCTATGATGCTCTGTATGTCTTCATATACACTATCCTTTCTAAAGCCTATAGATCTGGGGTTTTTCAGACCTCTCCATCATCGATCATCAGAATCTGGACTTGAATCCACTCATAAAACACAACATCTAGCCATCTGTCATCATGGCTAAAAATCGGAAAGAACGGGAACCTAAAATTCATTTGATCTACCTCTGATCATCCACCATTTTCGTTCCACCTAGACTATACATCGATCGTGAATTGTACATGTGGTATTGATCTATTGCGCTGAATAATGATCGCTTAATGATCAAATACTGGGTATTCATTGAACCATGGGAAAAAATAAATGTATGCGATGAACGTATGAAGAAATAGGCGATAAAACTACAATCCATAAAACATAAGGAAAAAACCTTGGACATTTTTTGTTTTTATTTATTCTGTTGTCATAAAAAATAGAATGAAGAGGATAGCCATGAAAATGAATGAATTAATCCATCAATTTAAATATACCGATAATGTTTGTACCAATTATATTCATGTAATTCATTTGCTTTCATTTGATATTAAAGAATGGGATGGAAAATACAAATCAAAATCATACCTATAGTTTGGATTGATCGTTGATGAAGAATGGTTCTGTATAGCTATTGTCGATGAGATCCACAAGCTCTATTGTTGCAACGGTCCTTGATCTAGTCTCGATCTGTCATCATTAACCAAGAATGATCTCCTCCAATGGTCTCTAAGTCTCTATGGTTTAACAAAAAACCATGAGACAAAAGATATAACTATGGATTTATGTATAACACGGTTGTTGCATCTAAAAAATAAGATAAAATAATTTATTTATTTATTTTATTCATTTTTTCCTACAACAACTTTTTTAAAAATGCCTCATGAAAACAAAGGTTGTGTCATGCCTAGGGTAAACCCCGCATTATGAACTCAATGGTTCTCTTTAATTTCTGATTTAGGCCCTCATTCGGGAGTTATTCCACTTTTTTAGGAAAACTACATGCACATTTTATTTAATACATTTGATATATTTTAAAAAATTATTCTGGGCACACTGGACCTCAAGATCACACATCGTCTTAGCACTTAGTATCATAAATATTCCATATAATATCCAAAAATAATACATAGAAAATCTAAGTCATTACATTCTCCCTAAATTAGGAATTTTGTCCCGAAAAGAGAAAAAACCTACTGAAAAAGATGAGGGTACTAGGCTCATATGTGGGTCTCCCACTCCCAGGTTCTCTTCTAAAGATTCTCATGCTGCCACTGGACACATACTGGGGGAATCAATCACCCATGAAGGATCCTATCCTTATGATCCTTAATCTTCTCCAGATACTCAACAAAGGTAGCTTCATCCTAGATGTCCATCTTTCCCCCAATCGATAACATGCAATGGGTCATTCACTTATCTCCACAGATACTACACTTGGATGAAGTAATGTACCCAGTCCAACTATGGTGGTAGAGCTAAGCGGTACATCACCTCAGCAACTCTACATAGTATCTGGAAAGGTCCAATGAATCTCGGAGATAACTTTCCACTACTATCAAATATCTGCAATCCATATCGAGGTGAGACACTCAATAACACATGGTATCCATCCTAAAACTCTATGGGTCTCCATTTTCAGTCCTCATAAGACTTATGATGTCTTTATACAGTCCTCATCCTCTCCTGGATGATTTGTACCTTCTATATTGTAACTCGCACTAACTTCAATCCCATGAGTGTTGACTCACCTAGATCATTCCAAAAAAGTGGTGACCTATAGGGTTTCCTATACAAGGCCTCAAATGAAACCATATAAATGGTGGAATGTAAGATGTTTTTATATGTAAAATCCATCAAGGGTAGATGACCCCCGGCCAAAGTCCAACATGAAAGCCCACAGCATGTCTTCCAAGACCTAAATGGTCCTCTCTGTTTGACTATTGTTTTGGGGGTGAAATGTTATTATTAATCATAATTAAGTCTTGAAGGCCTCCTTCAATACTCTCTATAATCATGATTTTAAGTGAGAATCACAGTCTATAACGATTATCAAGGGAACTCCATAGAGTAAGACTATCTTCTAAACATAGAGGCATATCAAGTTCTTTATTGAACTCTGCTCTTGAATATCTAAGAAGTGGTCCAACTTAGTGAATTTATCTACGATCACCCAGATGGAATTATTTCACATGGACATATATGGTAACCCTATCAAGGAGTCCATGGATATCTCATCCCACTTCCACTATGGCACCTCAATCGGTTGAGCTAAACCCATTGGAACTTCGTGCTCAGCCTTCACTTGCTGACAATTGATGCATCAAGAGACAAACTTTATAACAAAATGCTTCATTTATTTCTACCAAAACTAATGTAGGAGGTTCTAGTACATCTTTTTCACACCTGGATGGACCTCCAAAGTGGATTTATAAAACTCCCCCATCACCTCCTCCCACAATATCAAAGGTACCACCATCTTTCCTTTAAAAAAGATAGTGTGCTTCCCACCTTTGGAATATCCATCAAGATCATGTTCTATGAATATCTGAGTACATAAGGTCTCACAGTTGGTATATCCATACTGAGCATTCTTGAAATTTTGTAAAATTGATGTGGAAACAACCATCAACTAAATATATTAAGCACCATCCTTGTCCACTAAGGACAACTACAATGAGGATAACTACTTTGATGCCTCACCAACAACTGAGAACAAGATCTTCTAATGAGAGAATCTACCACAACATTCTCCTAACTAGGAGTATATAAAATCTCAAATTCATAGTCCTAGAGTAACTTTAGACATCGCTTATGCCTCAAGTTAATATTCTTATGTGAGAAGATATACTTGAAACTATTATGCTCATAGTAAATGATAAATCGCTCTCCCATCAGATAGTGTCACTACATCTTTATTGTGAATACTACCACAGCTAGTTCAAGATCATTATTCATATAGTTTTTCTCAAGTGGTCTCAAATGATGTGAACCATGGACAATAACCACCTAAATCTGCATCAGAACACAACTAATTCTAGTCCCTGATGCATCAAAAACCACTACGTACTCAACACCCTCCTCTAGAAACCTCAAGATGGGAGCAATTTTCAATCTCTACCTCAGCTTCTGAAATCACTAATAGAAATATTATGTCAACGTGAAAGGATTCTTATTTTGGGTCAAAGATGTCAAGGGTATTTCTACTCTGTAGAAATTGGGTAAAAACCTATGATAGTACCCCTCCAACCCAAGGAAACATCGCACCTCAATAACACTCATAGGTGGATCCCTATCTAGAACTGCCTCAACCGTCTCAGGGTCCACTGCTACTCCTTCCTATGAGATGATGTTTCCAAGTAAGTGTACCTATCTAATCCAAAACTAAAACTTTGAGAGATTCCCATAAATATGGTGCTCTCAGAGTGTGTACAGGACTGCCCTCAAGTGTCTCGCATCCCCCTCCTTCGATGTCAAGTACACTAGGATGTCATCGATGAAGACCACCATGAACCAGTCAAAAAAAGGATTAGAGATTCTTTTCATGAGTCCCATGAATACTACCGGGGTGTTTGACATTCCAAAAAAAATCCTCAAGTACTCATAGGGACCGTAAAAACATATGAATTCCATATTCAGTATATCCTCATCTCATACTCATAGATAGTGATGGCCTGATCTGAGGGCAATATTTGAGAACCAACACACTCCTCTCAACTAATCAAATAGGTCATCGATATTCAGTAGTGTATAATTATTCTTCTTAGTCACCTAGATTAAGCACCGGTATACCACACATAACCTCAATCTCTCATCCACCTTCTTGGACAACAACACTGGTGCCACCTAGGGAGAAACATTGGGCCTCACAAAGCCCTTCGCATGCAAGTCCTCCAAATACACCCTTATCTCATGAAGCTCTGTGAGATCTGTACAATATACTGGAAAAGATATTGGGACCACCTCAAGTTGTAAGTCAGTAATAATTCTAGATCTCTGAAGGGAGGTAAACTTGGTACATCCTTAGGAAATACATCCTCATACTCTTCCACCACCGTGGGAAAATAGTATCTTATAGCATCCACTAGTCCACGAATCATGCTAGCCAACTGGTGAGTAATTGGTTGCACTCTCCTATTCCTGATCCCATACTTCTCTATCAAGGATTATTTTTCACCCAAAAAGGATAACCTCATCCCATCAATGTGGAAACACCACATCCTCTACCTAAAACATTCAATCTGGGAATGAACTGTGGATAACTATTATATACCTAAGTTGACATCATAAGTATTAATCATTGTTACAAATAGATACCATACAAAACTCTCACCTCCAAGAATCATATCACACTATCGACAGAATTTCACAATCACTGATTCATCTCCTATCAGTGTCTCTAAATATAAGGGTCGATTCTAAGGAAAAACCAAAATCTCTAATTCTCAAACTAGATAAGTATAAATAAAGGAATGACTCACACCTATGTATATCAATACTGTAGCTAAGGTAGAAAAGACACAGATCATACCTCATATCATCCTGGGATCCTCAGGGTCATAGGCCTCCATAACCTATAGTTGGCCTCATCTCTGTATGTCAGCTCCCTCAGCCTAGTTAAGACCACCTGGGGATGGTGGTGGTAATATGTTTAACCTATGAACACTGATTCCTACTCTAAAAACCCATATTACATGTCTTAAACCCTACAGACCACCCTTCCCCTACCACTTCCTCTATATTGGTGGTCCCTTGACCATATCTTGATTAGATGTATGACGGGTCAGATAATCCCAATCCAGATGTCCCCAACCATCAAAGAAGAAGCATTGCCTCTCCCTTAGCTGATTCAATCCATCCTGGGAGCTCTGAATTACTGAACCTGTGTCCTGGGATCACCTCCTGGATCATCTGACATGCTTGGATCCTAGTTCTTGTCTTCAGTTACTCGCTTTTGAGGTCTCGTCTTCTAGGTGCGTACTACCAGCACCCACAGTTGATGCTTTCTCTTTGAGGAATCTCTCCACCACCAAGGCTCACTCAATCCCCTGGAAATAGGTGGTAATGAAAATGGATACCACTTAAGACATAATTCCTTGGAATAAGACTTTATTAAAGGTTTTTTCTCTGAAAAACAGATTATGAACCATATCCAGGGAGTATCACGAGATATCAGTAAGCCTCATCGAGTTCTCTACCATGTTCAAACTTTTTTACTTCAGATTCAGAAGATTCTATATGCACATTGATCATAATTTGGCTACATAAAATTCCTCCCTTAAAATACTCGCAAAGTATGACCATGACAGAACTATATCGTCATGTGACTGAGTCACTAAGCTCCACCATCACCTAATAGATACCTTAAGAAGTATCATCATGAGGACCTCAATATAATTTATAGGCATCCTCACAAGGTGGAAATCTTGAGTGAATGCCTCTATCTAGTCCCCAACCACCTGGGGTTCTGGCTCACCCTAAAACCTAGGAGGTCACTACCTCTAAAACTCGTGCAGTGCACTCAACCTTTGTGCATCCTCAGTTGGAACTTCTAGTGCTTGCTACTTCTCAAAAAGTGGTGGTATAGATGGTAAACCACCTAGAGGTGTTATCTCTATAATAGGACCATGTACTAAAACATCATCACTTGGTGGATCATCCTCATGATTATATAGTAGAATCATGGATGGATGTCTTCGTGGAGTAATCCTAAAATAAAACAAGATGTACCACAGTAAAAGAGTATATCTGGGGAGATGACTCAAGAAGGACATGGAAAACAAAACCCATTACTATATTATGAATGTACCAATGTTTTCACAGTAACCAATGTCTACATGTACCTAGTCGAAAGGCAAGTGATCAGATTCCTGGTGTATGGATATGTTAGTCTTCATACCAACACTAGAGTCCCTGGCCTACAATCCAAACTTGAAAAACTAAATATTTTTCCCCAAACCAATCTCACTTACTCTAGTCCTAAGGTAGAACCGACTATGAAGATACCACTCTTTCACGACCCAACCCACTGGGGTTTGACTTGTGACTACCATAATCCCACCTCTAATAGACCTGGTACTGGAGACCAATGTTAAGAGACATATCCCAAAAATGGGAGGCATTAGCCTAAATTAACTATACAAGTGCACACATCTATGAGCCCATACAATGATAAAATATAAAACAAATGAAAATAATTCACGCACACATTTGTAATCCCACAACTAGAGTACGATAATAATGTACTGAAAGTGAAAATGGGGTCAAATCTAAGGCCATCCAAAAACTATAAAGATTCTAACACACTCTAAGGGTGAGGATTGTGATCAAATGTAATCTCTCAAAAAACACATTGGTCTTTATAGAACAAGCTACGCTTCACCTGCTCTATGGTCTCCTAAGAGACCATCAAAAGGGTCATCATCTGCATAAGACAAGACACATGAGGGCAGAGCCCTTGCGAGGGTGAGTATAACAATACCCAGTAGGACACCCCAAAAACACTAAATATGAATCATCAAGTATAGTCATCTCAATAAAAGGATATAACAATCAATGTATAAATGAAAACACCTAGATATACTCTGAAAGGAAACCATACCACCAGGCGGTCACAACCAAATGTCAGCCATAGGATTCTGCTCAAAGAAAAGACCGTTTTGAGAAAATTTACTCCACAAGACATGTCATCACTAAAGGCACTAATTTAAGAGGTCAAGTTCATTAGGCCCTTCCCAATAAAGATCACTAGTCTTATATTACCTCGGTACTCAGATAGGGTGTCACACCTAGAACCACTAGGGGACACCGTAAACCTAATCTGGATCAACAAGCTACATAGGGGATCATATTCCAGTGATACCTATGAATCCTACTGATATGGACTACTATATAGGGGATCAATTCCCTGCTCAAGAAGGTCATTACGATTCTAAAAACCCCACCTAGGATATAAAGAGGATATAGGATCACACTTTGGTCCCATTGAGGGACAATACAAACTCTATTAGAGAATTATCCTCTAGAGGGGATCACAATTCTAATATGTGGATTTAATACTGCATTATACCCTTGATTGAAAGGACTGAAGGGAAAACCATTCAACCAATAGTAATCTAAACTGAAGATATGAAGAGCTCTAAACTGCCTCAAAGGGAGTACACAGCTTGTAAGTGTAGTACACGGTGTGCTTAACTCAACATGGATCTATCTATGTGGTGTTGTATCACATTGTGTGTAGAGGTCACTTAGTACCCTGCCTGCATCACCTAGTTGTGCTTGGGTATAGATGTCCATGTCATGTACACTTGGTCATGTCTGTGTTCGATTACTCGGCATGTTCATGCTCGTGTACTCCTAATCATGTCCTTATATCCTTCAAGGTACATGTCGATTAGTCATGGAGGGTCACATGTAATTTAACCATGTCACACGGTGTGTGATATTTAACTCTAGTTGAAACCCTATAGACATAGCCAGGGTGTCCCACACGGTGTGTAATCCCAAAATATACATCATGTTTATCAGGATTTTCTAGATCTGTAAGGAACTTCCTCCACATCACTCTATGCATCACCAAAGCCATTGCCCTCTCTAGAACCTGCTGATATGGGGTCGGCCAGCCCTTTCCATCATCGATCGCTAGAATCCATACTCAAATCCACTCGAAAAACACCTCATCAAGACATTTGTCATCATGTGTCAAAACCAGGAATAACAGGATCTAAAAATTCATATGATCTGCCACTGATCATCCACCACCTTTTTCGCACCTAGACTACATCATCAATCATGAACCACACCCACAGTATTAATCTGTTACACTGAAAAACTATAGTGAATTGATCGAATATTGAGTATTCATCCAACCATAATAAAAAAATAAATGGTTGTGATGAATGGAAAAAAGAAAACATGGATAAAACCACAAGACATAAAATGTGAGGAACAGACCTCATCCTTTATTCATTTATCCTTGGCCTATTTTCAAATAAAAAGATAGATAAATAGGATAATCAATACAATGAACAAATTAATTGATTAATTTAAATATAATGATGATGTGTGTATCAATTATATTTGTGGAATTGATTTGTTTTCATTTAAGTTTAAAGAATGGGGTGGATAATTAAAAGCAACATCCTACCTGGATTTTAGATTGATATTTGACAAAGAACAGTTCTAAGTAGCCATCATTTATGAGATCCACAAACTTTGTTAGTGCAATGATACTTGATCTGGTCTGGATCCGTCATCATTTTCCAAGAATGATCTCTTACAATGGTCTCTAGGTCTCTAGGGTTTAATGGTCAACCTTGATACAAAATCAATAACCATGGATTTATAGACAACTTGGTTACTGCATCTAAAATAAATAAAATAAACTTATTTATTTATTTATTTTATTCACTTATGCCCACACAAAAAAATTCACAAACACCTTGTGCTAAAAAAGTTTATGTTGTGCCTATTGAAAAACTCATGTTTTGAAATCAATGGTGCCCTTGAATTTATTACTTGAGCCCTCTTTTAGGAGTTATTTCACTTTTTTAGGAAATTTGTGCATATGTGTTATTTAATATATTTCAAACATTTATTTCAGGAACACCAGGCCTCAGAATCACACGTTGTCTCAACGCTTGTTCTAAAAATATTCTATATAATATTTAAAAAAATACACAGAAAATATGAGTCATTATAAATGGATAATCCAACCTTCCCTCTCAATATTGAGATCATTAGAGAATGAACTCTTCAAGCCTGAGAGAATTCTTTTTGTAATCAGTGATGAGAAACATAAGGTATTTGGTACCCCTGCTCTAGCACCTAGAATATAAACAATGATTTTATACAATTCATGGAGAATTTGTGGATTCTTCTAGAGAAAGTATGATTTAGATTCTTCACCATAATGATAAGATTATATGAGTGACTACTGAATTGATCAACATCAAAGAAAGAATTATCATGTTGAGGTAATTATTTTTTGAAATTAATTATAAATTATATGTGAAAAGATCCTCTCTATGAGGAATAAAGGGTTTCTTCATCATGTTTTGAGGATTTTATTTGAAGAAACCAACAAAATACATTATTGGGCTAGGCTCAAACACTTTTGTTGTGCCCCAAAACCTTCTAGTGGTATTATAATAGTTTCATATTAATTTATAATTATTTATTATTTGTTAATCGATTTCCATATTTTTTTAGTATTAAATTACATTTTTCATTCTTTAATAAAGTTGAGATAACATAATCATTTAGTTTCATCTGATCAAAAATAGGATAAGAATAGATAAATAATGCTTGAAGATCCTATCTGGAGGTGTCGAGGATTATAACTATAGGACACAATTACATGAATTGAAACTGAAAAGTGAATGTCATATATATAACACCCCAATATTTTAGAATGTATTTGATGGTTTTCTCCACACATAACCCTATGATTAAACAAATAGTGATATATTATAGAAATATTATTATTTAAATATGATCATTATAACCTAGAAATTAGATTAGTAGGTATGAATAAGAGTAACTGAATTATGAAAAATATACATAATGTTTTTATATAATAAAATAAATAATCATTCATACATTTTTTATTAATTGTTTAGAAATAATGATATAATCTTTTGGAGAAAAAGAGAGATATTTTTCATAAAACTGTTTTTATATGCTTAATATATTTATCTTAACATATTAAATTAATCACTAATAATAATTAATAAAAAAAATTAATATACTATATATCTAATTAAATAAATTAAGATTCGTTTAATTTTATTTATTAGGTAATGAATGAGAATAATGTCATTTTATGCCTCAAAATGGGTTTTATTGCATTTTGTGTGAGGATATTACTATTAATTTTTACCACTTTTATAAATTTTATTTGATAAAATTGACATATTTTTTGAAATCATCATGTCAAAATAATACTAAGATAAATTTTTGGGATTTTTATGAAAAGGTTGTTTTTTTGTGAATAGTGAAAAATACAGATTTTTGCAAAAAACTGTCAGTCCTTTTCTTTTAATCAAATTAATTTAAATTTTTTATTTGTTTTTGTCTTTTTAAGTCACATAAGTTTCATTTTATTAAAAAAAACCCATATTATTTCCATATAAAACAACATTATGCATGATTTTTGTATAATATCATTTTTATACTTAAAACATGTATTTTTCTAAAAATTATTTTTCATTGTGTTTCATGCACTTATATTAAAATTAATTTTTTCCAATTTTAGAAAATAAATATTAGAATATGGATTCCATATTTGAAATTAAAATATTCAAATTATATAATAAGGTTAATTTTATTTTTATTCATAATGAATAGTAATCATGGTGAATGTTTATCAAACTAGTAAAGGTTAAAATGGGTTAAATGAGGTTTAAACTATGGGATAAGGTCTAAAAATAAATCCAAAACTTTCCTTTAGTTCATTGGATGGTCGTATTTAGACCAGAATCATCCTAGATTTAAAAATATGGAATTTTGGTGCAACTTTCCTTAGATTATAACCATTATATTATTTTAAGTAAAGTATAATTACAAAATGTCACTCTTTTTATTTTAATATCTCTAATATGTTTTCATAGAGATAAAAAAATTGAATGGTTCTAAATGTTTATTTTTAGTATAAAAAAATATTTTTATTATATAAATTTATCTTTAATTTTTAGTGATGGTATAATTACCTTGAACACTTACGCAATGTCGATGCAGTGCTTGTGCAACACTATTAGAAATAATAGTATTTGAAATAGTTTAATTGTGATATAGAAGATCCTTATAACAAATAGTCTCTATGAAATAGGTATTTGTGATGGAATTAATTTTCCATCGCAAATAATATTTATTTTTTATAGAAAAAAGGATCTATCATAAATAAATTTGGTGTACCTTCACGCCATCCCATGGGAAATTTATTTGTGACGGCTAATAATGATGTATTTTTATATTAATTTCTATTATCCATCCTATATAACCCTTTTCTGAAGGGTAATATTATTTTTTGCAAAAATATTTGATGAAAATTATCTGTTGTGACGAAATAAATTCCATCGCTAATAGCCTGTCCCAATTAATAATAAATTAAAAACCCACAACCCCTTATTTATTCTTCCTTCTTCTTTCTCCTAATCACATAGCACACTGACTGATGGTCCCCCTCAAAAAACCTTCATTTCAGTCATTTTTTTATAGATTTGGGTTAAAATCATCTAGGTATAGACTCCTCTAATCTCCTCTTTCATTCTTTTTGAAATTTTTTCATTTAATCTTACATGAATTAGTTTGTAAAACCCCTAGGTTAATAAATATAACTAATTTTTATGGTTTATTTGGTATTTAGGGTTAATACAAATTTCTTATTCCCTATTTGGTTTTTCATCGGGTCTGCACAAGTAATTCCATTTGATTTGAGTTCTTTTCCTCATTGTATAACCTTTAGATTTAATAATATATTTTTTTGGTATTTTAGGTTACTTCAAGTATATTATTTAATGTTATTATTAGAAATATATTTATTATAAAAATTATTTAGGGATATCTGATATTGAAAGAGTTTATATAAATCTATTTAATTGTTCAATTAGATTACATGATTATAGTGATATGATTTTTGGTGAATTGTGATAATACTTTAATTGTGATTGTAATGTTAAACCATGTTTGTTTGTTATATTATGAGTGATTTTTATTTTTTAAAATTAATGTGAATATAGTTTTGTAAACATTTAGATATATATATATATATATATTAACATGTGAATATAAATATATAAATGCTTTTAAAAAAATGTGCAGGATTTTATGTATGTATGTATGTATGATTTTTTGTTTGTTTGTTTGTTTGTATGTATGTATATATTTTCTATCTATATTTTTTAAAAAAATAAGTGTCAAAATATAATTGATGTATTTATATTAATTAATAAATCATGTAATGTGTGTGTGTGTGTGTGTGTGCGGGTGTGTGTGTGTGTGTAAATATAAATATTACATTATGAATATAAATATATAAATTTTTAAAAAAACATGTAAGGTTTTTAGTATATATATTTATTTTAAAAAACATGTAAGGTTTTTAATATATATATCTGTGTGTGTATATATGTATATTAACATGTGAATATATATATATATAAAAATGTTTTTATAAAACCTATAAGGTTTTTGATATATATGTATGTATGTATGCATGTATGTATATATATTTGATATATATATTTGTCTAAAAAACATATAAAAATAAACTTGATTAATAAATTTTGTAATATATATATATATAAACATGTGAATATACAAATATAAATGTTTAAAAAACGTGTAATGTTTTTATAAAAATGAAGATAAAGTTAATTTGAATAAAATGTTTTAACAAAACGTTACTTATAAGAAATTTATTTATAAAAATTATTATAAAAATTATTTTAATGAAAAAACAATAATAATTAAAAATAATTAATATTTATTAAAAACATAGCTAATAATAATTAGTAAAAATTTTGTAATACCTAGTAAAAATATATAAAAACTACTAACAATTATTAACAATTTGTAAAAAATGAATTATTAAAAATGAAGTAATAATTTAAATAATTATTAATAATTAATAATTAATTTATAATAATTAATAGTTAATTAGTCGATATTATTAATAAATATTAAATATTCATGTAATTACAAAATATTATTAATAATTTTTAAATTTGAGGAAATTATGATAATTTGTAATAAATTATAAAATACAAAAATATGAAATACTAGTAATTATTAAAAATTAGTAATATTTATTAAAAATTCAGTTATAATTAATAATTAATTAGTATTACTTAATAAATAATTTCATTAATTAGTAAAAATTAAAAAATATGTGTAATAATTACTAAAAAAATTCGATACCTTGTAAAAAATATAAAAAATAATAACTATTAGAAATTCACAATAATTTGATTCAATATAGTATTAATTAAAAAAAATAATATTAATCATTGAATATTTTTAAAAAATTAATAAATAATTATTCAATATTAGTAACAAATATTAAATATTAGTATTAATTACTAAATATTATTAATAATTTGTAAATGTTAGTCAATTATGATAATTTGTAATAAATTATATAAATAATATATATGAAATACTAATTATACATAACTAAAATGTTATAATAATTTGTAATTAGTCACAATGAGTAATAATTATTCTTATTTCTATTGTTTTTAAAGATAATTAGGGACTTAGAAATTAGACATTAGTTACTATTATGTGATAGTGATTGGATATGTCATCAAAAAAATTCCAACGAATTTTGTATAAATCTTGTCTACATTAAGGGTGTCAAAACATTTATATCATTCACATCATTGAATTAATAATATTTTCTAAAGGAGAAATTAAATTCCCATGTAATAAATGAAATATTAGGATATTTGAAACATTTAAAAATGTTGAAATTTTTCTATTGCATTTTGGTTTTCAGAAATATTAAATTCTTTAGTATCAACATGGTGAATAGAATTCAGTAGACAAAACAAATTTGTTGGTTCCAGATCCATCATTTCAGAATTAAGTACATGCTTTTTCTGGCCCATTTATTCAAGAAACAACAACTCAGAATCATATTCCAAATCCTTAATCGAACCTTCTCAATTTTACAATTTGTTTAAATCTACTGAGGAGGACTTATATCTAGGATATCATATAAGAAACCTTGAATCTATTACAAAATTTATGGTTTTTAAATCAGATTTTGGAATTTAAAATAGTTGTTTCAATTAAATATTATCTTTGTTTAAGTCATTATTGCCTGATGGAAATATGTTACCTATAAGTTTTTATGAAAGTAAGAGGTTGGTCCACAATTTGGGTCTCAGTTATTAGAAGATATGTGTATATTCAAATGATTTAATCTTATATTATGGTGATTATTAATCATTAGTTAATTTTCCAACATGTGGAGAATCTAGGTATAAAGAGGAACAACAATGAAAGTCCTGATTTCCTATGAAACAGTTGAGGTATTTTATAATTACACCTTTTTTTAAATCGTTTATTTATGTCTTGCAACATAGCTATATTGATGACATGGAATAAATCAAATATTTCCATCAGTAAAAGATTAAACCATCCATTTTATGGTGATTCATAGAAACACTTTGAACAGATACAACCTTATTTTGTTTTATAACATTGTAACATACAATTGGGCCTTTCTACTAATTATTTTTTTTCCATTTGGTGCTTACAGAAGTCAATATTCTTGTTGGCCTATTTTCATTACTCTCTATAACTTACCTTCTTGTATGTTTATGAAGGAACTATATGTATATTTGGTACTATTAATTCTAGGACATCCAAATAAGAATATCAATGTTTATTTGAATCCACTAATTGATGAGTTAATTTCGTTATGTAACAATGGTGTAACTATATTTTAAATAATTGCATATCATAATTTTACAATGAAGGTTTAATTAATGTCGATGATCAGTGAAAATCTGATTTATGGTATGTAATATAGATGGATTACACTTGGTCTAAAATCATGTATATATCACATGGCTGAGAAAAAATCAATTATTCTTGGTAATGGGAAAAAGACTAGTTATTTTGACTGTCATTGGAGATTTATTCCTACAAATCACCCTTTTCAAATGAACAAAAATAATTTTACAAAATATAGAATTGAAATATATGAACCACCATCAGTGCTCTCAAGTATTCAGGTAAAATATATTTTCTTTTCATTACCTCCTGTTACTTTTGGACCAACCATAAACAAACAAAAAACAAATAGTTTTAGTAGAGATCATAATTGGATAAAGAGGAGTAGTTTTTGGGACCTTTCATATTGGTCTGATTTATTGGTTCATCACATGTTATATGTAATTCATATTTTGAAAATAATTGATAACATATTTTATACCATGTTGGACACACCTGGTAAAACCAAAGATAATATAAAGGTATGGTTAGATCTTTCCAAAATTTGCAGACATCCAGAACTTGAATTATTTGAATATAAAATATCATAGAATTTAATAAAACTAAAAGCATCTTATTCACTTTATAAATAAATTAATTTATTATTCTAATAATTTATTTGAAATTTGATGTTACCAAATGGTTATTATTCTAATTTGTCTCGTTGCATCAGAAGTGGGAATATTATCGGGTTAAAAAGTCTTGACTATCATGTCATAATGGAAATATTATTACTTCTTTTTCTTAGAGTGCTTTTTAAATCTTCAATCTAGGATGTGTTGACCAAAATATCATATTTATTTTGAGACATTTGTGTGGTAACATCAGATTATGATGCATTGATTATGTTATAAAAGATATTGTTTTAATTTTATGTAAATTAAAGAAAATAGTCTCTCGAGTATTCTTTGACGTTAATGTAAAATTTAATATTTCATTTTATGTATGAAGATAAATGTGTAGGGCTAGTAAAATTCAAATGGATTTACCTGTTTCAGGTAGGTGTGAAAAAATTAAAGAATAAAGTAAATAAAAAATCACCAGTTGAAGGTCCAATTGCAGAATCTTACTTGTAGGAGGAAATTTCAAAATTTCTACTCTTATTATTTTTAATCGGTATATCCTTCAAAACATAATTGGATAGGTCGCAATGAGAGAAATTTTGATGATTTCATAGACCATCAGTTTTTAGTTTTTAATCATCCTAATCCTAGTTTTTGTGGTTATCATGAATTATGGATTTTAGATGAAGAAATGCATAGAGATCATACATAAGTTCTACTGAATTCGGAATAAATGACACGATTTCTTTAGTAAATAATACTTTTTTAAAAAAATTAAATTTTTTAGAATATATTCCTTTATTTACATTATTTTTTTGTAGACTATATAATGAACATTTCAAAAAAATACAAATTACATATTCTTCTCTTGAATAATGTCATCAATATATTTTTTCATATTTGTTTTAAATACTAGTAAGATGAGTTACTTTCAATGGAACATTAATTAAATTTTGTAATGATATCTATTATTAATTATTTTTATTATTTTTAGGCAACACAACATAAAAATAAAATTGATAGTAGATTATGTGTTCTCAAAAACCCTCCATCAAAATTGGTAAAATTTTATAATGGGTATGTGGTTAATGGATTTTGATTCCATACATGTATATATAGTGAATAAAATAAATCAATGAATAGTGGTGTTTGTTTTAAAGGATATCATCATAAAGAAAGTAAAGTTTACTTTTATGGTATGCTGGATGAAATAATTGAGTTATGTTATTTGGGACCAAATTCTGTAAAAATGTTTAAATTTTATTGGTTTGATATTGATCGAGGGTTGTGATTTCATCAACAACACGGAGTCATTGACATTAAATATAATAGTGTTCTTTCATCAAATGAACCATTTATGTTGGCACATCAAGAACATCATGTTTATTATGAAAATTAAAGTGATGTTTTGAGATATTTGAATTACTGTTGGAGTGTAATAAAAATGAAATCTCTTGATAATATGTTTATTGAAAATGAAAATGGTTCTATGGAAGTGAAACATATTGAAATTTTTCAACAAACATACCAAAATATATATCTTACCCAATAAGATATAAATATTGATGATGAAACACCCTAGTTAAGGGTTGATGATATTGATAATGTTGATGAAGTAATAAGGGATGATGAAACTAAAAGTTGTATGGAGGTTGATGATATTGAAGATGAGGATGAAGACATTGTCCTCAATGAATATGAGGAAGAATATGACAATTGATGTATATATTTATGTATTTTTTAGTTTTTTATATATTAAATTTTTATTAACAATTATTTATTGGTAAGATTGGTTTAGATGGTTGGACCAATGATCTATTTAATTCCTTCACTGATGCTAATAATTATTAGTTTTTTATATTTGATATTCATATTAACAATTATTGATAGGTAAGAATATTATATTATGAATGGTATTTATTAGTTTTTTATATTTTATATCTATATTAACAAATATTTATAGGTTAAATTTTTATGACCTCGCCCAATGGGGCTCAAACAGCAACAACCCCAAGCCCACCTCCATAGGCCAAATGCTATAAAAAGCACTAAAAGGCATAACAAATTTGGGATGAATTAGACTAATGTACTTTTATGCACACAACTGACCATCTCCATGAATAAGTACATAAGAATAAAGAAAAATATAAAATATATAGAGTAATAAACATGCATGAAAAACCTCTAGGGAATACTAAAAGAACGATAGTATAAACATACATTCCCAACCAGAAAGATATCCCAACCTGAAAAAACTGAAAAATTAAAATTCTAAGAAAGCCCAACTCCAGATCTCCAAGCCTCAGCCACCATGCATGGTCAAATGCATCAGGTATCCCTATGCCCTATGTAATCACCATTTTCCTATCCTTCATCTTCATAAGACATGACACATATGGTAAAATCCCATGTAGGTGTGAGTATATACATACCTAGTATGACACCCTGAAAGCTGAAGGGGGAGTAGTAAGAGACGTGATAGGAATAGACAACTCAATCCATATCAAGAGAGTGACAAAATCCAATAACATGGATACATATATATATATATATATATATATATTCTCAACAAAATAATCCTAGACAAGAGAGAGGGGGGATATCCATCTCATAGTACAACTCATGAAAGAGTGCCATTAGTTACAAAGGTCCATCATTGATGCCCAACATCTCGTGTGTTTTTTCAAATAATTAACTATATAAAGGCACCACACCTCACCACTGTGTCACACAATTGATGAGGGACAATCTCTAAGTAGAGGACCTGCACCCTAGTGCATTAGGGGTCTTTCACTCAGTGTAAGGAGGACCCACTCCCTATCCAATGGAAAGGTACCAATCATTAAATAGAGGACTCGAACCCTAGTCCATCAGGGGTGTCACTCAATATATAGAGGACCCTCACCCTAATTCCATAAGAAATACAACTTAGTTAATAGAGGACCATAACCCTAATTCCATAAGGGGGTACCAATTAGTAGATAGAGGACCTACACCCTAACTCCATAGGTGGGTACCACTCAGTAGTTAGAGGAACTACACACCAATGCAATAGGGGGTACCACTCAGTAGATAGAGGACTCACACCCTAATGTTATAGGGGGTACTACTTAGAAGATAGAGGACCTGTAAAGACCCAGTTGGAGTAATGAACCACTGAGAGGGGGGGTGAATCAGTGGTTCCCCTTTTTCTTCTTTTAAGTTCCCTTAAAAAGAGAACAACCTTTGTCTCATGTTAAAGATATACTTCCCTGCTGAGAAACAAACAAACACACATCCAAAGGTACAAAGCAATTTACAAGGTTCACTATTAAATAAGAATAGCTACGTCCTTGGTATGGTTGGAAAAAATCCAGCACCATACAATCCACTAAGAAAACAATTCTTGGATTACAACGAGTAGGATATACCCATACACTCGTGAAGCACTATGAAACAATCACTCCAGTGTGTGTGCACCCTCTTAGCACAATAGGGCAAAGTCTCATTTCTTGTAACAACTTATGTTACCAGCACTTCCTTTCAAATACACAAGTGTAAGCAAGTTCACCAAAAAATTTCACTTCCTTACCCATAAGATAGGCAAAGACTCCTTGGACTTGAGATAGATCAATTACAGTCTGAACTTCCCATTCCGAATCTCCACTCTAAATTTTCCCAATCCTATTCTTCAATCCGAATCTTCCTCAGTCTAAGAAACTCAATATGGTTACAGCCAGTACTGATTCCCCATTCCGAATCTCCACTCTGAATTCTTCACTCTAAATTCTTCACTCCAAATTCTTCACTCTGATTCTTCAATCCGAATTTTCTTCTTCACTCTGATTCTTCAATCTGAGTTTTCTTTAATCCAATAAACTCAATAAGCACTACGGAAAAAATGGGTATTTGCGACGGGTTATTTGCGACGGGGCTAAATCCCGTCGCAAATACCCCCGTTAAAAACTTATTTGCAACGGGGGTATTTTCCCGTCGCAAATAAGTAGCCTTTTGCGACGGGATTGCTTTCCCCGTCGCAAAAGAACTGGCGCGCGTTGCGCGCCAAATCGCGGGAAACATATTTGCGACGGGCGGTTATTGCCCGTCGCAAATAACCGGCGGCGGTAAAAGGTATTTGCGACGGGAATATTCCCCCGTCGCAAATAGTATGTCGGCAGGTGGTTATTTGAGACGGGTCCCGTCGCAAATAACTATTTAACTGTTGACCGTAATAAATGATGGCTAAGGTATTTGCGACGGGATACCCGTCGCAAATGGACCCGTCGCAAATAATCTAACCTATAAATACCCCCATCCGTTTTTTTCAAATCATTCTCAAACTCCATCTTCTTCTTCTCTCAAAATTCTATTTCTAAAGTTCAGTTTTTCTCAAGTTTAATTTTTTTCTCCGGAGTTGATATTGAAGTTTTGAAGAACGATCAGAGATCAACCTCAGATCAATTTTCAAGGTATTTATGTTCATTTTAATTTAATATTTATTTTAAATTTTTTATTAGTTTCAATTATTCTTAATTAGTTATAATTTAATTATGTTTACATTGTTTTATTACTTAATAAATTTAAATTATTAGTATTGTTCATAGTTAATGGTAATTAGGAATAATTAGTAATAATTTTTAATAATTAAGAATAAATATTAATAATTAGTAATAAATACCAATAATTAGGAATAATAACATTATTACATTACTAGTATATTTTATTATTAATATTAAAATAATATAATTTTTTATATATATACAATTCTCTTTTCATCTGTGTGTTTGTTGTCTCCACATGTATTATTTGTATGTGGAGATAGAAAACACACAGATGAAAGGAGAATTGTATATAATATAGAAAATTATATTATTTTAATATTAATAATAAAATATACTAATAATGTTATTATTCCTAATTATTGGTAATTATTCCTAATTATTGGTAATTATTCATATAATTACTAATAATTAGGAACAATTACCAATAATTATCAATAATTAGGAATAATTAGTAATAATTAGTAATAATTGCCAATAATTAGTAATAATTACCAATAATTAGTAATAATTACCAATAATTAGTAATAATTACCAATACTTAGTAATACTTACCAATAATTAGTAATACTTACCAATAATTAGTAATAATTACCAATAATTAGTAATAATTAGTAATAATTATTAATAATTATCAATAATTAGTAAAAATTAGTAATAATTACTAATAATTACCACTAATTAGTAATAATTAGGAATAATTACCAATAATTAGTAATAATTAGTAATAATTAGTAATAATTAGTAATAATTAGTAATAATTAGGAATAATTAGTAATAATTAACACTAATTAGTAATAATTACCAATAATTAGTAATAATTGCCAATAATTATCAATAATTACCGATAATTACCAATAATTAGGAATAATTACCAATAATTAGGAATAATTACCAATAATTAGGAATAATTACCAATAATTAGGAATAATTACCAATAATTAGGAATAATTACCAATAATTACCAATAATTAGTAATAATTACCAATAATTAGTAATAATTACCAATAATTAGTAATAATTACCAATAATTAGTAATAATTACCAATAATTAGTAATAATTACCAATAATTAGGAATAATTACAGATAATTACCAATAATTACCGATAATTAGTAATAATTACCGATAATTAGGAATAATTACCGATAATTAGTAATAATTAGTAATAATTAGGAATAATTACCGATAATTAGTAATAATTAGTAATAATTATCAATAATTAGTAATAATTAGTAATAATTAGTAATAATTACCAATAATTAGTAATAATTACCAATAATTAGTAATAATTACCGATAATTACCAATAATTACCGATAATTAGTAATAATTACCGATAATTAGTAATAATCAGTAATAATTAACAATAATTAGTAATAATTACCAATAATTAGTAATAATTACCAATAATTACCAATAATTACCGATAATTACCAATAATTAGGAATAATTACAAATAATTAGTAATAATTAGTAATAATTACCAATAATTAGTAATAATTACCAATAATTACCAATATTTACCAATAATTACCAATAATTACCAATAATTAGTAATAATTACCAATAATTACCAATAATTAGTAATAATTACCAATAATTATCCATAATTACCGATAATTACCAATAATTAGGAATAATTACCAATAATTAGGAATAACTACCAATAATTAGGAATAATTACCAATAATTACCAATAATTACCAATAATTACCAATAATTACCAATAATTAGTAATAATTACCAATAATTACCAATAATTAGTAATAATTACCGATAATTACTCATAATTACCGATAATTACCAATAATTAGGAATAATTACTGATAATTAGGAATAATTACCAATAATTACCAATAATTAGTAATAATTACCAATAATTACCCATAATTACAGATAATTACCGATAATTAGTAATAATTAGGAATAATTTGTAATAATTACCAATAATTTGTAATAATTACCAATAATTTGTAATAATTACTGATAATTACCCATAATTACCGATAATTACCAATATTTAGGAATAATTACCAATAATTAGAAATAATTAGTAATAATTAGTAATAATTACCAATAATTAGTAATAATTAGTAATAATTGGTAATAATTAGTAATAATTACCAATAATTAATAATACTTAACAATAATTAGTAGTAATTACCAATAATTAGGAATAATTACCAATAATTACCAATAATTACCGGTAAATAGTAATAATTAGTAATAATTAGAAATAATTACCAATAATTAGTAATAATTAGTAATAATTACTAATAATTAGTAATAATTAGTAATAATTAGTAATAATTACCAATAATTAGTAATAATTAGTAATAATTACCAATAATTAGTAATAATTAGTAATAATTACCAATAATTAGTAATAATTACCAATAATTAGTATTAATTACCAATAATTAGTAATAATTACCAATAATTACCAATAATTAGTATTAATTAGTAATAATTAGTAATAATTACCAATAATTACCAATAATTAGTAATAATTAGTAATAATTAGTAATAATTACCAATAATTAGTAATAATTAACAATAATTAGTAATAATTATCAATAATTAGTAATAATTACCAATAATTAGTAATAATTACCAATAATTAGTAATAATTACCAATAATTAGTAATAATTACCGATAATTACCAATAATTACTAATAATTACCAATAATTAGTAATAATTACCAATAATTAGTAATAATTACCAATAATTAGTATTAATTAGTAATAATTACCAATAATTGGTAATATTTAGTAATAATTAGTAATAATTAGTAATAATTACCAATAATTAGTAATAATTACCAATAATTAGTAATAATTACCAATAATTAGTAATAATTACCTATAATTAGTAATAATTACCAATAATTAGTAATAATTACTAATAATTAGTAACAATTAACAATAATTAGGAATAATTACCAATAATTAGTAATAATTACCAATAATTAGTAATAATTACCAATAAATAGTAATAATTACTGATAATTACCAATAATTACTAATAATTACCAATAATTAGTAATAATTACCAATAATTAGTAATAATTACCAATAATTAGTATTAATTAGTAATAATTACCAATAATTGGTAATATTTAGTAATAATTATTAATAATTAGTAATAATTACCAATAATTAGTAATAATTACCAATAATTAGTAATAATTACCAATAATTAGTAATAATTACCAATAATTAGTAATAATTACCAATAATTAGTAATAATTACCAATAATTAGGAATAATTACCAATAATTCGTAATAATTAACAATAATTAAGAATAATTACCAATAATATTAGTACTATGAAAATAATAAAAAATGTATATAATATTAAAATTATCAATATTTGTAACATGTTTTGCTTCATTCTCATCATATTTAATTCTTAAAGGGTTAATTGTTAGGTCTATCTCAATAAAAAGTTTGTGTCAGTCGTGTATGATGTAAACTCTATAATTATCCTAGCTTGAGTGTTTTTTCTAACAAATTATTCAAAACCAGTAATGCTTTTATATTTTATAGAAAAATATGGAACAAAGAGGTCGTCAATAATTATTATTAGGTGACCGCATATGGATAAATCAACGTAGAAATCCAAATGGTTCTGGTTTAAATCCAGTATATGTAGAGGGTGTGGAGACTTTTTTATCATTTGCGGCATCAAATCCAGAATTTGTTTCAGAAGGCAAAATAAAATGCCCTTGTAGAAAATGTGCATTGAGAACGTTTGACACGTTTAACAAAGTGGGGGAACATCTCTTGCGTTTTGGTTTTCAACCAGATTATGTTTTTTGGTATCAACACAGTGAACGCAGTTCCAGAGCAGGTGATACCAACTTGATTCCGGATCCATCCCGGTTTCAAGATTTAGTACATGATGTTGCAGGTTCATCTGTTCAACATACAGAAACTCCGGCTGATATAGCTTCAAATCATGAGTTGGCACCGTCTGAATTTTATGAGTTGTTGAAGTCTGCTGAGGATGCATTATATCCTGGCTACAAGATGAGAAAATTAGAAGCAGTTGCAAAATTTATGGCTATCAAATCAGATAACGGAATGTCAAACACCTGTTTTGACCAGATATTTTCTTTGCTTAAAACACTGTTACCCGAAGGAAATGTTTTACCTACAAATTACTATGAGAGTAAGAGGCTGGTTCGAAATTTGGGACTTACTTGTCAGAAGATTCATGCATGTTCAAATGACTGCATTTTATATTCTGGGGAAAATGAGTCGTTGGATAGTTGTCCCACATGTGGGCAACTGAGATATAAAGAAGGACAACACGGGAAGTCTGGTTTGATTCTTGTAAAACAGTTGAGATATTTTCTGCTTACATCCAGACTTCAGCATTTATTCATGTCTAAGAATACAGTGACAATGATGTCATGGCATAAAGAGAATATTTCAACCGATAAAAGCTTGAATCATCCAGCCGATGGTGATTCATGGAAACATTTTGATAGAGTGCATCCATCCTTTGCTTTAGAATCTAGAAATGTTTGACTGGGCCTTTCCACTGATGGTTTCTGTCCGTTTGGATCTTATGGTAGTCAATATTCATGTTGGCCTGTTTTTTTAACTCCGTACAATTTACCTCCATAGATGTTGATGAAGGAGCCATATATCTTTTTGACTTTACTAATTCCAGGACATCCGAAGAAAAATATTGATGTTTATTTGAAACCATTGATTGATGAATTAAATTTATTGTGGAGTACTGGTGTCAGTACATATGATGTTGCAATGAAATAGAATTTCATACTGAGAGCAGCATTGATGTGGACAATAAGTGACTTCCCGGCTTATGGGATGTTATCTGGCTGGAGTAGACATGGTCAGAAATCATGTCCTTACTGTATGGGAGAGAACAAAGCATTTATGCTCATTCATGGAAAGAAACCTTGTTATTTTGACTGTCATCACAGATTTCTTCCAGCTGATCATCCTTTTCGCAGAAACAGATCTCATTTCAGAAAAGGAACAGTTGAAAGGGATGGACCTCCAAAAATGCTATCAGGTTCGGAGTTAAAATCAGTTGTATTTTCATTACCTCCCATCACTTTTGGTCCCACAATAAACCAATAGAAAATTTCTGGTTTTGGGAAAGAACACAATTGGATTAAACATAGCATATTTTGGGATTTGCCATATTGGTCTGATTTGTTGGTCCGACACATGTTAGATGTCATGCATATTGAGAAGAACTATTTTGATAATTTGTTTCATACAGTTTTTGATACGCCATGAAAGAGAAAAGACAATGTAAATGCACGTTTAGATCTTGCCCAAATTTGCAGGCGTCCATAATTGGAACTGTTTGAGAATGTCAGAACAGAAAGGTTACTGAAACAAAAAGCAGCTTATACACTGTCTAAAGAAAACCGTTTATTATTTTGTTAGTGGATTGCAGATTTGAGACTTCCAGATGGTTGTGCTTCCAATTTGGGTATATGTGTAAAGAATAGTCATATTACTGGATTAAAAAGTCATGATTTTCATGTTATAATGGAAAGACTTCTACCCATTGGATTAAGAAGTCTGTTGAATTCTGTGATTTTGGAACATTTGATGTTAAATTTTCCATATGAAGCCAAATGTGGAGGTCCAGTACAGTTTTTATGGATGTACCCATTTGAAAGATGCATGAAAAAATTGAAAAGAAAAGTACGTAACAAAGCATCTATTGAAGAATCTATTGCAGAAGCTTATTTATAAGAGGAAATATCTTTTTTCTGCTCCCATTATTTTGAATCTGAGTATCCTTCAAAACACAACCGAATGGGACAGAACGAGAGGAATATTGATGAAATCGACAATCAATTATCTATTTTCAACCAGCCATAGCTTGGTTTTGGTGGAGTTTATGAGCGCTGGCTTTCAGATGATGAACATCATAGAGCTCATACGTATGTTCTACTCAACTGTGAAGAGATGGCATCAGTTGTACTGTAAGTGTTTATATCACTTATTCTATCATTTATGTTACAGTAAATAACTTTGGTTTTTATAGGTTGTATGATAATCATATCAAGAAACAAATTCCACAAATTACAGCAGCTGCTCTCGAAGAACGTCGACTGAAAAATTTCTCTCAGTGGTTTCAAAAACTGGTAACATAAATTCTTTATCTTTTAGCAACTCATTCAATGTATAGTTTAATATATTGATAATTATTTCACAAATTTGAAGGTGTATCGACATGCTGATAAAATTGACAAACGGCTGTGTGTATTGAGTAACCCACCTTCCAAACTTGTTAAAACTTATAATGCATATGTGGTGAATGGATTTCGATTTCACACACATGCATATGGGGAATCGAAAAAAACAATGAACAGTGGAGTTATCTTGAGAGGATCTCATCATCGAGAAAATGAAGTTGACTTTTATGGCATACTTGATGAAATCATTGAACTCTGTTATCTTGGACAACATTACATAACCATGTTCAAATGTCGGTGGTTGGATACAAAGAGAGGCGTGCGTGTTCATCTGACTCATGGAATCATTGATATTAAATGTAAAAGTATTCTCGCAGTAAATGAACCATTCTTATTGGCTCAACAGGCACATCAAGTTTATTACGCAAAGTACTGTGCTATATCAAGAGACTTGACTGACTGGTGGAGTGTAATAGAAATCAAAATTCGAGACAATCTGTTTAGTCAAAGTGAATGTTCTTTCACTGATGTGCAAAGAATTGAAGTTTTTCAAGAGAGTACTCAAAATCAATCTTTTTTACAAAGATACATGAGTATCGATGACGACACCCCACATTTAAGAGTCGGTGATGACGATGATGTTAATGATGTCACATATAAATTTGAAATGGTAAGAGATGAAGCAACTATAACTCGAATGGATATCGATGATGTTGAGGAGGAATATGAAGATGACATTGACATATATGAAGATGATGATGAAGATGAACACTGATAGAATTCCATGGTATTTATATACAATCATAATATGTATATATGTATATATAATAGTAATTATCAATTATTTGCTAACAGCATTAACATTTTCTGTTTCAGATGGACGACGCCACATTTTGTGAGTTGACGGATGCTGAACTGACTTTCGATGCGGATGAGTTGCTGGCAGATGACCCTCAGCCTGCAGGCGCTCTAGGGAGTATGCAGAGGGGGCGCGGTCTTGCACGATTGATGATTCCTGACCCCATCCCCAAGCGACGTCCACGTCTTGGGTTTGATCCACGCACATGGAGGTGTGATAACCTGTGTGATAACCTGTGGATTTGACTAAGATTTCATTAATCTATTCACATAATAAATGTTTATTATTTTTATAGTTTTCTGCATATAGCAGTCGGACAAGGCAGCGCTATTTTGTGCAACTATTTCTCTCAGTCGTGGACCACATGGGAGCAGATTCCCATTGATGTGCAGCAGGCCATGTTCGGCCATTGGTTGGTACGTACATAAATAAATAATTTTTATTTTGAAATTTATTTCATTTCTAACTTGATATTTTGATTTATTTGTAGGGTTTATGGTATCCGATTGAGGATACCATGCGTGACGCCATCCACGAGGCATGGGAGGTGGCCATGCGTGATCGCCTTCGTCAGTTTTTGCACAATTTAAGAAAAGCTGCGATGAAGAAAGCAGGAGTGTCAGATTTTGACGAGTCATGTAGAGCTCACCGACCAGAGTACATTTCATCCCATGTATGGGATGGATTATGTGCACACTGGTTGAGTGGTGCCTTTTAGAGGAGATCATCGGTTGGGAGGCAGAATCGGGGGAAACAGGAGGTGACTCGTCGAGCTGGGAGTCGTTCTTTCAGTACTCATAGACAGCATCTGGTACGTACATTATTTATAAATATTTTATATAACTATAAATATTAACAGTTTATTTTTTATTCTTATAGGCTGTTGAGCACCCCGATATTACGGAGTACGACGTATATCGGAGGATGTATAGTGATCCTGCTACTGGGGAGCTCAGAGGTGATCGTCAGCATCACATCGTGGTTAGTATTATTTGTTTTCAAGTTTAAAAATTAACTGCATATAATATATTCACAATTTTAATTTTAAATTGCAACTACCGGAGTCATATGAGGCCGCAGTATCACAGGCCTGGCCTGAGAGTCAGGCCGAGTCATCAGATCAGACCACTGACCGTCAGTTTGATGAGGCGGCATGGATGCAGGCCACCCAGTATGCCTTCAAGAAGGGCCGGGTAGTTGGTATCGGCTCTCGACTGACTCCCGGAGATTATTATGGCAGTGCTGCGATGTCGGCGTCCAGCTCGAGAGGAGCTCGTGCATCTTCTTCTGCTACACAGTATGAGGATCAGTTGTGATCTCAGACTGCACTGATAGAGAGTCTCCGACAGGAGCAGGAGCAGATGCGTCAGTAGCATGAGGAGGAGAGTCGACGCCAGCAGCAGCTGTATGAGGAGCAGACGAGTCGGTGGCAGTAGCAGCATCAGGAGCAGATGGAGTACATGCGCCGACTCGCTCATGCTTTAGGGATGGAGTTTCCTCCACCACCATCTGTAGATCCCCCCCTCTTTCAGATTAGAGTTTGTTTTTATGTTATAAAATTTGTGAAATCAAAATATGATTTTTTTTCTATTCGTAGTTTCTGTCTCATTATAAAATATTAATAATATTATATTTTTAAATAACAATATTAATATGAATAATAATATTATTTATATTTTATAATATTAAATTTTATATATATATTAAAATTTTATAATATTATAATTTAATTATATTTTTTTGTAATACTTGAATTATTTTAATATTTGAATGTAAAATAATTCTATTATTTTTATATTAATTAAAATAACTTATTAATATTTTTTTTATTTATGAATTATAATTCTAATATTATTATATTAATTAAATCATTTATTAATATTCTATTATTTTTTATTTTTGAATTATAATTCTATTATTATTATATTAATTAAAATAATTTATTATTTTTATTTGTGAATTATAATTCTATTATTATATTAATTAAAATCATTTATTAATATTTTATTATTTTTTATTTTTAAATTATAATTGGATTATTATTATATTAATTAAAATAATTTATTAATAATTTATTTTTTTATTTTTTTATAGTATTTGCGACGGGATACTATGCCTGTCGCAAATAGTATTATTATTATATGCATTAAAATAATTTATTAATAGTTTTTTATTTTTATTTTTAAATAGTTTTTTGCGACGGGTCCCGTCGCAAATAGTTTTTGAAAAGTTTTTTACAAATATACGGAGTACTATTTGCGACGGGGATTCTTCCCGTCGCGGAAAAAGGCTTTAGCGACGGGCCCGTCGCAAATAGTTGTTGTTGCGACACCGTTTTCAGCAACGGGTCATTTGCGATGGGCCCCCGTCGCAAAAAGCCATTTGCGACGGGATCCCGTCGCAAATGACCCGTCGCAAATACCTATTTTTCTAGTAGTGAAGGTGTCAACCAATATCAAATTCTTGTTTCAATTGAAACTGCAATGAAAAATCAGTCAGCCACACACTTCTTTCTCTCTCTAGATTATCATATCTTCTCTCACTACAGCATCATCAATCATTACTTAGAACTCTGATCTCCTTTTATAGGTGCTCTAAAGTGTGCTTAGGCAGGAAACCAAAATATTTTCCCGCTCACTTAAATTCACTCAAATCTTAATTTATCCTAAAATCTCGGTGTAATTAAGACTTTGTCAACACTTCTAGAATCTTCTCGAATCTTCTTCCACTTCTCTTGATTTAGAACTTTGGCCTTTTCCAGATTCGACTTTGTTACACAAGTTTCTCGGTATCACATTCTTAGATCCTATCATCTGTCTTCTCGGTATCATATTCTCGGATCCACCCTTCCTGATTCTCAGCATCACTTTCTCGGATCCATCCTTCTTGAGTCTTCAGCATCACTTTAATTCTCGACATGACTCTTAACCGCTTCTTCGGTATGACACCATTTCAAATCTCAGTATGTCTCTTCATCACTTCTCAGTATGGCTTTTCATTGCTTCCTCGGTATGAAAAATTATTCATTCTCAGAATGAATTCTGGTTCTCGGAACGGCTTCACCAATTCTTTGCATGACTCTGAACTTCTGGCTACGAACTTTAGGTTCAGGAAGTCGACTCCGAACTTCATTACTCTGAACTTCTGACTTAGAAAGTCGACTCCGAACTTCCGACTCAGCAAGTCAACTCCGAACTTCCCGCTACGAACTTCTGACTCCGGAAGTCGACTCTGAACTTCTTGCTACAAACTTCTAACTCAGGAAGTCGACTCTGAACTTCTCGTTAAGAACTTCTTACTCAGGAAGTTGACTCTGAACTTCTCGCTATGAACTTCTACTTAGGAAGTCAACTCCAAACTTCTCGTTATGAACTTCTTCTTCACCATATCTTTAACCAGCTTCTATCATGAAATTTTTCATGATTTGTGAGAACTTTAATATCAGAAAAGCATCTTTAGATTAAGGGCCTTCACATATCCTATCACCCAGCTTTCAAGAATTTTCAATATCCTGGTTCTGAACTTTTCAAATTCCAGACTCCGAATTCCAGACTCTGAATTCTTCGAACACTAGGTTCCGAATGTTCAATATTATCGGTTCTGAACTTTTCAATTTCCAGACTCCGAAATACCATAAATTCAAGGTGTCTTTCCTTTATGAAAACTTCCTAAAGATAAACAAAAGATAAACCATGAAAACCATCTCTTCCTTCAGCTTGGTCCTAACAATCTCCCCCTTTGGATTTTGTTGTCAACCAAGTTTTCATAAATCACCAAACTTCGTAACCTTAAGCAATGGATTACTTATCAATAATTATAATCCTACATGATCTAACTCATTGTAGGAAACAAGAATCATTGACAGTAAAACCATGCTGTCCATAGGTAGTGAAAATGACATCTTCAACTTCATACATCTGCAGCTTCATACATCTTCAGCTTTATACATCTGCAGCTTCACACATCTTCAACTTCATACATCCTATAAATAACTTCAAGTTCTTTCCTATAACCACTCCAAAAAATATTTAGAATAGTTCACATACACAAGCAGTGCTGAGTTCACAGCTTACCCACAACTCTCTCTTTGAACAATAGATTTATGATACAAACAACTTCTCCCCCTTGACAAAACAATCCAAAGGTAAGAAGAGAGAGGGGACAGAACAACATACCTTATCCTTGAAGAGAAATAGGTTGGACACCCATGTTCAACCTCAATCTTGAGAATGATTCCTTCGGCAAGGGTTTCATGAAAATATCAGCAACTTGTTCAGTAGATGAAACATATTCAAGTTTCAGTTCATTATTTTCCACATGCTCTTTGATGAAATGATATTTGATGTCAATATGCTTTGATCGAGAATGTTGGACTGGATTTTTGGTAATATTAATTGTGATTTGATTATCACAGCCCAAGAGCAAGGGTAACTTCACTTCAACTAACAAATCTTCAAACTGTGTTTTAATCCATATAAGTTGAGTAGCAGCCATGGTTGCAGCAACATATTCAGATTTAGCTGTATTGAGTGTCACAGAATTCTGCTTCTTCGAGTGCTAGCCAACACAACTTTTTCCCATAAAGAACACTCCACCAGATGTGGATCTTCTATCATCAACATTTCCTACCCAATCTTCATTTGAATAGCCAAATAAATCAATGTTATTTGAACCACTATACTTGATTCTGAATTCTTTTGTGCCTTTTATGTATCTGAGAATTCTTTTTCCAGCAACAAGATGTGATTCTTTAGGAGAACTATAGAATCTTGCACATAAGGTAACAGCAAAAACAATATCTAGTCTTGATGCAGTCAGGTATAACAAACTTCCAATCATCTTTCGATATTCTTTCTGATCAACTTATTTTCCTTCATCATCTTTTCTTAGCTTTGTTCCCACTAAGATAGGAGTTGATACAGGTTTTGAGTTTTCCATCCCAAACTTCTTAAGAAGTTCCTTAGCATATTTTTCTTGGGAGAGAAAAATGAATTCTTTCTATTGAAAAATTTGTAACCCAAGAAAGTATCTCATTTCACCCAACATGGACATCTCAAAGACATTCTTCATTTCTTCAGCAAACCTTTCACAGCTTCTTTCATCATTCCCAGCAAAAATAATATCGTCAACATAGACAATAACAATGAGAGAAAGATCTTGGATTTCCTTGATGTACAGATTGCTATCAACCCTCCCTTTCTTGAAGTTCATCTCCTTTAAGCAAGTATCTAGTTTGGAATACCATGCTCTTGGAGCTTGCTTTAGCCCATACAAGGCTTTCTTCAACCTGCACACATAACTTTCATTCTTCCCAACAAGAAATCCACATGGTTTCTCAATATAAACTTCTTCTTTGAGATCACCATTAAGAAATGCGGATTTAACATCCATTTGAAAGATTTTGTAGCCTTGTTGTGCAAAAATATCAAGAAAGATTCCGATAGTTTCTAATCTGGCTACCGGAGTAAAAGTTTCTTCAAAGTCAATTTCTTCAATCTGAGAGTATCCTTTGCAAACCAATATTGCTTTATTTCTAATAACTTCACCTTCTTCATTCAACTTGTTCTAGAAGATGCATTTGGTGCCAATAATGTTCTTACTTTCAGGCTTGGGTACGAGTTCCCATGTGTCATTCCTTTCAATCAGATCCAATTATTCATTCATGGCTTGAACCCATTCCGGGTGCTCAAAGGCTTCTTTAACATCATTTGGTTCCACTTTAGAATACAAGGAAGTATGTGATATAGAATTACTTGTTATTCTTGTTTGAACCGTGTGACGTTGATCACCAATAATATTATGAGCTTGCACTTGTTTCATCAGCCTTGGATAAGTTTTTTGTGTGCCTTCCTCATCACTTGGTATGGCTGAATCTGATTCTTCATCTTGATTAGGATTATAATTCATTGCATCCTTATCAGAATCATTAACTTCATCTTCCTCATCTTCCTTGTCTGTCTAGACATGCTTATCTTTTCCCGGAGTTTCAATGAATTTTACATCAACTGCATCCACAATTATTCCTATTTCTTTGTTAAAGCATCTATAACCTCTTCCTTTTGGTGCATATCCAAGAAAAATTCCGTCTTCTCTTTTCTGCTCGAATTTTCCACTGCTTCCACCTTTCTTATTTATAATGCATGGGCTCCCAAAAACTTTAGCATGCTTCATACTTGGAGTAATGCCATAGAAAAGTTCATATGGAGTCTTGTTTGATTGAGGCCTATAGAAACATCAATTTTGAATATAAACAGTAGTACTTGTAGCTTGCCTCCAAAAGTAATGAGTAAGGCCATGATCAAGCAACATGGTTATTCCCATTTCCACCAAGCTTATGTTCTTTCTTTCAGAAACCCCATTTTGTTGAGGTGTATATGGATCACTATATTCATGCTGAATCTCATGCTTCTCAAGATAGACTTCAAATTCTTCACTTCTATAATCACCACCATTATCTGTTCTCAACTTCTTCACAGAGTACTCACATTCTTTCTCAGCTTTCCTTCTGAAGCTTTTAAACATTTTCAGGGCATTTTACTTGTGCTTCATAAACATAACACACGTAATGCAAGTAAAATCATAAATGAAAGTGATAAAGTACTTGTCTCCATTTGTTGATTGTTTGCTCATCGGCCCACATATATCAGAATGTATTAGTTCAAGGGGTTTTTTAGAACAAATTTCAACCTTCTTATGCACAACACTTGTAATCTTTCCTTTTTGACAGGTAGTGTAACACCAATCTCTTCTTCTTGGAAAATCTGGAATATCTCAAACCCTGTCCCTTTGAGATAACTTGCTCATATTTCTCTGACACATGTGTCCAAGTCTTCAGTGCCACAACTGATTTTCTTCCACTATACTCATGTAACAAGAGTTTTGTGGATTTCTAACCTGAAACAAATTTCCTTTAGTTCTTTTTCCTCTTGTAACAATCTCCCCATATTCTTCACTTTTCACAAAAAAATCCATCTTTCTTGAAGATAACTTTGTTACCCTCATCACACAATTGTGACAAACTCAGCAAGTTGTGCTTCAGCCCATCAACATACAGAGTTTTCTTGGACTTCAATTTTTCCTTCCCAATGATGGATGATCCAACACCTTTGATTTTTAAAGATTCTTCATTGCCAAATGTCACAGTGCCTTCATTAAACTTTATCACATTGTTTAGCAACTTCAAGTCTCCTGTCATATGTGAAGAACACCCATTATCAAGTATCCAAGGTCATTCTTCCTTTGTAACTTTTAGAGCAGTTTCAACAACAAGATCTTTTTCTTATTTCACTTCTTTCTTCTCCTTAAGATTCTAAGAATTAAGAACTCTTTGTTGAGATGGTAGCAGCACAAGACATCCTTTTTCAAGATGTCCAGGTTGTTCACACCTTTCACAAATAGTCTCCAGAGGCTGGAACCTATTTTCTGTCTTGACTTCATTCTTCTCAACTTTCTTCAAGAAAACATTTTCATTCTTCTTCCTTTGAGGAGATTGACTCCCCATCAATCTCTTACTTTCACAACTTGTGGGGTGGTGGTAATAATGTTGATTGAACTAACACATATTCGTTGTATGCCCAAATCCACCACAATACCAATAGTACCCATAGAAGGAGTACCTTCCTCTAAAGCTTTTGATCTGATACTTATTTGTTGCTCTTTCTTCATCCCCACCAACCATTCTTATGTTAGCAATATTACTCTACTGGAATTATGATTTTTCTTGTTTTTTACCAGTGTTAGACTTAGGTTTCCTTAAAACTTCAGAGTTCCTAGCAACAATTCTCTTGGCCACATAAATAGCTTTCTCATCTTTCTTCTTCACAGAAACCACTTTATTCTTCTGTTGAATTTTCTCTGGATTTGCTTGTTGGTAGATTTCACCTACAAAAGTAGTTGAGTTTTGAAAACATATGTTTCTTAACTCAACTTCTGAGAGCTTCTTTTGAACGAGCTCTAATTCTTCCTCTTTTACTTTCAGCTTAACTATCATGTGATCATTTTGGTTTTTCTCATCTTCAAGAGACTTCTTCAAATTTTCAAGTTCTTTCTCAAGTTCTTCTTTAACATTAGCTTGATTGCATGCTGAGGAACATTCATCTTCCAACTTTTTGTTAAGCTACTCCAGCCTTCTGATCTTCCTTAAACATTCCTTCAATTCTTCTTTCAGATGCATCTCAAGCTGAGTTTCTTCTTCTTCTGAGCTGCTACTTCCAAAATCTTCATCATTCACTGTTGTAATGAAAGTATTTTCAACACCATGCTCAACTGATTTTTTAGATTCAGCATCACTTTCTTCATCTTCTTCATTTATAGATAGAAGAATTTTTCTCTTGGATTTGAAGAACTTCTTGTCTTTCCCTAACTTTCCTTTACCACCATGCTTCTTCCATAACTTTCTTGGATTTCTTTTTTCTTTATCACTTTATTCTTCATTCTCTATTCGAGGATAGTTAGATGAAAAGTGGCCAATGCCTCCACATTCAAAACACTTCAAGGGAAGTTTTCCCTTGTATTTACCTATGCCTCTTTTAACATTTTTTGAAAACAGGGATAAGATATCGTTAAGATTTTTACATACCTCACTTTCAGAGTCAGAGTCACCGCCATCTTCTTCAATCAAGATATTCTTAGACATTTCCTTCTTTATGGCTTTGAAAGATAATTCTTTGTCAGTCTTTTTCTTGGTCTTCATAGCCTTTTCCCTTCTCATCTCGTAAGTAATGAGTGTGCTATGCAAATCATCAAGATATACAGTCTTTGAGTCTTTGTCTTCTAATGAAGATACCTTCGCATAGAATTTATCAGGAAGAATCCTCAAGATCTTTTCCACCATAGTATAGTCTTTCTGCTCTTCACCAAGATCTCTGATGGTACTGACAATATCTTTTACCCTGGTGAAGAAATCCCCAACAGATTCATTCTATCCCATCTTCAAGTCTTCATACTTCAATCTCCAGATTTGAAGTTTTTCCTTCTTGACTTTTGTATTGCCTTCGTATATGTTTTTCAGTTTGTCCCATATACCTTTGGATGTGGCCACTCCATTTACTCCCAAGAATTCAATTTTATAAAGTGAAGACAATATATCATTCTTGGCTCTTCCATCATTCTCAAGAAACTTCTTATCAACAGGTGTAAGTGGAACATTGTATTCAATGGGGGGAAACCCAACTGTTGCAGCTTCAAGAACTTCATAACTAATAGACATGAGATACGGTAGCATTTTATCCTTCCAGATGTGATAGTTCTTCCCATTGAATACCAGAATGTCTTTACTGTTCACACAATTCAGATTCTCCATCAGCAAGGTAAACAAAGGCAACCTCCCATTAATACCACTTGTAAGGACCCAGTTGGAGTAATGAACCACTAAGAGGGGGGTGAATCAGTGGTTCCCCTTTTTCTTCTTTTAAGTTCCCTTAAAAAGAGAACAACCTTTGTCTCCTGTTAAAGATATACTTCCCTACTGGGAAACAAACAAACACACATCCAAAGAAACACATCAATTTACAAGGTTCGCTATTCAATAAGAATAGCTACGTCCTTGGTATGGTTGGAAACAATCCATCACCATAAAATCCACTAAGAAAAAAATCCTTGGATTACAACGAGTAGTATATACCCTTACACTCGTGAAGCACTGTGAAACAATCACTCCAGTGCATGTGCACCCTCTTAGCACAATAGGGAAAAGTCTTGTTTCTTGTAACAACTTATGTTACCTGCACTTCCTTTCAAATACACAAGTGTAAGCAAGTTCACCACAAATTTTCACTTCCTTACCCATAAGAAAGGCAAGGACTCCTTGGACTTGAGATAGATCAATTACAGTCCGAACTTCCCATTTCGAATCTCCACTCTGAATTTTCCCAATCCGATTCTTCAATCTGAATCTTCCTCAATCTAAGAAACTCAATACGGTGATAGCCAGTACTGATTCCCCATTCCAAATCTCCACTCCAAATTCTTCACTCCAAATTCTTCACTCTGAATTCTTCACTCCAAATTCTTCACTCCGAATTATACACTTCGAATTTTCTTCTCCACTCTAATTCTTTAATCTGAATTTTCTTCTTCACTCTGATTCTTCAATTCGAGTTTTCTTTAATCCGAGAAACTCAATATGGTGTCAACCAGTATCAAATTCTTGTTTCAATTGAAACTGCAATGAAAACTCAGTCGGACACACACTTATTTCTCTCTCTAGATTATCATAGCTTCTCTCACTACAGCATCATCAATCATTACTTAGAACTCTGATCTCCTTTTATAGGTGCTCCAAAGTGTGCTTAGGCGGGAAACCAAAATATTTTCCCACTCACTTAAATTCACCCAAATCTTAATTTCTCCTGAAATATCAAAGTAATTAAGACTTTTTAAACGCTTCTAGAATCTTCTTGAATCTTATTCCACTTCTCTTGATTTAGAACTTTTGCCTTTTCTAGATTTGACTTTGTTACACAAGTTTCTTGGTATCACATTCTCGGATCCTGTCATCTGTCTTCTCGCCATCATATTCTCGGATCCACCCTTCCTAATTCTCGGCATCACTTTCTCGGATCCATCCTTCTTGAGTCTTTGGCATCACTTTAATTCTCAACATGACTCTTCACTGCTTCTTCGGTATGACACCATTTAAAATCTCGGTATGTCTCTTCATCACTTCTCGGTATGGCTTTTCATTGCTTCCTCGGTATGAAAAATTCTTCATTCTCAGAATGAATTCTGGTTCTCGGAATGGCTTCACCAATTCTCGGCATGACTCCACACTTTTGGCTACGAACTTCAGGTTCAGGAAGTCCACTCCGAACTTCGTCACTCTGAACTTCTAACTCAGCAAGTCGACTCCAAACTTCCGACTCAACAAGTCAACTCCGAACTTCCCGCTATGAACTTTTGACTTAGGAATTCGACTCTGAACTTCTTGCTATGAACTTATGACTCAGGAATTCGACTCCGAAATTCTTGCTACTAACTTCTTACTCAGGAAGTCGACTCCAAACTTCTCGGTACGAACTTCTTACTCAGGAAGTCGACTCCAAACTTCTCACTACGAACTTATTCTTCACCATATCTTCAACAAGCTTTTATCATGAAATTTTTCATGATTTGTGAGAACTTTAAGATCAGCAAAGCATCGTCAGATTAAGGGCCTTCACATCTCCTATCATCCAGCTTTCAAGAATTTTCAATATCCCGGTTTCGAACTTTTCAAATTCCAGACTCCGAATTCCAGACTCCGAATTCTTCTAACACTAGGTTCTGAATGTTCAATATTATCAGTTCCGAACTTTTCAATTTCCAGACTCCAAAATTCCAGAAATTGAAGGTGTCTTTCCTTTATGAAAACTTCCTCAAGATCAATAAAAGACAAACCATGCAAACCATCTCTTCCTTCATCTTGGTCCTAACAGGACCTCCACCCTAATGTTGTAGGGGGTACCACTTAGTAGATAGAGGACCCACACCTTAACTCCATAGGGGGGTACCACTCAACAGATAGAGGACCCACACCCTAACTCCGTAGGGGGTACCATTAATTAGATAGAGGACGCACACCCTAATTCCATAAGGGGGTACCACTCTATGATCCTACTCGATCACTGTCTTCATCGAGAATTTTCTAAAGAATAATAACACTTGGAAAACCACACATCATATCCCAAAGGCCACGATGAATTCCTCCATCATGTTATACATGGCAAAAACTCATGATAGACTACTCACAGGTCAAAATACAAGTCCAAATGAAGGAGATATGATAGGTAATAGTTTCCTCAAAAAGAAGATATGGGTACATGGAGTGTATGGGTACCCACACGGCATGTGGTCTCTCCCTAATTATTGGCAATGTCCCTGAAGGTAAATGGATAACTTCCTATGTATCTCTACATGGCATGTAAGGGGACTACATGGCGTTCCCCAGCCACCTGGGGTCCTACCCGTGCTCCTGGTCATGTTTGTGTAACCTTGGTCGTGCCCATGTACTCTAGTACATGGCATGTTCTCCCACATGGGGTCCTACCTCTGTGCTCCACCACATGGCCTATATAACTAATTAGGGTCACACATCATGTGACCCATTCACACGACATGTGATCCATAACTTTTTCCAAAACCCTAGCACCATAACCATATGGGTACTATACAGCATGTGTTCATCCCAGTACATGTTGGGTAGTTGGGTTTTTTACAGAAAGTTAGATCTGCTTTAAGAATTCTAGATTTTTCCTCACATCCTTGAATCTCACCTCCATGCCACTTGAAATTTAAGGGGAAGATTTTTCTTTTCATTTTCATCATTCATTTGGCTGGAAAATGGGATTTCCATTTATCTATATGAATCTGTATGCACCATTGTCACTTGATGCACCTCCCTTTCCAGGAAAATCTTTCTTTGGATCTCAGATCCACAAATAAATCATCTACACCCCAAAAATCCTCTAAATCCATACCTGATTTCCCAATCCATTATTCACATGCAATTTCACTGTGAATCTAGGGATCCAATTAGGCTTGGTACCTCCAGATAATGTCGAACCGAGACCTTGTAGAAAAATTGGTGAATAAAGTGAAGAATGATTGGGGAAATTCACAAGAGAAAATGTGAAACAATCATTGTCCAATCATTCTTGGATAATGGATACAAATTGGGATTCCCATGGGTGAGAAAACTGAGTAATCAATTTAAAATCGGTAATGGATAGATGCAAAGGATTTCAATTTATGTGGATCAAAAAAAAAGAATGATCAATATTAATTATATTTAGTCAATTGGGGTAGAATCCACAAATTGACAGGTCCTGCATCAATTTGGATCATCCGTTGATGAAGAATGCACTCAGCAATGAATGATAGAAGTCATTACATTCAATGTGCCTCGATCTTCCTGGATATGTAGCTTCATCATCATCTAATTTTGATTAACCAATTAAAGGGTAGAAGGAACTCCTCACAATGATCCCAAGGTTATGCGGCTAACCCTAGAGATCTATCATAATGGTGAATTTAAAGATGATTTCAATTTAGGTAAAATAATAAATTAATTAAAATAATTATTTAATTGATCCACTGAATATACCTCCATCGGACATTTTATCCAAACACCCTATTCCAAACCATTTTAGGTCAATCCTAGGGTAAACCTTGCATTATGGATTCACCCATGGTCTCATATTTTCAATCTGAGACTTCATTTGAGATTTATCCCATTTTCTTTAATAAATCATTCATGAATGATATATAATATATTTAATATTTTTATAAAATTAATTCAGGGAACACCAAGCCTTAGAATCACACGTTGTCTTTACACCTGGCTCTGAAAATATTTATAGATATATTTCAAAATCTTACAAGGAAAAAATATGGTCTCTAAATTATTCCATCCTTCTAAATTATCATAATTGAAAAGAAAAAACACAACAAAAAGGTTGGGATATTGAGCCCTCATCTAGCTCTCACATTACCTAGAACCCTTCTGTATTCTCCTATGCTACCGCAACACATGAACCAAGGTAATGGTTCATCTATATAGGGTCCTTGCCTACCAATCCTCGATCACCACTAGGTTCTCTACAAAAGTGTATCCATCCTTTATTTCTAGCTCACCCCAGTCAATAATGTATATAGGGGAATGCACATATCTCCTCAACTATGACACATTTAAGAAATAATGCAACCGGTTCAACTTTGGGGGGTAGGGTGAGTCATTAAGCAACCTTGCCAACCCTATATAAGATATTGAACAGACCGATGAACCTTGGGGGTAGATTGCCTCCCTAGAAGAACCTCCATAATACTCACCATGGAGAGACTATCAGAAAAAATGGTATCCCATATCAAACTCCAAGGGCCTATGATGTTGATCTACATAATATTTCTACCTGCTCAGAGCTATCCACATCCATTCATGGATGACCTTTGTAAGAACCTGGATCTTCTTCTCAGGTACATTTTTCTCTTTTTTGGTGTTTTTGAGAAAAGAGGAGTTTCTGGAAATTTTGAAGTACACATCGTGTACTTGTATGTATACACCATGTACTCTTTTGTTGCATGTAGCCATGTGTGGACCATGTAATGGCCGAGCACACAGTCCTGTGTGGTGACCTGGAGACCACCTAATATGGGGGACGGTAAGGGAAAGTACACGCCGTGTACTTCTAAAGTACATGTCGTGTACTTTATTTTTTACATTAAATGGACCAGGTCGCATCTAATTGGCAGAAGTGTCTTTTTCTTTGCCTTATTTGACCAAGAGCGTCTGTACGGTGCCGATCCTTCCTCAAGCCCCTGATCGAGCATCTATTCCCTGAATCGAACTCCATCAGTTGCATTGGAATCGCATCGGTGAGTTCTCTCTTCTTCTTGAACCTTGTTTCTTGATTTCTCCTCTTTCTCAAGTTATCCTTAGTTGAACATTTTAGATGATTTTGTAGATATACCACATTATAGGTCGATTCAAGGGCCAACATCGGGGTATATCGATCATTCGATGCTGAGGTAGGTGGTTTGTGCCTTTCCATATATAGTTTTTGAGTTATATGTGCAAAAGTTCCCAATACCTTTGATCGGGGTATCACGTGTTTATGATTTTAACCCTGTTATTTCCTAATATGATTTATATGCTTGATTAGAGTTCAATTGAATGTGAATAGGGTTAATTACTATGTTATGGATGTGTTGCCTATGCCTGTATTTTTTATGACCGTTTGGTCTTGCTTAGCATGTTAGGATGCTTTCTTTCCATTCCTAGTACTGATAGGATAGAGTAATATTATTTATCTGAAATGATATTATACTTTAGACTGTTTAGACAAGTAGTTCTTGAGGTATACTTTGTCTATTATATATCATTGTGCTCGATTGACTTACACAGGGCCGTGAGAACCTGGTGTAGTAGACCATAGGGAGAATGGATGTTTATAGCTTCTCCAGATTGTTTGTTTACTGTTATCAAGTGAGACCATAAGGGGAATGGATGTAAGTGCTTCCTCAGAGTGTTTGTAGTTCCTCGATGCAGGCCACAGGGAAAATTGGATATTGAGGGATTCCCTAGAGTTCCTTTTAGTTACCGATATAAGACTATAGGGGGAATTGACAGCGAGTGATTCCTCAGAGATTCTATAAAAAAGATGAACCAGAGGGGTTATACTGTGTGTACTTCTCAGAGGGTTGCTTGTTTTGTTTTGGTTGGACCAGAGGGGTTAGGTTGTGAGTACTTCCCGGAGGGTTCCCTTCTTATGATTAGCTGCTTGCTTTTTATCTGATAATTGAATGAATTTGAAACTATAGGATTGTTTACTTTTGAGTACTTCCTTGTTTACTACTTCATTTTGATTATAGCCTACCATATATATTTACTAATTGTTAGGCACAGATCTTTGGGTTGTTGCCTACTGGTATTTAGTCTCACACCCTGTTTGGTTCATGCTTTTGGGCCCAAATAGATTATATTGTTGTAGGTATAGATAAGGGCAAGTGCCCTTCTACTTCAGGTACTTGATTGTTGCGAAGATGGGGGGCATGAGACCAAGCTAAGGCTTGCGATGCTGTAGAGAATTTTATTTTTTTCTGTTGTACTTTGGTTTAGTATTGTATTCTAGCATTGTGAATTTTTTGGTTGCTTTCCTATAAATATGTATCATGCATCATATATATATATATATGTGTGTGTGTGTGTGTGCTCTAGTTGTTTATTACTTCCATTGTTTACCTATTTCATGTTTTACTGCTTCCACTGTTGCTATCTATTTTACTTCCATTGTGTTACTCTGGCAATGAGGGCATAGTTTCTCCACTATCACACCCAAGGCCCTCACTGATAGTCGGCAGCCTCTAGCGTTTGGGGAAATGCGCTTGAGGCCATGTGACAAACCGAGTACAGGGCACCTCTGGGCGGCTTCCAGAACTAGGACGTTACAAAGTGGTATCAGAGGAATTCTTTTCTTCTTGACTTACTGTTTGAAGCCTATATCCAGAGATAGGAAGGAATAGGTACTTGGTAATAATTTGTTCATGGGAGTATCTAACCTATGTATAGGGAAAAACCAATCTACCTTGTTATTGCAATTTTTTTGGTTTTTCAATTTTACAGTTTATTTTATTTCACCATTGGGTGATTCACATTTTTTATGCTATTATCGTTGATATTATTAAGGTTCTATTTCTGTTGCAACCAAGATGAGATGAGGGTATGCCATCTCATGCATCATATAGGAACTTGTTAGAAATCACATGTCATTAATTCCTACCATGCCATTTAGGGTGTATTAGTGATTGCATGTTATTGTGATAGATGTTGTGCAAGATATGCATGATTTTGTGATAGATGCCTTGATAGAATACATGTTATTTGATAGGGTATTGAATTGTGTAAAGACTTGATTGAATGGACACCAAACTTTGGTTCTTGAGGTGTTATGGGCCCTCATAGACCAAAATTTGGTGGATAATTTCTCTTTTATGTTTATATATAACATGTATAAGATTCCAAGATTTGATTCATAGGGAGTATAGGCCCTCACAGATCGAAATTTGGCACTTTAATGTTCGTTTCAGTTTTTTTATGGATTCTGGAGTAGTTTCTGAGGCTTACTATCTGGAAGAACCCAGAATACACGATGTGTAATGATGAATACACACCATGTGTCCTTCTATTCGGGAAGGAACTGTTTTTCTTGAGTACACGTCGTGTAATGTATGTACATGTTGTGTAGTCTCTAACCATGTCACTGGCTGTGTGGGAAGAGGCATGGGGTTGAGAAATATTTGGTGGGACATGTTGTGTGTCAAATGTACACGCCATGTTGCATAGACCATGTATCCACCCATGTGAATAACGACACGGAAATTTGAAAACTTAAGTTGTACATGTTGTGTCAAGCTTGGACACGCTGTGTAGTATAACCTTTGTATCCATCCATGTAACTAACAACACGGGTCAGTGAAGTTTGTCTAGTACACACTGAGTCTGGAACTAACACATTGTGTAGTCTTATTCTAGGGAAACCGTGTGGCCTATCCATGTATAAGAACTTGGGTAGGGGAAGAGGATTCAAGTACACACTGTGTGTTAGGACAACACGCTGTGTGTATGGGGTGTTACATGACCTAAGTTGGCAAAAGTACATGCCCATGTGAAGGCTTAAGGGAACACATTGTTAAGGCATTATACATGTCGTGTATCCATGTTTTGAAAAACTTGATTGCTTTCTTTCTCCTGTTCCCTTATTATACTTCTAAGTTTCAATCCCTGTTAATCTTGATCTAAGGTGTGCAGTTGACCTTGTAGAGTCATGCCACAGAGACGTCCTCTGGTTGTCTGCCAGTTACAGGGCAGTGATTTGACACCAGATATGGCTGATCAGGGACTACCAGCAGATCCTCCAGTTGTGTCAGTCTTGGAACCAGGCATCATTTTGGACACAGGTGTTAACGCACAGTTCTAAGAGGGCTTTATGAGGTTCATTCCGACCTTCCGTAGAATACCACATACTACCCCTTCTATGGAAGAGTTGACATGGGTTTTCCAACAGCAGCATCCTCCCACATTCATAGGGGAAGGAGGACCTTAGGCTATAGATTCATGGTTAGAAGTCATGCTTTCTATCTTTGAGCATTTGGAGACACCTCCAGAGATAAGGGTGAAGCTTTCTATGTATATTCTTCGGGACTCCACCAAGAGATGGTGGGATGTGATCTCATGGGAGGGATGCCAGCAGGTTATAGTGTGGGATGAGTTCCATCATGCCTTCTATGAATACTTCTACCCAGAGACTTTGAGGGCCGATCGAGCCTAAGAGTTCATGATTCTAGAGCAGGGTACTCTTTATGTTATGTAGTATTCTTCTCGCTTCACAGATCTGCAGCGTTTCACACCTATTCTAGGAGGTGATGAGTTATTCATAGCAAGAAGTTTTGAGAATGGTCTAAGTTAAAACATCTGATCACAGGTGAACATCTTCATGTTGACTTCCATCACTTCTATAGTCAACCAGGCGTTAATCATAGAGTGAAATATGAGGGATTATGGAGTTGTGAGCTAGGGAGGCTCAACATCCGAGGTTGGTATCCCTCCTACCGACAGAAGGAAGCACTGCAGGGAGTCTTTTCACGGAGATCCGAGGAGGTAGGACACTTCTTCTAGTAGCTAGGTGGTGTGATACCAGTGTGGGAAGAGTGGGAATACGAGGACACATTGCCCGAGAGACCCATTGGAGTGCTGATCATGTGGAAAGATGGGCCATATCTAGAGATTCTGTCAATTTTTCTCACCATCAGCTGGTGACAGGGGTTCTTGTATGACTCCTCATTCGGGAGATGCACCACCAGTTTCTCACCAGTCTGGGAACTGGAGTTATTTCGGATATTCAGGCTGAGGTGGAGGTCATGATTTTGGTAGCCAGTCTCCAAGATTTCAGTGACAACAGGGTGGATCAGCTCAGAGTGGTCAGGCAGGGTCACAGGGCCGCGGTGCAGGTCAAACTTTTGTAGTGGAACATACCCATTAGGAGCAGGATCTCGGACCCTCTACAGTCCGAGGTACGATCCTAGTTTCCTCAGTTTTAGCTTCTTCTCTTTTTGATACGGGGGATTCTCATAGCTTTATATATGTTGCTGTTTTGGAGAGCCTTGGGCTCTGTATCTTTTCTTATACTGATGTCTTGACACTAGACACACAATTGGTGAGAAGAATGGCTAGTGTATGACAGTGCAAGGAGTTCCCTATAGAGGTTTTTGGGTGTCACTTCTTATGGGACTTTATGTCCTAGAGATGACAGGCTATGATTTCATTCTCAGAATGGACTGGTTGGTTCCCTTCCAGGTAGTTGTCGATTTCTATCATCGTAGGGTGAGTTTCACATAACTGGAGGGAAAATCGTTTCTTAATAAGTGTGAATGGGATGTCCAGGTGAGTAGAGTAGGACCCGAGCATCATGGGTTGGGAGGAGTTACAACCCAAATTTCTAGTCTATATCTAGATGACCAGGGGACTTCACAAATAGACTTTCTTCTAGTGGTGGATTGTTTTAGGGAATTATTTCTACAGGAATTTTCAGGTTTGCCTCCGGAGCGAGAGGTGTACTTTTCTATCTAGCTTGTTCCAGGAGTGGCACTGGTGTCCATTCCTCCTTATAGAATAGCTACACTAGAGTTACAGGAGATTAAGAAATAGTTGGGGGAGTTTCAGGCAAAGGGTTTCATCTGACCCGGTACTTATCCCTAGGGTTCGCATGTCCTATTTGCGAAAAAGGTGGACGTTATCCTCAGAATTTGTGTGGATTATCAGAAGTTGAACCAGTTGAAAGTCAATAACTGATATCCCTTACCGAGGATTGATGATCTCTTTGATGAACTTCAAGGATCTCGGGTGTTCTCGAAGATTGACTTGAGATCTGGTTATAATCAGTTGTGTGTTAGACCATCATATGTAACTCTTATAGCCTTTCGGAGTAAGTATGGTCTATACGAGTATGTGGTTATGCCATTAGGCCTCACGAACACACCTATATTTTTCATGGCACTGATGAACCAAGTGTTCCATCCATATTTGGATTCTTTCATGGTAGTATTTGTGGACAATATCTTGGTGTACTCTCACACTCGACACGACCATGCCACATATCTTGAGATCATTTTGAGTACACTGAGTGAGCATCAGTTATATGCTAAGCTCTCAAAATACCACTTTTGGATTAACCAAATTCACTTCTTGGGTCATGTTATCTCAGAGGTAGGAGCATCAGTAGACCCAAAGAAAGTGAGAGTAGTAGTTTCCTGGGATAAGTCGAAGAACATATTTGAGGTACGGAGTTTTCTAAGGTTAGATGGTTACTATAGACATTTCATACAAGACTTTTCATGCTTAGCATCACCACTAACAGGCCTGACTAAGAAGGGTGCGAAGTAATTGTGGTCAGATTTTTGAGAGTCAGCCTTTCTGGAGCTGAAAGGGAGGTTGAATTTAGCACTGATACTAGTATTTCTAGAGCCTAGAAAATGTAATATTGTGTACTGTGATGCATCAAGTATTGGGCTGGGAGCAGTGATTATGTAGGGAGAATGGGTTGTTGCATATGGGTCTTGGCAATTGAGGCCACATGAGAAGAACTACCCGATGCACGATCTCAAGTTAGCTGCAGTTGTTCATGCTTTACACTATTGGAGACACTACCTGTTGGGAGAGAATTTTCTGTTTTTCACCAACCAAAAAAGTCTCAAGTATATCTTCACTCAGCATGACCTGAATTTGAGACATCAAAAGTGGGTTGAGACCTTCAGTCCTTTGAATTTGAGCTTGCCTACACACCTGGTAAGGGCAATGTTGTGGTTGATGCATTGAGTAGGAGGACTCAGGTACAAGTAGTTTAGGAGGCCAGTAGTGAGTGGTAGTTTATGGCTCTATTCTCTGAGATTCATTTAGAGGTGCACAACGGACATGGGAAGATGTTTCTATCTTCTATACTTGTTACCTCTACTCTACTTGATTGAGTGTGAATGAGGCAGCTATCAGTTTCTAAAGGCCTAGTCCTATGGGAGAGTGTTGCAGGAGAGGACCCTATTCCTGGATAGATAATAGGTGAGGATGAGATCTTGCATTTTCATGGAAACATGTGGATTCCAGCATACATACGCAAGGAGCTGATGCATGACTTTCATTCCTCAGTTTGGGTGGTTCATCCTGAAGTCACTAAAATTTATTGTGATCTAAACCATTAGTATTGGTGGCCAGGTATGAAGAGATATGTTGATGGGTTTGTCATGAGATGTTCCACCTGCTAGTAGGTGAAGTCAGAGCATCAGCAACTAGCAGGGATTTTGCAGCAGTTACTCATTCCCAAGTGGAAATGGAACGATGTCATGATGGACTTTGTGATGGGTTTACTAAGGTCGCCTCAAGGTAATGATGCAGTTTGGGTTGTCATTGACAGACTCACGAAGGTTGCTCACTTCTTTCCAATCGAGAAGACCTTTAGTGTTAATGAGCTAGAATGGTTGTACATCCGAGAGATTTTACATCTACATGGGGTCCCACAATCCATTGTTTCAGATAGGGATACATGTTTTACTTCTCAGGTCTGGCAGGGGCTTCAGAGGGCTTTGGGTACACAGGTACTTCTAAGTACAGCTTACCATCCCCAGATAGATGACCATTCCAAGCATACGATTCAGGTTCTCGAGGGCATGCTTTGAGCATGCATCCTGGATTTTGGAGGTTCTTGGGAGAAGCACATACCTCTTGTGGAGTTTTCCTACAATAATAGTTTTCAAGAAACTATTCAGATGGAACCTTATGAGGCTTTGTATGGTAGGTCATACCGATCTATCTTATGTTGGTTGGAGGCAAGAGAGGCAGCTATGTTGGGACCTCGACTTTTCTAGGAGACCATAGAGTAGTTAGAGTTGATTCGGAAGAGTATGGCTACTGCACAGTCTCAACAGAATTCTTATGTTTATCGACAGAGACGACCTCTGGAGTTCGAGGTCAGAGATTAGGTTTTCCTACGTTTCACACCGAGGTTGGGACACATGAGGATTAGGAGGTAGGTTAATCTTTCATCGAGGTATTTCAAGCCGTTTTAGGTGTTAGAGAGATTCAGGTTGGTTGCCTATCTATTGTAGTTGCCTCAGAGGTACCGAGCTATGCACAACGTCTTCCACGTTTCTCAACTTCGACATTACTTCTCAGACCCGTCTCATGTTTTTCAACCTGAGGAGGTTCAGTTATAGGTGGACGCCTCATTTGAGGAGCATCCTATCTGGATTATTGATCGAAGTACGAAAATTCTCCATGGCTAGTTTTTTCCTCTAGTACGAGTGTTATGGCAACACGGACGAGTACAGGATGAGACCTGGGAGAGGGAGGCTGATGTACGATCACAGTGGCCAGAGCTTTTCGAGGATTCTTCTTCTACACCGCCTTACTAGGGAAATTCAGGGATGAATTTCTTTAAGGGGGGAAGTTTTTAAGAACCTATATCTTCTTCTCAGGTATGTTTTTCTATTTTCTGGTGTTTTTGAGAAAAAATACGAGTTTCCAGAAATTTTTGAAGTATACGCCATATACTTGTATATACATGTCATGTACTCTTTTACCGTACGTATCCATGTGCTGGTCATGTAACGGCCGAGCGCATAGCTATGTGTGTTACCCTGGAGACCACCTAATGCAGGGGCTGGTAAGGTCAAGTACATATAGTGTACTTCTAAAGTACACGTCGTGTACTTTCTTTTTTTCATTAAATGGACCAGGGTTGGGTCTAATTGGCAGAAGTGTCTTCTTCTTCACCTTCTTCGACCGAGAGCATCCATACAGCACTGATCCTTCCCCAAGCCCCTGATTGAGCATCCATTCTCTGAATCAAACATCATCGGTTGCGTTGGAATCACATCGGTGAGTTATCTCTTCTTCTTGAACCTAGTTTCTTTATTTATCCTCTTTCTCAAGTTATCCTCAGTTGAACGTTTTAGATGTTTTTGTAGATCTACCACGTTCTAGGTCGATCCAAGGGCCGACATCAGGGTATATCAATCATACGACACTGATATAGGTGGTTCGTGCCTTTCCATAGATAGTCTTTGAGTTATATGTGCAAAAGTGCCCAATACCCTTGATCGGGGTATTGTGTGTTTACGGTTTTAACCCTGTTATTTCCTACTATGATTTATATGCTTGAGTAGAGGTCAATTGAATGTGAATAGAGTTAATTGCTATGCTATGGATGTATTGACCATGCTTGTATTTTTTATGACTGTTTGGTCTTGCTTATCCTATTAGGTTGCTTGCTTTCCATTCCTAGTGCTGATAGGATGGAGTAATATTATTTATCTGACATGCTATTATGCTATAGACTATTTAGCCAAGTAGTTATTGAGGTATACTTTGGCCGTTATGTATCGCTATTCAAGATTGACTTACACAGGGCCGTGAGAACCTGGTGTAGTAGACCACAGGGAGAATGGACATTGAGGGCTTCTCTAGAGTGTATGTTTACTATTACGATGCGAGACTATAGGGGGAATGGGTGTAAGTGCTTCCTCAGAGTGTCTGTAGTTCCTCGATGTGGGCCACAAGGGGAATTGGACATTGAGTGCTTCCCCAGAGTACCTTTTAGTTACCAATATGAGACTATAAGGTGAATTTACAATGAGTGATTCCTCAGAGAGTTTGTGCAAAAGTTGAACTAGAGGGGTTGGACTGTGTGTACTTCCTAGAGGGTTTCTTGTATTATTTTGGTTAGACCAGAGTGGTTAGGCTGTGAGTACTTCCCATAGAGTTCCCTGCTTATGATTAGCTACTTACTTGTTATCTGATAATTTAACGCATTTGAAACTGTAGGATTGTTTACTTTTGAGTAATTCATTGTTTACTGCTTAATTTTGATTATAGCATGCCATATATATTCACTGGCTATTAGGAACAGATATTTTGGTGGTTTCCTACTAGGATTTAGTCTCACACCTTATTTGGGTCATGCTTTTGAGCCCAAATATATTATATTTTTGCAGGTATAGATAAGGGCGAACTCCCTTCTACTTCAAGTACTTGATTGCTACGAAACCGGGGGGCATGGGACCAAGTTGAGGCTTGTGATGTTGTGGAGCATTTTATCTATTTTCTGTTGTACTTTGGTTTAGTATTGTATTCTAGAATTGTGACTTGTTTGGATAATTTCCTAGACATATGTAACATGTATCATATATATTTTTGTGTGTGTGTGATCTAGTTTTTTATTACTTCTGTTGTTTACCTATTGCATGTTTTACTGCTTTCAGTATTGCTATCTGTTTTACTTCCACTCTGTTACTCTGCCAATGAGGGCATAGTTTCCCCACTATCACACCCATGACCCTCGCTACTAGTTTGTAACCTCTAGAATTCGGGGAAATGTGCTTGAGGCCATGTGGCCAACCGGGTACGGGGCACCTCTGGGCAGCTTCCGAAACCGGTACATTACAACTTGGGCCTTCTCTATCATCACCTACACCATCTATGTTCCAACAATAGATGTCTTGCCAATCTTAGTCCAGCATGATTATGACTTGTAGGGTTTCCTGTATAGGGTATTAAAAGGTTTTATACAGATAATAGTGTGGTATCTATTATTTTATGAAAACTCTATCAAGGGAAAGTGATCCTGTCAACTCCAGTTACAGTATAATACGCAACCCCTCATCATATCCTCCAACATCTATATAGTGCACTCGGTTAACCCATCTATCTGGGGGGGATGTACTCATCCTCATCTAGGTCTTGAATGCCTCCTGTAGGCCTCTTCACAACTGTGACATGATCCATGCATCATGGTTGAAGACAATAGTTGATTTCACCCCCCAAATGAAGAAGATCTCCCATACATACAACTACCCCAAACTCTCCACCAAAATCTTCTTGTTGATAGAAAGGAAGTGCACGGAATTTGTGAGTCGGTAAACTATCACCCAGATGGAATCATGTACTCTCATTTTCTATGGAATACCTATAAAAAATCTATGGATATGTCATTCCATTTCCACTCCATGATCTAAAGGGGTTGAAAAAAACCTACCAGAACTTAGTGCTCAGCCTTCACCTGCAGATAGGTGAGGCACCAAGAGACGAACTCATCCATGTTTCATCTCATTCCAACCCACCAAAATTTATACTAAAGGTATGTGTAAATCATCCCAAAACTAAGATATACATCAAAAAGAGATGTGTGGAACTCTATCTACATAAATACATAACTAAGACTCTAATGGTTTGAGTAAACAAAAAATATATCTCTTAGAAGATAGTGTCTCTATATCCTTAGAGAAAATACTACCACTGTCATCTCTAGGTCTTGAGTCACGTAGTTCTACTTGTGGGGTCTCAACTACCTCAAACCATATGTGATAATTTTTTGTCTCTACATCAACACATAGCTAAGCTCATCTCCTGAGGCATCACAATACACTACATACTCCACACCCTCCTCAAGTAGCCTCAAAATAGGATAACTCTTCATCCTTAGCCTAAACTCATCGAAGGCTCTCTAGAATTTCTCATGCTAGTTAAATAGATTCCCTTTCCACATCAGGCTGGTCAAATGGGATAAAATCCTAGAGAATAATACCACAAACCTCTGATATTACCCTACCAATAAAATAAAACTTCTCACCTTTGACACACTCTTGGGTGGATCCCAAGAAAGCACTACATCGATCTTCAAGAACCATCTCATGCCTCACAACTGATCAAAGAGGTTGTCAATCCTTATAAAGGGTCAATTTTTCCTTATCGTGGCCTAGTTTAGATGATGATAATCCACACAAATCCATAAGCTATCATCTTCCTTTTTCATGAACAACATTGGAGCTACCCAGGGGGGCACATGGGGTCTGATAAAACCCATCTCTCAAAAGTTTTCCAACTACAACCATGACTCTCGGAACTCATTAAAAGCCATCTGATATGCCAAAAAAGATATAATATTAGTCCCATAGTGAAATTTGATGCAAAAAATCATCTCCCACCTCAGAGGTAGTCTTGGAATGTAGTTAGGGAAGATGTACATAAAATCCTCCATAAATAAAGGAATCCAGATTATTGAAGAGCCTGTTATACCAAAGGTTGCATTCTCCAACTGATTGGTAATGATTTTTAGCATCATGGTTGAAAAATCCGCTCACCCTACCATGAGATCTCTCTCGCCCACAAAGGGTAATCTCATCTCATTAGTGCAAAGGCATCTGACTCATCTGTAGTGATAGTAAATCAGGGATTAAACCATGGATAATGAATCTATACCCAAGATTAAATCATAGGGTTCCATCATGATGACCAAAATGTCCCACGAGAACCAATATCCACCAAGTGATAACTCTCATTATCAGTAGATAAATGATATAAAAGAATGGTTCCTCATAGGAACCTCAAGATGAAGCTGGTGGGATAAATCCTCTAATAGGAGCTCCAACTCTCACACCAATAGTAAAGAGATGAATTAATGACACACATCTTTTTCTACTGATACTGAAGAAAGAGTATAATAAACATAGATTGTGCCTCTAATCATCTCATGTTCCATTGGGTCATATGCATCCATAGCCTGTAACTGTCTGTGGCCCCAACTTCCATCTCCCTAAGCCTAACATGGTATGCCTAGTGGTAGTGGTGGAAGGATCTCATAGCATCATCCACCACCCACATCTCTTCCTACTAGATCTCCACCTACTCCTCTTCCATCTCTGCCTCCCTTAGGGCCACCCTTCCCTCTCCTAGAAGATTTGTGATCACAGTGATTCCTTTGATATGGCGGTCTATCTTATATCTTCTTATCCTCTTCATCATGTATAGTCAGGAAATCATACACTATGTGACCTTTCCCATCACATGAATAGAACATCCCCTCTTCAGGATTCCTTATTCCTCTGTATTATCACTATGTTTCATGACCACATGCCTGAGTTTGATTATGGAGAGGTCTCTTGCACCAAGATTCTTCTAAATGGAATATTTAGCTGCTGCAAATGACTCAGTCCTATAATAGACACTTCCATCCCTAGCTACTTAGTATCCCTCTGATAGGAAACTCTCAATCACCAGATCCCACTCTAACACCTTAGCATAGTTGGGGATGCAGAAGGGTACTACACTGGCATGGATATCTCTAAAGATACTCTACTCAAACTTCCATGATTGGAATTTTCTATCCTAGATCATATTGAGGGAGTACTGTGTAAGGTCTATGAACCTCATAGCATACTCTGAAATGGTCATCCCTCACTATTGTGGCTCCAAAAGATCCTGAACTGAATTGAGCACAAGAATGAGGGGTATTACTCCTCACAAAATAGTGGCTAGAATTCTTTCCATGAGAGTGTCGACTCAGCATGAATCTATGTAACTAGACCCCACCAGCACCTAGATTATCCATAGAAAAGGATGGATGCCAGTGAAACCACTTAATCCTTCAATATCATAAAAATACTGAAAACATATATCACTGACTCTATCCAATCCTCTACTACCTAGGTATCTGGATCACCGCAGAACTTCAGCAGTATCTGGTGCTGGAACTCGCAGAGTATGTTAAGAATGCACGCATCCTCATCCTTCTCTATTGATATGATCTGCTACTCAATAGGCGGGGTGCTGCTACCTGCTCACCTGTATGAAGGATCTCATGGGATAGACCCTAAACTAAGGCCTCATCACTCATCAGATCGTGTCATGATCTAGAATCAATAACCTGGTTGGATGTCATCACAGAGGCATCCTACAGATTTAATTAAGATGTACCATGGTTAGATGAGAATATATATATATATAATGGGAAGATGACATAATAAGTATAGTTAAAAGACTAAATCTTATAAGATGCATGTCCCATTGATCCTTGAAACCAATGTATTAGTTTTTTGAGTTGATAAGAAAGTATTTAGAGTCTTGGTGAATAGATATGTCGGCCCCTACACCAACACTGGGTTACCTGTCCTGATAGCCACACTCGAGACACCTTGACATTGTTTCCCTAAATCCCAGTCAAATACTCGTAAGGGGACTACTCCAAACACTGTCCCAAGGAAATAAAATATATTTGATACAAATTTTTCATGACCTGGCCCAATGGGGATCAAGAAGAAACTACCCCAAGACCACCTCCATAGGTCAAAGGCTAGTGAAAAATGCTGAAATGCATAACTCATATGGGAGGTATTTGGCTAAAGTATTTGTAATCACACACCCAACCATATCCATGCAGAAGTATAGAGGAATAAATAAAAATATGAGACATCTAGAGTAATAATTTTGCATAAAAACCTATAGGGAATACAAAGAGTATGATAGTCTGAATATAAAAGTAAAGATAAAAAAATAAAATACCAAGTAGAAAGATGTCCCAACCTGATAAAAAGATAAAAGTAAAATGATGTGAGATATTAGATCTAGATCTCCAAGTCCCAACCGCCATACGCGGTCAAATGAACCATGTATCCCTATGATCCTCCATAATCACCGTTGACCTATCTTTCATCTGCATAGGATAGGAAATGTGTGGGAAAATCCCATGCAGGGGTGGGTATATATATACATAGTAGGATTCCCTGATATCTTAAGGGGGAGAATTCAGAGACGTGATTGGAATATATAGATCAACCCATAGCAAGAGAGTAACAAAATCCAACAACATGGATACAGATATATATATTCTCAACAAAAAAATCTCAAATGATATATAAATGGGATCTCCATATCATAGCTCAGCCCAGGAAAGAGTGCCATCAGTTCCAAAGGCCCATCATCGATTCCCATCATCTTGCATGTCTTTCCAAAGAAGTAACCATGTGGAGGGCACATGCCTCGTCGTTATCCTGCATAGTCAAGGGGGCACAATATCCTTACAAAGGAGTCACACCATAGTGTGTAAAGGGGGTATCACTCGATGTAAGGAGGACCAACACTCTATATGATAGGGGTACCCCTCAGTAGATAAAGTACCCACACTCTAGTCTGTTAGGGAGTTCCACTCAGTAGATAAAAGACATGTACCCTAACACCATAGGGGGGTACCACCTAGTAGATAGAGGACCCAAACCCTAACTTCATTTGGGGTACCACTCGGTAGATAGAGGACCTGCACCCTAACACCATGGGGGGTACCACTCAGTAGATAGAGGACCTACACCCTAACTCCATAATTGGGTACCACTGTAATGTCCTGGATTTTTTCATGTATTATTTTAATATTATATGGGAATTATTTCGAGACCAGGCTCTGAGACGGCATGCAGTTCTGAGGCCTGGTGAGCCCGGAAAAAATGTTTGAATTTAATTTAATGATTAAATTACGCTCGTGTGTGGTTTTCCTGAAAAATTGTAATATCTCCTGAATGGGTGCTCGAATCATAAATCTAAGGGCATCATTGCATTCAGAACAGCGATTTTACCTTAGGTGAGGCCTAAAATCAGTCGGTGCTAGTCGGTGGTGAAATCTGGTTTTTGGACGTAATAGTAATAAAATATTTTATTAAAATATTTTATTAAATCTTGTTACGGCAAATATCTCTTATCTTTTTAAATAGATATTTCACAGGGGATCAAGGTTACAACTCCCATAACCCTGAATTTCCCTGGAGGCTCTGGAAAGCTCTGGATAAAACCTCCCAACGCGGCATTGGTGTTCTTGACGAGATTCACCGGTGATGATGACGCGGTGACCGGATCTCTGCCAACAAACTCCACGAACCCAAGTAGGGCGTTTGATCTCCTTGTCAATTTTTTCTCATTCTTGATTCCTACGATGAACACGAACTAATCCACGAACAGATTATCCCGCAGATTGATCGTATTTGCGGGATGGGCTTTTGCGGGGATTTTGGGGATTTTGATTCTTGAGTTATTTTGGTTCGTTAATCTTCTAATGGTGATGAACCAAGATTGACACGAACATCGATCGAGGTTCGTCTCTCTCGATTTGTGGTGCCTTTATTCCCTGATTTCTCGCGTTCTTTGTGCGTGTTCTACGTGTTATTCATGGGGATATGAACGATGGATCGTTGCACATCTGTTGCGCGATGTAACGATCCCAAATTAAAGATCTAGAATTAGTACAACCCTATGGAGGTGCGGCTGCGGTGGCGACGGACAGATTCAAGTGGATCAGAAGATATTGTTCTTCGAACGATTTCCGAACGAATGACCGGAATTGGATTTTGGAGCCGATCGAAGGCCCGAAACCCACAGATTCGGCATCACAACAATAAAGCGACCCATGATCTTGAGTTTCACGGAAAACGGACCAGAGAAACGCAATCCGGAGAATCGGCCGAGGCGCGAGGAGGAAGACATCCCTTCTAGAAATTTCCCGACTACACGACATGTAGTATGGGCTACACGGCATGTGTTCGTCGGTGAATCACCTAGGCGTGTACTCCGAGAGTACACGGACACGGGTTGGGTACATGGCCAAGGACACGGTGTGTATACCCCTCCCTGGCTAGATCCGGCCAGATACACAGGATACCCCGTGTACTGGTACACGGGCAGGTGACACGAACACGGACAGAGACCGTGTACGGGCACATGGCCATCGTACACGGAGCGAGCCCCAGGTGCTCGGACACAGCATGTGATTATTCAACACGCCGTGTAGTTACTTTCTATCTGACAAGCCAAATGACATGGTTCGTTTACACAGGCAGTACCCGGAGTCAAGGAACACGTCGTGTAGTTGAGTTTTACACAGCTTGAACGGACGACACGAGCCGTTTACACGGGTAGTACCCAGGGTCAAGGAACATGGCGTGTAACCATAATACATGTTTTGTAACCAATTCTTCATGGATTGAGCCAGTTTCCTTCTGTGACTTGGGCTAGTTTCCTTAGGGTTCGTCCCCTTAGTCTTTCTCTTGAAGGTTTTCAGTATCATTTCCTATATATCGGAGTATGATCCCTTCAGCAAGACTTCCTGAATAGAGTTGTTGGAATCCCCTCTGTGAGACTAGATCCAGATCCTATATTCATTCCTATAACCCTAGGTAGAGTTCTTGGTATCGACGTGACCAACTTTACCCAGGCGCCAATCCTCTTCTTAGCGGATTAGCTCAGACTGATTTGTCGGAATCACCCCATGACTTGGTTGTGATCCACATCTGAGCATCATGTTCTCAAAGTACTTGTGGAGTGTGTTCTCCTGGAATGGGTATTTCATATCTCTCTCTTCATACCTAGGAGTGTATTCTCCGAGTTGCATGCTTAGTGGAACCTTCAAACTGGATCTTAGTGGTGGTATTTGTGATAGTCAATCGTGCATGAGTATATCTGGATATTCTTGTTATATGTTCGGTAGACATATACTGTGTAGAGCTGACTGTATCTTTCCTTTTTGGTATTTTCCCTTGTTGTGTTTCCTTTGTGGTTTCAGGGTGTCCTACTGGGTATTGTTATACTCACCCTTTCACAGTCTTTGCCCGCACGTGTCGTGTCTTGTGCAGATGAGCGAGACTTTGATAGGATTCTAGGTGGACCAGGACCGGACGGTGCTCAGTGAGATCAGGCAGGCCGAGGTGTGTTCCTACGGCTACAGATTGCAGTCCCAGTACCTTTCCTTACAGGTTGGACTTTGTTACAGACTTTCTTTTGGTGGGATTGTACTTTTGGCCTAGGGTTTTACTTTATTGTACTTTACTTTCCTATCATACTCTATTGGTTGGGTTTTAGCATATGCATGCATCTTTTCCTTTTAGTAGTTTTTACTTTTCAGCTTTGTGGACTTGGAGATGTGTGTGCGTGTGTACAAGTTTATAGGCAATGCCTCCCATGTTAGTAGCATGCCTACTCAGTGCTAGTCACCAGCCCCTGTCCTATTGGAGGCGGGCTTGGGGAGTTGCGGCTCGGGCCCCACTGGGACGGGTCATGACAGAGTGGTATCAGAGGTGGTCGGTTCTACCTTAGGACCGAGAGTCTGTGAGTTGGTTTGGGGCAACAGTGTTAAGTGTTTCGAGTTCGGATTTCAGGCCAGGGACCCCAGTGTTGGTGCGGGTGGCCGAAATATCCATACAACAGGACTCCAATAACTTGCTTTTCGACTCAGAGCATGAGAATACTAGTTACAAGGGGGGAAATAATGGTACATGAATCATATAGGAATGGGTTGTGGTTTCCATGTCCTTGAGTCAGCTCTCCAGATATACTCACTGACTAAGATACATCTTATTTCTTTACAGGATGCCTCCACGATGCGCACCCACTAGGATCCAGCAGCTCAATCACGAGGATGACCCCCTCAGTGATGAAGCTTCGATTTGGGGACCAGATCCCTCAGTTTTACCATCGGGTGGTGTGCCAGTTATCTTGCCACCTGTGGAGCAGTGTTTAGTGCCTGTTGTACCAGTGGAGGAGGAGTGCAGGCTGAGCGCACTCCACAAGTTTCAGAGACAGAGACCCCTCAGGTTTCAAGGTGAGCCTCACCCTCAGGCATCATAGGACTATCTTGAGGCAGTGGCCAGAGTCTTCCGTTTGGTTAGGACACCAGCAGACCAGATGGTGATCCTGGCAGCGAGCCTTCTGCAGGGCTAAGCAGGACGTTGGTGGAGTTTGGTTATCCAAACTCATGACGAGGCGACTCTTGCATGGTCGGAGTTTGAGCGTCTCTTCAGAGAGGAGTTTTCACCGGTTACCCTGAGAGCAGTACGTATACAGGAGCTTCTTCAGCTCCATCAAGGAACCATGATGGTGGCTGACTATTCATTGAGATTTACTGACCTCTCACGGTACTCGATGGATATGGTCAGAGATCAGTACTTCAGAGCTTAAACTTTTGAGTGGGGATTGTGTAGATATATATGAGCTAGAATCATCCCTATGAGCATTCCTACTTATGTTGGGGTGATCGAGTGGGATTTGGTGGTCGAGAGCTTCTTGGCAGAGCAGAGACAGCTGGCAGTTGTCAGTAGTGAGCGAGCTGGAGCAGAGACCTCGACAGCAGGGAACCAACGTCAAGGACCCAGGCATGGGAGACATTTTCAGAGGAGATCCCAGGATAGGGGATCTACCGTACAGGGTTCTCAGGGCACATTCATCCAACCTCGAGAGAGGCGATGCTACTCCTATGATGGCAGGGGACATCTCGCTCGAGATTGTCCTACCTTCCGTACTACTGACACAGGAGTAGTGGATGGACCACCAAGGCAGAGGCAACGTATGGAGTAGACAGATCCGTGGGGAGGAAGACGTGGTAGAGGAGCTGGGAGAGCAGCTGGAGGTGGTCGGTGTTTTGACCCTTTACCACCACCACCCCCAGGAGGTCCACCCTAGGCTCAGGGAGCTGGTGGACAGAGGCAGGGACAGCTGCAGGTGGCAGAGGCTTATGACCCAGGTACTCTTAAAATGATTAGAGGTACAATATGTGTCTTTTATAATTTGGTTGTCGTATTGATAGACACAGGTTCTAGTCATTCCTTTCTGGATGCTTATCTTTTTCGAGACCTTGAGATTCCAGTTGAGTCGTTGACTCGACCCTTACACTTAGAAACACCGACTGGAGAAGATTCAGAGATCACACACCTCTGTAGACAATGTGACCTGACCCTTGGAGGCGATATTTTTGGTTGGAACCTCTTGGTGGTAGCATCGAGGCCTTACGATGTCATTATTGGTATGGATTGGCTATCCATAGTTCATGCTCAGATTGACTATTTTAGGCGAAGGGTGTGGTGTGTCTGCATTGATGGAATGTGGTTCTCTTTTGTCGGTGAAAGAGAGACCCAGGCAGCGCAGGATGGACTCATACGTAGGAAGGTGCAACCAATATCCTATCAGTTGGCTAGCCTAGCCCTTGGCGCAGCAGATGTTACAAGTTTCCAGTTTTCAGCAGTAGTGAATGAGTACGAGGACGTCTTTCCGGAGGATATCCCCAGACTACCTCCCCATCAGGAGATAGATTTCTGCATTGAGTTAAAACTCGTGATGAAACTGATATCATCATCTGCATATTGAATGGCTCCTTCAAAGCTTCGTGAGCTGAGGGTTCAGCTGGAAGACTTGCAGAAGAAGGGCTTTGTGAGACCCAAAGTTTCACCCTGGGCAGCCCCAGTGTTGTTTGCCAAGAATCCAGACGGGAGCTTGAGGCTATGTGTGGATTACCGGTTCCTGAATCAAGTGACCGTAAAGAACCGGTATCCACTACCGAGGATCGATGACCTCTTCGACCAGTTGAGAGGGGCACAATGGTTCTCAAAGGTTGATCTACGACCAGGCTATCATCAGTTGAGATTACGAGATGAGGATGTACCGAAGACGGCTTTCATATGTCTCTACGATCACTATGAGTACTTGGTGATTCCCTTCGGCATGACGAACACCCCAGCAGTGTTTATGGGACTCATGAACCGGATCTTTTAGCCCTATCTAGATCGGTTCGTAGTAGTCTTCATCGATGATATCCTTGTGTACTCTGCGTCTGAGGAGGAGCACGTGAGACACCTAAGGATGGTTTTGGACACACTCCGAGAGCACCAGTTGTATGGTAAACTCTCGAAGTGCCAGTTCTGGATATAGGAGGTCCACTTTCTGGGACATGTTATCTCAGCAGATGGTGTAGCAGTGGACCCAGCCAAGGTGGAGGCAGTACTAGCATGGGAGCCACCCCGGAGCATGATGGAGGTGTGGAGTTTCCTTGGGTTGGCAGGCTACTATCGGAGATTCATTCTTGATTTCTCCAGGATTTCATCACCCATGACAGCTTTGACCCAAAAGGGGCAGCCTTTTGTGTGGACTGAGAGATACCAGCGGGATTTCCAGCTGTTGAGATAGAGTCTGACGAGCACCCTGATCTTGAGATTACCGGAGGAGGGTGTCAAGTATGTAGTGTTCTATGACGCATCAGGAACCGGGATTGGTTGTGTCCTGATGCAGAGGAAAGCGGTGATTGCCTATGGCTCACGTCAGTTGAGGCCACACGAGCAGAACTATGTGACCCGTGATCTTGAGTTGGCAGCGGTAGTCTTCACGTTGAAGATGTGGTGGAACTACCTGATGGGTGAGCAGTTTATCATCTACTCTGATCACAAGAGTCTCAAATATATCTTTTCTCAGAAGGATCTGAATTTGAGACAAAGATGATGGCTTGAGTTCCTCCAGGATTACGACTTTGAGATCATTTACACACCTGTGAAGGGGAACATTGTGGCAGATTCTCTCAACAGGAAATCTAGTTCACAGTTGCTGGATGAGGCGACGAGGCAGTTAGTCTCCTTACAGTTATCCTTCATGGATGGAGGTGAGGGATCGTACCTTCAATAAATGGTTGTTACCCCTCCACTCTTACAGTGATTCAGGTAAGCACAGTGTGAGGATGCTAGCTATGAGACTCTACATACTCAGATATCCACAGGTGATGTTGGTGATGGATATTCATAAGGTGGGTAGCACGTTGTTCTTTTAAGGGGGAATATTGTAGTACCAGTGATGTTACGAGAGGAGGTTCTGAGGGAGTTACATACATCTCCTTTGTCAGTACATCCAGGCGTGGAAATGATGTATCGAGACCTCCGACGTCAGTTCTGGTGTCCAGGAATGAAGAAGTGTGTGGCAGAGTTTGTTTCTCGGTGCCTTACCTGTCAACAAGTAAAGGTTGAGCACCAGGTTCCAGCAGGCTTGACCCAACCCCTTGAGGTGCCATAGTGGAAGTGGGATGGGATATCCATGGACTTTGTGACAGGTTTACCACGTACGTCCAGGGGACACAATGCCATTTGGGTGATCATTGACCGGATCACCAAGTCGGCCCACTTCCTAGCCATATGGGAGCAGAGTTCGGTAGAGAGCTTGGGATGCCTCTACGTACAGGAGATAGTTAGACTTCATGGAGTTCCATCCACGATCCTCTTAGATCGTGATGCTTGTTTCACATCTCGGTTGTGGAAGGGATTGTAGGAAGCTTTTGGGACTTAGTTACACTTGAGCACAGCATTTCATCCCTAGACTGATGGTCAGATAGAGCAGACCATCCAGGTTCTGGAGGATATGCTTTGAGATTGCATACTTGACTTTGGTTGCAGCTGGGAGGATCACCTACCACTGGTGGAGTTTTCTTACAACAACTGTTATCATTCCACTATTGGTATGGAACCATTCAAGGCTCTGTACGGGCGACCTTGCAGGTCACCACTTTGCTCGACTGACCCAGGAGAGTCAGCACTCATGGGCCCAGGGATGGTGAGAGAAACTACAGAGAAGGTGCAGGTCATCCAGGAGCGGATGAAGACTAAACAGAGTCGGCAAAAGTCTTATGCTGACAGGAGGCGGAGGCCCTTGGAGTTCGAGGAGAGAGACCATGTGTTCCTTCAGGTCTCACCTTGACGGGGATTTTGGAGATTTGGCCAAGGAGGCAAGCTATCTCCAAGGTTCGTTGGCCCTTTTTAGATTCTGAGTAGAGTTGGCGAGGTGGCGTATCGCTTGGATCTACCTACTCATATGGACCAGGTACACAACGTCTTCCATGTGTCGCAGCTACGGAGGTACGTTCATGATCCATCGCATGTCATCGACTGGGGCAAGCTGTACATCGATGATGGAGTGACCATTGTTGAGTACCCAGTGGAGATTGAGGATCGGCAGGAGAAGATCCTTTGTGGATGATATATTCCCTTAGTTCATGTCTGGTGGCAGCATGGGAATCTCCAGGAGAGCACATGGGAGCGGGAGGCTTAGATTCACGTGCAGTACCCACATCTTTTTGAGTAGCCCTTGTTTTGTCTTTTTGGGGATGTAAAAGCCCTAAGGTGGGTGTGATGTAATGTCTCGGATTTTTCCATGTATTATTTTAATATTATATGGTAATTATTTTTAGACCAGGCTCTGAGACGGCGTGCAGTTCTGAGGCCTAGTGAGCCCGGAACAAATGTTTGAATTTAATTTCATAATTAAATTGTGCACGCGTGCGGTTTTCCTGAAAAAGTTGAATAACTCCTGAACGGGTGCTCGGATCAGAAATCTGAGGGCATCGTTGCATTCGGAACAGTGATTTTACCTTAGGCGAGGCCTAGCATTGGCCAGCGCAGGTCGGTGGTGAAATCTGGTTTTTGGACGTAACTGTAATAAAACATTTAATTAAAATATTTTATTAAATCTTGTTACGGAAAATATCTCTTATCTTTTTAAATAGATATTTCACATGGGATCAAGGTTACAACTCCCATAACCCTGAATTTCCCTGGAGGTACTCGAAAGCTCTAGAGAAAACCTCCCAACACAGCGTCGGTGTTCTCGACGAGCTTCGCCGACGACGACGACGTGGCGACTGGATCTCCACCAATAAATGTCGTGAACCCAAGTAGGGCGTTTGATCCCCTTGTTAATTCTTTCCCGTTCTTTATTCCTACGATGAACGCGGACTAATCCACAAACAGATTAGCCCGCGGATCGATCGTATTTGCGGGATGGGATTTTGCAGGGATTTTGGGGATTTTGATTCTTGAGTTATTTTGGTTTGTTAATATTCTAAAGTTGATAAACCAAGATCGACACGAACATCGATCGAGGTTCGTCCCTCTCGATTTGTGGTGCCTTTCTTCACCGATTTCTCACATTCTTCATGCGCGTTCTACGCGTTCTTCATGGGGATATGAATGACAGATCATTTCACATCCGTTGCGCAACACAACGATCCCAAATTGAAGATCTGGCGTCGGTACAACCCGACGGAGGTGTGGCTGTGGTGGCGACAGATGGATCGAAGCGGATCGGAAGATATCATTCTTCAAACGATTTTCTCATAGATGGCAGGAATCGGATTTTGGAGCTGATCGAAGGCTCGAAACCCACAGATTCAGCATCACGACGACGAAGCGACCCCTGATATTGAGTTTCGCGGAAAATGGACCAGAGAAACGCGATCTGGAGAATCGGCCGAGGCGCGAGGAGGAAGACGACGCCTCTGGAAATTTCCTGACTACACGGTGTGTAGTATGGGCTACATGGTGTGTGTTTATCAGAAAATCACCTAGGAATGTACTCCAGGAGTACACGGACATAGGTTGGGTACACGGCCAAGGACACTGCGTGTATACCCCTCCTCGGCCAGACCCGGCCAGATACACTGGATACCCCGTGTACTGGTACACGGGCAGGCGACACGGACACGGAAAGAGACCGTGTACGGGCACATGGCCAGCATACACGGAGCGATCCCCAGGTGCTCGGACATAGCGTGTGATTATTCAACACGTTGTGTAGTTACTTTCTATCCGATAATCCAAATGACACGGGCCGTTTACATGGGCAGTACCCGGAGTCAAGGAACACGGTGTGTACTTTTTCTACACGTCGTGTAGTTGAGTTTTACACAGCTTGAACGAACAACACGGGCCCTTTACACGGGCAGTACCAGGGGTCAAGGAACACGGAGTGTAACCATACTAAACGTCGTGTAACCAATTCTTCATGGCTTGAGCCAGTTTCCTTCTGTGACTTGGGCTAGTTTTCTTAGGGTTTCTCCCCTTAGTCTTTCTCCTGAAGGTTTTCAGTATCATTTCCAACATATAGTAATATGATCCCTTCAGCAAGACTTACTGAATAGAGTTGTTGGAATCCCCTCTATGAGACTAGATCCGGATCCTCTATTCATTCCTGGAACCCTAGGTATAGTTCTTGGTATCGATGTAACCAACTTTACCCAGGCGCCGATCCTCTGCTTAGCAGATTACCTCAGACTGAGTTGTCGGAATCACCCCATGAATTGGTTGTGATCCTTATCTGAGCATCATGTTCTCAAAGTACTTGTGGAGTGTGTTCTCCCAGAACAATTATTTCATATCTCTCTCTTCAGACCTAGGAGTGTGTTCTCCCGGTTGCATGCTTAGTGGAACCTTCAAACTGGATCATAGTGGTGGTATTCACGATAGTTGATTGTGCATGAGTATATCTGGATATTCTTGTTATATGTTTGGTAGACATATACTGTGTAGAGATGACTGTATCTTTCCTTTGTGGTATTTTCCCTTGTTTTGTTTTCTTTCTGGTTTCGGGGTGTCCTACTGGGTATTGTTATACTCACCTCTGCATAGGCTTTGCCCACACATGTCGTGTCTTGTGCAGATGAGCGAGCCTTTGATAGGATTCTAGGTGGACCAGGACCAGACAGTGCTCAGTGAGATCAGGCGGGCCAAGGTGTGTTCCTATAGCTACAGATTGTATTCCTAGTACCTTTCCTTACAGGTTGGACTTTGTTACAGACTTTCTTTTGGTGGGATTGTACTTTTGGCCTAGGGTTTTACTTTCTTGTACTTTACTTTCCTATCGTACTATGTTGGTTGGTTTTTAGCGTATGCATGCATCTTTTCCTTTTATTAGTTTTTACTTTTCAGCTTTGTGGGCTTGGAGATGTGTGTGCGTGTGTACAGGTTTATAGGCAATGCCTCCCATGTTAGTAGCATGCCTAATTGGTACTAGTCACCAGCCCCTGGCCTATTGGAGGCAGGCTTGGGGAGTTGCAGCTCGGGCCCCACTAGGACGGGTCGTGACAACCACTCAGTAGATAGAGGGATTACACCCTAATTTTATAGTGGGCACCACTCATTAGATATAGTACCCACACCCTAACTCTAAAGGGGGTACCAATTAGTAGATAGAGGACCCACAACCAAAAACCATAGGGGGTACCACTATATGATCCTTCCCGAGCACTACCATCATTGAGTGTTACCTAAAGAACATTCATACTTAGAATACCTCACATCATATCCCAAAGGTCACTGTAAAATACACCATTACATTCTATGTTGAAAAACACTGAGGATAGGCTAATCATGGACCAAAATATAAGTCCAAATAAAGGAGATATGAGAGGTATAAGTTTCTTCAAAAGGAAGATAGTGGTACACGGTGTGTAAGGGTACCCACATGGTGTGTGGTTTTTCCCTGCTTCCTAGTTTTGTCCCTAAATATATAAGTATAAATACCCATGTATACCTACATGGTGTGTAAAGGGGCTTCATGGCATGCCTCAGCCACCTGGGGTCCTACCCATGCTCCTGGTCATGTTCGTGTAACCTTGGTCGGGCTCGTGTACTCTATTACATGGCATGTCTTCCCAAACGGGGTCCTGCCCGTGTGCTTTACCACATGGCCTATCAACATGGGGAGGGTCACATGGTGTGTGACCCAATCACATGGCATGTGATACTTAATGATCTCCAAAACCCTTATGTTGCAGCCATAGGGGTACTACACGGTGTGTGTTCATCCCAGTACATTCCATGTAGTTGGGTTTTTCATAAAAAGTTAGATCTGCTTCTAGAGTTCTAGATACAGCCTCAACTCCTTTAATATGACCTCTAGGCCATCCTAAATTGAAGGGGATGCCTCTGATCATTGTTTCTGACCATATTTTGGCTAAAAATTGGATTTTTTTTATCTATATGAATTCACACATGCCACCATCACTCGGGACGCCTCTCGTGATGCAAAAAATTCCACTTCAGATCCTGGATCCATGAATCAATCATTCTCAACCCACAAATCATTTGAATCTATCCTTGATTCAACAATCCATTCCTCATATTCAAATCCATCATGAATCTGAGGGTCTAATCAGGCTCGGTCCCACCCTACAATGTCGAACCGAGACCCTGTAGGCTAATTTGTGAAGAATATGGAGAATTATTAGGAGAAATGCATAAAAAAAAGGTGAAACAATAATTGGCCAAGTGTTCTTTGAAAATAAATACCAATTGGAATTCTTGGGGTGATAAAACTGAATAGTCAATTTATAATCAGTACACAGGCACATGCAAAGGCTTGAAATTGACACAAATCAAAGAAAAATAATGACCATTCTCAATCTATTTAATCAACTTTGAAAGAATCCATAAATTGAAAAGTCCTAACTCAATTTGGATTGCTCATAAATGAGTAACGTGCTCACTAATGAATGAAAGAATTCTTTGTTTTCACTGCACGTTGATCTTCTTGGATCTGGAGCTTCATCATCGTCTAATTTTGATTCCCCAATGAGAGGGTGGAAGGAAATTCTCTCGATGATCTTAGAGTTATGAATCTAACTTTGTAGATCCATCATAACAATGAATTTATATATTATTTTAGTTTAGGTTAAATAGTAAATTAATTAAATTAATTATTTAATTAACCCACTGAACGTACCACCATCGGCCGTTTTATTTGAACGCCTTATGACGACCAATTTTAGATTTCACCTAGGATAAACCTTGAATTTTGGATTCAACCATGGTCTTGGATTTTTTATCTGAGATTCCATTTGAGATTTATCTCATTTTCTTTAATAAATCATAGGCATTTGATACAAAACATTTTTAATATTTTTATAAAATTAATTCTGGACACATTGGGCCTCAAAATCATACATCATATCAGCGCCTAACTTCAAAAATATTTATAGGTATATTTAAATTTATTACAAGGAAAAAACATGGTCTCTACATAAACTATTATGTTTTGTATTTATTTATAGGTAATTATTATATTCTAGTATTTATTGATTTTTATATTTGATATATGTATTGATAATTATTTACATGTAAAGTTATTATATTATGGTATTTATTAGTTTTTTTATAATTGATATTTTTATTAATGTAGCACCCCTAGATTCAATTCATTAACCCTTTATTTATGTATTTTAACTATATAAACTATTTGAGTTAAGTTTTAGGAGGTTTGGAGGAGTTTTAGAAAGTTTTTGGGTCTTTTCTAGAGTTTTATGGTTTGATAATGGTTAGTATAAACCATGAAACACCTTCTAAGAAACTATTCAACTAAAATAGTGGTTTATAGGTAGATGCACGATTAGGTACATAGTTTGACCAAACTATTCATCCACCTAGTAGAAACCATGTAATGTGGGATAGAGGGGTTTATCATGGTTGGCACATGGTTTGTCTAACTATACGATCCAATCATGTGATGGGTGTTGGGAGATGGTGGCTAACTCACTATTAGCACACAGTTTTCTTAATCGTGCACCCTAACTATACAGCATTAAAAAAGATTTATATTTTGTGAATCTAACTCAGTTTATCCCCTTAACCACTCATTTTTTCCTTAATCTGGCCCTAACATGATTTACACTTCCTCCCAAGGCAGTATAAATATTTCCTCTTGATCTTGGAGTGATCTATTGGTGAATCTTGGTGTGTTAGAGGTCGAATTCATTGATAAGTGCTTATTCTTTTTGGTTTTCCATAGTTTTTATCTTCTTCCCTCTCTTGGATTCATGAATCTAATACATTGGGGATATATCCATGTTTTTTTCCAATCATGTTGAGATATGATTTTTTGGGTGATAGGGAACAATATCTAATTCGGTTTTTGAAATATCTAAGACAAGTTCATTGAAGAATTTGTGTTGTTCTTCATTTTCACCTAAGTTGTAAGGTAGGTGGATTCACACTTGACTCCTCTAATTAGAAATTGAAGGTTTTATTTCATATTCATTGAATTTATTTAATTTAATTGTGAAATTGATGTAAAAGGTTTAGTGGAAACCCTCTTTAGTGATAGTTTTTGAAATTGTGGAATTTGGTTGGTCATGGGAAGTGCAATTGGTTACATGGTTTTAGAATGATGATTTTTAAATGGTTATTTGGATTTGATTTATAAAAAATGGTTTATAGAAATTTTTTCAATAAAAGGATTGTTTTATTTAAATTATTTGGCACAATTGGTTTGGCATGGTTTTGGAATACACAAGTTGGTGTGAGTTCATGCTTTCGATGTGACCCTGAATAAGGGGCGTGTACCATTAGGGTGTAAGGGATGTGACCCTAGATAAGGGGAGTGTGCCATTGGGGCATAATGAAATTAAAAATTTAGTGATGACTTGGTGAATGGTCAAGAAACCATTCATGAGTATGGAAATGTCACCTCGAGCATGCATGTGTGGGTGTGTGTGTGAATCATGGAATGGGTATACCAAATGGAACTGTGAAATGGTTTAAAGATTGGTTTCATTGATTTACTTGGAAATGGTTTTGGTTTGGAAGCACTATTTTATTCTTTGGTATAAAATATTTTAGATTTATTTTTAAACTATTTTATATAAATGTGATAACATGTTCTATTCTAGTGGCGTAAGTAGGGAAGTCATTGGGGAAATCCAACTAAGTTTTATACTCACCCCCTTCTTAGAAACTTTTGCACATTTTAATATGTTCTATATTAAGACACAAGTAATGGAAAGGTATCCCAGCTCTTTAGTGATTCATTATGATGCTCTAGGACTGTATTGTTGAGTTGGATCTTAGAGATTATTGGGATTTTCTACTGGAGGTCTTGGTTGTCTTTGGGTTTTGTTGGTTTTTGGTTTCTATTTTGTACATTGATATGTTTCTTGGTTGTATTTTGGTACTATTTTTAGTTGATATTACTTTATTTTGTATTACATTATACTCATACATCATATAGTTGTTTTTTTGTTATAGTTATATTGGTTTTTTTATTTTATTTTTAAAGGGAAAATCATCCCTCAAGTATTTATGAATCCTTTGGAATTTATTGTTAGAATTTAGTGTCTTGGGGATGTCACCTAAGGTATAGTAATGTCTCTACCTCTTCCCAAGCCAATAGTGAGGGGAAGGATGTTATAAATGGTATCAGTTTTTTCAATCCTGGCATTGTAAATCTTTTTGGTTTAGTCCTTGATTTAGAATAGTAGAAAGGATATAGGATCGTCAGAACTTGAAATGTAGATCATAAAGTGGTGCATATTACCTATTTATGTTGAACCTCAAGTTACCAGGGAGTTGGGTATATAAGTGTTTTGATACACTTATAGGATTTGTAACCTCATCTTCATGGGTTTATCCATTGAGAATAGCATGAAATGAATTGATAGAAATGAATTCCCACTATGAGTGAATAATTCATTTGAGTAATGTTTTATGATTTGGTAAAAAGGTGAAGCTTTTTTAAAATAGTTGAAAATGGTTTGATTTTAAAAGACAATGGAATAATTTTAAAAAATGTTTTGAAAGTATAAAAATGGATTATTGAATTTTGGAAAGCCTTATTGTGATATGTGTGAGATGGTAAATTTGAAATTGATAAGCCCTCCATTTCTAGAGAGTGAGACTTAATGGTGTTTTGTGTTGTTAATAGAAAATGGTATCGATTAGGCATAGAAGAAACAAACTAGAAGAGGATATTGGAAATGTGGTTTCACCTAATCCACAAATTAACTAATAGTTGTTTCAAAGTATTGTCCTTGATTTTCAGGTCATGGATAGAGGGAAAATGGATAAACCAAGTCAAGTAGACCATTTTTTCAGTTCTAGAAGCATAATCCATCCATCTTTTGGGGTGATTTAGAACCAGAAAAAGTAGAAGTGTAGCTGAATAGGATGAATTGAATCTTCGATTTCCTAGGCACACCAACTGAGCTAAAAGTCAAGTTGGAAACATATATGTTGGAGGATCTAGTATGCCAATGGTGTGATTTAGTAGTTCAGGCTAAATTTGACCAAGGAATTTCATTGGAGGATTTTTAATAATTGTTCAATAAAAAAAGTATAACCTCACACCTTTAGGATTTCTATAGCAATATACTTTTTCATATTGAAGCAATAGAACCTCACAGTGATAGAGTATACGGCTAAATTCATGAATTTAGTCTACTTTCCACTAGAAGTTATTGCAAGTTAATCCTTGAAGGAATGCATTTTTGAATCAGGGTTGAGGCCATAGATTTTCTCAAATATTACCATGCTTTTTATAATAGATTATATAGAGATAGTTAATAGAGATAATATGGTGGAAAGAGACATCTCAAGAACTACTAGTAGAGGAAGCATGTTGATACCCATAGGAAATGGTGGGAACTCTAATACTAGGAATAAGAGGAATAGATACACATATTTTCAAGGTAGTGGTATGACTTAGAATCATATGGTTGGATTGTTGAATCTTCCTCCTCAACCTAAGAGTAATATGAAATGTTTTCAATGTGGTTCTTTTGATCACATGAAGCAGGATTGTATAACTCCACTTAGAGCATTCCTTAATTTCAACTAGATGCGGCATCTTCAGTTATATTGTTGCAGTGTTCCAAGGTCGTGTGCTAAAGATACATCTCATGTTTCACATATGTCATATGCTTTGATAGGATTAGGGTAATAGAATAATTATCATAAAAAACTGGGCTATCCATGGTTATTCTAGGGATACCATGACTCCTCAAGTAGTGCAATATCAACAAGGTAATAAATAACAAAGTGTAGAGAGTAAGAAATTGTATAGATCTAAGTGAATGTGGATCATCAATCTAAACCATCAATGGTGAGAGGTATGATTCTTTTTCATTCATCCATTATGAAAACTTTTTTTGATATGGGTTCATCCTAGTCATTTATTATTTCTCATGTTGGTGATCTTTTGGGTTTGTATTTTGAGATGATGACTCTGTATTGAAACTTCAAACTCCTCTTGGTAAAATATAATATCGATCCTTTTGTGAAAAGAATGTTCTATAACTATCTATGGGACTGAATTGAGTTGGGATTTATCTATGATTGAGATATATTTTTATGAAATAATCATGGATATGTATTGGTTGACAATGTTTAAATATCACATCGATTATTATACCTGAAGGTTTAGTTTAAAAACTGATTATAGTGTCAAGAATATCTTTAGAGGTGACTGGAATGTAATGGTAGGTGAGGAAGGATTTTTGGCACCAGTATTTGGAACGATCTCATACCAGTTGGTAGCTTTGACCTTGGCATCATTGGATGAGATTAGGGATAGAAGTTTTCTAGTAATTTTTGACTAATTTTTGGATGTTTTTCCCAATAATTTCTTAGGATTTTAACCCACAAGAGAAGTAGTGTTGATGATTTATCCCTTACTAGGGACTAATCCTATTTCACTTCTATCTTATCTAATGTCACCAAAATAATTAAGGGAATTGAAATTCTAGTTGGAATAGATAGAAAGAAACTAGTTCATTTGGCCTAGTACGTCTCTATGGGAAGTATCAATCTTGTTTGTGAAAAAGGTGGATAAAACTCTAAGGATTTGTGTATATTATCATAATATTAAAAAAGTTATGATAAATAATCGGTATCCACTTACATGCATTGATGATCTATTTGATCAATTTAGGTAAGTCCAGTGGTTCTCTAAAAATTTAGTTGGGTTCAGGATATTACCAATTATGAGTTCAGAAGTAGGATATTCCAAAGACATCTTTTAGGAGTAGATATGAACATTATGATTATGTGGTTATGACTTTCAATCATATTAATGCACCATATATCATTATGGAATTGATGAATTGGATATTTCAAATCTGTTTGGGTTCTTTTGTGGTGGTTTTCATGGATGAAATTCTAGTGTATTCTAGGACAAAGGTTGAGCATGAGAAACACTTAGAAATAGTGTTGGGTATCTTGTGGGATCATTATTCTTATTCCAAACTTTCAAAGTGTGATTTTTGGATATAATATGTATGTTTCCTTAGCCATGTTATCTCTAAAATAGATGTTTCTATGGATCCAGAAAATATAAAGGTCATGATATCTTTGAAACCACCAAATAATATCTTTGATATATGCAATTTCCTTGGTATGTCAGGTTATGATCGACATTTTTTTTGACTTTTCATAAATATCTTCACCAATGACAACTTGGACAAGGAAATGTGTTCCATTTCAAGGAAATTAAGAATGTTAGAATTATTTTCATGAGATTAAAGTTCACCTTGCGTCATCACAAATATTGATATTTCTAGAATTAGTACAAAATTATGTGGTGAATTTTGATGTGTCTGGGTCAGGGTTGGGATGTGTTCTCATACAGGGAGATCATTTTTTTCTTTTGTCTCATGGTAGTTTTGGTTTCATGATAAAAACTAACCCACACATTATTTGGAATTAGTTGATGTAGTACATTATTTGAATATTTTGAATCATTACCTCTTTGGTGATAAATTTATGGTGTTTATAGATCATAAGAGTTTGAAACACATTTTCTCACAAAGAGATATGAATCTGAAACAATTTAGATGGATAGAGTATCTTCAAATTTTCAACTTTGACTTGATGTATACACCGAGTAAAAGAAATTCAGAGGTGGATGCATTAATCATGAAGTCATATAGTTTGTTGGAAAAATAGGCTTTCGATCAATGGAAGTTGATGTTGGTGATAGCCAACATGAACTAGGGTTTTGAAGACTAAGGTAGTGTTGCGGTTTTCTTTACGAGTTCTTTTGTTCATTATTTGGTTGAGAGGGTTAAATAGGCACATACATCTAATTTGTAATGTGTTTCTATGAGTTCAAAACTCAATGGTAGGGTGATCATTTAGGAATACAAACTATATGGGAGTTCAGTTTTATGTTTTTGATATCGAATGGTCGTACCTATAGCTTTTTAAGAAAAACTTATTCATTCTTGCCACCATTCGAGATGGAATATTCATCCTAGAATATAGAATATGTATAGGGAATTGAAGGAACAGTTTTTGTGGGTTGGAATGAAATAAAAGTTGGCTAGGTTTTTTATGAGATGCATCACCTATTAGCATGTTAAGGTAGAGAACCAGCGATTAGTGGGTATGTTGCAGCCTTTAACTATTCTTGTATGGAAATGGGAGTAGATAACCATGTATTTTGTGACATTTCTACTAAGGATAGTTTAGAAACATGATTCCATATGGGTGATAGTGGATCAAATCATAAATTCATCCCCTTTCATCCCTATTATTGAATCTCATATGGTGGAGGAATTATCTAAAATATATATCTAAGAAGTGGTAAAGAGGTATGGTGTACCAGTTTTGATAGTATTGGAATGAGATCCTAGTTTTTACATCTCATTTCTAAAAATCCTTGAAGAAATCACTTGGGACTCAGTTGATGATGATCATGTAGTATCATCCTCAAAAGTATGTATAATCTGAAAGGATGATACAAACATTGGAAGACATTCTTCCGGATTTTTTAATAGAATTTATTGGCTCATGGGAGGAGCACATACCATTAGCGGAATTATCATATAAAAATAGTTATTAGGCCTCAATGAATATGGATCCTTTTGAATCATTGTATGGGTGTCATTGTTATTATTCACTTTGTTGGGTAGAAATGGGTGAGACTTCACTGGTTGGACCAATCCTTTTCCAAGAGATAATGGAGAATAATTAGTTGATTAGGAAGAGAATGGAGATGACTCAAACTCATCATAAATCATATGTGTATCATCATTTATGGTCATTATCATTCTAGGTGAGTGTTCATGTGTTCTTGATAATCTCTATATGGATTGGGCATCATCATTTGGGGAAGTAGGTAAAGTTATATCCTTGATACATAGGACCTTTTGAGATACTTGGATGGGTTGGTGAGGTGGCATATCGGTTGGATTTTCCAATAAAGTTTATTTTAGTGCATAATTTGTTTCATGTATCTCAATTACATAAGTATCAACCTAATCCTAACCATGTGATTCAAGGGGATCACATTGACCTAGAGTTGGATGATATATTCATTCATGTTCCAATGTGGATTGTGGATAGGAAATAGAAAGTCTTACATGGTAAAAGTATCGATAAAGTGCGGGTGTTATGGAAACATGGTCATATTTAGAAAGAAACATGGTAACGGGAGAAATAAATGGTCAATCAATGGCCCAAAAACTTTAAGTCCAACGGTGGTTTTATACTTTGTGGGGATGTAAAGGTTAATGGTGGGAAGAATGTAGCACCCTTAGTTTCAGGTAATTAACCCTTTATTTATGTATTTTAAGTATATAAAGTATTTTAGTTAAGTTTTGAAGGTTTGGATGAGTTTTGGTAAGTTTTTTGAGCCTTTATGGAGGTTAAATGTTTGATCATGGTTAGTATAAACCATGAAACACCTCTCAGGAAACCATGCAACTGAAATATTAGTCTATGGGTAATCGTATGTTTAATCGCACAGTTTGGTCAAACTGTGAATCAACCCAACAGAAACCATGTGAAGTGGGATATAGAGTTTTAGCATGGTTGGTACATAGTTTATCTAACCATTTGAACCAACTGTTTAAGGGGTGTTGGGAGATAATGGTTAATTCACAATTAGTGCACGGTTTTCCTAACCATGCGAGGATAAAAACAAGATCCAAATTTTGTGGATCTAACTCATTTTGTTTTTCCTTTAACCACTCTTTTTTCCTTAATCCTACCCTAACATAATTTCCACTTCCTACCAAGGCTGGAGAAACCATTCTTCTTGATCTGGGAGAGATCCATTGGTGAATCTTGGTGTGTTATAGGTCGGATTCCTTAAGTGCTCATTCTTAGTGGTTTTCCTTAGTTTTCATTTTCTTCCCTCTCTTGGATTAATTAATCTAATATTTTGGGGATATATCCATAATTTTTTATTCCAATCATGTTGATATATGATTTTTTGGATGATAGGGAACAATATATGAGGTTGGTTTTGTAAGATTTAAGACAAGTTTGTTAAGGAATTTGTATCATTCTTTATTTTCACCGAATTTGTGAGGTAGTTGGATTCACTATTGACTCCTCTCATTATAATGTAAAGTTTTGATTTAAAATATATTAAATTTATAGAATTGAATTTTGAAATTGATGTGAAAATTTTGGTGGAAAACCTCTTTAGTAATGTTTTTTGAAATTATGGAATTTGGTTGGTTATGGAAAGTGAAATTGGTTACATGGTTTTAAAATTATTATTTTAAAATGGTTGTTTGATTTTGATTTATAAAATTGGTTTATATAAATGTTTCCAATAAAAGGATTTTTTTATTGAAATGGTTTGTCACAATTGGTTTGGCATGGTTTTGACATACATGGGTTGGTGTGAGTTCATGCTTTTGACATGAACCTGAATAAGGGGTATATACCATTGGGGTACAAGGGACATAACCCAAGATAAGGGGAATGTTACATTGAGGTATAAATAAATTTCTCACTTAGTAAAGACTTGGTGGGTGGATGAGAAACCTCTCATGAGTATGTAACTATCATTGGAGCATAAATATGTTGGTGTGTGGGTGTTTGAATCATGGAATGGGTATGCCAAATGGAAATGTGAAATGGTATAAAGAGTTGTTTGGTTACTTTCCTTGGAAATGGTTTTGGTTTGGAAACACTATTTTATGGTTTGATATAAACTATTTAAAATTTACTTTTTAAACTATTTTATATAAATTTTATGACATGTTATATCCTAGTAGAGTGAGTAGAGAAGTCAATGGGGAATTCCTGTTGAGTTTTATACTCACCCCCTCCTTAGGGAATTTTTTTCTCCAGATGTTGTATATTGAGACACAAGTAAAGGAAATGTATCCTAGTTCTTTAGTGATGCATTATGATACCTTAGGAATGTATTGTTGTGTTTGAGCTTGGATCTTGTTGGGAATTTTTATTGGTGGTCTTTGTTATCTTTGGGTTTTGTTGGTTTATGGTTTCCTCTTTATACTCTGATATGGTTCTTGGTTATAGTTTGGTATTGTCTTCAGTTGGTATTACTTTGAGTTGTATTACATTTTAATCATGCATCATATAGTGTTTTATTGGTTATGGTTATATTGGTTTGGTTGTTTTATTTTTAAAGATAAAATCATCCCCCAACTATTTATAAAGACCTTGGAATTTATTTCTAGACTTTGGTATCTTGGGGATGTCATATAAGGCCTAGTAATGTCTCCACCTCTTCCCAAGTCAATGGTGAGGGGTGGGATTTTACAATTAACAATTTTGTACAAGGATGATTATTTGTTTCAGATGACTGGATATTCTCTTGGTGATCTATTTCATTCTCTCATTGGTGCATGAATTCTTATTGATGATCCCAATTCATTTGATCCACAGGATGTTGTACCTATTAGGAGGGGGTTCAGTCTTGATCAATTGATTATTCTAGACCCTATTCTAGAGATATTCTCATCTCTTGATTTTGATCCTCATTTATGAAGGTATGTTTAGTTGTTTAAGATATTTTTATATTAATTTTTTGTATTAATTTTTGTAATAATATTCTGATTATTTATTTTTATTTTCATATTTTTCTACATTTATCTAATGGTAATGTTGGTGTGATTGTAAGAAATTATTTTTTTCATCCATGGGTATCATGAGATCAAGAATCTATTGTTGTTCATCAGTAGATATTAGACCACTAGATTGTATTTTATTAAATAATATTTTTTTAATTTATTTAATTACTAACATATTGTTTTTAATTTTATTGTAGAATTTATGGTCTTTGATTACTGATAATATGAGAGCTCCTATATGAGAGGCATGGGAGACTTGTATACATGATTTTTTTTAGTTTTTACACAACCACAGAAAGTGAGCTATGGATAGAGCTTCTGCTGCTATTTTTTATAATTCTTGCATCTCTCATCAACCTGACTATATCTCAGCTCAGTTATATAATTTATTATGCTCCTATTGTCTAGGAGAGACTTTTAGGAGGAGGTCGTCATTTGGATTTCATAGATGGTAGAGGTAGGAGGTCACACATAGGGCCAGAAGTCATACATTTGGTATACATTGATGTCATATGGTAATTAATATTATTTATTAATTTATATATAATTTAAATGTAAAAAAATAATTATATTATACTAGTTTCTACTAACCCATCTATTATAGAGTTCAAAGTTTATAAAAATATGTACACTGATCCCCATATAGGATAACTTATAGGCAGACAACAACACTATATTATGGTCAGTAATGTTTTTAAAATTTCACTAATATTAATTTTATTGTTATTCTAATTTCTAATTATATTTGAAGTAAATGTATGAGGTTGTGACTTATCATTAAAAATAGATTCAAGCTGAGAGTGAAGTAGATGCCACTGGTGATTCAGGTTTCATTGAGGGGTCTTGGATACAAGATAATTTTCATGGTGTTGAGAAAGTTTGGGTGATCGATATTAGTTCATGACTGACATCTATGAGCTATTATGGTACTTATGCGGTGTCATTGGTCAACTCGAAGGGATCTCATAGAGATTCATTGTCTTCATCCACTTCACAATATGAGGAGAGGTTGGGAGATTAGGATGAGATGATATAACAGATATAGAGAGAGTGATAGGAGGATCCTCGGCTGTAGTATTGGAGAGATGAACAGATGTTGTAGTATATGTGACGGCTTGTGTGTGGTGTTGGTATAGATTTTTCTCCCCCTAATCCTTCGAGTGACCCTCCTCTACCTGATATCAGTTGATTCTCTGTGATTTTTTTATGATTATTCTATATTTTGGGGTGATAAAAATATTATGTATGAAATGAAACATTAATTTTATATTTTTTTTCATTTTTTCTAAATATTTTGAAAATAATAATTTTTTTTTGAAATATTATTAATTATGATGGATCATTGTATATGTTGCAATTGGTTATTTGTGATAGACCCATCACAATTGATTATTTAATAAACTCTGGGGAATTATTTTCAATGGATGATTTCACCATAAAAAATAATTAGTATTTGTGACGGTCTATTGAAAAAAAAACATATTTGAGATATTATTTTCTATGATATATCAATAATGACAAACTCCCATCACAATTTCCTTTTTGTGATGATAGTCCATTGCTAATTAGTTTTCATAGAAAATTACATCTCAAATATGTTTTTTGCAATAAACCATCACAAATATTAATTATTTGTGATGGTGAAATCATCCATCACAAATAATTACCTTGAGTTTGTTAAATAATCAATTGTGATGTTTTCATCAAAAATAACCAATTGTGACATATACAATGATCCGTCATAATTAATAATATTTTCAAAAAAAATTAAAAAAAATTAAAAAAAATTAAAAAAATGAAAAAAAATATGACATTAATGTATCATTTCACACATAATATTTTTTATCACCCCAAAATATAGAACGATCATAAAAAATAAGATTTGAATTTTGTGGATTTAACTTATTTTAGCCCCTTAACACCTCATTTTTTCATTAATCCTACCCTAAAAAAATATCCACTTCCTCTCAAGGCTGTAGAAACCATTCCTCTTGATCTAGGAATGATTCATTGGTGAATCTTAGTGTGTTGGAGAATGGATTCCTTAAGTGCTCATTCTTAGTTTTTTTACTTAGTTTTCATTTTCTTCCCTCTCTTGGATTCATGAATCTAATATGTTGGAGATAGATCCATTATGTGTGATTCCAATCATGTTGATATATGATTGTTTAGATGATAGGGAACAATATATATAGTGAGTTTTGGAATATTTAAGCCAGAGTAATTTGTATCATTCTTTGTTTTCACCTAAGTTGCGAGGTAGGTGGATTCACTCTTGAATCCTCTCATTAGAATGTGAAGGTTTGATTTCAAATAGATTAAATTTCTTGAATTGAATTTTGAAATTTATGTGAAAAGTTTTGTGAAAACCCTCTTTAGTGATGTTTTATGAAATTGTGGAATTTAGTTGGTTGTGAAAACTGTAATTAGTTACATGGTTTTAAAATGATGATTTTAAAATCTTTTTTCGATTTTGATTTATAAAATTTATTTATAGAAATGTTTTTTAATAAAATGATTTTTTTATTGAAATGGTTTGCAACAATTGGTTTGGCATGGTTTTGGAATACATGGGTTGGTGTGAGTTCATGCTTTGGATATGACCCTGAATAAGGGGATATACCATTGGGGTATAATGGACATAACCCTGGATAAGGGGCATGTGCCATTGAGGTGCCAAGAAATTGTACACTTAGTGAAGACTTGGTGGACGGATGAGAAACTGCTCTTGATTATGGAAATATCACTGGAGCATGAATGTGTGTGTGTGTGAATCTTGGAATGGGTATGCCAAATGGAAATATGAAGTGGTATAAAGAGTTGTTTGGTTACTTTCCTTGGAAATGGTTTTGGTTTGGAAACATTGTTTTATGGTTTGATATAAACTATTTTAAATTTAGTTTTAAATTGTTTTATATAAATTTGCTAACATGTTCTATCCTAGTGAAGTGATTATAAAAGTCAATGGGGAATTCCTACTAAGTTTTATACTCACTCCCTATTTGGGAAATTTTTTTCATTTGAAGATGTTGTATATCAAGACAAAGGTAAATGAAAGGTATCCTAGTTCTTCAGTGATTAATTATGATACCTTGGGCATGGATTTTTGAGTTTGAGCATGGAGCTTGTTGGGAGTTATTATTGTAGGTCTTGGTTATCTTTGGGTTTTTTTTTGTTTATGTTTTCCTCTTTTTACTCTGATATGGTTCTTCTTTATAGTTTGGTATTGTTGTCAGTTGGTATTACTTTGAGTTGTATTGCATTGTACTCATGCATCATACAATGGTTTATTGCTTATAGTTATATTGGTTTGTTTGTTTTATTTTATATGGTAAAATCATCCCCCAACTGTTTATAAAGCCCTTGTAATTTATTTCTAGACTTTGGTATCATGGGGATGTCACCTAAGTCCTAGTAATGTCTCTGCCTCTTTCAAAGCCAATGGTGAGGGGTGGAATTTTACAATTAACAATTTCTTACAAGGATGATTATTTGTTTCAGATGACTGGAGATTCTCCTGGTGATCTATCTCATTCTCTCATTGATGTAGGACTTCTTATTGATGAGCCCAAATCATTTGATCCATAGGATTTTGTACCTATTAGGAGGGGGTGCAGTCTTGATCAATTGATGATTATGGACCCTATTTTAAAGAGATGCTCATCTCTTGATTTTGGTCCTCATTTATAAAGTTATTTTTAATTTGTTAAGATATATATTTTATACTAAGTTTTTTTATTAATTTTGATAATAATATTCTGATTATTTGTTTTTATTTTCATAGTTTTCTATATTTAGATATTGGGAATATTTTTTTGATTCTAAGAAATTATTTTTTTGAGCGATGGGTGTCATGAGATCATATTCTTATTATTGTTCATCTGCAGATGTTCGACCACTAGATTGTATATTATTAAATAATATTTTAAAAAAAATTATTTAATTACTAACATATTATTTTTAATTGTCTTTCAAAATTTATGGTCTTTGATTTCTGATAGTCTTAGATCTCATATCTGAGAGGCATGGGATATTTGTATACATGAATTTTTTTGCAGTTTTTACACAACCTCAGAAGGTGATCTATGGATAGAGCTTTCGTTGCTATTTTTTACCGGTATTTCATCTCTCATTAACCTGAATATATCTCAGCTCAATTAGGGAATATATTATGCTCCTATTTTCTATGAGAGACTTTTAAGAGTAGGTCATTATCTGGACATCGTAATTGGGGGAGGTAGAAGGTCGCACATAGGCCCAGAAGTCGTACAATTGGTATGCATCAACTTTATATGGTAAGTAATATTATTTATTAATTTATATATACTTTAAATGTAAAAATTTTATTATATTATAAAGGCCACTACTGAACAATCTATTACAGAGTTCAAATTTTATAAGAAGATGTACACTGATCCCCGTACATGATAACTTATAGGCATACAAAAACTCCATATTTTGGTTAGTAATTTTTTTAAAATTTCACTAATATTAATTTTATTATTATTATAATTTCTAATTATATTTTAAGGAAACATATGAGGTTGAAACTTATCATTCACAAGATATTAAATCCAAGAGTGAAGTAGATGACACTGGTGATTCAAGTTTTAATGAGGAGTCTTGGATACAGGCTAATTTTCATGGTGTCGATAAAGGTTGGGTGATTGATATTGGTTCACAACTGACACCTATGAGCTATTATGGTACTTATGTGATGTCATTGGTCAACCCAATGGGAGCTCGTAGAGAGTCATCATCTTTGTTTGCTTCACAGTATGAGGAGAGGTTGAGGGCTTGGGATGAGATGATACAACAGATACAGAGAGGAATGGAGGAGGAGCGTGAGATGTAGCATCGGAGAGATGAGCAGATGTTGGAGTATATGTGATGGCTTGTGTGTGGATTTAGTATAGAGTTTCCTCCCCCTGATCCTTCAAGTGATCCTCCTCTACCTAATACCAGTTGATGCTCTGTGATTTTTTATGACCATTCTATATTTTGGGGTGATAAAAATATTATGTGTGAAATGATACATTAATGTTATATTTGTTTTCATTATTTTTAATTATTTTTAAATTTTTTAAAAAATTTTATTTTATTTTATTTTTAAATATTATTAATTATGATGGATCATTGTATACGTTGCAATTGGTTATTTGTGACAGACCCATAACAATTGATTATTTAACAAACTCAGGGGAATAATTTGTGATGGATGATATCACCATCACAAATAATTCGTATTTGCAATGGTCCATTGAAAAAAAAACATATTTGAGATTTCATTTTCTATGACATCTCATTAGTGATAGACTCCCATTACAAATTTCTTTGTGACGATAGTCTGTTGCTAATGATCTAGTGCTAAAATGTAAAACTCCATTAGTGAAATTAGTAAAAACCCAATAAATTATTTTAAAAGCATTAAAAATAATATTTTTTGGATGAATTATGTTGTTTTGTTAATTTATTGAATAATTATAACATATAAGTTGTGTTTAAAGAGTTTTATTTGAATTATATAAATTTCATGATATGTTTAAATTCAAATTTTGTGAATAGTCTTAAAAATGACCTTTAATAGTATTTATTGTTTAAAAAAATAAATTATTATAAAATCATAAAAATAATATCTAAACTAAATTATATGGGAAATTTTGAATCCTATAATTCATGATTTATGTATGTGCCACTTTTCATTTTTTAAATTACATTCATGACCCTTAGAGATTAAAAATTATGTTACCATGGTTAAGGTTAAAAGGGTTAATGATGGAATTGAACTAAGAGATAAGGTTTAAAATTCCACATAAAATTGTATAAATTTTATCGGTTTAAAAAATTTAAACATTATCCTAATTATATTATAATCAATAGAACTTTTATCTATTTGAAATGAGTTTTATATATGTTTTATATTAATATTTCATGTATTTGTAAGATTGTCACCCACCTCACCTATTAAAGGGAACCACATATTCTCTATTAATCACACTTATTAAGCCATTTAGATCAAAACATTACTACTTAAATCCATTCCCAACCTTTCTCCCCATTCCCTATAGGTTCTGGTCACACCAAAAGACCTACCTAAAAGGATTAAGGTGTAATCCAAATGAGGTTTTCCAAAGAAGAGGTATAACTCTTAATTTAGTGTTTTCATGTTTATTTCTTCTTTTAACTCCTCAAAATATTATTTAAACATGATAATATAATAAAATTATTATCTTAAATATACTTAAATGTCATTTTGTTTATAGAACAACCCTTTTCATCTCCTTTTCCATCCTATGGAAAATGAAAACTTTGCTCATGTGTATGTGTGGACTACTACCTCCACAAAGCGATGTGTTTCATTTTTCATCACCGCCTCACAATATTGGTCATTATGATGAATTTAATGAATATATAATATATTCCCAACATAATTATTATTATTTAAATATAATATACTACTTACATTATTTCTCTTCCATCCATTGAAAAATGATAATTTCAATCGTGTGTACATTTGAACTACCACCTTCACAAAGCAATGTGATTTATTTTTTATATCCACCTTCCAGAGATGATTATAAAAATGTTTTTAATGTATAAATATAATAATTTTACATGATTTTTATTTTTTTATATGATGAAACCATGACCACTTTTACCATGGTCAACCTATCGATTTTTTTTTGGGAATATGAATCAAACTTCCTCAAAACATTTAATGTAAACTTAACAGATTTAGTAACTAAATAAGTCATGGTAATAAATGGAATAAAATGAATAATGGTAATGGGATGAACATGAAAAAACATATTAAGAAAGTATAAAACTATTATAATTTTATTATTCATGTGCTAGAGAACGTATGAAGCTAAATGGGGCTTAAGGTGAGAGATTTTTCTTTAAAACCTTGATTTAAAGTATTTCTTTCAAATATTTTTCCTCCACATCCATATTCTTATAAATGTATTTAAGAATGTTATTATTTATGATTCAAATATTGTTAAATTTCACTTTCAACTACTATTTACTTTCTTTATAATGGTTTAAAAGGGAATCTTTTTAACGTTTTCCATACATGTCACTTTTGACTCTTTTTACCAAAATACAAAAAAAAATTAAATATATAAGGAATGAGAAGAATTTCTCCTCGTCATTTCATTTCATCATTATAAAGCTTAATCTTATTTTTTTCATGTATTTCAAAATTAAATTAAATTCTAATTTTTTTGGAATCTTTCATTTTAAACAGTTTTTAAAATAAAAGTGATATTTCTCTGTATTGTTATGAAAAAATGGAAAGTTAAAGGGTATATAATGAAAATATGCAATATTATAAATATTTTCTTCATGGTATGGTACTTGGGGATTATAAATTACGATGGGTGTGTTGTATTTAGTGCCCTAGAACCAACTTTTATGTGCTTTATGATAACATGAATTCATTTTTTTGAATATTGATAAATTCTTTATCACATCATGATTTTTCTTATGCGTAACATAGTATATGATAATGTAATAAGAGTATTTGTTGCAGTGAAAGGTCATAGAAGTTCTACACTATGATGAGAACCCAAAAGTTTAATGAAAGTATTCTTAAATATATTGTCTATATCTGGATGAAATCATTTGAGGCATACAAATGATTTAGGCTATTAGGGGTGGAAAATTATAGGAATTTGAGGCACGTTCTCATAGTGTATGCCCTTGGTAATATCCACTATAGGATATTATGAGAACGAGACCTACCAATAGGAAATATACATTTATATGTGACATTGTATGTTCCGATTTGTAGATGTTTGTATTGATCCTTATACTTTAATATTATTATTAATGAGTATTATAAGCCGTGCACTTTGATGTATTAATGAAAACCATAACAACATATGTTCATGGCGAGGTAGGATATGTTGGGTGTGTCATGAGTAATATTTCATTAATGAATAATATGATAAAGGATTTCTCCCTTCTATTTTTTAATGGTAATTGATATATTAGACCCTATGATGAAAATGATATATCCTAAATAAATCTATGTCCATGGTGTTCTATTATAAAGTTTGGTTTTTGGAAAGCCATAGAAAGAGACACCAAGCACAAAGATTGATGGCACCAACATGTAACCTGATTGATTATAGATATCATGATAAAGGGATTATATTATAAAATAATCATATGTATGGGGTATTATATCATTTTGGAATTAACTTCATCTCTATGGTCTCCTTGGCATGTTGTTAGACACTAAGTTTGGAATTTGGGACATTTATCATAATATCACTGAGAAAGAGGCTTAGAGGGTCACACACTAAGTATATCTAGAATCTAATTTAATTAATATATCATTATTTATTATTTAACAAGATGAATAAACATTATTCCCACGTGTGGTTTAATAATTATTCATCTTTTCTTGATCGCATATATTCTATCACCAGTTATTCGAGAGAATATTATGTGAGCATAATATTTAATAAATATTTATTCTTTATTTAATGAATATAATATTTATTTATATTTTGGAGAATAATGTAGTGATATTTAATTATTAAAAAACAGTCATTATTCAAGGATCAATAAATATTATGGAGGAATGGTGGATTGATTTTAATGGTTCGATGAGAAATAATATATATTGAATATTATTTGAATAAATAATATTTAATTTAATTCATGAGTTTATCACGTGTTAATAAATAATAATTTTATTATTATTATAGAAATGGGGTTCTATAGGGATTATGTAAATAATAAAGGGCAAATGTAAAATTATTATTTTCTAACCCTAGTAGTATATGAACCCAATTATATTATTTTCTTAATAGATCCAATTCATTTTTTTTGTACAATGAGATCCAAAGAGAATCCCCTCAAGCCCTATAGAGCTCCCTCTCTGAGAATGATCCCAATAATGAAGATAAATCTTCCTCTACCTTCCACTCTCAAGTCTACAAATATCAAGTATAATCTTTTGGAAGTGATTCTTAGAGTGATCAAAGTTAAACAACGCAAGCGATAGGATATACCGTGCTAGCACCTGAATATTCTCATAATGATGCTTGGAGATTCATGGACCATGTGGGGATCACCAATATAGGGAATCTATACATTATTCCTATAACATAATGATGGTATAATGTTGATCCATTGATAGATCCATCAATGAACAAAGAATTTATCACAAGGTAATTCTTTAATTTCTTAAATTAATTATAAATAATATGTGTTGATCTTGGGCTTCCAAAATTTATCCATTATCTATATTCTTTGATTCATTTCCATTTATTATAGTGTTTATCATCATGTAAATCTCAGATTAAACATCAATCATGACAAAAAACTGAGTTGGGCATGACCCATCTGACGCTTCCACTACACCTAGAACCTTGAAGTGGTATCAGAGTGGTCAAATAATTATTTATAATTATTTAAAGATCATTGATTGATTTATGAATTTGTAATTATTTTTTAATTCCATTTTTAATAATTATTTAATCTAAATTGTGAGATCTTCTTTCCTCCTCTTTGTTTCTCATAAATATAATCAAGTTCATTAATTTTATGAATAAAATGAATTAGAAGATCTCATCCAAAGGTCTGAGGAGTCTGGTAGGATAACACATGACTACAAGTCGTGTAACCCAGAGGTGAACATTGTGTACTAGTTTTTAATACCCCATGAATTAATTCAGAATTAATTAATGCCATGTGAATCTATTACACGAGATGAATTTAATTATACACCACATGTTGACTTGGCCATCCAGGCACACGGTCAGCCAGAGTACACACTATGTAAATTTAGTACACAACGTGTAGTCCCTTAGTCACAAACAGGCCGTCTATTCTCTTTCATGGCCAACATGACCAATGGCCATGTAACTCAAATACCACATGTAGCTTATCCTGTGTACACACTTTGTACTCTAAAAAAATGTGGCATGGTTACACACCAAGACCCTAGGCATGTTTCATGGATAGATGGTGAGAAAAATACATGTCATGTAGCTCTAGTGTACACTCCATGTACTTCTACCAAATTGAATATAATTAAAAATTAATATAATATAATATGAAAAACCTTAAAAATATGTTTTATATGTGGTCATTATGTTGATAGCACACTCCATGTGATGGGTTTTATATATATAAATTTCTAATTAATTTATGTGTAATGTTCGGATCTACATGTCATGTATAAGTCATATTGAAATTATTACTCTATGTGCATTAAAGTGAAACATGCTATGTAAATACCATTTTTTTGTGTGGTCGTTAATTTTATAGTACATGCTATGAATTTACATGTAAAGTCATGTATGCCACATGTTTCAAGAGTAAATAGTATACGAGTATAATGCACATTGGGTAGTTCGGATGAGTACTCACCGTGTTTCCACCAAGGTACATTTTATATACAGGTAATTTTAAATAAATTTATTTAATTTGTGTAAAATTATAATGGATGATAATCTCAAGAAAAATTAAAATGATAATTAAGTAAAAATAATTGATTAATTAAATAAGATAATTAATTTATTCGAGCATGATTTATCTTAAATAAGAACAATTAGAATTGAATGATAATTTTATTAAATGTGTAATTAATTGCATGAATGTGGGTGATCATGAGCTTAGAACAAACCTTTTTATGTGATTAGTTTCATTTAATTTATTATTAAATTAAATTGTTGTCCTGGATGTCATCTCTCATCTCATTATGTAAGGACATGTGTTCCCATGGTTTCTTTTATACAAAAACCTTAACCAATACTTTGGTTCCCCCACCAGCATGTCAGTAAAAGAATTTATAATTGATGGATATCCCAAGATAGTGGATTTAGTTCAAGTTTGGATCTGAGGAAAAACTAATCCTAGAGAGATATATAGGTGGACAAGTCAAAAACTGCAACACAAACCATAAATGGTTCAAGGTGTTTTTCCCCTAGGTTGATGGTTAGTTTATCATCCACTGAATAAACTAACCACTGTAAAATCTCATGATCATACCAATTTATTATTTTATTTCTATCAAGTTTCATGTTTATTTCATTATATATATTTTTTTAGGATTGGATGAATTGATGAATTAAGAAGCATGTAAGATAGAAATAAAATAAATTGGATTATGCGTAAATATTATCTAAGACATGGTTGATCACTTAAGTAAATCCAATTAATATTAAAAAGAATGTAATAAAGATAATAATTGGAAATTTATGCATAAATATAAAATCCCTCAATTATATATATTAAGTCGGTATAGGCTTATACTACTTCAATTAAAATCAAACCATAGTTCAAAGTACTTGACCATCCAAAGTTGGGGTGCTTTCAGTTATTATGGAATTCTAACTTGAAGTTTTGGGTATAATTAACTTAGTTCACATAAAAGTTTGACTACCAAATTAGGACTTGATTTAACTCAGAGGGAAGGGTTGAGTAAATCCAATTTAAGGATTTCAGGATTGGGGATTCCACTCAACAGATCAAGGAACTGTGAGTTAATGTGGTTGGAATTTGTAATGCCTACCAAAAACCCTTCAAAATTATTGTACATTGAAATTTGGGATGATGATAAGGGGAATATGAACCTTTTCTACTAGAATTTATAAGAAATAGGATATTTCAAATCCAATGGTGAGGTATATTAGGTTTCGATAAAATAGAGGGAGATTAATAAATACAATATTTATTTATTTGTATAAATTTTATCAGATAAAGTACTAAAACTATGCTCATATTATTTGTATAAATAGAAATAAAAATTAATTTAAACATATAATTGAAATCCATACTTAATAAGTATAACCTTATCACTGGAAAAAATTTCAAAGAATGGAAAAGGTGTTTGAATGTTATCCTATACCATAAAAGGAAATTATATGTGCTGTAAGAACCTATTCTCAATGCACATGGTAATGAGGCTAGTGAGGGAGAGTTATCTCTCTATGAGAAACATTTGAATTATTCCACATATATTCAGTTTTTCATGGTATAATCTATGGATAATGAGATTTTAAATCAACATGAGGACATGGATGTGTATAGAATGATGTCTCACCTTCAAGATATCTATAAAGAGAAGGATATAAAGGAGAAATATTCTCCAATACTCTATTTAAAACTAAGCTTATAGAGTTGTCACTATCTAGGCCTCATATAGCCAAGCTTATTGGCTATATTGAATACTAAGACATCTTAGGTATTAAATTCCCATATGATTTGTGCACATATCTCAAACTTTTTTCACTACCCAATTCCTTCTCCATTTTGATTGCTAATTATAATATGACCAACAATGAGAAGATTCTTTCAAAACTTCTTACTCTAATTCTCCAAGTGGATAAGTAAATTTTTCATGAAAAACCCATGGTCCTTATGGTGAATAAGAAAATGAAGATAAATTCAAAGGGGACCAAGAATCATAAAAAGTATAAATCTCATGAGTATTATCCTTCCAATAAGAGAAATATCCAGAGGCAGGGAAAGGAAAAGGAGGCGGTGTGTTTTTCATGTGGCAAGTAAGTTCACTAGAAGAGGAATTACACCTAGAAGAAAGGTTAAGCTAAAGGTGCATTAATTATTGAGTGTAATATTTCAATATATACACATTGTGTATTAGATATATATTTTGGTACTCACATCTATATCCAAATGAAGGAACCAAGTAGATTCCAAAATATTGATAGAGGAGAGGAGAATTTGTGAGCTTCCAATGGTATAAGGATGGATACTCTATCCATTGGAGACTACCAACTTTTATTGAAAATAGTAATAATATTGGTTTCAAGAGATTGTTATTATGTACCAAAAATTACTAATAATATAATTTCTATATCCTACCTAGATACATATGGTTTTATTTTCAAGTTTGGAAATAAAAGTTGTTTATTTTATAAAGATAACATAATTTATGGTATGGAATATTTAAAAAATGGTCTTTATGTATTAAATTATGAAAACCATGTATTATAAATAGATAATGAATTGTTTTCACATGTCTTGTATAACAACCAGCTATGGCATCACCATCTTGGTCATGTAAATGAGAAGAATTTGAAAAATCTCTATCAATATGGTTATTTAAACTCTTGTGATCTAAAACAACTCAAAATATGTCGTGCTTGTTTATAAGGAAAAATGACCAAACCATAATTCAGTGGAATGGGTGAAAGGACCAAAAATATTTTAGTATTGGTACACACTAATGTGTGTGGACCATTCATAGTACAAGATATAGGTGGGTATTCTTACTTCATAACTTTTACTGATGGATTGAGTGGAAATGAATATGTATACTTAATGAAGTATAAGTATGAGTCCAATAAGAAATTCAAATAATTAAAGAATGAAGTTTACAATCAACTTAGAAAGAAGATAAGAGATATTTTTTCAGATTTAGCTGGTGAATATCATAACTAGGAGTTCATCGACATTCTAAGGGAGTTTGGGATTCAATCTCAACTCACTCCACATCACACACCATAGTGGAATAGTGTTAGTGACAGAAGGAACCATACCTTATTAGACATGGTAAGTTCGATGATGAGTCATGCAGATCTTCCATTATCCTTTTGGGGATATCCATTACAAACTATGGAATACACATTAAACTGAGTACCAACTAAAGTAGAAAACTAAATTCCCTTCAAATTATGAAGTGTAAAGAAATCAATTTTTTTGTATACACATGTATGGTGTTGTGAGGTGTTTTTTAAAACCTTATTAGGTGACAAACTAGAACCTCATGGCATAAAATTTATCTTTGTAAGGTACCCTAGGGAAACAATGGGATACTACCTATACAACCCCTCAAACAAGAAAGTTATTGATTACATACTATCCATCTTTCTTAAAAGGGAGCACATACTAAAAAGGATAGTGAGAGAAAAATTAACTTTGATGATGTTGATGCTCAAGATACACAAGAGTTGGTATAGAAACAAATTCCATATATCACCATAGATGAAGTGGTTCTTGAAACACAAGTATTGTGTAGGAGCACTAAAGAGATAAGATAATGAGATAGATATGGTTTTCAAGTCGTTGAAGATGGTGAACCATTATTGGTTGACAATGATGAACCTCTCTCCTACAAAGAGGTAGTAGAGAGATCATAATCTTCAAGATAGCAATATGACATGAATTATAAAATATATTCCATGTATCAAAACTAATTTTGGGTTCTAGTCAATGCACCAATTGATGTAAATATTATAGGGTGAAAATGGGTTTTCAAGTGAAAACTGAATAAGGAAGGTAGAGTAAATACCTATAAAGAAAGGCTAGTGGATAAAGGGTTTAAAAAGAATCAAGCAATTGACTATGATAAAACCTTTTCACCAGTTTCCATGTTTAAATCCATCATAATTTTACTTGATGTAGAATCTTACCATGACTATGAAATTTTGTAGATGGATATGATTTCCTTAATGGGAACCTTCAAGAAGATGTCTACATGGCACAACCATAAGGGTGTGTGACTCCAGGTGAGGCCAAAAATATTTTCAAGTTATAGAGATATATTTATACATTAAAGAAAGAATTTAGTACATGGAATATTCTATTTAATGAAACTATAAATTAATTTATTTTCATTAAGAATGAATATGAGATATGTATTTACAATAGGTTTAGTGGGAATGTGGTAATTATCCTAGTAGTATATGTTGATGAAATATTACTTATTGTAAATGACATAACAGTATTACAGTCTCTTAAGGAATAGTTAAAAAATGTTTCTCCATAAAGGAATTAGGAGAATCAGCCTATATTTTAGGGACCAAGATCATTCCTAATAGATCTAAGAGGTTTCTTAGATTAAGTCAAAGTACATACATTAACCAGATACTGAAGAGATTTAGTTTGGAACAATCAAAGAGGGGATTGGTTCTAGTGTCACATGGTATACATATTTCTAAGAAAATGTGTCCTTAAACACAATAGAAGAAAGAGATAATGAGTAATATCCCATATGATTCTATGATACTATCAATCATATATGTCATGTTATATACTAGACTTGATGTTTCCTATGAATTGAGAATGGCAGGAAGATATCAATCAGATCTATAAGAAAAACATTTGTTTTATATCAAGGTTATCCTTAAGTATCTAAGAAGAACTAAGGATATGTTCCTGGTTTATGTAGGATACAAGGAGTTGGTCATAATGGGTTATACTGATACTAGTTTTCAAACATATTTTAATGATCTAAAGTCACAGTCAGGATATTTTTTCTATCTCAATGGAGGAGTTGTGAGATGGAAGATTTCAAAGAAGCTAGTTATTGCTGATTCTACAATAGATTATAAGTATATATCATCTCTTAATTCAACCAAGGAAGTTGTAACACTATGAAATTTTTAAATAACAATATGTTTTATAGCTTATGTTGCACAAAACATCGAGCTTAAAAGAACTCCAAAATATTATTATTTTACCAAAACCTTTATAAAATATCCATTAAATTGGTGGATGTGAATAATATTAACTATATTATTAAATAAATATGAATTTAATATTCAATAAAAAATTAATTATTCTTAGGAAATGAACACATAATTTTTAGTAAATTCATTTTATTCTTTAAATATATGTTTCGTTCAAAATTTGATTTTTATTACTTTCTATGAAAAAATAAATATAACTAATTTTTGAAAATTTTAAAAAATTTATTTGAAAAAATAAACTTCATTTTTTGACTCAGTGCATCAAAATTATCATAGGATAATTTTTTGGTAATTTTCTAAAAAAGTTGATTTTTGGGTTAAAAAGTGAAAATATTATTTTTATGAAATACCATAACTCTTATGAAATAATTATTATATGATCATGATTTAAAATTTATTAACCCTTATTATTGATAAAAATTTATCTATGTAATTACATAATACATAAGTTGTTACATTTAGAAACACATTCTTAGTAATTTTGAAAACCATGATCTTAACCTTAAAAAATGTTTTTATGAGTTGTATAAGTAACATATTTAGAATTGATTTTTATCGCTTTTATAAATTTAATAAAGTAAAATGAATTATATATTTAGAATCAGGAGGTCTAAATTAAGTTATAATTTCATTTTCATTTTTAGGCACAAAAAAATTACCATGATAAAAAAAGATTTACCGCAGTATAGGTAAAATATTGTAGTAGGTTAAAGTTAAAAAGTAAAAGCTTAAAATACCTAAAAAATAAAAAATTAAATGGGTGTTTTATGTGTTTATAGACCTTAAAAATCCTTTAAAACATTAATTATCAACCAAATTTTTTGGAATTAATTCCACCCAAATGTGGTTGTCTTTAAATATAAAATAATCATTATTTAATCACTTAAAATCACCCCTCCTCAGGTATAAATACCACCCCTCACCACCCTCTTTCTACTAAAAAGCCTTGAAGATCTTAAAATATCTACCAAACTCTCTCCTCCCCACTCATCCCCCATAAAAGTGCTTTTGGTCTCACCCAATGACCAATTCCAAGCTTCTTAAGGGGTCCTTCAAGGAGGTGATATTCAAGAAGTAACTTTCTCATACAACCTCTTTTAATTTCTTTTCTTCTTCTACCTTATCTTCACCTAATTCATCCATAAAATAATAATAAATATATTATCATGGATATACTATAATTTTATATTTCAAATGAAATATCTTCTATCCACCCCTTTTTTTATCTCCTCTTATTCAAAGAAATGAAACCATTGTCCAAATTATGGCAGATAACTGTCTCCATGGATAATGATTTTTCGTTTTCCATTACCACCTTAAAGGATGGTCATAAAAATATTATTCTAGTTAAATAAAATTTTAATAAGTATATTATAACCTATTTCATTTTATATATATATATATACATAATATTAAATTAAATGAAACTAGTTCATGATGGTTGGAAAAAGCACCAAAATAAACTAAATATTTATCATTAACATATTATTAAATGAATCATCATCATGCCTAAAATAAAAATGATATATGGGATCATTTAAACTTTTGGATGTGAATTAATATAGTTTCATTTAACTTCTAGAGTTTTATTTCAATTTTACAAGAACATCCATAATTATACACAAGTAAATCTTCAATGAAACCATGAAATGAACGCACCCAAAACAATGAAAATAATGAAATATTATTAATGAACAGATTATAAGATGATATAAAATGATAATATAATGTATTATAAATATGAATATAGTTATTTAATAATTTAATAATATTATTTAAACCATTATACATGAAGTTATAGTATGAAAACCCAAAGGGAAGTGTGAGGTATGGTATTTCTTAACTCATTTTCCATTCATTGGGTTAAACATATACTTCATTGATTCTATCATGCTAAGATTATGAGTGAAATTAATTTTATTACCTTATATTGTATTTTCACTTTTTTATGTGTATTTATAGTGGATAAATATAATAAATTCATTTTATTAATTCTCACTTTAATGATATGATATTTTTAAGAGACTTTATTTTAAAAATTATATTTTTTTAAAGTTTCCCTTAAAACTCTATTTTTCTTCCATGTCCAATTTTTCTAAAATAATTTCCAAAAATGTTTTTATTATTATCCTATTGTTTTTTGAAGTCATTTTTACTCATTTTTTAATTTTTAAAAAATGGTTTGAAAAATATATTTTTTCATTTTCTAAACAAGGTTATTTGATACTTTTTCGATAAAAATACGAGAAAAAAATTTTAACTTATACAGCATCATTGTATTTTCCCATTATTGTGAAACCTTAATTATTTGAATATTCCTTTAAAATTTTACATGGTGATTTTCAAATAAATTTTTTATTTTATAATTCTGTGGTGTTTTAAAAATAAGTGATTTTCAAAGTAAAATAAGAGTATTTTCCTCAAGAATTTTTCAATGATATCATTTAAAATATTTTCATTTATGTCAACATCTTGTGTTGAATATTATTATTCATTGTGGTTGATATATTATGATACCATTATATTTATTTTCTTAAATGGATTATGATCATTTTGATTGGGGATGTACTATTTTGATATCATTCACCATATTACCCTGGATGGTTTATTATTATATTTATTGATTGGGAAAATTATTAACATTTTGTATGATAGTTTCAATATGAATGTGTATGTTTATTATGTTTCACCCCTTTAATATGAGGAATTAATTTGACTTAGTAAGTGATGGGTGAGGCCTGCTATAGCCCCTCGATGCATCGTTAGATCTCATGAGACAAGCTAGTTTGGGTATTGGCCAATGTCTTACTGGTTTATGTATAGTGTCTTGGATAAATACTTGATGGTATGTTTATGATGTATAGAATTATGAATTCCCTAATTATAAGATTAGTTATTGATTTCCATGTGATTATTTTATTAATATAATGTCCATGGTTAAGTTTTCTAGCTCATGTGATTATTTATATGGAATTATTTGATCATGTTTAATTCAAAACATATTATACTCAAGTTATTTATTAAATGGAATGCGTTTCAGTTGTTTACCTTTACATAATTATTATTTCTTATTTATGATAGCTTACGTTGTATACATACCCTTTCTGAGCATTTAATATCACCCCTTTCTTATATTTTAATTATCCCTAGGATTCCAAGAAGTTTATTATGGTTGATATATAGGGTTAAGCTAGGAAAATAATGGTGTTTTCAAAGTATTATCCATGTTGTATTCTATATTTTAAATTATATTATAAGAAGTATGTATCAATTTTTCTAAAACTATTAAACTATTTTGTCCTTCAAGATGAGATTCCTAGTATATTATGCTAATATAATAAAGTAACCACTGACTCTAGGCTACTAGGGTCAGGGTTTTTATAGTTGGTATCATAGGAATCTTAGTAAAAACATTAGGAATAAGATTTAGGAAAAAATATATTAGAGAATGAACCCTTATCGCATAATTTGTAAATACTCCCAAAGAAACCAAACGTATTATTTAGATATTAGTTATACCTTAATTTTCAATTTATGTTAAGTAGTTTTGAGATTATACATTATGTTTCATAATGTTATGATATAATATAGTGTATTAAATTATTTAGAAATGGCTCCTAGTGGAAGGAATGGGAACCGTATCAATGCATGTAATACATGTAGGATTTTCCCTCATAGGAAAGATAATGAAGTTGGAGTTGGAGCTATGGATAGAGATAGAGATGAACAAATTATAACTATATTGGGACAACTAACTCAAGTTATGAAAAATAACCTTTCCTAAATAGAGCAGCATGATCCAAAACATGGTGTAACAATTTTATATCTCTTTATGCGACAAAAACCTCTATCATTCAATGGGACTACAAATCTATTTTTAGATGACAAATGGATAAGTTCCTTAAAGAATATATTTCTCAATTTGGAAAGTAATGAAAGGGATAAGGTTATCATGGTAGTTTATCATCTATCATAGGATTCATGTCAATAGCATTCATTGATTCAAAACACTTTGGATGTAGAAGAAATAGAAAATATAGAATGGAAGGGTTTTAAGGAACATTTCTTGGAAAAATACTTTCCACACAAATGGTGAGAGGATATAGAGAGAAAATTATTGAGTCTAATACAAAATTAGGATGAGAATATTTATAAGTATTAATCCAAATTTACAAGGTTATAAAGGAATTCCATGGACTACATATGTAATCCAAAGAGCAAGATTGGTCATTTCTTTAATGGGATTAAGCCAGTTCTTCGAAGGGCACTAGTCTTTTGGAATTTTTCATCATACAAGGATATAGTATCCTTTGTTATCAAGACTAAGAAATAATTCTCAAATTATTGTGGTTCTAAAGGAAATAAAGATAAGAAGAGGATAGAATAACAAAAATGGATAAGGGGAAGAAAATAAAGAAGGATTTTCTTACATGCGATAATTGTGGAAAGAAATACCCTAGTACTTTCTTAAAGGGAATGGGAGTTTGTTACAAGTATGGATAGAAAGGTAACCAGGAATTTGATTGTAAGGTAAATAAAGAAGTTGTTCAATGTTTAAAATATAAGGAGATGGGGCACTATGAAAATTAATTCCCCAAGTGTTAAGTAAATATACCTCAGAAGAATCTAAGGGGTCAAGGTCAAGCTTATGCTATTGATATAGCTAAAATGGAATGATTATTTTGCTTGTGGTTTTGGATCCAAGAAATATATTTTATGACATTATCAATATAATAATTATGAAACTTGCAAGGATTGTACTATAGTAATTTTTCTTTAAGGATTTGAGATCAAATGTTGAATGATACCAATGACTAGGAAAAGTGATTTAGTGGAAAGTTTATTATTTTGAAAACACATGTTTGAAGGAAAGATAACCCTTAATATTTTCTTGATCTTGAGATATTGATGTTGGGATGAACAGATGATTTATATGGATAAAGTAAATTGAACAGTACTAACTACCTTGGATCTAATTAATGATTTTTTACAAAGTGGTTTATTCTACCATTTATAGAGTTGATAACATTTTTGGATTTAAGGAAAAAATCCAAGAATCTATGTTTTACTTAAGAAATAAGGAAGAATGCATGTTTTCAATAAGGTTACATGGAAATTTGGATTATTTCCATGTTTCAAGAGAATACATGATGAAGTTATTCACATGGTTGGTATGTGACGATTAAGATATACTTCATGTTTTTTGAGAGATGAATGGTAAGATAATTTTAGAAATTTAGTAACCTTATATATAAAGTTTTTCCTCTTGATCTTTTGGATGGGTCATAAGGTTAACCATTTATAAAATGGTTTAAGTTGAACTTTGGATGAGGTTTTAAATATTAATGTATTTTTCATATTGGATAACTTATGCCAACCATATTGGTTTTTGAAAAATAGTTTCAGTCATATGGAATGAATTATCACTCTTTATGGATCTTAAAATCAGTTAAAAGTGAATTTTATTACTTCATGCATAAAAAATCCAATTTTGGATATTCATTCCTTGGATTAAGGTAATAAATTACTATGGAATTTTTCACTGGAATACTAAATACTCTAAGAAAAAATGACGCAATATGGGTTATTATATTTTTTGGAATGAAAAATGAAACATATGAGATAAACTTTGAGGTTAAAACATTTATTTAATGTTGAATATATTAAGTTTATTTTTTGTAATCTTTTAAGGATTATATTAATATAGTTTTAGAAAAAGGACAACCCATAGGTCAGGAAAAAACCTATCGCATCTAGAAAGGTCGTGAGACTTGAACCCACAACTGAAGAGTGACAAGGGTGAATCACCTGACACTGTCCTATGTGATGCTTTGGTTAGTATAACATATTTTTATTTATTTAAATGGTATGATAGATAAAGGATAATATCATTTTAGTAACCCTATATAATTAAGATAAATATTATATTTTCTAATTTTATTTGAAGAATAAAGGTTTAATTGTCTTTTGGAAAAAAATATGAGTTTGTGGTGAAAATTGTTTACAGGATGAAACTCTACCTTTAAAGTAAGTATATTTCCTTATGCTCTTACTCTATTAAGTAAAATTGTTCTTAAAATCTAGAAAAGTTATTTTGGAACAAAAACTTCATTCATTTAATTTTCTTAATAATAAATCAATGGCCTTTTAACCCCTCGCATATTCACAGTTTTATAATGGTAAACTTTCTAATGACCATATTCTCTATCACTATCCATAAGAACTTGATAGTTATATTTCTTTTCTATGTCTATGTTTTCAATTTCCACTAATTTTATCCTATATATAAACCTATTTTTTTACCTTTTCATTTTCTTTTCCCTCTTTTTAATGGTAGGTTTTATTAACCCTTTTTACGATGTGGGATTTCTAAAAGGATATTTTAAAATGTCAACACCATGATTACTAATCACAAGTTTAAATTTCAAGGATATAATTTCCTTAAGGTGGGGATAATGTAACTCTATGATATTTTAAAAGAAAACTATGTTCGATAGGTTATATTGCACTGAACACCAAGCTTAAAAAAAACTCCAAAATATTATTATTTTAAAATGACCATTATAAACTATTTGTTAAATTGGTAAGTGTGAATAAGATTAAATATGTTATGAAATAAATATTAAGTTCATATTAAATAAAAATTTAATTATTATAATGAAATTAACACATAATTTTTTAGTAAAGTCATTTTATTCTTCAAATATATGTTTTCTTCAAAAAGTGATTTTTATTACTTTCTATGAGAAAATAAAAAAATTAATTTCTGAAACTTTTAAAAAATTTATTTGAAAAAAAATAAACTTCATTTTAGGACTCATAATATAACAAATATCTTAGGGAAATTTTTTGGTAATTTTCAAAAAAAGCTGATTTTTTGGTTAAAAAGTGAAAATATTGTTTTTATGAAATACCATAAATCTTATGAAATAATTATTTATGATAATGATTTAAAATTTATTAACACTTATTATTTATAAAAATTTATTTATTTAATGAAATAATACATAAGGTGTTGCATTTTGAAACACATGCTTAACAATTTTGAAAACCATGATCTTAACCTTAAAAAAACTATTTTTATGAGTTATACATGTAACATATTTAGAATTGATTTTTATCAATTTTATAAATTGAATAAATTAAAATGGATTTAATATTTAGAATCATGAGGCAAAAATTACATTATAAGGTCGTTTTTATTTTTAGGCATAAAAAATTTACTACGGTAAAAAAATATTTACTGTAGTATAAGTAAAATAATGTAATAGTTTAAAGTTAAACGGTAAAATTTTAAAATACCTAAAAACTATAAAATTAAATTTTTGGTTGATGTGTTGATATAAATTAAACATACTTTACAACATTAATTATTAACCAAATTATTTGGAATTAATTACACCCAAATGTGGTTGGCTTTAAATATAAAATAATCATTATTTAATAACTTAAAAACATCCCTTTTTAGGTATAAATACCTCCCCTCACCACCCCCTTTATCCTTAAAAGTCTTGAAGATCTTAAAATATATAAAAAATCTCCCCACCCCACTCTCCCCATGTCAAAGTGTTTCTTGTCTCACCCAAAAACTAATTCCATGTTCCTTAAGGGGTCCTTCAATGGTGTGATATTCAAGAGGTAACTTTCTCAAACAACCTCTCTTAAGTTATTTTCTTATTATACCTTCTATTAACCTCCTTTATAAATCAAATCATAATAACTGATTTATTATTTATATACTGTAATTTTATATTTCTAATGGAATATATTATATCCACCCCTTTTCTCATCTCCTCTTATTCAAATAAATGAAACCATTGTCCAAATTAAGGTAGTCAATTGTCTCTATGGATAATGATTTTTCATTTTCCATTACCGCCTTCAAGTATGGTCATAAAAGTATTATTATGGTTAAATAATATTTTAATAATTATATTATAACCTATTTAATGTTATTTAACTAATATATATATAATATTAAATAAAACAAAACAAGTTCATGATGGTTGCAAAAAACACCAAAATAAACTAAACATTTATCATTGATGTTTTATCAAATGAGTCATCCTCATGTCCAAAATAAAAATGATATATGGGACCATTTAAAAATCTGGATTTTAATTAATAACATTTCATTTCACTTATATAGTTTTATTTCCATTTTAAAAGAACATCCATAATTATACATAAGTAAACTATCCATGAAACCATGAAATAAATGGACCCAAAACAGTGAAAATAATGAAATATTATTAATGAACAGGTGGTAAGATATTATAAAAGTATCATATAAGGTATTATAAATATTAATATAGTTATTTAATAATTTAATAACATTATTTAAACCATTATACTAGAGGTTAGAGTATGCAAAACTAAAGGGAAGCATGAGGTAAGTGATTTCTTAACTCAATTTCCATTCATTGGGTTAAACTTATACTTCATTAATTTTTTCATGCTATGATTATGTGTGAAATGACTTTTTATTACCTTATGTTGTATTTATACTTATTTTATGTGGATTTATATTGGATACACACAATTGATTCATTTTATTAATGCTCACTTAAATGATATGATATTTTTAAGAGACTTTCTTTTAAAAAATGTCTTGTTTAAAGTTTCCCTTAAAACTCTCTTTTTCTTCCATGTATATGTTTTTTAAAATTGTTTCCAAAAATGTTTTTAATATTATCCTATGATTGTTTAAAATCATTTTTACTCATGTTTGAATTTTTAAAGAATGGTTTGAACGGTATATTTTTTCATTTTTTAAACAAGGTTCTTTGAGACTTTTCCAACAAAAATACGAAAGGAATTTTTTTTAAAAAATACAGTGTGAGCGGATTTTCCCACCATAATTACACCTTAATTATTTGAAGATTAATTTACAATTTTACATGGTTATTTTTAAAGAAAATTTTTTCATTTATAATTGATCATCATTTTAAAAATAAGTGATTTTCAAAGTAAAAAAGAAGGGTATTTCCTCAAGAACTTTTCAATGATCTCATTTAAATTATTTTAATCAATGTAAACATACTTTGTTAAATATTATGCCTCATTGAGGTTGATATCTTATGATACCATTCTCCATATTTTATTAAATTTTTTATGATCAGTTTGATTAGGGATATACTATTTTTATATCATTCATCATATTACTTTGGACGATTTATGATTATGTTTATTGACTGAGAAAATTATTATCATTTCATATGAAAGTTTCAATATGAATGTTTATATTGACTATGTTTCACCCATTTCATATTATTAATTCATTGGACTTAGTAATTTATGGTCAGGGCCTACAATATCCCCTCGATGCATTGGTAGTTCTTATGAGACAAACTAGTCTAGGTATTGGCTGATGTCATACCCATTTATTAATGGTTTCTTAGATGAAGCCTTGATGGTATATTTATGATGTCCAAAATTATGAATTCCATAATTATGAGATTATTTATTGATTTTCATGTTATTTTTAAATTAGTAGAATATCCATGGTTAATTTTTTATCTCATGTGATTATTTATATGGAATTATTTGATCATATTTTATTCTGGCCATATTATACTCAAGTTATTGATTAAATGGAATGTGTTTCAATTATTTTCCTTGCTATAGTTATTATTTTTTATTTATAATAGATTTCATTGTATATATACCCTTAATGAGCATCTGATCTCACCCCTTTCTTATTTTTTATTTATCCCCATGATGCCAATATGTTTATTATGGTTGATATGCAGGGTTAAGATAGGAGAATAATGGTGTTCTCAAAGGATTCACTATATTGTATTTTATATTTTCAATTGTATCATAAGGTTCAAGTATGTATCTTATTTTCTAAAACTCTTTGGGATGGTATTCCTTATATATTATTCCAATGTAATAAAGTAACCACTGACTCTGGGCTACTAGGGTCATGGTTTTTATAGAATTATTCTAGATACAAAACTTTTTCTAGGAGATTGATGTGAAACCTAGTAGTAAATACCCTATCACATTGTATTATGATAATATTATAGTGGTGGCTATTATAAAAGATTCATGGTCACACCAATGGAAAAATCACATACTCTAGAGAACCCCTTTACTAAAGTCCTATCTCCACAGAATAATGAGTATCATGTGGGAGTTAGCAGACTGAAGGTTGTTAGCAGTTGATTCTAGTTCAAGTGGGAGTATGTTGGAGCTGGTTCCCTAGAAACAAGTTCTATGTACTTTATGATAACATGTATTCATTATTTTAAATATTAATAAACTATTTATCATATCATGATTGTTATTATGTGTAACATAGTATGTGATAATGTCCTAAGAGTAGCTGTTGAACTAAAAGTTCATAGAAGTTCCCCACTATGAAAAGAACATAGAATTTGCATGATAGTATTCTTAAATATATATTCTATAGCCATATGAAATAATTTTAGGGGCATAAATGATTTAGGCTCTCATAGGTGAAGACTCATAGGACTTTGAGGCACCTTATCATGGTGTATTCCCTTGGTAACACTACTAGAAAAAATGATCTATAGCCACGGACCTATAGTCATGGATTTATAGGTCCATGGATATGGCTTAATTTATATCCATGGTTTAATTAAAACCACATATATGTGGTTATTTGAAGCCATGGTTTAATAAAACCCATGGAAATAGGGTTCATTCCCTCACACAGCTTTCATCCTCTCTACAACCCCTCCTATTACCCTCACAAGCTATCCTCTCTACAACCCTCCTCCCATTACCCTCGTGAGATCTCCTCTTTGTGACCCTCTTCCCTCAATGTTTCCACCCAATGTGGCCACCCCACCATGATCTCTTCTCTTTGTGACCTTCCTCCCCTAATTCTACCACCCAATGCAACCACCCCACCTCCCCACCAACACTACTCCTAGGTGGCCTCCCCACCCCCTCCTCTGGCATGCCTCTGATGTGGCCACCCCACCTCCAAGTGATCATTATCCTCCTAACAGATCTTAGCTAGTTACACATCTTGAATACACTTATCCACTAAACATATTTTGGGTTTTCCATTATCAAGTTGATGAAATTATTTCTTACTCTTCTTTATTGCATAGTGTCTCCTGTATCTCCAACCTAGGATTTGATTCAATCTTGATCTTGGTCGGTGAATTTCATCAATTTCATATGGTATGTTCTTATTTTAACAATACCTCTTATGTTAATAAATTTTTGAACTCGTTTTCTTCTGATTTTTCTACCCTTGCTATTTTAAATTTCTTACCTCTAAACATTACTCCTAGTTTTCTCATTCTACTCTACTTTTTCCCATTCCGGTCTGTCATTACAGTGTTAGAGTTTTTTATGGTGTTGTGGAGGTAGTATTTACAAAAATTAATTAAAATTTTCTATTATCTATTTTTTTATTGTCTCTGCACTTTCCTACATGAAATATTATATCAATGTAATTATATAGACTTTGAAACCTTGATTCATGCATGATATAGAATTCCTGGCATTAAGTTTCCCTTAAAATTCATCTTTTTGTATATAATTGGTTTTATTTAAAATTATTGTTCTTATTATTATATAGGTATTCCATGATTTATATTCTTGGGTATTAAATATATTTTTTTAATTCCTCATCAATTTTATCATTTAAATCTTTACCAAAAGGCTAATCTATTATGGTTTGTTGTTATGGGGTGAAATTGTTATAAAATGTTTCTATGAGAAATTATTTAGAACATTGATGGTTCTTACACTACCTAATTAAAACTCTAAATAATTCCTAATCCTTATAGAATATTTTTCCTTCATCTTGAATAAATATAGTTATTTTTATGTATTAACTTAGTAAACATTCCTATTGGATATAATTTACTCACAAAATCACTAAACAGTTAGTACCATATTTCAAAAATCACTTCATCCATTTGATGGAACTAAATACTATAATTTATCTTAATGAAAATTGGGAAAACACTCAGTTTTATTTCAACTTCTCTAAATCCCCTATGTTGTTTTTGATTCAACACACTATATAATTAACTAATTTATTTAGGAGAGTGTTTATTAGGTAATACATTTTATGATGGAATTATAGAAAAACCTGATTGTTTGAACTCATAATTTCTATACCAAGGGGATTTAATAATACATGATGGATTACTATAAACTATAGCACATGAAACTATTTAATCCTTACTCACTCTACTAACTCATTACTAGGTTAAGGTGGATTAATGATTATAATTTGATTATTATTCAGATTCTCCCAATTATCCTATATTTTTCTTATATTCTATTTTATGGAAGTTAGGTGTCTAAGAATTTAAAGATTAATGGGCTCCAATATTTTAGTTTTGACCAAGTTTTTATTCACACAATATATTTATTAAATTCATATTTTTTATTCTCATTGATAATAGATGTAATCATTTTTTGTTTGTTTATCTTGAGAATTTATTAATTCTTCTTGGTCATATGTTCTTTACTCCAAAATGGCATAAAAATCAGAATGAGCATGTAGCTAATGCTTAATAGATTAATTATTTATATTTTTAAAAAAAAACTAGTGTATTTGAGAGAAGGGTCGATCCACAGTGATGGACATTAAAATCTGTGCATATGTGAAAAAAAACAATAACACCTAAAAAATAAATAAAAACATAGAAAGAATTTTATATTAGGAAAGTGATGATTATGATAAATTAATATGGGATTAGGTGAGATAACTCAATAAAAAACTACATAGCGTGAAGAAATTACAAACATTCAATTGATGAAATAGGTGAATTAAATTGGATGGTTTTATAAATATTTTCCATTTTTTATGCATAAAAATCACTAGATATCGATAAAAAGTGGTTAACCAACTATATCAATAGATAATACTATGAGTGGGTAAATATTGATGTCATTCATCTATAGAACTCACTCGATGAAAAGAATAATGAACACAACTTCCTCACTAAGACCAACTTGTAGTTTGATCATAGTGTATGAATCTTATGTGTCAATACCATGTTAGATTAATCCATATATGATTTAGAAATTTAAAATTCAATTTGATCATGATCATTTATCCCTGGCTCTCTATGGTTTATAGGAAAATCGAACTAGAAATGAAATTTATTTTGATAGAAACATATATCAAGGGAAGGCATGAATGATATAAATAGATTACCTTCACAATCTCAATCCCCCAATGAGGTTTTAGATGATGATCATATTTAATTGAAAAACATTGTAGAAATTCCATACAATTAATATAGAAATCCTGGTAATAAGTTGTCCTTAAACCAATATTTCAGGTGTTTCTTCAGGTTTCCCAATTCATGGACTCCTACTACTAATTGTTCCCTCACCACCAAGAAAAAATATGTGTTTTGTAGATAATGTATTTTGATGGAGTATATATCAAACTTCTATCACACATAAAGGATGAATTTGGAAACATTTCATTGAGAGAAAACTCACAATATCTAATAATCTAGGAAATATAGTTATCCATTATAAGTCATTAATTTCATTTTTTTTATATATTAAATTCTTATAACATAGCATTGTTAGGGTCAATCGGTTTTACAATAAAGGATAGTTTCTAAAAAAATTAATAACAAATGTTCCAAAAAAATCAATTGGGGTTATGATATTCTTTACCAGTAAATAATTTTTTTTATATAATAGACGTAGAAAATATATTATACTAGAAAATTAAATTCCTTTGGGTAATTTAATATTATTATCTCAATTAACATATAAGGAGAGGAAATTAAAGTCTCCATAATAAAACTAAAATCTTTAAAAAAACACCGAATGACTTACTAGATAGTATGTTTGATTAATCTAAAGTTTTTTATCTCAACTAATAAAAAATAAATATAAAACTAACTTCAAATAAGCAATTGAAGTCAAAAAAATATAAATCTCTATAATTTATAAATATGGATCATTTTGGATCAACTAATATAACCTTAATTAGAGGGATAAACTACATGTATATCCTATATGATAACTATTCCCATTGATACTAATTTAATTTATTTATAAAAAATCTACAAATATTATTAGTGTGTATTTTAATTTATATTAATTTGATCTAATTTAATTTTTTATTTAAAATATAACTATTATTATGTTATTCTTCATGTTTTGTGCCTTAGTTTTGAGAGGTGTGCACCTCGTGCCACACCACGTGTTGCATCCTCAAGCGGACTTTGCGCCTTACTACACCATGTTCCTTTGAAAACTATGAAGTCATCTATGCACACAATAATAACCAAAATATTCTAATGAAAAATAAAATCTCCCTAATAGGAATAGTTATTAATGGTGCATGCCATGGCATGACATTGCGCCATGGCTAGTTATAAGGACCATTACGCCATGCAACGCTTATGAAATTTCCCAATTGAGATGGTGCATCGTGGCATGTTCTATATTTTGTTGTGGTGTGGTATATCATTGTGCAATCCATTGTGCCACCATAATTTTTTCACCTTTTTGAAACATCCAACCCACCTCTATTAAAATACATTATTAAAACACATTATTGTAAGTCAAGTGATTCCCTTCCTTCCTCCCCTGACTCTATGTGATGCATTGATTGGGTTCCATAACCAAGAACAACCAGAAAGTCTATCACTTTCTTATTATCCTTTCCATGATTGAATTGTAATGATATTTTATTTGAATGACTAATTTTCAATTATTAAATATAGATTATTTTTCAAAATAATTTTTCATTAAAATTTATAAATATTTTTTTATATTTTTATATTTTTATTATTACTAATAATTTTACCATCTAACTTGTTATTTTTTATTATTTCAATGTGATTATATGACCTTTGTACGCTATAAGTTAATATTTCCAAGCGTCACGTGCTACGCAATGCACTTTTCTACCAGACGCTCTTATCTCCATTGTGTTCCATGTACCATAAATAAATATGCCAATCGGGACCCCATAATTTAAGAACCATAATTATTTAATTATAGAAACATATAAATTATGTAATGAATATGAAAAATAGAATGAAATCAACAATATATAATATATCCTAGGAGTGTGTACATATATTATTTTACTTTCCATTTAAGATATTTGTTATGATTTTTTTATAAACCTGTTATTGATGATTAGTTTTAAAAAAACAATACATATTACATTTATTCATTTTCTATATTTTTTATTTAATGTATATTTATTTTTCTCATAATTGATAGAAGTTGGATGTACAACATTGATCAGATCAATGATGAGTTTTAGAAGGATTTATGATATTTTTTGGACTTTTCATTCAATAATGATTCAGATAGAAGATTGAGTCAATGCCCATGTTTGGATTATGATATAATACCATGGTTAACTCATGTGGAAGTGAGTTACCATATCACTAAATATGGTTTCCAAAAAAATATCACATGTGGTATCACGACGGAGAAAAAGCTCAAGTAGAGAATGACATTGATTTAGCTGAAAGGATTAGTATGAAAAATTTGATTCCTGGATGATTTCCATTTATTTATAAATCTATCTCTTCATGTAGAATAGTGAAAGAGAAAATGAATACTGAAACATAGTTTTCATCTATTGATCAGAATGATGATGTTGAGAGTGTTAGAAATATAATGGAAGATATGAATACCCCAGTATATCAGGCATGTGTAAAAATAAGCAAACTTGAGTTTTTAATGTGATTATATCATGGGAATATAATGTATGGATTTAGTAATACTGTAGAAGGCACTGTAGAAGGCACTCAGCCCGGTTGGTGAGGACTTAAAAAGTTTGTCCAAGAGATCAGAGATTAAATCTGGGAGGATACATATTTCTAAGGTATTGTAGCAGGTACTATATTAGGTATTGTAGTAGGTAATATTAAATATTGTAGCATCCAAAACTATTCATTTGTTTGGGTTTTGGGCCGCCAATTTAGTCCTCGAGTCCTTTAAGGCCTTCATTCTACCCAAGTCCTTCGGGCTAGTAAGACTTTCGGGCCACCTCAAAGGCCTTTGGGCCACCTCAAGGCCTTCAGGATACCTTAAGGCCTTTGGGCCACATTAATTTATGCTTAATAGATCATATAGACTCTACAAGGAGCAGTATCTAGATGAGGATTTAGAGAAAGGTGCATTCACCAGAGCAAAGATAATGGATTTGGAAGAATGAGAGGGTATGGAAATTGCCATCAAGACTAGTCTGTGCATGCATGGGAAGCCTAGCCAAGCATCCATGTGAAGGTGGAGAGCTGATATCATGATATAGTCGCTGGGGATGAGCAGTTTCAAGTAGTTATAATCTGGATGAATTTTTCTAAGACCTTAAAGTCATTTAATGTCACGAAGCCTAAAGGCCATGTAAGGGTTCCCCTTAAACCCTTAAAAGGGGGATTATCAAAAATGAATAAAAAAATAAGGCCTTTGATCCATTCGTTCAATTAGTAATACTAAAGTTGACTATCTCCTTACATTTATTAAGGATTTAATACCTGAAGATGTATGTATTCTAGAAAATGATTACATGGAATCAAATTTGGTTGAGAATTTTGGATTTTTATTTACTAAGATTCATTCTTACCCTAAAGATTATTGTCTATTCTGGAAGTAAAATATAGAGTTGAGTGAGTGAAAATAGTGTGGTGCATCAAGGTTGAAGACTAATAAAAACGGAACTCAATCCTTTATACTAGATAAAGTGACGTGGCACATCCCTTTAATTTCCAGGCTTCAAAAAATTATGTTAGAAAAAATTATAGGGAATATGAGATGGCATGAAGATTAAAAAAATAAGGATAATGATAAAATAGTGCATCCTGCAAATGGGTTTTCTTGGAAGAAATTTTATAGGTTATATCTCGATTTTGCAACTAACCCACAAAATGTTATATTGGGATTATCATGTGATGGTTTCAACCCATTTCTCTAAATTCATACTAAACACAACACTTGGCCTATTTTCATTCATATTTATAAATTTCCTTCATGGATGTGTATGAAGAATCCATTTACTATCATGAGCATATTGATATTTAGACCTATTGATCCTAGAAATAATAGTGACATATACTTACATCCATTAATATATGAGTTAAATGAGATTGGGATTGTTGGTGAGCAAGCATATGATGTATTCAGGAAGGAATAATTTATGTTTCATGCATCTTTATTATGAACAATAAATTATTTCCATGCTTATGGAATGATTCTTGGTTAGACTACAAAAAGGAAATTATCTTTCCCTATTTGTATGAAAAATACATGTTCCTGGAGATTGAAGCTTTGATGAAATTTCTTCTCCATATGGCATCAATAATTTCTACTGATGAATCATCCAAATAGGAAAAATTGGAGATAGTTTGATAATGTCATTGAGATGGATGAAACACCTCAAATAATTTCAAGGAATGATATTATTAAATAACTTGATGGTTTGAATTATGTTCTTGTAAAAATTCAATCAAATATCAGAAAGTGAAAGATGTTAATTTAAACTCCAATAGAAATTGGATAAAGAAAAGTATATTCTTTGAGTTTTCGTATTGGTCATTGAATTTATTGAGTTCTTGTTTGGATGTAATTCATATCGAGAAAAGCTTTTATGAGATGTTACTTGCTAATCTTTTAAATGTAAAAGGCCAAACAAAAGATGATTTGCAGTTACATCGTGATTTTATGTATTGGGGTATAAGTGCAAGTCTTGATCCTGAGTTAATTGGTCAAAATAAGTGGAAAGTCCCTTTTCCCTATTATTTGGTGATAAATTAAAAGAAAAAACAATTTATTCAGGTCTTGGAAAGTTTGAAGGTTCCATATGGTTATTAAAGTAATATTTTGAAAAGGGTAAATACAAAAGATGTGGAACTATAATCTCTTAAAACCCATGATTACCATTTCTTATTACATGAGTTGATTCCCATTTTCATTTGACATTTACTTTCACATAATGTTAGAGTTTTTTTGATTAAGTTATGTCATTTTTATTAAGACCTTTATGCCAAAATACTAAGCATAAGTTTTTTTCAAAAATTGTATAGAGATGCACTGATTATTCTTTACGACTTGGATAAAATTTTCTGACCATCACTTTTCACATGTTTGTTACATCTAACTATGCATCTTCCCATAGAAGTTCTTTTGGGTGGTCCTATTTTGAGTTGGTGGATGTATTTGATAGAAATAATTATGTTTACATTGAAATATTATATTAGAAATAAATATCATCCTGAAGGCTCTATTTTGAAAATCTATTTAGCATAATAATGTATTGATTTATGTTTATCATACTTGGCTAACATCACTATGATATTTAATAGACTAATGAGAACTGAATATGAGTAATATTATCCCATTGAGATTGAATTTCCTTCACTTCCCCAAATAGAGGGAATATTTGGGTCATTCTCATTGTGTAATTTAAGCAAGGAATATTGGGAAATGGATCATCGTACATTATTATTCAACTGGGTTGTGCTTGATGATTACATAATATAATTAAAATAATAAATATGAATTTTTTTCATTGTGTGTTTTCTTTATATCTTATGAAATTTTAAATCTTTCATATTTGTATAGAAAATTTAGAAATTATAAAAAGGATACATTGTTCTTTATCGATTAAGAGGAAGGAACAATTTCGCAGCAAAGAATTTACTGCTTGGTTAAAGTCAAAGGTAATAGATTTCCTTTTTTCATAATATAATCACATGAATCTATTTAATATTTGATGTTTGTGTCCTTTAGGTTTTAAATTTACCAATGAATGATGTGTCAGATGAAATAATAGTATTGTCCTTTAGTCCAAACAATGTGGTCTATGTTTGTAAAGAAATGGTTTTCAATGGATTTAAATTCATTATAAATATATATGCAACAAAAATGGAAACGCAGTATGACGATGTCATGATAAGTGCCACAATAGATTTTTATGTGAGTGAATCAAAAAATAAACCTCAATCCAAAAATATATCATATTATGGGGTTGTTTAAAGAATCATTTTATTATATTACTATGCACATGGTCATGTCGCAATGATGAAATGCAAGTAGTTTGATTCAATGACGTGGAAAGGCATGGATATAGATAACTATGCATTTAGAATTATTGATATGAACCATCCACTTCATACCAATGAACCTTATATTATTTTATCACAAGCTTGATAGGTGTTTTATGTAACTAACCCATTAAAACAACAATTTGGTGTTATTGTTGATGTTATTTCTAGACATATTTTTGATGAAAGCATAGATGATAATGATGTTTTGGATGAACCTATCGGTAATAATTTTAATTTTTAATTTGATGAAACATGTGATTCAATTGTTATAATATATTTTGAACTATAAATTTTCATATAGGACACATAATGTTGACACATTTGTAAGTATTTTCCTAACACTATTGCAATATTTTATGCGTTTTTTTAAACTTTCATACATGATATCAAATTAAATAGTATATACCTCTATGAAATTTTATGATATATGATGTGTTTTTTTAAATAATTTTTTGATTATGAATTAAAATATAAAACATTAGACTATACATAATAATTTTTTAAATGAAATATTGATTTTTGTATGCTCCCAGAATATTCTTTTTGATGAAAAGTAGAGTCCAAATATCTTACTACAAATGTGCAAGTCATGTTCACAACATTCAATTTGACTTATTTATATATGGGTGATTTTAGAAGACTCTAGACCACTAAACCTAGGGATTTCTATAACTTAAATAATTAATTAGTTTCAAACAGCTCAAATATTAACATTCACTTGTACCCCTTCTATGAGTGAACCAAACCTCAAAATAAAAAACTCCATGATATGGTATTATGACATAGCATGATCAAAGAAATATCTAGGATATTATAACCCAATTTATTTCTTTTAAACATAAATGATACAACTACTTATAGATTCTTCCAAAACTCATTGGTATAACTTCTTTATCCTTATATGGAAGTCTCACCACACCATCATTGTAAATAATGACAACTCAAAATTTCTCCATAGGATTTTTTTCTAAAAGTATTGGCATGTGATAACTCATCCTTTTGGTATAGATCAAATTTAGGTATAGTATATTTCTATAGTATCCTAGTTAGTACATCATAAACCAATAGGGATGTATGCTTATTGTTTTTTTATTTTCCCCCTATGAATTTAATTTCATATATTTTATAAACTTATACTAAGGAAATGTTAGTGGTGTCTAATTGGTTTTGTTACTTTCATAGTCACCTCGATGTGTGTATAGAATTTGTTATTAAGTATCCATCCAAGGGAAAGGGCCCTATGTTGGGCTACTGAGTAGGTAGAACTGGTCAGAATTAAATGATATTCTAGGATTCTCTCAGGGATATTTTCCTAAATTGACTATTTTTTTAGTTCTTCTTATATGACACATGTTTTTATCCACTGCTTGTGGGGACCCTTTTTAACTAATTATATAGGACTGATATACCTATTCTATTATAGCATGGGATATATTTATTGAATTGATTTATCATTTTTTTCCTCACTATCATTATTTATATACTTATTCATTCACTATTAATATTATTGATTGTCACTTAGAGCTATGGAATATGATCCCCACGTTGTGCTCTATTCCCCCACTGCTATTTGGAAACATTTTGCAAACATGGAGCCATGCATGAGGCCTTTTAGAGCACTTACTATGTTATGATGAATAGAGTCAGGGTGTTACACTTTTGGATTTTGAGACTATTTATCCCATTACCATGGAGGCATAGATGTAAATTATATAATTAATCCATTGAGCCCATTAACTAGAGAAGATAATTCATCAGCGGTCTCACCTATTTTCAAACATTCCTCTAAGTCCTTGATGAAACCAATAGTTTATAGAAAATTTAAAAAAAAAATCATTAATTATCCTAAAATATGTTGATAATTGCCTAATAACCTGGGATTTATAATTTGTCACATTAGTCTAGGATTGAAAAATATAAAACCAACGACAGGGAGAGAACAAACAATGACAACATTAACAAAATCCAATAGAAAGATCTATTTGAAAAAACATTTTTATAAGTATGAAATCACATGATTTCTTAGGTATATATAGTATTAGATTAGTAAACAAAAATATATAATCAAATATTGATTGTCCGCTCTGATCGAGTCAATAAAATCACACCTCTTTTGACACATTCACAATTTTAAGAATGCATAGTTGAATGTTAAATTAATTGAAAACTATATATGAATGGTCATATTGTGTATTAGTCCAAATTTTCTCCTTGAGATAGTTGGATAGTATTTGGTATGGATATTGTTGGTTGTATAAATATTTTTTGGTGTGTTGTGTATGCTACATTCATGGGTCCAATTCACTTTTATTTATGGCTATGTGGTTGTCATGTGTGATGGGCATAAACTATACCCCAATGGTACTAGTTAAACCTTTAGTATTAGCTATCATTATTTGGTGATCAAGGGATGTTCCCAAGATAATTCAATGTTTTGGATCATCATTAAGGTCTAGTTGAAGTAGTTGGGTTGGGTTGGAGAAATACATCTAGGGTGATGGTTGGTTTTAAATTTTGATTTTATAACATCCTAGATATTAGATCATTACACATCAAAATTTTACTAACAATAAATATATAGAATATTTCACATATTAAATAAATTTCACAAATTAGTAGATGACACATTCTCTAAAATACAAAACTGAGCCAGGTAATTTTTTTCAACACAATGAAAATCATAGTGTTACAAAAAATACCTAAAGATATGATGATGAAAGATATCATCATTCCAATAGCACTGAACAACATGATAGTCATAAAATTCTGGAAAAATTGATTCTTTTTTACCTGTAAGATAATTAAAATTTAAGAGAAATTTAAATAAAGAAATTGGTATTTTTATAATGAAATTCATAGCTTGACTGTTTCTAGTTAAAGTTACTAAACATATTATTTGATAAGAGCTTGGCTATGGATTAACTCAATGTCCAATTGCATGTGAGTAGTTGAACATTACACTTGTGATTGTATTTTTTCTATCAATGATTAAAAACATTTCCTTCATAGGCACAATATACATGATGAATTTGAGAAAGAATACTAGAATGGGGCCGCTTCATACAATATAAAAAATACCCAATTTGAATATAAACCAAGCTAGGATTAGGAACAACATTAGGGTTGTATCAAAACTATATACTTTAAAGGTTATGATCAGATTATGGATGACTATTCTAGTCACAAAAAATATCAAGCTAGATGATAAAACCTATCAGTCATGGAAGCTGACCCATATAGAATCAAATAGTCATACTATGAATTTTAGGATGATAGGTTTCAGCTGAAAGCAAAGGAGTTCAAAATAGACATGATCTATATTAACCAGCATTGAAAATAATGGGAGATAGAATATAGATGAATAAAATTCATTCACTAAATTCTAGAATCTATGACCTTTTTCCTCCAATAGTCAAAAGAATAAAAACTCTGGTGTATAGACTCTAATATTCCCAAAGATCCAAAAATTATCCTTTAATCTATAGAAAAAAATAGATTCAACATAAGATTTATAATTTTATTTGGAATTGATTGTTTTCAATGGTAAGAGTAATTACACACAATAATTAGGGAAGTGATAGACTCATTCACCCATAGGGTTCTCTCCAATAGATTCCCAATCACAATGAAACTACAAAGTAATGATGCAAATAAGTTTTTTGAGCTTATGGAATAATGACCTATGTTTTTGAGCCGTAATATTATCAAAAAGAACCCCAAGATGAAATTCATTAGTCACTTCAAATGTATATTGGATATTGTCTAGAATTAGAATTGAGGCATGTGAACTCCTTTCTAAACCATATATAAAAACCTTTCAGACCTTGTGTTCTTCCCATTTTTCACCCCCAGACATGATGTTTCTGAAAATAACTCATTGAACATCAATGTAAAATCTAAAAACAAAAATAATGAAAAAACATCACAACATTAATTGAGAACAAGGGTCATCATGGAGAGATGGGAATCCCAACTACCCCTGGTAATATAAGGTTCAATGTGAATAGTGTAGTCCAGACACATATACATATATCTTAAGACCTAATATCCCTATAACATGTCCACCGTGAATTCAAAAAATATATAAACAAAACTGGGATTTGATAAAATTATACAAGGATCCAATCAAATATTATATTGCAATGATTCTTCTCATCAGTGCTTGTTTTATGTTATAATTGTATTATTTAACATTTTAATTATTTCTATTTATCATAGAATATTATTTTAAATTCCTACGTCAATTTTTTTATTATAATAATGTTATAAGAATAAGAATATAGAGAAATGAATAACATATTAGAGATTTAGGCATGACTGCTCTAGTCACCATTGTAAGTATAATTTATGTTTGGATATTATGTTATTTAATATTATTTATCTAGTTATCATTTGTTTTATTTTATCATCCATTTTATTTTAGGATGCATCATCTATGAGATGATTGTATTATGATATGGAGGCTGATAGTATAGTGGGGGATACTGGTACGACCAATTCTATAGTTTATCCTGCCACTAGGTCGCTTCAGTCACTGGAGGGTCATTTAGTTCAGCCTCCCTTTATCCTGATTTGGTCACTAGGAGGTCATCCTCCAATTATTCCATCTCCATATTTTTTATACCCACCTTTTCCATATCCCTTTCCACCTGCACCCACACCAGATGGTAGTTCTCAGGCTCTTATCCCTCCTTATTACCTACTCCCACCATCCACTGTATAGGGCACTACTCCCCCATATATCCCACCTCCATATCCATATCCATATCCACCCTTATCTGTATATGGATATTTGTTAGGTCTTCTCCCTCCATCAGTACACCTATAATCATAAATTATATGTATTACTCCTACTGTAGATATCCCACCTACCACAAATGCCACTCCCCCTCCTCAAGACGCATCACTTCAGGGGTCAGTAGATCCCCCGTCTACTAGTATGTGTTTAAACATTACTTATAATTATTAATGATAAATTCATAAATATTATTTTCCTTTACTAATTATTTTTCATGATTAGCTAAAGCCTCTACCAAACTATGAGGCCGCACAAAAATTCTATAATTCTAGAATTGACACACACAGATCATGGTTCAATACAATGAGGAAAGTGCTATAATTGGAAAAAATGGTAAGGAATATAAAATATTTATGGGAATACTTTCTAAATAGATAAATATCATTATGGTTCAACCAATAAGATGGAGGGAAGTTGGAGAAAAAATAAATAACAATGTCTAGGAAGAGATTTGGGTAAGTAATGTTAATCAACTTTTATATATATTAATTTATAATATTTTCTTAACAAATGTTTTTTCCAATGCAACTTTGATATAATTTTCCTAATGGAAAAAAGTGACAAGGCCACAAGGTTAATGGAATTAGATGATACGTGGTGATCATACAAGTATGAGTTGTATGTTAGTTGGAAAGAGAGATTTGATACGGAGCTTGAAGAAATATCAATCATTCATTATTTCTCAATATCACAATACAGAGAGATGATCGACTATTGGAAGAGTCTAGAGTTTAAGGTATTAGTTAAATTTATATATATAAACATTTATTTATTTTAAAATTATTTTTAAAGTATAAATTACTTATTTTATTTATGTTAATGTAATTGTACAATTTCTTTTTTAAAGGATAATTTAGATAGAAATAAAATAAATAAGAGTGAAATGAAGTATATTCATACTCTGGGACACACTTCACCCAGGTCATGAGAAAGCACAGGTAATTTAACATTTAAAATATTCAAATGGGCTTCCATTTTTCATTTATGATTTATAGATTATACAAAAAAAATCAATTTTTTATTCCTAAATATTTTTTAGAACCAAAAATTCCCTACAAACCATCTTCTTTTTAATTTTTAGTGTTATGCTTTTTAAGATTGGAGAGAATTCTATTATTTTTCACTCACTTCAGCTGATTGGGCCTCTTTTGGGGAACTAGAAAACAATATCCTTCTTATATCAACCAATGACATGAATGTATAATTCTTATAACTTTTTTTCATCCATATTATTAATGATTTGTAACTAAAACCTAAATCATTTCTAAAAAAGATTCTGAATAGTTAGTAGATTTAAATATAGATGGTACATCTGGATTTAATATCGATAGTTATTCTCTTACCTTTCTTTTGTTCATGAGTAAACACACAATGTGGAATGGTAATTTACAAGGTTTACCTTTGAAATGAAAGGCTTATACTATGTATTAATAATAAAAATCCACAATTATAATACCCACTAGAAATAATCTTGTGACATCAAATGTAAAAGATAAATCCTTAAACACTTTATTCTATCTATATTCCTTTGGTTCCTCCCACACACAGGTTCCTATTATACTATATGATGAATATGATGTGTTTCCTTATTCATTTTCCTCTCCTTCTTACTTGTAAAGTGGCATAAAAGAAGATATATATTCTTCTCTTCCTTTCTTACATTGGATGTAATGTTTTATTCTATATGTGAAAACAAAAATATATAGCACCTTTTTCTTCTTTACAATGGTGAACTGGAGTGTTTCTAATTCTTCTTCTTCACTTCCATGAATAAAATACACATCATCTTCCTTCTTTTTCCTTTATTCCAACATAGAGTGCTTCAAAATCTTCTTATCTTCCCTCTTTCCCATTTTATCATTTTTCTTTCATCAATTTATCTAGAATTAATTTCTTTTTATCCTTATTTAGGGTGTAGGAATGTGCACTACATCTTCTTCCTCATTTATTCAGTTCATCAACAACATCATTGGTCATCTTCCTCTTCACTTTGATACTCAATGATTTCTTGATTACATGTACAGTATTGGTTCTTCTATCATGATAGTAGGATATTATTCTTAGAATAACAATGTCACTTTATCAACCTATATAAATACATATATATATATATACATATAATAATTACAACATTTTTGGGTCCCCATCACCCTCTTCTCATTCTTTTTTCTTCACAATACCACATGAATGTGTTATTTTAAATTACTAATATTATAGGTAATTCAAAATAAGTAATATTTTTTATTTTCAAAAACACCACATTCATTTTCTTTTCTTCATTTTTTAGTCTTCAAGTTTATTTTCCCTAATACCTGGCTGAAGACTCTCCCCACTTCATATCTTGGAATCATTCCTTAACCAATCTCAACACATACCTTTTCAATCCATAGAATCTATATATTAATTTTTTCCCACATTTTTATTTTATCTGGACATTTATTGTGTTCTCATGGTTTCTCCATGCATTATGGTACCAACCACATAGTTCATCATTTCTTTTCCTCTATCACATGCTAGAATCATGATTATTAGTGTTGTGATATTCGAAAACATAATTCACAACAACTTGGCATCATCATATTAGTATCATAAGACTTTAGAAGTTGTACAATCATCCTATGTTCAAATTCATATGACAATCATCATATGATAAGAATTTTATACCTAATTAATATGATGTGAGATATACACATAATTCATACGTGCATATATCCCTTACAAAACAAATTTAATTCCAAACTAGCAAGTTCTTTACAACATGAAGATTTTAGATTATTGTTTTTTAACTGTGCCTAAATTTACACATTTCAATTTCCATCAATGAATAGGTGACACAAAACCATAAAATAAATATCAATAATGAACAAAGCACAAAATCAATGGAGTTTTTTATATTTGTATTAAAACTCATTCTCATCATTTAACACTACATTAAATTTTCTAGAAAATAATTCACAAGTAGTCAAGAAAGGTTTCAACATCCCAAAGTTCACAAAACACTAAATTTTTTAAATCAAAATTCAGTTTTTGTAATGCCCTGGTATAAGGAACTGACCTTAAACCTTACTTAATATTGAATTAAATGAATAATTCACATTGAGGATCTATTCAGGTTTAGAGTTTTAGAGAATTAGATCATAAATCATGAATTACATTCCACATTTAAACAAAGTGGTTACATAAAAGATAGTATTCATTTTTTCACATCAACAGAAACATCTTTAAAATAAAACATGGATTCTTTCTTGACACTTCCTTAACACTATCATCATATCATGCACCTTTCCCTTGACCTGTGAAAAACATTTCAAAAGCTTGGGATGAGCATAAAAAGCTCAGTAAGGGATATAAAAGTTTGAAAAGAAAACATTATTCCATGTATGAAAACATACTTTATTCATAAAACATAAGCACTTTAACATAACTCATAAAATCATGAATAAATCATAGAAATCATAATACATAAAGGTAACTTGAGGCATTCATAACATTCTTACGTAGGTAGTAACCCTCTTGGTTACGTTTGGAATACCCATCACAGTATATTCCCTAAATCTCTTCAGAGAAACCTTACTGTTTAACCCCTTCGCATTACCCAATGCATTGGAGAGCTATATCAGGCTCACCCGACCTTAGTTTATCACGGAACCACCCGTATTCATAATAATGCCCAAGAACCATAACATAATCGTATCACATAAAACATGCATAAAGGAAACATAACATTTCCACTTTTCAATCACAAGATATCAATACAACACATTGATATAAAAACATTATGAAAACCATTTTCAATACCAAAATAAAATAAAAGTAAAACATGGTATTTATTTTTCTTTTAAAAAAAAGGTATGGCTTGTAGAGGAAGCCAAAACTCAAATAATGGTCACGGTGGCGGAGAAGTCGTTGTCGCTGCAAACGTACGACAAAAACATTCCCTTTTGTCATTTAGTAAAATGCTTTGTATAAAAAAGATTCCTTTAGGATAAACGTAAAAGTCAAAGGGGTTTATACACCATATAAAAGAAGGTTGTGTATAAAACAAAATATGCCTCAATGAAAGGAGATTGAGACGAAGTCCCATACAAAGACGGTATCCTTGGATTAAGGATAAATCAATTACATAATTATGTGTGAAAAACTAATACACCAAATATAAGTGGATATTAAGTGTAAAACAATCAGAGTTTATTCACACATATTCATAAAATGACATATTCAAGTAGTACAAGCTTATCCCAAAGAATCAAAATTGGGTTAAGAAGTTCCCTTGCAAAAATTTGACAGCCTAACGGCGTCACTACAAAATTCAGAAAATGAGTTGATGAGAGATAAAAAGGGTATCTCATCACTTGGACATAAAATTTACATCAATAAGTATATAGAAGAACATATCCCAACATTAAAATATGTAAATTAAAAGACCCAATAAGAAAAGTCTTTTAAAAAGAGGAGGGTGAAAGGTTCCCTTACCGACTTGGGTATCTTTCGAAACATACACCCCATGAAAGAAGGACAATACAACATTGATGTAAATACTCATAAATGAAATTATATTACACAAAGAGTAGAATAATGGGCAGTACATATACCACTCAAAGGAAATGGTGGAAAATGTAGCATAAATCTCATGGGAATAAAAGTGAGATGAAAAATCCCTTACAAAAACCCAGCAGCCTAACAGCGCCACTTAAAACTTCCAAAAATGGATTGAGGAGATCAAATAGGGTCTCTCATAATATGAGCATAAAAAGTAAAGAATGGGGAATATAAAATAACATCCCCAAATATAAGAAAGATTAGCTTAAAAGAAATTACATAAAAGAGAGTACTTAAAAAGAAAGAGAGAGGTTAGATCTCTTACGAAAATTCGGCAGCCTAACGGCGCCACTCAAAACTTCCAAAATGGATTGATGAGAGAGAATATGGTCTCTCATCATATGAACATAAAAATTAAAGTAATATTAATATAAAAGAACATCCCAATCACAAGAAAGATGAGCTTAAAAGTAATTACATAAAAGAGCGTACTTAAAAAGAAAGAGAGGAGTAGGATCCCTTACCTCGTGTCCGACATGACTCGATCGTTCTTTAATCTCCTGAATAATAAAATTTGGTCAATTTATAATTGCTTAAGTAACTCCTTTAAATATTATTATTCAGTTCATATCACATATTATAATGTTATAATAATTGGTTAATAAAGTGAGTTCATATCAGACGTTTTTGTCGATGTTCAGTACATGAGTAAAAATTGAACTTGTTGGAAAATAATTTTCGATGTAGTTATAGGTACATCATCTCTAGAATAGTATTGATGTTTTACATATCATATATATCCAGAATATATTCATTTTATACTATTACATATCATTTGGAGATAAATAAATTAAAAACACCGTTCATGGAGATGGTAGGTCGTACGTACGCATGAACGCTACTTTCATTTTTTGTCATATTAATGGAATTAAAACAAAATGGGAGATATATATATTATAATTACAGAATAATATCCATCATTTAGATGTAATATATTACATATATATCCATTATATATATGTACTTATAATAGTACATAACATTTGGAGATAAGAAATGAAATATACCGTTCATGGAGACGGTAAGCCGTACGTACGCATGAATGCTACTTTCATTTCTTTTTTTGTATTAAATAGAATGAAATAATAATGATATAAAGGTATATTATAATTCCAGTAGGATAACATATGTAATACCATTAATTACATCCTTTATACGTCCCACATATGGCATTAACGAATCAAATCACTTTGAGGGGGCGGTAGTCCGCACTTCCTAAAATGAAGATATCGTGTTTACCCATAATGGAAACCATAAAGGTATGCCATAAATAAAAAATACAGAAGCTTAAGGAAAACATAAACATATTATATATCATATATAAATATAGTTACATCTTAATGGACACCTTTGAAGGTGTTAAAATAATATTGAACAATCATCGTTTCATGAGGCAGTAATTCGCCATCCACAGAAACAGTATGTTCTTTAACCATTAGACGAAGGTGTGTGTAAGTGTAGCTCAAATACTTCACATAAAAACATACTAATATATTGAAGATACTGGTTTTGTTACAAAAGAAAATAATAAAAAGAGTTTATGGGGTTTGAGAAGCAAAATAAAACAAAAGAACACAAGGGAAGACATTACCTTTAAATCGGGTAACTCTCTTTGATTTGAGCTCAAAGGCTTCCTTGGAAAGGATTCTGCCCAAATTGAGGCTTCAATGATGAAGATAGGGATTTGGAGAGATTAAATGGGCAGGGTTTGGCCGTGCCAAAGGCTTGAGAGGTGTGTATAAGGTGGTAGAGTTGGGGGCCTTTTATAAGAGGAGAGGAGGGGCACTCTTGGAAAGTTATAAACTAATACTTTATTATAAAATGATTTTTGGATTTAAAAGGTCCCAAAAGGATATATTTCGAGGATAAGGTGATAAGGTTTTGAAATCCACCCATACAATAGGTTTGTGACAAGTTTATGTTATAGTTTTAACATTATCTTTTCATTTTATTTAAATCCCTTATTAATGAGGTAATTGTTGCATCATCATGATGTCATAAATAATTTAATTTATTTAATGTATAAAAATTATAAAAAAATATCATGATGTAGGAAATATTTTTAGATTTCTAATGAATATTTATAGTCAAAAATATGAATTGTATAACCCCATTTAAAAATTGTTTTAGTAAAACAACTCATGTTTGTGACATTTTAATTTTAACTTTAAATAAAAAGGTATTTATGTCACTTTCCAACCAAAGTGGCTCCATGGGGTCCCCAAGTTGACCCATGGATTTTCTTGGTCGGGCATGACACATACAATGAGGGTAGGACATGTTTCAAGTTCATTTCATATTATTAAAATATTATTTTTACCTTAAATTACACTAATTACCTCTAATCGTGATTAAAAACATAAAAGTTACTATTCACCAAAAAATTATTTTAATCCCATTGAACCAAATTTTACTTCCTAATGACAACCATGTATGTCGGATTTTTGAAATTCAAAACATAGAAGTGGTAAAGTTTCATTTAAACAAAAAATCAGTTTTTTAAGTACCACTTAGTGGTTTCACTATTCATCAAAAATTGAAGTTTTTCAGAATAATACCAAAACTTCACCCTAATCTATATTTGATATTACGAATTCAAAAATTATGTCTATTTTATAAAATTCAAATCATATAAGTTACATTAATTAATTTAATAATTAATTCCCGCTGTTATGACAAATAGCATGTTTTTATGAAACAATATATATCAAAAGATTGACACTAGTTTAAGTCCAATTTCAAAGTGAAATTAATTCCAAAGACCACTATTGGATTAAATGGTAAAAATATATTCTAATTTCACTCTAAAACCATTTCAAAAGATAATATAATCAAATAAATAAATTAGATTAAAAAGTGATTTTGAATTAAAATACAACATTTTTCACTATTCATTAAAAAATGAACTTTATCGGAAAAATACCAAAAATTTACACAAAGTAAATTTTGATGTCCCGATTCTAAAGAAGAATTTTATTTTGTCAAATATAACACATAAAATTGTCAAAAAGTGGATTTAAAAGAGGTTCGCCATCAAAAGGCGGTTAATCGACCTTTTAAAGAATATTAGAATGTTTACGCTTAAAATTGGATTCATTCGCATTTTTAATCCTCTAACATTTATTGTAAAGAGTAAAAATATTTGACAAACATATATAATCATTTTGTAGTTAGTTCTGTTCATTCCCGCCATTACAACGGCTAGGCGTTAACTACCATTTAAAATAATATTATTTTATTATTAGAGTGCAACGTAGGATTCCCAAGAAACTCGTTGTTGCGTTTTGGGTACGCCATCAAGCATAACATCCCCTTTAAAGTAATATTAATATTTTATTCACAAATATGGATAAATGTGAAAATGTAATATTCTTTATTTACCTGGGGTGTTACATCCTTCCCCCCTTTTGGGAATTGCGTCCTAGCAATTTTAAAATTGGGCTTGGAAACTTCATTGAAAATCCCACATCGGAACAAGAGTCAGTAAAACAATCACTTTAAAATAAAGAAAGAGAAGTACAAAGGTCACCCGAGTTAACCCATACTAGGATTCCAAGTACGAAAATATAGACATGGAGGAAAAAAACAAAGGGTCATGTTCTGATGGAGAGTGATAGTAAACATGTCTAGGAGAAAGTTAACCATAAGAAAATCCCAAACTTGTGATGGGTTAAACGGTATTCGATTCTCCAATAGGAAAAGTTAACATACAACATTTTTGTTTTAAGTTACTCTTCATTGAGGAATTTATTTTTGAGCTTAACTAAATCATAATGAAACATACTTGTCACGTAGACTTTCAACTTTTACTAGATTCCTTAATCAAACTCATATTTTCTCCAAAAGACGAGTATTTAGGAAGACTTGTTCGCATTATGAGTACTATAATCAACTTCTTGAGAATCACCTAATCCAAAAAAGAGAACTATATATTTCCCATGTCTTTAGACAAAATCCAAAACCAAAATTGTTAGTATGAGATCAGATAATTCACAAAAGTATAATCCTTTATAAAAATAAAATCTATTCTTAATCTCCAAAATTTGTCAAAAAAACCCAAAGTTCAATGAAGACCATTCGATAAACTATTGTCCATAAAATTATTCAAAGTAAACCAAACTAAGAATGAAACCCAAATATTTGAAGGATTTAATCACATAGTCTTCCAAGGTACAAATTAACTTTTATCTCTAAATAACATCAGTTGCTCTTAAATTCTCATATTGAAAAGTAATTAACCTAATCACATATCATCGATGATAGGTTAATAATTTCCATAGATAACCCAAAATAAACATACTCTTGATTCCTAAAATCATCTAACTAAAAAGAATTAGTCAAACAAACCAGGGACTTCACGTAGTCCAATGGTAGGCGATATATACCAGTCGCACTTTGGTTGTGGGTTCGATTCCCGCAGCTTTGTCTGACGCGATGGGTTGTCACACGGTCTGTGTGTTGTCCTTTTTCTAAAACTATATATTTCTTAAAAAAATCCCCAAAATGAGATAAAATATTCAAAAATAATCATAACATATTTTAACATCAAGTTTATCTCATGCCTTTCATTTTCCATCATAATATATAATAACCCAATATTACCTCAAAAGCAAGGATCATATAAACCCTAATGGTTACCTTTATAATTATTACCTGAACTTCCACATCGATTGGTCATCTCGTACATGATGCATTACAGAACATACCAAGGTACAAGTGGTTGATCATGACTCCTTGATAGTTGGTTTAGAACAACCACGAGTTTCCTCAATGAATCCCCCATTTCATCCAGTCTCTTAATCAGAGAACCACCACAGTTTCCTTCAAACCTATTGTCACTTTGGTGCCTGCTAGATCCATCCGTTTACTAAAAACAGAAATGTTAGTGTGATTATATCAACAAAACCATCACGTACTAATGAGGAAGATAAACACTAAGATATAATTACTCATTCACTTTATCTAAAACTAGGACTCTTTCTGAAATCCTAACCATTATGGTAATGTCACTTATGCCTAGAGAATACCCTAACCTCCAAAGTTATCTAAACCTACCTATGATACCAACTATAGGGCCCCGACCTTAAACCTTACTTAATATTTAATTAAATGAATAATTCACATTGAGGATATTTTCAGGTTTAGAGTTTTAGAGAATTAGATCATGAATCATTAATTATATTTCACATTTAAACAAAGTGGTTACATAAAAGATAGTATTCGTTTTTTTCCCATCAACGGAAACATATTTAAAATAAAACATGGATTCTTTCTTGACACTTCCTTGACACTATCATCATATCATGCACCTTTCCCTTGACCTGTGAAAAACATTTCAAAAGCTTGGGATGAGCATAAAAAGCTCAGTAAGGGATATAAAAGTTTGAAAAGAAAACATTAGTCCATGTATGAAAACATGCTTTACTCATAAAACATAAGCACTTTAACATACCTCATAAAATCATGAATAAATCATAGAAATCATAAGACATAAAGGTAACTTGAGGCATTCATAACATTCTTACGTAGGGAGTAACCCTCTTGGTTACGTTTGGAATACCCATCACAGTATATTCCCAAAATCTCTTCAGAGAAACCTTAACGTTTAACCCCTTCGCGTTACCCAATGCATTGGAGAGCTATATCGGGATCACCCGCACTTATTTTATCATGAAACCACGCGTCTTCATAATAATAACCAAGAACCATAACATAATCGTATCACATAAAACATGCATAAAGGAAACATAACATTTCCACTTTTCAATCACAAGATATCAATACAACACATTGATATAAAAACATTATGAAAATAATTTTCAATACCAAAATAAAAGAAAAGTAAAACATGGTATTTGTTTTTCTTTTAAAAAAAGGTATGGATTGTAGAGGAAGCTGAAACTCAAATAATGGTCACGGCGGCGGAGAAGTCATTGTTGCCGCATACGTACGACAAAAACATTCCCTTTTGTCGTTTAGTAAAACGCTTTGTATAAAAAATATTCCTTTTGGATAAACATAAAAGTCAAAGGGGTTTATACACCGTATAAAATAAGGTTGTGTATAAAACAAAATATGCCTCAATGAAAGGAGATTGAGATGAAGTCCCATACAAAGACGGTATCCTTGGATTAAGGATAAATCAATTACATAATTATGTGTGAAAAACTAATACACCAAATATAAGTGGATATTAAGTGTAAAACAATCAGAGGTTATTCACACATATTCATAGAATGACATATTCAAGGAGTACAAGCTTATCCCAAAGAATCAAAATTGTGTTAAGAAGTTCCCTTGAAAAAATTTGACAGCCTAACGGCGTCACTACAAAATTCAGAAAATGAGTTGATGAGAGATAAAAAGGGTATCTCATCACCTGGACATAAAATTTACATCAATAAGGATATATAAGAACATATCCCAACATTACAATATGTAAATTAAAAGAACCAACAAGAGAAGTCTTTTAAAAAGAGGAGGGTGAAAGGTTCCCTTACCGACTTGGGTATCTTTCGAAACATACACCCCATGAAAGAAGGACAATACAACATTGATGTAAATACTCATAAACGAAAGTATATTACACAAAGAGTAGTATAATGGTCAGTACATATACCACTCAAAGGAAATGGTGGAAAATTTAGCATAAATCTCACGGGAATAAAAGTGAGATGAAAAATCCCTTACGAAAACTCGGCAGCCTAACAGCGCCACTTAAAACTTCCAAAAATGGATTGAGGAGATCAAATAGGGTCTCTCATAATATGAACATAAAAAGAAAATAATTGGGAATATAAAATAACATCCCCAAACATAATAAATATGAGCTTAAAATAAATGACATAAAATAGAGTACTTAAAAAGAAAGAGAGAGGTTAGATCTCTTACAAAAATTCGGCAGCCTAACGGCACCACTCAAAACTTCCAAAATGTATTGATGAGAGAGAATATGGTCTCTCATCATATTAACATAAAAATTAAAGTAAGAGTAATATAAAATAACATTCCAATCACAAGAAATATGAGCTTAAAAGGAATGACATAAAAGAGCGTACTTAAAAAGAAAGAGAGGAGTAGGATCCCTTACCTCGTGTCCGACATGACTCGATCGTTCTTTAATCTCCTGAATAATAAAATTTGGTAAATTTATAATTTTTTAAGTACATAATTTAAATATTATTATTCAGTTAATATCACATATTATAATGTTAGAATAATTGGTTAATAAAGTGAGTTCATATCAGACATTTTTGTCGATGTTCAGTACTTGAGTAAAAATTGAACTTGTTGGAAAATAATTTTCCATGTAGTTATAGGTATATCATCTCCATAATAGTATTTATGTTTTACATATCATATATATCCATAATATATTCATTTTATACTATTCCATATCATTTAGAGATAAATAAATTAAAATCACCGTTCATGGAGACGGTAGGCCGTACGTACGCATAAACGCTACTTTCATTTTTTGTCATATTAATGGAATTAAAACAAAATGGGAGATATATATATTATAATTCCAGAATTATATCCATAATTTAGATGTAATATATTACATATATATCCATTATATATATGTACTTATAATAGTACATAACATTTGGAGATAAGAAATGAAATGTACCGTTCATGGAGACGGTAAGCCGTACGTACGAATGAACACTACTTTCATTTCTTTTTTTTTTGTATTCAATGGAATGAAATAATAATGATATAAAGGTATATTATAATTCCAGTAGTATAACATATGTAATACCATTAATTCCATCCTTTATACGTCCCACATATGGCATTAACGAATCAAATCACTTTGAGGGGCGGTAGTCCGCACTTCCTAAAATGAAGATATCGCGTTTACCCATAATGGAAACCATAAAGGTATGCCATAAATAAAAAATACAGAATCTTAAGTAAAACATAAAAATATTATATATCATATATAAATATAGTGACATCTTAATGTCCACCTTTGAAGGTGTTAAAAGAATATTGAACAATCATCGTTTCGTGAGGCAGTAATTCGCCATCCACAGAAACAGTATGTTCTTTAACCATTAGATGAAGGTGTGTGTAAGTGTAGCTCAAATCCTTCATATAAAAACATACTAGTATATTTAATATACTGGTGTTGTTACAAAATAAAATAATAAAAAGATTTTAGGGGGTTGGAGAAGCAAAATAAAACAAAAGAACACAAGGGAAGACATTACCTTTAAATCGGGTAACTCTCTTTGATTTGAGCTCAAAGGCTTCCTTGGAAAGGATTCTGCCCAAAGTGAGGCTTCAATGATGAAGAGAGGGATGTGGAGAGATGAAATGGGCATGGTTTGGCCGAGCCAAAGGCTTTAGAGGTGTGTGTAAGGTGGTAGAGGTGGGGGCCTTTTATAAGAGGAGAGAAGGGGCACTCTTGGAAGGTTATAAACTATTACTTTATTATAAAATGATTTTCGGATTTAAAAGGTCCCAAAAGGATATATTTCTAGGATAAGGTGATAAGGTTTCTAAATCCACCCATTAAATAGGTTTTTGACAAGTGTATGTTATAGTTTTAACATTATCTTTTCATTTTATTTAAATCCCTTATTAATGAGGTAATTGTTGCATCATCATGATGTCATAAATAATTTAATTTATTTAATGTCTAAAAATTATAAAAAAAATATCATGATATAGGAAATATTTTTATCTTTCTAATGAATATTTATAGTCAAAAATATGACTTGTATAACCCCATTTAAAAATTGTTTTAGTAAAACAACTCATGTTTGTGACATTTTAATTTTAACTTTAAATAAAAAGGTATTTATGTCACTTTCCAACCAAAGTGGCTCCATGAGGTCCCCAAGTTGACCCATGGATTTTCTTGGTCGGCCATGACACATCAAATGAGGGTAGGACATGTGTCAAGTTCATTTCATATTATTAAAACATTATTTTTACCTTAAATTATACTAATTACCTCTAATCGTGATTAAAAACATAAAAGTTACTATTCACCAAAAAATTATTTTAATCCCATTGAACCACATTTTACTTCCTAATGACAACCATGTATGTTGGATTTTTGAAATTCAAAACACAAAAGTGGTAAAGTTTCATTTAAACGAAAAATCAGTTTTTTAAGTACCACTTAGTGGTTTCACTATTGATCAAAAATTGAAGTTTTTCAGAATAATACCAAAACTTCACCCTAAGCTATATTTGATATTCCGAATTCAAAAATGATGTCTATTTTACAAAATTCAAATCATATAAGTTACATTAATTAATTTAATAATTAATTCCCGCTGTTATGACAAATAGCGTGTTTTTATGAAACAATATATATCAAAAGATTGACACTAGTTTAAGTCCAATTTCAAAGTGAAATTAATTCCAAAGACCACTATTGTATTAAATGGTAAAAATATATTCTAATTTCACTTTAAAACCAATTCAAAAGATAATCTAATCAAATAAATAAATTAGATTAAAAAGTGGTTTTGAATTAAAATACAACATTTTTCATTATTCATTAAAAAATGAACTTTATCGGAAAAATAACAAAAATTTACACAAAGTAAATTTTGATGTCCCGATTCTAAAGAAGAATTTTATTTTGTCAAATATAACACATAAAATTTTCAAAAAGTGGATTTAAAAGAAGTTCTTCATCAAAATGCGGTTAATCGACCTTTTAAAGAATATTAGAATGTTTACGCTTAAAATTAGATTCATTCGCATTTTTAATCCTCTAACATTTATTATAAAGAGTAAAAATATTTGACAAAAATATATAATCATTTTTTAGTTAGTTCTGTTCATTTCCGCCATTACAACGGTTAGGCGTTAACTACCATTTAAAATAATATTATTTTATTATTAGATTGCAACGTATGATTCCCAAGAAACTCATTGTTGCATATTGGGTACGCCATCGAGCATAGCGTCCCCTTTAAAGTAATATTAATATTTTATTCACAAATATGGATAAATGTGAAAATGTAATATTCTTTATTTACCTGGGGTGTTACACCTGGCCCTAGTTTCCTGAAGCCAGTGCATTATTTATTACATTGGAATGATTACAAGAAAGTAAAATCCAGAAGGATTGATTAGTTTAGTAGCATTAGAAAAACTAGATATAAACATAAATTATTAAATTACATATTGAAATGAAAGAAAGCATAAAAAATCCTTTGAAAACATTCTTGTTCCCTTTTCTCATCCCTATAATTCATTTATAATGTATATCTCCACATCCTAGGAAAAATGAAACATAATAGTGAGGTGAGCTCAGATGCTCAGTAAGAGTAAATAATTTAGTAGAAGCTATCATAAATAAGCATAAACTTTTAAGGCAAGATGTATAATAAAAATATCATCCTTTTAAACATAAACTTGAACATAATATGGAAAGAATAAATCAAACATTACCATATAAACATGCACATGGATATTCTACTAGTCGAATAATCGCATGTAATAACTAACCTTATAAAGAGGTAATTCATAATATGGGAGATCTTAAATATACTTTCAAGGATTTGGATAAGACACCATACATAATTGGGTAATACATTATCCAAAATTCAAGCATAATTGTCTCATGAGACCTACTGATGCATCGAGGGGCTATAGTGGTCCTCGCCCGACACTTACAAAATCCAATACATTCCTCTTATAAAAGGGGTAAAACATAACCAATATAAACATTCATATTAAAACAAGTATATGAAATTTCAATACTTAATCTATAAGCTATTAATGATATCAAAATAGAAAATCTACAGTCAAACATGTCATAAAACCTTCAATACAATATGGAAGATTGTATCGTGATATATTAACCTTAATTAAGCATAAAATCCAACAAAGGATGTTAAAATAGATGAAAGTGATCTAACAAAATCATTAAAACTCTTTTAGAAATATCCATTTTTACTTTGAAATCATTTTAATGTTTGCGTAATTATAAAAGAAAACATTTCCTTTGAAAAATACCTAGTAAGCTTGTAAGGGAAGCTTAAAAATGTTAAGGCATTATAATAGTAGAAAATATCCGCTCACACCGTATAAGTTAAAAAAACAGTTTTTTCTTAATTTTTCAAAAATATCATATAGTACCTTTTTTAGAAAATGATAGAAATATTTCTTCAAAACATTTTATAAAAATTCAAACATGGGTATAAATGACTTTCAACAATAGTCTAGGAATAGAAATATTATTTTGAAATACATGTACAAAAAACATGGATGTGGATCATAAATATGTTCCAATAGATATTTACATATAAAAAATCTTGGATAATAATGATATTGCAAAATTAACCCTTACCTTGTACTTTATTTTAGTCAAGGGTGCGTTAACCTCCTCTTCTTCGGGTGTCTCCTTCTGATTTGCAAAAAAATACTCCTTAAGTTGGTTTTCTGCCCAAAGGGTGGCCTCTAGGATGAAGTGAGGGAATTTTTTAGTATAATTGGGTATTTTTTGGCCGAGCCAAAGGGTTTGGGAGGTGTGAATTAAAGATAAGGAGAAGTGACCTTTTATAAGAGAGGTGAGGGGCATTTTAGGAAAAGCTTGAAGTATTAATTTATTAAAATTTTATTTTCAGTTTCTAATAGCTCCAAAGTGATTTAATTATAGGATAAGATTATTATGGGTCAAAATACTCTCAAAATAGTTTTTAGATGAGTTTAGGTCACAAATTTAACCTTATCTTTTGGCTTTAACCCTTAGTTAAATAAGTTAACTCTTACCATGTCTTCTTGTATTTTTATACTATATGGTTAATATAGTTGCTATAAAATACCAAGTAAACCTCAAGTGGATCATTAATGAAATTTTTAACATTATCTAAGTTATTTGGATGAATATTATATTTTTATGACTATTATATCATTTAATAAAATAGTGTTTGTTTTAAAAACTCATTTATGTCAATTTTGACACTATTTAGTAATTGATTTTTGTTAATATCATAACAACTTGATTCCTTCAAACCAAATGAATTAACTCAAATATAACATGTCATAGTCATCCATAAAATTTGTGTATGACATAAAAATTTTCAAATTAATTTTATTTTAATATTTATAATATCATTTATTTTAATATTTTATAAATAAGGTAATCACTGCATCATCATTATGTCATAAATAAATTTATTTATTTAATGTCTAAAAATTATAAATAAAATACCATGATGTAGGGAATATTTTTATCTTTCTAATTAATATTTATATTCTAATATATCATTTATATAAACTAAATTAAAATTGTTTTAGTTAGGAGATAAATGTTTATGTTATATTTCCCTTTTCTTTAAATTAAACATTATAAAAGGTCATTATCACACCCAAGTGGTTCCATGGGGTCCTAAAATCGACCTAAATATGCTTATGGTTAGCCATATATAATCCAATAGGATTAGGACACATGTTAGGATAGTTATATATTATTATAATATTATTTTTTACCCTTATTTACCTGATGTACCCTTTAATCATGGTAAATAAAAATAATTACTAAAGTTACTATTCATAATGTCCAAAAATAAAAGGTACCTATTTATACGATTTAGACCTTCTGATTCCAAATATGGAATCCATTTTTCTAAATTAAAAATACAGAATTGACGGAAATTAATTTAAAATTAATTCCCGTTGTCAAAAGCAGAAAGTGGGTTTTTAAGAAGTAAAAAACTATCAAAAGATTGACATGTGTTTATGTCTAATTTCGATATAAAATTACTTCCAATGAACAAAATTAGATTAAATGATAAAAAAATAATCCAATTACACTTTAAAAAAATTTAAAGGACAATATAACTATATAAATAAATTAGATGAAAAGTTAGTTTTGAGTTAAAATGCAGTATTTTTCACTATTCATTGAAATATGAATGTTATCAGAAAAACTCTAAAAATTTATCCAAACTAAATTTTTATGTCCCACTTCTAAATAATAATTTAATTTTGTCAAATTGAATATATAAAATTTTCAAATATTGGATTTGAAAAGGGTTCTCCATTAAAAGGCGGAAAAAATGCATTTTTTGAAAAATTCTTATTTTATCTGAAAAATTGAATTTGTCTCTATATTATGTCTAAGAAACACATAATATGAATTTTAAAATTATATGGAATATATAAAATTCAAATTTTGGTCAATACTATTCATAACTTCTTTTTAAATGGCTAGTTTGATAGGTCATGGTGTACTCAAATTCGGTGTTGTGTGTAGCGCAAGCTATTGAATTATTAAGAAGAAGCATACCGTGGAAGCTTAGGGTGTAACATTTTTTCAAAAAATACACATGTACTCTTTTGGAAACTTCAAACCACTCCATTAAAAATTTCAATCCTTATACACTCAATAGGAAGGAGTGTGACTATTTATAACAAAAAATGAATTTACAAATCTTCTAACCACATCATAGTCAAATATTATCCAAACAAATCACAGAATGTTCAACTATGGATTCATACATAGATCAACTTAGTATTAAAATACCATTTCAAATAATTCATTTAAATCTACCCTAAACAGATTTTTCAATTTCAGTTCAACCAAATTTATTATTAAAACCAATCAATAAGAAAAAAAATATAGACTTATAGGAAATTATAACTACCAATAAAATAATGAGGGAATTTTTTTTATTTCTAATGAAAATTTCATCATGCTTTATACATGTGATTTATTCCCAATGGATGAAAATATAATATCTACATGAAGTGAAACCTTTAATATCCACTCAAATAACAGTGAGAATCACTTCTTCCTAAAGCTGATGACATAGGTGCAACATCCAGGTAATCTCCTCCCATTCTACTTAAGTCTTTGATGTCCAATTTTTTATTCTACTTAAAAACTGCATGATATTTGTTACTTTTTATTAAGGATTTAGTGTAAATTAATTGCAAGGGAGGGGTAATTAATGGATTCCTTATTTTATTTATTTACTTTGTTTTGGTTTGTGTGTTTTAGTTAATGTTTTTTTTAAATCATAAAAAACATATAAAAAATGCACTATTTTTACAAAAGTGTAAATATTTTTTAGTTATTATGAGTTTATTTCAAACTTTCTTTGAGATGATTTGAAAAATCCAATTCATTTTTGTATAAAAAATTTGATTTTGAATAACATGATCTTATTATTGAACCTCAAAAGCTCAAATGATTTCTAATTTGTTTTTTTTTCAGCCCTGATTTTCAAGCAATTGTAAGACTTTGAACTGTATATTGATGTTCAAAATCCACTAATGACTGAAAAATATTTAAATCCCATACCTAATATATATTATAAGACCTTCTTGATATATTATTTTTTGGTTTAGTTTAATTTAATTGACTTATAATGTCGCTTTATTTCTATGTTTTTTTCTAGAAAAATACATTTAATATCAAGGTTTGTGTTCCTCACTCTGCCTTGTTTTGCACAAGCAGGAAAAAGAGAGATGTTAATGTGGTAAATAGCGACACACATGAGACAATTGTATGTATATTTCAATTTCTTTTATTTTGATTGAATTTAATTCTTTATATTATTTTATCTTTTTAATTTATGTTATATATCACTCAATAGATTGCTTTGGAGGCATTGGCAAGAAAAAAAAAGCCCAAAAATTTGAGCCTGAAAGATCATCTGCACCAGCTATTAGGAGATGAGAATCATGGTAGAGTGCATTGTAAAACTGGGAAGAAGATTATACCATCTAGATATTGGTCTTCCGACAACATTTCTTCAAGTACTAGTTCTGTTATAGTCACAGTGGAACAAATGAATATCACAATCAAACAGGAAACTCAAAAATCAGAAGAAGATACTCAATATCAAAAGATGATAAATAAACATATAATGAAAGTTATGGCTACTCTTTCTTCTACATGTCCACTAAAAGTTTCTACTGTGGTTGATACCTATTTGATGTTGATGTGTTATGTTTATGTAGATTCCTCCTCTCCTTTTTATTCTAGTGTTAGTGTCACTACCGATGTCAATATTCATGATGATGATGATGCTAGTGGTGTGAGAGGTAGTGATGGTATTTCTATAGGAGGTGTGGATAAGGGTTATCATAGTTATGATGATACTAATATTGAGGCTCACTTTTTATTTAAACTATATTTTTGGTTTGTTTATATGTTTAATTTTATAATGTAGTTAAGTTTTATTATTTTTATGTTGAATTTTATTCAGGTGTGTCTATTTGTATCTGTATATATTGAATTGTTTCATTGTGGTGTTTGTCTATTTCTACAGGAGCGGTAAGGAAGCTGCCTTTTTCTCTGCTTGGTGGAGAAACCTATAGCCACAGTTGGAAATCATGGAAACGGACTAATATCCATGGTTTCCACTACAGCAGTAAACCTATTACCACGGTTTTTTATCATGGATATATTTTAACATAGAAGAAGATATAGACACAGTTGGAAACTATGGCTACTTAATACAGTAGAATTACCTATATCCATGATTTCCAATCGTGGATATAGACCTAGCCCTATTTCCACACCAATAGGATCCATGGTTTTTGGACCTATAAATATGGTTATAAACTGCGGCTATAGTTTGAATTTCTAGTAGTGTAATATCATATATAGGATATTATGAGAACAAAACCCGCTAGTAGGAAATCTATATTTATATGTGTCATTGGATGTTTCTATCTATGGATGTGTGTATTGATCCTTAGACTTTAATATTATTATTAATTATTATTATAAGTCGCATAATTTTATGTATTGATGAAAACCATGACGACATATGTTCATGGAGAGGTAGGATATATTGGGTGTGTCACGAGTAATATTTCATTAATGAATAATGCAAGAAAGGATTTTTCCCTTATGTTCTTTAATGGAAGTTGATATATCATGCCCTTTGATTAAAATGATATAACCAAAATAAATTCATGGTCATGGTGTTTTATAAGAAATTTCGATTTCTGGAAAGTCAAAGAAAGAGACATAGAGCACATAGGTTGATGGAATTAGCATGCAACATACTTTATTAGAGATATCATAATAAATGGATTATATTACATAGTAAGCATATGTATGAGCTATTATGTTTTTATGACATTAACTTATTTCTGTATGGGTGCCTTGGTGTGTTTCTAGATGCTAACTTTGGACTTTGGACTACTTCTTTTAATGTCACTAAGAAAGAGGCCTAGAGGTTCAGACACTAAGTGTATCCAGAACCTCGATTAAATAATATATTATTATTTATTATTTAACAAGTTGAATAAATATTATTCTCGCACGTGGTTTAATAATTATTCATGTTTGCTTGATTGTATATATTCTTTCATCAGTTATTCGAGATAATATTATGTGAGTGGAATATTTAATAAATATTTATTTTCTATTTAGTGAATATGATATTTATTTATTTATTGGTGAATAATACAGTGATATTTATTTATTAAATAAATATTCATTATTCAAGGCCTGATAAATATTATGGAGGAATGGAGGACCGAGTTTAATAGTTTGGTGAGAAATTATATATATTGAATATTATTTGAATAAATAATATTTAATTTAATTCTTGAGTTTAGCACGTGTCAAGAAATAATATTATTATTATTATTATAGACATAGAGTTTCGCAGAGATTACAGAAATAATAAAGGGTGCATGTGAAATTATTATTTTCTAACCCTAGTAGTATATAAACTCAATTATATTATTTTCTTAAGAGATAAAATTCATTTTGTGTTGTGTATAAAGAGATCCAGAGAGAAACCTCTCAAGACCTAGAGAGCTCCCTCTCCCAGAACACTCCCAAGAATGGAGATCGATATTCCTCCACCTTCCACTCTCGAGTCTAGAGAGATCAAGAAGAATCCTTTGGAAGTGATTCTCGGGGCGATCAAAGTCGAATGGCGCAAGCGATTGGATCTACCGTGTTAGCACCTAGAGATTCCTACAGCAACATTCAGATATTTTTGAAACAATGTGTAGATCACCGCTAGAGGGAATATATTCTTGATTCCTACAATGCAACAATGGTACAAGGTAGATCCATTAACAAATCCATCAACAAAGAAATAATTTCTCACAAAGTAATTCTTTAATTGCTTAAATTAATTATAAATAATATGTGATGATCCTTCACTTAGGTTCTAGAATTTATCCATTATCTATATTCTTTGATTCAATTCCATCGATCACGACATTTATCATCTTGTAAAAATTAGATTAATCATCGATCGTGACATAAAGATGAGTTGGGAATAACCCATATGACGCTTTAGTTATTCCCAAAACCTTCAAGATCAGTCTAATATAGCCCATGATGATGGGTGAGCCTAATATAGTTATTCAATACATTGGGTAATGATTAGTCTTTGTAGGTGAAAAATGAGGGAGATAACCAGGTAGGTTACTCCTATGGAATTAATTGGGCCTCAGTTATTTCTAGCATGGGTTAAACATGAGCTATAAATCGATTCTCTAAGGTACCTATTTTATGCTTTAAAATGGTTTTTATGGAAATCTTGTGATTTTATGAGGTAAGGAAATTTTATGAACTTTTAAAGGTGAAAGGTTCATTTTTTAAATAAATGTTTTCATGAGTTCTCATGTTCCTCATAATTACTTCATGATTTTCTTATTCTTGCTAAATGGGTTTCAAAGGTTTTCTTAGATCAAAGGTTGATTTTCTAATTTGGATATGTTTTGTTTATGTGATCAAAGTTTTATTGTGAAAAAGTTGAAACATTTTCATGGGTTTTCATGTTTTTCATTGGATTAATGAGTTTTCATTATTTTTATATCCTTTACGGAGCCTCTTAAGTTCATACCACATTTTAAACTATTTTTCACAGTACCTAAGGATGAGTTGGAACTATTATGAATTCTATCTCCAAATAAAGAAAATTGGCCTTAAATGAAGTAAGTGTATCATGAATGAAATAGGACTCTGAACTTAAGAACATTTTTTTGTGAAAAAAGGGACACTGTGTGTTAATGTTCCCTATATAATGTAATGGTTTTCTAAATTCTCTAAAACTCTAAACATAAAATATAATGGGAATGTAAAAATATGTAATATTTTCTATTAAACTCATATTTATGTGTTGATTATGTTATGGGCCCTTATAATTGGTATCAGGACAAGGGTTTAAATAACTTTAGGGGTTAGAATGATTTATAAGAGGATATTTTAAGAGTATTAGATACCATCATGGGTTATGAAGTCTATGGTTGATCATAAAGCATAGATACCCATTTTGATGTTTTATGTGATGAGAGTTTAAGATGATTAAGGATATTTTGTGTGACATTTATGGGAATACAACCCTTGGATTTAGTATGTGTTTTAATGAAAAGATAATTTGAGGAAGAATGATTTTATATTATTTTCGACATAAGTTTAAAGGTATTGATAACCTTTAGGTTTAATCTGATCATTGATGTTGAGCTAAATATGGTTAATTGGGTTAAAGGGTTATTACATTTTGGAAACATATTTTTTATCGTATAGACGGTCATGGAATTTAAAAGTGATTTAGTAACTATTTGAGTAATGTTATTTTTTAAGTAGTTCATTATTTTGGGAACATTGAGTGATTAAGGTAAACAAAATTTGAGGAATAAATATTAGGTTAATTAATGGAATCATGTATGATTTTATTATGGAAAAAATATCATATTTTAGAGATTATATGATTACAGTATATACATTTTTGATATGTAACTTTATGAGTGACTCATGTCGTTTGGAGATAAATGTTAAATTGATCTCAGAAGAATATGTGATCAAATATTTCTGATTTTTTTGGGTTTTGAATTTGGTCAAACATATTTTGAAGATCCTTAAGGTTATTTATTTATGGAATGTTTAAAGTTAAATTTTGGGTGTTATTGTTGATGCTTTAGAGATTAATATAGTATTTATTCATATGAAAGTTTATTAATATTGGATATTATATTATCTTGTGCTAAACAATTTTTGTTTTGGTTAATGGATAGAAACAAGAGAAATAACTTGACATCCTATTGTAGATATTTCGATCAGTTGAAAGTTAATTTTAGTTCTTTGGGCTTGGAAAAATTATCATTTATCATTTAGAATAAGGGATGAAGAAGAGGTAGAAATTTCTCAAAACACAACCAACAGATGAAATTGCGTTTATGGATTTAAAGAAATCAAGTAAGTATATTTTCTCGTGTTCTATGTCTTGATGGAAAATGAAGCCCTCAAACTCTAGAAAAAAGGATCTTAAAATGAAAATGTTTTCCTTTTATAATCATTTTTGATGAATTGATGGTCTCTTATCTATTTTGGGAAAATGATGCTTTAATTAAAATCTTCTTCCTTGATGAACTTGTTTTTATTAAAGGTATAACATTGTTGAGAATAATTTTCATCCCCTTTAGCAGAGATTTCTCTTTCATGTTCATATTTTCACTTCTCGTCAATGTTCTAATTTGGGAACCTGATTATCTATTATTCCAAGTGACCTTCATATTTATCTTTTCCTATTTTCAAAAAAAAAATTATTATCTTTTTTTACGATGTGGATTTTCAATAAAGTTATTTTTAAATATTAAGAAGGTTTTTTCCTTTCATGGTCTTATGTTTTATCTTCTACTCCTTGGAGTTGATTCTGAAAATGTTTTAAACACAAGATAAAATTGTGAGGACACAATTCCTTCAAGGGGTAGAATGTAACACCCCTGGATTTTAGAATGTATTTGATAGTGTGTGTCATACGCAATCTCGAGCTTAAACAAACCGCGATATATTAAAATACTATTATTTAAATATGACCATTATAATCTAGTCATTAAATTGACGGGTATGGATAGGAGTAATCGCATTATTAAATATATACATAATTTTTTTACATAATAAAATGAATAATCAATCATCCATTGATTATTAATTAGTTGTAAATAAAGATAAAATCTTTTGAAGAAAAAAAAGATATTATACATAAAACTGTTTTTATGTGCGTAATATATTTTTATCTTAATAGATTAAATTAATAATTATTGATAGATGATTCTAATGAAATGAGTAGATTATATATCCATTCAAATGAAGTAACATTTATTTAATTGTAGTTATTAGTCAAGGAATGCGAATAAATTCATTTTATGCTTCAAAAATACATTTTCTTCAAAAATGCATTTTTTTCAAAAATAGTTTTTATTGCATTTTTTGTGAGGATATTATAATTAAATTCGGCCACTTTTAAAAAATATATTTGATAAAATGGACATCATTTTTGAAATCATCATGTCAAAATCATTTTAATATAAATTTTTTGGAATTTTCTAAAAAGATTGATTTTTAGGTGAATAGTGAAAAATATATATTTTTGTAAAAACTATCATTCATTTTCTTTTAATCAAAGTAATTTTAACATTCCATTTGGTTTTGGATTTGTTTTAAAGTCACATAAGTTTAATTTTATTAAACATAATCCAATTAATTTCATGAAAATCAACATTAAACATGATTTTGGTATAATATCATTTTGGTGCTTAAAACATGTATTTTTTCCTAAAAATTGTTTTTCATTGCGTTTCGCGAATTGATATTAAAATTAATTTTTACCACTTCTAGGAAATAAATCTTAAAAAATGGATTTCAAATTTAGAATTAGCATATTAAAATTATGTAATAAGATCAATTTCATTTTAAGTTATAATAAATAGTAACCATGATAAAAGTTTATCACCTCGGTAAAAGGTAAAATGAGTTAAATGAGATTGAAATTATGAGATAAGGTCCAAATATCAATCCAAAACTTACCTTTATTTCATTGGATGAGTGAGTTTCTACCAACATCATCCTAGCTTAGAAAATATGGAATTTTGATGTCACTTTCCATTGATTATAACATTTATATTATTTTAAGTAAAATAAAATTACAAAATATCACTCTTTTAATATATCTAATACGTTTTCATAGAGATAAAAAAGAAATTATGAATGATTCTAAATGTTTATTTTGAAGATGAATAAATTATTTTTATGAAAGTAATTATTTTTCTAAAGCATTTGATACATCAACAAATTTTAACTCATCATTAATATACTTACATAGACGCAGAAGAAGAAGGGCTACATTACAAAGAAAATCATGCAACACACAAATGCAAGAAAGTAATCAGCGAGACTCGGACTTGAGACCTCACTGAGACCCACAAGGACAGCTACCATTGAGGTGCACCCTAAGGGCGACTCGTCATTAATATACAATAGTGTGGTAGTTAGAAGATCATAACTCTTTGGTATAGAGTTTGAAAACAAGAGCGTCTTATCTTTATTTGTGATCATTATTGCTAAACTTCACAAACATGTCATAATTTTGTTGTACTGAAATTGGAACAGTTTCTTGTTCAGATAGAGCCAATTTTCGATGGTTTTGGGCATGTACTTGCTCTTCAAAATCTTATACAAACTCTTCACAGAGACCTCTCACATCACAATGTATTTTTTAACTTTTCTGAAACAGAGTCAAATTGTTTCATGAGTTTGGTGTTCAAGTCCCCTCCAATCATCAGTGAAGATGTCGACGAACTTTTTTTCCTATGGGATATCTAATTCCTATTGAGATAGCACATCAAGAACTTCACATTGCCACATATTGAAGTTATTTATCCCGTTAAATTTCTCCAACTCAAATTTGGTGTTTAGACATCATACCTCTATGATCGAAACTGCTTAGCATCCTGATATGTCCTTCTGGAATCATCTTCTCATATGGCATTGTGTTACTCTCAATTTGAAGAATTGCCAAAATTTCAAAAAACAGACAACTCTGAAACAATAAAAAAAAATCAAAATTGACTATTTGACCATTTCAAATGGACCTCAAATGAGAGTGGATTTTCCCTTTCATTAAAAATAAATCCCAAAATTTTTATTTAATTCCTAATCAAATGCGGCCCTTGGGTATTTCTTCTTTTTTTCCCACTCAAAATCTATCACACCACATAAAAAAGACTTTAGGCTCACCCCATGTCCCTCACGCTGCCCCACTTGGGTGCAGCATGGAGAAGTTGCAGAGGCTGGATCCTGGACCTACCGCACCAGGCCCAGAGGCTGGATCCTGGACCTACCGCACCAGGCCCAGAGGTGGCACGGACAACAACACCGAGAGATGGCTCTCACACAAACAGAAAAAAGAAAAACAACACACAAAAATTTATATGGTTCAGTAACCTACGCCCACAGAGAAAAACAAGACCTACAAGAAATTCTATTGGATGACACCAACTCTTGCTACAAAATTCTTCTGCCAGACTGCAACAACTCCTACTGCAATTTTCTCCACCACGTGATATTCGTTGTCAACTTTCAACATTAAGAACCTTCAATGTCCTAGTAATGTCTCAAAGGACCATCAATGTCTTCAATGGCACCTCCGGATGGTTTCACCAGCCACCGGTTGAGGCGCTCGTTTGCTTTATCAACCTGTGATGAAAACAACCACAAACAGCGTTGATCAATAGCATTATCACTGCAAAAACAAAACGATTAAGAGGAATGTTGCATGTATGAGTGAACGTAAAAGAACGGATGGATGGATCAGCCATCATTACAACAGATCCAACAATACTGGTTTGGGAGGATGGATGGATCAATGTTGTGTGTATGAGTGACCAATTTAGACGAACGTAAAAAAAACGGATGCGCTGCGCACCTGATGGTCCCAATTGGTGCGCCAAGCAATGATGACAAGGGCGAGTGTTTGAATCGCCACCCCACACAGCATCCCAATCCATATCCCCTGCCATTCATCCATGCAAAACACAAACACCGTGTAAATCCAACTTGCTTGATCCCGGAGATCAAATGGAGAGGAAACAATGAAATGTGAGGACTTAATGGAGGGAGCAGGAAGAATCCACCTGCACTCGAAGGCGAGCCACGTAGGCAAGCAAAACCCCCAGCGGGACTCCCACCATGTAGTAAGAACAGACGTTGACGACGGCCACAGTACCCTGCCACCCCGCCCCAACCGCCACCCCTGCCCGGTTCAGAGAGCCACGATGAATCCTTTATGCAACAGACAGGACAGTCACAAGAGACAGTAGAAAGCTGTGGGAGTGGGCTGCCTTGCCTGAGAGGACTTGCTGGACGCTGTTGAGAAGCATGGAGAAGGCCAGGAAAACGGCCAGGCTGGAGACGGAGTCGGAGATCCGAGGGTCATTGGAGAAGAGGTAGCCGATGTTGTGGCCCAGGGCCAGGCAGAGGATCCAGAACACCATGCCCACACACAGGGAGGTGCCCACCACCACCTTCACCGCAAATTTGGCCGCTTTTCCGTCACCCTTCCCTAGCTCATTCGACACCCGCACGCTGCCACCCCCATTGTCAGTTTTAAGAAACAAAAACAATACAGTGACAGAATGGGGTTGGCCAATTACCAGGCAGCGCAGAGAAAGCCCAGGCCTACCATATATTCCCAAGCACTGATATTTAGGCTGCAAAAAGTTGTTCATGGTGCCACTATATCATTTGTTTACCCAACCCAGCAGGGCACCCAAATATAATGGTAGTTTTGCAGGGTTCAAAGAACTGCTTACCAAATAGAGAAAGCGGAAATGGCCACGGTGGCATCCTTCATGTAGCCAGCTAGCAAGACCAGAACGGCGTTGTACCACAGTTCCAAGCTGCGTGCCCATCCCAAAAGCAGACATGGTGACAGATTTTCAGGCTCGACCATAAGTCCATTAATTCATGAACTAGGAGAAATACCAGAGCATGATGCCGGAGGAGATGGAGAGCTTGACGACTGGCAGCAGGTCCTTGAAAGCGATGACGGAGAAGCCGCCCCACGTGTCGGGACACCAACCCCCGAATACGTACACCAGCTGCCCCGCCACGGAAGCCCAGGCGGCAATGACGAGGGCCCCCATGGCCCCAGGGATGCCCAGTCCCAGTCGGAGGACAAACAGCCATGAGAGCAGGAGGTGGAGGCCCAGAGACGCCGCCGAGACCCACCCTACAATCATGTTCTTCATCTGCGCCTGCAGGTACATCTGGATGGTTGAGGAGAAAACGAAGTAGTAGATGATAGGGATGAACCAAAGGGAGATGGTGCCCGCGGCCTTTGCAAGGATCTCGTCCTGCCCCAGCAGCCGGAATATGGGGGTGGCGAAGACGAACACTGGCACCAGCGCGGTGGCCACCGGCAGGTCCACCAGCCACGACCGCTGCAGGTAGATCCCCAGCATGTGGTACTGCCCCGCCCCATACGCCTGCCCACACAGCGTCTCTGTCGCGCTCGACATGCCCAACTTCATTGTTTTGCCCAAAGGAAACCGGAGAATGAATCAGAACAGCGCCACCTCATTAACCAGAGACTGGATGAATTGCTGATAGTGGGAGAATATGGGATCATATATATGATGCTGCATGTATATAAATACCAGAATTCCATTCGCGAATCGAACACAAACAATCTGCACCATGGCGTAGGCTGCCAGATCCAGCTCGCTGAAGTGGCCGATGAAGGACTGGGCCGCCACCAGCATCCCGAATGAAGTCACCCTCACCACCATCGTGGGGAACGTTATTCTCCACATCTTCTTCCACTCCGCCCAAATCCTCCGGCTAAACCCCCCTCCCCCTTCCTCCTCTGCTTCATTTCCAAGCAGTCTCTCCTCTGCGATACTCCCCATCCCAGTTTCTCTCGCTCCCTATGACCACAAAAGCTTTGCCACCGAACCTGTGATTAGTATTTATCTATCATATGCAATGAAATTTCCTTTATATCACAACAAAATTAGAATTAAATGAAGCGACACGTACTGTCTCTCAACTGCAGTTGAGACTTGGGACCGATATTATAACAGAACCCACCAAACACTAAATGATCTCCCATGGGAGAGCTTGCGGTTCATTTTTACACAATTCAATTGAGGAGGGAGACGACTGGTAACTTCAGCATGCTGAGACAACCTTCTCTGCATGTTGAGGATGTTAAATGTCATGCCATAATCCAGGGTATGCCGCTAGAGCATCAGAAAAAAGCACTTCATTTTGAAACTCCCAAAGTTTCGAACATGTGTGGCCAAATAAGACATTCCAATTAAAAGAGGCGGATATAAAATTGAGAAGAAACAAGTTTTGCAAATTGAGTGTTTCCAAATTGATGGAACCACCAGAACACCAATTGGCTGCCCAAATAGATCGGAATGGACTTCTTATAGAATTCTTAATCCATAATTGTTGATGTACAAATGTTTTGACATATATGTGTTAGGTACTTGGAATATGTGGGTCAGCTGGGGTAGTTAGGGGGAATATGCTGGGGAATAAAAGGAATATGATGGGGGCCCACGTTTTGTTAGGGGGGCTTTTATATAAAACTGAGATTGGTCTAATGGACCGAGACTGACATGACACTATTGTGTAGTATAAGATGCACCATCTGAGGAGGACATGGTGATTATCTGGTCTAAGACTTTGATGAGTGCAGCTGAGGAAATTATTCATTTTCCTAACAGCTAAGCATTGTCGTAGACTAAAGGTATACTATATCTCCCTATAATCAAAGCATGGCTATAAAGAGGACCCAGAGCCAAACAGACTGATTGAGGAAATCTCATCACTTGTGAACGAAGTATTAACACAAAGTGAATGTTATTTTGTACAACTTGTGTAGCCTGCAGACACTAAGAATGAGATTGAGATTGAGACAAAAGACACTCCTATGTACTTGGTGACATGATTGTATCCTAACCGGGGAACTTGAGTGTTATGATTCACATGTCATTGTTGTTCCTTCGCAAGACAATGACTGGTATTAGAATACCACCCGATGAAGACTTATCCTAAACCGGATAGACACACCATGTTTTATTTGTTATGTCTCGGGCTTGTAAACAAACAATGAGAGGGTTATGATGTCCTTGATAGATCTAGGCTTCAAGTATACACATGTATAAAATTGTGACAAGATTTGATTTCAATATTGCATGGGATGCTTGATTGTAGTTATGCTTGTTACGATATGATAGTTTCACTATATGTCAATTTGGAATCATGTTTCAAAGGAATCTCAAATCTAACACGCAAACTATGTCTAGAAAGAAGACCCGCGGTTTTATTGAAAGAGTTAATGGTTCTGGGAAACCAGAGCATAAAAATTGTGGTCTACGTTGGGGGGTTGTTGAGGATTTGTGTCTCATTTGGACTTGCATCCAATGAATGAATCTGAAAGAGGGCTTATCCTTGGTGGCATGAATCTCGACTTGGGGAGGGGGAGCTTTAGGGAATCAGCGACATTATGCAACACGATACTTTCTTCCAAACCAAACCTTCCACCCCCAACACATAAGCCCTTATGGTTCCATCCTATAATATTAGTAGTTATATGTTAGCCAATGCTCTCCACGAAAACAGATGTAGGATTGGGTTTGCACCCAACAGAAGGCACAGCACAAGATATAAGCAACTTCGTGTGAAATCGCCCGCTTTGCTCCTCTCTCCGTTGCTTTTACGGAATGATTATATTCTATAAGCGAGATGATACGAGCAAGTTCTAAATCCACTTACAAATTCAAGGGAGTAGCGATGCAGGTCCAAACTCAGACGCCCCCGTGAACCAGCATTCGACAGCTCCTGTTATTCGGAATACTTCTGAACAGTTGCAGTAGGATACTTCAAACAATGCGTGTGTGGAGGGAGAGGCAGAGAGGGAGAGGAAGAAAGAGTTGGTGGCGATATTTAAAAGCCCGGCAACGAGGCGGGTACGCAGAGGGTGGGGACCAGAAGGAAGCACGGGACTGACGAGGGGGCGTGGCCGGTTGTTGAAGCCTGGGAACAGGAGTAACGCTGAGAGTCCGTGCAGCGCGGGGCTATGCCCGCGACGGAAGAATGGAAGGTGGGAAGAAATAAAGTAAAATTATTAATGAAATTAAGTATGAAGAAAATATGCAAAACATTGACCGACCCGTCAACGAGTTCAGCGCTACCGGTCGTTCGCTTTGGACGGAAAGTTACGATTATTGTTTGAGAATATAAATAATTACTCCCAAAAAATCGAATAAAGCGATGAGAACTTACTATGCACTACTAAATATTTCTCTATATTAAGTGATACTAATAAAAAAATATTGATAAACAGATTACTTTTATCAACACTCATCAAAATCATTAATAAAAATGGTATATCATCAATTTTAGTTAGCGCTAATAAAATCTCAATTTATCAATGTTTTTCTTAGTCTCTATCGGTATTTTTTTTAGCACCGATGAAGACACTGTAATAGTGTTTTTCTTAGTGTTGATAAAAGTAATCTTCATGTTTTTTTATAAATTACTAAAAAAATTATTTTAATATATAAATATATTTATATTGATATATATAAAATATGATTCATAAATAAGATTTATATAATAGTATATATGTATTTACATTTAATAAATAGTGAAAATGGTCTAAAGATAATTAAAAATTATTATTAATTAATAATTTGCAAACTGGTATTGAGTCATAGATATTTAATAATAATTTGGTGATAAAAAAATAAATTAATGTATTAAGATAAGTTGAAAATCTCAATCACCATCTTTTTTAGGTCAAAAAAGGCTCGAAATGCCTCTAAAATTGAGTTTTTAGTTTGAATAACTTATTTTTTTAATATTTAATGGAATTGATGCTTCGTTTAAGAGGGACTCATTATCATTTTTTGATGAAAACTAAATTTATTCCTGGGGCTTACACTAATGTGGATATTATGGGATTGAAATTTTACCATTTTTTTCAAATTGTAGTGTTATTGTTAATTAAATATATGCATATATATACATATTTATATATATTTATATACAAATATTTAATTGTATAAATAAATATTTAAACATATTTACATATAAAAATATATTTTTAAATATATAAACCATATGGAAATAAATCTTTATTATCCATTTTATTTTAAATAACAATCTAACCATTTTATTTACTTTATAAAAACTTATGAATATATACATATATACCTAGACAAATGTATATATGATGTTTATATATATATTTTTATACATTGCAACAAATATATATTAAAATATATATACATTCATATGTATAGGCAACACGGATGTGGTCCACTAGCTTGGCTCACCAGCCATGGTGGATGCACAGCGGCCGGGGAGGGTGTTGGGGCGTGGAGCCCAGCGCTGCATGCGGAAGTTGTCGTTGCAGAAACACACAAGAGGAGGAGATTTCACCCGAAGACTTTTTATCACCCGAAGGAATTTTACACATCACACCCGAAAGAATTTTACATCACCACACCCGAAGGCATTTTTACAACGCACCCACACCCATGAACATACCATTTTGATTCGTACCGCCGATCATCGCAACCGGGACACGCCGCTTGATCTCCGCAACCAAGAGGACTTTCGATACATGACATCTTTATGAATCTCTTTGCATGCCGTCATCGACAATTCTCTCTCCATCGTCGTACGTCATCATCTTCACGCGCACACTTTCATTCGCCATCATCATCTTCGATTTGTACCGGTTACCGCAAACGCGGCAAACCCTTCCTCGTTTTTCTCTTGGCAGCTACATCTTTGTCTGCCCACATTCCAAAACATGCTACCGCATCTTCTTATATAGACACCCAGCCCATATCTCCATTAATGCGGTCAACATTCATTATTCCATCATTAATTCCATCAATTAATATTTGGATTAACTCTTCATTAATGTTGGGAGAAAATCCTCCATTAATGTTGAGAAAATCCAACCATTAATATTTTATCTCTCCTCGTTATTTAAATTTTAAATCAATTAACTCCCAACAATCTCCACCTTGATTTAAAATTCAAATACTCCAAAGTCATCTCCACCATCTGGGCCAATTTGATCGTCAACTCCACCAAGGTCTAAATGTCACCCAATGAACGGAACACGCCGCATGACACCTGCGGCCAAGAAGACTTTCGATATCTAGCAACACCGTTGATACCGCCGTCCTTTCGATATCTAGCAACACCGTTGATACCGCCGTCATTTTCTGATGGCATCTGAGTCCTTGATAAGCTGCTCCACCAGATGCTTGCCACCGTGTTCTACAACCGAGCACTTCAACCAATCCCTTTGATACCACTGTTGGGGCGTGGAGCTCAGCGCTGCATGCAGAAGTTGTTGTTGCAGAAACACACAAGAGGAGGAGATTCCACCCAGAGACTTTTTATCACCTGAAGGAATTTTACACATCACACCCGAAAGAATTTTACATCACCACACCCGAAGGCATTTTTACAATGCACCCACACCCATGAACATACCATTTTGATTCGTACCGCCGATCATCGCAACCGGGACACGCCGCTTGATCTCCGCAACCAAGAGGACTTTCGATACATGACATCTTCATGAATCTCTTTGCACGCCGTCATCGACAATTCTCTCTCCATCGTCGTACGTCATCATCTTCACGCGCACACTTTTATTCGCCATCATCATCTTCGATTTGTACCGGTTACCGCAAACGCGGCAACCCCTTCCTCGTTTTTCTCTTGGCAGCTACATCTTTGTCTGCCCACATTCCAAAACATGCTACCGCATCTTCTTATATAGACACCCAACCCATATCTCCATTAATGCGGTCAACATTCATTATTTCATCATTAATTCCATCAATTAATATTTGGATTAACTCTTCATTAATGTTGGGAGAAAATCCTCCATTAATGTTGAGAAAATCCAACCATTAATATTTTATCTCTCCTCATTATTTAAATTTTAAATCAATTAACTCCCAACAGAGGGTTAAGGTCGGTTAGGGGGAGTCGTTTTGTGGTAGGGTGATGTCGGGGGGAGACCATAGGGTCACTAGAGGTGCACTGATATGTTCGGGATGGCTGCAGGTGAGGCGGGGGTGGGGCGGCAGGGGGCAGCACGGCGGCGGGCGGCGAAGCGGTGGTGTTGCAGGTCTTGTTGAAGAAGACGAGGGAAAAATCCCGCTGATTTTTTACTTCAGTATTAACGGCCGCCATTTGGCGTACGCTAATACATGCAACCAAAAGGCGGGAAAAATCCCGCTGAATTTTATTTCAGTATTAGCGGTCGACATTTGGCGGCCGCTAATACCCCTTTTAGCGACCGCCAAAAGGCGGCCGCTAAAACCGACACGTGCAACTGCCCAGAATTCTTGTAGTGAATTATACGTGTAACATCTCGCCCCTCCTCCATTAGTTTGGGAAGAGGCGGTGGGTGTTACTAGCCTTAGGTGACATCCCAAGGACACTAAAGATTGGCACTAAATGACGAGGGCTTCATAACAATCGGGGGACGATTTACCATTTGAAAATAAAACAATCATACCGGATAATCATAACCAAACAAGCACAATATGATGCATGAGAACACTATAATACAACTCAAAGAGAAACAAACCAAACCAAACTATATCAGTGCACAAAGCGGAAAACAAAGACAACAAAACTCAAACACTAAAGACATGAACTCAACAACTCTCAACCTGCTTCAAGCTCCAACTCCATAAGTCATGCTCATGGCATCACGATGCATCACTAAAGAAATGAGATACCTTGCATTTACTTGTGTCTCGATATATAACATCTACAAATGCACAAAAGTATCCAAACAGGGGGTGAGTATAAAACTCGATAGGATTTTTTCAATGACTTTCATACTCACGTCACTAGGATAGAACATGTTAGCATATTTATATAAAACAGTTTTAAAACAATTTAAAGTAGTTTATATCAAAGCCAAACTATTTTTCAAACCAATCAATTTTCCAAAGAAAGAAACCAAACAATTCTTTAAAACCACTTCTCAAATTCCATTTTGGCATACCCACTGCATTTCCACACATCAATACATCCACACATGCATGCAACCATGGACCTCCCTATACTCGTGAGTAGTGAGTCGTCCTTTCACCAAACCGTCACTTAGTGAACCATTTTGACAGGGGAAACTTCACACCCTTATCCATCCCATTATTTTGACAGGGGAAACTTCGCACCCTCATCTGTCCCAATGCACATGAACACACGCCAACCATACACTACTACAAAAGAGGCCTTTAACATCACTAAAAAAGCGTTGACTATCAAAGAGCGATTAAAAACCCTAGGCTTTTATCATCACTGATAAAAGACACCATTTATCAGTGCTTTTATTTAGTGCTGATAAAGGGGCTCTTTATCAACACTTGCACACCGCAACACCAGAAACAACACAAAAAATTAGCAAAATCAAATACAAATAAATAATTTAAATAAAATAAAATCCACAACACAAATATAAGAAAAAACACTATTGTAGAGCACAAGAACACACCTGTATAAAAGAAAAAACCACCCCTACCATCCATCCAACGGCCTGAAGGCCTTCAAATTTTTTGTTAAACGATAAAGCCCCCTTTGAAGGGATGAAGGGGGGGGGGGGAACCCGAGCATACATAATTGACATGGGACAATTACACTTGAAGGATAGAAAGAGTAAAACCAAGATGACATCACAGTACAACTCCTCCCAGCATTTGATCAATGTAGCTCTCCACCACTGCAAAGTTGTCCGGCAAACAAGTGTCCTATGTCAAAGCACAAGCCCGATCAGATGGCTGGTGTCATACCCTCTCAAACAACCAAATCCAAAAAACTCTGCAAAGATGAACCACCAGCTCTTTAACCACCTTTGGAGTCTGTTGCATGAAGTCGAGTCCGAATCACAAACTTTCCACCATCGAAAACAAACCATTCAAACAAACAGCAACAACCAATCCAAAACATCGAAACCACCATTGTTGTGACGTCATTGTCGAATGAGAACAACCAAAAGGGTAGAGTCAATACAAACTCTCTCGAAGCAATTACCAGAATCGGAGCCATAATAACCCTTATGCGACCGCAAGGCACCCATCGAACACATCCGCAACAACCCGAAAAGGTGAAAAAACCAAGGAGCATGAAGCCAGATTTTCTTCACCCAAGACTGGAAGATCTAACATCACGTCAGTGGAGCATCGCCGTTGAGAGGAGCCGAGAAAATCTGAGCCGACAACACCGCTTTGAGCAGGAGCCGGCCAGAACAAAGCCGCGGAAGAACCCACGCAGGTTTCTGAAACAGACAAGCCGTAGGAGGCCAAATGGACCCACAGAGAATTAGGGTTCCTCCAACAACAACCCCTCCACAAGAGCATCGATTGTGCACAAAAAATAGAACAAATTGAAAGAAAACACACCTCCCCCCTCCGAGTTGCACGTCGTCGGCGCTGAACCACACTGAAGCACACCCAAAGTCGGAGGCAGGCTGAGACTAGGACCCAAGACCAGAAGTTGTCGCCAGTCACAACGATGCGCGCCAAAACCAAGCCACCGGAAGCCGAAGCACACCGTGCTGACGCCAAGAGATGATCCAGCCGCAAAGCCGACGTCAAGATCCAGGCCGCCGGAGCCCGCCGAGCCGATATCCAAACCTCGCCATGGGCCAGAAGCAATAGCGGACCACTCCAACTCTGATCCGGGATCCAGATCTCCGACGCCAGGCCGAAACGACAAACCGAAGGAGGGGAGGAGAAATCTCACGTTGGAAACCCTAGGTGCTTGATAGGGAAGAGGGGAGACGCCACTCAGAGGCCCCAAAACACCTATCACCAAAAACCACCCCTGCTCAAGCAAAAGAACAAACCTATATAAGAAAACAATTCATATGTTAGTAATGATATAAAAAATAAATTAAATAGAATGTGTTAATTTTAAACTAAATTATGAATCATACTAAGAACACTGTGTATCAGATTGAGTTGTGGTTGATTCTTGCACGTCAAACCATTTATTGTTTATCTTCAAGCATTATTTCGATGAAAATTAACTAAATAAGTATAAGATAAAAATGAGAAATTAATTAATTAAGTGATAACAAATAGAGTGATGAAAAAACAATCTAGGCCTGTTTTCTCAGTTTTGGCGATGTGATGCACATTTTAAACTAAAATGACGCATGTATATTAAAAAGATGCACATTGAGTCATATTGGTCACACCATGCATTAGATTGAGGTGTGACTGATTCTTACACATCCTAAATCACTTATGGATCATTTTCTTAAAGTAGAAAAACAATATGAATGCGTTTCCTCAGTTTTGAGCACATCACTTGTGTTTTTTTTACTAAAATGTCATTTTAAAATGGAAACATGCACTTTGAGTTATACCGGTCATATTGTGTGTGGGTTTGACGTGAGAATGATTCCCACATCTCAAAAATGAATTATGAATCATTGTACTAAATTATCAAGATAATATGTGTCACAAAAAGTCGACCTTAAACCAGTCACCCGAGCCGGTCCGTGACATGATTTTAAGGGCGTTCACGATTCCCACAAACTGACAACTAGTGTCGGACATCATCAGAGTACACGAGGCAACGATTTCACCCAATGAACAAACAATAAACTAAACAACGGAAAGAAGCGGAAATCCCAATATACATATATAAAATTGAACTGAACATCATTTATACAAGAAATTGAAAGTATAACTGAACAATACAACTAAACTGACCAAACATGATGACCAAACTATCTCTATATGACCCCACTGATCACTCTCTAACACAACGATCACACGTCGCTCATGGTGATCGAACTCGAGTTGAATCCTGCACAAGGGTTAAAAATAGAAAAGATCTATAGACTTGGGTATTAAAACTCAGTAGGCTAGCCCGATAATCTATTCCCAATGCACTTCCTTTAAAATAAAAGAAACATCCATTTTCAAGTTTGAACTATAGTATATAAAAGTAAGCCCTTTTCATATGATTATTCAAAACCAAAGTACAACTCATTGCCCTTATTCATTTCCAAAAACCAAGTTCAATCCGTTAGCGAGACATTTTCATTTTTAAGGGGAATATGATGTTTACATTTCCAACTTACACAAACAGGATAAAACACTTTTCTGTGAAAATAGTTTTCATAAGACATATTAAAACCACACATCACTTTAAAATAAAAACTTTACACAAGAAAGCACTATAGCGGTTACAAAACAAGGGCAATGCAAAATAGACATACAAGTGTCACATTCAACACTACAAGCAACTAAGAACCACTACCACAAAACTGGGTTTTCACAGCGCCACCCTTTATCAGCGCTAAAAAAAACACTGATAAAGGGCACTTTTAACGGCGCTATTAAAAGTGACCATTTATCAATGGGGTTTTTTAACACTGATAAAGGCCCCCCCTTTATCAGCGCTTTTTTTAGCGCTGTTAAAGGGGACTCATTTATCAGCGTTTTTTTTAGTAGTGCTGATAAAGGGAGGGCTTTATCAGCGTTTTTTCCTAGCGCTGATAAAGTTTATATTTCAAAAAAAATCATGAAAAATAATATATTGTTATATAAGTATATTTATATTGATATAAATATAATATATATTTTTTAAATAAGTTTTAGATAAGTATAAATAAACTATTACATTTAATATATAAGAAATTTAGTGAAAATTGACTTAAAATATTTTAAAAAAATATTATTAATTAATAATTTTCTAATTATCATCGATTAATAATCATTTAATAACAATTTGAAGACACAAAAAATCAAAAATAATAATAAAAGATCTAAAATAAGTTGAAAATGTAACTCCAACTTCAAACGGTCATAACTTTTGATCTGGGTGTCCGTTTGAGCTCTACAACATATCAAATTAAATCTTGCGATGAGCACTACGTGATAGTGACCAAAGAAAACCTTTTTTACATTTTTCAAGGCCCAAAAAGTCCCAGCAGTCCTCCAAAACTGAGTTTTTAGTCGGGATACCCCGATTTTTTGACATTCAAATAGGTATAACTTCTGATACAGATGTTCTCTTGGTCTGTACCACATATCATATCGAAGATTGTTTCATTTTATTCGATTTGACTAGTTGTGGAGTTGAAACAGACTTCTGGATTAGAAGTTATGGTCGTTTTAACATTCTATGACTTTTCAAATACACGTACATATGTATTTATTCGTAAATATATATGTGTGTGTGTGTGCGCATTGTATATATGTATGTATTTATTTATTTATTTATAAACACATATAAAAAAACAAATTTTATAAATTTATTTAAAACTAATCTTATAAATATATATTAATATACAAATAAATATATGGATAAAAAATTATAACTAAAAATATATATATAAATAAATATATAAATAAATTAATATACGAATAAATATATATATATATATATATACTAATATATGAATAAATGTGTATGTATTAATATAACTAAATATATTTATATTAATATGAATCTATATTAATATACGAATAAATGTAACTATATATATATAAATAAATATAAATAAATATAAATATATGAATATATATATATATATATATTAATATATGAATAAATATATATGTATTAATATAACTAAATATATTTATATTAATATGAATCTATATTAATATACGAATAAATATATATATATTAATATATGAATAAATATATATGAATTAATATAACTAAATATATTTATATTAATATGAATCTATATTAATATACGAATAAATATAACTATATATATATATATAAATAAATAGACATCATTAAATAGATAAAAAAACTAAATGGATTAGTGGTAAAGGTGCAGGCGCGCAAGGGGGGAGGTCTCGGGTTCGAGTCTGGGTGGAAGCAGGGAGGGGCGCACGGGCATGTGGGGGATGCGTGGGCAAGGGCAGCGTGTGGGAGAATGGGAGGGGTTCCGCCTAGCCCTGATGGGGGGGGGGGGGTCAAGCGCTGTTAAAAGCTCCCCCCATATTATATATTCTTTTTAACTTTCTTTTTAATTTTTTTGACTTTTATCAGCGCTTAAAAAAAGCGCTGATAAAAGGGGTCTTTATCAGGGCTTTTCTGAGCGCTGATAAAAGGATCTCCTTTATCTTTGCCTCGATTAACAACGTTTTTTTAGCGCTGTTAATGCCTTTTTCTAGCACTGATAAATGTCATATTTGTAGTAGTGAACGAGTAGACATAGGTGAACCTAGGAAATCAAGAGCAATCTAGAACATACTAATACATAAGGCTTCATCCCCGTTGACATGTCACACATGATGAAAATTAAAACGCCCAAATCCCTGGCCACCCTAACTCAGGACAGACCGAGGAGCTCAATCCCATAGTAATAATCCCAAATATATCCACCTACTATGGGATACTAGTCAGTACGTGAACTACCAGTGCATCAATCATTCTGGAAAATTCTCTCAATATTCCAGGTTCACATGTCTCATGTATAAAGGGGGTGAGTCAACTGATTCCAACTGAGCATCCAATCACATGGGTATATAATAATAATTCAAAAACATGCCTCACCCCGAGCCACCCCAAGGACCGATCTCATGCCATAAAATACACCGAGCATAAAGAGCTTGACCCGAGACACTCTAATAATGGATCACAAAGATTACACATCAAGGACTTCCCATCCATTATATACATAAACCTGGCATGAAGAATATCCAAGGGAAGTTTTCATAATAAACATTATCACCATTTTTACAAAGTTACTAAATGGACCTTTAAGCATTTCACAGAAACTAGCATTTATCAAAGATAAAATTTACACCTTTCAAAAAGAGGTGTGAGCACACAATTTTCAGAAGAAAAACATTTATATAAACCCCATAAAACACTCAGGTTTCACATTCAAAGCACAACCATTTCATTAAAAATGCCGAACGAGCCATTTGTCGGCAACTCGTGCCAAAACATGCTAAAAACCAAAACCCATTTCTTTATAAAACCAAAACCAACTTTGAAACCATATAAGAAGCCTCAAAATACTATTTCTCTTGATACCAATATTTTTATAAAACCAAAACAATCATTTTATATCCCAAATAAACCATAAGAGCCAATCAGATAATTTTTTTCCAACACAAGGCATGCAATATTTTACAAAACAACTTCTATTTAACACTCTAAATGGTATAAACCCAAATTTGCATGCCATACATCTATTTAAATTTCCAAACCAGATTATAAACATCAAAACCCACTTTTGAAAACTAATGGAACATTTTTACAAGTACTTGGTGTGCCCATTTTAACCAAAATAACACTATTCATCAAGAAACAAGGCATAAACACCACTTTGCAGACCAGATAAATTAACCAAAGGTTGCACAATAATACTTATCATATATATAAAGTGAAAACAATAAGAAAATGATAAAACTCAAATTATAAAGGTATGTGTAATGGGAAACCTACCTCAAATCCAAGGTAGAATGGAAACACACACTTGAAAATACCACCTGAGGGTTCAAAACCCTAAATCGAGGAAGACCGACCCTAAAAGAACAAACCCCCCCCTAAAAAACCATGGAAAACCAGAACCCTAGGCCGTGCATGACTAGGTGAGAAGAGATACCCAAGAATAAATGAGAGTAGAAGGAAGAGGGAAGAGTAAGAAGAAATATTTGATGAAGAAATTAAGAAGAACCACTAACCTTTGGTGAGAAATCACAAAAAAAGTGGCCCAAAATGAAGGAGAACGAAGGGGGGGGGACTCTTTGGTTGATATCCAACACATATGGCTTAAAATGGGAGGTGGAATCACTCAAATTGGATTTTCAGGTTAAAAGTTATTAAGCTCGTAATGGGATGCACAGTTTGGTAAACCGTGCGAATGCTACTTGAAAAATCTACAACTTTGCAGGTTTAAGTTGCACAGTTTGGAAAAATCGTGCTCAAACCATGCGACCCCAAAAATTGGCCAAAAACCCTCAAATGACACCCCAACACTAGGCAAGCCCACCCAATGATCCTTGAACGGTTTAACCACAATATAGTGACATTGTGGGTGTCACAAACTCTCCACCATGTAACTTTCTCCCAAAATGAACCAAGGGACAAACACGCGACACAAACTAGACAAGGGAACACTTCAAAACTCAACACCCATCACACTCAAAACCGGATAAAATATTGGGATTCCCATCAAACCAGTACATAAACCAAAACTCAAAAAACTGAGTGTGACAATTTGTGACGTCCCAGACCCAGATGCCACTTAACAGATGCCCCGAGCCCGGTGGGCCACATGGCCTCAAGCACATCTTCCCAAATGCTAGAGGCTGCTAACTAGCAGTGAAGGCCTAGGGTGTATCCGTGGGAAAGACTATACCCTCATTAGCAGAGTGTAGTACAACAAAAGGAATATGAATGAATAATAAACATCAGAAGCAATATAAATAATCAACGGAAGCAACTGATGTAATAGATAAATGAGAATAATAATAATTGTATCAATTGAAACAATGATGATGTAATGTCATGTCACTAGAAAACTGGAAAACATGGTACAAGACAATAGGCATAACATGTTCCACAAAGTAAAGGAAAACAAAGACTACTCCAAGCATCCTGAGATCCAACTTAGTCATCTGCTATAAAGCTCCATCCTATCAGTATGCAATCAAGTGTTGGAAGCTATATGCTTCCCTTTATTAATACCTGCAACCATGTAATCTACTCGGGTACCAAATGACACCTGGAGATGGTGTGAGATAAGTCTCAGTGGGTCACCACCAACGGTGTCTATAACATCTGACTCGTGTAATGGAATATAGCAGTGTGCAGACATGCATATAAAGTAAAACAAGTAATAAAATATAATTAAATACCTAAGTACCTGCTTCATCCCTCAGCTGGTGTCTGAACATGTGACCAATACATTAATTAAGAAATTACCATTTAATGTTAATAGGCCATGTGAGGCATATCCAACACTGACATCACCTCATGATAGTATAAGCAGTGAAGGCCCCAAGACGTAACAAGGAAACCTGACAAAGATATCTAGTGCGGGAGTTCCAGGGTAATAACCAAGGTAACGTAGATCTCACAGAACACTAATTCAGTGGTATCTGAATCTATCTAAGGGGTAAGAGTGTAATCCAAGACATTCCACAATAAGACGCCTATCGAGTTCAAGGTGATCGACCAAGGTAAAATGGGGATAAGAAAAGACAAGGCCCTATGGGCTTTCACCATGGTACATACTAGTCAATGATAGATTCAAGGAGTGTATCTGAGGTATCCTGTAATAATGAAATTGACCCTATGGTAGTATACCGGGCATCCAAGGAATAAACAAGAACCGAAGTCTAGGTGGGTATCAACCTAAGCAAACCACGTCCTTGAATCGGAATAGGGTTCCTGATACCCAAGGTATTCTCCTATCAGAATCTAAGGCGAGCTCGAGTCAGTCCATTCCTTTTTGATATTGTAATCATGAAATCATTCATTAGATTCAGTCCTTGTCTTCCATTAGTTTGGATAGGCCAAGTAGCATTGCAACTGTTTATTTATTGGTCCAAGCCTTGTCTTTCATTAGTGTGGATAGTCCAAGTAGCACTGCAACCATTTAATCAAGTCTTAATTAGCCATTAAGGTATATTCAACTATTGGGGTTCACTCCGCTACCTTCCATCAATATGGAAAGGGGTGATACGGACATGTAACCTTTATTCAATATCTTTTGATAAGGCTAAGTTATATACTTAGTATACTTGATATTCCACATTTCACATTTCACATTTAATAATCAATTGGAAGCACTTACCTTAGGTGGGTCAAGTGGTGAGTATACATGGTACATGCCATTATGAAATTCTCATTAATAACAAGTCATTTATTATGGAAAGTCTCACCTTTAGAAAGGTCAAGCAAAGGCACACCCGAATGGTGGCTCAAACGTGTCGAAACACTAAAACCCAAATATGACATAACCTTCGACATAAGACGGATTGAGTTGGGTTTAACCGCTAACAACTAATCACATATTTAGAAAGAGCATAACCATACTATTATAACGAGTATAATCATGGCATGTAAATTTAAGAAATGGATTCCAACGAAATCGGTGGGACCCACATGAATATTCCAAAAACAACAAACCTTAGGGATGAGTTATAGATCACCCACCTTAGGGTTGTACGACTCTCCTCCTATGGTATTGGCCCTTGATTTTTCTCAGATCGGAGTAGATCTAAGAAAAGGTGAAAAACACTCACATGACGATATCTAGGTCGAGAGCAAAAGAGAAGAAGAACGACTAAAGAGGACTCGAGTAGGGGTGTCCAGACCCAGCCCGACCTGACCGACTCGACCCAACCCGAGCGGGTTGGGTCGGTTTTAAGGCTCCATATTCACGATTCGGGTCATTTCGGGTTGACCCGTGATTGGGTTGGGTCGGGTCACGGGTTGAGAGAAAAATTACCTAACCCGACCCAACCAACCCGTCACTTCCCTTGCACATCTCATGGACCCGCGCACTGCCTTGCTCACCACCCGTCATCGTCACCACTCTCGTGTCATCCCCCATCCTTAAGCCTCCATGTCGTGCGTTTCCTCCTCCACTACCTCCTCTGCACGGTGCGACCACCGCAGACCCGCACGCCGCCTTTGGCTTCACCTATATATCCACCACAACCGCCATCCATGACCCTAAAATCCATCGCAGAAAACCTACAGATGAAAAAAATAGGCAATCGATCCCATTGCCGATATCGTCGCCAACTACCGCCTTTTAGGGTTGATTTGTTCGTTGTTGAGGTCCTCCTAGCGTGGTGAGGATGAAAAGGCGTTGAATCCTGTGACCGATAACTATTGCCCAGTGTCGCCCTCCGGATGAATGAAATCTCGATTCAAATGTCAGCATCCGCCTGAGGTCACCGAAGGAAAAAATCGAGCGTCGCCTTCCGATGCACACCTCAATGAAGTCGGACGAACCAGAACTGATGAAGAACAAGGGCGGCGATCTGAGATAAAAATGTCATGGGAGGTGGCTTGAGATCAAAATAAAATTTTCAGGAAGTGATCACAACTAACCAAGCATGTTAATGAACGGGATCACGATCGGATTGGGATGAAGGAGATCACCCATCTCGAACCCTTGATGGTTGTCAAGGGAAGAAGAGATCGAGCCGCGAGGAGGAGAATGTGAAGGAGGCGTGCGGCGGTGGGATAATAATCTGGGGCGGCGGCATTTTTTTTTACATAACCTAATCGACCCATCAACCCGATCAACCCAACCCGATATGATACGGGTTGGGTCGGGTCGAGTCCAGAAAAAAATGGCTATGACCCGAACCGACCCGACCTATTTTTTGTTGGGTCGGGTCCAAAAACACCTCAAACCCAACTCAATCCGACCCATGGACGCCCCTAGACTTGAGTACTTACCGTTGCACATCCAACGTGATGAATGAAAGATCGATTATATGTCAGATGAAGGAGATCTCTTAATCCCTAAAAAGATCCAAATGGGTTAAAATGGAAGAAAATCTCGCTAGTTTTCAAGTTAGGGAGGAAGGGTTGGCTTAATAGATCATCAAGGGAAGAACTGGAAATTTACCCAGAAATTTAGCATTCGCACGGTTTGTCCACACAGTTTGCAAACTGTGCGAGACGGTTCTGCCCGAATGGTTTGGCTGCATGGTTTGACCAAACCGTGTGCAAGCCATGCACGGGTACCTAGGGAAAAAGGGCGGTCACACGGTTAGGCTGCACAGTTTACTCTAAACTGTGCGTCAAGCCAGTTTTCCCCAAAAAGATGGGTTTCGGGCTCCGAAAAATCCCTAGACACCCTTGGAACCTTTACTAATTCATTAGGAATCCATATTAGGTCCAAAGTAAAGATTTAGACCGAAAATTAAAGGATTCGTACCTGAGTGGAAAATCGGGTTCTTGCAATCTTCCCCCCTTAAAAGAACTCGCCCCCTAAGTTCTCCTTCCAAGGGTAAAAAAACATTGTCTAAGAACAACTTCGGCCATTGGCCACGTACGTCGGCTTCTCTCTCCCAAGTCTCATCATGTACTCAGCCGTGCTACTATAGCACTTGTACGGGAGGGACATACTTGCCTCGTAGAGCCTTCGTGCTTTGGTCAACGATGCGTACTGGATATTCCTCAAAGGATACATCATCATCTAACTCAACTTCCTCAAGATCAAAGGTATGAGACAGGTCAGCATGTGATGTGGTGATGTTTTCACATTATTTTCCATATCTTTTTTTTTTGTATTTTTATTGGATTTTTAATTCCAAAATGTTATTTTTTGTTAAATAATTAATAATTGTTGTGTTTTTGTTCTTAATTTGTAAAATAATAAATTTTAGTGTAAATAATGTGTTTTAATGTTCATTTTTGTCATTTTGAATAGTTCTTAATTTAAATCATTATTGTTAATTTGAATTTGAATTTTATTCTTTTGTTTTTAAAAATACAATTTTTTTCATTCTTTTCATTCCTTGGACGCAGGTTACTACAGCACCACTGTAGTGCTACTGTAGCAGCCGAGATATTGTTGCAACGGCAGCACTGTACTGTAGCGGCGTTGCACTGTACTGTAGCGGCGGCAGGAGTACTGTAGTGGAGGCAGGGGGTACTGTAGCAGCGGCGGGTACTGTAGCAACAATGAGCATAACTCACGGTGCCACCACAACACCGTGAATCACCAACAACACAAGAAACACAGACCTCCAGCAAGATACGAATCATAACAAGAGATTCAATGGCAGATAGAAATCTCTCCAAAACAATAGAAATTCGAAGCAGAAACACAACTCAAATCTTAACAGCGGTAGAAAAATTCGCAAATCAGCAGCGATTCAACGCCAAGAACCCAAAAATCTTCAGATCTGAAGTACCCGACCCACCTGGAACGCCTTGCGCCACTTGTTGAACCCTATCCGCGTCGTCCGTGCGAGCTGGGCTGAGCACCGATGCCCCTCGTCTCCACCTCTCACCGCCGGAGCTTCTCCCTTAATCTCGGTTGAGCTCTGCCCTAGCCACCTCCAGCCTCGCCGCTACTCCTCCCTGCTTCGTGCCGCCGTCGCCGCTCCCAAACCCCGCAAACTGCCTACTCTGATCTAGCGAACCCCCGATCTTGCCCCATTCCCCTGCTCTGCGAGCCGCTTGCTGCTCTACCCCCATGCCCTAAGCTACCCCGCACCGACCCTCGGGTCTCCCCCTCACCTGCGCACGAACCGACCCCCCCAGTTTCATCTTTAATTACATTTTTTCTTTTTCTTTTTCTTTTATATATTATATTATAGTATATAAGCATATGTATGAAATATATAATAACTATATTAACATATAAATAGTAAAACTAAAATAACATATATTATAATCATAATATATTTATTATAATTAATTTAACTAATATAGTATAATAATTTACATTATAAATTTATTTGTTTTTTTTGTTTTTTTATTTAATTAATTAGCATACATATTAATATTTTTACACAATAATAATAACAATAAAACTATATTAATAGTTTAGTTTGTATATATTTAATATAGTGATCTTTTAATTCTTTTATTATAAATATTGTTTTTAGTTCATTTATTATTTCATTTATTAAGTATCAAATTTAACATTGGATATTAATATTTTCATTAATTAATTATTTGATTATTATAAATTAATTATTTGATTTATTTTCACTTTTTATTTATTCTAACTATTTATATTATAATATAGTACACTATATACTTATAACACATAGTTTTTATTTTTTTTAACTTAGTTGTTTTCTGTTTTCAGGGGGAGGATCGTGGCGTGCATTTTTGGAGTCAGTTATAGAGCAACTACTCCAGTGACGGAGGAGGGGAGAGGAGCATAGTGAAAACCCTATGTGGAGGCCGGGGAAGATTGGAGGGCGTGATTCCTGATAGTTCCATTCGGGTGGTAGACGGGGAGCGTGGGAGAGACTAACACATGAGGGCGATCAAGCATTCATAGAGGGCATTCACGGGGGGATCAAGCATTTGCTGGACATGACTTCCACTTCCATCATCCATCCAGAGCCATCCATTGAGAGATCGGGAGTTCACCATTTTCGGCGAGCAGATCCAGAGCAGAGCAACAAGAATTAGATTTTTCTGGAGATCAAGTAGGGAGACAAACATTTTATTCTCCATTTGCTCTATTTTTTTGCAACTCAATTCACCATTTACTTCATTGATTTTTAGACTGTTTTTATGTTGAATTCAACCATTATGTCCAGCTAATCTCTTTTTTGGGGGAGTAAGCTGGCTGGTTAGATCTGTTTACTCTGATTCATGCACTGCATCCTTACTGGATCATCTCTCTCGCTCATATTTTTGCTGAACAGTTTTGTTTTCAAAACAATAAGATCAAGTGAAAATCAGTATTGTTTGAATCATTATGAAAAATATTTTCAATCTGAGAAATTCATTGACAAAAGAATCATGCTCAAACGAGAGAGACACACTGAGCTCAACTGAAAATTTTGAACCCAGGGACACCTGACTTTTATCACCATTTGATGGAATGTTTTTTGCAGTTGAAGGACTGTAAGGGTTATTTCATCGCAAGATGACCAGACGACAAATCTGACCAGTTACCTTAAGTCATATCCACATTCTTAAACCTCAGTGCATGAACGAGACTGATCCATATCGAAACCGGCCAGTGGATTTTCCCCTTTCTCATCTTTTGTTTTTTTCTACCACAAGTCTGCCTATAGTCTGTACTGCTTGCCACTTTTCCACTTTCAATTCCTCACACACTTATTGTCACTCACTTCACTCCATCACCATCATTTACTTTTGTTATTTTTTGTGTGTGTGTTTTTTTGTTTTGTTTTTAATAGACCACTAAGCACAACCTTAGGCCTCTCCATGTTTCAACCCTATCTTACCAATGTTCTAAGTAGCAAGTATGTTTTAAATTTTAGTTTGTCTCCTGTGACCAACGACGCGCGAGTGTGAAAATTTTGGTTCCATTTCCGGGGAGGCCACGTGTGATTTAAAAACAAAACAACAAAAAAAAAATCATAAAAAAAGCACAAAAAAATCAGAAATACAAAAAAAACTATAAAAATTTCTCAAAAAAATCAAAAAAAAAAAATTGTGAACCACTTACTGCATGTTCACTAGATCTAAATATGAAGATTTAGAACCTGTGAACCCTAAAAATGAAAATCACCTCAAAAACATGAAAAGGAACAAAAAGCAAGTGAAAATGAAAGATAACATAAATAAATACTTGAACAATCCACTGCCTACAAATTCGAATCAACCTGGAATGATGAACCCACCCTAAAATGAGATAACTGAGAGGCATAATTTGAGAGAGTTCTTGCTACCTTCAGTATCTAGTAACCCTTCATACATTAGGCTCTATCCTAGGTCTATGAATTATGAAATCAAGAAGTCCATGTTTAGTCAGCTGGCTACCTTCAATGGAATGCCTAGAGAAGACTCTCTTGACTTCATTAGATCCTTCTATTACAGTGTCCATCAACCGCCACTTAGGGGTCTCATTGAGGAAGATCTTAAACTGAGAGTGTTCACATTTTTCCTTATGGGAAATGCCAGGTCCTGGTTTCAACAGCTAGAGGAAGAAATATTTGTCACCTGGGATCAAGTTTATAATGTTTTCACAATGAAATTCTATCCTAGGAGGTTGACATATGAAATTAGGCACAAAATCACTAGATTCCTTCAGGATGAAGGAGAACTGTTTCATGAAGCCTGAGACAGGTTTAGAGGTTTTCTTAGGTAGTTTCCAAACCATCAATGCACACCCCAATTCCTTATGGACACCTTCTATAATAGTCTCACCCCTTACCACTAAACCTTGGTGGATCAGTCTTCTAGAGGAGACTTTAGTGATAGGACTGCGGAGGAGCTCAAACAAATCTTCAATACCTTAGCTCAGAACTCCCAGCACAAATTCTCTAGGAGAAGAACCATTGTTAGGAAAGAACCCAATCCTACCCCACAAGATGAAGCCTAAGCTGCTGGGTTTTTCAATGAAAATACCCATAACACACTTAGGGAGCAGTGTCACCATTGTGGCATGTATGGCCACTCTCAAACCTGCAGTTTAAACTTTGATACACCTATCCAGCCTCATGAGAGTGCCATATTTTCTGGCTATGGTCCTCGAATGTAGCCTAGGGAAGAACCTTTTTCTAACACCTACAATTGGGGGTATAGGAACCATCTGAACCTGTCATGGAGGGAGCAGGGAGTCCTTCGACCTGTTGCCCCTCTTGGATTCTAGCAGCCGACTAGGCAGCCATTCCAACCCCAACCCCAACACAAGGCTGGATCATCAAACTCAAAATATGAGGTGAGAGACATGTTCCATCAGTTGATAGAGAGGTTTGATGAACAAAAGACTAAAAATGATTATGACAAGGTTCAAATGGATTCAAGAATGAAAAATTTGGAAATTCAAATGGGGTAGTTGGCCAGGGATGTAGGCAATAAAGACAAAGGTAGGCTGCCCAACACCACTAAATCCAATCCTAGGGAGAATTCCATGGTTTTGACCACCATAATTGGTGTCTAAACTCACCAAGATCCTAGGAAAGAACCCCAAACTACTGAAAATAAAAAACTGGATGAAGCTGAAAACTCAAATCTGGAAAAACCTGAATCTGGAAAACTGGACATCACCACTGGAATCCCTCTAGTTCCTGCTGTTCTAGCTCAAAAACCCAAAGAAAATGGATTGAAAAAAGACAACAAAGTGAAGAAAATTCTTGAAGAAGAAACTGTAGGGATGCCCCCCAATTGTGAGAAAATTTTCCCCTATCATTCCATTTCCTGAGAGAATAAAGAAACCAACTCATGATTCTGAACTGCTGAAATTTTTGAAAGTGGTTAAAAAGATGAACATTGATATCCCATTCTTGGAATCAATGATTAAAATCCCATAATATCTGAAATCACTCAAGAAAGTCTATTCAAACAAAAAGACATTGGAAGAAATTTCCACCTATAGCTTGACAGAGGAGTGTAGTGCTATCTTGCAGAATAGGATACCTCATAAGCTTCATGACCTAAGAAGCTTTGTCATCCCTTGCACCTTTGGGGATAGAGGTGTTAAGTTCAACTATTTGTGTGATTTGGGTGCTAGTATTAATCTGATTCCCCTGTCAATTTTTCAGCACCTGAGATTAGGAGTTCTTCAACCCACCACTGTTGTGTTACAGCTTGCCGATAGGTCCATTACTCATCCAGTGGGTAGGGTCGATGATCTGTTAGTGGGAGTAGGAAAACTCTTTTTGTCTGCTGAATTTCTCATCCTTGACATGGAGTGTGGCGAGGAGGTCCCTATCATTCTCGGTAGGCCCTTCCTGGCCACATGGGCAGCTGTAATAGATGCGTCTAAAGGGAAACTGATTTTCAATCTGGGTGAATAGAAATAAGGATTCAATGTGTTTAAGAAAATCCAAGAACCCACCCACTCAATCTTCCCCAAATATGAGATGTTAGTTGCTGAGAGTAGTGTTGATAAGGAGGAAGATGATTTTCTGAGGATGATAGATGAAATCAATAGTGAACTTGAAATCCCTGCTACCACTTTCATGTGGATCAGCTCAAGTAGGGAGAGAGAATCTATTGATGAGTATGAGGAAGAGTTTTTGGAGAACCTAGATGAGTTTTTTTGGAACACATTCTTACCCCAAGAGAGGAGTCTAAGTCTGAGGAGAATTTTTCTAACAGATCTAGTGATGAGGAGGAAGCCTTCTTTACTACCTTTTTCAAGAGGTAGCATGAAGACCTTAGGCCTCCCAAGCCCAAGTGTCTTCCCTCAAGTGAGTCACCACCCACCCTTGAACTCAAGCCCCTCCCTGCCCATCTCAAATATTCCTTTTTAGAAGACATATCCACCTTCCTGTGATCATTTCATCTAACTTAGAGATGAATCAAGAGGAAAATCTGCTTAGTGTTTTGAATAAGTACAAGTCTGTCATAGGTTGGTCTATTGGTGATATCAAGGGGATAAGTCCAACCTTCTGCATGCATAAAATTCCCATGGAACCCGAGTGTAAGCCTAGAGTAGAAGCCTAAAGAAGACTCAATCCAAACATAAAAGAAGTTGTGAGAGAATAAGTGATTAGGATGCTTGATTTTGGAATAATTTTTTCCATTTCTGACAGCCCCTAGGTAAGTCCTGTCCAGGTGGTACCCAAAATGAGTGGAGTTACAGTGGTCACTAATGAAAAGAATGAGTAAATACAGACAAGGGAAGTGAATAAATGGAGAGTTTGTATATCCTATATAAAGTTGAATGATTCCACAAGAAAGGACCACTTTCCCATGCCACTCTTGGACCAAATGTTAGAGAGGTGACAGGCAATGGATTATTTTTCTTTCTTGATGGTTATTCTGGTTACAACCAGATTTCCATTTCACCAGAGGACTAAGAGAAAACCACATTCACCTATCCATTTAGGACATTTTCCTACCGACTGATTCCCTTTGGCTTATACGGTTTTCCTACTACTTTTTATAGGTGTACGATGGAAATATTTTCAGATATGATTGAAAGGATAATTGAAGTGTTCATGGATGATTTTTTTGTTGTGGGAAATAACTTTGAGAACTGTCTAAAAAATCTGTAACTAGTGTTAGAAAGGTGCCAAGAGACCAACTTAGTCTTAAACTAGGAAAAGTGCCAATTCATGACCACTGAAGGAATAGTCTTGGGTCACAAGGTATATAAGAGGGTGCTGGAGGTTGATAATTCCAAAGTTGAGGTTATTCAAAAGTTTCCCCCACCTGAAAATGTCAAAGTAATTATAAGTTTTTTGGGTCATGATGGGTTCTACAAGAGGTTCATTAAGGAATTTTCTAAGATTACAAGACCCCTGTGCTCCCTGCTGGTTAAGGACACACCCTTTTTCTTTGATGAGAAATGTCTAGAGTCCTTTAATTTGATCAAATAGAAGTTGACTACTTCACATGTGATCACTGATCCTGATTGAAAACTTCCCTTTGAGGTGATGTGTGATTCTAGCGATTATGCAGTAGGAGCTTTTTTGGGGAAGAGGAAGGATAGGAAGTTGCATGTCATTTACTATGCCAGAAAGCTACTGGACAATGCCCAAAAAAGTTATTCTACCACTGAAAAGGAGCTGGCTAATTTCATGTTTTTTTGGAAAAGTTTAGGTAATATTAGATAGGACCAAGGGTCATTATTTTCACAGATCATGCATCCCTCAAGTACTTGATGGCTAAAAGGATTCAAAACCCAAACTCATGAGATGGACCTTGCAGTTGCAACAATTTTATTTAGTTATAAAGGATAAGAAAGGTGCTGCGAATGTAGTTGCAGATCATTTGTCTAGGCTGCCCAACACCCCAAGTGAGGAACCAAGAGAGATCAACACTTCTTTCCCTGATGAACAATTATTTGCTACTTCTGTGCAGTAGTCTACTTGGTTCACAGACTATACCAACTTTTTGGCAGTTGGAGTCATGTCTAAGGACCTCTCACACAACTAGAGGAAGAGGTTTATATCTGAGATGAAATATTATATTTGGGATGGTCCTCTTCTTTTTAGGAGGTGTGTTGATGGGATCTTAAGAAGATTTGTGGTTGAGGATGAGATGTTTCCCATACTTGAGAGTTTCCATTCATCACCTTGGGGTGGCCACCATGGAGAAGAGAGAAATACTTAGAAGGTACTACAGGCTGGGTTTTACTGGCCAACATTGTTTAAATATGCTAGGAGTTTAGTTATTGGCTGTGAGAAATGTCTAATGTTGGGAAATGTTGGAAGAAAGAAGGAGTTGCCTCAAAAAGAAATTTTGGATGTTTAAATCTTTGATGTGTGGGGCTTGGACTTTGTGGGACCATTCCCATCCTCTCATGGGAATGAGTACATTTTGGTTGCTGTGGACTATGTGTCCAAGTGGGTTGAGGCAGTGGCTCTTCCCAACAATTCAGCTGCTAGTGTTGTAAAATTCATAAGAAAAACATATTTCCCATGTTTGGTGTGACTTGGTCATTCATCATTGATAAGGTGACTCACTTCAAGAATTATAAGTTCAAAGGATTGATGGAGAAGTATGGGTGCTCACATAAGACATGAACCACTTACCACCCAAAGTCTAGTGGGCATAAAAAAGTGTTAAACAGAGAGCTCAAACAGATTTTAGAGAAAACAGTGTTTAACTCTAGGAAGGACTGGTCAAGGAAGTTGGATGAGCCTCTTTGGGCCTATAAAACTGCTTATAAGACTCCTATAGGGATGTCACCATACAATCTTCTCTTTGGGAAAACATGTCATCTGCCTGTTGAGTTACAACAGAAATCTTATTGGGCAGTGAAGACTCTTAAATTTGATTTCAAGTCTGTTGGTGAGAGAAGACTATTAGAGCTGAGTGAGCTAAAGAAGATTAGAAGAGAGTCTTATGAGAATGTTGAAATTTACAAAGAAAGAACAAAGGATTTTCATGACTCAATCATTCAAAACTATAATTTCAAGGTTGGTGAGAGGGTCCTACTTTTCAATTCTAGATTGAATCTATTTCTAGGAAAGTTGAAGACCAAGTGGTCGGGACCTTTTACCATTGTTAGAGTTTTGGATAATGGAGCTGTTGAGATATTTAGAGAAGAGAATCAACCTTTCTTGGTCAATGGTCAAAGAATAAATCACTTCTTTGAAGGGCAACCAAAGGGCTTAGCTGCCATATCTATGTTGGAGTAATGAGCTATTTCAAGTCTAACTAAGGACTATAAAATCAGTGTTGCATTAGAACTAACCCATGGTTGCTTAGTTGTTTTATATTTACTCATGTTTTCAATAAAAAATAACTCTTCTTGCTTGAATCTCTAGTTTGATGTTATGACTGTCTGATGGTGCCTCATGATTTGTTTCTGCTTGAGAGATAGAGAGTTGTTGCTGTCAGAAACTCGATAAAAGAAAAACAAGAGCTGACCAATGCATCATATGGATAACATTTCTTTCTACTCACTCCATTGGTTTACTTTTCTTGAACTTAAAATGTTGCATTCTTATTTTACTTCTTTGAACTTGCAGGTTAATAAAGAGGAGTAACCACTCAGTGTTGCTGAAGAGGATTTGTCTATGGAAACCAGTGTTGAAGCACCAATAATTCAGGGAAGTGTTATTCTATTTTTCATAGTTTTAATTTTCTGCTTAATCTTCACTAAACTGCTATATGATTTTAAGTGTGGGGGAGACCCCTTGTTTTCATTTGTAATGTTGAAAATTGAAATACTACATAGGGTGTTAGCTTCTTTAATCTAGTGAGTTGAACATTTTATTTGAACTGAATTGTGGTACAAGCTTTCACCTTGTAGCTCACTGTGATTCAACTGTTGTTGTGCATTGTATTCATACGTCACATTCTGCTACTAATTACATCACAATTGATGCTGCTGCTGCTGTGGACTAAAAAAACAAACTAAAAAATCAAAATAAAAAAAATCTGTCACTCATTGTATATATGTTTTTGCTTCATTATCTCTCTTTTTGATGTGGTAAAGTTTTTTTTGAACCTTCTCACTTCCCCTCAAAATTCTGTTAAATGTTGAATTGTCAATCAATCTTGAGCTATACTATCTCCCACCTTAGAATTCAACATTGGGGACAATGTTGGGTTTTAAGTGTGGGGGAGAGGGGTCATTCTAGTGTCATTTCAAATTCCCCCTTATTGAACGTGAAGTTGTTTAAAAAATGATCAATTTTTTTTTCAAAATTCTCAAAACTCTTTCATTTTTTTTCAAATTCTTTCATCACTTTATGGTCATCAGAGGTTCAGTGGTGTTTCAATTATGTCCTTTTTAGTGGATAATTGCTCGTTGGTTGATGAGAGTGGCACTTACTCAGAAACTGTTAAGTTCGAGTGATTACTGAGTGGAATTGTTCACTATCTCTATGGATTTTTCTGTTTAGGAACTGAGGATGGTAGTGTGACAAGATAGGTTTTATGGAATGAGGATCACAACTTAGGGTAACTAGAAGTTCTCACTGGAAACTAAGGGACTCACATTTTTTAAATATAATATTCAATCACTTTAGGAAGTCAACTCAATTGATTATTAGTTAAGTCCTTTGCAACTGGAGTAAAATGGGCAAATGAGATCTCACAGTGAGTATTTGAGACAAGGCGCACTGGGTGTGTTTCTATGAATAAATAAGGTCAATTTCAATATTAATAATTTCTATGCACAGTGCACTGCACATGGAATATGGCTGAGAAAAATTAAAATAAAGTGCTATTGTCAAAAATGAACTTATTAAAGTGAGGAGAATTTTGAACCCATACGAAGAAGAGAGCAATTGACTTGGTTAAAATTTATTTGACTTGAATCAATAAAGTGATCAAATTAATGGACTTTAATTTTTGAAACCCAGGAGAAAGTGAGTATGGAAGGTGTCTTGGGTTAGGTTTTTAGTTCCACTTATTCTAACCTATCAACACCCCTTGAATCTATACTTGAATTGGAAATTGAAGTAGGACGGTTAATGAGTACATATATAAGACATGACATACTTGACAATGTATGAATGTGTGGAGCTTTTTACTTCCAGTGAGTTTTTGAAGCTAGGCAGGACATCATCATTTTTGAACACCTTTAAAAAGCCCGACACACTGTTTGGTCACGATCCTCGAGTATTAAAGTTTAATCATGCAGTTTTTGAACTGTAACTCACAAATCACCTTTCTGTTTTAAAGTCAAATGCATGCATTTGTTTGAAGACAAACACAGTTTTAAGTGCGGGAGAGTTTGATGTGGCGATGTTTTCACATTCTTTACCATATTCTTTACCACATCATTTTTTGTATTTTTATTGGATTTTTAATTCCAATGTTATTTTTTGTTAAATAATTAATAATTGTTGTGATTTTGTTCTTAATATGTAAAATAATCAATTTTAGTGTAAATAATGTGTTTTAATGTTCATTTTCTTCATTTTGAATAGTTCTTAATTTAAATCAATCTTGTTAATCTGACTTTTATTTTTAAAAATACAATTTTTTTCATTCTTTTCATTCCTTCAATTTTTCATTTCTTTTAATTTTTAAAATAATTAGTTTATCAATTCATTAATTTAATTAATTAATTATTTGTTTTAATTATAAAAAAATGACTCACTTTAGTTCTTAGTCTTTAAATAATTAAATTATTTTTAAGAGTTTAATTTTATTCAATTAATATTTTTAGTTTAATTATTTAATTTACTTAATTTTTTAATTAATTAATTGGTCGATCAATTTAATCAAGATACTGTAAATATTTTAATTCGTTTTAAATTAATTTGTTTATAATTTTTTAATCCAAATAAATTCTTTCATCTGAATAACGCTTAATTAATTTTATTCTTCTGCTACCGACACCGACGCCGCAAGTCGATGTTGCTGTTCTCACCACCACCACAGCACCGTGAATCACCAGCAACAACACAAGAAACGCAGACCTCCGGTAGCAGCAAGATACGAATAACAATAACAGATTCAATGACAGATATAAATCTCTCCCAAACAATAGAAATTCAAAGCAGCAACACAACTCAAATCTTAAAAACAGTAGAAAAATCCGCAAATCAACAGCGATTCAATGCCAAGAACCCAAAACTCTTCAGATCTGAAGTACCCGACCCACCTGGAATGCCTCGCACCACCTGTTGAACCCTATCCGTGCTGTCTGTGTGAGATGGGCCAAGCACCGATGCCCCTCGCCTCCACCTCTCGCCGCCAGAGCTTCTCCCTTAATCTCGGTTGAGCTCCGCCCTAGCCACCTCCAGCCTCGCCGCTACTCCTCCCTGCTTCGTGCCGCCGTCGCCGCTCCCAAACCCCGCAAACTGCCTACTCTGATCTAGCGAACCCCCGATCTTGCCCCATTCCCCTGCTCCACGAGCCGCTTGCTACCCTACCCCCATGCTCGAAGCTACCCCGTGCCGACCCTCGCGTCTCCCCCTCACCTGCGCACGAACCGACCCCTCCGATTTTATCTTTAATTTCATTTTTTCTTTTTTCTTTATTTTATTTTTTATATTATATTATAGTATATAAGAATATGTATGAAATATATAATAACTATATTAACATATAAATAGTATAACTAAAATAACATATATTATAATCATAATATATTTATTATAATTAATTTAACTAATGTAGTATAATAATTTACATCATAAATTTATTTGTTTATTTGTTTTTTATTTAATTAATTAGTATACATATTTATATTTTTACACAATAATAATAATAAAACTATATTAATATTTTAGTTTGTATATATTTAATATAGTAATCTTTTAATTCTTTTATTATAAATATTGTTTTTAGTTCATTTATTATTTCATTTATTAAGTAGCAAATTTAACATTGGTAATTAATATTTTCATTAATTATTTATTTACGTATTATAAATTAATTATTTGATTTCTTTTCTCTTTATTTATTCTAACTATTTATATTATAATATAATATACTATATACTTATAACACGTAGTTTTTATTTTTTATTTTAACTTAGTTGTTTTCTGTTTTCAAGGGGAGGACCGTGGCACGCATTTTTGGAGTCGGTTATGGAGAAACTTCTCCAATGATGGAGGAGGGTAGGGTGCATAGTGAAATCCCTACATGGAGGTCGGGGAAGATTATAGGGCGTGATTCCAGAGAGTTCCATTCGGGCAGTAAATGGGGAGCGTGGGAGAGACTAACACAGGAGGGTGATCGAGAATTCATAGAGGGCATTCACGGGGGGATCGAGCATTCTCTGGACATGACTTCCAATCATCCATCCAGAGCCATTCATCGAGATATTAGGAGTTCACCACTTCTGGCGAGAAGATCCAGAGCATAGCAGTAGGAATTGGATTTTTCTGGAGATCAAGTAGGGAGACAAACATTTTATTCTCCTTTTACTCTATTTTTCTGCAACTCAATTCAATATGAAATTCATTGATTTTCAGACTGTTTTTATGTTGAATTCAACCATTATGTCCAGATAATCTCTTTGGGGGGGAGGGAATAAACTGGCTGGTTAGATCTATTTACTCTGATTCATGCACTACATCCTTACTAGATCATCTCTCTCGCTCATATTTTTGCTGGACAGTTTTGTTTTCAAAACAACAAGATCAAGTAAAAACCAGTTTTGTTTGAATCATTATGAAAACTGTTTTCAATCTGAGGAATTCATTGAAAAAAGAATCATGCTCAGACGAGAGAGACACACTGAGCTCAACTGACAATTTGGAGCCTAGTGACACTTGACTTTTATCACCATTTGATGGAATGATTTTTGTAGTTGAAGGACTGTAAGGGTTATTTCGTCGCAAGCTGACCAGATGAAAAATCTGACCAGTTACCTTAAGTCAGATCCACATTCTTAAACCTTAGTGCATGAACGACATTGAGCCATATCGAAACCAGCCAGTGGACTTCCCCTACTCATCTTTTGGTTGTTTCTACCACAAGTCTGCCTGTAGTCTATACTGCTTGCTTGCACTCACTTTTCCACTTTCACTTCCTTACACACTTATTTTCACTCACTTCACTCCATAACCATGATCCACTTTTTTTTGGTTTTTGTTTGTGTTTTTCTTGTTTTGTTTTTATTAGATCACTAAGCACAACCTTAGGCCTCTCCGTGGTTCGACCCTGTATTGCCACTATTCTAAGTTGTAAGTTGGTTTTAAATTTTAGTTTGTCTTCCATTCCCAATGACACGCAAGCATGCAACATGATATTGGTGAAGCTGTGATATATGAAAGACGTCGCGTATGGCACGATACCTCTAAAGTAGTAGCAACTGATAGGCTATCGGCCCAACTCTCTCTAGAATTTCAAAAGACCTGATGTAACGATGTGACAAATTTCCCTGCTTTCTTAACCGTCTATGCCCTAGCCTGGGCGATACCCAAAGAAAAACATGATCCCCAACCTCAAACTCAAGAGGTCATCGATGACAATCGACATAAGATTTCTATCTAGATTGAGCAGTAGTCATACACTTCCTGATCAGCTAGACCTGTTCTGAAGTCTCCTAAATGAGACAAGGACCTAGTAAGGCTGCCTCACCTACCTCTAGCCAGCACAAGGGTAAATGACACGACCTACCATATAAGGCCTCAAAATGATCCATCTGAATCATCGCCTGAAATTTTTTTATTATAAGCGAACTCGATGAGAGGGATATGCTTCTACCAAGAATCACCGAAATCAAGAACACATGCTCAGAGCATATCTTCTAGAACCTGTATTTTCCATTTTGATTGTCCATCGGTCTGAGGGTGAAAAGCTGTGCTTAGAAGCACCTGAGTCCCCATAGCTTTCTGCAAACCCTAACAAAACTGTGAAGTGAAATGTGAGTCTCGATCTAAAACGATAGTATGTGGAACCCCATGTAGTTGTATGATATCATGGACACACAGTCTTCCCAACTCATCTACTGAGAAAGTCTCCCATATAGGAATGAAGTGGGATGATTTAGTTATCCAGTCAATGACTACCCAGATAGCATCACTACCCCTCGGTGACCTAGGTAATCCGACTACGAAATCCATAGAAACATCTTCCCATTTCCATTATGGTACTGAAAGTGGCTGTAATAAGCCTATAGGTATTTGGTGCTCCACCTTCACTTACTGACATGTGGAACAACTAGTGATGAAGCCTGCAATTTGACATTTCATTCCAAGCCACCAATACTGGCGTCGCATATCTCGATACATCTTCAAGATTCCTGGATAAACTGCCCACTAAGAAGCATGGGACTCTTTCATCAACTCCTCTCTCATGTCTGAAGGAACCCAGATACGTCCACATAGATGCAGGATATCGTCTCTGTCCATAGAACAATCTGGAGGTAGTTTATCTCCTGATATACTCTCATGGAGAACCAAACCTTTAAGATTTGAAAACTACCTACTCTTCACCTACTCAAGGAGGGAAGAGTTAAATGTTAAGGCTGAGAGGTAAGACTACTCATGGATGTCATTAAACTTCATCTGAAGTTCAAAAAAGAGGTCCATTATCTTCCATTCCTCAATGGCTTCCTATACGGCCTATGTTGGAGTTTTACGACTTAGTGCATCAGTGACCACATTGACCTTTATATGCGTATAGGCAAGCTCAAAATCAAATGATTATAGATATTCGAAACATCTTCGCTGTTTGAGGTTCAATTCACACTGAGAAAAGATATACTTGAGGCACTTGTGATCTGTATACACCACAAAGCACTCACCCAAGAGATAGTGTCTCCAGTAACGTAAGGCATGGACAACTGCTACTAGCTCAAGGTCACGAGTCAGGTAATTTATCTCATGAGGCCTCAAATACCAAGATCTGTACGCAACAAATTTGTCTTCCTGCATTAATAATGCTCCTAGGCTAATGCTTGATGCATCACAGAAGATGATATAACCTTTACCGGGTTCTGGAATAATTAGAATAGGTGCTGATACAAGCCTCCCTTTTAGCTCTTGAAAGGATTTATCACATGCTTCTGACCATGTGAACTTGACACCCTTCTTTGTAAGACCAGTAAGAGGTGAAACAAGATGAGAAAAGTCTTGTATGAAATTCATGTAATATCCAGCGAGCCCTAATAAACTCATGATATCAAACACATTCTTGGGATGCTCCCAGGAAACTACAACACTAACCTTTTTAGGGTCAACAGATACTCCTGATCATGAAATAATATGACCCAAGAAGTAGACCTTATCAGTCTAGAATTCTCACTTAGCAAGCTTTACATAAAGCTTATTCTCTCTCATCGTACTCAAAATGATCTCAAGATGTTTGGCATGGTCATTACGAGTACGAGAATACACCAAGATATCATCCACAAAGACCACGACAAAGGAGTCCAAATAGGGGTGCAAAATCCTATTAATCAAATCCATAAAAACGACAAGTGCATTCGTAAGACCGAACAACATAACAAGATACTCATATAGATCATACCTACTATGGAAATCTGTATGAAGTATGTCTAGTGGCCTGACTCGCACCTAATGATAACCCGATCTTAGGTCGATCTTAGAGAACACCTTTTCTCCTCAGAGCTGGTCAAATAGATCATCTATTCAAGGAAGTGGATACCCGTTCTTAACCGTAAGCTGGTTCAACCTCCTATAATCCATGAATAAATTAAGAGTTCCATCTTCCTTCTTAGAAAAAAAGCACAGGTGAACCCCAAGAGAATGTACTAGGATGAATAAAGACTTTGGCCTCAAGGTCCTCTATCTGCCATTTGAGCTCCTGAAGATCAGTAGGTGCTATCCTATAAGGAGGAATGAACACTGGAGTTGATACTAGAACAAGATCTAGTATAAAATCTACCTCTCTATTAGGAGTTAAGCTAGAAAATTTATCAGGAAAGTCTTCCCTGAAATGATCAACTACTAAAGGGAAACCAGTTTAAAGCAAACCCTGATCCTCTATGAAAAGATTGGCAATCTGGGCGGTCACTTCAGCTAGCCCATGATGCTTCAGTCCAACTCTCCCAACATCACTACTAGAATTTTTACTTTTGGAGGCGGGAGACCTGTAGTGGCCGCCATTTGGCGGCTGCTAATGCTATAAACAACAACCGTCAAATGGCGGCCGCTGCACAGAAAACCTAAATTTACCCCTTTTCCCCTCCCGACCCCCCAATTACCCTCCCCGACCCACCCCCCGACCCTGAGACCCCGACCTTGGTGACCCTGCCCCCGGCGACCCCTCCCTGACCCCGCGACCCTGACCCCGACGACCATCCCCGACCCCGCGATCCCGACCCCGGCGACCCTGCCCCTAGCCACCCCGACCTCCGGTGACCCCTGTGACTCCAACCCCCGACGAGCCCCTGCGAGCCCCGGCGACCCCTAGCTACCCCCGACGACCTGACCCCCGGCGACCCCAACCCCCAGCGACCCCCGACGACCTCGACCCCGCGCTACGCCACCCGCAACCCCAACGACCCCCTACGCCACCCGTAACCCCGCGCTGTCCCACCCGTGACCCCAACAGCCTGCGCTGCACCTTCGGACAGTCCTGCCCCCTTCATCCCCTCCCGGCCCCGCTACATCCCTCTGGAGAGTCCTCACGTATTTCCTCCGTCGGACCCTTTCGGTTCGTCGTGCCCCGCCGTGTAGAACCCTCCCACGCTTCGTCCAGTGGTTCCGCCGCTTTCGATTCCGGCCGTCGAACCCCTGTCGTCAAGTCGCTGCGCCGTCATGAATCTGCAATCAAGTCGCACCCCGTTACCCGCGGCCGAGTCCTCTGTAGGTAATGTTTTTTATCCTTCAAATTTAGCTTTGAAGTCATTGGTTTTTAAATTTAATGATATGTGTTTATTTTGAATTTAAATAAGATATTTCACTTTTGATTTCTATTAAATACAAATATGGATAAGAGCTGGATTGATATGCAAGATAGGTTTTCGGCTGAATATTTTGAGGGGATTAAGAAATTTATGGATTTCACCAACAGATTTCCAAGAGATATGATTAGTTTTCCATGCAGAAAATGTGCAAATAGATATCTCTTCAAAAGAGATAGTGTTAGAGAACATTTGTTTTTTAATGGGTTTTTGAAAAACTATAAGACATGGACACGTCATGGAGAAGATTCTGTTTCATGTCATCACTCGGAAAGTATTCATATGAATGTTGATTCGAGAACAGTTGATCCGATGAACATAATGCTCAATGATATGATGCGCCAGTTTCAACCTGAAGACAGTAATGTCGTAAATGACGACGTTGGATCGAGTAATCCCCGTTCTTCTGCAGATGGAGAAGCATTGAAATTCTTTGAAATTCTTGATGATGCACGTACTGAATTATATCCTGGATGCACTAAATTTAGTAAACTGTCATTCATCATTGAATTGTTACACCTGAAGGCTTTAAACCAGTGGTCAAACACCTCATTTGACATGTTGTTGGTATTGTTGAAGAAAGTACTCCTTGCTGGAGCGAATATTCTGGAGTCATTCTATCAAGCTCGGATGTTGACTGGTGATCTTGGTTTTACATATGATACAATTGATGTGTGTCACAATAATTGTATGTTGTTCAGAAAAGATAATGCACAATTAAATATTTGTACTGTTTTCTATATATCCAGGTGGAAGACCAATGAGATTAATCAAGGTAGTCAGATTCTTCCTGGGAGAGTCTTGAATCAAGGGAAATAAGTTGCTGCTAAACAGATGCATTATTTCCCACTGAAACTAAGACTGAATAGATTATTCATGTCAACTAAAATTTCTAAATTGATGGCTTGGCATTCAGAGAGAAAGAAATAGGTTGATAAATTAACTCACCCGGAAGATTCTTTGGCATAGAAAGAGTTTGATCAAAGACACCCAGAATTTTCCCGAGATGATCGTAATATTCGACTGGGTTTGGCAGCAGATGGTTTTAACCCATTTAGGTCCATGGTTGGTGCGACACATAGTATGTGGCCATTGGTGTTGGTTTCATACAACATTCCACCATGGGTATGTATGAAGCAACCTTTTTTGTTACTGTCAATTCTAATTGATGGACTGAGAGGACCTGGCGATAAAATTAATGTTTACATGAAACCTTTGATTGATGAGCTGCAAGAATTTTGGACCGATGGTGTAATGACTTTTGACTCGGTAGCTAATGAAATGTTTAGACTTAGGGCTGCTTTGTTATGGAAAATTAATGATTTCTCAGCGTATGTTAACTTATTAGGTTGGTGTACAAAAGGATAATTTGCTTACCCTTGTTGTAATAAGAGTAAGAAATCTATATGGCTTAAGAACTGTAGAAAGTGGGCATATCTTAGTCACATGCACTTTCTTCCTCCATTGTATAGGTTCAGAAAAGACCGTGTATTGTTTGATGGGAATAGAGAGTATGAACCATCACCACAAATATTGTCTGGGGTTCAAATTTGTGCACAACTTGATCAAGAAAACATCCGTACAATGTATGATTTTCAAGATTTATTGGCTCCTACATTGCCTTCTATTCCTGCTACAAATAGATAGTGCAGTCATAATTGGAAGAAACAAAGTATTTTTTTTGAATTGCCTTATTGGAAATATAATATTTTAAGACATAATTTGGATGTGATGCATATTGAAAAAAATGTATGTGATAATATACTGTGCACCATTTTAGGCATCAAGGGGAAATCAAAGGATAGTGCTAATGCTCGATGTGATTTACAAGAAATGGGATTGAGAAAACCTTTACATTTACAACTGGGTGAAGGAAATCGTGCATACATGCCTTCTGCACAGTACACAATGAGTAAAAAAGAGAAACAAACATTTCTATCAATTTTGAAGACTGTTAAGGTGCCAGATGGTTATTGCTCTAATATTTCCAAGCGTGTGAATATTAAGAGAATGACATTACAGGGGTTGAAAAGTCACGATAATCATATTCTGCTTCAACAGTTAATTCCTATAGCAATTCGTGATTGCTTACCTACCCAGGTTTTTGAGCTGTTGATTGAAGTTTCTAATTTTTTCAGATATCTCTGTTCAAGGAATCATCACATGAGTGATTTGAAAAAGATGTAAGATAAGATTGTACTTGCACTATGTCACCTATAAAAACTATTTCCACCGTCTTTTTTTGATGTCATGGTTCACTTGACCGTTCATTTAACTGGTGAAGTCACTGCTGGCGGTCCAGTACAATTCAGGTGGATGTATCCAATAGAGCGATACTTAAATACATTGAAACGATATGTGCGCAACAAAGCTTGTCCGGAAGCCTCAATTGCCAAGGGATATTTAATGGATGAGTGTACTAATTTTTATGCTTCATATATTAATGAGGTTGAAACAAATATAGATAAACCCTCCCAGAATGACGAGGGTTCAATTGGAGAAGGAATAACGTTTGATATGCGGAATGATGAGTGGGTTCAAGCTCATCGATATGTGTTGTTCAACACTCCATCAGTTTTTCCATTGATATAGTAAGTTTCATATTTGATGTGTATTTTGTTTCTATATTTATTTTATTGCTTACCTTATATTGTGTTGTGATTTAGGATGCATATCGCTGCGTTGAAACGTGAAAGGCCCCGTGCAACTGACTATCAAATCCAAAAATATCATTTCAACACATTTCATGAGTGGTTCAAGACTCATGTACGTATAATTGATTTAATATTTTTATAGTGAAACTTAGTTGTATTTTCACAATCCTTTATCCATTAAACTATATATGTGAAATTTGCAGATTCAAAAGTTACGTGATTTAACCCATCCTGTGAGAAAAGAACTCAACCAACTAGCTGATGGTCCATTTATTACAGCTCGACACCACAAGTCTTTGGATGCTAACGGATTCCGATTTCATATTAGCGATGTTGACATGAACCGAGCCACACAAAATAGTGGTGTTGGTTGTTCTTTTGTTGATGCGGGTTATTATTATGGATTGCTGAGAGATATTATTGAGGTTGTTTATGGTCGTGGTTTAAAACACATATTGTTAAGGTGTGATTGGGTCGATCCGGTTCGTGGAACTAAAGTTGATAACTTCCAATTTACAATAGTAAACTTTAACAATATGCTATATAAAGATGACCGAGTAAGCAGTGAGCCCTTCATACTGACATCACAGGCAGAACAAGTTTACTTTGTCAGCATTGATTCTGATTGGAAAGTTGTGGTGAAAATGTCTAGAAGAGGGGTTTTTCTGATTGACCAAGAGGAACCTGACGTTGTCGCATTTCCTGATCAAACACTTGACCAAACAACAGTAGCTGTACAAGATGAAGATATACAATGGGCTAGAGAGAGAGTTGAAGGAGATACGATAGACTTTCATGATTAGTGAAAATTGTAATTATATCCCCAATTATTGTTTGTAAAAATATTTATGAGTTGTATATGTATAAAAATTGTTTGATTTAACTATAATTTCTTTTAATGTAGGCATGTCATAGGGTGGTCACAGTGGTTCACCTGATGTTGTCGGTATGTATGTTTTCATTTTTTTAAATTAATTGATTGTAATGTTCTGTGTATATTTACCTAACTGTTTCTAATCATTAATTTATATTGTAATTGAATTATGAATTTATGTTTATCAGGATCTAGTGCGTCTTCCAGCAGACGCAGGGGTCCTGGTAGAGGGGTTCGATCCTGGAACTCTGGAGCCTGATTGTATGTGTTATTTGATGACACATTTCATCTAGTCGGAGAAGGTGGTACTGTATTGAATTTTCAGTTTGGGCATATGATACGAGACTCACACAGATTTCCTTTGACGACTCGTGAATGGAGTTCTTTCCCCCAGGATACGATGGACAGATTATGGAGGGAGGTTCAGGTAAATTCATTGTTTAATTTTTCATGATATTGTTATTATTACTGTCCGATCTACTGACAATTTTTTTAATAGGATAATTTGACATCCTGTCCAGATGATTTTCGAGATGTATGTATGTCCAAATGCCAAAAATTATGGAAGGATTACAAGTCAAGGGTGAAGAGAGATCACTGGACACCATTTTCGGGTGTGCCCGACATTCTACAGCGAGTCCCTCCGGGCATTCTTCTCGAGCAGTGGCAGGATTTGGTTGCGTTTTGGTCGAGTGAGGCGGCGATGGTAAGATTTATTACTTTTAATCTATAAATGACTAAATTTTCAAATGTCTATTAATTAAATATGTTGAATGTAGACAGAGTCTGCTCGTCATTCACATAATCGGGCGATGCAGGGCATGCCTTCTAGACTTGGCACTCGACATGTGTCACAGCTCAAACATGATGTAAGTTTAAAATTCACAATTCATTCATATTTTAAAAATGTTTTAGTATAACATGGTGAACCCCTTTATTATAGTTACACCAACGTGGCGAGCCGATCGATCGGATGTCCATATGGGTGAGGACTCGTAGGGCGGGTGATCCCGATATTGTCGGTGTTATAGTAAGCAAATTATTTACTAATAAATGTATTTTTATTTTATATAAATTATTCATATTTATTCATTGATTTATTATATGCTATAGGCTCAGTTTGACGCTCAGTTAGCAGAGTTTCCAGAGGAGCAACGTCGTAGTAATGTGCGTAGAGATGAAATATTTCACCGTGTCGTGGGGCGTGACGGTCATGGTTATTCTTTGACTTATGGCGGTGGTGTCCCACAATGTGCAGTTGTTAGAGCATATGCGATGGGTGCATGCAGAGATTCAGGGATGCACACATAGACTGAGATAGATGCTGCCATGCAGGATATGCAGTGCAATATAGATGCGCAGTTTCAGCAGTTGCGTGCAGAGTATGAGGAGAGGTTGTCACAAATGTCATCACGTATCGATGAAATGACGACGCAACAAGTGACACCACAGGTAAACATTAAAACAAACCATACTCAGATTGACTTTTATTGATATGTTTAAGATACATAATATTGATATATATTGTAGGCTCCGAATACAGCTGGTGGACATCGCAGTGATATTGGTGATCCAGATGAGGATGAACCCCATGCATGAGGTAATTTCATTTGTGCTGATGAATTATCTAATATTTGTGGATGACATCTTTGTGCACTCCAAAACTGATGTGATCATACCCATATCTTGATATCATCTAGATTACACTTATTGAGCATCAACTATACGCCAAAATATATATATGTCAATTTTGTATTGATTAGGTATAGTTAATGGGTCAAATAATCTTAGAGGAAGGTGTTTCAGTGGATGGAGAGAAAGTTCAGACAATTGTTTCTTGGCAGAAGCCCAAGAACTCTTTCGATATCTGTAGATTTCTAGGGTTCCTAGGATTCAATGTAATTATTATTCTTGATGTGTACGAGGAGACGACACGTTAATCGGACGTGCGGTTTGCACGCAACCGCTCAATATGCACTTTTTAAGTGTTGGGAGCGCTTTCGAAACATGCGTGGGGTGGTCCAAACCGGCTGAACGACGTCCGATTGGACTGAAATCGGACAACAACAATGGATGAGTGAATTGTGAAGTGTTCGGGTAGACGACATGCCAATCGGAGGTGCAGCGTGCCCGCGCTGACCGAGAACACACTTCTGGTGCCATAAAAGGCCAAAACGGGCCTCTAATGGTCAAATTAAGAGCGTACGACATCAGATTGACCTGAAATAATAAGGGAAACAATTTAATTATTATTCTTGACGTGTATAAGGAGAAAACATGTCAATCAGACGTGCGGTTTGCGCGCAACGGCTCAATATGCGCTTTTTAAGTGTTGGGCGCGCTTCCAAAACGCGCGTGGGGTGGTCCAAACCGGCCGAACGACGTCGGATTGGACTAAAATCAGACGACAACAATGAGTGAGTGAATTGTGAAGTGTTCGGGCAGACGACACACTAATCGGAGGTGCCGTGTGCCCGCGCTGACCGAGAACGCACTTCTGGTGCCATAAAAGGCCAAAACAGGCCTCTAACGGTCAAATTCAGAGAGTACGACATCGTATTGACCTGAAATCACATGAGAAACAATGTAATTATTATTCTTGACGTGTAAGAGGATACAACACATCAATAGGACGTGCGGTTTGCGCGCAACGGCTCAATATGCGCTTTTTAAGTATTGGGCGCGCTTCCGAAACGTGCGTGGGGTGGTCCAAACCGGCCTAACGATGTTGTATTGGCCTGAAATCAGATGAAAAAAATGGGTGAGTGAATTTTAAAGTGGTCAGGTAGACGGCACGCCAATCAGAGGTGCCTTGTGCCCGCGCTGACTGAGAACGCACTTCTGGTGCCATAAAAGGCCAAAACGGGCCTCTAATGGTCAAATTCAGAGCGTACGACATCGTATTGACCTGAAATCACAGGGGAAACAATGTAATTATTATTCTTGACATGTACGAGAAGAAGGAATGTCAATCGAACGTGCGGTTTGGATGCAACAACTCAATATACGCTTTTTAAGTGTTGGGCGCGTTTCCGAAACGCGCGCGGGGTGGTCCAAACCGGCCGAACGACGTCGGATTAAACTGAAATCGAACGTAAACAATGGGTGAGTGAATTGTGAAGTGTTCGGGTAGACGGAACGCTAATCGGAGGTGCCGTGTGCCTGCGCTGACTGAGAACGCACTTCTGGTGCTATAAAAGGCTAAAACGGGCCTCTAACGGTCAAATTCAGAGCGTACGACATCGTATTGACCTGAAATCACATGGGAAACAATGTAATTATTATTCTTAACCTATACGAGGAGACAACACATCAATCAGACGTGCGGTTTGCGCGCAACGGCTCAATATGCACTTTTTAAGTGTTGGGCGCGCTTTCGAAACGCGCGTAGGGTGGTCCAAACCGACCGAACGACGTCGGATTGGTCTAAAATTGGACAAAAACAATGGGTGAGTGAATTGTGAAGTGGTTGGGCAGACGACACGCCAATCGGAGGTTCCGTTTTCCCGTGCTGACCGAGAACGCACTTCTGGTGCCATAAAAGGCCAAAACGTGCCTCTAATGGTCAAATTCAGAGCGTACAACATTGAATTGACCTAAAATCATAAGGGAAACAATGTAATTATTATTATTGATGTGTACGAGGAGACAACACATCAATAGGACGTGCGGTTTGCGCGCAACGACTCAATATGCGCTTTTTAAGTGTTGGGCGTGCTTCCGAAACGCGCGTGGGGTGGTCCAAACTGGCTGAACGACGTCGGATTGGCCTGAAATCAGACGACAACAATGGATGAGTGAATTTTGAAGTGGTTGGGTAGATAGAACGCCAATCGGAGGTTCTGTGTTCCCGCACTGACCGAGAACGCACTTCTGGTGCCATAAAAGGCCAAAACGGGCCCCCAACAGTCAAATTCAGAGCGTACAACATCAGATTGACCTGAAATCATAGGGAGAACAATGTAATTATTATTCTTGATGTGTACAAGGAGACGACATATCAATTGGACGTGCGGTTTCCAGGCAACGACTCAATATGCGCTTTTTAAGTGTTGGACGTGCTTCCGAAACGCGTGTGGGGTGGTCCAAACCGGCCGAACGACGTCAAATTGGCCTAAAATAGAACAAAAACAACGGGTGAGTGAATTTTTAAGTGGTCGAGCAGACAAAACGCCAATCAGAAGTGCCGTGTGCCCGTGCTGACCGAGAACGCACTTCTGGTGCCATAAAAGGCCAAAACGGGCCTCCAACGGTCAAATTCAGAGTGTACGACATCAGATTGAGCTGAAATCATAGGGAAAACAATGTAATTATTATTCTTGACATGTAACAGGAGACTAAATGTCAATCGGACCTGCGGTTTGCGCGCAACGGCTCAATATGCGCTTTTTAAGTGTTGGGCGCGCTTCCGAAACGCGCGTGGGGTGGTCCAAACTGGTCGAACGACGTCGGATTGACCTGTAATCGGACGAAAAAAACAGGTGAGTGAATTTTGAAGTGTTTGGGTAGACGGTACGCCAATCGGAGGTGCCGTATGCCCGCGCTGACCGAGAACGCACTTCTGGTACCATAAAAGGCCAAAACAGGCTTCCAACGGTCAAATTCAAAGCGTACGACATCGGATTGACCTGAAATCACAGAGGAAACAATGTAATTATTATTATTGACGTGTATGAGGAGACGACACGTCAATAGGACGTGCGGTTTGCGTGCAACGACTCAATATGCACTTTTTAAGTGTTTGACGTGCTTCCGAAACGCGCGTGGGGTGGTCCAAACCAGCCGAACGACATCGGATTGGCCAGAAATTGGACGATAACAACAGGTGAGTGAATTTTGAAGTGTTTGGGCAGACGACATGCCAATCGGAGGTGTCGTGTGCTTGCGCTGACCGAGAACGCACTTCCGGTGCCATAAAAGGCCAAAACGGGCCTCTAACGGTCAAATTCAGAGCGTACGACATCAGATTGACTTTAAATCACAGGGGAAACAATTTAATTATTATTATTGATGTGTACAAGGAGACGAAACATCAATCGGATGTGCAGTTTGCGTGCAACGGCTCAATATGCGCTTTTTAAGTGTTGGACGCGCTTCCGAAACGCTTGTGGGGTGGTCCAAACTGGCCGAACGACGTCGGATTGTCCTGAAATCGGACGACAACAATGGGTGAGTGAATTTTAAAGTGTTAGGGTAGACGGAATGCTAATCATATGTGCCGTGTGCCCGCAATGACCGAGAACGCACTTCAGGTGCCATAAAAGGCCAAAACGGGCCTCCAACGGTCAAATTCACAGCGTACGACATCGGATTGGTCTAAAATCACAGGGGAACAATGTAATTATTATTCTTGACGTGTAAGAGGAGACAGAACTTCATTCAGACATGCAGTTTGCACGCAACGGCTCAATATGAGCTTTTTAAGTGTTGGGCGCGCTTCCAAAACGCGGGTGGGGTGGTCCAAACCGGCCGAACGACGTCAGATTGGCCTGAAATCGGATGACAACAATAGGTGAGTGAATTGTGAAGTGGTTGGGTAGACGACATGCCAATCGGAGGTTCCATGTGCCCGCGGTGACTGAGAATGCACTTCTGGTGCCATAAACGGCCAAAACGGGCCTCAAACGGTCAAAGTCGGAGTGTACGACATCATATTGACCTGAAATCACTGGGGAACAATGTAATTATTATTCTTTACGTGTAAGAGGAGACGAAATGTCAATCGAACGTGCGGTTTGCGCGCAGCGGCTCAATATTCTCTTTTTAAGTGTTGGGCGCGCTTCCGAAACGCGCGTGGGGTGGTCCAAACCGGCCGAACGATGTTGGATTGTCCTGAAATCAGATGACAACAACGGGTGAGTGAATTGTGAAGTGGTTGGGTAGACAGCATGCCAATCAGAGGTTCCGTGCGCGCGCGCTAACCGAGAACACACTTCAGGTGCCATAAAAGGCCAAAACGGGCCTCGAACTATCAAATTCAGAGCGTACAACATCGGATTGACCTGAAATCATATGGGGGACAATGTAATTATTATTCTTGACATGTACGAGGAGACAGAATGTCAATCGGACATGCGGTTTGCGCGCAACGGCTCAATATGCGCTTTTTAAGTGTTGAGCGCGCTTCCAAAACGCGCGTGGGGTGGTCCAAACCGATCGAACGACGTCAGATTGGCCTAAAATTGGACGAAAACAATGGGTGAGTGAATTGTGAAGTGGTCGGGTAGATGGCACGCCAATCGGAGGTGCCGTGTACCCGCGCTGACTGAGAACGCACTTCTGGTGCCATAAAAGGCCAAAACGGGTCTCTAACGGTCAAATTCAGAGAGTACGACATCAGATTGACCTGAAATCATATGGGGAACAATGTAATTATTATTCTTTATGTGTAAGAGGAGACGACACATCAATCGGACGTGCAATTTGCGCGCAACGGCTCAATATGCGATTTTTAATTGTTGGGCACGCTTCCAAAACGTGCGTGGGGTGGTCCAAACCAGCCGAACGACGTTGGATTGGCTTGAAATAGGACTACAACAACGAGTGAGTTAATTGTGAAGTGGTCGGGCAGACAACATGCCAATCGGAAGTGCCGTGTGCCCGCGCTGACTGAGAACGCACTTCAGGTGCCATAAAAGGCCAAAACGGGCCTATAACTGTCAAATTCAGAGCGTACGACATCAGATTGACCTGAAATCATAGGGGGTACAATTTAATTATTATTCTTAAGGTGTACAAGGAGATGTCACGTCAATCGGACGTGTGGTTTGCGCGCAACGGCTCAATATGCGCTTTTTAAGTGTTGGGCGCGTTTCTGAAACGCGCGTGGGGTGGTCTAAACCGGCCGAACGACGTCAGATTGGCCTGAAATATGACGACAACAATGGGTGAGTGAATTGTGAAGTGGTCAGGCAGAGGGCACGCCAACTGGAGGTGCCATGTGCCCGCGCTGACTGAGAACGCACTTCAGGTGCCATAAAAGGCCAAAACGGGCCTCCAACGGTCAAATTCACAGCGTACGACATCAGATTGACCTGAAATCATAGGGGAACAATGTAATTATTATTCTTGACATGTACTAGGATACGAAATGTCAATCGGATGTGCAGTTTTCATGCAACTGCTCAATATGCACTTTTTAAGTGTTGGGTGCGCTTCCGAAATGCGCGTGGGGTGGTCCAAACCGGCCGAACGACGTCGGATTGACCTGAAATCGAACGACAACAACGGGTGAGTGAATTGTGAAGTGGTCGGGCAAACAGCACACCAATCGGAGGTACCGTGTGCCCGCGGTGACCGAGAACGCACTTCTGGTGCCATAAACGGCCAAAACGGGCCTCTAACGGTCAAAGTCAGAGCGTACGACATCGGATTGACCTGAAATCACCGGGGAACAATGTAATTAGAACCATAGAATTAACGATTTTAAAATTTTAAAATGATAATTGAAATTATGAATATATTTTTAAAATAGTATACTTTCGATCTGTTATAGTAAGTTTGAATTGAAATATGTTAATTTGTTTCAATTATTTGTTTATAGGTTTTATTTGGTACTAATTTTTTTATTAAATTTTGATATGTAGTTATATTTGATGAGGGTTTCGGAGCATGGAAGATGACAATGAGATTTATGTGGTATTCATAGTATTTTTGATATTTTTTTTAAAAAAAATTAAAAGCTATAGGGGCCGCCATTTGGCGGCCACTCTAGGAATGACCAACAGTGGCCGCTGTAGCCTGTGTTTGGGTTACCTAAAGCGGCCGTCAAACGGCAGCCGCTGTTGGTCAGCCCTACAGCGGCCGCCAAATGGCGACCGCTGTTGGTCATACCTGCTGGCCTTCAGCGTCCGCCAAATGGCGGTCGCTGATAGCAACAGCGACAGACCAAAAGCGGCCACCGTTTGGCGGACACTAGGCGGCCGCTATAGACCTTTAGCGAAAACTTTTGGCGGCTATTAAAAGTCATGTTTGTACTAGTGCATGGACATCCCACTCAACTTTTAAAAGACAACTGCTGTATTCTAGTGATGTAAAAGAGACTCTATGGTGATAACAGTTTACAAAGGCATGATAGTGGACTAACCAGTCTATATTTAGAATGACATCGAAGCCCGTCATCTAGAGAACAAAGAGATTCCACAAGAAAGTGTAACTTCCTACCTCAAGGGAACAGTCCCTGCACTAATGTATTCCCTCCGTCCATATTCCCAATGGTGTATTGAGGGTCATTACACCATAGTGATAATGTATCTCTAGTCTAAGACTTTCCACAATAGATACATAAATAAAAGAGTTTGAAGCACCTGTATCAAACAAAGAAGAGACAATAGTAGAGGCTACTAGAATAGTACCTCATACTGTAGATGATCCCGTAGCCTAATCCTCAGGTATCGGCTGTAACGAATGCAACTGACCTGATCCAAGACCCTCTGCAACAGATGGACTACCACAATCATGACTTCTCTACTGGCGTTGATAGTGATTAAGAGTTGAACTACCATGAACAAGACCTCCTCCTCAGTCAGACCTAATGGTGCTACTCTAACTCCCCGCTTGACACAGTGCAAAATAACTCGCTCCTATAGGTGGAGCGGATGCTAACCCTTTTCCACTCAAAGATGGTGGAAAGGTCCTGAAAAAGCACTAAAGATGACCCATATGGCTGCAAGATCGACACTCCATAGGGTCTTTATCACATTGGGGATTCTTATTACCCGGTCTTAAAATGAAACACCACAAAGTTATCAAATTGGATACCCTAGATACCACTACCCTTATGAAAAACCTCAAGGGAACGTTTCTTGCCACCAGAGAAACTACTGGCATGACGCAACACTAATCCTTTAAACCCGGTACTCATGTATTCCCTCAGGTTATGCTTAGTGATAATATACTAATAAACCATTGTAGAAAAGGTGGGAAGGAGAATGACATTCACCTAAGTTCGAATGGCGTACTGGAGCCCATCCTCAAAATGTCTAGCATGTGAAAGCTAATCACTGACTAAAAGTAGTGAAAAGCACTGTAAATTAGTAAAACATTCTGAATATTCCATTACTGACATAGAACCCTGCTCGAGATGCATGAACTCTCTGGATCTTTCATCTCTCAGTGTCTGAGGAAAGAAATGATCATAGAAGGCAGTCTGGAAGTCAACCCATAACATGCCCTGATGATGACTGGACTAGGTAACGACATCCCATCGATGCTTGGCCGAATCCCAAAGCATGTATGTAGAAATCTTGAATCTCCACTCTGGAGGCATTTCTAGATTCTCAAAGATAGATAGCATGGCCTCTAGCCAAGACTCAACAGCATGAGAACTTCCATCCCCTGAAAAAGTAGGAGGATGATGCTGCTGGAACTGGCGGGTTATATCAAACATCGTAGGTGCAACCCATGGAGCACCTTGTATGGATTGCATTAGACTTAAGAAACTATCACAAACTTGGGAATTGGTGCCTGGATCAGGTACAGTATGTGGTGCCTCAAGTGGAACTCATGGAGGTAAGACTGGCGGCTCAGATCCCACCATATCCAGAGAATGTTCGTCACCACCCTCATGGCGAATGACACGAGGACGTCATGGCGGGATTGGTCTACAAATTCCAATAAAACACCTCAAAACAAGCTTATAAGCATAATATAACATCACTAGAGAAAACTAAATGTATGAAAAATTACTACCCAAGTCATACTACCCCAAACTACCTACACAAACGGCTAGGTATCGGCAAGTGCTCAAGTATAAGTTTCATGTCATTTTGTAGTTAATTTATAGGTTCACTCCTTTACCTTTCATAAACATGAAAAGGCGGGATAAGGATGTGAAACCAATTCATTTTAGATTTTAGTACTCACTTTATAATGGATAGCCATTTCCAATGAATTAGTGCCCATACACCTATCAACAGAAATGACACCCATTTATTTATAGTATAATGGCTCGACTCAGAAACTTACTCATCCCAACCCATGAGGGCCCAAAAACTTCATGAATTGAGATAGTAAATCACTCAATCGCAGCCAAGTAATACAAGTAAAAGTAACTATCACAACACCACTCAGTAGTTACAGGCATATCAAGCAATGAAAAGCAGTGAAATGCACCTATATGGCATGACAATATGCATAACATGTGAATTATAGGTGCCTATAATGATGCATGTAGCAATGATCCTTGAAATCATATCATCGAGATAAGGATGAAATAAATTATCAAACAGAGTAATGATCAACAACACCACACAACATGTGCATCACCCAAAGGTGAAATAATATCAACTGTAATAGGAAAAAGCATAACAACAATTATAATTTAGGCAACTTAGTTTTTACCCTGAACATGGGTTCGTGAAGCCCAAGCATGAATTATGACCAAGTCCTAAGCATTCATATTCTCCAATATATTGTCTCTAAATAGTAAATAAAAAAAATAAACCACCTCTCATACCACTTTATGACATCCCGGACCCGGATTCCACTTAACGGGTGCCCCAATCCTGGTGGGCCACATGGCCTTAAACGCATCTTCCCAAACACCAAAGGCTACCGACTAGCAGCAAGAGAATAGGGTGTGTCCGTGGGAGGTCTATTCCCTCATTAACAGAGTGCAAAACAACAAAAGGAATATGAATGAATAGTAAATAGTGGAAGCAATATAAATAAACAACAGAAGAAACTGATGTAATAGATAAATGAGAATAATAATAACTGTATCAACTAAAACAATGATGATGTAATGTCATGTCACTAGAAAACTAGAAAACATGGATACAAAACAATAGGCATAACATGTTCCACAAAGTAAAGGAAACAAAGACTACTCCAAGCATCCCGAGATCCAACTCGGTTATCTACTATCAAGCTTCATCCTATCAGCACACAATCAAGTGTTGGAATCCATATGCTTCCCTTTTTCAATACCTGCAACCATGTAATCTACTCCGGGTACCAAACGACGCCTAGAGAGGGTGTGAGATAAATCTCAGTGGGCCACAACCAATGGTGTCTATAACATCCAGCCCGTGTAATAAAATACAGCAGTGTGCAGACATGCATATAATATAAAACAAGTAGTAAAATATAATTAAATACCCAAGTACCTTCTTTAGCCCTCAACTGGTGTCTGAACATGTAACCAGTTCATTAATTAAGCAATTACCATTTATTGTTAATATTTCATGTGAGGCATAGGTAGAACTGACATCAACTCGTGATAGTATAAGTAGTGAAGGCCCCAAGATGCAACAAGTCAACCTGACAATGATATCCAATGAGGGAGTTATAGGGTAATAACCAAGGTAACATAGATCTCAAAAAATGCTAACTCAGTAGTATCTGAGTCTAGATAAGTGGTAAGAGTGTAATATAAGGTGCATAATCCAAGGAATTCCATAATAAGGCACTTACCGAGTATAAGGTGATCGACCAAGGTAAAATAGGGCTAAGAAAAGACAGGGCCCGATGTGATTTCACCATGGCACCTACTAGTCAATGCTGGATCCAAGGAGTGTATCTGAGGTATCTTGTAATAATGAAAAGAACCCTATAGTAGTATACTAGGCATTTGAGGGATAAATAATAACTGAAGTCTAGGTGGGTATCAACCTAATAAAACCACATCCTTGAATCGGAATGGGGTTCCCGAGACCCAAGGTATTATTCTCTCAGAATCCAAGGTGAGCTCGAGTCAGTCCATTCCTTTTTGATATTGTAATCATGAAATCATTCATTAGGTTCAAGCCTTGTCTTCCATTAGTTTGGATAGGACAAGTAGCATTGCAGCCATTTGTTTATTGGTCCAAGCCTTGTATTCCATTAGTGTGGATAGGCCAAGTAGCATTGCAACCATTTAATCAAGTATTAATTAACCATTAAGGTATATTTAATTATTGGGGTTCACTCTACTACCATTCATCAATATGGAAAGGGGTTCTACAGACATGTAACCTTTATTCAATCTCTTTTGATAAGGCCAAGTTATATACTTAGTATACTTGCCATTTCACATTTCACATTTCACATTTAATAATCAATTGGAAGCACTTAACTTAGGGGGTTCAAGTGGTGATCATACATGGTACATACCATTATGAAATTCTAATTAATAATAAGTCATTTATTATGGAAAGGCTCACCTTTAGAAAGGTCAAGAAAAGGCACAGCCGAACGGTGGCTCAAACATGCCGAAACACTAAAACCCAAATATGGCATAACCTTCGACATGAGGTGGATTGAGTTGTGGGTGTAACTACTAAAAACTAATCACATATTTAGAAAGAGTATAATCATACGATTCTAACAAGTATAATCATGGCATGTAAATTTAAGAAATAACATCCAACAAAATCAGTGGGACCCACATGAATATTCCAAAAACAACAAACTTTAGGGATGAGTTATAGATCACCCACCATAGGGGTTTATGAATCTCCTACTATGATATCGACACTTCATTTGCCTCAGATCAGAGTAGATCTAATAAAAGGTAAAAAATGACCACATGATGATATCTAGGTCAAGAGAAAAAGAGAAGAATAACGGTTAAAGAGGACTCGAGTACTTACCGTTGTGCATCCAACGTGACGAACTGAAGCTCGATTGGATGCTGGACGAAGGAGATATCTTAATCCCTATATTTTTCTTTCAAAATGCTCTAAATGGGTGAAAATGGAGGAAAATCCCACTGGTTTCTAAGTTAGGCAGGATGGGTTGGATTAATAGACCATTAAGGGAAAAACTAGAAATTTGCCCAGAAATTTAGTCTGCGCACTGTTTGTCCACACAGTTTGTCAAACCATGCGCAAACCGTGCGAGATGGCTCTGCCCAAATGGTTTGGCCACACGGTTTGAAAAAACCATGTGCAAGCCATGCACGATTACATAGGAAAAAATATCGTTCTCACGATTAGGCTGCACAGCCGTGCGAAAACCATGTGAGGTGGCTTTTTCCAAAAAAACACCATCCGCACAGTTTTCCAAACCATGCGGAATTCTACACAGTTTACTCTAAACCATGCGCCAAGCCAGTTTTTCCAAAAAAGATGGGTTTTGGGCTCCAAAAAATCCCCAAACACCCTTGTAACCTTTACTAACTCATTAGGTATCCATATTATGTCCAAAGTAAAGATTTAGACTAAAAATTAAAGGATCCATACCTGAGGGAAAAACCGGGTTCTTACACAATTCTCCCCACCATTAAAGCTTTCCTCCCTCAGAAATCCATAACACTTCTAGTCGACTAATTAGTGCCTAAGGATTACTTATCAACATGATACAAAATCTTAATCGATGAACAATTTTCTAACCAAAAATGGAACTTAAACCTCTTGCCTGAAATGAGACAACAACTCACAACCACTTCCTGAGAATCAACGAAAGGATCAAGCCATTACATACACAACCAAGCTAAGAAAAAAATTGTTGGGACTTCTCCAAATGAACCCAATGATCACCCAAACCAAAGATCACTCACAAAGTCCAAATATTTCAAGGGAATCTAGAATAGACACCCCACCGTTAGAAACCAATAACATCCAACAAATCCTTAAAAATGAATCTCTAAGAGACCTATGGTGGGTCTCCCCACCATTAAGGACCAATGATCAAACCATCATTCAACATGATCTAGAATCGAGCCTCCCCCAAAAAGTCCCACCAAAAATCTCCCACAACAACCTACCAACCCTAGTTAAGAGGAACACAACATGAACATTTAAACTGACCACTCCCAAATAGAGGGGACAAGAACTGTGCCAACACTTTCTGAACAGATCAAAAAACCCTCCCACTCAGGGAGGGGAGGGAAGGGGCCCAATTCTTGGACCACTAAAACCACAACTGACAACTACCCAACATTCGACTCCTACGAATAGATAAAACTGAGATCACACACGAATCACATGGGAAGTCCACACAAGGACACTGATTAGAAACCTACATTTAAGAAGGAATATTCATAGACATTACATGAGGGGTAAGTCCACCACACTCTTTGAAACTAGAGGGAATATTTCATTGACATAGGACCCACAATAGGAATACTAAAACTGCCTCAACACAATGGTAGAGGCACAAACTTAACTAGACTTATCAAACCTCTAGGATTCCTGACTATACACCAGCTTCACTTCGAGACCTATGGCTAGATCTATAATGGTTGAATCATCTACCACATTGCATTAAGGTTCTTCTAATCCCTAACCAAAACTCTTCTCCTTAGTTTCATATAGGGACACATAATACTCCTAGGAAGAAATGAAAAATTATGACACACCATGAAACTCACTTCCCCAAATATCACATTTTCACCCAGATAGGGACTTGAGAATACACATCACCATTCTACATCACTATAAATGAGGATAAGAATAAAATGGGAACACAAAAAATCACATCAACATCACTGAGAAAAACTACCATAACTGATAGAATCACCATAATAAGAAGTCACTTTAAATCAAGACCAAACAACTCTCTATTCCAATAAACGGGTTGAGGCATCATTTGAAGAGGTGGATTTAACATTTTAGACAAATCCTTAGGTGGACCAACTAGAAATATTTAAAACATAGAACCACCCATGGACAAATCACAACATCCATACAATCTTTAGAAACCCACTAAACATTGCACCAAAACCGATCCACCAACATGATTCCATCTCAAGACACAACTAGTGTGTCACTTCCATATCTTGAGGAAGAATACCTAATAGCAAAAAAATTCAAAGACATAGAAAACTAAGCCACACAAACAAAGATTTTCAAAACACCACAATTTCTATCTTAAACCACTTTTGAAAAATATAACATATCAAACACAGTGGATTTTCACACTCACCAATGGTGTTTCATTGAGTCTTACTCACATGCACATTTCCATGCCACCCCAAGCACCCATCCACTATACCATACCAGTTATCCATCCACATATCCATATAAAACCATGCATGTGAGCACTCATAAAAACACCAAAGGCTAAAACACAACAACCACATTTTCCAAAACAAACCATTCAACTCAATTTAGAAATCATGATCCTCATGAAGGCACACTAACCACCAAGTAATTTTTTTTTTCAGATTTACTCATCAAACCATTTTACCTTGCTTGAAAAAGAAACCCCATATGTATCCATCAAAAATCCATTTCACTTTTATAAAAAAATTTCCTATATCATCCTAACAAACCTAATTTCATCAAACCATTTGATTAAAAATCACTCGTTTCTCATTTCAAAAAACTTCCAAAACAACCATTTGCTTTCCATAAACCCCAAAATGTCATTTTATAAAAACCAACTTTCTAATTTCTTCCAAAAATTAAATTCTGAAAATCCTTTTTCCCACTTTATAAAATCCAACTATTAACATTAAAATACTGATTTCCACAATTCCAACATGAGGGCTTTTCCCAAACAATTTTCAGAATTCATAGAAGAACCAAAACAACTCAGAAAAGGGAACTAGTGTTGGTGAGTGACTTGACCATATGGTTGGTGGCCATATGACAAACACATCACTAGCACATAGAGCCTTATAGGACCATGCTCCAGCTCCACATGGCTTGTCAGGCCCTGTGAGCTCATAGAGACCACTATCCTGACTCCCTTTTCGTACTCCAATCACTAAACAATACCTAAAGACCAAAGAAACTAATAAAACCAGACTTTCCATAGAAACATAAGGATCGAAATGAGAAAGAGTTTGTGATGTTCTTCACACACCTATCCCTCAAGTCCCGAAAATCCTAATCCATCTACCAAGACATCCCTAAGTAACAAAGGGTGCTCTGAAAAGTAAGGTCCACTAAGATACAACCTCCTCTGATACCATTTTTTCACAAACTGGCCCGAGTCAACCTTGAACCGGTCACCCGATCTGATCTATGGAATGGCCCGAAGGGCGTTCCCGATCCCCATGGGCTGGAAACTAGTGCCGAGCATCATTAGAGTACACGAGGGAATGATTTTTCCCAATAAAAAAATAATAAAATAAACAGTAGAAAGAAACAGAAATCTCAATATACATATATAAAATTGAACTAAACATCATTTATACAAGAAAGTGAAAGTACAACTGAATAATACAACTAAACTGACCAAACCTGATGAAAAAACTAAATCTATATGACCCCACTTGTCACTCTCTAACATAACGATCACACATCGCTCAAGGTGATTGAACTTGAGATGAATCCTGTACAAGGGATAAAAAAACTATAGGCTTGAGTATTAAAACTTAGTAGGCTAGCCCGATAATCTATTCCCAATGCACTTCCTTTAAAATAAAAGAAACATCCATTTTAAAGTTTGAACTAAAATATATAAAATTAATCCCTTTTCATATGATTACTCAAAAAACAAAGTAAAACTCATTTCCCTTATTCATCTCCAAAAAACAAGTTCAATCCATTAATGATACATTTCCATTTTTAAGAGGAATGTGATGTTTACATTTTCAAATTACAAAAAGAGGATAAAACAATTTTCTTTGAAAATAGTTATCATAAGACATATTAAAACCAGAAATCACTTTCCAATAAAAACTTTACACAATAAATCACTATAGCATTTAAAAAACATGGTAAATGCAAAATATATATACAAGAGTCACATTCAACACTACAAGAAACTAAGAATGAGTAGACATAGGTGAACCCAGGAAATCAAGAACAATCCAGAACATACTAATACATGAGAATACATCCCCATTGACATGTCACACATGATGAAAATAAAAAAACCCAAATACCTGACCACCCTAACTCAGGACAAACCAAGGGGCCTAATCCCATAGTAATAAACCCAAATATATTCACCTACTATGGGACACTGGTCAGTACATGAACTACCAGTGCAGAAATAGTTCTATAAAATTCTATCAATATTTTAGGTTCCCATGTCTCATGTATAAAGGGGTTGATACAACCAATGAGAACCAAGCATCCAATCACATGTGTATATAATAATAATTCAAAAACATACACCACCCCGAGCCACCCCAAGGACCAATCTCATGCCATAAAATACACCGAACATAAAGAGTCTGACCTGAGGCCTCTAATAATGAATCATAAGGATTCTACAACAAGGACATACCATCAATTTTATACATAAACCAAACATGAGGAATTTCCAAGGGAAGTTTTCATAATAAACATTATCACTATTTTTACAAAGTTTCCAAACGGGCCTTTAAGCATTTCACAAAAACTAGCATTTATCAAAGATACAATTTACACCTTTCAAAACTAGGTGTGAGCACACAATTTTAAGTATAATAGAATTTATATAAACCCCATAAAACACTCAGGTTTCACATTCAATGCACAACAATTTTATTAAAAACATTGAATGGGCCATTTGCTATCAACTCATGCCAAAACATGTTAAAAACCAAAACCCATTTCTTTATAAAACCAAAACCAGATTTGAAACCATATAAAGAGCCTCAAAATAATATTTTACATGATGAAAATATTTTTATAAAACCAAACCAATCATTTTATATCCCAACTAAACCATAAGAGCCAATCGGTCAATTTGTTTCCAATACAAGGCATGCAATATTTTACAAAACAACTTATATTTAGCATTCCAAAGGGTATAAACCCAAATTTTCATGCCATACATCTATTTAAATTTCCAAACTAGATTATAAACATCAAAAAACACTTTTGGAAACTAATGGAACATTTTTACAAGTACTTGGTGTGCCCATTTTAACCAAAATAACACTATTCATCACGAAATAAGGCATAAACACCACTTTGCACACTGAATAAATTAACCAAAGGTTGCAAAAAAATAATTAGAATATATATAAAGTGTGAAAAATAATAAAATTATGAAAATAAAATTATAAAGTCATGCACAATAGCAAACATACCTCAAATCCAAGGCGGAATGGGAACGCACACCCAAAAACACCACCTGAGGGTTCAAAGCCCTAAATTGAGAAAGACCATCCCTAAACGAAAAAAACCCCATAAAAAACCATGGAAAATCAGAACCCTAAGTTGTTCATGACCAGGGGAGAATAGATTCCCAAGAATAAATGAGAGGAGAAGGAAGAGGGAAGAGTAAGGAGAAAGATTTGATGAAGAGATTAAGAAGAACCACTAACCATTGGTGAGAAATCTCCCAAAACAAAGGAGAACAGGTGGGGGGGAACTATCTGGTCGATAGCCAAAACATATGGATTCAAATGGGAGGTGGAATCACTAAAATTGTGTTTTTAGGTTAAAATTTATTAAGCCTGTAATGGGCTGTATGGTTTTGCTACACGGTTTGGTAAATCGTGCGCAAACCGTTCAAATACTACTGAAAAATATGAAACTTTGTAGGTTTAAGTTGTACGGTTTTGGAAAACTTTGATCAAACCATGAGACCCCAAAAATTGTCCAAAAACCTCAAATGACACCCCAAACACTAGGCAATCCCACCCAATGATACTTGAATGGTTTAAACTCAATATAGTGATACTGTGGTGTCACAAACTCTCCATCATGCAACTTTCTCCCAACACGAATCAAGTAAAAAACACAAGAAACAAACTAGACAAGTTAACACTTAAAAACTCAACAACCATCACACCCAAAACCTGAGAAAATAACAATATTCCCATCAAACCAGAACATAAACCAGAACTTGAGCGCATTTGCTCGGTTTTCAGTGAGTGCCACTTTTTAAACTAAAATGTCAATTTTAAATTGATAATGGACACTTTGAGTCATACCAGATACATCATGAATCATATTTAGGTTAAGATGATTCCTACATGTAAGAAAGTAATTATGGATCATTTTTATGAAGTATAGAAATAATCCAAATGCATTTTATTGGTTTTGAGTATGTTAGTTTTCTTTTTTACTAAAATTAATGTCAATTTTAAATAAAAAGACACACTTGGAGTCATATCGGTTACACCGTGCATCATATTGAAGTAAAAATGATTCCTAAAAACCTCAAATGACTTATGTATAATTTTCCTAAAGTATCAAAACAATATGAGTGTGTTCGCTCAGTTTTGAGTACACCACATGAGTTTTTTTACTAAAATGTCATTTTAAACTAGAAACACAAAATTTGAGTCATACCAGTAACATAGTGCGTGGGTTTTGTGTGAGAATGATTCATACATGTCAAATATTAATTATTAATCATTGTACTAAATTATCAAGAAAATCTAATCATGTTTTCTTGGTTTTTAGTGAATGAAACTTTTTGTACTAAAATGTCAATTTTAAAATGATAATGGACACTTTGAGTCATATTAGGAACATCATGTATCAGATTGAGGTGAGGATGATTACTACACACCAAAAATGATGTATTTATTATTTCCTTAAAGTATAAAAACAATATGAATGTGTTTTCTTGGTTTTTATTATATCATTTTTCTTTTTTAATAAAATTAATGTCAATTTTAAATAAAAGACGCACTTAGAGTCATATCGGTCACATTGTACGTTAGATTGAGGTGAGACTAATTCCTAAATGTCCCAAATTACTTATGGATAATTTTAATAAATCATCAAAACAATATGAATGCGTTTTATCAATTTTGAGTATGTCACTTGTGTTTTTTTTACTAAAATGTCATTTTTAACAGGAAACATGCACTTTGAGTCATAATGATCAAATCATGTACCGGTTTGATATGAGAATGATTCCTACACATAAAAAATATATTATGAATCATTTTAATAGATTATCAAGACAATATGAGTGCGTTTTCTTTTTTTTAGTGAGTGACACTTTCTGAACTAAAATGTTAAATTTAAATTGATAACACACACTTTGATTCATATCGGGAACAAAGTGTATCAGATTGAGGTGTGTATGATTACTAAAAATCATGAATGACTTATGATTAATTTTCATATAGTATCAAAATAATATGAATGCATTTTCTCAATTTTGAGTATGTTAGTTTTCTTTTTTACTAAAATTAATGTCAATTTTAAATAAAAAATACACTTGGAGTTATACTGGTCACACCATGCATTGGATTGAGGTGTGTATTATTCCTACACATCCCAAATTACTTATGGATATTTTTAATAAAGTATAAAAACAATAATAATGTGTTTTCTTGGTTTTTAGTACACCACTTGTGTTTTTTACTAAAATTTCATTTTAAACTGAAAACATGCACTTTGAGTCATACTAGTCACATTGTGTGTGGGTTTGACGTGAGAATGATTCCTACATGTCAAAAATCAATTATGATTATTTTTACTAAATTATCAAGACAATATGATATTGTTTTATAAGTTTTAAGTGAGTGACATTTTTTTGTACTAAAATGTCAATTTTAAATTGATAACAGACACTTTGAGTCATAACAGGCACATCGTGTATCAAATTGAGGTGAAACCGATTACTACATGTCACAAATGAATTATGTATAGTTCTAATAAATTATAAAAATGATCTAAATGCGTTTTCTTAATTTTGAGTATGTCAGTTGTCTTTTTTAGTAAAATTAATGTTAATTTTAAATAAAAAGACACACTTGGAGTCATACCGGTCACACCATGTGTCAAATTGAGGTGCGCCTGATTCACACACGTCCAAAATGACCTATGTATCATTTTAATAAATTATAAAAACAATACAAATTTGTTTTATCAGTTTTTAGTATGTCACTTATATTTAAAAAATGTCATTTTAAACTGTAAACACACACTTTGAGTTATACTAGTCACATCATGTTCCGGTTTTAAATGATACTAATTCCTACATATCAAAAATGACTTATGAATTGTTTTCATAAATTATCAATACAATCTGAGTGTGTTTTTTATATTTTGAGTGAGTGATGTTTTATGAACTTAAATGTCAATTTTAAACTGATAATAGACACTTTGAGAAATACCGAGCACATTATTTATCAGATTGAGGTGTGGTTGATTCCTACACGTCACAAATGACTTAAGAATTTTTTTCATAAAGTATAAAAACAATATTAATGTGTTTGATCAGTTTTGAGTATATGATTTGTGTTTTTAACTAAAATGTAAATTATAAACTAAAAACATACCATTCGAGTCATACTGGTCACATTGTGTGTCAGATTGAGGTGCAAATGATTGAGTATGAAATGTGTATTTTTCTTTCAAATAGATTCACCAAGATAAAAAATAAAGAAATGTCCTAGTTGGATGGAAGAATAAACCTCATGATTCCTGAAACACCTCATCCAAAATCACCATGTTCTCTCTTTTCTGGCTTCTTACAAACGATTAAAGGAAAGAATATGACTTCCCAAAAATTTTGTGCAAAAAAAGAAGATAAAAATGATAAGGAAATTAACTTAAAAATAGTAGATAAAATGGTGAAAAAATTAACTAAATAAGTATTAAGAATTTATCTTTTCATGATGTTTGTATACATTGTTGACCCATTTCCTTATTGTTGTTATCTCAATTGCATCCTCGAAGTTCAATCTCTCACGAGCACAAGCAGCTTTGAACAAACCACCCAAACTCGATCAAAAGAATCCACCTATATAATAAAACAATTCTTATGTTAGTAATACTATAAAGAAATAAATTAACATAAATATAAAACAATACATTAATAAAATGTCAATTTTAAACTGAAACCACACAATTTGAGTCATACAGGGTACACTGTGTATTACTTTGAGGTATGGTTTATTCTAATGTGTCTTTTTAGCCTAAAGTGCATTAAAAAATCTGGGTTATCTAAAAATATTGCAGTTTGATAACCCAAAATGTTAAATGCATTGGAGAATAAAAAGAAAACTACATAATCATGAGTGATTCATCCTTGTTGAGTCCATGATCATAGTACAAGAGTGAATCGTCCTTGTTGACAAAGTCATTTATTCCTAGAAAATATTAACCATTAGTGTAAACCTATAAGAATTCATTGATTAAACTAAAATAAATATTTACATATGAGTTTTTATGGAATATAATAAAATATACCTTACCCTTTCACCACCATAGAGAGTACAAACTCCACAATAAACCCTTTACCTTCTTTGATGGAAAAAACTTCATTGTGACCTATTATGTATTTTTAGAAGACACTAAACTCCATTATAAATGTTTTAACCCTTTTTAACAATATTAAACATCAGTATATCCCTTTATAACATCTAAATGACACTTAAATCTAGTGCATCCATTAAGTATTCTTGGATTGTGTTTTATATTAGTATATCCTTTTCAATATTCTGGGTGATGATAAACTCCAACATAAAATCGTAATTATTTGTTCATCAAAATGGGAATATCCCTATTCTCATGTATTTTTTTATTAAGAATGATGATGAGTTTTTTTATTAATGATCATGTGAACATGGATCATTTTACATAATGAATGTGCACATGCATAATGAATGTTACTTGTATAGATTTCAAAAGCATTTGGGATATTATATAATACATCTAATTGATGATCAAATATCCCATACACATCATGTGTGGTCATTTTGTTGGATATCCATGCATTGGATCCAAAAAATAAATATTTGGGGTATCCATATTGACTACGATCTACATCTGGTGCTATCTAAAAAATAATTGTATAATTATGCGTACAACATCCCGCCCCTCCCCCATTGTCTTGGGAATAGGTGGTGGGTGTTACTAGCCTTAGGTGAAATCCCAAAGACACTAAAGATTGACAATAAATTCTGAGGGATTCATAAAAACCAAGGGATGATTTACCCTTTGAAAATAAAACAACCATACTAGATAACCATAACCAAATAACCACTATATAATGCATGAGAAAACTGTAATACAACTCAAAGATAAACAAACCAAACCAAACTATATTAGTGCACAAAGCGAAAAAAAAGACAATAAAACTCAAATACACGAAATACATGAACTAAGAAACTCCCAATCTACTCCAAGCTATAAATCCACAAGTAATGCCCATGGTATCATGATGCATCACTAAAGAAATGAGATACCTTTCTTTTACCTGTGCCTCGATATAAAATATCTGCAAATGCACCAAAGTGTCCAAACACGGGGTGAGTATAAAACTAAGTAGGATTTCTTCAATGGATTCCATACTCATGCCACTAGGATAAAACATATTAGCACATTTATATAAAATAATTTTAAAACAATTTAAAGTATTTTATATCAAAGCCAAACTATTTTCCAAACTAACCAATTTTACAAAGAAAGAAACCAAAATATTATTTAAAACCATTTCTCAAATTCCATTTTTTCATACCCATTCAATTTACACACACCAACATATCCAAATATGCATGAAATCATGGACCTACCTATACTCACGAGTGGTGATTCATCCTTTCACCAAGCCGTCACTTGGTGAACCATTTTGATGGGGGAAACTTCACTCCCTTATCCATCCCATTATTTTTATGGAGGAACTTCACACCCTTATCCATCCCAATCCACATGAACACATGCCAACCATACAATACTATAAAAGAGTCCTTTAACAGTGCTAGAATAGACCTTTATTAGTGTTAAAAAAGCACCGACTATCGAAGTGTAGTTAAAAACCCTAGGCTTTTATCAATGATTTTATTTAGAGATGATAAAGGGGAACTTTATGAATGATTTCACAATATAGAACAAAAAATAGAACCATAAATTAGAAAAATCATAGGGAAATACAAAATTTAAATGAAATAAAATTTACAACACAAATACAAAAAAACACTCTTATAGAGAAAAAGAATGAACCTATATAAAAGAACAAACCACCCCTTCTCAAGTAAAAGAACACACCTATATAAGAAAATAGTTAATTTGTTATTAATAATATGAAGAAATAAATTAAATAGAATTTGTTAATTTAAAACTAAACTTTGAGTCACACCAGGAACATTGTGTATCAGATTGAGTTGTGGTTCATTATTTCACATCACACCATTTATTATTCATCTTCAAGCATTATCTCAGTAAAAATTAACTAAATAAGTATAAGATAAATATAATTAAAAAATTAATTAAGTTATATCAGATAAAATGATGAGAAAACAATCTAGGATTGTTTGATTGGTTTTGGTGATGTGATGTGCGTTTGCAACTAAAATGACACTGATATATTGAAAAGATTCACTTGGAGTCATACCGGTCAAAACGTGCGTCATATTTAGGTGAAACTTATTCCTAAATGTCCCAAATGAATTATGGATATTTTTCTAAAGTATCAAAACAATCTAAAAGCATTTCCTTAGTTTTGATCATGTCACTTGTGTTTTTTTACTAAAATATCATTTTAAAATGGAAACACACACTTTGAGTCATACTGGTCACATCATGTGTGAGTTTTACATGAGACTAATTCCTAAATCTCAATAATGAGTTATAAATCATTTTACTAAATTATCAGGACAATATGAGTGTGTTTTATTAGTTTTCAATGAGTGACACTTTTTGAACTAAAATATCAATTTTAAATTGATAACGGACACTTTGAGTCATACCGGACACATTGTGTATCATATTGAGGTGAGTATGATTTATATATGTCACAAATGACTTATGGATAATTTTAATAAATTATAAAAACAATAAAAATAAATTTGATTAGTTTTGAGTATGTCAGTTGTCTTTTTTACTAAAATTAATTTCAATTTTAAATAAAAAGAAGCACTTGGAGTCATACTGGTCACGCTGTGCATCAGATTGAGGTGAAAATGATTCCTACACATACAAAATGACTAATGTATAATTTTACTAAAATATCAAAGCAATATAAATTCATTTTCTTAGTTTTGAGTATGCCACTTGTGTTTTTTTACTAAAATATCATTTTAAACTAGAGACACGTACTTTGAGTCATACCGGTCACATCGTGTATGGGTTTGATGTGAAACTGATTCCTACACATAAAAAATGAATTATGAATAATTTTACTAAATTATCAAGATAATATTAGTGTGTTTTCTCAGTTTTCAGTGAGTGACACTTTTTGAACTAAAATGTCAATTTTAAATTGATAACAGACACTTTGAGTCATACCGGGAACATCGTGTATCAAATTGAGGTGTGGCTAATTACTACCCATCAAAAATGACTTATGTATTGTTTTACTAAAGTATCAAAACAATCAGAATGAATTTGATTGGTTTTGAGTATGTCATTTGTCTTTTTTACTAAAATTAATGTCAATTTTAAATAAAAAGACGCACTTGGAGTCTATAGGTCACAAAATACATTAGATCGAGGTGCAGTTAATTCCTCCACATACTAAATGACTTATTGATCATTTTTATCAAGTATCAAAACAATATGAATGCATTTTCTCGATTTTGAGTGCGTTACTTGTGTTTTTTACTAAAATGTCATTTTAAACAGAAAACACACACTCTGAGTCACACCGGTCAAATCGTGTTCCGATTTGATGTGAGACTGATTCCTACACATCAAAAATATATTATGAATATTTTTCATAGATTATAAAAATAATCTGAGTACATTTTCTTAGTTTTAGTGATTAACACTTTTTGAACTAAAATGTAAATTTTAAATTGACAACGGACACTTTGAGTCATACCAGGCACATCGTGTATCAGATTGAGGTGATTATAATTACTACATGTTAAAAATGAGTTATAAATCATTTTAATAAACCATAAAAACAATCCAAATGTGGTTTATTAGTTTTGAGTATGTCAATTTTCTTTTTTACTAAAATTAATGTCAATTTAAAATAAAAAGACGCACTTGGAGTCATATCGGTCACACCATACATAATATTGAGGTGAAGATGATTCATAAACATCTCAAATTACTTATTTATATTTTTAATAAATTATAAAAACAATATGAATGTGTTTTATTAGTTTTGATTTCACCACTTGTGTTTTTTATGAAAATTTCATTTTAAACTGGAAACACGCACTTTGAGTCATACCAGTTACATCGTGTGTGGGTTTGATATGATATTGAATCATACACATAAAAAATTAATTATGAATCTTTTTAATAAATTATAAAGACAATATGCACACATTTTCTCAATTTATAGTGAGTGACACTTTTTTGTACCAAAATGTCAATTTTAAACCGATAACAGAAACATTGAGTCATACCAGACACATCATGTATCATATTTATATGAGGCTAATTACTACACATCAAAAATTACATATGGATAGTTTTAATAAAGTATAAAAAAATCTTAATGTTTTTCTTCAGTTTTGAGTATGCCAGTTTTCTTTTTTTGTAAAATTAATGTTAATTTTAAATAAAAAGATGCACTTTGAGTCATACCGGTCACACTGTGTGATGGATTGAGGTGTGGATAAATCATATAAATCCCAAATAACTTATGTATCATTGTAATAAATTATAAAAATAATAAAAATGATTTTTTTGGTTTTTATTATGTCACTTGTGTTTTTTACTAAAATGTCATTTCAAACTGGAAACACACACTTTTAGTCATACTGGTCACATCATGTGTCGGTTTGATGTGAGACCTATTCATAAACATCAAAAATGACTTATGAATCATTTTTAATAAATTATTAATACAATATAAGTGTGTTTTTTTAGTTTTTAGTGAGTGATGTTTTGTGAACTTAAATGTTAATTTTAAACCTATAACAAACACTTTGAGTCATATCGAGCACATCATGTATCAGATTGAGGTGTGGTTGATTCCTATATGTCAAAAATAACTTATGTATTGTTTTCCTAAAGTATAAAAACAATATTAATGTTTTTTCTTGGTTTTGAGTATGTGATGTGTGTTTTGAACTAAAATGTAAATTATAAACTAAAAACATACCGTTCGAGTCATACCGGTCACATCATTCGTCAGATTGAGGTGCATATGATTGAGCATGTGATGTGTGTTTTTATTTCAATTTTATAAACCAAGACAAAAAATAAATAAATGTTTCATTTGTATGGAAGAAGAAACCCCATGCTACCTGAAACGCCTCATCTAAAAGCACCATATTCTCTCTTTTTTGGCTTGTTGCAGACGATTGAAGGAAAAATATGACTTCCCAAAAGATCCGTAAAAAAAGAAAAAAATGATAAGGAAATTAACTTAAAAATAATAAATAAAATGGTGAAAATTTTAACTAAATAATTAGTAGGAATTAACCTTTTCATGATGGTTGTATACATTATTGACTCATTTCCTTGTTATTGTTATCTCTACTGTAGCATCGAAGTCCAATCTGTCATGAGCATGGGCAGCTTCAAAAAAACCACCCCAACTCAAAAAAATAATAATCCACATGCATAATAAAACAATTATTATATTTTTAATACTATAAAGAAATAAATTAAACATAAATATAAAACTATACATTAATAAAATGTCAATTTTAAACTGAAACCACACAATTTGAGTCATACCGAGTATATCATGTATTGATTTGAGGTATGTTTGATTCCACTGTGTCTTTTTAGCCTATAGTTAATTAAAAACCATGGGTCATCTAATAATATTTTCGTTTGATAACCCAGAATGTTGAATGCATTGGAGAATAAAAAGAAAATTGCATCATCATGAGTGAATCATCATTGTTGAGTGCATGATCATAGTACATGAGTGAATCATCCTTGTTAAAAAATTCATTTATTCATAGAAAACATTAACCATTAGTTTAAACCTATAATCATTCATTAATTGAACTAAAATAAATATTTACATATTATTTTTTATGGAACATAATTAAATATATCTTACCCTTTCACCATTATAGAGAGTACAAATTCTATGATAAACCATTTACCTTCTTTAATGAAAAAATATTTATTATAACCCATTATGTATTTTAAGAAGTCCCTAAACTCCATTATAAATTGTATACCCCCTTTTGACAGTATTAAACATCAGTATATCCCTTTATAGCATCCAAATGACACTGAAATCTAGTACATCCATTAATTCTTCTTGGATTGTGTTATAGATTAGTAGATCCTTTTCAATATTCTGACTGTGATAAAATCTAACATAAAGTCATAATTATTTGTTCATCAAAATGGGAATATCCCTATTATCATATAGTTTTTACTAAGAATGATGATGGGTTTTTTATTAATGAGATTTTGAACATGGATCATTTTACATAATGAATGTGCACATGCATAATGAATGTTAATTGTATGGATTTAACAATAATTTGTGATATTATATCATTCATATAATTGATGATAAAATAGGAAAAATAATTCACAATACACATCATGTGTGGTCAATTTTTTGGATATCCATACATTTGATCCAAAAAATAAATATTTGGGGTATCCAGATTGACTGCGATCAGCATCCAGTGCTTCCTAAAAAAACAAATAAGTAATTCAAAAAATAAAAATATATTTTATGTGATTAGATTGTAGAGTTTTAATTCTGAATTGTATAAATAAAAAAGAGTTTGTCATCTGATATTTTTTCTCAAACGCTTTGAGTAGCTCATCTCTTTTCTTCTCAATTTATTCCTTATCCAAAGTAAGTTTTTTTGTAGAAATAATATAGGGATTAATGAATCTAAATCGTGATTCAAATGGTTTTCCCTTTATATAGTAGTAATATAAATTCCTATAGAAAATATAAATGGTTATTAACTTTAATAAACATATTAGATCACTATTTGGATAGAGGTATTATAAAAATGTACCTTATGTATGTATTCACAACTGAGACTCCCAACCATTCATGCTTGAGAATATCATTTATAGTCTCGAGACCAATTACATATGTCATGAAAGTTCCATATATTTCTTTTTAATATCAAATATAAGAACTATTTTCATCATTAAATGAGGTCTATGCATGATGTTTTAATGATTATAAATGTTTTTATGGAATTGGAAGGGTGAAGGTACTCCTGAAAGGTCATTTTGATTTCTTAGTCAATTCACTAGATTCTCTTGATCCGACCTTCCATTTCCCCATCACTTTATTCATATGTAATATAATACCTCACCTCAGAACTTTTTTAATCAACTGTTATAGGTTTTTCATATGAAAAAATTTGTTAAAGACACACCTTATGTATCTTTATAAGAATAGATAACCATTCTATGAAAGTTCCAATAGAATCATTGACCATTGTAATATCCAGATCATTAAGTGGAACATGAAACTTAGTAGTCAGCTCATGAGATACCTCAATACCCAATATCATGTGATATTTTGGGAGTTATTTATAGTGTAGCTTATCTCCTATGATATTATACACTGTACCCTTCACAATAAGGTGGTGTGTGGGTGTTGACAAATACAAATCACATACAATTATACCCTATAGAATTTTAGTAATATAAAGTTATCAGAAGTTTTTTGATTCACATTTAGGAGAAAGAGTAATGAAAAAATTGATTGGCATAGGTAAGGTATGTGGTTGAGGGGAATGACTAGCCTCAAACCTAGTAGGGTCATTTGGTTCATGTTCGGATCTTTGTTCCACCACCGGTTCACTTTGATCCTTTCCCATACATTGGTCTGCTAAACCAGATTGGAAAATAATATATTGCATTGAGTCTATTTGTGTCTATAATTGTCTCACCATATTATATGTATCTTCATGTGGTTTTATCTTCTTGAAATATGTTTGAGGAGATACTCCAAAACCTAATCCTCTAACATGAACATATCGTTTCGACTGCTTCAAAGCTACTGAAAGTAGTTTTTCATTCGGTATGATCACTTTTGATTCTTGTGTCTAAACCATATAAAAAAATATAAACATAAATAGATATTTTTATGTAATACTATTATAAACCATAACGAATTACTATTATAACTATTACAAAAATGGCCTTTGACAGTGCTGACATTTATCAGCGCTAGAAAAATGCACTGAGAAAGTTCATATTTATCAGCAATTTATTTTTAGCACTAATAAAAGTTACCCTTTATGAGTACTAACAATAAAGTTCTGATAAAGGTTACCATTTATCATCGCTTTATTAGCGCTGATGAAGGTTCAGAAAATAAAATATTTTTTTTAACAATTTCATTAATTAAATAATTATTTTTAAAAATTCATAAACATATATATAAATTTTAAAAAGTACTAAATAGTATATATTGAATATATAGATATGTAAAATTAATAAAATGAAATAATTAAACAAATAAAAATTTAAAATGAGTAAATTAAGAAAAATATTAAACATTTTATTTTATTAAATACTTATTTATAAAAATGAATAAATTTAATATATATATAGATTATAAATATTAATAAATAGTATATATTAAATGTATATATATAGATGAATATATAATCAAACAAAAAATTAAAAATTAATAAATTACAAAATTATTTAAAAATTTATTAATGAAACAATTATTAATAAAAAATGAGTAGGTATAATATATATATATATATATATTAATTATAAATAGTAATAAATAATATATATGAAATATATATATATATATAAAATGAATAAAATGTTAATTAAAAACATATTAATGTCTTATTCATTTTTAATGTTATTTTATTTTTCAATTTAACACATATCAAACGTCGTGTGTTACATTGATTTCACATACATACATACATATATATATATATATGTAATTAATGCGATTTATATTCAAACACACACAAATATATTTACAAAATATATAGAAACACATACACCTAATATTTATGTAATTTATTCAAATTTCAGTATATTTTAGAATTTCATTGTTAACATGATACATTTAATATATTATGTTTTTAATCAGTCAATTTTATTTATTTATTTATAACAATATTATAGTTAGGGCATTCATTTTTAATATTTTTTTATTTTATTTTTGAATTTGATCATTTTATATTATTTATTTATATATATATATTTATTATGTTTTAGTATTTTCAATATATATTCATATTTACTTAAGTATATATATATATCCATATTTTTTTAATAATTTATATTTAATTAATAAAACTTATCCATTTTTTCAATATTTTTAAAGTGCACTCATTTTGAATTATTCAATTTCATTCATTTTTAAAATGCATGTATTTAAGATTATATATCCACTAATAATGTTAAAAATATATTTGTGAATAAATATTTATAAATAAATATATTTATAAATATATATTTAATATATTTATAAATTTATAATTATTGTAAATAAATAATAATTTTTTAAATAAGTATTTATATAATTATAAATAAATAAATATATATATTTAATAATTATAAATTTATAATAAATTTATTTAAATAAATCCTTTATCAGTGCTAAAAAGCACTGTTAATTTTTTTATCAGTTCTAAAATATTAGCACTGATAAAGTCATTTTTATCAGCGCTTTCTGAGTGCTGATAAATCTAGAGATTTATTAGCGTTTTTTAGCACTTATAAATATATCTTTTATCAGTGCTTAGCAATTTAACACTAATAAAAGTAATCTTTATCAGCACTTATCTGATAGCACTGTTAAAAGTGTTCCCGATCTATTTAAAAAAACCCTAGCTGGTACTCGCTCATCATGATTCGAAAGCTCTCGCAGAACTCCTCTGCTGTCGATGCGACTCTACTATGATTCATCAGAAGAATCAAGGATATAATTCAATGTATGTTATTTTCTACTTTTCCTATATGTTTTTTTTGATCTTTTTGGTTTTGCATTTTGTGTTTTTGCGCTTTTCTTAAACTTGATGAACCCTGGATCTCATCTCCTCGTCACTATCGGCGTGAATCCTCTATGGATTTTAATGGATTGTTAACAAGAAAAATATCTATAGTTTAACTTCATGCAACCAAGATGAGAGATGCTATTCAATTTAACTTTCTACTACCAGGATGAATTTTCATAGTTTAATGTCATGCAACCAAGACGATAGATGGTGTGAAGTTTAACGTCTTTAATCTAGAATGATTTTTTGTAGTTTAACGTCCTATAACTAGGATGAGATAAAGTGTAAAGTTTAACACCTTGCTGCCATGATGAATTTTTTCTATTTAACATCATGAAAATAGAACGAGAGACACTATACAATTTAACTTCCTTCTTCTAGGATGAATTTGTGTATTTTAACATTATGGAAGCATGAAGAGAGATGATTGATGACCACTATGAAAAGTATTTAATGAGAAATATTGTATTAGTATGGGTTTTGACTTGTTCCTCATCCATTGTGGCCAATGTGCATGCTCTATTTTGTGGATCATTTGGGCTTGGTTTTCTGAAATGGTTTTTGGAAAGGGGAAAAATGATTTCTATAATTGGATTTACTTTAAAAATGTGGGTTATTATGTTTTCAAAAGTGGACTTAGTATACAGTAGTTTGAAATTGAAAATGAAATAGTGATTTTTAAAAAGATAATTCTTATTTTGTTATGAAATTTGGATTGTGAGCCAGTTGTTTTGGGCTGAGATGTTCCTTTTGGTTGTGTTTCAGATTGATTTTGAACCTGATTTTATGATTTTTGTGTTATTCATAATATGCCGCCTAGAAAGGTCCCCAAAGTTTCTAGTGGGTCTCTCCATGTTTCTGGTTCTCCTCAGTTGTTGCCCGTCTTCCATGGAAATTGAGGTTCGTTAGTGGCAATGAAGTGGCTTTAGGAAGTTGAGCATGTCTTTTGAGTGTTTGGAACCCCCAAATCTGTTAGAGTTTGTGCTATTCTAGGTCTTCTTGAGGGTCCAGCTTTGGAATAATGGGAGTTGTTTTCCCCACCAATGATGCAAGTTGGGATGATGTGGGAATATTCTAAGTCCCTCTTTGTCTGATGGTTTATACCTAAGGAGGTGAAGACAAAGAAAAGGAAAGATCTCATGAGTGTACATTAAGGTCAGCGAACGATGAAGGATTATGTTGAACAATTAAAAAATATGGTTTCCTTTTGTCCAGAGGTGGTGTCATAGGATTTGTTGAAATATTCTCTTTTCATTGGGGGTCTTCATCCAGAGATCAAGGAGTGATTCCTCTTCTATAGGGATCACCATTTCAAGAAGTTGGTGGAGGAATCATTTTTGGCTGAGTTGTTGTGAAAGAAGCATAAACACATTGGATTAGTTATTGTCTCTCATGTTGGGGTAAAGACATTTGGAGTTTCCTCGTTTTTGTTTTGTTTCTATTGTAAGTTCATATTTCATTATAAAAGTCTAATGAAATTATCCTTTCATGGTTCAAATGGTTTTGTTTTTTTGAATGTGAACCTTTAAATGGTTATCCTTTCATGAATTAGTTCTCCTCTTCTATCGTGCTTATATAGAGAGGTCTATTTTTGTGGAAATTGTTCTCTGTGCCTTGTGTGTAGGTTCATTTATATTCTGTATTTTGATCATTTCTACTACAATTTCTACTAATGTAGTGTTTTGGAAGAATAATGATGTCTATTTGGTTCCATTGATCAATGAATCCAAAACATGGATTGGTTGTGCATCATTCAAAAATTTAATAACAAAACTAAGGATTCTCTACGAACTTTACTACTATTGGTTAACTACTGCTTAACATAACATTTGACCTGAAATTTTTGCTTGACATACCTGTGATGCTCTCATCTCACACACACTCTCCACCATCTCTATCATATCACCATTCATCATTCACTTTTCCTTCTCTTCATGCACTCATTTACTATATGCATGAAACTACATGCATCATGAATCTTTACAAGTAGTAAATGAGTGAAAGAAGAGAAGTAAAAATGAATATTGAATGGTGATATGATAGAGATGGTGGAGAGTGTGTGTGGGATGAGAGCATCACAAGGATGCTGGGCAGGAAGTTCAGGTCAGATGCTATGCTAAGTGGTAGTTAACCAATAGTAGTGAAGTGCACATAGAATCCTTAGTTTTGTTATTATCTTATATCTAAACCAAAGAAACCCTTTGGAAAGATGTAAAGGTAATTTTACAATATAATTTCTCTATTTTACTGAAAAAATAAAGAATAAAATATTGATTTAATTTTCATTATTCCTTACAGAGTTCATTTATTTTAGAAGATTTATGCCTATGTGTCATGCCTTTGTAGGAAGAGAAATGATGCTGTCTCTGCTCAATCACAGAGGTAATATTGATGTTTTCATAGTCAAATCATTATCCATAGAATTAATACATTATTTAATATTTATGTTTAATTTATTTCTTTTTTGTATTACTCACGTAATAATTGTTTTCTTATACAGGTGGATTATTTTTTTTTCGAGTTGGGGTTCTCTATACAACTTTCATGCTTCTTCTCCCTTAGAACCTTTTCACCCCTGCAGTGTTTCATTTATCACTTTCTTTCATGTTCTCTCCATTACCATTGTAGGAAGAGCAACACCACTGGATCTGCTCAATTAAAAAGGTAATATTGATATTTTCATAGTAAAATCATTGTCTATAGAATTAATATATCATTTTATATTTATGTTTAATTTATTTATTTTTAGTATTACTCATAATAATTGTTTTCTTATATAGGTGGATTCTTTTTTTCGAGTTGATGTGGTTTTTTTGAAGCTGCTCATGCAGTGTTGGCAGTTCAACAAAGAAATTTAATGGAAATCATGGTAACATTGACACTCATGATTGTTTTTGAATATATGTAATGATTTACATTTATGTAATTGTATAAACCAATGTTTGAAATGTTTATAATATAGTATTTTTTGGTATTTTTTTGTCAATTTCATTTCATTTAAATTCTGTATTGGGACATTTTTTGTTGATATCTAGTGTGTTTCTAGTGCTACAGTGTGCTATTATAGCACACTGTAGTGGTGTTGCAGTGTGCTGTTACAACACACTATAGTATGACCCTTTATTATTGCTTTTAAAAGCACTAACAAAGAAAACATTTATGAGCATTTTTAAAAGTGCCGATAAAGGATGCATTTATCAGCGCTTATAAAAGTAGTGATAATGGTATAATTTATCAAAAATTCCACAATGATGATAAAAATTCCTTTATCAGTGCTAATAAAAGCGTTGATAAAGGATTTATTTAGCAGTGATAAATAAAATCATTGATAAATGGTACCTTTATCACCACTTTTAAAAGTGATTATAAAGGTCCCATTTATCAGGGCTTTTTTTTAGCACTGATAAATTTCCTCTTTATTAGTGATTTTTAAGCACTGATAAAAGTCCTAGGATTTTAACATTTATCACATTGTCAGCACTTTTCTAGTGCTGATAAAGCCCATTTCTAGTGCTGTTAAAGGCCAGTTTTGTAGTAGTGTATGCCATACTGACACATGATTCCCATACTAGTTTTGTGTTTTTATCAACTAGTTTACCCTCCTTATTTACACGATCCTCCTTCCATACCACATGTCATGAGATGAAAGTGGCTTAAGATTTTGATTCATCAATCTACATATAAACAAAGGAACATATGTTGTTTCATATCACATAAAACTATTATTGTTTATTTAAAATACATACCAATTTCTAATCTAGTAAAGCGTACCCCATCCTTACTTTGCGATAAGGGTACAATGATTTTGATGCACATTATTTATTTTCATCACTCTTTTACTATTTCATAAATTATTTTTTTTGAATCAAATCGGATAAAATAAATAATGTAAAATAATATATTATTGAATTCAATTCACCTGAAATGTTTTATTATTGAAACGATTGATAAAATCACTTCATGTTTCCTAATTTATAATGTGTTCATAACTAACTGGTGGGTGGGGCTTTACTTTCCCCTCAACATCCCTAAGATATAACTTCATAAGAAGAGTATGGAAGCCTCTATGGGATTTTACAATGGCCATTAAGACAAATTTCTTATGGAAATCTTCTAAAATAAATGAACTCTTCAAGGAATAATGAAAATTAAATCAATGTTTCATTATATAATTTTTTGGTAAAATAGATAAAGTATATTGTAACATTACCATTATATCTTTCCAAAGGGTTTCCTTTATTATAGGCTGGACATGAAGCTATGAATCAATATCAATTGGAATATTCATCCTCATTAGGACCCCAACATAACTAATGAACATTGAGTTGTTGGGGTCAATAGGTTGTTTGCGTTAATTCCAACCAACCTCAAATTTTATACCCTAACTTCTTACCTTGATAACTTTATTCAACATTGTGATGCTGCTTCATTGTTTTTTTTCATCAACATACTATTGATCCCCTAATAATTATGAAACTTCATTATGAATAGTTTATTATTTCTCATGATTGGTAACAACATCATATGTAGAATACATTGTCTTCATGAGTATTTAAACATTTAATTTATCTCGAATAACAATAATGTAAACACAAAAAAATGATTTGAGAAGGCTCATATGCATGATCTATTACAAACTTGATGAACTCTTTAACTTTATCTTTATAATCTTTTGTCAAATGATTAGTGCGCATCTATTTTAAAGTAAATTGATAATTTAATTTATGAAAAGAATTACTCCACTGTGGTAGATTTTATCCTCTGAATTCATCCAAAGGTGAAAGTTATAGACAAATATCATCCTCATCATCTTCATCTCCTGAATAGTTATTATTGCATTTTGTTGTTCGAGACTCATCCCCTATCTCTTCTGGACATGAAACTATGTTTCTTGAACTACTATGAGTAATAGTCATCCCATACCGGGTACCAATATCATTTTGGATGACTACTGCTTAGAGTAGTTCAAGAAATATAGAAGAGATGGTGGATGAGTCTCAAGCAACAAAATGCAATAATAACTGTTTGGGAGATGAAACTGGTGAGGATGAAAATTTTCTCAATAAAACTTTTTAAATTACCACATCTTAATTTAAAATTTAAAATCTCATATCAAAATGATAAAAGGTCCCTAACACTACCATGAGAACATCACCACTAAGCTACACCAACTCTAATATATATTACTAGTCCTTTTCCCTCACCTGTATCTCAAATATAAGAGATCCATATCCACTAAGGTTCATGTGTAGGGTGTGAGTATAAAAATAAACAAGTAAATACTAACAGAGGCCCTAAAATATACAATAATGAATATATTTGAGTATATGTTCAAAGTAGTAAGACTCAAAATACACATGTAAGTCAAGTCATTGTGTACTAACCAGGAAACCATGATAATCAAATGTACCAATTTCATTTCATACTAGTGAATTATACTAATCATACCATAAGTTTATACCACAGTTGTTTCCTAACATTCAAATAATTTCTCTAACAAAAGATTAACATTTGAATCATAGGAGGAGAAGAAATTATTTATCTCCCTCTAGAAATAACCACATCATAGGTACCATGAGATTCAACCTCAGACCCCTAGCATCTAAGACTATCCCTTAGGGATAACCATCACATGTACTTATTTCATCCAAATCATGAAATGTGTATAACGTAGCCATTTTTCTTAGGAAGTTCATTTCAAATATAGGGAAATCTTAACATAATTGGTTCCCTTGGGAAAGAACCACACAATGGGTTCCATAATATATTAGTTAAACCTAACTTCTGAAAAACCATAAAGAAGAACAAACAACAACACAAATGTCACATCACACTCACCCTAGCCCTTAATGAATCACTAACATGTCTATAGTAACTCACATTCATACATACCATACCTATCCCTCACACAATACCCATCATATTCTAATATATGATAAAAATTATTTTTATCACATCCACACATGTATTTCTTGTAGAAAAATATTGTAATCATACATTGAGAGGCATATTAAAAACCATTTTAAATAATATTAAGTGATTATTCAAAGAAAATATTATAAGGCAAGATTTATCAAAATTTAACAAAAAAATTAGATACATATTATTTTTAATACAATAATTTTAAAAAATTACTCTATAGAAAAAATTATTAGATAAGTAAACAAAAAACATTAGTTAAACAATCTGTAAAAAATGTATACAAAGATAAAAATTAAGACTTACTAAATAAAAGTCACATATTTTTTCCATTTCCTAAAATTATAATGTCTAGAAAAAAACCATGTTACATTTTATAATAATTCATATAGTTCCCTTAGTGAAAAAAATATTTATAAATGCGCATTGGTTCATTTTACAATATAAAGATTATTAAAACCATATTTCTGTATGATTACAGTAAAATAATTTGAAGAATATATTTATCCTATCAACACACACACACACAAACACACACACACACATATATTATGAATCATTTCATCTAAAAAATAAAATATTAAATACATATATAAAAACTATAACTAATCTGGTATCGTGAACATGAAATTCCTAAATCAAATAATAAAACATGATAATCACTTAAATAGTTCTATTATAGCATGTGTAATACATAATAATTGATCAAGATTCTATATAACCTATGTTTTCTCAAATATAACATAATTAAAACCATTAAATGTCATTAATTATGTTTAAAACTAATCTAAAACACTTATCAATGGAGTTATTTAATTAGTATTAAATTATTTAAATCATGAATAAGATATTCCAATGGTTAATAAATAATAAATTATCTATTTTCAAAAAATACTCTAAAATACATACATTATAAACTCTTACATATCCTATACGATCTAAATATTGTTAAATTAATATAGATAAACTTATCCTTAAAGGAAATCATGAAGTAATTTATATATTTAATGAGAAACTATTTGTTACATCTAATTAGAACAAAAAACTAAAGACAAATTTGTTTCAAAATAAAAATAAAATATAGAACTTATTATTTTAAATAAACATGTTTATCCCATATACATTATAAACCCACTAATATTAAAAAATAATCTAATTGTGATTTTAATTATGGATTATAACATATTACATTTCAAAAATATAATTCTCTTAACACAAGTGTTCATTTTTTATCACTTAAATAAAAAACAAAAATATTTTAGAAAATACCATAAAATAAAATAATAGAAGGTGAGAATCAATATTGTTTGAACCAATTTTTCATTAAAAACATTATATTAAATTGAAATGCATATAATATTAATATATGCATATAAACAAATATACTTATCAATGTAGCATTATTTTGAAAAAAGTAAGGAACATGTGAAATACAAAACATGGTGGCCTATAATATGTGAAGCGCACAACCCATTTCCATTTTCCATCACTAGAGTTTAAATATATCAAATATATATAATATATATCATATATAAATAATTCTAATAAGCTTCTATTTTTTGGTAAATTTGATGAGAAAGTCTGAAAAGAGAGGGATTCAAACCCTTGGTAAACAAAATCCAATATAGTAGTTCTAATGCTATGTCGAATTGAGAAAAAAATAAAGTTCAATTTCAACCCCAATTGAAAATTTCATTGTAAATTTCAACAACAGATACAAATCATAAATGATAAAACAAATTCCTAGGATCTCATCACAAACCTCACAGTAGCACAACAACTTGATGCAATTGATCATCGGTGATTCAAAGTTTGTAATTAGCTGACATCCTTGTTTCTCCATGGGAGAAGAGAAGTAGGGTTCATCATGGTTGAGAATAGTGCAAAAACTCAAACCATAGAACCCAAATAAGTAATCAATGATAGAGGAAAAAGTGAAAATAACATGCCTTGGATTCTAGCATTGATTCATTACGTAGAAGAGGAGTGCCGACAACAGGGGATTTCCACGAGAGCTTTAGAATCACGACTGAATCAGTCGTGGTTAGGGTTCTTTTAAATAGATTGTGGACACTTTTATCAGTGCTTGAAAAAAAAACACTGATAAAGATCCCTTTTATCCATGCTAAATTGGTAAACACTGATAAAATGATCCTTTATCAGCGTTAAAACTTTAACTCTGATGAAGGATTTATAATTATAATTATAAATAAAAAAATTTGTAAATATATTTATATAATTATATATTTATTTATTATAATTTTATAATTATTTAAATATATAATTATTTATTTATGATTACATAAATACTTTTTTTTTAAAATTATATTTTTTATTTATAATTACAAATATATAATTTTATAAATATAGTAAATATAAATTTATAAATAAATATATTTGTAAATATATTTATAAATAAATATATTTTTAAATATATTTATAATTAATTATTTATAATTATAAATAAATAAATATATATTTAATAATAAATATAAATATAAATATAAATATAAATATAAATATAAATATAAATATAAATATAAATATAAATATAGTAAATATATTCATTATTTAAATATATTTACTATAATTTTATAATTATTTAAATATATAATTAATTATTTATAAATATATAAATACTTTAAAAAAATAATTATATATTTATATCATTATATATATTTATATAATTATAAATATATACAATAAATATAAATATAAATATAAATATAAATATAAATATAAATATATATATAAATACAATATATTCATTATTTAAATAAATTTATTATAATTTTATAAATATTTAAATAAATTTATTATAAATTTTATTTAAATATATATAATTATTTATTTATAATTATATAAATAATTTTTAAAAAAATAATATTTATTGATTTATAATAATTATAAATATATAAATTTATAAATATAGTAAATAAACATTTATAAATATATTTATCTATAAATATTTATTTATACATATATTTTTAACATTCATAATGAATATATAATCTTAAAAATATGCATTTTAAAAATGAGTAAAATTGAATAATTAAAAATGAGTACACTTTAAAAATATTGAAAAATAGATAATTTTTATTAATTAAATGTAAATTATTAAAAAAAACATGGATATATATTTAAGTAAAGATGAATGCATATTGAAAATACTAAAACATAGTAAATAAATAAATAAAAATAAATAATTAAAAATGATTAAATTAAAAAAATATTAAAAATGAATAAATAATACCAATATATAATAATATTTAAAAAATAAAAAATAAAATTGATCAATTAAAATTATAATATATTAAAGGTATCATGTTATAATGAAATTCTAAAATATACTAAAATTTGAATAAATTACATAAATATTAGGTGTATGTGTTTCTATATAAGATTTCATTAATTGTGTAAATATTTGTATGTGTGTATTGTATATAAAAATGCATTAATTACATATATGCATGTGAGATCAATGTAACACATATTTGATATATTTTAAATTAAAAAATCAAACAACATTAAAAATGAATAAGACATTAATATGTTTTTAATTATTACACTTTATTCATTTTATATATATTTATATTTAATATATATTATTTATTACTTTTTATAATATATATATATATCAAACTTATTAATTTTTATTAATAATTATTTTATTAATACATTTTTTTAATAATTTTGTAATTTATTCATTTTTAATTTTTTTGCTTAATTATTACAATTTATTCATTTTATATCTCTATATTTAATATATACTATTTATTAATATTTATAATATATATATCTATATATCTATATATATATCTATATCAAATTTATTCATTTTTATCAATAATTATTTAATTAATAAAATGTTTAATATTTTTCTTAAATGACTCATTTTTAATTTTCTTAATTATTTCATTTTATTCAATTTACATATCTATATATTTAATATATACTATTTATTAATATTTATAATTTATATATATGTATATTCAATTTATTCAATTTTATCAACAATTATTTAATTAATAAAATTGTTAATATTTTTTTAATTTTTATTTGTTTAGTTATTTAATTTTATTCTGGACCTTTATCAGCACTAAAAAAACATTGATAAAGGCTACCCTTGATTAGTGCTAAAAATAAAGCACTGATAAAGGGTACCCTTTATCACTGCTAAAAATAATGTGCTGATAAAGGGTACTGTTTATCGATGATAAATAAAAGTGTTGATAAAGGTTACCCATTATCAGCACTAAAAAAAGTGCTGATAAAAGGTACCTTTTATCAGTATTTTTTTTAGTATTGATAAAAGGTGTCGAGCATGTATTTTCTCAATAATAATCTGTGTTATATGTTGATTTTGATGCTCACAAAACCCTTGTTTGTTTTCTAATGAAGTTTCTTTAAGTATGTTTCAGGAATTTATATATCATAATTATATGTATCTTGTTTGATGGAATTTAATGCTATGGGATGTGTTCTAGAAACACTATTCAAGCCATACGTTCGATGAATGAACGTATGGATCAACAACCCCATACTAGATATTAAACATATGCTTCAACAACCCTATATTCAGTGAATAATAAATATATGGTATATCAACCCAATGTTAAAATCTGGGATCAATGTTTATACCCTACGTTCAAAAGATTGAATGAATGGATAATCAACCTTACATTTGGAATCAATCTTACCCTGAAAGGATGAACGTATGGATTATCATCCCCACGTTAATTTTGATCCCTACATTACACATAGATGAAAGTATGGTTAAGGAACCATATGTTGGAAGGAACCCTACGCTACACAAAGGAACCCTACGCTATGAAGTTGAACCCTACATTTGATTTTTCAAACTATGGAGATTTATTTCTTCAATTTTATCTAATATTCATGCAACTGTCCTGATAGATTTGAAGGATAATTAAAAGCTATTCTATAGCTAATTAAAAAGTTTGTTTTGATCAAATCATATTCAATGGAGAGAATCACTTCTATTCTTAAGGGAAGTTATGAGTCCCCTGGACAATTTGAATTTAAATTTACATGTTTTATAAGGCATTTTTCTTGGATCTAGAATAACGAAGCAATCTATCTAATCTATATATTCTATCACAATTTATTTTGAAATACACACACATATATATGACTATATATATGTGAATATCTTCTGAATATAGATCTAATGCAAAGAACAACCGACTCTGTTATTTTTTGAAAGAGGATACACTTTAGAGATATACATTTTCAACCTCACACTGCTATAAGTTTATTTCTACCATTTGTTGATATTCATATTAAAGATCATTTGAAACCAGGATCGCTTTAGATTTATTCTTTCTTAAAGACATTCATTTCTAAAGAAGAAGATCCATCTATTGTCAGTTGCTGCTGCAACAGTGAAGATTAACCTGAATCATCAACAAATCAAACTCTTTTTATTTATTAGAGTTTTGACTACTTGTACTCAGTTGTGGTGAAGTGTCGGATTCTTTTACTAAGCTGTAGATAATCAGTTCCTAGTTAATGAACTAGAAGGATCTTTTTATCCTTGTTGTAAAGGTGTCAATTGCCTTCACTCATTTATGGATTTGAAGGTCTTGTGATAAGAAGAACTTTCTAGTGAAATTCACCAATCTCACAGAGAGAGTGTTGGTGGAGTAGAATAAGGGATCTTTGTGCCCCAAACCACTATAAAATTGTTGTGTTCATTCTATCTGTTTATCTACTGCTCATATTTTATACAGAAGATAATGCTGCATATCGGCATATATTGCAAAGAGATTTAAAATCCAGAATCTGTTGAGTTTTTTTGAAAAGACACAATTCACCCCCTCTTGTATATTTTGTATTATTATGACCTAAGAATTGGTATCATAGGAGATATTTTTGATAAAATAGATAAATCTCTAGCAAGATTAAAAATAATAAGGTCTATACAAAGTAGATATCAATGGTAGATCTGAAATAAGGAATGCCTATGGTTCATGCTCTATATTTTAATGGTGAAAAATATGGATGCTGGAAATTATGAATAATTATCTACCTAAAGAATCTAGGATTCAAATTTTATACAAAGATCACCACTCTTAATGTGATTCCTAAGAATCCAAAAACTTGGGATACTGTAACAAAGGATATATATAGAATTAAATAAAAAGATATGAATTCTATAATATGTGGAATTCATCCTAATTAATTCAATAAAGTATCGTAATGCTCGTCTGCCTATAAAATGTGGAAAAAATAGCCATCACATATGAAGGAATAGATAACATCAGACAGATGAGATATGCTACTAAAAAACTAAAGTTTAACACATTTAGAATGTTCAATGGTGAAATCATCACTCAAATTAATGGAAGATTAATAGATATTGTCAACAATATTACTATCTTGGGAGATCCCATCAGTCAATCAGATCAAGCACTGAAAGTACTTAGAGTACCTCCCTCTAAATGGAATGGCATATCTACAGCTATTCTACAATTATCTCCTATCAATAATTTGACTATAAAGGAAATGATTGTAACATTGATGATGTAAAAAGTAAAAATAAAATATGAATTTTAAGATCACAAGATATTTTTGAAAAGGGAGAACACTTCCCTTAAGGTAACATCTAAGAATCGTGAAAGAAAATAAAAAACAGATGTCAAGAAAGACAAAAATTCAGACTCCTCAGACTCTAAAATGGAACTGGATCAACTATCTAGAAAAGTCAATAAATTATACAAGAATAAAAGAGGCTTCATAAAATCCTTTAAGAAGGATAAAAGATAACTTAGAGAAGTAAGACACTTCGAATGAAAAAATTAGGTCACATCATACATGATTCCCCCCAATTGAAAGATAAAAGAATAAGGAAAAAAAGAAATATCATAAGAAAAATGATTATGAACATAAAGATAATAGAGTTATGAAAGCTATATGGAGTGTGTCTAAATATTCTATAAGCTCTTAAAAATCTGATTCAGAAAAAGAGCCACAAAATCTCAAAGCCAATATGTGCTTTATAGTTAAGGAAGAAGAAGAGGTGGAATCCTATTACTCTTCTGCCTCTAATTTTGATAGTTGTTCAAATAATAAATTGTTACATTATTGTTCAATGCTAGAAGATAAATATGATTATTTAATAAATAATAATAAATCATTGAAAAATATTCACAATGTTTTTTTAGGTGAAATAAACACCATGCTAAAACAAAGTCAAGAAGTAATTAAAAAATTCAATTCATCTACAAAAAACTATATTGATCATGAAAAAAGGATAGAAGAATTACATGAAGAAGTAGAATATTATAAGATTTCTCCAAGTATTTTAACTAAAGGAGAGAAAAATATGAATTATATTATTAGAATTAATGTTATTAAAATATGAAAGTTTGTAATAGGAATCAAGGGTGAAAAATCAAAATTATACAAAAATTATTTTTTACCCATTTCAAAAAATGCTACATGATTTTATTATGGAATAAAATTTCAATACACCAACAAATGTTATTTAATAAATCCTAAAATAAGTGGTATTAAAAATAATTTCATTTCTAAAAACATTTCTGAAGCTAGTAACACAAGTTTGTGAAAAATAAGACAGATCTGGATTCCCAAATCACTGCATACTGACACTGCTGGTCCCAAGAAAATATGGGTACCAAAAAAACATGTGTTTAAATTATTTTGCAGGAAAAAGTACATAGGAACATAAATGATATATGGTATATGGATAGTGGCTGCTCTAGACACATATGTGGAGACTCATCAAATTTACATACACTAACTCAAGTGGATGGAGGTCTAGTCACTTTTGGTGACAATAAAAAATGAAATATTATTGGAGTTGGAATTGTTAGAGATCCAAAGACTATCTCAACCAATAAATTATTTTATGTAAAAGGTATAAAAATCAACTTGATAAGTGTTTCTGAACTTTGTGATGATGGATTTTATGTTGATTTCTCTAACAATTCCTGCTCTGTTTTTAAAGATAAACTGGTTAAATTTTGATCACTAAGAACTGACAATGTTTATAATTTGGATTTAAATTCGTTGTGGAAACAGAAAGTGAATTGTTTAACTACCAAGACAAATGAGTCATGGATCTATAATAGAAGACTTAGACATTGAAATATATATTCTTTACATAAATTAATTAAGAAACAATTAGTTTCTGATTTTTCTAGTCTTAAGTTTGAACATGATAGATTTTGTGATTCATGTCAAATTGGAAAATAACAAAAATATTCTTTCAAATATATTAACAAAATTTATACATCTAAAACTTTAGAAATTATCCACATGGATTTGTTTGAACCATAAAAAGTATAAAATTTGGTTGGTAAATTATATGTTTATGTTTTAGTTGATGATTATTCTCAATTTACTTGGTTATATTTTTTAAAACTCAAAAGTAAAGTATTCACTGTTTTTGAATGTTTTTTGTAAAATTATTCAAAATGAAAAAGGTTTTAAAATAATTTAATTAAAAAGTTATCATGATGGAGAGTTTTAGAATCAATAATTTAATTCTATTTTCTCAAACCTAGGTATTAAACACACCTTTTCTGCACCAATAACACCTCAACAAAATGAAATTGTTAAAAGAAGAAATAGAAATATTCAAGAAATGGAAAGGATTATGCTGAATGAATATAATCTTCCTACTTATTTTTTGGTAGATGCTGTAAGCACAAATTTCTATATCATGAATAGAGTTTTAATAAGACCAATAATTAAAAAGAAACCCCATGAACTCTCAAATAATAGAAAACCTAAATTAAATTACTTTGAAGTATTTGTATGTAAGGTGTATATCTTGAATAGTAAGGATAACCTTGGTAAATTCGATCCAAAAGATGATGAAGGAATATTTTTTAGGATATTATTGTACTTCCAAAGCCTACGAAGTGTTTAATAAAATGTCAAGGATTGTTAAAGAATCCGTTCATGTGAATTTTGATGAAATTAACTTTTTTATTAAAGATAAAAATCAAACAGATGAAATAAATGTTTCATTTGACAACAAGAGACTTGAATCTCCTAAAGATGATTTTGAAAATGATATTAATGAAATCCAGTCTAGTTTATAAGAACATGAAACCGAAGTACCTAGAAGTGTCTTACCTAGATAGTCTATAACCTTAAAGAACCATCCTTTAGAAATAGTCATAGGAGACCTAGATATAGGAATAATAACTAGAAGAAATGTAGGAAATCTAGTTTAATTTTATTCCTTTCAATCTTATTTAGAACCTAAATTTATTTAAGAAGTTTTAGTTGATGGGAGTTGGTTGTTAGGAATGAAAGAAAAACTAAACCAATTCAAAAGAAATGATTTTTGGGATTTAGTATAAAGACTATCCAATTATCCAGTTATAGGAACTAAATGGATCTTTAGAAATAAATTGGATAATCAAGGGATCATAACTAGAAACAAAGCTAGATCAGTATCTAAAGGATATAATTAAGAAGAAGTAATAGAGTATGATGAAACCTTTTCAACTGTATCTAGATTAGAAGCCATTAAAATCCTTTTATCTTATACATCTCACATGATGGAGGAAGTTTATGTTGAAAAAACTCATGGTTTTGAAAACCCTCATAAACAAAATTCTATTTTTAAACTCACCAAAGCTCTCTATGGCCTTAAACAAGCACCTAGAATTTGGTATGAAAGATTAAGATCCTTTTTGTTAGAAAATTAATTTTTATAGGACCAGTTGATCCTACTCTTTTTAAGAAAATTGTTTATTCTAATATTTTATTAGTACAAATTTATGTTGATGATGTTATTTTCAGTTCAAAAAATAAAAATCTTTATAATGTTTTTTAAAATCTTTGTAATGATTTTAAAAAATCTTTAAAATGTTTTAAATCAAATTAAATATATTTTTGATTTATTGAAAATGTTTGGACTTGAAAATATTAAGACTTATACAATTCGTATGTATACCAATATAAAACCTGATTTGGATAAAGATGAAAAACCAGTTGAAAAAAATTTATATATAGGTATGATTATTAGTTTATTATATCTTACCATGAGCAGACCAAGCATAATGTTTTCTGTATATTTATGTGATAGATTTCAATCTAATCCAAAAGAATCCTATCTTACTATTTTAAAAATAATTTTTATATATTTTAAAGGAGCTATTTTTAAATATATACTTTACCCCAAAACTTATGATTTTAATTTAATTTCATATTCAAATGTTGATTTTGGAGGATGTATATTAGATAGAAAAATCACCTCAGGAACCTATCACTTTTTAGGAAAATATTTAGTATCATGGTCGATTAAAAACAACATTCAATTACCTTTTCAACAGCCAAGGTGGAATATATATCTACTAGAAATTTCTGTGCACAAGTGTTGGTGATGAAACACACTCTACTAGACTTTGGACTAAACTTTACTAATATACCTATTTTATGTGATAATAATAATGATAAAAATATGTCAAAAAAATACTATAAGTCATTCTAGGACTAAACATACTGATATCAGACATCATTTTCTAAGAGATAATGTTCTTAAAAAGGATATACCTTTAAAATTTTTAAATACTGAATATCAATTAGAAGATATTTTTATTAAATGAATACCCCTGTAAGTTTTGATTTTATTAAGGGGGAGTTAGGAATATTTAATTTTAAATGAATGTTTATTTATTTTTAGTCTCTATATTTTTTATTTTTAGTCAAATTTATTTGTTTTATTTAATTATATATCATTTTACATATTTTTTGGATTTAAAACAAGAATTTCATTTTTATTTTTTATTAATTGTATTTTCAAATTAAAAAGTAATGAATACATTCTCAATCGGTGTGAGAAAACCATCATTCTTCTCTCATTCTATTTCCTACACCTTCACACCCTTTTGGTTTACATAGTGTCTCTTTTGAGATTTTCAAAACCCTAACCTTTATACCCTTAAGCTTCGAACCTTCATAAATGGAAACTTCAGGCAGAGTTGAAGATGTTGGTCCAAGCGAGCCTGTTCGATAGCTAAAATTTCAGAAAGTTCACGAGGGAATTTTAATTGATTTTGATTGGATGAATTAAAAAAATATATCATTAGAAAAATAAATAAGATTTCAAGGCCAAGAATTCATTTTTAGTGATAGTAATACGCCTTTTTTTTGATATATAAGTAAAATAGTTTTTTTAAAATGCCTCTTTTATTTTTGGAAATGATAAAGATTCATTTATTTCTAAGAATCATCATAATGAGTTTTCTATATCTTCTTTGAAAATTTATAAGATCTTAGCTTGTACCAATGAGGGGGAATTTCATTTTGATCCTAGAAATATAGGTGATGAGAAATACAAATCCAAGGATATAACTTTTTCTCTCTTCAGAACTAGAATAATCAAGAAAATGTTGACAAGAGATCTTAATACTGATCAAAGAGTCTTGATGAAGTTCATAGAATATGGAATTATTCCAAGGATGGATGAGTTATAGAAAGTTATTTATTAAGATATGTATGTTCTGTTTTTGTTTTTAAAAAATTTTAAGACAAACTTCAATAGGTACTTCTTAAGGTATTTGAGTCACTGCTGTCATAAAAAATCAAAAATGGGTTTTTACCCTTATGGAAGAATTCTATCCCTTTTTTTGCTAAGGCTGGGAAAGGTAAGAGACATATCTTTCAGTCATAGATGTTATCATAGAAATATTCTAAATGTTGGAACTATTAGGAAGCTAAGATTTTTCTGGAGTGAATCATGAAATTATCTTCTACCAGTTCGTATAAAAGAACAAGAAAAGAGGTTGGCTGGTGCTCAGGGGGAGAAAAATTTAACTTATGTTGGTTTTTTGAGACCAAGGACCGATGAATAAGAAGAATCAATAGTTTATGAGGCTAGTCTTAGTCAAAGAATAATAATTTTAGTAAATATTTTCAATCTAGTGGAAGTTTCCCAAACAAGAGAAGAAGAAGTTACTGAGCAGGTGATTCAAGTAACTAAGAATGTTGAGCAAGTTTCTCAAGGGGTTGATCAATCTAGGGAAGTTGTTCCTAATGCTGATAAAGATACACTTGAAAATATTTCTTTTGTTGTTGTTGATTCAATTGATGCAGGAGTATCTTCATTAAGAGAGAGAACATATGTTTTAGAGGAAGATCCAAGTTTGGCTTTTCTAAGAGTTTGAAAAACCAGAGCAAGATCTAATAAGTCTTATAACTCATTGGAAAGAGATACAAAATATTTTTTTCAAAGTTACAATCAAGTGAATGAAGAGAATTTAACTTTAATACATGAGTTAGAGATTTAGAGGAAGAAATTTGAAGAGCTCATAAGTTTAACAGTTCATAGGGATGAGTTTAAGGAACTTCAAACAAAATTAAGAGGAGTTTAGGAAACTCTTATGTCAGTGGGTGTAATTGAAGAGTTTAATAGAATTTTGGATGCTGAGTTCAGATCTTTAAAGTAAGAATATGTAAATAAATTAGATTTTTATGAGCTAAAACAGATGTTAGGTAGAAAGTTTATGTAATGAACCAATGTTTTTCAATGGAAATTCCTTTCTTATAAATTTGTCATATAATCACATGAAATTAAAACACAATGAACTACTAAATACTATGTGACCTTTAAACATAATTTTTACACTTATGTGTTTTGAATTTCAAAAATATGACATACACGGCTTCGATCAGTAAGATGTTTGGAGTCTGATAAGAAAAACTTAATTTTTGGTGAATAGTAACCTACCCTTATAAATAGTAATATGACCATTATTAATAGTAAATTTTCTAAAAGAATAGTATTCTCACCCATGAGTGTATAAATAAAATTTAGGCATCTTATAAGTGACAATATGACCATCGTAAAATTATTGGTATTTTTGTAATTCATAAATAAATATTTATAGTTAATTAATTAATTTAAAAGAAAATTTATTTTACTAAAAGGTGTTCATAAATTTATAATTTTATGTCTTTTGGTTTTAATATAATTTTATAAGTCCATGTGAAATTTTTTAAAGCATTATAAAGTCAGTTATAGTTTTAAAATCCGTATTTTTCAAGTAAATTAGGATTTTAATTAAAAATTAAATTAATTATATTTAGAAAATTATTTTTGAAAAATGAAGTTTTTTTGGATTCTACATGTTGAAAAATGGTTAGGGTGAATTTTTTGGATTTTTCTAAACTACTTGAATTTTTGATGAATAGTAAAATACGACAATTTACAATAAATGCTAAAACCTGAATTTCTCCATCATGCTTCAGTCATGGATGATGTAAATGGCCATTGGTTTGAACTCACAGGAACATATTACTATTTTTTTTTCACAAGAATCAGTACTATTTCTTGTCTTATGGAAAAATAATAAACTAATGATTAAAATATTAAGAAAACCCTCCTCCCCTCCACTATAAAAACCACCCACACTTCCTTCTTCTCTTAACTCCTCTCAAGCCTCATGCCTTAATTAAATTCTTCCCAAATCTCTCTCCAAAATCCTTCCCCACGTCCATCATCCTTTTTTCTCCTCAAAATACCAAAACCACTCCCCTTAAGATGTTCTCAAAGAAGATAAACTCAAGAGGTAAATTCCTCTTTCCAATTCTTTTATTTCCTTTCAAGTTCTTTTCCTTTTTTTATTTCCTCACCTCCCTTCAACCAAATGGTATGATAACTCTAGTAACATAAATTTACTTTAATTTTCTTATTCTAATGGGATAATTCATTATCATCTCTCCTTTCCCCTTATTTTATATGAAATAAATGAAAACACCGTCCGAGATGTGTTAATTTATCACATTCAAGGACAACAATTTATCAATTTATATTACCATATTCTATTATAGTAATGAAACCATTTTTATGGTTGAAATAGACTATTAAATATTTATTTTATATTATGTTTTGTTCTAGAATCATATTTTACACTTGATGTAAAATAATAATGCAAAACAAATTAATTATGAGAAAAATTGCTAAACTAATTCAAGTGTTTATCATTAATGTTTTATATAATGATTCAACTTCCCTCTAAGTAACCAAATTAAATTTTCAACCATGTAACCTTTTGTATGTTCAATAATAAAATATAACTTCAATTCTGGATAACCACCTTCATCACACATGTTTATCCGAACATGAATATAAGTGAACCGATCATTAAAACCAAGTAAGCAAACAGACCTGAACAATAAAATTGAACCTCATAACCAATCAAAAAGGTTATGACTGAACTCAAAAGGGTTATAATAAATATTATACATATAGAATAGGTTTTATAATTATTAATTAATGAAACTAATTTTACTATTCAGGTCATTGATATCAAGTGGATAACACCATCCGACTTAAGGTAAGAGATCCTCTCTATTTCACTTTTATTCAAGATTGTCCTCTATGTTATGCCATTTTATGTGTAATTACTAGTGATGGGGTATGATTATGAACCTCACCCATACTTTAATCTTTATTTTTAAATGATTATAAACCCATTTATCTCTCATTAATCCCTCTTAAGTACACACGATACCATGCCGATATTCTGTAAGGGATTCAACCCTAACCTCCTTTATTCCTTTGGGTTTCTTTATCTTTATTTTTACCTAAATGAGGCTATATTTTCTTCTTATGTTCATATTATAAATGATATTTGAATTTTAAAAACTCATGTATCAAGTTCCATTCATCATTATCTTTCAAGGATATACATGTTTTTAAGTGATTTCCTCCTCAATACTTCTCGATAAGCAAACCTGTTTTGAGGGAACTTTCCGAATTATTACCCAATTTCAAGTGAACTATATATTCTGTTTTAAGCCACAAATTTCTTTATAAAATAACTCTTTTTATTTTTAAAACCTTCCTAGTTCAATTCTATTTTTGTATAAAGTATTTTTATCTTTTCTATTTTAAAGTCACTATAGTATTTTCTTTAAAACCACTCAAAAAATGTTTTTATGCTAAAATTTATTGAATACTTTTCTTACATGTGGTCACTTATACTTGAAATCACTTACCATGATACGTTCATATTTTCTATTATGAATGTACATGTATATTTTAGTTCCTTTATTTCATGGACACTTTTATGATATGACTATTTGTTATGCTTTATGACATGATTATGGTACCCAATTCTGTCCATGGGTAACCCTTATGTTTATGTAAGATTGATTATGTATGATTATTTATGTGAAAAAAATATTCATGAAAAGTTAAGATAGAGCTCCAATTCATTGGGTAAATTTAATTCTCATGAGATGTTATGTGCAACGGTCTTGGCGGTTAGCCTTGGCTTGTGCTACTATGTGAAATGATCTTGGCGGTTAGCCTTAAATCATACTAACATCATGTTTTATATTGCTGCCACATTTCTATGACTCCATGTTTATATGATTCTATGTTTATTTGTTAAGGTTACATATGTTAAATTCCCTTTTATATCATCATGTCATTCCTTATATTCCTTATGCTAATGCTTTGTTCTTATGGTTATTACCTTACTAGACTATTTAGCTCATCCCTTTGTTTATGTGCTCCCTAGGGTATGCTATGCAGATGTTTGATCACAATGGAAGTTAGGAGCTCAGTTTTAAGATTAAATAAAGATGTTTTTTAGTCTCTTTTTTCAGTTTTATGCACCTAATCTTCAAAGACACTAGACTTCACAATACTTGGCTTGTACTCTGATGTATAATTATTCTTAAAATCATGTAATGTATTATGTAAAAGGATAGGGTCTCTAAAGTTTAAATCTGTCAGAGAAAGTCATCAGGCTTAAACCTCTTCTCAATAGTCTCCTCCAGAATTGATAAAAATATTTAAACCTATAACTTATGTGTTAGTTGATTTCAATGACAGACTGCACGCTCTTTAGTGTGACAATACTCCTTTAAATGTACTTTTAGAAAATCATAGAAATTTGATAAATCAGTTGACCTCTAAAAAATCCTAGTTGGGGCTAGTTATTCATAAATTGAGAGATAAGTTGACCTCTTTCATTCATTCTAAATAAATAGTTAATGAATTTTTTAAGGTGAATTTGGTTGAAAGCTTAAAGATCAGTCACAATTCAAAGAAGATGATTCAACAGTGGAAAGATGTGTTCAAAAATCATTTTCAGATCCTATTAATGAAACTTAATAATATTCATGGCTCTGTTTATACTATTCCTCATTCTATCAGACCTTATACCAATAGAGATTATGATCAAGAAAACCAATCTGTACCAAGCCCATCATTTTGAACACTTCTTAAATTGATTGTGGGATGTACTCATTATTCTTGAAAACATTTGATCTACATTTTAGTTTACTTTAGTTTACTCTTATTTATTAGTTTTACATCATTTTATACCTTTATTATTTCTATTTATGTTCAAATTTACACTTCCATATCACATGTATTATTTTTATACTCAGTATACTATAACATTCATTTATTGTTCTATGCAAAATTAAATGTGTTTTAATCAAATTTCATATGATTTCTTTTTGATATCACAAAAAGGGGGATAAATTTGGGTAAAACATTATCAATTTATAAGTATCTATTTATTATCATCAAAATAATACTGTGAAATAAAAATAAAATTTTCACAATTTTTTATTTATGTTTACAAATCCTATATTTTCTTTAAATTGCTTTATGGGTTTTGTGATCATAAAAAGGGGTAGATTTTTGGGTATGTATTTTTTCAATAATACTCAATGTTATATATTGATTTTGATGCTCACAAATAGCCTTGTTTTTTTATAATGAAGTTTATTTAATTATGTTTTAGGAATTTATATATCATAATTTGTTTTTCTCTTAAAGGGAATTCTTCTGTGTGGCCTTTTCGAACCCTCCACACAAGGGAACCCCCCTCCCCACGAAGGGGTCACTCCAGAGAGAGCCCCATCTAGGAAGGAGCTGTTGCCAGCCGAGATGGCAGAGCATACCAGAGGGTGAAGGCCCGACAGTGATGGTCCATCAAGCGATCCGTCAGCGATTGGGCCGCGCCTCATTTTTCCCACCCAGATGAGCCCGGGCGACCCGGAAAGGTGGGCGGATCCCGGGGGAGAGGCTCACCCCAAAAGTGGACTCCCAGGATTTGAACCCTACACCTCCCAAAGAACAGCGTGGATGTTCCACTCACCTTCACCACCACACCACCACCGAAGTGGCATTTATATATCATAATTATATGTATCTTGTTTGATGGAATTTAACGCTATAGGATGTGTTCTAGAAACATTGTTCAAACCCTACATTTTGTGAATGAAAATATGGATCAAAAACCCTACATTGGATATTAAACATATGGTATGATAACCCTACATTTCTTGAACAATAAACCTATGATATATCAACCCAAATTTAAAGTCTAGAATCACTGTTCATACCCTATGTTTGGAAGATTGAATGTATGGATAATCAACCTTACTTTTGGAATCAATCTTACATTGAAAGAATGAATGTATGGATTATCATCCCTACATTAATTTGGATCCCTAAATTACGTGAAAATTAAATTATGGTTAAATAACCGTATCTTGAAAGGAACCCTCTACTATGGAAAGGAACCCTATTCTACAAATTTGAACCTTTTGTTTTATTTTTCAAACTATAGAGATTTATTTCTATGATTTTATCTAAGATTCATGCAACAATTTTGACAGATTTTCAAGCTAATTAAAAGCTATTATATGACTAATTCAAAATCTCATTTTGATCAAACCATATTAAATGGATAGAATCACTCCTATTCTTAAGGGAAGTTACAACTCCCATGGACAATTTGAATTTGAATTTGCACATTCCATCATGCATTTTTCTTGGATCTAGAATACTGAAACAAGCTATCTGACTTTTATATTCTATTAAAATTTCTTTTAAAGGACACACACACACATATATGAATTTATACCTATGAATATCTTATGGATATAGATCTACTTCAAATAACGATGAACTCTTTTATTTTCTGAAAGAGGCTACACTTTGGAGATATACATTTTCAACCTCGTACTGCTGTAAGTTTATTACTGCTATTTTTTGATATTTAAATTGAAGATAATTTTCAACCAAGACTACTTTAGAGTTATTATTTCTTAAATAAATTGATTTATAAAGAAGAAGAATCATCTACTGTTAGTTTCTACTACAACTATGAAGATTAACCCGAATCATCATCAAATCAAACATTTTTGATTTATTAGAGTTTTGAATACTCGTACTCAATTGTGGTAAAGTGTAAAATTCTTATACTAAGATGTGGATAACCAGTTCCCTATTAAATAACCATAAGTATCTATTTAGCCTTGTTTTAAATCCGTCAACTGCCTGTAGTCAATTGTAGATTTTAAGGTTTTGTGATAAGAGGGCCTTTCTATTGAAATTCACCAATCTCATAGAGAGAGGATTTGTGGAGTGGACTAGGGGATATTTGTGTCCCAAACCACTATAAAATTATTGTGTTAATTCTTTCTATTTATCTACAGCTCATATTTCATATAGAAGACAATGAAACACATCTACATAATCACAAAGAGATCTAAAATATAAAATCTAGTGAGTTTTTCGAAAAGAAACAATTTACCCAACTCTTGAGTATCTTTGTATTATTCTGACCTAACAAAAGATACCTTTCATCAGAATTTTTTTGTACTGATAAAGGACACCTTTATTAGTTCTTTTTAGTAGCATTGATAAAGGATAACACTATTAATGGTCTATTTTATAGTAGTGATATATGCCAAAACCTATGAAAAACCATTTCAATAGAACAATTATTTTATTGAAAACATTTCAACAAACCTTTTTCCATAAATAGAAAAACATAATTTAAAATCACCATTTTAAAATCATGAAACAAAGAAATTTCCACAAAATAACCAATTTACACAATTCCAAAAACCATCACTAAAGAGGCTTTCCATCAATATCTACACATCAATTTCAAAATTAAATTAAAGTGATTCAATCAATTTGAAATCAAGCCTTCAAAATCTAACAAGAGGAGTCAAGAGTGAAGCCACCTACCTCTCAAATGACGGTGAAACCAAAGAATGACACAAAACTCTAAATACTCAGCTTGAAACTCAAAAAACCAAACTTAGATATTTTTCCCTTAAAAAAACAACCATATATCATAATTATTGGCATAAAAAAACACGAATATATCCCCAACAGATTATATCCATTAATCCAATAGAGGAAATAAGATAGAATATATGGAAACCAACCAATAATGAACACTTACCAAGGAATCTAGGCTTCCAATGCACTTAGATTCACCTATGGATCACTCCTAGATTGAAGGAAAAGGTATCTCCAACCTTTAGAAGGAGTGAAATTTTTGTTATGATAGGATTAGTGGAAAAAATTCATTAAGGGGTTAAACCGAGTGAGATCCATAATTTTAGGATATTATTTTTAACAGTGTACGATTAAGAAAATTGTGCACTAACCATGCACTATCCACTGAATCCAAACACCCCTCACAGTTTTGGATCGCATGGTTAGATAAACCATAAACTAAACGTGCTATTAACCACTATCCAATATTGCATGATTTCTCTTGGGTGGTCGCATGGTTGGAAAAACCATGTGACTATCTAATGCCCACTATTTCAGTTTCACGGTTTCCTAGGAGGTGCTGTAAGATTTATACTAACTGTTATCAAACCATGAACCTCTATAAAAGTTACAAAAACTTACCAAAACTCCTTAGAAACTCCAAAAACTCAAATAAAACACTTTCTATACCTAAAATAAATAATAAAGTGTCAAGTACATGAAACTGGGGGTGATACATTATCCCCACCATTGGTCTTTTCATCCCCAAAAAGTTAAAAACCACCACTGGCCTGAAATATTTTGGGCCATCGCTCGACCATTTCATTCTCATGATCCCACATTTATTCCTTAATCTGACCATGTTTCCATAAAACCCAAAATAGACCGATGATTTTCCCACGTAATAATTTCTCTTTCCTATCCACAATCCACACTAGAACTTGAACCAACATAGCATCCGACTCTAGGTCAATGTGATCCCATCTAATCACATGGTCAGGATATGGTTGATACTTCTTCAATTGAGATATATGAAACAAATTATGCATCGAATTGAACCTTGGTGGAAAATACAATTGATATTCTACCTCAACAACCAGTTCAAGTATCTAAAAAGGGTATATGTATCGAGGATATAACTTTCCTTGCTTCCCAAAACGATGACTCCCAAGCCTTAGAGATATTATCAAGAACACATGATCACTCACCTAGAATGAAAATGACCATAAATGATGATCTACATACGATTTATGATGACTTTGAGCCATCTCTATTCTTTTTCTGATCAACTGAATCTTCTTCATTTTCTTTTACACAAGGCTAGATCCAACTAGTGAAGTCTCACATGTTTACACCCAACAAAGTGGATAATGAAAAGGTTTCTCATACAATGCTTCAAAAGGATACATATGTATTGAGTCCTAACAACTTTTTTTATATGATAACTCCACCAAAGGCATGTGATCCTCCCATGATCCACTAAAATACATTACACAATACCTATGCATGTATTCCAATGTTTGTATCTTCCTTTTGGATTGTCCATTCATATGAGGATGATATGCTATGCTCATAATCAACTGAGTCCTAAGGGATTTATATAAGGATTTACAAAAACGAGATGTAAACCTCAGATATTGATATGATAATATCAAAACTAGTATACTGTACCTTTTTACCACTTATTGGATATAGATTTTAGACAATTCCTCCACCATATGAGATTAACGAATAGGGATGAAATAAAATGACTCAGTAATCCAATCCACTATCACCCATATGGAATCATGTTTACAATCTATCCTTGGTATACCTATCACAAAATCCATGTATATCTATTAACATTTCCAAATAGAAATAGGTAAAGTCTGTAGCATACTTTCTAGCGGCTGGTGCTCTTCCTTAGCCTACTGACAGGTAAGGAATATCAAAACAAACTCATCCACCTTTATTTTCATGCCAGCCCACAAAAATTGTTCTTTAAATTACTTATAAATATTCTGTATTCCAGGATGAAGAACCCATATCAAATAATGGTAAACATAAAGGAGTTGTTCCTAACAAGCCAAAGGTATCACCATCCAATCTCAAAACCAAAACACTAATCTTTTACCAAGCTTCCATCCCTCAGTGGTATCCCCACCATTGAGTCTTAAACTTATAGAAACACATTAAAAATAATATGTATATTCCTATTTAACCTTCCTAACCAAATCAGGAACAAAATAAATTGTAAAGAAAACCACAACACTACCTTAGTCTTTATAATCCAAGTGCATGATGGATATCACTGACATCAACTACCATTGATCTAAAGCCTCTTTTTACAAATGACCATACAACTTCCTTCTTAATACATCTGCCACTAAATTTCCTTTACCCAGTGTATACATCTGGTCTAAGTCAAACATTTGGATATACTGTATCCATATTCTTTGTCTTAGATTCAAATCTCTTTTTGAGAAAATGCATTTCAAACTCTTATGATCCATAAACACCGTAAATTTCTCACCAAAGAGGTAATGACGCCAAGTCTTCAAAGCATGGCCTATAATAGATAATTCCAAATCATGTGTTGGGTAGTTCTTCTCATGAAAATATAATTTCAATGAGCCATAAGAAACAAAATGATTTCCTTGTATCAGAAAAAACCCCAAACCATATCTCAAAGCATTAAAATAGACCACATTGCCTTGTCCTGATTTTGGAAATATCAAGATCGGTGCTGATGTAAGGTGAACTTTAAGATCTTGAAAATAATTATAACAGTCATCATTCCATTGGAATGAAAAATTTTTCCTTGTAAAATCTATCATTGGTTAATTTAGTCATTAAAAGTCATGAAAAAAGCATCGATAATAACTAGTCAGGCCAAGGAAACTGTGTATCTCAAAGGCATTCTTTGGTAGTTTTCAAGAAACAACTTTTTCAGAGATAACATGGCCAAGGAAAGGTAACTATTGTATCCAAAAACCAAAATTTTAATGTTTTGAATACAAATTATGATCCTAAAAGATACCCAACACTATTTCCATGTGTTACATGTGCTCAACCCTTTTCCTTGAATACACCAATATGTCATCCATAGACACCACCACAAAAAAATCAAGATACCTTTGAAATAACTGATTCATAAATTCTAAAAATATAGATGGTGAATTTGTAATATATAAACGAATAACCACATACTCATAATTTTCATATGTACTTCTAAAATCTATCTTTGGAATATCCTCCTTCTGAACCCATAATTAGTGATATCCCAAACATAAGTCAAATTTAGAGACCACTAGGATCCCCTCAATTATCAAATAGATCATCAATGCATGGAAGTAGATATTGATTATTTATCATAAATTTATTAATATTACAATGATCCACACAAATAAAAAGATTTACATACACCTTTTTGACAAATAACACCAATACTTCCCATACAGACATACTAGGGAGAATGAACCCTTTGCTTTCAAGCTCTTCCAACTAGAATTTCAATTACCTTAATTCTATTTCTACCATTCGATAAGATGTAAGTGATATATTAATTTTCCCTGATAATAGATCAATTTTAAAATCTACTCCTATTTTGGGTAGAAACCCTGAGAAATTATTAGAAAAAACATCAATAAATAGATCAATAATTGTTGGAAAAACTCTATTCCTGATCTCATCCATAGATGCCAAGGTCAATGTTTCCAACTAGTATGAGATAGCTCCAACTAATGGTTCCAAAAATCCCATTAAAATTTCCTTTATATTCTTATATCCTCTAAAGATATTCTCTACACCATCATTAGTTGTAAAACTAAAAATTTTTGTATAACAATCGATGTAGGATTTGAACATTATCAACCAATAAATACCTAGGATTATGTCATAGAAATCCATCTCAATTATAGAGAAATCACAAATCAATTCAGCCCCATCAACAGTTATAAAACATGATTTTCACTTAAAGTATCGACATTCTCTTTGGCCAAGAGGAGTTTGAAGTTTCAAAATAGAAGGCATTATCTCAACATGAAAACCTAGAAGATCAAAAAAAACAAGAAGAAATAAATGAATAAGATGAACCTGTATCAAAAAAATCTCACATAAGGGTAGAATTTAAAAAAATCATACCTCTCACCATCGAAGGTCCAAATTTATCATCCATGATCATTTTCTCATCTCCATATAATTTCTTACTCACTTCACTTTCATCTTTATTACCTTGTTGAGATTTCCCTAGTTGAGGAGTCATGGTATTCCTAGAATAACCATGGATTTCTCAGTTTTGCTGATGAGAATTATTCTACAACATTTTGTCCCATCGAAGCATACATTGTCTATGAAACACGAGATGTGTCCCTAGAACCCGAATTTGGAATATTTTGACAATATCATTGAATTTTTTTCATTTAGTTATAATTGAGACATGCTCTAGGTGGTTCCATACAATCTCACTTTATATGCTCAAACGAACCACACTGAAAACATCCTGATTTACTCTTTGGTTTAGGAGGAATATTCTTCAATCCCATTGTATGATTCTAAGTCATACTCACACCTTGGAAATAAGTGTCCCTATTCTACTTATTCCCATCATTAGAGTTACCACCATTTCCCATAGATATCAACATTCCACCTCCACCCCTAGAACCTGAGATGTATCTTTCTTATAATGTTACTCTATTAACCATCTCTATATAATCTATTATAAAAATCATGAGAATATTTGAGTGAATATATGACCGTAACCCTGATTAAAAAATGAACGCCTTCATGGACACACTTGTAGAAAATTTAGGTAAAAAGCACACTAAATTCATAATTTTAGCCACATAATCTATCACCAAGAGATTCTCTTACTTCAAACTTAATAATTTCGTTGTTTTAGAAATTATGAATGTGTAAGGATAGAATTGTTTTTTGAACAATTCTTCAAAATCCTCCCATGTAATGCCTTGGTCTAACTTATCCTAAACTGATAAATCCCACCATTGGAATGCTAGATACTCTATAATGTACATATAAAACTTTAATTTCATCTCAACTAGTGTGTCAAGAAAAAAAAAGATTTGATTCATCCTATTATTCCACACTTCTTCTTTTTTTGGTTCAGAATCACCTCAATAGATGGGTGGATTCTACTTTTGGAACTGAATGGAATAATCCACTTTCCTTGGTTCATCCCTTATGTTACCTCTATCCATGACCTGAAATTTATGGATAATACTCTAAACCAACTGTTGGTTCACCTATAGCTCAGGTGCAACCACATTCTCAACAACCTCTTCTGGTTGGTTTCTATGACACCTATCAGGTGCCATTTTCTATAACCAAAAGAAAACTCCATTCAGTCTCATTCTCTAGAAACTGAAGGCTTAGTAATTCCAAATTTACCACATTACACAAATCCCCACAATTATTTCCAAACATAAATAATTCTCCTATTTCAAACCACCTTTGAAAATTATACTATTTCAATTTTCAAAACATTTTTTAAAATACCACAATCATTCATTTGAAAATCAAACCATTTTCAAATATTCTAAAAAATAAACAATTTTGTACCAAATCATAAATCATCACTCAAAATGAAATATGCACTCCTAGTGGTAAGTCATTTCTATCAATACATGTCATGCTTTTCTCATCAACTAAACCCATGATGATAAGGTTACAACTACTAGGAGTGTCTTAAACACTCATGTACCCAAACTCCATAGTAACTTGAAGTTAACATAGGTAGGTTAGCTACATATTTTTATACTCTACATTTCAAGTTACAATGATCCTATATCCTTTCTACCAACCCAAATCAATGAATAAACCATAATTATTTTCAACTCTAGGACCAAAAAAATGATACCATTTGTAACATACTGCCCCTCCCCCATTGTCATGGGAAAATGTGGTGGGTGTTACTAGCCTTAGGTGATATCCCCAAAACAAAAAAGGCTGGAAATAAATTTTGAGGGGCTCATAAAAGTTGGGGGATGATTTTCCCTTTGAAAATAAAACAACAATACCAAATAATAATAACTAAACAAAAACTATATGATTCATGAGAACATCATAATACAAATCAAAGAGAAACAAACAAAACCAAACTATATTAGTGCACAAATAGTAAAAAAAACTCAAAGACATAGAAGGAATTAACTCAAAAACTACCAACCTAATCTAAGCTCCAACACCATAATTTATTTCCATGATATCATGATGCATTACTAAAGAAATGATATACCTTGTATTTACTTGTGTCTTGATATATAATATCTAAAAATTCACCAAAGTGACCAAGTAGGGGGTGAGTATAAAACTCAGTAGGATTTCCCCAATGAATTACCTACTCATGCCATTATGATAGAACATGTTTGAACATTTATATAAAACAATTTTAAAATAATTTAAATCATTTTATATCAAATACAAACTATTTTTCAAACCAACCAATTTTCTAAAGAAAGAAACCAAACAATTATTTAAAACAATTTCTCAAATTCCATTTTGGCATACCAATTCCATTTTCACACATCAACACATCCACACATGCATGGAACTATGGACCTACCTATACTCATGAGTGATGAGTCATCTATTTACTAATCTGTCACTTGGTGAACCATTTTGATAAGGTAAACTTCATGCCCTTATCTATCATATTCTTTTGACTGGGGAAACTTCACACCCGTATCTTTCCCAATGAACACAAACAAACACAAACCATAACCTATTCCAAAAAACCTCAATAAAAAAATTATTTTATTCAAAACATTTCCATAAAACTTTTTACATAAATAAAAAATCCATATTTTAAAATCACCATTTTAAAATCATGAAACAAAGCACTTCACAAAAAAAAACCAATTTCCACAATTCCAAAAACCATCACTAAAGAGTGTTTCCATTAAGATTTTCACATCAATTTCACCATTAAATTCAATTAATTAAATAAATTTGAAATCAATACTTTAAGTTATAATAAGAGGAGTCAAGAGTGAAGCCAACTACCTCTCAAATGATAAAAAAACCAAAGAACGACAAAAAACTCAAAAAACTCATCTTAAAACTCCAAAAACCAACCTTATATCTTATTACATTAAAAAAAAACATATGTCACTATTTTTAGAATAAAAAAACATGAATGTATCCCAAAATAATTATATCTGTGAATCTAAGAGAGGTAAGAAGAAGGAATCCAAGGAAAAAAATCAAGAATATGCATTTACCAAGGAATCTAGGCCTCTAATGTACCTAGATTCAACTAAGGATCACTCTAAGATCGAAGGGAAAGATATCACAAGCCTTTATAAGGAGTGGAATTCATGTTATGATCAGATCAGGGGAAAATGAGTCATTAAGGGGGTCAATTGAGTGAGATCTATATTTTACAGATCTTATTTTTAATGGTGAATGGTTAGGAAAGATGTGCACTAACCATGCATGAGACACTGCCTCCAAACACCCCTTTCATGGTTGGAATGAATGATTATACAAACCATACACCAACAATGATATTCCCTACTATCCATCATTGCATAATTTATTCTAGATGACCTCATGGTTTGGCCAAACCGTGTGCCTAACCGTGCACCTACCAAGAGCCTACTGTTTTAGTTCCACAGTTTCCTGGAATGTGCTGCATGGTTTCTACTAACCATGCTCAAACCATGAACCTATATAAAATCCACAAAATATTTCCAAAACTCCTCTGAACCTCCCAAAATTTAACACAAACACTTTATATACTTAAAATACATAAACGAAGAGTCAAGTACCTAAAATCGGGGGGTGATACAATATGAATATATAATTATTTGAATATATAAATAAAAATATATATGAATATATATATATATATATATAAAGAAATAAATATATCATAAAATATGGTAGAAAAAAAAATAGAGCAGTGGTAAGGGTGTACATTGTGTACAAGTAGGTCTTAGGTTTGAATCTTCATGAGTGTGGGTGACTGAGAAAATATAAGCAAAGATAAAGGGAGGTTTGAGGGATGAGGGGAAGCTCTGATAAAAGGGGTAACTTATAAGCACCGATGATGGGTACTTTTATCAGTTCTTTTTTAGCACTGATATAAGAAACCAAATTTTATCAATGCTTATAACAACATTACTTTTTTAGAGTTGATAAAAGATAATTCTAGCATTGATAAAAGGGGGATCTATAGTAGGAAATATTATGTTAGTAATACTATAAATAAATAAATGAAACATAAATATGATACAAAAATGAATTTATAAAATTCCACTTTTATTTTGAAAACATGCACTTGTATCATATTAACATGCAATTAATTCCTACATATCACAAATGACTTATGGATCATTTTCCTAAAGTATCAAGACAATCTGAGTGTGTTTTCTTGGTTTTTATTGAGTGTAACATGTTTTAAACTAAAATGTCACTTTTAAACTGAATACTTGAGCTTTGAATCATATCAGTCACACTATGTGTCAAATTGACATGCAGGTAAATCTTATACGTCACAAAGGACTTGATTTTTGTCTTAAAGTATTATGATAACTTGAGTTTGTTTTCTCAGTTTTCAGTGTGTGACACAAATTTTGAATAAAGATGTCACTTTTAAACTCAAAACACATACTTTGAGTCATACTAGACACACCATGTGTCAAATTGATGTGTGGTTGATTTTCACACATCAAAAATTATTTATGGACAAATTTCATAAAGTATCAAGATTATTTGAGCATGTTTTATCAGTTTTGAGTATGTTATGCATATTTTGAACGAAAATTTCCATTTTAAATGAAAAACACACACTATCAATCATACTAGGTACATCATGTGTTGGATTAACATGTGGTTAATTACTATACATCATAAATGAATTATTAATCATTATAATAAATCATCTCGGGTTGACCCAACATGTCAGCCAAACCCACCCGCCACAAGGTCCAAAGTGCATTAATGATCACCATGGGCTAGTGACAAGAACCAAGGAATCATAATTGACCATTTTTGAATAGTTTTTCCTTGATTATCTAGTAGTAACCACCCATGAATTGGACATCTACACCAACCAAATAAGTAGTATTAACAGATATAAACATATCTAAATAGATTATATGTATTAATTTCTAAATAAGATACATAAAAATATTCACTCTATACTTTATAAATAAGTTATATCACCCTAATTTTCAATGGGTATGATAATGTAAGTCTTTTCATGTCTTAAGTGATGTTTTTGAGCCTTGTTATGGTTAAAAATAGGATCCAGAATGTGTTGGAGGACGTTGGAAGATTAAAATGGGGTTTGGAGACCTTATTGGTCTAAAATGGGATACACCATGACCATGGTGAAAACTTTGGTGGTCCCTAGTGAGCCTATGTGTAAAATGAGAAAGGAAACATTCAGGCTAGGGTGTGACCATGAGTGTCAAGCACTAGGGAAACATCTGTGGGCCACTACCATTATGACCTCACCATGCCCATGGTGGAAGATTTAGTGAGGGAAAATAGTTAGGAATTTGGAAGCATGATGTAGGGATGACTATGTTAAGATGGTTCGTTCAAAGACACAACGACATGGTGAGGATGTGAGGAGGTTATGGTGATAGTTGTGTGGGTTTGAAGTTGATGAAATGACAACCTTATTCCATGAATCTTGAACTTTTAAAATGGTAAACACATGGATCTTAAATGATGGGTCTTGAATATTATTTTAATTCTATTATCCCCTATATTAATAAATCCATGATTATCTCCTTGGTGGATCCTTCAAATGATATGAATTCTAGATGATTTTTGGATTATTTTAGGGCAAGGCTACAAATGAACTTACTTGATGAAGCTATAAACCTAGGTGATTCATTACCCCTGACTCTACTTGTTTAACCTTGTTTTATGACCAGACCTTGGGAGATACATTATTGTTTGTGTTGAACCATACTATTGGGAAACTAAGGTGTGAGATCTATCTTCACTCGTTCTTTGTGTTTCTTATAGATTTACCTCCTTTTGTTGAAACAAATCATAGATCCATAATGTCATTTCCATATCTATAGATTCTGATACTACCTAATGAAGAGTTCTTGGATTATTATTAGACTAGTGAAAGATCTAGTGCATTGGTAGATTCTCTTGATTAATCTCATATCTAGAGATGTTGGAGGATTCTTGGTGGTATGTTAGTGTAGATCCAATCCCCCAACTTGAATCCTTCTTGAGTCCCATTCTTTAACTTTTATTATGCTATGTTGGAATCAGTTCAAGGAACTCCTAACATGAAGACTTATTCTGATTAGTGTGTGAACATGATTTGGGTGACGATTCTCTTGATGAACCTTGATGTTGATATCAATAACATAAAAGTAAGTGTTCCTTACCATGTAGAGGTTGTGTATATGATTGTTAGCAAGATATGACATTGTGTGCTTACATAATTTTGACCAGCTTGAGTTTAATCACATTTGTGTGCATGTGTAGTCCATGTGACTATGTTTGAAATTCTATCACATGTGTGTGCATGTGTATCCCATGAGATCCATGTTTGATTTGATCACATGTGTGCACATTTGGTTACTATTTCATCTCTTGATATGTTATGTTGTGACTCTGTATATTATGACCTATTCCCATGTGATGTATTTGGTTTATGCTATGTTGTTTTTCTATTCATGATACTAAGTGAAAAGTGGACCCATTGTGTCTTGGTTTCCCTAGAGGGGGAGCATGTTCATACACTGTATGTGACATGATGAAAGGATTGAGTTAGTCTATGACAACCCTTATCTTTATTACACATTAATTCATGATTTATTACATAATAATACACATAATATAACCCATAAGATATATAATTCTAGTGTATCTGGGTAATTAGGTACAATACATAACAAATTAAAATAAGGGTACAATGACATTATTGAAAAATTCCTTAACATGATCATATTATACCATCATTATTAAAACATCACAGGATAACATGGGGACATACATAAGAAAGGGGTGAGCTATAAATCCTAGTATGGGAATAAATAAATCATAACATTAAGAAATTATTACATGTTAGAAAATAATAATTTCAATGGGACATAAAAGGGGTGAGAATCATAAACATGAATAATGGGGCATGATATAACATGATAATATAAAGACAACTTGGGAATGAAGTTCAAAAGGATTAAAAATAACTGAGAAGGGGGGGGGGGTTGAATTAGTTGATCAATTTTATGAGTTTAAAAACTTTTAGAAACTTAACCCCTATAACCTATTAATATTATTTTCCTTATCATATTTTATTAAATACTCATGTATAAAAAATTAATAAAGTAAAGAACACAATATTTACAAGGTTCGACCTTAGTATGAGAACCTACATCCTTTCCATATCCACTCCCATGGGTCTATGGAAATTCACTATTATGAATAAGTGAATAAAAATTGCACCAACTCCCATTAAACACCTTATATATCCTAATATGAATGATTATGCTGACTCTTTCCAGTTTACAATGTTTCTTACAAAACAATTGAGCTAAAACAAAAGAATGAAGGCTTTTTTCAATTTTCTCCACAAAATTTCTTGGGTACGATGACCCTATGTATGAGGGAATTTAGTCCAATGAACCCAGTCTAATTGACTCAGTCTGATAAACTCAATATGATGCTCCCTTACTCAATCTGCACTTCTTAACCTCTACTAAAAAAACTCAGTCCGATCTTCTTTAGTCCGATTGACTCATTACGATTCACTCAGTATTAATCTGTAAAACTCAAACTCTACTCAAATGATCAATACAATATTCTTCAGTCTGATTGATAAAAATTTCAGTAGTATGACCTTATTTTGAGATCTCAGTCTAGAAAGAAAAACTTATCAAGAAATATGCATTGATCCACATTTTCTACACTCATGAAAAGTTACAAAATGAAAAATAACTTTGATTCTATTTATAAGTGACTCAGAATTACAAAGGAGAGAACCTGAAAACTTTTCCCGCTTACTTAAATTTAAAAACTCTGAAAATCACTCACATTTAAACTTAAAATTTGAATTTTTCAAACCTTCTTAATATTTCTCCAAGATCAGTCTTCTAGAACATAATAACTTTTTCCAGTTCATTTAACTTGATCAGCTCCAGTCCAATTATCTTGCTCAGCTTCAGTCCGATTATCTTGCTCAACTTCAGTATGATTATATTTCTCATCTTTAGTATGATTATCTTTCTCAACTTTAGTATGATTATATTTATTATATTTAGTATGATTATCTTTCTCATCTTCAGTTTGATTATCTCCCTCAGCTTCATTATGATGAAACTTCTTCATCTCACCATGATATGACTATCTTCCTTTACTCATCATAATCTGACTATCTTCATATCATTACGATATGGATATCCTCTTCATAGTTAGTCATATTGACTTTCCTTATCAGATACATTCTGATCAATTTTCTTTCTCAGAGTCAGTATGATCATATTTCCTTCTCAGAATGAGTCTGATGGAATCCTCATAATGATGGAATTCACATTACAATGGAATTCTCCTCATAATGAAATTATCTACTCTGTAAATTTTAAATTCTTAAAACCTTATTAGCTATAACCATGTTGATTTCTAATAAATTCCGAGTCTGGTACTTCTGGATATGATATTCTGTGTTCGGGTTTTTAGAACTGATATAAATTTTACAATTCTTTAATTTCTTCAACAACTTTCATCCTGAGAGTTTTCATGATTTAAAATAACTTTAATAATGAAAAAGAATCTTCTGACTTAGGTTATAAAGTATGAAAAATTTCTAGACCCTGACATTAATATCTTCATTAAGCCTCTTAAGAAACATTATGACTTTCATTCTTAGAAAATTTTGATTTTTAACTAACAATAAGTCCAATGAATCTTTAACTTCATCCTGATGGATATGAGATTGATTTTGTGTCTGATCAACAACTTCATCTTTCCGACTACTTCTGCATCTGGTGTAGCTCAGTCTGAAACCATGAGTCTGGAAGCCTATTTCTGAAAAAAAAAACTTTCCTAAAAAATTTTTTTTCTCTCAATTTGTGTTTAGATCCACCAACTTCTAGCTATCTTAATAAAACTCATTTTGATGGGATAAATACGAATCTGAATAAAAAAAATTCTTATACAAAAAGGTTAGTTGTTAAAAAATACAAAAACTTTGTTAAAACAAATTATCACAAAGTTTCTTAAATTACCCCATTTGGATTTGCTGACAACCCTCATTAAAAACTTTTTAAACTCACAAAATATTTTTACAACTCAACTTTTGTAAACAATTAAAGGTTTTAAACTTTTATTAAAACATATCATTTATCAGAAGAGAGTTTTCTAACACCACACTACTGGATAAAGTAATATTTTTTAATTAATTCCATCCATAAGTGACAAGAAAATTTTGTGGCCATGTTAAGATACCCCCCTCACTTTTATATCTTCCTCTCACTTTTCTTTTTATCTCCCCCATTTTATGATAACCACAACTTTATATTCATAAAATAAAGATAAGTAAAAACTTCTTACAAAGTATATAGTTGTTACTTTCTCTCCCCCTTTGTCAACATAATAAAAATCATGGTGAGGGAAATTCCTTAGGAGATTTAAGAAGTCATTTTAGGAGGATGAACATGAAGTTGTAGATTCAATTCAACAAACCTTTATTTTTCTATTACCTTTGTAAAGATATCATCAATTTGATATTTAATTGAGATATATTATAGAAAAAAATCTCTAGAAGAAAATTTATCTTTTATATAGTGAAAATTATATAAATGTTTTTTTAACTTGAATGTTGGATAGTTTTTTTAGAAATATCAATTACACTCTGATTATCACAAAGTATCTTCAGTGTTTTAGGAAATTTTACTTTTAAATATTCTAGATAAAATTTCATCCAAAACATCTGAGTACAAGACTAAGTAGCCACAACATATTATGATTTCACTATGCTCAAAGTTACTGAACTTTGTGTATTACTATTCTAACTTACACAACATTCGTCCAAGAAAAATATTCCTCCTGAGGTTAATTTTTTATCATTACAATCTCCATCCCAATCGACATCAGTATAACACATAAACATCATATCATAATTTCTTTTATATAACAACCAATGTGAATTTGTTCCTTTGACGTATATCAGAATTCTATTTTCTACCAACACATGTGATTATTTCAGATTACTTTGATATTTGACACATAATGTCACAACATAAAAAATATCTATCCTTGAGGCTGTAAGGTAAAGTATACTTACTATCAGCTTTCTAAATTATTTATGATTCACACTTTTTTCAGACTTATCTCTACTCAACTTTGTGCACAAAGATATAGGAGTATAAACTTATTTGGATTTTACCATCCCAAAATTATTTAATAATTCCCTAGCATACTTTTCTTGAGGTAAATAATTTTTTTTTAAACTTGTAATACAATAAATAAATTTAATTCTCCCAACATTGACAATTAAAAATTATTCTTAATTTCCTTAGCAAGATCTTTATAAACATTTTCTTTCTACCCAACAAAAAATATATCATCCACATAAATAATTACAATTAGAGTTCTAGATTCAACATGTTTTACATATAAGTTTCTATCAAATTTTCATTTAGAAAAATTCAAAATTGTCAAACATTTGTCAAGTTTTGAATACCAACCACATGGAGCTTTTTTCATTCCATACAAATATTTCTTCAGTTTAAAAACTTTGTTTTCATCCTCATCAAGTAGAAACCTGCAAGTTTTTTCAATGTAAACTTCTTAATCAATCTCACCATTTAAGAAAAATGACTTTATATCCATCTGATAAACTTTTTAATTTCAACATGTGGCCACAAATAGAAACATTTTAATAGTTTATAATCTTGAAATTGGGGAAAAATTTCTTCAAAATTCATACCTTCCATCTGTGCATTTCCTTTACAAATAAGTATTTCTTTGTTTCTTGAAACTTCTACATCCTCATTCAACTTTTTTTGTAAACCCACTTTCTTATGATAACATTTTTATTTTCTGGACATGGAACAAGTTCCCATGTTTCAATTTTATCAATCTAATATATCCATTCATTCATAACATCTACCCATTATTTGTGTTGAATAGATTCTAAAACTGATTCCAATTCCAATCTTGAGATAAGTGAAGTCTAATTTTCTAATCTCAACTTTCTTATGGTCTGAATTGGAGCCTTATGATTTCCAATAATGTTTTCGGACCCAACATGTTTTTATATGGTAGGAAATTTCAATGTTTCTCTCCCATATTCACTTTCTTCATCACATGATTCATCTAAATCTTGATAAGGATGTTTTGAATTACTTTCAATATTGTTGTAAATATTTAGTTTATCCTCCTCAGCATTCTCAATAACTTTTATTAAGTAATTTTGATTTTAAATTAGTTTTACATTATATGAGTCCACCAAATTTTGTAAACATTTGTTCCAACATTTTTATCTTATTCTATTGGGTGAATAACCTATAAAAGTTCCTTCCTAAGATTCCTCATCAATATTTCACAGATCCCGATTTTTTATTCTAAGTAAATATGGAATTACAAAAACTTTTAAGTAATTCAATGATGGTTTTTTTGTTATAAAAAATTTCATAAGAATTCATGTTGGTTTTCGGTCTCAACAAACATCTTTTCTGAACATGTACAATAGTACTAACAGATTCTCTCCAATATAAGTTTGAAAGTTTGTATTCTACTAACATACATATTCTTATTTCCACTAAACTTCTATTATTTATTTATGATAATCCATTTTGTTATGGAGTATAGGGTGTAATATACTGATGTTTGATACCATGATTTCTCAGATAATTTTCAAAAGTATTGCTTGTGAATTTGGTACCATTATCTGTTCTCAAATTATTTATATAATCCCCCATTTCTATCTCAACTTATTTTATGAAAAACATGAACATTTTCATAGCCTCTGACTTATGTTTTGTAAAAATAATTTTTTTCATCTGATTGAAATCATCAATAAAATTGATCAAGTATAAATTTGATTTTATTGATTGATGTATCATCATCCTACATAAATTAGAATGAATAAGTTCAAGAGGTCTGGTAGACTGAATCTCAACTCTCTTATGAATTTTGTTAGTCATCTTCCCTTTCTGAAAAGCAATAAAAACATCTTAATCTCTACTTTTCAATTCTAGAAAATAATGTATAACATCAACTTTAAAATGTTTATTCATATCTTTCTGGCCAAGGTGGATAAGTCTTTAGTGCTACAACTTATTCTCATCTTCAACACCTAAGTAACAAGAGTTGTTAAACTCTCCTATTTGGAAGAGATTACCACCAGTTCTTTATCCTTTTGTAATAATTTTTCCATTTTACACTTTTTATAACACAAGAATATTTTACGAAGATAACTTATTTTCCATCATCATAAAGTTGACTTACACTAATTAAGTTATGTTTTATCCCATAAACAAATAAAACTTCCTTCGATTTTAACTTTTAGGCTTCAATTTCAGCCATTATGATTCCTCTGATTTTTAAGGAACTATCATTCCCAAAGGTAACAAAACCTCCATCATGATTTTCAACAAGTTTAAATATTTTTAAATAACCTATCACGTGTAAAGAATAACCACTATCAAGTATCCATGGTTTTTTATTTTTTACTTTATTTCAAAGTTGTCTCAATAAAAAAAGATCTTTCCTTAACTTTCTTCTTTCAAAAATCATTTTCTTTTCAAACATAAGAAATTTTTTATAAAAGTAGTTTCATACATATTTTAGCATGATTACCATTCTCATCACTTCTTCCACAAAATTCTTCTAGACATTCAATTTTTTAGAAGGTTTATAACATCTTGAGATTTTAATTTTCTAACTTCCTATGGGTTTGAAAAGTTAATCATCCTTCTTCAACCATTTATTTCACTTTATTCAAACCTTATTCCAAGAAGTGAAATTTTATTCCAAGAATTATAAGACCTATGCCCATAGATTCCACAACACCAGAAATAGCCATCAAATATTTATTTTCTATTGAATTAAGATCTTTCTCTATAGAAACTTTGTTGAGGGTGATAACTTATTTTTAATTTAAAAATATTTGGGTATGTAACATATATATCCTTAAGTGTGTTTTCATATTTTATAGATAAAATAGGTTTCTAACACCCTTTTTCCACCCAATATTTCCCAATACTTTTTCTAGAACATAAAATGTTAGAAAAATTGATGAAACATTATTTTTGGTGGGTGAGGATTTCACCTGATTCTTGATTTGTGCTTTCACAACAACTTTAGTAGTCTCATATTTTAATTATGAATATTTTTTGAAGTTTTCATATATCATCCACAATGTACTTTTGGACCTAAAAAGTTTTTATTGAAACTTGTTAACTTCTTCTTCCTTAGCTTATTTATTCTTACTAAGATCTTCAAATATCTTTCCTTGTTCAGAAATTCTAAGTTTGTAACTTAATATCTCCTTAATGTGTTCTTCTTATTTCTTGATAACATAAATTCTTCCTTCAATAGCTTCTTCACAATATTTCTTCATTACTCAGATTTCTTTCTTGAGAGTTTTGTTTTGCTTAAGACATGCAATAAGTTCTATTCTAAGCTGACACTCTCTGTAAGATTCTTCACCTCCTTCTTCTTCACTATTTTAGGAGTCTTAAACTTTCTCAACTTTTTAAATGAATGATCTAGAATTTTATGAACTTTCATCTTTTGAGGAATTGTTTTTAGTTGAGTCTAATTCAATTTTCTAACTCAACATACTCCTTTTGTCTCTAATGAACTTCTTCATATATTTTTTGGAATAATTTTATTCTTTATAACTTTTTTTCCACTTCTTTCATCGAGGTTTTTCATCAGAATAATCTTGATATTCTACAAATTTATTCTTGGGGAAATTCATAGAAAAGAGTCTGATTCCTCCACACTCAAAACATTTAAAAGTAATTTTACCTCCATAGTTTCCTCTTCCTCTTCGATAGTTCTTGGATATAAGAGACATGATTTTTTCATTCAACTCATCATCCTATTTATCTTTGGAGTCATAAGGATAAATATCTTCAACATCTTAAATTTTCGTTTTTCTTATGGATTCAAAATAAATTTCATCTTTCATCTTCTTTTCGAACATTGGAGCTTTCCTCATTTCATAAGCAACAAGAAAGTTAAGAAATTAATCAAGAGATAAATCATCCTTATCTTCTAAAGAGGAAATTTTAGAATAAAACATATCCATAAAGTTCCTCATAAGTTTCTTCACAATTGTATAATCTTCCAGAAAATCTTTGAATCCTCTGATGTTGCAAAAAATTTCATTTACTCTGGTGAAATATTCATCAATAGTTTATTCATATCTTATTCTTATGTCTTTATAATTACTATGCTAGATTTGTATCTTTTCTTACTTAACTTTAGTATTCCATTCAAAAATACTTTCCAACTTTTCCCACATACTCTGTTAAGTTTTAAGACCCACCAACTTCATATACACGTTTTTTGATAAGGACATAAGGATAGAATTTATAGCATTTCCATCAACTTGTATGCTTCTCTTATCCAAAAAATGTTATAAGAGAATTTTTCTAAATAGGTGGAAAATCAATTGTAGCTTTATCAATAACTTACAGGCCAAGAGATTAGAGATAAGGGATCACACTATTTTCCCATCCATAATAATTTTTTCCATCAAATATAGGAATCCCTATACTATTGATATAATTGAGATTATCCCTAATAAGGATTCAATGAGGGAACCTTATGACACCAATTGAAGTTATAAAGGATCTTAAAACAACTGAGAAGGGGGGGTTGAATCAGTTGTTCACTTTTACGAGTTTCAAAATTTTTAGAAACTTAACCCCTATAACCTGTTAAAATTAACTTCCTCAACATCTTTTAGTAAATACTCATGTATGAAAAAGTAGGAAAGAAAGTAAAGCACACAATATTTACAAGGTTCGACCTCATTATAAGAACCAACATAATTTCCATACCCACTTCAGTGGGTCTATGGAAATTCACTATTACAAATAATTGAATACAAATTGTACCAACTCCCATTAGACCCCTTCTATCTCCTGATAAGAATTATTATACCGAATCCTGTCAGTTTACAAAGTTTCATTAAACAAAATTGAGCTAAAATAGAAGAATGAATAATTTGTTCAATTTTATCTATAAAATTTCCTAGGTTCAATGACCCTACATCTGATGGCCTTCAGTCCGATGAACCCAGTCTAATTGGATCAGTTCGATTGAGTCAATACGATGCTCCCTTACCCAATCTGCACTTCTCAACCTGTTCTCCAAAAACTCAGTCCGATATTCTTCTATCCGATTGAAAAAAATGTTCAGTATTCTAACCTTCTTATAAGATATCTCTCTAGAAAGAAAAACTTGGAAATAAATATGCAGCTCTTTTCCTTTTCCACACTCAGTAAAAGTTACAAAATGAAAATGAACTTTCCTTCTATTTATAGGTGACTCAAAATTTTGAAGGAGGGAACCGAAAAAACTTTTCCCACTTACCCAAATTTCAAAATATGAAAATCACTCACATTTAAAATTTAACATTTACTTATTCAAACCTTATTTATATTTCTATGAGATCATTATTATCGAACATACTAAAATTTTCCAGTTAGATTAAATTTCTCAGCTCCAATACGATTATCTTGCTCAACTTAAGTCTGATTATCTTGATCAACTTTAGTCTGATTATCTTTCTCAGCTTTAGAATTATTATCTTTCTCAACTTTAATATGATTGTCTTTCTCATCTTCAATATGATTAAATTTCTGAAATTCAGTATGATTATATTCCTCAACTTCATTACCATGAAACTTATTCATCTCACCATGATCTAACTATCTTCCTCTTCCCATTACAATATGACTATATTTAGATCATTACAATCTGGATATCCTCTTCAGAGTTAGTCTGATTGACTTTCCTTCTCAGAGTTATTCTGATCATCTTTTCTTCTTAGAGTCAGTCCGAGGGAATCCTCATAATGATGGAATTATCATTACGATTGAATTCTCATTACGATGGAATTATCTACTCTGTAAATTTTAAATTCTTCAAACCTTATTAGATATAACCATGATGACTTATAAAAACTTCTAAGTCCAATTATTTTGTATCCAATATTCTATGTCTGGGTTTTTGGAACCGATAAAAACTTTACAATTCCTTTCATTTCTTCAACATCTTTCATCATGAGATTTTTCATGATTTATAAGAACTTTAAGAATGGAAAATCATCATATGACTTAGTTTATAATGTATAAAAACTTTATAACTTGTGAAATTACTATCTTCATTCAAAATCTTCAACAAAATTATGACTTTCATTCTTAGGAGATTATGATTTTTAACTAACACCAAGTATGATGAATCTTTAAATTCATCCTGATGAATCTAAGACTGATTTTACATCTGATCAACAACTTTATCTTTCTAACTGCTTCTGCATTTAGTACTTCTCAGCTTAAAAACTTGAGTTTGGAAAATTGTGTTTGGAAAATTACTTTCTTAAAGACAAATATTTTTTCTCCCTTTGTATTTGTATCCAACAACTTTCATCTTTCTTAAGAAAACTCATTTCGATGGACTAGGTCTAAATCTAAATAACAAAAACATTCTTATAAAAAAGGTCAGTTGCCAACAAATATAAAAACATTTAAAAAAACTATTACAATGGTTCTTTAGGTAATGTGGAAAAAACTTTAAACATGACATCATAAAAATAATTCAAGGTTAACAACCAAGACATCACAACATAATGTTCTCAGGATAACCTATCGTGCACTATACATGGTATCTCATGAGACTAAAACATTACCCAATGCATTGGAGCACTATCTTGTCACACCCATCATAATCATATCATGTAAATACATAAGTGTGCCACATAGATCATATAACACATGACCATATTTCATCAAATTTAATTCCACAATCAAGGATCGTGGAATAAATACATGGAATTCCAAAATAAAATTAGTGTAGGTATGTATTGATGAATACCCTTGAATAGAAATAGCAGTGATATTCACAGCACAAAGGTTTGGCATGGAAAAATTGTAGTGCAATTTTGGTAGCATAATGATAGTACATAAAGGTTAATAAAATGGTTTATTGAGTGTGAAAAGGTCATATAATCATTTGGAAATAAAATAGATTGTAATATGAATGTTAAAAAACATATCCCAAAATTTTGAATTGAAAATAAATGGCATAAAATAAATAATATTTTTGAATAGGAGGAGAATTATAGGATCCCTTACCTCAATATGGTGATTCCAAAATCCTAGAAGGAGGTTCTTGAGAGTTTGGGGGAACCTTTAGAGAACTCTATAGATGGGTGGGGGTAATATAAAGGATGTGATCCTAAGTTTTTGAGTGAATATTAATGTAACATATCAAGATTTTATGGTATGTCTCTTTTAAGATTTAATATATTCAATAGTTTATGCTTAATGCAACACCGAGTTTAAAACCATAATATACTATTAAATATGAAAATTGGAATAGTAATGTGACCATTAGGAAAAGTAATATGACCAATAGAATAGTAAAATCAACTATGAAAGTATAAATAAAATTTGGGAATCTTATGAATGAAAATATGGTATATTTACATCATGGAATAAGTAAATAAATGTTTTAAAATCAATAAATTAAGTGCTGGTATTTTTGTGAAACATAAATATTTATTTATGATTTTAAAATTAATACAATAATTTAAAATAAAAGTTATTTTCATAAAATATATTCATAAATTAATATTTTATTATCTTATGATTATAAGATGATTTTAATGTACCAAAATTTCTGTGTGTTTTTTTTAAATTATATGAAATTATTTTAAGACTAGGCACTGTGACGACACGTGATTCTGAGGCCCAGGGTTTCTAGAATGTAATTTTGAACTTTTAGTTCACTTAAGTAAACATGTAAGAGGGTTTTTCTAAATTTTTAATTGGTGCTTGGATAAAAAACACAAGGGCACCATTGAACTCAGAATGCTGGGATTCACCTAGAAAAAACATAACTTCAACTAGAAAGGGTCGAATAGAAATTTTAATTTTTGGACTTTTTAGAAAATAATAAAATAACTCAAAAAAAGTTATTTTATTTTCTTTCACACCATTGAGCGGTGGATGGTGGCACTGTGGTATGGCGTTGAGGCAATGATGAGGTGCATTAAATGAGTTTCATTAATGGATCATTGTGCAATCATAACTGCTATGCTGTTTCATAAATGAAACCACGTAACAACGTAACAACGCAACGTCACAGCGTAACAGAAATGCTGTGACGTGTTTATTTTTATTAAACTAATGCGTTGGAGAGTTGATAATTAAAACTCGGGGATTCTCTAACAAAACTATGGAAGAATCCAATGAAGAACAATGAAATTCAGAGAAACCCTCACCAATGACTAATGTTGGAAGATCAGAGCATGATGACAAATATCGTAGAGAATGAGATCGGATCCGGGATTGACGAACGCTGAAGAATGAAAACAGATCACGGGTCGACGATGAATTGGATCATCATCCATTTACTATGACAGATCCAAATCCAGGTAGGGATTTCTTTGTACTTTAATTCTCCGTTCTTCATTCTAAAACAACAAATGTGGATCAAACCACTAACTGATTGATCCACAAATCGGGTGTTCTTACAGGATGGTGCTTTTATTGGGGTTTGGAATGGGGATTGTTGATATATTGATATAACTATGATCCCAAACCTCCCCTATTTCAAAATTCTCATGAAGAGGGTGCGGTTCGACATGAAAAAGACCAAAGACCCTCCGCTATGTGAATTCTTCATGGGAGAATTCTCGAAATGGTGGTAAGGCGAGTTCGAGGCCGTCACAGTGAAGGTGGAAGCCCTATGGTCCTGTAGGTGTAGACAGTTTGAAAATAAGACCATTGGAGCAACTATGATGGCCCGAAGAAGGAACAGCCGGTGTGCCAGCGTCTGTGGGTGGAGGGAGGCGGCGTACCCATCGGCGCACCGCGGCCAACTGGCCGTGGCGGCATGGATGTGCGGCGTCGATCGACACTGCATGGAAGGGCGACCCATGTCAGGGATACTAGGGTGAGATGGCGGCACACGGTCCATCAAATGTGTGTGGGAGGATCAGTCGACCATTCGTCCGGCTGTGTTGGATGAAACAGACATGGTAGAACCATGTCCGGCTAACCGATACCGGTCTGCTACGCAGACTGGTTACAAGGGGATACGACGCTAGATAGTGTCACCGGGTGACGAACCAGACGCGGTTAAGCCATGTCTGGGCTGGAGAAGCAGGCTCTCATTAGCAGGCCAGGTTACTGCGGGTGGGCCGCATACCCCCAGGAAAGTCGGGCCAACTACAGACCAGACCCACGACCCAGTGGTTGGGCTGGGCCCGGACCCAACCGCCCCCCGTTTCACTGAAATGCTTGTAACTAACAGATCGAGCATCTGATTGACACACTGTTTGAGGAATGAGGACCCTTGATATGAGGAGGTAATTTTGAGATAATCTACCTGATATTTAGTGGATATTGGCATATGGCAGGGTTGTATTGGACTCAAATCCAACTGGTCCCTTTTTACAAAAATGCCCATATCTTACAGACCGGACGTTCGTTCGACATGTCGTCTGTTGCGTTGGGAACCTTACGAAAAGACTGTCCTTTGGGTTACATAATGTGGTACTTTCTGGAGGTTGAGGTATGAATGATGGATTGAGGAGAAGATCATTACAGAATTAAGCATGCTAAGTGCAGGAATCCAGTGGTTGGCTGTGACGTGAAGAATGAGAGTGACCCTCCGTGGATCAGCATGAGAGAAACCCTTCGTAGATCAACATAAGAGAGACCCTTCATGGATCAACAGTAGAGTGACCCTTTGTAGATCAACATGAGAGAGACCCTATGTGGATCACCACGAGATCAACCCTTCATGGATCATAAGTAGAGATACCCTTCATGTATCAGCATGAGAGTGACCCTTTGTGGATTAGCAGTAGAGAGACCCTTCATGGATCATCATGAGAGCAATGTTCTATGGATCAGTATGAGAGAGACCCTTCGTGGATCAGAAATAGAGCAACCCTTCATGGATCATTACCAGAGCCTCTCAATTGAATAAGATGATCTAGCTTAAGGACCAACCATCTTTACTTCTTTACTTAAGTTATATCTAGTGTGAGCTGTATTTTACTTTGTGCCATGTATTTGAGATCTTGATTTGTGTTATTTTTCCCTTGTGAATTTATGAGATACCTTCAGGGGTCTTGGGGTCCCTACTGAGTTGTTATATTCACCCCTTCATGGGCTTCACCCACACATGTTGTGTCTTGTGTATATGACCGATGCTATGATGCAGACCTTGGTGGTTCGGGACTCGAAGGATCTCAGTGAAGAAGGAGCAGACGGGGCATACTTCTATAGCTTTAGGATTTAATTCCACTACCCTATAGGTAGAGACTTCAGGGTGAAATTCAATAGTACTATTTACTTTGTAGGTTCTTGGGCTTGTATTCTGGCCCCTTTACTTTCTGTTTACACATTTTACTCTTAGTGGTGGTACTTTGTGGTGGTTTTACTTTTTTTCATTTTGGGTTTTCTTTGTGAAGTATGCCATGTCTACGTGTGTACAGGTTTAATGGAAATGCCTTCCCTTTTTGGGATATAGCTCTTCAGTGCTAGTCACCAGACCCTGGCCTATGGAAGGTAGGCTTGGGGTAGTCACGACATGGGCCCCGGGGGGTGGGTCATGACAAAGTGGTATCAGGGGCGGTCAGTTCTACTAGAATAACTAAGAATCTTTATTTTTGATGGGGCAATAGTGTTAAGTGTCTTGAGTTCTGATTTTAGTCCAGGGAGTCTAGTGTTGGTGCAGCGGCTGACGTATCCATACACCAGGACCCTGAAATCTGTTTTCCGAGTCAGTACACAAAAAGACTGGTTGCATGTGTTTTGGAAATGTTTTTCTCTTGATCTTTTTTGAGTTAGTTCACTAGGTATAACTTATTGACTGCGACACATCTGTTTCTCTACAGGATGCCTCCATGAAGATATCCAGCTAGGATTCCAATGAGGGATCATGAAGATGGCCCACCAAGTGATGAGGCATTGGGGTAGGGACCACTTAAAGCGATACCACCTTCAAGTGGTGTATCAGGAGCACCAACACCACCTATAGAGAAACAGTTGCTACCAGCCCCACTAGAGGACAGTGTACTCTGACTGAGCGTGATTCAAAAGTTCCATAGATAGATACCTTCAAGGTTTTGAGGAAAGACAAATCCTCAGGCAACTGAGGATTATCTTGAGGCAGTTACGATGGTTTTTCACCTAATAGTGACACCCATAGACCAGATGGTGGTCCTAACTGCTAGAATTTTTCAGGGAAGGACTTGGAGATGGTGGATCTTGACACTCTAGACACACAAGGAGGTGACCCTTAACTAGTTGGACTTTGAGAGCCTCTTCAGTGTGGAGTTCGTACCAATGACACTATGCTCAATAATTATTCAAGAGCTACTGAACGTATAGTAGGGCAGTCTGACTGTGGCCCAGTACTCGATGAGGTTTACCGGCGTCTCCTGCTACTCCAATGACATGATATAAGACCATTTCTTTAGGGCCCAGACCTTTGAACAAGGACTCCGATGAAATATCATGCCATAAATGATTTCTCTCAGCATCCCAACATAGACTAGAGTGCTATAATGAGCTCTATTGGTGGAGAGCTTCTTAGCTGAGTAGGCACTGATGGTGAGATCCACCATCAGATGAAAGGTGGTCAAGTCATCTGCAACAGGTAGTAGGTAGATGATGCAGAGGCCCAAATGGGCCAAAACTTCCAGAGGACAACCCCAAGATGCAGGTTCAGAGGTGCGGATCTCGTGAGGTAGAGGATGAAAACTGAGGGATAGAGTTTGTTACTCCTGTAGTGGGTAGGGACACATGTCTTGTGATTTCAAAAACCACCACATAGATGATCAACAGATGGTCAAGGGACTGCCAAGGAAGAGGAAGAGGTTTGAGCGAGGAGGTACTTGGGGTGGATAAAGTGGAAGGGGAACATGTCGAGTGGCAGGAAGTGGATGAAGGTTCGAGGTACTACCTCTACCATCCCTAAGTGGTCCACCATGGGCTCAAGGAGTCAACTGACAGGGGAGACCTCAGATTCAGGCAGTGGAGGCCTACAACCATGGTTCTCTAGAGATGATTAGAGGTACGATCTGTGTCTTATCTACCTTATCAGCAGTTCTTATATACATAGGTTCCAGTCACTCTTTCCTTACCACAGACCTTGTTCGAGGCTTAGAGATTCCAGTGGATCCGTTGGATCGATCCTTACTATTAAAGACTTCTACAGGAGGGGATTTGATGATTACACACTTGTTTCGGTAGTGTGATATTACTCTAGGAGGCAATAACTTTAGATAGTATCTCCTAGTAGCATCATCGAGGCCTTGAAACATCATCTTGGGTATGGAATGGTTATCTACAGTCCATGCTCAAATCGACTGTTTTAGGCACAAAGTGTGGTGTGTCTGTGAGGATGACACCAAGTTTTCCTTCACCAGCGAGAAGAGAAACTCTACAGCACATGATGGAATTTCTCGAAGGAGGGTATATCCAATCACTCACCAGTTGGATTGCCTCACCCTAGGTGTAGTGGATAAGAGGAGTCCGATCTTTCCTATAGTGGTGGACAAGTATGTGGAAGTCTTTCCAGAAGATATCCTAGGATTAACTTCTTGCATATAGGTATAATTATATGTTGACTTGTACCCAAGTACAACACTGATATCTAAAAATACATATCATATGGCTCCTACAGAGTTCCGGGAGTTGAGAGTACAGTTGGAGGACTTATAGAGGAAGGGGTTCGTAAGACCCAGTGTTTCTCCATAGGTAACCCTGGTGTTGTTTTCCAAGAAGGAAGATGAGATTTTAGGACTATGCATGGACTTCCAGTGCCTGAACCAGGTGACTGTGGAGAACAAGTCTCCACTTTTGAGTATTGATGACCTCTTTGATCAACTAAAGGGATCGAGGTGGTTTCCAAAGATCGACCTCATATCAGGCTATCATCAGTTTCAGGTACGAGATGAGGATGTACTGAAGACAACCTTTAGATGCCGGTATGACCAATATGAGTTTTTTGTGATTACTTTTGGCATGATGAATTCCCCATCATTATTTATGGGACTCATGAACAAGATATTCCAGCCTTAACTTGATATTTTTGTGGTAGTCTTCATTGATGACATATTGGTGTACTCGGCGTTGGAGGAAGAGCATGCTACACACCCATAGATAGTCCATGATACACTCTGGGAGCACCGACTTTATAGTAAGCTCTCAAAGTTTTAGTTATGTATTCGAGAGGTATATTTTCTGGGACACATCATCTCATAGGTTAGATTTGTGGTGGATCTAGTGAAGATAAAGGTATTTATTTCTTAGGATACACCCAAGATCGTGACTGAGGTGCGGAGTTTCCTGGGGTTGGTTGGGTACTATCAGAGGTTCATACCAAACTTTTCTAGAGTAGTAGCACCCTTGTAAGCTTTGACAAAGAAAAGATAGCCCTTTGTATCGACAAAGAGGTGCAAGAAGAGTTTCCAGGAGCTAAGGTAGATACTGATGAGTGACCCCATCCTGAGACTACCAGAAGAGGGCGTTGGGTATGTAGTCTTATGAAATGCATCAGGGATCAGAATGGGTTGTGTCTTAATGCAGGAGCAATCAATGATTTCCTACAGCTCATAGTAGTTGAGGCAGCATGAGAAAAACTATGCAACCCATGACCCGGAGTTAGCAGTAGTGGTCTTTTCCTTGAAGATGTGGAGGAACTACTTGATGGGTGAACAATTTACAATCTAATCCGACCACAAGAGTCTCAAGTATATATTCTCATAGAAGGACCTGAACTTGAGACAACAACGATGGCTGGAGTTCCTACAAGACTATGATTTTGAGATAGTCTATACTTCTGGGAAGGGAAACATGGTGGATGACGCACTCAGTAGGAGGTCTGGTTTGCAGCTGCTGAGTGAGGCAACAAAGTAGCTAGCCACAATGTAGATATCCTTCGTGGATGATGATGGAGTAGCTTACCTCTAGTCTATTACTATCTCTCCCCCAATCCTTTAGCGAGTTAGAGAGGCACAACTTGTGGATTTTGAATGCGAGGCCTGACGTGCTCAAATATCCTTAGGATAGGCTCTTGATGGATTTTCGATATGTGAGGAGCATGTCATTTTTTTTAGAGGACGCACCATGGTTCCAGTGACATTACGGGATGTGGTGGTGAGGGAGTTCCATAAAGCCCCTTTAGAGGTACATACTAGTGTGTCCAAGATGTACCAGGACCTCCGACATCAATACTAGTGGCCAGGGATGAATAAAGAAGTGATAGAGTTTGTTTCATGATGCCTCACTTATCAGTAAGTGAAGGCCGAGCATCATGTCCCAGCAGGCTTGACACATCCACTTGAGTTACCAGAGTGGAAGTGGGATGGTATCTCCATGGACTTCATGATGAGGTTACCATGCATGTCCAGGGGCCACGACTCTATATGAGTGATTGTTGACTGACTCACCAAGTTGGATCACTTCCTACCCATCTAGGAGCAAAGATCGGTAGAGGTATTATGGCGCCTCTACATCCAAAAGATAGTACAGCTTCACGAGGTGCCTTCGATGATTTTCTTAGTCCGTGATGCACGATTTACATCTTGGATGCAGAAGGTGTTACAGGAGGTGTTTGGGACTCAGTTGTGCTTGAGAACAACTTTTCACCCCCAGAAAAATGGCCAGATAGAGCGAACCATACAGACCTTGGAAGACATGCTTTGTGCTTGTGTCCTGGATTTTGGTCGCAATTGGGAGGACCACCTACCATTGGTGGAGTTTTCATACAACAATAGATATCACTCCACCATTGACATGGCACAATTTGAGGCCTTGTACGAGTGGCTTTGCAGATCACCTCTATGCTAGACCGACCCAGGGGAGTCAGCACTCATGAGTCTAGAATTGGTATGGGCTACCACTGAGAAGGTACATATCATCCAGGAGTAGATGGGGACTATATAGAGCAAACAAAAGTCTTTTGCTGAAAGGAGACGGGGACCCTTAGATTTTGAGGAGGGAGACCATGTTTTCCTTCGGGTCTCACCCTGACGGGGAATGTGGAGATTTGGAAAGGGTAGAAATTTATCTCCAAGGTTCATTGGACCTTTCCAGATTCTCAGCAGAGTTGGTGAGGTGGCATAACACCTAACTCTTCCACCATAGATACACCAGGTGATTTTTTTTTCACATCCTGTAGTTGAGGAGGTACGTGCATGATCCATCATACATCATTAACTAGGGCAATATGGACATGGATGATGGGGTGACATTTTCGGAGTTCCCGGTGGAGATAAAGGATCAATAGGAGTGGGTCCTTCATGGATGATCGATTCCTCTGGTGTACATTTGGTGGTAGCAAGAGAACCTATAGGAGAGCACATGGGAGTTGGAGAATAATATTTGTGTTCAATACCCCTATTTGTTTGATTAGCCTTTATTTTGGATTTCAGGGATGTAAATCTCTAAGGTGGGGAGAATTTAAGGTCATAGAATTTATGTGTGATTTTTTTTAAATTATATAGAATTATTTCAAGACCAGGATCTGAGATGACACATGATTCTGAGGCCCGGGGTGCCTAGAATGTAATTTTGAACTTTTATTTAGTTCAATTAAGTAAACGTGCAAGTGGGTTTTTATAACTTTTGAACTAATTCTTGGATCAAAAATCCAAGGGAACCATTTAACTTTAAACTCCAGTATTCACCTAGAAAGTATTTAACTTAGATCGGAAAGGGTTGGACAGAAAAGTTAATTTTTAGACTTTTCGGAAGATAATAAAATAACTTAGAAAAAGTAATTTTATTTTCATTCGCACCATTGTGCAGTGGACAACAACACTGTAGTGCGGAAATGATGTGACGTTGAGGTGTATTAAATAAATATCATTAATGGATCGTTGTGCAAGTGTAACTGCGATAGTGTTTCATAAATGAAACAATGTAATGATGCAATGTCTCAGTGTAACCGAAATGATGCGATGTGTTTTTTTATTAAACTAACGCATTGGAGAGTTAAGAATTAAACCCTAGGTATTCTCTAACAAAAATAAGGTGGAATTCATCTCCAATTAAGAATAATTAATGCCAGAGAAACCCTCTCCAATGAATAATTTTTGAGGATTGGAGTACGATGAAAAATCTCGTGGAGAACAAGATCGGATTCGGGATTGAAGAATGGTGAAGAACGACAGTGGATCATGGGTCTATGATGACTTAGATCATCATCAATCACCTACAAATAGTCCGGATCTAGGTATGGATTTCTTTGTGCTCGAATTACCCATTCTTCATTCTAAAACAACGAACGCGGATCAAACCACGAATGGGTTGATCTGTGGATCGGGTGTTCTTGCGGGAGGGTTCTTTCCTTGGGGTTTTTCATGGGGATTGTTGATAGCTTGGTAGAAATGTGATCCTGAAACTCCCTAGTTTCAAACCTCTAACACAGAGGTCACAGGTCAACATGAACAAGGCCCGAGCCCCTTCACCTTGTGTGTTCTTTGTAGACAAATTATCTAAATGGTGGCAAGGTGAGTTCGAGGCCATCGTAGTGAAGGTGGCATCCCAATGGTCCTGTAGGCATAGACTGTTCGAGAAACGGACCACTAGAGCAATTTCAGTGGCACACAGAAGGAAATACTGGCACACCAGTGGAGGCCCATGATGGAGTTCATGGGAGGAGGGAGGCGGCGTGCTCATCAGTGCGCCATGGTGGCAGAGAGCCACAACCAACTGGCCGCTGCAGCGTGGAAGTGCGGTGCCGATCAGTTTCATGTGGAGGGGCGGCCTGAGTTCGGGCCACTTAGGAAAGCTGGAGGCACATGGTCCTTCAAACACATGCGAGAGGACTAGCTGATCACATTGGAGGAAAAAGATGTGGCAGAGTCATGTCCGACCTACCAAGACCGATCCTCTACGTGGACCAGTTACAAGGGGAGGTGGTGCCAGCTGGCGCTATCGGGTGACGAACCGGACGCGGATAATCCGCGTTCGGGCTAGAGAAGCCAACCTGCCTTAGTGGGTCGGGCTGTTGAGGGTGGGCCATGTCCCACTAGGTAGGCCAAGCCAACTACGGGCCAAACCCGTGGCCTGGGTCAGGCCCAGGTCGGGCTGGGCCCGGACTCAACCAGCCTCCGTTTCACTGAAACACTTGTAACTAACATACCGGGCATCTGATTGATGCGCCATCTATGGCATGAGGACCATTGAAATGAGGTGGTACTTTTGAGATACTCTACGTGAGTTTTGAAAGAGGTTGGCGTACGACTAGATTGGATTAGACTCAAATCCAACTAGTCCCTTTTTACAAAAATGCCCATATCTTACAGAACGAGCATCCATTTGATGTGCCGTCTGCTGCATTGGGACCCTTACAATGAGATGGTACTTTGGGTTACTCTATGTGGGGATTCCTGGTGGTTGAAGTTTGACCGATGGATGGAGGATCAGATCCTACCAGAATCAATCATGCTAAGTACGGGAATCCAGTGGCTAGCTGTGACGTGAAGAATGAGAGCGATCCTCCGTGGATCAGCATGAGAGAGACCCTTCATGGATCATCATGAGAGTGAAACTTCATGTATTAGTAGTAGAGAAACCCTTCATGGATTATCATGAGAGTGAACCTTCATGAATCAACATGAGAGTAACCCTTCATAGATCAGAAGTAGAGTGACCCTTTGTGGATCTGCATGAGAGAGACCCTTCGTGGATCAGTAGTAAAGAGAACCTTCATGGATAAGCATGAGAGTGACCCTCCATGGATCAGAATGAGAGAAACCCTTCATGAACAAGTAGCAGAGCGACCCTTCATGGATCAACAACAAAGCCTCTCAAAAAAATAATATGATCTATCTTTATGACTAATCATCTTTACTTCTATACTTAAGTTATACTTGGTGTGAGATGTCTTTTACTTTGTGCTATGTATTTGAGATCATACTTTGAGGTATTTTTCCCTTGTAAATTTTTGAGAGACCTTCGGGGGTCTCGGGGTCCCTACTGAGTTTTTATACTCACCCTTGCATGGGCTTCACCCAAACGTGTTGTGTCTTGTTCATACGAACGATGCTACGATGTAGACCTTGGTGGTCCAAGACAAGGTGGAGCTCAGTGAGGCAAGAGAGGATGTGGCATACTTCTATAGCTTCAGGATTTACTACCACTACCCTATAGGTAGAGACTTCAGGGAGGAATTTGATAGTATGTTTAATTTGTGGGTTCTTGGGCTTGTATTCTTCCCCCTTTACTTTCATTTTACACCTTTTAATCTTAATGGCGGTACTTTTTGGTGGATTTACTTTTTTTTCCTTTTTGGTTTGCTTTGTGCAGTATGCCATGTCTTTGTGTGTACAGGTTTAAAGGCAATGCCTTCCCTTTTTGGGATATGCCTCTCTGATTCTAGTCAACAACCCATGGCCTATGGAAGGTGGGTTTGGTGTAGTCACAACGCGTTCCCCAAGGGACGAGTTGTGACAATGATTTTATCAGACCTTAATTAATTTTTCGAAGTATCATAAAATCGGTTATAATTTTTAAGTTGGTGTTTTTTGAATAAACAATGATTTTAATTAAAAATTAAATTTATCATATTTAGAAAATAATTTTAATTTTTTTTTCATTTTTAAATTATACACATTGAAAAATGGTTGCGGTGAATTTTTGGGATTTTTCTGAAACAGTTGATTTTTTGGTGAATAGTGAAATACAGTAATTTATGATATATATATATATTATAATATAAATACAACATTACTTGAGTCATGAATGATGTAAGCACCATAATATCTAAATTTACTTAATTATTTAATGTATTTAGTGATAATTCTAAAACTATTCATATTCTTGATCCAAAATAATAAACTAATGATTAAAATAATAAAAAACCACCCATCTCCTCCACTATAAATACCAACCTTCACCACATATTATACTCACACTTCCAAAGCCTTGAAACTTGATTATATTCTATAAATTTTCTCTCCCAGACCTCTCCCCCATGTTATGGTCTTGATGATCTCACCAAAATACCATTTCAAAGTTCTTTAAGGAGGTTCTCAAGGAGAAGAATTCAAGTGGTAAATCCTTTTTCGTTCTCTTTCAATTTATTTCAATTTCTTTTATTCTTATTATATCCTTAACTATTATATCCAAACATGCATGATAACTATATTATCTTATATATACTATAATTTTATTATGTTAATGAAATATATATCATCAAACCCCTTATCATCCCCCGTTTTATTCTAAAAATGAAAACATCATTCATGATGTGCCGATTTACTGCCATCGTGGACGATGTAACTTCATTTTCCATTACTGCATTCAAGGCTGGTTATAAAACCATAATTATGGTTAAAAAATATTTTATTATACATATTATAAGTTATTTATTATTTTTTAATCAGTATATATATATGATATTAATTAATAAGGCACAACTAGTTCGTGACAATCAAAATACCGCCAAAATAATCTAAATGATTATCATTAAAGTTATATATAATGAATCACCCTCATATATGAAAAATTAATAATATATAATACCATTAAATATTATGTATGTTCATTAATAACATATAATTCAATTCTATAGAATTATTTTAATTTTACATGATCTTTCATACATGTATACAAGTGAATCAATCATGAAAATCATGGAAACGAACACTCCCGAATAACGAAATTGAATATTATAACTCATCAAAAAGGTCATAAATTGACTTAATAAAATTATAATAAATCATATAAATGTTTAATAAGTTCTAGATTAAATTATTAATTAATATAATTTCATTATCCAGGACATTAATTACAAGTTCAGAACACTTTCAGATATAATGTAAGGGATTCTCTACAAACCTCCATTTTTCATTCGAGTTACACTTTCTTTCTCTTTAGCCAAATGAATTTATTAATTATTCTTATGTACTCCTAATAAATTATGTGTTAATTTTCTATGAATATGTATCTAAAAAAATCCTTCTTTATTCGATTGGGAGCTACATGTTTTATAAGGATCCTTCCTCAATTATTCCTAATAAACAAGCTTGATTAAAGGGAAATTCCCAATTTCTTTCCCATTTTTAAGTACACTCCATAATCTATTGTAAGAAACCAATATTTTTCTAAAAATAAAAAATTTTATCATGAAAAACCATCTTAGTTTATTACTAGTTTTACAAAAATATTTTTTCTAAAAGAACAATTTTTCACAAAGTAAAAAGGGTATTTCTTGTAAGAATTCCTCGATGATTTTATTAGAGTATTTTCATCTATTTCAACACTCTTGTTGAATATTATTATTATTTGGATTTAATCCTTTATTATATCATATTAAATATTTTATTTAATGGTTTATTATTATTTTTATCGAGGATGTAATATCTTTATTCCATTCTTCATATTACTCTGGATGGTTTATGATTATGCTTATTATTTGGGGAAAGTTATTTACATTTCATATGATATCTTAAATTGGAATGTATATGTTAATTATTTTCACTACTTTCATATTAGGAATTCAATGGACTTAGTAAGTGACAAGTGGGGACTGATATATCCCCTCGATTCATCGGTAGGTCTTATGAGACAAACTAGACCAGGTTTTTACCCACTTATGTATGGTGTCTTAGCCGAATACTTGATGGTATGTTTATGATGTATGACATTATGAATTCCCTCATTATGATATTAATAATTGATATACCATGTGATTATTCAACTAGTAGAATATCCATGGTTATGTTTCATTTTCATGTGATTATTTATATGGCATTATTTATTTAGATTTTATTCCTTACATATTATGCTTAAGATTATGTTTTAATGGAATGTGTTTTTAGTTATTCACCTAGACTTATTGTTTATGTCTATTTATAATAGAATCTGATGTATTATTTTACCCTTACTGAGCATATGAGATCACTCCTTTATTATGTTTTATTTTCTCCTAGGATGATAAGATGTATATTATGAATGACTTCCAGGGATAATCTAGGAGTTTATGATTGTTTCCAATGGAGTTACTAAATTGTATTTCCTTTCAAGTTGTAATGTAATGTTCATGTATGTAATCTGGATTCCAAAAATACTAAACTGATCAGTCCTTTGGGATTTGATTCTTGTATCTATTAAAATGTATTAATATAAGGAACCTGGTATAGGATACCGGGGTTGGGGTCTTTACAAGTAATGAGAAATTGGGTGGGTTTATTTAGGAAAAGAGAAGGGAGTTATTTATTATTTCCTAATCTTAGGCTTTGCACTCTATAATAAATTAATATAAACCAAAAACCTTCCCATAGTTTTTCCCATTATTTCTGAAAAAGGTATTGGTTTTAATTATTTTATAAGGAAAATGGAAGAAATTAATAAAATATTACCCTTGGTGATGTCAAAGTGAGTCATGTTTATAAAGAATTGATTTTAAAACCCTAAAATATAATATAGGTTTTTTAGGATTCATAAAGGCTTTATAAAATTACTAAAATATCCTAAAAACACATAATTTCAAATATAAAACATATATTTATTAATTTATATCCTTTTTATCATTTATTACATTAGTTTTGGGTCATTATGATGTCATAATATACACTGTATATTTATAATGTATTTAATTTTTACCAGAAAATTTTACTATCTTAGAAAATTATGAAAAATTCACTATTAGATAATTTTGACATAATGATTAAAAAATTAATATTTATTTTATCAAAATAATTTTCTAAATATTTGAATTTTAACTTTTAAAACAAGAATCAATATTTATTGATAAATGCTGGGTTTTTGACAATAATAGTTTTCGAACCCTTATAAGAATTACATTTGACTTCATAAAAATTATATTATCATTTATATTTAATAAAAAATTATTTAATTGTATTTTTTTATTAAATTACCATTTATTTTTAAAATTCAAGAATTCATCAAAAATGAATGTCTTAATTGAAATTGCATATTACACAAAAATACAACTTGTTTTTTATCGTATCAAAATAAAAATCATTTATAAATTAACAATAATAAGAAGTAAACATAATCATTATTCTATTGAAAATACAATATATATATATTTATATTATTAGGGTCTTGATACATATCCCTTTATTACATCAGTAAATTCCCTGAGGGTAAGGTGTGTAATGGTGATATTTTCAAGGGATGGTTCAGCTTACATGGTTTGGGCCACAGTATCGATAAGTTTGAACTTTTCTCATAAATGATTTCACTCATGATTTAGTTGTTGGATCTTGGTTTGGTCTTGGTCAATGGAAAATACCAGTGATGCTATCTTCCTCAGAATCTCTAATAAATGGGCTTCATATGGTATAATCCTACGAGTTGAGGCCATTGCTTCTTTTATTTGTGTTAATTGGATTTATCATAACCCTATATTTATACTTATCATATGATCACTATTAAATAGATATTTTATCAACGATTATGATTTTTGCTGGTATTTTAAATATGATAGGATATAATAATACCAAGTAAGTTCATGTTTGTTTTATAACCATAATAGGGCATTTAATTTAATCATAAAGGAAATATTATTTATAGCAGTTCAGGTCGTTAAAATATCCCCCTTCAGAATTTTTTCCCTTAGAATTTTAATTTCACACACTAAAAAAATGAGGGTAGTTCCATTTCATAACATAATGTGTTTCCCGCATCACTTCTTCAAACTTGTGGGTTTTACATAACACTTTGACTAGGTGAATTATTTTATTTTATTGAACTTTGACTCTATGATCTAATATCTTTACCAGTTTCTATTCATATAAAATTTCATTCTCCAATGGTACCACCTCTAGATTCATCACATGTGAGGGATCTGGTATGTACTTCCTTAAGAGGGATACATGTAATACATCATGTACTTGAGATAGGTTAGGTGAGAGTACTAGTCAATAGGCCACCACTCCGATGCGATCAAGGATATCAAAGGGACTGATGTATCACTACAAAAAAAGTGAACTTTACCAATAGAAAATTACTGACAGATAATATATCTGTTGGTAAAAATGATTAATTCCAACAGATATTAAATTCTTTTGATATTAACTATAGGTACCAAAAATTATTTTTACCAACAAATATATCTTTTTATATTAGTAGTCTAATACCAATAAATCTTTTACTAACATTTAAAGTTGTTGTATTATAATAATAATACCAACAATTGATTTATCGATAAATGAATCTGCTGATATTAGTTATTGTTACAAACAAATATTTTACCATTAAAATAATCTTTTATTAATAAATTATTCAATAATATCAAATATTTTATAAAAAATTATATATATATATATATTACCCATTACAAGCATATCATTTGATAATAAAAATATATAATTAATTAAAATATCCACAATTTAGTAATTTTTATTTGTAATATATATATAGATACATAAATACACAATCCTTATGGAATATAATTTTTTATATAAATTAATAACTTATTTATTTATATATATATGAAAATAAATAAATAAATGTATATGAAAAAAAGGAAAAAACCCTAATGTGTGTCAAAACACCCCCTCCCCCAACCCAACCTCATTCCCAACTACCGACATTGCCCAAAACCAGTGTTATTTATATACTTCCTTGCAGGAATCCGACATCACCCTTGGAGGCATCCTCACATGAAATACCCTTGTTGGAATCACTCTCCATGAGTTTTAGTGTTGGATGGATCCTCACTCGGTTGGGGGGAGCTCTCTCCCTCATTTCATCTAGGGTTTTACCTTTTCTATCTCAGTGACATCTTCTTGCCTCGTAGGACCTTTTCTTTCCCCCTTTAGTATTTCAGTTGCCTCCTGTTTAAGGTTTTTCATTTTTCATTTCTCTTTGTGGTTGTTTCTTACTGTGTTTGGTTCTCTCTTCGACTACTGACAATCACTCAACCTCTTCCTTGGTACTAAATGGTCTAGGCTATCGCCTTGCTATCATGAACTCTGGCATGCCCCACTTCCCCCATCTCTCTTATGATATCTCTTATGAGGTATATTGGTTAGTTCAAGCTCCCTGTTATGGATATGTTTGGCCCCTGGGATTGATTAGGAATTTCCTGATACTCTTTAGGGGTGTTGGATCCACTTTTTTGTCTAGGGGTGTTGGGCTCAGACTCTATATGCGTGCCTTGATTTGATGTTATGGGGATTTTTTGTGTTCAATGATAAATATCTCTGATGGTGGGTGGAGGCTTGTATAGGTGTTTTGGAAGTGATAGAGGTGTGTTCATCGGTGGTATAGTCTTGGATTTTTCCTCTGTCACTGGTCTCGAGCTCACATTATGTTCCTTTATCACTGGTCTCAGGCTCACTATTTGTTGTCTATGGTTGAGATTTCTCATCCAAAACTAGGTATCTCATCACCTTAGCCTCGGTCACAGTCATTTTCGAGGTTATTCACTTATTATCATCTCTATTGTTTCATTTTCCTTGAACTAGTTATGCTTCAGTTTGTGTTTTAGAATTGGAATTATGATAATGATGATTTTTTATGCCACAAACTGTTTTGTTTTGAACATTAAAACATTATTTAGATCATTTAATTTTATGTATTGAATCATAATTATTTTTTGTATTGTTGTGAATATTTTCATGAATTAAAAATTATGTGTTCATTTTTTTGAAACTATGAATCTATCTTTAATGTTTATGTTAATTGATACTACAACTAAATTATAATTTTGGTCTAGTATTTGATGGTTATCTTTTAGCTTATATATAATAGAATATGTTATTGAATTTTTTTACTAATTATTTATTTTATGAATTTTAAAATGATATTAATAAATAATTTATATATTCCATATTTTTGGGATTTATTGAATCATTTCTATAATAATTATCCATTGGTAATTGAGTGATGACTTGAACAGATTAAGGATGTTTGATTAGGTTGGCTATTTTATTTATTATTTATTGGTTTTAGCTAGTTTCTTAGTGATTTTCCTTCATGTTTTTTGGTTCACATTGATTTTTTGTGTTCTTAATGGTCACTAATAATATCTAGGTTAAAGGTTTTATCACTTAACTTGTGATATTTACTCGTGATACTAGAAGTTTGGAGACAAGATGATTATCCATGGTCTCATTTTCTATTTACCGATTTTGGTGAACAATATATGGAATTACCTATGATAAATTTATAATGATTCACCTATTAGATGTGTGTGATTTTTATGGTTTTGGACAAGTTGTGTTTTCATTGCTTTTGTTGTTCTATTTTTTCATTTATGGTTCATTTTAGGCTTTTTCAAGTGTACTTTTTCTTTAATGGATGGTTTTAGTGGTGTGGTATAGTGTTCGTGGTGGCTCTCTAGCACCATATTCACATTCGTTATTCAGGGGAGGGTGGTTCTAGAGGTATGACTATTATTTTGAGTGTTCATTAACACTAGTTTCATTGTTGTGGTGTAGTGTGGAAACAATTGGATTGGATTCTAAATCCATGTGATGATAGAGACAAAGAAAGAGAGAGTAATATGTTTTGCCTCAGGTCTATGGGTGTTTGATCATTGTTGCAGTAGGGAATCCTAAGGTGGATATAGAATTTGTCTATGCTTTAGGTCTCTAGGTGAAGGGAGTGTTTTTCCAAGTCATGATTTTATTTTTACGCACCATTTAACCCATTCTTGTCATGGTCTTGTGAGCTTTTTCCTTCTTTTACTCTGCTAGGTAAAGTCAGCATGGTTTGTAGGAGTCACCTTTATTTTATCTTTTTCTTTGATTGAATAATATTTAATATGCCCGACTCTGAGTACCATATCATCATCTTGGATGATTGTGGTCTTAGTTTTGATCTATCAAGAAAGGTGTGAGGTGAGTTTTCTAGAATATTGATTGTATTTTTTAACTCTTTCTATCATTTTTTGTAATTTATTATTAATATAAAGCTATGAAGATAGATGATGGAGGAGTTTTTGATAGCTTTTTGATGATAAGGATAGAGGGAAGATACATGAGTTCCAGTATATTGTTCTTTGTGGAGGGGTTTCAGTGATTCTATTGCAGTGTCATGGTGTCCCAGAATTGGAAAGTTTCAAGATCTAGTTCACTAAACTCAGTGATATTGTTCTTTGTGGAGGGGTTTTTAGTGACTCTATCACAGTGTCATGGTGTCCCATAATTGGAACGTTTGAAGCTCTATTTCATTACACTCATCTTGGTTAGCATTGAATTATTTAAGTATAACCTATTTTTTTATCTTTCACTTGATTTTTAACAGATTTTTCCTTGTCAAAAATAATTGACATTGTAAAGACTGTTTCTCTCTTGGAAGAGTCAGTATTGAAACACTTACAAAAAAGTAAGTCTTCTTTCATTCAAGAACCTACAATTTAAATTAAATGAAATTGAATTTTGATTGAATACTGATATCCCATTGGTATATTTATGTCTGTAGTTAGAAAGTGTGAAGGTAAAGTTACTAAGAGCGTGAGAGAAATAGATTTCCTCCGTGAATCACTAAAATGACAACTAATGTTGGAAGATCATGGATGGATTCAAGATGAGTATGAATTATAGCTTGGGTTTCTATTTTTTTTGAACAGGCTGTGTTTTTGTTTCAAATGTACATATTGAAGTAATTATTGAGTTTTTTTGTCTATATTTTTTTGATTATAAATTGGAAAAGTACTATTTTTCTACAGAATTATTACTAAATTAGGTTGATGTTGGAAGACCGTGGATGGATTATAGAGGAGTATGCCAAGCATATTGGTCCTTCCAGCATGGTGGTGGATAAAGATGTGCATGAGACTATACCTAAACCACCTTTGTCTCCAGTCAAAGTTAAACTTGATTTTATCTAGAACTGGTTGCTGGAGCTTGAGGTGACTAAATGTCATGGATGGGGTGCTAGCATGGCTGGGTTTCTAGATCTGGAGTAGGATGGGTCACTGGCATGGTTGAGGCGCTGGAGTTGGATCTGACTAGATGGCATGGATGGGGCGCTGGAGATGGAGTTGACTAAATGGAAAGGATGGGTTTTCTGGCATGGATGGGTCGCTTGGGGGGGGGGGGGGTGGACTGAGGATCTTTCATGGGGGGATTGGGGGATCGGGTGTTTTGTATAAAATATTTAATTATTAATATAATTAATTTTTTCTAAGTTTTAACATGTGTTAAAATCATCTTTTATGTATTATATATGATAAAATAATAAATATAATATGAAATTTTACTAGCAATAAAAATTTATAATTTTTATTCAAATTTAATTTATAAATAAATAAATAAATAAATATATTATATGTTGGTAATATTACTACCAACAGATAAATTTTTCATCATAACCTATTGTTAATCACTTTAACCAACATATATATTATCTGTTGGTATAATTATAATTGAAACATAACTATTTTATCTATTATAAAAACAATTAGTGACATAGTTTTTACAAATAGTTTAGTGATAATGACATATATGTTGGTAACATTTTTTACCAACAAAAAATCCACTTTTACCAATAGATATGTCCTCATTGGAAAAAGTGAAATATTTTGTAGTGTATCTTGGAATATAATTTCCCTTATTCCCAAATCTCAAGAATTTCATCCATGGATATATGCAGAGGAGTACCTTATATCCAAACTCAAACTCCAGGTCTCATTTATGTTTGAAAAATAACTCTTTTTTTGACTCTGAGTATCCTGGATGTGCTATTGAAGGGTCTTTACCTTTTCCACAATTTCCTTGACCATTTCAGGACCCAATAGTTTACATCCCCTAACTTTATCTTAGCATTAATTTGTTCTATATCTCTTATCATAAAGGGATTCATAGGGATCCATTTAGATGGTTGAGTGGAAACTATTATTTTATGGGAAATTGACTAGAGAAATATGTTGACCCCATCCTCATTTGAAGTCCACTGAACATGCTCTCAAAATGTCCTCGATTTTCTCGATAGTCCACTCAGATTGGACATCATTTTAAGGGTGATAATCTGTGATGAAATTCAAATCAGTATTTTGAGCATATTGGAGACTTTTACAATAATTGAAGGTAAATATTTAGTCTCAATCAGATACAATCAATAGTGGTGTTCCATGAAACCTCAACACTTCTCTAATGTATATCCTTTCCAGTTGATCGAGTGAGAAGTCTTATCAAATTGCATTGAATTGACCATTCTTTGTAAGAAGATCCACCACTACCCATATAACATCATTTCCTTTGTATGTCTTCATAAGACTATTGGAAAATTCCATGGTTATGTTTTCCCATTTCTATGTAGGTATGGGTAATGGTTATATCATCCCCTGGGATTTTTACCTTTCAACCTTCACTTACTAACATAAAAAAACACCTTGATATATATTCCATGATCTCTTTATTCATATTGTCCCACCAATGTTGCTATCGAAGATATTTATACATATTTTCTCTCCTTTAATGGATTGAGAAGGTTGATCTATGTACATCATCCAACAAATCCTTATTTAACTTAGGATTTGACAACACACATATCCATGACCCAAATATTACAAATCCTTATTCATTAATTTTTAACTCTGAAGATTTCAGTTTTCTTATAGATTCCACCTTATAAATTTTCACATAGTCTCTTTGAGAATCCTTTATCTTATTTAGAAGGTATTGTTGAGAAATCATTTGTGAAATGATTGATTATTTTTCTTACTTTATGATTCCCATGTCCATCTTTTTCAAGTCCAAGAATATTCGATCCTTCTCAATTATCATCAATGGTAAAATTTTTGGATCCTTTATACTTCAAGAATCAGCTATTATATTTAATTTACCAAGATGACAGTGGATTGAGCAGTCATAGTTCTTAATCATCTCTAACCATCTTCACTGGGGAATATTCAGCTCTTTATATGTGAATATATACCCAAGTCTCTTATGATATGTATATATTTCGTACTTCTCCCCAAAGAGATAATGCTGCCTGATTTTCAAAGTAAATATTACTAAGGACAACTCCAAATCACGCGTTTGTTAGTTCTATTCATGATGTTTCAAATGCCTTTAGCTATAGAATATCAATTTTTCATTATACATTAGTATACATCCCAATACCTTCTTTGAATTGTTATTGTATACTAGAAAAAGATCCCCAATTATGGGTAGCGTAAGTACATGTGCATTGATAAGCCTCTTTTTTAAATCATTAAAAATCTATTCACATTCATTATTCCAAACAAACTTGACTCCCTTACAAGTTATCTTGGTTATAGGATTTAACAATCATGATAATTTTCTAAAAAATCATCTATAATACCCAACCAGTCTAAGGAAACTATAGATATCTATCACATATGTTGGTCTTGGATATCCTTTAATTGCCTTTATCTTCTAATGGTCCACATATATCCCATTAATCGTGATAATATTCCCTAATAATGAGAATTACTTCAACCAAAACTCACATTTTCTATAATTTTCATAAATATTATACTTTTTTAAGGTCTTTAGCATAGTTCCATATGCTCCTTATGCTCCTCCTTACTTTTGAAATATATTATAATATCATCTATAAAGACTACCAAATTTTTTCAAGGTAATATCTAAAGACTCTATTCATCAAGTCCATGAATATTACTAGAGAACTAGTGCATCTGAATTTAATTACTATGAACTCATACTTTCTATACCTTATATGGAAAGCATCCTTGGGGATATCCTCCTTCCTCGTCCTTACTTGATAATACCCAGACCAAAGATCCACCTTAGAGAAGTATTGGGCACCACATAGTTGATAAAACAAGTCATCAATCCATGTTATAGGATACTTTTTCTTTATTGTGATCTTGTTGAGCTAACAATAATCAATGCAAAGGCACATCAACCCATCCTTTTTCTTGATAAAGAGGACTCATCCACCTCATGGTGAAGCACTTGGGCATATGAACCCTTTATCAGGATTCTCCTGTAGTTGTTTTTCAACTCCTCAACTTCCACAACAACTATTCTATATGGATTCTTGGATATTGTAAATTCCCCAAGTACAATATTGATTGAAAATTTAACATCTCAACTAGGATGAAGACTAGACAACTCTTTTGGAAACACATCAATGTATTCCCTTATAATGGGAATGTCTTCAAAGATGATCATAGACTCAACAATTTGAGCTATATAGGATTTCTCATAGGGTAATAATATCTATTATTGAGATTTTGGTTCTAAATAAGATTCATCCACCTCCTTGTATTTGTATATAATTAAAGGATGATTCATGATACGAAGAGTGATTTCAATTTTGTGATAATTTATATTAGATCTATATAAGGAAATCCAATTCAAACCCATAATTTCATCAAATTATACTGAAGGTAGTATCCCAAGGTTTTCAGGGAAGTTTAACCCAAAAATTTTGATAGGGGAAGAGTTATATACTTAGGATGAAATAATTTCCATATTTTCCATTTTTACTGACAACTCTACTACCATGTTGTGTGGTGGTGTTTGAATAGTTCTACTAAACTTGTGTGATATGAAAGAATGCATATAACTAGAATAAAAAAGTACATTCTCTATTTTTTAATGAATAACTAGCGTACCTTCCACCTCAAAGGTTATGATGAGATATTCTTTCCATTTCTATCTTGGAGGTTTTTGGCATTGATTGTCTACAAAAAACCTTGTCTTAAGGAATTGGTTTGCATAGTGTCCATGTGACTTATAGTTGAAACATTATAAAATTGGCTGAGGGTTTACTAGAGCATTCCTCTCTTCCATTAAATTGGTGGGTTTATCCCTTAGGCAATAACTTGCTAGGTTCCCTTCCTTTATACACCTAAATCATTTCCTTATACACCTTAGTAAATTTATAGGGTGATTATTTTCACAATTTTGAAAAGTGGGATATTTAAATTTCTTACCACCATTTTATTTCTTCATCACACTTACAGAATTAAACTCCACTTTACGCTTCTTATCCCCATGAGACCCTTGAGATTCACTGATATTTATTTAAAATTTGAGGGAACATAAGACAATTTACTCATAGCTATCAAAGTCCCAAATCACCAGGGATTTTCATAGACTCTATTTTATCCCACCAAAGAAGTAGTCAACTTTTCATTTGAGGGTAACGGAAAAGCCAACATCATATCAGGAAATTCTTGTGAAGTTTTCCTTATATTCCCTAATGGATTAATTATCTTTTTTATTTAGGGTAAGGAAATTAATTTATATTTTAAGTTGGAGAGTGAAAGGAAAATATTTATCAAAAAACATTTTCTAGAATTCCTTCCACCCCATTGCTTCGATCTCTTCCCCAGGCTTTGTATTCTTGATCAATTTCCACCACTTATCAACTTCTCACTCCATATGATAAAAAACCAATATAACTTTCTCTTTCTTGAAACATTAAAGGATGTATAAGATCTTCTCAACAGAGTTGATCCATTGTTCTGTAATTAAGGGATCAAATGGTCCATTGAAATTCAGAGGCATTTTTCACATAAAGGTCTCAATTATAGCTCTTTCTTTCATAGAGATATTTGGGCATTCCTCTTGATTCAGGTTTCTATTCATAACCTGAGTCAACTGAGAGAGTATCGTCAAAAAGTTCTTGATTCTAGCTCCCATTAGGTTAGGAAACTCATTTGGGTAGTCATCACATTTCCCTTTACATTGATTTTTTACTCATTTCCTTCTATTTTCATCCATTAGATAAAATAAATGTAAAATTAGGGATGATTATTTTTAAACAACTAAACACATCAACAGTAATCCAATAACATTAAATGAATAATTTATAAATGAAATTTATTCCTTAAGTTATGAATTTATATTTTTCTATCTATGGTATCTATGATCTATTTCGTAACATATACTCTTATGGGTATCTTTTCCCTTAATAATGGTTTATAATGATCTTGTGAATTTACCAAAGCATATCCCCTAGGAGTTTCAAACTAGGTGTGAAGAAATTAACATTGTCGTGCATGAGTTCCCAATTGATTCTAGCTCAATACAATTTTTTTGGCTATTACCCATATGAACATCTATACTAGATTCACATCCACTTGTAGCATCCTAATAGGGATGTTTTTTTCTTATAAACCACTTAATCTATACTTAAAAAAATTTAGGGATGTCTTATTATGTTTAGTGTTATCTCTAAATCTTTCGCTAGAGTTTCCTTATCATAATCCCAAAAATAACTAAACTTTCCTCTGTTACCAATTATGGCAACCCTTATATTTGTTACAAAATAATTCGTGATTTATTACATAAGAATATACATAGTACAACCCAAAAGAACATTAAGTAATCTGTCTTTGGGTAATTAGTTACATTACATAACTACTTAAAATAGGGGGTAGATCAACATTATTGAAAACTTCCTTAACATTTTCATAGTATTCCATTGTTCATAAAACTGTATGAGATAACCTGTGGACATACATAATAAATGGGTGATCTATAAAGGTAAGTAAGGGAATAAAAAAAACCATAACATGAAGAATGTATTACATGTTATACAATAGGAATTTTAATGGGATATAAAAGTGGTGATAATCATAATCATGAACAATGAGGTATGATATAACATAATAACATAAAGACAACTTGGGAATGTGAAAAAAACTTTCAACATGAAATCATAAACATAATACAAGGTTAAAAACCAAGACATCATAACATAATGTGATTAGAATATCCTACCATGCACCAAACATGGTGTCTCATGAGACTAAAATATTACCCAATGCATTTGAGCGCTATCTGGGTGCACCCATCATAATCATATCAGGTACATGCATAAGTGTTACACATAGATCATATAAAATAAGAACATATTTCATCACATTTAATTACATGATCAAGGTGTGTGAAATAAATTCATGGAATTACCCAACAAAATAAGTGTAGGTATTTATCAGTGAATACCCTTGAGTAGAAACAAAAATAAAATTCACAACACCAAGGTTTGGCATAGAAAAATCACAGTGAAATTTTGGTAGCATAATGACAGTACATAAAGGTTCATAAAATGATTTAATGAGATAGAAAGGGGTTTATAATCATTTGTAAATAAAATTAATAGTAATAGGGATGCGAAAAAATATATCCCTACATTATAAATTGGAAATAAAAGGCACAAAATGAAGAAGATTCTTGAATAAATAGGAGAAGGAGAGGATCCATTACCTTGAGAGGGTGATTACAAAATCTTGGGAGGAGATTATTGAGAGCTTAGGGGCACATTGATAAGAATATAGTGAGGGTAGAGAAGATTAATGACATGATCCAATTTTTTTGTGTGAAGATTAATGGGAGATTGGGTGGGTTTATATAGGAAAAAAGATGAGAGTTCTTTATTATTCCCCAAACTTAGGTTTTGGACTCTATATAATAAAGTAATAAAAACCATAAAAATTCTCATGTTTTCTTCCAAATAGGAGTGGTTTTAATTATTTTATAAGTAAAAGTGCCTAACTTAATAAAATATAACCCTTGGTGATGTGTAAGTGAGTCATGTTTATAAAGAATTGATTTTAAAACTTTAAAATATAATATAGGTTTTGGAGGATTTGTAAAGGATTTATAAAATTACTCAAATAGCCTCAAAAAAACATTATTTTAAATTTGAAACATATATTTGGTCTTGGATACCCTTTATATCATTTATTAAATCAATTTTTGGTCATTAATATGTCATAATACTCACAGTATATTTATTCTGTATTTAATTTTTACCCAAAAATTCTAATGTATCATAAAATTATAAAAAATTCATGGTTAGATAATTTAGACATGATGATTCCAAAAAATATATTTATTTTATCAAAATAATTTTATAAATATGTGAATTTTAAATTTTAAAACAATAATCGACATTTATTTAGAAATGTTTGGTTTTTTTTAAAATAATGATTTTTAAACCCTTATAAAAATTATATTTGAATTCATAAAAATTATATTATCATTTATATTTAATAAAAATTATTTAATTTTATTATTTAATTTAATTACCATTTTTTTTAAAATTCATGAGTTCATCAAAAAGGAATGTCTTAATTGAAATTGCATATTACACAAAAATACAATTTGTGTTTTGACGTATCAAAATAAAAATCATTTATAAAGTAAAAAAAAGTAAAAATAATAATTATTCTATTGAAAATATAATATAAATATTTATATTATTAGGGTCTTGGTACATATACCTTTATTACACTATCAAATACCTTTAGTGTAAGGTTCATTATGGTGATATTTTCATGGGGTGGTTCGATGTACATGGTTTGGGCCAAGATCTTGATCAGCTTGAACTTATCCCATAAATGGTTTCACTCATGCTTTAGTTGTTGGATATCAGATTGGGCTTGGTCAAGGGAAAATCCTAGGGATGATATCTCCCTCAGAATCTCTAATAAATGAGATTCATAGGGTATGATCCTACTAGTTGAGGCCATTGCTTCTTTTGTCCATGTTAATCGGATTTATCATAACCCTATATTTATACTAATTATATGATCACTGTTCAATGGATATTTTATGAATGGTTATGATTCTTAATAGTCTTTTAAATATAATAGTATATAATAAATCCAAGGAAGTGAGTGTGCTTTATATATCCATAATAGGGCCTTTAATTTAATCACAAAGGGAATATTATTTATAAAATTTTGGGTCGTTATAATCTCCCCCCTTCAGAAATTTCTCTCTTGAAATTTTTATTTCACACACTAAAACAGATGAGGGTAACTCTATTTCATCACCTTCTACAGTTCTCATGTTTCTTCTTCAAACTTATGGTTTCTCCATAGCACTTTGACCAGGTGCATTTTCTCATTTCATAGATTTTTTTCTCTACGATCTAAGATCTTTACCAGTTTCTCTTTATATAAAAGATCATTTTGCAATGGTACACCTATGTATTCATCACATGTAAAGGGTTTGGTATATATATCCTCAACAGGGATACATGTAGCACATTATGTACTTGATATAGGTTAGGTGGGAGTACTAGAAAACAAGCCACCACTCCAATGTGATCAAAGATATCAAAGGGAACAATGTATCTTGGACTAAGCTTTCCCTTCTTCCCAAATATCATTACTTTATTCCATGGAGATATGTGGAGGAATACCTTATCTCCAACCAAAAACTCCAAGTCTCATCAACAATTTTCAGCATAGCTCTTCTATCAAATCTGATATGCCCAGATGTGTTATTGAATACTCTTGACCTTTTCCACTATTTCCTCAACCATTTTAGAACCCAGTAGTTTGAATTATTTAACTTCATCCCAGCATGTAGGTGTTTCGCATCTCTTACCATAAATGGATTTATAGGGATCAATTTGAATTCTTGATTGTAAACTGTTATTGTATGAGAACTCGACCAGAGGAAGATGTTGAGACCATCCTCTATTGAAGTCCATTGAGCATTCTGTCAACATGTCCTCAAGTTTCTGGATTCAACTCAGTATTCAATGCATATTGGATACTTTTCTAGAACTTGGATGTAAATCATGGGTCTCAATCAAATAAAATCAATAGTGGTATTCCATGCAGCCTCACTAATTCTCTAATGTATATCCTTTACAGTTGATTGAGTGAGAAGTCCTATCAAATTAAAATGAAGGGAGCTTTATTTATAAGAGTATCCACCAAAAACCATATAAAACTATTTCCTCTTGATGTCATCATAAGACCAATGGAAAATTACATAGTCATATTTTCCCATTTCCATGATGGTATGGGTAATGGTTGCATTATCCCCTTGTATTTTTTTCATTTCATCCTTCACTTTCTAACATACAAGTCACCTTGATGCATATTCTATAATCTCCTTCTTCATATTGTCCGACCAATAGTGCTATTAGAGATATCGATACATATTTGTGCTCCCAGGATGAATGGAGAAGGTCGAGCTATATGCACCATCCAATAACTCCTTATTTAACTTATTATATTATGGTACACATAGTCATCAACCAAATATTACAAATCCTTCATTAATTTTTAACTCTAAGGATTTCCTTTTTCTTATAGATTCCTCCTTATTTTGAATTTACTCATCATCTCTTTGATAATCCTTAAGATTATCCATAAGGAATGGTTGAGAAATAATTTTTGAAATGATTGATAATTTTTCCCTTTATTATTCTCATGTCTATCATTTTCATGTATAATATGATCAGATCCTCCTCAATTCTCATCAATGATAAAATTATTGGATCTTTTCTACTTAGAGTGTCTATTACTTTATTTTCTTTACCAGGATGGCAGTGGATTAAAAATTCATAGTTCCGAATCAGGTCTAACCATCTTCACTAGCACATATTCAACTCTTTCTATGTGAATATATACTTTAGGATCTTATGATATGTATATATTTCACACTTATTGTAACGACCCAATATTTTTGAGTAGTATATCAACTTACTCTTATTGATTTAATAAGATGTTAATGGTTAATACAGAAAGAGGAGTCGATGGCTTCATCCAGTAGACTCAACCCTTATGAAGCCCACTTATCAGAGCTTGGGAAGGAGGTAGCATCTGTGGGCTTTGCTTTGGACCAAGCCCAAGCCGAGCTCCAGCGTGTCAAGCTTGAACGAAAACGCTTGCAGGAGAAGTTCAAGTTAGTGGAGATTGCTACTAGGGCAATGTTATCTGAGCCTCCCTCAGATTCTCTCACCATAGCACACCTTACACTTAGGTCTTATGCCAGTGTTATAAGGGGCTATGTGATGAGACCCTAGTTTCCTTGTGTAATCCTTTCGGGTGAATAAATTGAGATTTCTTCCTTTAGTGATGTTTGTGAAATTTCAAATGTCTAGATAATTTTAGAATGTATTTTATTCATGAATTTTGAAAAAGGGATATTTTGAAATATTTATGTAAACCCTAAATAACTAATGATGTGTAATGATTTTCAAAAAATGGTCTTCTACAAAAGTGTTCATTAAGGAATTTGGAGTCTAATAAGATCAACTTAATTTTTGATGAATAGTAAATTATGAATAGTGAATTTACGCTTAGGATTAGTAATATGACCAAATGGATTAGTAATTTCACTCAAAGAAAGTTTTAATATAATTTAGACACCTAGATTAAGTAATGTGATTCAATAAAATGGGTAAATAACGGTTTCATAAATTATTAGTCAAGTATTAGTTTTTTCGGATGAATAGTGTTTTTTAATTAAAAATTTAATTAAAAATAATTAGAAAATTATTTTTATAAAAAGGACTTTATTTTTGAACTCAGAGCATCGATATTATGTTAAGGTAATTTTTGGGGATTTTTCTGAAAAAAATGAATTTTCGATGAATAGTGTTTTTATTTAAAAATTAAATTAAAAATATTTAGAAAATTATTTTTATAAAATGAATTTCATTTTTGAAATAAGAGCATTGATATTTGGTTAAGGTGAAATTTTGGGGTTATTCTGAGAAAGTTGAATTTTCAGTGAATAGTAAAAATACAGTTTTAGGGTTTCAGTATGTTTAATGACATCATAATGGTGTCATGATGATGTCATGAGATCTTTTGAGGGTTGGCCGGCCAAGGGTGATGAATTATTGTTTTGGGGGCCCCATGTGGCCTAACTCCATGATAAATGCCAAGGGAGAGCACATGGGTTTGAGAAAAGCACATGTGAGGTGTCCCTTGGCCATTAATGCTTTGTCCCCTCACTTTCCCTATAAATACCCACCCTTTCCTCCTTTAGTTTTCACTCCCAACTCTCCTCCAACGAAGTTCTGGTCTTCTTACCTTCCAAGGAGTCCTCCCAAGGTGCCCCCAAGCCCTCAAGGTCTAATCCTTTGAGTTTCAAGAGTCACGTTTTAAGGTAAGGGATCCGACCCCTCTCTTTCTTTTCATGTAATCTCTTTTATGTCATTCCTTTTCTGCTCCATGTTTTTATGTGAGAGGATGTTATTTTATATTCCTCTTACTGCCCTTTCATGTTTATATGATGAGAGATCCCCTCTTACCCTCATCATTTCGTTTTATGAAAGTTTAAGTGACGCCGTTAGGCTGCCGAATTTTTAAGGGATTCTTTCACCCTTCTCATTTTTCAAGTTCGATTTTCATGTCAAGTCTTTCAAGTTCCTTTTTATTATGTTGGGGTATGATATCTATATCTATAATACTGATATCTTATGATAATATGATGAGGGACCCTATTTGATCTTGTCAAATCATTTTCTTTTGAAGTTAAGTGACGCCGTTAGGCTGCCGAATTTTCATAAGAGAAATCTAATTTTTGTCTTCCTTCCATGCTTTTCTTTTCAAATGGTATGTCCTCCAAATTTCATTTCCAGGTCCATATATCCTTCTTATTCTTTCACCCTACTGTTTTATGGATCATTTATGAGTGGGTGACCCATGTCCCCTCCCATTTAAATGTTTTCTAAAACCCCGAAACTTAGCCGTTATGCTGCAGAATTTTCCCCTCAAAATGCCTCTCTCTTTTCTCAAAAATTATTTTATGTTATAAAGTGAATACTCAAAGCTCTTATTTCTACAAGGTTATTCACATATATATCAAAATGTTCCATTTTAAATTCTGGGATTTACATACATGAGACCCGCATTCCCTTTCCGTGGGTTTAAAGTGACGTAAAGATCATGTCTTTAAAGCAGTTTTTAAAACGTTATGATTATGAAATGAAACCCATTTATTTTTATGCTATGTGGGTTATTTATGAAATGTTTGATGATGATATATGTGGCTCACATGATAATAAAGGCAAATTTAAGGGTGCGCCCTGATAGCGCTCCAATGCATTGGGTAATGATGTAACCACTAGAGATTACAATTTTCACGACACCTTGGTGAATAACCTTGGTAATTTTCAAATGACACCTTGGGGATGGACCTTGGTGATATGTTCATGATTGTCTATGTTAAATGATGTAGCCACATCTTCAAGTTATGAAAAATGTTATTTTTATTATGAAATGCCTCATGATTTCTTTCTCATGCCTTAAAGTTCTTTTCATGTCCTTATTGAAGTATCTCAAGTTCACATGTAAAATGTTCCTCTTGTTTCCCTTACTGGGCCTTCTGCTCACCCTTTCTTTTGATGTATGTCCCCAGGTTATGAGATGTAGTAATGAACCTAGAATGAACTTAAGGAGACGCCTTTCAAGTGTTTAAGAAGAATGTTTTATGTTGTTTTCATGTATTATGTTCCTGGTTTCCAAGACACTAGACCTTAAAGATCCTCAGTTTTGTGTAATGTAATGAAAGTTTATGTTATAAAATGGCGGGATGCTATACTTATCCCTAAAGAGATAATTCCACCATATTTTAAACATGAATATTACTGAATCCAAATATAGAATTTTCATTGGGTAGTTCTATTCGTTAAATTTTAATTTCCTCATGGAATAAGATATCAATTTTTAATTTTGTATTAGTACATAACCCAATATATTCTTTGAAGCATCACTGTATACCATATGAAGTTCCCCACTTGTGGGTAGTGTAAGTATAGGTGTAGTGATAAGTCTCTTTTTCAACTCCTTAAAACTCTCTTAAAATTCATTATTACAAAAAATTGATTTCCTTTCAAGTTATATTGGTTAGAGGATTTTAAAATTGTGATAAATTTCTCAAAAATCATCGATAATACCTAGCCAGTCCAAGGAAACTATGAATATATGTGACAGATGTTGGTCTTGTCCATCCTTCAATTTCTTCTACCTTCAAAGGGTCCACACATATCCCATTACTTGTGATAATATTACCCAATAACGAGACTTAATTTAACTATAAATCACATTTTCTTTACTTTTCATAAAACTTCTCCCTTTTAAGGTCTTTAGAACTGTTCTCAGATGCTACTCCTTTCTTTTGAAAGGTATTAGAATATCATCTATAAAGACTACAAAAAACTTATTAAGGTAATGTATAAAGACTCTATTCATCAATTATATAAATATTTCTAGAGAATTAGTGAGTCCACATAGATTATTTAACAAGTCATAAATCCATGTAATATAATACTTTTTATTTATCATAATCTTATTGAGATCACAATAATCAATGTAAAGGCACATCGACCCATCCTTCTTCATGATGAATAGGACTCATGAACCCCATAGTGAATCACTTGGGTGTATGAAAACTTTATCCAAATTATCCTATAGTTTTTTCTTTATCTCCTCAAGTTCTACAAAATTCATTCTATATATAGTCTTAGATAATGGAAAATTCCCAAGTATATGATCAATTGAAACTTCAACCTCTTGGCTAGGAAGAAGACCAACCAATTCTTTAGAAAACACATCAGTGTATTCCCTCACAATGGGCATGTCTTCAAGGATGATCATAGACTCAATCATTTGAGCTAGATATTATTTCTCATAGGGAAATAATATTTATGATTGTGATGTTGGTTTTAAAGAAGTTTCATCCTTATCCTTGCATTTTTATATAATAAGAGGACAATTCATGATATATAGAGTTATTTCCTTCTCATGGAAATTTATGTTATATCTGTATAAGGAAATCCAATCCATACCCATAATTGAATCAAATTCCACTAAAGGGAGTATCACAAGGTTATTTGGGAAGTTCACCCCAAAAATTATGATAGTGGAGGAGTTATATACTCAGGATACAATAATTTCCCCATTTTTCATTTTCATTGACATTTCTACTTCCATGCTTTGTGGTGGTGTTTTAATAGTTATACCAAGCTAGTGTGATATAAAAGATTACATAGAACTAGAATCAGAAAGTATGTTTTCTATTCTTGAATGAATAACTAGTTTACCTATCACCAATTAACTATTTGGATCCACCTAAATGGTTATGATGGAATATGCTCTCCCTTATTACCTTGGAGGTTGTTGGAATTGATTATCTCAAAAAACCCTTAGTTTAGGGAATAGGTTTACATAATGTACTTGTTCCTTTTAGTTGAAATATTAGAAAATAGGATGATGGTTGACTGAGGATTCCTCTCTTCCATTACATTGATGTTTTTCTTATATCTCCAATTTCTAGCTAGGTCCTATCCTTCCCACACCAAAATCATTTCCTTGTCAACCTTAGGCAATTTACAGGGTTCTTTTTTCCACAATTTTGAGAAGTGGGATTTTGAAATTTCTTAACATTGTTTTATTTCTCCATAAAACTTCCAAAATTAAAATCTAATTTATACTTATTATCCCCATGAGACCCTTGAGATTCACTAATGTCTATTTCAACTTTAATGGAACATCTGATAATTTTATCATAGCTATAAAATTCCATAATCACCAAGGATTTTCATAGACTCGGTTTTATCCCACCAAAGAAGTGGCCAACTTTACATTCGAGGGTAACAAAAAAGTTAGAGGCATATCATGAAAGTATTGTGAAGTTTTCCTTATATTCCCTGATGGATTCATCATATTTTTTCTCGAGGTAAAGAAAATACCTTTATATTTTAGGTTAAAGAGAGTGAGGAAAATATTTTTCAAAAAATATTTTTGGAATTCCTTCCACCCCATTACTTCAATATCTTCCTCAGGCTTCGTATTCTTGGTCAATGTCTACCACTGATCAGCTTCTACCTTCATATGATAAACATACAATATAACCTTCTCTTTCTCAGAACATTGAAGGATGGAGAAGATCTTCCCAATATAGTTGATCCATTGTTCTATGATAAATGGAACATATGATCCATTGAAAGTCATAGGCCTTTGTCGCATAAAGGTCTCATATTTGGTTTTTTTTTATTAGGGGGATTTGGGTGTTCCTTCTGAATGAGGTTTCTATTTATAAATTGAGTAAAATGAGAGAGAATCTTTGTAAAGTTTTTGATTCCTACTCCCATCAAGTTGGTAAGCTCATTCAGGCAGTTATAACATTTCTCTTCACATTATTTGTTTACTCGATTCCTCATATTTTTGGCCATTGGATAGAATAAAGGAAAAATTAGGGATGTTTATTTTTAAACTATTGAACACATAAATGGGAATCCAATAACATTAAATAAATAATTTATATATGACATTTATCCCTTAACATAAGAATTTCTAAGGTTGAGTCTATGTTATCCATGATCTATTTCCTAACATAGTTTCCTATGGGAATTTTTGTTTCCTTAATAATGGTTCATAATGAGCTTGTAAATTTACCAAATCATATTCCCTAAGAGTTTCAAACTAAGTATGCAGCAAGGACCAATGTGGTGAACCATTTCTCGATTAGGTCTTGTTCAATATGGTGTTTTTGGGTGTTACACCTATGTACATCTGTGCCAGAGCCACATCCACTTGTAGTATCTAGATTGGGATGTATTTTATTAGAAACCAATTACTCTATACTTTACCAAAATTTAGGTATTCCTTATTATTTTTAGTATTATCCTTAAATCTTTTGAAATAGTCTCCTTATCCTAATCCCAAAATAACTAAAATATCCTCTAATACCAACTATGATAACCCTTGTATTTATTACAAATTAATCCATGATTTATTAAATAAGAATACACATAAGACAACCTATAATACCAATAAGTCTAGTGTATTTGAGTAATTAGGTACATTACATAACAACTTAAAATAGGGGGTACATCAACATTATTTAAAACTTCCTTAACACACTCATATTAATCCATCATTCTTAAAACAACATGGGATAACCTGGGGACATATATAAGAAAGGGGTGAGAAATAAATCCCAGTAATGAAATAAGTAAAGAATAACATGAATAAACTATTAAATATTAGAAAATAGGAATTTAAATGGGACATAAAAGGGGTGATAATCATAAAGGTGAATAACAAGGCATGATATAGAATGAGAACATAAAGTCAACTTGAGAACATGGTAACAAATTTGGGCATGGAATCATAAAAATAAGTAAAGTTTAACCACTAATAAATAATATAATAATGTGCTTAGTATAACCCCTCGTTCACCATACATGGCATCTCATGAGACTAAAACATTACTCAATACATTGGAGCACTATCTGGGTGCACCCATCATAATCATATCATGTACATGCATAAGTGTACCATATAGATCATATAACATAATAAAATATTTCATCAAATTTAATTACATGATCAAGGTGTGTGGGATAAATACATGGAATTCCCCAATAAAATATGTGTATGTATGCCTTTGTGAATACTATTGAGTGTAAATAGCGATGGTATTTACAACACAAAGGTTTGGCATGGAAAAATCATAGTGAAATTTCAGCAGGATAACAGATGTACATAAAGGTTCATAAAATGGTTTAAAGAGAGTGAAAAGGGTCTCTAATTATTTTTACATCAAATGGAAATGAATAGGTTTGTGTAAAAACATATCCCAACATTAGTAATTATAAATAAAAGGCATAAAATGAAGAAGATTCTTGAATAAATAAAAGGAGAGGATCCCTTACCTTGAGAGGGTGATTCCAAAATAATGGGAGGAACTTCTTGAGAGATTGAGGTCAACTTGGTAGAAATCTATAGAGACAATTAAAGAATAAAGAAATGATCTAAGTTTTTTTTGTGAAGTGGAATGAGATCTTGGGTGGGTTTATATAGTAAAATAGAGGGGAGTTCTTTATTATTTACCAAACTTAGGTTTTGGACTCTATATAATTAAGTAATCAAAAGCACAAAAATTACCATGAATGTTTCCATGGTTTATTACAAAAAGGATTGTTTTTTTATTTTATAAAACCATGGACCATACTTAATAAAATATTACCCTCAACGATGTGTAAGTGAGTCATGTTTATAAAGAATTTATTTTAAAGCCATAAAATATAATATAGTTTTTGGTGGATCCATAAAGGATTTATAAAATTACTAAAATAACCTAAAAACACATTATTTTAAAGGGGAAACCTAGATTTGGTCTTTTATACCCTTCATATAATTTATGACATCACTTTTGGGTAATTATGATATCATGATACACAATGTATATTTATACTGTATTTAATTTTTACCTGAAAATTTAATTGTATCATAAAATTATAAAAAATTACCTATTAGATAATTTTGATATGATGATTTCAAAAATAATATTTATTTTATCAAAATATTTTTATAAATATTTGAATTTTTACTTTTAAAATAAGAATCGATATTTATTGATAAATGTTGGGTTTTTTGACAATAACAATTTTCAAACCCTTATAAAAATTACATTTAACTTCATAAAAAGTATATTATAATTTATATTTAATAAAAATTATTTAATTTTATCATTTTATTAAATTATAATTTATTTTTAAAATTCATTAATTCCTCAAAAAGAAATTCCTTAATTGAAAGTTTATGTTACAAAAAAATATGATTTGTGTTTTACCGTAGAAAAATTAAAATCATTTATAAATTAATAAAAATAATAAGTAAATATAATAATTATTATATTAAAAATAATATATATATTTTTATTATTAGGGTCTTGATACATAACCCTTTATTACACCAGCAAATTTCCCAAGGGTAAGGTGTGCGACGATGACATTTTCATGGGAGGTTCAACGTACATGGTTTGAGTCATGATCTTAATGAGCTAGAACTTCTCCCATAAAAGGTTTCACTCATGATTTGTTTTTCGAATCTTGACTTGGTATTGAAAAATAAAAAGTCTTAGTGATTCTTTCTACCTCATAATCTATGATAAATGGACTTTATAGGGTACGCTCCTACTAGTTGAGGCCATTGTTTCTTTTGTCTTTGTCAATTATATTTATCATAACCCTATATTTATACTGATCATATGATCATTGTTTAACAGTTATTTTATCAATGATTATGATACTTAACAGTCTTTTAAATACGATAAGATATTATAAAACCAAGGAAGTTAATTTTTTTTCTATAACCATACTAATACATTTAATTCATTCACAAACAGTATCTTATTTACAAAAGTTTGGTCATTACATAGTCTACAGGGCATGATAAAATTATTTGGATTGACCTGTGGAATAATAGTATTATGAGATCTGACCTAAATAGTGAAAATTGGGAATTATAGTCTTCAATTACCTGACATGGGACACATTTCTAAGATACAATGACCTTGTACTCAGACCTAAGGTAGTGTTGGGGTGTGATGAACTTATAGACTGACCCATGAGAGAGTCAGGGCTTGATAGTCTTGTGGCCCAACAAGAGACTCATTTTCCTTATGGATGCTATGGGGTGAATGTGGTGACCTTATGGTCAACTATAGTTCATGAATTCATTTATGCACATGTTTCTAGTATGGATCCAAAGCAGGTACAACTGAGGGTTGTGGTAGCTTGGTCAGCACACAACCGATCGGTACAAGATTCTATGTTGTTGATTGTGTGATTATTTGTTATCATGGAATATACTCTTATGCCTATGAACTTTTGTTAAAGATGTGTTGGTGGTGTACTACTAATTTTTATACTCATACCTAGCACAAAAATATCAATGCACGTAAAAAATTCATGATCACAGATACAGGAAAGGGAAATGACCCGGTGATAGGGAGTTAGGAGACAAAGCATGGTGATTAGGGTTGTTACCGGGACATACTCCAGGGCGATGTTGTAGTTTTCTATTTACTTACCTATCTTTCTCATAATATTGTCTGACCTTCCTCTTTGGGGGTCCTTGTTTTATTATTCTGTATGACTTGAGATACTTTCCATGTCATCTGTTATAGAAATTATTATTTATTTCGCTATATTTTTTATTTGTTATTATTTATAATTTTCTTTATTGATATTGAGGGTATAGTCTCCCCATTAATGTCATATAGAACCTTACTGATAGTTAGAAACCTCTCGTGTACGGGTAGGTTCATATGAGGCCATACAAAACTCTAACTTAGACCCAATAATTCAGATTTGGGTGTTACACAGTGGTATCAAATGATATTTTCCTCTTTCTTTCTTCTTGACTATGTTTCAGGGAAATGTAGAAAGGAGTTAGGTTTTTTGGGACTCAAGAAGGGGAGTTTCACGTGTTCCTATCCAGCACATGTGTAACAAAAATTTGATTTAGCATTGACATGACTCCTATTATAGTTATAGTTTTATGGTTTCATATTTATGTTGAGTATATCGTACTATTACTATTTATGGTGTTTTGGCTCGTTCATGTATCTTGACTAGGAACTTAGAACTAATTATCATATATATATATATATATATGACCGTTGAGTGTTGCATGGTAGTTCTTAGTTAAATTCCTTAATATGTGATTTTTTTTGGTGATATATCTGTTTCCCTTCTTCTATGATATATCTATACTGTCATTGATTATTTGAACTTGAGCATGCTTGTTGTTATATATTTAACTATGAAAAATGTGAATGAATAGATATCTAGTCTTTATCCTTGAGTAGCAATAGGAGTTTTGTGTTTTCTTATTACTGATATCCTTATAGGGCTGTAGAGTTGAGGCTGGACAAGTCTATCCGATGAACCAGGTTCCAAATAACTATGGAGAGGGACCATCAACTGTTTAGGGTATGGTTTTGATCACTTCTACTCTTTATACCACTCTTTTTGATACTGGTGCTTCCAATTCATTTATATTTGCTCAAATTATTACTGGAATAGACCTAAAGGTCAAGTTATCTTCTGAGTTTTTGTATCTTGATATACCCTTAGGGAAGAAAGTGGGCTATCTTTAGAGTTATGTAGGATACCTCATAGTATTTTATGGATATAGAAATATATGAGATTTAATGATCCTTGAAATTAATAGATTTGATGTGATCTTCAATATGGACTGGTTGACTAGTAATTGAGAACACATCAATTGATACATGAGATGTGTATCCTTTACTATGACCAAGGGTAAGAAGTTTGTGATGACCAATTAATGGGATATTAGAGTAGGTAAAGTGGGACTAGACCTGATCTAGATAAAAAATATTATGATACAAGTAGCAGGGTTGGATATTATGGTGGAGCTAGTAGTATAACTCTTATCTTTTCCTTTAGTAGTAGACCATTATCAGGATGTCTTCCCAGATGAATTTTTAGGTCTCCATCCTAAGAGGGGAATTTAATTTGAGATAAAACTCATGCCTGTAGAATAACCTATATCGATTCCTTTGTATTTTATAATTCCATACAATTTTAAGTAACTCATATTATATCTCTAGGATTTGTAGGAAAAAGGTTTTATTATACTGAAAACATCACTATGGGGTGCTTCAATGTTGTTTTTAAAGAAGGTGGATGACAATATTTGGTTGTGTATAGACTAAAAGAAGTAGAACCAAGTGATTGTGAAGAATAAATACCCATTTTTGAGGATTGATGACTTGTTTTACCACTTACGAGGAGCTTATTGGTTCTCTAAGATTGACTTACAGCCAGGCTACCACCAGCTTCAGGTTAGAGAGGAGGATATTCCTATAACAATGTTCATAAGTAGATTTAGACTATATGAGTATCTTATTATTCCCTTCAAGTTAAAAAATGTGACAGTGGTGTTCATGTATCTCATGAACATATTATTATATCCTTATCTCAACTCATTCATTGTGGATTTTTTGATGATATCCTCATATACTCACCAACCTAAAAAATTTATGAAATACACCTTGAGATTGTATCGAGTACACTTCAAGCGCACCAACTTTATAATTTTTTTGAAGTTTCACTTTTTAATTTAGGAGGTATGTTTTATTATCTATGTGATATCTAAGTCAGAAATTTATGTGGACCTGAATATAGTAGAAGTGGTAATGTCTTGGGCTTTCCCCAAGAATGTGTTTTAGATCAGGAGTTTCCATGGGATTGTTGGGTACTATCAATGATTCATAGAGGACTTAACCATTTGGTGGAACCTACGATATGGTTTAAAAATAAAGGAGTGAAGTTTGAGTGTATAGATTATTGAGAATAGTCCTTCCTAAATTTGTAGATAATTTTGACTAAAATATAGATTCCGACATTTCTAGAGCCTAGGATTGGATATACAGTTTACTGTGATGCCTCAAGTTTTGGTTTAGGAGCTGTGCTGATAGAGGGACTAGGTAGTACCTTATGGGTCACATAAAATATGAATATATGAATGAAAATACTCTAATAATGACTTGGAGTTAGTAGTTTTGGTCTACACTCTAAAATTTTGGAGACATTATCTCTTCGGTGAGAGATTTATTATCTACATGGATCATGAGAGCTTGAGATACATCTTCTATCAGTAGAATTTGAATATGAGATAGAGGAAATATGTGGATTATATTTAGACATTATAATTTGACCTAGAATATGATTTAAGGAAAGGTAATGTTATTAAAAATTTCCTTAGCAGAAAAATTCCATAGATGTAGGATTTGGGAGAGTGGCCTTCACATGAGGAATGACATTTGATGAGTTTGATGGTAGAGTGGATAATGGATACATCATAAGATCATGGAGTAATAACATGTGAAAATTTGGTTGTCACATATCAATTAGTGGATTAATTAAAGTTCATATAGAAGTTAGATCTCAAGTGTATAGTGATGTTAAATCACTTGATAGAGAATGATTCGATCCTAGCGTGGTCTCTAGATAAAGAAGATATAATCTACATTCATGAGAGGTTAATTGTTCCAATTTACTTGAGGTAGGAGTTGATGAGAGAATCTCATGCTTCAAAATGGGAAGAGAATCCAGGGTACATGAAGATATACCATGACACCTAAATTCAATTTTTATAGCTAGGTATGAAGAGTGACATCATTGATTTTGTCTCACGATGCCTTACCTACCAGAGGATAATGTCCAAACATAAATTTCTAGGTGGTTTTCTTCAGCCACTTCCCATGATGATGTGAAATTGAGATGATTTGGATATGTAAATCATGACAGAGTTTTCCATAACCCTATTAAGTTGAGATTCCATTTGGTATATAGTTTATTGGAGGTTTAAAGTAGCCCATATCTTATAAATTTGAGAGACTCACATTATAGATAAGTTGGGTAAATTATATATCCAAGAGATTTTATGGATACTTGGAGTGTATTATAGTATCATATCAGATAGAGATTCATGTTTAAATCATTGTTTTGGAAAGGAATTCAAAAGGATTTGGGGACTTAGTTGAAGATGAGTACAACACATCATCCAAATATTGATGGGAAATCAGAGAGAAAGATTCATATCCTTGAGGATTTGTTTTTGGAATGCATATTAGACTTTGATGGAGCATATTATGAGTACTTATACTTGGTAGAGTTCATGTACAAAAATAGTTTCTAGTATTCTATTCATATGGTACTTTTTGTGGATCTTTATGGATGGCCATGCCTCACACCATTGTGGTTGAACGAGGCAGATGAGGTAGCAATTATTGGGATGAGTATGGTAAAGGAGACCTATAAAATGATGTAGTTGATCAGGAAGTGGTTAGTTACCACTCAGAGTAGAAAATAATCATATGTTTACTAGAGGAGATTGCCTTTCGAGTTTTCTACTAGTGACTGAGTTTTCTTGCAGGTGTCACCTAGGTTGGGGCATCATAGTTTTCAGAAGCAAGGGAAGCTAGCACTGTGGTATGTGGGATCATTGGAGATCATGGAACATATTAGAGCATTGGATTACCAACTATACCTTCCTTCACATTATCAAGGAATGGATTATGTGTTCCACTTTCTCATCTTTATAGGTACATTCCTAATCCAGTGCATGTGATCGACAATGATAAAATTTAGTTAGAACCCAACATCTCTTATGTGGAGTACCTGGTGTAGATAATTGACTGGAGTGATAAAGTATTGTGGGAGAATATGGTTACACTTTTCATATTATAATGGAAGAATAGATAGATCTAGGAGGAAATGAGGGAGTGAGAGTTTGATTTTCGAGTCCAATGGTTGGATTTATTCAAGAATGACCATAAGAGATGCTTCTCAAGGTTGAGAAGTCGTTAGAGGGGGAGATTTATAACACCCACATTTTCAATGGGTATATTAATGTAAGTTATGATGTGTATTAAGTGATGTTTTTGAGCCTTATTATAGTTAAAAATAGGGTCTAGAATGTGTCATAGGTTTTTGGAAGCTTAAAATGGGGTTTGAAGAACTTTTTGGTCTAAAACAGGCTACACCATAGCTGTGGTGCAAGCCATGGTGGTCCCTTATGATCCTTTATATAAAACGGACAAGGAAATTGTTGGGTAAGGGTGTGGCCATGGGTATAGAGCACTGAAGTAGCATCTATGGTCCATGACCATAATGACCTCACCACACTTGTGGTAGAGGGCATGGAAAGGGAAACTGAGCATGAATTTAGAAATACACCATAATTATGGCCATATAGATATGGTGTTTTCAAAGACACCACAACATGGTGAGGACATGGTGGTAGTTGTGTGGGTTTTGAAATGGCCAAAATAAATACCTTCTCCCTTAGATATTGAACATTTAAAAGGGGAAACACATGGATATTAAATGAGGGGTCTTTTATGTGATTTTAATTTGGTTCTTCCCTCTATCAATCAATCTATACTCTTCTCCTTGGTGGTTACTTTTAATGAGATGAATTCCAAATTATTTTTGGGTGATTTTAGGGAAAGGATTAAAACAAACATACTTACTAAATCTATGGCCATGGAAAATTAATTATGAATCTATGGACTTGGGCATCTCATCCATTCTTCATTTTTCTTATAGATCCACCTTCTTTCTTTAAAAATAATCATAGTTATGACATATAATTTCTTGATCTATGGATTTCAATACCACATAATGAAGAGTTATTGGATTTTTATGATATCGGTGATATATATAGTGTCATGATCTATCCCAATGGGGCTCAAACCACGACTACCCCAAGCTTGAATCCAATAGGCTAGGGGCTGACAACTAACACCGTGTATGAATATCACACACATGGTAGGACTTAACCTAAATTACCGATACAAAATCACACATATCCAAACCCATACATTGCTGAAATGTAAAAAAATTATAACCATTCATGCATACATCTAAAATCCCACTATTAGAGTATTCTAGAAAGTATTGGAAAGCATGGGCCAAATACAAGACCACCAAAAAAACTAGAATAAGTCCAACTTGTGAAGTAGGATAGGACTGCTATAAATGAAACCACCAGAACATGCCTTGGTCTGTCTAGATCACTAATATTTACCTGGTCCTTATCCCTGTATGAATCCATCAAAAGTTCAATTTTATAGAAAATACATGACACGTGCGGGAAAATCCTATTTAGGGGTGAGTATAACAATACCTAATAGGACACCCTAAAATCACTAAGCATATAACATCAAGAATAGTACTCAGCTCATCATAGAGATATTTCAACCCCATACATAACAAGAATATCTAGATATACTCATAGTATACACACAATCTCAAGGAAGGATCAAAAATATAAATATATCCTAGGATTCTTGCTTGAGGGTTCCATATAAAAGTCATCTGGGAGAAAACACTCCACGAGTCAGATAGTATGGATAGATTCCATCAAAGATTTCATACTTATCAGGTCTCACCAAAAGTAGTACATGTTGGAAGTCTGAATATATCAATACATAGATGGGGATCACACCCAAGGCCATGAGGTATACCACCAACCTAATCTGGATTAACCTGCTATATAGGGGATTGATGCCCTAGTTGTGTTGGTCATGGCAATAACAAGAACCCCACCTAGGGAAATGATGATAATAGAGGATCTCACTTCAGGCCTCATGAAAGGAATCCAACAAATATATCCAAGACTAAATTTCCCCAGAGGATATCACCAACCTATATATAGGAAGCAACTCCATACTAAACCCTTAGGGAGTGGATCAAGGAAATTTACCCTAATAAAACTTTTCCATGCAGAAGATGACAAGGGCTCTAAGACATATTTGAAGAAGTACAAGACATATACCAGAGGTACATGGCATGTACATTTTTCACTAAATTCTACCCATGTATCAGGACCTATGACCATTTCTATATCCGATTACATGACATGTGTCCTACCACACATGGCATGTGGGTCCACATGGTCTCCTAGGCGTGTCACCACTATAGACGTAGAGCTGCTTTCCAGGGGGTACATGACATGTGGTATGGACCACATGGTGTGTAACTCCACTTAGCATCCTAGGAATGTACAACCTATACATGATAATCTATCTAGATAGGATCACATAGTGTGTGGTAGGTAATACACATGATGTGATCCTTATCTTTGTGCATAATCCCTAGCCACCGCTCAGTAGGTCCCACATGGTGTGTAATTCTAGATTACATGATGCTTAGCCCAGGATTTTCTATAATCATAAGTCCATTCATGCTTTATCACAAAAACCTCCCGATCTCTATGGATCTACCACAAACATCAATAAATAACACATATCTTGATTCATGTTAGTCTGTTGTTATCATTAGCTAGATTCTGGATAATTTCACTGCTTAGGAAATGGGAACTGTCGTGTATCGTCTCCACCACATACCCCAGTCAAATCTGGGGTCTCCAATAAATCCCCAATTGGGTATAAATTATTCATCACCATCATCACAGATGGATCCCGTCATATATCTAAACCTAGTTATGTGATATCAATCCGTTGTGCCAAGAAATGGGTGCACAATGATTGTTTATTTGGTATTTTTCAAACAACCAGACAAAAAGAATACTGGAGATGAATGAATGAAGAATAGTGGGAGAAAAATAAGAAACACAAGAGATGAATGAACTTAATTTTTTTTTGGGTTGGCCTCAATTTTTTTTCTTTAAGAATGATTAATGAATATCGAAAAAAATAAACAATTTCTCCCACATTCCCCACAAATAAACCCATACACACAATATGATAGATCTATGAATAAATACATTGGTCAATTAATTTATTTTAAGGATAATAAATTGAGGATAAATCCACATAAAATAAACATCATACCTCGATATAGATTGAACATTGATGAATAAAAAATTTTCATCATTGTCATTGTAGAGATCCTTGAATCCCATTGGACACCGATCGATGATCCATAGTCCGATTGTTATTCACCTAAGAATGATCCTCCAAATATATATCAAATGGATCTAGGGTTATGGGGATAACCATGATATTTCATCATATCCATTTATTTATAGGAAAAATATATTTCATAGTAATTTAATTTAATAAATTATTTTAATTAATTAATTTATTAAAACATTCATCCATGACCGCGCCCAACCCGAATGCCTGAAACACTCCAAGGTTATGTCACAATTAGGGTAAAAACCATTCTTTAAACTCAACTAAATCCTTAGATTTCTGATCTGAGCCTCCGTTTAAGAGTTATTCCACTTTTTTAGAAAAACTGTGCACATGTGATTTTTAATATATTTAATATATTTACAAAATTAATTTTGGGCTCACTGGGCCTCTGAATCCACTCCATCTAAGCACCTAGCTCCCAAAATAATCAATATAATATTATAAAGTATTACATGAAAAAATTAGAGCCGTTACATTCTCCCCACCCTGGGTATTTATGTCCTAGAAATCTAAACAAAAGACTACACAAAGAGATGTGGGTATTGAGCACACATTTGGGTCTCCCGCTCTGTGGTACTCTCTTGAAGATTCCTATGATAGAAACATATATGAACTAAAGGAATCACTCACCCATGGAAGATTATCTCTTTTTGATGCTCAATCTCTATTGGGTATTCTATGAAAGAATCTACACCCTTGATGTTTAGCTCTCCCCAGCCGATAACATGTGACAGGTCATGCATGTACCTCCTTAGTTATGGCACATGGAAGTCTTAATGTACCCCATACAACTTTGGTGGTAGAAATAAGAGGTAATCTACCTCACCAACTCTATATAGTATTTAGAAATGGATAATGAATATCAGAGATAACTTTTTGCCTCGACCAAGTATCCATAACCCACGTCGAGGTGAGACCCTCATGAACACATGGTCTCCCTCATTGAACTCCAAAGGCCTAAATCATATATATTTATAGGACTTATGACTTTTCTATGCAGTCCTCATCCACTTTTGGATGATCTACACCTTCTCTTCCATGGCTTACACCAATTCTGGGCCCTTAAATCCTGACTCTCCTGGGTCAGTCCCAAATAGTGGTGACCAATATGGTTACCCATACCAGTCATAGAATAGTGCCATACCAATGATGTAATGATAAATGTTTTTTATGAAAAATAAACCAATTTTAGGTTACCTTTAAACTACATCCAAATCCTAACATGAAATCCCACAACATTTCCTCTAGGACCTGAATGGTCCACTCAGTCTGGATGTTAGTCTGGGGGTGAAATGTTGTGCTCAAATGCAATTGATCTCCAAAGGCCTCTTAAAATACCTTCCATAAATTAGATGTGAAGTGAGCATCATAGTCAGAAATGATCATTGAGAGAACTCCATGGAGTCATACTATCACTTTCATGTAAAGGAATCTCATGATCTCTACTATAGTATGCTATCGAATAGCTAGGAATTGGCATGACTTGGTGAGTTTTTCAATGATCACCTAGACGGAATAATTTACTCTATATATCCATGGTAACCCATTCATAAATTCCATATATATATCATACCACTTACACTCTGTCACCTCAAGGGGTTGAGCTAAACCCTCTAGAACCTAGTGCTCATCCTTCACCTGTTGACAAGTGAGGAATTAAGAGACAAACTCTACAACTCCCTTCTTTATCCCTAGACACCAAAATTGATGTTAGAGGTCCTGGTACATCTTCAACACACTTGGATGTACCACCAAGTGAGATGTATGAAACACTATCTTAAGCTCATCATGCAACATCATTGGTACCATTGTCTTTCCTATGAAAATAACTATATGCTCCCCACCTTTAGAAAATCCATCAGGAGTATATCCAATGGATATATGAGTATGTAGGGTCTCATAGTCGATATCCCCAAGATATGTCTCCATAAATCCATGTAAAAGTATAGGGGTAACAGCCATAAAATGGAGGTAAGCTTCTCCACCACTATCCATAAAGGATAACTGTAATGGGGCCAATGGCTCTGATGACTCACTTAGTAACTAAAAACTAGATATCCTGTTGAGATCATCTAGTACCATTTTCCCCTTCCTAGATGCATAGAAAATCTCGAATTCATATTACTAGAGGAACTATAGCCATCACCTCTATCACAAGTTAAGATCCTTTTGAGATAAGATATACTTAAGACTCTTATGGTATGAATAGATGATAAAATGATTTCCCACCAGGTAGTGTCACCACATTTTCAATGAGAATACTACTGCTAATTACTCAAGATTGAGAGTCACATAGTTCTTATAATGTTGTATCAATTGACATGAACCATAGAAAATCACTGCCTACCTCTAAATTAGAACACAACCAAGCTAAGTCTCTGATGCATTACAAAACACTACATACTCAATACCTTCCTCTATAAATCTCAAGATGGGAGCACTCATCAATCTCTGGATACACTCCTAAAAATCCTGCTAGAACCTCTATTTACACATGAAAGGATACCCATTTTTTGTTAAAGATATCAAGGAAGTTGATATCCTAGATAAATCAGGTATGAATCTCTGATAGTAGAGTGCCAACCCAAGGAACCTCCGTATCTCCATCACGCTCTTGGGTGGCTCCCAAGATAACATTGCCTCAACCATTTCCAGGTACACTACTAAATCATTTACTGAGATAAAATGTACCAAGAAGTGGAACTCCTAATTCTAGAACTAGAACTTCAAAACCTTTATATAAAGTTGGTCCTCTCAGAGTATGTACATAACCATCCTCAAGTTTCCCACATGATATTACTTGGACGATGAGTACACTAGGATATCATCGATGAAGGCTACCACAAAATAGTCTAAGAAAGATTAAAAGATATGGTTCATGAGTCTCATGAACACTTTTGGGTCATTATTGAGGCCAAAAGGCATCACCAAGTACTCATAGTGGTGATAATGACATTGAAAATCTATCTTTGGTATACCCTCATCCTGTACTCGTAGCTAGTGATAACCTAATCCTAGGTCAATATTCAAGAACCATCATGCCCCTCTCAACTGATTGAAGAGGTCATATATCCATCTTAGTGGATAAATTTTCTTTACGGTCACCTAGTTTAGGTGACAGTAATCCACACAAAACCTCAAGATCCTTTCCACCTTATTGGAAAACAATACTAGGGCTACCCATGGTGAAACATCAGGTCTAAAAAATCCATTCCTATGTAAGTCCTCCAATTTCACCCTCAACTTGTGAAGCTTTATGGGATCCATATGATATGATGGTGTAGATATCAGGTCTATTATAGAGTGTAAATCAATGCAAATTTCTATCTATTTATGAGGAGTTAATCCTAGAACATCCTCAAGAAATACATCCTCGTACTCCACCACCACTGTAGGAAACTGAAAGATCATAGCATCCACTACACTAAGAGTCATGCTAGAAAACTTGTGTGTAATTAGATGCACTCCCCTATGCATGAGTCCATATCGGTATTCCTGGGTTTCCTTTTCACCCATAAAGGAAAAAGTCATCCCATCACTATGGACACACCACATACTCTACTTGAAATAGTCTATCTATGAATGAACTATAGATAACTAGTCCATACCTAAGATAACTTTATAAGGCCTCATCACTGCTAAAAAGAGATCCCAAAAGAAGATCTTCCCTCCAAGAGTTAGGTCACACTATCGGTATAAATGTGTGATCCTTGAGTCTCCTCCCATAGGATTCTCTAAGCATACAGGTCAAGCCAAATGATCAAATGGAATATCTATGTATCAAACCAAATAAGTGGAAAGAAAGGAATGGCTCACACCTATATCTATCAATACTAAAACTAAAGTAGATATAGAATAGATTATACCACATATCATCCCTGGAGCCTCTAGGTCATAAGCCTTGATCACCTACAGCTGTCATTGCCCCTTTACCTCAGATCCTTGAGCCTAGCGTAGACCACCTGGGAGTGGTGGTGGTAAAAAATAAAAATGTATACCACCTCTAGATACTCTCCTAGCTAATATTTTATTTTTTTCATCCTATGAACCTACCTTATATTAATTATACCTATACCTATGAGGCCTATCCACTGTCTCTTTATCAGCCACATGTCGGATCAAACAATCTCATGAAATATGTCCCCAACTATCACAAGAGTAGCACTGCCTATCCCTAGGTTGACTTGATACATATTGTGAGACATAATCCATATAACATATTTCCTAGGATCTACTCCTAAAACATCTCACATGTTCATGTACCTGTGTCTGTTGTTGTCTCCCTACTTCCAAAGTCTCAGCTCTCGTGTGCTCACTTCCGACACCAAATGTCTACGTTTTCTCATCCAGGAAACTCTCGACCAACAATGAATTCTCTATCAACCCTGTATAGGTAGAAATTCATAAAGGTATCATGATGAATTAAATTTCTTTACACAGACCATTATCAAAGTCCTAATTTCAAAAGAAATTATTATTCACTGTATCCATTGAGTATCAAGAGTGGTTAGTGAACCTCAAAAAGTACTCAGAAATAGTCATACTACCCTGCTAAAGCTGTAGAAGATTCTGGATATGTATAACCCTTAATGTATCTAGAGAATACTCCTATTCGAAAAGGAACTCAAACTATGACCATGAAAGAGTTTCCTCATTGTATGAATGGGTCACTAAGACCCACCATCGTTCTATAAAGCCTTGAAGAAGGCTCATTGATAAGACCACCATATGGTCTTTGGGTATCCTAAAAAGATGAAAAAATCATATTTCTACCTCAATCCAATCCTCATACACATGTGGGTTTATATCTCCCATGAACCTGAGGGGTCACTAATACTGAAACTCATGAAGCATTATCAGCCTATGCACCACACCCACTAGTACTGTTGGTACCATCTACTGCTCGACTGGTGGTGGTATGACCAGTTCACTACATGGAGGTAACACCTCCTGAAAAGGTCCCTGTATTGAAGCCTCATCAATGAGGGGATCATCCTCATGATCTTACTACTAAATCATAGCTAGAAAATGTCATGGGGGTATCATGAAGTATACAAGATATACCACATTCAATGAGTATATATTGAGATATGACTCAATAAGGACATAGAAACCACAACCCATTTCTATATTATGAATGTACCAATGTTTTCTATATAAAAAATATCTATATGCACCGAGTCAAAATGCTGGTGATCAGAGTTATAGTGTATGGATATGTCATCTGCTGCACCAATACTAGAGTCCTTAGCTTGAGAGATGATCTCGAAACACAAAACACTATTTCCATAAAACCAAAATAATCTCACAAACTCCATTCCTAAGGTAAAACTAACTCTTTTGATACCACTCTATGATGACCCAACCCAACGGGGCCCAAACCAAGATTACCCCAAGCCCACCTCCAATAGGAAAAGGGTTAGTCACAAACACTAAGTAGGCATATCAAAAAAAGGGAGGCCTTACCCTAAAGTACCTACACACACACACTCATCTCCAAGCCCATAAAATGTTGAAATGTAAGCAACTATTAAAAATGCACGCATACATCTAAAATCTCACCATCAGAGTATGAACATAAGTACTAGAAATAAAGGTCCAAATAAAATCCCACCAAAAGAAACTAAAATAAGTCCAACCTGTGAAGTAGGAGAGGACTGCTGTAAATGAAACCATTAAAACAAACCTCTATTTTTATATATAAATAACCTATTTTTGGTCATGGCCTCATTAGGAATTCATCAAAAGGTCGGTCATTTTCATAATACATGACACATTCAATAAAATACCATGAAGGTTTTAGTATAATAATACCCAGTAGAAAACTTGAAGTCACAAATCATATAACATCAAGAATAGTAGTAAGCTCATCATAGAGATATATCAACCACATACCTAACGAGAATATCCATATATACTCACAGTATACACATAGTGTCAAGGTAGGGTCATGAATATAAAGACAACCTAGGATTCCTTCACGAAAGTTCCATATAACACTCATCTAGGAGAACACACTCCACGAGTCAGATAGAACTGATGAAATTTATCCGAGATGTTGTGATTTTCAGGTCTCTTCATAAGTTGTACATGATGGAAGTCTGAAGAGATCGATATATAGATGGGGATCACACCCAAGGCCATGGGGTATACCAATAACCCAATCTAGATTAACCTGATAAGTAGGTGATCGAAGACAGAGTAGTGTTGGTCATGATGATACTAAGAACCCCACCTAGGGAAAAGATGTTGATAAAGAATCACACTCTAAGCTTCATGAAGGGATTCCAACAACTCTATCCAAGAATGAAGTTCCATAGAGAGAATCAGAAACCTATTCATAGGAAACGACTCAAAATTAAATCCTCATAGAATCGATCAAGGGAACATACCCTAAGAAAAATTTTCCAAGATCAAGAGGATAGGGGATCAAATCCATCTTCGAATAAGTACATGATGTGTACTGGAGGTACATGACGTGTCCCTTTGGCACCAGATTTTACCATTGTTTCATGACCTGAGCCTGTGTTTGAGTACACAACATGTGGACTGCCACACACAATATGTGAGTCCACATAGTATTTTAGGCATGTACCCCTGTACATGCTGAGATTTCTACCAAAGTGTATATGACATGTGGAATGACCCACACGGTTTGTAACTACACTCATCTTCTTGGGAATGTACACACTGAGCTGGCCAGCTAGGGTAACATGGTGCATGGTAGGGACCACATTTCATGTGATCCTTATCTATTTACATAAACCTCAGCTGTCTCTTAGGGGGTTACACATGGTGTGTAATTTTGGATTACATTCCATGTAACCCATGATTTTATAGAATCCCAAATCTATTCACATGTCATCACCAATGCCTCTAAATCACCATGGATCTACCACAAACCTCACCAAAGAACATGGATCTTAATCCACGTGAGTCCATTATCATTGTCATCTAGATTATTTATAATTTCACCACTCAGGAAACAACCACCATCATGTGTTGTCGCTGCTACACACCATGATCAAAATGGGGGTCCCCAATATGTCCTTTATCGGGTCTTGATACATTGTCACCATCACTACAGCTCGATCCTATCATCAATTATAACTCTAATCTATGATATCAATCCATTGCAGAAAGAAACAGGTGCACAATGATTGTTTATCTAGTATTTATCAAACCACCAACCAAAAATAATTCTGGTGACGAATGAATGAAGGATGATGGGAGAAAACCAAGAAAAAAAATAGAGAAACACACCTTTTACATTTTCAAGTTGGGATCTATTCATTTATATTATAATGGTGAACAAATATCCATAACAAATAAACAATTTCTCCTAAATTACCCGAAAAAAAACTGTACCCACAATATGATCAATTCGTGAATCAATTCGTCGGCCGATTGATTCACATTCTTCATAGGATAAGAAAATGAGGATAAATACACATAAAAAATGTTTTACCTTAATATGGAATGATCACTGATGGAGAACTGATCCACATCATTGTCATTAGAGAGATCCTTGAATCCCGTTACACACTGATTAATGGTCCACAACCCGATTGTTGTTCGCCCAAGAACGATTCTCCAATGCTCTCTCCAATGGATATAGGTTTATATAGATAACCATGATATTTACTCATAGATGTATATTTATAGGATAAATTTAGGTCATGGATATTTAATTAAATAAATTATTTTAATCAATTAATTTATGTAAACATTCACCCACGACCACGCCCAACCTGAACGCCCGATGCACTCCAAGGTTATGTCATGCATAGGGTAAAATGTTTACTCTAAACTCAACCGTGGCCTTATATTTATGATAAAAGACTCTATTTAAGATTTATCCATTTTTTATGGAAAAATATTCACATGTTCTTTTTAATATATTTAATATATTTCAAAAATTAATTTTGAGAGAATCAAGCCATATAATATTACTCCATCTCAATTTCTATATTTTCAAATAATCCATATAATATTCTAAAGTATTACATATAAAAATCAGAGTCATTACATCTAGCATGTTTTTGGATTCTATTGATTAATCTTGGATCTAGATACATTGTAAGATTCCGAGAGGTATGTTGGTGTAGATGCAATCCCTTAACTTGATTCCTTCTTGAGTACCATTCTAGAACATTTGTTATGCTTGTTGGAGTTGGTGGAATAGAAACAACTAATTTGTACTTTATTCATTAATAAATAACTTATCACATATTGATTGTTCTTCTACGTGACAATGCATGTGATAATGTCTTAAGGATAGCTGTTGCATTAAAGAGTCATAGCGGATCCCTACTATGACGAGAACTCGGAAGTGCCATAACACTGTTATTGAATATATGTTCTATGTATGGATGATGTTATTTGAGGGACACAAATAATAGAGGCCATTAGGGGTGAGGAATAATAAAAATTTGAGGCACCTTCTCATGGTGTGCGCCCTTGGTAATATCCAAGAGGATATTATGAGAACAAGACCCGCCAGTAGGAAATCCACATTTTATAGTGTCATTGGATATTCCTATCTGTGGATGTGTTTACTGGTCCTTAGAATTTAAGATTATTATTAATGGGTATTACAACTCACATACTTAGATGTATTGATGAAAATTGCGACGACACACTATTTGCAGTGAGGTATGATATGTTGGGTGCGTCATGAGTAATATTGCATTAATAGATAATGCGAGAAAGGATTTGTCCCTTCTGTTCTATAATGGAAGTAGATATCTTAGTACCTTTGATGGAATTGATATAGCCTAAATAAATCCATGTCCATGGTAAGTAATGGGCAATCTCGATTCCATAAAGTTAAAGAAAGAATAATCGAGCACATGGGTTGATGGCACTAGCTGAACATGCTTGATTCGAGATATCGAGACAAAGGTATTACATCACATGGTAAGTATTCTTAGGAGGTGAAACATCATTGCGGCATTAACTTCTTTCTCTATAGGTGAATTGGTGTGTTTCTAGATTCTAAGCTTGGAGGCTCTGCCTAATTCCACTAAGAAAGAGGCCTAGAGGGTCACACACTAAGTGTGTCCAAGTATCTCAGTTAAATATTAATTTAACAAGTTGAATAAAGATTATTCCTTATAGTGGTTTAATAATTATTCAAGGGTGCCTAATCGCATTTAATTCGACACTAGTTATTTGAGATAATATATTGTGGGTGAAATAATATATTTATTAGCGAGTAATGCAGTTATATTTATTTGAGAAATAAATATCCATTATTCAAGATCTAATAAATGTGGTGGAGGAAATAAAGAGTATGGAAAAAAAGTACACACCATGTATATTAATATACACGCTGTGTATTTTTTCTGGAAATTTATGAGAAATAATATTATTTATTTAATTAAATAATGTTAGGTGTAACTCACTGGGTGCATCTCAAGTAATAATAATAGTCAACTGTTATTATTAGACATTGGGTATTACTAAGAATTAAATGAAATGAATAAATGATTTCAGGTAATTAATTTATTTTATTGTTATATGTAATTAAAATCCCAATTATATAATTCTCATTCACCTACCCATTGTTTTGTGGGTGCACACAACATATCTAGAGAAATCTCTCAAGCCAAGAGAGAATTATTTTCTTCCAAGAATGCTCTAAAGTTACGAGAGAGATCCTCCTCCACTCGATCAAGGAGAGCGCTTTGCAAACAGCTCTCAAGGCGATCGAATGTGGACATCACAAGCAAAGGATCTTCCATGCTAGCACTAGGAGATCACTTTAGCGATATTCAGAGATATGTGGAGCATGTTTGAACCACCGCTAGAGGAATCCTACACTTGGATTCTATGACGCAACAACAGATCACTTCAGATCATGACCAGAAACATCAATAGAGAGATAATTTCATCAAGGTAATTCTTGTATTTTAATTAAATTAATTATAACCAACAAATGATGATCCTCTCTGTGGTTCCAGGACTCCCTTACTTTCTTTCTTTCTTCATTCTATTATGAAGATCCAGTGTTTTATTATTGTGATGGATCTCAGATTGATCGTTGTTAACAAGAAAAATTATAGTTGGGTACACCCACCAACGTGCTTCCACTATGCCCAAAACCTACAAGTGGTATCAAAGGGGTCATATCATTGATTATAATTATTTAGTTTTTTGTTGATGATTTACGCATTTAATAATTTAGTTGTTTCAATTCAAGTTAATAGTTCTACAAATCTGAATCTCGATATTTGTTCCTCCTCTCTCATTTCTCGTTCACCTAACAAAAATGACCTTTTATTTTAATTTTGATTAAAATAAAATAGAGGATCTCGTCTAGAGGTGACAAATGTTCCTGGCCATACAACACTAGAACAAACGACATGTATTTGGCAGTACACGTTGTGAAGTCTAGGTTCAATACATCAAACTGGTCTGCCGAACCAGTTCGTGTCATTGGATTCTATCTAAGACTTTAAGACTTCGTGTGTTGACCAAGAACAGGTGGCACATGGTTTCCGGATTACACGCCGTGTGGTCCACTAAAAACGGCGTGTAGTCCTTTTGGGTTAGGGTTGGATCGTGTATCCCGTACATGGCTCACCCGACTGGAAAGCATGTAATGCGGATACTACACAGCGTGTGTACCACTAAACACACCGTGTACTCCGAAGATTTTCTAAGTACATTTACACACCATGTCCCTGAGCGTGTACTTCAGATGGAAAGTGAACAAAAGTGCACACTGTGTAGTCGGAAATACACACTGTGTACTCATCTAAATTACGCAGATTTATTAAAATTTATTATTATATTATACAAACCCTTTAGACGTGTACCATAGTTCAGGCGTAAAGTTGAGGTACAACACGTGATAGGTGTTATATATATATCTGTTTAATTTAACATCTGCGTAATGTTCATTTCTACTCATTGGATAATTATGAATGGGAATTCACCAGGTTTCCTCTAAGGTACAAGTTACATACAAAGATAATTTGAAGTGAATTTATTTGTTTAAAATTATGATGGATGGGAATCTCAAGGAAATTTAGACAAAGGGTTTAAGATAAAAGGATTGATTAATTAAAGATAATTAATTGATTCAAGCGTGATTTATCTTAAACAAGAAGGATTAAAGAATTGAATTCTAGTTTTATTTATGTGTAAATATCGTTGCATTTATAGATGATCATAAGCTAGACCAAGACCTTTGTATGTGAATGGATTCTTTTAATTTATTTATTTAAATTAAATTTGTTGTCCTGTGAGCCTTCTCCTCATTAATATGTAGGGCCTGCGTGCCCAAGGTTTCTTTTATGTAAAACCCTATTTTCCCATCACCTGTGTGTGATATAAAATCATATGTAATGGATAGATCTCCCAAGCTAGTGGAGGTGGCTCAAGTTAGGATCTAAGGTGAAACCAATCCAAGGAGATACAAAGGTGGACATGTGGAAAGCTGTAAACATGAACCCAAAAGGTTCAAGGTGTTTCTCCCCTAGGTATTCAGTTAGTTTATCAACCATTAGATAAAATAACCAATAGAACAAGATCACGATCATACCATTTATTTTATTTTTATCAATTACATGGTTTATTTATTGTGGGTGTGTTCTCACGATCACACAATTAATGAATTAAACAAGCATGCAAGATGGAACTAAAATAAGACCATATTATGCGTAAAATATTTTCTTAGACATGATTAATCACTTAATTGTATCCCACTTAATATTAAAAATCATGTAATCATAGATAATAAAATGGAAATTTACATATAAGGATAAAATCCCTTAAATAAATATTAAGTCGGTATAGCCTTCTTTAATCTTGGTTAGAATCGAACCACAGTTCAAATTGCTTGATCAACCCTAGTTGGGGTGATTTCAATTATCGGAGAATTATAATTCAAGGTTTTGGGTTGAATTGAATTGGTTCGCATCAAGGGTTGACTACCACAATAGAACTTGGTGTGACCAAGAGGCAAATGTTGAGGAAATCCAAAATAAAAGGATTTCAAGATTGGGGAGTCCACTCAGCGGATCAAGGAGCTATGAGTTAATGTAGTTGGCATTTGGAATGCCTACCTAAAACCCTTCAAGTTTCTTGATCAACCCTAGTTAGGGTAATGTGAAGGGAAATATGGATCCTTTCCACTAGAATATCTAGACAAATAAATATTCCGAAGTCAATGGTGAGGGCTATTGTATTTTGATAAAATAGTGGTAGACTAATAAGTATTAATTTATTTATTTGTCTCAGTTTTATCATGATAAAGTACTAAACCATTTCTCATCTTAATTTTTATAAATGGTAAGAAAAATGACTTCAAACATATCATTGTAAACCATAATTGGTAAAAAAAACCTTCTCACCACCACCAATTTCCAGGAATGGAGGAGGCGTTTACGCGTCATCCTTCGCCACGAGAGGAAATTTTATGTGATGGAAGCACCTATTCCTGTTGATCCTAGAAAAGAGGCTAGTAATGAGGAACTATATCTATATATGAAAAATATGGATGATGCCACATATTTCAAATGTTTCATGCTATCATCCATGTCTATTGAGCTCTTGAAGCAACATGAGAACATGGACATGTATATCATGATGTATCACCTTAAGGATTTCTATCAAGAGAAGGTAAGATATGAGAGATATGAGATCTCCAATGCTTTGTTTACAACTTAAATTGGAGAGTATGCACTATCTATTCCTCATGTAGTCAAGCTTATTGGCTACATTGAATGCCTGGGCATCTTAGGGATTGAGTTCCTGGATGAGTTGCATATAGATCTCATCCTATCATCACTGCCCAAGAACTTCTATAGATTTATTTTCAACTACAACATGAGAAACAATGAGAAGAGTCTATCAGAACTTTTGACCTTAATTCTCTAGTTAGATACAGACATGGGGTGTGATAAACCTACAGTCCTTATGGTGAATAAAAAAATGAAGGACAAGGAAAAGGGGACAAGGATTCATAAACGATCTGAAGCACCTAAGAACCGTCCCTCCAAGAAGGGGAAGATCCAGAGGCAGGGAATGTAATGGGTGGGAGTATATTTTGCATGTGGAAAGCAAGGCCACTAGAAGAGGAACTACACCCAGAAGCGCAGGGACACTAAAGGTGCGTTCGTTATCGAGTGTAATCTTTACATTTTTACACATTGGGTATTAGATACAGTTTGTGGGACTCACATATGTATTCAAATATAGGAACCAAGTAGATTTAGAAAGATTTACAAAGGAGAGGTGGATATTTGAGCTGCCAATGGTGTGAGGCTGGCTACGTTATCCATTGGCGATTAACACCTCTCATTGAAAATTGGGATGATTTTGGTTTTACATAACTATTATTATGTGCCTAGTGTTACCAAAAACATAATTTCTGTATCATTTTTGGATATTGATGGATTTATTTTCATGTTTGGAAATAAGGGTTGCTTCTTTTATAAGAAAAACATATGTTATGGTATGAAACATTTAAATAATGGTTTGTATGTATTAAATTAAGAAAACCAAGTGTTGTAAATTGATAACGAAACAAACTCACATGACTCATACATAACCCAGTTGTGGAATAACCATCTCGGTCATGTAAACGAGAAGCACATAACAAAGCTCTTCCAAGATGGCTATTTAGACTCTACTGAGATAAAACCACTTGATAGATGTCATGCTTGATTAAAAGGTAAAATGACCAAGACAACTTTTGGTAGACAGGGTGAAAAGGCCACAAAGCTTCTAGGACTGGTGCACACAGATGTGTGTGGACCATTTCCAGTAGAAGATGGAGGTGGATATTCTTACTTCATTACTTTTACTGATGATTTGAGTAGATATGGATATGTATACTAAATGATGTATAAGTCTCAAGCCTCAGAGAAATTTAAAGAATTCAAGAATGAAGTAGAGAATCAGTTTTTTAAGAAGATAAATAAGCTTCGATCAGATCTAGGTGGAGAATATCTGAACCAAGAGTTCATCGATCTTCTACGGGAGTTTGCGATTGTATCTCAGCTCACTCCTCCTTATACACCATAGTGGAATGATGTTAGTTAAAGGAGGAACCACACCTTTTTGGACATGGTGAGGTTGATGATGAGTCATGAAGATCTTCCATTATCCTTTTGGGGATATGCATAAAAAAAGAAACATACACATTAAACCGAGTACTAACTAAGGTAGAAAATGGAATTCCCTCAGAGTTATGGAATAGAAAGAAACCCATTTTGTCTCACACACATATATGGGGATGCGAAGCATTTGTTAAGACCTTCTCAGGCAACAAACTATCACCTCAGGGCACGAGGTGTATCTTTATAGGATATCCCAAGGAAACGAAAGGATATTACCTATATAACCCTTTAGACAAAAAAGTGACTATTTCCAGACAAACCATCTTTCTTGAGAGGGATAAAATCCTCAAAAAGGATAGTGGGAGTAAGACTGAATTTAACGAAGTTGATGCTCAAGATACACAAGAGTTGGTATAGGAATAATTTCCATAGGTCCCCATGGAAGAGGTTCTAGAAACACAAGTACTGCGTAGGATCTCAAGAGAGATAATGGAACCATAGAGATTTGGTTTCCGAGTCACCGAGGATGGTGAATCATTATTGTTGGAAAATGATGGACCTATCTCCTACAAGTAAGCAGTAGAAAGCTTAGAAGCTGCAAGATGGCTAGAATATATAAATTCTGAGATGGATTCCATGTATCAGAACCAAGTCTGGGTTCTAGTCGATGAGCCAGTTGATGTAAATCCTATTGGATGAAAATGGGTATTCAAGAGAAAACTGGACATGGAAGGTCAATTTAGCACCTATAAAGAAAGGCTAGTGACTAAAGTATTCAGACAGCATCAAGGAATTGACTATGATGAAATATTCTCACCAGTTTCCATGTTTAAATCCATAAGAATAATAATTTCCATAACAGCTTACCATGACTAAGAGATTTGGAAGATGGATGTAAAAACATAATTCCTTAACGGGATCCTTCAGGAAGATGTCTATATGACACAAATAGAAGGTTTTGTGACACCAGGTGAAGCCAAATGAGTTTTCAAGTTGCACAAATCCATATATGGATTAAAGAAATCATCTAGGTCATGGAATATTTTATTTGATGAAGCCATAAAGGAATTTAGTTTCATTAAGAAAGAATGTGAGCCATGTGTTTATAAGTGGTTTAATGGGAATGTGGTCATTATCCTAGTAGTATATGTTGATGACATATTACTTATTGGAAATGATGTAATAGTCTTACAGTTAGTTAAGGACTAATTGAACAAGTGTTTCTCCATGAAGGACTTGGGCGTAGCAGCCTATATTCATTGGATCAAGATCATTTGTGATAGATCCAAGAGGCTTCTTGGACTAATTCAGGGTACATACATTGAACAGATACTAAAGATATTTAGTATGGAACAATCCAGTAGGGGATTGGTTCTAGTGTCACATGACCTAAATCTTTCTAAAAAAATGTGTCCTCAGACACAACATGAGAAAGATAGAATGAGTAATATCCCATATGCTTCAGCTATAGAATCCATCATGTATGCCATGTTATGTACCAGGATTGATGTTGCCTATGCACTGAGCATGATAGGAAAATATCAAGAAGATCTAGGAGAACAACATTGGACTGCTATTAAGACTATCCTTAAGTATCTAAGAATAACTGAGGATATGTTCCTAGTTTATGGAGGAGACAAGGAGATCTTAATCAAATGGTATGATGATGCTGGTTTTCAGAAAGATCAAAATGATCTAAAGTCTCAATATGGATATATTTTTTGTCTTAATGGAGGAGCTGTGAGTTGGAAGAGTTCAAAGAAACCAGTTATCTCCGATTCTATAGTGGAGTCTGAATATATATCAGCTTCTAATGCATCAAAGGAATCCATTTTTATTCAGAACTTTGTTCAGGAGCTTGATGTGGTGCCTAGAAGTGAAGATCATATCACATTGTATTGTGATACTATTACAACGGTGGCTCTTGCAAAATAACCAAGGTCACATCAACAGACAAAGAACATAATCCAAAAGTATCACCTCTTGAGGGATTTATATTAAAAGGGTGAAGTTTGAGTGAGTAAAGTGTCCATGGGATAGAACTTGGTAGACCCCATGACTAAAGTCCTGTCTCAGCAGAAGCATGAATATCATGTGAGAGTTAGCAGGTTAAAGTTTGTTAGTAGTTGGATCTACTCCAAGTGGGATTCTGTTAGAGTTGGTGGCCTAGAACCAACTACTTTTTACTTTATTCATTAATAAATACCTTATCACATCTTGATTACTCTTCTGTGTAACAATGCATGTGATAATGTTCTAAGGATAACTGTTGCATTAAAGAGTCATAGCGGATCCCTGCTATGATGAGAACTCAGAAGTTCCATAACATTGTTATTGAATATATGTTCTATGTTCGGATGCTGTTACTTGAGGGACACTAATAATATAGGCCATTAGGGGTGAGGACACATAAAACTTGGAGGCACCTTCTCATGGTGTGCACCCTTGGTAATATCTAGAAGGATATTATGAGAACAAGACCCACTAGAAGGAAATCCACATTTCATAGTGTCATTGGATGTTCCTATCTGTGGACGTGTGTATTGGTCTTTAGAATTTAATATTATTATTAATGGGTATTAAAACTTGCTCACTTAGATGTATTGAAGAAAACTGTGATGACATACTATTCGCAGCGAGGTAGGATATGTTGGGTGCGTTGCGAGTAATATTACATTAATAGATAATGCGAGAAAGGATTTTCCCCTTATATTCCATAACATAAGTAGATATCTTAGGCCCTTTTATGGAATTGATATATACTAAATAAATCCATGCCCATGGTAAGGAATGGGTAGGTTTGATTCCGAAAATTCAAAGAAAGAATAATAGATCACATGGGTTGATGGCACTAAAATGAAACCTGCTTAATTCAAGATATCGAGACAAAGGGATTACATTACACAGTAAGCGTTCGTAGGAGGTGACATGTCATTACGAAATTAACTTATTTCTCTGTGGGTTCCTTGGTGTGTTTCTAGATGATAACCTTGGACTTTAGGTAGGCTCTGCCTAATGCTATTGAGAAAGAGTCCTAGAGGATCACACACTAAGTGTGTCTAAGTATCTCAGTTAAATATTAATTTAACAAGTTGAATAAAGATTATTCCTGATAGTGGTTTAATAATTATTCAAAGATGCCTTATCACATTTATTTCGACACTAGTTATTCGAGAGAATATATTATGGGTGAAATAATATATTTATTAGTGAGTAATGCAGTGATATTTATTTGAGAAATAAATAGCCATTATTCAAGGTCTAATAAATGTAGTGGAGGAAATAAAGAGAATAGAAAAACAAAAATTAAACTCCATGTATATTAATATACACATAGTGTATTTTTTATGGGAATTTATGAGAAATAATATTAATTATTTAATTAAATAATATTAGGTGTAATTATTTGGGTGCATGTCAAGTAATAATAATAGTCAACTATTATTATTAGACATGGGGTATTACTAAGAATTAAATGAAATGAATAAATTCTTTCAGGTAATTAATTAATTTTATTATTATATGTAATTAAAATCCCAATTATATAATTCCCATTAGCCTAGCCATTATTTTGTGGGTGTGCACAATAGATCTAGATAAATCTATAAAGCCAAGTGATAATTATTTTCTTCCAAGAAAACTCTCAAGATACGAGATAGATCCTACTCCACCGGATCAAGGAGAGCACTTTGTAAGTGTCTCTCAAGGAGATCGAAGGTGAACATCATAAGCGAAGGATCTTCCACGCTAGCACCTATAGATCACTTCGATGACTTCCAGATATATGTGGAGAACACGTGGACCACATCTATAGGAATCCTACACTTGGATTCTATGACACAATGATGGATCACATCGGATCGTGACTGGTAACATCAACATATAGAGAATTCCATCAAGGTAATTCTTGTCTTTTAATTAAATTAATTATAACCAACATATGATGATCCTCCCTATGGTTCTGGGAATCCCTTACTTTATTTCTCTCTTCATTCTATTTCGAAGATCTGTCATTTTATTATCATGATGGATCTCAGATTGATCGTTGTTAACGTAAAAAATTATAGTTGGGTACACCCACCAACACGCTTCCGCTGCGCCCAGAACCTACAATGCTTTATTGGAATAAGTTCTCAGAAATCTTGGCATGAAAACTTATTTCATTTGGTTCGTGAATGTGGTTTAGCTAATGATTCTCTTAACAAAACATGATGTTAACATTAAAAACCTAAAGTTATAAAGTTCATTACCATGTAGAGGTCGTGTATATGATTGTTAGCATGATATGATGTTGTGTGATTATATGATTTAGACCATGTTTGAGTTTAATTTATTGTGTGTGTGTGAGTAGACCGTGGAACCATTTTTTATGTGTGATCACATGTGTGTGTTTGTGTAGCACATACGACCCATGTTTGAATTAATAACATGTGTGTGTGTGTTTGGATACTATTTCTTATCTTTATATGTTATATTGTTCCTCTGTATGTTATTCCATTTTCCATGTTATGTATTTGGTATACGATATTTTGTTATTCTATGCAAGGTACCAAGTGACATGTGTACCCATCATGGCTTGGTGGTCCTAGAGGAGAAGAATGTTTATATGCTGCATGTGACATGATGAAGGGACTGAGTTAGTCGATGGGGCATGATGGACTTATGTGGCTTGACCTGGGGAAATGATGGTATTATTTGATCTGATCTAAAAGGAAAAAATAGGCCATGATAGTCTTTTATGACTTGAACCAGGACACAATGTTAGGGTATAACTTACTTGTGTCCTGATCCAATGTAGTGTCAGGATGAAATGGCCTTATGGCCTGACCCATGAGAGAGTCAAGACTTGATGTTATTGTGTTCCTAAAAGCGACCTGTTATCCTTATGGTTGATGTGGGGTATATATGTTGAACTTGTGTTTGAATTTAGTTCATGAACTCTTTTATGGACACATTTTTGGTATAGAGTTTAAGTAGGTATGATCGGGGATTGTGGAAGCCTGATGAGTGCAAGACCACTCGGTACATGATTGTATGTTTTTTCTTGAATGTTTATTTATTATCATTTCACAAACTCTTATATATATGAAATAATGTTAATGACGCATTGGTGGTTTCATAATGGGTTTTATACTCACAACTTGCATGAAAATATCAATGCATGTGTAGACTTCATGATCAAGGATACATGAAAGGGAAATTCCCCAGTGATAGGGAGATATGAGATGAATCATGTTATTGGGGACAGTAATAAGAAGGACTCTGAAGTGATGTTATAATGTTTTCTTTACATACTTGTATTTATCATACTCTTGTTTGAACTAACACTTTAGGGGTCCTTGGTTTATTATTCTATATAAATTGAGATACTTTCTATGCCATATGTTATAACATTTTTTATTTATTTCACTGTTCTATTTATGTGATATTATTTCTACCTATCATTATTGATACTGAGGGTATAGTCTTCCCATTTATGGTATCTGGACCCTCAATTATAGTAAAAAACCTCTTACATATGAGGAGGCACGTATGAGGCCATACAACACTTTGGATTAGACTCAATGATTTGGGACATCAAGTTACACAAGTCAAACACATGATATCCATTTTCAAAAGATCAAAAAAGGGATTAAAACCAAATAGTTCAATATATAACATCCCAATAGAACAAAATCCAAAAAATAACCAGATGAGCTAAACTCTATGAGACCAACTTCTCCACCATCCCAAACCAACCATAGTAATCAAGAAAAGCAACTAAACAACATGGTTCCCTTGACTTTACCTGTTTCCTACAAAATAATACCATATATCCAATATAAAGAGTTTTAGGCATAAAATCTTGGGCATTGAAATCAAACAAGGTACAAGAGATAAGAATAATGGGATATAACCAATGGGATTGAGTATGAATTAGTCGAAGACATGATTTTATAGCCTCTTAAGCGAGTACAACAAGTTTGGAAGCACTCTCAATCTTCCCCAGGACCTACCTTCTATAGATCATTCAGTCCACATGGGAAACATCATTTCCAAGAGCTCAATTTAAGATAGACCAAGACCCATACACTTTGATCTGGTGATAAAAACGTTTTTTACATACTAGATTTGATATCTGTTAAAGTGACCCAACTTTAACTATCCATAATTACAATATCAATAGCCAAACTAAGTCACATATACCCAAGACCTTTTATGTTAAGAATTTTAGAGAGTTAGTAAAAACCCTTTATGTAATAAAATCCATGTATTTATCATCATATGGGTAATTTTAAATTTATACCCATATTTTATTATTCCATAAAAGACATCAACATCTCCCTCAAAATTCACCACACATAATACAGTTTGAGTCATATCTTACATATTGCTATTCTTCATAACCTAGGGAAATGGAAACATAAGAAAGGGTGAACTCAAATGCTCAGTAAGGGTAAACATGGGAGATATCAATCAATGATATTATCTAAGTATAATATAATCATAATTTCATGATATCATTATTATAACATATAGAATTTATTCCTAACCTGTTAAATATCATTAATCATAAGTCATGGAATACAGATTTATCATAAAAAAGACATAAGTCATAAGAGTGTATAATCATCAATAATAAATCATGATCCATGAGATCATAACATAAATTATAAGACATAAGTTTTTGGAATATGAATAAGTATAAAAAATCATTTCCTTGATTAGGACTCACTTCCAATACCATCTTAGTGGTCAAAGTCTCATAGTGGATTGAGTTCACTTTCCATTCCATCATTTACTTAGTCAAGTATCACTACCAAGACTATACTAGTCGAAAAATTCCCATAGTGGATTGGTTTCACTCCCAATTCCATCATTTCATTATTCAAGCCTCACAACCAAGACCATTATAGTGTATAAAGTCCTGTACTGAATTGGGTTAACTCCCCATTCTAGTCCATATTGTCTCATGTGATATAATTCTTTACCCAATGCATTAGAGGGATATATAATTCTAGGACCACCCATCACATAATTAAAAACAAATATAAGTGTTACACAATAACATAAATAAATTCATCATTTAATCATAGAATAAACCATTAAAATAAATGGGTTTCATAAAAATTTCATCATCACACATGTCACATCCTAGCCCAACTCACTCTATAAATAGTAACCATACTGGTTTTTGACAAGGCCTAAAGTGCACCCCCATACACTAGAGGATATTCGGTGGGTGAATTCACCCCAAGATCATGATAATAAAATTATTGAGGATTGATTATGATATCCTCTATATAATGCCTAGTATATTCCCTAGGGTTAGGTGGACACACCATTCTTTCATTTCCTGGACTTGTATGGGAATGGGTTGTTGAGTCATTTATTGAATGATGATGAGTTATTATATCATATATAGATATTATTACTTAGATATTACCTAAGGTTCATCCCATTAGGGATTATTTAAGCTCAAATTCCATGGATACCTACAGATCAAGACCTACGACACAAATATTGGGCTGAATTCACATAGCTTGAGTGGTATGACATCTAGCTCTATTTCACATTTATATGATGTCCAGTTGATCCCTGAAATCCTTCCTCCCTATAATTATTGGAGCTGAGTATGGGTGATCCAAGGGTTAGGACATGTATCCCCATGTGCTGACATAGCTTGATACGAGACATTTTTAGTACTAGATGAAGTAAGTACGGTCAACCATGATCACAAACCCAAGGATCGAATGGATTACACATAGCTTGAGTGACATGAAATCTTTCTCAATTCCCTAGTCATGGGGTGTAAAGTCGATATGGATCAAATATCCAAGGATCAACTATGGATCTAGTTTATTTATATTATTTATGGTCTTTATTATTGTAGTCTTGTCTCAGTTAGGCTGAGCATATTTCATGAGCATGCACGTATGATGGTAGGTTATAGGTTCACTATTGAGGGTGGAATATTGAGATTATTTCTCACCCCTGTATATGAACCTTAGTGTGTGTGAAAAAATTATGTATCTTTTTTAGGTTGAGTATGGATGTGGGATGGATAGGGATGGGGCTCAGGGTTTCATGATTGAGTGAATCCACTAGTGCAGATTCTTATGATCGGGATGGTGTATCTCAATAGAGTCTTTATTGATCGTGTATATGGTTTGGATCGTAGTCATCAGTAGAGACTTGTATGTTTTTTATTTCTTTTATTCCCATATTTGTGATTTTCCCCTTAGGAGATCAGTTTTGTATGAAAAAATAGCCATTTGGTCCTTTATTACATTCCATATTATTACAGCCTTGTTCATATTTATTACTTATATACTCTGATTATTTAATACTATGGATGATGTTTAGTTATTTCCACTTTTTCTCTTAATATGATCTAAGGGCATAGTATCCACATGGAAAAACCCTAGTCCCTAACTTCTAGTTAGTAGCCTCTGGCATATGGGGAGGCATGCTTGAGGTCTTATCACAACCTGATCCATTTACTATTCATAGAGTGAGCCAGACTAGGATGTGAAAATGTGCTATCAAAAGAGTTCCTTTCTTATTGTTTCACTATTTAGAACATGGTTGAATGGAGTATTAGGAATGTTTCAGATCTTGTTATGGATATTATATTGTTTCATTGAGAATACTTATTCCAGTAAGATGTCCAGGTTACCAAGGATATGGGATTTCTACTCTTGATTTATGATGTCATAATTTTATATGACTTTCACTTTAAGAAACACGCATGTGATTTAGATTTTATGATTTATTATGGATTTATATCTCTTAGACTTTTTGTTAGAAGAAATTAATTAATATTTAATCTTATTTGGATGAGGTAAGAGGCCTTTGGTCAGGCATCATATTTGGCACACAAGGTCCACATGTTATAGGCCCGTTAGTGTGTGATTTTATTATTGATGTATGAGGACAATTTTTTAAAGTGTTAATAAAAACCTAAATGGTGTTTTCCTATATAGGTTATTAGTGGAATTATACTCAACTTGGACAAATAATATATATATATATATATATATATTTGATGTAATCTCATTTGGATCTAAGGTGATATGTTCTACAGTGAAGATGATGAATCACTCATCATTCCCGGGAAGTGTAGTGATCCTAGTGGGTGGATAGTTAGACCCCTTGTGGGAATTGTTTACTTAGGTTAAGTTATTTAAAATCCCATTAACAACCTATACAATATTTTTTATATAGTCTAAAATGAAATTATACTTAATTAAATCGTGTGAATGTGGCATGACATAGATCATTTGAGAAAATTCTATGTGTGAATGGTTGACCCTCGTAGGTCAATGTCAGTATCTAATGCCTTTACAGTAGACCCTTTTTGGGTGTATCTATGTTAGGTTTGGTTAACTAAAGATTCATAACAACAAACATGGAGTTTTATCATCCACCTTGCTATGATATTTTACTTAGCTGATCATCATTTATGGTTATCTAGTTGGGTCATTGAGTGTGATATCGATACTCACCTAAATATTTTTGTTTAACTGAAACCTCAAGGGGGTATTAACATATATGTATACTTTATGAGGGTTTGTTCTTTATCATTTTATGTTAATATCATGACCCTATAGAGAGCAGTCCCTTATGAGAATTCTTGGAGAGGATTAGGGCCCAGTAGGCTGATGATTCATATGCAATGCTATTAGAGTTATTTTCTTATGTTAGTTGTTAAAATGGTTTGAATTTAAATGGGGTTATAATTAAAACTTATAAGGCTTTTTACTTTATAAATTGGAATTTAAAACCTCTATTATTGAACCCATGTTGACATTTTTTGACCCTCATAGGCTGATGTTATATTTAACTTAATTAGAGATTGAACTTTAGGCTAGGTGGTTGGACCTAGTAACCCTTATATGAGACTTGATTAGTAGGGCTAGGTGGGAGAAATAGACACCCTTATTTTTTACTCAGAACCTAGTGAGATGGAATTTGGTTTGGTTGAGGGAAGCCTATAAGAGGGTTTAGCCTAGGTTTACAGATGCCTTTTGAGGCTGGGAAATTTGTCGTACACTTGTGTAGAGACCAATTCCTAGAAGGTGATCATGTTTTTCAATATATTCATGGTGATTCATTTATTTTCTAAGAAATAACCTAGTATTATTGGGTATCGAGGCTAGCTTTGATGGTAAAGATTCTTTAGGTTCATAACCTTATTGACCACTGAGTGTGCTATTACCAACGTGGTAAAAGCATGGGCGGATTATCATGACTAGAATGGAACTGGGTATTGTCTATGTGTATGGATGAGGTATATAAATTTAGATCGAGGATGAGTAGCTATGGTGCTAGGTAAATACTGAGTGATGGGTAGTTGTGGAATAAATCATAGCACGGGTGAGGTGCCTAATTTTGAAGAGGAGTTACTAGGGATCTTTTGGCATAATGAGACTGACATATCATGTAGTATGGTAAACTTGACCTTGTTGATGTATGACTAAAGGGAGAATGATTCAGCTGTTGAATCGATATGTATAGGATTATACACTTACTATGTTGGGTGAGATATGGATGGTATGTTTCAGTTTAATGTGGTACCATTTAAATTGTAAAGCAATGAGTGGTCATGCACAAGATGAGGACCGGTGGTTTAAAATAATTTCTTATGGGTATGGTTGCTCAAGAGTTGTTAAAAAATTATTAGAGTCCCTCAATATTATAGGATACATCGATAATGGATTAGGTGTGTTGTGATGATCGATCTTGATCAATCCTGGGCTAGTATTAACAAGAGAGTGAGTGTGGATCATTAGGAGAAACACATGTTTGGCAGTGGAACTTGTTAAGGTTTCACTATATGAGAGGTATAATATAATCCATATGATGGGGAGTGCATAATTGGTAATTTTATGGTGGAGATCCTTATTTTAAGTTGAAATTCTGTGTTTTCCCTCAGAACCATTCTTGGGAATCAAGAATGGGTGATGTTTCCAGTTGGTGCACTGGAAGGAGTGGGTTTTTTCTATGATAATCATTATGTTTAGTGATGGATAGAGTGAATTACATGGAATTTTGAGTTTAGTTGTGATTAAAAGAAAAGGATACTTCTATGGCGTGGATCATAATATCTATCACAGTTGAACATCTCCATTGTTGGGAGGGTTATGGACGCTGTGAGACTAGTCGTTGAACGATCAAGATAACATAGTGATGTAGATGAATAGGATGAGAGTACATATACTTTTTGACTACTAAGGATTATCAGGTATGATATGGGTTATTGTGGGTTGGTTTTGAAGACGTGTGTTTTCTAGACTGTGAAATTGAGTAAGAATTTTATTTTTTTGCTTTTAGATGCCCATGAAGGGTAAAATGGAATTTTTACACTAGTATATTATCACAGATAATTTTTTCACCACTCTGTTGGTCCCAAAATAGGATTTTTACCCTAGTATAAGAGTTTTGTGGAATTATGAATCTTTTAAAATTTCAAATAATAATTAATAATTAATAATTAATTAATTAAATATTAATTTATTTGGATGTGTTCATTCTAAGATATATTTTGAATGAAGCATCTGATTGATGTTTTTTCTTCACGGATGAGTTCATAATGGGGGGATGTACCTTTTCTAGGCATGAAATCATGTCAGGTGTCAGGCTTGGACCCTGTTTTCCTTTATTTTACTTTTTCTTTTACTCTTCTTAATTTTATTTTTTCCCTTTTCTTTATCCTATTTCTCTAGATTCTCATTTAATAAAAATTAGGGAATATAATTTCCATGACCAAGGGAGGAGAGAGAGTGGGGGAGAGAGAAATAGGGAGAGTGAATAAGGGAGGTGCCTTCATGGAGCTCGGGAGGAGATGAATCGTTGTACAACAATTGCAGAGTGCATATATGAGTGAATCTTCAACGAATTCCACCCAAAGCTAGCCCGTTTTTATGTTTTTTTCTATAAATAACCATAGATTTACCACATTCAAGTTTTAAATCACTTTATTTTTTTGTAAGGAACCTAAGGGGTTGATCTATGCTTAATCAAGAAAAAATATGGGTTTTAGACCGATTGCATGGGTTTTCATTCATGAATCCTGATCACATGGTGTGTGGTTCCATGAGCACACACCATAAATTCATTATGTTTTGGGCATATGATTTTTGGAAAGCACACTCCGTGTAATTGAAGTACATGACATGTAGTGGTACTTTTCCATGCATTCAAGTACATGGGAAAATGGAGTTTTTGGGATTACACACCATGTACTCAGAGTACACACCATGTAGTCATACATGGAAATGTAGCCAGGTACTTGGGTAGAAACCCCATGCAAGGGGTGTATGGTCATGTAGTAGTATATGGACAAATCCCATTTGTGTAATGGACATGTGGTAGTGCATAACCAGACACTGTATATGCCCTAGTTGTATAGTAGTACATGTCTAGACCCCATGTAAGCCAAGCCATGTGGAAGTACATGGCTAGGTAAGAGGTTTTGGAGTATATTATATGTACTTAGAGTATATGCCATGTACTACCCCTTTATTACCCATTTTAGGGATTTTCATAAATTTACACCCTGGAGTCATAATTGGACAAAAGAGGACACCATTTTTGAGTATTTTTTTCATGTATATCATAATGGTGGAATCATTGAGGTGATTTGAGGACTCATAAGATGTTTTTTTTGGGTGAGTTAGGTTTGATGAAGATGTTCTTCCTCTTGTAATTGAATCTTGCTATCTCCTGAGAGTGAGAATTCAGATGACACCCATATGAGGTTTGTGGTAATAGTTGGAAGACATGGAACAATATCACAAATGTCTATATTGGTTCTTTCTTAGGATAGTCCATGGTTAGTAAGATTGAGTTTTGACTAGAGGAGACTAATAATTTGGGTGTTTGGGCCAACCCAGGGTGAGATCATGATATAAGATGGGCCATGAACCATATCCCCTGATCGATGTTTAATTGAATTTCCCTTTTAGACTAAGAGGTTTCTATTTGTATTGATGCTTTCAGAAGGTGTGGTTACCCATTGAGTCTATTGTGTGACCAAGGATCCTAAGAGGGATTCCTCCACTTATGATCTAACCTAGAGGGTCTCCTAAGGGATGAATTTACCTTTTTTCCATTTTCAAAGGATCCTATAGGTATTTATTTTCTTGCATGTTGACTTAGAGGATCCTAAGAGGGATACCTCTGTATATGTGTGGACCTTAAGGACCCCGCATGGGATTCCTCTCCCAAGTATTGATATAGGGGAACCCAGTGGGTGCCCCGATGGTTTATCGACCCTGAACGTGTGAATTATGGTTTTGGGTATTGATGAAAGAGGATGTCACCTTATAACTCATACCAAACTCCAGATCCTAAGGGTCTATGGTAGTAGTGATTGGTTTAGAAGTTCATCTAAACTCAATATTTTATTTATTATTCACATGGTTTCTATTAATTTAGCTATATATTCTATAAGTTCTTCCTAGAACTCAATGTATAAGACTGATACAAAGTTATGGGTTTAGTCATGTTACCACCATCACTCTTTTATTCATGATTTCACTCAGTTACTATTTATGTAGCTACAATTTTCATATGTGCTTCCTGGTACTCAGAATATAGGGCTTGATGTGATGTGATACTATGGTGGTGATGCTCGGAGGTATTTACTAGGATACTTCTTATGATCCTTATTGATTAAATTTTTCCATTTCTGGAAGTCCCATTTTTCACTGGGATTCCTCCCTACATAATGATTATAAATGTAGGTTTTTGAGTGAATCTCAGTAATCCTCTTACATAGTGTGTCTACTGAGATGGATAACTTTCTAGGATCTAGGTGATGCTATAGGTTTTTGGGTGGGAACATTTCCCTAAAGCATGGGATGCTGACATCCCCAAGTATTGATGATGATCTTCTCGATATGATGCATAGGATCCTCTCTAGGGCCAGGTGAACACACCGTTCTTGCATTTCCCATACTTTTCCAAGAATGGGATGTTAAGAAATTTATTGAATGATTATGAGGTATTATATTGTATCTATAGAGAATTACTTATATATCTGATAAGATTCACCCCTTATGGATTATCCAAGTTTTCATGTCATGACTACCTATGGACCAAGTCCTAGGACTCAAAAATAAGATTGGATCCACATGGTTTGAGTGATATAAAATCCATATCTATAATATATTTACATGATGTCCAGTTGATAACTAGAATCCTTCCTCATTATTGTAATTTGAGGCAAGTATGGGTGGTCCAAGGGTTAGGACATGTATCCTCTTGTGGTGACATAGCTTGCTTATAGACATTTCTGGGGCTGGCCAAAGCAGGTATGGTTGATCTGGATCACAAAACCAGTGATCGAATGGATTACACATGAATTGAGTGGTATTACATCCACCTTAATTATATAGTCATAGGATATCTAGTCAATAGGGATAAAAAATACATAGATCAATTGTGGATTCATTTTATTTATGTTATTTATTTTCTTTATTGCTTTATTTATGTCTACGATAGGATGAGAATATTGCATGTGCATGAATGTATAATAGTAGGTTATAGGTTCACTATTAGGGCTGGCCTACAAAGATTATTTATCACCCCCTTTACATGAACCTTGATGTGTATACAGAACTTATGTTTACTTTCAGGTTGAAAATAGATATATGATGGATAGGGATAAGGCCTAGGGCTGCATGATCGAGTCGTGTAAAATCTTATGATTAGGTTGGAGCTGCACATCAGAGTATTTGGTAACCGATTATGTGGTTTGAATCAGAGATATAAATATATAATTATACATTTTTTCTATTTCTTTTATTCCTACATATGTTATTGGGCTAGTGGGTGATCAATATTGTATGTATAACATGGTTGTCCAGACCTTTATTTCATTTCATTTTATTACATCATTTTTTATATTCATTTCATTTAAACTCTGATTATTGACTGATATGTATTATGTTTAGTTATTTATACTATTCAAATTACTCTGATACAAGGGTATAGTATCCCTATAGACACAACCTAGGCCCTCGCTACTAGAAGAAATTCTTTGGCGTATAGGGAGGTGCGCTTGAGGCCTTTTCACCAACCGATCCGTCCACTATTCATAGAGTGAGTCAGGCTGAGACATGTCAAAATAATTATAAGACATCTAGAGAAATAACATAGATGGTATCATTATTACATATCCCCATTAAAGTATAATAAACATCTAAGTATGTTGACATAAATGAAAAATTCCTTTAAAACTGCATTTGAACATTTCTTTGAAATTATGGGAAAATATCATTTTCCTTCAATATCTTTAAAAACTAAAAATTTAAAAAAATATTGATAAAATTATTTTAATTGAAAATAATCTTTTAAACTTGTAAATTAATATTCAAAGAAAATAATGATCATGATTATGGAAAAATCCTTTCATTCGATAAATGTTAAAATTGAGATTCTTTTCACACTTAAGTAAAGAAAGTAAAAAATAAATTTTTCAGAATTTTTTTAAAATGATTCCTTTTAAAACTTTGTAAATAAAATAAAATTTAGTAAAAAATATATTTTTAATACAATTTAATTATAGGTAAAAACTTTCATAAAACATTTTAAATAACATGAACATGGAATAAAATTTTTACCTCCCAAACAAGACAAACAAGGCTGGGTTTTCTTAAAAATATTTTATCAAATATTTTAAGTACCAAACAGAGGATAATAAAAGAAAACTATTAAAATATCAGAAATAACTAGAGGATAAGATACTAGTGGGGTTTAAAATATATGGATTATATAATTTCCCTCATTGTAAATTTAACACAAACAATCCCAAAAAGAAATGAGACTGTAACATAAACTCTTACCACTTTGGTAACTTTTTGAATCATAAAAATATTGAAAGAAATAACTTTAAATGAAACATTAAATTAAATGAATATAAATATATTTATTATATAACATATCATAGGGGTGGTATGTACACCATACAAACACAAATAGGCGCATAATAGGAAATGTGTCTCAATGAAACAATATTGAGATGAAGAACCCTTACATATTTAGTGATCACTGAATAAAAAATTCATAAAAGAGAGAACCTTATATGTATTTTTAAATTCCTATAATTTTAATGAAAATCACATTAAATTAAATTCATTGGAATTATATACACCACATAATATAAACAAGTGGTTAATATGATGCATGTATCATAGAAATAAAAGTGAGACGATAAACCGTTACCTCAAGTCCTAACATTATTTGTACATTATCTTAAAAATTTTTGTAATAAATTTATATTTATTATATATTTAAAATAGAACCATATTCATACTTATCTTACATGATATTATTCAATTATAATTTTTAATTACTCCTTTATTAATAATTCCTCATTAAAATCATCATCACGGGCATTCACTGTTCCATTTTTTGTCTATGTTTTGGTTTGGTGGATTTGATCCTTACAATTTTGTCATTGTTTCATAATATATATAATATTAATAATTTAATAATAATAATATTTATTAATTATATATAATTTTATAACCAATAATATAAGGTGTTGATGAAAAATGATTTACATTACTTTGTGGATGCGGTAGTCCACATGGGTCATGTTTTCACTTTTTGGTGGATGGAATGAAATAAAGGTAAAATTAAGATTTATATAATCATAATTATATCATATATATTCATTAAATATATCCTTATTACCATCCATATAAAGCATAAATGAAAAAAGAATCACATCACTTCATAGAGGTGGAAGTCCATACGTACGCACGAGCGACGTTATTGTCTTCCAACATATAAGAGGGATAGAAGGTAGATAATATTTTATATTTATAGAGTAATAATAATTTCATAAATCTAATATATAATAATTAAATACATATATAAACAATACATGAGAGGTGGTTATGAAAAATAAAATACATCGGTCATGGAGATGATAGTTCGTACATACACATGACAACATTTTCATTTTTCATTAGGATGAATGATAAATAGATAATGGTTATAATAAAATTTAATTAAGCTCATTTTAAGGATTTCACTATGTTAATATGGTTAAATAATATTTAGAGGAGGTATAAGAAGAAATAAACTTAAAAGGATTCAGTGAAGATGATTACCTCTTCTTTGAGAAATCTCATTAGGATCTCTTCTTAAGGATCCTTGGGTTGGTCTTTTAAGAATAAAAAAACCTATAAAACACGGATAAGAAAGTTTAGAAGAGATTTAGTTAGATTTTTTTGAAATAAGTGACTCAATAAGGTGAGGAGAAGAGATTAGGGGATGTTACCTTTTATAAGTGAGGGGAGTGTCATACTAGTAATTATTCCAAACTTTAAACTAATATAAGGCCACTTTCATGAAAAAGTGGATAAAAATTAGATAAATATAAAGGGTGAGATGATATAGTGTAAGAACATGAATCTTATTTTTAGGTATGTCTTTATTTTCTGGTTGTTTTTGAGAAAAACTAGAAATTATATAAATTTCAGAAGTACACACCGTGTACTTATAAGTACACATTGTGTACCCAGTTGACGTGGGTGACCGTGTGCTGGCCATGTAATGGATGAGAACATGGACATGTGGGGTGACCTGGAGACCACCTAAAGAGGAGGCCAGTTATAGAAAGTACATGCCGTGTACCCTTGAAGAACACGCCATGTACTGTTTTTTCATTAAATGGACTGGGGTCACGCCTAATCAGCATAAAACCTTTCTTCTCTATTTGCCTCATCTAGGAGCGACCGTACGACACAATTATTCTCTGATCCCCCAACTTGACATCCATTCTCTAATTCGACCACTATCAATTGCGTTAGAATCTCCATGGTTAGATCTTCCTTCTTCTAGAGCCTCATTTCCTGATTTCTCCTCTTTTGTGAGATATTCTTAGTTGAGCGTTTTTGACATTTTCATAGATATACAACATTCTAGGGAAATTCAAGGCCTGAGGTTCACATATATCGTTCGTACAATGCTGAGGTAGGTGGTTTGTGCCCTTTTTTATTTCGTTTTTGAGTTATATGTGCAAAAGTTCCCAATACTCTTGTTCGGGGTATTACGTGTTTATGGTTTTTAGCCCTGTTATTACATGCTATGACTTGTGTGCTTGAGTAGTGGATTTATGATTGTAAATAGGGTTAATTACCTTGATATGGATGTGTTTTCCCATGTTCTATTGATATTGACCATTTGGTCTAGATTTTCCTGTTAGGATGCTTTGTTTTCCATGCCTAGTATTGTTAGGATGGAGTGATTTTATCTGACATGCTGTGATATGCTGTAGACTGTTTAGCCAAGTCGTTCTTGAGGTTTACTTTGGCTGCCTTATATATTTTGTGCATGATTGACTTACACAGGGCTATGAGAACCTGGTATATTAGACCATAGGGGGAATGGATGTTGAGGGCTTCTCTAAAGTATCTGTTTACTTTCACGTTGCAAGACCATAGGGGGGATGGACATGAGTGCTCCCTCAGAGTGTATGCAGTTCCTTGTTGTGAGACCATAGGAGGAATTGGATGTTGAGTGCTTCCTCAGAGTGTATATAGTTACCGATACAAGACTACAAGGGGAATTGATGGTGATTTTTTACTCAAATAGTCTTTGTTAAAGACGAACCGAAGGGGTTAGACTATGAGTACTTCCCAGAGGGTTGCTTGTGTTTGATTTGGTTGAACCAGAGGGGTTAGGCTATGAGTACTACTCGGAGGGTTACTTGTGTTTTGATTTGATTCTTACTTGATAAATGAAAATAAATTCAATTGAAACTATAGGATTGTTTACTTTTAAGTACATCCTTGTTTATTGATTAATTTTTCTTATTGCCTACCATATATATTCACTGACTGTTAGGCATAGATATTTGGGTGGTTGCCTAATGGGATTCGTCTCACACCCTGTTTGGGTCATGATTTTGGGCCCAAAAAAATTATATTACTACAGGTATAGATAAGGTCAAGCACCCTTCTACTTTAGTTACTTGATTACTGTGAAGCTAGAGAGCATGGGACCAAGATGAGGCTTGCGATGCTGTTGGAGTTGTTTACTTGTTTTCTTTCATACTTTGGTTTAGTACTGTATTTCAGCATTGTGTCTTGTTTTGATGATTTCCTAGACATATGTATCATGCATAATTTATATATGTTCTCCACTGTGTTACTCTGCCAATGAGGGTATAGTTTCCCCACTATCACACCCAAGGCCCTCACTACTAGTCAACAACGTTTGGCATTTGGGGAAATGTGCTTGAGGCCATGTAACCAACCGGGTACGGGGTACCTATGAGCGGATCCCAGAACCGGGATGTTACATATAGGGTTGAAATAAATTTAACTAATAGGATTTATACAAGTTTTTAAGTTATTTTAACCCTTATCTCTTTTGTTTAACTCCTTGTTAACCCTTTTAACCCATACCACTGTAACAATATACTTAGTATTTAAGGGTTAATAATTTCATTATAAAGGGAAAGTAGATCATAAGTTTAAAATGGTTGATAATATTTACCACTTACCATTAATTTAAAAAAGTATAATATTTTTTTTTAAAATAAATAATTTAATATTATTTAATATAAAATATCCTTAAAGTCATTTTCAGGATTATTAAAAAAATTTGAATTTAAAACCATCAAGATTACCTGGAGTTAAAATTTGAATATTTTAAAAATTACTTAAATTTTATTTTTATTCATAAAAATCATGAAATACTTTAACTTATCCAAAACACATAACCTTTAATATTTTAAAACTATTTACTTTGATTTTTGACCCGCTTTCACATGCACTTCATCAATGATGCATGAGCATTTTAGGTAATTATACCATTACCAAAAACTAAAAATAAATTAATATAGTAAAAATAATTTATTCAACTTCAAAATAACTATTTATAAAATTTCATAAATTTTTTTATTCTTATGAAAACATAGTGAAGATATAAAAATAAAGAGAGGGACATTTTGTATTTATTATTTATTTAAAATAATATAATGGTCATTATCAAAGGAAAATGACATAAAATAGAAATATTTATAATATAGAATTTGGTTATTATAAATAAACTAATAAAATGAAATAAATACAATTTTTGAGATATTTTGAGACCTTATCACATTGTTTTGAACCCGATTAACTCATTTTACCTTTATTATGGTGATAAAAGTTTACCATGGTTACAATTCATTATGAAAAAATGAAATGAAGCTCATTTATGAATTAGAAAATTTTGATCCAAAATATGTTATCCATTTTTTATGATTCAATTTATGGAAGTTGTTAAAATTAATTTTATTATTAATTTGTAGAATGCAATGAAAAAATAGTTTTTTGAAAAATTACCCTTTTAAGCATATGAAATGATTTTATAGCAAAATCATGAAAAATATTGATTCTAATTAAAATAATTAAACTTTGTTAAATCAAAGGATACTTATTTTAATTTAAATAAAACCAAAACTAAAGGGATCCTTGATAAAACTTTATTAAAAGAGGAGTTCCAAAAATAGTTTTTATTTGAATAAAAACATCACTTAGATTTCTAAAATGTAAAGCATAGATTTATAAATTCAAAATTAAAATTTTAAATGAATTATATTAATTATTAAATATGTATTTGATCTATAAAATAGGTTTAATAAACTTTTAATTCATTCTTATATAATGGTTATGTCATAAAAGTGACATTATTTATAAAATCGTTATTTTTCACTATTCACCCAAAAATCAACTATTTATGAAAAATAAAAAAAAATTCACTTTAAGAAAAATTTGATATTATGAATATAAAAATAAAGTTAATATTATAAAATTAAAATTTTAAAATTCATAATTTCATCTTTTAAAATAAAAATACAAAATATAAAGAAAAATCGCTTTTTTTGAAAAAATGACCCGCTTAAACCTGAACTATTATTAACATTATGTGATTTAATTATTATCATTAAAAATTGAGTACTTATTTACTAGTAAATAATCAATAAATTTAAATATAGAAAACTTTTCAACATAAATTTCAAAATGTGGTTACTTACATTCATACATGCCAAACAAACATCTAGGTTATAATAGTAATATTTAAATAATAATATTTCCATAGTATATCATTGTTTGTTTAAGATTGGTGATGAGTTTGTTTCACACTATAAAACATAGTATTTAATTAAAATAAAAAATTATTCTAAAATCTCTAGTTTTTACATTTTATCCCCTTAAATAAATTTCATCGTCACATTTTTATCACATGTTTATGGGACAAGGGTTTAAAAAATTTTCATAATCAATTACAAATGGATGATAAATAAACCTAATTGGAAATAAATACCTTTTAATCCATATCAATTAAATTTACTTTTGAAGAGGACTTCAATTTCTATGTTAATACTAGTAAACTTATCATTTCCTAAATATTTCTTAAACCATAAATTTATTATAAAATTAATACTTGTGAATGAGATTCGTAAATCATACCTTCATCGTTGGGTAATATTTTTTCACATAAGAATCTATAGATTTATATTCCTCTTTCTTGAATTTGAAAAATTCATTTATTATTAATATAGATAATGTGAGAGAATATTCTTACTTTATTTATTCCCATAATTTCATCAATTGGTCGCATTTCAAGTCATTTTCCACCTCTTCTTCATGTCATAAGATAAATAAACATGATGGATTTTTTATGCTCATAGCACTAAAAGTATCTTTAAAAGGATTACAATATCCACACAAAGTTATTACTTATGTTATCATCCATTAACCAAAATCAAAATGGTTAGTACATGTTAATATAATATCCAATATGAATAAAATTTTATACATAAATCTCTAAAACTTCAATAATAACACCCAAAGTTCAACATAAGTAATTCCAAAAATAATTAACCATAAAAATCTTCCAAAATAAATCTGACCAAATTAAAAACTGAAAAATAAGAATGATTTGATCACATATTTTTCTAACATCAACTTAACAATTATTCCTAAATAAAATTAATCAATCATAAAGAAACAAACCAAAAATGAATATACCCTAATAATAAATTCTCCATAATATACTAATCATTTCCTAAAATAACCTCAATCACCATATAACCACAAAAAAAATATATTCTTCGATAATTAAACTCAATATTTAGGTTTCAAATAAAATTCCACCCTAGAAAATAATATTCTATTTACATTAATCATATTATGTTCCTAATATAGTGAAATTACTCATAAATAAATTTAATCACTTACCAAATCCCTTTTTAATATTATGGTTATCTAAACATATATTCAAAAAATATGATAGCCCATTTATTCCCTATAATTAACTCATCATCAAATAACTTATTAACCCTAAAGGTTAAACATTCATTTTAACATATGACCATAATAAAATTATTCCTGAATAACTTCACACCAAATAACATGTTAAACCTAAGGGATACATATACCTCAATAATCTATTTTGTCTCCCAAAATTTTATTACACTACTACAAAATGTACTTTTAACAGTGCTAAAAATGATCTTTGTTAGTGCTTGAAAGCACAAAAAATCTAAGAGATATTAAAATCCCTTGGCATTTATCAACACTAGAAAAAGTGATGATAAAGGTACCCTTCATCAACACTTTTTATTTAGCACTGATAAAGGGTATCATTTATTAGTTCTAGATGAAGCACTGATAAAGGGTAACATTTAACAGTGCTTCATCTAGAGCTAATAAATACTATTTCATCTGATATACAGATGCACCCATACAATAACCATGCAACATCCCTATAAAATAAAACCTAATAATGATATATAAAAAGGAATATAAATATACAATAAACTAAATTAGAATACAAATAACATATTTCACTATCATTTCAATTTAAAATTTACATAAAAAATATTTAAATTAATTTTATATTTACAATTAACCAAAAAATAAAACCCATATACAAAATCAAAACAAGAAGACTATTTCCAACAGTTAACCTCTATATAAAATTATATACATTCAATAAAACCAATTTTTATTTTAGTAACGTTAAATAAAAAATAAAAAAATTATAATTTTAATGTTATATAATCTACATATGATAAATTATATTGTTAATTACGGTATATATTAATTATATTATCAACTAATCATGTGTCTTATTGATGTGTGGTCAATTCCTACACATTATAAATATATTATTAATTTTTTTATAAAGTTTGAAAACAATACGAGCTCATTTTATTAGGTTTGTCTATTTAAGGAGAATTTTAAACTAAAATGATATTTATATTGACAACACGAACTTTGAGTCATATAAACAAATTATGTGTCATATTGATGTGTGGTCACTATATTAACATCAAAAATGAATTATGGATTTTTTTCCTAATGTTTTAAAACAATCCAATATCATTTTCTCATTTTTGGCTATATGAGGCATGTTTTAAATTAAAATGAAACTTATATTGAAAATACACACTTCAAGTCATACCGACCACATCATGTGTTAGATTGATGTTTGGTCGATTCCTACATGCCAAAAATGAATTATGGATTGTTTTCCTAAATTTTGAAAATAATATGAGCTTGTTTTCTTGGTTTTGGCTATGTGAGGCATGTTTTAAAATAAAATGGAACTTATATTAAAAACACACCTTTTGATTCATACCATCCAAATCACGTGTCAGATTGATGTGGGTTAATTCCTACACATCATAAATATATTATGAATAATTTTACTAATGTTTGAAAAAAATACAAGCTTGTTTTGTTAATTTTGGCTAGGTGAGGACATTTTAAACTAAAATGACACTTATCTTGAAAACATGCACTTTGAGTCATACCAACCACATTGTGTGTTGGGTTTATGTGAATTTTATTCCTACACATAAAAAATATATTATGGATCATTTTACTAAAATTTGAAAACAATATAAGCTCATTTTCTTGGTTTTGGTTATGTGATATGCGTTTTAAACTAAAATGACACTTTTATATTGAAAGCACACACTTCGAGTCATACTGACCACATAATCTGTAGGATTGATGTTTAGTCCATTACTATATTTAAAAAGTGAATTATGGATCATTTCAATAAAGTTTAAAAATAATACAAGATCATTTTATTAGTTTTGGATATGTGAGGCACATTTTAAACTAAAATGACACTGATATTGAAAACACACACTTTGAGTCATACTGACCACATCATGTATCAGATTGACACACAATCAATTCCTACATGTTTGAAATATATTATGGATTGTTTTCATGAATTTTGAAAACAATATGAGATTGTTTCATTAGTTTTGGATATGGGATATTCATTTTAAAATAAAATGACACTTCGATATTGAAAACATGCAATTCGAGTCATACTGACTACATCCTTTTTTGAAATGTTTTGTAGTTGATTCCTACACAGAAGAAATGATTTTTGAATAACTATCATAATGTTTAAAAATAATAAAATATCATTTTATAAATTTTTATTTTGTGATATGTGTTTTAAACTTAAATGATACTTTTATATTGAAAATATGCACTTTGATTCATACCAACAACATCGTGTGTAAGATTGATGTGCAGTCAATTCCTACATGTCAGAAATGAATTATGGATCGTTTTATTAAAGTTTGAAGACAATAAAAGATATTTTTATCAGTTTTGGATATGTGATACATGTTTTAAACTAAAATGAAACTTATATTTAAAACACATACTTCCATCCATACTGACCACATCATCCTTCATATTGACATGCAGTCAATTCCTACATATCACATTTGAATTATGGATAATTTTCCTAAAGTTTCAAAATAATATGAGTTAATTTTAATATTTTTGAGAATCTGATATGCATTTTAAACTAAACTAAAACTTTTATATTGAAAACACATATTTATATTCATACCGACTACATTGGGTGTTAGATTGATATGTAGTTGATTTCTACACATCAAAAATGAATTATGGATCATTTTACTAATGTTTGAAAACAATTTTAGATCATTTTCTCAGTTTTAGTGACGCGACACATGTTTTAAACTAAAATGACACTTATATTGAAATCACACACTTTAAGTCATACCGATCACATCGTGTGTTGGATTAGAATAAAGTAAATTACTACACATGAAAAATAAATTATGGATTATTTTATTAAATTTTGAAAAAAACCTAAGATTGATTTCTTAGTTTTGAGCATGTGATGTGCATTTTAAAGTAAAATGAAACTTTTATATTTAAAACACACACCTTGATTCATACCAACCACATCAGGTGTCAGATTGATATGCGGTGAATTTCTATACATCACAAATGAATTCTAGATTGTTTCAATAATGTTTGAAAATAATCCAAGATTTTTTTATCTATTTTGGTGACATGACACATGTTTTAAACTAAAATGACACTTTTGTATTGAAAAAACACACTTCAAGTCATACTGACCATATCAAGTGTCATATTGATGCACAATCAATTCCTACATGTTAAAAATTACTTATGGATCACTATACTAAAGTATTAAAACAACATGAGTTTGTTTACTTGGTTTTGATCATGTAATGTGTGTTTTGAACAAATATATAAATTTGAAAAAAATAGATAAAAATGATAAGAAAATTAAATAAAGAAATTAGATAAAATGATGAGAAAATTAACTAAATAAGTAGTATGAATTCACATTTTCATGATGACTGTATACATTATGAGAACTTGTATTTTTCCCATTTGTTTATAAACAAATTAATTTCTTCTATTATATTTCGTCTTTAGAAAGAGATCAAAAATAATATATAAGTATTATGATACTAATGATTCACATACCAAGTGTATCTCTAAGGTCATATACCATACTAGATCAAAAGAATAGTAGGTAATCACATAAATTTGATGTCAAAAAACATTCTGACATCATTTACGCTGACCAATCAACTCTAAAAAAATTTACTTATTCTTCTGAGTATGTAGATTATTGTAAATTTTAGAATTACTTAGAAAACATTGAAAAAAAAATGATTAAGAAATATTTTTTTAATGAAATTGTAAATACCTTTGGAAATTACCTATTTGGGGATGCCAGTATTTTGGTTTTATATGATATCTTTCATAAGTTTACAAACATAATATCCACAATTGTTTCTATTATCTTGATTTGGATACTATAAAAATGTTGACAGAAATAATAAAATTGATTTGAAATATGTTTTGATAGTTAAATATTTCAATATATACCTTAATATATTTACATTTTAAGTAATCCATAAGCTTCTTATTTTCTATTACCGACCTCATACCATGATTGAGACTATATTTACAGTTCACCTTATCATAAAAAAATTCTCAATAAGACAAAAACAAAAACACATAATTCAATGTTTATCTATAAAACTTTGATTGTAGTGAAAAAAATTAAAAATACACATAATGTGTGGTGAGTTTTATGGAAATCCATACATTGGATCCAAAAAATAAATATTTTGGGTATCCAAATTGATTGTGATTAATATTTAGTGATTCCTAAAAAAATGAAAACAAATAAGTAATGAAAAATTAAAATACATTTTATATGATTAGATTGCAGAGTTTTTCCCTTGTATTATAGGCATCAAAAGTTTTCTATCATCTATTATTTTCTTATAAAATGCCTCACTTAGCTCATATTTTTTTATCAATTTATTTCAACTCTAAAGAAATTTATTTCATAGAAATGATACAAGGTTTAATGAATTCAAATCATGATTTGAAGGGTTTTACCTTTATATAGTAGTAATATAAATACATGTATAAAATATGAATAGTTATTAACTTTAATGAACATAGTAGATCATTTTTTGGGTTGATGTATTATAAATATTTACCTTATGTATGTATTGAAAACTGATAATCCAAGCTATTCATACTTAAAAATATCATTTATACTCTCGAGAACAACTGTGCATGTAATGAAAATTATAAATATTTATTCTTCATATTGAATGTAAGAAACATATCCATATTTGAATGTGGTTTTTGTATGATGTTGTAATGATAGTATATGTTGTAGTGAAACTGGTAGGGAAAAGGTACTTCTGGAAGGTCTTTTTTTCTTGGTCAATTCACTGAATTATTTTGATATGACCTTCTGTTTCCCCATCTTTTTATCATTCTGTAATAACATACCCCAGTTCATAACATTTTTCATCTATTATAGGTTTTTAATTTGAAAAAAATTATTAAGGACATACCTCATTTATCTTTATAAGATTAGATGAGCATTCTAATAAAGTTCCAATAGAATTATTGACCATTGTAATATTTAAATCATTAAGTGGAATAGGAAACTCAATGCTCAACTCTTGAGATACTTTATTCCCCACTGTCATGTGATATTTTGGGAGTTCTTTTTTATAAAGCTTGTCTCTTGGGATATTATACAACGTACCCCTTGTAATAAGGTGATGCATAGTTGTTGATATATAGAAATCACATACAACTTTACCCTGTATAATTTTAGAAATATAATGTTATCAGAAGTTATTTGATTCACATTTAGGATAAATAGTAATGAAAAAATTGATTACCTTAGGAAAGGTATACAATTGAGGGGAATGAATATCCTTAAAGTTAGTGGGTCCATTCGATTATTCATGTGATGATATTTTTTATACTACCGGTTCACTTTGATCCTTTCACATATATTGGTCTACTAAACTAGAATGGAAAATAATATATTACAAAGCATTTATTTATGCCTAAAATCCTTTCACCATCTGATATGTATCTTCTTGAAGTTTTGTATTCTTGAAATATATTCAAGGATCCACTCCAAAATCAACACCTTTAACATGACCATATTGTTTCAACCAATTAAAATCTACTAGAAGTATTTTTTCTTCTGATATGGTCACTGCTGATTCTTATATATAAAATGTATAACAAACATATGAACCTAAATAGATATTATTATATAATAATATTTTAAAGGATAAAAATTACTATTATGTCATACTTACACATATTTCCCATACTTCTTTTGTGTTTTCATCAACTAGTTTACCACCCTTATTTACATGGGCCTCCTTCTACAACACATGACATTATATGGAAGTTACTTCATATTTTTATTCATCAATATTCATATAAAAAAATGAACATATTTTGTTTCATATCACAGAAAATTTTTATTTTTGATTTAAAATACATAACATTTTCTTCTTTAGGGAAGCATACCCCATAATTTCTTTGTGATAAGGGTTTATTGGTTTTGATTCACATTTTTTATTTCCAAAAATCCTTTGTTGTTTTATAAATTAATTTTTTTGAATCAAATTAGATAAAATAAATAATTTCAAATAATATATTACCGACTAAAATTAACCAGAAATTATTTCTCATTACGATGATTGATGGAAGCATTCCATGTTTTTTGATTTATAATGTTTTCATAAGTAACTGGTAGGTAGGGCATTAATTTCAATCAGCATACCTAAGATGAAACTTGGTAAGAAGTTTCCAGAAGCCTCTATGGGATTTTCTAGCAGCCATTAAGACATATTTATTATGAAAATTATCTAAAATAAAAAAAATTTGTAAGGAATAATGAAAAGTAAATCAATATTTCCTTACATATTTTTGGGTAAAATATAGAAATTATATTGTAAAATTACCTCAATATATTCCTATAGGGGTTCCTTTATTACAGAATGGACATGGTTCTATGAATCTATATCAATTGACACATTCATTATCATTGCGACCCTATCATAACTAATGAACATTGACTTGTTTGGGTCAATAGGTTGGTCGCATTGATTCCATCCAACCACAAATTTTAAACCCTTTCTTCTTGCCTTAATAATTTTAGTCAAAAAAGTGATTCTAAATCATTCTTCTTCTATTCATTAACATGTTGTTGTTTCCCTAATAATTATACAGTTTTAGCATCATCTGCCTACTCTTCCCTGAGGTTGGTAACATCATCAGGTACAAAAGTCATTGTCTGTATGAGTTGTCAAAAATTTAATTTATATTATGTTAATATGGTTGAGAACACATAATATTATAAGGAAAAAAAGTCTATTAAAAACACTTTAACCTACTCATTGAACTCTCTTTATTTTCTTTAAAGGTTGAATATATTTGGCTCCTCTATCAAGAATCAAAATCCATATTTTTGGTCCCCTATAATGTATAATACATTGTCTACATTGTAACATCCATGATATGATTGTGATATCCCAATTAAAGGGTCATCCTTGATTAAATTTTCATCTAACCCTACATCCATTTTAGTCTCCAGTAGGACAATTGACCAATTCTTATTTTATAGATTTGAGACATAAAATACTTTTAGTACTTATGATTCCATTATTAGTGGATAATACTTTTTATTTTCCACACTGATATTCACCTTTGTGAATCCCATTTCATCAACTTTCACTGTACTCCTATTGTCAACCCATTTGCAATAGAAAATTGATGCTTGAAATGTTGTATAATTCAACTTCGTATATCTACTCGATGATGCCAAAATATGACATATTCACCTAAATTTGATTTCTATCCTTATAAATTTATATATGTATTACTTTTTATATAAGTGAAAATCAACTATTTTCATCATAATATGGTTATCATGTTCTTTTGTATAGAATGTTTAAACATTAATTGAAAAATTAGTATAAGATATAACATTTTCATTTGTTCCCATGGATAACCATCAATGTCATTTGAAAATTGAATTTAGATTTTCATATAACTCCTTATAGATATAATCTCAAAACCAACCTCTAAACTATTGATTATATGTATTTGATATCCACCCTTCAATCCTTGATGTTTTTAAATATCTAAGAATTGATTTGTGGGATTCAATGTATGGATCAATATCTTCACTATTATGTAAAATATAAAGGCGAGATTTCTCCCGCTCCATGATGTTAATTGTAACAACATATCTTCCAGAAATATATTCACCCATAAGTTGTCTGATTAGATGTGACTTTTGGAGATCGATTTTATCAATATCTAATAAGTAATCAGTACATAATTCAACACCTTCTTTAACAATATATCATTCTACAATAATTTTTTTTGGCCAATATAGATTCTTGATGCACCCTTTAAAAATATTTATATACCCTTCAATGGGGTACATCCATCTGTAATGGATCAGACCACTTAGTTAAACCTATTAAACCAAGTGAACCATCAGGTGGACTATTATATCAAGGAATTATAGTGGGAGGAATATCTGTAATTCACATAATAAAATTGAAATATCCTTATTCATTACTGGGAACTTTGATGGGTCTATAAATTTATTGCATGTGTCTTTTAAAAATAAGTAGAGTATGGTTAATGTATTTCATAAATTTTTAGGTAGAATGGAACAAAAAGCGATGGGCATAAAATATTGCATTAAAATATGGAATTCACATGATTTTATTCCCTATAAATTCAAATAATTTATTAAAATTACATTGTTGATATTTGATAAATACCCCTTTAACAATTTTACACCATTAAGTAAAATAGAGAATTTCATTTTTTTCTTGTCTGGATAGAGTATAAGATACCGAAAGAAAAAAAGTCAGACTTTTACCCTTAACTAGTGGAAAGTCATCCCTTATCCCCATGTCAATCATTCCTAACATAGACTTAATTTCATCATTTGTTTTTTTTATGAACACTTAGAAAATTCCAATAACACTATCAAATACTTTTTTTCTACATGCATGTAATCAAGAAAATGTCTGACATACAAAAAAAATTCCATTATGGTAATTCAAAAAAAGTTTATATATTTTTAAAACCTAATTTTTTAAGGTTTTTCAGAAAATGTTTACCAAAAATAATGTTAATATATTTTACATTATTGAACAGTTGATCACCCATTAGTGGAGATAGTGTTGAACCTTCTTTGGTATTCCTATCGAATGTTTTCATCCATGATCGATATTTTTGTCATCGAGGTAAAACTTTATAATGTTATAAAAACATAGTCTTCGAGGAATATTTCATCTGAAATAAGTGTGTGAATTATTCAAAAATGGGACACCCAATATTATTTTAATGTTATAGCCTGAAAAATTTCCATAAGCAGGAAAGTAATTTATCATCCCATACAACATAACCCTCAATGTGAATTCTTTTCTCCTATGGGAATCATAAATTGTAATAACTGTATCTCAAATCAATTTCATATCTTCAATAAATGGATCCAAATAGAAATCAATATCATTATTGGGTTGTTTTGGTCTAGATATAAGTAGAGACACCATAATATATTTTCACTTCATGTATAACTATAGAAAAAAATTACAATTTACCAACATAAATGGACTTGTACTGTGAGTACTACTCTGTACACAAAAAGGATTTATTCTATTTGTAGATAACAAAAGATTAAAGTTTCTTAGTTGATTTATAAATTCAAGATACTCATAATCAATTTTCTTCAATTGAGGAGAGTCTGTTGGATGACATAGTTTCCCATATTTAATTCTTGTATCAGCATTCCATATTGATTGTGTCATGGTTTCCTGACATCCATATAGTCTTCTAAATCATGGAATGATAAGAAAGTACCATATAAATTTATAAGTACCTGATTCATCTTTCTTGTATTGATCTGTGCCACACTTAGGGAATTTTATGAGTGATTTATGGTCCTTGAGAAACAATATAAAATCATTTGGACAAGCAAGTATTTTTTAGAGATCATGACCATTAAACAAATCATTTTTTTAGCATCATATGTTCAATTTTATTCTAACAACATACCATTTAAGAGATTAATTAGTTCTATAAATCTGGTGTCGCTCTATCTTCTTCCATCTTTAAAATTATATAACTTTAATATAGCTGAAAATGCTGTGTATTTAATACAACCAGTATATAATAGTCTCTTAGCATAGCTATTTAACTTATCAAACAAATTTGGAAAATCATGAAGGTTATCTTCAATTTCCATTTTCATTTATTTCATATGATCACCATTATCATTTACACCAGTATTTATATAAAATGATCCATAAACCACAATATCATCCTAATTGGTGTGCATGTTCAGTTTTCCCCATGTTTAGTCCAACATTTATAAATATGATATATTTCATGACAAATAAAGTGTTATTCCAACTCTTCCAGACTGATTTTTCTTTAATAATAACAATTCAAACAAATACAAAGGATTTTATAAGGGTCATATACATGCTCTATTGAAAACTTGATGAACTCTTTAGATTAATATTCACACACCTTTTTCATATGATTAGAATGCATCCATTTTTGATTCATATTCATCCTATTAGGTTCATAAAATATTCATTTTGTAAAATAAATAAATAAATATACATAAGATATTCATAATCAAAGGAGAAAGTTATAGATAATTTTAGTAAGGGTAACCCAACATTTGAATATTATTAGTAATGATTCCTAATAAGTTATCTTTTTACACAAGGGTGACATGAAAAGAAACAACCGGGGGTAAACATGGGGCTATTAACCCAAGTTCTTAATTTGATGTTGTGTAGGATAAAAAGTCAGTAATAAATATGTTATTAAAAAAAATTATTTATTATTGGATAGAATACATCCCTTGGAAATTCTTGTTCTTTCTTGTCATTTAATTATGAACTGAATTTCTAAATTTGTGTAAAAATATCTTTCCTTGAAACATACTAGGTCATATAATCAACATATTTTGACACAGGTTCAAGGAAATTGAAATTTCATGAAACAAATGGATGAAAATATTATTGATGATAGAAGTGATTTTGGATTCCATGTTACTCTATTTTTCTATATATTATTCTAGACCATGTATTATAGGAATACCAACAAATATATTTATACAATGACCCAATAAAGAACCCCTATTTCAAAAATAGTAGAGTTATAAATCTTAGGAATATTTCACATATCCTAAAATATCCAAAACCACTATTTAATTTCCTTAAAAACACCACAAATACTTTCCATTAATAAATATTTAAAAAAATTCGGTTATCATGGATTCCACATCATTGAGATAAAATGAATCTTGATTCCACCTCTAATAATGACATGGATCACTATAAGCTATCTCCCACATCTAGTAGTCAAAACCTTCATAGGTATATTCAAAAGAGCAATCTCATTATTAATAAAATCTATACCATAATTATGGTTAGGGGATATTATAATAAACTTTATTAAATTCTTACACTATCTTCTAATCCTATATGTGTTCAAGAGAAATGTGTTTTTAATTAGATCTTTTATGGGTGACATTAAAACAATTCATAATGATACAGAATAGATCAAAATAATAATAATACTGTGTACATGTCTTAATATAAATAAAAAATGTAAACGAACCATGATTTTTTTAGTCGACCATGAATCTAATTTAAATACCTAGTTGATGCCCTTATTTCATAATTATAACTTTAAACATTCCTAAGATACTTTATGTTGGATCGAAATGTATATGAAGATGGATAAACTACAAGAGAGGGGGATGAGTGAATTATAAGTTTAAAAACATTTGTTTTTAAACTTAAAAGAAACTTAGTTTAACAAGGTTAAACTAATCATATTCACAATAACTCTTTAGTGTTCAAATAATAATCAAACTTGGCCCTAGGGTCTGATGAAATTAATATTGTAATCGGGTTGATTCTGATATGTAAGTCCATAGGTCATAATGAAATTATATCTTTACATCATATATAATCGTAATAAATAAGTAGTAGTAAACGTAATCACAATTTATTCATATACATAGATGAAAACGATCTATCAGAGTATTTACAAAAGTATCATAATCACAATGGTTACGATAAATCAAAGTATAAAAAAATAATGATTCTATCTTAAAAAATATATAATCGTAATCAAAGTAATAACATATTCAAAAAGTAATATAGGATAAAATAATTGTATTGTAATTAAATATATTATGATAAACAAAATACAAATAGAAAAATTAATATAAAAGAATTCATTTTCTATTACAATTGCAGTAGAAATAAAAAATTTGTGATAAAAAAAGTAATACAAAAGAATACCATTTTTTTAACCCAAAGATAAGGGAATCCAATAACTTAGGATAAATTTACCTTGTTTTATACTTAAAATAATGTCTATATTTCCCTTACCAAGGAAATACCTCAATATGATGATCAATTTGTCTCACTATCCCCATGAGCCCTCAATACGATGATCAGATTTTTTCTATCTGCCTATCCTCAACATCCCTCGATATGATGATCAGATTCTACCTTTCAATCTCTGCAAGCCCTTGATCAAGAAGGTGATTAGATACTCTATCTTCATATCCTTGGAATCCCATGATCATAATCACAATCAGAACACACAAATAAAATATAGCAATGAACTCAATAAGGTTACAAGTACAAGGAACAAACTATTAATGCTTATAATCTTTAGAGCTCTTACATAGTACCAAGTTGTCATAATGTCTCTACATGTGTGTTACTCCACTTTTTGTGAAATATTCAAATGATTAGGTATTTATAGATAAAACTCCAACTATCATCTTGATCTTCCAATGATCATATTTTCTTTGAGATTTTCACAAGGACTTGGACACCTGGCACTCTAATGGTCATATTATAACTTAATACATGAAATCGTTTTTTTTAAACATATTTTAATAGATTGAAAAAAATAATTTTGATTTACATCATTTTTAGTGTGAAATTTATTCAAGTATGATAGAATATGTTTTCCATATTTAGAATTTAACCTTTATTCAATCTGATGGATTTCCTTACAATATGTCATTTTGATTATTTTTATGAGTCTAAATCTGATGATACTGGTTCTGATGTCAAATCCTATTAAAACTTTTGTTAGTATTAATATGAAATAGAAAATCTTTTAAATCTTATTTGATAAGATGAATCTGATTATTATCGGATCTATTCCAATTACGATAATTGTAATGAATTAATTAAATTTGAATTAATTAATACTTTAAAATGAATTCTAAGTATATTAGAAAAGTATGTTTTCTTTAAAAAACAATTAAAACACTTTGGACATGAAGGAATTAGTTAATTAAGTGTTTAAGAAAGAGTTTTTTATTTCCAAAATAAAAGGAATGGAAAAGTAAAAAGATATTTTTGACTCAAAAATATCCACCTTTTTGGAAATCACAAACCATAAGACTAGAATAGAAAATAAATTTGAAAAACATAAGTCCATTATCTTATAAATACATCATATTCAGAACTAAAATTTTATACTTATCTCCCCCTAATTTTATAACTCATTTGAATACAATAAAAAATATGACTAACTCCCCCTTAGGATAATAAATCCTCCTAAGGATCATATTCTAATCTTTAGAGGTATTTTATCCTTACTTAAAAATCTCCCCCTTACTTAAAAATATCCCCTGTGTATAAATCCCCCCACCCATTTTGATTTACAAAAAGGAAAGGGGGAGAGTCTTGTAATACCTGAAAAGTATTTGAGAAACATCTATACTAAAAAAATAAATCACTTGATCATCTAAAATTTATGAAGGAACATTCAACCAATTTAAGACTTGGAAGACATTAAATTTTTTTAATATATGAAATATTTTATTGAAGATCGAATCAAATAGGTTATAAAAAGAGTTTTAAGAAAAGAAATCAATATTTCTTCAGCATCAAAGATCTGACCATTATATTTAAATTCTTAAACCCTTTTCTATCTTCTTCAACCATGGATATAAACTCTTCATGAGATTTGTTTTTCTTTACCAGCTACTATATCCTTTCTTGTTGAATATGAATCCTTTCATCTTTCACCTTAACCTTTTCTTTTTGAGACCAAATATTTTCTTCGAGAAGCTTATTGTGATCTTCCTGAGCTTTAATACTTTCTGAGAAAACATCACTATGATTATTAAAGGAAATAATTTCATCTTTATAGACTTTTAATATAAATATATGATTGTGTAGAAACACTAAGTTTCCTTGTAATTATTTGATGTCTTTATTCTGTTTCTCATATTTACTTTAGAACTGCTCAAGGTATTTTGCTTTATTGGCCATGTATTTTGTAAGTATACTGAAAGCACCATCGATTTCATTCATAGACTATATAAACTTTTCAAATATATCATCTTGATGCTTGATATCATTATCAATATCATGTGACCATTTTACCATCTTGTTAGAACTCTTCCTGTGATCTTTATAACTTTCTTTAAAAATCTTAAAACCAACATCCAACCATATCAATGCATCTATCAAAATATTCCATGAATCTGATTCTTTGTGTTGATTCTTAATAACCAAATCAAACTTTGTTTCCAATATTGGAAAGTAGGGAATTATTTTCCCAATATTCTCAAAGTATGAAAGATTTAATCAAGTCCTTACGATATGATCATATTTGATGATTATGATTCTAATTGAACGATTCTACAGCTGGTTCTGATCTCTTCTTTAATTGATTTCCTTTTTCCTTTATTTGAGTTTAATTTTTGGTTTCCATTAGAAATGTCAATTGCATCCATAACGATCTTTTTACTACCTTTATCTTTTTTATTATTATTTTTTTCATTATCCTTGGACGAGTATTGAGGTTCTTTAAAAGATTAGTACTTTTTATTTTCTTGGATAAAAATCTTCTATTTCTCATTTCTTAAAGAATACAATTGTTTTGATGAGGCTTGAGAAGTCCTCACAGAAATATTATCAGAATGATTATCCTATTCCTTCTCTTCAGAATTTTCTTTCTCTTCTTCATACACTTCCCTGGCTTCAGTTTCTTTTTTTTCTTCTTCTTCACTACCTTAACCTCTTTCATACTCTTATATTTGTTTATACATACTATCATCTTCAACTCCTTCAACATATTCCTCTATATCTTTAAAAAACTATTCATAGAGTTGAGACTTTGATATCAAATCACCTTTATGAGTTGGGATCTATTATTTACCTACTATAATATCCTTTACTTTATCAGAAATAGTGGAAAAATTGACATTAGAAACTTCAAATTCTTGAAATTATAAATTGGAATCAGGAGGTAAAACAATATTTAAAGAATTACCTTCAACCCATTTCATTAAAGAATAGACTATCTTAGCACCTTGATCTTTCTTTTTATGTTTCTTTTATATTTATTTTATCTAATTTATTTCTCTTAAACTTCTGCTCTATGAATATTTATGGCTGAAGCTTCAATTGGGTTGAGTCTAAATTGCAGATCACCTTATTTTATTTCAATCTGTTTCTTATTCAACTCATCAACTACTTCTTTCAAGTATTTATTTTGTTTTTTTTATTTTTGAACTAGAAGAGAATCACCCTTTCTCTTCTTTTCAAATTTATGGGATTTCTTTGTTTTAGAAGAGGAATCTACTTCTAATGTAGAAACTTGAGAAATCTTAAAAAACATTTTTTATTCTGAATAAAAAACAAAATTCATACAATTTATTTTATCCTCACTGATCAATGAAATATTTTCTCTAACAACCTTTGAATTGATCACAATATTGAAATTTATCATGCTCGATTCAATTATCTTACTAATAAAAATTGGGAACATTAAAATATGAGTCTTTATTGATCTAGATTTGATATTTTTGATTGTTAAGAGAATAAAACCTACCGGGTTTATCTTTCTTATGTTTTCCAAATAATCTAGATTGAAAATATCAGATACTTTGAGAGTATCTCTATCACTCTTTCTCAGAATGAGAAATCCTTGCATCCAAATATCCAAAACTCTTTGATCCAGAATTAGATGAGTGACCTTTTTTGTTTCATCTTATGATATATCTTTAAACAAGTATTTTTTAGCTCTATCTCTTATAAACATACCCTTTGATTTTGGAAGTTTGTGATATGGGAAAAATGAATCCCCTTCATCAGAAATACCAAGAAAACCGATTGCTGCTCTAGGTTTCATCTTATAAAATTTCTCATATATTTGGAAGGAAAAAATTTCTTTTCACTTTTCATTGAAAAAATCAATAGTATCATAAAAATATTTGACCAAATCTCGGTAAAAAAAATCATAGCCCAGATTTTTTTGTTCTACACATAAATATTCCCAACCTTGGAATTTTATCATCCTTATCAAAAATGAATCATACTTATTATAAAAATATCTTTCAACTAACCTTTCTCAGAATAAAAACCACTTGTTGTAATTATTTAGAGGAGCCATCATATTAAGATAATAAATTGAGGATTCAAACATGAAGAGAGAATCAGATCAGGGATCTTAATTGAGGCATCACTTCACAACAAGAATATAAGAATATTCGATGTGGGATAGGGGTGGGGGTCACCTTTTTATAGAATATTTTGAGAGATGTTTAATCTTACAAACAAGATCTAACAGCTAAAAATTAATCCATTTGATCTAACAATTGGTAAAATATCTGAAGAATGATTTAAAAAAAAAATTAAACTCTTGTGATTTTATAAGAATTTTTATCATATTAGGTGAATAAAAAATGAAATTGAAAACAAAAACATAAAAATAAAAATAAAGACAAAAAAGGATAAAAATTATTAAAAATGGAATAATTTTGAAGTATATATGGAAAGAAGAATACCTTTATGATTGGAATCATTAATATGATAATTTTTTCTTCTTTTTTTTAAAAAAGTGAAATTAAAACATGAATTTGATAAAATTTAAATCCAATTAAAAACTCGAATATGATTAAATTTTCAAATCCAATTTAAAATTAAAATATGATCGATTTTCCAAATCCAATTTAAAATTCAAATATGATAGATTTTCAAAATCTGATTTAAAATTTAAATATGATATATTTTACGAATCTAATTGGAAATAAACTCAATTCTAGAAATCCTATTACAATTTTTTTTTTGGAAAACTAAAATTTTTGAAAAACAAAAAGTTTTGTAAAAGTAAAATAATATATAACCCCATAAGAAAATAAGTAACTTAATATAAGGATATATTTTAAACAAGAAGTAAATATGAATGGATACTTTATGCTGATCATTTCTAGCTTCTATTTAATGTATTCAAATTGATCAAAAGGTAATGGTTTTGTAAAACTATCAGAAAGTTATTCTTGCATTCTGATGAATTGTAAAATGATATCTCCTTTAATTATGTGATCCCTAAGAAAGTTATGCCTTATATATATATATGTGTTTTTCATGATAGTGATGTGCATGGTTTTTACTTAAATAATTGGAAATAGTGTTATCACATAGTATTTGATTTTTAGTAAAAATCATGTCATAATCAGTGAGTGTGTGTTGTATCCACAACATCTAAGCACAATAACTTCCAACTGCTACATATTCATCTTCAGTAGCGGAATGTTCTATTGAGTGTTTTTTCTTACAATAATAGGAAACTAATGAATCTCCAAAAAATGGCATGTTTCAGATGTACTTTTCCTATCCATTATATAACCACCAAAGTCATTATCTAAAAAACTTTTTAATTCAATATCATTTCCAGAATAATAAAAAATACTAGATCTATAGTTCCATTTAGATAATGAAAAATTTATTTAACTTCTTTTAAGTGGGACTAATTTGGATTTTCTTGATATCTTACTCATAATAATATAGAAAACATTATGTCTGGTTGACTAGTAGTTAAGTAAAGTAGACTTCCTATCATATCTCTAAAAGTTGCTTGATCAACTGGCTTCCCAACTTCAACAATATCAAGTGTATTTGAGGTATCGATTGGAGTAATAATAATTTTAGTATTTTTATATCCAATATTTTTAAGAAGATATATTATATACTTATGTTGAGATATATAAGTAGCTTTTGGTTTTTGAGAAATTTGAAAACCAAGAAAAAATGTTAACTCACCCATTACACTCATCTCAAAATCTGATTTCATAAGATTCTAAAATTAATCTATTAATAATTATTAAGTTTATTTGAATATAACTTCATCAAAATATATTTTAATAATCATAATTTATTTATTTATTTTCTTAATAAAAAGTGTTGGATTAGTGGTTTCCTTAACAAAAATGTTTTATAAAAAAAATCATATTAATCTATCATACCATTCTCTTGGGGTTAGTTTAAGTATATATAAAGATTTGTTAAGTTTATAAACATTTTTAGGATGTTTTTTATCTTCAAAACTATGAGTCTATTCAAAAAAAACTTCCTCTTGTACATATCCATTAAGGAAATCACACTTCACATCCATTTGAAAATTTTTGAAATTAAAGAATGATGAAAAGGCTAATAGAATATGAATAGATTCAAGTATACCTATTAGTGAATGGATTTATTCATAGTATATCCCCTTTTTTTTATTACAATCTTTATCAAAAAGTATTTCTTTATTTCTAATTATTATTCCATTTTCATCACATTTTTTTGAATACCCATTTTACTCCAATTACAAAAGTTTCTTTGTGTATTTCAACCTAGGTCTAGACTTTATTCCTTTTGAATTAATTTATCTCATCTTGCATTTATTTAATACAATCCTCATCACCTAAAGCCTCATTAATTATTTTAGGTTCAAATTTAGAAAGAAAAGAAAGATGTTCTATTTCATTTCTCAAGGAACTTCTAGTCCTGACTGGCTGATTTACATCACCAATGATACTATAACTAGGATGATTCCAAAGAAAAAACTGACTTGGGTTTTGTAAAACTTATTCATCAACATAAGTTATAAAGTCTTCTTGTTCAAATACTTCAGAAACAATTTCTTGAGTATTTTTCTTATTAAAATAATCTTCCATCAGTGGTTGAAAATCAGTTTTATAAAACACATCCAAGGATGTTGGTTGGGTATGTTTAAAAACAAAAGGGATAGTTTCATAAAATTTAATATGTACTATTTATTAAAAAGTACAATAATTTTTATTAAAAGCTCTATATGCCTTATAAGTAGTGGAATAACCTAAAAAAATTCCTTCACTAGATTTGGGTGCAAATTTATGTAAGTTTTATTCTGTATTCAAAATGAATACTTTGCATCCAAATACTCTAAAGTAAGAAACTTTTGGTTTTTAGATTTTCCAAAACTCATAAGGAGTTTTATTAATAAAATGATGAATCAAAACTTTATTTATAGTATAAAAATAAGTACTAACCACTTCATCCCAATTTTTTTTAGAAATTGAGTATTCAATGAACATGGTTTTTTTATTTCTTGAAGAATACAATTTCTTCTTTAAACAAAACCATTTTTCTAAGGAGTTATAGGGGATGAAATGTTTTGTGTAATTCCTTTCTTATTAAAAAAAATTTTATAATCATAATTTACAAATTCTCCACCATGATCACTATGAATTGTTATCAAGGGAATATCATTTTTAACTTTGGCTACAAATGTTTTGAAAAAACAAAAGGATTCAGATTTATTTTCTAGAAAATAAACCCATGTATATCTTGTGTAATCATCAACTAAAAAAAATACATAGTACATGCCTCCAATACTCCTAGTTTTTGTAGGATCAAATAAATCCATTTTCACTAACTATAAAGCATAAAAAGTTGAGAGTTCACTAATATATTTAAAGCTTGACTTGTGTTTGTTACCATATTGAAAAGGGTCACAAAATTTTGAAGAATAAAATCTAAGCTCTGGTAGACCCTTAACAATATTTTTCTTAGTCGAATTACATATGTTTTTTAGGATACAATGCCCTAAAATTCTATGACATAACCAAGAATTATCTTTCATTACACTAAGGCAAGGTAGGTATTAGATCCAAAGGTATTATAAGTTTTGTATGTAAACATTCTCATTCCGATGGGTAGAAAGAATGAATTCATCATTATAATTGAGTACTACACATTTATCATTCTTAAAATTCACAATGTGACCTTCATCACATAATTTAATTATGATTATAATGTTGTGCTTAAATCATTTAACAAACAAAGCCTTTGAAATTAAAGCTTTACCAAGAAGAATAATATTACACATACTGATAATTTCTCCTTGATCATTATCTCAAAAGGTAACGTTCCCAAATTTCATATTAATAATTTTTTCAAAGAAATATTTGTTTCTCATCATATATCTAGAACACCCACTGTTTATGTACCAAGTATTATTATTGTTGGAACTTTATTTATTTTCCTTAAAACAAAACAATTATACTTTCAGAACCCAAACCTTCTTGGGTATGGAATTGTTAGAAAACAAGATTTTAGGAATCCACATTTGTTTTAAAAAATTGGGTTTGTAGAAACATAAGGATTGAAATTTATTTAAAGAACAATTAATTTCCCAACGACCTCCACTTTTAGCACAAAAGGGAGAATTTTGAGTAACAAATAAGTTTTTTACTAAAAGTAGGTTTTCTATGAGTATATCCCATTCTTGAACTAGTACCATGTGGAAGAAGTTGTTAATACATTTTGTGAAAACCTTATTCCCCAGTGGTAAAGTTTGAAAAAATATTCTTCAGTGAATAAATCTCATATTTTAGTTTTACAACTAAATTCTTATCCACATCTATATTAGTTTTGGAATTTAGTTTCTCAAAACTAGTTTTCAAACTATATTTGTTAGAAATTAATTTTTCTAAATCTTTTGAAATGATGTCTTTTTCAGAATTGGAATTATCCAGATCATTTTATAGATCTAATATTTAATTTTTTAAAACATAAATTCTTGAATAATATTTTTCAGTTTTTTCATTATCCTCATTAATTTATTTAAATACTTTACAATTTTGATTTTCTAGAAGTTTTTCAAAGAGAGAAACTTATTCATAAGAAGTAAAGTATTATTATTACTATCTGAGGAGGATTATTCATATGAAGATTTATAATTATTCTCATCAGGATAATTTTTATTTAATGAAATATTAGTTAAAGAATTAGCTATGTGTTCCTTGTCTATAAAGCATTGATTTTTAAAAGGTACTTTAATAAGAAAACCAATATTCCTCTAATTTGAACTTTCATTGTATGAGGAAATATCTTAAGAATAACCTCTAATGGTACTCCAAGTGTCAAAAACTTTAAGAACTTTTTTATTTTTTAACTTATAGAACTTCTTCTAATTTCTATCAGAATGTAAATATTTTTTGTCTTTTATTTTGTACTTGGGATAGTCTAATTGAATATTTCCATTACTTTTTAATTTATAACAAGTAACTTCAAAATCTTTCTTTTTCATTTCTGTCCTTGTTACTTTTTTTGTAATGATACCGAAATTCCTTTTTAATAATAATCTTGTTCATCCTTTGAGAAATATTAGATAATACATTCTCATAATGTTTTAAATCACTTGAATCATATTGGATAGTAACTTTACTTTTCTATTTCATCTTTATATCTTTATCACACGTCCGATATTTCATCATATTTGAAGTAGTAGTAAAAGAAACTCCACCATTATTTTTCATAACTTTATCTGTATCTCTTTTTAGTCCACCCTCATATTGAAAAAGTGTACTGAATTAATCATCAAGTGTGAGATTTATAATTTTCTTTTATTATTCAACAACTATCCTCTTAGATTCCAAATCTTTGGGCATAATATCAATTATATTTTAAATAATGATTTCATCTTCTAATCCTTTCTCTCCCACATATTTTAAACTATTGACTATTTTCATAAACTTTTGTTGTATATTTGCAATAGTTTCTCTAAAAGGGAATTAAAAAACCTAATAATAAGATATAAGCAATCCTATTCTAGTGTCAAAAACCATTGAGGTTCCAAAATGAGTGATTTATAACTTTTTTCAGATACTTTTAATAGTTTCTCAAGAAGAAATCTGACTAAATATAATAAAGTATTTCTAACTCTATAATTCAATTGATACTCTTGTTTTCATGGGTTTTAAAACCAGTCACCAAATTGTTAGGAATTTTTTAATCTCTAGTTAACATGACAAAATTTTCAAATCCAATATTTATAATTAATATATTCATTTTATCTCTCCAATACTCGTAATCATCTCAATCAAAAATAGGGGGCCTATTTGAATTGAGGTTATCTATCGAACCGACATTGAATCCTTCCTTCTCTAAAAAAATAAAAAAATTCTATTCCACAATACACATTAGTGTAGTAGGTATTTATAAACAAATAGTTTATAAAAATTATAAACAGAATTGCAAAAGAAAATAATATAAGGTTAGAAAATATTATAAGTGTAATCCTCTTTTGATACCAAATATAAGTATCATTATAAAAAATACTAGGCTCGGATACTAATTGGTAGATCGAAATGTATATGAAGATGGATAAAATATAAGATGGGGGGATTGAAAGTTTAAAAACTCTAGTTTTTACCTTTAAAAAAATTAGTTTAATAAGGTTAAACTAATCATATTCACAATACCTCTTCAGTGTTCAAATGATAATCGGACTTGTCCCTGGGGCCCGATGAAAGAAATATCGTAATCAAGTAGATTCTGATATACAAGTCCACATGTCGTATTGATATTCTATCTTTACTGTGTATAGAATCATAATCAATAATTAGTGATAAATTTAATCACAAATTAATCATATTCACAGATGAAAACAATTTATCAATGTATTCACAAAAGTATCGTAATCACAATGGTTATGATAAATCAGAGTATAACAAAAATAATAATTCTATCTTAAAGCATATAGAATAGTAATCAGAGTAATAAAATATTCACAAAGTAATATAGGATAAAACATGTGTATCTTAATTAAAGTTATTACGATAAAAAAATAAAAATAGAAAAATGAATATAAAAAAATTAACTTTCTATTACAATTGCAGCATAAATGAAAAACTTGCAATAAAACAAGTAATAAAAAATAATACAATTATTTTAACCCAAAGAGAAGGATATCTAATAACCTAGGATAAATTTCCCTTATTTTATACTTACATGAAAGTTTGTATTTATCTTACCAGGGAAATCACTCGATATGATGACCAATCTATCTCATTATCCATACAACCCCTCAATACTATGACCAAATTTTCTCTATCTGACCATCCTTAACTGTCCTTGATATGATGATCATATTCTATCGTATTATCCCTACAATCCCTCTATCAAGAAGGTGATAAGATCCTTTGTATTCCTATCCTATGAATCCCTCGATCACAATCACAATCATAATTCACAGAGCAAGTACAACAACGAACTCAAGAAGGTTACAAGTATAAGAAACAAGCTATTCACTCTTGTAATCTTCAGAGCTATTACATAATAGAAAGTTAACAAAACATATCTATATGTGTGTTTATTTACTTTTTAAGAAATATTCAAATGACTGGGTATTTATAGGTAAATCTCCAATGGTCATATTGAACTTCCAATGATCATATTTTCTTTGATATTTTCACAAGGAATGGACACCTGGCACTCCAATGATCATATTATATCTGAATTCAAAACATTGTTTTGTTTTAAAAATATTGTAATAGAATGCATGAAATCATTTTGTTTTAAATCATCTGTAGTGTGAAATATATTCCATTACAATATAATATTTTTTTCTATATTCAAAATTTATCATTTAGTCAATCCAATGGATTTCCTTACAGTATGTCATTATAATTATTTTTATGACTATAAATCTGATGATATCAATTTCAATGTCAAATCCGATTAAAACTGTTTTTAGAATGAATACGAAACATAAATTCTTTTAAATATGATTTGATAAGGTGGATCAAATTATTATCAGATCTATTACCATTAAGATAATTGTAATGAATAGTGTAAATTTGAATTCATAAATACTTTAAAACGAATACTAAGTATAGTATAAAAGAATGTTTTTTTCAAAAAACAATTAAAATACTTTGGACATGAAATAATTAGTTAATTAAGTGTTTAAGAAAGAGTTTTTGATTTATAAAACAAAAGCTGTAGAAAAGTCAAAAAATACTTTTGACTCAACAATATCCCCTTTTTGGAAAGCACAAACCATAATAATTAAATAAAAAATAACTTTAAAAACATAAGATGATTATCTTTTAGATACATCATATTTAGAACTAAAAATTTATACTTATCTTCACCTAAGTTTATAACTCATCTGGATACAAACACGAATATTACTAACCCCCCTAGGATAATAAATCCTCCCAAGGATCATATTATCTTCTTTAGAGGTATTTATTTCCCCCTTACTTAAAAATCCCCCCTTTACTTAAAAATCCCCCCCTTTGTATAAATTTCTCCCCCTTTGTGATTTACTAAAAAGGAATGGGGAAGAGTCTTGTAATACTTGAAAATTTTTAGAGAAACATCCATAAAAAAAATAAAGTACTTGATACTATAAAATATATGTAGGAACATTCAACCAATTTAAGAATTGGAAGACATTCAAACAAATTTTTAATAGATGAAAAAGTATTTTATTTAAGAACTATTCAAATAGGTTACAATAAGAGTTTTAATAAAAGAAATTGATATTCATTTTCCATCAAAGATACGACCATTATATTCAACTTATTAAACTCTTTCATGTCTTATTAAATCTTGTCCATCAAATCTTCCTGATATTTGTTTTTTTTCATCTTGTGTATCCTTTCTTCTTGAATCTAAATAATTTCATCTCACACCTTAACCTTTTCTTCTTGAGACTAAATATTTTCTTCCAAAAGATTATTATAATCTTCCCGAGCTTTAATCCTTTCTAAGAAAACACCACTACAATTATTCAAAGTAATAATTTCATCTTTATAGACTTTGAATATAAAAATATTATTGTATATAAACTATAAGTTTCGTTGTAATTATTTGATGTATTGAGTTTGTTTTTTGGATGTACCTATGAACTGATCAATGTATTTTTCTTTTTTGGCCATATATTTTTCAAGAATACTAAAAGAAACATCGATTTCATTCACATAGTTATTAAACATTTCATATATTTCATCATGATTATTGATATCATTATCAATATCATGAGATCATTTGACCATATTTTTAAAACTCTTCATGTGAGCTTCATCAATTTCTTTGAAAATATTAAATCAGACTCCAAACATATCCACCTATCCATCAAAAATTTCACTGAATCTGATTATTTGTGTTGATTATCAATAAGAAAATAAACCCTTGTTTAAACTCTTGGAAATTAAAATAATTGTTTTATCTAATCTTCTCAAAGTATGAAAGATATAATAGTGTCCTTGGGATATGATAGTATTTGGATATTCTGATTCCGATTGAATGTTTCTGCAGCTGGTTTTAACTCTTCTCAAATTTATTTCATTTTGCCTTTCTTTGAGTCTAATTTTTTAGTTTCCATCAGAAATCTCAATTGCATCAATAAAAATATTTTTACTACATTCATATTTTTGATTTGGTTTTTTTTCATCATCCTTGGATGTGGATTAAGGTTCTTGAAAATATTGGGACTTTTTCTTTTCTCAGATAACATAATTCTCTTTATGATTTCCCCTTGAAGATAACTATTTTGATGAGTCTTGAGAAGTAATCATGGAAAGATTATCAAAATGATTCTCCTATTCATTATCTTAAAAACATGATTTCTCTTTTTCATCCACTCCCTGAATTTAGTTTCTTATTATTCTTCTTTGATACCTTCACCTCCTTCAGAATCTTCTATTTTTTTTATACATACTATCATCTTCAATTCCTTAAGCATTTTTCTCTATATCTTTTAAAAAATATGTACAGAGTTGAGACTCCAATCTAAAATCACCTTTAATAGTTGGAATCAATTCTTTCTATAACATAACATCCTTTCCTTTATCAAAAACAATGGGAAAATTAACAATAAAAACTTATAATTCTTGAAATTATATATCAGTGACAGGATATAAAATAATATTTGAAAAAGTATCTTCAACCCATTTCATTAAGGAATCAACTATCTTAGAACCTTGATCTTTATTTTTCTATTTGTTTCTCTTATTTATTTCTCTTGAACTTTGGATCCAGGGATATTTAACGCTAAAGCTTCTACTAGGATGAGTCTGGATTTTGGATCACCTAATTTTATTTCAGTCTGTTTCCTCATCCACTCATCTAATACTTCTTTTGAGTATTTCTTTTATTTCTTTTTTTGGAATAGGAAGAGAATAAACCTTTCTCTTCTTTTCAACTTTATAAGATTTCTTTTTTTGGAAGAGGGTTATACTTATGATGTAGAAGATTTAGAACTCTTAACAAACAATTTTTATACTGAATCAAAAACATACTTCATACTCTTTATCATATCCTCACTGATAAACAAAATATTTTCTATGATAAGCTCTGAATTGATCTGAATATTGAAATGTCTCTTGCTTGATTCAATCATCATACTAATCAAACCTGGGAACATTAAAATATAAGTCTTTATTGATTCAGATTTGATATTTTTATTGTTAATAGAATAAAACCAACCAGGTTTATCTTCCTCATGTTTACTAGATAATCTAAAATGAAAATATTAGATACTTTGAGAGTATCTCTATCACCCTTTATCGGAATGAGAAATCCATGTATCCAAATAGAAAAAACTCTATGATCTACAATTAGTTGAGTGACCTTTTTTGTTACATATTCTAATATATCATTAAACAAATATTTTTCTGCCCTATCTCTTAAAAATTCAGCCTTTGAGTCTGGAAGTTTGTGAGAAGGAAAAAATGCATCTCCTTTACCAAAAATACAAAAAAAACTGACTATTGCTTTATATTTCATCTTATACAGTTTATTATATATTCAGAAGGAAAAAATTTCTTTTCCATTTTCCTTGAAAAGATTAAGAGAATCTTAAAAATATTTGACAGATCTAGGTAAAACAAATCATAGTCCAGATTTTTTTGTTATACACATAAATATTCCCAAACATGTAATTTTATCATTATTTTTAAAGATGAATCATACTTATTATAACAATATCATGCATGTAACCTTTATTGGAATACAAACCACTTATTGTAATCTTTTGGAGGATCCATTGTATTTAGAGAATAAACTGAAGATTCATACATGAAGAGATAATCAAATTGGGGATCTTAAACGAGGAAATGATTCGTGATAAGAATATAAAAATTTTCTATGTGGGACAGGGGTGGGGGTCCCTTTTTTATAGATGATTTTGAGTGATGTTTAATATTCCAAACAAGATCTAACAGTTAAAAATTAATCATTCTATTTTAATAGTTGATAAAATATCTGAAGAAAGGTTTTTAAGAAAATTGAACTCTTGAGGTTATATAAGAATTTTTATCATATTGGGTGAATACAAAAGGAAATTGAAAACAAAAACATAAAAATAAAAATAACAATAAACAAGGATAAAACTTATTAAAAATGGAATAATGTTGAAGTATATAAGGAATGAAGAATACATTTGGTAGTGGATTCATCGATATGATATTTTTTTCATTGTTTAAAAAAACTTAAATGAAAAATTTAATATGATAAAATTTAAATCTGATTCAAAACTTGAATATGATTAAATTTTGAAATCTGATTTAAAATTATAATATGATAGATTTTCCAAATCCTATTTGAAATTTGAATATGATAGATTTTCCAAATTCTATTTAAAATTTCAATACGATAGATTTTTCAAATATGATTTAAAATTCAAGTATGATAGATTTTACAAATCTTATTTGAAAGGAACTCAAGTATGGAAATCCTATTATAATTTTTTTTGGAAAGCTAACATTTTGAAAAACTAAAAGTTTTGTAAAAGAACAATCATATATACCCCCTAATAATATTAGTAACTTAATATAAGGAGATGGTTTAAACAAGATGTTGATATGAAGGAATAATTTATGTTGACCATTCCAAGATTCTATTTAATTTATTCAAATATATCAGAAGGTAATGATTTTGTAAAAATATCAGCAAGTTTCTATTGCATTTCAATGAATTGTAAAGTGATATATTATTTAATTGTGTGATCCTTAAGAAAGTGGTGCATAATATCTATGTTTTTTTCATAAGAGTGATGTGCTTGGTTTTTACTTCAAGCAATGACATTAGTGTTATCACATAGTATTTGAGTTTTAGGAAAACTCATGCCATAATCAGTGAGTGTGTATTGTATCCACAAAATTTGAGCACAAGAACTTCCAGCTGTGACATATTCGGTTTCATTAGTAGAAAGTTCTACTGAGTGTTGTTTATTACAAGAACATGAAACTAATGGATATCATAATAAATGATATGGTCTGTATGTTATTTTTTTACCCATTCTATAAATCACCAAAGTCATCATCAGAAAAACTTTTTAATTTAAAATCATTTATAGAAGAATAAAAAATTCCAACATCCATAGTTCCATTTAGATAACAAAAAATTTGTTTAACTAATTTTAAATGGGATTCCTTTGTATTTTCTTGATATCTTGTAGATAAACATACCAAAAACATTAAGTCTGATCGATTAGAAGTTAAGTATAGTAGACTTACTATTATACCTCTAAAAGTTGTTTAATCAACTGGTTTCCTAGCTTCATTAATATCAAGTGTATTTTAGGTACTGATCAGAGTACTAATACTTTTAGTATTGTTGTATCTAAACTTTTTAAGAAGATATTTTATATACTTATGTTGAGATATATATGTACCTTTTCATTTTTGAGAAATTTTAAAACTAAGAAAAAATGTTAACTCACCCATCTACTCATATGAAGCTCAGATTTCATAAGTTTCGAAAATAAATCTATTAAGGATTACTGAGTTGATCTAAATATAATGTCCTCTACATATATTTGAACAATCATAATATTTTTATTTATTTTCTTTATAAAAATAGTTGGATCAGCGGATCCCTTAACATAATTATTTTGCAACAAAAATACTATTAATCTATCATACTATACTCTAGGGGATTTTTTAAGTCCATATAAATATTTGGTAAGTTTATAAACATATTCAAGATTTTTTGTATCTTCAGAACTATGAGGTTTTATAAAAAAATATTCCTCTTGTACAACTCCATTAAGGAAAGAATACTTCACATCCTTTTGAAAATGTTTGAAATTAAAGAATTTTGAAAAGGATAATAGAATACGAATAGATTCAAGTCTAGATACCAGTGTATATGTTTCTTCGTAATCTATTACCTCTTTTTTATTATAACCTTTAACAACAATTCTTGCATTATATCTAATTATTATTCAATTTTCCTCACATTTGTTTCTGAATACCCATTTTACTCTAATTAAAGAAGTTTCTTTAGGTCTTTCAACCAAGGTACATACTTTATTCCTTTCAAATTCATTTATCTCATATTACAATGCTTTAATCCATTCTTCATCACCTAAAGGATCATTTGGATTTTTAGGTTCAAATTGATAAATAAAAAAAATATGTTCTATTTCACTTCTCATGGAACATCTAGTCCTAACTAGTTGATTTAAATCACCAATGATACTATCACTAGGAATATTCATAAGAAACAATTGACTGGGTTATATAAAATTATTCTCATTGGGATAATTTTCATTTAATGATATATTAGTTAAATAATCAGCTGTGTGTACCTTGGTTATAAAGCATTGACTTGTAAAAGGTACTTTATCAAGAAGAACAACATTCCTTTGATCTGAACTTTCATTATGTGAGGAAATATAAGTAGAATAAACTCCTCTAGAACTCCAAGTGTTAGACACTTTAAGAACTTTCTTATTTTTGACTTATAGAACTTCTTCTAATTCCTATCAGAATGTCTATCTTTTATGTCTTTTATTTTCTTCTTGGGACAGTCTGGTCGAATATGTCCAAATCTTTTACATTCATAACAAGTAACTTTTGAATCTTTTTTTTAATTTCTATCATTTTTACTTTTCTTGTAATGATACTAAAAAATGATTTTACCAAAAATCTTGGTCATTATTAGAGAAATATTAGCTAATTAATTTTGAGAATGTTCCAAATCACTTGAATTAGATTGGATAGTACCTTTATTTTTATTTTTCATCTTAAAAGCTTTATTAGGAGTCTGATATTTCATTATATTTGAAGTAGTAGTAAAATAAACTCCCCCATTATTTTTCATTTATTTCCATGCATCTATTTTCAATATACCCTCATATTGTAAAATAGTCCTTAATAAATCATAAAGTGTGAGATTTTTAGTTTACCTTGATTCATCAACCGCTGTTCTATTGGATTCCCACTCATGGGGAATAATATCAATTATATTTTCAATAAGGATTTCATCTTCTAATAATTTCTCTCCCATATATTGTAAACTATTGACTATTATCACAAACCTTTGTTTTAACTTTTCAACAGGTTATACAAAAGTGAATTCAAAAGCCTAATAATTAGTTCTAAGAATTTCTCTTCTAGTTTCAACAACCTTTGAGGTTCCAAAATGAGTGATCTCAAATTTTTTTAAGATATTATTAGAAGCTTCGCAAGAAGAAATATGACTGTAAATACTTTTATTCATAGAACACAATAAATTATTTATGACTCTATAATTCAATTTATACTCTTGTTTTCCTGATTTATAAAAGTTGTCACCTCATTTTCAGGAATCTTGTAATCACCAGTTAACATGAATTTTTTTTCAAATCCAATATTTATAATGAATGACTTAATTATATATCTCCAATTCTCATTAACAAATCCATAAAAAATAGGGGGTCTATTTGAATTGAGGTTATCTATTGAACCGACATTGAATCCTACCATATTTAAAACAAATTAAAAAATTATATTCCATAATACACGTTAGTGTAGTAGATATTTATAAACAAAGAGTTTATAACAAAATATAAACAAGATTGAAAAATAAAATAAGTTAATGGTAGAAAGTATTAGAAGTGGAATCCTCCTTTGATACCAAATATAAGTATCAGTATAACATAGACTTTTCTTTGATACCAATTGTTGGATCGAAATATATGAATATGGCTAAACTGCAAGAGTGGTTTGGGGGGGGGGTGAATTGTAAGTTTAAAAACTTTTGTTTTTTACCTTAAAAGAAACTTATTTTAACAAGGTTAAATTAATCATATTCATTATAACTCTTTAGCATTCAAATGAAAATCAGACTTGGACCTGGGGTTTGATGAATGAAATATCATAATCAGGTAGATTATGATATATAAGTCCACAGGATGTAATGAGATTATATCTTTATAGAATATAGAATCATAATCAATAAATAGTGGTAAACATAATAAAAATTTAATCGTATTTATAGATGAAAATGATTTATCAAAGTATTCACAAACGTATCGTAATCACAACGGTTACGATAAATCAAAGTAAAACAAAAATAATTATTATATCTTGAAGAATATAGAATTTTAATCAGATTAATTACATTTTCACAAAGTAATATAGGATAAAATAAGTGTATTATAATTAAATATATTACAATAACCAAAATACAAATAAAAAGATGAATATAAAATAACTCACTTTCTATTAAAATTGTAGTGGAAATAAAAAACTTGTAGAAAAATAAGTAATACAAAAGAATACAATTATTTTAACCCAAAGAGTAGGGTATACAATAAACTAAGATAAAGGTCCCTTGTTTTATAATTACAAGAAAGTCAGTATTTCCCTTAATAGGGAAATCCATCGATGCGATGATCAGTCTGTCTCGCTATCCCCACGATCCCTCAATATGATAATCGAATTTTCTCTATCTGCCTATCCTCAACAACCCTCTATATGATGATCAAATTCTATCTTGATATCCCTACAATCCCTCGATCAAGAAGGTGGTCAGTTCCTCTATCTTACCATCCTTATAATCCCTCGATTGTAATCACAATCATAATGCAAAAAGAAAATAAAACAATGAACTCAAGAAATTTACAAGGACAAGGAACAATATTTTCACTCTTGTAGTCTTCACAGATCTCACACAGTGGCATGTCAGAAGAGTGTCTCTACATGTATGTTTCTCCACTTGTTGTGAAATCTTCACATGACTGAGTATTTATAGGAAAACCTTCAACAATCATCTTGATCTTTCAACAATCATATTTTCTATAATATTTTCACAAGGACTTGGATACCTAGAACTCCAACAGTCATATTATAACTGAATACATGAAATCTTTTTTTTATATATATTATAACAAAATTTACAACATTGTTTTGATTTATATAATTTTTATTGTGAAATGTATTCTATTATGATAGAATATGTTTTTTCATATTTATAATTTAACCTTTATTCAATCGGATGGATTTCCTTACTGTATGTCATTACAATTTTTTATGAGGAAGAATTCTTTGATACTAGTTCTAATGTTAAATCTGATTAAATTTTTTTAGTATGAATAAAAACAAAAATTCTTTTAAATATGATTTGATAAGGTGAATCTGATTATTATCGGATCTATTCCCATTATAATAATTGTAATTAATAGAGTAAATTTGAATTCATGAATCCTTTAAAATGAATTCTAAGTATAATATAGAAGTATGTTTTCTTAAAAAAAACATTAAAACACTTTAGAAATGAAAGAATTAGTTAATTAAGTGTTTAATAAAGAGTTTGTGATTTACAAAACAAAAATAATGGAAAAGTCAAAAAGGTACTTTTGAATCAACACTTAACACACTAAAAACACTCATCCGAGGTGAGAGTTAGATTCTAAAAACATGTTTTAATGAGTTTGAATAATCATATAACCTGTTTATTTATAAAATGTCTTAAATTTCCTGGAAATTCATGAACTAAATATTCCATTTTCATTATTCATAAGAAAAATCAATCAAACTCATACCCAATATGCCCATTTAAGCATATGACACATGGTCCAAACCTTAATTATCTGTTTTAAATCCATATGAAACTTGAACTAATCTATATCCCTCAAAAATCTTGTAACTAATTTAATATATTCAATTCCAAAATAAATTTAATCACCTAAAAACATTCTGACTCAATGCTTCATCATACCTAATAGAAGTAAATACCAAAATAAAACACATTAATAATGAATGAAATCATAACCAAAACCATTTTCATATAACCAAAAAAATCACAACCCAATTATATTAACCCAAAATAAAAAGAGTTTAAAATTATAATATCATAATTTTTTTAAAAAATATTTACTCACCAAAATGAGACATTACACCTAAAATGGATCAAGAATAATCAAATTTTTTCTTAATGTTGGACCTATGATGCTCCTGAAATGGACCATATACCCCGAAGCCCACCAACTTGTGGACACTATGCTAACTGGGTCACTAGCTAGGTCGGGTATCTGGATATCTCCCCTATCCAGTTGGGGACTTATTTCACCTCCCTAGAGATTTGAACCCATAGATGAATGAAATTTAACCATCTGGGGAGCATCTCTGGTACCATTACACCATATGGTGTAATGGAACCAGATATTCTCGTTGGTTGGTTAAATTTCAGTCAGCCTCGGGTTCGAATATCAGGGGAGGAAAAATAAATCCCTAGATGGATAGGGTAGGTATCTAGATACTCAGCCTAGTTAGTGGACCAGTTAGCACAAAGTCCATAACTTGGTGGGCTACGGGGTATATGGTCTATTTCCAGAGCATCACAGGTCCAAAAAATGAACCTTTCTAACAGACCTACACCACAATTGTGTCATAGTATGGCCATGCCGCAACCCCCCTATATAAGGATTGGGCTCAACTGGGGTCATCCCACATGGCATGTATTAGTCCCAGACCAGACTGAGATTTAATATTCCTCCCATGAGATTCAAACCTGGGACCTCATGCTTAACAGCCACCATGGAGTGTCATGAGTACCAATATGCCATATGAAATTGTGGTACCCGAGATTCTCCCTGGTGGTTATAATGCTAGTTACCCTAGGTTCAAATCTCTGGGGAGGTGAGATTAAATCCCTAACTGGCTAGGGGATAATGCCCGATATCCAGGCCAGTTTGTGGCTTAGTTAAGTGTAGCCCACAAGTTTGGTGGGTCGATGGGATATCTAGTCCGTTTCGGGAGCATCATGGGTCCAACACATAAAATATAAGGAAACTCATTTATTTCCAATAAAATCTTTTAATCCAAGGAAACAAATAAATTTTCATCTTCAAAAGTCTTAAAACCTTTTTATTCTAAATAAAACTTCTCAAACAAGAAATTTAGCCATAAATTTAATATATAAAAACATAAAAACTCATTTAAATTTCCCATTAGATAAAAATTTATGTAAATAGGAAAATAATATTCAGTTTAATATATTCAAATCATAATTTCTTCAATAATAATTACATTTACTCACTTTAATAAGAAAATTTATACTTTATATCAATCAACAACCAACTTCAAATATTTCTTTAAAATGTTGAATTGCATAATTAGAATCATTTAATAAATAATTTAAGTATCCTTTATAATAAAATGTAATAGTTTTCATGATCACTATACATGAAAATCATAAAATTTAAATATATACATGAATAATTTAAATATACAATAGTCAAACACTTAAAAACATTTAAAAGAAAAAATGAGAATCACTTAAACATTTCTATTATAATAGGTTCAAAAAAAAAATTAATAGAACAATTATGAATTAAAAATTATTAAAGTAATTCACATACATAAATAACACATTAGAGTATACCTAAAATACTTTTACTTATATTTTTTAGTATATATTTCCTAATTATAAATCCTCTATTCTCAAACACATCCCTAAAGAAAACCCTCATCCATACAAACTCCAACTCATTCAAAATAAATACCACTCAATTTTATTAGAAAAAAAATCATAAATAACCTTACCAAATTATTGGAATTAAAAAATTCATTATTATAATAAATGAAACGAAAAAATCAAATTTTTATTCAAATACCTATTTTTTTAAACTAAAAAAAATTATTCAAAATGTATACTTTCAATATGTAGGTTCCTAAAAACTAAATTAAATAAAATAAAATAAAGTCAATTCCAATAATTGTTTTAAATGATACAAGTTCTTATCTATTTAAATATACTTTAAACAAATTTACAAAAAATACCATAAACCAATAAAAGTAGAGAGAACCCATAAAATATCTACTAATTACCTATAATAAACCCATTCAAACTAATTAGGTAAAATATAATTAGAAATAATACACAAAAACTATAAAATGAAGTATCAAACTCTCACTAATTAGGTTGTTAGTGTAGATAAACTTTTAATCAAGGTTATGATGTTGTTTAATAATATTTAAAATGAAATATTTCATATCCAAAATAATGTCCTTTATAGAATATCATAAAGTGAAAATAATGAAAGAAGTTTCAATTATTCTATTTAAAACCTCATGTTTACAAAATCACTTTTATAGATACCAATTTAACCTAAGATTATCACATTTAAAAATGTTATAACACTATAATATAATTTTTTGGTTTCTTGAAAAGAGAAAAACATTGAAAGATGATACTTTAATGGTCAATAAAAATAAAACACACAAGGTAATGATATGTTTTAAAAATACATTGTGTTTTTAATCCATGGGTTTAAAAGGGATAAATAGAAGAAAATGGGTAGAGTTGTTTTATTTTAATCCATGGGAGAAAGAGGGACACTTGGAAATTGGATATGATTACCATATTTGCATTGTATAAACTCTTCATACTTATCATTTGCAGTCACCACCTTACATGATAAGTGGATAGGGTTTTTGTGGTGCACAACTAGGAGCTACATTAAATTAGAGTGAGAAATAATGATGAATGAGTGAAAATGAAAGTGAAGGTGAGGGAGAGGGTGAACCAACAATGGATTGAGGCAAGAGAGATTGGGTGGAGAATTAGTGAGGTAAATATATGAAAAATAAGATCTCCTGTGCTTATGCTGTTCAAACCATTTAGGAAAATTAAAAAAAAGAAAAAATGTTTGAGGGGGAGAAACAAATCACAAATGATCACATACCATGATTCTAATACATCATTATAATTTCAAGACAGAATAATTAAATAAACTTTTAAAAAATACAAATATATTAATATTTTTTTTAAAATTTTAATTTTTTTTAACAAAATTTATTTCACACATTCATTAAAATCATTTAAATAATCCATATATTTATTTTATTTTAAAATACATAGTTTAAATTTATACATATTAATTAGTATAATTTAATTTTTAAACCTTTAAATTTCAAAAAATATCAAATTAATTTACATAAAAATTTTAAAATATGTACACACTATTTATTAATATACATATAATTAAAATTATTTATAAATTCCACTAACGGTCACCAAATTAGATAAATCACCCCATAAATCACTAAGATGATAATGGAACTACTACATGCATTGTCTACAAGCATGAACACCTAAAAACTATGAACATAATTAGAATTTTAATGAGAAAATTCCACAAATTCAATTCATTCATCCAAATGACTATTGATCATAATCATGACATGAACCATAAATTGAAAACAGACAAACACCATGATAAATATTATATTTTTATCATTGATAATGGTTATTGACTGAAACCACTCATAAATAGTGGGGGTGGCCAATGGAGGAGAGTGTGATGTTGGTTGAGACTTTGGTGGGTATTTCATAATGATCTTGGGGTGCCTCCAAGAGTGAAGGCATCAAGTTCGGTGAAATAAATAGCACGTTAGTGGGGGAAGCCCAACATTTTATGAGGGTTTGGCCAACAAAGGTTCAATTGGTTATTTTTTGTGTGATGAGATTCGGTGGGATAGGAATCGAATCAGGTGTATAGTTTGGAATGTGATGGGAAAGTTCAAGGATTAAAATTAATATGAAGTATAAATAATCACATACCTTAGCTTTTGAGAGGATCGATTCATCGAGAAGGTCAATGAAGGGAAATGACAACGATTCAATTTTGTGAGAGATTGAACTACGCAGGTGGGGAGGAATCTGTTAGGGTTCTATTTAAAATACTAGGAATACTTTTTTAGCATTTTAAAAAAAGCACTGAAAAAGATTGGTTTAATCAATGTTTTTAGTGCTGATAAAGACCTAATTTTAATAATATAATAAATATAGTTAATTTATTTAAATTTATATAATTAAAAATAAATATATTTATTATTTAAAAATATTTATTATAAATTTTTAATTGTTTAAATAAATAAATATATATTTATAATATGATTATAAATAAATTTATTTAAAAATATTTGTGTATAATTATAAATATAATTATATAATTATATTTTTTTATATAATTATATTTAATTATATATATTTATATAATTATATATATTTAAATTTATATAATTATAAATATAATAAATATATTTATTTATAATATAATTAAAAAATAAAAATTTATATAATTATAAATAAATAAATAAATATAAATGTATATAATTATAAATATGGGGGATGATTCTTGGGTCGAGGGAGGTATTTTGAGGCAATGGCGATGATTAGGGTTCCGGTGAATAAATGGTGCTTCCTCACTACATAAGATTATGAATCCTGGGTGGAAGAGGCATCTTCATTGTGGATCTTTGGGCTGAGGCCTCAACTGGCCTTAGGACAGAGAAAAATCTAGAACCAAATGAAAAGGGTTTGAGAAGACAGTTCTCATCAGTGAAATATGCTTCCTTGGAACAAATCATCCAGAAGGGATCAGCGAATCATGTAAAATATAATAACGATGCTATCATGGATTGACTCAAGATTTGTTATAAATCAATCATTAGTCGATTGATTTTGACCATGGGTGAGACACCCTTTAAGGTTGATGATTTTATAAAGAAATTATCAGTGGTATAGAGGTTCTCAAATTGGAACTATATCCTAATTAGAAGAGGTTTCTTCCATATTCTCTTCCCTTTAGAGGAACTAAAGAGGCACACTTGGGGTTTCAGTTTAGTCATCCTAAAATGAGGTATGATCTCCTTCCAGGAATGAGATTATTTATTTAATCCCTTCAATATAAAAAATACTCACATTCAGCTTTGGATTAAGATTATAAACCTGAACTAGATCCTGTGGAACTTGCGTATCTTCTTTGACATTGTGTCTACAGTAAGAATCCCCATTAAGATGGGCAGAACCACAAAAGTTGAAAGATTTGGATAATTTTCTTAGATACTAGTTGATGTTGATCTTAATTCCATCCTTACTGACCAAGTTATGTTTTCGATACTTGATTATGAGACATTCTTGCAAATTAGATATGAGATTCTCCCTGCATTTTTTTTAGTTTTTCATATCATCAGATATATGAAGGATAATTTTTACAGGGATGTGGTCTATGGATTCTTCTATAAGAAGGGGCATTATCAAGCTACTTGAAGGAAATATGATCATGGTGTTGGTAAATATAATAGGTATAATTCAACTATGGAAAACCTAAATCAGGTAATTTGTGTAGTGGAGGTTGACCCTCTTGACTATTGTCCTCCTAATCATGTGGTGCATGGGTTCAAGGATGGAGTTGAGCAGTCGTATACCACCTATATGGTTGAAAATTTTGAAGCTGAACTTGCTGTAGAGAATGTCAAGGGTTATGGACTATAATTTTCTATTATTGGTGGTACAAGGAAGGGGCAGACCAGGTCTGGTCAGCCCTAGGACAACATAGCCGATGATGAGATCTCCATTAAGGGTGTCCTTATCAGTGGATCTAGTGCTATAGAGAGTCAAACACAGGGATATAGTCAAAATAATGATGAAATTTACACTCAATTGGAGGTTGATAAACAGGATGATTTGAATTAGAATTTGGTCATAGTTAATAACAAAAAATTCATGAAGAAACTATAATTTATCTTAATAATTTTTTGTTCTTTTGGCCATGCTTTAGCAGGGTGCTGTCAAGTTCCATCTTCCAAAGGAAAAAAATCACAGTGGATGATGTGGGATTCCAACTGGTCACATATAGGAGATCTAGTTCACATGTTTCTACCTCCAAGGCGGTGCAGACCCCTAGTATTATGGTTGGATCAAACAAAGTGGGAACTGCCTTTTTGGGTGATGTTAACCCACTATGTAGGGAAAGGGATAAATAAGTTTTTATAGACGTAGGTGTTCATCATAACCTATTTGGTCACAATATCTCTATGATTTCTACTAATGACCATTAGGATTCACCAATAGGAAAGGGGGAATACAAGGATGAAGAAACTAATCCTAAGGATGCAACAAGTGATCTCGTTACTGGTGGTATAATGGTAGGGAATGTGGAAACTAAGGGGGTGACACTATCCTACCAGACTCTGGTCCCAACAAAAATATGTTTACTTTTATTGACATTTCAAATAGATCTAATAGTAGAAATGTTTTCCATGAGGAATTTGATAATGTTCATGGACCTTTTGAAGGACAATCCTTAGGCTTAGTGACTGTCAAGGAAAGGATAAATTCTAATTTTAAGGATAATTCCTCAAATCAAGATGTCTTTGTTTTGATATTAAAAAATGATTTCACTTGAGGCATTGAGCCTCATTATAAGTTTTATTAATTATAAAAATTATTTAAAAAATAAAATATGGAGATATATTGAAATGAAGACGAATAGATATTGAAAATATTAAAACATCATAAATAAATATATATAAATAAATACTAAAAAATGTTTAAATTACAAAAAATTAAAAATTAAAAAATATTAAAAATGAATTAATAAAATTTACCGATTAAAAATATAATATATTAAATATATTATGTTACTAAATGAAATTCTAAAATAAATATTAAAATTTGAATAAATTACATAGATATTATGTGTGTGTGTTTCTATATAAGATTGCATTACTTACGTAAATGTGTGTGTGAAATTAATTTATATATATATATATATAACAAGTTTGATACATGTTAAATTGAACAATGACATTATATAATATGCAACGTCTATTAATGAAATAAATAATAATGATAATGGATAAATTTAAAAAATGTGTAAGTATTATTAATTATAAAAATTATTAAAAAAACTCAAAATAAAAATTTACCAATACACATGTTTAAATTAAAATGAATAAATATTAATTATATAAATTAAAACCATTTTAAAAAAATTAAATATTAATGAATAAACATGTATAAATAAATATTTAAAATGGTTAAAATTACAAGCATATTGAACAATAAAAAATTTAAAACAAATAAATTAAAAAAAAATTAAAACAAATTAATATTATTAATGAATAAATTATATTAAAAATGAATAAATTTGAAAAATATATTAAATAGTAATAAATATTATATATTGAATATAATTATAAAAAAGGATAAAATATACCGATTAGAAAAATAATATATATTAAATATATTATGATAATAAATATAATTCTAAAATGAATATTAAAAATTGAATAAATTACACAAATATTATGTGTGTGTGTATTGTACATAAATATGCATTAATTACATATATATATATATATATATATATATGCGTGAAATGAATGTAACACACGTTTGATATATGTTATATTGAAAAATAAAAAAACATTCAATTAAATGTCAATTACTTGATACAATTAGTCAATATTTTTAATTAATATTTTTTTAAAATTATAAACCATTTTTAACTAAATTTATGACTTATTTAATATAATCAAACATATTTTGTATTATATAAATCATATTTTAGGAAATATTATATATATAGATATATATTGATATATATAGAAATATATACGAATATATTTGTATATTAAAAATATTAAAATTATTAATGAAAAATTCTATATAAAACCATTAAAAATGAATAAGACATTAATATGTTTTTAATAATTTTATTAATTTTATATATTTATATTTAATATATATTATTTATTAATATTTATAATTAACAGATATATATATATATATATCAAATTTATTCATTTTTATTAATAATTATTGCATTAATATTTTTTTTAATAATTTTCTAATTTATTCATTTTTAATTTTTTTGTTTAATTATTAAAATTTATTAATTATATATATATGTATTTAATATTTTCTATTTATTAATATTTATAATTTATATATATGTATATTAAATTTATTCATTTTTATTAATAATTATTTAATTAATATTTTATTTAATTTACTCATTTTTAATTTTTATTTGTTTAATTATTTAAATTTAGATATTTTATATATCTATATTTAATATATACTATTTATTAACATTTATAATATATATATTAAATTTATTAATAAATATTTAGTTAATAAAATTTATAATATATTTTTTAAATTTATTCATTTTTAGTTTTTATTTGTTTAATTATTTCAATTTTTTAATATTTTTAATACTTTCATTTTTTTATTTTTATAGAAGTATATAAAAAATTGGGGGCCATTTATAGGCCCGCATGGGAAGGTGAGTCAGACCGTGTATAAGCCTGCATGGGGAGTTGGGATGGACCGTGTGTAGGCCTAGATGGGGTTTAATATATATTATTTATTTATATTTATAATATATATATATATATAGATATTAAATTTATTAATAATTATTTAAATAATATTTTTTTAATTTTTTTAATTTTTTAATTTATTAATTTTTATTAGTTTAATTAGTGTAATTATTTAAATATTTTTAACACTTATATTTATTATTTTTATTTTTGTTCAAGTATATAAAAAATTAGGGGCTGTGTATAGGCTCACATGGAAAGGTGGGACGGTTCGTGTATAGCCCCAATTGGGGGGAAGGTGGGATGGGTCATGTAGGACCCAACCTGTATGGCCCGTGTTTGTAGATGTGTATGCAGGTGCCACAACCCCGTAGCCATGGCACATTGTGTTAGTGGGGCACTGAGGCTTGTAAAGCACAATACTGACAAATAAGAAGTTCGATGTGGGATAGCTATGCAGGATAACCCTTTATTAGCACCAGATAAAAGCACCGACAAAGGCTACCTTTTATTAGTGCTAAATAAAAAGTGGTGATAAAGGGTGGCCTTTATCAACACTTAAAAAAAGAACTGATAACAATTCCCTTTATCAGTGCTTCAATTTATCCCAGATAACAACCTCCCTTTATCAGTACTTTTATCAAGCACTGATAAAGGCTACCGCTGCTTATTACAGGTTTTGTAGTAGTATTAATAACCTAAAATTACTATCACTTAAAACCTCAAAAGGGTATTTATGCCTTAAACTTATGACCATCCTTAAACTTATCAGCCCATAATGGCATCCTTAACTCTTAAATTATCCACATCTAATAAATTCTCAACCTATAAAGTTATTTAAACCCTAATCTGATACCAACTGAGATTGCTTGAGACCCATACACCCAGATCTGGTGTTAATTTTTTTACATATTGGTTTTGATACCAGTTAAAGTGACCCAATTTTAACCATCCATAATTATAATATCAATATCCAATAATGAGTCACCTACATACCCAAGTCCTTTTAGGTTTAAATTTTTAAAGAGTTAGTAAAAACCCGTTACATAACAATACCCACATCTTTCTCATCATATGGGTATTTTTCTCTTTATACCTAGATTTCCCTATTCCATAAGAAGAATTCCATATTACCCTCAAAATTCACCTCACATGATACCCTTCAAGTCATATAATACATAATATCATTCTTTATATTGTAAAAAAATGGAGACATAAGAAAGGGTGAGATCAGATGCTCAGTAAGGGTAAAAATGATAGATATCAATCGATGATCTTATGTAAGCATAATATAATAATAGGGGTATGATATCATGATCATAACCTATAGAAGTTATACCCAATCAATCAAATATCATTAATCATGATTCATGGAATAAGTATTTTTTATAAAAAATACATAAGTTATAAGAGTGAAGAATCGTCAATAATCAATCACGAGCCATGGGAACATATCATAAGCATAATACATAAGTTTTTTGTATATAGATAGGCATAAAAAATCATTTCCTTAGTAATGGAACACTGTCAAAAGTATATTAGTGTTCATATTCCCATAGTGGATTGAGTTCACTTCCCATTCCACAATTTCCTTACTCAAGGTTCACTTATAAGACTATCATAGTGGGAAGAGTCCCATAGAAAATTGTGTTAACCCCTCATTACATCATTTCACAGTCATGTCTCACAACCAAGACTATCATAGTGAACAAAGTCCCATACTCAACAGGGTTCACTCCCCATTCTAGTTCATATTATATAATGCAATATCATTCTTTATCCAATGTATTAGAGTGATATATAATTCCAAGTCTGGACATCACATAATGAAAATCATACATAAGTTTGAAACAAGATCATAAAAACATTTATCATTTCATTATAGCATAACCTATGAAAATAAAATAGTTTCATAAAAATTTTAACATCATATAATCATAATCCATCAAGATAAATAACTAAAGGTTCCAAGTATAGTGGAAGAATCAAATGGGGCATGCCCAACTTGACAATTTTTCATAATCAATGATTAATCCAAGATGTACATCAATGATGAACACCATGACCAATGAAATTAAATAAAATATTAATTGATGATTGAAAATTGGAACCAAGGCATAGGATCATAACATATTATTTATAATTAATTTAAACAATTAAAAAATTATTTTGCAATGAATTCTCTTTTTGTTGATAAATATGACAATTTCTGTACATCATTCCATTATTTCATTGTAGGAATAAATCATAGATTTCCTCCAGCGGTGATCCACATGTTCTCCATGAACCCCTGAAATTCTCCATAAGAATCGTTGGATTCTAGCACAATAGATCCTAATGCTTGTATTGATATCATTTGATCACATTGAGAATCTCTTCAATGAAGGGTTCTATTCGATCTCTATAGACTTAATAATGGTGGTTGTGGGGAATCACTCTTTATTCTTGAGAGTGTTCTTATAGAGGGTTCTCTCTAGGGCTTCTATAGAATTCTCCCTAGATTTCATTGTGCACAATAAATGAAAAATTAAAACCCACTTTAGGAAATATTATAATTGGGATTATATACTACTAGAGTTATAAAATATTAATTGCACATGTGACCTTATTATTTTTCTTAATCTACAAATAACCCCATGACTATAATACTAGTACTATTATTATTTCTTTCCATGAAAAAAATAAGAGAATTAAATTAAAAATTATTTATTCAAATAATATTCAATATATATCATTTCTCACTAGAATAATAAAATCAGTCCACTATTCCTCCACAATATTTATCAGGCCATGAATAATGACTATTTATTTAATAAATAAATCTCACTACATTATTCACTAATAAATAAATAAATACTATATCTACTAAATAAAATATAAATATCTATTAAATATCCTACTCACAAATTATTTCCTTTGAATAACTTTTGAAAAAATATACGTGGTCAATAATACAAGAATAATTATTAAACTATGTGTGGGAATAATATTTATTCAAGTTGTTAAATAATAAAGAACAATATTATTTAAGTTCTATTCTGTATAAACTTAGTGTGTGACCCTCTAGGCCTCTTTCTCAGTGGCATTAGGCAAAGAAGCCCAAAGTCCAAGGTTAACATCAAAAAGCATGCCAACACACCCATAGAGAAATAAGTTAATGTCAAAATGACATAAAACCTCATACTGTGTAATATAATCCCTTTATAATGACATCCACAATCAAGTAGGTTACATGCTAGTTCCATCAACCCATGTGCTCTATGTCTCTTTCTTTGACTTTCTAGAAATTGAACCTACCTACAGAACACCATGTAAATGGATTTATTTATGCTATATAATTTCCATAAAAGGTCCTAAGATATTAGCTTCCATTAAAAATGGTATGAATACTTTCTCACATTATTCATTACTTAAATATTACATATGACAACCAAAATATCCTACATCGCCAAAAACATATGTCATCATATTTTTCATTAATACATCAAATTACATGACTCATGACACCCATTAATAATAATATTAAAGTCTAAGGACCAATACACACATATTCATATAGGTACATCCAATAAAACATATAAATACAGATTTTCTACTAGCAGGTTGCAGTTTTATAGTCTCATACACCAGAAATTAGCAAGGGAGTACACCATGAGAAGGTGCCTCAAAGTCCTATGAGTATCAACCTCTGATATCCTATATCATTTTTCTTCATTAATAGATTTCATCCAGCTATATAATATATATTTAATAATACTATTGTGACACTTCTGGGTTCTCATCAGATCGGGGAATTGCTATAAACTTTTAGTGTGATAGTTACTCTTAGGAAATTATCACATACTATGTCATGTGGAAGAACATGAAAGATGTGATAAGTAATTTATTAATATTCAAAACTATTAATACATATAATCATAATGTTCTCAAAATTTCGTTTTAGGGTTCCTCTTAAATGGACTCCAACTTACTCTAGATCCAACTACTAACAATCTTCTGGTCGCTAGCTCTAACATGATACTCATGATTCTGTTGAGATAATACTTTAGTAAAGGGGTATACCACTTTTTATTATATGAAAAATCTTCTTAATGAAACTTTACCCCTTTGATAAAAATCCCTCAAGAGATGATACTTCCAGAGTATGTGCTTTTTCCATTGGGGTAACCTTGACTCCTTTGAAAGAGCCACCACTATAGTATTATTACTATATAATATGATAGTGTATTTAATGTGAGGTATGACATCATGGGCTTGGAATTTGTTTTGTATCCAAAATATTTCTTTGGATGCATTAGGAACCACTAAATACTCAGAATCTACTATATAATCAGCAAGAATTGGTTACTTTGAAATATTCCTTTTTATAGCTCCCCCATTTAGACTAAAAACATATCCTAACCATAATTGTATATCATTATGATTTATTTTAAAACTATAATTAGTATAACCCATGATGAATAACTTCCCATATCCTCCAAACACTAGTAACATATCCTTAGTTCTTCTTAGATACATAAGGATAGCCTTTATAGTAGACCAATAATTTTCACCTAGATCAACTTGATATCTCCCTATCATACTCAATGTGTAGGAAACATCAAGTCTAGTACATAACATGGAATACATGATTGATCATATCTATAAAGTGTATGAGATCTTACTCATTTTCTCTTTCTCCTATTGTGTCTAAGGAAACATTTTCTTGGAAATATGTATACCATGTGACATTGGAACCGATCCCCTATTGAATTATTCCATAATAAATATCTTTAATATATGGTAAATGTTTGTTCCTTGACTTAAACTAAATAACCTCTTGGATATATCATGAATGATCTTAATCCATAGAATGTAGGCTGCTTCACATAAGTCCTTTATGGAGAAACAATTTTTTAACCAGTCCATAACATATTGTAAGACTGGTATTTTTTTCCCAATAAGTAATATGTCATCAAAATATACTTCTAGGATAATGAGTGCATTCCTACAAAAACTCTTGTAAGCACATAACACACATTCATTCTTAATAAAACCAAAATATTTTATATCTTTATCAAATTGAATGTTTTATGACCAAGATTATTGTTTTAATCCATAAATGGATATCTATAACTTGCATATCTTTTTGACATCACCTGGTGACACAAAACCTTATAGTTGTTTCATATAGAAATATTCCTAAAGGTTCCCATTAAGAAAATACGTTTGAAAATCCATATACCAAATTTTATAGTCATGGTATGTAGCTATAACAACTAGAATTATGATTTATTTAAAGGTGAAAAATGGTGAAAATGTTTATTCACATTCAATTCCTTGAAACTATTTAAACTATTTAGACACTAGACTTGATTTATAGGCAATTAATTTATCTTACATGTCTAGTTTTATCTTGAATACCCATTTTCACCCAACTGGATTTATATCAATTAGAGGATCAACCAGAACTAAAACTTAGTTTTGATACATGGAATACATTTGAGAATTCATGGATTCTTTCCATATTATATCTTCTATTCTATCTACTACCACTTTGTAGGATAAAGCTTCATTATTTTCATCCAATAATGGGTCACAATATTCAATGACAATAAAACCATATCTCTATAGTTCTCTTACCTATATAGAGATCCTGCAAAATACTTGTGTTCTAGGAACTAATTATTCCATGGGGACTTATGGAATCTATTCCTATACCAACTTTTGTGTATCTTGAGAATCAAATTTATCGAATTTAATATTTCTAGAGTATGTTCCCCCTCTCAATAAAGAAATATTTTTTTTGTGATAGTTAATTTCTTATCTATGGGGTTGTATAGTTAATATCCATTTATTTTATTATAATACCCTACAATGATACAATATGTGCCCCAGGGTCCTAGTTTTTTCCTGAGAAGGTCTTAACAAATTTCTTTCAACCCCATACATGTGTATATGAAAAAATTAGTTTTTTCTACTATATAACTCTAATATAATTCCATTTTTTTCTTTAGTTGGTACTTAGTTTAGTGTGTATTCCATATTTTATAATGCATATCCCAAAAAGGATAATGAAATATCTTCATGACTCATTATCGACCTTACCACGTGTAGCAAGGTATGGTTCCTCCTTTCACTAAAACCATTCCAATATTGTGTGTAAGGTAGAGTGAGTTGAGATAGAATCCCAAAATCCCATATAAAGTTGAAAAAATATTAGTTAAGATATTCACCACCTTGATCCGATCAAAGATTTTTTATCTTATTTCCAAGTTAATCCTATACTCCATTCTTGAATTATTTTTAATTTCTCAAAGGACTTAGTCTTATACCTTATCAAGTAGATATATCCATATATACTCAAGTCATTATTAAATGTTATGAATTAAGAGAACCCACCTCTATATTTTACTGGAAATGGCCCACACACATGTGTACCAATCCAAGAAGCTCTAAGTAACTTTCACCATATCCAACAAATAGTGGTTTGGCCATTTTTACTTATAAAAAAGAATGATATCTTTCAAGTGGTTTTAGATCAAAAAGATTCTAAATAACCATCTTGAAAGATATTTTCCAAATGCTTCCCATTTACAAGACTAAGTGGGTGATGACATAATTGGGTGTTATATATGTTGTGAAAACATGATTAATTATCAATTAACAATATTTGATTTTCATAATTTAATACATAAAGACCACTATTTAAATATTCCATACCATAACATATGTCATATTTATAAAATAAAAAACTTTTATTTTTAAACATGAAAATAAAATCACCTTTAACTAGGAAAGATACAAAATTTATGTTTTTGGTAACAGTTGGTACATAATAAAAATCTTTTAAATCCAATATAATTACCACTGTAAATGAGATATGGTAGTCTTCAATTTCTAGAGAAGCCAACCTCACACCATTATCAGCCCAAAAATACACCTCTCCTCTAGAAATGTTTTGAAATAAACATGGTTCCTATATTTGGATACATATGTGAGATCCAAAACCTGTATCTAATACCCAATGTGTAAATATTGAAATATTTCACTCAATAACAAACACACCTTTGCCTTCCCCTTGATTTTGGATGTAGTTTCTCTTTTAGTGACCATTCTTTCCACATGAAAAATATACTTCTTCCTTTTCCTTTCCTTACCTATGGATTATCCTCTTCTTGGAAGGAAGATGTTCGATAGAGTTAGAATTGTGATGATTCTTGGACCCCTTTTCCTTTCTCTTACTTTTTTTATTTATGATAAATATTGTGGGGTTTTCATGCCCCATTTCCTTTTCAATTTGGATAATCAATGTAAGATGTTTTGAAATATTATTATTATTATTAATGATGCCATAATTATAAATAAAACTGGAGAAGGACTTGGGTAGTGAGGAGAGTATGAGATCTGTATGAAACATATCTAGAAATTTAATCCCCAAGATATATAAGCATTCAATGTATCCAATAATATTGACTACATGAGGCCCAAATGACACCAAATCTCTATGTTTTTAAGTTAACAAAGCATTAGAGATCTCTTATCTCTCTTGTCTCTCCTTATCTTGATATAGATCCCAAAGGTGAGACATCATTCTATACACATCCATGTCCTCATGTTACATTATAATATCATTGTCCATGTATAATAACATGAAACATTGAAAAACTGTGGCATCATTCAAAAGTTTCTCATAGAGAGAAAACTCATCCTCACTAGCCTCTTTACCAAGATCTTTATGAATAGGTTCTTCTAGAAGATATAATTTCCTTTCATTTTGTATGATAACGCATAAGTTCCTTTTCCACTCTTGAAAATTACTGTCTATGATAAGGTTATCCTTTTCTAGTATGGATTTTAGTGAGATGTTTGAAGTCATATTTATTTCCATTTCTACAAATAAGAAGAAACTAATTTTAGTAATTTATCTAATAAAAATAGATAATAAATATTATATTATATATATTAATCTCCCACTATTTAATCAAAACCCAAAATCCCTTACCATTAGATTCATAATATACCATTGCTTAGAAATTATAGTCTAAAAACTCCATATTCCGCTTCTCATCACCCTGAATTTATCTAATTAAGAAATTTAAATAGTTTTAGATAGGAATTAAAATGATAAATGAATTATCTCGTAGTTCCTTGATATGTTGAGTGGAATCCCCAACCCTAAATTCCTTAAATTATATTTCCTCAACCTTTACTTCTTAGTTACACTAATTCTTGCTTTGACTGTCAACCCTTAATGTAAATTAAGTTATGTTAACCCAAAATATTATATTAAAATTTTCAGATAATTGAAAGCACCCTGACTCTGGATGGTAAAATGTTTTGAATTATGGTTCAATTTTAACTTAATTAGTGGAAGTATATACCAACTTAATATATATAATTGAGTTATTTTTACCTTTATGTGTAAGTTTTCCATTTTATCTTTTTTACATCCTTGTCAATACTATAGGGATTTAATTAAGTGATTAACATTGTATTAGATAAAATTTACACATAATGATATTTATTTTAGTCTTATCTTGGTTGCTTGTTAATTATTTAATTCATGTGATGAGACAAAATAACCATAATAAAATAACCATGAAACTTGAATGAAATAAAATAATAAAGTGGTATGATCATGAGATTTTACTAATGGTTTTTTTATCCAGCAGATAATAAACTATCCATCAATCTAGGGGAAAAACAACTAGAATAATTTTAGGGTTCATGTTGTATCTTTCGACCTATACACCTATGTATCTCTCTTGGATTGGTTTTACCTTTACTTTATACTTGAACCACCTCCACTAGCTTGGGATATCTATCCATTCCATATGATTTTACTCACTCTTAGGTGAGGGGAGCCAAATTATTAGTTAAGGGGTTTATATTAAAGAAACCATGGGATCAAAAACCCTTACACAATGAGAGGAGAGATGAAACCAATGAAATCAATTCAATTTAATAATAAATTAAAAGGAAACCAATCACACGCTAAGGTCTAGTTTATGATCATGATAATCCACATGAATATATCTAATTAAGAATTTAATAAAAATAGTATCCAATTATAATAATTTTTATTTAAGATAAATCATACTCAAATCAATTAATTATCTTCTTTAATTAATCAATTCTTTTATCTCAATTCTCATCTGAACTTTATAGTGATTCTCATGCATCACAATTTTAAACAAAATAAATTTATTTAAAATTAACTATATACAATACATGTACCTTGAAGACTACATAGTGATTACCCGTTCGAACTATCCAATGTGTATTATATATGTATACTATTTTATCATGCAGAATGTCACATACAAAACTTATCACATTATTTCATGATGTGTACATAGTCAAATAAATGACATATAGAACACATGGTATTTATATAGTGTGTTATGTTTCAATGCACATAAATTAATGACTTCATTATGATTTATACATGATATTAAATTTGAAACATTATATAGAAACTAATTTGATATTTAATATATATAAAATCTATCACATGATGTGTGCATAGTCAAATTAACAACACATGAAATACATGTCGATAAGGTTTAATAAGTATACTATATATATTTTTAATTCTGTTTAATTTGATAATATACATGACGTGTACTATACAACTACATGGTGTGTATATTTCTCACCATCTATACATGAAACAAGTTTAGATACTTGGTGCATAACCGTGAAATGAAATATAATAGAGTACACTACATGTATATGGGCTACACAATTTGTGATATTTGAGTTACGTGGTCAATAGTCATGTTGGACGTGTAAGGAAATACATATCCCATATTTGACGAAAGGACTACACATCGTGTACAAATGTTACATGTTGTGTAGTTTGGTTGAACCTATTGAAACCTTTCCTGATCAACACACTATGTATTAAATACAAACCAAGTGTAATACCTAAAAAAATCTCTAATTAATTATAAATTAATTCTTGATGGATTATACATGGGTGCAATTTGTGTACTAACATGCTACATGGAGTGTACTCTTGTGTTAACCATCCAGAATCCTTGGAACCTCTAGATGAGTTATTCGAATGTAGTTTGTTTATAAAATTAACCAATTTGATTCTATTTGTGATAATTAAGAGGAATAAGAGAAGATATCATGATTCATATTAAAGAACGATTATTCTTGAATTGAAAACTAAAGATAAATGCATAAATCAATCATTGATATTTAAATAATGATAAATAATTATGTGACCACTATGATACCACTTGAAGGTTCTATGCGAATTGAAAGTGCCAAATGAGGCATACCCAAATAAAATTTTCATCACAATCAATGTTTAATCTAATATATACATTGGTGATGAACACCATGACCAATAAAATTGAATCAAAGATTAATTGATGACTGAATTTTGAAACCAAGACATATGATCATCACATATTATATATAATTAATTTAAACAATTAAGAAGTACCTTGAAATGAATTACTTATTCATTGATGAATCTGAAAATGTCTGTATGTCATAACATTGTTGCATTATTGAATCAATCATAGATTCCCTCTAGCGGTGATCCACACATTCTCCAAAAACCTTAAAACATAACTATAGGAATCTCTGGGTGCTATCATGGAAAATCCTATTTCTTGTGTCATTATTATTTTATCACACTAAGAATCGATTCAATAAAGGGTTCTCTTTGATCTATATATACGTGAGAGTGGTGTGGGGAGAAGGATCTCTCTCAGATATTGAGATAATTATTAGAGAGGCAGATCTCTAGGGATTAAATATAATTATCTTCTGAAGTTGTTGTGCAAAAAAAACGAAAAATGGAAACCCAATTTAAGAAATAATATAATTGAGTTTATATATTGTTAGAGATAGTGTTAGGAAAAAATCCCTAAAGGTAACATTGCATCCTTTTTGGGTTGCTTGTGTTTGTTGACAATTCAGGTTTCCATGGTGAATTGTCGAGTTCCATATATGTTTTTGACAATCCATGTTGACAAAGAACCATGACAAAGGAACAGAAGATCTGGAGGCGGTACAAAAGAATAGATAAAAGGTGGCGCTATTTTTTAGTGTTTGCCAAATTTTTGGGGTCCAAAATTTGGAGTTTGGTGAGCATCACAAAATATGTGTTTCCTTGAAGATCTCATCAAAATATGGAAAATGCACGAGTTTCGCAAATATGGGCTTCTTGATGTGGATTTCATGAAGATATGAAGAAAGTTGACGATGTTCTTCGCGATTATGACGAGCATCGCGAATGATAGAGTTGAAGGGCATTGCGAGTGGAGATTTGCAGTGAAGGCGCGAAGGAATTGACGGAATGCTCCACGATTACGACAAGCTCTGTGATCTAAAAATTTCCATGGTGCTTTGCGATATTGATAGAATTTCAACAGAAACTTCAGAGCTTCATGATTAGGGATGACGTGGAGCTGACTTCACGTGGAAGGTTCGAGGGTTGGTGGAGTCACCTATAAATAGACCTCGACCCCCTCGATAGAATTAGAGAGTTTTCCAAGAAATTTTTTTTGCTGTCAACTCGCGAAAGTGTTTCACAAAGGCAGCGTGCTTTGCAAAAAGAAGGAGCTTCGCGGTGGATAATCTAGCTCCGTGAAAGTTGTGTGCTCCGCATTGGTTCAGTGAGATTCGTGAAGAAAGTCACTCTGTGATGACTTGACATCCACGACAACCTGATCTATGTGAAGGTGTGAGATTTTCGAAAAGGCAGGAGCTTCGCTAAGGCTTGTTTGAGCTTTGGGAAATTGGGAGCTTCGTAAAGTAGGGTGCTTTGCGAAGGTACTTCCCAAAGGTTGGTGCCCAGTGGTTAGGGGAAAAGGGGTATTCATCAGTGCATGAAATTTGGACTTCAATAAAGCATCTACATACAGTGGAGGATGCATTCATTAGAGGTATTGAAGAGACCTACAAGTCTATAAACTGTGAGAGGATCTTCTGAAGAAGCAGTGATCTCACTTCAGTTGAGAGAGCAGTGAGTTCTCAAATTGTGAGTGGTTGTAAACTAGGAGGGACAGTGAGTCCACTTAAAACTTGTAAACAATAGTGAGCTTATAGTGGAATTGGTACATCGGCACAATGCTAGTGTATGATCCTTGGACGTAGCCCAGTGAGGGTGAAACAAGTAAAAATTGTTGTGTCATGTGAATGCTGTAAGGTTTATTCATACTCTGTAATGGGAAGGATAGAGAAGAGGGTTTTTTCTAACAGTAAAACAAGATCAAAAGGGGTAGTTTTTTTAATCTGTCATACCCTGATTCACCCCCCTCTCAAGGTATCTAACCTAGTGGACCTAAAAATTAGTATCAGAGGGAAATTTTGATATCATTTTCTCTCTCAAATGGAGGTCATCAATCATAAAGGGATTATGATCTTTGATGGGAACAATTTTCAGCTATGGAAGAATCAGATACAACACTACTTCTGATCTTTGGGAATGGATGTATTTACAGTATAAATGCATGGTATCACACCAGATATTAATAGTGGTGCATTATCAGAAGCTGAGCGAAGAGAATTGGATGCTGACACAAATGGAATCAATGATTTAGGGGGAGCCCTATCCAATGCTATATATACCAAGGTGATGTCATGAAAAACATCACATTCCATGTGGGAAAATCTATTGAACATATTTGAAGTAGATACAAAGGTTAGATAAGCAAAGCTAAAAGTATTGTGGAACAAGTATGAAGATCTGAGAATGAACCCAAATGAATCTGTTGATGCATTTGACAGGGTAAATGTTGTATTGGAGAACATTCAAGGTCTTAGAGAAGTTATTGAAGACATAAATATTGTGAAGCACATATTGAGGAAATTTCCACCTCGGTTCAATCCAAAAGTTGTAGTTTTGGAAGATAAAGACCTAAATGAGCTGACATTGGATAACCTGCACAACACCCTTGTTGCATATGAAATGAGAAATGATGATAAAGATGCTGTAGAAAAGGATAAATCCAAAGAGGTATCATTTAAGGCCATGAATAATCTCACCATTGAAGATTCTCAGGAAGAAGAAGAGACAAATGAGGTGATGCAATTCCTCTCCGCAAACCTTAAATGAGGAAAATAAAGTTTAAATGAAAACCTCCATTTGCTTGTTTTTGATGTGGAAAGGTTGGACATCTTGTAGAAAGGTGTCCCAAAAAGTTCCAAGAGGATGATAATGTCGATGAAATTGAAATTCCCAAGAAGAAGTCTTCAACCTATGGGAAAGGCAAGAAACGGTTCAAGATAACTTTCTTTAAGAAGAAGAAACTTCTTTCAAAAAAATGTGACAGTTCAAATGAGTCTGAGGTTGAGGAGGTTGAAGAGACAAAGAACTACCGAGATCATGGAGAAAATTCTATGGTAGCGGTTGTTGATAGTTCTCAGAAGAAGAATGAAACTAAAGGTGATGAAGAAGAAGAAGTTGAGGGAAGAGTTGAAATGGAAGATGAATTAGAAGAATCTATTGAAGAGATAGATGTTTGGAGAGCAAAAAAAAAAAAAAAAAACCAACAAGGTGGTACATGATTCCAAACTCTACATGCAACAACAGGAAGAAGAGAAGTCTAAACTGCTAAAGGAAATTGAAAAACTTAATTCTTTTAGGCCAAAGAGCTCAGAAAAGGTTAATGAATATAAAATCAAGGCTGAAGAACATAAAAGGGAGATCAATGGATTGAATAACACAAGGAAAGACAAAATCAATAGTATTGAATAACTTGAAGGAAAATATGTTAGTTTGTGGAAAAAGTTAAAGGATCAAGAAAAACTCCTAACTCCTATTGGGACATCAAGAAAAAAGATCACTCAAAAAACCGAGAAGCTGAAAGTAGAGAATAATGGTTTAGTATAATGGAAGTATCAATTATGGTTAGATGCTAAGACTGAAGGGGGGGGGGGGTTGATCAAAAACAAAAGCTTTGATAATTAAAGTCAGAACGCAAGCACCCATTCCGAGATTGAATGTTGATTTGGGCACAAAGAAGAATCAGAATATTCAGAGATCCCAAGGGGAAACTCACAGTACAGAAGTGACACGAAGGAATGCACCTTATATCATGTGTTATTTTTGTGTAAAGATGGGACATTCACAGTATGTGTGTTCCATAGACAAGAGATATTGAAGGGCACAAGAACAGAGGTGACAACCAAACAGAGAACGTGTCTCCAGAACATATTTTGAAGGACTATTTTTGGTTTAGAGGATTTGGGAACATGGATAGGTACTACACTTTGACCGTAGAGAGGAATGTTCCAAAGAAAAATAAAAATGTTTGCAATTAGTAGATCAATTAACCAACAAGGGAGTTGAAAATGAAAAATAGATTTTCATCTTTGCAAGATAAAGCTGGTCCATCATACTCTAAGAAAGAACAGAAGTCTCAATTCATGCCGAGTGTTAAGGAAAAAATATGGACCAAGAAGAAGAAGGAAAAGAAGGCAGTGGTGGTATAAATTTCCCTTAAAGCATAAGATTGCTCTGGTGTGTGGATCCTTGACAGTGGTTGCACATCTCACATGACATGTAATAAGGATCTTGTTACAGGCATAAAATATGACAATAAAGGAGTTTTCAAGTTTGGAAATGATGAAGGCCTGAAGATTATTGGCTTAGGAAAGGCCAAGTTTGGCGGAAAAGAGATGAGATGTGCTGATGTATTAGTAGTAGAAGGCCTTAGTCACAATTTGATCAGTGTTAGTCAACTATGTGACTCAGGACATTCTATAAAGTTTACTAAGAATATGTGTATCATCAAAGGAAGATATGGGGAAATGGTTCTACAGGGGAAAAGAAAAAATGGAAATCTCTACCTGGTAAGTGGAGAAGAAGATATGTGCTTTCTGTCTAGAGAGGAAGAAAACAAGTTGTGGCATAAATGACTTGGTTATCTATTCCAACCATTCCTGGAAGATCTAGTAAAGTGTGAAGAAACAAGAGACCTCCCTAAGCTATCACGTGATCATATAAATATGTGAGATGCCTATCAAAAAGGGAATATAATCAGAAATACGTACAAAGCGAAGGAAAAGAAGTCAAAAAGAGTGCTTGAATTTGTGCATGCTGATGTCTGTGAACCTATTTCACCCAGAGCCATTGAAAAAAAAGGTATTAATTTGTTTTCATTGATGAATATAGTATAATTTCATGGGTATTCGTCATTTCCCATAAGTCCTATGTGTTTAGTTTCCTGAAAAAATATCAGAGGGAATCTGAAAGGATGGTTGGGTAGAAAATTATGAAGTTTCATACTAATAATGGTATAAAATTCACAAACAGTCAGGTGGAAGACTATATCGAGAAACACGAGATAAGGCATCAAGTTTATTTAGTAAGAACTCCCCAATAGAATGGAGTGGTTTAAAGGAGAAATTGTATCATCAACAACATGGCCAGAATGATGCTCATAGAAAAAGACCTACCAGAGAAATTTTAGAAGGAGGCAGTATTGACATCAGTCTACATTTCTAACAGGGCTCTATTGTGTCTGAAGAAAGGAAAGACTCAATATGAGATGTGTTATGGAAAGAATCCAACAGTTAAATACTTTATAATATTTGGAAGTAATTGATTTATCCTCAACAAGGAGCAACATAGGAAATTTGAGTTGCATGGAGATGACGGGATATTATTTGGATACTCAGAAAAAAACAATGCATAAAAATTATTTAACAAAAGGCTAGTAAAAGTAGTTGAGAGAAATGATGTCACTATAATAGAGAATGAAGAGAGTATTCAATAGCACAGTGAGAAATTTTCTGATGAAAGTGATGAAGAGGAATGTAACACAGGGAGAGTAGAAGTGGATGATGCTAATTCAGAAGAAGATACTGATAGGCAGAATATTATTGGTGATCAATCAGCTCGAGTTCAGACAAGAAGAATGAAATCACTGTAGAAAACATCTTTCTTATCTCAGGTATATCCTAAATTCTTTGTTGATACAGCTGAAGATGAAAACTGGGTTCAGGCTATGAATGAAGTGCTAGATCAGATTGAGAAGAATCAGAAATGGGAGATTGTTGCGAGGCCAACAGATAAAAATTTCATCGGGGCTAAATGGGTCTATCACAACAGGATTAATGAATATGGAACAATGATTCGAAACAAATCACAATTAGTGTGCAAAAGATACTCCCAGATAGAGGGAATAGATGTTGATGAGACATTTGCATCGGTTTCAAAGCTGGAGACAATAAGATTATTCCTAACCATTGTAGTGAAACAGAAGTTCAAAGTGTTCCAGATGGATGTAAAATCGGCATTCTTGAATGGGGTTCTGGAGGAAGAAGTGTATATCAAGCAGAAATATGATTTTATCATTCATGAGGATGAGAACAAGGTTTTTAGACTGAAGAAGGAATTGTATGAGCTGAAACAAGCACAAAGAGAATGGTACTCAAGTCTTGATCAGTATTTGAAGAAGCTTGGTTTCCAGCGTGGGGGAGTTGATTACAATCTCTATTTCAACAACAAAAATAATAAAAGGATGATGGTCTTGGTTTATGTAGATGACATAATATTTGGCATATCAGATGAAGCATAGTGAAGATGGTTTTTTCGAGTTCATGAAACCTGAGTTCGAAATGTAAATGATTAGTGAGAAGACATTTTTCCTTAGTTTACAGGTGACACAAGGAAGTAATGGCACATTTATTTCTCAATCCAAATATGACAAGGAGGTTTTGAAAATATTTGGAATGTAAAATTCCAAGGATATGAAGACTCTGGTTGCTACCCGGATGTAATTATTGAAAGATGATAATGGTAAGGCAGTTAATATATAGAATATAGGCATATTATTGGGATTTTACTGTACCTGATAGCGATGAGACCTGATATTGTTTTCGTGACAAGACAAGAAGTGCGATATCAAATAAATCCCAAGGAAAACCACATGCTCACAGTAAAATGAATACTTCGGTATATCAAAGGAACTATGGATTTTGGTTTGAAGTATACTGACAAATCTCAGCAAGAGATTTTGGGATATACAAATAAAGATTGGGCCGGATCAGTAGATGATAGGAAATAAAAGCCAGGAGGTGATTTCTATCTTTGTGGTTTGTGTATTTCTTGGCTAAGCAAAAAGAAAGATTTCATTTCATTGAGCACCACAGAAGCTGAGTATATTGCCTCTACTCAAGCATGCACACAATTATTGTGGATAAAGCAGCATCTTGATGACATGGGTGTTGAAGTGAAATCTCTAATCAGAATCTAGTGTGATAACTCAAGTGCTATAAATCTCAACAAAAATCACGTATATCATTCCAGGACCAAGCACATTGAGATAAAGTATCATTTTATCAAGGAGAAGGTTGAGAAAGTAATCATGAAGTTGGAATATGTACCTATAGAACTCTAGGTTTCAGAAATTCTAATGAAGGCCTTACCCAAGGATGCTTTTGAGAGACATTGACTGGCTTTGGGAGTCCTTTCAACTCCCTACACTTGAAAAAGTGTGGATGTGAGACCCCCCTCTCCTCAAGGTATGGTGTGTTTTTATCTACTGTGCAAATATGTGTTCTTTCCAATGTCTCAGACCACAAAAGAGTGACCTTTGGGTTCATTGAAAAAGTGGGAGAAATAGTGACTCCTCAAGGGGGATAAACTATGGCTAAGGAAGAGAGAAAATGTCTTAGTCAAAGACGCGGGGAGAAGATGACAGGTGGAGCAGTGAGATAGTGAGAGAGCAATGCAATAGGGGGAGAGTTTTAAATCTGTTGATTCTTGAAGTGATCGATCAAATAATAGATATCACGATAGCTAAGGATCATGATAAAAGAATAAGAGTGATGTTGGAATGGTGTGAAAAGGTTTCTAGCGATCAAAAATTGGTATTAGTTTAATAAATTTGTATTAGTTTGGTGTCAATAGTTTGTTTCTGAAATAAAGTGGTTCATTAATGATCTTTTCATTTACTCTTGTTTCTCATGGTGAGAATTGCTCATGTGGGCTTAGAGTATGTGTTAAGTTAATTATTTAATGCTATAATAATCGCAAGAGTCGAATCATGGTAGTGGTTGGAAGGAGATTTAATGAGGTATCAAAGAACATAGAATCGTTTTGAGAAGAGCTGTCAACAAACCCAAAGGGGGAGATTGTTGGGAAACAATCCCTCAAGGTAACATTGTAGCATTTTTGGGTTTCTTGTTTTTGTTGACAATGTAGGTTTCCATGGTGAATTTTTGAGTTCTAGAGATGTTTTTGACAATCCATGCTGACAAAGAACAATGAAAAAGTGACAGAAGATCTGGAGGTGGTACAAAAGAACAGATACAAGGTGGCACCATTTTCTAGTGTTTGAAAATTTTTTGGGGTCTAAAATTTGGAGTTTGGTGAGCATCATGAAATATGGGTTTCCTTGAATATATCATCAAAATAAAGAAAAGGCATGATTTTCAAGAATATGAGATTCTTGATGTGGATTTCATGAAGACATAAGTAAAGTTGAAGGTGTTCTTCGCAATTACGACAATCTTTGAGAACAGCAGAGTTGAAGGGCATTTTGAGTGGACCTTCGTGGAAAAGGCGTGAAGTAATTGACAGAACTCTCCATGTTTACGATGAGATTTTCAATCTAAAAATTTCTATGGTGCTTCGCGATATTGAGAGAATTTTGACGGAAATTTCAGAGCTTCATGATTTGGGATGACATGGTGCTGAATTCGCGCGGAAGGTTTGTGGGTCGATGGAATCCCCTATAAATTGACCTCTACCCCCTCGAGATAAGTAGAGAGTTTTATAAGAAAAATTTGTTGCTCTTTACTCGTGAAGGTGGTTCGCAAAGGCAGTGTGCTTTGCGAAAAGAAGGAGCTTCACGACAGCTAATCTAGCTTCATGAAAGTTGTGTGCTCTATGTTGGCTCAGTGAGCTTTATGAAGGTAGTCGCTCTGAAATGACTTGAGCTCTGCAACGGCCTGAGCTCTATGAAGGTGTGAGCTTCGCGAAAAGGCAGGAGCTTCTCTAAGGCTTGTTTGAGCTTCATAAAATTGGGAGCTTCAGGAAGTCGGGTGATTTTCGAAGGTACTTATCAAAGGTTGGTGCCTAGTGGTCAGGGGCAAAGGGGTATTCATCAGTGGATAAAATTTAGACTTCAATAGAGCACATACATATAGTGGAGGATGAATTAATTATTAGTAGTAAAGAGACCTACAGGTCTATATACTGTGATAGGATCTTCTGAAGAAGCAGTGAACTCACTTTAGTTGAGGGAGCAGTGAGTTCTCAAATTGTGAGTGGTTGTAAACCAGAAGGGATAGTGAGTCTACTTTGAACTTGTAAACAGAAGTGTGCTTATAGTGGAATTGGTACATTGACACAATATCGGTGTATGCTCCTTGGATATAGCCCAATGAGGGTGAACCAAGTAAAAATTGTTGTGTCATGTGCATGCTTTAAGGTTTATTCATACTCTACAATGAGAAGGAGTGAGAAGAGGGTTTTTTCTAACATGAAAACAAGATCAAAAGGGGTAGTTGTTTTAATCTATCATACCTTGATTCACCCCCCTCTCAGGATATCTAGCCTAGTGGACCTAATAGTTAGAATATAATAATTATGTATGCATCCTTATTATTTTTCTTAATCCCTATGAAACCCCATATCTATAATAATAATAATTTTATTATTTATTGACTTACAAAAAGAAATAAAATAAAATTAAATATTACTTATTCAAATAAATACTCAATCTATATTATTTCTATTTAGACCAATAAACTCAATCCACCATTCCTCCACAATATTTACCGGAGCTTAAATATTGATTATTTATTTAATAAATAAATATCATTGAATTATTTCCAATAAATCAATAAATATTATATTCATTAAATAAAAAATAAATATTTATTAAATATTATGATCAAAAAATATTCTCTCGAATAACTGGTGATAGATTATATGTGATCAAAAAATCTATAATAATTACTAAACTATGTGTGAGATTAATATTTATTCAACTTGTGAAATAATAAATAATAACAATAATTAACTGAGGTTCTGGATACACTTAGTCTGTGAACCTCTAGGCCTCTTTCTTAGTAGAATTAGGTGAATCAACCCAATGAATAAGGTTAGAGTCTAGAATCATGACAAGTCACCCATAGAGAAAGAAGTTAATTTCATAACAATATAAAATTCCTTATACAGTTGATTACTATGTTATATAATCCATTTATTATGATATCTATAATCTACCAGTTTTCATGTCGGTTCCATAAACCCATGTGCTCCATGTATCTTTCTTTGAATTTCTGGAAATTGTACTTTTCTACAAAACACCATGGCCATCAATTTATTTTGGCCATATTATTTCCATCAAATGGAATGGGATATGAAATTTATTTAAATAAAAGAAAATTATTACCCATTCTTTGTTAAAGAAATTTTACCCATGACACGCCCAATGTATCTAATATTTCCATGAACATATGTCATCATGGTTTTCATCAATACCTCAAAGTATATGACTCATAACATCTAATAATAATAATAATAAATTCCAAGGACCAATACACATGTCCGAAGATAGGAAAATACAATGACACATATAAATGTTGATTTCCTACTGGTGGTTCGTGTTATTATAATCTCATACATTAGAAATTTCCAAGGGAATACACCATGAGAAGTTTCCTCAAAGTCCAATGAGTCTCCACCCCTGATATCATGTATCATTTGTTACCCTCAAATGATTTCATCTGGATATAGAACATATATTTATAAATACCATCGTGGAACTTATTAGTTCACATCATAGTGGGTAATTTCTTTGACCTTTTAGTGAAAAAATTACTCTCAGTACATTATCAAATACTATGTCCCCTAAAGAACAAGTATGATGTGAAAAATAGTTAATTAATATTAAAAAAATATGAATATAGTTAATCATAGAGTACATATAAGTTGGTTCTAGGAAACCAACTACAATAATAACATAGATGTGATGATTAGAAAATATCCCCATTAATTCATAAGAAAAAATTTAAGTATATTAACACAGATAAAAAATACCTTTAAAATAGCAATTGTTAATTTCTTTGAAATTAGGGGAAAATATCATTTTCCTTGATATCTTTTAAAAATAAAAATTTCCCAAATATTAAAAAAAATATTTTCTTTGAAAATTACCATAAAACTTGTAAATGAATCTTTAAATAAGTGAATGGTCATTATGGTGGTAAAATCTATCCATTCGATAAGAATTATAATAAATATTCTTTTCACACTTTAGTAAAGAAAATAAAAAACGAATTGTTTAGATTTTTTTTAAAATATTACTTTGAAAAAATTATAAATATAGTAAAAGTTATTAAAAATTACCCTTTTAAAACATTTCATGTATAGGTAAAAAATTTCATAAAACATATTTAGGAACATGTACATGGAATAAAAATCTTTCCGACCAAAGAGGATAAATAGGGAAATTTTTTCTTAAATACACTTTCTCAATTATATTGTGTCCCAAAGAGAGGATAAAAAAGGAAAATATTAAAATCCTAGAAATAAATAGAGGATAAGAAACTATATGAGGTTTAAAATATAAGGATCATATAATTTCCCTCAATTTAAATTTGACAAATACAATCCTGAAAATAAATGAGATTATAACATAAACCCCTATCGCTTTGATAAATTTTTAATCATAACCCTATTATAAGAAATAAATTCAAATGAAACTTTAAATACCAAAAATATAAATAGATTCATGAGATAACATATAAAATGGGAAGTATATACACTATATAAAAAAATATGTTCATAAAAAGAAACATATCTCAATGAAACAATATTAAGATGAAGAACCCTTATAGCTTTGGTAATCTATGAATCAAAATATCCTGAAAGTGATAAACTTAGATGGATTTTAAATTCAAATAATTTTCATGAATAGAATAATAAATTACATTCATGGGTAGTATATGAACCACAAAATATAAACAAGTGGTGAATATGACATATGTCTCACTAAAATAAAAGTGAGATGAGAAACCCTTACCTTAGGTTTTGAATTTATTTTTACATGATCTTAACCACTGGTATAATAAATTTATATTTATTATACATTTATACTAGAAACATATTCACACTAATCTTACTAGATATGTTTCACTTATAATTTTTAATTACTCCTTTATCAATAATTCCTCCTTAAAATCATCATGGGTGTTTACTCTTCAATTTTTCATTCATATTTTGGTTCAGTGGTTCTGGTACTTGCACCTTGGTCATGGTTTAATCATTTATAGAAACTCATTAATTCGATAAGAATCATATTTATTAAATATATACAATTTTAAAACCACTCATACAAGTTGGTGATAAAAAATTAATTACATCACTTCGTGGAGGCAGTAGTCTGCACATATGACTGAAAGCTATCATTTTTATTGATTAATGAAAAACCATCATACAGAAGAAAACACAAGAAACTCATCATGGTCTAAAGTAATGCAAACCCAAAGCATCACTGACAACAAGTTTCATCCCCTCTTTAGGAAAGGAACCCAAGAAAAAGAAAAACACATACTCTGATTAGCTGATGCCGTAGGTGCCAAAAAATCCGCTACCATATTCCCCTACCGCCATGTATGAGAAACCTCAATATTATTACCTCTGAGCAGATTCCATTTTCTGACAGTATAAGAGATGTTCCAAGGAATACTACCCTTACCTATCAGATAATTAAATAATAGTATGGAATCCGTCTCCACCATTTGAATATTTATCTTCCTTTGATTGCATAACTTCATTCTGGTAACCATAGCCAAAGCTTCCACCTATATAACATCTCCTCTCCTGAAAAAGGTAGCAAACACTGCAACAACCGAACCGATTTGGTCCCTTACAACCCCACCCCCACGTATCCCCCCTGATTAAAGAACCATCAGTATTGAGTTTTAGACCTTGACTTGGAGGATGCCAGCGTACCCATCGCCCCTGCCCAGAGATTTCCGACTGACTATCGACTGCAAGAGTTGGGACTAAAGAATGCACAGTTGGAGAATAATGGAAATTGGGGCACAACCACAGCAGATCAAGGAAGGTGTTCTTCATTTTAAAAAGGATATAAACCTGGGAGCCCGAGCCATTTTTGTGTCGAGCATCATTCCTAGCCTTCCAGATGGTCCAACATCCAGTGATCAGGATTACAGTCCTGGCCTTCCTCTCAGCCCCGTGAGGACCCACTCCTCTAAACCACAAACACATGAAGCTTTCCTGTTTCCCTTCAAACGCAACCCAGCCAAATAAGGCCCCAAAAATTTTCCAAATCCCTGTAACCCATTCACTATTATAAAATAAATTCCCCACTGTTTCTTGATTCGGGGACCTGCAACACTAACAACTGGAAGCCATATGAACACCCATCCACTTCAAATTCTCATCAGTTGGAAGAGCCTTGTTCCTGACATGCCACAACATGAAATTATATTTGGAAGATACCTCCTTACACCACAAAGTGAACCCCCACTGATCTTCAATTGAACTGTCTCTCGTAATATGAGCAAAATCTTTGATGGAGAAAATACCCAACCTCGAACCAGTGAATATAAGTTTATCTAGAACATCACTACCAACAATACTATTAAAAACAACACACTTATCCTCATCAAGAATGACCTGTATGAACCTGGGATGACCGCTGGCCTCACTGAAAGATATGTTCGGGGTGGGGCAACCCGAAAAATATAGCCTACTCACCCCCCAGTCGTGATGCCAAAAATTTATGTTCCATGTACCCACTATCCACTGAGAATGATGTTGCAAAATTTCCATGTAAGGGTGAATCAAATTCCATATCCTGGATGGCCTTGAGCTCTGGAAACACATATTTTGACCATAAATGTCCTGCATAATCTTGCCCCAAAGAGAAGGACCTTCCATAACCTCCCACGTAAGCTTTTCATGAAACCCCCTCATAGTTGAGAAAACACTCCTCATGTTGATACCCCCGTCCGAGAGAGGTCTAGCGAGATGTTTCCCCGATGACCAATGGTGTCTACCTTCTATTTGACCATACCAAATGAAAGACACCATAATCTTATCCAGATTTGAAGTTACACTCTTGGGAACTTTTAGAGTGGAAAGAATGTGCATGGTAATGGAAACCAGGACGCTGTTAACTAAGGTAATGCGACCTCCAAAGGATAAGAATCTATTTTTCCAATTAAAGATGCAACCAGAGATCTTGTTGATGAGTTTATCAAAATGATGAACCCTGAGGGAGAATGGACTTACCAGAGCCCCAAGGTATTCCATGGGAAAATAACCTCTCTCCATACTCAAGCTATCCCCCACAACCCTCACCCTTCTTTCGGAGACATTACTGGTAATGTAAAAATTTCTTTTCTCCTTATTAACCACCTACCAACTCCACTTGAAATATTCCCCAAGAAGCTCATTCAACCCCTTCACTGACCGACCACTACCATTAATAAAAAAAATTGTGTCATCTGCGAACATCAGGTGTGAGATACCCCTATTTGTGAGCCTGTTATGATAAGGAAGAACTTTCCCTGTGTTGAGACCTTCATTAAGAAAACCGCTAAAATCATTTTGAGAGATAATGAAAAGAGTGGGAGACAACAGATCCCCTTTCTGAAGACCATGACAAGCTTTTAAAAAACCAAGTTGCTTGCCCATAAAAGAAAGAGAAATCCATGCCGAGCTGAAGCAGTGGAAAAGAAAGTCTATAGTCCATGTTGACAAGCCCATGCAGGCCAAGACTCTGAGAACAAAACCCCATTCCACTCTATCATAAGCCTTTCTCATGTCTAATTTAACCCCCAAGTTGCCCCCGAAAATCCTGTTATTAATTCCACTCACCAATCCTTGGGCTACACCAATCACACCTTGAATTGACCTCCCTTTAATGAAACCATGTTGTTCTGAAGCCATCCATGAATCAAGATAAAAGGCCAATCTCTTATTGAGAATGCTGTCCAGAGTCTTGTATGGTATGTTACACATACTAATAGTCCGATACTGATCAACAGACTGAGGGTTACCGACCTTAGGAATAAGAACCTTCTTTGTTGCACAAGCAATTCGTGGAAGATCCCCACCCTGAAAGAAGTTCTGTATAGCTCTCACAAGATCCCATTTGACACATTACCACGACACCCTATAAAAAGAACCAGGAAAACCATCGGGCCCTAGAGAACTCTCCAGGTTCAAAGACCAAATCGCCTCATGAATTTCATCCTCCTCCGGAGTCCTCCTCAAGACCTCATCAATTTCCACAGAAACACATCGAGGAATTCCCTCAAAAATCTCAAAATTACCATGTGGATACGCCCCTTCCATATTTGGATTGGGGTCATCCATTAAAGATTTAATAGACCCATTAAACATGGACCCTACCTCATCATGATCACTAGAGTAGGATCTATCTTCTCTATGAATATTAGGCCACTGAACCTAGAGACATTCTCTAATTCAAGCATGAAAGTATCCATAATTACAATCCCCCTCACGAAGCCATCTGATTCTTGCTCCCTCTCTGGATAGCCTCTCCTACCTCAAAAGACTGTCAGTAAGATGATTCTTTTTAACTCTAAGAGCATTGAATAAAGACTCATCCCACTCTTGTTCCAGACACTCCTCCACGACTTCCACCTCTTTACTTATTTCAACCAAGTCCTGATCACGAGCAGGTAGCTTATTTTTCCAGGATCGAAGTAGAATCTTTAACCGTATTAGCTTATTGTGAAGAGAAATCCACGGATTCCCCTGATGATATAAACCCCATGCTTCCCTAACCACATCTAGGAAGCCTGATTCCTCCATCCATATTTTAGAGAATAGAACATAATCCTCCCTTGACGACCCTTCTCCCAGAGAAATACGAAGTAGAGAATGGTCGGAAAGACATCAAACCAGGTGAGAAACTTTGGAGTCTGGGAACATAGTTGTAGTTGTGTCATTCATCAGGCATCGATCAAGGCGGCAATAGGTTCTACTCCCTCCCTACTGATTGTTACACCAAGTGAAACTGCTGCCCTCATAGCCCGCATCCAGCAGGCTGTTCCTAGCCATGAACAAAACAAAGGCATGACTAGCATTTCTGGGAAAAAACCTCTCCCTTTATTCTCCTCAGGACTTGAGATAATGTTAAAATCACCCCCAACAATCCAAGGAACATCTTGGGGATTAACACCTTCTAACTCACTCCACAAAGCCTCTCTGTCCTCGACATTGCATTTGGAGTAGATGAAGGAAAATAAAAAGGCAAGATTCTCAACTATAATTTTAGTAGTCAAGGACTGATCTGACGTACTCTGAAGATCAATGAGCACATGATCCTTCCAAAACAACGATATATGAGAGTTAAGAGGATCCCTGTGCATAAAGACACATACCTTTAGCCTCTGAGAATACTCAGTGATCTTGTTGGAATTCTGTTTTGGCTCCAGAATAGATACCATAGAAACTTGATTACTATTAAACTCATTAAAGATGAAATCAGACTTCGCCCTGGCCCATAAACCCCGGGCATTCCATATAATAAATTTAGACATTAAGACGAGCTCGTCTGGATTTGGCCCCAGACTCCTGGATCTTTGCATGAAGAGGTACGATTGTACCTACCTGCACACCATATTTAGATTGAGAATGAGTTCACATGCCTGCATGCCCCTGAGGATAGATGACCCCTGGAGAAACCACACCATTAAAACAGGCCTTGCGAGAAGAATATGGAGGTGAAAAGTCCTTCCCTTCCATCAAACTGAGATCCATCATCAGAACCACTATTGGAGAATAGGAAGGGGAAGAAGGAGGAAGCAGAGTTGGAGAAGACATAGGAGAGGACACCATTGGAAGAGAAGGCAGGGCTAGAGGGAGATGGTCCATGGATAAAGAGGATGGGGAGCCTTCATACGGGCTAGAGTCCACCATGATGATCTCTAAAATGTGAATGGAACCCAGAATCCAATTCCTCATAGATAGAGAATGTTGTGAAGAAAAAACTCTAGGAGCCACCCCCATGGAAGAAAGACTGTCCACTGGAACCTGACCCCGTGGAACCCCTCCCCATCCTCATTGAACTGGAATGAGATCATGAGAGGAGGAAACAACACTGGCATAAAAAAAAACATGCGTGGAAGAGGATGCCTCCACAGACTAGACATTGGGGGACTGGAACAATACCTTTACCCCGGTCGCGCCCCTTGGATCCTGTAGGGAACTGAGAATGAGGAGGCTGAGGAGAAGGCCTTGATGACTCCTTAGGAAATTCATCCTTTCGATCTTTTCGGAAGACCTGTAAAGAATGACCAGAAATGTGGCAGAGATTGCAAAACTTGGGAAAGGCCGGATAAACCAGAATTTGATGATGATCCATCATCCCTTCGATCCTTATCAGCAGATGGTCCCTGAAGCGGCCGAGAAATATCCATCTCCACACAAATCCTCACAACCAAAGCTTCCAATAAGCGAGAGGTCCTTTCATCAACGCACAAAAAGCACCCTAGGGAATCCCCAATAGCCTTAAGGAAAGACCCATTCACGAGGGGGAGGGGTAACCCTGGGAGCGAGATCCACACCGCCGCCTTGGAGCATTCACGACCAAAATGAGCGTCCATTGACCATTTTGAAAGGGAGAACCTCCAGCGACCCACAGAACGTGAAATCATGTCCCAAGCCTTCACGAAGTCTACCCTAGAAGCCAAAACGATGCAAAAGCCTTCCGATCCAGAATAGAAACCGTCGCCGGTAGATCCAGACCCCAGCGCCGAACGAAATCTTGGAAAAAGGGGATGTTTGTCGGCACCAAAATGCACAATAAAGGTCCACTGAAGATCTGAAGACGCCACCCCTAAGGATTCCGCCGAAATCTTGAGAACGGGGGATCCATCCTCTGAGAAGGAAAGCACAAGATCGGCTGACGAAACCTCCTTGTTCAGATCAACGCCTGGATGAGGACGAAGAAGCGCCTCCTTGAAAGAGGGCTGAGGGGGAGGAACTGAGCCGATGCCGATCGATGGAGAACCACACGTAGAAGTGGGAAATCCCTCTGGGGGCACCAGAACACCAGGCGGGAGAAAATTCGAATCCATTTGGCCCGTCTGCACATATGCATAAGTGATGTTTTCACTTTTCGATGGATGAAAAAAACGCAGGTAAAAAATAATTAACATTTATAAAATCATAATTATATCATATATATCATATATATTCATTAAATATATCCTTATATCCATCTATATAAACTAAAGATGAAAAATTACCACATCACTTTGTGCAGGTGGTGGTCCACACATACACATGAGTGATGCTATAGTTTTCTAATAGATAGGAGGGTTAAAAGTTAGATAAAATTTTATATTTAAATAATCTTAATAATATAAAAAATAATATATAATCATTTAATACATATATATAAAAATCCATAAGAGGCAGTGATGAAAAATAAAATATTTCGGTCATGGAGATGGTAGTTCATACGTACGCATTTCGACATTTTCATTTTCCATTGGGATAAATGATTAATAGATAATGGTTATAATAAAATTTCAGTAATAAAATTTTACATATGTCAATATGTAAATATTATTAAATACTTTTTGTAGGATGTAGAATAATAAATAAACTTAAAAATATTCAGTGAAGATGATTACATCTTCTTTGAGAAACTTCCATTGAATCTCTTCTTTAGGACCCTTGGGTTATTATTTTAAGAAGACCAAGACCTATAGAAAATGAATAGGAACATTTATAAGATATTTTATAAGGGTTTTTTCAAGCTAAGTGGCTCAATAATTTATGAGGAAGATAGTAGATTAGGTTCCCTTTTATAAGTGAGGGGAGAAACATATTTGTAATTATTCTAAACATTAAAATAAAATAAGATCACTTTCATGGAAAAGTGGATTAAAATTGGATAAATTTATATTGTGGGATTATATGGGGTTTAAATACATTCAACCAATAAAATTTAGATAAGTTTTTAGGTTATTATAACCCTTCTCTCTTTAGTTTATCCCCTCGATACCCTTTTAACCCTTACTATATTAACAATACACTTTGTATTTAAGGGTTAATAATGTCATTATAAAAGGGAATGAGATTCACAAGGGGAAAATGGTTTATATTATAGATAATTTAAAATTAATTTGAAAAATTATAATATTTTTATTATTTTTAAAATAATAAATTTAATATTTTTTAACATAAAATATCCTTAATTTCATTTTTCGGACTATTAAAATAATTTTACTTTTAAAAACAAAATATCACCATGGGGTTAGAATTTTATTAGTTAAAAAACTATATACCTTTAATTTTGATTCATAAAAATCATTAAATAATTTAACTTATCCAAAACACATAACTTTTAATATTTTAAAATTATCTACTTTTATTTTTCACCCACTTGCACAAGAGTTGCATCAAGGATGCATACACATTTTAGGTAATTATACCATTATAAAAAAAATTAAAAAAATTATTATAATAAAAAAATTATTCATATTAAAAATAACTATTTATAACAATTAATAGTATATTTTTATCCTTTTGAAAACATATTATAGGTATTAAATTAAAGAGAGTAACATTTTATACTTATTCGTTACTTAAAATATTATAAAGGCCATTATCAAAGGTAAATGGAAAAAAATTACCATATTTTATAAGATAAGACGAAGTTGTCCAATATAAACTCATATAATGAAATAAATGAAATTTATTGAGAGATTTGGAGACCATATCACATAGTTTTAATTAAAATTATATTATTTTACCATATATCGAGGTGATACACATTTATCAGGGTTACTACTCATTATAAAAATAATGAAATTCAATTCATTAAAAAATTATAACATGATAATAAAAAATAAGGAATAAATTTTATCTGATTAAATTTATAGACATGGTAAAAATAAATTTTAATAAAATTTCATAAAAATAAATGAAAAAACCATTTTTAGAAAAAATGCTCGTTTTAAGCACAATAAAAGATTTTATACTAATATCTTGTAAAATTTTGATTACTATTGAATTAATTAAATTATGTTAAATCAAAGGATCCTTAGTTTAATTAAAAAAACCAAAACTTAATGGAACCTTGTGAAAACTTTGTTAAAAGAGAAGTATCAAAAAGAGTTTTTATTAGAATAAAAACATCACTTAGATTTGCAAAATGCCAAACATAGATTTATAAGTTCAACATTGAATTTTTAAATGCATTAAATAAATTCTTAAATCTATATTTTTATGTATTTTTTTTCATAAACTTTTAATTCATTCTTATATAATGACAATTTTATGAAACTTACATTATTTATAAAATCAATATTTTTCACCATTCACCCATAATCAAATAATTCTAAAAAATTCTAAAAAATAACTCTACGTAAATTTTGATACAATTAATAAAAAATGAATTTAATTTCATAATTTAAAATTCAAAAATTCATAATTTTAGATTTTAAAATAAAAACACAAAATATAGGGAAAAATAACTTTTATAGAAAAATGACCCTTTTAAACATTAACCTTTATTAACCTTATGTGATTTAATTCCTATTATCAAAAATTGAGTAATTATTTTTTAAGAACTAATTAATAAATTTAAATAATGAAAAATTTTCAAAATATATTTTATAATTTGGTTACTTATATTCATACCTTCAAAACCAATAACTAGCTATAATAGTCATATTTATATCATAATATTTCCATAGTATGTCATAGTTAGTTTAAAATTGGTGTTGTGTGTGGTACATGATATAAAACATAGTATTTATTTTAAATAAAAATACATTCTAACATCTCAATGTGATACACACATGTTACATTGGGTAATATTATTTATAAGAGCTCACTCGGTCCCCTGGGTAACATTCCATCAAAGAGATCACTCAGTCCCTTGGGAAACATTACTTCCAAGAGCTCAATCAGTCCCTTGGGTAACACTCCCTAGCCAGTTTGCAATATAGGTTGTGGTTTCAATAGTCTAATTCAGCCACACACATACCCATGATATCCCATGTGCCACCCATTTACAATAACATAAAACATTATATGTATTATTTTTCTAAACAAAACATGCCCATAATAATCAAACACCAATATCAAGGTAAAACCATTTCAAAAAACCATTTTTAAATATGTTTAAAACAAAAAATCCTCCTAAAATAATTTTATCAAACACATTCCATGCATTAAAATCACTTCCTTTTAAAAATACATTTTAAATTGTAAAATTGATAATACATTTAAAGAATCCAAAAAACAATGGATAAATTATAAATAATAACACAATTTAAAGTAAATTCACTAAGAAAAAACCAATATAAATCAAGAATCAATGTTAATACCTAAAAAAATACCATTATGTAGAGATACCAACCTCAAAACCACATAAAAACACATTACCATCAATGAAAACCACAAAAATCGAGTAGTAAATCATCAAACACCTAAGCCACTAAGAAGCAATATAAAACCCTCATCAAAAACCCCATATTTAGACACATGGAATGCTTAGGGTTTCAAAACTCTATAAAAATGTATGAACAAGGAATAATAATGGTAAAAGATAAAGAAACCAAGAAAAATAAATCTTATCTCAAGAAAAACCACCAAATATTGAGGGATATCTACAAAAAATCCAAGGAGAAAAGAGATCTAAGCCAAGGGGAGGCTGCACACATAAATGGAGAGGAAAATGGTGGATTTTGTGTTAAATATGACAAGGGAGAAAATGTCATTTCCCAAAATTTTAATGACCTGAATGGATCACATGGTTTGGATTCATAGTTAGACAAATCATGTAATAACCATGAGGGAGGCACTTCCACCCAAAATAATGGCCACACAGTTTCTGAAGACACCCATACAGTTACAAAAACTATGAAAAAACTATGCTGAGACCATGAAAAACCAATCTATCCCTCAAACATCTCTCTTACACAGTTATCTATACGGTTTATAATAACCTTGTGCTGGGATATATTTCATTAAAAAACTAGGTTTTCAACCTCTAACTCTTATGAATTCCAAGAATAGATAAATATACAAATAAATACCAAAACAAGACATATCAGTAACAAAAAAATCATCATTATTGTTTTCCTAAAGTATCAATAAAATTTGAGTGTGTTTTCTTGGTTTTTAATGAGTGATGCATGTTTTAAACTAAAAATATGCACTTTGAGTCATACTAGGTACATCGTGTTCCAGTTTTACATGAAGTAAATTTATACATGTCAAAAATTTAATTCTGGAATTTTTTACTAAATCATTAACACAATTCGAGTGTATTTTCTTGGTTTTGAGTATGTGACACGTGTTTTGAACTAAAATATCTATTTTTAATAAAACATGCATTTCCTATCACACTGGGAACACTATGTGTTATATTGATGCATGGTTAATTACTACTCATAAAAAAACTTATGCACTATTTTACTAAATTATAAAAAAAAGATTTATGTATTTTCCCCTAAAGTATCAATACAAATTGAGTTCATTTTCTTAGTTTTTAGCGAGTGATGCACGTTCAGAACTAAAATGACACTCTAAACTAAAAAATTTTCTTTGATTCATTCTAGGGACATCATGTGTCAGATTAACATGAAATTAATTCCTCCACCTAAAAAATTATTTATGGATAATTTTAATAATTTATTAAGTAAATAAGATCTTATTTTATTTTTTTTGAGTATGTGACATGTGTTTTGAACAAAAATGTCAATTTTAAATAAAATCACGTGACTTAAATCATACAGGGCATACCGTGTGTCATATTGATATGATATTGATTTATATAAGTCACAAATTAAATATGGATCATTTTAATAAAGTATCACGATAACCATAGTGTTTTTCCTGGTTTTCATAAGTGATGTATGTTTTGAACTAAAATGTCACTTTTAAACTAAAAACACACACTTTAAGTCATACCAGAAACATTTTGTATAAGAATTATTTTCGATTAATCCCTATACCTAAAAAATGATTTACAGATCATTTTTTCAAAAATATCATCATAATGCATGTTTTTTTCTTCATTTTTCGTATATGATGTGTGTTTTGAACTAAAATATCAATTTAAAAAAAGTACACACTTTAAATTATATTAGGATCATTATGTTTTGGATTTATATTTAGTAAATTTATAAACATAAAAAATGTATCAAGAAAATACAATTTCATTTTCCTAATTTTCAGTGACTGACATATATTTTGAACTAAAATTTCACTTTTAAACTAAAAACACACACTATGAGTCATACCATTCACATCGTATGTTATATTATCATGAATTTAATTATTACATGTAAAAAATGAATTATGGATAACTTTTATAATGTATCAAGAAAATCTGATTGCATTTTATCATTTATTACTAAGTGAAACATTTTTGGAACTAAAATGTTATTTTTAAATTTATAACACTCACTTTGAGTTATACTGAACACATCATGTGTCATATTAACATGTGGTTATTAAATATACCTAAAAATTATCTACAGATCATTTTACTAAAGAATCAAGAAAATTATACTGTGTTTTTCCAGTTTTGAGTATTTGTCATGTTTTTGGAACTAAAATATCCATTTTAAAGAAAAACACACACTTTCAATCATACCGGGCACATTTTGTTTCATATTGATGCACCATTTACCTCTATAAATTACAAATAAATTATGGGTAATTTATCTAAAGTATCAAGAAAAAACAAGTAAATTTTATCATTTTTGAGTATATGACACATGTTTTGAACTAAAATTTCCATTTTAAATAAAAACACACACTTTCAGTAACATAAGAAACACCGTGTGTCTGATTGATGTTTGGTTGATTCATACACATCAAAAATGATTTTGGATATTTTTTATAAAGTTAAAGACAATTAAATTTTGTTTTATTATTTTTTAGTGAGTGAAGCATGTTTGGAACTACCATTTCACTTTTAAACTAAAAAGAAAATTTTTGAGTCATACTAGCCATACTGTGTATCAAATTAACATACGATTGATTTTTACATGTCAAAAATAACTTTTAGACTATTTTTATGAAGTATTAGGATAAAAGGATGGAATTTTATTTTTAGTATGTGACATGTGTTTTCAACTAAAATGTTACTTTTAAATAATAACATTCTCTTTAAATCATAATTGTGTGTCGAATTGAAGTGAAAATGATTACTACACACAAAAAAAGACATATAGATTTTTATTCTAAAGTAATAATACAATACATTTTTTTTGTTTTTAGTGAGTGATCAACATTTTTAACTAAAATATCACTTTTAAAATAAAATCACACACTTTGAGTCATAATAGGAACACCGTGTGTCAGATTGATATGCAATTATTTCCTATATGTAACAAATGACTTGTATATTATTTTCTCACTATGATGTTATTAAAAGGTCTTTTATCTAAAAAAAATGCATTAAATCTCTATTTAATATAAAAAAATCAAATAAAGAATAATCAACTCTATAGAGAGAAAAAATAGTACCTGAGTGCATCATTCACATAGAATACATCAACAAATATAGATTTTTTATATACATTTTGTATATATAAAGAGAATAAATGTACTCCATACATAGTTTAGGGTTCTCCTTAAAGACTAAAATCACCCCCTTTATAATCTCACTTATATCAAATACATTAGTTAGGAATCCACTAATTTTGTGCTTTACCCTAAATAATTTTAGTATAGGAAATGTATTAGTATCTATTTAATTATCATTTTGAAGAAATATCTATGAAAAAATAAATTACCACTAGTTAGGTAAGCCTTTTAAGGGAAGGATTAGTGTCAATATTGTATGTGTGTGTGTGTGTGTGTGGAGGTGAGGGGTTATTCCTATATTGGTTTCTATTTTGTTATTTCTTATCCTTGATCCCCACCCATATACTTGTCAAAAAATCAGTTTTCCAATTATGTTTTATTTTTGATAATCCATATATTCCTTTATGGATCTATTTTCTTGTCTATATCCGCATGTTTCTTTGGTTTTTCAAAATTTACCTGAGGTGATACTCCAAAACCCACACCTCTGATGCAACTATATTGTTCAGTCCACTTCAAGGTCACTGAAAGTAGCCGTTCATTGGGTACAACCAATTATGATTCTTGTGTCTAAACAAGTTAAAAAAATATGAAAAAATAAGAACTAATTTATATATAATACTAATTTAAAGTAGAACAAAATTTTAATATACCATACATAAAAATGATTCCCATACTCTTTTTATGGTTTCATCTACCAATTTTCCCTCTTTATTTACGTGAGCCTCCTTTTATAACAAATGATGTGGGATGGAAGTGGATTAAGATTTTGATTCATCAATATGCATATAAATAAATTAACAAAATTATGTTTCTATTTCATATCACATAAAATTATTGTTTTAAAATTAAAATAAATAAAAATTTTCTCTGATTGAATCATACACTATCCTTAATTTTTTGTACGTGTATGTATATTTTGATTCACACTAATTATTTTCAGCACAAAGCTACTATTACAAAAATTAACAATTTTTAAACAAAGTGATCAGTATGAATAATTTCATGTAAAATATTAATAATTAAAATGTACCTGAAATGATTCGTCCCCACAATGAGAAATGAATTAATTCAATGTTTCTTGGTTTAACATGAGTACATATATATGTGGTGGATTGGGCCTTACTTTCCCCTTAGGATCCCTAAGATGATGCTTTTTAATAATTTTCTGAAAGGCTCTAGATCCATTTCCAGCAACTATTAATAAAAATTTAATTCTATAGTCATCTAATATAAATACACTCTATAAGGGATAATTAAGAGAAAATCAATGTTTCAATATTTCATTTTTTATAAAATAATGAAAGTATGTAACACCCCGACCCCAGTTACCCAGAGTTGGTGCATTATTACATAACATTGGCATGATCACAAGAAAGATCAAGTCTCGAAAGACCGATTAGTTTAGTAGCCTTGGAATAACTAGATACATTAATAAAGTTTACATTATATCATAAAATGAAAACTACAACAACATAGTCTCCATAGTCCACACTCATATCCCCACATACTATCCCAGCAGGTCATTCATAAATTACTTCTTCACATCCTGGAAAAAATAAAACATTGAAAGGGGTGAGCTCAAATTCCCAGTAAGCATAACAATATAGCGGAAAATTTCATAAATAAGAATAAATATTTAAGGCAATGTATAACTAAAACAAAATCATTTTAAACTTGAACTTCAACATAATATGGCAGAAATAAAATGAAATAATTCCATTTACTTATTCACATGGATATTCTACTAATCGAATAATCACATGCAATATCAATAACCAATTTCATAATGATGGAATGCATAATGCTAGACTATCATAACCACATAGCCAAGGCCTCGTGCCAAGACTGGAAATAAGATTTTTTCAAGGCCTTGTGCCAAGACACTAGTTTGTCTCATGAGACCTACTGATGCATCGAGGAGCTATAGAGGGCTCCACCCGTCACTTATTAAGTCCATGTATTCCTCATATGAACAGGTTTAAACATAACATAAACATTCGTATTAAAACTATCATACGAAATGTCAATACCTTATTCATAAACCATGAATGGTATAAAAATAACACATCCACAGTCAAACATATCACAAAACCATCAATACAATATGGAAGTTTTGTATCATAATAAATCAACTCCAAATAAACTTAAAATCCATCAAAGGATGTTGACATAGATGAAATCAAAACTCTTTTTAGAGAAATATCTCCTTCTATTTTGAAATCATTTAAGAGTCATATATTTATAAAATAAAACATTTTCTTTGAAAATATTATTATAATCTTGTAAGGGAAGCTTCGACGATTTTATAACAGTGGAAAATAGCCGCACCCGCCGTATAAGTTAAAAAAAACATTCCTACCTTAATTCTGTCGAAAATGTTAAAAAGGACCTTATTTGGAAAACGACAGAAATATTCCTTAATAAACTTCTTATAAAAAGTCAACAAGGGTATAAATGAATTTATCCCATATTCTTTAAAATATTAAGAATGATTTGTAATACATTTTTAAGAAACATGGATGTGGATGATAAAGATGTCCCAGTAGATAATTACGTATAAACAACCTCGGATAATGAAGAGATTGTGAAATAAACCCTTACCTTGTACTTTTCCTTGGTTGGGGGTAGGTTAACCTCCTGTATAATGGTGAAATAATTGTTATTAAATTATACAATAATCATATACATTAATATGATATCATATATGATCTTTTAACATTGCTTTGTTAATAATATCTTAATATTATTGTCGTTTCGGGTGTTAACTTACTCATTTTATTTTATATGTTTTCTTATGTAAGCCATGTTTGTTATGGATAGGTTGTATCTTATTTATATCCAGAATGATATTAAGTCCTTAAACATTGTTATTAATCATCAAATGAGAATTAGAATTGAATGTATACGATGGGGAATGAATCTCATCGCGTTCGTGGAGACGGTAGTCCGTACATACGCACGAGCGACAATATCATTATTTTGATATTAAAATAATATATGATTGGATGGTATATCATATATACAAAATCATTATCATGTTATATTTATTATTTACATGAATTACACATCATTATTATACCCATCCAAATAATAATATATTGAATAACAATTACACCACGACGTGGAGACGGTAAGCCGTACGTACACACATATGGTGACATGTCATTCAAAGGATGGATAGAATACTGAATATGGTTGTACCATATTTATAATAACACCACATCATATAAAAGATACTGAAGTTATTATTTTATAATGGAAATAACAAATAAAGAAGAAGTTGAAGAAGAAAGGAACTTGAAAGAGGGTGGTGAAAACATTACCTCTTCTTCGGGTTCTTCCTTTTGATTTGATCAAAAGGGCTCCTTAAGTTGGATTTCTGATCAAAATAAGGCCTCTAGGTTGAATTTAGGGAATTTGAGATAGTATTTTGTCAGGGGTTGGCTGAGCCAAAAGTCTTTGAATGTGTGAATTAGTGAGAAGGAGAAGTGCCCTTTTATAAGATGGGTGAGGGGAACCTTTGGAAAAGCTAGAAATATTATTTTATAATAAATTCATATTCAGTTTATAATGGATCCAAAGTGAATTATTTATAGGTTAAGGTGGGTATGGGTCTAAAAAAACTCAAAAAATAGGATTTAGATAGGTTTGGGTCACAATATTAACCTTATCTTTAAGTATTAACTCTTAGTTAATTAGTTTCACTTTTACAATGTCTCTTTGTATTTTTATATTATATAGTTAATAAACATACTATATAAATCCAAGAGACCAAAAAGTGGTCCATTAATGATACACCTATAATGATATAAGTCTCTTGGAGGAACCTTAGGTTTTTAGGAATTTAATATCAATTAATAATATAATATTGTTTTTAAAAACTCTTTTATGTCAATTTTGACACTATTCAATAATTGATTTTTGTAAAAATTATAACATAATTATTAATTCTAAAAAAGTTAATTAAATAAATCCTAACATGTCATATAAACCTAGAAAATTAGTTTAATTCATAAAAAGTCTCAAACTATATTTATTTGGGTGTTTTTAATATTAATTATTTTAATTTTTCACTATTATGGTAATTACTGCATCATCATTGTGTCATAAATAAATTACATTATTTAATGTTTAAAAATTATAAATAAAATACCATTATATAGTAAATATTTTTATCTTTCTAATTAATATTTATAGTCGAAAATCCAACATATATAACCCTATGTAAAATGTTTTTTTTCTAAAAGATATATGCTTAGGTCATTTTTGTATTTATTATAACTTAATTAATATAAAGTGTCATTATCACTTACAAGTGGATCCATGGGGTCCCAAAATCGACCCAAATATGCACATGGTCGGAAATTTATCAACCAATAATGTTAGGACACGTTTTAGGGTAATTTATTATTATTATAATATTCTTTTTTACCCTTATTTACCGGATTTACCCTTTAACCATGGTAAATAAAATATTTACCGAAGTAATTATTCAAAATGTATAAAAATAAAAGTTACCTATTTACACAATTTGGACATCCTGATTCCAAATATGGAATCCATTTTTCCAAATTCAAAATATATAAGTGGTAGAAATTAATTTAAAATTAATTCCCGTTGTTAAAACAAAAAGCGTGTTTTTAAGAGATCATAACTATCAAAAGATTGACACTTGTTTATGTCTTGTTTAACTGTGAAATTATGTCCAATGACCAAAATTGTATTAAATGATAAAAATATATTCTAAATATAATTTAAAACCACTAAAATTCATAATTTATCACTATTAAATATTTCGATTCAAAAAGTTGTTTTTAATTAAAATTTAGTAATTTTTACTATTCATCAAAATATAAATGTTATCTGAAAAGTTCCCAAATTTTACCCTCGGCTAATTTTGATATTCCAAATCCAAAAATTAAGTCCATTTTGAGAGATAAAATTTATTAAATTTCAAAAAGTGGGTATTACTATTCATAACAGCTAGTTTTATTGGTCGTGGTGTGTGTTAGAACTCGAAGTTGTGTACAACACACGCTACTATATTATTCAAAGAGAAGCGTACTATGGAAGCTTGGGGTGTTACATTCTCCCCTCCTTCAAATAATTTCATCCTCAAAATTTCTAGAATATTATTGCATAAAAAGACTCGGGTGGTTCTTCATCATAAGTTCCTCAGGTTCCCACATTGCCTCTTCCATCTTATGGTTTCTCCATAGAACTTTTACCAAATGAGTCGTCTAGTTTCTCAGCACTTGTTCTCTTGTATCAAGAATCCTGATGGTCTCTTCACAATAAGACAGATCGGGTTCCAGTTCTAATTCCTCATAGGTGAGTACATGAGTTGGGTCAGGCATGTATTTTCTCAACAGTGATACGTGGAACAGATCGTGAACTTTGGAGAGATTTGGCGGCATTGCCAAACGGTAAGCTACAACCCCTATTTGTTCTAGAATTTCGAAAGGTCCTATGTACCTGAGACTCAATTTACCCTTCTTACCAAAACGTATAACTCCTTTCCATGGAGATACCTTCAAGAAAACATGTTCTCCTACCTGAAATTTGAAATCCTTCCTTCGGTTATCGGCATAGCTCTTCTGCCTACTTTGAGCTGCTTTGATGTGGTTTTGGATTACCTTCACCTTTTCCATCTTTTCCTCCCCCAGTTCTGGGCCTACAAGTTTTCTTTCACCAACTTCATCCCAAAAGGTTGGTGTGCGAAATCTCTTTCCATACAACGCTTCATATGGTGCCATCCTAATACTTGAATGAAAGCTATTGTTATAGGAAAATTCTACCAGAGGTAAATATTGATCCCACATACCCTGAAAGTCAAGTGAGCAAGATCTCAACACGTCTTCTAAGGTTTGAATGGTCTGTTCTGATTGTACATTTGTTTGAGGGTGGTAAGCAGTGCTCAAATGAAGTTCAGTATCCAAGGCCTTCTGAAGACTCTTCCAGAATCTTGAAGTAAAACGGGTATCACAATCCGAAACAATCGATAGGGGTACTCCATGAAGTCTCACAACTTCATTAATATATATTCTTGTTAGACGTTCCAGTGGTAGATCTTCTCTTATAGCAAGAAAATGTGCTGACTTGGTAAGACGATCAACAATAACCCATATTGCATCATTCCTTCTAGGAGTCTTTGGTAGTCCCATGAAAAAGTACATCGTGATATTATCCCATTTCCACTCAGGTATGGGAAGAGGTTTCAATACTCCACCAGGCTGTTGCCTTCCAGCTTTCACTTATTGAAAACCATATATCTTGACACAAAATCAGCAATCTCCCTCTTCATGTTTTCCCACCAAAAATGTTCCTTCAAGTATCTATACATTTTAGTGCTCCCAGGGTGTATAGAGAAATTGGAACTATGAGCATTGTCCAACAATTCCCTTTTTAGATCAGGTATATTGGGAACACAAAGTCTCTTCCCAAATTTCAAAATTCCATCTTCATACCCAAAGTCATTCAATCTCCCATCAGTCACAGCTTTAATCTTCTTTTGAAATTCTTCATCATCAGTCTGAGAACCCTTAATCCTTTCTAGTAAATATGGTTTGACAACCATTTAAAAAAGCACTGATGTTTCACCTTCCATGGTTATTCCCATGTCCATCTTCACTAGATCCATGAAAATTGGATCCCTTTCAATTCTCATATTGTTCAAAACTCCATGATCTTTTCTGCTCAAAGAATCTGCCACCTTATTTGCCTTCCCTAGGTGGTAGTGTATCGTACAATCATAATCCTTGAGTAATTCAAGCCATCTCATTTGCCTCATGTTGAGTTCTTTTTGTGAGAAAACATACTTCAAACTCTTGCGATCAGTATAAATCTCACATTTTCACCATAGAGGTAGTGCCTCCATATCTTCAAAGCAAAGATCAAAGATGATAACTCGAGATCATGAGTAGGATAGTTTTGCTCATTAATTTTCAACTGTCGTGATGCATAGGTAATAACCTTATCATTCTTCATAAGGACACAACCAATTCCTTTCTTCGATGCATCACTATAAATAACGAACCCATCATTCCCCGATGGTAGAGTCAATATAGAAGCATTGACTAATCTTCTCTTCAGTTCTTCGAAACATTCTTCACACTCTTTTTTCCAAACAAATTTAACCCCTTTATGTGTGAGCTTCATTAATGGGTTAGCCAATAGGGAAAAATTCTGGACGAAACGTCGATAATAACCTACCAAACCAATAAAATTGTGTACCTCCATTATACTTGTAGGTTATGGACATTCTTAGATTGCCTTGGTCTTAGAAGGATCAACAAAGATTCCATCATTAAAGACAATATGGATAAGAAAAGAAATCTACTGAAGCCAGAATTCACACTTGCTAAACTTCCCATATAATTCATGTCTTCTCAGAGTCTTTAGGATAATGCGTAAGTGATTTTCATGATCTTCGTAGATTTTAGAGTATACCAAGATATCATCAATAAATACCACCACAAAATCATCGAGATATTCCTTGAAAACTCTATTCATCAGATCCATGAATACAGAGGGTGAATTAGTCAATCCAAAAGGAATTACTATAAACTCATAATGCCTGTACCTGGTTCGAAATGCTGTCTTCGGAATGTATTCCTTATTCACACACAACTGATGGTATCCAGATCAAAGGTCAATCTTTGAAAAGTATTGAGCTCCATGCAGTTTTTCAAATAAATCATCAATGCGAGGTAAGGGATACTTTTTCTTTATTGTTATATCATTGATCTCCCTGTAGTCGATACATAACCTCATAGATCCATATTTCTTTTTAACAAAAAGAAAAGGGGCTCCCCATGGAGAAACACTAGGGTGAATAAATCCCTTATTACTAAATTCCTCTAGTTGTTTCTTTAGTTAAACTAATTCTAAAGTGGCCATTCTATAAGGGGTCTTCGATATAGGCCTTGATCCAGGAATTAAATCAATGGAAAAATCAACTTCTCGTTCTGGAGGATGTCCAAGTAAATCTTCTGGAAACACATCTACATATTCTTTCACAATAGGTACATCCTCTATTTGAACATTCCTTTCCTCACCCATAGTCATTTCATTCTCTTACTCCCCAATAATTGAATTTAGTTGAGCTACTGGGGGTGGATCTAGATAAGAATTTGGTGGTGACGATTCTGCTCTAAAGGTAAGGTGTTCCTTATCATCATCATCAAAAATTGTAACCTCCTTCTTCTTATAATAAATCTTCACATCATGGTCCGAAAGCCAATCCATACCGAGGATTATATCAAACTCAATCATAGGTATGGTGATGAGATTAGCAGATAAAGAACATTTATGTGCTCTAATGGGGACTGATTCACAAAACTTTCTTGCAATGATACTTCCCTTAGGAGTTTTAACTGACAACTCCCTTGTTAAATAAAATTGGAAATATCTAATTTTCTTAGAAAACTAGGAAGATATGAAATAATGCGATGATCCAGAATCAAATAATGCATTTTCTAAACTTGAGGAAACTATTAAATTACCTGCCACCACGTCTTTAGGAGCTTCCACCTTAGTAGTAGTGATAACATAAGATTGGCCTTGATCCCTTGTCATTTTCTGAGGTAAGTTCCCCTGACACTTAGGACATTCATTTCCATAATATCCCATCTCCCTGCAATTGTAGCATTGGACATTGGTAGCTTCCTTCTTCCCCTTACAATCACAAGCTTGGTGTCCTTTTTCACTACACTTGTAACAGACTCCCATTCCTTTTAAGAAAGTACTGGGGTGTTTCTTCCCACATTTACTACAGGATGGATATTCATATTTTCCCTTCTTCCCCTTATTTCCATTCCATGATTGATCAGCAGATCTCTTCTTATCTTGCTTTTCTTTAAAGTCATAAGACTTAGAGAATTCCTTTTCTATCATGATAGCACATGTGACAATGTCTTCGTACGATGAGAAGGATTGTGAGACTAATGATCGATGGGGAAATGGTTTTAACCCATCAAATAAATGATCAATATTACTTCTTGGGTTTCATATATAATCTCTGACATACCTTGCTAACCTTGTAAAGTTAGCCTCATACTTTGCGACATTCTCATCCTCCTTTTGTCTCAGACTCTGAAATTGCCTTTCCATATCTGCTTGATGGTCACGAGGAAAGTATTTTTCTAAAAACAGATCTCTGAACTCCCTCCATTCCATATTTTATACTTCATCATCTTCCTTCATGTTTTGTATCAACAACCATCATTGATCAGCATCTCTAGTGAGGCGATAAACTACCATGAAAACTTTTTCCCTTTCACTACTCTCCAAGGCATGGAATATTTTCTCTAAGGAATTTATCCATTGCTCAGCTACTAAGGGATTTTTACTCCCATTGAACATTGGTGGTTGTTGCCTCATGAAGTGATCTAACATTGATCCTCCACGCTGCGCATCAGGGTGATCCATACGGGTAAGGTTATTATTCATAACCTGAGTGAGTTTTCCCAATATGGTGATTAGCTAATTAGCACCAGTTTCATCACCAGCTCCACTATAATTATCTTGAGTAGGAGGGAAATCCCTACATAGAGTGCATGCATTGATACGATTTCCATTTCTTCCACTAGGTTCCATTTCTAAAAAATGGCATAAACAAAATCAGTTTATGAATCAAAATACATAATTCCATACTTATAAAACACTTAACATAAGTTGAACTATTTATGGATCTAATCCATAATCATAAAAATGTTTTCTTTGAGGAATTATATAATCATAAACCCTTAATAATGATTTGTAAAGAAAATGAGAGTTATCCTAAGCATATCCCCCGAGAGTGCCATAACCAAGAGTGCAGCAAGGCCCGTTGTCGTGCTCCAGTTCCCGCTCAAGTCTAGCTCAAAGCGGTGTTTTCAGGTTTTACCCCTAGGTACATCTGTTCCAGACCCGCCTCTACCTGCTCATATCCAGACAGGGATGTATTGCTCAAAAAACTCACAAAATCTCTATAATACCAAAATTTTAGGAAGTTCTTCTATACTAATCCTCAAAGTCAATCTTTGGTCTATGTGCTCTAATAAGAGTTTTTCTAAATCTAGCTTCCAAGGTTTGTACTAAACTTCCTTTGATACCAACTGTAACGCCCAGACCCCAGTTACCCAGAGTCGGTGCATTATTACATAACATTTGCATGATCACAAGAAAGATCAAGTCTCGAAAGACCGATTAGTTTAGTAGCCTTGGAATAACTAGATACATTAATAAAGTTTACATTAAATCATAAAATGAAAACTACAAAAATATAGTCTCTATAGTCCACAATCATATCCCCACATACTATCCCAGTAGGTCATTCATAAATTACTTCTTCACATCCTGGGAAAAATAAAAGATTGAAAGGGGTGAGCTCAAATGCCCAGTAAGGATAACAATATAGCAGAAACTTTCATAAATAATAATAAACATTTAAGGCAATGTATAACTAAAAGAAAAGCCTTTTAAACTTAAACTTCAACATAATATGGCATAAATAAAATTAAATAATTACATTTAGTTATTCACATGGATATTCTACTAATAGAATAATCACATGCAATATCAATAACCACTTTCATAATGATGGAATGTATAATTTCAGACTATCATAACCACATAGCCAAGGCCTCGTGCCAAGACTACAAATAAGATTTTGTCACGGACTTGTGCCAAAACACTAGTTTGTCTCATGAGACCTACCGATGCATCGAGGAGCTATAGCGGGCTCCACCCGTCACTTATTAAGTCTAATGCATTCCTCATATGAACCGGTTTAAACATAACATAAACATTCGTATTAAAACTAGCATACGAAATGTCAATAATTTCTTTATAAACCATGAATGGTATAAAAATAACACATCCACAGTCAAACATATCACAAAACCATCAATACAATATGGAAGTTTTGTATCATAATAAATCAACTCCAAATAAACTTAAAATCTATCAAAGGATGTTGACATAGATAAAATCAAAACTCTTTTTAGAGAAATATCTTTTTCTATTTTGAAATAATTTAAGAGTCATATATTTATAAAATAAAAAATTTTCTTTGAAAATATTCTTATAATCTTGTAAGGGAAGCTTCGACGATTTTATAACGGTGGAAAATATCCGCACCCGCCGTATAAGTTAAAAAAAACATTCGTACCTTAATTCTGTCGAAAAGGTTAAAAAGGACCTTGTTGGGAAAACAACAGAAAGATTCCTTAATAAACTTCTTATAAAAAGTAGACAAGGGTATAAATGACTTTATCCCATAGTCTTTAAAATAGAAAAAAGGATTTGTAATACATATTTAAGAAACATAGATGTGGATGATAAAGAGGTCCCAGTAGATAATTACGTATAAACCATCTCGGATAATGAAGAGATTGTGAAATAAACCCTTAACTTGTACTTTTCCTTTGTTGGGGGTAGGTTAACCTCCTGTATAATGGTGAAATAATTGTTATTAAATTATACAAGAATCATATACATTAATATGATATCATATATGATCTTTTAACATTTCTTTGTTAATAATATCTTAATATTATTGTCATTTCGGGTGTTAACTTACTCATTTTATTTTATATGTTTTGTTATGTAAGCCATATTTTTTATAGATAGGTTGTATATTATTCATATACAGAATGATATTAAGTCCTTAAAAATTATTATTAATCATCAAATGAGAATTATACTTGAATGGATATGATGGGGAATGAATCTCATCGCGTTCGTGGAGACGGTAGTCCGTACGTACGCACGAGCAACAATATCATTCTTTTGATATTAAAATAATATATGATTGGATGGTATATCATATATAAAGAATCCTTATCATGTTATATTTATTATTTACATTAATTACACATCATTATTATACCCATCCAAATAATAATATATTGAATATCAATTACACCACGACGTGGAGACGATAAGCCGTACGTACGCACGTATGGTGGCATTTCCTTCAAAGGATGGATAGAATACTGAATATGGTTGTAAAATATTTATAATAACATCACATCATATATAAGATACTGTATTTATTATTTTAGAATGGAAATAACAAAGAAAGAAGAAGTTGAAGAAGAAAGGAACTTGAAAGAGGGTGGTGAAAACATTACCTCTTCTTCGGGTTCTTCCTTTTGATTTGATCAAAAGGGCTCCTTAGTTTGGATTTATGATCAAACTAAGTCCTATAGGTTTAATTTAGGGAATTTTATATAGTATTTGAGCAGGGTTTGGCCGATCCAAAAGGCTATGAATGTGTGAATTAGTGATAAGGGGAAGTGCCCTTTTATAAGAGGTGTGAGGGGCACCTTTTGAAAAGATAGAAATATTATTTTATAATAAATTCATATTCGGTTTCTAATGGATAAAAAGTGGATTATTTAAAGTTTAAGGTGTTTATGGGTAGAAAAAAACTCAAAAAATAGGATTTAGATAGGTTTGGGTCACTATATTAACCTTATCTTTAAGTATTAACTCTTAGTTAATTAGTTTCACTTTTACAATGTCTCTTTGTATTTTTATATTATATAGTTAATAAACTTACTATATACATCTAAGTGACCAGAAAGTGGTCCATTAATGATACAACTATCATGATATAAGTCTCTTGGCCGAACCTTAGATTTTTAGGAATTTAATATCAATTAATAATATAATATTTGTTTTAAAAACTCTTTTATGTCAATTTTGACACTATTCAACAATTGATTTTTGTAAAAACCATAAAAGAATTATTACTTCTAAAAAAGTTAATTAAATAAATCCTAAAATGTCATATAAACCTATAAAATTAATTTAATTCATAAAAAGTCTCAAATTATATTTATTTGTGTGTTTATAATATCAATTATTTTAATTTTTCACTATTATGGTAATTACTGCATCATGATTGTGTCATAAATAAATTAAATTTTTTAATGTATAAAAATTATAAATAAAATAACATTATGTAGTAAATCATTTTATCTTTATAATTAATATTTATAGTCGAAAATAAAACATATATAACCCTATGTAAAAATTGTTTTTCTAAAAGATATATGCTCATGTCATTTTTGTATTTATTATAACTTAATTAATATAAAGTGTCATTATCACTTACAAGTGGATCCATGGGGTCCCAAAATAGACCCAAATATGCCCATGGTCTGACATGTATCAACCAATAAGGTTAGGACACATTTTAGGGTAATTTATTATTATTATAATATTATTTTTTACCCTTATTTACCGGATTTACCCTTTAACCATGGTAAATAAAATATTTACCGAAGTAATTATTCAAAAAGTATAAAAATAAAAGTTACCTATTTACACAATTTGGACATCCTGATTATAAATATTGAATCCTTTTTTCAAAATTCAAAATACAGAATTTGCAGAAAGTAATTTAAAATTAATTCCCGTTGTTAAAACAAAAAGCGTGTTTTTAAGAGATAATAACTATCAAAAGATTGACACTTGTTTATGTCTGGTTTAATTGTTAAATTATGTAAAATGACCAAAATTGTATTAAATGGTAAAACTATATTCTAAATATACTTTAAAACCACTCAATTTAATAATTTATCACTATTAAATTTTTCGATTAAAAAAGTTGTTTTTAATTAAAATTTAGTAATTTTCACTATTCATCAAAATTTAAATGTTATCCGAAAAGTTCCAAAATTTTACCCTAGGCTAATTTTGATATTATGAATCCAAAAATGAAGTCCATTTTGAGAGATAAAATTTATAAAATTTCAAAAATTGGGTATTACTATTCATAACGGCTAGTTTGATTGGTTGTGGTGTGTGTTAGAACTCAAAGTTGCGTACAACACACGCTACTGTATTATTCAAAGAGAAGTGTACCATGGAAGATTGGGGTGTTACAAAGTATATGTTATTTTTATCCAAATATATTCCACAATTAGTGTCTTCATCATAGGAAATTTTTTTTTCTATGAATATATATCAATTATAATGTTCATTAAAGTGGCGATGCTAATTTAACTAATGAAAATGAACTTGTTGAGGTTAATAGGTTGGCTGCACACATTCCATCCAAACTTGAATTTTATGACTTTACTTATCACCTTAATACCTTTACATAGGGTATATCCATATATAATTTATAGTTTCATAGAGTCATATCTCTCTAACCAAGTGAACTATAAAGTGAGACATTATATCAATGAATAATGATAGGAAGAACATCTCCTATTTACTTAATATGGAAATAATTTTCTTTTCCATAGTTGGAAACTTTTTCGAGTCTATAACTTCAGTGTATATAGATTTGAAAAATAAAAAAATATTCATTAATATATTTGAGACATTTAAAAAATGGTTTATGAAATTACGAAGGTTTGTTGAACCATTGAGGGGGGGGGGGGGGTGAATCAGTGGTGGTTTTTATAAAAATTTACAACTTTAGAAATTTAACACCTGAAAATTATTAGTGTTATCTTACTTATCAATTTTTATAACAATATCACAAGAAAGAATATATAAAGGAAACAAGGAAGACAAGTTTTATAAGGTTTGTCCTTAGTGTGAGATCCTAAATCCTAGCCATGACCACTCTCACGGGTCCATGAAAATTCACTATTACAAAGAATTGAATACAATTTTGAGCCAACTCCCATTAGAATCCTTCTATATCATAATAGGAATGGTTATACTGATTACCATCAGTTTATGAATTTCATAAAGGCCTATATGGAAAGGTTTTCCTGGAAGGGTATATCCAGAATGGTCTGTCTAGAATTTTTAACACTCCTATTGATCGAATTTTTATATGATGAGGTTTTCCATGATGTTAGGAACTTTTATATCAAAAAATAATCATATGAATTATATAGGAATTTTATTAATAAACTTTCTTATTTTATTCTTCTCTAACATCTATTATTTTCCTATTTTACAAAAAATCTTTAATAAAAGTTATATGTCAACAAATACAAAACTTTATTAGAAATAAAATAATGAAGGATATTAAGTTTACAAAAAATAGTGATGATATCATCTACTTTATCTAATATTTGATCATTTGTTAGTGGAGACATTGTCATGCCTTCTTATGAATTACCATCGAATAATGTTATCCAAGATCAGTATTTATGTCATCGGGGTAAAAATTTGCGATATCCAAGAAACACAGTCTTTGAGGAATGTTTCAACCTAACTGAGTGTGTACCTTCTTCACAAATGATACACGCTATAATTATATTAATTTTATATCCTACAAAATTTACATAAACATGAAAGTCATTTATCATATAGTATAAAATGTATCTCAATATAAAATCATCATTTGTATAAGTATCATACAACATAAAACTAAAATCCCACATTAATTTTAGATATTCAATCCATGAATCCAAATAAACATTAATACCATTACCTAGTTGTTTTGGCCCTGATATAAATAGAGACAACACAATGTATTTTCTCTTCATGCATAACCGTAGTGGAAAGTTATAATTTACCATTATAACTATAAATTTACTATGAGTTCTAATTTATATAGTAAAATTATTCAATCCATCTAGCGATAGTGCAAGATGAAGGTTTCTCAGATCATTTCAAAATTTTGGATACTCGTGATCAATTTTATTTCTCCAAGGAGAGTCTACAAAGTGATGAAGTCTTCCTTATTGAATTCTTGTATCTTCATGCCATGTCAATTTCCTTATAGTATCCTTAGTTCTATATAGGTTCCTATACCTTTGAATGATCAGAGAGTTCCACACAAATTTCAAATAACTTGATTCATATTTCTTGTATTGAGAAACACCACACTTAAGGTATTTTTAATTGATTTAGGGTCCTTTAAAGACAATATACAGTCATTTGGACATGCATGTATTATTTTAGAGATCATAACCATTGAAAATAACATGCATTTAGATTCATATATTTGGAAATAAAGATTATCATCTTCTGATAACATATCATTCAAGATATAAAGTAGTTCAGTAAATCTGGTGTAACTCTATCTATTGCCAGTTTTCAAATTATATAGTTTCAGTATGGATAACAATGTTTTATACTTAGTATAACCAGCATAAAATAGCATAATTTTACAACTATTTAACTTCTTAAATATATTTGGACAATCATGAAGTTCATCTTCAACTGTTGTTTTCATTTCCTCACTACGATCTTCATCATCCTTTACACTTGTCATCTAATCCTTGATATTATATTCATAATCATTCACACTTATAATCATATATAATTATATGTGAACCACAATGATATCCTAGTCACTAGCTACATTCAATTCTTCCCCTTGTTTTTTCCAATATTTATAACTTCAATCTATTCTATGATAAATCAAGTGTTCTTGAAATTACTTTGGACAAATTCAACTTTAATAACAATAATGTAAACATGAATAAAGGATTTTAGAAGGGTAATATACATAATATTTTGCAAACTGTATGAACTTTTCAACCCCATCATCATAATCTTATTTCATATGATTGGAATACATCCATTTTCAATTCATATCCATCATATTTGATTCAATAATATTTATACTTAACAAAAAAATAAATACCCCGAAGGTATGAGCTTAGAATCCTAACATTTCATTATTTAAATATGCACACATATAGTCATCATATTTGATATAAATTTTTATTACATATATAACTTGTTAAAACATATAAAGATGTAGATTTATATGAATATAAAGTATAATAACTTTTATTTTTTTTATTATAAGAAGTCACATATCATAAATCATTCTATTTTTTGAAATAGATTCATCATGAGAGATAATTCACTCATTTTCACTATTAATGTGCATAAGAAATCTATGGATTTATATATTCAAATAAGTATTAGGGTATATATAATAATATTTCACAATAAAAAATATATCAAAAAAATAAATTATTTTTCTCAATGCTTCTGGATTGTTCAAAACAATGTAATCACATTTATTATGGTTAATACATATGTAAATTTATGAAGATAAAAAAATGTAATATAAAAAATATTTGTTAAAAGACTTCTATTTAACCATTTTAAAAAATGGACACCCCACCAAAAACAAGGACTAATAGCACACATTCCCTATACAAAATCCTAAATGCACCAAGAACCCATTATTCTAGACTAAGATGGCGTATTTCATGGTATATTGGGAAACAAGATAAGTGGTGGTCACAAACATCCATTTTTTATTCATGTTTAATTGTTTAATGGGAGATAGTCATTTTCTCAGTGTCTAATTATTTAATATGGGAGGAGATATTTATATTATTTTATTCTCACACTCTATCTACTTTATCCTCTATTTATTTTTTTACATGTTCTATTTTTAAAGGTCTTATATTTTTTTATCCTTTCAAAAAGAGGGAGATTATTTTGGACCCTTGGTAATGTTTTGAAATAATCAATAAGGGGAGATTTTTTGGGAGTTTTTTGTTCTTGGTTTGATGTGTTTCAAACCACCACTCCATGTGATTTAATTTTTTTAGTTTATTGTTATTATATAAAATATGATTTATAGTCTTATTCTCTTACAATTAAATTAGGTTATATATAGTTTTTGTATTATTTTCACTTTATGTTTTGTTATGTGTTTTAATATATGCATGAATTAATATTGTTAAATAAGTTTAATTGTTTAGAATTATTAAATTTTATTTAGTCTTTATTATGACTTTTATAATTATTTTTTATAATTCCATGTTTAATCATGAATAATTCTATTTTATACGATTTTTATATTTAAACTTTAATACTTTTTATGCTTTGATAGAGGTATATGTGCATGTAATATGGTATGTATGGAGTTATTTGGGTTATATATTCACTTGAGTAAATTGTTTTATGCTTTTATTACATGCATGGTGTATGTTCTTGTGTTATTATGTTATATGCAAATTTTGATTTTTTTTTATTTTCATGAAGTATAAAATTAGGAGAACATAGCTTTGTTAAATGCCGCATGAAGAATGAATGCACAATGAGCCAAAGTCGATGCCTCATGTGATTCAATTCGGGAATACAATACATCATTGACATATCACGATAAATTTATATCTGTAGAAACTAAATAGAAAAGTACCCTTTAAGAAACCAAAATGTAGATAGAAAGAATTTGAGAAGGATAAACTATTTACCACACTACCATCAGAGACACAAGCTGCCAAAAATACCATATATTAAAACCAAAGATGGGGTATAGTGCAATGTTTTAGTAGAAATACAGGAGGAATTGATAAAACCATTGCACTCGATACCAACAGACAACCTCACAATGAAACTTCGAGAAACAAGGGATATAAAACCCTAAAATGTGTATGGGATTTATACAGATGGGAAAAAAATAAAAAAATGTGAAAACTTTGCAAGATTGATTAAAAAAAAGTAACGATCAACAAAAAAATCTCTGACCAAGGTCTAACGAATTCAAATGAGGTGGAAGAATGGTTCAAATTCCAAGAAATCTTGAACAACACAGAGACCAGTGATTTTTATTATGGTTATTTTAGAATAATGGAAATGTTTTATCAGCGCGAATAAAAAAGATTCAATAAAACATACCTTCATCAACGCTAAAACAAAAAGAACTTTTTATCAGTGCTGAAATTAACCCAGATAAGGTATGGAATTAATAATGCAATATTTAGCACAAATAATTTTTAAATTTTATGATGATAAATACTAGTTTATAAAAAATTAAAATTTATATAAAAAATTACAATAAATTTCTAATTATGTAAACATTAATAATAAAAATTACAAAATTCATTTATAATATAAAAAGATAAAGATTAAAAATTCATAAATTAAAAAAATATTAAAAATGAATTCTAATATTAAATGAATAAATAATATTAATTATATAAATTATAAAATATAAAAAATGTATAAATAATATTAATTATATAAATTAAAAAATATTAGAAATGAATAAATAATATTAATTATGTAAATTGAAGAAATGTTTAATATGAATGAATAATATTAAATATATATTTTACAAAAATTATAAAAATGAATAATTTTTTAAATAAAAGTGAATAAATACAAAAAAATCATTTAAATAAAAAATATTTATAATAAATTACTAATCAAAATGAATAAATAATTATTGTATAAATATTTTAATAAAAAAACTATTAAAATAAAAACGAATAAATTTTAATTATGTAAATTTTATTTTTATTTAAAATATTAAATAATAATAAATAAAAATGTATAAATAAATATTAAAAATTAATAAATTATATAAATTTTAAGGAATATATACTAAAAGTGAATAAATTATAATAATATTAAAAGTGAATAAGTTTTAAAAATGAATACATAATAATAAATGAATAAATCTTAAAAATGAGTAAAATTTAATAATTAACAAGGAATTAATTATAAAAATATTTAAAAAATGAATTAATATTTTTTATTACATAAATTAATGAAATATAAAATATTAATAAATAATAAAATAAAAAATATATAAAATTAAATATAAAAATAATGTGTTTTTAATAAATTATTTATTAATAATGAATAAATAAAAATTGTCTAAATATATAAATTAAAATATATTAAAATAAAAATGAATAAATGTTAAGAATAAATATTCATATACATAAAAATTATTTATTATTAATATTTAAAAATTTATAAATTACTATAAAAAATGAATAAATTACAAAAATATTAAATGAATAAATATTAAAAATGGATAAATATTAAATATGAATAAATTAGAAAAAATATAAAAAATGGATAAATATAAAAAATATAAAATAATATTAAATGAATAAATATTAAAATGATTAAAATTGAATAAAATAAAATAAAATAAAATATTGAAGAAATAATATTAATTATATCTATTGATATTAAAATAAAAATTATTTAATATTAAAAATTAACCTTAAATACAAAATATTTTCAATAAATTTCTAATTAAAAATGAACAAATAATAATTTTATAAAGATTTCAATACAAAATCATTAAAATAAAAATGAATAAATATTAATTATATAAATTACAATCATATTCAAAATCTAAGTATTAATAATTAAAAATATATAAATAAATATTAAAAAAATGAATAATAAATGTATTGAATGTATATATATATATATATATTTCTATATAAAAATAAAATTGAATTAATTACATCTGAAAAACCAAATAAATTTTCATATTATTGTGTTTATGTATATGTATATAAAATTATATAAACTACATTGAGATATTAAAAATTGAAAAAAATGAATTTTACTATTAAATTATGATATATTCATATACATATATACAACCATACACATTACACACACAAAGAGACACATGGACATGCACATAAATACACCTACACACACACACACATGCAGGCACACACACACACACGCATGTTTATATATATACAATGCATAAAACCACGTAATATATAAGCATAACCATACTACATAAACACACACACACACACAAAATACATTTACATCTACATACATGTTAGGTTTCATACGAATCTAATTAAACTTATTAGATACAATAGAAGCCATTAGAAACCCTTGTACGAGGATATATATGCAACAAAATAAGAAACTATGTAAAAAAAGAAATGAAGAACTGCTCTAAATATAAGCATATCATTTACTGAAGAGCCACTACAGCCTTTGATCTTAATCATACGAGTTGGATAAGGATTACGAAAGTGAAAAAAAGAATCACAACTCTATAGGTATCCACATGTTGATATGAGTCACTTAAAATTCAAGTGGGATCTACTAACCTCCAAGACGTGCTAATATATCACAGTGAAAAGGGGGAAGATGAAATAGTGCTTCAAGTTCCTTGGAGTCATTGGCCGAATATTCACACACAAATCCATAATATTCCTTTAGTGTTTATATAGAACTTGAGGACACTCCCATGTGATAAACTCATTAACTCATGCATTAAAAAACTTGTATTAATTCCACGAATGGTCTTTTCATCATATGCATTTAATCTTAGTATGTTTAATATAAATATTAAACGATTTCATTTAATAATACATTATGTGGGAAAAAATGATACCTTTTTAACATTTTTCTAAAATAACATATTTCATAACATAATATACCTTTATGTGAATACAAATAATAATTTTCATAATATATATATATATATATCATCTTTATATATAAGTATTTAGGGTCTATCTCAAACAATCTATTACTTATACTAATGCTTAATAGACTTTGTTCCATTTCACCTTATATTGTATCATATACAATAACTTATGAAACTTTATCTAAATATCCTTTTGAATATATTTTAAAGCACTTCTTGAAAGCTATCATTAACTTCACATTGTATGATATCATATGAAATACATTGTGAACACCCAACCAAAACAATTTTGGATTAAATCAACATTAGTTTTAGAGAGTCTATTTAATTCAAACTCAATACCAGTTTATTTAACCAAAACTCATGATGTCATAGAACTCTATAACACTAAAAACAAATATTAATCTATGGATCAATATATATAATCAAAGATCTACCTCTAGAAAAGCATCAAAGATACTCAAGATATAAAGGGATTTGACATGATCTACCTCAAAAAAATGTATCTATATAGCTTTTCCCACCAATTTGTATCATATGGAATCATGAATTTTCATATTTTCTATTTTTCAATACATAGAGTGACCATGGGCCATAGAGCATGTCAATCCCATATAGCCAACTCATCTATTCTTGACCCTCTGAGTATAGACTGAACTGATCAATGAATACATCACATGTCAGAAATCCTTCTAGATAATCACATCACATGTCCCTTATCTAAATAGATATATATAATATCTAGGTTCACCTCTGAACTCTCATAGTCTATCTCAATTGGGGGTCCTGGTTTCATAAACATCATATGAGAGTAAAAATCCCATCTTGGTTAAGCTAAAACTGATGACATGATCAAAAACATACCCAACTGCCCCCATATTAGCTAAGTCAGCATGTATAATTATATAATTAGAATATCAAAGTATGAAGGTTAACATGATAGGAATCTCACTAACCTTAGGTAATGGAGACTCAAATATGATCCATGCACTCATAGTGTTGGAGTTGGTTCCGTATAACTAATTTGTTTATTACTTGATTACATTCTTTTCTTAATTAAAGAAGTTTTCTTGTCACATATTGATTATTATTCTACATGATATTTGTATGTGATAATGTCCTTAGAATATATGTCACACTGAAGGTTCATAATAGTTCCCCATTTTGATGAGAACCTAGAGGTTCCATGACATTATTCTTAAAACTTGTTCTATGGATGGATGATATTGTCTAATGAGACATAGAAAATATGGGACATTAGGAGAAAGAGGATCATAATAAATTGAGACACCTTGTAAAGACTCAAACCCCTATGGGCCATTACTTTGGAAAAATTCAGTTTTTTGGGTGTTCTGGGAGGAAACAGTGGCTTAATTCATGAGTTTTCCAAAAATCCAGATTTTCCATTGGTGAGTGAGGACTGGTGACTCAATAATGGTGCCTCGCACTAGTGAGTCTCCTAGTAGTGAGTAGTTTGATAGTGAAACCAAACAATGGATCACAGAATGGTCGCACACTGAATGGTGGCTCACTGAATGGTGGCACACCAAATGGTGGATCACTGAACGATGTCTCACCGAATGGTGGCACACCGAGTAGTGGAACACCAAATGGTGTCTCACCGAATGGTGTCTCACCCAATGGTGGATTACCAAATGGTGGCTCACCGAATGGTGGCTCACTAAATGGTGTCTCACCAAACGGTGACACCCAATGGTGTCTCACTAAATGGTGACACCAGATGGTGACACCGAATGGTGATACCAAATGATGGCTCACCAAATAGTGGCTCACCGAATGGTAGCTGACTGAATGATGGATCACTGAATGGTGCCACCGATGACTCACCCAATGGTGAGTCACTTCTGATAGTTTGTCAAAATTCTTGTTTTCTCTAGTTTTTCCAGTTTCATCCCTCTTATGTTTTATTGGATGTAAATCAAGTTCAAAACCTTGTTGGACCATTTTTGAACCAGTTTCAAAGGGTATTAATTATATATTTAATATCCAAATGCCTTGAGACTTTGAAATAATCCAACCGTGTGGTCTTTTCCACAATACAAATTTAATGTCTTTGAAACCATTTCTTGTTATGTTAATATAAGATCTGGATTTTTCTAAGGTCGAGGTCTTCTCTTCTCTTTTCTCTTGGTGCGAAGAGAACTTTTCTTCCCAGCAGAGATGTGCACCTGTGCTATGACTCCCCCTGTCCAATTTTCCTTGTATTTTTTCTTCTACTCTCCCCCTCTATTTTGGAAAAGGAGGAGTTTTGGTCACCTATTGTTCTAAGTAGGGATTTTCCTTCATCTCTCTTTAAATTGTGTATCATGTAGGGTGGGTATAATAATGCCTTCTTGTGAGAATGGTTGAATAAAATTTTAACAAAGATAATGAGAAGTAATAAATGGAGGACATGAGATATGTTGATGCTAGTTTTTTGTTTTATTTATATTCTTCTTTTTTTATGAGATCAGTTGGGGACATGTGGTCTCTAAAAGTGGTCTTTGCCTGCTCATGGGTAAGGGATTAAAACTATTTTTATTTCCTGTGAATATTCACTATAAATATCAATATGATTAATCACGTACACTTGGTTAATTTAATGGATTCCACAAGATGAAAACCATTGTGTGATCACCCTTTCTTATTGAAGTGAAATTTAAAGAAAAGTGTTGGGAAAATCTGAATACACCATATTTGATAGGTGTGGATATGTGTTGTGTGGGACTTGTTGGGTTTTGTGCTTTAATGGGGTTATTTTTTGGTCGCTATGGACTTTGTTTATGGGGTGGTATGATTGGTGTGATGGAATATATGGTTAATATATTGATTGATTGTGGAAATGAATGAACTTGCTTTGCTGTGGGACCGCATCTGAGTAGTGTTTGAGCAGTGGGGCTGTAGGACTGGGCTGTGTCATGATTCCATGTTTATGGGTGTGCAGGGTGTGGTATTTTTGTGCAGTGGGGATACTAATTTTGGTTGTGAGAGGATGTATTATGCGGGATAATTTTGAATAATGATGTTGGTAGCATCGAAATACGAATGGGTGTTAAATGGGGAGAAATAAGGAAGTGGGTTGTTTGCTGTGTGTTTTGTTACGAGGAGTGTTTAGTGGCTTTTAGCCTTATGAAAACAGTTGTATATGTTGTGGTTGTTCTTTTCCTAGGTTGGGATGGAATAAATAAATGAATAAATTGATAAATGAAGAATGGAAATCGGTTAAATCAATTTTCTGAGGGTATGCTTTGACTTATGAAATTGACCGTCATTCATAGTGATACATGCATGTAAGGGTAACATCAAAGTGGTTTTTAGGGCCTAGATATTTTTTTGGAAACCCATAGGTTGGGTTGAGTGTTTTTTTCTATATGTATAAATTTTAAATTCATTGTGTTTTATATATGTACCCCACCCGTGTTGAGAACTATGTCCCGAACACCCCCATTGCTATGGGGGGGGGGGGGGGGGGGTCTATCCCAAAATCCCGTTGGAAGAATGGATGGATGGTTATTGAATCTTCTCTTCTCCCTCTTATAGGCATTTATTTCCCATGAATCTTTGGGAAAGATGTAATGGCTTGAGGTTTGTTACCAGAACTAAAGTTCTGGTTGTGGGAGAGGGTGTTTGTTTCCCAGGTGTCTTTGGAATGAGGCCTAGGTGTTTTCGAGTAGGGTGTGGCACGTGTGAAGCCCTTGTGTCTGCGGGTAGGTTTGCGGTGTGGTAATAGCTTAGGTGTATGCAGGCATGATGTGTGTGGTTTGTGGACCCGGTGTGTGCGGTCGGGTTGTGATAGTGGGGATTTTAGAAGAGTGTGGTAGAATCAAGATTTTCATCATTAGGGATGAGAAGTTAACCAGTGGGAAGTGGTGCAGGGTGCCCAAATGTCGATGTGATTACTACTTTACTTTACTTGACTTAAATTATTTTGTGAGCATACCTTGGAAATGTTGGGGTGGATAGTATACCTTTTTAAGTGCTTTTGAGTTTCTACTTTCTCATAGGGGTATTAGTATTCTTCTCCCACTTGTGTACGTGTGACTTTGGTTCTTCTACTGAGTATACTTGTATGCTCACCCCATGTATATAAAACTATTTTCAAGTTTCTAGGGAGATTATGTTGACTGTGCTGGACCTCACTAGCTCAAACATTGGGTATGGTTACCCTGTCACTGCTTAGTTTCATTTTGGTACTTTGGAGTTTTCCTTTTATTTCTAACCATTTTATTTTAACATTAATGTGGGATGAATTTTGGTTTCTTTATACATATCTATCTTGGAGTTGTTTGAGGTTGATACATCTTATCTCCAGATCTTGGATACTATAAAAAGGGTAATGCCTCCTATTTTTTTTTTGTAATTCCTATACCCTTGGTGCTGGTCACCACCTAGGGACCCATTGGAGGCGGGACTTGGGGGTCATTATCTCTCCTTCATCTTGAGTAAGGAAGGTCTTGAAACCTTGAAAATCATTCCCTCATCTTGAAGAAGGTGATTCGTGATAGAATGGTATCAAAGGCTGATGGTTGAGAGATATGATGGAGCTTGGATTTAGGAATAGTGAGGATTGCATGGGTTGGTAGGGAAACAATGTTAGGTGATCTTGGTACATGACATAGGCTAGGGAAGAATGGCTAGAACACGGGATTGTAGGTCCCCCCATGATCCAATGCAAGGACTCTAAGATTACTGAAAAACCAAGTGATACTACACTAATTATGGGGTAGATACCCTAAGAAAAGTACATTCATCATGATGACTTGTGTTCTTGATTGTCTTGGGAATTTCTAGGAAATTAAAATAAGCAATGAGTTAAAATTAACCCTAAATAAATTACACATTACTCAGGCTTAGGAGTTATTTGTTTACCTTTCAGCTATGGAACCCGATCGTTGTCCATGAGTGGCTCAAATAGTGGAGGCACAACAAGACAATCCATATGATCAGCGGAGGGTTGATCTAGTAGAAAAGGATGACCAGTGGTAGATGACTCTTCATGCCTTCCAGTGGCAGACTCTGGGAAAGTACAAAGGCAACATCTTGGACATGGAGATGGAGAGTTGGTTCGAGGACCTGGTGATCTCTTTCAGCTTAATTTGGGATCCTAAAGAGTAATTTGTTCCTCTAGAGGTGATCTAGATGAGGGGATAAGTGCATCAATGGTGGAATCTTTACCTCCGGGAGAGTAAAGTGACCGATGTTTCATGGGATGAATTTTAGAAGGAGTTCTGGGAAGAATTCATTTCTTCCACGATGAAGGCCGATAAGAGGTAGGAGCTACTATCCCTCTAGTAGGGGAGTATGTCGGTGAGAGAATTTGGGATAATGATCAAGGATCTATTATGTTTTTCTCTATATCTCTTTTCTGATGAGGAGTCTCTTGTGAGGCGCTTAGAGGAGGCACTACTCCCTTCCATTCAGTATGTAGTTACTTCCTTCACCCAACTTAAATACTTAGAGGTTCAAAATAATGCTGAGGTAGTGGAAAGGATACACTCACAAGTAGTACTACCATGAGACAAAAGTCAAATGATTTCTTCAAAGGGGAAGGCTGTCAATAACAAGTATTCAGTGTCAGGGCCTTCCAGGTTTCGACCAATGAGGAGCCGACCCCAACAATTTTAGTTCCGACCCTCTGATTTTGGAGGCTGTGGGAACCTCTAGGGACAGTCCCAGACTCAAGATCAGTAGGGTGGAGGTGGGTAGGTTTAGTGCTAGCCTCAGTAGCAGTTTCCAGCTAGGAATTTCTAGCAGCAGGGACAATAGGCCCCTACTCCACCGAGAATGGATAGTACAGGAGGAGGCCAACATCAGGGTGCTCCACAGGGACCTCGACCAGGGCATGATTGGGGAGGCGGTCTATAGTAGAGGGGCAGAAGAGATGGGAGTGTTCAATTTTAGGACATGGAGGTAGAAATTCTAGCAGGGCCAGTGATCGTTCGAGGTACGATCAGTTTGTTCATCACTTTTGATTGTTCTTTGTTTGATTCAGGAGCTTCTCACTCCTTCATTGCACCTGATCTAGACCATGACTTGGGATTGGAATTAGAGATAATTTCCATGCCCTATGTGTTGATTACACTAGTCAGAGGTTATACCAGATTGTTTGATGTTTTCCAGGGATGTAGACTAATGTTGGGGCCGCATCAGTCCTGTGGGGATATCGTCTTATTATAGATGAAGTTATACAATGTCAACCTTGAAATCGAATGGTTGTTTTCATCACATTCTATTATTGACTACTTGAGGAGAAGATTCATGTTTTCAGATGTAAAATGACAATGTGTAGATTTTGTTGGTGAGAAGAGTAGTTGGGTGGGCAGCTGGTGCTTGGATCCTCTTCATTCCTTATTAGCTGAGATGTCAGTGGGATTGATTGAAACAAATATGGCAGGGACTCCCAGTGTTTTTGGGGAGTTCTTGGATGTTTTTCCCAAGGAGTTTGTGACTCTACCCCCTCGACATGATGTTGAGTTCGAGATAGACTTTAATCCCTATGCTTCTTCAATTTCAACGACTCCTTATCAGATGGAGCCGCTTGAGATATTGGAGTTGTGGATCTAGATTGATGATCTGATGAGGAAGGGCTTTATCTGGAATAGTGTGTTTCCATGGGGGTGCTCTGGTCTTGTTTGCGAAGAAGGAGGATGGTGGTCTGAGGCTGTGTATAGAATACTGGTGGTTGAATCACGTAACAGTCAAGAACTGTTAGCCTCTTCTGAGGATAGATGATATTTTTGACCAGCTGATGGGAGTGAGTTGTTTTTCCAAGATCGATCTATGGTCAAGATATCAAAAATTGAGGGTGAAGGAGGGTGACATCATGAATATTTATTTTAGTTGTAGATATGGGTACTTTGAATTCTTAGTTATGCCATTCAGTGTTACGAACACGCTAGCTTTGTTCATGGGGATCATGAACCCTGTCTTTCATGAGTTCCTGGACTAGTTCATTATCGTATTAATCTATGAAATTATAATATACTCAATGTTAGAGGAGGAGAATACCAAGCATATTATAACTATCCTAGAGATCCTTAGGCACAACCATCTCTATATAAATATTTCCAAGTACAAGTTTTGGACATGAGAGGCCCACTTCCTTAAGCATGTGGTGTATCAGTAGGGCGTAGTAGTGGACCCATCAAAGGATGATGAAGTTGTTTCATGGGAAGCACCCAATAATGTGGCATAAGTTCACAGTTTTCTCAGTCTAGTAGGATACTACCAGATATTCATACCTTTTTTCTCTCAGGTAGTAGTCCCATCAATGGATCTGACTAGAAAGGGCCAATAAATTGCGTAAAGCGAGAAGTGTGGAAAATATTTCACCTATCTGAAGGGAAAGTTGGTCAATGACCTAGTGCTCATGTTTCCAAAGGAAGGGTTGATGTTCTAGGTGTTTGATAATGCTTCTAGTTTGGACTTGGGTCACGTTCTGATAAAGCAATGGGGAGTTATATCATATGGTTCTAGGAAGTTACATACCCATGAACATAACTATTCCACCCATGATATGGAACTTGCAGCGGTTGTGTATGCACTGAAATTGTGGTGGAATTACCACATCTGAAAGAGAATTGTGGTATTCATAGATCACATGAGCTTGAGGTATATCTTTTCTAGTGGAGGTGGATGAATTTTCTCCAGGATTATGAATTTTAGATCTCCTATACCTCATGAAAGGGGAATTTTGGGACTGATTCTTGGAGTAGGAAGTCGCAGAAGGAAGTGGTTCAGGAATCTGCAGATTCTTGGAGAGAAATGGTGGAGTTGGATTCCTTGTAATTAGATGAAGGAATGGATAGTGGTAGAGGCTGTCTATTTTAGATAATGGTGTAGTCATCTCTGAGGTAGTAGTTGGAGGATTCTTAGTGCAGAGATTCAAAGGCATAATTGATGTGAGATCACATTGACTAGGGAAATGCTCCAAAGGGATGGTTGGATGATGGATAGAATCAAACGCTGTTCCCTGAAAATCTATTCATCCTAATAGAGATTTATAAGGTATTTCTCCATGAGTTCCATAGATCACACCATGCGGTACACCCAGGTGTTTCCAAGATGTTCTGTGGCTTGAGGTAATAGTTCTGGTGGCCCGAGATGAAGCGGGCAGTGAAAAAGTTTATGGAAAAGTGCTTGGTGTGACAGAAAGTGAAGGCTGATCACCATGTTCCCAGTGGTCTGTTTCAGTCCTTAGATGACCTTGAGTGTAAGTGGGATGACATCTCAATGGATTTCATCCCAGGATTACCCAAGGATCAGAGAGGATGTAATTCAATCTAAGTAGTAGTGGATTAGTTGATGAAGTTGGATCACTTATTAGCGATCAAGGAGTCGATCAAATTGCATTACTTAGAGCAGAGGTATGTGGATGAGGTGGTGAGACTACATAGAGTTATGAGATACATTGTCTCAGATCGGTATACATGTTTTATGTTTTGAATTTGGAGGGGATTACAACATGTCTTTGGAACTCAGTTATGCCTCAGCACTACATTCCACCCTCAAACAGATGGAAAAATATAGAGGACCATCCATACATTGAAGGACATGTTACAGGCATGTGTTCTTAAACTTAGTGGGTCCTAGGTGTGAAATTTTATCTTTCTAGAGTTTTATTACAATAATAATTATCACTCTTCCATTGGCATGGATCTGTTCAAATATTTATATGGAAGGTTATGTCGTTTAACCCTGTACTAGAATGAAATTGGGGAGGTGGCTGTTCTTGGTCCAGACGTGGTGCATATTATGGCAGAGAAGGTGTAGCTTGTCCATGAGAGGATAAAGGCAACATAAGACCAAAAAAAGTCATATGCTGATCGTAGGATAAGTCCCTTGGAGTTCGAGGCTAGGGACCATATATTATTGAAGATTTTCCCTCGATATGGGAAGAAGAGGTTTGGTAGAGGGAGTAATATTTCTACTAGGTTCATCAAACCTTTTGAGGTGTTGGTACGAGTTAGCGAGGTGGAATATCAACTAGAATTTCCACCATGGTTGGGGAGGATCCCCAACATCTTTCATGTCTCCCAGCCTTTTCGGCATCTTCACAAATATTCCCATGTAATTGATTGGGGAGAGTTGGATATCAAGGATGATGAAACATTCGTGGAGTAGCCGGTGGAGATCTAGGAATGTCGGAAGAAGGTGCTATGTGGGCAGACCATTCCCTTGGTTCATGTGTTGTGGAGGCATGGTGGCCTAGAGGAGAGTACTTGGAAGCGAGAGGAATATATGCGTGCCCAGTACCCAGAGTTATTTTGATTTTTTTTGTTTTATTTATTTTGATGTGATACTTGACCATGTTTTTTATGAGATGAGTTTCTTCCTTGTTCTATAATGTGTGAAGAGTCTCGACATGTGGGAAGGGGAGATCCAGATCCATAATCAAGACACATTAATATAGATGTGATTAAACCTGTGCGGGAGAGTCAGTGCCGCCCAAAGCGGATATTATCTTGGCATGGAGGAAGGAATTACCTAATCCACACGTCTAGAAAATGTGACCTTTGGTGTTTTTTAGTTGTTTGGGAAAATATATTTTGTGGTGGTGTTCTTGGATGTTGAGGTTTTCACTCTAGATTTCAAACAACGCAAGATGGTTTATCCTTAAGAGGTATCTTACAAGGTGTTTTTTCAGACCTCTCCTCCTTATAAGATCAGTTTTGGATTCTCAAGGATGAGAATAGTTTGATATGTATTTGATATAATGACCCAGACTCCTCTGAGCCATTATTTTGTGAAAATCTAGTGTTTGGGGTGTTCTGGGAGGTAACAATGGCTTAATTCGGGAGTTTTCCAAAACTATAATTTTTTCAACGGTGACTCAAGACCGGTGACTCACTAATGGTGACTCACACCAGTGAGCCTCCAAGTGGTGATTCATTCGAAAATGACACCAAATAGTGGCACACTAAATGATGGATCACCAAATGGAGGCACACTAAAGGGTGGATCACGGGAAAGTGGCACACTGAATAGTGGATCACTAAACGGTGGATCACTGAATGGAGGTGGCTCACTGAACGGTGGCACATCAAACAGTGTCTCACAAAATGGTTCCTTCAAACGGTTGCTCACCAAATGGTGACACCAAATTGTGGAACACTGAACGGTGTCTCACCAAGCGGTGCCACCGGTGACTCACCCAAAGGGAGTCACTTCCAAAAGTTTTTCAAAATTCATGTTTTCTCTAGTTTTTCTAGTTTCATCCATATTATTTTTTATTTGATGTAAATCAAGTTCAAAACCTTGTTTGACCATTTTGGAAGTAGTTTAAAAGGGTATTAATTTTATCTCTCATATTATAATACCCCAATACTTTTAAATAATCCAACTGCGTGGTCTTTTCCACGTTGTAAATTTAATGGCCTTGAAACCGTTTCCCATTCCATTTATATAGGATCTAGATTTTTCTATGGCCAAGGTCCTCTATTCTCTATTATCTTGGTGTGTGGATAAATTTTCTTCCTAGATGATCTTTTCACTTGTGCTGTGACTCCCCCTGTCTAGTTTCCCTTAGAGTTTTTTCTGCTACTCATGCCCCCCTATTTTGGCATGAGGAAGAGTTTTGGTGACCTTTTGTTCCAAGTAGGGATTTTTTTCATCTCTCTTTTAATTGTGTATCATAAAGGGTGGGTATAATTATGCCACCTTGTGAGAATGACTGAATCCAAATTTAACAAATATAATGAGAATTAACAAATGGAGGATAGGGGAGATGTTGATTCTGGTTGTTTGTTTTATTTTTTTATATCATTTTTTTGATGAGATCGGTTGTGGCTGTGTGGTCTCTAGAAATCATGGTTGTTGGTGGTATTTTCTTGCTCATAGTTGATGCCTTATAACTATTTTTATTTCCCATGACTATTTACTATAAATATCAATATGATTAATCACATAAACTTGGTTAAATCAATGTATTCCCTAGGATGAAAACCCTTGTTTGATCACCCCTACTTATCAAAGTGAAATTTAAAGAACAATGTTGGCCAAATCTGAATACACCCTATTTGATATGTGTGGATGTGTGTTGTGTGGGACTTGTTGGGTTTTGTGCTTTAATAGGGTTATGTGGTGATTTCTATGGACTTTGTGTATGGGGTGGTATGGGTGGTGTGATGGAATCTTAGGTTGAGAGATTGATTGATTTTAGAAATGGATGAACTTATTATGCCATGGGACTACATATGGGAAGTGTTTGGGCAGTGGGGCTTCAGGACTGGGCTATTTCATGATTTCATGTTTATGGGTGTGTTGGGTGTGGTGTTGTTGTGCAATGGGGCTTATGGGTTTGGTTGTGAGATGATGGATTATGCGGAATAACTTTGAAGAATGATCTTGGTAGTATCAAAATAAAAATGGGTGTTAAATGGGGAGGAAGAATGAAGTGGGTTATTTGTTGTGTGTTTTGTTATGGGGAGTGTTTAGTGGATTTCAGCCTTCTAAGAATAGTTTAAGATGTTGTGCTTTTTAGTTGACCAGGTAGGGATGGAATAAATAAATGAATAAATTGATAAATCCATACTGAAAATTGGTTAAATTAATTTACTGAGGGTATGCTTCGAATTACAGAAGTGACCTTTGTTCATGGTTATACATGCATGTAAGGGTAGCATAAAATGTGGTTTGTGTGGGTTGGATGTTTATTTGGAAACCCATCGGTTGGGCTGAGTGATTTTTACATATATGTATAAATTTGTAGTTCCTTATGTTTTCTATACGCACCACACCTGTATTGATCACTATATGCCAAACACCCCCATTTATATGGGGAGGGTGTATTTCCCAACATATCAGTGGGAGGATGGATGGATGGTTATTGGATCTTCTCTACTCCCTCTTCCAGGCATTTATTTCACAAGACTCTTTGGGCATGCTGTAATGGATTTAGGTTTGTTACCATACCTATAGTACTAGTTGTGTGAGAGGTGGTTTGTTTCCCAGGTGTATTCTGGATGAGGCCCAAGTGTTTTTGAGTAGGGTGTGGTATGTGTGAAGCCCAGGTGTCTCCAGATAGGTTTGCAGTGTGGTAGTAGCCTAGGTTTTTGTGGGCAATATGTGTGTGGTTTTTTGCCCATGTGTGTGCAGGAGGGTTGTGATAGTGGAGATTTTGGAAGATCATGGTAGCGTTAGGATGTTTTCTATTAGGGATGAGTAGTTAACCAATGGGAAGTGGTGCGGGGTACCCAAATGTTGACGTGATTACTAATTTACTTTACTTGACTTTTGTTATTTGGTGAGGTTAGGATGGATAGTATACCTTGTTAAGTGCTTCTGATTTTCTGCTTTCTCACAGGGGTATTAATATGCTTGTCCCACTTGTGAACAAGTGAATTGGGTCTTCCTAATGAGTATACTTGTATGCTCACCCCAAATATATAAAAGTGTTTTTTTGGTTTCTAAGGAGATTATTCGGACCTTTTAGGACCTTACTAACTCATATGTTGGGGGCAGTTGCCGTGTTTATGCTTAGGTTTATTTTGGTACTTTGGAGTTTTCCTTGTATTTCTAACCATTTTTCTTTAATATACATGTGGGATGGATTTTGGTTTCTTTATACATATTTGTCTTGGATTTTTTTGAGGTTTATACATCTTATATCTCGATATTGGATACTATAAAAAGGTTAATGTCTCCTATTTTTTTGAAATTCCTATACCCTTGGTGCTGGTCTCCACCCCAAGGCCCATTGGAGGTGGGACTCGGGGGGGGGGGGGGTCATTATCTCTCCTCCATCTCAAGGAAGGAAGGTCTCAACACCTTACCAAACCTTCCCTAATCTTGAAGATGGTGGGTCATGACACACCTTCTCATAGTGTTCTCTCATGGAAATCTCTACGATAGAAGGTTGTGATAACAAGACTATTAATAGGAAATCCACTGTTCCATATGTCATTGGATGTTCCTATCAGAATACATGTATATTTATCCTTAGAATTTAAGATAATTATTAATGGATGTCATGACTCATGTACTTAGATGTATTGAAAAAAACCATGGGGTCATTTTTTTATGGTTAAGTAGGATACATTGGGTGTATCGTGAGTGATATTTCATTAATTGATAATGTGATAAAGGATTTATCCCTTTTTTCACTTAAGTAAAATTAATATATCATGCCAATTTATGGGAATGGAACTGCTGAAATTAATCCTTGGACATGGTATTCGACAAGTGTATTAATTTCTATAAATTCAAAGACAGATACATCAAGCATATAGGTTGATGGAACCGACATGAAACCTACTTGATTTAAGATAATCAGATAAAGGATTATGTTATATAATAAATGTTTTAAAGATGTTTTATTTCATTGCGATTATATCTTCTTTATCTATGGTTGACTTGGCATGTCACTAAACACTAACCATGGACTTTAGGTGGTTATTTCAAATTCCACTAAGAAGGATACCTAGCGGGTCACACACTAAGTGTATCCACAATCTCAGTTAAATTAAAGTAATGAATTTAATAAGTTATAATAAATATTATTTATTCAGGTTCAGTTGATCTCCATAATTTAATCACAAGTTATTAAAAAGAATAATGTGAGTTAAATAATAAATAATAAATAATAAATATTAGTTCTCATGTTTGGAGAAAATAATATTTATTATATTTATCATACAAATAATGCATTGACATTTATTTAATTAAATAGTTATTATTAGAGGATCAATAAATGTTGATGGGGGAAAGAAGACCATGTTTAATAATCCAATTAGAAATCATTAATATTTATTTATATTCTTAATGTGTTTCATGTCAAGTGATTAATAATAATATTTTTATTATTAATGGACATGGGTTCAATTAAGAATATTAGAAGTGGTCGAGGGCTTGTGTGCAATTTACCAACCCTAAACAAGCCATAATTAGTATCTAATTATATATTATTATATCTAAATATATCACATTTCTAAAGTGACTTTTTAGTGTACACAATATATAAGAGAGATATCTAGAGAGATATCTAGAAATATATCTAGAGATATATGGAGAGATATATCTAGACATATATCTGGAGATATATCTGGAGATATATCTGGAGATATATCTGGAGATATATCTGGAGATATATCTGGAGATATATCTGGAGATATATTTGGAGATATATCTGGAGATATATGTGGAGATATATCTGGAGATATATGTGGAGATATATCTGGAGATATATGTGGAGATATATCTGGAGATATATGTGGAGATATATCTAGAGATATATCTGGAGATATATCTAGATAGATATATTTAGAGAGATTTCTATAGATATATAAATATCTCTCTCTTCCTACTCTCTTACATCTTAGTGAGAGCACCAAGCGTTATCTCCCTCTCTGAGAAAACAAATTTATGTGGTCAACCATGAACAACACAAGTAATCAGGATTGGTTGCGTTAGCATCCAATTATTAGATGAAATTGATCAGAGATTGTGGAGCACATGTAGATCACCACTATAGGGATTCCACACTAGAGTTATATAGCACAATGATGGTGAAATTAAATCTATTTCATCAGATCATCAATCAAAGTAGAATTACAAGTTGACGTAATTCTATATTTTCTTATAAATTAATTATATATTACATGTTATTGGCCTCTCCCTCTATTTAAGAAATTTTAATATAGTCCACTAGTATAACATTTTCACTGGACATGATCTCACGTTCTTTTAAAGAATTCATTACATGTGATTTAATAATAAAATATGAGTTATTCATACTAGCACATGACACTTCCTCTACACATGAAACCTACAAATGGTATCAGAGTGGTTTTATGTTTAATTTATAATTATTTGTTATTGGTTGATTGATTGAACGAATTTTCATTTTATTTTACTTAAAATGATTCATGTTAATAATCCAAAATCATC